>CM045765.1:123602392-126590278 GCA_025200525.1 Camellia lanceoleosa
GCGAAATGGATCAAATCAATGATTGAAAACAATTTAATTTACGCAATATCTATTAAGCTTTTATTTCGAAGTAAAGCTGCCTTTAGGTTTAGTTTTACTATATGATTGTTGGGTGGAAGATTAGCATGAGGTGTAGCATAATGTTGACAACCCATGTTCATGAGAGCTGGGAGATGGCACCAAAAGTGCATGTATATTTCAGCATCACTATAAAGACGTGCATTTTCAGATCCACTTTCCAGGAAACAAGAAAGAGATTTGCCATGAACAAACTAATTGGGCAATAAATTTTCCACACTGTAGGTCCAGCAAGGCATTAGCACAACTTCTCTCTTGAACAATATTCTGGTTTTCCTTTTCTTCTCTCTCTTTCTAGTTTAAAATTCAACATATTTGACTTATTTTATTATACATCCAAAATAATTAATTTATTTTAAAAAATTTCAGTCATTTATCTAAAGACTTAATTTTAACCAACTGAAACTAATCCAGTTTTACAGAATTCTTGTACGACCGCACTTCACTAGGAGGTTAAAGTTTGGAGGAATCTTGACATTCCTCAGGTCACAACCTCCAATGTACCTAATTATAAAAGTAATACTAATAATAATTCTAAGGTAACAAATTAAGTTAGAAATTGCATTTTTTAAAGCTACCAATAGAAAGGAAAAAGAAAAATACAATACCACATTTAACAAATCACCAAACCAAATTTGTCAAAAGGGATTGTTTATGTAACTCCTCTATTAGTTACAACATTTACCAAAACCAAGATGAACAAATTCAGAGCCAAACTTCTCATTATTTCAAGAATTGTTCACACCAGTCATTTTCACTACAACCCTTAAAAAAAAAAAAAAAAAAAAAAAACAAAGATAATTATAAAATTATCGTATCCAAATATCAAATTTTTTTTTTTTTTTTTAATAATATTTTTTTTGGTTTATAACAGGGTGATAATGTTCTGCAATGGTTCTGCAGCCTTGTCTGTTAATTCGAGCCCAAGCAAGTGTTCCTTTTTGCTCATGGGTCGAGACAAATCTCGGTGTGAGAGTCCTTGCAGCGCCAATCCTACAGGGTTGATAGCACCTAATACAAATTGAACCTAAAATCCTTAAGAGAGCCCAGCTCCACTACTAGCTACACCCAATATGCCAACCTTGGATTCATATCAAATGTCAATTAATCATCAATAGCATATCATATATAGAAGAAGACAAAAGAGCGAAAAAAGAGCTGGAGCCAATCAAATTTATTTATATACCTACATACTTGTAACTTATCTCATACATATATATATAGTGAGGAATGATGATAGGAATCTACAGAAATGACACTGAAACCTTAATTATCAAACCAACAAATTTGGATATCAAACATATCAAGTAAACACAAAGTTCAGATTAAGATAAGTTCAAAAGCTCACAAACCCATATGATCAATTTATCTTGAAATGCAATAGAACCAAACCAAGAAAACAGAGCAATAATCAAGAAGCAGAGAACTACCACACACACAAAAAAAAAAAAAAAAACAAAATACAATGCAATACAAGTTATTATTGTGTGTGTGTGTGTGTATATATATATATAGAGAGAGAGAGAGAGAGTAATGCATACACAATATAGACTTTGGTTGCCATTGGAAGTGTTCTCTTTCTCTCTGCTTAGAAGTTTTGTTTTGTGATTTCAAAAGTTAGACAGTGGATAGATAAAAGGAAGAGAAAGAAGGCCTTTCTCTATTTATACTGCAAGTGATTAATCTAATAATCATAATCAATAGGCTAATTGCGTCATTAGTTGTGTCATTTTGACAAGGAGGTGTTGACGTCACGTAACATCATTATTAATTTATTACTATGGTAATAATACTGGATTAAAAATTATTCCATATTTTAATTTGTTCTAAATAATGGAATCATGGAGATCTAAAATGATATTTCCTATTCCAGTCATGGTATAGAGTTTGGGCTATGTTAGGTCAGAAATTTTGGGGATTGCTAATATAATACTCTAGCAAGTAAAGTAGAATTTAAGTGTATGTAACTTGTAACTCAAGTAGTGTTCTCTTTTTCTTTTTTTTTAATTTTAAATTTTTAAATTTTTTTAAAGTCAATTAGATTGTTTAGTGTTTGGCATACCCCCAAATTAAAGGGGTAAACTATTAATAATAGTTGGATTTAATTTCCCATCAAATCCTATTAAAAATAAGTCATAATAAAATTATGGTTAAAAATAATTTTTGTGACAATTTTTTACATATATCGGTAAAATTGACAATTAGTGACTTTTTGTTTTGTCACGATTTTAATAAGTGCGCTAAAGCTTACAATGAGTGGCGTTTTTTACATGATAAATTTTTCAAATTGTCGTTGAAAGTTGAAAATTAGTAATGCTTTTTTTTTTTGTGACGATTTTTTGAAATTGTCATTAAACTAAAATTATAATTAGTGACAATTTTTAAAAGCGACGTTTTTTTGAAAGTAGTGTTTAATGAAAAATGTCATTAATTCTTCTGAACTTATTGGACAATTCCGACCTACACATAAGTCCCCCTATCAGTGTTTGTTACTTTAAATGCCAAATAAATAACTATATATAAATGAATTAATAACTATATAAGGGGATTTATAATTAAATTTCCCTTAATTATTTAAGGATAAATTATATTTTTTACAAAATTTCACTTTAATTTTTATGATTTTAAATTAAAAAAATTTATCTTTACATTTTAAGTCCAATTTTAATTTGATCATTCGATTCAAATTTTTATTAATATTTTTAGTGTACACTTTTAGTAGGATGAAAAGTGTCCAAAAATTATTAATTTTAACTTCTAATTTAAATAAAAAGACCAAACTAAAATTGAATTGTTCAATTAAAAATAATAAAAATTAAATTGAAATTCAGGTAAACTACCGGAGTCAAGTTACTCAGTATTTTTTTATTTTTTTTAAGAGGGGGATGGAGGGTTGGTGTTGCTCATTATTTAAGTCATAGAGTAGTGCTGCACAAATTTATTTTTCATTTTATTATTATTATTATTTTTTATCGACAGAGGGTTTCATTATTAAAAAATTTAAAGACCAGCAATTGATATTATGCATGAACTTCCTGCAATTGTGTCTGGAAACACCAACAGGCATTTCCCCTAACTTATAAGTTAAGTGTGTGTTTAATTATTTTATTTTATTTATCTTTTTTATGATTTTTTCTTAATTACTTTTTTGCTCTTTTAAATTTCAAAAAGTATCAAAGTTTTTGGGTTCTACTTGATTAAACAGACTGAAAAAGTAAATATTTTTAAAAAATTGAAACAAATTCAGAAAAAGACAAAAAACTATAAAATAGTTAACTTCTTGTTTTTTTCTTATTTATTCTTAAAATTTTATTTTTTTTTATTAGATTCGTCTATTAAGGCGGACGTCAAAGTTAAAAAATATTGGCAAAATTTAAAAGCAAATCACTAAAGACAATTTTTTTTTATAAAAAAGAAAAAATATGACTTTTTAAGTGGGTACGAGATTGGTTGACATCATTGGCCCATCAATATATAAATAATTATTCAATTATCAATGGCCGTAAGCAGATCAACAGGTAGAGGTCACTCACGAGTCTTTTGAGAAAATAATTAAAAGTTAATTTTTTGATTTTTTTGATTTTTTTTTGTCTTTTTTATTTTTATTCTTTGTCGAAAAAGTGGCAAATTCTATTTTCACATAATTAGCTCAAAGTACACATTTTATGAAATATTAATTAATGACAATTATATCCTAAGTAAAAATATTATAATAGACATCTAACAACACCCATAATATTAAATAGAAAAATTCTTTGTACACATCTTTTAAGAATAAAAAAAAATCTCAATATACACCTTTTAAATTAAAAAATTAAATCTTAATTTTTCTATTGTTGTCACCTTACTTCTTCATTTGGATCATCTCCAGATTCCAATAATCCCACTATTCTCAACCACAAAAAGTTGGTTAAGCCCCAATGAGGTTCTCAAGCTCTTATAAACTCTCAAAACCCCAATTCAACACTCTCTTAACCCAACTCTCAAACCCAAAAACTATCGACCCAATTAAGCTCTCTATACTGTGATCATCAACAAGCTCATTCTAGCCAAGAACTTGATAGGATTGAAAGAATAAATTCTGAGACTCTCTAAAGATTTTTCTACAATGTTATCAAGATCTATGGTGTAACAACCTCGACCCATGATTATCGTTAATCCGTGTTTAATTATGTCTAATGAGTAATTAAAGTAAAATTTTGTATCATATGTTATCTTATTTGTGTTTATATCTATTTAGCATTAGAAAGATGCTTACATACATTTCGGTTTCTTGAAATGAAGGCCTTATCGACATCCGATTTAGAAATTGACTTGATTTATGTGTTATTTGGGATTTATAGAATTTTGTGGTAGGTTTAATTGAAATTTGATTCAAAGCGATTAAATTAGAATAAAATAATTCCAAGCGATTAGTCTAAGTAAGAATTTATGAAGCTTCACTAATTAGCCTATATAAGGCCACTCTGAAGCCTAAGACTCCCTTTTCCTCATTCATTTTGAGCTCAAATGTGTGAAAGAGAGAGAGAGAGAGAGAGAGAGAGAGAGAGATTGAAGCCAACATTAAGAAGGAAGAGAATTAAGAAGGAAAAAAAGCTGATTGAAGAGAATTGAGGGAGTCTAACTCCAACACTTGCTAATTCAAGGCTTAAGGTAAGAAATTCAACTCTTTAATTATGAATCTCAATTGCTTGGTGTAAGAATTCAAGAAAATTAGAAGATTAAGCATGAGAATCAAGCTAAAATTTGAGAATGTAACTCATACCATGTATGCATGCATAATTCCTTCTATTTTGAGTCTAATGGTTAAGGATTTTCACATGCATATACTAAGTCTACCATAGTCTTGTAACTTCATCATGTTTTCCATCAAATTACCTTAGTTGATCATGTTTTGAAAGCTATGAGTTCAAATGAATACATGCATGTCATATTTTATAGCATGTTCTTCCATTTCAAGTTGAATTTTTACACAATTGACTTACTCTTGGGCCTTGATTTCATGAAATGAACTTCAAACCATGATGTTTTACAAGTTCTTAGATATTTTCCAAAATTTTGGTCCAAGAAAATGAGTTTTGAGGTGTGGAATTCGAGTTTGGAGCTTGGGAGTGCAATTTGAAAATTCCAGATTTTGCACTTCCGCTCGAGTGTGAGATTCTGCACTCAAGCGGCCACCTTTGTTTTGGCATCTCCTCTCGAGCTACCAGATGCTCGCTCAAGCGTGAAATACATGCTTCCAAAAGTTTCATGTTTTTGCAAACCGCTCGAGCATCAAGAGTTGTGTTCGAACGGGGATGACCTGAGTCTCACGCTCGAGCTACCATCAAGTGTCCATCGAGCATAAAAATCACATAACCAGTACTTTTCAAAATTTGCAGAACACTCGAGCGTGGAAAGTTACGCTCGAGCATCCCCTCACACATTGCATGTTCGCTCAAGCGAAGACCCTATTTTTAGAAATTTGACCAAGTGTTTTCAATACATTTTAGTATCCTCATTGCATCCTAGGCATTCCCTAAGCCAAGATTAAGACATAGTAATGAGGGTAAAATGTAGAAACACACTAAGAACAAAACGTAATGAGTTATATATATATATTCCCACGTGTATTTCAAATGTGTATTTGTTATGTGTTGATGTAGGTTCGTCGTAAACCGTTTGATTAGTATCTACATGCATGCACCCAAAGCCATTTGTGAGTAATAACTTAGTAAAGTTATGTTCAACTTTATTTATTTTACGTATGATAAAATAAGATCTATTTTACGAAATGCTATATTACGTACAATGAATGATTGTCCAATTTCTAACAATGTATTCATGACATCCTTAGCATCATGTGATATCTATTAGTTGTTACGGTATCGGAGGTTTCATTATGGAACTTATTATATGCGCACTCTATTACCCATCTAGGAGGCTCAGCGTGGAGCTCGGCATATCTGTCATTTGTTACGGATCCGGAAGTTCCTTTATAGAACTAGTTACTTATAACCACCATATGTTCTGCCTCTGTTCTGTATCTGCTCTGTTAGCACTAATGGATGTACCACGTATGATTAAGTATGAACTCTGATTTCTGTATATGATTTGAACAAGAATATGAATCTGAATTATGATTTCTGAATCTGGTATAAATATCATTCATTAAAACCCCTTACTCTGTTATTATTCACTAGGCTTCCGCTCACTATTTATATTATATATGTAAGTGATCAGGCACGTGACCAAGCTCAGAGTTGAGGACTTGGTGTCTCAGTTTTTGTCAGCCAACCTTTGTGCCTCTCAAGGAGGTTTCAAATTAAGTCAAGTTTAGTGGCTGTTTTTGTGAATGTACTAAACTTTGTTTTTTTTGAATTACGGGCAAGATTTTTGATAATATGTTCATGGAGTGATGTGTAAATACTGTATCTTTGGCCTTGGCTAGTTTATAAAAAGTTTTAAATTATCTGTCCCATGTATGTCTTCACAACTCAATGCACTACATATATTTTGTATATTTGCTTTTGACCCCTAACTATATGTTATTACATTAGGAGGCCTTTAGTAATCCAAGGATTCTTGGTCAATTACAATACTAAACCTATAGGGGCGGTTTGGATCATGACATATGACAATGTGGCGGGTTGTATAAATCGAGCAATAGAGACCCTTTTGATATGCTCAATTATAATTGTTATTATGATGTAATAAAAAAATGATAAAATGGAAAGATTTCTTACCTTAAACAAGGGCTTTCAATGGTTTTTAGTGGAGGTTCAATGGAGGTCTTCAAAGTCTTCAATGGAAGTGAGGAAAGTTCAAATTTTTTTTTTTTTTTTTTTTTTGAACGGAAGTCAGTTTTTTTTTTTTGAACTAGAACGACAGTTAGTTTGGTCTTCACTTTTGTGGGTGGAACTAGAAATGTAAATTAGAGTCAATAAAAGTGTGTGGATTTGAGGGTAAAGTGTGTGTACCATGGTTATGAGTGAATGATGTAATTGTAATTTTAAGGGTGCGGATTGAGAAAATTAGTTTATAATCAAATTAATAAGTGTGAGTATTGAGAAAAAATTTGCCATGAGTTAATTAGGTGTGTGGAAATAGAATTTCCCAAGAAGTGGTTTAAAAGCTAGAAGTAACTTTCAACCCACTTCCCAAAATAGGCACCAAACACGAAGCTAAGATTTAAATTCATGAGACATCATTATGTTTGGTTTCAGTTTTTAGAATTTATTTTTTTAAAAAAATTATTTTATTTTTTATATTTTTTATTTTCATTGAATTTTTTTTATATTTTAAGTCATTTTTAAAATTTTTAGACACCCTGACATAAATACACTTAAAACATATAATATTTATGAAAAAAAATCTTTAAAAAATTCACTAGATACTAAAAATACAAAAATACAAAAAGAAAAAAAAAAGAAAATTCAATACATGTTTTGTATTTTTGTGTATTTGTTAGTTTTTTAAAATATTGTTTCACAAATACTTTACTATTTAGATAAATCTAAATAAGGTGCATCCAAAAAAGTTTAAAAAATTACTTAAAATTTTAAAAATATTCACTAAAAAAAATGAAAAAAAAAACTCAATTTTAAAAAAATTGAATTTAAAAAGCTGAAACCAAACAAACTGATTATTTTTTAGAGATATCAATTACAAAATTTAATTAAATTTAATTTTCATTTAACTGAATTTTTTATTTGCTAGTTACTGAATATGATGATAATCATAATTTAAAATGTAATAACATGTATATAAAAATAATAATATAAAAGAAAAAAAAAAGAAAAGAAAAGAGATGAAGAAGAAAATAGATGTGAAAAAAAACAAGAGAGAAATGAGAGAGATAGAGAAATAATTATAAGATAATATTTTGATAAAATTAAAAGTTTACAAAGTTAAATTATAAGGAATTTATTAAAAAGGAAATGAAAAGAAATATGAGATATAAATATTTTGAAACATATTTAAAAATTAATGGGAGTTAAATGAATTGATTTGATTGATTAAAGGGATCCGTGAGGCTCATAAATTCATAATGGGTTCTTTTATAATGATCCAAAATATTTATATTTTAGATCAAATGGTGTAGATTATACATGAAAAAAAAATTAAGTTGACCCAATAATTAAAATCACGTTAATTTATTATATTTATTTCTCAAAAAATATATGATCTACTTTTTAAGTAATATTTATTGTTTATTTTTTTATAAATAAATGTCATGACAAACATAGATACAGTTGTCAAATTGACTTAATTTTTGCATAAATGATCCATATGCTGTCATCTAAAAACTAAATTATTCAAATTATTGATACAAAACTCGTGATAACTCGTACAAACTCAAACAACACAATTCAATCTGAAAACTGTGGCCTATAGCAAAATATTTTCCAATTCTATAAATGAAAATTGCTTCTGATCCATAATATAATTTCAAAAGATGTAGAATTTTAAAAGAACTTACACCAATAAAATTTAAGTCTAACTACTACTTTTTTCTCAATGATTATTTAATACTGAATAGTTTTTTAGAGGGGTGTCCCATTAATTGCTCAAACTGCAGAGACAAGTTTTTATTTTTTATTATTTTTATTATTTTTTGATTTGACCCAATATTTTATATATGTTCCATACATTGCTTCTCCATTAAAACAAACAGAGAAATTTATTACGATATCGTTTTAACAAATACAAGTTATATCTCTTTTTCTTTTCTTTTTTTAATCCTTCTTTGTCTATAAGTGAAAACATACATCATGATGATGCAGTTCGTTCACAGTAGATGGACTGGACTGATCCAAGCTCCTCAAGCCCACGTCCGAGCAATAAAGTCCACTGGAAGACCTGCAAACAAGTTCAATCGGGGAACAGGGTAGTCCTCCAGTGAACCCTCCGGCGTGTAAATTAGAAGTGGAAGCAGTGGATACAGATAGAGAGAGAGAGAGTTAGAGGAATAGAAAAATGCTTAACCTTCTTCTTGCCTTCCATGCTTGCTTATATTCCTTGGTAATCATTTCACTTTGTCCTTCCCTGCCTCCCTTGCAAAGCTTTGTGATGTAGCCTACCTTGTTAGGGGTAAGGCGTTGTTCCGGGAAGGTGTTGTCGTAATAAATCTTTGTGATGGGCGCATTAATAGTGATATATTGTGGCAATAACTGCAGATCTTTGTCTGTGGCGTGCTTTGTTCTCGCGCCATGTGTCCGAGTATCATTGGCCTTCCCTGCTCAGTTGGCCTCCAGCTGTCCTGGGTTTTACTAACCGGGTTATGCAATGGGGTCTAAATGGTGGGCTTGGGTTTGTTCACTGTGGGCTGTGGTCCTTGTGGGCTTATCCGGGCGTATCTATATCAATAGTCCCCGTTCGAAAGTGCGACTTGATCCAACGAAGAGAATAGTAATGAAGAAGATGAGTCAGGCCGACAAGGAGAGGCCGACGAGGTGGTCGGCGGAAGAATCCGACCGTGAGGGTGGCCGTCGGAGAGGCCGACCGTGAGGCCGACCACGAAGGTGGCCGAGTGGAAGAGGCCGAGTGAAGAGGTGGCCGAGCGAGAGGCCGAGTGAGGTGTCGACCACGAAGGTGGCGAGTGGAAGAGCCGGCCGTGAAGGTGGCGTCTTGGGAGAGGCCAAGTGAAGTCTGGACCACGAAGGTGGCCAGTGGAAGAGGCCGTGATGGTGGCAGTAGGAGGCCGGCCTTGAGGGTGTGGCCGGAGGGCCGAGTGAGTGCCGACCACGAAGGTGGCAGCCGGAGGGCCGCGGGGCTCAAAAGCGGCATGTCACGTGGTAATTTAGGCGGAAAAAGATAAGGTAAGGAGGAGTCGATGAATCGTGACCATACACGTGGCAGGATCGTGGGGGGAGGTGAGGCGTTGCAGTAAAAATGATACGATAGGTCATTTTGGTGTTGCACATACAGTCTTGTCGGTTTGATTTGAAAAGTTTTGAAACTGGCGAACATTAATTGGGATCCTTGGAATTGAGACCGTCGTGGGCCTTTGATATCATACGATTTACCTACTTCTTTACAAAAACTCAAAATATCCCTAATGTTAATTCCTTCGTTGCTCATGACACACCTTTGCAACATTTCTGCAATTTCCTGGCACCTGCATCAGAAGCGATTCACAGACACAACTTGGAAATGACCCAAGAGAAAACTGCGAGTGTGAGGGTAGATCCACTTGGGGAGGATGATCTTGAGAGTTGGGCGGTATATAGAATGGAAAGAGCGGGTGCTTGCTATCACGATTCTTGAATAATCGGCCGAGTAGAACGAACCTTGGCACACAAAGGCGGATAAGTCAACGGTTACTGCGGCTGATTTGGAGGCCATTCGCGAAAAATATCAGATTCCGATGGAGGTGTTGTTATCGCCAACATCAGCGGAGGCCGTCGGCGCCAGGGAGAGTTTTCCCTTTACGAGGAAGCGCTGAAAGGTGGACTGAGGTTGCCAATGCCCCAAGTGGTAGTGGACGTACTTAACCGTTTGGAGGTGGCACTGGGCCAACTGATGCCTAATGCATGGAAGATCCTGCTGGCGTGTGCAAGCTCGTGGCCGAAGGCGAATGGAGGGGAGGCCATGACAGTTGATGAATTTTCCACCTGCTATAAAGCCTCGGGGCAACAAGAAACGTGCGTCACCTTGCAGGCAGTAATGGGGAAGGGGTTGATGGCGGGTCTGCCGACATCGATCAAAGGCTGGCGACCACGGTGGTTTTACGTATCTGCCAATGGGGGTTTGGGATGCGTACCATCTGGAAGGTGCCCACCAGGTCAATGGAGGCAAGACTAGGGGCGGCGGCAGAGGAGAGGGTGAAGAGGGTGAATGAATGGAGGGAGAGAGAGAGAAGGCTAAATGGGATGAGCTTGTCTGCGTCCGCGTTGTTTGAGGTAGGGTTGGGTCGTGACGATCGGTGGGGACCTCGGCCAAGGCGGAGTTAAGCGAGGAGAAAGCTAAGGAGGAAGGATCAAGCTATCCTTGCGAGCTACAAAGTTGAAAAAAGCGCGGGAAGGCCGACCCAGCTCAACCGTCATAGCGGAGAGGATCAAGCCGCCCAAGGCGTTGGGGGAAGGACTTAAGCAGTTTTGAGCCACGGCCGCCTCTAGTGGACCTGTGAAAGAATAGGCCAGAAAGGAGGGGGAGGCTCTGAAAAGGAAGAAAAATAAGAAGAGTGCACCAGAGGGGGCTGCAGATAAAGCTGGGCCCAAAAAAGCTAAGGTCGCCCCAGCTGGGGTGGAGGCCACTGTGGCCAAAGATACCCCAGAGGCGGTGGTAGTCAGCCCAACAGTGGAGGTTGTGGAGGGGGCCCCCGCAGTGCAAGTAGGAGTTGGGTTGGCTGGAACTGAGCCAAGTAGGAGGGAGTAGATCCAAAAGAGCCCTGCACCCCAGGAAAGAGGAGTCGGTCTGGGTGTAGCGATTTATCACGCGCGTGCTGTGGCTGGAAGGCTAGAGGGAGAAGAAGGCCCAGCCAAGGCGGGGGTAGACCGCCTAGTGAAGATTGTGGAGGAGACTGCCCTGCGCTCGGCATCCGGGTTCAATGAGGCCGACCTGCTGAGGGGGTTATACTCCGCTCAAATGGAAGTAACCACCTTGGCAGGGGCCCTTCTGAGAAAAGCGGGGGCTGCCAAACTCAAAGCGGAAGAGGCCAAGTCGTAGTTGGCCAAGTTGACGAAGGAGAGTGCCGACTAGAAGCGCCCTTACCGATTGGCGGTCAAGTCGGGCCGGAGGGCGCCGCCGCTTGAGTTGTGTCGCTCGAGTTCCAACTTCTTGGCGGCGGCGAAGTGGAGGAGGCCCAAAGGCTTGGCGCCGTTCTTTGTCGGCGGCAGGAGGAGGCCATGAGCAATAATGAGGAGCTCGTCAGACAAAAGGACGAGGCGGATGCTAAGGTTGATGCTCTGCAAGAGGAGTTGGAAGGCGAACGTGCCAGGGGGGTGGAGTAGAGGGAGAGCCTACATAAGGAGCTGTAGGCAGAGAGAGGTAAGGCGACCATGGAAAAGGAGGCTCTGCAGAAGGAGTTAAAGCAGAGGGCTAGGGCGGCATTGAAATGGGCTGTGTAAAGAGCTAGGCGGAAAATCCAAGGCGACCTCTAGAAGGAGAGCCTACAAAAATTTGAGCGAAGAAAAGGCGAAAGGCGGCCTCGGAGGGCCTATCTGATCTTTACGTTCGGCGGTGGCAATTCAAAGGGTCTCTGAGTTCGGATGGTACGTGGATGCCGCGATGTAAGTAGCCTAGGGGTGGAGTCTGGTGAAATTTGGCCCATCAAGGGCGACCTCTTGGGGAGAAGTGAGTCTGAAGTCATTGCGAGCTTCGGCGGTGATTTCTATAAGCCTGAAATGGTGAAATCGGGGACAATGGTGGAAGATGTTGGGCGTAGATTTGAGGATTTGTTCCCAGAACTTGACTTTAGTAGTGTGACGATTGAAGAGGATGTTGTGGCTCAGACCCCTAGATGAAGGAATTGAAGAAGCGGTCTGGTCTCAGTGAGGAAGAGGTGAATTGGAGATGTGTGTTTTAAGAGTTCTTGTTTTGTTTTGTGTACACATTGTACTCTCTTTTTTGTTTGTTTGTTTTTTTTTTGAATTGATGTAATGAACTTGTGTACACTTTTCTGTGAATAAATAAAGTTGCATTTGTTTCTATCAGTTGATTGTGTTTGTTTGTGTATAAGTTAGTAAACTATATTTGGGAACTTCTCCATACAGAGGTGTAACAAGAATTCAACGTTGAGGAAAACTAAAAGCTTGCTTAGGCATAGTGAACCGAACTTGTACAAAAGCTTTAATGCAGAGTAGGATTGGATTAAGTAACAATTTAATGCGGAGGTAAAGTGAAGTACTTCTTAGTGGAGAATAAAACTGGACTTGGAAAAATCTTCAATACAAAGTAAAGAAAAAGAACTCTGACGTGCAATGTAGGCTAAAATGGGACTTGTATAAAAATTGAATAGATGAGAGTACCAGAACGGAGTTAATTTGATTAGTAAATGAAGCATGTGAGGCCAGCTTTGGAGTTTGATTAAGTAAAGGGTGATGTAAAAACTTTGATCTGGAATTGTGTCTGTCAAATCGTGATCGAATGTCCTATTAAGGCTATAACTATGGACTTTCCTTGATGATAGAAATGAGGTTGTAAATGCATTCGAACTGTCTTGGTGGCACTTTCGATCTGGTTGAGACTTGAAATTTATTTATTATAGAATTACATTGAAGAGTTCGGTTTGGCCGAGGGCTTGGGAAGTGCTTTCGGTGAGGCTTTTGAGTGCTTTAGGTCTTTCGGCCGAGGGCTTTGGGAGTCTCAGTCTGGTGAGGCTTTTGAAGTCTCGATCTGGCGAGGCTTTGGAAATCTCATCTGGTGAGGCTTTTGAAGTGCTTAGTCTGGTGAGGCTTTTGAAGTGCTCGGTCTGGTAGGGCTTTGGAAGTGCTTCGGTCTGGTGAGGCTTTTGAAGTCTTTCGATCTGGCGAGGTTCTTGAAGTGCTCGGTCTATCAGAGGCCTTGGAAGTCTTCAGTCTGGTGAGGCTTTTGAAGTCTTTCGGTTTGGTAGAGGCTTCAGTCTTTCGGTCTGGTAGAGGCTTTGGAATATAAGGGCAAGTAAAAATGTTATTGAAACGACAGGTGTAGCTGGAAGTGTATTCCAATGATCAAAATTTACATCATGCGTCGAACAGAAAGTACAATATGTGAGCAACACAAGAGTAAAAGCCTATTGAAAGTAGCGTTTCAAATGTTCAGCGTTCCATGGGTGGGGAAGGTCTCGACCCTCCATGTATTGAAGTCGGTAAGTGCCCGGGCGTGGACGGGCTTTCACAATGTAGGGTCCCTCCCATTTGGCTGCCAGTTTTCCCTCAGTCGGATTTTTGGTGGCAAGAGTGGCCTCTCTTAAGACAAGATCTCCTACGGCGAATTCCCGTGGTTAGACTTTGCGGTTATAATGCGTTCTCATTTTCTGTTGGTATGAGGTTAATCTGACTGCAGCGATCTCCCTGAGCTCTTCAATTAGGTCCAAATCCGCTGGCAGACTTTTCGATGAGTCTTTGGATCCGGATGTAGAACTTCGTGGAGTAAGCGAACCGATTTCCTTTGGAATAACCGCCTCGGTAGTATGTTAGGCGAAAGGGGTTTCTCCGATGGGGTCCAGCTGTTGTCCCAGAGGCCCAGTACATTCGCGGTTCCTCACCAAAGTCCCTTATGACTTCGGCTTTGCCTTGATGATCTTGAAGAGAATGATTGGTGACCTCAACTTGGCCATTAGCTTGGGGATGGCGGAGGAGAAACATGGTTGAATCTGGAATCCGCAATACGTACTTGGCATTGTCGAATTGCTTTGTTGTCGACACAATGGCACGAGGATGCCAAACCTACAAACGATCGATTGCCAGATGAACTTGGTTGTGTTTCGCTCGGTAATGGTGGCTAAGGGTTCAGCCTCTACCCAATTGGTGAAGTAGTCAATTGCGGCATTGCGAACTTAGTGCAGCCTCGGCCAGTGGGAAGTGGACCGATCAGGTCGATCCCCCATTTGGCGAATGGATAGGGACTGCAAAGCGTGATCAACTCTGTAGGAGGGGCATGAGGGATGTTGGCAAAGCGCTGACACTTATCGCATTTGAGGACAAAATCAGTCGCATCTTGATTAAGAGTTGGCCAAAAGTAACCAGTACGGAGTATTTTGTGTGCTAGGGACCTGCTGCCCGAGTGGTTGCCACAAATTCCGTCATGGATTTCCTGCATGACATAGGTTGCTTGTGTTGAATTGAGGCATCGCAGATATGGT
This sequence comes from Camellia lanceoleosa, assembly GCA_025200525.1. NCBI lineage: Eukaryota > Viridiplantae > Streptophyta > Magnoliopsida > Ericales > Theaceae > Camellia > Camellia lanceoleosa. The sequence goes on from CM045765.1 coordinate 123,617,235, forward strand.
CGTGAAAAACCACGCTTGTACAGGATGCCACCATCGAGAAGATAATTGGACGACCGAGCCCTTACTTTGGCGGCCTGACGTCAGAAATAGGAGGATGTCGGATGCCCAAGGGATGGGTTGATCTGGAGGAAGCGCACCGTGCGGTCGGGTGTGATGGCCGGATGAGTTAGGTATTTGAGGCGGACTCCGTGGCTGAGGTCGAACTAGAGGCCAACTGAGCCATCTCATCTGCTTTGGAATTTTCTGCCCAAGGTATGTGTTTGATCTGGAAAGTATTGAAGAGGCGAACAAGGGGGAGTGTCATGTCCTTGTAAGCCCGTATTGTGCCATCCTTGGCATCGAATTCCCCCGTGATCTGTCCGGCGATGGTGAGTCGTTGAACAGCGGATGTGGCTAACACCAATGTCTTTGGCGGGCGGAGCTGCTATCAACGCTTCATATTGACCTCATTATTCGGCCTCAAACAAAAGACGGAGGCGTATTTCAAATAACCACCTTCGGGGAGGTGAGGATGAGGCCATGCACTACCTTCCCTCGGGATGACCCATCGGCGTTGAGAGTTCAAGAGTGGGGTCTTCGGTTGATTTGAGGTTAGTGAGGGTGGAGGAGTAGTGGTTGGGGTGGTATTGGTGAATTCCAGGATAAAGTCGGCTATAGTTTGCCCTTGATTCTTGTCTTGAGGCGGTAGGAGATGTCAAGCTGGTGAGTTCCTTGACCATTGGATAAGTCGGCGAGCTCTGGCTTTGGATGATCTTCTTTAAGGGTTGGTCAGTGAGGGCCACTATGGAGTGGGCACGGAAGTGGAGAAGTCGTCTGGAGGCTGTGACCAAGGCGGGGGCTTTTCTAGCGATGGTAACTTCTGTGCCTTCTGAGAGCTCGGCTGATGTAGTAGACCGGCCGTTGGACTGAGCCATCTTCTCGTATAAAAGCTGCACTGACAGCGGTGTTTGATACTGCTAAATAGAGGAAGAGGGGCTTGCCCGTGATTGCTTGTGAAAGAAGGGAGGGATTGGCCATGCATTGCTTCAACTGCTGAAAAGCCTTTTCGAAGTCATCTGTCCATTCAAAAGTTTGCCGAAGAACTTTGAAAAATGGTAGGCACTTATCTGTCGCGCGAGAAATGAAGCGGTTGAGAGCCGCCACTCTGCCGGTGAGTCTCTGGACTTCTTTAACAGTTTTGGGTGACTGCATCTCAATCAGGGCCTTGATCTTTTCAGGATTGGCCTCAATGCCGCGTTGACTGACCATAAAACCCAAGAACTTTCCAAATCTTACGCCAAAGGCGTACTTCTCTGGATTGAGCTTCATCTGATACTTGCGAAGGGTGGCAAAGGTCTCTCGTAGGTGGTCAGATGGTCAGTGGAGAGTTTGCTTTTGACTAACATGTCATCCACATACACTTCCATGTTCCGGCCGATCTGATGGTGGAAAACTGCATTGACTAACCATTGGTAGGTGGCCCCGGCATTCTTCAGTCCGAATGGCATCACACGGTAGTGGTATGTACCTCGGTCGGTGATGAAAGATGTGCGTTCCCGATCGGATGAGTGCATCATGATTTGGTTGTACCCGGAGGAAGCATCCATGAAGCTGAGCATTTGGTAATCGGCCGTGGCGTCGACCAGCAGATCTATGCGGGGGAGTGGGTAGCTATCTTTAGAGGCGAGCTCGGTTGGTCGAATGTCGGCGTAGAGACGCCACTTGCCATTGTTCTTGCGGACTAGAACCACATTGGACAGCCACTTAGGATAGTCTACATTTTGGATGAATTGAGCCTTAAGGAGTTTGTCAACTTCTGCGGCTATGAGATTATTACGCTCTGGGTGGAAAATATCTTTGTTTTTGTGAAGGCGGAAATGAGGTTAAATCTTGGCGGTGAGTTATGAAGGAGGGATCAATGCCTGGCATGTCTGCATGGGTCCAGGCGAATACGTCATTGTGCTCGGTCAGAAGGGCAGTGAGGTCGGCTTTTGCCTGGGGGGATAGTTGGCTGCCAATCTTAGTAGTTTTTAGTGGATTCGTGGGGTCGATGGGGACCTCGACGAGCTCCTCCACAGGTTCTCCTCTGACCAGCTCGTCTTCATCTTTGACGTCAAGGCCTTCGATGATCATTGCCTTCTTCAGCTTGGCTTCTTTAAGTGAGGCAACGTAACACTCCCTGGCCATAGTGCGCTCCTCTCATTTGTTCTTACCCCGAGATCAGTGGGAAATTTGAGGGCAAGATGATAGGTAGATGTGATGGCTTGGAAAGTGTTGAGGGCGGTTCGGCCAAGGATGATGTTGTAGGCAGATGGGCAATCAACTACAAGGAAGGTGAGCAACTTCGTGGCCTGCCGTGGGTATTCGCCGATTGTGATGGGGAGGTCAATGGAACCAATGGAGGTCACACGGTCGCCAGTGAAACCGACCAGGGGGGTTTTGGAGTGGGGACAAGCTTTCTTTCCCAATCTTGAGTTGGCGGAAGCAGTTGAGGAAGATGATGTTTGAAGAGCTACCATTATCGATGAGAACCCGTCTAACCTTGTAGTTGGAGAGGATGGCCGAAATGACAAGGGGGTCATCATGCGGGTAGCGGATGCCTGTACAGTCGACGTCCGTAAAGGTGATGGGCTCTGTCCACTGTTTAATTTGTTTGAAATTCGGTCCTTTGTGGCGACCGTTTTATCTGAAACCTGCGTATTTTTCTAGCTCGCCCTTTGGCGAAGCGGGATGGTCCTCATAAGCAAGTTACCGCAATAACTCTAATTTCACCATGGCGGGGTGGGTGACCTAGTGGCCGGGGTTGTTGCGAGGTCGATCATGGCCTTGGTTATGTTGAAATTTGGCCTAAGTGAGTCTTGGCGGTTATCTCTCTGAACTCGGTCCTTTGCCTCTGTTGGGCGGGTATCGTGAAGCCGGTGGCGCCCACGACCTATGAGGGCCTCCAGGTCCTTGAGGTTGATCTGATCATCGATGTTATAGCCGTGATCTGGTGAAAGCGGTATTTGGATTGGTCTTCCGATTGGAGGGTTCGGGAAGGTAGTAGCCGCTTGAGAGGTAATCCGTTGGATCTGATGAAGGACATGTTCCATGGGAGAATTAAGGGGCGTGTACCGCTGGAACCGACCGGTCGGTCGAGTTTGTGCCGGCCGGTCGGCACGAGGGGGTCGGTCGGTATGGTGGGGTGTTTGGTTAGTATACTGGGTGCTTCGGGTTGAGTCCTTTCACTTGTCTTTGGGGGTGGGCTGTCTAGTGAGTGGATCCTTCCTAGCAGCTAGGGAATCCCCGGCATTCATGTATTTCTGGGCTTTGGAGAGCAGGGCAGCCATGGAGGTCGGGGGGTTTTTGGAGAGTGAGAAAAGCAAGTCGGACGATCGTAGGCCGGCCATGAAGGCCGTGAGGATGACCTTGTCATCGTTTTCCGCCCTGCGAGGCCGGTATTGAAGCGATATGGCTGATGATTCCCCTCGGTCTGACGGATGTTGAGTAGTTGGGTGGCCGGGCGTCGTTGGCGCTGAGCTCCGATAAAATGGCTTAAGAAAGAGTCACTGAGATGCTGAAAAGTGGAGACCGAGTCTAGTGGTAACTGGCTAAACCACAGCCGAGCCGACCCCTTCAGTGCCACGGGAAAGGCTCGGCACATGATTTCGTCAGGAAAGGCATTGAGGATCATGAGGGTGCGGTAGGTCTCTAGATGGTCGACCGGGTCGGTTGTGCCATCGAAAGAGTCAATGGTGGGCATTTTGAATTTGGCAGGCAGGGGTTTGTCTCGGATGGAGGCGACAAATGGCGAGTGTCTTGGTGGTGGAGGGCTTATCTTTGGATATGCATAACCCCTTGGGCTGAGCTTCATGGCGGAGTTGGCGTCCCAAAGGGAATGTTATCGCCACAGAGGCAGTGTTGGGCTGACTTGGCTTCTCCTCGAGGCTGGTGTTACGACCGATGGATGTGGGGGTGGAGGTAGTGGATTTACATGTGGGTGAGGGGGTTGGAAACCTCCTGAGTTGAGTGGGTTGGGTTGTGGGACAATATGGCTCGGAGTTTGTTCTGGATGGGGTGGAATGTCTAGAGGCGGTGGTGGAGGAATAGGGAGGTTTCTCTGGAGCAAAGCATTTATTAAGGCCTGGTTTTGCTCGGCCATGCGGTTGATGCTGTTGGTAAGCTCGATGAAGTACTGTGGTGGGTTGTTTGGATTGGGAGGGTCGGTCTGATGATCGGCAACGTTATGGTGGGAAGCCATGGATCTAGTCGTGACCATACACTTGGAATTGGGGCGTAAAGGTTCTGAGCAGGGTCTCGTGACAATGAACACAATGGCGCCGCGGACCAACCGATTTCCACAGGCGGCCAGCCCGATGATGCGGTTCATTCGATAGATGGATGGTGGGTGATCCAAGCTCCTTAAGCCCGCGTCCAGTGATGAAGCCTTGGAAGACACAGAAACAAGTTCAATGAGAATATGGTAGTCCTAGTGAACCCTCCGTGTAAATTAGAAGTGGAAGTAGTGGATCTGAGAGAGAGAGAGAGAGAGAGTTAGAGGAATAGAAAAATGCTTAACCTTCTACTTGCCTTCCATGCTTGCTTATATTCCTTGGTAATCATTTCCTTTGTCCTTCCGACTGCCTTCGCCATAGAAAGCTTGTGATGTAGCCTACCTTGTTCGAGTAAGGCTATTTGTTCAGGAAGGTGTTATCGTAATAAATCTTTGTGATGGGCATTAATGGTGATGTATTGTGGCAATAACTTTGCAGATCTTTGTCTGCTGACGTGGCCTGTTCTGCGCCTGCCATGTGTCCTAGTATCATTGGCCTTCCCTGTTCAATTGGCCTCCAGCTGTCCTGAGTTTTACTAACCGGGTTATGCAATGGGGTCTAAATGGTGGGCTTGGATTTGTTCACTGTGGGTTGTGGTCCTTGTGGGCCTATCCGGACGTATCCATGTCACATCACAATCTTCACCCTTGCAACACTAATTATAAGTTTTTCTTTAGATTGTATTTCAACCATAAATTTAGGTAAAATTTTAAAAATAAATAAAAATGTATGAAAAATATTAATAAAATATAAGCATTTTTCAACAAAAATAAATAAATAAATTGTCTTTTGTTTTTCTTTTCAAATAACTACCTAAATTTATGATCCAAATACAATATTAAAAACTATAAGAACATCATGTTATAGTTCTAACCTAAAGGGTGTAGCGGTTATTGGAATTGCACCCAACGAGCAAGGTTTTCAAGACTCTCAAATACCAAATAGCCAAACTGCTATAGCTAATAAGGTTGTAGTTATTAATGTTTGACTAATCAAGAATACTCTTTTAAGAAAGATTAGACACATATTTTTTTTATCACATATTCACAATGAGAGTGGGGTCCAAATCATATGATGATATTAACCCTATTCCCACTATGAGTAGACGGTAAAAATTGTAATAGAAAATGATATATTACTCTACTCTTTTTTATGAAAGATGATAATCTCTATCATTTTCTTCATCCAGCTATCATTTAACAGTTGATCGAAATGTCATAATCAATCGCTAGTCAATATTATTAAGTATGACATTTAAATTAACTACTAAATAATAATGACTAAATAATAAAAAAAAGGTGCTAAATATAATCCAAATTCCTTTCTTAATTGGAGATGTTACAATAAAAATTAAATGCAAATTACATTTACCCATTAAGATTCTATACTTTCATGTGGCCAACTTAAGCTTGATTCATGGATACTCTCTCTATCTCTATCTCTATCTCTCTCTCTCTCTCTCTCTCTCTCCTCTTCAAAAATTGGAGGCTTACTCACTTGGGGGACAGTCCTTCCATGGAATGTAGTGTTGGGTATTCAATCCTTGGTGAAAAGCAAAGTCAACCAATTAATTTGGAAAGGTGAGAAAATGGGGCAATAGGCCATCATGTTTTGGATTTGTCAGTGCCAATTGAAAGTGCTTCCCACACAAAATAAGTAAGCATTAAGTCATAAAATGATTCTCACCAACTATTTTTCCATGAAGAGGTGATACTTGATAGTCACACTAAGCCAATAGCACATGAGCTAGCGTAAACATAGGCCATTTCTATGTATGTATAATGACTCATAATAATTTTAATATAGGCCATTTCTATGTATGTATAATGACTCATAATAATTTTAATTATGATTTGACATTATAATCAAAATAAAGAGTAGCTAGACTTGTTTGTGAGGATAGATGTTGTTTGGTTACAAGGCAAAGTAGTATGGTTATGAAGAAAAGTGATAGTTTGGTGACCTAAAATAATTTTGGTAATGAAATAAAGTGATTTTGATTATAATAAAAGAATAATTTTTAATTATAAACCAAAATGACATTAACCAAAAGCTCGAATTCATTTCTTTAGTTTTAATAATTGAAAATCTCTATTTGTATGATCCGTTTTTTGAAAGTGTATTGTTGTCTCCGCCATAAACTCATCATTGAAGCATGTTATATTCTTCTTTCTTTCTTTCTTTTCACATGGTTAGTTTACCAAAATAATACATAAAGAATATTAAGCATAAATATTATAATAATAATGACAAGAAAATATGAAATAAACTGAATTAAAATAAAATTGAGAAATATATAGCCTATAAAATTGTAGGAGTTGCGCTATCACAGTTTCAGAGCTTTTTTCATGAAGATGGTAATAGAGTATAAAATAACTCGTTCAGTGTTTGTAACCATCATAAAGTTTGAATCAAATCACAACCAAAATTGCTCAAAATAATATAAAATATAAGACTTCCTCAATTATATCATTTTTGAATGACCATAAAGTCGTATTTTTATTAAAATATTTTAAGTACTAAATTTTATCACATTTAGCCAAATAATGAATTCCTTCACCTCCATAATCATAGCCTTTATTAGATTTTTGAGGTGGTGGTTGAGGTTGTTGTCTTTTGGGAGTAAAAATATTTAGTGTAATGGTGATATCGATGAAGTAATGTTACCAATATAAAATAAATTTTATGAACATATTTGATTAGGAAAATTATAGCATAGGATTGAGATTGTCAGTTCATGAACTCACAATCTCATATTTGATTGTAAATTTTATTAATCGAATTATATGTATGGTGGATATTCAATCTAATGAAATTGGCAAATTTATAATATTAAGAGGGTTGGGATCATAATTTCCAGTACGCGAGAAAAAAATAAAATGAATACATAATAAATAATTAATTTACTAATTTAATTAAATAACTAATCCTATATTAATTTTTAAAATTATTAATCTTCTTACTATTAATCTTGTTAATAAAAAATAGCCTGTATGTAGAGGGTAAACCTACACTTTCTAAGTGCCACATATACTTGATGAGATGATAAATTGCGAGAATTATTGGAGAATGATACCCATAACATGATATCACTCTTAAGTCTTTATTCATCTATCTTATATATTTTTCTTTTTTTATCTTTTATCTTTTTTTTTTCATTTCCTCTCTTTTTTTTTTTCTTTTTCTTTTAAAATAAAAAAAAAAAAAAAAGTTTTATTTTATAGACAAACCAACCCTTATATTAAAAAAAAAAAAATCGTCATTGGGGGGATAGCATTATGTGATGTTTCTTCTTCCTATTGGTTCAGTCGGTTTACCATTAATTGTCTGACCACACCTTTTCTTATAAAAAAGAAATTAAGATCTTATGTATTTAAAAATTAAATTTTATGATAAATTTGCATTTGATGTAATGTAAATCATATTTAAAATATATAATCTACACATTTTAAAATATAACAAATATTTTTTCTGAATATATAATTAATAAAAATAATAAATAAAGTAAGGTTATGTTTGGTAGAATTTTAGAATTATGATTTAAAAATAAAATTGTATTTTGAGTTTGTGAGTTTTAGAATTATAATTTGAGTATGAAAATTTTATTTGGTTATGAATTTTAAAAGGAATTTGAATTGAGTGATATGACATATAATATTAAAAAGTACGTATTTTGAAAAGTGAATGTAGAATTAATTTTCTAAAGGACTTTTCTTAAGTGTGCAACCCTCAAGATTGCTGACGAGGTGCGACTTACACAAAAAGTGTAAGTGGAAGGTGAAAAGCATGAGGATAAGCGAAAAAGGCGTAAGTTACAATATATGAGGACCCTTTTCTAAAATTATAACCAAACAATACACTCAAATTATAGGATAGAATTAAATTTCAAAATTTTTTGTAGCCTGTAGACTGCAACAGAATCATTGGGTAATGAGTGGATCCTCCATATGTTGGGGTCCACAACCAATTTTCGTATGAACTTTTCTTAAGTGTGCAACTTACACCTTACACTTACGTCTTTTCTGTTTGCTGTCCTGTTTTATGTTTATACCTTACACTTACACTTTTTGTGTTGGTTGCATATGGTGTGCAACCTTAAAGGTTTGCACACCATAACATGACCCTTTTCGTATATATATTTGAGGAAATTATACTGACACCATATCAATGAAAAATATTTTTAAAAAATAAAAAAATATTATAAATATTAATTATTGTAATTATAATTATAATTTTTTTTAAAAACTAATTTTTGCAACTCCTATTGATGTGTTATTCCCCTATATATTTCTTTAGGTAAATTATATTTACTGGGGATTATGAAAAATACAACATGTTTCATAAATTTGATATAATTACAATTAGTTTTTCAAATTTTAATTCATATAACACTTGATCACTTTTTTATCTGAAATTTGTTAGTTATATAGATGAAAAAAATAATATTATCATTATTTTTATATTAAAATGTATATTTTATCTTGTATGTCTTTGTTTTTTCATATCATCTGCATTAGTTTTGGTCTTTTTAACCTTACTCAATGGAATGTCAATATAATTATGTCAAAACTGTAAAACTTGTATTTTTTTTTTTTTTTTTTCAAATTTTAAGAGTGGTCACCATAATTTAATCTATTTCTTTTTAATCTAATATTTAACAATTCTTTTAGCCTCAGTGAATCAATTTGTTTTGGGCTTTTATTCGAAAAGGGCCCAATGAATCAAAAAATTATGTTACTAAAAGTACACATTTATAAGCTTTCTCTTTCAAAAAAAAAAAAAAAAAAAAAAAAATTGCAGAGACAAATATTTACAAGGCAAATAAGCCTAAGACATTTTATTTACCAAACTAAAACAAAACGATCCTTTAATCTCTATAATAATAAAATAAAATAAAATAAAAATTGTTAGATAGCGGAGGATTTTGTATGGTCTGAAACAAGACCAGTAACTTGTGCTTTAGATGAACGTTGGTGAAGCGTACAGCATGTCTAATCTTTTATTAAATTTAAATCTAATAAAAATTTGATGAAAATAAGATCTAATTCTTCCATCAAATTTGTATTAAATTAAAGGAGAATCAAAATTTTTCATCAAATTAAGAATGAATCAAAATCTTTCACCAGATTTCAAACAAGCATTTTTTCACTTAAGTTTGATAAAATTGTTAAAAGATGAAATACTGGAGTTAGGTTTGTTTTTTCTTTTTTTTCACTAAAATTAATGAAAAGTGAAATTTGGGATGAAAAAGTAAATTTTTAAAAGATTTTGATGAAAGAATTAAAATAGTTGATATCAAATCAAATTTTTTACTCAAATTAAAAATCAAATTAGATAAAAATTTTGATAAATGATTGGAGATAGCCTTAATGGTTAAGTCTGAAGCTAATTTAGGAGTCAAAAGCTTTAGAGAAGATAAAATCTCAAAATATTATTTATGAGCCTCGTCTTGACGATCAAAATCCTTGATTTTATAAGGTTTGTTAGTATATTATTGACACCAAAATTAAATTGATCAAATATCGTTAATCACTTAATCCAATCACATTTGTCTGAAAAAAAAAAAAAAAAATTTAAAATCACATACTCCCTTTGTCCCAAAATAATAGTCCATTTTGGAGAATCTAATTTTTTTTGATAGTACAATTATTATACTTTAAAAAAGTTGATTTTCTAAAATTACCCTTTTGATAGTATATTTTTTGGAAATATTAATGTCATAATTGTACTTTGTATATTGTTTATTAATTTAAAAGAAGGGTAAAATAAGAAATTTATATTATTTTTGCACTTGAGTTTTGAAGAGGGACTAATATTTTGGGACAATAAAAAATGGAATAAGGACTAATATTTTTGAACGGATGGAGTAATCCGTCATATTTTTTTAGACAATTGTGTTTCAATTAAAGGGTTATTATTATCTGATCAATTTAATTTTTTATATGAATAATACACTTGATGAATTTAATAAAAATAAACAATTTAGATTGTGGAAACAGGTTTAATATGAATCCATAATGGGCGACACTAGACCACCCCGGTCCGATTAAGGACTGGAGAGGACCTTTTGCCCAATTTATTATTCATTGTATGTTAATATGAGGTTTAAATGGTTTGTCAGAGATATTGATCCCTTAATTGTTTTGATTGATCACAAAAACTAACAGATTGATGCTAATCAAGGATGTCAGTAATGGAAAAACTGATTGTGCGTGTATAATTAGATTTTTATTTTGCTAGGCCTGAGAAGGAAAAAAAAAATGCTGGCCCTTTTCAACAAGTGTTTTATTTAGATTTTATTTTTTGGCATTGCTATACAAATTTAAAAATTAGACCTAATCTTCAAGTTTAATGGTGTGACAATCAATTAGAATATCTAAAGTAATACTTTATCTCATATCTTCTCAATTATTAACAAATCATATTACCTACCCATAATTAAATTTAGAAAATAAATTTAAAAAATACACTTGTATAATTTTCGTGGGTAAATTATGCAAATGATCCCTATAAGTTACCCGATGTGTTAATTTGGTCACTGTTGTTTCAATTTGCTCTATTTTGTCCATTAATTTAACAGATTATGTCATTTTAGTCTAATAAATAACAGTTGTTAAGTTTGGTAAACGAAAAGTCTACACATGTCAATTTGGTCTATGTTGTTTTAATTTGCTCGATTTTGATAGGAGTTAATTGACACATGTAAACTACAATGATTAAATTGACACATAGTTTGACTTTCTATTTACCAAACTTCACAGCTGTTATTTATTGGACTAAAAATGACACAATCCGTTAAATTAAGAAAAAAAATCGAATAAATTAAAACAACAGAGACCAAATTGACACATCATGTAAATTACGAGGACTATTTGTATAATTTACCTCTTTTATTTTTTTAGGCCTATGTACAAGAAGAGTTTAAGAAAGTAATTTGATGGGTCATTGAGCAATGAAGATTTTATTGTTTTTGTTAAGCCTTTATACAGTGTGTATTAATTTGAGGGCCATTAGACAAAAATATATATTTTTTCACAGAAACCTTTTGACAAAAGATTGGAACCTTGGAGGGGGGTTCCACTCACCTAAGGGTGGGCCGGGTTTAAGTTGGGCCAATACTAAGGTTATATTTGGTTAGAAAATTTGATAAGAAAAATAAAAAAGAAAAAGAAAACGCAATTTCTGTCTTTTAGACACTTTTTTTTCCTATTTCTCAACTCCACCAAGCATAACTTGAAATTCGAATCTATAAATTCTCTCTTCTTTTGTTTCTATTTATTTTTTCCTTTCTATTGCTCTTATCAAATCTTTCAATCAAACAACAATTTAAAAGAAAATGAAATGAGAAAATATATCTATTGCTCTTGTTTGGTTAGTTGGCAAAATGAGAACGAAATGAATTTCTTAGAAAGGAAAAAAAAAAAAAGTGAAAATGAAAGGGGCATTGGGCGAGTGATTCAGGGTTGGAGCAAGAAAAGAAGACAAAAAGCATTGATGTTATAAAAAGCAAAAATTTATTCCAACTCTCCGAACATGAACAGAAGCACAACCACGCAAACATTAAAGGTGTAGTTTCTTAAACAAAAATAATATATGCTAGACACAGAGATTGAAAAAGAAAATACTGAATTTCTTTTAATTCTTTTTCCACACAATCTTGAATTCAACAATGCTCTTTAAATTGAGAACTATCCACTAACCCCACTGCCTGAAAAATAATAACAGACCATGAATAATAACTAACACTATCCACTAAACCAACTATCCTAAAAACTATGACACCACTTGACACAATCCCTACATAAGTTGAAACTACATACCACAACTTTGAATAAGGCAAAGACCACTAACTTGAACTCAAACATGAAATAGACTCACTAAAATAAATATGGACATGTTTGAATTAGATTCTCAACATGGCCCCTTAATTCAAACATGGTTGTACACCCATCATGCTACGAAACTTCTTGAATTTTTCCTCTGACAAAGCTTTTATGAATACATTTGCCATTTGATCTTCAGTGTTGCAATGTTCTATCTTCACTTCTTCTTTGGCCATAATTTCTCTAATGAAGTGATGGCGTATTTCGATATTAGTCCTTCCCTGAAGCAAAGGATTCTTTGTCATAGTGATAGTAGACTTGTTGTCACAAAACAAACATGTTGGACTACTTTCTTTCTCCTTTAAATCACAGAGGATCCTTTGTAGCCAATGTTAGGACCCTTTATTGTCAACTCCGGAGACAAAACTTTGTGGTGTTAAAGTTGTATTTTTTCTTGTGTTTTTGTTCTTCCTGCTCGAGCGGGTACATTGGCGCTTGAGCGGATATTGAAGGATCTCAGTTTTTTGGCAGGACTGTAACAGTATTGGGGTGTGAGATTTCACGCTCGAGCAGAATCTCAAGCGCTCGAGCGTCCCTCAGTTTAGTCACACGCATATTTTGTTGAAGCCGCTCGAGCGGGCTGTGGAGCGCTCGAGCGGAGATCGCGGACTCAGATTTTCTATTTATACCTGTTTAGGTTATTTTTAGATTTACATTTCCTAGATCTTGTTTAGGGTTTTCTAGGGTTTTGTTTGAAGTTTTCTTCTGAGATTTTTGATAGTTTTCCTTGATGTTCTTGAGAGAGTTCTAAACTTATGAATTGAGATCCATACATCAAGGAGATTGATACTTTATATTCAAGAGAGTTCTCTTCGGTGGCTTCCGAAGATCAAGACGTAGAGTTTCAAAAGGCGTTTGATTCTTTACGTAGTCGTTAATTCGACAAGTGAAGTTGTGGAATCAATTTCAGGATTGATCAGTTTCGTGACGAAGGTGTGGTGAAAGAGTTGCAAAAGATTCGAGGACAAATTGACTGAGTTGGGTAATTTGTGTATTATCTTTGTAATCTTTCTTCCTTCAGTAGTGGATTGATTAGTGGCGGTTCGCCCGTGGTTTTTGATTACAGTTGAAGGTTCTTCAATTGTGATTTTTTCCACGTAAAAAATCGTTTATGTCGATTTATTGTTTATTCCTAAAAACAAACAATCTAAAATCACTCTCGTAAGTGCTTGTTGATTTTAGATTAAGTGTTTTGAATAATTGTGATTTGGAACATTTTAATCTTGATCTAATCACGAATCACTTAGGATTTTCAATTGGTATCAGAGCGGGTCACTCTTTGTTTTATCAAAACTATAGGAGTGTGATTTTGTGTGACTAGTATTATGGATTCTATTCGTGAAGGTAACTCGACTCATAGACCTCCTTTACTCGACGGTACAAACTATTCTTATTGGAAAACTCGTATGAGAGCATTTTTAAAATCCATCGATGAGAAAGTATGGCACTGCGTGGTCTTTGGGTGGAGTGAACCTATTGTCACCATTGATGGCATTGATATTCCTAAACCCCTTGATAAATGGGACACAACTGATTACCAGAACTCGAGTTGGAACAGCAAGGCTCTCAACTCCCTCTTTTGCTCCGTCACACCTGAAGAATTCCGTCGAATTTGCACGTGTGAGGTAGCAAAAGAGGTGTGGGATATTCTTGAAACGATTCGCGAATGTACTACCTCTGTCAAAAGATCAAAACTTCAACGTCTCACCTCCGCCTTTGAAACCCTTTTTATGCGCGACGATGAGACGTTTGATGATTTCTATGCAAAACTCAGTGATATCGTGAATTCTTGTTTCACTCTTGGTGAAAAAATCCCAGAAGCTAAAGTTGTTGGAAAAATTTTGAGGTCCCTTCCCGAGAGGTTCCAATCAAAGGTGACAGCCATTGAGGAGGCTCAGAATGTTGATACCCTCAAGCTCGATCAATTGGTTGGAAATTTGCAGACATATGAAGCCCACCAAATTTCAAAGAAAAAACAAAAAGAAAGTGTGGCTTTCACGAGTGCTCATGAGACTGCAAAACCTCCGGAGACTGAATTTGATTTAGAGTCCGAGATGACGGCTATGCTCACAAAACAGTTTAAAATTTTTTTGAAAAAGAAGCCTAATTTTAGAGACCCTATTTCAAAAGATAAAAGTAATGATAAACCCAAACGTTTCCACCAAAATTTGCTCAAAAAACTGAAAAGAATATTGTAAGGGGGCAAGGGGTCAAGTGCTATGAATGTCAAGGGTTTGGCCATATGTCCCTTGAATGTCCTTTGAAAAAGAATCGAAAGAAAGTCTACACTGTGACTTGGGATGATGAAAGCGAGTTGGAGCAAGAACCTAAAGAACCTGAATCCGGAGAAGATGGGGATAGTGCTTTCATGGCATTTTGGACTACTTTTACTCAACCTCTTCCAAAGCCTTCGGAATCAGCTCGAGGTCAGAACTTGCATCATGCTCCCACCTTTGATGGGACTAACTACCTGTATTGGAAAATCAGAATGAGGGCTTTTCTGAGAGCTTTTGAACCAGAAGGCTGGCAAGCCATTGAAGAAGATACAAAAAGTGCAAATAATCCGGGCAATCAGAGAGCCCTGATCATTATTCGTAGAGCAATTTCTAATGAAGAACAGCAACGGGTTGTTCACTGCATAAAGGCTAAAGATGCATGGGAAATTCTGAGCTAATTCCATGAAAGAAGAGATTCACCTCCACCACCATCCAACAACTTATCTGCCTTAGTTGCTAGATTGGATGAGGTCAAGGAGAATGAAGAGCAAAAAGAGGATGATGAAACATCTGAAGACAATGATGAGATCAATGTCGATGAACTACAACAAGCTTACGAAAAGTTGTACGAGGAATCTCTGAATTTGTCCAAAACCAACGACAAACTCTCTCTCAAACTCAAAACATGTGAGAGCGAGAATGTCCAGCTAAAAGGAGAACTTGTAACAGCAAAACAGAATGTCATCAAGATCTCAAGTGACAGGCAAGACTTATGTGGAAAAATTCTATCCTGTGAAACTGAAAGGAATGAACTGCTGAAGGTGTATTCCACATATGAAGAAAAGCTTGCAAGTCTTGAGTTGTCGCAAGCTGCATTGGAAGAGAGAGTCAGTCAAAAAGATGAAGAACTCCGTATTGCTAGAGCAACAATTGCCATGTGGAACAAAGGTTCCAAATCTCTAGAAGACATCCTCGGGTCTCAACAAATGGGTTGTGACAAAAGTGGGCTAGGCTATGGTGCAACAGCTCACAAGGGACAGGCTTCTACATCACATAACCTGAAGACTCAAGCAAAAGGAAAGCTGAAGATAAACCAGGATGATCCTTCTCTTCTTCTACCAAAAGTGGGTAAGATCAACAAAAAGGAGGTAAAACCTGTATTTATTTGTCATCATTGTGGTAGGTATGGCCACATTCGTCCTTATTGCTATGAATTGTTTGGTAAGGTGTCTCAAAAGGATAGAAATTCGAATACTTTTTGGGTTAGGAGACAACCTTACATGTCTAGGCGGAATACCAAGATTCATGAGGGTGTTCACAACGCCAAGACACTGACCAAGACCAAAAGGATTTGGGTTAGGAAAGATGATTTGACTTGTTTAGTTGTTCACACTGCCTTCAAAGCAAATGACTCACACATGTGGTATCTTGATAGTGGGTGCTCTCGTCATATGTCCGGTAACAAATCTTACTTCACCTCCCTTGAAAAATATGAAGGAGGAATTGTTACCTTTGGAGATGGCGGCACTTCTAGAGTCATTGGTAAGGGCTCTATCAGTGTTGCTGGTCTTCCCAAGCTAGATAATGCCTTACTTGTTGATGGCCTTAAAGCAAATCTTTTGAGCATTAGTCAAATGTGTGATTCCCATCATGAAGCATTGTTTTCAAAAAATAAATGTGAAATTTTGAATAAAAAGGGAAATACTGTCTTACATGTGGTTTGCACATCTGATAACTGCTATGGGATCCTTACCACTAATGATCTTACTTGTCATTCTGCCATCATAAGTAACATTGATCTATGGCATCAAAGATTAGGTCACATGAATTTCAAAGACCTAACTAAGATAGCCAACAAAGAGCTTGTGAGAGGAGTACCTAAACTGGGTAAGAATTTGAGCCATGTGTGTGGACCATGTCAACTTGGAAAGCAAACCCGTGCTCCTCATAAAAAGGTGAACAGCTTTACAACCAAACGTCCTCTTGAATTGGTTCACATGGATTTAATGGGTCCTACTCGCACTGAAAGCATTGGAGGTAAAAGATACATTTTTTTAACTGTTGATGATTTTACTTGATTCTCATGGGTAAACTTTTTAAGGGAAAAATCTGATACGTTTAATGCTTTTTCAGGCCTTAGTCCTTAAAATCCAAAATGAACAGGGTGTTTCCATTGGACGTATCATAAGAATCCGAACTGATCATGGTCGTGAATTTGAAAATAGTTCGTTTTCGGATTTTTGTGATATGCATGGAATTAAGCATGAATTTTATGCACCTATTACTCCACAACAAAATGGAGTGGTTGAGAGGAAGAACAGAGTAGTTCAAGAAATGGCTAGGGTCATGCTCCTTAGTAAGAAACTTCCTCCTAAGTTTTGGGCTGAAACCCTAAATACTGCGGTTTTTGTCATAAATCACGTGTATTTAAGGCCTGGCACTTTACAAACTCCATATGAATTGTGGAAGGGTTTGAAACCTAATATAAAATACTTCAAAACTTTTGGGAGTAAGTGTTACATCTTCAAAGATAGAGAGCCCTTGGGCAAATTTGACTCCCGAAGCGATGAAGGTATTTTTCTAGGGTATTCAATCAACAGTAGGGCTTTTTGAGTCTATAACCTACGAACTTTATCTTTAATGGAATCTATCAATATGGTTATAGATGACACAGGTGCACCTACTCCAGCAACAAATGAGGATGACATTGGTGAGTCCCCAATCTTGGATGCTAAACCACAAAATCAAGGAGAAGCTGCGGTCCAATCACAAGAAATTGTTATAGCACCATCCTCACAGGTAAGTCCAAGTCCAAAAAGTGCTCAAAGGGACATCACTCCTGTTGCTACTATCACCGCAAGTCCCGAACTTAAACCATCAGCAAGGGTGAAACTGAATCATCCAGCTCAACAGGTGATTGGAAGTGCTTCGAATCGCATGAAAACCCGAAGACAGATTCGGGATGAGGTATCACATATGTGTTATGTTTCTTTAATTGAACCTAAGAATTTTAAAGAGGCCTTGCTAGATGATAGTTGGGTCAATGCTATGCATGAAGAATTAGGTCAATTTGAGCGTAACAAAGTTTGGACTCTTGTTCCCAGACCTAGAGACATGAATGTGATAGGTACCAAGTGGATCTTTAAAAATAAATCTGATGAGAATGGTACTGTTGTGAGAAATAAAGCTAGGTTGGTTGCTCAAGGCTACACACAAGTAGAGGGTATTGATGAGACGTTTGCCCCAGTTGCATGTCTCGAATCTATTTGTATTTTTCTTGGTGTTGCATGTTTTCTTGGCTTTAAATTGTTTCAAATGGATGTGAAAAGTGCTTTTCTGAATGGGAACTTAAAGGAAGAGGCTTATGTTGAGCAACCAAAAGGGTTTGAGGACCCTAAATGTCCTAATCATGTCTACAAGTTAGACAAGGCTTTGTATGGGTTGAAACAAGCCCCTCAGGCTTGGTATGATAGACTTACTACCTTTCTTCTTGATAATGATTTTCAAAGGGGTAGTGTGGATAAGACTTTATTTGTGAAACATACTAAGTCTCATATTCTTGTTGCTCAAATATATGTTGATGATATTGTGTTTGGTTCCAATCACGATCATTTTGTGAAATATTTTTCGGATTGCATGACATATGAGTTTGAGATGAGCATGATGGGAGAATTGTCTTATTTTCTGGGTCTCCAATTTAAACAGTCTTATTCGGGTATATTTGTTTCCCAGTCTAAGTATGCAAAAAATCTTGTGTCAAAGTTTGGTCTTGAGTTTGCCAAACATGCACGCACTCCCATGAGCACCAGTCTTCACCTTTCCAAAGATTCCTCTGGTATTGATGTTGATCCTACCCTTTATAGGAGTATGATAGGGAGTCCTTTGTATCTCACAGCCAGTCGTCCTGGTATTTCCTTTAGTGTCGGTGTTTGTGCCCGTTACCAAGCCAGTCCTAAAGAGTCTCACCTTCTTGAGGTAAAACGCATCATCAAATATGTTAATGGGATCTTGGGGTATAGGGTGTGGTTTTCCACTGATACTACAGCTGAAATTACTGGTTTTTCTGCTGCCGATTGGGCAGGGTGTGCTGATGATAGGAAAAGTACATCCGGGGGATGTTTTTACCTTGGGAATAATCTGGTTTCTTGACATAGTAAAAAGCAAAATGCTATCTCTCTTTCAACTGCTGAGGCTGAGTACATTGCTGCAGGGAGTTGTTGTGCCCAAATGCTATGGATGAAGCAAATGCTTCATGATTATGGAATAGAACAGAACACTCTCACTCTTTTTTGTGATAACACAAGTGCCATAAACATTTCAAAAAATCCTATCCAACACTCTCGCACCAAACATATTGACATCCGTCATCATTTTATTCGAGAGTTAGTAGATGAAGGCCTTGTTGTTTTGGAACATGTACCTACTGAGCATCAAAAAGCAAATATTTTTACAAAACCCCTTAATCTTCTTCGATTTGAGTTTCTTAGAAAGACCTTGGGTGTAATGCTCAGTAACTAGGTTGTTTCATGTTTTTATGTGAGGTGAGTGTGAGTGGTTGGCTTACTATTCTTGGATGTTTTAATCTCATTGTTATTGAGTCCTGATATTTTGCATCAAATCTTTTTATGAACACTACTCATGATTCTTACAAGATCTCATTATTTCGTTGTTCATAGCTCATTCTGAATGCCCATACTCATTTTCTTCATGATCTCATTCTGTACACATCCTTGAGATAAACTTGCGAGGATTTACGCACAAGTGATCAAAGTTCTCTATGGACCACTGACAGTGTTTCTTGTACTATTTCAGAGGCATTGACCTACACTAGTACATCATGGGTGATGTTGAGTCTCTTAACCATCTACCATCTTTTTTCATTTCCATGGTTTCTCCCTCAGTACATGATATCCAGGCATTAGGAAAAGGCTACCTCAAAGGCACCAATCAGGCCATCCTTGTGATTTCATTCTTCTCTGATTTGGTCTCCATACTCTTGAGTGTGTATGCCACTAATGAGTGCCAACAAGAAAGAAAAGTTAAAAAAAAAAAATCATTACTTGAGGGGGAGCCTCCGCATTTACTTAACAAATACCCCGTGTTTCCTAGTAGTTTGACTTTTCTCTGTGATAGTCAGTTACTCGTGTCGGAGGTTCAGCCATCAGATCACTACGAGGACTAACTCTAGCTTTGTGGCTCTCAAGGATTGCACACACACACACACACATTGTTTATGTGAGCTCTCATGTGTGTTTTTGAGTTATGCATTCTTATGATGCTTATGGCTTTGATTTAATACTATCTGTTTTATTCATGATATGGTGTTTCAACTCTTTTCTCAAATTTTCAGGACTCATGATTGATGGATTCTTTTGTCCTTGTGGTATAGTCTTTCACTTGGTCACCTTGCTTGTTACAGGACATCCTAGGTGTTTTTATTTTTATTTATATAAAAAAAAGAGTTTTCCGCTCGAGCGTATTTTTCACCCTTGCAGCATTTTGTTCTTGGTTTCACAGTTCTGAAAGAGGGATTTTTGCGCTCGAGCTGCAGTATTCGCGCTCGAGCTGACTTCAGCTTGCATTGCCTTACGCTCGAGCGGTACTCAGTACGCTCGAGCGGACCCAATTTGTATTTAAATCCCTCCCTCGACTCTTCAGTCATTTTTTCCCCTCTTTTTATATTTCTCAGACCTAGGGTTCCTATTGTTCCAGTTTTGGGGTCGATTTCACTCTAATCTTCTGTCTTCTTCGCCAATTTGATCCTTGGTAAGCTTTTCCCTCTCTTCTTTGCTATTTTTTTCTGTAATTTCGGCTCCAATGGGAGTTGGATTTCGTGTTTTTGTTGGTATTTTGTGTCTAGTTTTTTGTTCCTTCTCTCACACACCTTCACTGAGTCATCTCGTGTGTTTTTATAGTTGTCTTCATGTTATTTTTTAGTGTTTTGTTGTGTCTTAGACCTAGGGTTTCAGTTTCTTCATGCTTTGTTTGGGTTTGGGTTCGCCGTGATCTCTTGGGTATAACATAGTGTGGCTTTGGGGGTATTGGTTTTGTCTCATGCTTGATGTTTAGCATTGCATATTGAGGATTTCATTCTTTATACATCTATTGGAATATGTGTTTGGAATGTTTTGCATTATCTTGCTGTTTTAATGTACATCTCCTGTTGTCTATGTGCCCTGTTTTGCTTCTTGCACTGTTTAATGGACTAATAGTTTGATTTGGTCTTTGTTTGGTTTGGTTTTTGGCATTGTTGGGTTGTTGGGTTGTAGTCGTGTCTCACCTAGTCATGTCTGCTCCTGCCCTTAAATGCCGTAAGGCCACAGTTTCTCGCCCTACCTTTAATTCTGTGCGATTTCAGTCCGCTAAACAATCCAAGTCCTTCCATAAGTCTTTTGAGTCTCGTACCGTTCATTTAGAACGGAATGTTCAACCTGATACTTTTGATTCCATCCACATTCGTGCTTTGTTCGACCCTCTAGGTGGTGACCTAGTTTTATCTTTTTCTAGGCGTCAGAATCTCGATTGGGTTCGTGAATTCTGCTGTAATATGGAGGGTATTCGTGATTTTGAGCCTTCTTTCACAACCTGGGTTAGGTCAAAATCTATTTCTGTCACCCCTGACCTTATCTGCCAGCTCCTTAAGATTGAGCAACTCTTTCCCGAGCATTATCCTTTCCCCGTTCCAGACCGACCTACATGTAATTTTGATTATGTGGCTAAGGAGTTGTGTGGTGTTTCCCGTCATTGGCCGAAAGGTGATTTGATTAAACAGTTTGAACTTCTTCCGGAGTTCAGACTGTTTAATCTTATTGTCTGTGCCAACATCATTGTGACCACCCACTCCTCTGAGGTTAAACAAGACCAAGGCTTCATTTTATACTGTATTGCTAATCACATGTCTTTTGACCTAGCCACCCTTATTATCAAAAAGATGATTGGTGTTCATGGGAATAAACAGCTTGGTCTTCCATATGGTTGTTTGATAAACCGTCTTCTGTCTGATCTTGAGGTCCCGGTCTTAGAAGATGATGAATTTGGCTTTCCTTCTCACCCTTTTACTAAAAAAACTGTGTCACAGAGTAGGGCTCATGTTAAGGGGGAGTCGTCTTGGGCTGGTCCTTCTACAGGTGTTGCTGCTGGCCTCGCTGAGGAGGCGGAGTTTGATGCCACTGCAGCAGGTGGTGAGGATACTGTTCCTTCTCCAGATCTTCATGATCAGATTCAGCAGTTACAGGAGGTCCTGACCCGGCACTTGGATTTTCTAGATGCACGCTTTGATGTGTTTGATGGTCGCCTTGGTCAGATGGAGCAGACTCTTACTCAGCTCGTCCATCTCATTCAGTCTTCACAGGCCCAGCCTCCTGATGCATGATTTGTTTTGCTTCCCGGACAAAAAAGGGGAGAGTTTTGTTACAAACACTTTGGTACATTCTACTTTGGACAGTTTTGGATTTGGTATACATTATACTTTGGACAGTTTTGGATTTGGTACATTCTACTTTGGATAGTTTTGGATTTGGTACAACAACTTTGGACATTTGGAAATTTGGACATTTTTTGGTTATTACATTGGTGGTACATATCTTTTTGGTCATTTTGATGTTTTAACTATTTTGTTGATGGTTGGATAATATTTGGATCACATGATAGCTTTGTAAGTATTGTGGATATCGTTTAATATTAATCTCATCTTATGCCGTTCCACAGTTTTGTTTTGGTATGTTGGTTGTTATTTCACAGGTGCATATTGGATGAAGTTTGAATGGCTGTGTTACATTGGTAGTGCATATTGGATGAAGTTTGAATGGTTGTGTTCATGGCAAGAGTGGTTATTTTTAGATTTTTTCTTTTTAGTGCGTGTGTTTCAGGGAAAAATGTTTAGAACGGTTTTGTCCGGGAATTGACAAAGGGGGAGATTGTTAGGACCCTTTATTGTCAACTCTGGAGACAAAACTTTGTGGTGTTAAAGTTATATTTTTTCTTGTGTTTTTGTTCTTCCTGCTCGAGCGGGTACATTGGCGCTTGAGCGGATATTGAAGGATCTCAGTTTTTTGGCGGGTATGCTTGATCTTGGGGTGTGAGATTTCACGCTCGAGCGGAATCTCAAGCGCTCGAGCGTCCCTCAGTTTAGTCACACGCATATTTTGTTGAAGCCGCTCGAGCGGGCTGTGGAGCGCTCGAGCGGAGATCGCGGACTCATATTTTCTATTTATACCTGTTTAGGTTATTTTTAGGTTTACTTTTCCTAGATCTTGTTTAGGGTTTTCTAGGGTTTTGTTTGAAGTTTTCTTCTGAGATTTTTGATAGTTTTCCTTGATGTTCTTGAGAGAGTTCTAAACTTATGAATTGAGATCCATACATCAAGGAGATTGATACTTTATATTCAAGAGAGTTCTCTTCGATGGCTTCCGAAGATCAAGACGTAGAGTTTCAAAAGGCGTTTGATTCTTTATGTAGTCGTTAATTCGACAAGTGAAGTTGTGGAACCAACTTCAGGATTAATCAGTTCCGTAACGAAGGTGAGGTGAAAGAGTTGCAGAAGATTCGAGGACAAATTGACTGGGTTGGGTAATTTGTGTATTATCTTTGTAATCTTTCTTCTTTCAGTAGTGGATTGATTAGTGGTGGTTCGCCTGTGATTTTTTATTACAGTTGAAGGTTAATCAATTGTGGTTTTTTCCACGTAAAAAATCGTTTGTGTCGATTTATTGTTTATTCCTAAAAACAAACAATCTAAAATCACTCTCGTAAGTTCTTGTTGATTTTAGATTGAGTGTTTTGAATAATTGGGATTTGGAATATTTTTATCTTGATCTAATCACGAATCACTTAGGATTTTCAGCCAAATTGCATGGCAAGTTGTAGCACTGTCAGCAATATACTTTGCTTCAGTGCTGGAAAGAGCCGTAGTAGTCTGCTTCTTTGATGCCCATGATATAACTCCAGAGCCAAGGCTAAAGACGTAGCCTGTAGTGCTTTTTCTGTCATCTGTACAACTTGCCCAATCACTGTTAGGGAATCAGTTTAAAGTTAGTGACTTTGGAATATTTTATTCCAAAATTGAGAGTGCGTTAAATGTATCTTAAAATCCTCTTTGCTACTCCAAAATGATGCTTGCTTGGATGATGCATGAACCTGGAAACAATACTCACAGCAAACATAATTCAGGTCTTGAATGAGTAAGATATATCAAAGCTCCAACCATGCTTCTGAAATTCCTCTCATCTGCCAACTCATCTTCATCCACCAAAAGCAAATTCTCATTTACATTCATAGGAGTCTTTGTGGAAGTACAATTTGCCATGCCAAACTTTTTCAACAAGTCCATGGCATATTTCTGTTGACATATGAAAATGCCACTTGAGTTTTGAATTACTTCAATGCCGAGAAAATAGTGCAAAAGACCCAAGTTAGACATTTCAAAGTTCTACATCATGCTCTCCTTAAACCATCTCATCAAGTCAAAAGAATTTTCAGTATGTATCATATCATCAACATATATGCATACAATCAAGATATCATCATGCCCTTGAGTTTTCACATAAAGAGTAGGTTCGTTCACTAACACTTCTTTGGGCTGTTCAACATATACTTCCTCCTCAAGCTCTCCATTAAGAAACGCAGACTTGATATCTAGTTAAAAAACTTGCCAACTTCTTTGAGCCACTAAAGCCAAGATAGTTCTAATAGTATCAATTCGAGAAACCGGTGCAAATGTTTCAAGGAAATCAATACCTGGCTGTTGTGTATATCCCTTTGCAACTAACTGAGCTTTGTGCCTTTAGAGAGTTCCATCAGAATTAAACTTGGACTTGTAAATCCATTTAAGTCCAATAGCTTCTTTACTAAGAGGTAGCTCTACCGTGCTCCATGTCATATTTTTCTTTATGGCCTTCATTTCTTTATTCATTGCATCACACCATTCCTTCTTTGTTACTGCATCTTCACAATAAGTAGGCTTCATGGCAAAGCAAGCAAATTCACATGAATCATATATATCAGTAAGACTTCTCACTTTTCTAGGAGTAGAATCATAAGAAGAATCAGGTAGATCACTAGAACTTATTGAAGGAATCACATGGGCAGGTTGTTCACTTGGGATAACTTCATCTTCATCCTATCTCCAAGCTTCATTCTCATTAAATATTACATCTCAACTTATAATCAGTTTTTGGGCAATAGGATCATAAAGTCGATAGCCTTATGTCTTCTCACTATAGCCTAAGAAAATGCATTTTGTACTTTTATCATCTAACTTTTGTCTTTGTTCAGATGATACAAATGCATAGGCTATATACCTAAAAATCTTTAAATGACTTACATTGGGTTTTCTCATGCTCCAAGCTTCATACAAAGTCGTACCTTTAACAACTTTTGCTGGAAAGCGATTAATCAAATATACCGCTGTCAAAACTGCTTCAGCCTAATAGCAAATTGGCATCCCTTTATCCTTCAACATGCTCCTTCCTGCTTTAACAATAGTCTGATTCTTACACTCTGCAACGCCATTTTGTTGTAGGGTGTAACTTGTTGTCAGTTGTCTATGAATGCCCATGCTACTGCAAAACATCCTGAACTCATTGGAAGTATACTTTCCACCATAGTCAATACGTAATGTGAAAATAGTGCAACTAGATTGATTTTCAACAATTAATTTAAATTGTTTGAAAATTGAGAAAGCCTCTGACTTTTCTTTCATGCGGTAAAGCCATGTCATTCTAGTGCAATCATCAACAAACAAAATAAATTATCTGTTTCCGCTCAAGGACAATGTTTGCATAAGACCACATATGTCTGCATACACAAGCAACAATGGCTTATCTGCTGGCCAAGATTTTCCCTTTGGAAATTTCTCCCTATGGTGTTTACCAAGAACACAGGCTTCAAACACATAGTCATCATTTTTCATTGATGACAAACCAGCTTCCATATCCAATTTATGCAACAAATGCAACCCACCAAAATGCAAATGACCATACTACATATGCCACAATATGGACTCTTCACTAGATGCACAAAACGCATTGCGTGAAAGGTTTGAGAACACAATAGGAAACATCTTATTTGCTATCATTTTGATGCTCACAACCAGATTCTTACTTTTCATATCACAAAGCACGCATTCCTCATTGTCAAAAATAGCATAGTAACCCTTTTTCAATAGTTGACCCAGACTCAATAAATTTTGGACCAAACCAAGCACAAACATCACATCATTAATACACTTTCTTCCAATCATGGTTGCTACTCCAATAGTTCCAATTCCTTGTACCCAAACTTCACTATCATTACCCATTTTCACTAATGGTTTCATAGATTCATCAATTTCCTCAAAATAACTTTGTTTCCAGTCATGTGATTACTACACCCACTATCTAAATACCAAATTTCTTCATTCATTTCAACATAGGCAATAAGACATGCTACAAATAGGTTTTGATGTTCTTCATTAGTTTCTTTTTCTTCATGAAAATTAGCTTGCTCCCTTGCCTTTTTACAACATTTTGTCTTAACATGGCCAAACTCCTGGCAATTATAATATTGTGGAACATTTTTATTTTGAGTTGTTTTTGTTTTAAACCAACAGTCCTTGTCTTCGTGATTTGTTTTTCGACAATGTGAACATGGAGTAGAGTAAGCATTGTTACCTCCCATAAAGTATCTTTGTTGGGCATTAAATCTGACTCTTTCTCTTCCATGAGATGCATTTCTATGTCACCTGCCTCTACCACTGCGTCCTTTTCCAAGATCTTCTAAACACTTCTTTAAATCCACCTTTGACTGAAATGCTTGCTCCATTGTCTTCTCTACAGTCCTCTACAGCCTTTGTTCATGAGCTTGAAGTGAACCCATTAGCTTATTCACAGAATAAGTGGTTAGATCCTTGGATTCTTCTATAACAGCAGTTATGTGATCATATTTAGAAGTAAGACTCCTTAGCACCTTTTCAACAATTTTTTGATCAAACAACTATTCTCTATATGATTGAATTTGATTCACAATAGAAGTGAATCTTGTGAAAAAATCTTGAATACTCTCAGAATTTTTCATATACACATTCTCAAATTCACGATGAAGAGTCTCGAGCTTAGACGTACGTTGGTATTCTTCTTGGAGCAAGTCCTATACTTCTTTTGATATAATGGCAACCATGATTCTCGGAAATATGGTGCCCTGCTGGATCATAAACAAGGCTTTTGCATCCTTCTTCTATTTCTCCTTCAATTCATTCCTCTATGCTACTGACACCCTTTCCTATTCAGCAAAATCTTCATACCCATTCTCTACTGAGTCTCACAAATCATAGGATGCAAATAATGTCTTCATTGTAATAAACTAGAATTGATAATTGTTTCTAATGAGAACACTTCGTAGAGAATTTGAAGTTGTATTTGTATTACCTTCCATGAGTTCCAAAATACTCACTTACACTTTTCTACGAATGCCTTGTAGTCAATATCACTGTTGTAAACTCTTTTTTGCTTTCTTTCAACTCTCAACTTGGCTTTGATATCACACTGTAGTTTTCATAAACAAAAATAACATATGCTAGACACAGAGATTGAAGAAGAAAACACTAATTTTTAAAAAAAAAAAATTCACACAAACTTGGACTCTACAATGCTCTTTAAATAGAGAACTATCCACTAACTCCACTACCTGAAAAATAGCAACAGACCCATGAACAATAACTAACACTATCCTCTAAACCAACTGTGATACCCCAGTCTTGTGTTATGTTAATTAATCTTATTTTCGAATATGATTATGTGCTTGATATGATTTTGAGTACCATTTCTATGATTATATGTGTTTATGGATCTCTATTTGTTCACTGTAGGAAGATCTGTTTGAATTTCTATTGTAAAATTTAATTAAAAGTCGTAGAGGTGACAAAAACTAAAATTAACTGTAATTTTGCGACCATCGTAATTTTTAGAGCCTATGGTAAAATTTAATTAAAAACTAATTCGAACCAAATTAATTAGATTAAATTGATTGATATAGGCACAATTAACTAGCCTTAATCAAGGTTGATTAGGCAAGTGTGTATATGGGCCTAATTACATTTAAGCTCACTATTCTTGGAGCTCAAAATCTGAGATATACACTCTAGAGAGAGAGTGAGCTGAGTTTAGAGAGAGAGAGAGAGAGAGAGAGAGCTCATTCTTGAAGATTTTTCAAAGGAATTCAAGAACAAAAAGGATTGGCTCAAGAATTGGCTAAAATTGGAAGGAAAGAAGCTACTAGGTGAGTAATTGAACCCAAAACCATGAGTGTAAATCTATAGTTGAGTGAATTCAAAGATATTATGAAGAATTTGAGGTCCATATGTTCATGCATGTATAGAATTGTCATGAATTTCCATGAGATTGCATGATCTAGCATAAGGCATGTTAAACATGAAAGATTTGTGCACCTAAGTCTACATGCATGCATAATTTTGATGAGTTTCATGATTTTGAACATTATTTGTACCATATAAAGTAGAATTGGAGTTAATAATTAACATGCATACATGATTCATGAAAGTATGAAACTTGAATGCATTAGTCTTGAAATTGGCAAAGAATTTGGAATGATTTTGGAAATGGGCCATGATTTTGGGACAATTGGTTTCAAACTATCTAAGTTTTTAGGTTACACAATGTTTTTCTACGTTTTGGCATTGATTTTCAAGCTTTGGAGCCTTTGGGGTTGTGTTTTGAAGCTCAAATAGTTTGCTGGAAAACCCAGATTTCAATCACTCTACTCGAGTGAGGAAAACCTCGCTCGAGCAGGAAAATTTAACTCCCAGAAGTTTTGTAGAAATTGCACTATGGCTCGAGCGAACCCTATTTTATAAAAATCCTCGCTCGAGTGTCGATAATCTCGCTCGAGCGTAAATTACATGCAACTAGTACTTTTGCAGACCAAAGGGGTCCGCTCGAGCAGAGAACCCTGTTTCAGAAATTTTGAAAAATTGTTTTATGATTTGTTTTCCGTTCTCTTTTATTTCTAAGCACTCTTGGGCATACGTTGAGCATTGTAAATGAACTAAAAGGATAAGAAAGAGGCCTAAGAGAAATAAATAAATGAAGAACGGAATGAACCGTTTGTGACCCAATATGTTATGAAATGTATAGGGTCAAACGCAAGGGCAAATCCATCGACAGAACACTGTGAGTAATATCTTACTAAAGATATGTTCAAGTATGTTATTTTCCAAACATTACTTCTGTATAAGCCTTATGGATTTGTATGTTGATTTATGGATGAGCATTCCAAATGTCATTCTTTTGCATAAGACTACTTGAATACAAATATTATCATGATCATGAGTATGAGACACATATAAATACGAATATGAAAATGAATTGAGCCAGAGGCCGTTTGACATGAATGGTTGGGCCACAGGCCGTTTGATACGAATGGTCGGGCCAAAGGCCGTTTGACATGAATGGTTGGGCCATAGGCCGTTTGATATGAATGGTCGGGCCAAATGCCATTTGCCATGAATGATTGGGCCAAAAGCCGTTTGACATGAATGGTCAGGGCCAAAGGCTGTTTGACATAAATGATCGGGTCAAAGGCCGTTTGACATAAATGGTTAGGGCCAAAGGCCGTTTGACATGAATGATTGGGCCAAAGGCTGTTTGACATGAATGATTGGGTCAAAGGTCGTTTGACACGAACGAATTGGGCCTGAGGTCGTTTGATAAGAATGAATTGGGTCTGAGGCCGTCTGATATGTTTGGGCTTGAGGCCATTCGATGTATTAGATAGAAACATAAATGGGCCTATGGCCGTTTGATATGTCTGTTACAAATTTCATTCATATAACTTCTTTATTTTGATATTATTTATTGGGCTATCGCTCACTCTTATTTATATGTGTGTAGGTGAGCAAATAGATGTCCAAACCCATCCTCAGTGAAAGATATGAGAGGAAGTTAAGTTTTGTGGAGTCAGCCTGAATGTCTCACACACGAGACTTTCTTTTCTTTTGTACTTTTGTTTACTCTTTTGTTACCTTGGTGAATACGTTGGATCACTCATGTATATAAGCTTTTGGCTTGGCTGACTATGAGTTTGAATGATCTTGTATGTACAAGATTCTAAGTTGTTTTCCTTTTGGTGTGGGTTATTAATGAATATATATATATATATATATATATATAAGAGATGTTTTGATGTGCCATGTAAGTACAGCTCTTTGAACAAAATTTTTAAGTCTGCTTCCTTTCGGCCCCATTATTGTTATAAAATATATCTGAAAAACATTGAGGCCGTAGGTAATCTCATGATTACTGGCCAGTTATGACCTTAATCCTTGGGGGCGGATTCAGATCATGACAGAGTGGTATTAGAGCATGAGTTAATGACTCTCACACTTGTCCAAATGAGCAATAAGCATCTAGAAAAGATCTAGGATGCATTCATGTGATAAGTATGAACTTGAAAACAACGAGAATGTATTTAAATGTTTCGAAATAAATGACTAGGTGCTATATGTTTCGTGATTTATTAGCATTGAGAATTATATGAATGTGTATGCTCTTTTGTATATACGTACTTGTGAATATTTTTGTATAGAGAATAATGCAAGTTTAATCAGATAATGGTGAGAACAAGAGGTGATGAAATAGTGGAGTCCTCTACTGCCAAGATGAATATGATGGAAAGATTGATACATGATATGACAGAAACATTGAGGCAACAACAACAGTGGAAATAACCACACCCTCCGCCTCCACCTCCAGCACCACCTGTGCTAGACCTACAGATCTAATGATAAAACAATAGCCCTCACCAAAGAGTTTAAAAAGATGAAATCAGCATAATTTCATGGGGGATTGGATCCATTGAAGGTTGAAGCCTAGGTCCTTGGCATAGAAAAGTTATTTGAAGTGTTTCCTTGCCTAAAGACACAAAAAGTATTGCTAGCCACTTTTACACTTGAAGATGAAGCAAGAAGGTAGTGGATGTTGATGTGTGAAAGTAATAAAGATATTGGCTGCGCACGGTTCTTGGAAATTTTCTATGACAAATACTTTCCACAGTGTGTTCGTGATAGGAAAGTGTCAGAGTTCATGGAACTTAAGCAAAACAACATGACCGTAGCCGAGTACAAGGCCAAGTGTATTGAATTGGCCAGATTTGCACCATACATGATCAATACTGACTATAAGAAAGTGAGGCACTTTGAAGGAGGGCTTCGAGATGATATCTTAGAGAAGGTGAATGTACTCAAGCTGATAACCTATATTGAGGTGTTGCACCGGGCCATAATATCAAAAGGTAACATAGTTAGGCATGCTAAATCATCAATTGACTGGAAAAGTAAAAGACAAGGCTTCTTTTTAAAGAAGCAGAATACAGGCTCTTAAGTACTTCAAATTCTTCTAGAGACATATCCCCAATGTGCAACCAATGCGGTAAAAAGGCATCGTGGGGTTTGTTACCGTCTATCAGGGGCCTACTTTAAGTGTGGTAAAATAGGACACATGTCTAGGGATTGTAATCAAAGTAGTGGGAAGTTAGCTGCTAGCTCAACTACATCGATCCCAAAATCGGGAAACACTACAAGGCCTACTACCACCGGAGACACCGTGTGACAAGGGAGAGTCTTTGCACTTGTTCTAGGCGATACACGGAACACAGAAGCCGTTATCTCAGGTACTATCTCTATATGCAATAATGATGCTTTTGTGTTAATTGACTCCAGATCAACACACTATTTTGTAACTTATGCATCTGCATCTAGATTGAGTAAACCTCTAGAATCATTGCCATATTTGTTATGCGTATCTGCTCCATCGGGGAAGTTTGTGTTGTGTACATCTGTATGTCGAGTTTGTGATATGCGAATTGGAAATGCTATCTTGTATGTAGACCTATTATCCTTGGACTTTAGACATTTTGATGTAATCCTAGGCATAGACTGGCTAACCAAATACTGTGCCATCATTGATTGTGTAACGAAACGGGTTATATTTAAACTATCGGGGAAGAAATTGTGTTTGTGGGCAACGGGATAGTGCCTCCATCTTATTTGATAACTGCAATGAAAACATGTAAACTAATCAGGAAAGGGGTGCCAAGGTTACTTATGATGTGTATTATCTGAATGAACTGCGAATGTTGAAATGAACAGTATTCCTATTGTTAGCAAGTTTCCAGATGTATTCCTAGATGAATTGCCAGGGGAAATTGGTTGATAGGGAGATAGAGTTTACTATTGATATTATGCTAGATACTCAGCCTATCTCAAAAACCCCTTACATAATGGCTACTGTTGAAATGAAAGAACTGAAAGAACAATTGCAAGATTTGCTTGACAAAGGGTTTATTCGACCAAGTACTTTACCATGGGGTGCACCGGTGTTATTTTGTGAAAAAGAAAGATGGAACCTTGCGTTTATGTGTTGACTATCGTGAATTGAACAAGGTGATGATAAAGAATAAATATCCTTTACCCCATATTGACGACTTGTTTGATCAGTTGCAGGGCTCATAAGTATTTTCTAAAATTGATTTGAGATCTAGATACCACCAGTTGAAGGTAAAAGCAGAGGATGTTGAGAAAACTACGTTCAGAACAAGGTATGGTCATTATGAATTCCTTGTTATGCCATTTGGAGTGACTAATGCCTCTGCAGCATTTATGGATCTTATGAACCGAATTTTCAAGCCTTACCTCGATGAAGTTGTTATAGTATTTATTGATGATATTCTGATATGTTCGAAGAATAGACTTGAACATGAACGTCATTTGAGAACCGTTTTGCAAACACTTAGAGAAAAGAAATTATTTGCTAAATTAAAGAAATGTGAGTTTTGGTTGGATGAAGTTATTTTCTTAAGGCATGTCATTAATAGAGATGGGATTTCGGTAGACCCACAGAAAATAGAGGCAATTATAAGTTGGCCTACACCAACGAATGTAACTAAGGTCCGTAATTTCATAGGCTTAGCTGGGTACTACAGAAGGTTTGTGAAAGATTTTTTGAAAATAGTTGTACCACTTACTCAACTCACACGTAAAGGGCAACCTTTTGAGTGGACTGATGAAAGGGAGTTTGCCTTTCAAGAATTGAAGATGAGACTAACCACTGCACCAGTTTTAACATTGTCCTCAGGTATGGAAAACTTTGAGATATATAGTGATACTTCTTATAATTAAAGGTTTGGGTTGTGTATTAATGCAGAATGGAAGGGTGATTGCCTACGCCTCTTGGCAGTTAAGACGACATAAGAAGAATTACCCAACACATGACTTGGAATTGGCCGCGGTTGTATTTGCTTTGAAAATCTGGCAGCATTATTTTTATAGGGCAAAATGCGAAGTCTAGACGGATCACAAAAGTTTGAAATACTTCTTTACTTAGAAAGAGTTGAACATGCGGCAAAAAAGATGGCTTGAACTAATAAAGGATTACGATCTTCAAATTCAGTATCATCCCGGGAAAGCCAATATAGTTGCTGACGCTTTGAGTAGAAAATCAACGGGGAATTTAGCTTGCTTACTTACTGAACAGAAGAAAATCTTGCTAGATTTCAAGAGAACCGAGATTGAGGTTGTGTTACACGAACAAGCTGGGTTAGTAGCTGCCATTTCATTTGAACCAGCAATAGTTAATAAAGTCAAGCAAAGGCAAAAAGAGAATGAGTTCCTCAAGAAGATAATTGATGAATTTGAGGCAAATCTAAAATATGAATTCAGCATTGACGGTGACGTATTGAGATTTCAAAACTGAATGTGTGTCCCAAACATTCTGGAACTAAAGAAAAGAATTCTTGATGGAGCTCACAAGTTAGTATTTGCTATGCACCCAAGTAACAACAAAATGTATCGGGGACTGGAAACAAAGCTATTGGTGACCCAAAATAAAGAAAGAAATTGCAGAGTACTTGTCCAAGTGCCTTCAATGTTAGCAAGTTAAATCTGAACATCAAAAACCAAGCGGTCTACTTCAACCTCTCCCTATTCCAGAATGGAAGTGGGAGCATGTGACCATGGACTTTGCTATTGGTCTACCTCGAACTCTTCGAGGTATGGATTCTATTTGGATAGTAGTAGATAGGCTGACTAAGTCTACACATTTTCTACCTGTTAAAACTACATTTGATACTTATAGATTGGCTACTATATATGTTGATGAGATTGTTTGCCTACATGGGGTTTCAATGTCCATTGTTTCAGATAGAGACCCGAAATTTATATCTAGATTATGGAAAAACCTGCAGAGAGCAATGGGAATAGAACTGAGATTCAATACCATGTTCCATCCACAAACAAATGGGCAATCAAAACAAATTATACAAACTTTGGAAGACATGCTCCGAATGTGTGCTTTAGATTTCCGAGGGAGTTGGGAAGATTATTTGCCATTAGCAGAGTTCACATACAATAATAGTTTCCACTCCAGCATCAGTATGGCACCATACGAAGCCTTGTATGGTAGAAAATGTAGATCACCAATTTGTTGGACAGAGGTCGGGGATAGGGCTCTACTCGAACCTGAAATTGTGCAAGACACTTTGGAAAAGATTAAAATGATCCAACAAAGGGTCATGACAACACAGAGCCTGCAAAAGAATTATACGGATGTTCGAAGAAGACCTCTTGAGTATGAGGTTGGCGACCATGTATTCATTCATGTGATTGTGATGAAAGGCCAGTTAAGGTTCGATAAGAAAGACAAATTGCCATCTCGTTACATTAGATCGTTTCAAATTCTGGAAAGGCTTGGTCCAGTTGCTTATAGGGTTGCTTTGCCACCGGGATTCAAACAAATGCACAGCGTATTTCATGTATCGATGTTGAGGGGTTACCTCCGAGATCCATTCCATGTAATTGATTATCACCGGATAGCACTTGACGAGAATATGGAATACAAAGAATGGCCAAAACAAATCATTGACCAGCAAGTGAAACAGTTGAGAAATAAGTCCATCCCAATGGTGAAAGTAGAATGGAAAGAACACTATGGGAAGGACGCTGCATGGGAAAAAGAGAATGAAATGCAACTATGCTATCCACATTTGTTTCCAGATAGAGGTAGAATAAGTTTGGAGGACCAAACTTCCTAAAGGAGAGGGAAGATTGTAATACCCCAGTCTTGTGTTATGTTAATTAATCTTATTTTCGAATATGATTATGTGCTTGATATGATTTTGAGTGACATTGCTATGATAATATGTGTTTATGGATCTCTATCTGTTCACCGTAGGAAGATCTATTTGAATTTCTGTTGTAAAATTTAATTAAAAGCCGTAAAGGTGACATAAACTGAAATTAGCTGTAATTTTGCGATCAGCGTAATTTTTAGAGCCTATGGTGAAATTTAATTAAAAACTAATTCGGACCAAATTAATTAGATTAAATTGATTGATATAGGCACAATTAACTAGCCTTAATCAAGGTTAATTAGGCAAGTGTGTATATGGGCCTAATTACATTTAAGCTCACCATTCTTGGAGCTCAAAATCTAAGATATACACTCTAGAGAGAGAGTGAAATTTGAGTTTAGAGAGAGAGAGGCTCATTCTTGAAGATTTTGCAAAGCAATTCAAGAACAAAAAGGATTGGCTCAAGAATTGGCTAAAATTGGAAGGGAAGAAGCTCCTTCGTGAGTAATTGAATCCAAAACCTTGAGTGTAAATCTATAGTTGAGTGAATTCAAAGATATTATGAAGAATTTGAGGTCCATATGTTCATGAATGTATAGAATTGCCATGAATTTCCATGAGATTGCATGATCTAGCATAAGGCATGTTAAACATGAAAGATTTGTGCACCTAAGTCTACATGCATGCCTGCATAATTTTGATGAGCTTCATGATTTTGAACATTATTTGTACCATATAAAGTAGAATTGGAGTCAATAATTAACATACATGCATGATTCATGAAGGTATGAAGCTTGAATGCATGAGTCTTGAAATTGACAAATAATTTGGAATGATTTTGGAAATGGGCCATGATTTTGGGACAATTGATTTCAAACTATCTAAGTTTTTATGTTACACAATGTTTTTCTACGTTTTGGCATTGATTTGGAAACTTTGGAGCCTTTGGGGTTATGTTTTGAAGCTCAAACAGCTTGTTGGAAAACCCAAATTTCGATCAGTCCGCTCGAGCGAGGAAAGCCTCGCTCAAGCTTGAAAATTTAGCTCCCATAAGTTTTGTAGAAATTGTACTATGGCTCGAGCGAACCCTGTTTTACAAAACTCCTCGCTCGAGCATCGATAACCTCGCTCGAGCGTAAATTACATGCAACCAGTACTTTTGCAGACCAAAGGGGTCCGCTCCAGCGAAGAACCCTATTTCAGAAATTTTGAAAAGTTGTTTTATGATTTGTCTTCCATTCTCTTTTATTTCTAAGCACTCTTGGGCATACATTGAGCATTGTAAATGAACTAAAAGGATAAGAAAGAGGCCTAAGAGAAATAAATACATTAAGAATGGAATGAAACGCTTGTGACCCAATATGTTATGAAATGTGTAGTGTCAAGCACAAGGGTGAATCCATCAGCAGAACACTGTGAGTAATATCTTAGTAAAGATATGTTCAAGTACGTTATTTTCCAAACGTTACTTCTGTATAAGCCTTATGGATTTGTATGTTGATTTATAGATGAGTATTCTAAATCTCAGTCTTTTGCATAAGACTAATTGAATACAAATATGATCATGATCATGAGTATAAGACACACATAAATACGAATATGACAACGAATTAGGCTAGAGGCTGTTTGACATGAATGATCGGGCCAGAGGCCGTTTGACATTAATGATTGGGCCAAAGGTCGTTTGACACAAACGAATTGGGCCCGAGGCTGTTTGATAAGAATGAATTGGGCCTGAGGCCCTTTGATATGTTTGGGCTTGAGGTTGTTCGATGTATTAGATAGAAACATAAATGGGCCTATCGCTGTTTAATATGTCTGTTACAAATTTCATTCATGTAACTTCTTTATTTTGATATTATTCACTAGGTTATTGCTCACTCTCATTTATATGTGTGTAGGTGAGCAATGAGATGTTCGAACCCAGCCTCAGTGAAAGATATGAGACAAAGTTAAGTTTTGTGGAGTCAGCCCGAACGTCTCACACACGTGACTTTCTTTCTTTTGTTCTTTTGTTTACTCTTTTGTTACCTTGGTGAGTACATTGGATCATCCATGTATATAAGCTTTTGGCTTGGCTGACTATGAGTTTGAATAATCCTGTATGTACAAGATTCTAAGTTGCTTTCCTTTTGGTGTGGGTTATTAATGAATATAAATATATATATATATATATATATGAGATGTTTTGATGTGCCATGTAAACACAGCTCTTTGGACAAAAATTTTAAGTCTACTTTCGTTTGGCCCCATTATTGTTATAAAATATATCTGAAAAACATTGAGGCCGTAGGTAATCTCAGGATTACTGGCCGGTTATGACCTTAATCCTCAGGGGCGAGTTCAAGTCATGACACCAACTATCCTAAAAACTATAACACCACTAGACACAATCCCTACCTAAACTGAAACTACATACCACTACTTTGAATAAGTCAAAGACCACTAACTTGAACTCAAACATGAAATGGACTCACTAAAATAAATCTGGACATGTTTGAATTAGATTCTCAACAAAAGGGAGAAAAAAAAAATACATTCCCACAAAGATTTACGTTATTTGACACTATTGCTTATATCCACATAAGAATGATAATCCACTATACAAATAAAATAGACAACATATGATTGCCAAAATATATAAGACTTACATCATTACCCAAATCGCATGCTCAAAAGATGTAAAAAAAACTCAACCACACCAAGGATGATGATAGTTATTTAAATTGAGAATAAGAATACAAATAAATATAAAGAGCTATAATGTTGTGTCTCTCAATCTTTCTAACTTCTTTAGAACTCTAACTCACCTCTCTGTGTTCACTCAACTGTGGGAATACAAAAATACTCTCAAGTTATTACACAAATAAGCTTCGATGCCTTGGCCACTTCTTTCGAATGGGTTATTTATAGTGGTGGATGGAACATGGGTGATAGAAGAAGGGAGGCAGTTGTAACAGTGATGGTGTGAAGGAAGATGGGTGGTGGCTTGGTGATTGGAAGGCCTACGGTGTATGCCAACAAGAAGGGTTGTGACAAAGGATTGTTGGATTAGTATTAGGGTTAGGACATAATTTTCCTAGATGAAGAAAATGAAGTAAGGGTAAGATTGTCTTTTCTTATTTGAATTGACTTTTACTTGATTTTTTTTTTTCTAGCCGACACTTAAAATGCTCGCATGTAGGATTAGATTCCATCAAAAAAAAAAAAAAAGAAGAAGCAATAATTGCATACGTGACACCCTTAATATTTAAATAATACCATAACCAACCACGATTATTCATAAGAATAATAATAATAATCTGTAATAGTAAAATAAAATAATTAATTTTATGATGGTATGCGATAAAGTATAAATTAATTTATTGTATAATTAACGAGGGTTAATGTAAAATTAAGGCACAATAATAATAATAATAATAATAATAATAATAATAATAATAATAATAATAATAATAATAATAATAATAATAATAATAATAATAATAATGAAAATGAAAATAATAAAATAAATAAGCTATATGTGCTATGTAAACTAATTTGCTATTGTGGCTATCAAATATATGATAAAGAGATTTACTTGGGGGCTAAGTTAATCACCAATTAATGTGAGAAGATTGACAAATGTGCGGAGAGATGGAATTAGGCCATCTGTGCCATCTAAGCAATTAGGGGAGGTGAGTCATCAACCTTGGTTCATCATGACGGGGTGAGTCATCACCCAGGAATGTGTATATAAGGGAGGGAATGGGGCTATGAAAATAGTAAGGGAACGAAAGAAGAGAGAGAGAGAGAGGAGCAAGAGAATACGACAAAAAAATAGGAGGGCAATAGTAGGAATCAATATTACGGTGAGTTATATTATACCTTAAGTCACCATAATATATTTTACGTATATTTTGAGTTACCATAATTTATTTTATACAAATTGTGTTTTATAAATTATATTGATATTTCAATTACGTTGATTATTTTCTGAACTGTATTTGTTTAAAATGAAACCCATGGATATGTTTGTTTAAAGTTTAGAAATTATTTGACAATGATTTTATAAACAATTATTTTTTGTAAGTACCATCACGGGAGTCTCATGCATTGGGAGACTTAAATAAACCATTAGCTTCTGATTGGTCACCTTATGGCCCTCTGTTTGTCATGGATCCATTGACCTCTATTCTGACTGTCATTCTAGTGACCTCTGTTCTGTTATGTTCTGTACCATGGTTATGGTTATAATTTTTGTATTTTAGTTTCTGCCACTTAAATAATTTGTTTATTCAAATTAAGTTATGTAAATGTTTTAACTTAACTAACTATCTATGGTTATTTTTGTATTCCCTATACTCTTGACATAATATTTCTCACTCTGCTATGTGCTTATAGTTGTTACCCTTTCAGTTGATGAGATGTAAGGACGATCCGTAACCTCATGTAATGGAACCCGTACAAGAATTTGATCCTGATCCGTTATTTTGTTTTTCTTTTCTTTTCTTTTCTTCCTTTTTTTTTTTTTTTTTTTTTTTTTTTTTTTTTTTTTGTTTTATACTAATAGTCGGTCACTGAATAATAAAATAATAAAAGTCTTATAGATGTACCTTCTTTTTATCAAAATAGTATAATGCAGTAATTATTATTTTTTTATTTCCAATTGCCTCCACCTGCACCATTTAATTTGCTACAATTAGAATTATTTAGTAAGTTGCAATTCTAACCCTAAGCCGCTGGGGTTGGGTCATGACAAAGGTGGTATCAAAGCAATGGTTCATTTAAGTAAAACACAAATAAAAAAATCATTAAAGTATAGGACACACGCACAATTAAGAAGTAGGATAGCGGGTGATTTTAGTCCATTTATTCTGTATCATTTGATATACTCAAATGTCCATCCAAGACAATTTCAATTTAGTTTGCACCACAAAAAAAAAAAAAAAAAAAAAAAAAAAAAAAAACCTATTTTATTTGATTAGAAAGTACGAAAAGTTATAAATAAAAATATAAATAAAACTACATAACTAGATACATATAATAAAATAAAATGACTACATAATAAAATAAATAATAAATATTTACTTGCGACATTAGTCCCTTTATGTTAAATCTCACGTTTATTCTAGTGATGTAGGAATGTCCGAGTTTAACCTTGATAGGGTATTTTGTGAGGACTTGGAGCTATCAATTTGGAGGATATTTTAGCGAGCACCCCACCCCGCATCCTTTGGAAAGATGGCGAGACTCAAAGGATATAGTTAGGAGGCGCATCGGGCCTTACTCAATTGATGGGTCGGCCAATATATATCTGGTGATCCTACAGATGTACCATACTTATTGTAGAGGTAGAGTTGTGCCTACTGCGCAGACGATTTCTCGAACCCACCCATGTCCTCGGCCTTGCCCCAAGATATGACCGCCACACTACATCATTGGCCATTTGCCCCGAGTTTGTTGCAAGAAGGAAATGTGTACCCGAGGACTACGTCTTCACCAATGTCCCTAACCGGTTGGAAATTATTAATATTCAAAATATTGATTACATTGAAGCGACTTGGATGGATCATCGATTGAGCGTTTTGGGGCTACATCTGATCTATCCCGTTTACGATCTGGCGCATGAGCTTTTTATGCAATACTACTTTCTGTAGTCGTTTGACCCACCACTCTAGATTTTGGAGAAGAAAATTCTTTTGTAAGCTAGCTATGATGGGTTTGTAGCTTGCTTTTCGTGCTTCTTTCGGATATGATTAGCTCTACAGTTCGGACTCCCGTAGTTCTGAATCTGATTCCACAAGTGAAACATGAAATAGATAAACACAAATGAGTCCAAATCTAGCAATTCTTTTGGAAAATCAATTTTGAATCAAAATGCCAAAAATAGATTGCTTTGCCAGATACAAAGTCGCCACCTAAATATTTTTGGAAAATTTAGGAAACCCGTGACTCGTGCCAAAGGTCACGTGTCTGTCATCACCAAGATTATCTCGGCTCGGGAACTTAGGTACGAGAGGGGAAGGTCATGAAGTGAGCACCCGACTCGCTCGATAAAAAATCGGCCTCTACTAATCACGATGTGATTTTTATTTACATTATATGCTCTTGTTCCAATTATTTAGGCTAGCATTACTATGTGATTCACACATGTACAGACTAATTTGCAAAAATTGAAACACTTTGATTTCATATTTGTTTAAAAATTGTTCTGAATATGTACCACTTGAAAAAGTAATCTCATTTGTACATTCGTCAAATTATTCCAATTCAAGCAAGCAGCCTTCATCCATAGGTATTCAAGAGTTATATCAATTAAGCGCTTTGCCTTGTGGAATCATGCTTAACATGGCAACAATCACACGCAATGGGTACTCCAAGGCAAGCCAAACAAAGTAAAATAATTAGAAAACATGCATGCTCTTAAATAATGCAATATGACTAATGTGACATATACAATCATGCAACTAACAAGTTCGGCTACTAGCATGGCATTTGATTCAATCCAAGACATGGAATAAAACATGTATTCAAGCAAAGATTTTGATCTTGACATTGGTTAGAATGATGGGCTGAACTCTTATGTATGCAAGACGAATAGATACAAGTAATGAAAAAATGCTAAGAAAACATGATGCTCTATGCTACCATCATGAGCAAGTAAATAAAAGGGAGAAAGAAATGGGGTTGGAAGACACACACACATTATTACATA
This sequence comes from Camellia lanceoleosa, assembly GCA_025200525.1. Taxonomy (NCBI): domain Eukaryota; kingdom Viridiplantae; phylum Streptophyta; class Magnoliopsida; order Ericales; family Theaceae; genus Camellia; species Camellia lanceoleosa. Next base: position 123,658,438 of record CM045765.1, read on the forward strand.
TTTGCCCTCATGCAAGAGGCTCCGAATGTCCAAGTGTTCGAATTAACTACTTATTACAAATCTGAATGAATAATAAATAACAAACTAATTTATTACAACAATGATATTACAATAATTCAAGAAATAAACCCATGATTGCGCACAATGTTCCTCAGAAACTACTCTGCCTGCCTTGTTGGGAAACTATTATGTTTCACCCTCAGCCACTGCTCTCTGTTTCTGCCAAAACACTCTATTTACCCAACATTAGAGCCCGGTTAGCCCCTAATGAGGCCCAGCTGAGTCCAAATAAGGTCGGCCGTGCCCTAATTTCTTGCAAAACTCTGTTTTTGTGCTCTGAGGTGAAAATAATGAAAACAAAGCAACTTTAAACCATGTTTGTCCCTTCTACTCTCCTCTATCATGAAACTCAAGAGAAAAGTGAACTCGAATCTGAAACCATCAATAGGCACAAGTTGATGGCTTGATGATTTTTGGACAAAACAATTAATAAATACAATGAAAGACAACCACCTCTTCCTCTCATCATGAATTTAGTTCAAAGAGGGAGGTAGACATGTCTCAAGTCTCATCAAAATATCATGTCTTGATGAGTGACGATCCTCGAAGTGATGGACCCAGCATAACGTCCAACCGAATCCAACCAATTCTAAATACTTTCTTTATGTTGGTTTCATTGATTTTAAACCAATTTTATTAGTCATTTCCATTCTTTAATCAATTTGTCCAAAGTGATAGTAAGTCCACTAAATGAGAAGAAACACCAAACAAGAAGTGACCCTTAGCATGAAAGAGAGATTATGCCTTGAAGACGAACCTCCGTAAAGATTAAGCCACTAAGCATAGGTCTCTTTCTCATGCCTTGAATAACAATTAATTGTGTGAAAGAGTTCTCAACCAAAATAAAAGAACAAAAGGGGGAGGGCGCAGAAATGATTATGCGAGATTGATTATTAAAATGAGACTCTTGCATAAAAACTAAGTAGTAATCAAAAGCTATCAACTCGAATGAATCGGTGTCTAATGCCTAAACAACCAAAGCTATGAGGTCTTACAACACAACAAGCTAGGTATTCAAAGAATAAGCTATTTAAATAAATTAAAACAGCCCCTAAGTAGCCCCTAAAGTGCAAAAACAAAAAAAAAATAAAAACAAAAACAAAAACAGTAGCTAAAACCAAGAGAAAGTAAGTAAAAATAGTAGAGAAAAAGCTATGGAACAAAGCATAAGGAGGGGTGGCTAACCCCTCCACTTTTTCATTTTTAAATAACATATTTCAGCCCCCAAAACAGTCCAAAAATAGTTCCAAAATAGTCCAAAAACAGTGGCTAAAACTACTTAAAAAAGGTGAAGAAAGTGAACAAAAATAAGAGAGAACAAACTAGACAAGCAAGCTAACCCCTCCACTTTTTGTGAATTAAATCACATATTTCAGCCCTTTAAAGTAACCTCCAGCAGTGCACAAACTCAAGGAAAATGAAGAAGATGATTAGTAAAAACAAAGGGAAAAGATGGGCAAGAAGTATACCTCTCTAAAGAGTATGTATGGTTGTTGATCAAACTTGATTCCAAACACCCTCAAGTTTATGAAATATGGTTTGAAACTTCAACAAAAAGCTTCAAGAACAAACTCTAATGGTGTATGTATTGTTCAAGAATGTTTGAAGATCAAAGGAAACAAGGAGGATGGTTTTAGCTCTCAAACTCCCTCAAAGACCTTAGGAAAATCTTCTAACCTTTAATTTTGAATGTAGGGGGGGGTCTATTTATAGAATTTGAGCCACTTTGATCGAAAATATCTTCAAACAAAGCTAGCTATCCAATTCCCACCAATTGTCTGTTCAACACTAATGAGACCCAGTTGGGCAGGCCCCAAAACACACGGCCGGGAGGGACTCTGGAAAAGTTTTCATTGAAATCCAACCAGGTCTAAATGGGCCATAACCAGTTCTAAATTTGTATTTCAAGCCCGATTTCAAATAGGCATATCTCCCTCATCCAAACTCGGTTTCAAGTGATTCTTGAATCTAAATTGAATCTCCGGAAGTCTACTTTCCAACGGTGGTGGCCTCACATCTAAATTCTAATTGGTCAGAGAGATATACCTAATTTAGTGAATGCTACTCATTCTTTTTCAACGGTTTGATGCCCGACCTTTTCCTAAACTAGTTTTCTTCCGTCCCCTCCTATTTCCTTCAACTCCAAACCTATAAATAAGATATTTTAACAGATTTTTTGAAAGAGTTCACCTCATTTTCATTTATTTTCACTTTTTCCTTACCCGGTTCACCAAAATGTGTAATATTTTAATCGAAATCCGAGCCTGAGAATATCATAGAAGCATTTGAAAAAATATTTTGAAAAAGAGGATTTTAAGGTCTAAAATAGTTTGGCCAAAATGGGGTGTAAGGTTTGGGATTAGAGCTTGAATCCAAATTTCTTATTTGAGAATTCAAAAGATTACTGCTTGTAACTTTCATCATCGAGTGTTTGGAATAAAAGCGCCTAAGTCTTAAGGCGATCAAAAATGGGGTGTCTCTGAGGTTTTGATCCTATTTTGTTTTTATACCACGAGGATGAGACACTAACATATTTTGACTTTTGGACAATGATGCAATATTAATTGTAAAAAATAGTAAAGTTGGTATTTATATATATATTGCGTTATATATCCTTATATATATGCTACGTTATGAATATAATGCCTCATTTATTACTTTGTAGAATGACCAATAATGGTAATGGAAGTGAATCATGAGTTAGTGGCACTAAATCGATGAAAAGAATTATGGAAGAAGCACATACTAGCTTTTTGCAAGCCTTGCAGACTAAAATAAACACTGTGAAGCCAGGACGGCGAGAAGAGTTGGTTACCATAAAACAATTCTAAGATCTGAAACCCACTATATTTACCGGCAATCTAGACCCCATGGTAGCACACGCTTGGGTTAAAGATATGGAAAAGATTTTTCACACCTTATCACCTTAGAAAGGCGAAGGTAACTTCGTCACTTTCAATTTCAAAGATAATGCACAAGAATGGTGGCTTCTCACTTTGGAAAAAGAAGAAATTGCAACTTGGGCAAGATTCTTAGAAGTATTTTATGCAAAGTACTTCATAGATTCGTTGCGAGAACAAAAGGCGTCGGAATTCATACATCCAAAGCAAAGAACTATGACGGTGGTAGAATACGAGAGCAAGTTCACACAACTAACTCAATTTGCGACCTATGTCATCCCCATCGAAGCTCGAAAAGCAAGGAAATTCAAAGCAGGATTGGATGCTGAAATCCAAGATAGGCTTAAGGTTTTGAAACTACCAACCTATGCGGAAGTGGTAGACCGAGCATACATAGCGGAAAAAGGAATTAAAGCCTCAGGCTCCAGGGAACCAAGCCAAAAGACGTAATTTTGGAAAAAAAGACAACAGAAGATCTGGTCTTGCGCCTCCCAAGAGGGTGAATACGGGCACAACCAACTCAGGCAATCAAGGTTCTACTAACCCCAGAGGTAGCACCATTCTAACTTGCCCTACGTATGGAAGGACTCATTGGGGATGATGCCATCGAGACACGGGACCATACTTTAAATGCAGTCAAGTTGGCCATTTGCTGCGGGATTGTCCAAAGCTTACCACTCCTACAACTGGCCCCTCTGAACTAGTCAGAAAACTTGCAGGACCTAGAAGAGTGAGGAAGAACCAAAAACGCCAAGGAAGAGTTTTTGCTTTGGTACCTGGAAAATTGAAAGTTACCGAAAACGTTGTGTCAAGTACACTTTCTGTCTGTGGTCATTTAGCTCATGTCCTTATTGACTCTGGGTCCACTTATTCTTTTGTTACACCACACTTTGCTGCCAAGCTGGCAGCAACTCCCGAACCCTTAAGATATTTATTGTTTGTGTATTTTCCTTCTGGTAATTCTGCTTGCAGTACTGATGTGTACAGATCATGTACTATATCATTAAAAGGAAAAACCTTATACGTAGACTTGATTCCCCTCCGCATGAGGAACTTTGATGTGACCTTAGGGATGGATTGGCTGGCTACCAACCACACCTCTATTGATTGTAAAGCCAAAAAGGTCTCCCTCAGGTTACCAAACCAACCCAAGCTTGTCTTTTATGGGACTAAAGTTTCTAACCCTCCATGTTTTATATCCACCATGACAGCCTAACGACTTCGAAGAAAGGGTTGTTGTAGTTATATCTGTTATGTGATTGATACTCAAAAAGAGGCCCCCACCGTTGATGCAATCCCCATGGTTCGAGAATTCCCGAATGTCTTTCCTGAAGATCTACCTGATACCCCGGTTGACCGAGAAATCGAATTCACCATTAAAACTCAACCTGGTACCCAACCAATATCAAAAGCCCCTTACCGCATGTCAATGACAGAATTGAAAAAACTAAAGACTCAACTCTAGGAACTACTGGACAAAGGCTTCATTCGACCTAGTACCTCGCCCTAGGGAGCTCCAGTATTGTTCATAAAGAAAAAGGATGGCACAATGAGATTGTGCATTGATTACCGGGAGTTGAACAACGTCACCATCAAGAATCGGTACCCTCTGCCACGAATCCATGACTTGTTTGATCATCTTCAAGGCGCCCAAGTATTCTAAAAAATTGACTTGAGTTCTGGCTACCATCAACTAAAAGTCAAAATGGAAAGTATCGAAAAGACTACATTCAGAACATGTTATGGGCATTGCGATTTTCTTGTCATGCCTTTTGGCATCACAAATGCTCCAGCAGCTTTCATAGACCTCATGAGCCAAGTGTTCAAATCCTATCTTGATGAGTTCGTCATCATCTTCATTGATGACATCCTCATATATTCCAAGTCATCGGAAGCCAATGAGCAGCACTTGCAAATGGTTTTCCAAACACTACGTGATCACAAACTTTATGCTAAGTTGAAGAAATGCGAATTTTGGATCACTAGTGTACACTTCCTCGGTTATGTCATTAACAATGATGGCATCTTGATTGACCCCCAAAAAGTTGTAGCAATCGTGGACTGGCCACGACCTACTAATGTGTTAGAAATTTGAAGTTTCTTGGGTCTAGCTAGCTATTACCGATGTTTCGTGCAAGATTTCTCGAAGATAGTATCACTCTTGACCTAGCTAACTCAGAAGAACACACCTTTTGAATGGACTAACAAGTAGGAACGTTGCTTCCAAGAGTTGAAAAGTAGACTTGTAACAGCTCCTATACTGGCATTCCCCATAGGAATAGATGGGTTCATAATTTATAGTGATGCCTCATATAATAGTTGGGGTTGTGTTCTTATGCAAAATGGAAAAGTCATTGCTTATGCCTCACGTCAACTAAAGACTCACGAGAGAAACTACCCAACCCATGATCTAGAATTGGCTGCGATGATCTTCGCCCTCAAGATCTGGCGTCATTAGCTATAAGGGCAACTTGTGAGATTTACACTGATCATAAGAGTCTTAAATTTTTGTTTACATAGAAGGAACTAAATATGAGGTAACAGCGGTGGCTAGACTACGATGTAAAGATCTATCACCATCTAGGCAAAGCTAACGTAGTGGCAGATGTACTGAGTCAAAAGATGACCAGAAGTTTGGCATGTACTCTTGTTTCCCGCCTAATCAATGGATTTCTCGCCAACATAACCATGGAACCTACCTTGATTGAAGAAATTAGAGCACACCAGTGTGCAGATAAACTTTTGAAGAAAAAGTATGAGGAGAAAAAGAGTACGCCTGATCCTGACTTTACTATAGGCATTGGGATGCTAAAATTTCAGAAGCTCAAGGTTTGCAGGCCACCCTGGCAATACGAAGATGTATCATGATCTGAAGGAACATTACTGGTGGACAAGAAAGAAAAGAGACATAGCAAGCCACGTCGCCAAATGTCTGTATTGTCAGTGTGTTAAAGCAGAATATTAGAGACCTGCAGGACTGCTGCAACCACTCCCTATACCTGAGTGGAAATGGGAACACATCACTATGGACTTCGTGGTCAAGCTGCCATAGTCAATCTCAAAGAATGATGCAATATAGGTCATAGTAGACCGATTGATGAAGTCGGGGCATTTTCTGCCAATCAAAATCACATACTTCCTTAGTAAGTTTACCACTTTATACATCAAGGAAATCATTTGGTTGTATGGTACCCCAGTTTCAATCGTGTCTGACTGAGACCTCCGCTTTGTGTCTCACTTCTGGAACGCATTGCATGAAACCTTTGGAACCACACTAAAGTTTAGAACTGCTCATCACCCACAAACTAATGGGCAATCAGAAAGAACAATCCAAACTTTGGAGGATATGTTACTTGTGTGCATGTTGAACCTCAAAGGTAATTAGAATGAGCATCTATCTTTAGTAGAATTTGCCTATAACAACAGTTACCAAGCAAGCATTGGAATGGCACCGTACAAAGCACTATATGGAAGGAAGTGTCGATTACCTCTGTGTTAGGCGGAAGTCGGAGACAAGAGGTTATTAGGCCCTAAAATCGTACAAATAATGAGTGATAAAACTCAATTCATCCGACAACAAATCCACACTAGCCAAAGTCGCCAAAAAAGCTATGCAGATACACGGAGACGGGACTTGGAATTTCAAATAGAAGATCATGTGTTCCTAAAGATCGCAGCAACAAGAGGGAATATCCGATTTGGAAAGTGAGGAAAGTTAAACCCACGTTATATCGGGCCATTCGAGATACTAAAAAGGATTGGTCTTGTGGCATATTGACTTGCACTGCCACCTGCATTGTCCAATGTCCACAATGTATTTCATGTGTCAATGCTTCGGCGGTATCTCCGAGATTCGGAATATGTTATTAATTATGAGAATCTAGAAGTGCAAGATGATTTCTCTTACGAAGAACAACCAGTGCAGATTCTCGATCGCCGTGATCAAGTTCTCGAAAACAAGACTATACTCTTTGTAAAAGTCTTGTGGCGAAATCATCGTATCGAAGAAGTTACATAGGAAACGGAAAATTAAATGCAAGCCAAATACCCACACCTCTTCGAAATTAAGATAGGTCAAGTTTGGGGACAAACTTCTATTAAGAATGGAGAAATATGACACCATAGATATTTAATTAATACCACGACCAACCATGATTATTCATAAGAATAATAATAATAATAATCTGTAACAGTAAAATAAAATAATTAATTTTATGATGGTATGCGATAAGTATAATTTAATTTATTGTACAATTAACTGGGGTTAATGTAAAATTAAGGCACAATAATAATAATAATAATAATAATAATAATAATAATAATAAGAAGAAGAAGAAGAAGAAGAAGAAGAAGAAGAACAATAATAATGAAAATAATTAAATAAATAAACTATACGTGCTATGTAAATTAATTTGCCATTGTGGTTATCAAATATATGATAAAGAGATTTACCTGGGGGCTAAGTTAATCACCAATTAATGTAAGAAGATTAACAAATGTACTGGAGAGATGGAATTGGGCCATTTGTACCATCTAAGTAATTAGGGGAGGTGAGTCATCAACCTTGGTTCATCGTGATGAGGTGAGTCATTACCCAGGAACGTGTATATAAAGAGGGGGAGGGAGGGGGTTGTGAAAATAGTATGGGAACGAGAGAGAGAGAGAGAATACGACAAAAAAATATGAGGGCAATAGTAGGAATCAATATTACGGTGAGTTATATTATATCTTGAGTCACCGTAATATATTTTACGTATGTTTTGAGTTACCATAATTTATTTTACGCAAATTGTGTTTTATAAATTATATTGATATTTCAATTACGTTGATTATTTTCTGAACTCTATTTGCTTAAAATGAAACCCATGGATATGTTTGTTTAAATTTTAGAAATTATTTGACAATAATTTTATAAATAATTATTTTCTATAAGTACCAACACGAGAGTCTCATGCCTTGAGAGACTTAAATAAACCATTGGCTTCTAATTGGTCACCTTGTGGCCCTCTGTTTGTCATGGATCCATTGATCTCTGTTTTGACTATCACTCTAGTGACCTATGTTCTGTTCTGTTATGTTATGTACCGTGGTTATGGTTATAATTTATGTATTTTAGTTTCTGTCACTTAAATAATTTGTTTATTTAAATTAACTTATGTAAATGTTTTATCTTAATTAACTATCCATGATTATTTTTGTATTCTCTATACTCTTGGCATAATATTTCTCACTTTGCTGTGTGCTTGTAGATGTTATCCTTTTAGATGATGAGATGTATGGAAGATCCGTAACCTCATGTAGTGGAACCCGCACAAGAATGTGATTTTGATCCGTTATTTTGTTTTTGTTTTTTTTTTACTGATAGTCGGTCACTAAATAATAAAATAATAAAAGTCCTATAGATATACACCTTCTTTTATCAAAATAATAGAATGCAGTAAATATTCTGTTTGATTTTTTTTTTATTTATTTCCAGTTGCCTCTATTTACACCATTTAATTTGCTACGATTAGAATTATTTGATAAGTTGCGATTTCAACCCTAAACTCCTGGGGTTGGGTCGTGACAACTTCAATCTAAAATCACGTGAGAGTAATTCTTTTCTTATTTAGTATTAGGGTGAGGACATAATTTTCCTAGATGAAGAACATGAAGTAAGGGTAAGATTGTCTTTTCTTATTTGAGTTGACTTTTACTTGATGTTTTTCGAATAATGCTAAATATACCAATTAATGTACATACTAGTGTACTAACAGATGATGTGGTTTCATTTGTATAGTTTTGAGTATTTGTAATTTGTATAATAAATGTGGTCAATAATAATATTATAATACTAGTTGGTACATTAGTGTGTATACTAATTAGTGCATACACTAATTAGTGCATATAACACTACTATTTTTTTTTTTTAGCCGGCTCTTAAAATGCTCGCCTGTAGAATTAGATTCCATTAACTTAGGCAAGAAAAAAAAGAAAAAGTAATAATTGCACCTCAATCTAAAATCACGTGAGAGTTCTTGCTTATATTTAAAATATGAGTGAAGTGCTCCAAGCTTAAACTATAAGAGATAGAATGAATTTTGTTCACGGTAACATAAAATAATGAATTTTGTCCAAGTTGAAAATAATTTTGTCCACGTAAAAAATAAAATACTTGTGAATAATTTTTTTTTTATAAAAAAAATATATATATATCCATTGAAGGCCAATAAAAAAACGAAAAATACTCCTTACCTCTTCTCCTTTATTTAGGCTTTTTGTGTAAATATCTCCCTGCCACCTCCGCTCTCGAGCTTTGGAATCCTTTGCTTTTCGGCTACGGTCTTTATTTATCTTTTAGCAGTGCACTTATCACAAGAAGGCCTAGCTTGTTAGGTTATTTATTTGTTTGCCCTTTAAGGTTTTTTTTTCTTTTTTTTTTTTTCTTGATCTACATGTTGTTTTATTTATTTATTTTAATACTAGAAGGATATGAGTGTGTGCAATTTATTATATACTATATACTATTTACCTTTTTTTCTTTTTTTCTTTTTGTTATTAAATCCTATTCTAGCCTCTAATTCTCTCACTAACCCACTTGTTTTCACTATTCAGCAATCCCTCTATTTATAATAACAATGTTCGTGAACTAGATTGATTCGATGAACCATAAATCAAACTAACTCATACAATTCAAAAAATTCGGCCAAAACTTTCAGTTAAATGGTCAAAAATATAATGCAATGATTTGTATGACCAAATGTAGAAATTAACATGCGCACCTTTGTTATGTATTTTTGTGATATATATTGTGTATTTTTGTGACAACTTTTATAAATTTATCTAGTAGAGTTACGTCAAATTTGTAGTTCAAAATAAAACTACACATTTTTTTGGTAATGTTACGTATTTTTGTGGCAATTTTATCTCTTCAAAAATAAAATTACACATTTTTTTGATAATATTACGTATTTTTGTGATAATATTATATGTTCAAAAATAAAATTACACATTTTTTTGGATGATGTTACATATTTTTGTGGTAATAATGTTATATGTTCAAAAATAAAATTACACATTTTTTTGGATAATGTTACGTATTTTTGTGGTAATAATATTATCTGTTCAAAAATAAAATTACATATTTTTTTTGGTAATGTTATGTATTTTTGTAGTAATGTTACACATTTTGTGATTAAAAAATATTTAAATAAAAAAATACATAACATTAGCACAAAAATACGTACGACAAATTGTTATAAATTTACCAAAATATTATGTAACATTTACTACAAAAATTCATTAAAAAAAACACCATAAAAATACATAACGTGTTATGGTGCACACCACCATAGAATTTTCTCACAAATTCACTTAAAATGGTTTGATAAGAGAGTTACAATTCTTTATAATTGAATTTATAACAAATTTTATGTTACATCCTTGTAAATTGAATTGAGAAATTTCAACCGTAGAGCAGTGTGAGAGGCATATTAAGATAATATAACATATGACGTGTCAAAATGAGAATAGTCTCAGAAGCGAATCCATTAGAACAGACTAGCCTTAGCGCGGTCGGTTTTATGGGCTGGATTGGGCTGTGCCGACTATTTGACCAAAGCCTACACATAGAGTACATATGAACGTTGTATTCTTATGGACCCACATAAACCCTAGGAGGAGGGTCTAAGGGTATGGTTTAAATCAAGAGAAGGGCTTCTCTCCCGTCTGTTGGATCTGTGAGGTTCATCATGAGTTCATTTTGATAATTTATTTTGATAATTTAAATCGTTGAATATATAAAGTTCATTAATTACTTTACTCTTGGAAAAAAATCACGTTGATCAAATATCGATAGCCTCTTGATTATAATACATTTTTGTTAACAATTTATTTTTAAAATCATATTTACCATTGAAAAAATATGATCTAATAAACATAAATTTTTACAAGGATGAAGTACTTGACGAACACTATATATTGAACAGTTCAGATTATCGAAATATGACCCGTGATGGACTCCACAGTCCCAACAACATAATCTAGTCTATAAAATGGATTGCAAAGAAACCCTTCCCTTAAATTAAATAATCGGGTTCTAATCCTGTGGGGTTATTTTTTGAAAGGGCCGAACTCCAATGCAATAATCGGGTCAACCAGTATAATTGCTTACAGCTCAATCGACTCAAGAATTCAAAATCCTAAATCGACTCACTTTCTCAGTAGAATTTGTTGGGATTCAACACAAACTTTTGGCTTTCACATCATTCTATTTAGGAGATTGTAAAATATTTAGAGAAATTTAGAAGCTTCGTCAACATCCTAAAACAATCTGGAACTTAATAGAATATTGTAGAAGCTAAAGGAATCTGAAATGTTGTAGAGTATTATAGAAAAATATTAATAAATAAAAAAACTCCACAATGTAGTAGAATAGTTTAGATAATTCTAGAATATGATGAAAGTATAAAAAGATCATACAATATTTTACAAGGCTAATATGACCCTTAAATCAAGTTGATCTTAGTCATTTATTAAGGAGGTAAAAGACTATATAAAGAAAAGATCCCTCAGCTTGAATAACATATAAATGAGATAAGAGTACTATAGTAGAGATTAGTGTGGCGTGGTGAAAATCCCACCAACCCAATGGTTAGTGTTTTGTATTATTATCTTTGTATTTTTATTTTATTTTTTGATAAATTAATTGTCATCACATTAAACAAAATATAGGAGCTTTGGTCCAATTCACATCAAACACAAATTGTCATCACATTAAACAAAATAAAAGTCATAGCTGTTTAGTTCCATATATTAACTAAAACTGTCCCGTTACTCACTAATCTCTTTTCTTTTCTTTTTTCCTTTTTGGTTTTAAGGCCTCCAAATCCCTGTAAAACCGTTATTGTTGGTCGCACAAATTTCTCAACCTGGGTTGTCTACAGAGGCCACCGCAATCCATGCACTTCGAATTTTTTTTTTTTAATCCATTCTCCTCCTCCTCATCTCGACAATGTCACACAGCATGACATTTGTATCCTCTTCTTATTGGTTCTTATTGCTTGACGATCTTCATTTCAGCCAACAATACTTCAAGTGCCATCAGAGTTGCCTTCAAGATGAATTCACTATTACAAAATTATAAATAGATCACACTTTTTATGTTTTATATATGTTATTTAATCACACGTTTTAAGTTTTGTCAAAATGTGATCTGTGGGAATGTAATTAAAAATGATCATTTTTAATCACACGTTTTGAGTGTCATTAAAAAATGATTCCATCACACGTTATGCGTGTGATAATAAATATTTAGATTACACTTTTTACGTGTGATAATAAACATTTAGATCATACTTTTTATGTGTGATAATAAACATTTAGATAACATAATTTAAATGTAATTAATATCTAATAAACATGTGATTAATAATAAGATAAGATCACACGTTATATGCATTTCTTATCACAGTTAATGCGTGTGATAAAAAAAGGGGTTCGACAAATTTGAAGAATAATTAATATTATTTTTGTGCGCATTTGAAGAATGTAATATACACTATATACTATCCTTTGAATCACAACCACATATTGAATGGAATAACGTCATATATTCCATAAATGAAAGTTGAATGTTCAAAAGTATATACAAAAGAATTAATAAAAGAAATTTAACTATGATTACATATATTAAAAAAATGAAAAAACTTGAAGCACAAAATTCTTGAATTCTTTGACTATATTTTGCATCTCTCTAAGCACTTTCTGACCTGAAAAATGAAAGTACAAATTAATTCAGATGCAAAATTTGCCTCTACTTAACTTTTTGACTTTTTGGCTAAAAAGTTCAGTTGCCAAACGAGGCCTTAAAAAAAAAAAAATTAGCTATGGTTACATATACTAAAAAAATGAAAAAACTTGAAGAACAAAATCCTTGAATTCTTTGACTATATTTTGCATCTCTCTAAGCAATTTCTGACTTGAAAAATGAAAGCACAAATTAATTTAAAGGCAAAATTTGCCTCTACTTCAGAAATAATTTTGGGCTAAAGGCAAAATAAAGGTAAGAAATTCACAAAGATGTGTGTTGAATCAAAATAATTGAGATAATGTGATTATTATGTTTTATGCACTTTTATTACAAAATAATTTTTAGGTAGTGGCACATGTGAAAGAAGAATAAAAATTAGATAGTCAACATATTTTTTTGCTATTATTTATTTATTTTATCAGCAAAAGAAAATTTATTGATGAGAAAAAGATATACAAGATAAAATTTTGGATTTAAATTGCATCATTGTCAAAGCCACACATCCAAACTATGTTGGCACCCATGGCAAGACCAATCATGTGCATAATCTAAAACAACAACAGAAAATTAGTGAGGTTCCAATTCAATAACAGGCAAGCTATAAATAAGCACACAAAAAATAGAGGCTACCCAAGCCTCGAGCCAAACAAGTTATAAAATTCATTAATTAAGTGTATAAACTGTACGGGGGCGAAATATTCAGTGCTTTCCGTACTCCTTGGACTCAAACTTCACGTGACGGCGTCTAACCTGGCAACAAAGGAACGGTGAGCTGCCTGGCGGCGGGTTGCCGGATAGACCCTCCGACGATCAAGTCAGATCACTTGAGGAAGAAGAATACTGTCTATAGAGAGAGAGAGAGAGAGAGTTGTTCAGATTGCATCAATGGCTTACCTTTAACGTTCATCTTCCACTGCTATTTCTAGGCTGGCCATGCAGCCTCAGGATTGTGCGTGCACTACCTCTGCTGTCCTTCCCTGGACAGGTGGTAGTGCTCGCCTCTCACCACCTTACGCGTGTAAAGGCCTAGTCCTCCAACCAGTACACGCAGAACTGCCAAATGGTATTGATACGTGCCTGGAGCAGATTTCCTCTCCCTCACGCCATTGGTCCAGGTGGCACACTTAACCAGAGTACCACGACTGGCCTATCCCTTGTGGAGAATTGCCACCACAAGCAACACAGTCGAGCTACGTCTCGTCGACCTATCCCTTAGGAAGAAGCGAAAGTCTGATTCTTATGGCCGAGCTGCGCATGACCGGTCCATCCTGGCTGACCGGCAGTGGAGCATGCCAGCCTTTCCTCGCTCTACCATCATTCTAGGTCGCATAAAGTCCGGCCATCTCGGCTAACCGGTCGGGGGCATGCCGGCCCTCGCCTGTCCTCAGTCTATCCCGGGCTGCCCGTGGCTCGGTTGCTTCACACCACTGTGTGCCCAGCCGAATGTTTAGCAAATCCTACCTCGGTCAAATCTTAGCCCATGTCTAACCGGCCAAATCTAACTCGATCGTGCACGACAAGCCGGGGGGCCATGCTAATCGAGAGAACAGCTCAGCACCGCGAGGTTTGTCAATCCCCGCGTTACCGTAGCTCGGCCGTACTGTCAGGTGCAAATCTCCCCTCTCATAAACCAAAAATCTTAAAAATTACCTACTTAAGAGAAGAGAATGACCACCCATCTACAATATAGTTATATATAAAGCTTGATCTTCCGTTGAGTGCTTTCAACCTCAAGGTGCACCTACTTCAAAATGAAAAATTAATAAATTGAAATGCTTTTCTTAGTAAAAGATGTTAGCTACTAAATGAAGCAAGATAGTTGATGCACTAAAAGAAATGCTTTTCTTATAAGGTCTGAACCATGCCTCAAGCCACTTTAAAGGCTTCAGAAACCTCAGCCAACCGACTGCACTTAATGAAATTGGACATAGCGCTCCTCATTTTACTAAGAACCATCATATTACTACAACACTCGGCCCCAACAACAATTCTGAACACCATACAGGTACAACCAAGTCATATTTCTAAATTCATAATGATCCATATGCCAAGACTCATCAGTTAAAAAGTAACAATTTAAGTTCCAATAAAGTTTGGACCTCTGGAAAAAGAAAAAAATAGAGACCAAAAAATAATAAAAATAAATGAGTATATCTCAACCTCAAATCCCAAATTCATATATGGACTCAAAAAAAAAAAAAACAAACAAAACAAAACAAAACAAAACAAAAAAAAAAAAAAAAAAAAAAAAAAAAAACCCAAAAAACAAATAAAAAAAAAATCTTTTTTATGCATTCCAAATGTCTGCTAAGTGATTAAACAAACAAAACATTAGGGCCTAAATTAATGAACATAATGTTAATCAATGAGCATAAGTCATAGGGAAACACAGATATATATATATATATATATATAAAGAGCAAAACACATGTTAATGTTAATCTTAGAAATGAAGACAAAACTTATAATCATGAAAATTTATAAGGCTAAGGCCGAGACTGAGGGAGACTTTATTTGGTTCCATACCATATAAGTATTGTTAGAAATGGGCGCCCATGTGGCATGACCATTTAACATTTGAATTTGAACCTTATCCAAATGGGTTTTGAATTTGAATTCAAACCTATTTAGGATAACCACTCAGGATACAGATATTATCTCCTTGACTGATATGGATAGATAACAATTACATGTTATATATCTGATATATGGGTTATGGGTGATTAAGAGATATACAACGTATGATCTGAGTTTTTCCCATATACTGACTCTCTCCCATAAACAACGATCAATAAGCCATTTGCACTGTGATTTGTGTGGGTGATATTCACCATTGTAATATCACCCCTTCTTTGGGTTGATTGACTAGATTCAGGAAGCACGTGATTTACCCACGAGATCCATCAGAGTTCAGATTATATCTAAAAAGGTATGATCTTATTAATTTTTATTCCGCTGCGTTATAGTGCTTGATGATTTACATTGGTATCAGAGCATTGTATGGGTATTTTCGTGCTTTCTTTTATCATGTGTATATTTATAAAAGAGGAAGAGATCCAAAATATTTCATTTTTATGATCATTAATGTCATTTTTAAGACTATAAATGTATTTATTTTGGAAAATAGAGTTCGGAAGTACCGAAATCGGACCAGAAAACACCCTGGAAGGCGGCGCGTGGCCTGCACGCGCCACCTGACGCTTAAAGTCGCTTCCACGCGCTTCCACGCGTTCCGCGATCGCAGCGCTCCGCGCGCCTGCGCTCCATCCGCGCCGAAGCGGTCAGAGCCAGCGCTTCAGTCGTCACGCAGCAGCGTCGGCCGCGCCGTCCTGTAGCGCCCTCCACTGCGGCGCGTCTTTGAGCCCGGCGTGCTCTGAGCCGCGTCTTGGCCGAGCGCCCGAGCCGTTCTTCCGTCCGCTTGTTTTTTTTTTTTCGCTTGTTTACATCTTAAATTCTGAATTGCGTTAATTGGCCATAATTTATTCGTTATAGCTTTGTTTTAAGCATGGTTGGTACCGTTAGACTCAGAATTAAATTTTGTATCTTCTGTAAAATTTTAAAAATTTTACGAAAATAAAAAATATTTTTTCTGTGTTAATAATTCATTTTTTATGCTTTAAAATGATTCTGGTATTGCATAAATAATTTTCTGGGGTTGAAATTTTTATTGTGGACTTCTGAAATGGTTTACTATTTACTGGGAATATTTTTTCTGTTTATCAGTTTCTGGATTTTTATTTCTAATTTTATGTGTATTTATTAGTTATTTAAAATTCCAGAATGTTTCAGAAAAAATTTCAGAAAATTTCAGAATGATGTACATTTTTAATTATGACATAATCTGAATATTGTCTCAGTTTATCAATTTCTGGATTTTTTGTTTCTAATTTTATTTGTTTATTAGTTATTTAAAATTCCAGAAAATTTTAGAAAATTCCAGAAAATTTCAAAATGATGTAGACTTTAATTATGGCATAATCTGAATATTGAATACAACATATTTTTTGGATTTTTAATATGTTGAAATTAGAGGAGCATGATTATTTATTTATTTATTTATTAGAATTCCATTATTAAATGAATATAGCATGAGTTATTTGTAAATTTACATTAAGATGCTATTGTATGGAATTTATCATGCTTTGTATATGTCATAGTCAGTGGGAGGTTATTCGGTTAAGAGAAATCTTTGTAGATTAACTCCCGAAAACCAATATTTTGCGCATAAATTAAATTAAATTTTGGATAATTGTCACTGTGGCGCAAGAGATGATTCTGAGCATAGCGGATTTTCGATCTTGCGACTTGTGTAATATTGTCACTATTTAATTTAGATTTTTGCGGCAAAATTATATTATGCTAATCAAATTAATCCTAATGCGAATTTCTCTCTAAATTAATTCAGCTTATGGAAGTTAATTTGGTTGACCTAGACTTAGTAGAGATGTTCAAATGTGAACAAACTAATCCCATTCTTTAGATGAGCAAAAGTCTTGGAGACTTTAGGTCAAACCTTAATTGGCCAAAGTAAGGAAACATGACTCAAAGTCGCCGTGGTTTTGTTGCCTTGTTTGGCACAATAAAACTAATGTGTGCGCTATGGTTAGCGGCATGCTACGTAGTTTTGGTTGGCGAGTTTTGGAGTTATGAAATTAGTAAGCCCTCAATAGATCTGTATATGATCTTGACTATTGAGCTGCGCGGATTGACTTTGTAATTTGACTTGTTAATAATGTTACATCATTGGATGAAGTAACATTCAAGAGTCACGTCATTCAAGAAATGCGAGCTTAAATAAAATAGTCATTAAAGTGTAAGACGAGTAGCCAGTATGAGCAGTGTTTTGCTCTCTACCCAATTACTGGGAGTGGATGGAGCAAAATTTCATGCACTATAATAGTGTGCGTTGAAATATCACGCTAAGTGAAAAGATTAGCGCTTAGTGGCTGCAAAATCTATGAGCATTGCCAACTTGTCTAAGTCAGGACACTTACTGTTTCCACACTTAGGTGTGAGACATGAGGAGGGGCTTCTTTGTGTGATTCCTTAACTAGGCTAACGTTTTTGAATAACATTTACCACTAAGCGCAAACGTTGCAGCATAGTAATGAAAAGGTCATGGCCGACAAGGTTGTTATGACTCTAAGAATTTGACGATAAACTGTGAGAGCATTGTGTTGAATTAGACTCTTTAGCCTAATTCCGCTTAAGTTACTTCAAGAGTCATCAAAGATTGATAGCTTATTCTCTCCTTCTTGTGGATAGTAGAATTAATTGCAAGTAACTATGAAGCGAAAATAGATATGGCAAGAGGAGTATCGTCATTTTTCAACTAGATGCATTAAAGTGTATGGAGAATAAAATTGACTTGATGGTGCAGTTGATTAGCACTTACTAGTTAAATTTGCGATTTAGGCGCACTTGAAATCTCCATGACATCCTTTTATGATCTAGTAAATATGAGTTAGTTGTGAGTCATTACCTAGTTGGGCCTAAACCTTTAAAACTTGTTTTCGAGAACTCACACATAAAGATGATTGGAATTAGTTTATGACGTTGGTCATGAACCGGTGGCTTATTATACTTAATCACATTAATGAGATGATGACACGATGGTTTGAGTAGGCCTTCTCGGACCCACTCGCTTATGACATCCTGTTCTCATGTGAATGTGTAACTTTGTTCGCAATGGTTGCGCACAAGTAAGTAGGAAAGCCATAGAAGGTCATTTGTATTGGCGCATTTAGTCCACTATGATTTTTGTGACTAGATATGTGTAAGGGTATGATAGCTAAGCCTCAATCTCGACACATTTATAGATTACGATACGCCTGAGTCAAGACTATTTAATCTCCCATAAGTCAAAAAGTTTTGAGATGATTTTTGACATTGCACATATGAGGTTGAGATCAATTAGATACTTGACTTTTGTGTTTTTAGTTTTGACCAAGGTGGCGAGTATCTATTTGAGTTATTTTAGAAAACTCTGTGAAGAGAAATGGATGCTTAGAAAATTGATTATTCCTAATACTCAACAAACACAATGGTGTAGTAGAGATAAGGAATTAAATATTATTAATGTTAGGTGGATAATGGCGCAAAATGTTTCCCAATTGGGAATTGCACTAGTTTGTTGCCTATATCCCTAACTAAGTGCCCTCCATATCAGATTTTACACTCCATTTGAGTAATGGATTAGCGGAGAGCCATCTATGGGCGATTTGTAACCGTTAAGCAGCTTATCTTTATTTTACTTCTCATAAGATTGTGAAGTTAAGACCTAGGGTTCTATAGCGCATTATTGTATGCTGTCTTGTGAACACATAGGGTCGTGTGGCGCATTATTGTATGCGGTCATGTAAACCCTCCGGGTCATATGCATATAGGTAAGCAGCTTTGTAGAAGTGTAACAAAGTCACATAAAGTTTTCTTAGTAAAGGTGACGTGAATAGAGTTTTGGAACTCTATAAGATAGAGAATTCTAAGCATAGCGCTTTTATATAGCCTAGTTGAGAATGGAAAGAAATTTCCAATATCCTAGGGACAGTGGGAGCGATGTGCCTACTAATAGATTACTCCATTAGAGAAGAATACTCTACATTCATAGTTGTGTGGTAGCAAATGTGAAAATTTTTCACGTCATCACTGGGTGATTGAGAAGGAAATATTCATGATTGCTCCGCAAGATGATTAAGAGCCTAGGATAATACCAAAGGCTCTAGTCCCCTGTTTTTAGAAAGTGGATTAATGTTGTGCAGTTTAAGACAAAGTCTTTGAGGATTAACCATTTCTATAATTTGGTTGACTTTCCATTATGATCTTGGCTTGTTCTAAAGTTATGCGTAATTTGGATAGTCATTGTTGAGGCATAAGGCTCGCTAGACACCGAAAAGTCGCACCATTGAGGAAGGTGTAGACCATGAGAAGACTTCCTTCTAGGGAGTGAAGTTATTTTGACTTCCTCCTGGGGAATGAGGTTATTTTGACTTAGGCTATGATTGACATAAGTTCGGAACATTGATTTGTGGACATTGTGACCCAACTTCTCGTTGGAGAATTGGATAAGTAGATCTATAGGGATTTATCTTCTGTTTTTATGGTGAAAAGTTAGGAGCGCAAAAAGGTTGCTAGTTCCAATAAATCTTTTACAACCTAAAACAGTTATCCAAATAGTGGTTCTTAGATTTCGTTAAGCCATGATAGGCCGACGATGATCGATGAAGACCACTGAGGTATGATCAATGGTCCAAAAAGAACTGTTTCCTTACTTAGTCATTATGAGCCAGGAATTTATAGGGTTGTCGCCACCTAGGGTGGGTAGTCCTCTATTTTAGATATGATGGACATGGGTGATGTAATTTATATGCTCGGATATACGATCCTTAGGGATTGTTTTGGGAGAATTCCTGTTTTGTCTTCGATGACTTACATAAGGAATATCCTAAAATGATTCTAGATGCAAAATTGCAAACCCATTGACTTGCCTATCGGTAAAAGCCAGAGCCTTAGCTATTGAGTGAATCCTCGGATTGTCTTTGAGAGAAACAGATGACCTGTATTCCTTGATCTTTTCTTTGTTGTGGAAGCCTAAAGTACGCTATGTGGGCGTATTCGGCATGATAAGCGTTATCTTTGGTAAATGGTCAACTGAGTTGTTTAAACATTGACCTTGCTCATTAGACTGTGGATAGAATACTTTACTAGTAGTATATTAATTTGCTCATTATAAGATTCAATGTGCTAGTTGGGCGCATCTGCGCTAGTTGGGCGCATCAAGAATGAACGCAAATTGGTCACCAAAATATCTTTGGAGAGGATATTGCGCAAGAGATAGTGATCTTAAATCACTTCATGTGAGGCGCACATGGAGGATTCCATTGTATATGCTTATCGCAAGAGGTGCTGATAAGGCTTATGTTTGGAATCTAGAATTGCGCAAGCTGTGGTCAATTTTTTTTTAAAATCGATCACTTATTTTGAGATGATGGGATGTTGACACTATTATGGTTTGTGTCATAATGATTAGCAGATGATGATGTCAGCAGGCAAGATTGGCTCACTCACACGAGCAATCGCCCTTGGCGCTTGGGAGCGAGCAAGGTTGAGACTAGTGGTTTATTTTTATTTGGAGCCGAGAGAGGCTTAAATAATCCACTATGCATGTCGCCTTGGTTACAACCAAGATGAGGTCGTGTTAAGGACCAAACATGGATGTTAATACCCACTTTCCATGTTGTGCCTGTTATGATTAGCCAGATGCGAGATCTCATTTGGCGCCTAGAAGGCGAGCAAATAGAGAATTCGGGTTAGGCGCTGGAAAGCGACTAGACTAATATCTGTACGGTGTATCGAGTATGACGTCACTCTTTATGGAAGAGTTACTCCACCGTAGCATGTATTTATACTATATGTGCTTGGCGACCGAGTAATGAGGTGAGAGAATGGATCCCTGTTTCCTCACCGTGTGAGTCTTACATGTCATTATTGATATGACTTTCATTTATGTACCCTTTTGTGACTTTTGACTATGTCATAAGGTAAGGGGTTGATGTTCTGCTACTTTGGTATGTTGCCTGCGGTCATGTATGATTCGGCCTTAAGGGACATCACTGGGAAAGCGGTCAATCATAAACTAAATGGCATGAGGGCAAAGGGAAGATCATCTAGTATTACACCACTATTGTATATTCACTGCCGGCAACTCACATCGCTCTGTATGAGAAGCGGATTGAGTGTGAATATATTACAAGAATTGAGAGGGTCAAACATGCTCTTTTTGAGGGATTAGAGATGTTTTTTGGACCGGTGTAATTAGATGGGTCTGGGGTATATGAGACACTATTTCTATTCTTTTTGGGTTGATGTCTTTATCTTTGGCTCATTTTGAGTTTCTAGTATAGAGCTCCCACTTGCAGTGTTCTCGTGATGCTTGCAGTGCATTGGCTAGTATGAGATTGTTCATTTTTTGGGGAGATTGAGATAGAGATGTGGCAGTGTCATGCCAACTCATGTGCGAGTGGGAGATGTTAGAAATGGGCGCCCATGTGGCATGACCATTTAACATTTGAATTTGAACCTTATCCAAATGGGTTTTGAATTTGAATTCAAACCTATTTAGGATAACCACTCAGGATACAGATATTATCTCCTTGACTGATATGGATAGATAACAATTACATGTTATATATCTGATATATGGGTTATGGGTGATTAAGAGATGTACAACGTATGATCTGAGTTTTTCCCATATACTGACTCTCTCCCATAAACAACGATCAATAAGCCATTTGCACTGTGATTTGTGTGGGTGATATTCACCATTGTAATATCACCCCACTGCTGGGTTGATTGACTAGATTCAGGAAGCACGTGATTTACCCACGAGATCCATCAGAGTTCAGATTATATCTAAAAAGGTATGATCTTATTAATTTTTATTCCGCTGCGTTATAGTACTTGATGATTTACAAGTATTAAGCACCAGGTCCATTAATATGCCTAGATAATGTAACCAGATTTACATAACATGCCTTTCATAAGCCATGATACAAGCATGAGCCTCTACAAACTAGATTTACATAATATGCCTTTCATATATGACTATTAAGTTTATAACTTACATTCCACAAACTTAATCTATAATAGCAAGTCACACAAGCATTACCAAGCCATATGTAAAGCTATGCTTAATAGAGCCACAACAGTTCTCTCTATTTTTCATCTTTCACTTTTTTATAAGAAGCCACATAATAGTTCCAAGTTTTTAAAAGCAAAAACCAGATTTCAAGCTGCAGCAGCATTAACAGCATGATTGGCAGCTTCCGTATGCACAACATTCTCAACATACTCTTTTCTGCAAATAACAAAGATTAAAGGAAGGCTCCAAAATCTTGAATTATCCAAAAATGAAAAAGAAGAAAGGTCAAGTCCAACCTCTCAGGTAGGTGATCATGAGGACAGTTGAAAGGAGTCCAAATAGAATCACCAATAAAAAGCCACATTGCAGACAGGTTCAGGGGCGAAAGAAATCTTGCAAAGCATCTCAGAAAAGCAGGGGAAGAAAATGAATTCAGCTGAATCTGCTAAAGATATACCAAAGTTCATTGAATTTTTCAAGGCATGCTAATCTTCACAAGTAAATATAAAACTGTGATATTATTATCATGTTATGATGCATAACAAAATGTTTATGATTCCTTGGTTTTGAGCATGTAATGCAATAAAAAATATTGTAAATTCTTCTGTATTCATGCCTTTGAGTGACAGTGACAGATAACTCTACCTTGTAATGAATTCACGGGCCTGTCCTTTTATGAAGTCTTGTTAGATGGCTAGGATCATTATATATTCAGTGTTTGCGGATGCAGAACAGCTGGGTGGTAATTAATTGTTTAACATATTGAGGTTTAGATCACCTTTGTTACTAAAAACAGGCTGATTATCGTATCTATGAACAATCATACTAGTATTTAGTGCACAAGGCTTCCACTTATCGCTAGGTTTGAGAAAGATGGTATATAGGCAGCTATACTATCTTATTGTAGTGGAGAGGGTGATTATCAGGACCTACAGTGCTAAGGTGGATGAGCTTTTGACTTCGTGTCTGGTCATGACCATTAATTGATGTTTTTCTTTTCCAGTTGGAGCAATTTTCTATTGACAAAAAGAAGTGCTCTATGTTATGAGTTCAAGCATCTTATCTTGCATCTAAAGCGTCTTTGTAATTATATTTGATGATGTGGTGTATGCTTATGGCCTGACATTGATGCATTCATGTGTGGAACCTGTCTGCATAAATGTTATTAAACCTATTTGCATCATGATTTGGATCAAGAGCTGGTGGGGATGTGAGAGAGTGAAAGGAGTTTGCATATGTATGCATATACAACTATTTATAACAATTGCAAAATCTAAAGTCATCAAACACAAATAAAAGGTTTAATTTCAAGTTCTAACCACATTAAATCTTAACTCTTAAACATGATTTCAGGTTTTGAAGTTCAACTTTTAGCCTTTAAACACTTAATAGAACATTTAGAAAAATTGATTCAGCAAATATAATTAATTTCCAGCTAATACAAAAATTTCTGAACACAAAATTTAGCATGTAGCGTAAACATTAACTATTCAGTTCATACTGATATTTTTGCCAACATACATTTGTAATCATTTTAACTTATATCTCCTCTTTTAAACTAAATCAAATCCATTAATTCAAGCCGTATCCTCCATATCTTTCTCTTACAGTTCTATTCATTTGTTTGCACTTTTTTTCTCCCTATACCTCCATTTCCGGTCATCCCACAGCCTCATTGCACAACCACACACCCTCTCTCCACTTTTTGCTTAAGTTCTCTCTCACCCATGACATACCAATGCCATGAAAATGCATTTTCAAAAGTAGACCAACTAATATACTTCAAACAAAAGTAGCTCTTTGAATTGATGCTTGAGATGTTTAAATTTGGGTTGAAGTTTTTTCATAGTCACACTCAATATGATTTTAATATGTTTATATTATCCAAAATAATGCACGCAAGATGAAAACTCAATGCAATTTCGTTATTATGAAAGAGTCAAATATGAACAATTTATCAAATAAAATAATACTCAAGACCTAAAAAATGTATTTATGTGAGAAAAACATAATAATTGCTCCAATTATACACTGAATACCAAACATAGAAGTTGCATTTTGAAAGAACAAAATTACATGAAGATGAGGTTTCTTGTTGTCTTATGCTAGTGACCATAGAAATTGAATGTCAACCGTAAACTAGATTGATCTAGATGTAAACTGTATTGCACAACCACCACCCTCACTATATTCCCCTTCCCCACTACACAATCACACACGATTCTCTGTTTTTCCCTTATCATTTATCTCTTACCATAGAAATACCAATGACAAAAATAAAAATTCAATAAAAGTGAAGCACACCAACTAATGTAATCCAAAAAGAGTGCACCAACTAATAAAAACTCAAAGATATCAAAATTAACAACCAACATAAGTGAAGAAGAAAGGAAATACAAATTAATGGAAACCAAAACTTTTCAACATGAATGTCCATAATCACAGAATTAGACCAGAACAATTAAAAAAATTACTTTGATAATATGCACTATTTTAATAAGTTGTATAAATTGGAAAGAGTAAATAAATCATGAAAAATAATCTACAAGGAAACCTTGGTGACAAAGATGACGTTGGATTCGGTCTTGCAGATACAACAACTATGATCATTGCATATGAAGTGAAGTCGAGCGACGTAGGTTGAGCACAGCTCCATAGGTTACCCATTCCAGGTGTAGCTGGTTTTTTGTTGCTCCTCGTAGGGGTTTAGTCTCCTTGGATATGATAGTCCTACAGTTCGGACTCCTGTGGTTCCGAATCTGATTCCACAAGTACAATGTGAAACAACAAAAATACAAAAAAGTCCAAATCTGAAAAATCTTTGGAAAATCGATTTTCAATCAAAAATGCCAAAAATGAACCGCATTGCCAGATTTCAGAGTCGCCACCAAAATATTTTGGGAAATTTAGGAAATCCATGACTCGCGCCAAAGGCTACTTGTCCGTCATAACCAAAGTGACTCAGCTTGGGAACTTAGGTATAAGAGGAAAAGGTCATGAATTGAGCACCACATTCACCCGATCAAAGATCAGCCTCTACTAATTATGATGTGATTCTTATGTACAGTATATACTCTTATTCCGATTATTATGCTATCTTTACTATGTGATGCACACAAGTATAGACTAATTCGCCAACTTTGGAATGTTTTGATCTCATGTTTGTTTGGAAAAGAGTTGTGGACATGTTCTACTTGAAAAAGTAAGCTCACATGTACATTTAATCAAATCATTCCAACTTTAAGTGAAAAACCTTCATCCACCGGCATTCAAGAGATATATCAACTAAGCACTTAGCCTTATGGTAAACATGTTTGATATGGCAACACTAACACACATGCAATATTCTAAAGTAAGAAATGCTCACCTAGTACTTAATCGAGGCAAGCCAAAAGAAATGAAATCATTAGAAAAATGCATGTTCTACTATACAAGTGACTAATGCAACATATACAAAATGCAACTGTGAGGTTCGATTTATTAACATGGCACATGGCTCAACTCAAAGCATGCGATTAGTGCACATATTCGAGTAAGTAGGAAATGACAATATGGTTAGAATGATGAACCGAACCCAATGCATGCAAAAATGTGTATTTACACGTAGGAATGATATGAAACCAAAATATGGATGCAACCATAGTAAGCGAGTAAATAAAAGGGAGAAAGAAACGGGGCTTGGAAGACATACACAATATTACAATTTTGCCCTCATATAAGAGGGTCCGAATAAATGTCTTAACTAGCTAAATATTACAAACACTAAATGAATGAATATAAGCTAATTTTAACTAACTATTACAAATTCGAAGGAATTTAATTAACTAGTTACAACACACTAATTAATCTAAGAGCTACATGCTAATGAATTTGAACGGGAGTCGAAGAACCACACGTGCAACCAAGAACATCCTCCCGAAAACTCTTCTGTTTTGCTACCAGATTCTATTCTATTTGCAGTCAGAAAATAATTCTGTTTTTGCCTCAGCTTCTGCTCTGTTATGTCATGAAAATGACACTGTTTGTCCAAAATAGGGTGGCCAGCCGACCTGGAAAAGTGGTCGGCCGGATGGAAGGGTGGCCGGCCGGCCACTGTTTTTAGGTACTGCCCTGTTGCCACAGAATTAAAACAGAGCAAAAACAGAGTGTTTCTGGGGAATGTTTATCCTCTCTGCCTCTCTCTATCATGAAACTGATCAAGGGAGGAGCAGAATCAATCCACAAATCATCAATTGTCGCAAAGTTGTTACGTGATGATCTATGAACCAATGGGACAAAAAGATTAATGAAATGAAATAAAAGACCAACAATGCCTCTTCCTATCATGGAGTTACCTCAAGGAAAGTGGTGGACATTGCTTGTTGAATCATTGAACGTCACTAAAGAGTACGCAATGAGTCAAGATGCAATAGGTTCATATAACGTCCGATTGAACCTGATTTGATTTTATTATATCTTTCACCATTTTTAGTTCCATTTTATTAGCCCTTTTTATTACCTTTCCATTCTTTATTCATTTTGTCTAAAAGTGATGGTTACATCCACTAATAAAGAGAGTGTCAAACAAGAAGTTGTCCTTAGCATGAGAGAGATGTAATGCCTTGGTAATGAATCTCCAAAGATATTAAACCATTAAGCATGGAAGGTCTCTTTCTCATGCCTTAAACAATGATCCATTGTTTGAAACAACTCTTAAATAAAGAAAACCAAGAAATGAGGAAGGTTGCAGAGATGATTATTACAAGTGTGAGTATATGTATGAAGACTATGGAATAAAATGCTATCAACTTAAATAAATTGGTGTCTAAAGCCTAAACCACCAAATCTATAAGGGCTTACAACAATACAAGCATGATATTCAAAGTATAAACTAAGCAAACAATTAAAACAGCCCGAAAATAGGAAAAACAGTGCTGAAATTACTTTGAAAAAGCTATAAAAAAAAAAATTTTAAAAAGTAAGCAAAATGGAATGGAACAAAAACTAGTAAGCAAGCCTAACCCCTCCACTTTTTGGACCTTAAAACCACATGTTTTAGCCTCTGAAAACTCTGAAAATCAGTAGCTAAAAGTTAAGAAACAAGTGGGAAACACAAAGATAAAAGCTATGTAATGAAATTCAAGAAAAGGTGGTTAACCCCTCCATCTTGAGTAGCTTTTAAATTACAAGTTTCATCCCACAAAAACAGTCCAAAATAGAGTATAAATACCAAGAAGAAGAGGAGTGAAGAGTAGGCAAAAAATGGCAAGAGTTATATCTTTGAAGAGAAGACACTCTTTTGTTCACAAACCACAAGATGCTCACTATCAAGGGCTGAAATTTCAGCTCAATAATCTCAGCAAGGAGCCTTAAATTAGAAAGTATATGTATAGTGTATGTATATTGCTAGATAGAAAGGGAGAGTGTTTAGCAAGATTTGGGCACTTGGAGAATTGTTCTAACCTAAAACCAAGGGGGGTGGTCACCTATTTATAGAAAAATAGGTTTCCCTATCGAAAATATCTATATTGAGTCAACTGGTGTAGTGCATACACATGGAGGGACAGCTGGTAGCAAAAGATCTGCCAGTCGAGAAACATAGCTGGCCGGCCATGTAGGGGGATGGCCGGCCACTAAAAATTGGCCTGCTGGCCACCTGTTGGCTAGTAGGCCTCTGAGTGGTCAGGCTGGAAAAAATTTAGATTTTGGTCCAAACGGAGTGCAAGGTTTTAGGCTATGAAACTCAAAATCGAAGCTTCTTGCTGAAGAAATCGAACGGTATGTACAACGTACGAATTCATCATTGAGTGTTCACCATGAGGCGCCTAAATCTTAAAGGCAATCAAAAATAGGGTGTCTACACTAGGGTCCCTATGCACACCGCACATCTATCGTCCATTCTCTCCCTCTCTCTCTCTGTTTGTGTCTGTTCTCTGTTCTCTATCTAATCTAAAAGATCAAAACACCAATCGAATCAAAATCAGACCCAAGGTTGAATTGAAGAAGACGAAGAGACGATCTAGGGTTTTTACACGGCTATACAAATACACGATTATTATAAATAAACAAATAAATAAATAAAGAAAAGATTGATTACGTTTTACGAACAGACACTTGGGGTTAGGTGGGGGAATAGATGATAGATGTATTTTACAGAACGTGGTGTATGCACAAACACAAACAAAATAAAAGAGCTTGACAATACCAAAATTGGGGGGGGGGGGGGGGGAAAGAGAAGAAGAAGAAGAAGAAGAAGATATAATGACACTTAATTAAAAAAAGACATAAAAAATAAATATAATCACATGTTAATTAGAATGTGTGATTAAAAAATATATATATATATAATCACGCTTAATTAAAAAGTGAGATAAAAAAAATAAATATTATCATACTCAATCAAATCAAGTGTGATAAAATATCAATCTAATTTTTTTTATCACACTTCTAATAAAAGTGAGTTATATTCATTTGTTAAAGTGTGATCTTTAATTGTTTTTGTAGTAGTGATTCATCTTCCATCATCTTTTCCCGATATACATCAAGTGCATGTGTCATTGTCTTCCTCTCCAGTTTGCCTTTGGTAACGATTTCGATCATGAATGAAAAAAGATTACCACCAAAAATGAAATGAACCTCATCAAATTATAGAAATTACGGTGGGTGCTTTTGAGTGTTTGCAATTCGACTATGCCCTTCAACAACGCGTTGTTGTTCATTAAGAACCTTCAATTCTTCTATACCCATGTCCACCCTTGTTGGCACTGTTTTCACGATGATTTCGGAGATTTTATCATCATTAACATCTCACAATGATTCCAAATATTTTACCATCATTAACATCCAAAGCGCATTGAATAGCATCCTCAATATTCTTCAGTGGGCTAAACTCAACAATTATGATGCCTAGAGCAATTCATAGAGATAAGATAGAAGCCCTAGAGAATATCGAAGATGCTATTCGACACACTATAGATGTTAATGATGATAAAATCTTCGAAATGGGTGGATATTGGTGTAGAAGAGCTGAAAGTTCTCAATGAACAACATGAAAGTTTGGGGGAAAAAAAAAATTTATTTGAAAAATAATTTTTCAAAGAAACACCACCTGATTACACAATCTAAAATACATCAATCCATGTGTGTTATTGTTAGTATCTTACTAAGCGATCCAAGTGTCTCGCCTCCAAAGTGATTCACCTTGTATCCTCTTGCTTTTATTTTTGTGTGTATTTTTCTACAAACCTTAAAAATTCGGACGGCCAATTTTTGTATCAAATATGTCTGATATATATACAACACATGATAGAGTTTGCATGTTGATGGGATCCTTAAGGATCTCTATTTTTTAGTTGTGGGGATAAATTAAAAATTCTAATGGCCAATTTTTGTATCAAATATGTTTGATATATACACAACACATGATAGAGTTTGCATGTAGGTGGGATCCTTAGGGATCTCTATCTTTTAGTAATGAGGATAAAATAAAATATATCTTTTATCTTGAATTTACCAAATACAATTTATCCAATTTTTCATTTAATTATCTTTTAAATAGATAATATAGAACTTCCACTAATTGTAATAATGTCTATCAACACATTACAATTAAACCCCTAAAAGTAGAGAATGACAAGTAAAGCCCTTTCTTACAATTGGTCACAAACTTCCTTCCACCAAACTATATTCCACATGAGCTACTAGGCATGGACAAATTTATCACTATCAAAAACCCTAGCTCTAGGTGAATTCTAAATTTTTCCTTCTTCTAATTGGACCCCAAAAACATTTTGCAAAAAATATACTTTTATAATTATACATGTACAAATAAAATATTTTTATGAAAAAGTTATCGGCCGGTTTTCTTTCGGTCCAACGTTAATAGGAAAAATCACTTGAATATACTTTTTCACTTTGAGAATGGGGATTCCATGTTAAACACCTGTATAAATCAATTACCACTCACATAACCCAACTTGTCCGTGTATAGCCTTTGGTTTGGCGTCACCGATTGACATTATCAAAGTTAAATAAATAGTTAATTCATTTATACAAGCCTATCAAGTTAAAGGAAAATAAGTGCATTGTAATAGAACTACCTTTTAAACTAACAGTGATTATTCCATAGATATTCTCAAAATCGATCATATTCAGTGCATGTACTTATTGCATAGCACCCACTTATTTGCCCAAGGTCACTACCTCAATGGTATAGTTAATCATTCTATCATATAGCAACAAAATAGGTGTAGGCCATAGTAGTGCGACGCCCAATCAACACCCATAGCCTAGAACATTAATTGGGTCTACAAGGCACCAAAAATTCATAACTCCCAGCTTTTGGTTCATTAACCATTAGCATGTCTTTCTACAATGTTTTTCACATATGTAATATTAAATATAACATTACCTAGAATACTAATATACAAAAGTGCAAAATAAAATGCCAAGCAATTTATTTAATTAATTAATAAAGTCAACAAATTGGTTTTTGATGGCACAAATATTAACACAACAATGTGTTAAAAACGTGTTGTTGAAGGACATACTCAAATTGCAAACACTCAAAGGCATCCATTGCAATTTCTATGATTTGATGAGGAATTTATCTCTCTTTTGGTGGTAATCTTTTGTCATTCATGATCGAGATCGTTACCAAAGGCAATCTGGAGAGGAAGACGATGATGCATGTACGTGATGTGCATCGGGAAAAGATGATGGAAGACAAATTCATCTTAAAGACAACTCCAATGGGACTTGAAGTATTGTTTGCTGAAATGATGACCCTCACCCAACAAGAAGAGGAGAAAAATGTCATGCTGCGAGACATTGTTGAAATGAGGAGGAAGAGGAGGGCTGCTCAAGAAAATCTAAATGCATGGATTATGGTGGCCTCTCTAGACAACATAGGCCACCAACAATGAAGTCCAACAGTAAACAATGATGTCCAACAGTTTTACAGGGATTTGGAGGTCTTCCAAAAAAAAATATTTTGTAACTGAGACAATTTTAGTTAATATATGGAAAGATGTGACTTATTTTGTTTAATGTGATGACCATTTGTGTTTGATGTGAATTGGATTAAAACTCCTATATTTTGTTTAGGGAATAACTTATTCACGGCCTAGCCAGGAACAACTTATTCACGGCCTAGCCATGAATAATGAATTTGCGGCTGGCCACTAAGAAAATAACATGTTGCTCATATATAACGGCAGTCCACAGCTACTCTTATGTTTATTGAAGTACCACTTCAGTGAAAACGTGTGAAGCTACCACTACAGGAAATTCGTTTTTTAGCGGCGTTTTAAAAACGCCGCGAAAACCATGAAAAAAGCCGTAATATCTTATAGTGACGTGTAAAATTTTCGCCGCTGATAGGGGCCGCCGCAATAGCTACACAACGTTTGAAAAACGTCGCTAAAAACATTATACGGCGTTTCTTAAAACGCCGCAAAATCTTTGACGACCGTCTCCCCTTCCGTTCCCAATTAACGTGTGACGCTAGAATGAC
Source organism: Camellia lanceoleosa (assembly GCA_025200525.1). Classification (NCBI taxonomy): domain Eukaryota; kingdom Viridiplantae; phylum Streptophyta; class Magnoliopsida; order Ericales; family Theaceae; genus Camellia; species Camellia lanceoleosa. The sequence goes on from CM045765.1 coordinate 123,690,318, forward strand.
GTCATTTAGTGGCATTTTTTCGAAAAACGCCACTGTTTTTTATTTTTTTTAATCCCAACACGAATTAATTGTGTGACGTCATAATGACGTCATTTTGTGGCGTTTTTTCAGAAAACGCCACTTTTTTTTTTCTGGGGGGTTGGTGGGTTCCCTGCTAGTGGTGGAAACTAAATTCACAATTTGGGGATCTCATGTTTTATGTTTGCTCTATGCAACCAAACTACTAGATTTAAAACCAATCCTCAATACATGCCATATACATGCATAATATAATCTCACCAGAATCATCATTTCAAGTGAAAATTTCACATCAGTGTCATATACATGCATATTGTCAACTAAGACATCTAAGCAACCATGAGTCTATAACACATAAAATAAGACATCAACCCCTAAGCAATCAAAAAAAAAAAAAATAAATAAATATTTGCAGCAACATGGAAGAACCAGGTCAACATGAAAATACAAAACCATCACAAACATTTTTTTTCCCAATATTGCAAGCAACACTAGAAAAAAAAGGTCCTCAAATTGGTACTCCCTGAACTCAGTCTCAGCTTGCTTCACAGGTCTTGCACACTCAAACCTGCAAAATTATGACCAAATAAATAAGGAGGCTAAATTAATTAAGGAGACAAAAAAGAGATAATATATTCAGGGCCACTTTCCCTGAATGTTTTTACTTCAGTTGGGAAGCGAAAAATATAAATGTATCTCAATGAATGTGCAACATGCCATGAACAAACAATATGGACATCAAAAAGACAGTATATCATATCACATAATTACAGAGAGAAATACAATTAATTTAAATATAATTAAAAACTAACATGGAGGAAGGGATTGTTTCAACTTGTCAGCCTTCTCTAAGTCAAACAAACACAGTGTGTAAACACACACAGTGTGGAGAATCTCAGCTCATCACATAGGATGGGCAGTCTTGTGCATTTCTACTATACATTTAATTGAAGGAAATCAATGCAAACCATAGATATTTGGTATTTTTTTTAGATGGGAACTGTAGATATTTGTTAAACAACTCTTTTCACAACTATTAATTTTGGTCCAAGAAAACGAGTGACCAATTAAGGTTAAAGGCACGTAGCAATCAAGGACCCTCACCACATGTGGCTCAATCACTAGATGTATAAGAAGCACCACTGTCTACATGAGGCTCAATCACTAGGTGTTTTAAAAATAGAATAACAGGGTAACAATTCCAGCGCTATTCAAGAATAAGAATGACCCTGCGACCATATTAAGACATGAGGTAAAACCATGAGTCTTAGTTGAGAAGTATCCACAACCACACCAAACGCATAACATAAAATAAAAATCATAAATTTTCAATATCAACATCAGGTTGAACTCAAAATCAATCGATTTAGCATGCTTGAAATGCAGGCCTATATTCAGCGCACAACACTCAATATAAGATTCAATTTTCATTGCAGATATTAATAATGATGGACACTAGTGTCCCGTAATTCTCAGTTACAAGTTGTGCAGACACCAATCAACTATAGGGAAAAAAGAGCATTTTAGGTTCAAGCACTAACATCACATAAAAGTCCAGTTATGCATTTTAGGTCCAAACTAGCAACTATAAAATATGAAACAAATAAAATTAATAATAACAAATTAAGATTAAAATTGATATGTAAAATGAAATAATTCTTTTACCTTTACTTCTCTCCAAATTCTCTCTTTGTTTTCCTTCGGTACATGGCTCCAAGTTCTATAAGTGAGCGGCATAAGGTTCCCATCTCGAGCTAAAACACCCAAACGAGAAGCCAAGGGTGTATACTCGTCAACCACTTGGTTCAACTCATTAGGCACAATATGTAAAATGCCACCACTTGGGTTCCAATCACTACCATGCATGAGTGTTGGGCCTCTCGAACTATGACCTACTCATCCAAATATCAATATCAAGTTAGAAGATACTAGAAAGAATGATAAAAATTGACTCATCGGCATCTTGCAAGTCTAACAGATCATGATCTATCTTCCATTCACTTTCCTAGTATGGTTCCATTTGTCCACACAAAATATGATACTAATTTAAAGTATAATTACAATTAAGAAACACCATATAGGAGAAAAAAAACGAGAAGGTATTATCTCAATGACCATAGGTCATATTTGTTTTGTTCCATAAGAGATGGAATTGTATTAACAATTTAGTGAGTTTCATGCAAATCATGTGTGATTAACAAAATGGGTAAGTGAAGCCACGTCATACAAAAGTAGCTTTCCCTTTTGCAAATGGAGTAGTGTCACTTAGTTTCAAAAAAAGAAATATAAAACATCAAAAGAAAAAAGAACATTAACAAAGAAATCTAATGGAGTAATTCAATTGAATAAAATAATTCATACCAGCAGTAGTGTCATGTGTTGAACCAGTACTCGATGATGCACTAGGCAAGCTACCTGGAGGATACCATGACATGGGTGGATCAGGTATGATGCGTGTACTCTCCTCTGAACTCTCATCTGAACTCCCACTATAAGAACTCTCATCTGCACTCCCACTATAAGAACTCTCAGAATTTGCAGAGGCTGAATGTTGCCTCTGCCTAGAGCATCGTCGATCTGTCATGCTAGTTTACAGAAGACCACAAGCATACGTGTAGAATTTTATGGGTTAGCAATGAATACAAAGTACAATAGATACGATAGTGAATACAAAAACAATAGAATTTTAATATCTAACAGAATATGATATTGTAATGTTAACCAGTTCAACACCATTTTTGGCACAAAAGAATTTACTACATTAAGATTTTTCAAAATAGTAAAAAAATTTCTCTACAAATTTAAATTTTAAACGCAATCTTAATATAACAAGTATGATCATTCGTAAGGACATAAAAGGATGTTTCAAGGACAATCACGTTGAAAAGAAAACAAATGACGCATTTTAAAAGCAAAGGTTTCATTAACATGAATATCCATGCTAAAAGCACAAATGTAACAATGAGTATGAAACAAAATTACAATATCATATCATTTCTTCATCATCTTCAGATTGTATCTGTGTCGATATCCCAAGAGGTCCAATAGTTTCATCAATAGTTGTTCCAACTTCACCTTGTCTAACCCAATTTATGTCCTCTTCACAAGCAAACGAAGTTGCATCTAACTCTTGGTCGCCAAATCCTTCCACTTCATTGTGATGTTCTCCATCATTAATTGGTTGTTATCCACACACATCATACAGTCTCTAGGTTTCATCTTGACTACAACATCCCAATCAGCTCCAACGAGATCATTAACATAGAAAACTTGTTGTGCCTGAGATGCTAGGATGAATGGCTCGTCGCTATTTTGTTTCTTTGTATATAACAAATGATTGAAATTAACAAGTGTGAAACCAAACCCATCCTGCTTCAGTCCTTTGTTGTTGTCAATCTAGTCGCACATGAATAGCACATATCTACGGTCGTATGAGTAATACAATTCAATAATATCTGTCACATATCCATAGTATGCTACTTCACCTTCCACGGGATTCATGTCTCTGGTACTTGCATAGCTATAAGTCTTTGCTTTCACCATAACCCCACTATTTTGAGTTTTTCTTCTCCACTCACGACTCCTCGTATGATACCTAGTACCATTAATTATATACCCATTGAATCTCGTGGCCTTTTTACTAGGTCCCAATGCCAAAGTTTTAATCTCATCTAACAACACAGCATTTTCAATAGTTAGAAGCTCTTCAACCTATTTTTAAAAAGTCAACAAAATTAAACACCAACTAACAGAGAAATAAAAATTGAAAACATGAGAATTGAAAATTAGAAACATGTAAGTTATTAGTACTTAAATGAGAATTAAACCATCTAGGAAACTCATCATTGTGACGGCGATCCACATCAAAATCTTTGAGACGACGATGTGACCGCTTAATAAAATCACGATGTTCCCTATACATTTAAAGTACTTATAAAATGCAAGATACTTATTAATGGTATCAATAAAATCTTGGAACAAAGATTGTATCTTACTCTTGATATGGGACAACTGCAGCAGTGTTAAATAACACATACCGATGAGCTTGTACCCATGATATGTTATCAAGCGCAAACCCTTTTCCTTTTCCTAAAGCATGACCCAGTAATATCCCAAGATTGGCGCTAACATCGTAATTCCTTATTGGTCAATTCAATTTTGACTAGCTCTGTTGCATCGATACTACAAGCATCTCTCAATTACTTGCACATATGTATACTTACACAAGCATGCTGCATTAGTGGTGTTAGGATGCATAATTTCAAAATGCACAAAATTGACCAAACTAAAACTAGTATGAGAAAAATAGTGGTGTTAGTGTGCTGACCTCTAGCTTTGAAATTTTGAGAAAAATAGGACAGCCAGCCAAGGTTGGACGAGCATGACCTCAGGCCACTCAAGAAAACTATAGAGGGGGTAGCCTAGAGCAGACATATTGCAAGCCCTGCATGAAGCGTCTCTAAAACCCACTTGCGCAAAAGCATCATTCCATATTCCCTACAGAAGAATTACTGAGCTCTATTCCGGGGCATTGAGGGCACACCTAGATTCTAGTCCTATTAGGTTTTAACTAATACAAGTACATTACCTATAAACAATTGAACAAGGCTTTTTGCACACTCTTGAGAGAGAACCTAACACTCAACATCTTACAGTTTTGATAAAGCCACATTGTTTTCAATCACTGGGCCTTGTGTTCTTCTAAACACAAAGAAAAGTTTCATGATCAAGCATTTTTCATAATTATTCGCACATAGTTATGCCACATACCTACTTTGGTTAATTATTCCTTGAGTTAGTCCAATTCATTCTCAATGGACGCACAAACAAGTCAGTATTAGGGAATATGAGATGGGGGTTACAAGCAAGTATAGGTCAATTTTATACCCTTCAATTGGTAGAGTTCATTTTCATATTCTCAGAGGCAAGAAATAACATGCCTCAAGCACAACTCTGCAACGTCGTCTCCATATTCTTTCAGTCCCTGATTATGGCGGTTTTTAATATATTTAGTAGGAAAGTTTAAAAAAAAGACTATTTGTATTAATACTCATAAGCACTTAATTCAAGACACGCCTGTATTAATGCATAATAATGATCGAATTGATACATAATCTCAAACAAGAAGCCAAGAGTTACAACTTTACATGCTAGAAGATACATATATATGGTTAGAAATTGATAAAAGATTCGAATGGATGGATCCTTATCAAATTGGCAGTTGCCAAAACCAAGCGTAGCAACCAACAACAGGTGCAGAGAGGGCACACATTTCAGTTTTAACAGCCAGATCAGGATCAGGATTAGTCGTAGTTAATTGTTCCACTTAGCACTGAGGGGTACTGATAAGCATATAACAAGAGGAACCTTTCCCCACCCAGTTTCCGTGAATTTCTAAAGACTTAAAGGAGGGAAAGGTAGGCTTCAAATATCTAGAAGAATATTTCAATAATTTACTCTGTTTGTTACATCAAACTAAAAATTAAAAATCAAATTGAATATTTCAATAATATTCAATAATTTACTCTATTTGTTACATCAAATATTCAATAATATTTCAGTATTATTGAATATTTCAATAATATTTCATATGTAGTCTTCCTTTATCTTAATGTAGGTCTTTTCTCCCTCTAATAATAAAAATTAAAAATCAAACTGTTATTCTTTCCGTTGTGAGAAATGTAAATGAAACATTAATAGCTTGATGTGTGTGCGTGAGAGAGAGGTGAGATACATCCACCAAATCCAAAACAATGAACTCAAAACCATGACAAATCAGAGATCTGAGTTCATACAAAACAAATGCATATATAATAAAAACTTACAGATTTGAGTTCTGCAACAAAAAAAAAAGAGACTGATTAAGCAAGATCTGGAGAGCTTCAAATCTGTGACAGGTTCTGAAATCGACAGATCTGAAATCTATCGAGAGTGTTTGAAATCGAGTGAGAGAAAGTGTTTGAAATCGAGCGAGAAAGATTGGTTGAAATCGAGAGTTTCAAATCAGTGAGAGTGGGGGTTTTTGAGCTTTAAATCGAAAGGGTTTCTGAGCGAGAGAGAGTCTGAGTTTAGAAAGTGAGACTGAGAGGGAGACTGAGAGTGAGACTGAGGGAGAGACATTTTGAAAGGGACGGAGTATTGAACGGTGTTCACAAGTTGACCCAAACGGCGTCGTTTTACAGAGATCTGATACAACGTTTTTAAAAACGCTGTATTTAAATAATCTATAATGGCGTTTTTCATAAACGCCATAAAAGAAGCGTTGCCATAGCCATCTTTTCCTGTAGTGTACCCAACTTATTTAATTTTTAGTTTTTTGGGGGGTTTTTGTTTCCAGTGGTCTGGAACGTTTTTGGACTTTTTATTTTTATTTCTTTTTGAAAGGGTTGTGAAATTAGTTGAAGTAAAAAACAAACAAAAAAAAAATTGAAATTATAAAAGGTTTGTTTTAATTTATCAACAATAACATAACAATTACGGATCAACTTTTTAATTATCATAGATTCAACTTTTTAAAACTCAACCCTGTTGCTATGTCATTGAGAAAATTTAAATTTTAAAATTCTTTACAAGATAATAAAAGGTTAATCAAAAGTTTATGATAATCAAAGGATATTAAATTGGGGGATTTAGTGGTAGACCCCTCAGTGTCTAACTTGTCCTTCAAAAAGACAAGAATTATATAGATCCTTTCAAAACCCCCTAGTATTTTAAAATTTATTTCTTTTACTATAATACCCTCATATACATATATATATATATATATACATGTGTGTGTGTGTGTATCAACCTGTAATCACTCTCTCTCATCTCAATCTCTCTTCTCTTTGTCTCGCACTTATCATTGTTCTCTTCATCGGTGCCATTGCTACTCTCCATCTGCACCACCGCTGCTCACCACGGAACTCTTTCTCTACCATCTTCATCACCACCATCATTTGTTGCATCCACAACTTCAAGTTTGAGATCATTCACAATTGTCGTCACCAGAAAATGATGATTTGTGATGGTTCGCAAACCTCAAATCTGATCTCTCTCTCTCTCTCTCTCTCTCTCATTCTTCTTCTCTTGATCCTTTGTTTTCGAACTCTGTCTCTCTATCTCTTGTTCTTTTTCTCATGATGCTCTATTCTTTCAACAGTAAAAATTTACTCTAGTTCATGACACAAAACTCTTCTGTAAAGCCATCATCACACCTTGTTTCAGAGTAAAATTTTACTTTGAATCATAATAAACTTTACTCTCATTCATAGTAAAATTTTACTCTATAATTTAAAATAAATACAAAAAAGAGTAAAATTTTACTCTGAATCAGAGTAAAATTTATTATGATTCAAAGTAAAATTTTACTGTCATTAAGCAGATCAGTATGTTCTTAACAAAAGTAAAATTTTACTGTTACGAAAACAAAGTACATATTAAATGAACGAACCAAAGTCAAATTTTACTTTTAGATCTATGAACAAACAAACAAAAAAACTCTTAATTTTTTATTTTAATATCTCGATTTCTCATTTTTCTGTCAAATCTAAGGTTTTTTTTTTAATCTCTGATCTGAAGTCATTGATCTCAAATATGAGTTCGTAGGTATCAAATCTGAGATGGTGGTGGTCTAACGATAAAAATGGTGGTTGCCGGCCGACGGTGAGAATGAGCGACGTTGATAGACGATGAAGATGGTGGAGACGATGAACAACCATCGAGTTGGTGAAGAGAGAGAGAGAGAGAGAGAGAGAGAGAGAGCTGTAAAAGAAATGGAATAAAGAGAAGGTATAATGGTCAAATAAAATATTCAAATAACAAATTTTGTCATTTATACAGAATTTTATAATTATAAGGGGGTTTTGAAAATACTAAATTTTTTTCTGTCCTTTTAACAAAAAATGAAGCTAAGAGGGGTTTATCGCCAAATTTTCCCTTATTTTTCTATTCTATTTCATTCTATTGAACCAAACATTAACTAAAAGGAATGGATTATCATTTAAGTAAAATGTTAGACTTTAAAAACACGTAAGATAGAATTATGAGAAAATTGGCGATAAATCTAATTTAAAGGGTGTCTAAGACATTAGGTTCAGTGTATTTTTTTTTATTGATGAGAGGTCCACTATTTGTGAAATAGTTTAGTGAGAAATCCTTTTACTTATTTTAAAGGACAATTTGTTTCCAATTGTACCCCTTAAGTTATTTGTTAACTTTTTTTTTGACTATCTGTTCAAATTTTTTTTGTTTATATGTTCAATTTTTTCTGTGTAAATTTTTTATCTGTCCAATTTTTTGTCTGTTCAATAGTTTTATCTATACAAATTTTCTATCCTGATTTTATCTGTATAAATTTTTATATCTATATAATTTTCATCTATACAGAACCGACGAAAAACCAAATTGAGAGAAAACGAACAAGAACAAGCAAATCCAAACCCTAGAAGCCATTAAATCCATATGTTTAAATTATTTGTTGAAAAAATTAATCTGTTGCAATTTATTTGTTCATCATCATCATCACCAAAAACCACAACAACAACAACAATTATTCTAAGCCAGATCTATTAAAAAAAATTAAAAATTAAAAAAATTTATAAAAAAAAGGATAAAAAAAATCCTAGAGACAGATCTGAGCAAATCTATCTATGTTCAAAATTTAGGAAAGTCTTTTTCTTCATCATTATCATCGTCATCATGGAAAAGACTTTCCAAATCTGAAGAAATCCAACAACACATAAATATAGAGAGAGATATAGGACAGTTTTCTTTCTCATATCTCAAAGATGCCATGGACTTCAATACTAGTTCATGGTTCTAGGAGGAGGTTCATACCAAACTTAGAAATTGGTACCTTCTAGAGGCTGAACAATCTCTCAGCTCTGTGAGGCCACAGCAACAACAAATCAATGGCGGTAGAGTTACGATATGAGTCTAAGATCACAAAAATGACTCTGATGTTCAAATCTTTCTCACTCTCTTCCTTCAACAGGTCGGCTTCGGAGCCATCTTCATCAAGAGTTAGATCTGGTCGAAAGACTTGCTAATGATGAGTTTGCGTCAATCTAGGGTTTTCTTTCAGTCACCATTGTTCTACTCTGATTCGAAATCTTATTTGTCTCGAATTCTTTATCTCCAGTGGCATTCGGTTCGCATAGAGGCGATGACTTCTATGGTGCCACTCTGAACAGATAGAGGTATCCATTCTCGTTGCTAAGAGGAGAGAGACTGAAACTCTAGCTAGGGGTGTAAATTTGGCTTGGCCTATATTGGTCCTTGCGGGCTCCTGCCAAAATTCGGCCCAAGTCGGGTTAGACAGCCTACGAACCAAAAAATTAGGCCCAAGCCCAAGGGATATTCAGGCCTGGGCCTAAGCTTAAGCTTGGGGCGAGCTTGGGCGAACCTGAACAAATTTTTTTGTTTTTTTTATTTTTTTTTACCAAAATTTTATTATTTTTCACTAAAAAAAAACACTGGGCCTCAGGCAGCCTGGGCCTTAAACGGGCCAATGGGTCGGGCCGACGAATTGGGCTAGGTTGGCCGGGCTTCAAAATGATTGCCTAGGTCCTAGCCCAAGGTCTCAAGCTGGGCTCGAGCTCAGGCCCACCCAGCATGAGGCAGCCGAGCCTCAGCGCATGAGCCATGTTTACACTCCTAACACTAACGAACTGATCAGTAGAGAGAGAGACAGAGAGAGTGTGTGTGTAAGAGAGTGAAAGAAAAGTGTGGATTGGTAATAAAAAGAACACTGACGGGGTAATTTAGTCATTTTACAAAAGATGTCCTTATAGACAGAATGAAAAAATGCGTACAAAAGTAAAAAGGTGATGTGATTAAAAATAAATAAAAAGTGTACTTTTTTAGTACACCTTAAACCAACCACGATCTAGAATTATCAGTACAATTAAAATTGAGTAAATTATTAATGTAATAATATTAAGTTAAAAATATATATAAAAAAAATTATAATTATTTATATAATAAGTAATTTAACACATCGCAAAATAGTACAAGAACAACCAACAAGTAATTGTCGAGGGCTCAGACACTTTGTACTGTTCTCACTTAACAGTTCCCTTTCCTTGTATCTTTAGATGTAATAGTCGAGTGCACGTGGCTTGCACGCAGTTTTCATCTAATCTAATTTAATGTAATATAATTAATTTTTAAAAAAATTCTGGTTATTTGTAGTTGACCTCATAATATAGAGAATAAATTTTAGAATAAAATAATCATACTAAACAATACATCCCTTTGTAAGTATATTGTATAGATAATTTAACAAAATTGTGAATAAAAAATAACATATATAAACTTTAAAAATATAATAAATAAGTTCTTAAATACATTATGTTACGAGTGAAGCATCAATAAATCTTAAATAGTGATCTTTATGAACTATTTGGTCTCTTTTTTTTATTATTTTTATTTTTTATAGACCCAAATGTCTCATTCTAATGTGAATTACATAAATAACCAAACATAAACACGTGTTATGTGTTGAGGGACAAATGTAGATTTTCTCATAATGTTGAAATTACATAACGTAACACTTCAAAAAAATTCTTTAGTGTACTTTTCTCAAACGCAACACTTTAATGTAACATTCCAAAAACATAAAACTCTAATGTGACACATCAAAAAACCCTTTAGTATACTTTTTCCAAATGTAATACTCCAATGCGACACTAAAAAAATTCCTTAATATACTTTTCTTAAACATAACAACATGACATTTCAAAAAACTCATTAATGTACTTTTTCCAAACATAACACTCCAATCAATATAACACACAAATTTCTTAGTGTACTTTTCTCAAACATAACACTCACAAAAACTCCTTAGTGTACTTTTTTCCAAATGTAACATACTAAAAAACTCTTTAGTGTATTTTTTTCAAAGTTGGCATAATATTCTAAAAAAAAAAAAACTCTTTAATATATTTTTCTCAAACGTAACACTCTAATCGATGTAAGACATAAAAACTCCTTAGTATACTTTTTCTAAACATAATAATTTAATATATCACTCCAATATAATACTAGAAAATCACACTAACAGAAATGTAGATTTCCATACTCAACAACCAACACTTCAACCATCAATCCCTTCGAAAAGAATCTTCCACACCTCACATTTCCATTCTCATATCAAAAATGAATTAGAAAATTAGAAAAATAAATCACAAAATGACATTTACTTAAACTCAAATGGTACCAAATCAAATAAATATAACTTTTCAAAACAAAAATGACTAATTAGTTCATAAGAAAACTCTTAGAACTAAGGGTGTGTTTGATTGGACGGACTGGATAAGGAGGGATTAGAATCCATCGGACTTGAGTCTTGGGACTGTGAATCCCCCGGACTATTTGGTTGGATTGGATATGTATCCTGTGTTTGTTTTTTCATTGGATTAGATGTCGGGAAAGGATTATTTTTAGTGAATCCAACGTTTGATTGGACGGACTGGATAGGATAAATGAACAAAAGACTATTTTATTTTTTTTCAATTGTTTACTAAGTAATAGCAATATTAAACATATCTTTAATATTTTAATTATTTTTAGCTAGATTAAATAAAAATTTATTTTATTTTATTTTTTACACAATTAAATAAATTTATTTTTTAAAAAATAAATAAATAAAATAAAATAAATATCAATAAAAATATATATTATTTTTTAATTAAAATTTTAAATAAATTTGTTTTTAAAAATAATAATAATCAAAAAATGAAATTAAATAAAACATCTATTAAATTTAAATAATGAAATTAAATAAAATATAAACAAAATTTTAAAATAAAACATCAATAAAATATCTATAAAAAATTATTTTAAAAAATTAAATAAATAAAACATCAATAAAAAGTTAAATAAAATTATTTTATTTTTAAATTGAGACATTTAAATTTTATTGAATTTTATTAAATATAATACATAATTAAATAGTAGAGGGTCAAAATGGTCATTTTGACCACCTAATCCCAACAGTGGATAGTCCCCCAAAAACTATCTCATACCCCCCCCCCAGGACACAATAGTCCCCCATATTGGGGATAAGGAGTTCGGCCGGACATGGAGTCCGGCGGACTAAAAAAAAATCAAACGGCGGATAAGGAGCACTATTTGGATTACAATCCAAATAGTGGATAGTCCCCCCCTAATCCGGCGAATCAAACAAAACCTAAGTGTATCAACATTCCTCCTCATAAGATTTATGAGTAAATTTTCCTAATGTTTCCAAAAAGGAGAGGAGGGAGGAGGGAGGAGGGAGGAGGGAGGGGGGGAGGTAAAGAGTTTTTGGGACTAGTTTCCTGTGCAGTGAATATCCTGCATAATGAAAAAGGTAACATTATTCATAAGAATCATTCATGATTCATGTAAAAAAATGTGTGAAATTTATTTTGTAAGAAACTGAATTTTACGTTAATGTCTTGATCCATATAGAAATTGCATAAGTAATTTCTTAATATTTATAGACTCATTATTATGAGTGTATTCAATTTCACTGTTAATTCACATTATCAAAATCTTTTAAACGAATCGTAAGTAATTATATCTGTTTGGAAAGATGATTTGTGGCTAAAATAGCCACAAAAGACAAAATAGACTATTTTAGCCACAACAAACAAAACATCACATCCAATACATTATTATTACACTCTTCTCTTATAAAAAAAAAAGGTCAAAAAAGCCAAAAAGTCAAAAAACCCTTCTCAAACCAAGCTTTTTAGCCCAGGCTAAAATAGTCAAAAAAGTCAAAAAGTCAACCCACTTCCCAAACCAACCCTATGTTAAAATTTATCAAAGAATTAATGTAATGGACTTACTTTTGCACCATTAAGTTGTAGTCATGATTTCCTTTTATTATTGTGAACAATACGTATATCTGAATAGAAAATAAAAAATAATAATTTTTTATGCAGTCGTCATGAATCACAGAAAAAGAATGAAAAGAATTTATTATTGTGAGTAATATGTGTATCCGAATAGAAAATAAAAAATAATAATTTTCTATGCAATTGTATCGAACCACAGAGAGAAAATGAAAAGAATTTGTCTTGAAGACAGAGTTTATTTATATATTAAACTTTGCATTTTTATTTTTATTTTTTTGGTAAATAAAAGCATTCTAATTGTAAGTTGTAACCAGTGCACTGGTTGAGTCTAAATTTAACCCCCTTTAAATTATATTATTATATATATATATATAATGACCATATTTTTTTTAGTCAATTTAATAAGAGATATAAATAGAGACCTATTCAATTGAAAATAATGTATTAACCAAACACTATTTGGTTTCAAAATCCAAACTAACTTCTTTTTTTTAAAAAAAAAATAGAAATTAAAATAATAATAAATATAATAAATAAATAAAAGAAAAAAAAACTTTCAATCTTTTTGCTAACTATAAATCAATTCAAAATTTAAATTTCAATATGAACATAGCATAAATTATATATTTGTAAATAATTAAATTTTGGAGTCTAATTTCTAATTCACTTTTTAAATAAATGAATGTTTGTTGTTAACCTACATATATTCATTTCTTAATTTTGACTAAAAATGATTATTAAAAATATATTAAAAAAAAAAACCATGTAATCAAAAACTCAATGTAAACACAATCACATCGTCACAGCAAATATAATGGAAAGAAAAATAACAAAATTGAATCGAACCACGAGTTTGGAAGATCTGGTAGACCTAAGATTGAAAGAATACCATATGGGTACCGAGCGAGACACAAAATCAAATCACACTGGTTGCTCAAGACAAATTTGAACAACATCAACTTCCTACAATATCCAATCAGTGTGTCTCTTAGGAATATCATGTGTGATTGAATTCCTCCATGGCAATAAAACCCCATTTTCGTGAAGGTAGCTATCGTACCATGATTTTAGGTGAACTTCAAAACCATCTTGTGAAACTCTCTGCTTGTTGGTGGCAATATGGTACTTGCCATAACAGCACTTGAATCGAATGACGATATTGATACCATCACCTTTGAACCTTACACAGCCACTTTCATCTCTTGCATAACTTTCTCTAAGCTCACTCACAACTGTGTCATCTCCACTCGTAGCAGCCCATCAAGACATCTCGCCTTCACTTGAGATCTGAACTCCAACCATTGTCGGAGGCAACCAATTGATGTAATTTCTTTCAACAACTTCTTATACACGTCATGACCACCATATTCTAGCTAATCTTATCAAGTATTAACCAAACCCTCACCAACTAATTTGCAACCCATGCTCAGCTCTAATACAACCATTCATACCTTCAATTATTTTCTCTCTTCATATTCAACAAAGGTGTTTTTTTTTTTTTTTTTTTTAAATGTGGTGAAATGGGTGAGGAATGAGTGTATAGAAAGAAACGATGTTGCACTAGCCACGGGTAAGGGAAGAAAGGGCAACGGCGAGAGGGGATGTCGCCAAACATGATGCTTATGAGAGAAAAACCATTACATTTTTTCTTTAATGCAATCTGAACCGTTGAATAGACAAAATGATGAAGTGGTATTGTCACGACCTAGACCGGCCCCAATAGGTTTAGTGTCGTAATCGCCTAGTAATCCTTGGATTACCAAAGGCCTCTGAATAGATTATCACGTAATAAGGAGGTTACAGAAGCAACTATAGAAACATACATAGTCCATAGAGCTATGCAGACATACATGGAATAAAAATTTCAAAATTGAAACATACACATACAGAAGTGATGTCAAACTTCCTTAAGTCTTGCATTACTATACAGGTAGTATCATAAGGGACTTAGCCCAACGTACAGATAAACAAAAGCAAAATAACAAAACATTCTTAGCATGGTTCACAAAACTTAACTTTTCAAATGGAAACCTCCCCGGGAGACACAGTGGCTGGCTGACCCAAAACTTTCCAGGCATCAGCTTAGGCCTAGTCACGCACCTGATCACCTACATACATAATATAAATAGTGAGCGAAAACCCAGTGAATAATAATAGAGTAAAGGGTTAAATGAATGATATCCCATATCAAATTCAAAAAGCAAAAATAGATTCATATTCTTATTCAGAGTTCAGAAACATATACTTGTTCAGTTTCACATAAGATCATACGTGGTTCAACCATTAACACTAACAGATCATGTATAGAGCCTTAAAGGTCATACTTGACCAGTTCTATAAAGGAACCTCCAGTACCAAGAACTTATAACAT
Organism: Camellia lanceoleosa; assembly: GCA_025200525.1. Taxonomy (NCBI): domain Eukaryota; kingdom Viridiplantae; phylum Streptophyta; class Magnoliopsida; order Ericales; family Theaceae; genus Camellia; species Camellia lanceoleosa. The sequence continues at coordinate 123,705,534 of CM045765.1, forward strand.
GCTTGAGCCACGATATTGTTACCCTCGGCCGAGGGCCATAAGACCACGGTATTATTACCCCCGGGCAAGGGCCTTGTGCTCATAGACCACGGTATTGTTACCTCCAAGCTAAGACATGTACTAAGAATGCCACAAATACTTTTCAATATATGGACAATCATTTATTGATTCAGAACATAACATGTTAAAAACAGAGCATTTCTTATCATATCATATCATATAAGAAATTAATTAAATTTAAACATAACTTTACAAAGCTATTACTCACAAATGGCTCCAAAGCAGACAAATCAGATAACTTGCGGCGCGTGACCTACACTGACACAGAATGAATACGTACTGAATTACACACCTGGAATCATTAACTTAGTCCTTTCTTATCTTGGTGTGTTTCTACTTTTTATCCTCAATATTATGTCTTAACCATGACCTACGAATGCCTAGGATGCAATGTGGATGCCAAAATGCACTTTAAAAGACTTAACAAAATTTGTTGAAATCAGGCCTTCGCCGAAGCAACTTTCTTCGCTCGAGCGGACGCTCAAAAATGTGAGTGGTCGCTCGAGTGCAACTTCGGTCGCTCAAGCGGTCTGTAAAAGTGCTGGTTGCTTGATTTTTCCACTCGACGGTCGCTTGAGCGTGAGACTGAGGTTTTCACTCGAGCGCAACTCTTGTCGCTCGAGCGGTTTGTAAAAATTGCAAACTTCTGGGAACATGCATTTTAGGCTCGAGCCAACTTTTGGTCGCTCAAGCAGAGGTGCAAAACACAAAGTGGTTGCTCGAGCGCAGGTTTTGTCGCTCGAGCAAATAGGCAGAATTCTGGAATTTCCAAATTGCACTCCCAAGCTCAAAACGCTAATTAAACACTTCAAAACTCATCCTTTCGAGCCAAAACTCAAGAAAACATTTAGAAACTTGTAGAATATCATGAATTGAAGATCATTTCTCAAAATCAAGGTCCAAAAGCATGTCAATTAAGCAAGATCAAACTTAAAATGTTGAAAACAAATCATGTACATAATTTCTTGGCTTCAAAGCTTCCAAATCATGATCAAATGAGACAAATTTATGGAAAACAAGATGAATCCTCAAAACTATGGTAGACTTGGTACATGAATGTGAGAATTACTTGACATTCAAACTAAAAAATGTGATGAAAGTGTATGCATGCATGATATGACTCAAATACATCAATTCTAGCTCAATTCTTGTATTACACAACTAAAGTCTCTTGAATTCATAGTCTAGACATCATAATTGTGCAATCTAAGGGTTAAATTCTTAGCTAGGCTTTCCAAAGTGAGAGCTAGAGGCTTAATTATTGAGTCTCTAAGTCCAATTCCTTTACTTCCTAGCAAACCCCTTCACTTGAGCTCAAGTCTTCTCCTCTCTCTCCATTTTCTCACATTTGTTTGTTTGAATAGGCTCAAAGATGTGGGGAAAAAAATGGCTTGAAATACATACTAGCCTTATATAGGCTTAGTTAATGGAGCTTAATTAATTGGAGTTAAAGATAACTAAGTGGGATCAATTTTATTCTAATTTATTCGTTCTGAATCGAATTTCAATTGAACCTATCACGTTGTTCTAAAAATTCCAAAGAACACATAAATCAAGTTAATTTCGTGATCAGATGCCGATAAGGCCTTCAATTCGCAGAACAAAACAGAAATACAAACATATATTCCTACCATGAACAGATATAAACACAAATAGTACAACACACATGCAATTAATTCAGAATTTCACTTTAATTACTTATTAGGCATTCTTAATCATGGATTAATAGTTAATTACAAGTCAGGGTTGTCACAGGTATCATCTCATTTACAAGACTGAACAATCAAATTTTATGATAAACTACAGATAAACCACTCTCTTGTTATAGTAGGACATAGATAGAAGCAACAATTTGAATATGCATTTTCATTCAAATGTAGCAATGCTTCATACTTGCCAATTCATTCAAATCCAATTATAAAAAGGATATTTCGAAATAGAAAAAAAGTAGTAGAATTATTAAAAAAAAAGAATCATATTATGATATTTGAAGGTGTTTGAATTCCGACAGGTATTTGGTTATTCGGTAAATATAAGTTGTTGTGGAATGTTTAATAAGTTTGAAAAGATATTTTCGGGATATGAAAAAAAGTAGAAAACATATGTTTTTCATACTTTTAAATTAAAATAGTAGTAAATAATTGTTTTATAACTTTCTCAAAAATAAATAAATAAATGTAATTAAAAAAATCACATTTGTTTTAAAAAAATAAATGACAACTATAATTTCAAGAATAGTTACCTATTTTTTATAGGGGTACTTACGTGTAGGTCCTATTAACTAGACTTATTTACCTACAGGTCCTAACTAATAAATTTAACACTATAAAAATAAGAGATTGATAAATTTATCACTATAAATTTATTCATAAAAACAAAGAGACTGATAAATTTATCACTATAAATTTATTCATAAAAATAAAAGACTGATAAATTTATCTTTATCACTTAATAAATTTATCAATAGAACTTAATGGGTAATAAGACTCAAAAGTAGGACCTATTGGTAGTTTACCCTTTTTTATAATATAAATGTAATTCAAACATATAGCTATATCTGATCATCTGGATTTTTTACATGAATATTGTACTTAATGAGTACTAAAAAGTGAAAAGTTCAGATCACCGAAATTGGCTCTAAAATGAGCCTCCCAAATGTTAGGGAAAATATGTGATTCCCCACAAATAAATCAATGAATGGGAATAAAAACTAATGCGGAAAAATTAAATCAAAAGCAACACAAGAATTTTTACGTGGTTCCCTTAATGTGAGGTACTGTAGACACCCCATTTTTGACCGTCCTCAAGACTTGGACGTCACCGTTTGAACACCCGGTGATCATCCATGTTGTGTTCGTTTGGAGTTCCCGGAGGTCTCGGCTACGCGTCTTGCCTCAGGATCTCCGAACTTGGCTGTTTAGTGTCTGGTTTTGCACCAAACACTTGTGTTTTGCCTTGGAGGGGCAAGGAATACCTTGTGAGGCATCCCCACATATCACCGGCCATGGCTAGAGGCCACCGGCTGGTATTGTGTTGCCATCGGCAATGTATATTGCCGGTCGGCATTCTTTGTTGCCGGTCGGCAGTTTATTTTGTCAAAATGGCACTTTTGAGCAGCCGACTACTGTTCATCTGCTTTTGCAGATATTTTAAAACAGCTGGCTTGCATTTTGTTCCCCTCCATACACGTGTATGGAGGGATGGCCTTCTTGTTAGCTTCCTTGGTAAGCTTTACAAGATTGGCTCCTTTATAAGAGGAGCCCTTCTCTCTTGGCTTTAGGGTTGGAGATTTTGGTTAGAGAAGTTGTGAGAGAAGTTCTAGATTAGGGTTAGGGTTATACATATTTCCTATCTCTATATCTATCTCTTGTGTGTCCTTGTGTGTGTTTAGGCTTACTATTCTTTGTAACAACGTCTTGATAAATCTTATTAATTATATAATTATATATCTTGCTAAATTCCGATTATGACGATAAATGATAATTAAAGTAATTAAAATCTTGAACTGATTGAAATCGACCGAAATTGAATGAGTTTGTCTATTATATATATTGCATATTGTATCTGTTTGCTTGAATGTCTATCTGTTAAATTTATGTATTTAAACTGTTAATTGAAGGTTATTATCGTGACGATTTAGAAACCGTTTAGTGTTCTGTAATCAGGAGAATATTTGTGATTTAATTATATATTTATCCGAAAATTGATTAGGAATGATTAAAGTAGATTGAATTGAGCTAATTGAGAATTTAGGCTTATTTACTATATTGCCCTCGAGTGGACCATTTGTTTATTATTATTCATTGAACCTTATACACTAAGGAGACACATTTTGATCCACCAATTTTTCCATAACAGAGAGAGAGAGTTCATCTTGAAGAATTAAGCTCAAATTGTTGAAGAAATTGAAGTGTAATTGGCATAATCTAGCTTCCACATCTTGAATTAACACTCTAGGTAAGGAATTCATGGTCTCCTCCTTGTCTATAAACTTCATTATGCATGGTTCATGCTAAATTGTAGAACCAAGCCATGTTTTAGTGCAAATATGTGGAATTGGAGCTCCATTGTTGCATGCATGTAGAGTTTAGTGAGTTTGGAGTGAATTCTTGGCTAATTGTCACATGCATGCCCATGTTTTTATCATAGTTCATGGTTCCACATTGTTTTCAAAGATTAGAGCTCTTTAGAGCAAGAATTGAAGGTCGATTTTGGATTAAAACTCATGCATTGCATGTTTAATATTGTTCTTGATATTGGGTTTGAAAAATGGTTTTAATTGACTCACCTTTGGGGCTTGAATTCATAAATTGAGCTTTAAAACTTGTTATTCTACGTGTTTGAAAGAGTTTTCCAGAAAATGGGTCCAAGAGGATCGAATTTGGAGCATCAAAACTTGGTTTGAAACTGACGAACGAATTTTTTTGGGATTTTTCGGCGGCCCGGCCGAGGCCGAGCCGAAGGGAATCCCGAAATTATTTTCTTTGCATTGTTTCTTTGCTCGAAAAAGCGGAAATCCGCATCCAAATTTTTTACCTTCCATCATCGCTTTCGGCGCCGGAATGTACGCCGGCGTGGGCCTTTGTTTGCTTGCTTGTCCGCCGGCGAAACCTGCGCCGGCGGAGGCTCTGCTTCAAAATTGCGGAATTGCTTTCTAAGTGTATTTTCGCATCCTCATTCCATCCTAGGCATTCTTAGGCCTAGTTTAAAGCATCTTAATGAGGATTTGGACATAGAACCACACCGAGGGAATTTAGGGTTTTAATTATCATCCTTTCCAATCAGACTTAGTGTGTGTTCTATTACATTTCTTGTTAGGGTTGGCGGGGGGCGCTTTTAGCGCTATAAGCCTAATCTCTGTGAGTAGTAAGATGTGTAAAGATATGTTCAAAATGGTTATCTTTTGAATCTTTGTTTCGAAATTTCTCGAATGATATTATTTTGAATGAATGTATGTTTTATTTATGTATTGTGGCATCCTTAGCACCTACTATTATTGGTATTCTGAGCTCATGTCGGTTTCCTTGTGGAACCATCATTCTTTGAATGATTGGCCATCATTATTTGTTGGTTCAAGACTTGGTCCTTTGGACCCTCTTTTTTTATAGGCTATTGGATGTGTACATATATTTGATTTTGAAATAAAATCTTGCAAGGCGAAACTCTTGTTTAAATGAACTGATTTCATTCTTTGTAAGACATTCATTCATAACTTCGCTTTATGTTATTCATCGGGCTTTAGCTCTTTGTTATATATATATGTAGGTTCTCGGCCCGTGTGAGCTAGAGCGTGGGTTAGTCCCAGTTTTGTCAAGCCACCAATGTGCCTCCTCCGCGATCCGAGACGCCATGCCATGGCTTGGGGTGTTTTTGTGTCCCCACTAGTCTCCTCTCTTGCATCTCTGGTTTATGTTCTTTGTATAAACTTGTTTTCTTGCCTTTATGGCGGCATCAAGCCCCGTCTTGAATGTCTGTAATGATTGTGTATACTATACTGGTAGTGAGTGCATAAATGTATGAAAAATGTTTTTGGCATACAGATTAACACAGCTCTATGGACACTAGTTTTCTTGTTTTGGCTGGCTTCCGCCACGAACTCAGATATTTTATCAGATTTGCGGGCCTTTGGTAATCTCGGATTCTTGGCATCTGATGCTAATAAACCCATAGGGCCGGGTTTGGGTCGTGACAATTGCACACAAACACATAGTGTTACACCTTTTCTTGGTTCTTGAAGGGCCAGAGGTCTGTTGTTGAAGCTTTGGAGCTGTTTTGAGCTCAAGGAAGGGGCTGGTCTACCATTGTTGAAGAAGGGCTACAAGGGTAACATTTTTTTCCCTTTTTACCCCATTTTTGCATTGTATTTTTGACTACCTTGCATCTGTTTTTTGGCTTTGAGTATAACATATAAAAGTTCTCTTTTTAAGGCCTCTAAATAGTTTGTTAAGAGTGTTTTGTGGTTTGGAGGTGTTTGACCCCTCCTAAGCCTTGAGGGGCTCCATTTTGTGCTATTTTGAGTGAGCTCCGGGACTTTGGTGTTTGGGCCTCCTCACCACTGAAATCTTGAGGGATTTCAGTGGTAAGGATGGTGCCTTGAAGTCCCAAGAAGGAGAGGGCCACCCCCTCTCCTTATTGTCCTTGAAAAGGGCCATTTTTGCCTCTTTAATGAGCACCTAGCTAAGCCTCATGTTGACCATGCCTTGGCTATTATTTATGCTTATTTTGCCATGAAATAGCATTGTTATATGTTGGTTTTGGTACACAATGCTTGCTTAGCATACATGCCTTGTAATGCCACTTTGTTGCCTTAACATGCCTTAGGTTGTAAACCATTGTTCTAGCATGCTTTAGGCTTGGTTTTGTGAAGCTTTCGTGTTTATTTTGCCATGTTTAAGGTCTGTCCTTAGCCATTTTGGTCAGCCATAACATGCATTGCATGACCTCTTTGCATTTTGGCTTGTTGGCCTTAAGTGTGTGAATGTGTAGCATGCGTTGCTTGCATCATTTCAGTGGTTTAGAACCACCTAACATGCCATTTCAGTCCTTATAACATGCTCACATGCTTGCCTTTCAATGCTTCTTTGATGCTTTAAAAGTTAGTGTTGTATGCTCCATGTTTTAGCCATTGTGCATGCTTTTGAATTTGAGCCACTTAGATGCCATCTAGGGGTCCCCTTTGCATGGCCTAGGTCTACCTTGGACCTGTTTTAAGCCCTCTTGGCCTTGTGAGGCTTGGTTGGTTTAGCCATGGTTTGAGTCCCCTCGACTTGCTTCAAGTACTTGGACCATTTGCATGTTAATGTTTAGCCTATCTTGTTTGCTTGGTTTGACACCATGTTCTTGCATGATTTTCAGAGCTTGATGCATGCCATATGTCCATGATTGTTCCCTTTTAAGTGTGCTTAAAAGATGTCCTTTGATGCTTAAGTGTTTGGGCCTTAACACGTGCATGTGTGTATGTGTGTTTGGTCCCATTTTCTTAAGCTTTGGCCACTGTTTTGGACCTAATATAGGGCTACCCAAATTAGTGTAAGACCATCTTCTCATGTTATTGCACATATGCCTTGCATATCATCACATGTTTGCTTCATTTCACCTTGTATTGCATACCATGTGTAATTGAATTTTGTTGCATTGCTTGAGTTGCATGATATGTTGTTGCATGTTTAGGTTGTAATACATTTGGCATGTATTCTCTCCTTTAGCCACTTAACATGTTGTTGCATGTTTGTGCATTGTCCATGTTCATGCTTGCATGCTTGCTCTCATGATCATATTGCATGCTAGTTTGCATGCCTATGTTGCATTCCATCTAGCATGCATGCCTTGTCCCTTGATCAAGTGATAGGGAGTGGGCCTTTGTTCGTTTGTTTGCATTTCATTTGACATAAAAATGCACAACTTGGCTTCTTGGGCCATCACGCATGAAAATGCACGTTTGGTGGTCCAAGAACCAAGAACTATGTCCCTTTGAGTCATACACATGATAAGGGGCTTGGTTGGTGCATACACTGCTTGAATCGCATTGCCATGCAAGGCTTTGTCCTCTGCTGCTGTCAAACAGGTTCTGCAGGAACTTCTTGCCGATCGACTGCGTAGAGTGCCGACCGGCAATCAATTGGTGGCCGATGGCTTCACCAACAGCCGATGACCACATCCCACTGCCGGTGGCAATTCTACTCAGCCGATGGTGTCTCCCAATGTCCAGGGAAGCAATTCAGAGACTTTGGCAGTCTTCAGAGGGGCAGAGCAGGGAAAACAGAGGCAGTCTATGCATGGCAGTGCGCTTCCAAGTAGGACCCGAGCATGCATTGCATTGGGCTCTATTCCCTAGGCGGTTTACTATTTTTTCTAGCTTAGTTAGTTTATTAACTACTTAGGCAATTTGTAATAATTAATTAGCTCGTAGTTAATTAATTTGTATTATTCTTTTGGTCCCTCCGAGCGAAGGCAAATCTGTAATAAGTGTGGGTGCGTGTGTGTGCATGTCTTCCAATCCCCACTTCTTTCTTCCCTTTTATTTACCCGCTTATGATGGTAGATTAGGGCATATTTAAATTAGCATACCTTATGTTATGCATGTGTGCATCCATACATTTGTCTTGCATGCACTGGGCTCGGTACATCATGCTAACTGCATTTGTACTTCAATTCCAAATTGAATACGTGTATCAATTGATCGCATTTCACATGCCATGCTTAGGTTAGCCGAGCCGACCCTAATTGCATCTTGTATGTGTTGCATTAGTCAATTTGACATGAACTAGGACCATGCATGTTTGCTAACTAGTTTATTGTTTTGGCACGGAGTGCGATGTAAGTATTTTCATGCTTTAGTATATCGCATGTGTGTGAATGCTATCATGACAGCATGCTTACCATGTGGCTAATTGCTTATGTGAGAAACTGTTTGATTGCCTGTGGGTGAAGGATTGGATTGTCTGAGTTGGAAAAACTCGTTGAAATCCGTATTTTAGCATACTTGCGAGTAGCAAATTCCAAAATGTTTTTCAAGACAAACGGATATGCAATGTTTATTTCCAAATTAGGCAATCTAGTCTATACTTGTTTGCTGTGCGCATAACATAGTAATTCTAGGCTAATAACTAGAATAAGAACACATAACGTTTTCAAAATCGGATATCACGGTTAGTAGAGGCCGGTCTTGGACAAGTAGAGGGGTGCTTATAGCTGACCTTCCCCAATCGTACCCAAGCTCCCGAGCCGAGGCAACTTTGGTGATGACGGACACGTAGCCTTTGGCACCGAGTCAGGGTTTCCTAAATTTCCCTATTAAAAAATATTTAGGTGGCGACTCTGTATCTGGCAAAGCAGTCCATGTTTGGCACTTCTTTCAAAATCTGTTTTTCTCAAAACGATTTGCCGGATTTGGACTCTTTGGTTCAGATTTAGAACCACAAACAAAATCGAGTTCGAACTGTAACCCGTGAGTTCCCTCGCGGACCTGTTACAGGTACATCCACGGGATCGAAATCCGATTCCACTATCAATCAAATAGTTTCCAAACGATTACAAACGAGACACAAATAGTCTCACAAAACCACCCTTAGGTGAATTCCAAATAATCACAAATAAACAAGAGAAAAGATCTCACCAAATAGATGAACCAAAATCTTCAGAACCAAAGTTGTAGAAGACTCAAAATAACAACCCAAATCAACTTGACCAAAGCGCCCAAACAAAGATGCACAAAATCAATTTGTTTCTGCTCCACAAATCAATAGACCCGAAGCACTATCTCACCAAGAAAAGTATATGCTGCTGCCGTACTTGTCTCTTGGGAAAAAACAATATTCATATATTGTTAATTCTAGGGTTTGTTTTATCAAAACCCTAGCTGTAACTAAATTGGATTGGGTCTCCACAAATTAGATATAATATATTAAAATATATTATACCTAAACCAAACCAAATTAAAATTCTTTTAATAAACCAACTGGGTCCCACACTCCAATAAGGAGGTATACCCAACACCAAACGCTCTCAAGTTGATGGTCAACTTGAGAGAACCCAAACCCTATTTAGGTATACAAACTCTCACCAAATGCCTCAGTTTAGGAACTTAGCTATTTTAGTTGGTTTTTTGACTATTTGATTATTTTAGTCTGGCTAAAAAAAATTATGTTTGAGATAATGGTTGACTTTTTTTTGTAATTGATATGATAGTTGTGAGAAAAAGTGAAATGATTATAATTTGAATGTGACATTTTATTTTATTAACTATTTTAACCTATTTTGTCTTTATCACCTTAAAAAAAAAAAATTACAAACAGGGCCATATTAAAAAAAATATTAAATTTGATGGGTAAATTATAAATACATCGCTTGAGGTTTGCTTAAAATACAAATTGCCCCTATGGTTTGAAAAATTACAAATACCCCCTTATTAGAATTTTTTATTTAACAAAATTAACTAAAAAAATAAAATTCATAATTGCTTTTCTATACAATAATAAAATTACCTAAATTATTAATTGAAACATATTTTTAACATCATTAAAAACTGTTAATTGACTTAATGATTTATTAATAAAATGGGCAATTTGTTATAAATTTAGAAACCTCAGGGAGTGGAATGTAATTTTTAAAACCAGAGGAGGCGGTTCATATTTTAATCAAACCTCAAAAGGTATATTTGTAATTTATCCTAAATTTGATTAATTCTTCACCAACTCCCTCTCTCACACCTCCATGAGATTTCTGTTTAATACAATTTTTTTCATATTTAAAAAATTAGATTTACTTCCCAATCAAATTAAAATAACATATTTGTCCTTTAACCTTTATACATATAAAATAATAAAATAATACAGATATTTATTCATACCACTTTAAGAAAAATAACAATCACCATGTTTGTTGCCAGTTTTCAAAATTCACTTCTCAGAAGATTCTACATTTTTGTTTTTTTTATTTTTTTATTTTCACTGAATTTTTTTAATATTTTAAAAAAAAAATTAATTTTTAAACACACCTAACATAAATACACTTAGAAAATATAATATTCGTGAAGAAAATTTTTAAAAAATTCACTAAATACCAAAAATATAATATATATATATATATATATATAAATTCAGTACATTTTTTTATATTTTTGTGAATTTATTAATTTTTTAAAATATTTTTTCACAAATAATTTACTATTTAGATACATCTAAGTAAGGTACACCTAAAAAAGTTTTTTAAAAAAAATGCTTAAAATTTTAAAAAACATTCAACAAAAAAAAAAAATGCAAAACAAAAAACATACTGAATTATCTTCTTTGATTTAACTCGCAAAAAATTAATTTTTTATATATTTTTTGTGTTTTTTTATTTTTTACTAAATTTTTTTAATATTGTAAGCAATTTTTTTTATTTTTTAAATACACCTAATCTAGATATGCTTGCGAAGTATAATATTTTGTGGTTTTTTTTTTTAAATTCACCAAATACAACTATATATATATTCAATACATTATCTTATTTTATTGTATTTAATGAATTTTTTTAAAAATTTTTGTACAAATTTTATACTTTTTAAATATGTTCATATTAAATTGATCTAATCCAGATATAATAGTGGAAATAAAAAATAAAAAATTATATTCATATATAAAAAAGTATTATAAAAATATTGTAATAGTGATATTATTGTAAATATAAATGATGTTTATAGATATTTTGCTTTAAAGTAAAAGATCACCATTAAACTATATATCATTGTGTTTGAAAATTCTATATAAAATCTATATTTGTATATCATCACTCAATAAAAATATGTTCATATCGAATTTAATAATAAAAGTCGTAAAATGTAGCCATAATAATATGAATAAGAAATGTTAAGAAAAATGATAAGATTGTCACTTAGAAAATTTTAAAGTATGACATCAACAATCCATGAGATAATTTATAATGAGATTATTATAAACCTCAATGAGAAAAATGTAATTTTTCAAATATAAATAAAGATCTATATTAAATAGAAGCCCAAGGGTGTCAGTGTAATTTATCCCAAAAAAAATATTAAATTCAATTAATTCTTCACCAATTCCGTCTTCACTATCCCTTTCACTCACCAATTCTGTCTCTGTCTCACCTGCCACTGTGAAAGAAGTATGAGAACCCAGACAAAATTACCTAGATTTTTTTAGGTGAATAATTGTGTAGTAAAAATTAAATTTTTGTAGTATTGAATGTATATATAGAATAAATCTAAATTATAAGATAATAATTTTAAATAATTTCTGAATAATATTAAATCTGAATTCATAGTATTGTTGCTCTTGAAACCCTATTAATTAGATTCATAAAATACATTTAATTTATTTTTAGTTTCTTCAAAACTCAACAGTTACTTTGATCTTTGTTTAATAAATTTAGTCCTAGAAATATTGTATACTCACTGTTGTAATGTTAAAATATATTATTAGCAATATATAAAGATAGTTTTTTAAAGAAAAAAAAGATTAAAAAGGTTTGAACTCTCTTAAGTTGGTCATATCAACGCCTATTTTAAAACTAACTTCGATAATCTACACCATTCACCTTTTAATATCTCGATGTTCTAAATCCTAAATCCTAATATTTAATTGTCATTTTAACAAATATGTTTAACTTGCTTTCTGTGGCTAAGCAAGTCCAAGTACAAAAACTACCCTCCCAACTTCTTTTTTTCCGCTGCCTTGTTGAGTTTTTTGCAACCACAAAATGTCAACACAGCTTAAAAATTAATATTAATATTAAGGGTTAATTACATTAATAGTCCCTATAGTTTTTTTGGTTTTTTTGTAGTCTTCGACTTTTCAATTGTGAACACATTTACCTGAATTTTTGAATCTTGTTCTAAATAAGGACAATTGACAATTGAAAATATTAGAGATTTTTCAAGGGTAAAATCGTCAATTTGATAAAATATAAACTAATTTGACAAAAATAAATGTCAAAAAAATATTTTTAATTTTTTTAAAATTATTTTTATCCACTAATGATAAAATTACGTAAAATTAATAAAAATTACATGATTAATTTTTTAAAATTAATTTTATATGATCATCATCCAAACACTTAATAAAAATTAATTTGGTAAAAAAAATAAATAAATGTCTAAAAGATTTATTAATTTTACATAATTTTATTTTTAGCAGGTAGAAATAATTTTTTAAAATTTAAAAATATTTATTTGACATTTATTTTTGTCAAATTAGTTTATATTTTATCAAATTGACAATTTTATCCTTGAAAAATCTAATTATATATTCAATTGTCCTTATTTGAAACAAAATTCAAAGAAAAGTCGACAAACCCCAAACTATATAAGAATTTATTTGTGTAATTTACCCTGATATTAATTATGTGGCGTAAGAATCACCTTTACATAAAACGTGGATGCACACATAGTCTCCTAAAATATTTTATTTCTTCTATAAATACGAAACCAAACACAAAATTAATCAACGTGTCCGATTCTATAACTAGTTTATGTGTTCATAGACTTTTCCGAAAATTTGTATTCATAGACATTTTCAAAGCGTTGCGTACAGTTCTAGGAGTCGTAGAACAAAGTTTGCTCCCTTTCGTCAAGTAGGTTACGTAGGCAGGCCAACCACTTTAACTTTGCCTAGGACTCTATTGGGACAAAGCAAAGAAGGAAATCTTGTTCAGTTCCATCAAACTTCCTAGCCCGGTTGTGCCTGAATCTTCGTGGAAGAAGAAGAAGCGGTTCACCAGCCACTACATCTGTGATTTCTGGAATGTGGACCAACGGAAGGTTGCATAGCATATAGCAAGTTCACAACCAAGGCTAATTTTGCACACACAAAAAAAAACTTGAAAATGGCATTTCCACTTTCGGGGATTGGTTTCCAACTACTCAAGTTGTTTCTCGTGTGGCTTGTGGTCATGACATTGCTGCATGTTGGAACGCTCTCGACAGCCACTACCACCAGTTCCTTTGTTGGGAACGAAACTGATCGCCTCGCATTGCTAGCCTTCAAGTCAAAGATTACACATGACCCTCAAGGGGTTGTGAGCTCATGGAACAATTCTCACCATTTCTGTGCGTGGCAAGGTGTTACATGTGGTCACCGACACAGAAGAGTTACCGTTATAAACCTGTCGTCAAGAGGTATAGTCGGTTCCTTGTCTCCTTCCATAGGGAACCTTAGTTTCCTTCATGAGTTCAACCTCAATAATAACACTTTTCAAGGTGAAATCCCAACTGAACTCGGTAACCTCGCCAGGCTGCAAAAACTAAACTTGACTCGTAATAGTTTCGAAGGAGAAATTCCAACCAACTTATCGCGCTGCATCGACCTCACAGAACTTAGTGTAGGTAACAATAAGCTAGTCGGAAAATTTCCTAAAGAGCTTACTTCCTTGTCGAAGCTCACGTATCTTGTCATTCAAACGAACAATTTGACAGGAGGCATTTCTTCATTCATTGGGAATCTTACTTCTCTAGAAGTCATTTCTGCTGCTAGAAATCCTTTTGGCGGAAGCATTCCAGATACGTTGGGTCAATTGAAAAATCTAAGACAACTTGGATTGGGTGGCAATCAACTTTCCGGTATGATCCCCTCTTCTATTTACAACCTCTCTTTCATAACTGTTTTTTCTGTGGCTAGTAATCAACTTCATGGTAGTCTTCCATCAAGCTTTGGTTTCAAGTTCCGTCATCTTCAACTCCTTCAGTTACAAATGAACCAATTTACCGGACCCCTTCCAATTTCAATATCAAATTTTTCAGAACTGGAGCAGATTCAAGTAGAATATAACAGCTTCAACGGAAAAATAGCAAACAATTTTGGAAACCTAAAGAAGCTCAAAAAGATAGGTCTGTTTCATAACAATTTCGGAAGTGGGGAACCTGATGAACTAGCTTTTCTTGGTTCTTTGGCCAACTGCAGCAATTTGATGTTGTTGGGTATGGAGGTAAACCGATTTAGAGGGGTATTACCAGATTCTGTTGGCAACTTGTCAAGCCAACTTTTTTCCTTTATATTTGATAGAAATCAAATATATGGAACTATTCCTTCAACAATAGGTAACCTTGTCAACTTAACTGTGTTAAGTATGGAAAATAACCAACTCACAGGCACAATTCCAACATACATTGGTAATCTTCAGAAGTTGCAAAGGTTGTCTTTCGCAATAAATCACCTCTCGGGTAAAATTCCAGATTCTATGGGGAACCTATCATTGCTGAATGAACTTTACATGGCAAATAACAGACTAGAGGGGACTATACCCTCGAGTCTTGGTAACTGCCAAAATTTGCTGTCATTGCGCCTTGATCAAAATAACCTGAGCGGTACCATTCCCAGAGAACTATTGAGAGTCTCATCTTTATCAATTTCATTAAATCTAGCTCGTAACCGTTTGTTTGGTTCCTTGCCAACAGAGGTTGGAAATCTCAAAAATTTAGGGGAACTAGATATCTCCGAGAATAGGTTGTCCGGAGAAATTCCTAGCAGTCTAGGCAGCTGCAGCAGCCTTGAAAGCCTGTATTTGCAGGAAAATTCCTTTCAGGGATCTATTCCTCTACAAATGGAATCTTTGTGGGTATTCAAAACTTTGATCTTTCTCAAAACAACTTGTCTGGAAAAATTCCAACGTTCTTGGAGAAATTTTCGCTAATGAATCTCAATTTGTCCTTTAATGATTTTGAGGGTGATTTACCAATGAGGGGAGTTTTCACAAATGCGAGTGCAATATCGATTTCTGGAAATTATAGGCTTTGTGGCGGTATTCTTGAACTACACCTACCCCGCTGCACCACCAAAAATCAAAGCCTAAGATGCCTCTTTCACATATAATAGCAATCACAACAGCTTCTGTACTTGGAGTAACCATGGTATCATTTTCCATAATTTGTTGGTTCAAAAGAAGAAAAAACTCAGTCTACAGTTTCATTGTCGAAAGAATCATTCTGGAAAGTCTCTTACGGAAATCTTCTCAAAGCAACAGATGGTTTCTCTACAGCAAATCTGATTGGTTTTGGTAGTTCTGGCTCTGTATATAAAGGACTTCTTGATCACAATGGGGAGTTAGTTGTTGCTATCAAAGTACTTAACCTTCAAAATCATGGAGCTACAAAGAGTTTCCTAGCAGAGTGTGAAACCTTAAGAAATATTCGACACCGAAACTTAGTCAAGATCATAACTTCTTGTTCTAGTGTTGATTTTCAAGGAAATGAGTTTAAAGCTCTGGTTTACGAGTTCATGCCTAATGGGAATCTAGAGAGGTGGTTGCATTCAAGTCCAGAAATTAATAACGAGCAAAATGAGCTCCAAAGACTCAGTCTTTTGCAAAGAATAAACATTGCCATTGATGTGGCTTATGCACTTGATTATCTTCATCACCAATGTCAAACACCGATCATTCATTGTGATTTGAAGCCGAGCAATATCCTTCTTGACAGTGACATGGTTGCTCGTATTGGAGATTTTGGTCTAGCAAAATTTTGCTCAGAGTTCATTATTCCAAATCAAAGTAGTTCAATCGGAGTAAGGGGAACCATTGGATATGCAGCCCCAGGTAACTAAATAGCTCTTTACCCGTCTACTCGGAATGTTAAATGGGTACTAATCCAATCTTATCATTTTTATTTTCGAGCAAAAAAGATCATAGCTTGTTTTGAATGTGAATTTTTTAAATGGCAGAGTATGGTCTCGGAAGTGAGATGTCAACTTATGGAGATGTCTATAGTTATGGGATCTTGTTACTGGAGATGATAACAGGAAAGAGACCGACTGACAGCATGTTTGAAGAAGGCCTCAACATTCATAGCTTTGCTAAGATGGCCTTACCTCAGCGCGTGATGGAGATTGTAGACCCAGTGTTCCTAAGTAATGAAAAAGAAGAGGCAAGAGCAATAGAAATGGCTGCCGCTACTGCTACCAATAAAACTTGGGAACCGATTCAAGTGAACAATGGTGATAAAATGGTGGAATGTCTGATTTCCATGGTCAAGATTGGAGTGGCGTGCTCTATAGATTCACCACAGGATCGAATGAGCACAAGTAGTGTCCTCCATGAGCTTCATCTGGTCAAGGACAAGCTTCTACAAAAACGAATTTTTGACTAGGTACGAAATTAATGTTCTTGCTAAACATTTTTAACTTCTTTCCTTTGTAGAATTTAATCCACTTTGATGGACATTTTTGCTTTAAAATAATAAAATCAACACTTGCAGTGACATTTTGTATTAATCTTCCGTTCAATTTTTTTTGCTTCTATATAGCATTACTCTAAACATAATGGCCACCATGTCCTTCTGTAGGTATTCTACAATACACATTTTGATTTATGGTGATTTAAATGATTCTCAACTATACTTATACCCTTGACATCTCCTTTTTGGTCTTAGGTAACTAATTACAGTACAATGAAGCTTGATGCTTGTCAAAGAAGGGAAGAGGATTATGCTTGTACTTATATTCAAACTAGGAACCTATTATGTTGCAAATTCTATAAATAATTTGATTACCAAATTATTTTCCATTTAGTCCATATGAAAATGATATGTAATATCCTACTGTGATACGAGTTGTTTGATTGTTAACGCCTGATGGTTGTGAAGCACCACTTTGTAATATGAGGTTGTGAGTTCAACTCCTATGGCAAGGAATTTGATATCTTTGTAGTGTTTATTTCTCTCCTATTATCGGGGTTACTATATAGTTGCTTATCTCTTCCCTGGTTTGGGGTTGGTGTATTGTTGGACGGGTTATGGTTGTTGGGCATTGTCTATTGTTAGAGTTCAATTGTCTAATTTGATGTAATACTTGTCTTATTTGTAATTAATTTCCTACCGACTGACAAAAAGAATTAATAAAAAGAAGTTGTTTTTAATGAAGAAATCAATGGAAAACCTTGTTGCAATTAGCCTAGGACGACATGAAAGGGATATAAGCTTTTGCTGGTCCAAAGATTTCTAAGCTAAGAAAGCCTAATGTTGGCTAACCCTTTATGTTTTGATTGATTCAAAGTACTAAATCAACCAGAAACTAAAGTGTCTTATGAGTTTGATTAGACTTGATAAACATAAGAGCTTTAGCAACATAATATTTCAGCATAGAAACCTCAATAATTAACAATAATACAAGATAAAAATAATAGAACTAACAGCCACATGCCTTCCTCAATCCCACACAATTGTGAAATCCATTACTTACACTTCATAAAATCAATTTCAACAAGATTTAGCAAAGACTTGCAACAGTGAGACACGTAGAAAGCTCATTCATTAACAAAAATATAAGATAAAAAGAATAAAACTAACAACCATGCACAAGTGTTCCTCAAATCCCACATAATTTATTCAATGGATGATCGGATCTTCATGTTATATTGTCCATAACACAACTCAAATTACCCATACATTATTCTCATAAATTAGTCTAATAACAAATTTTTCTCATTTCAAAATCCTAACAATAATATAAGACAGATTATGTTGATAAACAAAAAAAATAATATAAGACAGATTATAGACTAGGAGTAACCAATTTATTGAACCTCTCTTATGATCTCATTAACCAATGCCTCATCTATAGAAAGGATTAATATGACAAACAACTACTTCAATGGTAAAATATCAATTAATATTGGAAATCTTGAACATTTCATTGGCATGATTGTAATTTGTATGGAACAATAATTGTGGAAGTGGGGAGCCTAGTTCTGTCCCAGCTTGGACATTGATCTACAGTATCATGAAATTTTTCCTAACACACCCTATGATCCACAAGTTTGTGTTTCTCGACTATTTTTCTTATACCATTTCTCGATGGGCAAAACTATAGGACCGCGGAGTTCAAAAGCAGCCAAAAAGAGTTAAAACTAATGCTAGAGACTACAGCACAAGCAAGATGGCCATGTTATTGTTGGGGTAGTGTGGATACTGATAAATACTAATCACTAACCAATTAACCGGTATTTGGGAAATTTTGCATTTGTGTTATGTTGTCCTAATTTCTATGTATATTTGTAGTTGAGTTGAGGGGAGACGACTATTTTTGCATCTTGTAATTCTCTTATTATAGTGAAAACAGCAACAGCCGTGGATGTAACCCTAGTTTTGGGGTGAACTACGTAAGTCTCTATGTTCTTCGTGTATGTTTGATTTATCGTTTCTTGTTATTATTCCTGTTTGTCTTTCATGTCTCCTCGATCCTGATTAGGTGTATCAATTTCTAACAATTATGATCTTAGTCTGAAATAGTTGTGGATGCTCCTACAACTATTATCCTGTATGGTTAAAAAAGACTTAAATTATTTCCCAATATGAAAACATTACCATTTGGTTTCTACATAATTTCAAAATTCCTGAATTACAAAAGGAGAACTTGTGTTTCTCAGTTTCTTAACATAAATTGCTTAACATTTGTCTTTAAGTTCGAACCATTAACAATTTCTCCCAATAATTCCCCAAGTTACAAATTGTTTTAATATGTAGTATTAAATTGTTCCCTGAGGCAAAATTGGTCGCCATAGTATAATTTACACTAGCCTATGTGACAAATTAAGAAGAATACTTAATAGAATTTTTAAGCATCATTTACCAACCTATTGTCAAACAAACCTAAGAGCTTAAGGCTCTGTTTGGTAGAGTTTTGAAACTTTAGTTCCACCCTTTAGTTTGCACATGGTGTTTGTTTACAGCTTTCAAAAATTAATTCCACTCACTTTTGAAAACTCTGTCTAAGGCGAGAAAATTTAGACTAACTGGTCATCCTCCCAGACATCCAGCCGGTTGACCGGAATAGCATACATTTTTTTTTACACCTGTTATTTTTATATTTTAAATAAAAAAATATTTCCAAAATTTTTTTAAAATTTTTTATGAGCGTTAAATAGGATTTTGGGTTATGTGTTTGGTTATAAGTTGTAAGTTTTTGAATTAAATATCATATGTCACATTATTTATTTCAAACTCAATTCAAAACTCTTTCCAAAACTCTTTCCAAAACTCATAACCAAACAAATTTTCCACACTCAAATTATAATTCTAAAATTCACAAACTCAAAATAAAATTCTTATTCTCAAATCATGTTTAGAAAACTCTACCAAACGCTACCTAAATTTTTCATTCATATTAAATGACTACTCAAATAGCTCATGGAGTTGGCTCTAGAACAAAACAACACTATGTAACATAATTTCAGGACATCTACTTGTTTGAACTAATTTATGAAAATGAGTTCAGACTAGCCCAACCTGAGGTGCATGAAAAGCTTCAATAAGACCCATGTGGTACTTGGGGTGCAACACCGTTAGCTAGATTTTGACCCAAGCAAGCTTTAAGCCTCTAAAAAAATTTCTAATACAATCAGATGAACTCTGAAGCTAACACTATAGTTGAAAGTTACTCACGCTAGCCTCTTTTTCCACTTAACCTTCGACAAAAGCAAAACATCAATACTATGAGGATGTATAAAGGTTGTTTTGGATTAAAGGATTGAAATGAGGGGATCTGGACTTACACATCTTGTGGCGTGCAAGAGAGAGAGAGAGAGGCAATTTGGATTCAAATTACGATATTTGTGAGGATCAGCTAGTAAACTAGGAGTTGAGGAAGAAGATAATGTAGAGGTAGGAGACATACATCCAATGCTGTGTAACTAGAATACTTCATACAAGCATCTCATTATCTAAAGCTCCCAGACCAAGATATATCTATTCTTCTATATAAAGCACACACCTCACTTCATTCAAGCTTTAAGATGCAATTTCCATTTCCAAAAAAATACACAGCAACATAATTTCTCCAAATGTTACCTTTGCCTAGCAGTTACTGTAAGGACCAAAACATAAAATCAATAAACCAAAGAACTGTTGCTCTCTCTCTCTCTCTCTCTCTCTCTCTCTCTCTCCACACAGAATTTACAAGTAAACCTGCAAAAATCCAATCTCAACCTATAATCTTCAACAAACAACTACACCCAGTGGCGGATTTAAAGAGGGACTGGGGGGTCACATGCCCCTGAAATTTGAAATTTTTTAATATACATATGTTCATGAAGAAAACATTTCAAATAAAAAAGTTACAAAAAATAATATTTAGTGAATGAAATATCAATGATATTTTTAAAATTATGAGAACAATAATGGTTGTTTTGATTAAAATGAAAAAATTACATCAAGATATATTACGTATGAAAAAGTTTCAATGAAATGGTGATATGTCCATCATTATATTGACATGCAAAACCTAATTAATCTCACTATCATATGGAACTTATTAGACTATTAGTTATATTGGACATGTGACGTTCACCCTTCATGTGTCACTTTATTATTAGTTAGTGATATCACATATCAATGATGACATGGTATCACCATTTTATTGAATTTTTACTCAAATTTTGTACGAAAGAATTATTTTATCATTATATAATTTATTTTAAGACTTATATACATGACTTTTTTTGTGTTATCCACAATACACCAGTTAGTTACGAGCAACATTATCTTTTCGATCTTTCTCAAAGTTAATCATAAAAATTTATGTAAAATATTTTTGTAAAAATTTTTAAAATTATAATTAATAAATGCCCTCTTTGATTTCATTTTCTGGCTCCACTACTAACCACACCTAAAAGTCGTGTGTTGAAAGTACACGTCAAAGACTCTTTCGTAGAAAGCATATTCAATTGGTTTGCCAATAATCTCATAGGAGTTGATATGAAAGTCTAAAAATGCATAACAAAAGAAACAAAAACATGTAAAACCAATTCTTCTCATTAATTTTCAAATTTCATTAAGCTTCCATTCAAACAACAGAGTGACCAACGACAAGGACGAAATTATGTTAAATTGCTGAGCTGGGGGAGCTTATGAAAATAAGAGAACATTTATCACTCTGTTATATTAAAACAGAGCTTTGACTCATCCCACGGACCATTGATCTCAAACTTGTACTCCTGAATCCTTATAAGCCAATAAGGACACACCACGGTAATAAAAACTAACAAACTCAACAACAGCACAAAAAGTAATCAATGCAACTGATAAGCAAAAAAAATCAATGCCGCGGCTATTAAGCCCAATGAGAACGAAAGGTGCAACTGAAATGAGTATTTCTTGACACAATAATTACCAGCGGAGCAAAGAGAAAAACTTGCAAGGAGAACAGTATTATAGCAAAAACATGAAGCCTAGATGGAAGGCGAGAAGCAATCAAAAGAGAGGCCACAAACAGAAGCATTTAAAGAGATATTGCTCGTCAAGGTTGGTTGTTTTAGTGCCCCAGGAGCTTTTACAGTGGATCGAGAGTAGTCGTGTAGGAAGAGATGGAAGGTGATACGTGAAGCCGTTAGATCCCAAATGGAATCGGAGCTTATAGACAGGGTAAGAGTGGTAAATAGGGGATAAAACGTACAACCCAGTTATAAAAAAGGATAATTTGAAAACATAATTGAGAAGTAAATTTAAGGAAATCATTTTTGTTGTTAAGAGTAGAACAAAGAAACCTAATCCGAGAAGCATTGCATCAAGAAACAGGAGAGAATTTTCATTAATGGTCGACCCAAGTGTAGATGTCCAAACCAAGACCACAAGAGTGACAATGCATAGATATTGTGATATGCAAACAGAACATAAAAACTTAAACTTTGGATCATGTATCATGTGTATTATCAAGAAATTAAGACAAAATTGCGTACTCGATTCCATCGTTATGGTTAAACGGAAGCGTGATTGATAGATGAGATTGCCTACGGTAATGATTTTCAATCCTTTCCTATGCCCTTAATGCTTTCTTTCAAGAGAGAGGATTTGAAAAAGTTGTGTTGTTCTATCATGTGCATGGCAGGATTGGGACCATAACCGTTTGTATTGGTGGCAGTTCAAATAAAAAACCAACCGGTGGGCAGTTGAACACCAATCAATAACCAACTTACACAATTTCTATTTCTGCCCCTCATAAAAACAGAAATTGTACAAATAGCATATACACACTAGGTCCATGACAAATATACCCCTTAAACCTGCTAACTAAATTAGATCACTTAAATTTTGAGGCTTTTGTATAAATGATAACACACACATTTAAATATGTAGTCCCAATTAGAAATTAATCCAACAATCTCCCACTGAACCACATATGTAACCTAATAAATGTGTTTAACTTTAGTGAGCTCAAAACTTTGTTATCATGACCTGAGGGTATCCAAACAATCTTGTCCATTAACTATATTAACATAGGATCAAAGCGGTCTTTGTTACATTAATCGTAACTCGACCCACCAATGGTCATGTATACCAATACAACTAAATGACATAGATCAATCATGGATGCGTAGCACGGAAATTACATGTAATGTGATCCATACATGCCTATTTCCAACTGGTCCTACTTAACTTTATTGAGATCAATACTTCACAATACGTAACAGAGTGTAATAAACTGAATACTTCATTTCTGCAGAAATTAATCTAATTACATAGATAAAACTCAAGGCTGACATAAAGCAGTAATATCAATACAAACTCCCACTAAACTAAAATGTTCTCAAATAGAACAACACCCATATGAGCAGTGTGCTCAAGAAAGACCTTGGGTGGTAGTCCCTTCGTAAGTGGATCCGCTATCATGGAGTTTGTCCCAATGTGCTCTATGGAAATCTGTCCACTCTGCACTCTTTCTTTTACAACTAGGAACTTGATATCAATATGCTTTGATTTTGTCGAGCTCATGTTGTTATTGAAATATAAAACTGCAGACTTATTGTCACAGTATAACTTAAGTAGTCTTTCAATGCCTTTCAAAATACGCAACCCAGTGACAAAATTCCGCAGCCATATTCCTTGATTTGATGCCTTATAATATGCTACAAACTGTAACAACCCTCGTACTGATTACCGATAAACCACTGAATTATATACTGATTACTGATAAACCGGACTGTTAATGACGGATAATTGAACTGATTAAAATCGATGCATCGATTGAAATCGAATCAAAGCTGAATAAGTTTACATACTGAATTGCATGTTTTATCTGTTGATTGTTTGACTACCTGTTTAAATGTATGTGTTTAAACTGTTAATTGAAGGCCTTATCGGCGGCCGATTTAGACACCGTTTGATGTTTTATGATCAGTAGAATATTTAGGATTTTATGGTATTTTTATCTGAAAATTGATTAGGAATGATTAAATTAGATTAAAACAAGTTAACTAACAAGTTGGATTTAATTACATGTTTGCCACTTGAGTGGGTCTTTGTTTAATCACTTATACTTGAGCCTATACACTTAAGTTAGACAATTGATCAGCCATTTCTCCTTGCCTTTGCCGACCAAACAAGGGGAATAGAGAGTGAGAGAGATTTGAGCTCACTTAGTTGAATTGGCTAGAATTACTTGGTTATTGCTTGAAGATTGATGTGTGTAGGGCATATTTGAGCTTGTTCATCTTGAATTGAGACCTAGGTAAGGATTATAACCTCTCAAATGTTGAGTTTATGTTGTCCCTTGCATCATTCTTGCATGACTCATGTTCCATTGTAGAGTTAGGCCATGTTCTAGCTCATACATGTTGAATTGAAGCTCAATTGTTGCATGCATGTTGAATTTGATGAGCTTTGAGATGATTTCATGGTAAATGTTGCATGCATGTTCATAATCATGTTTAAATCCATGTTTTCACTTTGTTTTCCAGCCAATGAGTCCATTTGAACAAGAATTGAAGCTAAAAATTGGTTTAAAGTTCATACATTTCATGTTTGGAAAACATGCTTGAAAATGGGTTTGAAATTGTATTTAATTGACTCACCTTTGGGGCTTGAATTCTCAAATTGGCTTTTGAAACTTGTTATTTATTGAGTTGGGATGTATTCCCGAATTTGGGCCCAAGAGGTCGAGTTTTGAGTGTTGGAACACTTGGTTTGAGCTTGGAAGGCAAATCTGGAAATTCAGTTGGCTTCTTCGCTTCAGCGAAGATTCCTCGCTCGGCGACCAAGGTTTCCTCGAGCTACGCTCGGCGAGATATTGGTGGCTCGGCGTAAAAATCGAACATCCAAGACTTTTTACTGTTTTCAGACCGCATCGGCGAAGGAAGGCTCGCTCGGCGAACCCTTTGATTTTGAAGCTTCGCTCGGCGAGCATCGGCGAGCATCAGCGTAAAATTGAGCATCGATATTTTCTTTGTTTCATCAGGCGCTTCGGCGAAGGATTGTTCGCTCGGCGAAGCCTTTGATTTTGCAAACTTCGCTCGGCGAAGGAAGGCTCGCTCGGCGAGACCCTGTTTTCGACAACTTTTGAAAAGTGCCCTCAAGCGTATTTTTGCATCCTCATCTCATCCTAGGCATTCTTAGG
Source organism: Camellia lanceoleosa (assembly GCA_025200525.1). Taxonomy (NCBI): domain Eukaryota; kingdom Viridiplantae; phylum Streptophyta; class Magnoliopsida; order Ericales; family Theaceae; genus Camellia; species Camellia lanceoleosa. The sequence continues at coordinate 123,730,424 of CM045765.1, forward strand.
CCTAGTTTAATGCATCTTAATGAGGATTTAGACATAGAACCACACCGGGAATTTAGAGATTTAATTATCATCCTTTCCAAGCTGTAAACTTAGTGTGTGTTCTATTGATTATTTGTTTAGGGTTGACTCTCGGGGCCGCTCTAGCTCTTGATAGCCCAATCCTTTGTGAGTAACAGATGTGTAAAGATATGTTCAAAATGGTTATCTTTTGAATCTTGTTTACGAGCTTTCTTGGTGATATTATTCTTGAATGAATGTATGTCCTATTTCTGAATCGTATTGTGGCATCCTTAGCACCTCTTGTTATTGGTATTCTGAGCTCTGTCGGTTTCCTTGTGGAACCATACCGTTTCTTGAATGATTGGCCATCATTCTTGTTGGGTCTATTAAGGCCGGTCCTTTTGGACCCTCTTGTTATAGGCTATTGGATGTACCACATATGGTGATTGATTGAAATCTTGAAAGATGAAACTCTTGTTTAATGAATTGATTTCATTTCTTTGCAGGACATTCATTCATAACCTCTTTACGCTTTATGTTATTCCTTTGGGCTTTAGCTCCTTTGTTATATATATATGTAGGTTCTCGGCCTTGAGCCCGAAGCTAGGAGGCGTGGGATTGGTCCCCGATTTTGTCGGCCGCCTATGTACCTCCTTTGTGAGGTTCGAGGCGCCATGCCATGGCTTGGGGTGTTTTGTGTCCCCACTAGTCTCCTCTTGATTTGTCTTGTTGTATATTTGTTTTCTGTCTTTGTTATCAAGGGATTGAGTTCCCTTGAATGTCTGTAATGATTGTATATCTTGTCTTTGATGAATGCATAAATGTATGGAAAATGTTTTTGACATCTGATTTTCCTGACTCAATGGACACTAGTTATTTCTTGTATTGGCTTCCGCCACGTACTACGATTGATTGTATTCTTGTTGATTAGGCCTTTGGTAATCTCGGATTCTTGGCGATTCTGGACTAAACCCATAGGGCGGGTTTGGGTCGTGACAGTGGTATCGAGCGATACTTAACCACGAGTTATACTTTTACGTGTCCAAATGAGCTATAGGGTGTCCTAGAAAAGCAATTAGGGCATCTCATGAATTGAAAAGTGTGTGCTTTTGATTGACTGATTATATGTTAAACTGCTAAACTGTTTAAAGATACAACTGCTCATAATGATAACTGTCATAACTGCTTTATAGTGAAATGGATAATGCAAATGAAACTGAATCATCATCCTCTGAGGCCAGAATGGCCAGACTTGAACAAATGATGGGACTGGTAATTGAAAGACTGGACCAACAACAGAACCAACAGCCACCTCCTCCTCCTCCTCCGGTGCAACCGGAACAGAATGCACCAAACGTACAAAATGTGAATGTGAATGAGGGGGACATTATTGCACTGACCCACAAGTTCAGCAAGATGAAACCGCCGTCCTTTCAGGGAGGCTTAGAACCGTTAAAGGCTGAAGCTTGGGTTCTTGAGACTGAGAAATTATTTGAAATGTTTCCGTGCTCTGAAGCCAACAAAGTACTGTTAGCAACCTTCACCCTTCAGGAAGAAGCAAGAAGGTGGTGGATGTTGACCCGTGAGGCGAATACCATTGTGACTTGGACTCAGTTCAAGGAGTCCTTCTTTGAAAAGTACTTTCCCCAGTGCATCAGAGACAGAAAAGTGACTGAATTTGAACAACTGAGGCAAGGCAAGACGTCCGTTGCCGAATATGAGAAGCAATTTACCGAGTTTGCTAGATATGCACCACAGATGGTGGATACTGAATATAAGAAGGCCAGAAGGTTTGAAGGAGGCCTTAGTGCTGCTATACAGGACCGAATAAATGTTTTGAAAATGCCAACTTTTGTAGGTGTTCTCGACCGGGCATTGATGGCCGAGATAAATATTGCAGCAGTGAAACAATCTGAAACACCGACAAGTGAGTGGCAAGGGAAAAGACAGGGTTTCAAATTTAAGAAAGGCAAGCACAACCCAGCAAACAAGAAACAGAATACGGGGTCGACAACTAGCTGACCAAGGACTGGATTTACTCCACCTGCTCCACATGTGGCAATAAGCACAAAGGGTTTGCTACGGGTTTCGGAGCTTGTTTGAGGTGTGGCAAGGTGGGCCACGAGTTAAAGCGCCCTTGACTCCACCGGCTAGTGGTAAAATTGCGCAGCCTTGACATCAAATGTAGCACCAAAACCGAACCCCAAAGCTACCGGGAAAGAGCCTGTGAGGCAGGGCAGAGTATTTGCCCTAGTACCGGGAGACGTTCAGAATACTGAAACCGTTGTGTCAGGTATCCTCTCTATTTGTGCTCAAAATGCTTATGTATTGATTGATTCGGGGTCTACGCATTCGTATGTGTCGCATGCTTTCTCACGAAAATTGAATAGATCCTTAGAACCCATGAATTATTTGCTAGCTGTATCATCACCTGTTGGAGGATCCATGACATGTGCATATATGTATCCTGCTTGTGAGATTATTGTTGGGGATATGCACCTATTTATTGATTTACTGCCATTGAACATAGATCATTTTGATGTGATATTGGGGATGGTGGTTACAAAAATATCATGCTACTATCGATTGTGTGACCAAGCAAGTTGTTTTCCGTCATGGGGTTTACGAATTTGTATTTAGTGGAGTTGGAGTAGTACCTCCTCCATATCGATTTCTTCTGTAAAGGCATCAAACCGATTAGAAAGGGGTGTAAGGGCTATCGTATTCTGTCTTGTTGTATACGCTCTTGATAATGTTAAAAGCGATGTGAATTGCATTCCTATAGTTAGAGAATTCCCGGATGTATTTCGGATGATCTACGAGGATTTGATTGTGAGGAGATTGAGTTCATTGTTGATGTAGTCTGGGTACACGGTAGTTATCGAAAGCTCCTCTGAGAATGGCTCCAACCGAAAAAGAAGCTGAAGGTACAATTGCGAGGCTATTTGGACAAAAAGTTTATCGGGCCTAGTACTTCACCGTGGGTGCACTGTTTTGTTTGTGAAGAAGAAAGATGGCTCCTCGAGGCGTGCATTGACTATCGTGAATTGAACAAGGTAACTGTAAAGAATAAATACCCATTACCGCGTATTGATGATTTATTTGACCAGTTACAGGGTGCACAAGTGTTTTCCAAGATTGATCTCAGATCGGGGTATCACCAACTGAAAGTCAAACCGGAAGACATTGATAAAACTGCTTTTAGAACGAGGTATGGCCATTACGAATTTTTGGTTATGCCATTCGGAGTCACGAATGCACCTGCTGCATTTATGGACCTTATGAACAGAATTTTTAAACCGTACCTTGATGACTTCATTGTAGTATTTATTGATGACATATTGATATATTCTAAGACTGTAGAAGAACATGAACAGCATCTGAGACTTGCCCTGCAAACCTTAAGAGAAACGGCGTATGCTAAAGCTGTCTAAGTGTGAATTTTGGCTTGACCATGTTATGTTTTGGGGCATGTTGTTAGCAAAGATGGAATTCTGTTGATCATGAAAATTGAAGTAGTGAACTGGCCTAGACCAACAAATGTATTTGAAGTCCGAAGCTTTTGGGGATTTGGATATTCTGAAGATTTGTCAAAGATTTCTCCAAAATTGCCTTACCTTGACTCAATGACTCGAAAGGGACACCATTTGTTGGGTGATCGGAGGAATCGGCATTCGAGAATTGAAAACTAGACTTGTGTTGCACCAATTCGACTCTACCTACAGTCTTGATGGTTACCTTGTTTTTAGTGATGCCTCTCATAAGGGTTTGGGATGTGTTTTAATGCGAGAATGGGAGAGTTATTGCTTATGCTTCCCGGCAGTTGAGACCGCATGAAAAGAATTACCCAACCCATGATCTTGAACTTGCATGATAGTTTTGCATTGGAAATCTGGCGACACTATTTGTATGGAGTAACATGTGTAGTCTACACCGGCCACAAGAGCCTAAAGTACTTTTTCACACTGAAAGAACTGAATATGAGTCAGCGGAGTAGGCTTGAATTGATCCAAGACTACGACTTCTGATTACGTACCATCCGGAAAAGCCAATACCGTTCTTGATGCCTTGAGCCGGAAATCGATTGCCAACTTAGCCTGTTTGCTGACAGAAAGAGTTGCTTCTTGATCTTGAAAAGTCTGAGATTGAAATTGTTTTGAAAGAACAGGGCGGGACAATAGCTGCCATTACTGCTCAACCAGCCTTGATTGAGGAAATTAAGGAGAAACAGCAACTGGATGATTACTTGAAGAAAATCATCGAGGAAAGAGATTCAAAACCGAAACCGGGGTTCAAATTTGAGAACAATGTACTGAAATTTCAAGACAGACTGTGTGTACCAAATGACACTGAATTGAAACGAAGAGTTCTGCAAGAAGGCCACAATTCAAAGTTTTCTATTCACCCGGGGAATACGAAAATGTACCAAGATCTGAAACAGAATTTTTGGTGGCCAGGGATGAAGAAAGAAATTGCCGACTTTGTGTCTAAATGTCTTCATTGCCAACAAGTCAAAGCTGAACATCAACGACCTGCTGGATTACTGCAACCCTTACCCATACCAGAGTGGAAATGGGAGCACATCACGATGGATTTTATCGTTGGATTACTGGGCTCCAGGAAAGGTATGGATTTTATTTGGGTTATTGTTGATAGGTGACTAAATCTGCACACTTCCTACTGTCAAGACAATCTATAATGAGATAGATTGGTCATTATTTATATTGATGAAATTGTTAGGCGCGAATTACTGTGTCTATTGTTTGACGAGGATTGAAGTTTACATCGAGGTTACGGCAAAGCCTCTGATTGCATTGAGTCTTGAATTGAAATTTGAGTAGTGCCTATCATCCTCAGACAGATGGACAGTCAGAAAGGACCATCCAGACTCTAGAGGACCTACTGAGAATGTGTGTTCTTGACTTCCAGGGGAATTGGGAAAGTCATCTGCCGTTGGCTGAATTCGCCTACAACAACAGTTACCATTCGAGTATTGGAATGGCGCCTTTTGAGGCATTGTATGGCAGGAAATGTAGATCTCAATCTGCTGGGCGAAGTTGGAGATGGGCCATTCTTGGGCGAGATTGTATATGAAACAACCGAAAAGGTAAAACTGATACAGCAAAGACTGAAAACTGCACAGAGCCGTCAGAAAAGTTATGCCGATGTCAGAAGACGGGATAGAGAGTATGAAGTGGGTGATCACGTTTTTGTGAAAGTGACACCAATGAAAGGCCAGACTCGCTTTGGAGTCAAAGGCAAGTTAGCACCGAGATATGTCGGACCGTGTCAGTTATTGTGAAAATCAATCCGGTGGCGTATCAAGTTGCACTTCCTCCTCAAATGGGGCATATGCACAACGACTTCCACATTTCGAAGTTGTGAGAATATCTTCGAGGTCCGTTTCAAGTGATTGGGCCTACCCGTATCCTGTTCAGTGATGGCTACACCTACGAGGAGCCTATCTGATTGTAAACCGGCGGATCAAGCGAGAAACAAAGAGATTCCGCTAGTGAAAGTGGTGGCAGAACCATGGTGGTGTGTATGCCACTTGGGAAAGGGAAGATGACATGGCTAGGCGATATCCGGATTTGTTCCCGCTGAATCCTGTTTTCTTCCAAACTGAAGGTAACTCGAGTTTAGAGGACTAAACTCCTTATAAGGAGGGGAGACTGTAACAACCCTCGTACTGATTACCGATAAACCACTGAATTATATACTGATTACTGATAAACCGGACTGTTAATGACTGATAATTGAGTGATTAAAATCTTTGGACAGACCGATTGAAATCGAAACTGCAACTGAATAAGTTTACATACTGAATTGCATGTTTTATCTGTTGATTGTTTGACTACCTGTTTAAATGTATGTGTTTAAACTGTTAATTGAAGGCCTTATCGGCGGCCGATTTAGACACCGTTTGATGTTTTATGATCAGTAGAATATTTAGGATTTTATGGTATTTTTATCTGAAAATTGATTAGGAATGATTAAATTAGATTAAAACAAGTTAACTAACAAGTTGGATTTAATTACATGTTTGCCACTTGAGTGGGTCTTTGTTTAATCACTTATACTTGAGCCTATACACTTAAGTTAGACAATTGATCAGCCATTTCTCCTTGCCTTTGCCGACCAAACAAGAGGAATAGAGAGAGTGAGAGAGATTTGAGCTCACTTAGTTGAATTGGCTAGAATTACTTGGTTATTGCTTGAAGATTGATGTGTGTAGGGCATATTTGAGCTTGTTCATCTTGAATTGAGACCTAGGTAAGGATTATAACCTCTCAAATGTTGAGTTTATGTTGTCCCTTGCATCATTCTTGCATGACTCATGTTCCATTGTAGAGTTAGGCCATGTTCTAGCTCATACATGTTGAATTGAAGCTCAATTGTTGCATGCATGTTGAATTTGATGAGCTTTGAGATGATTTCATGGTAAATGTTGCATGCATGTTCATAATCATGTTTAAATCCATGTTTTCACTTTGTTTTCCAGCCAATGAGTCCATTTGAACAAGAATTGAAGCTAAAATTGGTTTAAAGTTCATACATTTCATGTTTGGAAAACATGCTTGAAAATGGGTTTGAAATTGTATTTAATTGACTCACCTTTGGGGCTTGAATTCTCAAATTGGCTTTTGAAACTTGTTATTTATTGAGTTGGGATGTATTCCCGAATTTGGGCCCAAGAGGTCGAGTTTTGAGTGTTGGAACACTTGGTTTGAGCTTGGAAGGCAAATCTGGAAATTCAGTTGGCTTCTTCGCTTCAGCGAAGATTTCGCTCGGCGACCAAGGTTTCCTCGAGCTACGCTCGGCGAGATATTGGTGGCTCGGCGTAAAATCGAACATCGATACTTTACTTGTTTTCATCGGACCGCTCGGCGAAGGAAGGCTCGCTCGGCGAACCCTTTGATTTTGGAAGCTCGCTCGGCGAGCATCGGCAGCATCGCGTAAAAATTGAGCATCGATATTTTCTTTGTTTCATCGAGCGCCGGCGAAGGATTGTTCGCTCGAGCGAAGCCTTTGATTTTGCAAACTCGCTCGAGCGAAGGAAGGCTCGCTCGAGCGAGACCCCTGTTTTCAGCAACTTTTGAAAAGTGCCCTCCAACTGTATTTTTGCATCCTCATCTCATCCCAGGCATTCTTAGGCCTAGTTTAATGCATCTTAATGAGGATTTAGACATAGAACCACACCGAGGGAATTTAGAGATTTAATTATCATCCTTTCCAACTGTAAACTTAGTGTGTGTTCTATTGATTGACTGTTTAGGGTTGACTCTCGGGGACGCGCTCTAGCTACTGATAGCCCAATCACTGTGAGTAACAGATGTGTAAAGATATGTTCAAAATGGTTATCTTTTGAATCTTGTTTCAAGCATTTCTTGAATGATATTATTCTTGAATGAATGTATGTCCTATTTCCTGAACTGTATTGTGGCATCCTTAGCACCTACTGTTATTGTACTGAGCTCTGTCGGTTTCCTTGTGGAACCATACTGTTTACCGAATGATTGGCCATCATTACTGTTGGGTCTATTAAGGCCGGTCCTTTTGGACCCTCTTGTTATAGGCTATTGGATGTACCACATATGGTGATTGATTGAAATCTTGAAAAGTGAAACTCTTGTTTAATGAATTGATTTCATTCTTGCAAGGACATTCATTCATAACCTCTTTACGCTTTATGTTATTCCGGGCTTTAGCTCCTTTGTTATATATATATGTAGGTTCTCGGCCGTGACGAAGCTAGGGCGTGGGATTGGTCCCCGATTTGTCGGCCGACCTATGTGCCTCCTTTGTGAGGTTCGAGACGCCATGCCATGGCTTGGGGTGTTTTGTGTCCCCACTAGTCTCCTCTTGATTTGTCTTGTTGTATAGATTTTTTTACATCTTTATCAAGGGATTGAGTTCCCTTGAATATGTCTGTAATGATTGTATATCTTTGTCTTTGAATGCATAAATGTATGGAAAATGTTTTTGACATCTGATTTTCCTGACATTTCAATGGACACTAGTTATTTCTTGTATTGGCTTCCGCCAGTACAGACTACGATTGATTGTATTCTTTGTTGAGAGGCCTTTGGTAATCTCGGATTACTGGCCGGTTACGGGACTAAACCCATAGGGCCGGGTTTGGGTCGTGACACAAACTCTGCGGCCATGGTGGATGAAGCTATGAGCGTCTACTTTGTAGACCTCCAAAAAATTGCTCCGTTAGCTAATAGATAAATATAGCCTGATGTGGATTTCCTACTGTCTTGGCATCTAGCAAAATCAGAGTCGGAATACCCAATGATCTCTAACTTATCCGACCTCCTATATGTGAGCATATATTCCTTTGTTCTCTGTAAATACCGCATAACTCGCTTGGCTACTTTCCAATAATCCATGCCAAGACTACTTAAATATCTGCCTAACATGCCAACTATGAACGCAATATCCAGACGCGTACATACTTGGGCATACATTAGACTCCTTATAGCCGAGGCATAAGGAATCTTTTGCATTTCTTGAATTTCAAGACTGTTCTTCGGGCATTGGCTGAGACTAAACTTGTCTCCCTTAGCAACCGAGGTTTCACTTGATTTACAATTTTGCATGTCAAATCTATTGAGTACTTTTTCGATATAGCTCCTTTGTGATAATCCCAGAATACCCCGAGAGCTATCTCAGTGTATTTTAATTCCTAATACAAAGGAAGCATCACCAAGATCTTTCATTTCAAAATTCTTAGATAGAAATCTCTTGGTGTCATGCAATAAGTTTATATCGTTTGTGGTAAGCAATATATCATCAACATATAAAACCAAAAATATGTGTTTAGTCCCACTGAACTTGTGATACACACATTCATCAACAACATTAGTTTCAAAACCATACGAAGTGAGAACTTGATGAAATTTGAAGTACCATTGACGAGAAATTTATTTGAGTCCATAGATGGATTTAGTCAATTTGCAAACCATATTCTTTGGGTCTCCCGACACAAAGTTTTCTGGTTGCACCATATAAATTGTTTCTTCAATGTCACCATTAAGAAAAGCTGTTTTGACATCCATCTGATGCAACTCAAGATCAAAATATGCAACAAGCACCATAATTGTCCTAAAAGAATCTTTCGTAGAAATTAGAGAGAAAGTTTCTTTAAAGTCAATTCCTTCCTTTTGAGTAAAGCCTTTGGCTACAAGACATGCTTTATACCTCTCCATATTACCATTTGAATCCCTTTTGGTTTTAAATATCCATTTACAACCTACGGGCTTTGCACCAACTGGTAATGAGACAAGTTCCCAAACTTTATTGTCTTGCATAGACTTATATTCGTCATTCATGGCTTCTATCCATTTATGAGAGTTGGAACTTTCCATGGCTTGACGAAAGTTGATTGGATCATCTTTCGACATTCCATTTTCTACCTCATGTTCCTGGAGATATACAACATAATCATCTGAAATTGCAAATCTCCTTTCTCTCGTGGATCGCCTTAATGACACAAGTTCTTGAGGTTGAGGTTGTAGAGTTTGTTCCTCAGGAACAATTACCTCATCTTGAATAAGGGGTTGAACTATATTGTCTTGAACAACATTATCTGGTTGAGGATCCGAAGTTACTTCTCGAGCAATGACAGGTATAGGAACCTATAATTGGTCAAAAGTAGTAGTAGGAAGTGGGATTACTCATGTTTCCTCCTCAAAGACAATGTCTCTAACTGGATTTCTCCCCCTAAACTCAACATCCTCAAAAAATGTTGCAATTCCCGTCTCAAATATTGACCTATTTGCGGGATCATAAAACTTGTAACCCTGTGATCGTTCGGCATAGCCAATAAAGTAGCTACTGATGGTTTTGGTGTATTGTGGGACGATTCCACATTCCTCTAGGTATTTTGAGAACGGTCCTGGACGTTGTTCACTTGATCCATCATATCTACCATAGTATTCACCACTATGGTCCGACCTGACACTCTTTATCCGTTTGTTGAGTTGTAACTCAACTTCGGCCTTAAATTTTTTGAATACGTCCAAAGACTGTGATTTCTCATGGATAAGAAATAGATACCCATATCTGGAATAGTCGTCTATGAATGTGATAAAATACTGTTGACCATTCCAAGACGCCGTAGGAAATGGCCCACAGATGTCCGTATGAATTAATTCTAAGACATCTGCAGTCCTATGGGCACCAAATTTCTTCGTTTTGGTCTGTTTTCCCTTAATACACTCAACACAAACATCAAATTCTGAAAAATCAAGAAAGTCCAAAATTCCATCAGACACAAGGCACTCAACTCTAGATTTAGAGATGTGACCTAGGCATTTATGCCATAATAAGGCTGAATTTTCCTTAGTTAATTTACGCTTGGTACCTCGTGAGTCCACGTGCAAGGTTTCATTATAAGATGAAATAGTTTCCAGCAAATATAGATTATCAAAAGCATTAAGTAAACCAGTACCAACAACATTTGAATTAATAGACAAACTGAACTGCATATTTCCAAAAGAACAATAATATCCAAATTTGTCCAATACAGAAATAGAAATTAAATTCCGTCTAAAGGATGGTACAACAAAAGTGTCTATTAAGTCCAAATAATAACTAGTTTTCAGCAATAATCTAAAGTGGCCTACTGCCTACACTTCTATTGACTTGACATCACCCACAAAGATGTATTTTTTAGCATCAGTTGGTTTTCGGTAGTTCAAGCAACCCTGCATAGAAACACATACGTGAGTAGTAGCACCAGAATCTACCCACCAAGTGTTTCTTGGTACTGAAGCTAAATTTATTTCAGAACAGACCAAAACAAAATATGTACCTTTCTTTACACGCCAGGCAGCGTATTTGGCACAATCCTTCTTTTTGTGTCCGGGCTTGCCACAAAAGAAACAATCATCCGGCACTTTCTGTTTCTTTGGTTCCGGACCCTTAGGAGCAGCAACTTCCTTTCCCTTATGCTTTCTTTTGCCCGTATGCTTGGAGGTGCTTGCCATGTGAGCACTTTCAGTCTTTTCTTGCTTCAATCTCTCTTCCTCTTGCACACAAAATGAAATGAGCTCATTGAGAGTCTATTTCTCCTTCTAGTAGTTATAACTGACCTTAAATTGGTTAAATTGTGCAGGAAGAGAGATGAGAACTAAATGCACGAGCAAATCATCAGATAGGTCAAGCTTTAGTGCCTTAAGTTTTGAAGCAAGATAAGACATCTCCATGATGTACTTGCGAACATTACCCTTGCCTTTATACTTCATTGAAATCAAGCTTGCTAAAAGCGTGCTTGTTTCAGCCTTATCATTTTTAGCAAAACGCTTTTGAATTTCCGAAAGAAATTTACCGGCAATGGTAACATCCTCTGTTATTCCACCCCGAAGGACTTCTGGAATCCCATGCTTCATGATCATAAGACTTAGCCTGTTAGAACAATTCCACTTCTCAAAGTACACAATTTCCTCAGGAGTACTTTGTTCAGTGAGATCATTCAGTTTTGGCATTCTTAATGCCAAGTCTATGTCCATGCAGCCGAGAACAATCAATATGTTCTCTTTCCAATCCTTAAAGTTTGTTCCATTTAACATTGGAACATTGTTCATGTTGGCAGAGATTGAAGTAATCGACATTAAAGCTGAATAGAAAATAAAATAAAATGAATGAACAATTATGCTCACATGAAGTAACCAAACAGATAATCTCTAAATAAATTAATTTAATGACAACATCTCAAGATACCTAGCACAACATTAATACCAAGCCTTTGGGTAGTGATATTAATTGTAAGTGGTATTCTTGTTGTAATGATCAAGCATTGACAATAAGTTATGTCAAATAACAAATCTATCTTTTGATGGATTTATTATTCACATTAGGTTTTTTTGACAATTGGCACATGTTTATCACCACAAATGTGTGTGTAATTCTGCCAAGTATTAATCATGTCTTTGGACCGATAAATACTCGCATGATGTACACATACATGAACATCAAAACATTCCATAGAAAATAATCTAGACAAGAGAGGTCGCTTTGGTGACATCTTGTTTTAATTGACTTATATTTAGAATGTTAGACAAATGATTTCAACTGTAGATTGCATGAAATTACTTTAACTTTAAAGATTCCTTAATGCATTACCTCGTATATATTATATAATTTGCAGTGATCCCAATTATATACATATAGATATATCTAATTGACGGTTCCAAAAACAAATAAATAAATAATAAATAAATAAATAAAATAAAAAGATAATTGTTACAGAAACTAACAACCACTGTTTCTGAAAAACAACCCTTTTTCTTTATATATATATATACAGCCACAAATCACATGCATGAATTGATTAGAAAATGCCAAACACCAAACCAATTCTTTATTGTATATGTTAACATAAAAGTGCTCTGTTTCAAACACCCAAAAAAAAAAAAAAACGCAGACGGAAGTGTTTTTTTATTTTTTATTAGCCAATGTTCACAATCAAACCGCATGATATATATATATATACATGATTCCATGAACACATGCACTTATCCATAAGAAGGATTTATACCCATTGCCCATCTCAATTAGTTTAACATTTCCAGAAACCAGATTACTATTTCCAACAAACCAGAAAATACAGAATTTGCAGACCAGGAACCAGAAAATAGACAGAATTTGCAACAATAAGAAAATACAGAATTTGCAAACCAGGAAACCAAATTGGATGAATCATAACATATCAATTTCTAATAATAGCCATGATATAACTGCTCTGATACCACTTGTTAAAAATTTCAGAACATAAAAACTTAAACTTTGGATCATGTATCATGTGTATTATCAAGAAATTAAGACAAAATTGCGTACCCGATTCCATCGTTATGGTTAAACGGAAGCGTGATTGATAGATGAGATTGCCTATGGTAATGATTTTCAATTCTTTCCTATGCCCTTAATGCGTTCTTTCAAGAGAGAGGATTTGAAGAAGTTGTGTTGTTCTATCATGTACATGGCAGGATTGGGACCATAACCATTTGTATTGGTGGCAGTTCAAATAAAAAACCAACCGGTGGGCAGTTGAACACCAATCAATAACCAACTTACACAATTTCTATTTCTACCCCTCATAAAAACAGAAATTGTACAAATAGCATCTACACACTAGGTCCATGACAAATATACCCCTTAAACCTGCTAACTAAATTAGATCACTTAAATTTTGAGGCTTTTGTATAAATGATAACACACACATTTAAATATGTGGTCCCAACTAGAAATTAATCCAACAAGTTTGACAACATTGGTGTTCATAACCATATCTTCAAGGAAACACTCATCAAAGTGATTGTCATCAAACCCAACTTGTATCCCACCATATGCAACTTTCCTCCATTTGGGTTGGGTTGGGTTGGTGAAGAGTTTCCATCGAAATCTGTCTCTATTATCAGCACTGCAGCAACCACAACCAATTGTACTTGAGATGTTCAACAATAACGGATTTCAGGTAAGAGAATGAGGCTATCACTATGACCTTCAAAGGTAACAGATAACTAAGACACAAGGCATCTCTGATTGAAGTGTTTTCATTTTGGGATCATATTCACAATGCAGAACCTTGTCCAATGAACATGCAATTATGGTAAACATCTATATATATTTTCATTTATAGAATTTAACAAACGTAAACCCACTTTTTATCAAAGAGTGCTTGAAAAGGAAGGCCGGAGGCATATCTAACATTTTCCCGGTGCATTTAGGAAGAAAGCTAGGAGGAATATCTGACATTTTCTCGATTCATTTAGGAAGAAAGCCAAGAGAAATATCAAACATTTTTCCAATAGATTTGGGAGGAAAGCTAGGAGGAAAACAATATCTGACGTTTTCCCAGTGCATTCGGAAGGAATATTTGATGTTTCCCACTGCATTTAGTAAGAAAGCCTGAAGGAATATAAGACATTTTCCCAGTGGATTTGCGAGGAAAGCCATAAGGAATATTTGACATTTTCCAAATGCATTCGGGAGAAATATTTGACATTTTTCCAGTGAATTTAGGAGGAAAGCCACGAGGATCATAATCTTCCATCTTTCTATAAAGGCTTCACTGTCTCTTTTTCAAACCATTATACTTTTCCCTTTATCTACTTCACATTTCGACAACACGCTTGATTTTCTATTTTTTCCATCAATACAAGTATCGAGTGGTTACAGCAGATTCAAAGAATCGTGATGGAACATACATGTGATAAACTTGTTCCGTATTATGCTAATTGGTCCTTATTATGAATATGATTATGTGTTTGATATGTTTATGTGTGCCATTTATGTGAAATATGTGGTTTTGAATTTCTATCTGTTCACCGTAGAAATATCTATTTGATTATCTGCTTTGGAATTTAAATTGAAGGCCTTATCGGCCACAGAAACCAAAATTGATTGCGCCATTGTGATTGGCATAATTTTTAGAGCCTACGGTGAAATTTAATTGAAAATTGATTCAGATCAGATTAACTAGATTAAATTAATGCTATAGTGCCTAATTATTTAATATTAGCAATTATAATTGAGGGAAATTATATAAGTGGGGCACTATACACCCAATTCTCCTTCTTAGCTTCATTTTGGCTGATTTTGAACTCAAGAAAAGAGAGAGGGCCGGCTAGAGAGAGAGAGGGGGAAACAATTGAAGATTTGCTCAAGAAGCTTGAATAAATTGAAGACTAACTCAAGATTTGACCATAAATTGGGGAGATTGAGCTTCTACGTGAGCAATTGATTATGAAGTTATGAGTTTAATGTTGTAATTTGTGAATTCAAAGTTGAATGATGATAAAGAATATGAATTGAGTTAGTTTTGTTGAATTTGAAGTCAATAGACACATGCATATAGGAAATTGCTATAAATTTCCATGTTTGAGCATAAAGTGTGTAATCCATGTTGAATGTGAATGAAGTCTATGTATTTGATCATCTCTTCACCAATTAAGTTGAGAATAATGAGTATCTCATACATGCAAGTGCAAATCATGAAAGTGTGAGCTTTGAATGTTTGAATTTAGTGTGTTAGTGATGAGTTTGAGTCAATTTGGAACATGCATGTAAGTAACTCTTGGAATTGAACTTCATAATGTTGTAATTTGGTGTTTGTACCATGTTAGTACATGTATATGCAAAGTTTGAGCCAAAATCATGTGTTTAGAGCTTTTGAATGTCAAGTTGAAGCTCAAGAACATGTTCTGGAAAATCCAGAAATTTTGATGTCTGCTCGAGCGAGGAGATCCGCCGCTCGAGCGTAAAATACGAGCTCCCAGTATTTTCTGCAGACATGACGTCCACTCGAGCAGGGAAGTTCACGCTCGAACGGGGAGCTATGTAGACTGATCTTCAGCTCGAGCGTCCGAGTTCACGCTCGAGCGTGAAAATATTGTATCCAGTACTTTTGCTGACCTCATGGGTCTGCTCGAGTGGGAAAGTCCACGCTCGAGCGGGGACCCCTGTTTTTGGAATTTTGAAAATACATTATGTGTTTCGTTTTCCATTCCCCTTCACTTCTAAGTACTCTTAGGCATGCATTAAGCATTGTAAATGAGTTAAAAGGGATAAGAATAAAGCCTAAAAAGGAATATGTGAATTAAGAACGGATTAAATCCTTTGTGACCCATTTGTGTTATGTGATGTGTAGGGTCAAGCCCCAGGGCAAATCAACCAACCGATTACTGTGAGTAGTATCTTAATAAAGATATCTGGAATATGCTATTTGTCCAATTGTTTAGCTTCCTATAAGTTTATTAATTTGAATTGTGGACAAACATTTGCTATGCCTAAAGAGCGAATAGGCCAAAGGCCAGTTCGATACGAAAATATGAATGGGCCGAAGGCTGGTCTAACATGAATGAAAATGTGAATGGGCCGAAGGCCAATCTGACATGAATGATAAAGTGAATGGGCCAAAGGCCAGTTTGACATGTATGACATAAATGAATGGGCTAGAGGCCGTATGACATGAATGAATGGGCCAAAGGCCAGTTTGACACGAATGAGAGAATGAATGGGCCAAAGGCCAGTCTTACATGAATGAGAGAATGAATAGGCCAAAGGCCAGTTTGACACGAATAAGAGAATGAATGGGTCAAAGGCCAGTCTGACATGAATGATAGTCTGACATGAATAAGAGAATGAATGGGCCAAAGGCCAGTCTGACATGAATGACAGTCTGACATGAATGATAGTCTGACATAAATAAGAGAATGAATGGGCAAAGGCCAGTCTGACATGAATAAGAGAATAAATGGGCCAAAGGCCAGTCTGACATGAATGATAGTCTGACATGAATAATGGTCTGACGTGAATGAATGGGCCAGAGGCCGTTGGATATGAATGAATGGGCCAGAGACCGGTTTGACATGAAAAATAGAATGAATGGGCCAAGGGCCAGTTTGACACTAATGAACACTAATGAAAGTATGAATGGGCCAAAGGCCAGTTTGACATAAATGGATTGGGCCCGAGGCCGTCTGATATGTTTGGAACTGCAGTCACCTGCCCTATGTATACCTATATATATATTAGATAGAATATGAATTGGGCCCAAGGCCGTTTGTCGTATGTTGTTCTAATATATCTTCTTTATTCGATATTGTTCACTGAGCTTTCGCTCACGCTCATTCATGTGTATGTAGGTGAGCCAAGAGCAGTCCAAACCCAGCCTCAGTGAAGTCTGTGTGGAATAACCAAGGTTTTTAGGAGTCAGCCCTTGCGTCTCATGCACGAGACACGTCTTTGCCCTTTTGCTATCTTGTGTCATTTTGTCATGTTGGCGAGGACTTTGGATACGTTTGTATATAGTTTTGATTGGCTAACCTAGACTTGAATGATCTTGTCTGTACAGAACTTTATGCTACTGTATTGCCTGATGTGAGTTATTAATATCTTTATGTATGGTTTGTTATAATGTGCTATGTAAGCACAGCTCTATGGACAAAGTTTTAAATTCTGCTTCCGTTTGGCCCCTTTACTCTGATGAGTTATATCTGATTTGGTTTAAGGCCATAGGTAATTTCAGGATTACCGGCCAGTTATGTCCTTAACCCATGGGGACGGGTTCGGGTCATGACAGAGTGGTATCAGAGCACGAGTTAATAACTCATACACTTGTCCAAATGAGCCATAAGGTGTCTAGAAAAGACTTAAGATGCATCCATTTGACAAATACATGATGTAAGCATTGAGAATATGTGATTATATGAGATATGAATTGTTGCACTAATGCATACAACAAGTTTTGTTTGTTATAATGCACGTACATGAACATACAAATTATAAGAAGTTGCTTATGTGCATTCGATTCTGCAAATGGGTGCCTATGTGGAATATGAATATGGTCAAATGTGTAATTATCTAGTAAGTGTTCTACACGCGATATCTGATAAGTATGCGATCGTCTGTTTTGCATATGATTAATTGTGCCTTGATGATACGTAAAATGAGAATATAACGACGTGCCTATGTACGAATGCACCTATATGTATTTGTGTTTATTTCTGTATTGGGCATTCCTTATTTGGCATGGCTTAATAAGAATTTGTGTAGATCATGGACAAGGTAAGGGCATACGAGTTGGCAGACTCTTCCACAGCCCGACTTGATAGACTGGAAAGAACAGTACAAGAAATGGCAAAGATCTTAAGACAACAGTATCAGTTGCCGCTACGGCAAGAACCTTTGCCGCCACCAGTGCGAGAGCACCAAGTGAATGTGTTGGAAGTCACAAAATATGTTGAGGTGCTAGACCAAACACTGATGACCAAAGCTAACATGAACCGATCTTTTGAATGGAAAAGCAATAGACAAGGCTTTTTCTCAAAGAAGAGGTCATTTAAAAAGCGAAATACAGGATCATCGCGCAGTTCAAACTCTACAAGGAATACAGCACTGACATGTAATGAATGTGGTAAGAAACACCGAGGAATTTGTTATTGAATTTCTGGGGCTTGTTCTAGGTGTGGTAAAATGGACCATACGGTAAGGAACTGTCCCCGAACTGAACAAAATGTGAATAAATCTTCTGCCTCAACTAGATTCGTACCAATGGTAGGAATTGCTAATCAGGATAGAGTAATCACACTCATCCCAGAAAGCGCTCAGAATATTGTGACCGTTATTCCAGGTATTTATACTGCCTATAAACGAATGCTTATGTGTTGATTGATTATGAATTAGTACATGTGTACATCCTTGCTTAGGATATCATTTGATTCGAGTCGGCATATTCTTTCATATCTGCTGCATGTGTATCTAGATTGGTTAGACCCACAAGATCGAGACTGTATTCATTGAAAGTATATGCTCCATTTGGAAAATTTACGAAATACGTATTGGGATATTGATTGACTCTGTACATGCACAGGTACATCTAAACCTATGCTCAGGGTGATTTGTTATATTATTGCCTTCAAATGAATAAACCACTGGAATTATGACTCTGTGATTGTGTGACTGAGTTGAGCACCCCAAATGATGAACTCTATAATTGTGAGACCATGTATTTTGATTGGTAGAAAATTGACTGGGCTATGTGACTATATTGGGCTTAACTCGTAAACCTATGATTTGTGACTAATTTGGAACTTTTGCGTAACTGACCCTATCTGATGTGCAACTGAGGAACTTTGTTTAATGTGTTACTGTGCACCATGTGCTTGCATATAAGATTTGGGAACTGCTGTATTAATTATGATACATACCTCTTGATATGAACAACTGCATGCATATGCAACTACACCTGAACTTATGTGGACAAAGCCATATTGTACATGACTTGAAATACTTTGATATAAACGGTTGTGATGAATGACTCTGATATGACTTTGAGAACCAATGGACTTAGGACATTCGTGAAACTATCGACTATGTACCTAAGCAACGAAGTATGCCTTACAGAACCAAATGAACCCTATTTGAGAAAACTTTTATCTGATTCGATCGATAAAACCTTTGTCTGATTTGGCCTGGTAGAACCCTCATTGGATATGATTTTATGAGACCTTGCTTGGATTGATTTGATAAGACCCTCTATCAAATTTGAATTTGTTAAGGGGGATTAAGAATTTCTTATAAATAAATAACCAGGTTATTCTTGGCAAGAAAACTGATAAACCCAAAACTTGAATCCGTTTGGAATACTTGACTTACTTAGAAGACCTTATGTGGGCTATCAATAAACTGATCTAACCATGAACACCATTGAGAACCAACCTTCAACTATTGAGGACATATGTGTTAAAAACAAACTGGATTGTGCAAATCCAGTGATTGGGCGTCGTAAGGAACAATGCTTGTGTGCTATCATATTCTTGCTTATTTGACGCTATGGAAACTGATGACAGCAGATTGATTTGATTGTAAACGGTACTGAATATTTATCTTCGACTAATCAGAATATGTTTCATATGTCTGCTTCAGTATTATCGGATTTTTGGAAATCAGGTTATGGTGAGTGGTATTGTGTTTGTTTTGATGACATTCTTGAGACGTCCTTTCGTGCTAGGGGACGTTAAGCCTATGTAGCACCTTTATTGAGAAATGTCTTTTGCCACCGACGGTTTTGTACGGATGGGTTTGTCTAATCGATCTCGGGTCGGCCATCGACGGTCGTGAACAGGTGTGCTTTGATTCTGAGACGATTATTCCCTTGTTTTGTCCAGAATGTCATCCTTTGGTATTATGTAGATGTTATTGACATCCAAGAAACCTTGATTATCCATAAGTGTGTGAATTCAGTACGCCTTGTGTAAATAACTGCTCAATGCCATTATATTTTGCAATTGGGGCTCTGAGGATGTGCAAATTGTGTTTAACATGTGATTGGTTGTTTTTAATATTACCTTTAACACCATGGGGATTAGTATGTGAATTGCCTTATGCTTTTAACGACTATCAGATAATGTGGAAAGACTCGATAGAACAAGGGATTGAATATTGAACTGAATTGTAAACTGTAAACTATTGAATGAATTGAGAACATGTGTATAGTGGTAGAAATCGACAACTTTGATGTTATTATACTTTACAATCAGTATTATGGGGATATGTGGACTATGTGCATTGTATGAGTAATTGCTTCGATGCTATCTTTGTTGATTTGGGAATCAGTATCTGGATCCACTTTATATTCCTGAAGACTTTGATTAACCTTGGGTAACTATGATGAGTCACTGAACTAAATACCGAATTGGATTGTGAATTGTGGAATTGTTGGAAAATGAATTGAACTTCTGTGACAAGAAAATCGTTGAATTGGTGTCCAAATGTTTTCAGTGTCAACAAGTCGAAGTTGAACATCGGATGTAGACGGGACTACTTCGACCTCTCTCCATTTCGGAACAGAAATAGGAATGTATGGCTACGAATTTCATTGTGGGACTACCTTGAGCACCCAAAGTATAAGTCCCGTTTGGGTTATTGTATGAAGAATTACTAAGTTTGCCCATTTCCTCTCTGTAAAATTTTCGTATGATGTTTGTAGACTAGCCACTGTTTACATCAATAAGATTGCTCGTTTGCATGGGGTCCCAGTATCTATTGTTTTAGACAGGAATCCTAAAATGCGTTTAAATTCTGACAAGCCTTCGAGAGGCAATGGGAACTGAATTGTGAGTCAGCGCTACTTTCCATCTGCAAATTGATGTATAATCAAAAAGAACTTTTGGGAGAAATGCTCCAAATATATGCAGTAGATTTTTCAGGGAATTTGGAAGATCTATCCATTATTGGCAGACCTTGCTTACAACCACAGCTTACACTCTAGTTTTGGTGTAACACCATACAAACCTTGTATAGAGGAAATGGTAAGTCTCTGACTGATTGAGAACAGAGTGTTGCTTGATTTTGAAACTAAGTAAACGACTATAAAAAAGGATTAGAACCGTTGAATGAAAAGTGTTCCGAATTGTGTTCGACTAAAGGTGAAACAAGTTTGGAGGACCAAACATCCTAAAGAGGGGAAGACTATGATAACCTTGTTCCGTACTATGCTAATTGGTCCTTATTATGAATATTATTATGTGTTTGATATGTTTATGTGTGCCATTTATGTGAAAATATGTGGTTTTGAATTTCTATCTGTTCACCGTAGGAATATCTGTTTGATTATTTGCTTTAGAATTTAAATTGAAAGCCTTATCGGCCACAGAAACCAAAATTGATTGCGCCATTGTGATTGGCATAATTTTTAGAGTCTACGGTGAAATTTAATTGAAAATTGATTCAGATCAGATTAATTAGATTAAATTAATGCTATAGTGCCTAATTATTTAATATTAGCAATTATAATTTAGGGAAATTATATAAGTGGGGCACTATACACCCAATTCTCCTTCTTAGCTTCATTTTGGCTGATTTTGAACTCAAAAAAAGAGAGAGGGCCGGCTAGAGAGAGAGAGGGGGAAACAATTGAAGATTTGCTCAAGAAGCTTGAATAAATTGAAGACTAACTCAAGATTTGACCATAAATTGGGGAGATTGAGCTTCTACGTGAGCAATTGATTATGAAGTTATGAGTTTAATGTTGTAATTTGTGAATTCAAAGTTGAATGATGATAAAGAATATGAATTGAGTTAGTTTTGTTGAATTTGAAGTCAATAGACACATGCATGTAGGAAATTGCTATAAATTTCCATGTTTGAGCATAAAGTGTGTAATCCATGTTGAATGTGAATGAAGTCCATGTATTTGATCATCTCTTCACCAATTAAGTTGAGAATAATGAGTATCTCCAACATGCAAGTGCAAATCATGAAAGTGTGAGCTTTGAATGTTTGAATTTAGTGTGTTGGTGATGAGTTTGAGTCAATTTGGAACATGCATGTAAGTAATTCTTGGAATTGAGCTTCATAATGTTGTAATTTGGTGTTTGTACCATGTTAGTACATGTATATGCAAAGTTTGAGCCAAAATCATGTGTTTAGAGCTTTTGAATGTCAAGTTGAAGCTCAAGAACATGTTCTGGAAAATCCAGAAATTTTGATGTCCGCTCGAGCGTAAACTACGAGCTCCCAGTATTTTCTGCAGACATGACGTCCGCTCGAGCGGAGAAGTTCACACTCAAGTGGGGAGCTATGTAGATAGATCTTCAGCTCGAGCATCTGAGTTCGCGCTCAAGCGTGAAAATGTTGTATCCAGTACTTTTGCTGTCACAACCCAAACTTGCCCCTAAAAGTCCGGGCATGACCCATTTAGAAACAGACATATAACCCTGTATATATAACATATAGGGGCCTTATCGGAAGCATAAACTTATAAAAGAATGTTAAACCTAACAAACTCAATTGAGCTGCTTCTAATATGCCAGGATCTTACACATCATATGCACCGTATAGAAAAGATAAAATCCCAAACATACAAAGCTTCATACACATACATATATATATGTACATACACAGTCCCAGCCCTAACATCAGGCGTTAACAAAAGAAGCCATTGAAATTATTTACATTTAAACCTTAGATATGCAATCAAAATAGGCCTGTCAACTTAATAAATGCCACAAAATAGATGGCCTTGCAAGGTGCCTATACATATGAGGGTTGACAAAGGAGACGGGTGTCCTGGCTAGGACTGACCACCTGGTAGGTTACCTACAGAAACGGACATAACACAGAGTAAGCCAAGCTCAGTGAGTAGTGATTCTGAAATAAAATGATGCTAAACTTGAGACATAATAGAGTAATGCATCGAGAAAAAGTACAGAGTTCATATAGTTAGTCTGATTCTGTGCTAAGTACATAAAGGCTTGAGGCCCAATCTTGCAACATAATCATGATGGATATAAGCCCTTGCGTATAATGGCACGAAGCCCTTGAAACATGCTGGCTAGAAGCCCTTAAATAGATGGCTTGAAGCCCTTAAACATGGTGGCGTTAAGCCCTTGAGCATAGTGGCACGAGGCCCTTACATAAGTTGGCATTAAGCCCTTGAATCAGTCTTGTTTGAACTCAAGAGGTGTCTCGCACAGACTCTAGAGGTGGCTTACATCGTAGCACTTAGTTCCATGTAGCACTTTGTTTCACATTGTAATAACAGAATAACTTGGTTTCAGAGTCTTACTAAACGAACATTTTTCATCTTTTCCATTTCTTTCTTTACATATGTTGAAACATAACATAGTTGCATTTTATGTATGAACATAATACTTATGACAATCATAAGCTACATTTGTATATATATTGGTACTACTACTCACAATGTTGAGATGACGTGTTACTTCCTTCCGGAGTGTGTCCTGCACACATTCAAAACTTATACATTAGTTCATGTTTCCTCCTCAATTTATCTTTTGTTTCACTTCACTTCGAAGGAGCGTATCAATATCAAAACAACCTCAAATACATATTTCAACCATATTAGAGAATTCTACACGCAAAATGGAGCAAACAGGGTTTTTCAGCATGAGCCGCGCGTCATTTGTGAGCCCTTGCGTCGGTGATTGGCCCGCACGCGTGTGACCGAGGTCCCGCACGTGCTTTTTAAGCAGAACAAAAACACAAAAATTCAGCATTTGCCGCACGTGCGGCAGTGACTCCCACACGTGCGGCGATTGTCCAGTTTGGGTCCGAAAATTGCAACAAAATTCTATCTTTTGGGGAATGTTTTCAAGGCTCAAGGATGGATCTTTTCATGGCTAAATCATGGTGCAAAAACATGTAATTAAGGTACATCATACCATCATTTAACTTGAATTAAACCCATGAACACAACTCAACTAATTTGAACAAAGTGGAAGTTCACAACATGATTTCAATCTTAAGGCTCTTAACTTACATACATATAACATAGACATACAAAACATGGCATAAGCATGAATACCAATTTGGTAAGTAAGAGACAAGATGTAAGCTCCTACTAGATAATTTGAATTGGATTCAAAATACACAATAATAGGATTATTATCAACTTCAACATACTCCTCTAGATCATACAAGTTCAAGAACTTTTTATGCCAAATTAAGGAAGAGGATTGGATTAGGGAATTTAACCTTACCTTAGCTTCAATCTCTCTCAATTCTCCCTTGTTTCTAACCTCTCTTCTCCTTTCTCTTCCCAGGAAAATTTTGAACTAAGTCTAAGGCTTAAAGCTCAAGAACACACTCATATATATAGAGAGCTAATAAGACAAAAATCAATCGTTTAATCATCCCAAATTGAAATTTCACAACATTGCTTAATATTACCTAAAAATCATGCTGATCGCATATATGAAATCAATTTCAGATAATTAAGTCACTAAAGCTTCCAATTTCTGATTCAAACGTTCTAACATAACAGATACTTTTATTCTTTGGACAGATAGACATCTTTAAACATATGATTCACTTACTTAACTTTAATTTCTCATAGGGTTTCACAGTAAGTATTCAAAAGCATAAAACAAGAACTGAACATATATCAGGAAACTTGTTCGAGGGTCGAGTTATTACATTTGCTAACCTCATGGGTCCGCTCGAGCGGGAAAGTCCACGCTCAAGCGGGGACCCCTATTTCTAAAATTTTGAAAATACATTCTGTGTTTTGTTTTTCGTTCCCCTTCACTTCTAAGTACTCTTAGGTATGCATTAAGCATTGTAAATGAGTTAAAAGGGATAAGAATAAAGCCTAAAGAGGAATATGTGAATTAAGAACGGATTGAATCATTTGTGACCCATTTGTGTTATGTAATGTGTAGGGTCAAGCCCCAGGACAAATCAACCAACAGATCACTGTGAGTAGTATCTTAATAAAGATATCTGGAATATGCTATTTGTCCAATTGCTTAGCTTTCTATAAGTCTGTTAATTTGAATTGTGGACAAACGTTTGCTATGCCTAAAGAGCGAATGGGCCAAAGGCCAATTCGATACAAAAATGTGAATGGGCCGAAGACCAGTCTGACATGAATGAAAATGTGAATGGGCCGAAGACCAATCTGACATGAATGATAAAGTGAATGGGCCAAAGGCCAGTTTGACATGTATGACATAAATGAATGGGCCAGAGGCCGTATGACATGAATGAATGGGCCAAAGGCAAATTTGACACGAATGAGAGAATGAATGGGCCAAAGGCCAGTCTGATATGAATGAGAGAATTAATGGGCCAAAGGCCAGTTTGACATGAATGGATTGGGCCCGAGGCCATCTGATATGTTTGGAACTACAGTCACCTGCCCTATGTATACCTATATATATTGGATAGAATATGAATTGGGCCCAAGGCCGTTTGTCGTATGTTGTTCTAATGTATCTTCTTTATTCAATATTGTTCACTGAACTTTCGCTCATGGTCATTCATGTCTATGTAGTTGAGCCAAGAGCGGTCCAAACCCAGCCTCAGTGAAGTCTATGTGAACAACCAAGGTTTTGAAAAGTCAGCCCTTGCGTCTCACGCACGAAACATGTCTTTGCCCTTTTGCTATCTTGTGTCATTTTGTCATGTTGGCGAGGACTTTGGATACGTTTGTATATAGTTTTGATTGGCTGACCTAGACTTGAATGATCTTGTCTGTACAGAACTTTATGCTACTGTATTGTCTGATGTGAGTTATTAATATCTTTATGTATGGTTTGTTACGATATGCCATGTAAGCACAGCTCTATGGACAAAGTTTTAAATTATGCTTCTGTTTGGCCCCTTTGATGAGTTATGTCTGATTTGGTTTGAGGTCGTAGGTAATTTCAGGATTACCGGCCAGTTATGTCCTTAACCCATGGAGGTGGGTTCGGGTCATGACAATACAGGCCTTCACCCGTAATATGCCTGATGTAATTTTTCAAGCAATTTTGTGAATTACATTCACATGAGCTGCAAAAACAAGAAGATCATGATCCATTCCAAATTGCATTGCCATGCTATGTGGAAAATATTGCTCTATTCAGTTGAATCCAACCAGCTCACAAACTCTCAAACATTTTGCAAAGGACTCAAAATCTTCATCCAAACCAGAACCAATTAGTACCCACTCTTCCTTCTCACTATAAAACCTAAAAACAACTTATTCTTCATATCTATTGCATAAGGGCACCATTGAAAACACTCTCTATCCCATTCTATAGCCTTATCCATGTCGCCTTGTGTTGGCTCAAATTCTAGAAGCCAAGCAAATTGGCCAATTGCAGCCAAGCAACAAGTTACACTGCAAAGAACAAGTTGGCAAGTTGCCAACACTTCAAAATACAATTTGTTCCCAAGAATTGTTGTATAAATAAGGGTGCAAGTAGTGTGCAAGAAGAGTGCAAGCAAGTGTGAGCAAAGTGTGATAGAAGAGAGTGAGAGAGGTGAGGTTGACAAAGACAGAAACAAGTTGTAATTTTTCTCCTCAAATTAGTGAAATCCACTGCCATTGACATAGGCACATTGCTGAACCGTGTAAATCTTCTTGTTTTCTTGTGACTGTTTATTTGGTGTCTGTTTCTGGTTCCTGGTCACAACAATCCGCATGCCTGGGATTCAATTTCTTCACGTTGGCCCATCAAGCAAAACTAGGCAAACCATCTCCAATTGAATTCGGGTTTGGCCTCAAATTTGAAAATCTCTCCCAAACCTGAATCTAAATCAATTGAAAAGGAGCCCAAAGTTCCTATGTAGATAGTTCCTTAGTCTCCAAATTGTTTGAAACAATTACAATCCTTTATTTTAACAAGTTCAAGTCTTTGTAAAGACTAGCAAGAAAAGTCATTGCGAGCGATTTTTTAGTACCTGAAGCTAAAAGAACTACAATGGAAAATACCTATTTTCTAACAGTATCAAATGGAGGTGTTCGGAATACAACCTCGACAACCACACAACGAGAAAAGCCTTGTGCTCAATTTTGCAGTCTGTTAGCATGAATCATTTGGTCCAACCAAATTGAGATGCCTTTTTGTAGGAAGTTCTTCCGAGTTCTAATTGCGCTTTGAGCAATATATTTTAGACAAAGTTCTAAAAAGTGATTGCGGTCGACGTAAAAGTGGCGGTAGCGCAGTTGCAGTTGCAGGGTGTAAAGGCTATAGTCCAACGATTGCAATAATCGAAACCGTGAATTTTTTTATTTTTTACATAATTTGAAAAAAACTTACTGATACGCATATTTTTTTTCCCAGAATCATATCTACTGGGTTTTAAAATAAATTTTGATCAATTTTTGATAATTTTTAAGTATGATCCAATATATTTTATATTTTTAAATCACAATAAAATGAGTTTTTTACATTTTATTTCAATAATTAATGACTTTGTATGTCGTCAATCCATATTACACTTGTGGCAAAATTTTCTTCTATTGGACTTAGATGTATAAAATTATTTTTTTAATTATTATACTTGTGAAAGTATATATAGATTTTAACTTGAATAGTTTTAAAAAAGTATACATCCTTAATGAAAGAACTTGACAAAATATATAACATCATATCACAATTCATAGATGATAGAGATTACATTTTACATAATGTTACTACTAAAATTACATAACATCACCACCAAAATGAGTGACGTGATGCATCTTAGGATTCAGATTGTTAAGATTGATTGTTGTTTCTATATTCACCCTCATCCACTAGGAAATATATAAGTGAATGTTGCCATCATGTTGTCCCTTTTTGTTTGGTGCCCTGAGAGAAAAAATGGATACCTTGGCTGAAAAAGATCGACATACTCTTTTTGGGTTTGTAGATAATTTAGCAAAGCGTACCCTGGAGAACCATATTGTTTGAGGGGACCAAGGGTAATTTTGTTGAGGCAGGTAAGGATAGCTCTAGATATCACTGCTATAGGATGGGTAAGGGTGATAAGGGTAACTCTGACTACTATCAGATGAATCAAACTATTGTTCTCTGCTTGTTATTCTTCTTTCATCCCTACGTGTATCACTATCACGAAACCTCCTAGGTAGTTTGGGTAAAGGTGCAACAGGTTCTCCAACATTATAATGTCCTCCAACATCGCATAATCCAAATCATCTAATGAAATCTTCATTTCCTGCACCAAAACTAGTACTAGTACTATCATCACCACAATCATCGCCACTATCACCGTGAGAAGTGCCTCCACTGTCACCATCACCACCTCCTACATCAGATGGTGTCAAACCACCACTATTGTCACTTTGAGTTGGCGTAGGAGTTGAGCTTTGATAAGTGCATCGAGAGATGACTAAGGCTAGACAAGCAAGTATTCCTTCACAGCAACAATACGAGGAAAGGCAAACATTTAGATGATGTGTTGCTGGTCATGGATCACAATATGATGCAGTTGGTAGTTCTGGTGCAAGGGTAATGGTCAAAGAATGCTAAAAGAGTAAAGTATTTTTGGGCTTTTTCGTCGATCACAATCCGTGCGTAAAACTAGTGGGAGTGAACGTAATTGGCTTAAGCTCAATGCTTTTGAAACAAGGTTGAGAGCAATGGATGTAGAACTCTAAAAGAGCAAAAGTACAAAGCAGCGAAAAATCTCTAAAATGAATTTACAGAAGTTAATGAAGAGATTGGGATGGGCAGTGTCCAAATTTATGCTATATAATCATATTCCATTCAATACAGTTAATTCAAAGCATACACAACCCATGTTTGATGTTGTTGATGAAGTAGGGCCAGGGTAAAGGGTCCTAGTGGCTTTCTGAAGTATATTTGGGCATGGAGCATGATGAAATGCCGAAATAGATAGGATCATTCAAGGAAAATTAGGCAAAGAGATGTGTATCCATCATGTGTGATGGTTGAAGCTATCTAACTCGGCAGCACATCAACTTCTTGGTATACTGCAATAGATGTACTATATTTCACAAATCAATTGATGCCTCTAATATTAGTAGTAGGATTGCTGAATATTATTTTGGGTTGTTAGATAAAGTTGTTGATGAAATTGGAGAGCAATACGTTGTTCAAGTGGTGACTAATAATGAACCTGCACTAAAAGTTGCCGGCAAAATGTTGATGAGAAAAAGGAAACATTTATATTGGATAGCTTGTTCGATCAATCTTATGCTAAAAGACATCCCATAAGAAAAGTGTAGCAAAGGTGATTGCAGATGGTAAAACCATCACGAATTTGATTTATAATACTGGATAGGTGTTGGATTTAATGAGAAAATTCACTGAAGATAGAGAATTGCTTCGACCTCCCATCACTAGATTTGTTACAAAATTTATTGACATTTAGAGTATTGTTAGATATAAACAACAATTGAGAGCTATGTTTAATAGTGATGAGTGGAAGAATTCTAGATGGGGAAGGCAAATACTGGGCAACCTTACATGGTCAGAAAAATTATTTTAGAAAAGCAGTTTTGGCAAAAAGTAACAGAGCTTTGTAAAGTTCATGAGCCACTAGTGAGAGTATTGAGGTTGGTTAATGGGAATGAGAAGTCAACAATGGGATTCATCTATAAAGCTATAGCTAGAGCAAAGCTGGTAATTAAAAGAGATTGTCGCTACTACACCGAGTATGTCATGACCCGAACCCGCCCCTATGGGTTAAGGACATAACCGGCCAGTAATCTTGAGATTACCTACGGCCTTGAAACAAAACAGACATAACTCAACAGAGTAAAGCGGCCAAACGGAAGCAATAATTTAAAACTTTGTCCATAGAGCCGTGCTTATATGCACTCAAAACAAACCATGCACACATACATTAATAACCCACAACAAAAATACAGTACCATAAAATCCTTTATAGACAGGA
Source organism: Camellia lanceoleosa (assembly GCA_025200525.1). NCBI lineage: Eukaryota > Viridiplantae > Streptophyta > Magnoliopsida > Ericales > Theaceae > Camellia > Camellia lanceoleosa. The sequence continues at coordinate 123,760,091 of CM045765.1, forward strand.
TCATCTAAACTGAGTCAACCCATATCAAAACTATATACCGATACACACAAGGTCCTTGCCAACAAGACAAAATATAAATACATAACAAAATGGCAAGGTTGGGTCTCGTGCATGAGACACAAGGCTGACTCTCCAAAACTCATGTTCTTCCTGGCAAACTTCACTGGGGCTGGGTTTGGACTTCCCTCGGCTCACCTACAAACACATGAATGAGCGTGAGTGATAGCCCAATGAATAATATCAATTCAGATACAGAAGTTACATAACAATGTAGAACAACATATTCTAAACGGCCTTGGGCCCAATTGATATTTCTATTTAATAGATGTATAATTATACGAAATTCAAATCAAGTGACTGTAGTTCCAAACATTCTGGTCTTTGGCCCATTCGTGGTTCCATTCATGTCAAAACGGCCTTCGGCCCATTCATTTATGTCAAAACAGCCTTCGGCCCATTCATTTCTGTCAAAATGGCCTTCAGCCCATTCGTTTACATCAAACGGCCTTCAGCCCATACATTCGTATCAAAATGGCCTTCGGCCCACTCATTCATGTCAAAATGACCTTAGGTCCATTCATATATGTCAAAACGACCTTCGGTCCACTCATTTCTATCAAAACAACCTTTGGTCCATTCATTTCTGTCAAAACGACCTTCGGTCCATTCGCTTACGTCAAAACAACCTTCGGCCCATACATTCGTGTCAAAACGACCTTAGGTCCATTTATTTCTATCAAAACGACCTTAGGTCCATTTATTCATATCAAAATGACCTTCAGTCCATTCTTTCGTTCATGTCAGACTTTTGTCCACAATCCCAATTAGCAACTCATAAAGCTTATAAGGGAATAAACAGTTGGACATTGCTAAGGTTTCAAATATCGATATTACTCACAGTGATCGGCTTGTGGATTCGCCTTGGAGCTTGACCCTTCCATGAACACAAAAGGGTCATTAACAATTCAATCCGTTCCTTAATACACATATTCCTCTTTAGGCTTTATTCTTATCTCATTAACTCATTTACAATGCTTAACATATGTCTAAGAGTGCTTACAAGTGAAAGAGAATGGAAAACGAAACACAGAACGCATGAACAAAGTTTCAGAAAGCAGGGTCCCCGCTCGAGCGTGGACTTCCTCGCTCGAGCGAACCCAAGAGGCCTGCAAAAGTACTGGTTACCTCAAAATTACGCTCAAGCATTAATTAGGGAGCTCGAGCGGAAGGCCTGTCTACAACAGCTCCCCGCTCGAGCGTGAAACATCCCGCTCGAGCGAAGATCCAACTCTGCAAAAAGTGCTAGGAGCACGATTTTCCCGCTCGAGCGTCATGTTCCCCGCTCGAGCGGATCTCAAAATTCTAGAAAACCCAGAATTGTGTTCTTGAGCTTCATTTCGACTTCCAACCAACAATTCATGCATATAATGGCTCAAATTACTCATAGACATGTACTAACATGGTACAAGCATAAATTACAAATTGAAGCTCAATTTCATAATTTATTTGCATGCATGTCCCAAAATATCACAACTCATCACCAACATACTCAAAATCAAACATTCAAGACTTATACTCCCATGATTTGGACATGCATGCCCTTTTTGACTTCATATTCACTTCAAATAATGCAATTAGTGCTCATTCCCATAAAATTCGACAAAGACAAGCTTGCATATGGGATTACACTACCAATCTTTCACAATTTCACAAATTACATGCTAGATTTGTGATTCCATGGGAGTTCATTACATGCATGCCCATATCAAGCCTCAATTTCAACAAAATTAGCTCAAATCATGCTCTTGATCACAAACAACTCTTGAACACACAAGATTACACATTAAACTCATGAATTCAAGAATCAATGCTTACCTAGAGGCTCAATTCTCTCAATTTATGATCCAATTTAGAGTTGGCCTTCAAATTCCAAGCCTTCAAAATCAAACTCTCAATTTCTTTCACCCTCTCCCTCTTAGCCGACCCTCCCTCCTTCTTTGAGTCCAAAAATCAGCCAAAATGCACTAAGGGAAGGAATTTGAGGGTGTAGAGTCTTTACAACATAACCCACTAACTATTATTTAATAATATTAAATAATTGGGCACTAAATCATCAATATTAATCTGGTTAATTTGATCCAAATCAATTTTCAATTAAATTTCACCGTAGGCTCTAAAAATTATGCCAATCACAATGGCATAATCAATTTTGGGTTCTATGGCCGATAAGGCCTTCAATCTAATTTCCGAAGCGAGAGAATCAAACAGATATTCCTACAGTGAACAGATAGAAATTCAAAACCACATATTTTCACACAATGGCACATGAAATCATATCAAACACATAATCATATTCAAATTAAGGACCAATTAGCATATTCCGGAACAGGGGTATCACAGAGTATTGGAAAATTATTGATACTCGATGGTCTTTTTAATTACACCAAGATTTGCTTGCAGCTAGTAAGTGTTATAATTTCAATTATAACATGTATATTTACTTTCAATTACTAATTACAATTTTATTTTTGAAGGATTTTTTTTTAAATCCTCAATTCTAATATGGTGTTACCTCATCTAATGAAATAATAAGAGAAGTGATGGATGGACTTGAAAATGTAATTAACAAATTAGGGCCTAACATGGATGCTTAAGTAAAAGCAACAAATCAAGTATGTGTCAATTATTTAAATTTTAATAGTAATAATTTACTTTTGTAAATTTTACTTCTGATGATAGCCATAAATTGTAGTTGTTGTTGTTTCGAGATAAACAAGAAACTTCTGGAACTCTTTTAGCACAAAAAGCATGAAAATAATCAAATCCAAATTTTATTTTGAAAATTACAAATTTACAATACATGAATACTTAAATAATTTTCTATCTTATTTTGACTTATGTCTAATGTAATGTAATTTTGTGCAGCTAAGTGGTGGATTCTTTATGGTAATTGTGCTCCTTAACTTCAAAAAATAACTGTGAAAGTGTTAAGTCAAACCACCATATAATTTCACTGTGAACATAATTGGAGTACTTTAACTCTCATCTATACGAAAACAAGGAATAGATTGAAATATAAGAAAATCGAAAAATTAGACTTCATCACCTACAACATGAGATTAGATTTTTTTTTTTTTTTTTTTTTTTTTTATTGGCAAATGTTAGTTGTTAGTTGTTAGATTAGCACCTATGGGAGAAAATCTCCCCATCCTTAGCAAAGCACCTAAGTGCTTGCACTCCCTTAATTCGACTCTCCTAAGGGGAATTGAACCCATGACCTCCTTAGGGGTTGTGAAAACCCGAATATAAAAATTAAGTAAATAATTAAATAATAATAATATTACAATCTCAAATATTTTGATGGTGAATCCTAAAGTGCAAATTAAATATTATTGGAGGATCTTTTAACTAATTTTAAACTTAAAATTAATTTGTGGTGAAAGCATTTAATTTAGAGGCAAGATTTATTATTATTTTTTTTTAAATATTGAGGGCAAGTTAGTAAGTATGTTTTGTTATAATAATAGTTATATTTTATTTAATTAATGTGTTAGAAAATAAAGTAATATAAATATAATATTTTAGGGCCTTTTTGTGTAGATATATAAAGTAACCCTAAGTTGCCTAATACAATATATAACAACCCTAGGGTTCCTAATCAACACTATAGCAAAGAAGAAACACACCACGTGAGAGAAGGGTTGAGAGAAATAAGAAGAAGAAAAATAAAGGGTTGCAAACAAAGAAGGATTTTTGGGTGTGTGGTAGGTCTTTATCTTTCTTCTTCCTTTTGGTTTTGTTTTATCCTTATTCTATTATTATTTTATTCATTCATGGAGGTCGTAGGTTTATATATTTCGTATATATATATGTACGGGGGCGAAATATCCTTTGCTCTCCGTACGCCTTGAACGTTAAGCTTCTGATGACGGCGTACATCTTTGCAACACAAAAATGGTGAGCTACCCGGCGGTGGTGTGCCGGAAAAACCCTCCGACGATCAAGTCAGTTCTTTAAGGAAGAAGACAGTGAGAGGAGAGTATTAGTGAGAGTGAATTCCTTACCTCCAGCCTTCGCCATTCTCCCTATTTCTAGGCTGGCCATCCAGCCCAAGATTGTGCGTGCACTACCTCTGCTGCCCTTCCCTGGACAGGTGGCAGTGCTCGCCTCTCACCACCTTACGCGTGTAAAGGTCTTGTCCTTCCACCAGTACACACAGAACTGTCTAACGGTATTGAGGCATTCGTGGAGCAGATGTCCCCTCCCTCACGCTATTGCCCCAGGTGGCATCATTAACCGGGGTACCATGACCGGCCTATTACTTGTGGAAGATCACCTTTACGCCTACACAACCGAGCTATATACCGCCGAACTGTCCCTTGCGATCGTGTGAAAGCCAGACCACCTCGGCCGAGCTACCTCTGACCGATTCATCAGGACCAACCGGTTGCGAGGCATGCCGGCCTCCAACCATCCCTTCTAAATTCTCGGCTACAAGGAACCACTCACCTCGGTTGGCCGGTCGGAGGCGTGCCGGCCTCGCTGCAGCCTTGGCCCAGCTCGAGTCATCCAATAGCTCGGTTACCACTCGCCATTCCGAACTCCGTCCAGAACACAGCTCAGTTAGGGCCAGTTTGCGCTTGCTCGGTCAATGTCCCCGACCGCGCAAGTCACTCGCGTCAACAGAGTTAGCTCGGCGCCGTGCACTCCGCTAAGTCTCACATCACCTCAGCTTGGCCGTACTGTCGTGCAAATCTTCCCTCTCAATTGCCCCTTAAACCCATCCGAGCTATCGTGATTGGGTTTATCACCGTGTCTGAGCTAAGGTCGAGTTGTACTCCTGTCAGGCCGAGCTCGATTGGGTTAATGTCTGCCGCCGAGCCACGGTTCAGTTGTGCCACAACCAAGCCGCGTGTCGAGACATATCGCCGATCATTCTCAATTGGCGCCACTAACTCCGATCCCATCAAAATGCAATTTGTCTTGGCGCCTTTCGGGGCCACGTGGCGGTCGTATTCATCGACACCGCCTTTTCAGGGCCACGTGGCGTCTCCTTATTGGGTCGTGCGGCAAGACGCACACAATTCAAGCAGCTTGACCGTTTGGTTTCCACCCTTTCTTAAACGCCATTCGAAGGGTTTTAACCCTTCACTTTTCAGCCTCTACTCAGTCTTCAAAAACCCTAGCTCTCCAAAACTCTTGCCCTCCTTTGCCATTGCCGTTTTCAAGCTCCTATCTCCATTTCTGCCGCTGCAGTCGAGCTTTCGAGGGAGAGAGCTTCACTCGTCTTCGTGTATAGGTAAGCATCCTCGCCCCTCTCATTGCATGTCACTTTTCCAGTTCTTCATTTTCGGACTGTCATTCCACTGTTCTTCGTGCTCGCTTTTGGTTGTTTTATGCCTATGGCCTTTAAGCAAACCCTCAGAATTTGATATGAACAGTTCGAATATGGACTAAACCGAGCATAATGCTCGTTTAGATCTGTAGGTAGAGCTCCAGCCGAGCAAAAAACTGTTTGTGGCTTCATGTAGAAGTTGCGACCGGGCTGGGTGTTCCACCAGATCGATGAGTAGAGTGAGCCGAACTAAAAATCGTGAAAACTCCGCCTGGTACCTTGACCGAGCTGAAGGATCAACTAGATCCTACATGTAGCCTTAACCGAGCTAGAATCGAACTAGGAGGATTAGGGACACATGTAGTTAAACCGAGCTGAGACTTGTCGGTCAAAACACCAATCCTTTCCTAAGCTATTTCCACTAGGAGCCGCGTAATATCTGCCGTGCTAACCCTTGGCCTAATTTTTCAATATGCAGAACAAATAGGACCGACCAAGCCCTTCAGCGTCACAACTGGTGGAGCTCAAAGCCCGAGCAACCACACAACATTTTTGACCGAGATACAGAGTAAATAAGACCGACCTAGATGGGAAAATACCGGTTTATGGTCAGCACGCCCGGCGCGATGGCTGAGTTCCGTGAAGACTACAACATCCCGGACGACGTAGTCTTAGAACTCGCTAAAAAAGGGGATACTCAGTGGGGAGACTTAGACCGGTGCCCCTTCACGGTCGTTTCCATTGTCGAGGGAGGGCTCCGCTTCCCCGTGCAGCCATTGATCTGCAAATTTTTGAGGCAGACAAGGCTCTGTCCTACCCAAGTCTCCACAAATACGTTCAAGATAATAAATGGCGTCGCCGAGCTGAACCGAAGGCTCGGTCTTAATCTCGGCCTCATGAAATTTTCCTGTCTGACCTCAGTAAAAATAAGGGTGGGTTTTGCTGGTACCTTAAGGTAAAGAAGGGCCGAGCAAAACTCGTAGAGGGCAACCCGGACAAGGAAGCCAACGATGATGATTTCCTCTGGGTGTCCGGTAATTATGAGGACACCGAGGCGCGCATACCGGGCTGGTACATTAGGAGAGATTTCGGCCATTCTGGTGAGTACCCCAGCTCACCGTGCTATCATTATAATGCGTCAATTTCTTTATTATGTTGCACCGGTCTAACACTTGTCTTCCTCTTGCAGATAGACACTTGGCAGCGGACTATCATCAGGCCAACCAAGAAGCAATCCGAGCTCTGCTTTGTCACCCCGAGGAAGAGAGAGAAGCCTCGAAACTGCTCGGTTTCGAACAAACATACCACTACCAGGCACTGCGCAAAAGTCGCGTGACCGACTTTCTGCGCGCTCCATCTCCAGAGCCAGACCCTACTCTTCCACCGATCAGACTCGTTCCACTCACCGCCGAGTAGGAAATGGCGAAAATCCGAGCGATCAAGTCTATGATCACTGGAGAGGAGGGTGAGTCCCAGCCTCCAGAAGCGACCGGGGGAACATCCTCCACCCCCGCCGGTCAGACAGAAGGAGCGGTGCTCGCCCTGGCCAGCGAACAACAGGGTGGCCGGCCAAAGAAAAGGCTGAGGAAGGAGAAGGCCGGGCAAAACCTTGTGGACGAAGACTCCACCGAGCTTGGTTCCAACGAGCTGGGCGACCAGGCCGGGCAGCAACAGCCCGGCAAATCAAAGGGCAAGGGACCCGCCACCCCAGTCTGGCGCCGAAGTTCAGATATCTCGAAAGCGATCTCCGCCGAAGACTCGGTCTATGCGGACAAGGACTACTCGCTTGGTTTCAATTTGACCAAGGGGTTGATCCTGCCCGCCGATATGAAAAAGCATGAGGAGCTAGCCGACCTCAAGGTTCTCCGCTCGGCGGCAAAATCTATTGTGCTGGTGAGTTCTCCATTTTTTTGTTTTTTGTTCTCAACTGTTTGCTCGGTTTCGGGATGCTAACGATCTGTTATTTGCTTGCAGGCCGCGCAGAAAAATTACCTTGCCCACGACCGCATGATCAAACTGCGGCAAAGTCTGCGCGATGCCATCTCGGAGAACAAGGCCCAGAAGGCCGAGATAGAGAAACTTCGAAATGAGCAAGGCGATTGCGGACCCGGCGAGGATGCCTTGCGGTGATGGTCGGCCGTGATGCGGACAAGCAAAAGGCCGTGAAGCCGACCAAGGCTCGGTACCTCGCCGAGCTGAGGAAGCTTCATGACGCCAACAAAGAAGCCTTGGAGAAGGCGGTCGAGGACGCCGAGGACCGAGGATATAAGCAGGGCGAAAAGACCTCTGGCGCCAAGTCAGCGACAAAGGACATCTTTTTCGGTCGGTGGAAAAGCCCGTGGAAAAAGTTGGTGCAGGTCGAGACTCGCTATGTTCATCAATCTGCCGGCTACTTATATCCCGGTGTATATGCTGGCATACTCCAGGGCCGAACAAAATCATCTTATTGCCGAGGCAAGGAAAGAGGCTGAAGAAGAAGCCGCCGCCGCGGAACAAACCGACCAAACTCCAACTGAAGCATCTCCAAATGCTGAAGATGAAGTAATTGATCGGGAGGTTCTCACGGTGGAGGGCACCGATAATGAAGCCGAGGAAAACCTGCCGGAGCAGACAATGAACGAGCAGACGGAGGAGGCCGCCGAGCAGAACCTTGGGCTTGACTGAAGATGTTTCTGTTTCATTTTCCTTTGTTTTTGTATTCTTCTTTGTCTTTCTTTGTTTTGCAATGTAACCGGGCTATGCCCTACCTACTGTACTAAATTTTTTCCATCAATGAAATTTCAACTTTTTGCACGTTCCTTGGCTATTCTTGTTCGGCTTTCATATACGCAAATTTTTTGCTTCAAACTCTGATCAACTGGCAGGTCGACCTAACCGCACAAGCTGCCGAGCTAAAATTGGCTCACAAGCAATCTAGTCAGGACTAGCTGTTGCACTTTCAGATGAAATGACATGTTGCACCTGGCCGAGCAAAATCCGCTCGGCCTTGATCAGTTTACAGACTGTAATCCCAGTACTCCAATACGGCCGAGCAAAAACCAGCTCGCTTTTTTTTTTTTTTTTTTTGGTCAAGCAAAGACAGCTCGGTCTTATAACTGTTGGGCAAGACACCATTGCCAATACCGCCGAGCAAAATCAGCTCGCTTCACATATTGGACAAAACACCAATACGCCAAATGGGCCTAGCAAAATCAGCTCGGCTCTTACATTGGGCAAAACACCAATGTGGTAGTTAGGTTGGTCATGCCGCCAACATTCCAACTGGGCGAGCAAAACCAGCTCAGCCCTAATGCGCATTGCTCCATAGGAAAACTGTTTGTGCGGTCTGCTCCCATTCCAGGGAAAACAGTCCGGTCCCGTCCAGGTCGGTCTTCTTGCCCTTGGCATCCATAATTGCCTTTTGTGTCTTGCTATATCATTGGACAAACATAATACTAAACAAGAAGGGACTAATTTTTATTACAAAAACATTACTATCTTTTACATCAAGTGCCATAGGGCTATGGGTCTAGGAAAGCTAAACAACATAAGCAAATTACATTTTAAAAGTAAAAGACTTTTAGGTTGGCTGCATTCCACGGACGGGGGACAGCCTTGCCATCTAAATCTTCCAGGTGGTATGCCCCCTTGCCAGCATGACCAACCACCTTGTATGGTCCTTCCCAATTTGCACCGAGCTTTCCTTCGCCAGGGATCACTGTGTTGCCAAGCACTTTCCTTAAGACCTAATCCCCAATCTTGAATAGCCTGGGGTGCACTGCCTTGTTGTATTTTTTAGAGAGCTCCTGCTGATAGGCTGCTACGTGGATTAACGTGCACTCTCGTCTTTCTTCAGCAAGGTCCAGCTCTAATACCACGGCTTCATTGTTCAGGTCTGGCTGGAAACTTTCTGAGCGAATGGTTGGCATGCCAATTTCTAATGGGATGACGGCCTCTATGCCATAGGCCAATGCGAATGGTGTCTCCCCAGTCGATCGCCGTAGCGTAGTGCGGTATGCCCACAGCACATTAGGAAGCTCTTCAGCCCACTTTCCCTTGGCCTTCTCAAGCCACTTTTTTAGCCCGTCCAGAATGGTCTTATTTGAGGCCTCTGCTTGACCATTTGACTGAGGATAGGCCGGCGTTGAACTGTAGAACTCGATCTTCAACTCTTCGCAAAATCCGCGAAAAAGTTTTCCATCGAATTGGGTGCCATTATCCGAAATGAGCGCCCTGGGTATACCAAAGCGAGTGATCACATTTTGCCAAACAAATTTCTTAACATCCTTCTCCTTAATGGTTGCCTGTGGCTCGGCCTCTACCCACTTGGTGAAATAGTCGGTGGCAGCAATGAAAAACTTGCGATTGCCCGGTGTGACTGGGAGGGGTCCAACAATATCCAATCCCCAGAGTGCGAACGGCCAAGGACTTGTAAGGGAGAGCAATTCCCTTGCTGGTTGGTGGATCTGGTGAGCAAATTTCTGACATTTCTCGGATCTACGAACATATTTCTGCGCGTCCGTCTGCATGCCCGGCCACTAATAACCCTGCGAGATTGCTCAGTAAGCTAGAGACCTACCCCTAGTATAGCTGCCGCAGATGCCTTCATGAATCTCATAGAGGAAAGCTTCCACCTTAGAGGGGTGAACACACTTCAAATACGGCCCCGTGAAAGATTTCTTGTACAAGGCTCCGGAAGGTGAGAGCCAAAACCGCTCTGATTTTACCCGGATCTTGTGGGCTGCCTTCTTTTCTTCTGGTAGAATTCTATCTTTCAGAAAGGTGATGATGGGGTCCATCCAGGAAGGTCCCAAGTCAGTGCAGAGTACCTCGGTTGCTTCGGGTTTCTCAATGCTTGGCCGGGGTAAAAATTCAATCATCAAGGGATTGGGAAAGGTTGTCTGAGTGGATGCGAGACCGGCCAATTCATCGGCCGTGTTGTTTCCTTCGCGTTTGATCTGTTCAACTCTTATGGCATCGAACTTCCTGACTTCCGCTCGCACCAGCGCCTAATACTTGGCCATTCTTTCATCTTTGGCCTCATACTCCCCTGAGACTTAATTGACCACCAGCTTTGAGTCGCTGAACACCATAAGGGCTGTGACCTTCATTCTCTGCGCGCTTCTTAGACCGGCGAGGAGGGCTTCATACTCCGCCTCATTGTTGGACGCTGGGAAGCCGAGCGTAATTGCTTGCTCAATAATTAGCCCATCTGGCAAAGTCAGCACAATTCCCAGCCCGGCTCCATGCCTATTGGACGCCCCATCGACGAATAGTTTCCACATCTCGCCAATGAACAGCTTCCAGCAATCAGACGAATTTTGGGAGCTTCTTAATTCCAAGTCTCTGGTAGGCCCAATCTGGTCTCTTTCCACGTCCTTGCTGGGTTCTTCTTTCAATGAGTCGTCGGCCTTTGCTATTTCGGTCGAGCTTTGCCCTTCTCCCGCTCGCGAGTCAACACTGATCTCTGTTGCCATGACCATGGGTTGTGCTAAATCCGCACCGACCAAATCAATAGGGCAGACTGGATGTGTTCTAGGGGCAAATTCCGCCACAAAATCTGCAAGGGCTTGGGCTTTGATCGCAGTGCGCGGGCGGAACTTAATGTCGTATTGGCCCAATTCCACGGCCCATTTCAGAATTCTCCCAGTAAAGTCCGCTTTTTCGAAAAGCACCTTGAGCGGGAACTCGGTTAACACTACTATTGTATGGGCATGAAAATAGTGCACCAGCTTTCTTGACGCCATCATAAGAGCCAGCGCCAATTTTTCCAAGGAAAGATATCTCGTTTCGGCCGGGAGCAGAGTCTTGCTCACATAAAAAATGGGCAAGTGTTGGATGCCTTCTTCGCGGACTAGAACAGCACTCACCGCATGTTGAGAGACCGCCAAGTAGAGATATAACTCCTCGCTCGGCTAAGGCGTGACCAAAATTGGGGCTGAGGAGAGATACATCTTTAAGTCTGTCAAAGCACGGTCGCACTCTTCATCCCAAAAGAACTTGGACTTCAAAGTTTTGAAGAAGGGCCTGCAACGGTCTGAGGACCGGCTGATAAATCTGTTCAACGCGGCTGCCATCCCGGCAAGATGTTGCACGTCCTTCGTGGAGTTCGGGCGCTCCAATTCTTGTATTGCCTTGATTTGCGATGGGTCGGCCTCAATTCCCCAGTTTGTGACCAGAAAACCTAGGAATTTCCCAGTGCCGATTCCAAAGGCGCACTTAGAGGCGTTCAGGCGAAGCTTGTGGCGCTTGAGTATGGCAAACATTTTTGCTAGGTCGGCGAGGTGCTGAGACTTTTCCTTACTTTTTACCACCATATCATCGATATAGGCTTCCATAGTTCGGCCCAAGAGGGGAGCGAACATCTTTGTCACCATCCGCTGAAATGTTGCTCCGGCATTCTTTAATCCGAACGGCATGACCTTGTAGCAATACAAGCCTCTGGGGGTGGTGAACGACGTGATTTCTTTGTCTGGCTTGTACATGGCTATTTGGTGATAGCCGCGATATGCATCCAAGAAGCTAAACCTCTGATGGCTAGCGGTTAAGTCCACCAACTGGTCAATTCGAGGGAGAGGAAAGCTATCCTTCGTGCAAGCGGTTGTGATCTTGTAGTCAACGCAAACTCGCCATTTGCCGTTCTTCTTAGGAACCACCACCGTGTTAGATATCCACCGAGGGTATTGCACTTCCTCTATGGCCCCGGCCTCCAATAAATTCCTCACTTCTTCCGCAACTACTTCAGCATGGTGCAGGGCCGAACGGTGCGTTTTCTGTATGACTGGCCGTGCATTAGATAAGACGTTCAGCTGGTGGCAAATGAAGCTTGGGTCGACGCCAGGCATATCGTAAGGCGTCCATGCAAAAGCCTCCAAGTTGGAAACCAAGAAATTGACATAATCCGCTCGTTCGGCGCTGGACAAGGATGATCCTAGGAGAAAAAACTTGGTCGGATCGTTTTCGTCAATGCGCACTTCCACCAAATCTTCGACTGATTTTTCCTCGGCCTTTCTACCGACGTCTTCTAGGACCTCCTTCCCCTCGGGCCCCTCGATCATCTGAACAAACCCTTTGGCCGCTCGGCTGCCATTTACCGCAACGAAGCATTGTTTGGCCATCACCTGGTCTCCCCAGACTTCCTCTATTTGCCCATTCGATGTCGGAAAGCGCATGACTTGGTGAAAGGTCGAAGCAACCGCTTGCATGGCGTGCAGCCAACCTCTGCCCAGAATCAAATTGTAAGTCGATGGCACTTTGAGCACCCAGAATTCAACTTGCTTCACAACCGATCCCGCCCTGACCGGCAAGATAATCTTTCCAATCGGCCATTCTGGTTGCGAGTTGAAGCCAACCAAAGGTGATGTTGCAGGAGCCAAATCCTTGTCTTCCAACTTCATTTGTTTGAACACGTCATAATACATTATTTCGACCGAACTCCCCTGGTCGATCAGTATTCTCTTGATATCGAAATCTTTGATGCGAAGGGTCACCACTAAGGCGTCATTATGCGGCATCTGCACCCTTTCCAAGTCTTTGGTAGAGAATGAAAGGATGTCTTTCTCCTCGGTTTTTCCCCTCTTTACCGCAGGCTGGACTGAGAGCACTTTCCTCATGTGCTCGGCCTTCTTGATCATCCCTCTCAGCTCGTAGACCCGTGCTGGTTCAATGATGTCGTGGATGACGTTGATCACACCTTGCGGGGGTGCTTCTAGGGCGGCCATTCCGTTAGGCTCGGTTTGTCCGGTTGGCGCGGCCTTGACTCCCCCATCAATATATTGCTCAAGATGTCCAGCCGCCACCAATTCCTCCAAATGTTGTTTGAGCGGCAAGCAATCTTCTGTCCGGTGACCCCGTTTTTCATGGAAGGTGCAACGATATTTTGGATTGAAGCCTCGTTGCGCACTCCCTAACTTGGCCGGCCAACAAACAAAAGGCTCTCCTCGAATCTCGCTCAAAATACGGTAGATGGGAATTTTGAAGACCGTAGTAATCCCTGTCCGCGCCTTTAGTTTTCTCTTGGCATCTTCTGCTGCGTCGCGGGGTGCATCAGCCCGGTCATTTCTGCGACCTCTGTTTCTGTCATTTTGGTCGGTCCCTCGACGCTGATCTTTTGGTCAGTCATTAGGGCGGTTTTCCTCCTACCCGACCGAGTGAACTTTCCCTACTACCCTTCTGTTCACCGCGACCGGATTATCCTTCTCGGTCGCAGAGGCAGCATCATCTTCCACACGAATGTGTTCGTTGATCCGCTGCATCAAAGATTCCATGGTGGTCGGCTGATGCATCGTGAGTGAATCTCGCAGCCTATGTCCGACTGGGAGTCCCCTCTTATATTGAGTAATCACCAGATTGGTAGGGCAGTCGAGAATCTCGTTGTAAGTTTCCCAGTACTTCGCGTTGTATGCCTTCAGGGAACTCCCAGACTCCATCTTGACGCCCAGGAGATGGTCGACCTCCTTCGGTGTTCGAGTGTTGGTCTTGAATCTGGTGACGAAGGCTTCCGCTAGTTGCTGCCACCCCTCGATACTCCCCTCCGAGAGCCTTTCGAACCACTTCAAGCCCAGCTCTCCCAAGCTTGCTGGGAATATGAGGCACATCAGGGCATCGTTCCGCCGGTGGCCAGCCATCACTTGCCGGTAATGACTCACATGCATGTATGGATCCGTTTTGCCATCGTACAAAGTGAATTTTGGCTGGTGGAATCCAGCACGAAGTGGGGTGCTCTCAATCTCTGGGGACAACGGCGTGGCTGTAAGCCTTGCCAGCTCTTTGTCCACCAGTGCTGGGGCGATGTCTCTGGGTGCTGGCATCGCCATTTTTTCACTGCAACGAACTGGGGCACTTAACCTCTGGAGCGTCGGCACCCTCTGAGCCTCCCGACGGCGCGCTCTCTCCTCCAGCACGTCCCTGAGATCCCTAGAACGGGAGGAAGTAGAGTATCGCGACGTCGACGATGGGCGAGAGGGGCGATAGGTGCTGTCACGCGTGCAAGACCCACCCTTTCGTTGGTCTGAGTCTCCCACCCCATAGTTCTTGGTGATGGAGATTGAATGAGTCCTCCTCTGGTGGCGACTGCCAGAGCGAGGGGAGGGGGTGTGCTCACTGAGGTTGCCCTCTCTAGCGACACCCTTTCCCCTAACTTGGTGCTTCAGTAGCTCCATCTCCGTCGCCATCTTGCGAATGAAGGCGTCTTGCTCTTTGAGTTTGTGTTCCAAGCGTTGCTCACGGGACTCCCCCCGGCGTCGGCGGCCCTCTGGGCTCTGTGAACGATCTGAACTCCTCCCACGCTTGTCACGCGCTCCTCGCGAAGAGGTTTCCAGGCCCGCCATGGCTAGAACATTGGAGGGGCCTTCTCTCCTTCGCACGTACTCTGGAGTGACACCATTGACGACGGACAGCGGAACTTCGTCATTGTTGGCCATGGAAAATGGTCGAAGAAGCTTACAGAACAAGGGTTGAGTATCAAACTCTTCCCACAGATGGCGCCAATTGTACGGGAGCGAAATATCCTTTGCTCTCCGTACGCCTTGAACGTTAAGCTTCTGGTGATGGCGTATATCTCTGCAACACAAAAATGGTGAGCTACCCGGCGGTGGTGCGCCGGAAAAACCCTCCGACGATCAAGTCAGTTCTCTAAGGAAGAAGACAGTGAGAGGAGAGTATTAGTGAGAGTGAATTCCTTACCTCCAGCCTTCGCCATTCTCCCTATTTCTAGGCTGGCCATCCAGCCCAAGATTGTGCACGCACTACCTCTGCTGTCCTTCCCTGGACAGGTGGCAGTGCTCGCCTCTCACCACCTTACGCTTGTAAAGGTCTTGTCCTTCCACCAGTACACACAGAACTGTCTAACGGTATTGAGGCATTCGTGGAGCAGATGTCCCCTCCCTCACGCTATTGCCCCAGGTGGCATCATTAACCGGGGTACCATAACCGGCCTATTACTTGTGGAAGATCACCCTTACGCCTACACAACCGAGCTATATATCGCCGAACTGTCCCTTGCGATCGTGTGAAAGCCAGACCACCTCGGCCGAGCTACCCCTGACTGATTCATCAGGACTAACCGGTTGCGAGGCATGCCGGCCTCCAACCATCCCTTCTAAATTCTCGGCTACAAGGAACCACTCACCTCGGTTGGCCGGTCGGAGGCGTGCCGGCCTCGCTGAGCCTTGGCCCAGCCCGGGTCATCCAATAGCTCGGTTACCACTCGCCATTCCGAACTCCGTCCGGAACACAGCTCGGCTAGGGCCAGTTTGCGCTTGCTCGATCAATGTCCCCGACCGCGCAAGTCACTCACGTCAACAGAGTTAGCTCGGCGCCGTGCACTCCGCTAAGTCTCACGTCACCTCAGCTCGGCCGTACTGTCGTGCAAATCTTCCCTCTCAATATATATATACTGTTAAGAAATTTGAGGAGTTAAATTCATGTATAAAGAATGGGTATTATTCTTAGTTAAAAAATTCTGCGCATAATCAGGAACTTTAAAAATCAAGAAACCATATCAAACGGATGAATTTTGAACTGAAATTTTTACAGTAGATCAATTACATATTGAATTGCATATCTGGATTTTTTTCATAATTTTTGGGAGTCAAAATCCATATAAATTGAGGTATTCAAATCTGTCCAGGAAACCAGTCCGAAACAGTAAATTCAGGAATGTTGTTCTCTTTGGGTATAAATCCAAAAATTATCAAATTAGTGTCATTAGAACCGGTTACGAGTCTAGTTTCGTACATTTTTGGCCTTGCATTGATTGCTTGTGTATATTAAGAGAACCGTCAATTTCTTTAAAGTGCTGCAGAAAACAACCTGTTTGGATATAATAAATTGTAGATAATTATTTTGATAAGCAAATCAAGTGAAACCAATTGGATTTGAAACTTAGGATATATTAGATCATATCTGGAGGTTATTGGAATTTTTCGAATAGCGTGGAGTGGGTTTTGTAATTTTCAAAGTTAGTGAATAGGTTGGGAAGGCTTGTTTGAAATTTTGTTTTATCTTAAAGTCACAATTAATTAAGTTTTGACTGGAACCCATGTTTTGGGTGATTTTAAACCTTGAAGAACATGGACTTAGGTAATATTTAAGAGTAACGGTGAGTTGGGTTGAGCCGGGTTAGTGCGCTTTAGTTGAGGTTACTTAGTTCCTATTGTTTTTAGTGTTTTTAAATTAGTTGTGACGTGTAGTTTTTATACTTGGTTCAGGGCACTAATTGAACTTTTACACTCTATTCGATTCAAGGATTATATTATTTCGTTTCAGGTGAGTAGTTCCATGCTACGTATTTTTATAAATGTTCCCCTACCCTGAACTGTTGGAAAATTAAATTATTGTTTTAAGACTAAACTATTTTGATAAATCATTATATTATCAATGGAATCAAATTATTTCTGAAACATCTGTGAACTTGGCATACTGTAAACTATTTGTTTTGGTCTCATGTTTATAATGATGAACTACCATGTTTTGCGAAACTGATGTGTATTGATTATTGGGATCATGTGTGTATTTAGTCCAGGGAAATTATTCCACTGTGTGTGGTGAATCTGGCCACTAGGGAACAGATCCGGATTGGGCCGTGATGACTCTAGTGCTCAACGATTGTAAGGAAAAGACCTTTAAAAACAACTAGGTGACCTTCAATCGGATCGTCTTTGAGAAAAGGCCCAGGTGCCACCCTGAGGATGACTCTTAGTTCGGTATTGGATCCAACGGGACTTATAGCCTTGAGAATTGTGTGGCATATTATTTATTTTTCTTGATACCCAGAAAATTATTGGTGTTCATGTTATAATCTGTTTTAAGTGGAAAATGTTGTTTATCATGTTCTTGCGAGACATGAGTATTTTAAGTGTTGAACTGTGAAACCTTCTTTTTGAAACAGATTGTATTTACCAAACTGTATGCCAATCTAGTTTCTGTGATATATATCTTATTTTGAAATTGAACCCTGTTTTCAAAACTGTATTTACTATCCATGTTGCTACTCACTGAGCTATCAGCTGACTTAGTTTTTATCACTTCCAGGTGTTAGAAAGGCTTAAGGTGGACTCATGGCGTAGTTGAGACTCGATTGCATGGACCTCTAGGACATACATTTATTTTGTTTTAGATTGTTATGTCAAGTTTATACATACTTCTTTTTATTTTTATTGAGGTTCATTTAGGATTATTTTGATATGTGGGTGGTTTATATCCCATAAGTTTAGATGGTATTGATTACGGTTGGTTTGCCATTTATACTTGTGGCTTTTCACTGGATTGAGGCTGGTTATTTATTGCTGGACTTTTGTATAGTTGTTCAACGTGATTATGGATTTTTTGTTTAGGGTTACGTGTGCCTTGGGCTAAGGCCCTGTGGGCCACGGCCGGTCATACCCGGGTTTGGGGTGTGACAATTGTGGTATCCGAGCCAGGTTTATCGAGTTACATAGCTTGCATTTCATCATTTAGATAAGGTCCGAGTCCTTATAGTCCTTAGTAGTGTGTGGTTGCGTCAGTTTTGTTTAAACTTGTGTTGAATCTTTCTTGATTTCAGTTTGAAGGTTAAGAGTTGGCACCTAGATATTTACACGGATTGTCTATTCCTTGTGCACCTTTGGATGCATGTATTACCTTGTCTACTTCATTACGAGAATCAGTAGTATTGGGAGATGTTTGTAGATCTTGTGAGATAGAGTTAGATGGTAGAATTTTTCCAGTGGATTTGATTTCTTTAGAGATGAAGGATTTTGATGTGATTTTGGGAATGGATTGGTTAACGAAACATCATGCCTCTATTGATTGTTTTAGAAAGAGGGTAGTTTTTGCTATGCCAGGGCAACATGAGTTTTTCTTTCAGGGAGATAGAAAAGAGTCTTCTATTTGTTTTATTTCTTTCTTTCAGGCTAACCGAATGTTGAGAAAAGGGTGTCATGGTTATTTAGCTTGTGTGGTGAGTACTAAACAACCAGAGCAGAGGTTAGAGGAGTTGCCTGTAGTGAGGAAATTTGTTGATGTTTTTCCAGAGGATCTACCTGGTCTTCCTCCAGACCGTGAGGTCGAATTTTCCATTGACTTGGTCCCCAATACAACACCTATCTCTAAAGCACCCTATAGAATGGCACCATTGGAGTTGAGGGAGTTACAAACTCAGTTACAGGAGTTGCTAGACAAAGGTTTTATTAGGCTTAGTGTTTCACCTTGGGAAGCACCTGTGTTATTTGTGAAGAATAAGGATAGGTCTATGAGGTTGTGTATTAACTATAGGGAATTGAACAAAGTCACAATGAAGAATAGGTGTCCTTTGCCATGTATTGATGACCTATTTGACCAATTGCAGAGAGTTGAGGTATTCTCTAAGATGGACTTAAGGTCAGGCTATCACTAGTTGAAGATAAGGGTTGAGGATGTTCCTAAGACTGCTTTTAGAACCCGTTATGGGCATTATGAGTTCTTGGTGATGCCTTTTGGTCTCACAAATGCACCGGCCATATTCATGGATTTAATGAACAGAGTATTTAAACCCTAACTGGATAAATTTGTGGTAGTGTTTATTGATGACATCCTAATTTATTCGAGGAGTAAGGAGGAGCATGAGCAGCATTTGAGGGTAGTACTACAGATCCTTAGGGAGAAGAGATTGTATGCAAAATTTAAGAAGTGTGAATTTTGGTTGAGCAGTGTATCCTTTTTGGGTCATGTAGTGAGTAAAGATGGGGTATCTGTGGATAGCACGAAGGTGACAACAATTGTTGATTGGCCATGACCTACTTCTGTGACGGAGGTACGTAGCTTTCTAGGGCTTGCTGGGTATTACAGACGGTTTGTGGAAGGATTCTCCCGTATTGCTTTGCCACTTACCAATCTCACCAAGAAAGAGGTAAAGTTTGAGTGGAATGATGATTGTGAGCGTAGTTTCCAAGAGTTTAAACAGAGATTGACATCAGCTCCAATCCTTGCCTTACCTACAGATGGAGGTGGTTTTGTGATTTATAGTGATGTTTCACGATAGGGTTTAGGAGGTGTGCTCATGCAGCATGGAAAGGTGATTGCTTATGCGTCATGACAGTTGAAAATACATAAGAGAAACTATCCTACGCACGACTTGGAGTTAGCAGCAGTGATTTTTGCTCTTAAGATCTGGCGGCATTATTTTTATGGAGAGTCATATGAGATTTACACTGATCATAAGAGTTTGAAGTATATTTTCACACAGAATGAACTAAATTTGAGGCAAAGAAGATGGCTTGAGTAACTAAAAAATTATGATGTGAATATTTTGTATCATTCGGGAAAGATAAATGTGGTTGCAAATGCCTTGAGTAGGAAGGTTGTAGTTGGAGATGTAGCTGCTTTGTCTATTGAGAGTTGTTTGGTGGAAGACATGAGACATTTAAGGCTTGAGGTTGTTACGCCTGGTGATAGGGCTTATTGTAGTCAATTGAAAGTTCAACTGACCTTGAGAGTACGGATTCATTTGGCTCAGGAGATTGACCCCCAGTGTGAGCGTATTAAAAGAGAGATGGTAGAGGGTACGCATGTAGACTTTGTGGTTAGTGATGATGGGTTGCTTAGATTCCATAGTCGAATTTGTGTTCCTGCTGGTGGTGATTTGAGGAAGGAGATTATGACGAAGGCACATAGTTCTAGTTACAGCATTCATCCTGGAAGCACTAAGATGTATCGGGATCTTCATGAACATTTTTGTGGAATGGGATGAAGGGAGATATTACAGAATTTGTGGCTTAGTGTTTGGTGTGTCAAGAGGTTAAAGTAGAATATTAGAAACTTGCGGGGAAACTACAACCCTTACCTATACCAGAGTGGAAGTGGGATCATGTTACCATGGACTTCGTGTGTGGATTACCTCGTACTAGTAGTAATCACGATGCAGTTTGGGTAGTTGTTGATAGATTAACCAAGTCAGCACATTTTATTGCAGTACGGATGACCTATTCTCTAGCTCGATTTGCACAGTTGTATGTGAAGGCAATTGTTAGATTGCATGGTGCACCAGTGTCAATAGTGTCAGATCGGGACCCTCGTTTTGTGTCTAAGTTTTGGGGTGCGTTACAATCAACTACGGGTAATCAGTTAAATTTTAGTTCAGCTTATCACCCTCAGACAGATGGGCAATCAGAGAGGAGTATTCAAGCCCTTGAGGATATGTTGAGGGCTTGTGCCTTGGAGTGGAGAGGTAATTGGGATGATTATTTGCCACTCATGGAGTTTGCCTATAATAATAGTTATCATTCTAGTTTGGGAGTAGCTCCTTATGAGGCTTTGTATGGGAGGAAGTGTAGGTCTCTTTTGTGTTGGTATGAGGTTGGTGAAAGGCAAATGTTGGGACCTGATTTGGTGGAGGATGCTACACAGAAAATTATCACCATTAGAGAGAGATTATTGACTGCTCAGAGCAGACCAAAAAAAAAAAAAGTTATGCTGATCATCGTAGGAGAGACTTAGAGTTTCATGTGGGGGATATGGTATTCTTGAAAGTATCACCATGGAAAGCAGTGATCAGGTTTGGAAAGAAAGGAAAGTTGAGTCCTAGATACATTGGTCCATTTGAGGTATTGGAGAAGGTTGGTGAGGTTGCGTACCGTGTTGCTCTACCCCCTAGGTTAGCAGGAGTGCATAATGTGTTTCACGTGTCTATGCTGAGAAAATATGTGCCTGATTAAATGCATGTGATAGATTATGAGCCACTTTAGATTAGAGGATTTTTCGTATGAGGAGATGCTGTTGATTTTGGATTCAAAAGAAAATGTTGCGTACAAAGGCCATTAAATTGGTTAAGGTCTTGTGGCGTAATCATCTAGTTGAAGGCGACTTGGGAGCGAGGATGAGATCTTAGAAATACCCACATCTATTCTCATGATTTACTCAGGTTAGTTTCGAGCACGAAACTTTTCTTTTAGGAGGGGAGAATGTGAGAACCCGAATATAAAAATTAAGTAAATAATTACATAATAATAATATTACAATCTCAAATATTTTGATGATAAATCCTAAAGTGCAAATTAAATATTATTGGAGGATCTTTTAATTAATTTTAAACTTAAAATTAATTTGTGGTGAAAGCATTTAATTTAGAGGCAAGATTTATTTTATTTTTAAAAAAAAATATTGAGGGCAAGTTAGTAAGTATGTTTTGTTATAATAATAGTTATATTTTATTTAATTAATGTGTTAGAAAATAAAGTAATATAAATATAATATTTTAGGGCCTTTTTGTGTAGATATATAAAGTAACCCTAAGTTGCCTAATACAATATATAACAACCCTAGGGTTCCTAATCAACACTATAGCAGCAGCAAACACAGCAGCCACGTGAGAGAAGGGTTGAGAGAAATAAGAAGAAGAAAAATAAAGGGTTGCAAACAAAGAAGGATTTTTGGGTGTGTGGTAGGTCTTTATCTTTCTTCTTCCTTTTGGTTTTGTTTTATCCTTATTCTATTATTATTTTATTCATTCATGGAGGTCGTAGGTTTATATATTTCGTATATATATATATATACTGTTAAGAAATTTGAGGAGTTAAATTCATGTATAAAGGCCCTGTTTGGCAGAGCTGTGGGAGACTGCTTATAGCTTATGCCCAAGCAATTACCTCTTACAACTTTAAACTTTGATTGATTTATTTATTCTCAAAGCATATCCAGCCCGAGAAGAATAGTGATTTCGACTTCCACAAAGCTATAAGCTATAAGCATAAGCTAAACCAAACATATCAAAATAGCTTAAATTAAGCTAAAAGCTGAAAATAAGTGCTGACAAACAGGGCCAAAGAATGGGTATTATTCTTAGTTAAAAAATTCTGCGCATAATCAGGAACTTTAAAAATCAAGAAACCATATCAAACGGATGAATTTTGAACTGAAATTTTTACAGTAGATCAATTACATATTGAATTGCATATCTGGATTTTTTTCATAATTTTTGGGAGTCAAAATCCATATAAATTGAGGTATTCAAATCTGTCCAGGAAACCAGACCGAAACAGTAAATTCGGGAATGTTGTTCTCTTTGGGTATAAATCCAAAAATTATCAAATTAGTGTCATTAGAACCGGTTACGAGTCTAGTTTCGTACATTTTTGGCCTTGCATTGATTGCTTGTGTATATTAAGAGAACCGTCAATTTCTTTAAAGTGCTGCAGAAAACAACCTGTTTGGATATAATAAATTGTAGATAATTATTTTGATAAGCAAATCAAGTGAAACCAATTGGATTTGAAACTTAGGATATATTAGATCATATCTGGAGGTTATTGGAATTTTTCGAATAGCGTGGAGTGGGTTTTGTAATTTTCAAAGTTAGTGAATAGGTTGGGAAAGCTTGTTTGAAATTTTGTTTTATCTTAAAGTCACAATTAATTAAGTTTTGACTGGAACCCATGTTTTGGGTGATTTTAAACCTTGAAGAACATGAACTTAGGTAATATTTAAGAGTAACGGTGAGTTGGGTTGAGCCGGGTTAGTGCGCTTTAGTTGAGGTTACTTAGTTCCTATTGTTTTTAGTGTTTTTAAATTAGTTGTGACGTGTAGTTTTTATACTTGGTTCAGGGCACTAATTGAACTTTTACACTCTATTCGATTCAAGGATTATATTATTTCGTTTCAGGTGAGTAGTTCCATGCTACGTATTTTTATAAATGTTCCCCTACCCTGAACTGTTGGAAAATTAAATTATTGTTTTAAGACTAAACTGTTTTGATAAATCATTATATTATCAATGGAATCAAATTATTTCTGAAACATCTGTGAACTTGGCATACTGTAAACTATTTGTTTTGGTCTCATGTTTATAATGATGAACTACCATGTTTCTTGGCGATGTGTATTGATTATTGGGATCATGTGTGTATTTAGTCCAAGGAAATTATTCCACTGTGTGTGGTGAATCTGGCCACTAGGGAACAGATCCGGATTGGGCCGTGATGACTCTAGTGCTCAACGATTGTAAGGAAAAGACCTTTAAAAACAACTAGGTGACCTTCAATCGGATCGTCTTTGAGAAAAGGCCAGTGCCACCACGAGGATGACTCTTAGTTATTATTGGATCCACGGGACTTATAGCCTTGAGAATTGTGTGGCATATTATTTATTTTTCTTGATACCCAGAAAATTATTGGTGTTCATGTTATAATCTGTTTTAAGTGGAAAATGTTGTTTATCATGTTCTTGCGAGACATGAGTATTTTAAGTGTTAAACTGTGAAACCTTCTTTTTGAAACAGATTGTATTTACCAAACTGTATGCCAATCTAGTTTCTGTGATATATATCTTATTTTGAAATTGAACCCTGTTTTCAAAACTGTATTTACTATCCATGTTGCTACTCACTGAGCTATCAGCTGACTTAGTTTTTATCACTTCCAGGTGTTAGAAAGGCTTAGGATGGACTCATGGCGTAGTTGAGACTCGATTGCATGGACCTCTAGGACATACATTTATTTTGTTTTAGATTGTTATGTCAAGTTTATACATACTTCTTTTTATTTTTATTGAGGTTCATTTAGGATTATTTTAATATGTGGGTGGTTTATATCCCATAAGTTTAGATGGTATTGATTACGGTTGGTTTGCCATTTATACTTGTGGCTTTCCACTGGATTGAGGCTGGTTATTTATTGCTGGACTTTTGTATAGTTGTTCAACGTGATTATGGATTTTTTGTTTAGGCTTACGTGTGCCTTGGGCTAAGGCCTGAATACTTGGGCCGATCATACGGGTTTGGGTGTGGCGGGGCCAACAACTAAGTGGGCCTAGTTGGTTAACATGAGATTAAGCTTGAGACACGTTAAAAAAAGGAAGCTAAGAGGAGATTCATAGGAGCTTTAATCCCATTAACTTGGATTACATATTTGAAGAAGATGATCCAATAAATCTATGGATAGAAGAAAGGGAAAATCCTTTACTAGATGGTGTGGATAATTATAAATGGCTAGATTTGGTCGAAAATGATGATGGTGATGGTGGTGGCAATGGTGGTGGTGGCGATGGCGATGGCAATGGCAATGGCGAGGGCGATGGTGATGGCACCCATAGATATCAAGTTCAACGCAATTCTCAAATCTCAACTCCTACTCCAACTCAAAGTGATAATAGTGGTGGTTTGACACCATTTGATGGAGGAAGTGATGATGGTGATGGTGGAGGTGCTTCTCACAGTGATGGTGGCGGCGACTGCGGTGATGATGGTACTAGTACTAGTTTTGATGCAAGTAATGAAGATTTCATTGGAGGATGATGTTGCACATTATAATGTTGGAGAACCTATTACACCTTTATCCAAACTACCTAAGAGGTTTCGTGATAGTGATACACGCAGGAATGAAAGAAGAATAACAAACAGAGAACAACAGTTTGATTCATCTGATAGTAGTCAGAGTTACCCTTATCATCCTTACCCATCCTATAGTAGTGATAGCCAGAGCTATCCTTACTTGCCTCAACAAAATTACCCTTGGTCCCCTCAACAATATAGTCCTCCAAGGTACGCTTTGTCAAATTATCTACGAACCCAATTACCCTTGGTCCCCTTAACAATATGGTCCTCCATGGTACGCTTTGTCAAATTATCTACGAACCCAAGAAGAGTATGTCGATCCTTTTCTGCCAAGGTATCCATTTTTTCTCTCAATGCACCAAACAAAAAAGGACAACATGATGGCAACATTCACTTATATATTTCCTAGTGGATGGGGTGAAGGTAGCAGCAGCAATCAAGCTCAACAATCTGAATCCCAAAATGCATAACATCACTCATTTTGGTGGTGACATTATGTAATTTTAGTAGTAACATTATGTAAAATGTAATCTCTATCATTTGTGAATTGTGATACGATGTTATGTACTTTGTCAGGTTCTTCCATTAAGGATGCATACTTTTTTAAAACTATTCAAGTTAAAATCTACATATACTTCTACAAGTATAATAATTAAAAAAAAATAATTTTATACATCTACGTCCAATAAAAGAAAATTTTGCCACAAGTGTAATATGGATTTATGACATATAAAGTCATTAATTATTGAAATAAAATGTAAAAGACTCATTTTATAGTGATTTAAAAATATAAAATATATTGGATCATACTTAAAAATTATCAAAAATTGATCAAAATTTATTTTAAAACCCAATAAATATGATTCTAGAGAAAAAAAAATGCGTATCAGTAAGTTTTTTTCAAATTGTATAAAAAATAAAAAATTCACGATTCCGATTATTGCAACCATTAGGCTATAACCTTTACACCCTGCAACCGCAACATCACTACCACCATCATTACGGCACCGCAATCGCTTTTCAGAATCTTGTCTAAAACATATTGCTCAAAGCGCAATTAGAACTCAAAAGAACTTCATGCAAAAAGGCATCTCAATTTGGTTGGACCAAAAGATTCATGCTAACAAATTGCAAAATCGAGCACAAGGCTTTTCTCGCCGTGTGGTTTTCTAGGTGTTATTCCCAACACCTCCATTTGATACTGTTAGAAAACAGGTATTTTCCATTGTAGTTTTTCTAGCTTCAGGTACTAAAAAATCACTGGCACCGACTTTTCTTGCTAGTCTTTACAAAGACTTGAAGTTGTTAAAATAGAGGATTCTAACTATTTCAAACAATTTGAGGACTAAGGAACTATCTACATTGACACTTTGGGCTCCTTTTCAATTGATTTAGATTCAGGTTTGGGAGAGATTTTCAAATTTGAGGCCAAACCCGAATTCAGTTGGAGATAGCTTGCCCAGATTTTCTTGATGAAACAAGGTGAAGAAATTGAATCCTAGGCATGTGGATTGTTGTGACCAGGAACCAGAAACAAACACCAAATAAACGGTTCAACAATGTGTCTACATCAATGGCAGCAGATTTCACTAATTTGAGGAGAAAAATTACAACTTGTTTCTGTCTTTCTCAACCTCACCTCTCTCACTCTCTTTTGTCACTCTTTGCTCACACTTGCTTGCACACTTTTTGCACACTACTTGCACCCCTATTTATACAACAATTCTTGGGAACAAATTTGTGTTTTGAAGTGTTGGCAACTTGCCAACTTGTTCTTTACAGTGCAACTTGTGGCTTGGCTGCAATTTTCCAAGTCGCTTGGCTTTTAGAATTTGAGCCAACACAAGGTGGCACGGATAAGGCTATAGAATGGGATAGAGAGTATTTTCAAAGGCACCCTTATGCGATAGATATGAAGAATAAGTTGTTTTTAAGTTTTATAATGAAAAGAGTGAGTACTGATTGGTTCTGGTTTGGATGAAGATTTTAAGTCCTTTGCTAGATGTTTGAGGGTTTGTGAGTTGGTTGGATTCAACTGAATAGAGCAGTATTTTCCACATAGCGTGGTGATGCAATTTGGGATGGATCATGATCTTTTGGTTTTTGCAACTCGTGTGAATGTAATTCGTAAAATTGCTTGAAAAATTACAGCAAGCATACTACGAGTGAAAACCTGTATGTTCCATCATGATTCTTTGAATCCTCTGTAACCACTCGATACATGTATTGGTGGGAAAAATAGAAAATTAAGCGTGTTGTCGAAATAGGAAGTAAAGAAAAGGAAAAGTATAATGGTTTGAAAAAGAAACAATGAAGCCTTTATAGAAAGATGGAAGATTATGATCCTCGTGGCTTTCCTTCCAAATTTGCTAGAAAAATGTCAAATATTCCTCCCGAATGCACTAGAAAAAATGTCAAATATTCCTCATGGCTTTCCTCCCAAATCCACTGGGAAAATGTCTTATATTCCTCCTAGGGGTGCCCGCGGTTCGGTTGCAGCATAGGAACCTCCAATCTATCATCTATCCAAAACTAGGCGGATTGAAGAAAATTAATAAAATTAAGTTATTCTAAAATGTAGAAAATAAATGAATAAAAATAAAATTAAGTATAATATTTTAGAATTTTAACTTTATTTTAATAAAAAACAAATATATTATACATATTGTGGGGGCCGAGTAACTAAGGGGCGGCTTGATCTTAGGCTCCGCCAAGATGCCGAGTAGGATGTTTGGGCGAATATCTGGAAGAAGCGTGTCGGGACAAATGGAAGGGTACACAAGCGAAGGAAAAGTAGACCCGGTCAGAATTTGAAAAATGACTATAAATATAAGAGCTTGGACTAATAAAGGTAGGTAAAACACTTCTATAAACTTAGTGAGCAAGCTTCGGAGGCCGACTTGTCGGTCAGTGCTAATTAAAGCACCCAAACCGGAGTTTGTATTTTGCGGTGACTAGCGAGGATCATTGGCGTCTTCGAGTTTGAAGAGTATTTCCAAACCACATTCACCACAATTGGCGCCGTCTGTGGGAATACTCAAATATATCCATGAAAGATGTGACTAAAGATCCCGATAGCCCAAGCGAGACGGACGAAGAAGGCGATTTCACCGGTATTTACACTCGGGAAGCAACCGTCAAATGGCGGCGCCCCCACTCTAGCTCTGCTTGATTCTAACACGAGGCGATGCAAGCGACCATGGAGCAGGCGAACCAGACCAAGCGAGTTTGGGCGGCATCATCGGCGAAACGAACGCCAGCGCGACACGGCCTTAGAAAGCAAAGTCCCACGGGCAAGACTCAAGGTTCGCGGCGATCCCCAAAGCGGGTCTCGGCGACCTCGCGACCAATATAATCGGCGGACGCCCGCGCTCAAGGACTACGTTGAGGAAGTGACAGAGGGCGATATCGTCCAAAAGGCATCCGCTTGATACCGTCCATATGATATCTGACTGCCGATGGCCCCGGTACATACGGTCCAATCACGTCAAGCCCTCAAGCGGCCACCACCGACCAAAGCGCCCCGGCTCAAAGCGGCAAGCATCACCTTCGGCGACTACGATTTGGCGGTGTCACACTCCCTCACGTAGATCCTCTGGTTGTTCGCTCTGGCGTACATAGGTTTATCGTGAAACGCGTCCTTATCGATCAAGGAAGTACTTGAAGATTATGTACTATCGAACCTTCGTCAAACTCGGGTTCAACGATTCGGATCTAACTCGGCTCTGTCCACTATTAAACTTAACGCCAACGAGTACCGTTGGGAAAAATCGGCTTACCGTTCGTTGGCTCGAAGCGGTGGTCGCGAATTCTTGGTTGTCGAGCTACCATCGCCATACAATCTCATCATGGGCGTCGTGGTTACATACCTGCGAGCCGTCCCAAGCACCTACCACCGGTACTCGTTTCCGTGAGCACGGCGTTGAGCGAATCCGTGGCTCGGCGGTCGCCCAAGCATGTTACCTTCTCGCCGCCGGGGCCGAAGAGCGCAAGTAAACTCCGTCGAGTACCCGAGAAGTCTGGAAGGCGTTGGGCGTCAACCAAGCGAAAAGGCCACGAAGGTTTAGGCCGAGTCGACATCGATGGAAGCAGGAAAAGTTTTTTATGATCGGCGCCTCCTAAGCGGTCGACAAGCGACAGCGATCACTTTCTTACTCGGCAACCTCGGCGTCTTTGCGTGGACCCGTATGAAATCTGGGGAATAGACCAGCGGTCTCGACATCACCTCAACGTCGACCCTCGGTGCAAGCGGTCATTGAAGGCGGCGATCTCGGCGAACACCTGCTGCCGCCGTTGTCGAAGTTGACAAATTGCTTGGGGCAATCGGAGAAGTCACCTATCACGTGGCTCTCCAACACGGTGGTGGTGAAAAAGAAGAATGGCACTGGCGAGTGTGTGTCGATTTCACGGATCTGAACAAAGCTTGCCCCAAAGACTGCTTTCCCTTGCCTAGAATTGATCAACTTCGTCGATCTGACGGCACGCCCACCGCCGCATGAGTTTCCTCGGCGCCTATAGAGGCTACCATCGGATCGCCATGCATCCAGATGATCGGGACAAAGCGCATTCCTCACTCCAAGGAACCTCTCTTTCTGAGGTTATGCCTTTTGGACTAAAGAATGCGAGGCGACTTACCAAAATCGGTCACCACGATGTTCAAAGAACAACTTCGGGCGCACTATGGAAGTATACATCGGCGACATGGTGGTCAAATCTAAAGAAGAACAAAACCATATAGCCGATCTGGAAAGGACATTCAACACCCTCATGAAAGTCAGAATGGTGAATGCTTCCAAGTGTGCATTCGAATCGGCTCGGCAAATTCTGGGCTACATCGTCAACCATCGAGGAATCGAAGCCAACGAGGCAAGTCACGGCAATTTTGGAACTCGGTTCCCCGTTCGATCAAAGAAGTCCAAAAGGCGATGGGAATGGCGGCGCACTCAACGAGTTCATCGGTCGATCCACGGATCGTTGCAGACAATTCTTCAGACATTACGCGAGCGAGCTTCGAATGGTCCGTCGAATCTTGGCTGACTTTATGACCTCAAGACATACCTCCGGACAGTACCTCTTCTAACAACACCGCCACGGTGATCCCTCATTTATATCTGTTTGTCTCTGACAGGCCGTCGTGGCCGTATTGTTAAAAAGAGGAGGAAAGGCGACAACAGGTATACTATGTGAGCAAGGCGATGGTGGGCCTTGAAACACGCTACCTACCGCTAGAAAAACTTCGTCCTAGCCTGGTCATGGCGGCAAAAGCGATGCACTACTTCCAAGCACTCAACATCAAGGTGCTAACAGATTTCCCCCTTCGATCAGTACTCCGGAATGCAGAAGCATCAGGGCGTGTGTCGAAATGGGCTCTCGAACTCGGCCAATATGACATTCAGTTTTCACCCAAAACTGCAATCAAAGGCGGTGCTTGCCGACTTTGTGGCGAATTCACGGGGGGACTTGCCGACCTCAAGCACAGGGACCTCCGGCCAAAGGCGAAGTTCGGTCAAAACCAGTTGGAGAGTCGTTGGGGACATCGGCAATTATCTGCGATGGATCGTCTAACCAGCAGGCGTGGCCTTGACGTCGTAATTATGTCCCCGACGGCGCGATCATTGAGCAGCCGTCAAGCTCGGCGAAGCATCAAATAACGAGGCGAATATGAAGCCCTTTTAAGCCGGTTGCGGAACGCACATGTTCTCGGCGCCGCGGCTATTGGTGTTTTGTGACTCAAAGTTGGTAATCAACTTGGTGAAGGGAATATCGGCGAAGATGGCGTATGGCGGCCTATATGAAAGCGGCTAACTTCGTTCTTTGGCGAAATTCGACCATCACGAACTAAACCAAATAACACGCGATCAAAATACACCGCGGATGCCTGGCTTGCTTGGCCTCCGCCATCAACTCGAGCTCAAGCGTACCATCGAAGTGGGCCGTCCCGAACCAAATGTCGGCCCTCGGGAGACCCACATCAATATCATAGAATCCGCTCCAAGTTGGAAGGACCCCATTCTTGCATTCCTTTCTTACGAGCAACTCCGGAGGATAAAAAAGCACACAAGGCTGCGAAACAAGGCTCTGCGATACTACCTTGATCCACAAGGGGACTTTACAAAAATCCCTCTGGCCCATACAGGTCGTGCACGGACGAGTGAAGGCTGCTCAGCGAGATACATGAAGGCGGTTGTGGTGCACACTCGAGCTCCCTTGCCCATCGAGGCGATAACCGAGGATATTCTTGGCCGACTATGAGCCGGCGCACAAAATTATGTCAAGAAATCACGAACAATGCCAAAAGTTTTCCCCACTAACCCATCGGCGGTGAAGCTTTGAATTCAATCACTAGCCTGGCCGTTTGCTCGATGGGGACTTGATATTGTAGGACCCTTGCCGGGGCCCGAGGAACAAGCGATTTCTAATCGTAGCAGATTATTTCACAAAAGTGGGTGAAGCGAGGCTCTAACCCATATCTGAGGGTGACATTAAGCGTTTTGTGCGGAGGAACATCATTACGATTGGCATTCCAAGAGCATTGATCTCGGATAATGGCACTCGGTTTGGTATGGCGTGTCCGAGAGCTATGGCAAATCTGATATTATGCCTTACTTTTCTCGGCTTACCCCCAAGTAGCGATCGGGCGGAAGCTTGAACAAATCCATCTTGGGCGGCATCAAAAAAATTTGGAAAGTGCCAAGGGCAAGTGGGTCGAAGAGTTGCCAAGTGTACTATGGGCCCATCGAACAACACCAAGGCGATCCACGGAGAAACACCGTTTGCCTTGTGCTTGAACTCGAGCAATCCTACCCCGAGATCGGCCTACCAACCCTCGGATCGCAAGCCTTGACACGGGTCGAAATGACATGATGCTTGCTTTGGACTGGATCGATTGAAGAAGCGAAGAGATCGTGCCTTGGCATCCATGGCTCGCTATCGGCAGCACTTCGCCAAGTCATACAATCGGCGAGTCGGTGCGGCCTTCTAATCCAGAGAATCGGTCACGAAGAAGGTGCTCTGCGATCGGAGGCCGACCGATGGAAACTTGGTCGGCTGGGGCGGCCCCTATCAAATAGATTCCGTTGCGAGAGCAGGGGCATATCGGTTGTCGGACATGTCGGGGAGAAACACCTTGCGGTAGTGGAATTCAACACATCTCTGAAAATTTTATCAATGACCCGACACATGGGCTTGATATTTATACACAATATCCTCGTAAATCCAAGATCTCGCGTTTTCACATGTTTAATCTCAACATTTCAAAGTCGAACAAGTCTCGGATTCGGGCGCCCGCCGTGGATGTCACGATTGGCGAACAAGTCTCCGGATTGAGCCTTTGGTGCATGAAACCTCGGGGCGAACAAGTCTCCGGATTCGGGCGCCTTCGTGAATGTCACGATTGGCGAGAATAAGTCTCGGATTCGAGCCTTTGGTGCATGAAGCCTCGGGGCGAACAAGTCTCCGGATTGGGCCTTTGGTGCATGAAACCTCGGGCGAACAAGTCTCCGGATTCGGGCGCCCGCCGTGGATGTCACGATTGGCGAGAATAAGTCTCGGTTGAGCCTTTGGTGCATGAAACCTCGGGGCGAATAAGTCTCCGGATTCGGGCCTTTGGTGCATGAAACCTCGGGGCGAACAAGTCTCCGATTCGGGCGCCCGCCGTGGATGTCACGATTGGCGAGAATAAGTCTCGGTTGAGCCCTTTGGTGCATGAAACCTCGGGGCGAACAAGTCTCCGGATTGGGCGCCCGCCGTGGATGTCACGATTGGCGAATAAGTCTCGGATTGGAGCCCTTTGGTGCATGAAGCCTCGGGGCGAACAAGTCTCGGATTGGGCCTTTGGTGCATGAAACCTCGGGGCGAACGAGTCTCCGGATTCGGCGCCCGCCGTGGATGTCACGATTGGCGAATAAGTCTCGGATTGAAGCCTTTGGTGCATGAAACCTCGGGGCGAATAAGTCTCGGATTGAGCCCTTTGGTGCATGAAACCTTAGGGCGAACAAGTCTCCGGATTGGGCGCCCGCCGTGGATGTCACGATTGGCGAGAATAAGTCTCCGGTTCGGGCCTTTGGTGCATGAAACCTCGGGGCGAACAAGTCTCCGGATTGGGCGCCCGCCGTGGATGTCACGATTGGCGAGAATAAGTCTCCGGATTGGGCGCCTTCGTGGATGTCACGATTGGGGCGAATAAGTCTCGGATTCGAGCCTTTGGTGCATGAAACCTCGGGGCGAACAAGTCTCCGGATTCGGGCGCCCGCCGTGGATGTCACGATTGGCGAGAATAAGTCTCGGTTGAGCCTTTGGTGCATGAAACCTCGGGGCGAACAAGTCTCCGGATTCGGGCGCCCGCCGTGGATGTCACGATTGGCGAATAAGTCTCCGGATTGGGCCTTTGGTGCATGAAACCTCGGGGCGAACAAGTCTCCGGATTCGGGCGCCCGCCGTGGATGTCACGATTGGCGAATAAGTCTCCGGATTCGAGCCTTTGGTGCATGAAACCTCGGGGCGAACAAGTCTCCGGATTCGGGCGCCCGCCGTGGATGTCACGATTGGCGAGAATAAGTCTCGGATTGAGCCTTTGGTGCATGAAACCTCGGGGCGAATAAGTCTCGGATTGGAGCCTTTGGTGCATGAAACCTCGGGGCGAACAAGTCTCCGGATTGGGCGCCCGCCGTGGATGTCACGATTGGCGAGAATAAGTCTCGGTTCGAGCCTTTGGTGCATGAAACCTCAGGGCCGAATAAGTCTCCGGATTCTCAGCCCCTTTGATGCATGAAACCTCAGGGCCGAATAAGTCTCCGGATTCGGAGCCCCTTTGGTGCATGAAACCTCAGGGCCGAATAAGTCTCCGGATTCGGAGCCCCTCTGGTGCATGAAACCTCGGCCAGAATGAGTCTCCGGACTCCGAGACCCCTTAGGTGCATGACACTTTGTGACGGCATCGCGCTTTGGGGCATTTTTGAACGATTACGCCACGTGATGCAAAATATTGTAATAAGTGCCTAAACATTAGAATAAAATGTATCGACACGCTCGAGCACTCCAAGGCAAGGGCAGATTTATTAATCTATTCGGCCTAATACTTAATGATGCCTCGGCCAGCCCTCGAGCGTGAACTATACGGCTTTTAACGCTCGAGCGCTCCAAGGCAAGGGCAGATTTATTAATCTATTCAGCCGAATACTTAATGATGCCTCGGCCAGCCCTCGAGCGTGAACTATACGGCTTTTAACGCTCGAGCACTCCAAGGCAATGGCAGATTTATTAATCCATTCGGCCTAATACTTAATGATGCCTCGGCCAGCCCTCGAGCGTGAACTATTCGGCTTTTAACGCTCGAGCGCTCCAGGCAAGGCGGTTATTAATCTATTCGGCAATACTTAATGATGCCTCGGCGGCCCTCGGCGTGAACTATACTTTTTTTGGCGCTCGAAGCGCTCAAAGGCAAGCGGTTATTAATCTATTCGGCCTAATACTTAATGATGCCTCGGCCAGCCCTCGAGCGTGAACTATACGGCTTTTAACGCTCGAGCGCTCCAAGGCAAGGGCAGATTTATTAATCTATTCAGCCGAATACTTAATGATGCCTCGGCCAGCCCTCGAGCGTGAACTATACGGCTTTTAACGCTCGAGCACTCCAAAGCAAGGGCAGATTTATTAATCTATTAGGCCGAATACCTAGTGATGCTTCGGTCAGCCCTCGAGCGTGAACTATTCGGCTTCTAACACGCGCCCTAGCCAACGCAAGGGCAGATCTAGTCCGTGCGAACCAGACCTTCCACGCTCGAGCCGAGCCATCCCAGGGAACCGGCATATTTGTTTTGAATTGATTTAACATTGTATAAATTACAAAAATAAACCGTCACCATAAAACTACGGAAACATCATAACATTGCGCGTAAATCGCTAACATCTTATAATTACAAAAGGTATCAACGTCCATTGCTATATCATAAACACAAAATACCGAAAACCACACGACAGAATACTGTATCATAAACATCAATCCTCCGAATCAGTCTCCAATGGATCGATGTCCACTTGCTCATACGGTATTGGCACATTCGGTAACGCTAGTGCGAAAAGGGCCTTGTGCCATCCATGTTTGAATCCCCGATTCACAAACCGGGTTACCTGTTCAGCAGTCTCGTCGTGCCCAGCCTCTCTCCCGGCTTCGAAAAATTTTGACTCGGCGCTCTCTTTAGCGCTTTCACCTCAACCAACTCGGCCTCTAGACCGACAACGGCTTTTTGGATAAGCAAAGTCACGACTTCAAGTCGTCGGCCTTCTTATCGGCCTCGCTCTCAACCTATCCGCATCACGAGCTTTCTCCACATGACCTCTGCCTCTAGAGGCTTCGATTCGCTCTTAAAACTTCGTCCTCGGCCCTTTTCCTCCGGCCCTCACTTTGCTCTATAGCGACTAATCTCCTTAATGGCGTCGAGATGGCGGCCCCACATCGACTATCCTACCAGCGGCTGCAAAAAGCGAATCAAAACAAGCATAACGCGAACAACGTTTGAATGAAGGAAAATCGAATGCACACCAAAAGGGCCGGCTTGGCGGCCAACATTGTCGCGATCGGATCTGGCTCGAGGAAAGCCTCCGAATCGAGCCAGTAAGGACAAAGACGCCGCCACGCGACCTCTAGGTCATTAAGTCGAGGCATCCGATGGAACGGCATATTTCTCACCATCGGTCGAATCACAAAGACACGACCTCACGATCCCACCGTTCGAGGGCGTTTGCGTCTTGATCTTACGAACCGACCTCATGATCTGGGCGTTTCTCCGGCGTTCCCTCAACTTCTGAGCGGCTTCCCGACGGCGTGGGTTCGGCACCCTTACTCGTTGCCGCTTCCAACAATTTGCAAGGATTTCGATTGATTACTAGGAGGAGCGTTGAGATTGGCGATGGGCGGTTCGGTTGAAAGGCCCTCCGCTATTCTCCTTCGGCCAACCTCTCGCATTCGCCTTCTTAGCAAGCTTTGCGGGCTTAACCGGACCATGCCAACAGAATCGAGGCGGAAGGGTTATCATGCGTTGAAGAGCGTCGTCGGCGAGCGGTCCCCGCAAAGCGGGAGAATCGTCGAATCCAACACCTCCTCAGTTCGACCTCGAGTGATCGGTGCGGCGATTCGGCTACCTCCGTATTCTCCAAATCGTACCCTTCAAATCCTATCGCCTCAAATTTTTAAGTCGGGCAAAATCTGACGGACGAAAAATCTTCCCCTTCGGAATCGGAATATTTTCGCGGTAGAAAAGGTCGTATCGTGGGCTCGTAGCAAAAGCGAGCGTGAGCCGCCCTACCACCTTATAAAAAGGCTGCGGCGGCGAAATAATTAAGAGCAATTCGATGTCCGAAAAACGGCGTCGTCGGTTGAAGCTAGGACTTTTTCAACTCGTTCCCTGCATAAGATAAGCCGTGAGGTTCAAGAAAATAGGGTATGGCAGATACAAATGTTCAATATCAGTAAAAGGACATTCGGCGACCTGGTTCGCCCCTAAGTCTAGGAATAGGATCGGCGATCCTCCCGCGCCAATTCGGTTGCCACGGACAACGACCATAACGTCATCGACTCGTTTTCGGTGGAAAGCATAGTGATCAGCGATGATCTGTGTCCTTTACTGAGGAAATGCGGCCGTGCCGACCAGAGGATCTGGCAGGCGTAACAATGCCGAATGGCGAGGGCGTAAGATTTATACCAAAGCTGACGGTTGGCCTTCGACCCCATTATAATTCTAAAGAAATTTACATTGGGGTGGAAGGAATCAAATCCCAATGGCGAAGCGACCCTCGATGGCGGGTGAAGGAAAGCGAACTCCCCTCTGCGATCGGCGAAGGGAAAGACAATCGAGGTTTCTTCCTCACTCTCCATGTCGAGGCGCGGTCGACCATTAACGATAAGTGGACATCGTCGGGGATGGAGAAATGGCGTCTAAAATCAACAACTTCGACGGGGAAAGAAGGTCTCTTAAATATTTTGCCATAATCTATTGATTGTAAGAATCTGTGACGGAGTAAATAAATTAGGAAAAGCTTCAGAGTTGAGAAGGAAAAAACTTCTGAAGTGAAGAGTATCGCGAGATGGAGGGTGCAAGGATAGTTAGAAGAAGCGGTCTAGCGGCGTCATAAATCATGAATTGAAGGACACGGGCTCAAAATCATAATGAATAGGCGTGCGAAGGGGCGAGTCTGAGGCGACGATTCAAGGAGGAGTAATTAAACAACCGCGTAATAAGTCGAAGCCCCAAGAACTTCAGTATGTAGAATTTGAAAATCAGAGCCAAGCACCTCGTTCAAATGCCGTTAACAAGATGCTTGGGGGGCAATTGTGGGGGCGAGTAACTAAGGGGCGGCTCGATCGCCTGAGGGCCGGGTGTCGAGCGGCTCCCTTCGCCAAGATGCCGAGTAGGATGTTTGGGCGAATATACTGGGAAGAAGCGTGTCGGGACAAATGGAAGGGTACACAAGCGAAGGAAAAGTAGACCCGGTCGAAATTTGAAAAATGACTATAAATATAAGAGCTTCAGACTAATAAAGGTAGGTAAGAAACACTTCTATAAACTTAGTGAGCAAGCTTTCTGGAGAGGAACTGACTTGTCCGTCGGAGTGCTAATTCCGGCACCCCCGACCGGAGTTTGTATTTTTGCAGGTGACTAGCAGAGGATCATTGGCGTCTTCCAGGATTTGAAGAGTATTTCCAAACCACATTCACCACACATATTATATACATAGATATTTTAATAGTAGCAAGTTCACTTGGATATTTATTTAAGTTATTCACCCAAAAAGATATTTATTTAAGTTATTGTACTAAATTATATAATATATGTAAAAGGAAAAATTAATAAAACATTCATTTCCAACTACAAAAATGTTAAAGGACCCAGGTACTATGAAGATATTGTAAATCATTTATCTTATAAAATCTTAATATCATATATCTTAAAAAAAATATCTCCTTGAGCAAAAACATTATGGGGGTGTTTGAAGTTCAAAGTTTCAATTCTTAAAATTATAAAAATACACATGTTGCAATGTTATTAGTTGTTAGATTTTCAAGACAATATATTTTAATTAGCGCAAATTTTTGAAAGGAACAAATGAGATTTATTTTTTTAAATTTGGTAAATGAGATCTTTAAGGTCTCCAAATTTAGTGTTAGTATATATGTCATGTCTTTTATATGAAAATATTTTAAAATTTCCAAACATAATCTAGAATTATAAATTAAAAATAGATAATACATTTTTTTATAGGAATTGTTTTTAAGATCTTTGGTATTGAGATTTTATAGGATAAAAAACATATAATATTTTCACAATTGTTGGGGTCCCTCGACATTTTTCTAGAGAAATTTCAATCTAATTTCTCTGTATTTTGAAATTTCTCTGGCTTGCTCTAATTCTCTAATTTTCTGTGTTTTGAATTTTCACTAGGTTGAAATTTCTTTGATTTTTTCTATATTTTGAAATTTCTCTAATTTGTTCAATTTCTCTGATCTATGTTTTCAAATTTTATCTGTGCTTTTAAATTCTCTGGTTTGAAATTTCTCTTTACTCACAAATTTCTTTGTGGTTTGCTCACCAATAGGTGTAGTAGTTATGGATATCAAAAATGACTCGTAGCTCGAATTTGGTCAGGCTCAAATGGCCTGAACTGTCCAAAACGACGTCGTTTTGGGCAGTGTTTCTTTTTTCTTTTTCTTTTTCTTTTTCCTTTCCTCTTCATTCTTTCGAACACAGAGACAGAGAGGGAAGAGAAGAGGAGGGAGAGAGAGACAAAGAGAGAGAGAGAGAGAGAGAAAAGAGAGGAGAGAAGAGAAGAGGCGATCGACGGTGATAGTCGGTGATGGTGGCAGCGATCGACGGCCCGATCTCCTCTTTCAATTTTATTTTTTTTTTTCTAAGTAGATCTGGATCTGAAAAAAAAAATTATTGATGATGATAATGTTGATCCGAATCTGTAGACCAAGGGAATTTTTTTTTTTTTTTTGTTGATGAAGATAATGATGTTATTGCAATTTGTTGATGTTGAGGTTGATGTTGATGAAGATGATGAATAAGAGCAGCAGAAAAACGATGAAAAAAAAATGATGAAGATGAAGATCGGTTGATATTGATGAAGATCTCTGTGTTGATGAAGAAGATGAACTCTGTTGATGCCGAAAATTTTTTAGTTGTTCTGGATCTTTAAAATTTTTTACATCATCTCCTTGTGTAGAAATTTTGATAAACACAGAGAGAGGTGATGATGATGTAAAGATCAAAAAAAAAATTCAAAATTTTTTTTTACATCATCTTCTTCATCTTCTGCAGAAATTTTTTTTTACATCATCATCACCATCACCAATTTTAGTTGTTCTGGATCTTTAATTTTAGCTTTTTTCAACATCATCACCATTTTTTTTTTTTTTGATGCAGAAATCAGAATGATCTGATTTGAAAATAATTTTCCTCTTCATTCTGATTTGAATGAACTGTCCAAAAAATTTCATTTTGATGTAATTTTTTGTACATTCAGAATTGGTGATGATGGTGATGATGATGTAAAAAAAAAATTGGTGATGGTGATGGAGATGATGAACTGCCCATAATTTTTATCCTCCGGAAAATTATTTTTTTGGAAGAGAATGATCTGATCTAAAAAAAAATTTGAGAGAGAGAGAGATTGACATTTTGTAGAAATTAGAATGATCTGGCTCGATTGACATTTTTTGATGCCGAAACTCAGCTCCTTCTTCTTCTTCAGTTCAAAAAAAAAAAAAATCAAAACGACGTTGTTTTGGTATCGAGCCACAGTCGAGCCACAGACTTTTTAGCTACGAATCGGAACTGGATGGATATAGGTATGGGTTTCACAGTTACAGTCGCTGCTGCCGCCATCTACAAACTCCAATTGCGTTTCATAGTGTCAGGAGAGGAGGCCTCTTCGTCCTTTCTCCCCAGAGAGGTCCACGAAATCAAAGACCTTTTTGCTCGAAACTTGGCCACTAGGATTCACAAACTCCCCTTATAGGTTCAGCCTCTTTCTCTTCCCTCTCTTCTTTCTTTTCTTTCCAATTTCTCTCTCTCTCTCTCTCTCTCTCTCTCTCTCTCTCTCTCTCTCATATATATATATATATATGTATGTTTATTTTTCCCTCCTTGCTTACAATAATTTAGGGAGATAAAGAGAGCATTTGAAAATTTCTCTACACAAAACTAGGCCAAGCTGTTACAATTAAAAAAAAAAAAATGACTAAGAATGTGACCAAAATAAATTATGCGCGCACACACACACACTGTCTCTCTCTCAACAGCCAAAAGGACATTATAGTGATGTGTGTCGTACTCATTCTGGGAAGCTTGTGCGCGTGAAGAAGGGTGAGTGGGTTTGTATTTTCTTGTGTATAATATAATGATTGATTTTTGTTATATATTTCTTGTTGATGAATTCTAAAAATAAAATAAAATAAAATAAAATAATTTAGGCTTTGTAGAAACAAGTTGTGCAATTAGGGAGTCAAATTGTTTATCGAAAGCTAGGCTCCAGTATATTTTGATGCGTGGTGAAAATCCTCAAGAAGTTGAGATTTGTATTTTATGTTATTTGTTTACAAAGTCAAGAAGATACATGTCATGACATGAGTTTTTGTGTTCTCGTGGAATTTGAAAAGCTCCAGAATAAGAAGGTAGTAGCTAAGTCACCGATTGGTTATATGGGAACGAGATGTGTCTCGTTAAAATATTTTAAGAACAAGATTGTCAACAGAGTGCCTATATACGGACAATTTTTTTTGTTGCCATTTGTATTGATTCTCTTTATCAGATTTTGCAAATCTCTACTTTAAGAAAACTTTCTTTAGCAAACAACACTCAATTCAGAGATTGATAAGGAAGTAATGGGGATTTAGAGAAGCATACATACTATGATGATGATGATGATGAGTTTTCACAGGAGCAATAAACCTGTTTCCGAGGGTAGTGAATAGCTCTGTTCTTGTTGTTGTCGTTGCCGGTTGCTGCAGCGGCAATGGCAATTGCGACAGCCACGGTGGAGGAGGAGGAAGCTAGGACAGGGTAGAGGAAGAGAGAGGAGAGAATAGAGAGAAAATGAGATAGTGGGTGTAATATATAAGTATGGATGAGGGACTTTAAGTTACCCCAAAAAAAATATATTATAGATCTTTTTTATGGGAAATTCTATTTCCAACAGCCTAATAAACTCAGGGCAAATCTTTTCTCAATACACATCCCTATTAATTTAATTATTAAATAATTATCTCAACCTACATCTTTAAAATTACAAAAGAAACCCCTTTACTCTTATGTACACACACTTTACCTTCCCTCAAAATACACAATTGAATTTCCACCACTCCCGTGAAGACCAAAGTGCCCCAATTTACATCTCTACTACAAACGGGAAGGAAGAAGAACAAGTTGAAACAGGAAACAAAAAAAAACAAAAAAAAACAAAAAAAAAAAATCTGCACTTTCCTCACCTCCATTAAATATTTGAAGAGCTCCATTCAAGTAAACACTATGGAAAACCTTGTTTAAGGTAAGAAATCTTTCAATTTTATTATTACATTTCTCATTTTGTTATTAGATTGACAATTTTCGGATCTCTTTTCACTCCATTGGCATGAAAGTAGCTTAGATTTCATGTTGGAGGTGCTCGGCCTTTGGGTTACCGAATAGATATCTTTCGTTCGGCTGTAGTCTTCCGAATATTATAAAGAATTTCGTCTATGGAATTTCGAAACAAATAGAGAAGATGTTAAGGTCCGCCGAATACATTTCTGCAGAAAACAATTGTGGTGTATCCAAATGGACAAACAAGCTTCCAAGTCTTGTATCCACAGCGAACCATAGTGGAATGTTTACCTGAAGAATTGAAGTCAGTCAAAAGCAAAATCCACGATTCTTGGTGATTAAGATACAATGCGATGCGAGTTAGCAATCCATACCATCGCATAAGCAGTTCTTTATTTTTCTCCTCAAATGAGACCTAAAAAGAAAACAACAAACTTGTTTAGCAACAAATTAGGGTTTAATTTTTTTATTTCAAACAGTGTACATTGAGATATTTTAATTTTTAAAGGATGTGTACAGAGAATTTATATATATAATAATAGGGGGGTTGATCAATGACTATTATAGTAAATTTCAAGTAGGATATAATTGTCATTAATTTATTTTTTCATTAAGTGTGTTGGCTGAGTATATCAGGGTGTTGGAAATAGAATTTTCTCTTTTTTATGGCTAAAGGTTAGAGAGTGATGTTAGACTTAAATATCCTTTTGTTTCCGAAAGGAAATAGATAATACATTTACATTGTAAAATCAAAATTTTACGAAATTAATAAATATTTTATATATGAGATACAAATCTTACTATTAAAAAAAAAATACTAATTTTTGCACATCAAATAGAGTAATTTTTTTATTTTTTATTTCCCAATTATACAGTTGTCCTAAAGTCTAAAATGCATTTATTACAAAATTAATAAATATTCTATATTTTATACGTTAATCTTTATCCATCAAGTATAGTAAATTTTTAAATTTTCTTCCAAAACTAAATCTATATATTTGTACTATATAGAGCTTGTATCGCATGTTGAATATTAGCACACTTCTTTTTTTTTTTCCTTTTTTGGATCACATTATTTATCTATTTTTTTGCATATTTTTTCGTAAAAACTCAAAAAATATATTTATTTAGATCATTCCAAATAACCCTATATTAAACAAAAGTGACTTTTCGTTTGTGAATTTTTTTAATTAAAAAATATTATTGACTGACCCATTAAACCAATAATTATAAAAATAGTAATGATTTTAAATTTATGTTTTTTATAAGGAAAGATAAAATAATCTCCTTTGGATTTACCCAAATCTATTCTCTCATAAAATTCAAAAGGAAAAATTAAGAGATATCCAAAATACTAATTACAAATTTTCAAGTATTGATTTATCTACCTTATTTAATTAAAATTTTATACTATTATATAAGCAAAACATTGTGAACTATTTGAGTTTTAAAGTGCCAATGTACTTTTTATTTCAATTTAAAAAATACAAAAATACACATGTCATAAAATTATTGGACATTTAATCAATATGGTAATATATTGCACATGATCTTACCTCCTTTAAAACATTGTTAATTTGATCAATATGATAATTGATATTTTATCTTAACTCTCTTAAAACATTCTATATATATATTCTATATATATATAGCAGTTAGGTCAAATACTTTAACTTTTCAAAATTCAAAAAAAAATCATTATTAAGTCATTCATCTGTATAATAATATTTTAAAATTTTCTTAACTCATAATCTTTTAAAAAATAATTTTAATTTTAAAATTTATATCTATATATATTAAATTTAGCCGGTAAAGATAGCTTGACTGAGATATAATTTTAAATAAATAGTTAGTATAATACCAAAAATATCTACCCACGTTTTAGACAAAATTTATCATGTCATGTGATAATTATCATCTAAATACCAACATATCTTCCATTAAAAAAAATCTGAATTATTGTAATTAAATTTATCCCACAAAGTATTTTTTTTATTGTTATTTATTTAAGAGACTCTAGGAGATTGAAATTAAAATTTTAAATTTCTCAAAATTTTTACTTTTCAAAAATTAAGAAATACACATATTACAAAATTATTGGTATATTTATCCCTATCTAAATTAAAATTTTAAAAACTCTCACATAACATGTTCAAGATAAATTAGTTATTTTAAAGTCAAATCAAATTTGAATTCGACAATTGCTAGATAAAAAGTTTAAAATGAAATTTTAATTATACATATTTAAAATATTTAATAAGAAAATTAGTCTCAAATAAAATTTTAACAATACTATGGTGACTGCTGTGAGGCATAACACTAACCACATGTATCATATGAAACCCATCAACTACATATTAGTGTGATATAAAATGTCACATCACAAAATATCTAAATATTATATTAAAATGTAGTCATCTTCAAAGTTATTTAAATTTAATTTATAAAAATTATGTATAACTTATTAAAAATAAACATATTTCATTCTTTAATTTTAATCGCGGGTCAAATGATATGCCCAATTCAAATATTTATTTATTTATCTATTTATTTTATGGGTTCATTTTTTGTTTTTAAATTATAACACATTTA
Organism: Camellia lanceoleosa; assembly: GCA_025200525.1. Classification (NCBI taxonomy): domain Eukaryota; kingdom Viridiplantae; phylum Streptophyta; class Magnoliopsida; order Ericales; family Theaceae; genus Camellia; species Camellia lanceoleosa. The sequence continues at coordinate 123,803,856 of CM045765.1, forward strand.
AATAAAAGTATTATGATTAAATCATAAAAGTGACTTTAGTGTAACTTGGACTTTAATATCCAACAAAATCAAAAATTCACATAGGTATCTGTAGACACCCCATTTTTAACAAACCTTAAGACTCAGATGTCATCAATTAAGCACTCGGTGATAGTGCATGTTGTGTTCGTTCGAGTTTCCGAAGTTTTCGGCTGAGTGTCTTGCCTCCGGGCCTCTGAACTCTTTGTATTTTGGCTCGATTTGTGGACCAAGCCTTGTTTCCCTTCCCTAGAGGGAGGGAGAGGTCTTGTAGACCACTTCTTTGTGGTCGTAGACCACTTTTCCCGTTTGGAGATCAGTTTCCGATTTTTGGAGCCTTCGGCAGCACGCCTTGTCTCGGGACCACTTAACGTTCTCTGTTTGGCGTGGTTTTTGAACCACACCTTGTTGCCTCTGCGTATAGGGACACTATGGTCTTGGAGACCACTTTTGTGATCGTAGACCACTTTTGGTGCTCGTAGACTAGTTTCCGAGGCTTTCGGCTGCGCGCTTTGCCTCCCAAACTTTCGTCTTGCATCCTTTTTGATTTGTTTTTGGTACAAACCTTTTTTCCTTGTTTGGAAGGTAGAACAAGAGTGGGAGACCAGTTCTTCCCATTGGAGACCACTTTCCTTCCTGCCAGCCAGTTTTTTGGTCGAGAAACTGGTTTTCTTGGTCTTTGGGCCACCTTTTCTAGTCGACCACCACACCACCACCTTGGTTTCATGTTACAAACCACCTCTCCCTTGTGGCCGACCACTTTTTGCCCTGGCTGACCACTTCCACTGGTCGGCTGACCAGTAGAAGTAGCTAGCCGACCACTTCAAGTGGTTGGCAACTTTCCAACTCATTCCTGGAGATATTTTCTATCCAGCTGTCACAGCTGGAAGGCACTAAAACCATCCTCCATACACGTGTATGGAGGGATGGCCTTAGACCCTAAGCTTGTCCAACAAGCTTACACTTTTGTTCTCTATAAGAGAGAACCTCCCCCCGTCCTTCAGGTTCAGAAAATTGTGCTTGAGAGTTATACATACACCTTTGTATCTATCTTGCATCTTCTCTTCATATTTGTGCTCAAAAGTGCCTTTTTAACACACAAACACACACTCAAACACCATCCTTTTGTTGCTAAGGTACTTAGGAGCTGGTTTTGGAGTTTTTGGATTGGTTTTAAACTCAGAAAAGCTGCTGGAGTTGTGGTTTTGAAGGTGTTCTACACGGGTGAGCTTCTAACCCTTAAATTCCTTGATTTTACTTAAGCTTTTGGACCTGTTTCCATGCTTATTTAGGCTTGACTTCCTACTGCAAAAAGTTCTGATTTTGTATGCTTGTGATGTTTGTTTAAGGTCACTTTTGTGTTAGGGGTAGTCTACCCCCTCTTAAGCCTTGTTTGGTCTTGTTCTTGTGCCATCTTTTTAAGCTATTGGGACCACCTTGTTTTGACCTTTTCACCACTGAAACTCAGAGGAATTTCAGTGGTGGAAATGGTGTTTTAAGGTCCCAAATAGGAGAGGGTCACCCCATCTCCTTGTGTTCTTGAATGTTTGCTTTATTTGCCTCATGTTTGAGCATGTTTGTTAAGCTTATGTTGGCCATATCTTAGCATGTATTTGGGGTTATTTCAACATGGCATACCACTGTTTTGATTTGGTTTTGTCACCCCTTGCATGCTTTATACACTTATAATATATTTCTCACAAACTAGTCTTGTATGCTTCATAAAGTAACATGCCTTTCTAGCATGATTTGTTTCCATTTCAACATGTTCTTGGTGATGTTTTGCCATGTCATACCTCTATTAAGGTTTAGTTTGGTTGGCCCTTGCATGCTCCTTGCACTTGTAGTGCAATTCCATGAACTAGCCTAATGTGTATCAATGTTTAACATGTCATTCTAGCATGATTTTGGCTTAACTTTAAGAAGCTTTTGTCCATGTTTTAGCATTCTCTAGCTCTAATTTGTGTTTTTTTAGTCATGCATGCCATGCTTTGTATAGCTATAGTGCATTCTAGCTTGTTAGCTTTGTGTATCAAGTCCACTAGCATGCATTGCTTGGTCTATTTGAATGATTTGGAATCATTTGTTATGTGATTTCAGTCCATGTTTCATGGTCACACACTTGCATTTGTAATTCTTTCAATGCGTTGAAGGGTTTGCCCTTTATGCCTTAACATGAGTCATTGCGTATGCTTTCATACCTAAGCTTGCGAGCTATCCTTTCAATGTGTTTTGGGGGTTATTTTGCCATAATATAACTCTGATTTTTGTTGGCAAAGCCATCTCATGCTTGGTCTTGGTAGGAGTAGTATAATCCACCTTATTTGCCTTGCATGATCCATACCTTATGCCCTTCATGCTAACTTGTTTTGGCTTCCTTTCATACATGTTTTAGTATCATTTTGACATGTTCTAGGACTGTTTTAGGTTGCCTTGACCATATGCTTCGTGTTTTGCATAGTTGTAGTACAAATGTCTATGCTAGCTTCAAGCTTTGGGTACCATAGCATGCTTCATTTGTGTTGTGTACATGATTTGGCATCATTTACCATGACATTTCAGAGCATATAGGACTGCCATGTTCCCACTTCATTCACTCTTTAATTGCCTTTGAGTGTTAGGCATTGTTGCCTTGTTTCCTTGTTTGTGGCCTAGCATGTATGCCATCTTGCCTAGGTCCTTGAGCCCTCATCTTAGCATGTTTTGATCTTTGTTTAGACCTAATTAAGCTCTGTCCATGATTGGTTCAATCATTTGTGCCATGTATTGCATGTCCCTTGCGTAGTCCCTTTAATGGCTTTGTGCCTTAGGCCCTCTTGCATGCTTTACTTGTGTTGTTTGAATGATTTGGCATCATTTCACACTTGATTTCAGAGCCTTTAGTGTTGTTACACTTCCATGTTTATCACTTCTTCATCATGCTTGAAAGTTGTGTTCTTAGGCCTAGTTGATAGGCCATTACATTGAGTATGCTTGCCTTTTCTTTTTGTGCTTTTGTTTTGGTGTTATGGCCACTATTTTGGGCATGGCTGAGGTTTGCCCACATTCAGTTTAAGTCCATTGAGCATTGTATATGCCATGTTACATCGCATTGTGCATGTTATGTTGTTGTTTGCATTGTACATGCTATGTCCTTGTTCGCATTGTGTATGCCACAATCACATTGCATTGAGTATACCATGTCGCATTGCATGTTTGCATGCTTGAGATGCATTGCATGTTTGCATGCTTAAAATTGCATTGCATTTCCATGTTGCATGTTGTTGCATTTTGTTTGGATTAGGTTTTAGTCCAAACACAAGAAAAGAGGGACGTTTCATACTTAAAGTGATGAAACGTGCCTCAATTCTTAGTCGCCAACCCTCCTGATCAATCATGATAGAGGTCAAGGCTTTATGTGTTTATGTGTACATTCATTTTACATTGAATTGTGCAATTTGGCTTCTCGGCCATCATGCATCGAGATGCGTAATTGGTGGCCCGAGGGTCAAGAACCGCACTCCCTTAAGCTTATGAAATAATAGGGAGGGTGGTTGTGCACACATATCTTGCAAATACATTGCCATGCCCTTTTTTACTCTCTGTTGCAGCAAAGTAGAGAAGTGTAGCAAAACTGGACGGCCGACCAGAAGAACTAGCTGGCCGACCACTTTTTCTGGTCTACAGCAATGGAAAGTGGTCGGCCAGTGGCTGGCAACATCCCTAGGTGGTCGTTAGAAGCTTTGTGGAGCTTTGTGCAAGGTTCTGAGAATAGATGCAAACAAAGGCAAATTGGGGCATCGCGACGGATTTCCGAATGAGGCGAGCGAGCATGCGTGCATTCTTCTCCCTCTGAGAACATTGCTTTACTGTTTTACTTAGCTAATTTGCTTAGCTAGTTTATGCTTTGGTTTTGTACCTAATTAGTTAATGCGTTTAACTATTCAATTTGTGTTGTAATAGCTTAACTAGTTAGCTTGTCAATTAATTAGTTTTGTGATGTAATAATTAGTTTAATTAGCTTAGATTAACTAGTTAGCTTCTTATTCGGACCTTCCGTCGAGAGGGCCAACTATTGTAATGAGCATGCGTGTATGTGATGCATGTCTTCCAACCTCCATTTCTTTCTCCCTTTTACTTAACCGCTTACGATGGTTAGTTTTAGGGCATATTTCGATTAGCATCCTTATGCTTCGCATGCATGCATCATTCATCTGTTTTACATACACCGGCTCGGCGCATCATACTAACTGCATTGTATTTCAATTCCAAGTTGAATACATGTTATCAAGTTGCATTCATATGCCATTCTAGATAGCCGAGCTTATCTTAGTTGCATTCTTGCATGTGCTGCATTAGCCATCTTAACATGAACTAGGATCATGCATGGTTTCTAACTAGTTCTTTGTTTGGGCTCGGAGTACACTGTGAGTGTTTACGCTTTAGCATCCTTGCATGTGTATTAATGTTGCCATGTTAGCATGCATACCATGAGGCTAACTGCTTAACTGATATAACTGCCTGAATGCCTATGGGTGAAGGTTGGATTGCTTGAATTGGAACAATTCATTGAAATACGCATTTTTAGCCTACTTGCGAGTAGCAAACCGTTTTCAAGCAAACGAACATGCAATGTTTTGTTCCAACTTAGGCGATCTAGTCTATACTTGTATATTGTGCGCATCACATAGTAAATTCTAGGTTAATAACCGGAATAAGAACGCATGTGTTTTCAAAAACAACATATCATGTTAGTAAAGGCCGATCTTTGATCGGGCGAGCGGGAGTGCTCATTGTATGACCTTCCCCTCTCGTACCCAAGTTCCCGAGCCGAGGTAACTTTGGTGATGACGGACACGTGGCCTTAAGCATGAGTCAGGGTTTCCTAAATTCTCCCAAAATAAAATATTTAGGTGGCAACTCTATATCTGGCAAAGCAGTCCATGCTTGGCACTTCGTTATAAAAATCAGTTTTCCAAAACGATTTGCCGGATTTGGACTCTTTGGTAATTTATCGGTCTTACATTGCACTTTATGAGATTAGATTCAGAACCGTGACATGAGTCCGAACTTGTAGTAGCCTAAAGAACAAAACGAATTCACACCCTCGCAGGCGCGGAGAGCGGGAGTTCTCGGGGCGGTCTACAATATCCTTGGTTTTTAGTATCTTTTCCTTTTATATTTTAATTATAGCGACCCTGGTTTTCCCTCCATTGATTAGTGTAATCCAGACTTGGTTCCATGTATGTTGATTGTTGTATATATCTTGTTTCCGTCCTTCAATACTTTGTATTTGAGTTAGAGGATGTTTTGGGCAGGTTTATTATAAGTTAGGTGTGATTGGGAGCAACTAGTTGCTGCCCAGAAATTTTGGTCCTTCGCTCGAGCGAGCTCCTTGTTTTAGATCCTTCGCTCGAGCCAGGGTTCCTTCGCTCGAGCGAGAGTTGAGTTTTGTGTCTGGCGGCTCGAGCGAGAAGTCCTGCGTTCGAGCTTGCATCTGCGTCTCTTTTTGACCTGATGGTTTTGATTCTTGGCTTGAGCGAGCTTTCCTTCGCTCGAGCGAGCGAGGTCTATGTTTTGGGTTTCTTCGCTCGAGCGAGCATTCTGTCGTTCAAGCGTGCTTCTGGGTTATAGACCTGAAGGTTTGGATTATTGGCTCGAGCGAGGCTTTCTACGCTCAAGCGAGGCTTCTTTGTATTTAGTCGCTCGAGCGACCACTTCTTCCCTCGAGCGAGCTTGTGTTATATCAGTAGACAGCAGCGGTAAACACTTCACTTTTTCATCCTCTTTTTCTTTCAAACCCTAGATTCGAGCTCTCTCTCTCTCTACACACCTTCTCTCTAGGGATTCATCTATTTTTAGTGTGTTTCTACCCTAAGTTCTTTGTAAGAAAGGTTGAAGGTTGTTTGGGTTACGTTTTAATATGAAAATTTGTGGATTTGGAGCACTTTGGATTTTCACCATCTTCTCCTTTGGTCTCTTCATTTCAAGGTAGGGATACCCCACTCCATCTTATGAGTTTTGTCTTTAATTTTGGCCATTTTGATTAGTTGGTGATGTTGGGTAATTTTGGAAAAAGTTAGGGTTGTTGTGTAATTTTTTTAAAAGAGGGGTTTTCAAATATTAAAAACCCATATGTATGTAAGACTTGGAAAATGGCCTTATTAGTGTCAAATTGAGGAAATTGAATCTTAGGGTTGATTTTTGGTAAAGGAGGAGAATGCCCTAATTATTGTGATAAATTAATTGGTATAATTAATTTGGGAAAACATGAAATTGAGTTGAAATCCATGAAATTGGGAAATTGTGGGATTGAATGGTGTAGTTGGATTAATTTATCACTCACCTATGTAAATGATGATATTATATCTGTTGATGCATTTATCTTCTGTTTACAAATAACTACTTTGGGCTATCGGTAGAGGATAGTCTTGATTGTTGTAGATACTGTATGTTGATTAGGGAAAACTGAAACTAATCACATTGAATATGTCATTAAATATGACGGTTAGAATAATACATCAAATATGTGTATTGAATTATCCTTGTATATGATAATTGTTTATGTACTTGGAATATGTATATTGTGTGGGAGAAAATAAGGGATGTACTCCATGGTTTGAGGGAAGATAGGGGATGGACTCTCAAACCTGTTTGGGAGGAGATAGGGGATGGACTCCATTAATACAACAAATATGTGTATTAAATTGAAGTATTGATACAGCAAATCTATGTATCATTTGTGAAGTATGGAAGTGTTTAAATATGATAATGATGCATCAAATATGTGTATCTATTGTGAAATATGGAAGTGGTGGTATATGAGTTATAGTCTCATTGAATTGTTTGGCCAGGTTCTAAGCCATATATATGAAATGATTTGGATAAGTAAAGGAAAGTGGAACGTAATATGGACATAATTGTCATGGAACTGTATTGTGATATAACTGGTGTATAAGTGTTAACCATCTATCAAATGCTCTTGTTTTAGTCATTGCTTATATTTGGTTTAACATCTCTCTACTAGGCTGTGGCTCACCCTATGTGGGACATCATTTTCAGGTACAGATGGTATGCCACCTCCAAGAACGTAGCTTGGGAGGCTAGAGGCTGAAAGACTTTTTGTGATATCTTTTATTTATTACATGTAAATTCAAGCCAAAGGCTTAATGTGTTTTGAGTTAGTACTCTCTTTTGTGTAACCAAGTGTTGGCTTGGAAAGTTGTAAGCCCGTTGGGCATTTACTTTTGTTGTCAACATGTAATACATTTGTAAGGAATACTCTGATGAATGGAATTAAGTTTTGTTTACTTATGTCTATGCATGTCAATAATGAGGGTCTCTATGTATTATTTTGAGGACGTTACAACTTGGTATCAGAGCGTACCGGGTTCGAATACTTTGGGTATGCGGAAAGTGGTTAATACCACAATAGATTTGTCTCACTTGTTAGAGACTTAGGTATAGTGTTATGTGCTTATGTGATAACAAGTTTATGTGGTTATATGGGTATGGAATGTAGTTTCTAGGATGTTGATTGGATCCTTGGGTTTCTGGGAGTCTTGTTGGAAAAGCACTTGATCAATGCTGTTTCTAACCGGAACTCTAGCAACGCCTCGGGACTATCATTATCCAGAAATGAAATTTGTAAATGCTTATGTGATTATGTGCTTATGTGGAATGAATTATTGTTGTCCATGCATTAGGACGTGAGTGTTATAGCTTCGGCACATTTGTGAATGTGCTAATGTTCTTCGTTACCTTTATTAAGATGTCAGGACGAGGACGTGGTGGTAGGCGACGTAGGCCTAGAAAGCAGGAGATGCCCATACTAGATGACATTCCGGCGCAGCAGGAGGGTGTTGGCCAGGCCAATATGGCCGAGCCAGTAGGTCAGCAGGCCATGGGTGCCTTAGCCCGCGAGATGGCAGGAGCTTTGAGGGCATCTTATAACGACCCAGAAATCCTTTCCTCCGCTCGAGCGGAGGAGTGGCCGCTCGAGCGGACTTTTGGGGGTTCCAGCAATTTTTCAGACGGCCTGAGATTCTGGGAGTTGTGGTTCTTCGCTCGGCGGGGAGTTCCCTTCGGCGAGACGACTTTGTTGTCTGGCGCTCGGCGCAAGGTTGGCAGCGGAGTCGCCTGGGTAAGTTTGATTCTGAAGCATGTGGATTCATTTTGATGTTCTTCTTAGTGTATTTGAAATGTTCTTAACTTATTTTGGGATGTTAATTGAGATGATAATATGATAGTAGAGTAAGATTGGATCAAAAACTTTATTTTGAATAATTTGTTTGCGACCAACCGTCACTCATTTGTCCTTTTCTTTTTCCACACTTTGAGTTTGGATGTGAGGTTCGAATCGTTGGAAAGCTTATTTCCGGGGCTTCAATTTGGACACAAGAACGACCTAAAACGGAGTCCGGATGGGAGAGTTACGCATGTTTGAAGTTTCGGGATCTGTGCTGAAAACAGGTCCGCTCGAGCGGAAATTTATCCGCTCGAGCGGGAATTACGGAGCAGCAGCTTAAAAAACGGGATTTTGAGATATTTTTCCACATTTTCTTTCCCCTCTCTTCTTTCCCCTCTCTTCTTTCCTCTTCACCTATGTCCGAAATCCTCCGAAACCCTAGCCTCAAAACCTTGATTTCCTTTATTTTGAGCAACAATCCACCATGGTTTTTACATCAAGAATGGAGACTAAGAAGAGATCAATGTTTTTAACCGATTGAAACTTGGATTTGCGAAAGGTTACTCCTCAAGCTTGCTCTTTTGTTGATTCTTGAGGTAAGGGTTCTAATACTCTTCAATACTTACATTAAGAGCTTGATTTGTGGTATTTCCATTGTATTGATGTTCAAATTTGTATTTTTGAGCATATAGAGTAAATTATGAGATTTGGGAAATTTCGGGTTTGAAGCATTGAGGGTCCAATTGATGAGTTTAAATGATGGATTGTGAATCCTAGGTGTAGAATCGTTGGGAAAATTGGAATTATAAGTGGTGATTTAAGGAGTTTGAATTTTTGCTAAAAACCCTCATTATTCTTGAAACCCTAGATTAATTGGTGATGATGAATACTAAGTTTGCCCAATTAAACATAGAATCATGGAATTGGTGGGTTGAATTATACGTGTACAAGTTTAATTGGATTTCTGAGATGTTTCGAAATTATGTTTAAATTTAGCGAATGGACTTTGTTATAAATGTTGGAATTCATGTAATGAAGTAAAGGAAAAATTAGGGAAATAATTTAGTAAGGATCTCGATGGCATGAGCTCAATTGGGGTGTTGAAATGAGATTCAAAGATTTAGTTTGAATTATGTTGAAGTGCAAAGTGATGTGTAATTAGAATAAAGAGAATTAATTAAGAACGAAATAAGTTTATGTAATCCGATTTCTTTGTGTATTACAAATTATGTAGGGACAACTACTGAGGTACCAAGTAGCCAAACAACGTGAGTAATAGTACGACGTATATACATTTTTTCTTCATTAATGATTATTGTACTAACGTTACGTTCTCGTAAGTGAGTACACTAGCATTATGTCGGGGAATCGGTGAGCGTTGAAAGAGTCGCGTACATCGGTATGACTTTAGAATCATTATGTTACGTCTATAATGTATATTAACTCTCTCATCATCTATAAGAAATTATATCATTCTTTAGTACATAAATGGAACTTATGTTCATCTTTGAATGATGGAATCAATCAAGAGTATTTTGTTATATAACACATGAACTTGAGATCATTGAGACCCTATGACATGTAACCCACGTTAGAATGTGAGGTGTTCTATCCTCATGGAATGTAATGATATATTCGCTCTTAATTATATTCTCGCTATCTACAGACAACTATCTCGACGGTTCATATGCACATTACATATACGCAAGTTAGTGGCATTAATTCATGATGAATAAGTGAAATGTAAACAAGTGAAATGTGAGCACATTATGAAACTACAGTATTTAGGTACCTTTGGAATTAATGGTTGATGTTAATGCTTTATTAAATGTAACCTAATTATGCTAACTCATCTGAATGATAAAAAGGAACCGTGTATGCATGCATGACAGAAGGCGATGCATACGATGACATCTGTGGTTATTCTGTTACTTCTGATATCTCTGGACCTATGGTCGTTCTGTATCTGTAGGCCTATGGCTGTTCTGTATATACTGGGCTTAAAGTCATTCTGTTAAGAAAACTGGACCCATGACTGTCTATGACTTAATTACAGGATGTAGTTAACCATATGTGTTCTTTATTGATAAATGCACGGATATATATTACAATTCATGTTCAGCATTGACTTGTTATGTGCTATTATTCACTGAGCTTGACTCACTTTATTTTATGTCTCTCAGAGGCACTCAACACGAGGTCGACCTTAGCACGTGGCTACTGGTCACCCAATTGTCAACCCCTGAGTATCTAAACCCTTAGAAGATGACCGCTCATGTTATGGAGTTTTACTAAATTATCAATTTGTACCCTAAATGTCTTTTAAGCTTGATGTGTATGTAATCCGTATATCTTCCCATGTTTTCGTTATCGCCCGATCTTAAGAAATTTGGGTCTCAGATATGTATATGTATTTAGCTATCTCTAGATGCACATCATTGTATATTTATACGCATTATGTTACATGCGTGATCTGGCATAATAGTGGTAGCTCAATGGATATTATTTTACGCTATTATATGATATTAAATGCTTCGTTCGGCCCGTATGATGATATGTATACTTGAGTTTAGTGTCTGTTTTCGAATGGGTCATGCCCAAACTTTTAGGGGCGGGTTTGGGGTGTGATACATCTATGGAGACTCTCAGAGCTGAGAATCAAGTCCAGGCCCAGGTTGTTGATGCAGGGCCTTCTTTCTTGAAAAGGGAGTTCTTCCGGTCAAATCCGGATGTGTTTGTGGGTGATCCGAAAGAGCCACTGAAGGCTGACGAGTGGCTTGAGCAGATGACTAAGACGTTTGAGATGCTTGGCATCGAAGACGGGGCCTTGAAGGTGATCTTGGCGTCTTTCCAATTGAAGGGAGATACGGGTCAGTGGTGGAAGTTCATAAGGGGCCGTATTGGTGGTACATGGGAGGCCTTTGTAGATGCTTTCCAGGAGAAGTTCTTATCTCTAGCTGTCAGGGAGAAGCTGAGGGACCAGTTTTGTCAGCACAAGCAGCTGAGTATGCCAGTGGCCGAGTTTGAGGTAGCATTTACCAATTTATCCAGGTTTGCACATGAGCTAGTGGCGTCTGAAGAACGCCATTGTCTGGAATTTGAGAGGAAGTTAAGACATGGACTCAAGACTAGAGTTGGGGGATCCATGACTCAGGAGTATAGGCGTCTAGTTGATGTTGCGGCCCATATGGAGATTATGATGCATGAGGAGGAGGAGAGGATGAGGGGCTCCAAGAGGAGCCAGGATAACTAGAGGGATGGTAGGAGGCAGAGGGGTTCTAACCCTCAGCAATCCCAGGGTACTTTGGCGAGATCTACTTTTCCAGTGCCGAGTGCAGGTTTTGGGAGAGGTAGTCAGGGAGACATTACTTGTTACAAATGTGGTCAGCTGGGCCACAAGTCTCCAGCTTGCCCGCAGAAGGGTTGAGGGCAGAGAGCAGCTTCATCATCAACTCGTTCTCAGAGCTAGAGTCAGGGCAGAGGTCAGCCGCTCTCTTGTTACCAGTGTGGTCAGACGGGGCACCTGAAGAGGTTTTGCCCGCAGTTGAGTGCCACATCGGGTGCGTCTGGTTCTAGGCAGACGCAAAGTTTTCAGCCAGCACAGTCTGTTCAGGCCTCGAAGGCCAATCAGGGAGCTTCATCATCGATGCTGCGGCGATCTTTTGCTCCTAGGGTGAAACGAGTTGAAGCAGAGAGCTTCTGGGCGCGTGTATGCTGTTACCGCGCAGGATCTTGTACCGGCTCCATCTATTGTGAGAGGTACCTTTTTGTTCTGTAACTCGGTTGCCAATGTGTTGATCGATACGGGTGCATCCCATTCCTTTATATCTGCTGCATTTGCATCTGTTTTGTGGTTGGAGTTGGCACAGTTAGCATCTCCTATATGTGTTGTATCACCTGTCGGGGGTGACTTGATTTTGAAACAGGGATGTCGGGGCTGTGATATAAAGGTTGTTGACCGCCGGCTTCCATTTTCTTTTGTAGTTATGGCTATGTTAGGTTTTGATGTGATTTTGGGTATGGACTGGTTATCGTCATACCAGACTGTTATTGACTGTTACCGCCAGAGGGTCACTGTATGTACCTTGAGCGGGGATTGTTTTCATTTCTTGGGGGATCGGGTTGGTAGTGTTTTGCCACCGGTGTATGATCCACGAGGGCGGAGTGAGCTTAGTGGTCTTCTTGCTAGCTTTATGAGTAGTGAGTGTGATGGGACCCAGACTGTATTGCCGAGAGTGGTTTGTGAGTATTCGGATGTTTTTCCCGAGGACCTTGTTAGCTTACCACATCATCGAGTGATTGAGTTCTTTATTGATTTAGTGCCCGGTACGGCGCCGATTTCTACGGCACCCTACCGTTTTGCCCCAGCCGAGTTGAGTGAGTTAAATATTCAACTCCAGGAGTTGCTAGATAAGGGCTTTATTCGCCCTAGTGTTTCGCCGTGGGGAGCACCAGCCCTCTTTGCTAAGAAGAAAGATTGGGCTGTGAGACTTTGTATCGACGATCGGAAATTGAATCAAGCTACGGTTAAGAACAAGTATCCTATGCCCCATATAGATGATTTGTTTGGCCAGTTGAAGGGTTCCCGTTGTTTCTCTAAGATAGACTTGAGATCGGGTTACCACCAATTGAGGGTCAGGGAGGAGGATATTCCAAAGACGGCATTCCGTACACGGGATGGCCACTATGAGTTTCTGGTGATGCCTTTTGGGCTCACAAATGCACTGGCAGTATTTATGGACTTGATGAACTGGATCTTTTGAGAATTCTTGGATCGTTTTGTAGTCGTTTTCATGGACAACATTTTGATTTATTCACCTTCTGAAGAGGAGCACAAGGAACACTTAAGAGTGGTGCTTGAGTTGCTTAGAGCCCATAGGCTGTTTGCCAAGTTTGGGAAGCGTGAGTTCTGGCTAGGAGAAGTCAAGTTCTTAGGCCATGTAGTCTCCGGAGAAGCGGTGTCTGTTGATACATCCAAGATTGAGGCAGTGCAAGATTGGGCACAGCCTAAGAGTGTTTTTGAGATCCGCAGTTTTCTGGGATTAGTTGGGTATTACCGCCGGTTTGTGAAGGATTTCTCCAGGCTAGCTTCACCATTGACTAGATTGACGTGGAAAGGGGTCAAGTTTGTATGGAGTGAGACTTGTGAAAAGTCGTTCCAAGAGTTGAAAGTTAGACTTACCACTGCTCCCGTGTTGATTATTCCGAAGAGAGGTTTGGGTTGTGCCGTTTATTGTGATGCCTCACAAGAGGGTTTGGGTTGTGTGTTGATGCAAGAGGGGAAAGTGGTTGCCTATGGCTCACGTCAATTGAAAATACACGAGAAAAATTACCCTACACATGACCTAGAGTTAGCAGCTGTGATTTTTGCCTTGAAGATTTGGAGGCACTACCTTTATGGTGAGAGGTTCGAGGTATTCTTGGATCATAAGAGTCTGAAATATCTGTTTACACAGAAAGACTTGAACTTGAGGCAGAGAAGGTGGATGGAGTTTATTGAGATCGTTCAGCCGATAAATTTTGTACCCTCGCAGAGCCCTGAACCACGGAATCGGGCTAAACGAGACAGAAGATGAGATTCACCCCAATCAAATGACCAATGTCCACAATGGGCTAGTGAACAACTTCAAGTGGATGTCAGGCGCATCAGGCGCGCAGACAAGAAATATATGGAGTTCTCGGAGCCGATCAGCACGGTTATGTCTAAAATTCAAGATCTTTCGTTCTTCAAATGGTCACCCAAGATGGTCGGACCTCTCGACATAAGGAGACGGGATAGACGGTGCGAATATCACAAAGACCACGGACATGATACCAACAGTTGTTATGCCTTGAAAGATCATCTTGAGGAGTTGGTACAAGACGGTCAGCTTACGCAACACGTCTGAAAGAACAATTCAACCAAAACAGTTTCTCTACGACAAGATTCACCCCCACTCAGCGTGATTCATATGATTTACAGCTTGCCAACGGAATCCGCGGTACATACAATTCAGTCGCATCTTGACCCCCAGAAGCAAATCACACCAGCGAAACGGCCCCATGAAGCTCCGAGTATTACTTTCGATGATTCTGATTTGGTCGGCGTAACGCTCCCGCACATCGATCCCTTGGTCATCAAACTACGTGTAAACCGATTCACCGTTGAATGTGTTCTCATTAACCAGGGGAGTACTTCGGAAGTTATGTACTACAAAACCTTCATCAAACTCAGCTTCACTAAGTCGGATCTGTCCCTGGCTCATTATCCATTATTCGGCTTCAACGCTAATCCAGAATACCCGTTGGGCAAAATCACACTATCAGTTCGAGCGAGCTCTCGATCAGTGGATGTGGTTTTGGTTGTCAAGCTTCTTTCGCCGTATAATCTCATCATAGGGTGAACTTGGCTGCATACCATGCAAGCCGTGCTGAGCACCTATCATCAACTACTCTGCTTCCCGACCGAACACGGCATTGAACAAATCTGTGGTTCCCAGAAATCGGCACAAGCTTGTTATCTCCTTGCCGCAAAGCCACCAAGAGAGATAGAAGTGAATTCTATTGAGGTGCCAGATCGAGAGAGCCGTGACGATGTTGGGCGGCTCCCAGGTGAAAAGGCCACAGAAGCCCTGGATCGAGTTGAAATTGATGAGAATACTGACAGATTCTTCATGGTCGGCGCCTCCCTAAATAAAGTCGACAGACAGCAGCTAATTACCTTCTTACTCGGCAACCTTGACGTATTTGCATGGTCACCGTATAAGATGCCAGGAGTGGATCCATCTGTTTCTCAGCACCATTTAAACGTTGACCCCAAATGTAAGCCGATTATTCAGAAAAGTTGACGGTTAGTCGCAAAACACACTGATGCCATTGTTGAAGAAGTTGACCGGTTGCTTGATGCCGGGGCAATTCGGGAAGTTACCTATCCTACATGGCTATCAAATACTATGGTTGTAAAAAAGAAAAATGGGACTTGGCGTGTTTGTGTGGATTTCACGGACTTAAATAAAGCTTGTCCCAAGGATTGTTTTCCTCTCCCCAAAATAGACCAACTCGTAGATGTCATGGCGCGTCATCAACATATGAGCTTCCTCGATGCCTACAGAGGCTACCATCAAATTGCCATGCATCTGGAGGACCAAGACAAAACTGCATTCCTCACCCCAAGAGGAACCTATTGCTATAAGGTTATGCCTTTTGGGCTGAAGAATGAGGGACAACTTAACAAAGACTAGTCACTGCCATGTTCAAGGAGCAATTTGGCCGTACTATGGAAGTGTACATTGACAATATGGTGGTCAAGTCCAAAGAAGAGCAAACTCATCTAGCCGATCTGGAAAAGACATTCGGCATTTTACGCAAGTACAAAATGAAGCTGAACGCTTCCAAGTGTACATTTGGAATCGGATCCAGCAAATTCCTTGGCTACATTGTCAACCACCGCGGACTCGAAGCCAACCCGAGGCAAATCACAGCAATCCTGGAACTTGGCTCTCCTCGATCGGTCAAGGAGGTTCAAAAGTTGATGGGGATGGCCGCCGCACTCAACAGGTTCATCAGTCGTTTCACAGATCGCTGCCGACAATTCTTTCATACCCTACAACAGGGTAAAGCTTTTGAATGGACCTCTGAGTGCGAAGCCACTTTCAACGGTCTGAAGACTTACCTCTAATCAGTTCCACTTTTGACAACACCTTCGGCAGGTGATCTGCTCATTTTATATCTGGCAGTTTCCGACCGGGCCGTCAGCGCCGTTCTATTAATGGAAGAGCTTGGGGAGCAGCAGCCAATGTATTATGTGAGCAAGGCAATGGTTGACGCTGAAACACATTACCTTCTGTTGGAAAAACTCATCCTAGCTCTCGTCATGGCAGCAAGAAAACTGATGCATTCCTTTCAGGGGCATTCCATCGGGGTACTAACAGACTACCCCCTCCGGTCAGTACTCCGTAGTGCAGAAGCATCAGGGCGCGTTTCAAAGTGGGCTCTTGAACTCGGCTAGTACGATATTTAGTTTCTACCTAGAACCTCAATCAAGGGGCAAGTGCTCGCCGACTTTGTGGCCGAATTCACTTGAGGCCTTGCCAACTTCAAGTCTGATCAAATTTAACCTAAGCCGAACTGGAGAATTTATGTTGGGGACATTTGGAAAATGTATTGTGACGGATCGTCCAACCAACGTGGCAATGGGATGGGCGTAGTTATCATGGCTCCCGACGGGGCAATAATTAAGCAGGCTGTCAAACTGGGTTTCGATGCATCGAACAATGAGGCTGAATACGAAGTATTGTTAACTGGCTTACAGAATGCACATCTCCTTGGTGCTCGGCGTCTCCTTATTTTCTGCGATTCAAAGCTAGTCATCAACCAATTGAAAGGGAAATACACAGCCAAAAATGACCGTATGGCAGCTTACATGAAAATGGCGAATTCTTTGCTGGAAAAATTCGACCATCATGAACTAAATCAAATAACTCGAGATCAGAACACACATGCAAATGCCTTTGCCGACCTAGCCTCCGCCATCAACATAGAAATCAAACAGACAATTGAAGTAGGATTCATCCCTGAGCCGAGCATTGCCTCCTCAGAGTCAATCCAAATTGATGTCATAAAATCAAGTCCAAGCTGGATGGACCCTATCACCGCATTCCTATCTTCCGAACAGCTCTCGGTGAACAAAAAAGAAGCACACAAACTGCGAAACAAAGCCCTTTGATATTACTTGGATCTACAAGGAAAGCTCTACAAAAAATCCCTTTCTGGTCCATATCTAGAATGCATTCATCCGGACAAAGTCGAAGAACTCCTGACTGAAATTCATGAAGGTAGTTGTGGTACCCATTCCGGCAAGCGCTCTCTGGCTCATCGAGCTGTAACACAAGGGTATTATTGGCCGACAATGAGAGTTGATGCCGGGTGTTACGTCAAGAAATGTGAACAGTGCTAGAAGTTTTCCCCTTTAACCCATTTGCCTGCTAAAGAGTTAAGCTCTGTCACCAGTCCTTGGCCGTTCGCCCAATGGGGACTTGATATCGTCGGACCATTACCTCGTGCCCTGGGCAACAAGCGATTTTTGATTGTCGCGACAGATTATTTCACTAAATGGGTAGAAGCGGAGGCATTAACGCACATTCGGGACACTGATGTAAGCATTTTGTATGGAGAAATATCATCACACGATTCGGCATTCCTAGAGCATTTATTTCAGATAACGGCACCCAGTTTGACTGTGGCGTCTATCGGGAACTGTGCAGCACGTATGGTATTCGGCCTTATTTCTCGACGCCGACTTATCCACAAAGCAATGGCCAAGTCGAAGCCTCTAACAAAGCCATCTGGGACGGCATCAAGAAAAGGCTGGAGAAAGCCAAAGGCAGATAGGTCGAAGAATTGCCGAGTTTGTTATGGGCTCATCGCACTATGCCGAGACGATCCACTGGGGAAATGACATGTGCTTTATGCTTTGGAACCCAGGCAATCATCTCCCTGGAGATCGGCCTCCCAACCTTGAAATCCAAAGCTTTTGATATGGACCGAAATGACATGATGTTGGCCTTGGATTTGACCCTGATTGAGGAACGGCGAGACCGTGCCCTTGTGTCCATGGCACAATACCAGCAACAGCTTGCTAAGTCGTATAATCAACGTGTTCATCTACGCCGTTATACACCAAGAGAATTGGTCCTCAAGAAAGTACTCCCAGCTGCCAAGAATCCGACTGACGGTAAACTGGGTCCTAACTGGGACGGGCCCTATCAAATCGATTCAATCGCGGGAACAGGGGCATATCGACTCAAAGACATGTCCGGAAGAAGTCTGCCATGTCCTTGGAATTCCACGCATTTGCATAAATTCTATCATTAACCCGACTTGTGGGGCATGATGATTTATTTTGAATGTTCGTCGTGTACAAACTTTCACTTTTATAATGCAAGATTACTTATCTCACTACATGAAATTTTAGTTTGAAGATGAAAGTCTCCAGATTCAGAGCGCCCTTCATGGATATCATAATTAGCCAAATAAAAAGCCTCCGAATTCGGAGCCCCATCAGTGAATGACACTTTTGGACCAAATGAGCCTCCGGATTCAAAGCACCCTTCGTGGATATCACGATTGGCCAAACAAAAAGCCTCCGAATTCGAAGCCCCATCAGTGAATGACACTTTTGGGCCGAATGAGCCTCCGGATTTGGAGCACTCTTCGTGGATTTCACGATTGGCCAAATAAAAAGCCTCCGAATTCGGAGCCCCATCACTGAATGACACTTTTGGGCCGAAAAAGCCTCCAGATTCGAAGTGCCCTTCCGTGAATGACACTTTTGGGCCGAAAAAGCCTCCGAATTCGGAGCGCCTTTTGTGGATATCACGATTGGCCAAATAAAAAGCCTCCGCATTCGAAGCCCCATCAGTGAATGACACTTTTGAGCTGAATGAGCCTCCGAATTCAGAGCCCCCTTCGTAGATATCACGATTGGCCAAATAAAAAGCCCCCGAATTCGGAGCCCCATCAGTGAATGACACTTTTGGGCCGAAAAAGCCTCCAGATTCGGAGTGCTCTTCCGTGAATGACACTTTTGGACCGAAAAAACCTCCGAATTCGGAGCGCCCTTTGTGGATATTACGATTGGCCAAATAAAAAGCCTCCAAATTCGGAGCCCCATCAGTGAATGACACTTTTGGGCCGAATGAGCCTCCGGATTCGGAGCGCCCTTCGTGGATATCACGATTGGCCAAATAAAAAGCCTCCAAATTCGGAGCCCCATCAGTGAATGACACTTTTAGGCGGAAAATGCCTTCAGATTCAGAGCGCCTTTCTGTGAATGACACTTTTGGGCCGAATGAGCCTCCGGATTCGAAGCGCCCTTCGTGGATATCACGATTGGCCAAATAAAAAGCCTTCGAATTCGAAGCCCCATTAGTGAATGACAATTTTGGGTCGAATGAGCCTCCGGATTCAGAGCACCCTTCGTAGATATCATGATTGGCCAAATAAAAAGCCTCTGAATTCGAAGCCCCATCAATGAATGACACTTTTGGGCCGAAAAAGCCTCCGGATTCGGAGCGCCCTTCTGTGAATGACACTTTTGGGTCGAATGAGCCTCCGGATTCGGAGCGCCCTTCTGTGAATGACACTTTTGGATCGAATGAGCCTCCGAATTCGAAGCGCCCTTCGTGGATATCACGATTGGCCAAATAAAAAGCCTCTGAATTAGGAGCCCCATCAATGAATGACACTTTTGGTCCGAAAAAGCCTCCGGATTCGGAGCGCCCTTCTATGAATGACACTTTTGGCCGAATGAGCCTCGTTATTCAGAGCGCCCTTCATGGAGATCACGATTGGCTTAAAAAAAAAAAAGAAGTTGAAACACGTTTAAAGCATCCGGCTTCGGCACGCTTTTCATGAATATTCTATTAACAAGCATAAACTCAGCTGACGAAGGATGGAAGATGATTGTAAATATGTTTAAACACAAACTAAAACAACATGCGACATAAGCTGAAACAACATGCAAACGTGTAAAATAATATGTTTTATTGCATAAATCGATAATACATATTCCGCTCCCTATTTACGCTAAAGCGGTACAATGTGTTTAATTTTATTCGACGTCCCCCTCGTCATCGCTCTTCTCGACTTCGAAGGCCGTAGAAGGAAAATGATGACTCTAGTATAATGGCGACGTCAAATCAACGCCTACAACCCAGAGAGACTCTGCAGCCTGAAGAGCCTTAATCCACCCATGTTTAAATCCACGGTTCTCACATCGGCAAACCTCCTCGGTGAGCATTTCCTTCGTCTTCTCAATCCCAACTTTTCGGACCGCATGGAAGCCTTGTTCATAAGCCCGAGTCTTTATAGCTTCTATTGCAAACATGCTCGCCGTGTCGCGATCGGCAATCGCGTGACTTATAAGACGCTAGGTCACCCTTTCGTCTACAATAGGGTTAGATAGGCTGGCCAACTGAGTTTCGGCGATTTTGGCTTTTCTTAACTCCCGCTCGGCTTTCTCCGTGCGGGCCTCTAAACTACGAATGCGTTCATCTTTCTGTTCGATCTCCCGCCATGCAGCACGAAGGCGCATGCCGATCTCATAAGCGGTGTATAGTCCTTTCACCGCTCTGTGAACGCCCTCTCAAAACACTTCGAAATCTTGTCGACCAATCATCGACTGCTGGACCTCCGGCGAAAAAATATGTCGTGCAAATTTGACTGCCACGCTTGGATCTCGAATGATTGAATCTACGTCCGTCATCGGTTTGTTCCCAATAAAGACTGAAAAACTCAACAGGCGCGAAGGCCCACTGGCCTTGCTTCGCGAATGAGGGGAGTTCCACCGTTGTCGCTTCTCCCTTCTAGGCGACCTACTTCAACGACGTGGAGAGTGACGCCTCTCCCGCTCCCCAGACACCCTAGTTCCCATTCGTGAAGGTTCCCCACCACGATTCATCGCTGAGTCCAGCTCAGCCAATGTCTTACCCTCTCCTCTGTTGTTGAAGAATAGTCTACCTGACATTCACACTTAGCTAACCTTCTTCGACAGACTGGTTTGAGTTGAGTCTTAGCACGCTAATGGGACCTACGCGCACGAAGTAACTCCCTTTTTATTAACCACATATGCACCGCTCCCAAAGTGATCCCTTCAACACTGCCCCCAGCCAACTCATAAATGACTGATAATCGACGGCAATGTTCACTAATCCACTGGGACAAGGGCAGATTAATTAATCTATTCGGCCTTACGTAAGTCATTGTAGCAAACAGACAGGCTGCCCCAGCCAATTCATGAATAGCCAATAATCGTTATCCACTACTAATCCCCTGGGGAAAGCAGATTCGTTAATCTATTCAGCTTGAATATCAGAGCTCCTAGCCGAATATCCATGGTGCCCTAGCAGAGTTTTAAACTATCGTTTTTAAGCGGCCTTGTTCAAACTTCCTAGGGCAAGGGAAGATTCGTCAATATTGTAGACACGCTCGTGGGCCTCATGCTACAGTTCGGACTCGATTGGTCACGGTTCTTAATCTGATCTTGCAAAGTGCAATGCGAGATTGATAAATCGCCAAAGAGTCCAAATCTGGCAAATCGTTTTGGAAAACATATTTTTTAAAAAGAAGCACCAAACATGGATTGCTTTGCCAAATACCGAGTCACCACCTAAACATTTTTTATGCGGGAATTTAGGAAACCCTGACTCGTTTGCCTAAGGCCACGTGTCCGTCATCACCAAAGTTGCCTCGACTCGGAAACTTGGGTACGATTAGGGAAGGTCAGCTATGAGCACCCCCTCTCACCCTATCAAAAATCGGCCTCTACTAACCATGATATCCAGTTTTGAAAACATTATGCGTTCTTATTCCGGTTAATTAGCTAATCTTACTATGTGATGTGCACAACACAAAAGTATAGACTAGATTGCCTAATTTGGAACAAAGCATTGCATATCTGCTCGTTTGAAAATCAGTTTGAAATTTACTACTCGTAAGTAGGCTAAAACACGGATTTCAACGAGTTGTTCCAACTCAAGCAATCCAACCTTCACCCACAAGCATTCAGGCAGTTATATCACATAAGCATATGGCCATATGGTAAGCATGCTGTCATGTTAACATTC
Source organism: Camellia lanceoleosa (assembly GCA_025200525.1). Lineage (NCBI taxonomy): Eukaryota > Viridiplantae > Streptophyta > Magnoliopsida > Ericales > Theaceae > Camellia > Camellia lanceoleosa. Next base: position 123,825,645 of record CM045765.1, read on the forward strand.
ATACTCATGCAAGATGCTAAAGCATAAAAAGCTTACCGAGTACTCCGAGCCAAAACAAAGAACTTGCTAGCAATCAATGTATGATCCAAGTCCATGTTAAGTGGCTAATGCTTTGCATACAAAATGCAATTAGAATAGGCTCGGCTAATCCTAGGACGGCATGTGGAATGCAACAGATAGCACGTATTCAAGTTAGATTTGAAATACTATGCAGTTAACATGATGCGCCGAGCCCGGTACATGCAATACAAATGAATGGATGCACGCATGCATAGCATAAGGATGCTAAATTAAATATGCCCTAATACTAACCATCAAAAGCAGGTAAGTAAAAGGGAGAAAGACGTGGGGTGGGAAGACATTCACACACACACACACACTTATTACAAATTCGCCCTCGCTTGGAGGGACCAAAAGAATAATACAAATTAATCAACCGACAAGCTAATTAAATAGTTACAAACTAATTAACTAGTTAAGCAAATTAACTAGGCTAATAAAGCGATAAAACAGCCTCGGGAAGAGGGTCCAATGCATGCGTGCTCGGTTTCGCTGGAAATTCACTACCATGCACAAGTTGCCTCTATTTTCACTGTTTTCCTCCTCTGAAGACTGCAAAAGTCCCAAGGTACACTCTCTGAACACTGGGGGATGCCACCGGCCATGAGGAATGGTCACCGGCCAAGGGGAGTGGTCATCGACCATTTGTATAGCTCTTGGCCAAAAATGTTTAGTCAGTCGGCAGTAGAGATGGTAGGCCGACCATGTATGCCTGCAGAAACCTGTTTTGACAGCAGCAGAGGGCAAAATATGGCATGGCAATGCATTTCAAGCAATGTTTGCAACAACCACACTCCTTATCATATTTATGACTTAAAGGAGTTTGGTACTCGGCCCTCGGACCACCAATCGCGCATTCCAATGCGTGATGGCCAAAGAGGCCAAGTTGTGCATTTTGATTTCAAATGTAATGCAAACCGAACAAACACATAAAGATCCAACCTCTATCATGGTGATTCAAGAGGCAAGGCATGCGTGCAAGATGCAATGCAACCTAGGCATACGACCTAAGTATGCACTATGAAAATCAGGGCAAGCAATGCAAACATGCAACATGGACAACACACAAACATGTAACAACATGTTAAGTGGCTAAAAAGAGGGAATACATGCCAAATGTATTACAACCTAATCATGCAACAACATGTTATGTAGCTCAAGTAATGCAACAAGATGCAATTACACATGGCATGCGACACAAGGTAAAATGGAGCAAGCATGCGACAATATGCAAGGCATGCATGCAATAACATGGTGGGATGGACTTACACTAACATGGGCAGCTCTTAAGCATGCCAAAATCAGTGGCCAAATGCCAAGGAAATGAGGGCCAAAACACATACAAACATGCATGCGAACATGGTCCAACACTTAGGCATAAAGAAGCGACTTTTAAGCACACTTAAAAGGGATAAACAAGGGCAAATAGCATTCATATAACGCTCTAAAAATCATGTAAGAAAAGGGTGCCAAACCAACTTAACAAGACAAGCATGGCATGCAATAATGTCCAAAACTCAAGGCAAGCCAAGGGACTTAAACCATGGCCATGCGAACCAAGCCTCAAAGGGCCAAGGGGACTCAAAACCACCCCAAGGTAGACCAAAACAAGGTCAAGGGCACACCTAGATGGCATCTAAATGGCCTAAATCTAAAGGCATGCAAAATGAACCAATCATGGAGCATAACACACAAACCTTTTGAAATATCAAAGGAGCCATAAATGCAAGTATACAAGCATGCTATATGGACTGAAATGACATGGTAAGTGGTTCCAAACCACTGAAACAAAGCAAGCAAAGCATGCTAGAGGGGTCAACACTCAAGGCACACAAGGGGAATTGCATGGTAGCTATACAAAGCAAAACATGGATGACCCAAGCAACCAAAAACAGACCTCAAGCATACTAAAACATGCATAAAAGCTTCACAAAGCTAAGCCAAAACAAGTAAGCATGATAGTCTAAATGCTAGGCACATGTTAAGGCAATTCATGGCATTACAAGACAAGTATGCAAAGCAAGCATGGTGTGTCTAAACCAATTAAAAAAACAGTGCTATATTATGGCAAAATAAGCACAAATAACACTTAAGACATGGCCAACATGCACTTAAACAAGATGCTCACACATGAGGCTAAAATGGCCAACATTGAAGGCAACAAGGAGAAGGGATGGCCCTCTCCTTCTTAGGACCTTAAAGCACCATCCCCACCACTGAAATCCCTCAAGATTTCAGTGGTGAGGAGTCCCAAACAAGGTGGTCCCGGAGCTCACCAAAATAACACAAAAATGGGGCCAAACAAGGCCTAAGAGGGGTCGAACAACCCCAAACACCAAAACAACCTTAAACAGCTATTTTAAACAAGTAAAAACAAGACTTTTATATGTTATACACTAAGCTCAAAAATAGATGCAAGGTAGGCAAAAGGACTATGGAAAAATGGGGTATTTAAAGGTAAAGTTCTTACCCTTGTAGACCCCTTCAAGAACAGCACTCTAGCTGCTTTCCTTAGCTCAAAACCAGCTCAAAACTCTGAAAATCACTCCTTATTACCTCAGTAGCTAAAGGAAAGTGTAACACTAGGTGTTTGTGTGTAAAACTATGAACAAAACACCTTAAACACCAAAGAGAAGGAGATATAGAGATAGAATAAACACAAGACTCAAACCCTAATCTCAGACCTCTCTTTTGAATTTTTGGAACCCTGGAGGAGGGAGGAGAGGCCCTCCCTTTATAGAGGATCACTCTTGCAAAGCTTACAAAACAAGCTAAGCAAGAGTGAAATCCCTCCATACACGTGTATGGAGGGGATGCAAAGTGTATGCCAGCTAGCATAGCTGGCATAAAAAAATCTGCAAAAGCAGATGCATAGTGGTTGACCAGCCAAAAATGACAAATTGACCAAAACAATGGTCGGCCGACCACAAATAGTGCTAACCGGCCAAACATTTGGCCGATGGCCGATGGCAACAAAACAGTGGCCGGTGGCCTCAAGCCATGGCCGGTAAGGTGTGGGGATGGCAAACAAGCCATTCCCTGTCCCTCAAAAGCAAAACACAAGTGTGTGGTACGTAACCAAACACAAAATAGTCGAGTCGAGAGGTCTTGAGGCAGGGCGCATGGCCGAGGCCTTCGGGAACTCAAGACGAACACGAACATAGATGACCACCGAGTGTTCAAACGATGACGTCCAAGTCTCAAGGACGGTCAAAAATGGGGTGTCTACAGTTGCCCCTCTTTGACAGAACTCGAAAGTCATAACAATGACGGGAGTGAATGTCAAAGCCCAGAAATGACCCATTTTTGACAAGGCTAAAGACTTAGACAAAGCATACAAGCTACAGATAAGATATGCGCCTGAAGGCAAGGGCAAAATGCAAGACAATGCACAAAGCCGAGCATAACTTATGATCATGCAAAGAAAGCTGTAACGAAGCATAACATACGACAGTTTTAAGTAATCAAACACAAATCCAACTACATTACAATGCAGAAAGGACGTAAGAGAATTATGTAATTCTCGCTATGTTTCACGCAGAGAATACAATACCTGTGCGGTTCGTCTGGTTGCTCCAGCTTCAAATGAACCGTACATACAATATCGTGTCTGAAAGAAGAAGAAACTTAACAGGTACGATATCGTTAGCAACATACATGCCAATGCAAGTTAAGACTGCATGACAACGCAAGTGTAGGAGTGCATGACAATGCAACCTATGTATTGACAACGCAGAACAATGCGGAATGGATGCAAAATGATATGCAACATTTATAATTCTACGTATAAACAATGCAAATGATATGCAATGCAATTGAATCATGATCAAATCATGAGCGGTTCAAAAACCACACAAATGTCATAAAGATGATGGAGACGGATAGTCCGTCTACCATAGAAAAGGTGCCGCAACCCTCAAACCACAATACCAGCAGTGGAATAAGCGTGTACACATGCAGAACTATGAGTGATGTAGACGGAACACAAGAACAAGTAACTGGGTGGAATGACATAAGTGAGGCATGCTCTGCTCAGAAAAGTTCATGATCCTAAATGCTAGATGCAATCGAACTACACTACAATGCAGTATATACAGTAGATATGGCGCGCGACCAAAACATATCTTGCCTAGAAAAAGCATGGACATATACAAGCCATGTTTAACACAGAAACGGTGCCGTCACCCACAACCCTAGGTGCGTATACATAATATCATAACTGTGCTTCAACACAAAAAGTACGGGCACATACCAGACCAAGCTCAACATGGAAAGGCGCAAGTCGTAGATGGAGGTGATGCAGTGAATACATGCAAGCTACAATGCAATATATACAATATGCACTGGATACTATGTACAATGCTATGTGCTGGGGAGAATGCAATGGATGCAGTGGAAAAGGCATGCGGTCAAAACACATTTTGCCTAGGAAAAGCATGGACATATACAAACCATGTTCAACACAGAAACGGTGCTGTCACCCACAACCCTAGGTGCATACACATAATATCATAACCGTGCTTCAACACGAGAAATATGGGTACATACCAGACCAAGCTCAACATGGAAATGCGCAAGTCGTAGATGGAGGTGATGCCGTGAATGCATGCAAGCTACAATGCAATATATACAATATGCATTGGATATTATGTATAATGTTATGTACAATGAATGTATGTAAATGCCATATTTACAGTGACGCATGATATATGCACTATTTACAATGTATGCATGGCATAAGCAATATATGTACAATGGAATGCATGACATATGCATGTTGTTTTGTTGTTTTTTTTTTTAAATGCGTACAAAGTGCAAATGATGCATGTCAATGCACGAGGTTGAATGGGTGACAACGCATGTCTTTCGAAATGCATGACAATGCATGTGATCTTAAATGCGCGACAACGCATGTCGCTTGGGATGCATGACAATGCATGTGAACTCGAATGTGTGATAACGCGCGTCGCTTAATATGCATGACAATGCATGTGAACTCGAATGCGCGATAACGCGCGTCGCTTGATATGCATGATAATGCATGTGAACTCGAATGCGCGATAACGTGCGTCGCTTGATATGCATGACAATGCATGTGAGGTGTGCATAACGATGCGACCTAAAGAATATGCATACTAATGCAAGTATGACATGCACATGACAATACAAGATGTGTGCATAACGATGCGAGTGAAATGACGTATAACCAACACACGATTCACGACAAAATGTTGTAACGTATGCATGTGGGGCAACTTTCAAATCTCGAAAGAGACAAAAAGGATACAAAAGGGATACACCTCGCACGTATTCGAGTGCTACACACAGAAGACGCGGCACAGAGACCGGTTAAGGTTCGGAAATGCATTTTCTTGCACTATTTTGAGCAATGGAGGCACTATCTTGAGCAATGAAGGCCCCAAACCATATCAAAGACCCAAAAAAAGGTATAGGAGGTTCACCGGCCATCCATCGGCCACCAAAAAGTTCCACTGGCCATCTATTTGGCCGACCAGCCAACAATGTGGCCGACCAGCCAAATCTGCCTGAATCGGGGCAGTTTTGTCTTTTTGGCCGTGGGTCTTTAAATATAGGGCTTGAAGCCCTATTTTTCCACTTCCCACAAACTCGAAAATCATCCCCCCCTCTCTCTAGGTCATTTTTCAACCCTCGATCCCCGTCTTTCCTTGGTTTTAGAGCCCGTTTCGTCATTTGATTCGCGATCTCCTTCGCGTTTCAAGCATTTTGAACCGAACAAATCGTTGTTTCAGTGCCTTTTTCTCGATTTTTGCCACTCGGGGTTTGTTTCCCTCGAGTTTACCTCGATTTATGTGCCTTTTCCACACCCCGACTTTTTCGGCCATTTTTCACCCTCCTGGGGTTGACTTTTCGGTTGACTTTCCACATTCTCGCCCGATTTTCACTCTTCCGGCCATTTTCGCACCATTCTCGATATGGCGGATGATATTCCATGAGGCGGGACTCCTCCGAAGCAGGAGATGGACCCCGAGGCCGAGCTCTTGCCTCTCAACGTTCGCCCGTTTGATCCGGCGACCTACAGGCCGGCAATTCATGAGTTGCCTCATGACGGACTTCGCCAGTTCAGGAGTTTTGATAGGAGGGTGCCACCAGAGCTGCTTCTGCGCGAGCTAGAGATGCACCTTTCATACGGCGCTTCCGAGGTATACTCTTCCCCGTTTCATTTTCTGCAAAGTAGAACACTTTACCACAATAGTCGACTCTGCCTTTAACTATTTGATCCGGATACACCGATACCCCATATGCTGTAGTTGACTGTGAACACACCTGCATTCGGTATCTGTTTGAATTGGAACACGCGCACACACACTGTATTTTCTCTAAACCACTCAAACAACTTGACACATCATACATTGTAGTTCACTGCGAGCACACCGGCACCCAATGTATGTTTGAATCTGAACACGTGCACACACGCTTTCCTGTACTGAACCACTCAAGCACACTGACACATCATATGCTATAGTTCTTTGCTAGCACACCGGCGCCCATTGTCTATTTGAATTTGAACATGTGCACACACGCTATTAATTCTGAATGTTCTTTAAAATTGTATTTTGAATATTGCTTCGCAACTGTTTGCTTTTTGGATACAGGGGGATTCCCATGCCTTCCGGGGGTATGGGAATATTGCTGCCTACAGGTGGTACATGGAGCTACCAGACGCAGTCCGTCACATTGTTGATTAGGCCGGCTTCAGCGCCTTCTGCAGGGGACTCTCACGCCTTACCGCGAGTAGGCCTCTTCTTGTCGCTCTGGTGGAGAGGTAGTGGGACACCACCAATTCCTTCCACTTCTCTGCCACGGGAGACATGACGATGACTCCCTATGACTTCTCAATGCTCACCGGCATCGGGGTAGGGGGTGATCCAATCCCTTTTGACACAGACATGGATGAGTGGGAGGCCGCTCAGATATATTTGCTCGGTGAGCTGCCGCCTTTCACTCGTCCAGGCTTCGTCAGATATTCGTGGTTCGAGGACCACTTCCGGATTCAGCCAGCTTTAGCTGAAGAGGCACCGATGGCTCGGGAGGAAGTGGAGCGGTATGCACGCGGCTTCCTCATGTTTTTATTGGGGACGACCATCTTCGCCGACCGGGCGAACACCGTGCCTCTCTGTTTGCTGAGCACTCTAGTGGATGTAACACGGATCCTGCGCTACGACTGGGGTGGGGTAGCCTTGGCCACTCTCTATGGGTACATGAGCTCATCCTCCCGGTGCAGCGGGCAGTTGCTCAAAAGCTACTGGCGGGCTTGGGAGGTACATTTTCTTCCTCTTTTACATTTCTGCTTTACATTTCATGTACTCTGTACACGGCACACACTATGGTTTGCTTCATGCTGACTGTATACTGCACACACAGCACACATATAATCTGCTTTACACTAACTATACACTGCACACACTGTACACTCTGCACAATACACTGCACGATACACGGTTCTGCGATTTTTGCTTCATTCTGCATTCTACTTTATCTGATAAGCATACTGATATTTGCTCTGTAGTTGTGGGTCTACGCCTACTTCCCGAGGCTTGCGCCAGTGCCCGATGAGGAGACTCCCCTCGGCGTTCCATTTTCTCAACGCTTCGATGTGAGATGCGTGCGGAGACCCCGGAGACGTTCATATTCTTCCGCCGCTACTTCGATACCATTACCGCCGTAGAGATATTTTCAACTTTAGAGTTTATTTCAAACTTCGCTTTGCACTGTATTTTCAATAACAGTAGATATTTGACTGCATATCATTTTCAGATCACCTAGCAGCCCTGGGCTCCATTGCTAGCTATGATTCGGGAGCGGTTTGCCGGTGCTAAGGAGACCGCTCGGTTCAGGATCTTGTTAGAGGACCCGGTCTGTCAGGCTTGGTACCTGGGTGAGCGCTTCTTGCGCCAGACCCTGGGTTTACCCGAGCAGATAGTTCCAGGTCCGCCCCCTGTCCATATGAGGGACACAGAGAGGTTCACTCCCGAGCAGATGGCTGATTACACGATCAGCTGGAATGTTGAGGGCTTCAGGGGCAAGGACGACTACGCAGAGTACGTCCGGACCTACATCATACGGCCTTTGAGTAGTGGCCGTTGAGTTGAGAGAGAGAGGCCCACGGCCCCAGCAGCTAGGGCAGGAGCGGGAGTAGGAGCATCGAGGACAGCTCGGGTTCATGGCAAGAGTGGGGCCCGGAGAGGACGGGGGGCTAGTTGGCCAGCACTGCCCACGATGATGACATGTCGAGGGCAGGGTGGGGAGACCTATTAGATCCCCTTCGCTCCCCCTCCGGCTGATCACGAGTTAGTCGGATTCTATGACTTGCCCCCGGTATGTACTATTGCATCTTGCATCTTGCATTGTCATTCCATTTCATTTGATATTTCGCAGAATACTGATGCTTCTAACACTTTTGCAGGCTTCCTCCGAGTACACTCGTCAGTCCCTGGAGCTAACCGCCTCTGTGATAGGGATGCTCCAGCAGGGCCTCAGCCTGTTGGCCATTTACAGTATTCCAATATGTTCTTCTGACCACAGTCTCAAACCATACATAAACTGTTTCACATAATCTGACGCATCGCACTATCAACACAACACTCGATACACAGCCCTCACGGCATCTGATACACTATAGCCCACAGACTGTTCACAGCATTACTCACGGCATTCATACACTGTACTTAGTCTTTGCACTGCTCACAAAGATTCATACATCGTACTCATATTAATCGCATTTGGCATTCACTGCTTTGCGTAGCATACTGATGCGTTTACCATTTGTGCTTTTCAGCCTCCATTCCAGATTCCTACTACAGGAGGTGCTCCAGCTGGGCCTTATGTTCCTGTCTGAGATGGCAGAGTATATCCCTGCACTAAAGCGGGGCGCACTCATGTTGGGAGTAGCTCACAGGCACCGATTCCTGCTAATGATGAGTCCGAGGCGGAGGCAGAGTCGTCTGAGGAGGAGACCAGAGATGACTCGGGCTCAGATGACGGTGCTGATGATGATGCTCCTGGACCTTCGTCCAGCAAGAGGACGAGGACGGACTCGTAGGCCTAAGATGATCGATGCTGATCCAGACTTTTACTGCTTTTTTCTTTTTGTTTTGCTTTACTTTTTGTTGATAGCTGGAGTACCTTGTACTGCTGCAGACAGGTTTTTATTTTCTCCAAAGCTATGTACTTGAAAAATGATGAAATGAAACAAACTTTTTGTCTGAAAAAGTGTTACATTGATACATTTCATACACTGCATCGCATTGCATTATATTACACCTCAATGTAAATGAGATTGATCTCCTGTCTGAAAATCAAACACTTGTATTGTAATAACCAGATAATGAACCAGCCAACGGCAAAACAACTCATGCAACAAAACTGCTCATTCTGAACACTCGACTTGTAACACAGTATTCAGTTTACTCGGCACACAGCCCATACACACAGTTCATACAACGCACTGCTTGTTCTGAACACTGCTCATTCTGAACTCATAGCCCATAACACAGTATTCTTAGTTCATTCTGCATGCAGCGAATCCTGAACAAACAGTCTAATCTGAAAAGACGGAATACAAAGGTGGAAGCTGCTGAAGCTGAAACACACTCAGATGCAATCCGGAACCCATATGTTCACTGTTTCCAAGTGATCCAGGTTGAACTCCTGCGTTTTTACAAAAGAACCAAATCATGTTTTGCACAAATGTGGAGAATGGCACAGCACTCTAAGCACAAAACGATCTGAGAAAAGGGTTTTCAACCAGGTATTGAGCCTACGACTGAACACAGTGAAAAAGACTCAATGACGAAAAATAAAAGGTAAACAACCTAAACACGATAAGACACGCTCGGGTATGACTCCAAACAAGAATCGAGACAAACAAAGCAAAAGACACGACACACAAACGTGTTACCGAGACAAGAGACCTCAGATCACGAGGAGCCAGTTTTTCCGGGTATTGTTCCCACCCTTTCTTATTTGTGACTCTCACATCACTCGGCCCTCAGGCTCGGTTTTTTTTTTTCAAAACCCTTTTGCTCACTTTTCTCTCAACTTACGCCTCTTTATTCTTTAATCTCTCATTTTTTTCATCCCTTCCCAGAGTGGTTGGTAGATAAATTGAAGGTCATGGGTTCATGTCCAACACTGTTAGCTCACAGCTATATTTTTTCGGTGGCGTTTAGTCGATGCCCCAGCTAAGGGAATGGAGTATCTTGATCCATTCCGATTCGTGCTTTGCACTTGATACCTCGTTGCTTGGAGGATGTTGAGAGCTTTCAGCCCTTTAGTCGTTAGCTTCAGTTATGCCCTTGGTTGGCAGGTAGAGTGCCCTTCTGGCAAGTATGTTGACGATGAGGGAAAAGGTAGGAAGCCTGACTCAACTGTGTCCCTAGTTCATCATTTTGACCATTTTTTTTTTTTTTTTTTTGGTTTTCTACTAAAACAATTTTGACCAAGATGAGAGTTAGATTAACATACTCGTTCGACTTTTGATTCAAAATCATGCAAGTCAGATTGTGAGCACTGAAAATTTTCCTTTTTGGGTCCAAGAAAATGGTCAACCTCAGTAAAAATTCTTCAAAAACTATTTTTGCAAACGGTCAACGCTCAACAAGCGCAGAACTTACTCTCGAGATGCACAACCTTGGATCGGAGGCAATGAAAAATTGCCCCTTATCTAGATGGCACTGCACGGCAACGGAAAGTTGCCTCTGGTTTGAATGGTGACACATGGCAACGGAAAGTTGCCCCTTGTCTGGATAACGCCGCAGCATTTTGTAGTCAATCCTCATTAGCGATGATCACGACCGAACTCTCAGATACAAAGAAGACAAAGACGAAGGCGGTCAAAACCAATATATGGACACAGTCACTTGAAAGTGCGTGTGGCTGGACTTCAGGATGAAGTTGCCTACGTATCCCAAACATGGGAATCAAGCATTACGTAGTTTCGGCTAAGGTACACTCGTGTATTAACCCTCACCACGCTCTAACTTTTGCCAAGGTCGCCCTTCTGGGTTTTCAACCTTGCGAGCTATGTTTTTCTTTTCTTTTTTCTTTTTTATTTTCTTCTTCTTTTTTTCATTCTTTGCATTTTTCTATTTTTTGTTCTTTTTCTTCTTCTTTTTTTCTTTTTTTCTTTTTTTTTTTGCTTTTCTTTTTTTCTTGCTCTAACTTTTGCCTGGGTCACCCTTCCGGGTTTTTGGCCCAGCGAGCCTCTCAAGGGTAAAAGGGTAGCTAGTCCATGCCAAATGGTTTTGAGATCCTGAAGTCATCTGAATCCATGAGAATAGCTGTTGTATTGATTTGCAGAAGGATTCATCTTCGGCTCTTCGAGTACATCGGATGTTTTTGCCCCTAGTTCGAGGGGTGCTTTTGTTTTAGCTTCGCAAGCTTCGTCTGACGACATCTGATCTTCTTGATCTAATTTTCCTTGTCTCTTGTTCGAGGGCTGCTTCTAATCCGGCCACACAAGCCTCACATTGTGGTTGACCATTGAAGATTCTGAATCTAAGTTCAAGGTTCGAAAGCAAGGGGTCGAGTCTTGAGGCTGAGAGCAATCCTAGGCTGCACAATCTCAAGAGCGATTCCACACAGGTCTTCGCAGGACTACGCAAAACATTTTGTTTTTGAAAGTTTTTAAGAAAGCGACAAATCGCTCGCGCTAAAGATAGTGTGGAACCAATCTGGATCAAGCCAAGGTCCTTCTCAGTACTCACGTTAACAAACATGATTTCATTCATTAAGGGCTTAGCATGCCTCTCTTTCTCTCAGTTAGTCAAATTTTGCAAAAACCCGAGGAATTCCTTCCTCTTCGTTTTCATCACCACAGTGCTAAAAAAAGTTTTGAAAAACTTAGATCAATGCAATGATTTCAAGGCACAGAAGAGAAAGTGAGATGCTCCGCCATTTTATTCAAATCCTCTGGCACAACTAGCTCAAAGTAGCAACAAGCACGGAAACATGATAGCCGCAGCTGTTTCATTCAGATTTCCTGATTATAACTGGCTCTACAACAGAGACAGACTCAAGAGAAAGCCAAAAGATAAATATAAAACAAAACAATGATATTCGAGGCGATAACCCTGGAATCACCTGATTTCTATACACTCGAACTGACTCCATACAACAAGACAGACCCTTAAGCAAAAAGACTGACTCAAGATAATGAGACAGACTCAAAACAAAATCAAAAAACTAGCTCAACACCCAAGCTAGAAATTACAAGAAAAAACAGCATTCGCAAATGCTCAAAACAGTGCATGCCAGACGCCACATCTAAAATACGCTGAGCGCCGCCCACAGGTGGTCCAACTTCTGATCACATACTCGCAGTATCGTCGAAATCTAACAACTCAGCAGTGACAAACTTCGCTGAGGTAGGTGGGAGAATGACCTCATTGTCGATCAAATCCTGTACTTCATGACGAAGACGGAAACAGTTGTCGGTGCAATGATCGGTTTGCTAGTGGTATGCACAGTACAAGGCAGCATCATTTGTGAGAGGGAGATTCTTCGGGAGAGGCCTAGGCTCAAGGGGTTTAAGGTGCCCCCTTTCGGCACAGATCTGGAGCGCTCTAAACAAAGGCATGTAGAGTACGTGGAAAACTCTGCACCCTCGGGGCAAATACTTCGAAGTTTGCTGACTTTTGCCGGACGCACTGGCAAAAGGATCAGCAAGTGCCGCCTTGACTTTCTGATCCTTTCCCGATGCAAGGTTGGGTTGGTATTAGAGGGAACTGTTTTGGCATGATAGGGCCTATCCCGATTTTCTGTCCGGCTGGAACTCCCCTCGGTTGGAGTGAGGAAAGCATTATCCACAGTTTTGGCCACCAGTGCGAATATTTGTTGTTTACTTAATCCCTCGGCTTTCAAAGCCTCGACTACCCACAGCAGTTGTTCGACGGGATCAACATCTGTTCCCACTTTGTTCTTACCTCTGGCCTCAGCCTGATCGAGGGTTTGGGTTACTATATCAGAGTGAACCCCGTTTGTTGTTGACACATCATTACTATAACTTGAGGCAACCTCAGGTTGGCTGAGCTCGATCACAATCCGCCCCAGTAGCGGGGGCTCCTGCGGTACAAAATTTCCGGCATAGGATGGGGTTAGTGGCGAAGCCGACATTCCGTAGGTGAGATCAGCCACAGATCGCTGGAGATTGCCGATCATTCCCATTAACTCGAACGTCGTGGGCTCACGAGCCTGATACAACTGGGGTTCCCAGATCAGGCGCGCGGCAGACGACCTGGGCAGATGCGGTACATCAACATTGGTTTTATTCAATAAGATGCTTCCTTGATCCAATGCGGCTGCCATAACCACTATTTCCTCTGAACTTTGCGTCATCATAAGTCCGCTGTACTGAACGGTGACTGACGAATTAGATCTCTGTCTTGCCTCAGCAAAGAAGAACACTGGCTATTCTGTACTACCTCTCTGAACTGAAAGAGAAAACACGCGGCATTTCGGCCCAATCAGAACATATACGAGCATAACTGAATAACTATACTCTACTACTGATCACTGTTCCCCAAAATCACTGCCCCCAAAAACTGAATCTGATACATGCAGATATAACTGATTCTCAAATTCCGGTACTGATGCCCCCAAGCCTGATACTCAGACTTGCAAACTGATATATGCATTCCCCTGTAGAGGTCAACTCAAAAAGCACATAACAAGCAAGCAAGAACCAAAATACCCCTATTTTGGGGTAGGGTTTCCCTGTCCTATTTTGTTAGGAACTAGGGTTTCACTACGCACACAGCGGTTTCAAACAACCTATAATCGGGTAGCAACCCGTCCTAGCTTGGAATGGTCACTATGGATTCTGAATATGCACTAGGTCGAATGGTCAAAAGGGTGCCCCAGTGACAACCGGGGTTTGTGTTTCCATTGTGGCAAAGCCCGTAACTGGTCAACCTTATGGCATGCTTCTCGAAACGAGCCTCCAGTAAATCGTTCAGGAATAGCAGTCGGCAAACACTGTGACTTAAGCGCACCAATGCACATGCAATGTGAAGAAACACATAAGTGAAATCAAAACAGGATATCATGAGTTCGAGTCAAGCTCTCCAAACTCCCCAGCAGAGTCGCCAGAAACTATAGACGTGCCCGTGGGCCTCATGCTACAGTTTGGACTCGATTGGTCACGGTTCTTAATCTGATCTTGCAAAGTGCAATGCGAGATTGATAAATCACCAAAGAGTCCAAATCCGGCAAATCGTTTTGGACAACAGATTTTTCTGAAAGAAGTGCCAAACATGGACTATTTTGCCAGATACAGAGTCGCCACCTAAATATTTTTTATGAGAGAATTTAAGAAACCCTGACTCATCTACCTAAGGCCACGTGTTCGTCATCACCAAAGTTGCCTCGGCTCGGGAACTTGGGTACAATTGGGAAAGGTCAGCTATAAGCACCCCCTCTCATCCTATCAAAGATCGGCCTCTACTAACCATGATATCCAGTTTTGAAAACGTTATGCGTTCTTATTCCGGTTAATTAGCTAATCTTACTATGTGATGCGCACAACACAAAAGTATAGACTAGATTGCCTAATTTGGAACAAAGCATTGCATATCCGCTCGTTTGAAAATCAGTTTGAAATTTACTACTCGCAAGTAGGCTAAAACACGGATTTCAACGAGTTGTTCCAACTCAAGCAATCCAACCTTCACCCACAGGCATTCAGGCAGTTATATCACATAAGCATATGGCCACATGGTAAGCATGCTGTCATGTTAACATTCACACTCATGCAAGATGCTAAATCATAAAAAGCTTACCGAGTACTCCGAGCCAAAACAAAGAACTTGTTAGCAATCAATGTATGATCCAAGTCCATGTTAAGTGGCTAATGCATCGCATACAAAATGCAATTAGAATAGGCTCGGCTAATCCTAGGACGGCATGTGGAATGCAACAGATAGCACGTATTCAAGTTAGATTTGAAATACTATGCAGTTAGCATGATGCGCCGAGCCCGGTACATGCAATACAAATGAATGGATGCACGCATGCATAGCATAAGGATGCTAAATTAAATATGCCCTAATACTAACCATCAAAAGCAGGTAAGTAAAAGGGAGAAAGATGTGGGGTGAGAAAACATTCGCACACACACACACTTATTACAAATTCGCCCTCGCTTGGAGGGACCAAAAGAATAATACAAATTAATCAACCGACAAGCTAATTAAATAGTTACAAACTAATTAACTAGTTAAGCAAATTAACAAGGCTAATAAAGTGATAAAACAGCCTCGGGAAGAGGGTCCGATGCATGCGTGCTCGGTTTCGCTCGGAAATTCACTACCATGCACAAGTTGCCTCTGTTTTCACTGTTTTCCTCCTCTGAAGACTGCAAAAGTCCCAAGGTACACTCTCTGAACATTGGGGGATGCCACCGGCCATGAGGAATGGTCACCGGCCAAGGGGAGTGGTCATCGACCATTTGTATAGCTCTTGGCCAAAAATGTTTAGTCGGTCGGCAGTAGAGATGGTCGGCCGACCATGTATGCCTGCAGAAACCTGTTTTGACAGCAGCAGAGGGCAAAACATGGCATGGCAATGCATTTCAAGCAATGTTTGCACCAACCACACTCCTTATCATATTTATGACTCAAAGGAGTTTGGTACTCGGCCCTCGGACCACCAATCGCGCATTTCAATGCGTGATGGCCAAAGAGGCCAAGTTGTGCATATTGATTTCAAATGTAATGCAAACCGAACAAACACATAAATATCCAACCTCTATCATGGTGATTCAAGAGGCAAGGCATGCGTGCAAGATGCAATGCAACCTAGGCATGCGAGCTAAGTATGCACTATGAACATGAGGGCAAGCAATGCAAACATGCAACATGGACAACACACAAACATGTAACAACATGTTAAGTGGCTAAAAAGAGGGAATACATGCCAAATGCATTACAACCTAATCATGCAACAACATGTCATGTAGCTCAAGTAATGCAACAAGATGCAATTACACATGGCATGCGACACAAGGTAAAATGGAGCAAGCATGCGACAATATGCAAGGCATGCATGCAATAACATGGTGGGATGGACTTACACTAACATGGGCAGCTCTCAAGCATGCCAAAATTAGTGGCCAAATGCGAAGGAAATGAGGGCCAAAACACATACAAACATGCATGCGAACATGGTCCAACACTTAGGCATAAAGAAGCGACTTTTAAGCACACTTAAAAGGGATAAACAAGGGCAAATAGCATGCATATAATGCTCTAAAAATCATGTAAGAAAAGGGTGCCAAACCAACTTAACAAGACAAGCATAGCATGCAATAATGTCCAAAACTCAAGGCAAGCCAAGGGACTTAAACCACGGCCATGCGAACCAAGCCTCAAAGGGCCAAGGGGACTCAAAACCACCCCAAGGCAGACCAAAACAAGGTCAAGGGCACACCTAGATGGCATCTAAATGGCCTAAATCTAAAGGCATGCAAAATGAACCAATCATGGAGCATAACACACAAACCTTTTGAAATATCAAAGGAGCCATAAATGCAAGTATACAAGCATGCTATATGGACTGAAATGACATGGTAAGTGGTTCCAAACCACTGAAACAAAGCAAGTAAAGCATGCTAGAGGGGTCAACACTCAAGGCTCACAAGGGGAATTGCATGGTAGCTATACAAAGCAAAATATAGATGACCCAAGCAACCAAAAACAGACCTCAAGCATACTAAAACATGCATAAAAGCTTCACAAAGCTAAGCCAAAACAAGTAAGCATGATAGTCTAAATGCTAAGCACATGTTAAGGCAATTCATGGCATTACAAGACAAGTATGCAAAGCAAGCATGGTATGTCTAAACCAATTCAAAAAATAGTGCTATATTATGGCAAAATAAGCACAAATAACACTTAAGACATTGCCAACATGCACTTAAACAAGATGCTCACATATGAGGCTAAAATGGCCAACAATGAAGGCAACAAGGAGAGGGGATGGCCCTCTACTTCTTAGGACCTTAAAGCACCATCCCCACCACTGAAATCCCTCAAGATTTCAGTGGTAAGGAGGCCCAAACAAGGTGGTCTCGGAGCTCACCAAAATAGCACAAAAATGGGGCCAAACAAGGCCTAAGAGGGGTCGAACAACCCCAAACACCAAAACAACCTTAAACAACTATTTTAAGCAAGTAAAAATAAGACTTTTATATGTTATACACTAAGCTCAAAAATAGATTCAAGGTAGGCAAAAGGACTATGGAAAAATGGGGTATTTAAAGGTAAAGTTCTTACCCTTGTAGACCCCTTCAAGAACAGCACTCCAGCTACTTTCCTTAGCTCAAAACCAACTCAAAACTCTGAAAATCACTCCTTAGTACCTCAGTAGCTAAAGGAAAGTGTAACACTGGGTGTTTGTGTGTAAAACTATGAACAAAACACCTTAAACACCAAAGAGAGGGAGATATAGAGATAGAATAAACACAAGACTCAAACCCTAATCTCAGACCTCTCTCTTGAATTTTTGGAACCCTGGAGAAGGGAGGAGAGGCCCTCCCTTTATAGAGGATCACTCTTGCAAAGCTTACAAAACAAGCTAAGCAAGGGTGAAATCCCTCCATATACGTGTATGGAGGGGGTGCAAAGTGTATGCCAGCTGGCACAGCTGGCATAAAAAAATCTGCAAAAGTAGATGCACAGTGGTCGGCCAGCCAAAAATGACAAATTGACCAAAACAATGGTCGGCCGACCACAAATAGTGCCGGCCAGCCAAATATTTGGCCGATGGCAACAAAACAGTAGCCGGTGGCCTCAAGCCATGGCCGGTGAGGTGTGGGGATGGCCAACAAGCCATTCCCTGTCCCTCAAAAGCAAAACACAAGTGTTTGGTGCAAAACCAAACACAAAACAGTCGAGTCGAGAGGTCTTGAGGCAGGGCGCGTGGCCGAGGCCTCCGGGATCTCAAGACGAACACGAACATGGATGACTACCGAGTGTTCAAACAGTGACGTCCAAGTCTCAAGGACGGTCAAAAATGGGGTGTCTACAAATATATTCGGCTTAAATATCAGAGCTCCTAGCCGAATATCCACGATGCCCCAGCAAAGTTTTGACCTGTCGTTTTAGGGAGGTCTTATTCATTAATTAGGCGGTCTTGTTCAAACTTGCTGGGGCAAGTGCAGATTCGTCAATCTATTCGGCTTAAATATCAGAGCTCCTAGCCAAATATCCACGGTGCCCCAACAGAGTTTTGACCTGCCGTTTTTAGGTTTTATTCATTAATTCGGTGGTCTTGTTCATCGACTTGTTGGGGCAAGGGCAGACGCATCTTATCCATTCAGTCTTATTCATTAATATACATTGTGCCGCAGCACATCCCTGAACTGCTGTCTTTTGTTGGTCCTCATCAACCTGTTGGGGCAAGTGCATATTCACTAATATATTCGGCTAGGTTGCAGTGCTATAGAATTATTCGTGAGCTGGATTGATTCTGTAGTTCGTTTCATTCATTTCATGATTTTATATCTTACTTAGCCATTCACAAGCACATTCATCAAGCAGAAAGGCAAAAGTAACTTTTATTCATAAGCTGAGCACAAACAAAAGTCATCTTACAAATGAAAACTACCCTACATCAGTTTCTCAAAAAAAAAAAAATCCTAATAACTCTAACAGAACCTACATACATACAATACCAAAAACAGAATGAAAAAGTACTTGACTATAGGTCAGTCTTCAGGGTCGGACACCAGCGGATCAATGTCTACCTGCTCGTATGGAATCGGCTAATCCGATACCACGTTAGCGATAGCCAAGGCTTTGAGCCAGCAGTGTTTGAACCCCCTATTTTCAAACTTCGGCACTTCCTCTACATAGTCCGCCAAGGCAGCATCCTTGCCTTTCTGGAATGACTTGGAAATCTCGGACTCGGCGTTTGCCATCGCCCTCTTTGACTCTTCCAAGTCGGCCTCCAGCTTGGCAATTGTCTCATTGGCAGACTTGAGCGCTTCTTCATTGGCATTCACTCTTCCCACAATGGCCACTCTCAGTTCATCGGCAGTCTTGGCCTTATTTTCTTCGCCATCGGCCCTAGCTCTCTCTGCCGCCGCTTTCATGGCCTTAGACTCAACTCGGAGAGAGGCCTCTACTGCCTTAACCCTCTTGTTTTCCAACTCGGCTGTAAGAAAGCCGATCTGTTCGATAGCGTCGTGTTGGTGATGACCAATTTCAACTATCCTCCTGCCGCCTACAAAACAAGGGATCAATAAGCTAATATAAAAAATTTCCTTTGGGTTAACCTCACAAAATCATAAAGGGGCATGTACCAATATCGCCGATTGAATAGCTAAAGCGATGGCCAACAGATCGGCCTCTGCCCTAAAAGCTGCTTTGTCAACTGGCAGAGAAATAGAAGACGCCAAGCTCAAGGCCACGATTGGGTCTCTTATAGCCGATGCATCAGACGCGACCGGCATGTTCTTTACCCTTGGTTGTACTGTAAACGGCATAACCAAGTCAGATTCATCCATGTGTGGCCGTTTATCAATTGGTTCTTCCGAATAATCGGCCTTGTGCTCGGCCGGGCGTTTTTCCCTCCTTTGCTCTGTCACTTGACCCTCCTATTGATCGACAACAGGTTCCGTTTTGGCCACTTCGGTCTCAACCTCCTCAACAGGAGCAGGTGGAAGAGTTTCTTCCCTAGCGTCAGGTGGAAGGGGTAGAGGTTAGTTTCGCTCGGCTTCGACTCTCTTACGCGCAGCCATCCTCTTGGCGTTTTTCCATCTGGCCAATTGAGTGAGCAACTCACCAGCCATGTTGTTAGAATACGAGCTGGGTAGGTCTCCTAAGTCGGTAAAAATATCCTTGAAGTACTCACTAGCGGGGTCAGAAGTGAATGGAGGATTGAGGCCGACTTCCTCAAAGGCAAAATTCAGTGCTACGTCAACCTCCTCTAGTACATCAAATCCATCGAAAGATGGCTGATTCGGCTCCTCTTCGACTCCTTCGGCAACTTGTTCGGTCGCCGGCTCTGAATCTAAATCCTCAAAACCGATCTGCCTAAGATTCTTGAAACTCGAAAAAACAAGGGCCGTAAGGTGTTGTTCGCCCTTTGGAATCGGGATATGTTTTGCCGCCGAAAAAGTGGTATAGGTCGACTCATATCGCAGAAGAATGTGGGTCGCCCTCCCTTGTTTCTGGAGATTCGGACGACCAACGAACTACAGTACCGTTTTGATCTATGCAAGTACGGCGTCGTCGGCTGAAACTTGAACTTTCTTCAAGTTGTTTCTTGCACAATTAAAACGGTAAATACATGGAATTTGAATAGAAAATATTTAGTAAAAATTCGTGAGGGGTTAAATGGCCACCTGGTTCACCCCTTCGCCTGGGCACTGGATCTTGGCGATCTTCGCCCTCACCGAATTCCCAGTTTCCACGAACCACAACCATAACATCATCAACTCGCTTACCAGACCTGGCAAGCACAGTGACCAAGTGATGGTCGGTGTCCTTGGCCCTGAGAAAGTAACGCCCCTGCCGTTTAGAGGATTTGGCCAAGGCATAACAATGTCGAATAGCAGGGACTCCAAGGTTAAGCCTAAGGCGCTAGTTTAGTTCTATAATACCCATTATTATTCGAAAAAAGTTTACGTTTGGCTGAGAAAGGATTAAATCCCAATAATGAAGAAAAGCCCTTAAAAGTGGATGAAAAGGGAAACGGACTCCGCCTTCTGCGATTAACAAGAGAAGAAAGACGATTGCACTCTCATCAGTCCTCTCCATGTCAATCACGTTCTGTGCCAAAAGTGACAGATGAACGTCGTCAGGGATAGAAAAGTGGCAATGGAAACCAGAGACTCGCTCTGTAGAAAGAAGGGCTCTCAGATGTTTAGCCATCACAGCATGAAAAACGGACACTCTGCACAGTAAGCAAACAAAGAAAAAGGAGTCAAGGTGGAAGAAAGAAAAAATTACAAAAAATGAGGAAAACAATGAAGAGCAAAAAAAAGTTGCATAAGGCGAGAAGCGAGGGAGTTGAACTGACAGGCAACAAGAAATCTTGAGCATTGAAGAAAGAACATACAGATGAAAAGGCAACAGGGTTTCAAATCATATTAAATGAATAAAATGTATGAAGGGGCAGGAAATTATAATGATGCTCAAAAGTAGTAGGCGTCTTGACGCTTGCATTGGAGTAAAGGATACCACCATATTCTTTGACTCTCTTGGTCCAAAGACCAAACATGCCGACTAACTGACGTTAATAGGATGTTTGGAGGGCAATTGTGGGGGCCGAATAAATCTATTACGTACGAAGGCCCAATAACTTGAGGAAAGAAACCAAATTGTGAATTATACGGCTCCATCCCGAAGGGACGAAGGCCGAATAATCAACTATAGACCAAGCCGAGTAAGAACAGTTAACCAAATGAGGGATTAATCATTAGAAGAAAGGTGGGCCCAACCGTCAACATCAAGAACGACTATAAATAAGGAGAGTATTAGCTAACAAGAGGTATGTGAGAAAAAGTCTAAACTTGAGATATAAGCAACCAAGAGAGTATACACTGACTTGTCCGTCGAAGTGCTAATTCCGACACCCCCGACCGGAGTGTTCATTCCTTTTCAAGTGACTGGCTGAGGATCTCGAGCATCCCATTAGATCCAAAGAGTGTTTCCAAACCACTTCTCCACAATATGTAAACTCACTTATTTTTGTAAATGACGAAAATAAAATAAGAAATAAGATTGTATATAGTAATTCTAAAACTAAAACTCCATTTGGATAAGGTGATTTGATAAGAAATTATGGGAAAGTAATCTTTTTCTTTTTTCAGGAAACATTTATTGGAAAGTCCTATTTTTGGAATTTATGTACCATTTGGTCCCACAGTTTAAATGGTTGATTGAGGAGTCCTTATTAGGTGTAATGTGTGACCAGTAAGTCCTTTTTCAAACATGGATGGGTATTGGTTAGACAAATATACCCTCACTAGTTAATTGAGGAAGCTTCTTTTTTTTTTTTTTGGAATGTGTGACAGGTATGGTGTGATACTCCAATGTGGCATTAATGTGACACTCTAATGATAGGACACTCCAAAAAAATTAAGGTTGCATTTGATAGAATTTTAGAAATATGATTTGACAATAGAGTTGTATTTTGAATTTGTGAGTTTTGGAATTATGATTTGAGTGTAAAAAAATTGTTTGATTATGAGTTTTGAAAAGAGTGTTGAATTGAGTTTTGAATGTTTGATTTGATATGTGAAATACGAAAATTTGTTTGGTTATGAGTTTTGAAAAAAGTTTTCAAAACTTAATTTAAAAGGCTGTAACTCATAATCAAATACACAACTCAAAACTCTATTGAAATTTTTGATCAACAATCATAACCAAACTCTTTTTAAAATTCAATTCAAAAAATTAATTATTAACAAAAAAATAACATTCATAACCAAAATCTTTTTAAAATTCAATTGAAAAAGTTAATGATTAACAAAAAATAACAATCATAACCAAACTCTTTTTCAAATTCAATTCAAAAAATTAATTATTAACAAAAATTAACTTTAAAATTTTTTTAATTGAAATATTATAAACAAAATAATTTGTAGGTCACAATAAATATTCAATTATTGATTATACCAAACTTATGATTATATATTTAGTTCGAATTATGTTTTTTTTAATATTTTTCAGTTAAAATATTTTTATATTTCTAATAATTACTATCACAAATCATTTGCTATTTATTATATTATTGTTTTCAAATAAATGACCACAAAATTTATCAATATTACATATATTTGAAGTCAAACAAAAATTAGAATATCATTTGATTAGCATGTATGCAGTTTACCACATAATTCAATATTATTGGAATTTTTTCATTTGCTAAATTTCATCAATTTCGTGAGAAACTCATGAACCCATGTACCTTCATCATTTATATCATCTGAATTCAACCAACAACTTTTATATCAGTTCAAAACAACCAACAACTTCATTACTTCAATACAACCACCAACTTCTTCACCATCTTCATTTACCTTCATCATTAAATAGTGTCAATACAACCACCACTAACCTGAAACATACAACCACCTCCATTACTTGCCTCCACCACCTACCTTAATTAATTTCACAAATTCAGTCCACCACCTAGCTCAATTAATTTCAGAAATTCAGTCTAGATATTTACAAATCTTGATCATGTAAAACAAGAAGAGAGGAAGAGCTTTGATCAATTTCAAAAGTTCACAACAACACTCGAATTCAAATTCAATCCACCACCTTTTACAATTAATTTTACAAATTCAATCTATATATTTACAACTCATATCCATTTAAAACAAGAAAAGAGGAAGAGCTTTGATCAATTTTAGAGATTCACAGCAGTAGTAGCCAAATCCTTCCATAGCAGTTGCACAGAACCGGTCGACTGGGAGGTCAACCGGGGGGTCTTCTGGCCGGTCAACCGATTGCACTTGTTCGCAACTTTTAGCAAGGCTCAACATGAGGCTTTATTTTGGTTATCCTATTTCTTACCTTTTGAACATAATTTCCTTACAATAGCAGTCGAAACCTTCTATACATTTTGCTTACCTTTCGCTATCCTTTTGCTTACCTTTAGAAGTCATGCCTAGAAGAAAAAGAGCAAGACCAGAATATGGTGAAACCTCTAACCTTCCACCTCGCCAATAACAACAACAACAGGCTTATCCAACTACTAATTTTCTCACTTGCAATCATGAACAAGCTTTTCAATATTTTTACAACCGACCAATTGTCATCGGGAGAAGGGTAAATGTTCCTCCTCAATATAATCCTCTGTTGGTTTCCAAACTTGAGATGATGGGGTGGCTAAATTTAATCAATTTACCACAAAAGGTATATCCACATCTTGTGTATTTATTTTATCTTCACTTGAGACCTACTGAGGAAGAAGATGGAGACTATAGTCTTACATCTTATGTCAAAGGTAAAACAATCACATTTAACAGTCACACTTTGGCACAAATTATTGGAGTTCAGCCAAGGAATTTGCAAATCCATTTTCAGAGTGAGTCTAACTTACTTGACATTGTTAGTGATATAAGTGAAGTTTATACTACAATTTGTGAGAGGTGATTTACCGACAGTAATTTACACACTAGACATTTGAAACCCCACCTTTGTATTCTCCATTGATTCATAGTAGAAAATGTCACTCCAAAAAAAGGACATTTTGATGTTGTTCTAATATATAATGCTTATTTGTTATATTGTTTTCAAGTTGGACATAAATTGGATTTATGTTACATACTAATGAAGGCAGATGTGGTTGCAAATCTTGGGAGTATCAGTGGCCGATCACTAGTTTTTGGAGCTCTACTAACCAAAATTTTCAAAACTTTTCATGTCAAACTTGTAGGTGAAGCAAAGTCACCGATTTTAGAGTACACACTTATCTGAGCTGGTGGCGCTAAAAACTTATTGGGATCTCTGAATGTTGGAAATGCAACAATAGATGATGCTCCCGAAGATTCCCATGCCAATGCCATGCCATAAAATCAACAACCGCAATACTGGAATGATTATTTGGCGATGGAACAAGAACGACACAATCAGCGTATTCAATGAAAACAACAAATGACTAATCAGTTCAATGCTGTAATAACTCCGACCTTTGATTAACACGCAATCCATGATTAAGAATGCTTAATAAGTAATTAAAATGAAATTTTTCATTCATTACGTGTGTTATGTGTTATATGAGTTTCTATTTGTTCTATGTAGGAATATATGTCTCTAATTTTGTTCTATTCTGTAAATTGAAGGCCCTATCGACATCCGATCATGAAATTGACTTGGTTTTTGTGTTAATTTGAATTTTTAGAATTTTATGGTAGGTTTAAATAAAATATGGTTCAGAACAATTAAATTACATTAATTAAGGCCACTTTGATCAACTTAAGTTAAATTAATTAAAGACCACTAAGCAAGCCTATATAAGACCAATACATCTCTTAAACTCACTTCTTCATCACTTAATTTGCACTCTTGAGCTCAAAATTGTGAGAGAGAGAGAGAGAGAGAGAGAGAGAGAGTAAGGGAGCTTGAATCCAAAACTAGGAGGAGAGGAATTGCTTAACAGTTGAAGAAATTAGAGAAATTGCCCAAGAACTTGCTAGGATACAAGAGATTGAAGAGTCTAGGCAAGAAATTCAACCCTCATTTTGAGACATCAAGCTAACTTGCATGGGTATTCAAAGGAATTTAATGGTTAATTACATAAATTGGACCTTAGAAGTAGGATTAAGGATCAACACATTCATGCATGCATAATTCATGAAGTTGAGTTTAAATTCTAACTCATACCTCACATGCATGGAGTTATTTGTACTACATTTTGAGAGTTCAACATGGTTTACACTTAAACACCTTAATTGTCCATGTTTTGGAAGCTAAAGTTCAAGTTCTTACATACATGTGTTTTCAAAATGAGTTTTGAATAATTCACTTGCTCTTGGGCCTTGATTTTATGAAAAGATCCTCAATTCTTCATGATTGACAAGTTTACAAGTGTTTCCTTAAGTTTTTGGCCCAAAAGGATGAGTTTTGATGTGTTGAATTTGAGTTTTGCAGCTTAGAGGTGAATCTGGAAATTCCAGAATTCAACCTCTCCACTCGAGCGGCATGTCCTACGCTCGAGCAACCACTCTGTGATCTTGCACCTTCGCTCAAGCAACCAAAGGTTAGATCAAGCATAAAATGCATGCTCCCAGAAGTTTACATGTTTTGCAGACCGCTCGAGTGACAAGAGTTACACTCAAGTAAGGACCTGAGTCTCACACTCGAGAGATCGTTGAGCGTCCATCGAGCGTGAAAATCAAACAACCAGTACTTTTTCGGAGTTTACAAACCACTCAAGTGAGGGAAGTTGTGCTCGAGTGGCCCCTCACATGTTTGCATGTCCGCTCGAGCGAGAGAATTTGCACTTGAGCGTGACCCATATTTTCAACAAGTTTTGTTAAGTGTTTCGAAGTGCATTTTGGCATCTTCATTGCATCCTAGGCATTCTTAGGCTAAGATTAAGACACAATAATGAGATTAAAGGCTAGAAACACACTAAGAACAAAATGAAGTGAGTTATGTACAATCCAAGCGTGTGTTTCAATGTATGTATCTGTTATGTTGGTGTAGGTCATACGCTGTGAGCTGTTGATCCATTGGTTTGCTATCAAGCTATCTGTGAAGCTATCTGTAAGAATAACTTTGTAAAGTTATGTTTGATATGAAATACTTTCTGAATATTATGATATGATATGAAACTGCTTTTGAATGATAGAAAAGAATGTGTTCTGATTATATGAATGATGATCCACTTCTTTAAAATGTAAATGTGGTATCTTTAGCAGAGGCCCTCGCTCAAAGGATATAATATTGTGGCTTATGGACATAAGGCCCTCACCCGGGGGAGATAATACCATGGCCCAGGCCCTCACCCGAGGGAAATAATGTCGTGGCACAAGCCATTGCCTGGGGGGAACAATACTGTGGCCTACGTCTAAGATATGTTACCCGGTGCCGAAGGTTTCAATGTGGAACTTAATATGCTGGACCAAAAGGACATGTTTAATGCTAATGGATACACCACTAATGACATGAATATGTTTATGACTCTGTTTGTAATACGAATATTTTTATGTTTCTGTTCAATAAGAGATTTAAAAGTTATATCTGTGACAGGCATCATTCATTTAAACCCTTTACTTTGTTATTATTCATTGGGTATTCAATGGGCTCTCGCTTACTATTTGTATTATGTATGTAGGTGACCAGGTGCGTAACCAGGCTCAGAGTTGAGGCATCACAATTTTGTTAGCCAGTCATTATGTCTCCGAGGAGGTTCTCTTTTGTGAGCAAGTCAAGTCTAAATGGCTTATGTTTAAGACTTTATCTTCTTTTAAGTATAGAACAAGTCCTGTTCATCTATAAACTGGGCTAAGCCCCACTTTTGTTTTATTTGTATATGAGAGTAATGCTCGACTAACGTAAATATAAATGATGTTTCATGTATGTTATTAAAGTTTTAAATTCCTGTCCCATATACGTCAATACAGCTCTATGGACTACGTTATTTTGTATATTTGCTTCCGCAACCCCTAATTATAAGTCATTCTGTTAAGAGGCCTTCGGTAATCCGAGGATTACTGGCCGGTTATGACACTAAACTTATAAGAACAGGTTTGGGTCGTGACAGAATGGTATCAAAGCACGCATCTTACCACACATACAAATCCATATGAGCTATAGGATATTCTAGAAAAGAAATTGGGACATTCATGTGCATGTGTGAGTGTACAAGTTAATTACTATGACAATTGGATCTGAACACGAATTCAGCTTGACTTCACATAAATGAAACAAATGAACTGAAACTGAATATTCTGAACATTATGGAAGGGTTTACTCGCCTGTGTTTATTGTTGTTGTGTTTACCTATAGCATATGAAAAATACAAGAAGTAATGATGCCGCTGAATCCTCTGAGGCCCGAATGAGCCGCATGGAACAAATGCTTGCAGCTTTAACTAAGGCAATGACACAACAACAAAGGCAACAACTTTTGTCCCCTCCACCTCCACCAGTACAAAATGAGCCAAATAACAATGATATAATCAACTTAGCCCAGAAGTTTATAAAGATGAAACCACCAACTTTCTTGGGTGGTATTGAACCCTTAAAGGCAGAAACATGGTTGCTTGAAATGGAAAAGTTATTTGAAGTGTTTCCTTGCTCCGCGACGCAAAAAATACTCTTGGCCACCTACATCTTAAAGGATGAAGCCCAGAGATGGTGGTTGTTAGTTCGAAATAACAATGGAGATATGACATGGGCTCAATTCATTGAGATATTCTACAACAAGTACTTTCCCCAGTGTTTCAGAGCTCAGAAAGTGTCAGAGTTTCAAGAACTTAAGCATGGCAGAATATCCGTGGCCAAGTATGAAGCCAAATTCACTAAGTTGGCTTGGTTTGCCCCACACATAGTGGATACTGATTACAAAAAGGCGCAGAAATTTGAAGACAGTTTGGATTTGGAAGTGTTTGACCGAGTAGGCATCTTGAAGTTGCGTACCTATGTGGAAGTCTTGGACAAAGCAATAATGGCGGAAAACACCCTGGTAGCAATGAAACAAGCCAAGGCACCAACCACAGAATGGAGAAGCAAAAGATTCGGATTCAATTTCAAGAAGGGCCAGTCATTTTTTACAAAAAAAAATAGAGTACGGGATCCTCCAGCAGCTCTAACCAGAGTAGTGGCTCTATTCCAAACTATCCTGATTGTGGAAGAAAGCATAGGGAAGTGTGTTACCATGCATCTGGTGCCTGTTACCAGTGTGGCAAAGTTGGCCATATAATGAAAGATTGTCCACTTGGGCTTGAGAATGCCAATCGCCCCGCAGCAAGTTCAGCTGGGTCTGCCTCAGTGGCTAGGTCAAATGCTAGAACTAATGTCAGGAGTAACAATGAGAATGAAACGTTAAGGCAAGGGAAAGTGTTCACACTAGTGCCTGGAGATGTACAGAACACCGAGTCTGTGGTGTCAGGTATAATTCCAATTTGTTCCCAAAATGCATATGTTTTGATAGATTCTGCTTTTATACACTCATTTGTGTCGCATGCCTTTTCTCAGAAATTAACTAGACCCTTAGAATCCATGAATTATTTATTGTTTGTATCTACGCCATCTGGGGATTCTATAGTATGTGCATATGTGTATCCAGCGTGTGATATTATGATTGGTAATGTGATGTTGTATATTGACTTATTGCCTTTGGCAATTGATCATTTTGACTGCATATTAGGTATGGACTGGTTAACAAAGTATTGTGCGACTATTGACTGTGTGAATAAATCTATTGTATTTCGACCACCTAATTTACCTGAATTTGTGTTTATTGGGAATAGGGTAGTTCCTTCCCCATACTTGATTTCTGCTATGAAAGTTATTAAACTACTTAGGACGGGATTGTAGAGGTTACATGTGTTGTGTTTTGACTGAGATTTCTAATAAATCTAATGTGGAAACTATTCATGTTGTTTGTGAGTTTCCCGATGTGTTTTCGAATGACTTACCTAGAGACTTAGTTGATAAGGAAATTAAGTTCGCTATTGAAGTAACACCGGGAACACAACCTATTTCTAAGACCCCTTACAAAATGTCAATCTCAGAACTAAAAGAATTGAAAACCCAACTTTAAGAACTGTTAGACAAGAAATTCATCTGCCCGAGCACTTTACATTGGGGTGCTCCAGTTTTGTTTGTTAAGAAGAAAGATGGGTCCTTGAGATTATGTATAGATTATCGGGAACCGAATAGAGTAACTATCAAGAATAAATATCCATTGCCCCGGATAGATGATTTGTTCGACCAACTTCAGGGAGCCCATGTGTTTTCTAAAATTGATCTTCAATTGGGCTATCATCAATTGAAAGTTAAAGCAGAAGATATAGAGAAAATAGCATTCAGAACTAGATATAGGCATTATGAATTTTTAGTTATGTCATTTGGAGTAACCAATGCACCCACAGCTTTTATGGACCTAATGAACAGGGTTTTCAAATAATTCCTTGATGAATTCATTGTTGTTTTTATTGATGATATACTGATTTATTCCAAAAGCAGGGAGAAGCATGAAAATCATTTGAGAATTGCCTTACAGATTCTGAGAGAAAAGAAATTATATGCAAAATTGTCCAAATGTGAATTCTGGCTTGATAGTGTAGCATTTTTGGGGCATGTCATCAAGAAGGATAGTATCTCCGTACCCATAGAAAATTGAAGCTATTATGGACTGGCCTGGACCGACAAACTTGTCAGAAGTTAAAAGTTTTCTGAGACTTACAGGTTACTATAGAAGATTTGTGAAAGACTTTTCAAAACTTGCTATACCATTAACCCATTTGACCCAGAAAAATGTATTATTTGACTGGAACAATCAAAGAGAGTCTGCCTTCTAAGAGTTGAAGACTAGGTCAGTAACTGCGTCGATTTTGACTTTGCCTAATGGTACCGATGGGTTTCATATTTACAGCGGTGCCTCCTACAAAGGCTTGGGTTATGTGTTAATGCATAATGGGAAGGTAATTGCTTATGCCTCTCGACAACTCCATCTTCATGAAAAGAACTATCCGACTCATAATCTTGAATTAGCAGCCGTGGTGTTTGCTTTAAAATTTTGGCGCCATTATCTGTATGGAGTAACTTGTGAAGTATACACAAATCATAAAAGCTTAAAATATTTCTTCACCCAAAAAGAGCTAAACATGAGACAGAGGAGATGGTTGAAATTGATCAAGAACTATGATTTGCAAATTTTGTGTCATCCAGGGAAGGCAAATACCGTTGCAGATGCATTGAGCCGAAAATCTATTGAGAATTTGTCATGTTTGCTCGCCAGTCGGAGAGAGTTATTGTGTGACTTGGAGAAGAATGAAATTGAAATTATGTTGCATGAACAAGGTAGGATCTTGGCCACCATTTCTACTCAACCTGCTATCATTGAAGAAATTAAAGAGAAACAATGTGAAGATGAGTTTTTGAAGAGAATCATTGAGGAGATTGGCTCAAAACCAAAGCCAAGATTTGTGACTGAGAATGGTGTATTGAAATTCCAAAATAGACTTTGTGTACCAGACCATTCTGATTTAAGGAAACGTGTTATGACCGACGCTAACAATTCAAAATTTGCTATGTATCCGGGGAATACAAAGATGTACTGTGATTTGAAACAAAATTTCTGGTGGCTGGGAATGAAGAAAAGCATTGCAGATTTGTTGGCTTGATGCATGCATTGCCAATAAGTTAAAGATCACTATCAACAATCTGCCGGATTGCTACAGCCACTTCCAATACCAGAATGGAAATGAGAACATATCACGATAGACTTCGTTATGAGATTACCTCGCTCTCCCTGAGGTATAGACTCTATCTGGGTAATTGTTGATCGTTTAACTAAATCCGTACATTTCTTACCTGTCAAATCCTTGTATAACGCAGATAAGTTGGCTAACTTGTATGTTAATGAGATTGTGAGATTACATGGTGTGCTAGTATCTATTGTATCTGACAGAGATCTTAAGTTCACTTCAAGATTTTGGCAGAGTCTACAGCAGGCTCTGGGGACTGAATTGAGACTAAGCAATGCTTATCACCCACTGACAAATGGCCAATCTGAACGGACCATTCAGACATTGGAAGACTTGTTACGAATGTGTGCCTTAGACTTTCAAGGCAGTTGGGAAACCTACTTACCATTAGCCGAATTTGTGTATAACAATAGCTACCATTCAAGTATTAGCATGGCTCTTTATGAAGCTTTGTATGGTAGGAAGTGTCAATCTCCAATTTGCTGGGCTAAGGTAGGTGATAGACCGTTGTTGGGACCGAAACTTGTGCAAGAAACAACTGAAAAAGTGAAACTAATTCATCAACGTCTGAAAACTGCACAAAGCCATCAAAAGAGTTATGCCAACATCCGAAGGCATGATAGAAAATATGAAGTCAGAGATCATGTATTTATCAAAGTGACTCCAATAAAAGGTCAAACACGGTTTGGAATGAAGGGTCAGTTAGCATCGAGATATGTTGGGCCTTATGAAATCCTTGAGAAAATTAACCCAGTGACATATCGGGTAGCCTTGCCTCCAGTCATGGAAAATATGCATAATGTCTTTCATGTTTCAATGCTTTGGGACTATTTGAGAGACCCATTTCATGTTATTGAGCCGACACATGTACTTTTGAAGGATGATTATACGTATGAAGAATGGCCAATTCAAATCGTTAACCGAAGAATCAAGAGATCGAGGAACAAGGAAATTCCATTGGTGAAAGTTGATTGCAGAATCATGGAGGAACTTATGCTACACGGGAAACAAAAGAAGATATAGTGAAGAGATATTCAAATTTGTTTTCGTTGAACCCAATGTTTTTCTAAAATAAAGGTACTTCGAGTTTGGAGGACCAAACTCTTTAAGAGGGGAAGATTGTAATAATCCCAACCTCTTATTAACATGCAATCCATGATTAAGAATGCTTAATAAGTAATTAAAATGAAATTTTGCATTCATTACGTGTGTTATGTGTTATATGAGTTTCTATCTGTTCTGTGTAGGAATATCTATCTCTAATTTTGTTCTATTCTGTAAATTGAAGGCTCTATCGGCATCCGATCATGAAATTGACTTGGTTTTTGTGTTAATTGGAATTTTAGAATTTTACAGTAGGTTTTAATAAAATTCGGTTCAAAATGATTAAATTAGATTAATTAAGGCCACTTTGATTAGCTTCAGTTAAATTAATTAAAGATCACTAAGCAAGCCTATATAAGACCAATACATCTCTTAAACTCACTTCTTCATCACTTAATTTGCACTCTTGAGCTCAAAATTGTGTGTGTGTGTGTGTGTGTGTGTGAGAGAGAGAGAGAGAGAGAGAGAGAGAGAGAGTAAGGGAGCTTGAATCCAAAACTAAGAGGAGAGGAATTGCTTAATAGTTGAAGAAATTAGAGAAATTGCCCAAGAACTTGCTAGGATACAAGAGATTGAAGTGTCTAGGCAAGAAATTCAACCCTCATTTTGAGACATCAAGCTAACTTACATGGGTATTCAAAGGAATTTAATGGTTAATTACATAAATTGGACCTTAGAAGTAGGATTAAGGATCAACACATTCATGCATGTATAATTTATGAAGTTGAGTTTAAATTCTAACTCATACCTCACATGCATGGAGTTATTTGTACTACATTTTGAGAGTTCAACATGGTTTTACACTCAAACACCTTAATTGTCCATGTTTTGGAAGCTAAAGTTCAAGTTCTTACATGCATGTGTTTTCAAGATGAGTTTTGAATAATTCACATGCTCTTGGGCCTTGATTTTATGAAAAGATCTTCAATTCTTCATGATTGACAAGTTTACAAGTGTTTCCTTAAGAGTTTGGCCCAAAATGATGAGTTTTGATGTGTTGAATTCAAGTTTTACAGCTTGGAGGTGAATCTGGAAATTCCAGAATTTTACCCCTCCGCTCTAGCGGCATATCCTGCGCTCGAGCGACCACTCTGTGATCTTGCACCTCTACTCAAGCAACCAAAGATTAGATCGAGCATAAAATGCATGCTCCCAAAAGTTTACATGTTTTTTAGACCACTCGAGCGACAAGAGTTGCGCTCGAGCAAGGACCTGAGTCTCACGTTCGAGCGACAGTCGAGCGTGAATATCACACAACCAGTACTTTTTTAGAGTTTACAGACCGCTCGAGAGAGGGCAGTTGCGCTTGAGCGGCCCCTCACATGTTTGTATGTCCGCTCGAGTGAGGGAGTTGCGCTCGAGCATGACCCCTGTTTTTAACAAGTTTTGTTAAGTGTTTCGAAGTGCATTTTGGCCTTCTCATTGCATCCTAAGCATTCCTAGGCTAAGATTAAGACACAATAATGAGAGTAAAGGCTAGAAACACACTGAGAATGAAATGAAATGAGTTATGTACAATCCAAGCATATGTTTCAATATATGTATCTATTATGTTGGTGTAGGTCACGCGCCGAGAGTTGTTGATCCATTGGTTTGCTATCAAGCTATCTATGAAGCTATCTGTAAGTAATAACTTAGTAAAACTATGTTCGATATGAAATACTTTCTAAATATTATGATACGATATGAACTGCTTTTGAATGATAGAAAAGAATGTGTTGTGATTATATGAATGATGATCCACTTCTTTGAAATGTAAATGTGGTATCCTTAGCAGAGGCCCTGGCCCAGGGGATATAATACTGTGGCTTATGGTCATAAGGCCCTCGCCTGGGGGAGATAATGTTGTGGCCCAGGTCCTTACCCATAATTTCGTGGAGATAATACTGTGGCCCAGGTCCTCGCCCGTGGGAAATTTGTTACCTAGTACCGAAGACATGAATATGTTTATGACTCTGTTTCTAATATGAATATGTTTATGTTTCTGTTCAATAAAAGATTTGAAAGTTATATCTGTGACGGATATCATTCATTTAAACCCTTTACTCTGTTATTATTTACTGGGTTCCAGCTCACTATTTATATTATGAATGTAGGTGACCAGGTGCGTGACCAGGCTCAGAGTTGAGGACCTGGCGTCTCAGTTTTGTCAGCCAGCCGTTGTGCCTCCGAGGAGGTTCCCTTTTGTGAGCAAGTCAAGTCTAAATGGCTTATGTTTAAGAGTTTATCTTCTTTTGAGTATAGAGCAAGTCTTGTTCATCTGTACACTGGTCTAAGCCCAACTTTTGTTTTATCTGTATATGAAAGTGATGCTCGATTAACGTAAATATA
Source organism: Camellia lanceoleosa (assembly GCA_025200525.1). Lineage (NCBI taxonomy): Eukaryota > Viridiplantae > Streptophyta > Magnoliopsida > Ericales > Theaceae > Camellia > Camellia lanceoleosa. The sequence continues at coordinate 123,860,076 of CM045765.1, forward strand.
AATGATGCTTTATGTATGTTATTAAAGTTTTAAATTCATGTCCCATTTACATCAACATAGCTCTATGAACTACATTATTTTGTATATTTGCTTCCGCAACCCCTAATTATAAGTCATTCTGTTAAGAGGCCTTCGGTAATCCGAGGATTACTGACCAGTTATGACGCTAAACTTATAGGGGCAGGTTTGGGTTGTGACAAATGCATTGGGTAATCAGTTCGATACATTTGCCGCCGCTCAGAACTCACTAATTCAATAATTTGGTGAGTTTCATGTGGACACTGAAAGACGTAATAAAGTGACAAGTAATCACATTGATCAAATTGACCATTAAGCCAGTTAGCTCTACCATCACTACTTCCCTCCACCTCCACTACCACCTGACAATGACGTTTGACGTGTTTGGATGAACGATTACATGTATTCCTGAATCTGGTTTATTTGGTTGTTTTGAAGATGTACTTTTGCTTGTTGTTTTTTTTAATTGTTTTATTTGATCATGACCTTTTTTTTCATCTAATTACCTTTTTTTATTGATGTACTTGTACTATCTCGTTACTATTTTTTTTTGTTTATTAATGTAAGCACCTTTTCTGTTGTAATTTTTGTATTTGTTTTTTAGTTTTGTTTTTAGTAATATGCACTTTTTTGTAGTTAACTGAGTATTGACCTCACTACATAGTTAATTTCCTATGGGGTTGGTGAAGCTTGGACAATATGATAAATGGTGGCACAAAGGAGGTAGGTGTATACTTGCTCTTGAGTTGTTACCTGCCATAAGCTCTTGACAGGTTGGTGTAAAAAAAATATATATAATTTGTATGTAATATTTAATAACAAAATATTTTGAATTAAAATATTTGATAAAAAAACATTTGTACGTGGGTTACTGAATTTGTTAAAAAAAAAATTCTACGTGGGTTACAGAATTTGTTAAAAAAAATGCATAATTTGTTATAGAATTCATGGATGTAAGCACCTTTTTTTGTTGTAATTTTTGTATTTATTTTTTAGTTTTGTTTTTAATAGTAGGCACTATTTTTTATAATTAATGAGTATTGACCTTATTACATACAATTTCCTGTGGGGTTGGTGAAGCTTGCATAATATAATATGATAAATGGTGAAGCTTGCATAAAACAAAAACATTTGTACGTGGGTTACATAATTTGTTAAAAAAAAATACATAATTTGTTAAATAGTATGCACTATTTATGTGTTCTTCATATTTAAAATATAGTGATTCTGGTTTAGACCCGACCCATCTTGCATTTTGGACTCGAGTTTCATGATTTTGTATTGTTGTTTTAGCCTTTTTCCCCTTATTCTCCATTGAAATTGAGTATTAGATTTCCTTGGTTGTGTTTGGAACAGGTTGGTTATTAGTTGGTTCAAATTGTTGTTGTTCAGATTTTGGCCTCTTCGCTCGAGTGAAGCTTCTTGCGCTCGAGCGAGCTTTATGAACTCCTAGTACTTTTGCAGGCCTGCAGAGATACTGGAAGAGTAGTGTTCTTCGCTCGAGCGAGACTTTCCGCACTCGAGCGACGGTCTTCTGTTTGTAGAACTTCTGAGAATGTGTATTCTACGCTCGAACGAAGCTTCTTGTGCTCGAGCGAGGTGACTTATTTGTGTTTGGTCGCTCGAGCGAAAACTCTTGTGCTCGAGTGAGCTGAGCGTATATTAGTTCACGGAATCACCTTTTCATGTCATTTTTTGACATCTTTTCTCTCAAAAGCCCTAGACCGACTCTCTTTCTCTCTCTAGAACACAACTTCTCTCTACATATACACCTAGATCAAGCATCTCTCTACCCTACTCTCTTTAATAAAAAGATAGAGCATTTCTAGAGCTCCATTTTGATCCGAATAAAGCTTGGTTTCGGCACTTTTGAAGTTTCTCCCTTGCTCCCTTGGTCTGCTAAGTTTGAGGTGGGGACTTTCTACAATCTTCTATGAGTTTTAACTTAGTTATTCGTCAATGTGTAAGAAATATTGGAATGTATGGTGATTTTGAACAAATCTAGGGTTTTGGTTTAAAATCAAAAGAGGGGTTTTCAAATTAATGTAATGGAAATGGTTATGGGAGTAGATATGAACTTGCATATTGTGTTAAAATAGTTGATTTTGATGTTTGGGATAAACTTGGGAAAAAGGGAAGTTTTACCCTAAAATGACTCAAATGATTATTTTGTATAAATAATGGCTCAAATGATTATTTTATATAAATAATGGAATTGGTATTGAACATGTGAAATTGGGAGGTTGCATACATGAATGGTGTAGTTGGATTTGTTTAATCTCTCACCTATAGAAGTTTGGATAATTATTCTGTTGTAAAAATAGTATATTTGTTTAGAAATATTAGTCTTGGGCTATAGGCGGATGATAGCTATAATTGTTGTAGAAATTATATGGGGATTAAGTGAATTGAAACTAATCACTTGGCCGTTGTCATTGAATATGATTATGAATTGTATACATTGTCTATGTATGATATTTCGAAGGAGAAAGTGGATATACTCCATGTTTGGGAGAAGAAAAGGGATAGACTCTATTAAATTAAGTTAGCCCGTGTGTTCAGGGTGAAAGTTCCGAAAATAGCATGTATACATGGGTGTTGATTTCCGGGGACAAAATTTCCGTAAAATGGCAAGTAAATGTAATTGTATGTTAATTATATTGGTTGGAGGCCTATGGGGTGTATCCTTTGTTTTGTTGATTAAATTAAGTGGGTATATCTGATGAACTGAGATAAAATGGATTGAGATGTAAGTTTGGCACAACCTAGTTTTAGAAAAGAGTTGCAAAAGATTTTGTCATTTGAGCATTGAACATGTGCATTATACTTATATCTTTGTTAAGATTGATATATTGTGCTAGATTGTCTCTATTGGGTCTTGGCTCACCCTGCTTGGGAAAATCATTTTCAAGTGCTGGTGACATGCCTCCTCCAAGAACTTAGCTTGGAAGGACTTGGAAGCTGAAGGCTCTGTTTTGTTATTTTGTATTTGATATTTATACAAGTCTAGGACTTTATATGTATGGAGCTTAAGACTCTCCCTTTTGTTGTAACCAAGCATAGTCTTGGAAAATTGTAAGCCTGTAGGGTATTTATTGGTTGATCATGAAGTTGGTATCAAATGCTATAAATTCAGGATAAAACTTATGAATGTATATCACATGTATTACCTTTTTTGTAATTTAACTCTGATTAATGAAAGCCTATTATTTTTGTTTAAGTCACCTTGTATGAGTCATTCGTAGTTGAATATTTGTAATTATTTTGGGGACGTTACATAAAAAAACAAATTTTGAATTAAAATATTGAATAAAAAAACATTTCTACGTGGCTTATACGTGGGTTACAGAATTTAACTATTAACCTATTTAGTAGTTTATCCATTAATTTTTCATGGGAACTTTCCCATCAAATGTAAATTGTATGTACCACCTAATTATAGGTCTGAGAATTTAAGGTTGATTTATAAGTTGGTACCACATTTGATATTATGTATCCTTTGCGAATCCTTCAGTAGGACTATAATGTATTCATTTTAAATTTTGGACCATTTTAAATCTTCCGAATAAGTCATTTTTTTTTTTTTTTTATAAATATACACTAAAAACTTGTTTTTAGTGATTTTTTTTTTTTTTTTTGTAAATTATGTTATATTTTTTTTTCTTATCCAGTGTAAATGAATTTAAAAATATTTTTTTCTTTTTTCTTTTGAAAAAATCCAAATAATTTACTGAAAAAGTCAAAATTAATCCAAAATATTCACTATTTTTTACTTTTTTTAAAAAAAATTCTAGAACTTTGAAGAGAATGTAGAAAAGTTTGAACCTATGTAGCTGAAATGAATTTAACGTTTACAATAATAAATGGTTAAGGCATCTCCAATGGTGTATCAATTTTGGCATTAGGAACACTTACAAAATGAAGAACTATTTGTCAAAAAACAAAAACAAAATGTGGTTGGTGACACAAATTACAATTGCATTTCACACATTACAAATAACAGGAATAATACATACAATACTAACAAACAATTCTTGACATTATTTGTTGACATCACACATCTACCCATGACCAACGTGATTTTCCCAAATAGCATTACCAATTGCGTCCCTCAAGTTTGATTGGTACGTCAACCCATGTTGTGGCAAATCTACATACTCAACTTCACCTCCACCAAACCTCTTTGTAGCCACTTCAGCCGCCATTTGATTATCAACATCCTTGAAGAATGGGTCCATAGCTACATGCAAACGTATCCAATTGTGCACTACACAACATGCAATCACGAGGGGTCCTTGTCATGTTGATTTGTAATTAGGCATGGACCACAATATTGGAAAGTGTTTCTTCAGTACCTCAAATGTTCTTTCTATGACATTCTGTAATGATGAATGTCGGTGGTTAAACAATTCCTTGGGTCCAAAACAATGACAACCATGGAACTCATGCAATTTTTAGCGTTGTGAACGAAATGGGGCAAGAAATCCTAGCATGTTCGTGAACCCGATATCCACTAAATAATACTTGCCTACATGTGAATAATGTGCTTCGTCAAATACATGTACACAAATATCGTACAAGCAAAAGTACAGTATCTTATTTTGTAACACTGACCATGGGGTGAGTATGAGAAATGTACATCAACTCTTGTAATTGAGTCAACTAAACTTGCATGGGCGCTTCCTTCCCATCCAAAATTGATAAATGTGAACAACATGTCGAAGTTGCAAGCTGCGAGGACATTTTGCTATACCGTGGCTGTAAACAAAGTATGACGCAGCGGAATAAAAATTAATAAGGTCATACCTTTGTGATATAATCTGAACTCTAAAGGATCTCGTGGGTAAATCACGTGCTTCCTGTATCTGGTCAATCAACCCAGCAGTGGGGTGATATTACAATGGTGAATATCACCCACACAAACCACAGTGCAAATAGCTTATTGATCGTTGTTTATGGGAGAGAGTCAGTATATGGGAGCAACTGTATATGGGAAAAAAACTCAGATGATACGTTGTATATCTCTTAATCACCCATAACCCATATATCAGATATATAATGTTATTATTATCTATCCATATCAGTTAATGGAGATAATATCTGTATCCTGAGTGGTTATCCTAAATAGGTTTGAATTCAAATTCAAAACCTATTTGGATAAGGTTCAAATTCAAATGTTAAATGGTCATGCCACATGGGCGCCCATTTCTAACATCTCCCACTCGCACATGAGTTGGCATGACACTGCCACATCTCTATCTCAATCTCCCCAAAAAAGAACAATCTCATACTAGCCAATGCACCATGCATCACGAGAACACTCAAGATATGGGAGCTCTATACTAGAAACTCAATATGAGTTAGTATAGAGACATCAACCCAAAAAGAAGAGAAATAGTGTCTCATGTACCCAGACCAATCTAGCTACATCAGTCCAAAAAACATCTCTAATCCCTCAAAGAGCATGTTTGACTCTCCTAGGTCCCGCATTATATTCACACCCAATCAGCATCCTTTAAAGAGCGATGTGAGTTGTCGACAGTGAATATAGAGCAGAGATGTAGAACTAGATGATCTTCCCTTCACCCTCATATCATTCAATTTGAAATTGACCGCTTTCCCAGTAATGTCCCTTAAAGCCAAATCATACATGACCGCAGGCAACATACCAAAGTAGCCGAACATCAACTCCTCATCTTATGATATAGTCAAAGGTCACAAAAGGCACAAAGTGAAGTCATTTAAGAAAAATGACTTTTAGGACTCACACGGTGAAGAAGCAGGGATCCATTCTTTCACCTCGCTAACGGGTCGATAAGCACATGCAAGATTTAATGCATGTTATAGTGGAGTTACTCTTCCAAAGAGTGATGTTAAACTCACACACCATACAGATCTTAGTCTAGTCGCTCTTAAGCGCACAAGTCGCTTCCTAGCGTCTAACTCGAATTCTCTATTTGCTCGCCTCTCAGGCATCAAATGAGATCTCGCATCTGGCTATCCATAACAGGCACATCATGGAAAAATGGGTACTTTCATATCCATGGTCGGTCTCCAATCAAGACCTCATCTTGGCTCCAACCAAGGCGACATAGCTAGTGGATAATTTTAGCTTCTCTATTTGCTCCAAATATAATAAGCCACTAGTCTCATCCTTACTCGCTACCTAGCGCTAAGGGCGATTGCTCGTGTGAGTGAGCCAATCTTGCCTGCTAACATCAATTTAATTATTTTGTGTATGCTAATTCATAAACCATTACAAAAGGTAGTAAACATAAATGTGTAATAGAAACAAATATGAATACTAATGGCATAAATATTCCCCAAAAAATAAGAGTTCAACTGAATACACATAAAAAAATCACCACCTACGTAGTCCTAAAGCCCTAACATGAGTAAGATAAACATCTCTAGCAATGGGCTTAGTCAAAGGGTCCGCAACCATGCGACTCGTAGGGATGTGCTCCAGGATCATTTCTTTCTGCGCCAAAATGTCTCTGATAAAGTTGAACCTCACATCAATGTGTTTGGTTCTGCCGTGGTATTTAGGATCCTTAGCGTAAGTGAGTGCAGCCATGCTGTCACAATGGATAGTCACAGGGTCTGAAGTGTGTGTGACAACATCCAAATGCTGAAGGAATCTCCTCAACCACACGGCTTCCTGAACGGCAGATGAACAAACCACAAACTCAGCCTCCATAGTCGATAAGGCGATATAGGATTGCTTCTTACTGCTCCAAGAAATAGCACCATCGCTAAGCATGAAAGCATATCCTGAAGTAGACTTACGCTCATCTAGGTCTCCTCCCCAGTTAGCATCACAATAGCTAACTAGATGTAGATCTGAACTCTGGTAGCAAAGTGTGTAATCTGCAGTCCCTCTAAGATATCGTAATATCCTCTTAACTGCTTTCCAATGAGCTGGTCCTGGGTTGGATTAGTAACGACTCACCAATCCGACTGCATAACAAATGTCAGGACGTGTACACATCATAGCATACATCAAGCTTCCAACAGCATTTGCATAGGGAACACAGGCCATCTTTTCATTTTCTTCTTGAGTCTTAGGACCCATATCAAGGCTTAGGATCTCGCCTTTTGCAACAGGAATGTCAATGGGTTTGCAGCTCTGCATCTGGAACCGCTCTAGAATAGTCTTAATGTAAGTCTCTTGAGACAAACCAAGAAGTCTCCTAGAGCGATCCCTAAGGATCTTAACACCGAGCACATAGCTCGCCTCACCCATGTCCTTCATCTCAAATGTAGAGGACAACCACATTTTAGTGGCGACAATCATCTCCTTGTCATTTCCAGCCAATAATATGTCATCTACATATAATGACAATATCAGAAAAATGTCCTTGGACCGCTTAACGTACACACAGTGATCTTCATCAATCATCGTAAACCCATTAGAAACAATGGCTCGATGAAATCTCAGATTCCACTGTCTGGATGATTGCTTTAAGCCATAAATAGATCGTTGAAGCTTGCAAACTTTGCGCTCCTGACCTACTGCCACAAAGCCTTCTGGTTGATCCATATAGATCTCTTCATCCAATTCTCCATTGAGAAATGCAGTTTTAACGTCCATCTGATACAGCTCTAAGTCCAACTGAGCTACTATGGCCAGGATTAGGCGAATAGAGGCAAACCTTACAACTGGTGAAAAAGTTTCCTCATAGTCCACACCCTCTCGTTGGGTGTAACCTTTCGCCACTAGGCGAGCCTTATACCTTTCTATGGAACCATCCGCCTTGCGCTTGACTTTGAGAACCCATTTGTTCCCAATAGTCTTGCGCCCTGGCGGCAAATCAACCAAGTCCCAGACATGATTTTTCTTCATAGACTCTATTTCTTCATCCATTGCAGTACTCCATTCTTTACTAGCAGGGGATGAGAGAGCCTCTTTGAGATTCTTAGGCTCCATCTCATCACTCGGAGCAATCATGAATGCTTCCCCTTCAATCTCAAAACGACGACGGGGTATAGCTCCACGTTTGCTTCTACGTAGTTGAGAATCCTGATAATCCTCATCCATTGGATCTAATCCATGGGCAGGTAGATTGCTCCCACTGTCCCTAGGAGCTTGAGGAATTATTTCCTCATTCTCTACTAGGCTACTAGGTGCGCCTTTAAGTAGATCCTCCATCTCATAGAGTTCTACTTCTCTAGTTACCTCACCTCTGCTAGGGAAATCCTCCTCTAGGAAATCCACATCTCGTGACTCAATTTCAGTCACACTTCCATCCGGATGCTCCCCAACAAACACATAACCCTTAGAATGCTCACTATAGCGAATGAAGATGCACTTCTTTCCTCTAGGGCCCAACTTCCCAAACTTATGAGAAGTGTTGTGTATGTAAGCTGCCAAACCCCAAGGCCGCAAATTGCCCAAATCAGGCTTTTTGCCAATCCACATCTCATATGGGGTGGAAGGAACTGATTTGGAGGGCACACGGTTAAGGACATAAGCAGCAGTCAACAAAGCATCTCCCCAATAAGAAATTGGAAGATTAGCTTGCGCCATCATTGATCTAACCATGTCAAGCAATGTGCGATTCCTTCTCTCCGCTACACCATTTTGTTGCGGAGTCCTAGGAATTGTCAATTGCCTGATAACTCCTTTTTCCTCACAGAGCACTTTAAATTGCTTAGATAGATACTCACGTCCTTGGTCAGCCCTTAGAGCCTTAATGCTCTTGTCTAATTGATTCTCAACCTCATTAACATATCGTCTAAAGCAATCCAATGCTTCTGACTTGTGAGAAATCAAATAGACATGACCAAAATGCGTGCAATCATCTATAAATGTGATGAAATAAGGGGCTCCATGCCTTGCCCTCACATTCATTGGTCCACATATATCAGAATGAATAAGTTGCAATGGGATAGATGCCCTTATGGCTTTCCCAAATGGTTTCCTTGTTGCCATTCCAGCAAGACAGTGCTCACAAGTAAGCAAAGTGACTCTAGCGAGTGGGCCTAAAAGACCTTCTCTAGCCAATCTAGTCATCCTGTCTTGCCCTATGTGGCCTAATCTAGCATTCCATCTCATAGAATCATTATCACAAAAAGATACAATATTAGAAACAGAGCCATTGGCATTTTTATTAAGACTAGAATCATCCACATCCAAAACTAAAAAACCATCTGAAAGATAACCAAAACCATAAAAAATAGTTCCCAAATAAATGCTAACACCATTATTCTCAAAACAAAAGCTAAAACCAAGGCTCATTATGCTAATAACTGAAACTAAGTTTTGCCGAATATCCGGAGCATAAAGAACATCATGAAGATACAAGGTGTGCCCTCGTCGCATTTCCAGCTTGAATGTGCTAATGCCAAGCACCTCCACACTGGACTCGTTTCCCATGTAAACTTTTCTGCTCCCAGCAGGTACTCGGCGATACTCAACGAACCCTACTCTGTCCCTCGCGATGTGATGCTGCTCGAGTCTACAACCCAAAAATGAGGAGAATGAGCAATTAATGCTTGACTAGACACAAAGCATTGAATGCGAGAAATTAAGTAAGGAGTACCTTCTTCGCCAGGGCAATCCCGGCGAAGTGTCCTTCTTTGTTACGCTTAAAGCATGTCAACTTAGCCTTTGCCTTCTTACCACCTCTCTTACCCCACGCTTGAAATTTCTAGCGCCATTAGGCTTAAGCAGCCGCTTGCTTCTTAGGGGCACCTTTTGCTTTTCACGTTTGAACCGAGAAGTCCCACGTGAGCTTGACTCAACCACCATAGCGTAACCATCGACTTAGCCGCCAAGGCGCCAAATTTCTAGCTCCAAATGACGCGATATGTCTTCGAATGTTTTCACACTCTCATTATGCATCATGTTCTGCTTCATCTGCTCCCAAGAATTTGGCAGAGAGCGTATCACAGCTTGTACTTGCTGCTCTTGAGTCAAATTGTGCCCAGCAGCCTCAAGCTCACGTATCATGGCTAACATGACTCTCAAATGCTGCTTCATCGAGTGATGCGCCCTTTTCTGATATGAGTCAAACTTCATAGTCAGCCCACGTAGCTTTGCCAAAGAGGTAATACCAAACTTTTGCTTGAGAGCTTCCCACATCTCAAATGTAGTCGGGCAATGCTCAAACTCACTAATCAAGTCGTTGTGCATGCTGCTCAACATAGTAAAGCGCGCACACCGATCTTTGTTACGCCAAGTCTGAAAGGCTTCAAGATCACGACGATGTTGAGCTGTATTGCCCTGCTCTGGCTCAACCATCACTTGTTCAAGTGTGGTCAACACTTCTTGCTCATTGAGGAGGTATTGGATCTTACGGCGCCATATATCATAATTGTCGCCATCCAATTTCTCTCCCTTAGTTAAGTCTGCCACCACTGTCTTAGCAGCCATTTCTACATACAGAGTAAACAAATGCGCAGGGGATATTAATGATAGCAACACAAAACAAAATATTTTGCAGCAAAAAGAATCTAAATTAAATAATGATAATTTTACACATGTCTCAAGATCGAAAATTTGCTATGCTCGTAATTATCTCTTGCACCTCTAGTGATAATTATCAAAATTTAATTTAATTCCATGCGCAAAAACAATCAAACAATCTCCCACTACTTATGGCATATACAAAGCATGATAAAATCCATACAATAGCATCTCATTGTAAATTTACAAACAACACATGCTATATTTGTTTAATAATGGAATTCAAATAAATAACTAATCATGCTTCTCTAATTACAACATATTACAAACCCAAAAAAAATATGCTGTATTCAATAATCAGATTATGCCATAATTAAAGTGTACATCATTTTGAAATTTTCTAGAATTTTAAATAACTAAAAAACACACATAAAATTAGAAATAAAAAATTCAGAAACTGATAAACTGAAACAATATTCAGATTATGCCATAATTAAAAATGTACATCATTCTGAAATTTTCTGGAATTTTTCTGAAATATTCTAGACTTTTAAATAACTAATAAACACACATAAAATTAGAAATAAAAAATCCAAAAACTGATAAACAGAAACAATATTGCCAGTAGATAGTAAAACATTTCAGAAGTCCACAATAAAAAATTCAACCCCAGAAAATTATTTATGCAATACCATAATCATTTTAAAGCATAAAAAATGAATTATTAACACAGAAAAAATATTTTTTATTTTCGTAAAATTTTCAAAATTTTACAGAATATAGAAAAATTTATTCTGAGTCTAACAGTACAAACCACGCATAAAACAAATAAGTAATTAATTAATTATGACCATTTAACAATATAATTAAAAAACAAAAACAAAGTTTTAGGCATCAAAAAATAAAAAAGCTCACAAGCGGGAAAAACGCAGCACGCTTCGTGACGCGGCTCAAAACTCGGCACCAAGGGCGGCCTAAGACGCGGCGCAGACGCAGACATACAGGCTAAAGATCGCCGACGCGCAAGGAGGCGTGGACAAGATCGACGGCGGCGATCGGCGAGCACGCTGCGAGTGGCTCATCATCGGGTGGCGCGTGCATACCATGCCGCCTTCGTGGTGTTTTTGGTCCGATTTTTGTATCACGACTTTTTTCAAAATAAAACCATTTATGGTATTTAAAAAGGCATTAATGAACATAAAAAAAATATTTATGCTCTTAATCTAATAAAATAGATTTTTTTTTTCTTTACTAACATTCATGTATATAATGTATACATATACATATAAAAATATACACATGATAAATGGAAACATGAAAATATCCATTAGAGGCTCTGATACCAATGTAAACAAAGTATGACGCAGCGGAATAAAAATTAATAAGGTCATACCTTTGTGATATAATCTGAACTCTGAAGGATCTCGTGGGTAAATCACGTGCTTCCTGAATCTGGTCAATCAACCCAGCAGTGGGGTGATATTACAATGGTGAATATCACCCACACAAACCACAATGCAAATAGCTTATTGATCGTTGTTTATGGGAGAGAGTCAGTATATGACAGAAACTATATATGGGAAAAAAAACTCAGATGATACGTTGTATATCTCTTAATCACCCATAACCCATATATCAGATATATAATGTTATTATTATCTATCCATATCAGTTAATGGAGATAATATCTGTATCCTGGGTGATTATCCTAAATAGGTTTGAATTCAAATTCAAAACCCATTTGGAGAAGGTTCAAATTCAAATGTTAAATGGTCATGCCACATGGGTGCCCATTTCTAACAGTGGCTTTGCGACCACGGAATGTGTTCTGTCTTGAGGTAGGGACCTACACATCTACCAATGTGCCATCAATGGCACCAACACAATCCTGCATCATATTAGAAGTTTTCCGTCAAACACGTCACAAACATAGATTTCACTTTGGAAAAATAACAAACAAATTTATTTGTTGCCGTTATTGCAAATTTGCAAGTCGAACATATAGTCAGACCTTGAACCAAGGGCAAAACCTCCTATCATTTAAAATTTTTGCCAGTATTTCCGATTGGTTTCGTGGTTTGATAACCGTTGATGCAAGCTTGCATAATGCTCGCATAATGATTTTAACGTGCCGACAAATTGTTTCAGTGGAGTGTTGAAATCTATCGGCCAATTACTTATGCCGGTCATTTTGTGCGTATGTATATAAGAAAATGGCAAGTGATTCCTCCACACTGATATGCATCTTTTCAATATTAACAAGGCCATTTTGCAGTAAGGCGTCTTTCAATGAAATGAAGGTTGGGGCATCCATTCGTATGATGTCCATCATTGTGTTAGGGTGGCCACTTAATAAACTGCAGATATAATCATCACCTTTGAATGGACAAGTTCACTACGGTCATCTTGTGGTTGATGCATTCATATGTTCATTAATAGAAGCAATCATCAAGAAGTCCATGACATCTTCCATTACCTCATCCTCCTCTGATGAGCTTACCATTGCATTGTTTTCTATATCATATGATATAGTGTTTTGGCTACAGAACAATAAAAGCACAGTTATTCTGACTTATTACAAAGAGGATAAGTAATGTCGTTATTGATGAACATGAAATTAGCCTCTGTAATTAATTATGTGACCTTAGTCATTTCAATATTGAATTAAATTGAAATATGCGTTCAATGTATACAGGTTAACATTTGTTCCTCTTATTTGACATGCTAATACAGAAAACAAGATAGATAGAAATTTGAATGGGAAATAGGAAAAGGGACATGAATCAATGAAGTTGTAGAAGATAACATAAATAGAAATTAGACATAAATAAATGAGACATGAATCATTATATGCAATGTATTTATGTGACAAGAGGATCACAGAAGTAGAAAACATAAACATACTAAGAAGGAAAAAAATCAGAAGACATGAATGAAACAGAAAAAAAATAAAAAGACTAACTTATATAAGCATGTTTCACAACCATTGAAAAAACCGCAAACCCCACCAAAGACACAGCTTCACAGTTCACTACAAAGCTAGGATCATTAATAGGCGCATATGCGCAGGAGTGCGCATAAAAAACCTCTGCCAATCCTTATCTTTGAATAGTGTCAATGCCTTAACATACTGCACTGGTGGTATGTCTCCCAGTTGAAGCAGGGCATCTTGACATACGTCAAGGAAATAGTCATCACCACCTGCGCTTACAGCCTCCGTGTCTATTGATCGTGCATGGGATTGTTCCGTCTTTGCCGATACATAGGCAGTGAAAGCCGCATAAACATCATCAAAGCCACTTGACCGTGACTTTTTGGAATGACCACTGTCACTCTGGCTATGGCCCCTCCGCTGACTTTTGTCGTTACCTGTTTCCATGTACTCATCTCCACACAAATCAATAGGAATATCATCAGTCGCATTGCTACCTCCAGCTCCAGGTGACAAAAATTTGTTAAGCATATCGTCCTCTTCATCGAAGTCAAGGGCCCCCTGTGTGGATGCACGAGCCAAGGCCCCTGTCGCATAGTAGTGTTCAACAATTTCGGTCATTTCGTGAAAATACTCAAATCTTTTAGTCCTGAATTTCTTTACATTTTTTAATGCCTACCTCCAATTAGAAAATATGAACAGAAGCGTATGGTACGTGTGAAAACATTTTACAAATAAATCTAAATAATAGGGAACAGGTCAATATGATACCTTATCCTAAAAGTCATCATGTGTAATAACCATGCCTACAATCAGATCCCATCCAAGACCATTCTGTGCCTGAAGCCGCTTGAAAGTTAAGTAATCAGCTTTAAGTCACTGATATTTTTGTCTGACCTGTTTTGGTGTGTATCAGTACCCATATGCATTTTGCAACTCCATTGCAAAATGGGTATAATGCCTAGGCATTAGACAGTACTACGGTCTTTTGATTGGTTTTTTTGCACCTCGTCTCTCAACATGTTAATAAGCCTTAATTCAATTCTGGAGCTCCACATTTTGTATCTTGATTATCATTTGAACTAGGCAAGAAATTGAAAAATAGAACTAAATTTAATCAACTTCTCTGTAAGTCTTAAGAAACTTGTTTCCATTGAACCTCATCCACCACTAAAAAGGTAAGAAAATCATATGAAACTTCAAATATGATAAATGATGATTAATCACAACAAAATTGAAAGAGTGTTGGGAAATCGAAATTTAAATATGATAAATGAAGATTAATCACAACAAAATTGAAAGAGTGTTGGGAAATCGAAATTGAAACATTCTTATAAGAAAGCAGAATAAGTGCAGAAGAAGAAACCAAAAGTAGAACAAGAAGCAGCTGAACCAAAAGCTAAACCACCGAGTTGGCGGTCGACCGACCAGTCGACCTGGCGGAAGTCTGGGTGGATGACCAATGAGATGTCCTGGTGGATGACCAGCTCAGCCAATTTTTGCCTAGATCAAAGATAACCCATTACACTTCTCAGCTATTCCACAATAGATCAACTGAATGACATACATACCACAGGAGCAGGAGTTAAATAATTGTCACTGGTGACGGAGTGGGTACAGTTGATTGATCTGCGTTGCTTCGGACGCCCTCTGATTCGAGAAAAGGCTTCAGAACTTTAACCTATGCTAGACACATTTCGGAAGTAGGCACAGAATGAATCAATTGCAGAACCCATATATATTTGTGGACAAAAATTCATAAACATTATACCTCTTTGTTGTCATTGTTTCGTTGCTCGGAGGTGAATCGACCACAACGCACAAACTGACAGTCACTTGATTTGTGGGAGCTCATCGATGCCAATTTATGGATGGGAAGGATTCAGTTCGCAGGCATTGTTTGGATTTGAAGGTCAAAGATTCGTTCAAAGAGATGAGGAAGTAATTGAAGAGCTACAATTCACTCGTGAAGTATCTTCAGCTTTGTTCTTCTTTGGTACGTGAACCTTTTCAAAATAGAGAAGACGAATCTGAGTGTATGTACGAAAATGTGAGAGCTTTGGCTTGCAAATAGTTCTGCCAAACGTGAAACATAAGTGTGTTTTGAAAACTGTGGTGAAATTAATATTTGAACACTCTATCCAAACAAACGATTTAGGGGAAGGGGTGGAATCATATTTCAAAAGCTCCTCCAAACATAACCTAAAAATTCCTTAGTGTACTTTTTCCAAATATGACAACATGGCAGCTATAATGTGACACTCCAAAATTTTTACTCATCCTTAGCATACTTTTCCAAATATGACAACGTGGTAGGTATGATGTGACACTCTAAAAAAAATAAAAACTCCTTAGTATATTTTTTTCAAATGTGACAGCGTGGTGGGTATGTGGTGACACTCTAAAAAAATTAAAAACTCCTTAGTATACTTTTTCTAAACGTGACATGTGACACTCTAATGTGGTGGACCTAATTTGATTGAATTACTGCATGTCTTCACGTCACGCACCAAAAAACCATTAGTAAGGAATTCACGTCCCACACGCGTGTTAAAAACAACCAAACTTTAAACAGATACTAGTGCACTTTTTGAACAACGTGACACACAAACACCCCACCACCTTCCCTATACATAACCACACCACCTGTCCCCCAACTGTACTAACAATGGCAAAATAGTCAACAAATAATTTAAGGGACTACTCAGTCACCAAAAAAACATTTAGGACCTTATGGATTACAAGTCTACAAAACGAGATCTACTAGTCAATTCTCCTTCTTCTTTTTTTCATGTCTAATTTATAAGTTGAATGAAAAATGGTCAAAAATAATAAAAATTTGTAAGAAAGCGAATTCTCTTACAAAACTTATTTCACTTATCACCAAAAGTAGTGAGATTGTGTGACAAACAAGTTGATTCGTTATAAAATATTTATAATATCAAAAATGTCCCTTAAAATACAAAGGAGAAAATAAAGGGAAATTCTATTAGGGTGTGTACCACATGCATATCTATTTATGTTTTTTGTGTGTTTAGTTATGATCTATTGTCTTGTTAGCTATGACATATTATGATACTAATTATAACACTTTTTTTTTTGTTATGATTCAAGAGTTGTTTGGTCATACCTCACATATTATTGTCTAGTTATAACTCAATTTTATTTTTAATAGTTATGATTGCTATAGTGTTGAGTTATACCATTTGTCATAACCAAACTCACAAATCACATAACTTGCGTCTACCATATTATTTTCCAAAAATAAATATCACTCACATTACTCCCTCATATGTTTTAATTTTTCACCTATCTAAACACCATAAAATAAAATCATTTAATTTTATTTAGGATAAATTACACTTTGCACCCCTATGCTTTGCATCAAATCTCACTTTGGCCCCTACACATGAAATCATGATAGTCAACCCCTATACTTCTGGTCAAATACCACTTTCATGAAATCCTAACAGTCAACCTCCTGCACTTTTACTCAAATCCCACTTTGATTCCTACACAAGCGTTAATGTCTCTCTTCTGTTATTTCATTTTCAAATCTTTAACAAAATCTAGTCATTTAACAAAATCTAGTCATGTAACAAAAATGTGACTATGAAATGAGGATACGAGGGAAAAATTATCCATATTTTCCACCAATATAGTTTGTCCTACGTGATAAGCACATGAGAGTTATATTATATATATATATACATATATAATATGTTCATATAGTAAAAATTGAGACAAAAAGGCAAGGAAGTAGAGCTTTTAAAATAATAAAAAAAATGCAACAACAAAATCAAAGAGAAAGAAAAATGAATAGATAGATAGAAAACTGTCTTACCATGAAAAATAGGGTTTCGTGATTCTAATTTATGCAAAACCCTAGTTCATTTTTTTAATTGTTCACAATCTACGTTTTGTTTTAGCCTAATACAGTTATATTTTGATGTAAATTTTGAAATAAAGTGTGTATTGATGGAAAATGTAGATGATTTTCCTTTCTTACATTCATGTCGTAGTCACATTCTTATCACATGACTAGATTATGTTATATTTAAACAATTGAGTAACAGAAATGGGACATTGACACTTGTATAGAGACCAAAGTGAGATTTAACCAAAAGTATATGGAGTTAACTATTACAATTTCAATTTCATATGCAGGGACTAAAGTAGAATTTGACCAGAAGTATAGGGGGTTGACTATCATGATTTCTTGTGTAGGGCTAAAGTGAGATTTGGTACAGAGTGCAAGGGTACAAAGTGTAATTTATCCTTTTATTTATAATTTGAATGAGAAAACCATAATAATTTCTTTTCCTTTCTTACATGCAATCCAAATGAGTGTAAAAGAAATTGTGAGCACCTATAATTTGGTGTAAGTTCTTACAAATATATGTAAGTTACTCTGCAAAATTGCGTAACTTAACACAAATTCATATAAGTTAACCCATAAAACGTGTCGTAAGTTCTCACAAAATTGTATTACTTAAATTACAAAAATACATAAGTAAATGATATATTATATGCCTTGTCCACACAAGAATTTTCCAAATATAATAAATTACAAAAGGCTATAATATAGGAGAATTCTACAATATTCACTCTTTATCATATGCACCCTTAGTTATGTTATTTTCTTTATTAGTTATGATCAATTTTTTTAATTACTTATGACATTATTTTGAGATTTTTAGTTATGCTTCATGTTGTGTTTGATTATTACTTTTATTTTTTTAGTTATGACTCAAAAAATATAAAGTTATGCCATTTTTTTCTTTAATTATAATTAGGGTAAATTACATTTTTCACCCTTACACTTAGCACCAAATCTCACTGTGGCTCCTACACATGAAATCATGATAGTCAACCTCTTGCACTTTTAGTCAAATCACACTTTGGTCCCTACACATGAAATGGTGACAATCAACTCCCTGCACTTTTACTCAAATCCCACTTTGATCCCTTTAAGAGTGTCAATGTCTCTCTTTTGTTATTTCACTTTTAAATCTTTAAAAAAATCCCTGCATTTTCACTTTAAAAAAATGAGAAAAGCTAGGGATCATGAAAAAACTTTCAGGAAAATGATCATAAAAGATTTATGATCCTTGGATTACCTTGATTAGTGTGTGGTGCTTTATTTTAAGTGTAATCAAAAGGTCATAAATCTTTCATGATCATTTTCATGAAAAAATTTTCATGATACCTAGCATTGCTCTAAAAAAATCCCTGCATTTCTATCAATACACACTTTATTTCAAAACCCTAGTTCATCTTCTTAATTGTTCACAATCTGTATTTTGTTTTAACCTAATATAGTCATATTTTCATGCAAATTTGGGATAAAGTGTGTATTAGTGAAAAATATAGATGATTTTCCTTTCTTACCCTCATGTCGTAGTCACATTCTTATCATATTACTAGAT
The DNA here is from genome assembly GCA_025200525.1 of Camellia lanceoleosa. NCBI lineage: Eukaryota > Viridiplantae > Streptophyta > Magnoliopsida > Ericales > Theaceae > Camellia > Camellia lanceoleosa. The sequence continues at coordinate 123,878,866 of CM045765.1, forward strand.
TTTGTTAAAGAGTTAAACAATTGAGTAATAGAAATGGAACATTGATATTTGCATAGAGACTTACGTGAGATTTTATCAAAAGTACAGGGGTTGACTGTGATAATTTCATGAACATGGACCAAAGTGGGATTTGACCAGAAGTGTTAGGGTTGATTGTCATGATTTCATGTGTAGGGACCAAAGTGAGATTTGGTGCAAAGTGTAGGGGTGCAAAGTGTAATTTACCCTTATAATTATAAGGTGCATATGGGGTGCCTCTATTTGCACACCACCTTTCATCTCAAGGCACACCACTACTCAAGACACACCTTTAATAAATTGATAAATAAGCAATTTGCTGAATACATACCACAACTTTTCATCTTTATCCTTACTCACACATTCCACCCACAATCTTCCATCTTTACCCTTACTCACACACTCCACCCCTACCCACGATCCATCTCCCCCCCCTTCTTTCTCTGTTTGATTGTCACCCTCACATACCGGTGAACAAAACCAGTGGTGAAGACTCCTCAAGAAGTCGGTGGTGCTCGTTGTCATCACAATTGGAAACCACATTGGAGATATAGTAGGTGAGAATTCTCATTTGGCTTAGATTTTAGGGTTATATGTACTTTTTTCCATTGCCATCAGATTTGTATTTGAATATTTCAATTTGCGAACCATTAGACTCTGGACTTTTGAACCTTAACAATTTGTTCGGATTATTTCTATCGAACCTTAGCCACTTGTCCGAAGAGTTTCTTTCTAACATTAACCATTTGTTCGACATTTTAGTGTCGAACCTAAGTACAAAATTCGGTTGTAGATTGTCGAACATAATTAGTTTGTTTGAAGTTAGAGTGTTGAACATAATCTACATAAACCAATAGCTCCCTGATTCTTTAATATATAGAAGTACTATACTAAAAATTGGAAAATAATAGTTATTTTAAGGAAGATATTCATAAGAAGGTAAAGTAATTCTTATCTGTTTGGAATCAGATTGCTAGAGTTGAAGGAATTAAAGTTAATAGATTGGCAGATTAGTTGGAAAAAGTTGCCATATGAGACATTTAACAGATGTGAATCCATGGTGCTCTGCTTAAGCATAATGCATAGTGTATGGTGCTCTGTGTAAGCATAGTGCATTGTGCTCTGTTGAATTATTACACATGGAACCTGAAAAGTAAAGGATATGTAAGGAGAAGAATAGAAAGAGGAATTTAAACCTGGACAAAGAAAGGCAGCATAAACAGCAAGCAAAAAATCTTTTTATTTTGTGTTAAATTGAACAGCTAGCAACAAATCTTTTATTTTTCTTCAATAAACTAAACAACATGCAACAAATCATATTCATTATGTACAGATATATCATTAATTCATCCTAACATAAAAGAAATAAATTTTCCAACAAGTGATAAACACTAGTGCTAGAAGTGTAAATCAGCTGACGGGAGTGAGCAAAATTGACACTTTTACATAAAAGCTCAATTTGGATATAGAAGGAAAGCTGCAATGAACATGCATTGATCTACGTTCTACAACACAAGAGAGGTATACAACTGTCAATCGTGAGAATAAATCCCCAAAGGAAAGGATTGGCCAAGTGGTAAATACTTGAAAATAAGATTAAGGTTTACCTGATTGTTTTTTTTTTTTTTTTTTTAAAAAGAAGAAGAAGAATAAGATCAATGCCAACCACTTATAGATAAACAAGATTAAGGCATTCCATTGAGATAATAATTCCAGCCAATCCAACCACCCCAAATGGCAAATTGAGCCGCGATAACTGCCTCAGAGAGCGTAGCTCACGAGTTTGAATTGAGTATGCTTGTTAACCCCCCCTCCAAAAAAAAAAAAAAGTTAATTAAAGCATTCTTTGGAAACTAATGCATAGTGCTCTATTTAATGGTGTGCAACTTAGAAAAATTACTGTGCTACTTATGCATAAATGATTTGTGTTACTTCCGTTAACTTTACTATTTTCTGTTTCATTTTCAGAAATGGATGACCCTTTGCATATTCCACCCACTGCCTCAGAGAGACGACGTCGTGCATTAACAAATCCTACCTATGGCCGAGGTCGAGGGAGAGGTTGGGGTAGAGGTTGGAGTGATGATATTGTGTTGGAGGAAGCACCTCAAATCTTGCAAGAGGATGTAATTGATAATGGTTCATGAGATGATGATGATGATGATGATGCTGATGTCGATCAAGCTAACAAGAAGGTACTTACTGATCCGTTTCCTGAGGGGCCATCAAATCCATCAGTAGTGAAGAGCTTCAAAGCACATATTGTAGCAGTTATATGGGAGCAAAAGGTAGTATATATATATTTTTTCCATGTTTCATTCATTTAATATTTATTGAACCAAATTATTTATGTTAATTATTACTTACGTTGTAGGAGAGGAATCAATTAAGGTGTTATAATCATGCGTCCAAGATTCTTGAGTGGCGGTGTTGGTTAAGAACCGACAATAGAAGATTTAGAGACATTGTGCAGTAGTCAGGCTTATTTTCTTTGGTTCATTGCACATATCGGTTCGTGAGTAAGATTGTCATATCTGCATTTGTTGAGCGCTGGCAACCAAAGATAAATACTTTCCATTTTACAGTTGGTGAAATGACAATGACATTGGATGATATAGGTACCATCTTGGGGATCTCTATCACAGGTAGATCAATTAGTGCTGCAACTTTGAGAGATGAACAGGCACATGCACTTGTGGTAGCTGCCTTGGGAGTTGATGATGATGAAGCAACTAATGAGCTATCATCTACTAAGGGACAATCAATAAAGCTGGAGTGGTTATGGAGCAAATTCAGTGGTTCCAAAGATTCAGACACCAAGGAATCTGTAGCTTATGCCACTATAGCGTATTTGTCATTTCTATTGGGATGTACATTGTTTAGCGACAAGAGTGGGACAAGATTTCCTGTTATGTACTTGCAGTCGTTGATGGATTTGACTGATATTCATACATATGCTTGGGGTGTAACTGCATTGGCATATTTATACTGACAGTTGGGATTTGCCACGGGATTAACTGTTTGACAAATGGCTGGGTACATGACATTGTTGGAGGCATGGATTTATGAGCATTTCCGACCATTTAGACCTCACCAAAACATGGAATATACTATACAATTGCCTCATGTGTATCGATAGACTTCTCGTTGGGAAGCTGGTACAACAGTATCACACTTACAGACGTTACGGGAGGAGCTTGATAAATTGGCATTTGATGAGGTATAACAATTAATATTAGTTCAATTACATGTTCTCATTACATGTCACTCATCAAGATTTCATTTGTGTGTTCTCTCTTAGGTTACTTGGGATCCATATCGAGATTGTCGTTAACATCACCTATGTCATGAGATTACATTCTATAGCGGCTGTTTGAAGTGTTTGGATGTAGTTGAATCCTATCATCCTGAAAAGGTTCTTAGACAATTTGGTAGGGTTCAAACCATCCCACCTACGCCACTCGACCTTGTTCATGCTGTTAGAGGTGTCATAACAGGCTGATATAGAGTGATGTATCTTATCTTGATCAGATATGGAAGAGTTAGGATAATCATGTTTTATCTGCTCGGATGAGGAGTACCCCAATCATACGTCTATCTAATTGTGTTAATGGTTACATGCAGTGGTATACAAGTATCACACACTTGTATATCCAAATCCCCACACATAGGTTTGGTTTTGACCCACGTACACAGGATAGTCGATATGATGTGCAGGATGCTGAGGTACGACAATATTGCACACAAATTGTTTACATTTTTTTAAAGACGTTTAGCTAATTACAATTGTATTTGTTCTTAATAAAGCGTATTGATCACACGCACTACGGATTGTGCATCCTATCATCGAGGCGGGCCATGATGCTAGTGTTCATGAGCCAAATAGGTTATATGAGGCCATTGAGAGGATGACACGTGTTCTACAAGGTCAACAAATCGATGAGGCTGGATCTAATTCTATTCCATTTAGAACATACAGTTGTAGGAGATGAGTAGATGATAGGTAGTAGGTTTTATGATAATATTGTTTTGTTATTTTTGTAATGGAAGAGAAGTACTGTTTTGATGTTTTTGTTATTTTGTAATGAACAAGAAGTATTGAACCAAATTATTTTGTAATGAATATTTGGCAATGAAAAAGAAGTATTATGCCAATGCGTTTGATATACTACAATGAACGAGTAATACCATGTGCATTACATTAACTCAAAATGCTAATCGACAAAAAAAATGTATCGGTAACTATTTGAATTGCATAACCACAACTCAACTCACATACATCATCACTCATCAAGGTTAATACAATCAAATGTCTCTCTAGTAGCTACCCCTGAATGAACAACTTTTTTAAAATGCTCAATTCGGCGACTATATGTAGTACCCCATCCAGCCACACAAGAATGACGAAACTTGCACCAATTGGTAGCTATCAGTGGAATTGGATGACCCGATAACATGAACACCAACATTGATAAAGCTTTAAGTATGAGATCGATGCAATACAAAATGATAAATGTATTACACAAATCATAATGCTATACCTAGACAAAATGATTTCCATTAATAAACCCAATAGCAATCTCAGGCCGTTGAACTTGTGATATTGGCACTGATCGTAGGGGGAGGAATGTAAGGCATTATTGTGCAAATAAATGGTACAATACCACATTATAACATGATGCAATAAGATGACCCATGTCAGGCATAGTCATCCAACGGTGATACCCTGGATTGGGCTCAAAGTATGATAGAATATGGGTCAGCTCTTCAATCCTATCATATGAACCATATAGATGACTGTAATGGCCTCTGTGTGTATGCACTTCTTGTAAAAGATCATGCTTGACTTGACCCCATTCAGCATCTGTAAGCCCCATCAAGCCAGTAATGGCCCTAAAACCACAATTGCCATCGATATCTACATCCTTGATAAGACGTATATATGGCTTCAATCTAACTGGAAGGGGATCAACATATGAATAAGTCATAGCTGTATGAGTCTGATATACCTATTCAGCAGGGAAGACATCAACACATGAACAATAAAACACGTAATTTATCATCAACAAAAATGTAAGTAAAAAATGATTACATGTACCTTCTCTTTGGCAGGCCATTTTTTATGTTCTTTGACAGAATCCTATGCGGGGATCTGAGTGCCCATAGGTGAGTGGCTATCATGTCCAGACTGAACCAACTCAAATGCACATGGGTCTCGACGCGTAGATACATCTATCTTTTTATGTCCCTTACCTCGAGGGTTGGACTTCACATCTAGCTCAATGAGAAAAGTACTTTGCAGATTTGTAATCTCTCCTAACTTATGCAGAATTTCCAACTTCATAGTATAATCAGATGCATTGAATTGCTTAAGTATGAGATCAAACTTTGGTTCACAACTTAATTCCACTTTATCATTCTTCAACTTTTGTACTATCTCAAGAGTCCTCCAGTGCAGGTTAATGCTATCAAGTGGTATTGAACGACTCTATCGGATGTAATTCGCAATCTCATGGGCACAAGGTAACTTGTGTGTTTGTCGAACAATACATCTACATACTGAAGCATCAATGCCAATATCATCCGCTCGCTTACTCTTCGCTAAGACATGATCTAATGTAGTGATAGAGATATTGCCTCGAAGCTCTCTAAAATGGGATGGTTTGAACTGGTGTTGTACAACAGTTAAACTCTTCTCAAACGATGCCTTAATATCAACGTGCTGTAACTCAAGCAAACTATGGATCTTGGTCCAAGAATACTCAAAATTGATTTGGTTAGAACCAAGTTGCCGTTTATAGTTTGCATGTGCGCTTTCAGCCTTGTGTACAATGGAAACAATTAACATAATTAAGTTTAAATAATCAAAATCATAATGATCAATAGTGTAAGGTAGACAACTATATATTACCTGTTGGTTGTAACATTTTCGAAGTGCATACAACTATCTGTCCATACGGCAACAAACTTATCCTTATATGGAATTAACCAACTTTGTGACACATATTGGACTACCTCAAGATATGTATCAAAATCCACAAGTGGCATAGCAAGGCGTTCATTATATTCAAGCTCAGTCGAAGAGAGTACTAAGAAATTCAATGAAGAGATAAACTTGTCATATTTCTCCTTACTATCAAACATTTTCTTGCATTTCACCAGTACATTTCTACTAATATGCCATCAGCATAATGAATGTCGATATGTAGAAAATACCCTATCAATAGCATTCATCAAAGCAAGCTCCCTGTCCGCGACAATCACCTTAGGAATATTAATGTCATCTAAGAGACTATGCAATGTAGTTAACACCCAAACGTAGTTATCAATCCGCTCATATTGGAGATATGCAAAAGGCTACGGAGAATAACGTATCAGTGGATGTCACACCAACTATCTCAAGAAGATGAAGACGATATTGATTTGTCTTATATGTGTAGTCCATACTCAACACCTTTGGAAATGAATGGAGCAAATCTAAACTGACAGGATGCGTCCAAAACAAGTTTGTGACAATCATTGTGTTGTTGTCACACCTATGTCGCTCAATGTAATTATGCTTTTCTAATTCACCCAACAACTATTGCATCTGTGATCTCCCAGCTTTCTTATAGCGACCCCGGTCTTTTTCCCATTTGATTATTGTCTCCGGACTTACGTTCCGTGGATTCCGCTGTTATATTTGTTGTTGTTGTCCTTTAATTCCTTGTTCTTGGGTTATAGGATGTGTTTAGCAGGTTGGTTGCAGATTGGTTGGGTTTAGAAACCAAGTCTGTATGTTCAGTTTTTGGCTTGGTCGCTCGAGCGAGCTTCTCTTCGCTCGAGCGAGGTCTTCGTTTTTGGCTCTTCGCTCGAGCGAGTATTTCTTGGCTCGAGCGAGAATTGCGTCCAGTGCTAGACCTGAGAGCAGTGTTAGCTGGCTCGAGCGAGCTTCTCTTCGCTCGAGCGAGCCTTTCTTGGCTCGAGCGAGGATTGTCTGTCGCCGAGCGACTCGCGCAGCAGCGTGTTTTAATTCAGTTTTTGAGCCCCTTTCATATTCTAAACCCTAGGTTATGAGTTCTCTCTCTCCCAACTCACCTTCTTCCCTAGGATTGATCTATCTAGAGTGGATTTCTACCCTAGTTCCTTCACAAATAAGATAGAGGAGAGTGAGGGCTTTTATTTAATCTGAGCAATTGTTGGTTTGGAGCACTTTAAAGTTTGGGCATCATCTTCATCTTCTTCTTTTTGAATTATTTCTTCGAGGTAGGGATTTCCTACTCCATTTATACGCTTTAATCCTAAGTGTTGGTATTTTGGTATGTGGGGGGTAGTTTGGTAATTTTGGTATGTGGGGGTAGTTTGGTAATTTTGGAAGAAACCTTAGGGTTTTGGTTTAGATTAAATTGTATAATTAATTTAAAGGAATAATGTGGAATTTGGTTTAATTCATGGAATTGGGAATGTTAAATTTACATTCATTGATGTGTTTATTTCTTGTTTAGAAATAACTGTTGTGGGCTATCGGTGGAGGATAGCCATTGATTGTTGTAGACCTTGCATGTGGCTTAGGTATAACTGGAATTAAGTCATTTATGTTGACTGTTGAATTAATACAGAACATTACTTGTATTGATTATGTGTTGTATATGGCAATTGCGTGTTTCATTGCATATGCATGTTGTTTGGAGAAGATAGGGGATGAACTCCACGGTTTAGGGGAAGATAGGGGATGGACCTCTAAACCGGATTTATTGGGAGGAGATAGGGGATGGACTCCAGTAGCATCACTCTTACGTGTGCTTATTGATTAATAGACATATGTCTATTTATTGTTGATATGATACATTACTAAAATGTGTATCAGTTAGGAAGTATGGAAGTGAATTGATTATGATTGATATAATACCAACATGTGTATTTGTTATGATTAGGTCTAACTTGAATTGTTATTCCTGTTGAATTGGAAGTAATGGTAATAAAAGATGAAACCCTGTTGAGTTATTTGGCGAGTTCGAGCCATAAGTGGAAAGTAAAATGCCATAGACAATGTGTCATAGCGGTGTAGACATTCGTGTCATGAATATTGTAACTCGATTATAGTGTGTTAACCATGTATCGATGCTAATACTTTAATTAATTCTTATGCTTGGTTTAGTATTTCTCTCTTTGTTTGTGGCTCACCCTATATAGGAACTTTATTTTCGTGTTCAAGGTTCACTACCTCCAAAGACTTAGCTTGTGAGGATTTGGACTTGAAGATTTGTTTTATTTGTTTTAGTTGTTTTATTTAAATTATGTAAACATTCAAGCCTAGGGCTTTATTTGTTTTGAGTTAGAACTCATGGATTTGTGTCCAAGTGTTGGCTTGGCAAGATGTAAGCCCGTAGGACATTTATTTTGATGTTTTATTTCATATTACTCTGATGATTTAAATAAGATAATGGTTTTCTTTTAATAATGCATGCTGTGTTTTATGTTTAATGGGTTAAATTTTGAGGGCGTTACATTTCTCAATAGCATTATTCCTATGACGTACATTGTAAATGATTTTCATAGTGGTTACATTCAAATCATCGTTTTGTTTCAAGGTAACCAAAATCTCTTTTGGTCTGACCATGCTTTTGGACATATCCACTAAACTGATAGGATGTGCCCAAAACAAGTCTGCGACAGTCATCGTGTTGTTGTCACACCTATGCTGCTCAATGTAATTATGCTTTTCTAATTCACCCAACAACTGTTACATCTGTGATCCCTCAACTTTCTCAATAACATTATTCTTATGACGTATATTGTAAATAGTTTTCATAGTGGTTACATTCAAATCATCATTTTGTTTCAAGGTAACCAAAATCTCTTTTGGTCTAATCATGCTTTTGGACATATCCACTAATAATGATGTTTCCTCCTCAGATAATCTCCTTGCAAATGAATGTCCTTCAAAATGTTTAGTAGGAGCATGGTTATGCATCCCATATGCTACATCTAGCATCCAATCATCATCAGCCATCAACTTAAGAGCCCTCAACTCAAAGGGACACCTGGATTTCTTTGTACCTATTATCTTCACAATTTTTTTTGTTTGAATCATCTCCTTTAAATTTCTTATGAGCTCTGTATTAACCACTTCTCTTACAGGCAAAATATATCCTTGGTATCCTATGACCACCACTATAGTCCGATGTCTTGATGACAATCACAAAATCATTTTTCCTTCCAATGTCTCGTACCCAACTCAGCAATTCTCCTTTACTTTTGAAAACCTACATGTTAAATTCACCAAAGTCATTAAATATGCGGGAAAAAAAAAATACTAATTTTCGACATGGGACTACCTCATTAGTAATAAATTGACTTGTGTAGTCAACAAGACACTCGGATCCAATATTATTGTATTCCATAGATGCACATTTCTGGAAAAAGCAACCAAAAAAAAAATGTTGTACATGTTCGGCAGTACAGAGTTGAACGAAATGAAACTGTTTGATTTTTTATAGCCGAACATTTGTTGTATGTTCGACACTTAAAACCCGAATCATTGGCTCATTTTTGACACTACTAAATCGAACAATTACAATTTGTTCGGTTGTAGATAGTCGAAGATGAGTACTTTGTTCGACACTGGGTTACCGAATGAATACAAACGGTTACCCATTCAGCAAGTAAACGAAAATAATTAAAAAAAAATGAAAAACTAACATTTTCCTTGCTCCATTGTTCCAAATTAATATTGCCAGACGCATCCATCATTCAGTTCAATTAAAATCTTCAATAATATGATGTTTTTTGGTTGTTTCTTTAAGGGTATTTGGATTTTGTCTTAGAGTTTTTGGATTCTTGAGAGAGAAGATACGGAAGTAATGTTTGAGATTCTTAGTATGTGTTGTATTCATTATTATCATTTATGGTAATTTTACAAAAGGTATGTATCATAACCCTTTATCATTTGTGGTCATTTTAAATAAGGTTAATATTGTAATAAAAAATAAACTAATTAATGGTTTGTCATGAGATGAAATGTGGTGTGCAAATAGAGGCACCTGTGCACATGATACACATGCCTAAAGCTCTGTTTAGAAAGAGAGTTGTGCTAAAATAGTCCATTAAAAGAAAAAATAAACTAAAATAATTAATAAGATAAAATATTACATCTAACTCATAATTATTTCACTTTTTCTCGCACAACCATCAAATCAATTATAAAAAAATCAATTATCTTCTAAAATACAATTATTTTAACCATATTAAAATTTTAAAAAATAAAAATAAAAATAAAAAATCAAACAACCAACTAAAATGGCTAACTTTTCAAACTAGGCCAGTCTTTCCCCAAATCGGACTAGGAGAGAGCAACACGCCAAGAAGCTGCCTGGAAGAGCGAGAGAGAGCATAACGACAAACCCCAACCTCAGACGAGCTCGCGCACAAAACACACACACACACACAAACGTAAGCACGAACACAAACACAAACACAAGAACACAGAAAACCAGCGAACCCTAGATTGATCTCGGTGACTCATTGGTTCATCATAGCTAGAAAGTAATTGATTTGCGGAGAGAGAAGCAAACCCTAGATTGATCTCGGTGACTCATTGATTCATCATAGCAAGAAAGTAATTGATTTGCGGAGAGAGAGAGAGAGAGAGAGAGAGAGAGGAGAGAGAGGAGATTGAGAGATATGGGGAAGAAGAAGAAGAGAGCTCCATCGAAGGTATGGTGCTATTACTGCGACAGAGAGTTCGATGACGAGAAAATATTGGTTCAGCACCAAAAAGCCAAGCATTTCAAGTGCCATGTCTGCCACAAAAAGCTCTCCACAGCCGGTGGCATGGTCATTCACGTTCTCCAGGTTCACAAAGAGACCGTCACCAAGTAAACTACTTTCATCTCTCTCCATTCAACCTCTTCTAATCCTCAATTGATTCCGATTTTTATTTATGTTTCTCATATTTAATTGAAGATTAAAAATGAAATTGTGAAGCTCGGCAAAGTGTTTTTTATTAAATTTTTGTGTGTATATTTTTTTATATAAAAAAAAAAAAAGTTTACAAAACCTTAAATCCTGAATTAAGTGAAATTATATGACAATTTATACATCATATGTGATATTGTCTTGATCTATACCAAGTTTTATTGGAGCTGTTTTAATCCTCTCAATTAATTGAAATTTGGAACCCCATTTTCTATCTTTCTGATTTCTATATATGTTTTTGATATTTGTATTTGTTCCTGATTGTTGACCTTTTTCTCAATATGGAAAATCTGTCCTTAATTAAAGATTGAAAGGAAAAAAAATAAAATAAAATTGAAGCTTGGCAGGAACTTAGTATGTTGCTCCGGTTTTTTCAGACCCTAAAGTGTTTTTTTATTATTATTTTTTTTTCTCAGGAGAAATTTTTCTATAGTTCTGTGTATCTGAATGGATATTTAATCATGAAGCTTGCAAGAATTGTTGTGCGAGGCAAGTTGGTTGCTGTTTTTTATTTTCGCATATACGGTTTCTTATTAAATTTTTTTCATGCATATATTTCTTAAAAAAAGTATGGGTACAAAACCTTTTTGCGAAACAGACAGCCAATGACCTGTTTTTTTTTTTTTTTTTTTTTTATATTAGCAATGGTATAGTGATATGGATCAGCTTTTAATGCCACCTAGTTGATGTGTCTGTTCTGTTGTAAGCTGTTGAACATAGTTTTTTTTTTTTTGTAGTTTTAAAAACAAAACCCATAGTCTGCTGCATGTCAACATTTTGGGACATTGGAGTTGGCGAACCTTCTACAGTGCAAATATAACTGAACTGTTTGTGTGAGGGTCAGGGAAAGCATCATGATTCATGAGGGTCAGGGATGGAAAAATATAAAACAAAACCAGTATTACGCTCTATGTCAATAGTTTCTCCCAACAATAGAACATTCTTGGAATCTAAGTTTAAAAACATTGATATGGTCTACCTAATGACATTATTTAATTAATCCTTTACATGATTTATTTATTTATTTTTGGGCGAAAACCAGTAAGTAATTATAGGAGTGAAAACTTGATATAATTTTAAGGGGGAAAAAAACCCGATGAGTCCATGGTAATAATTGTGTGGTTATGGGAAAATCTTCCTTGCGTTTGGTTGATGATGTATTTATAGTAGGGGGCCTTCTATTTTGGGTTGTAAAGTGGAATCTTCACGTTCAACTTATTTGTATTTACCACTGTGATCATCATTTAAGGTGAGGCATGTTTGGGATTCGGTGGTAAAAAAATTTCCAAAAATGTTTGGCTGGACGGAAGAGGCAATATTTGTCAAAGTTGGAAGGCACACTTTAATTAAAAGCACTTTGTTGAATTATGCAACTTAATTACATAATGGTCTAAAAACATGGGTAAAAGTCTTTTTTCCATGCCTTTTCTCCTTTCCCAACACAGCCACCAACCCGCTCCATCTCTAACAACCATCACTGCCCTTCCCCTCTCTTTCCCTCCCACAACTACAACACCCTCCTTCCCCCTTGTCACTTCCCTCTTTATCTCTCACACCCTCCCTCCCCTTCTCCTTCCATTGCAAAGAGCTCAATTAGAAACCATGATGGCGAGTGTGATGGCAGGTATAACAGTGACTAGGAAATCAAACTAACTTGTTAATTCAAGTTGAGTAGAGGGTTCGTTGTTGACCAAATAGAAGCCATCAAAGCTTTTATGTCAAATTGAACTAATGTGGGAATAAAGATATTAAAGGGCTTGTCATTTGATTCATAGCCACGTGTGTAAAAAGTTGTAAGCAAATGAATTATTACTTATAAAACCCTCATACTATTGCAATTGATTAGCCAATGAAAGAAAAAGATACGTTGTTGTTTCAATCGACAACGAAATAATCTATGAAGTACGGATACTTCAAAAAGAGTGGCGTATCTGTATCATATCTGTTTTATATCCGTATTGGATATCAATACTCCTTGGACACTTATTAAAAGTATCGAATACTTCTTAATTAAATTTTCATTAATTTTTGAGTATCGGATACTTAATTTTGAAGTATCGGATACTCCAAGTTAGTTATTTTTATTTTTATTATTTTTTATTTTTTACGAAATTAGAATTGTAGGCTTTAGCACTTCTTGCATAACATTATAATATAATACAATTGTAAGAATAAATACAAGAATAATTTTTTATTACTTTGTTTAATTTTTTGATAAGAAGAACATAGTGAATTTATAATACCTAATTCTTAAAGGTTAGTTTTTGTATTATAAATTTACAATGTGGTTTTTCAACATTTTTTTTTGATCAACAACAAAAACTTTATTGAAAGATCTAAAAAAGAAAGAGAGGATGAGGCATCCTCTAAACACAAGATAATGAAAATACAAACAGAAAAAACCCCTAACCTAACCAACTAAAAACAAGCAAAAGCTTATAAAGCACACACCGCCAACCAATCTCTAGCTAACAAAAAGAGTGGGACTCCCTTAAATAAAGAGTTTCCCGATGCCCAAAAAGAAGATAAGTAACAAACATGATCCCATAAACAACCCACCTCCCGGAACTTATCTTTAAACAACCTTTGATTTTGCTCCCACCAAAGCACCCAAAACGTTGCAAAGACGGCACAAGTCCATAGAATTTTGGCTCTCTTTGATCCTCCAAATGTGCGAAAATCAACTAAGAGCATATGTGCACTCCCTTTTAGGGCCACCCACATAACATTTCCAACACTAAACAATCTATGCCATAAATTCAAAGCTATTGGACAATACAAGAATAAATGATCCACGGATTCCCCGCTCTTACAACACAGAATGCACCACTAAGGATTTAAAAAACGATTGGGTCTCCTTTTCTGCAATGTATCATTTGTCAAAATTTCTCCATGAACCAAGGCCCACATGAACACCTTTACCTTTAAGGGAGCACAAGCCTTCCAAACTTTTTTGCAAAAAGGAAATTGAGGGACTTGAGGATTATCGATGATGTAATCAAAAAAAGACTTACAAGAAAATATTCCGGATGAATGAAGTGCCCAAACCCTCTTGTCCTCCAAAAGAGGAGATAAAGAAAAGTGATCAATTCTAGATAATAAAGAAGCCAACTGTAAAGCCTCCCTATCATTAAAATTTCTAGAAAAATCAAAATTCCAAGCAATTGGAGCTAAGAGAGAGCAAGCCATGGAAGCAATTGAAGAATTATGAGAACGAGCCACTCGATAAAAATGCGGGAAATCTGCAGCAAAAGAAGAATGACCCATCCAAAAATCCTCCCAAAACCGAACAATTTCCCCATTGCCCACCCTTATAGAAAGATGTCGAGGCCAACACGTGGAAAGTTGAGAGATTGACTTCCAAGGAGTACGACAGCTATCCCTTAAAACCACTCGTGAATCCCTACCATTGTCTTGAATCCCGTATTTGCTTCTTATAATCGAATGCCATAGTGAATCAATCTCAAGTGGAAATCTCCATAACCACTTGCCAAGAAGGGCCAAGTTCCTAGCCACAATGTTACCGATAGCCAAACCCCCCTTCTCCGTAGGTAACGACACCACCTCCCATTTCACCAAATGATCCTTTTTCCCCTCATCCTTACCTTCTCAAAGAAAATCCCGCATCAACTTTTCTATTGACCTTGCCACCTTAACCGGAATCTTGAACAAAGATAAATAATAAATAGGAATACCACTCAAAACAATCTTAACCAAAGTGTATCTACCCACTCGAGATAATAAAGCCTTACTCCAACCTTCCAATCTCTTGCCAATCTTTTCCATCATTGGAGTCCAAAAAACTTCACTCCTAGGATTACCCCCCAATGGGAGACCCAAATACTTAATCGGAAGTGACTCTATACCACAACCTAAAAGAGACGCCCTGTTTTGAAGTTGACCTTGTTGCATATTAATTCCCACCACGCTATTTTTTCCCAAATTAACCTTGAGCCCCGAAAGAAGTCCAAAAATTCTCAAGATCGAATAAAGATTAACTATCTGATTTTCATCCCCCGTGGAAAAAAATATAGTGTTAGCATATAATATATTAGCCTAAAGTGTTGCATTTTCTATTCACCGAAAGTTGCTTTACATCTTGTCTTTTGTATTATTCTATGTCCTCAGGAACCATCTTGTCTCTCTTGTAAACCCTAATTTTATCTATAAATAAGGGATAATTTTATATCATACCCTAAGCTAGTTAATCAAAGCTTCATGGTATCAGAGCTTCAGCTCTAGGGTTTCGGCACACCCTCACTCTAGGGTTCGAAACTTACCTAGATGGATCCTCTGCTGGGTCGATCTTCATCAGCCGGCTTCGTCTTCGTCTTCCGCCTCAGTCGCCGTCGTCCCCTTCTCCTCCATCTCTGTCGACGTCGATCTTCATCGCCTCTCGCCGTCGATCTCATCTTGCTCTGTCGCTCGTCTCGCCTCTCACCTGAGCTCTGTCGCTCGTCTCGCCTCTCGCCTCTGTCGCCGTCGTCTTTGATTAGGTATGATATACCTCTGTTTTGTTTTGTATCACCGACTCATATGTATAAATAAATAAATAAAGCCGTATACATATATATATATATATAAAAGGAAAAACAAAACAAAAAAAAAAAAAAAAAAATGATTTCTTAATTTTGTTATGCTCTTATAGTGGTCATTGTGCCTGTTCTTTCCCCACCACCTTCCGGGTTTGTGATTACCACTAGTTTTGTTGCGGGTTTGGTAGTATTGTATCCATGACAGATTCCTCCAGTGTGTCCCCTTCTTCTCAAACACCGAAGAGTGAGAGTCCCATTATACCTACTACCATGACTGAGAACCCCAACCCTAGTATGAAAATCACCACCTCTCTCTTTAATGGTCAGAACTACCTAACATGGTCTCAAAGTTTGACTATGTTTCTGAAGAGCAGAGGGAAGATAGGGTATGTTGATGGCAGGATACAGGCACCTAGTACCACTGACTCAGGTTATGCCCAATGGGAGATTAACAACTCCTTGATTATGAGTTGGCTTATCCATTCGATGGTTCCAGAACTTGGTGAGGGCTACTTGTCTATGGAGACTGCCCAGGAAGTTTGGGATGCTGTGGCTGTCACCTATTCCCGCAAAGGGAATTTCTCACAGGCATTTGAGTTGCGCCGCTCTATTGAGAGCTCAATTCAGGGGGAGCAGACTGTTCTTCAGTACTTTACTTTCCTCACCAACGGCTGGAAACGCCTTGACCACCTGGAAGACTATAAGCCCGTTTGCTCTGCTGATTCTGTCGGGTACAAAAAGTTCATCGCACGGGAACGGGTCTTTAAATTTCTGGCCGGCCTAAATGTGGAATATGATCCAGTTAGGGGTCGAGTTCTGGGTATGGATACTCTTCCTTCACTTCAGGAGGCATTTGCCTATGTACAGAATGAGGAGAGTCGCCGGTCTGCTATGATGTCTCCTGTCTCTACTGACCGTTCAGCATTACTATCTACTCCTCGAGATGGCCTCAGCCTGACTCCCATTCCTCCGTCTGCTGCTAAAGAGTCTGTCTTCTGTGATTATTGCAAGAAGTCGCGGCATACTCGTGAGACATGTTGGAAGCTTCATGGGACTCCATCTGGGGGTCGAAGTGATCGGTTTAGTTCTCGAGGCGGTCGGTCAGGTCAATCTAGAGGACGTGGTTCCTATTCCCGGGCTCATCAGACTAGTGCCGTTGATCCACTTGATTCTAATCCTGCTTCTGTTGGCCAAACTTCTGATACTGAGCTGGAGGATGCTTTGCGCCAATTGTTGGACCTCCGGTCGTCTCCTGCTCCCAATACAGCTTCCTCATCCTTTGCCCGTTCAGGTAACTTAGCCTCTTCTCCTTGTGCTTTCCTGTGTCATAAGTCTTTGCCTTGGATCATTGATTCTGGTGCCTCAGATCATATGTTTGGCTCCTCTGATCTTTTCTCTGACTATAAGCCCTCTTCAGGTCAGGACAAAGTTAGGATTGCTGATGGTACTGTTTCTTCCATTTCTGGAAAAGGTTTAGTCCACGTCACTCCTACCATACATCTGTCTTCTGTTCTCCATGTTCCCAATTTTTTTGTTAATCTGTTATCCTTGAGTCGTCTCACCCAGGATTTGAATTGTAGTGTGATGTTTTTTCCTGATCATTGTCTTTTTCAGGACCTTGTCACGAGGAGGACGATTGGCAGTGGTAGTGCAGAAAATGGTCTCTACTTCCTAGATCAACCGGACAAATTTGCTTATTCTTCCACCACATCTTCTACTACCCCCGCTGATTTATGGCTGTGGCATCGGCGTCTTGGGCATCTTTCATTTCATTTACTTAAGCATTTATTTCCTTCTGGTTTTTCCAATCATCATGTGTCTGACTTTCTTTGTGAGTCTTGTCAACTCGGAAAACAGCACAGAGCTTCTTTTGCTCCCAGTTTGAATAAAAGTTTAGTTCCTTTTTCCTTAATACATTTTGATGTTTGGGGTCCCTCTCGTGTCATGTCTGTGAAAGGTCATCGATAGTTTGTTACATTTATTGATGATTTTTCTCGTACTACTTGGGTGTATCTCACGAAAAATAAGAGAGGTTTTCTCTGTGTTTCGCACTTTTCATAAGATGATTTGTACTCAGTTTGGGGCCACTGTCAAACTATTTTGTTCTGATATGGCGGGGAATACATAGATTCTGGGTTAGGACAATATTTTTCTACTCATGGCATTATCCATCAGACCTCTTGCACCAATACCCCTCAACAAAATGGGGTGGCGGAATGCAAGAATCGGCATCTTCTTGACATGGCTCGGTGCATGTGTTTTTTTATGAATGTGCCTTGACCCTATTGGGGCGACGCTGTTCTTACCGCTGCCCATCTTATTAATCGTCTTTCTACCCAGGTCTTGCAAAAACAGGCTCCTCTTCACATCCTCCTCGGTTCTCGGTCCTTGTTTTCTATTCCTTCAAAAATATTTGGTTGCGTCTGTTTTGTTCATAATCACTCTCCCTCTCGTGGTAAGTTGGACCCTCGCTCCCTCAAGTGTGTTTTCCTTGGTTACTCTCCTACTCAAAAGGGATATAAATGTTACCACCCTCCTACTCGTAAGTGGTTTGTGTCCATAGATGTTACTTTCTTTGAGTCCCAGTCCTATTTCTTGTCCTCTCCGGTGTCACCGTCCTCATTTCTAGGGGAGCTTTGGTGTGAAGTGAGTCCTGTGCTTCCTATGGTGGGCCCAATTGCTCTTGCACCACCCTCTTCTACTGAGTTTCCTATGGTGGACCCAGCTGTTCTTGCACCACCCTCTTCTACAGGGACTATAGAACCCACTGTCACCAAGGATAAGGTCGGGCATGTTTATGTTCGGGACATAGACAGACAACACTGGATACAAGGGACCACTTCTGCTACTCCACTGCCATCTCCTGCTTCTGATGAGAGTCTAGGTAACTTTGAATCTCTTGAATCCATTGATCTTGATGTTCCTATTTCCAAGAGGAAGGGTGTGAGATTTTGTACTCAACATCCTATCTCACAGTTTGTGTCATACTCTCATTTGTCATCCTCATATAGAGCGTTTGTGTCCAATATTTCCTCTGTTAGCATTCCTAACCATTTTCAGGATGCTCTTGCTACCTCTGAGTGGAAACTAGCCATGATTGAGGAAATGAAAGCACTTAGGAAGAATGGCACTTGGGAATTGACTGAGTTACCTACGGGCAAACGACCTGTGGGATGTAAATGGGTATATACTGTGAAATACAAAGCAGATGGGTCTATTGAGCGTTACAAGGCAAGACTTATGGCAAAAGGGTTTACTAAGACATATGGCATTGATTATCAGGAGACCTTTGCACCCGTGGCCAAGATGAATTCAGTCAGAGTACTTCTCTCTCTAGCAGCTAATCTTGACTGGCCGCTTTATCAGTTTGATGTCAAGAATGCCTTTCTCCATGGTGACCTCGAGGAAGAGGTATATATGGACATTCCTCCTGGTTTTGAGGATCATCAGACAGAAGGCAAAGTATGCAAGCTTCGGAAGTCATTATATGGTCTCAAACAGTCTCCAAGGGCTTGGTTTGAGAGATTCACTCAGGCTATGTTTAAATATGGCTTCAAACAAAGTCAGGCAGATCACACATTGTTTGTGAAACATTCCTCACATGGTAAGACTACAGCACTTATTGTTTATGTAGATGACATAGTTCTTACAGGCAATGATAGTGAGGAAATACCTCTGTTGAAGAAATATTTAGCTAATGAGTTTGAAATCAAAGACTTGGGAAGCTTGAAGTATTTTCTGGGAATTGAAGTTGCTCGCTCTAAGGATGGGATATTTATCTCACAAAGAAAATATGTGCTTGACCTGTTGAAGGAAACTGGGATGCTTGGCTGCAAGGCATGTGCCACTCAATCGAACCCAATCGAATTGGGGATGATGAAGGAGGAGAAGTTGTTGATAGGGGGAGCTATCAGCGATTAGTGGGTAAGTTCATTTACCTATCTCACTCCCGTCCTGATATTACTGTTGCTGTCAGTGTGGTTAGTTAGTTTATGCATGCTCCTCATCAGATTCACCTTGAGGCTGTCATGAGAATCTTGAGGTACTTCAAGTCTGCTCCTGGTAAAGGTCTTTATTTTTCAAAGTATGATCATCTTCGTGTGGAAACCTATACAGATGCTGATTGGGCTGGATCAGTAACTGATAGGAGATCGACTTCAGGGTATTGCACATTTGTTGGAGGCAACCTAGTTACTTGGAGGAGTAAGAAACAGAATGTGGTTGCCAGGTCAAGCGCAGAAGTTGAGTTTAGTGCTATGGCACAAGGTGTGTGTGAACTTTTATGGATCAAGTTATTGTTGAGTGATCTAGGTATTGATCAGAAGGACTCCATGTGGTTATACTGTGATAATAAGGCCGCCATCAACATCGCTCACAATCCAGTTCAACATGACAGGACAAAACATGTTGAGATTGATCGCCACTTCATTAAGGAGAAACTCACTAGTAGTACCATTTGTACTCCTTTTGTCCAATTTGGTGAACAACTTGCTGACATCCTCACCAAGGGGGTTGAGAATAAACCATTTCATGACATATTAGGCAAGCTGGGCATGAGAGATATCTTCTCACCAGCTTGAGGGGGAGTGTTAGCATATAATATATTAGCCTAAAGTGTTGCATTTTCTATTCATCGAAAGTTGCATTACATCTTGTCTTTGTATTATTCTATGTCCTCAGGGACCATCTTGTCTCTCTTGTAAACCCTAATTTTATCTATAAATAAGGGATGATTTTATATCATACCCTAAGCTAGTTAATCAAAGCTTCATATAGTATCATCCGCATATTGTAAATGGGTTACACTAACTCTATCCCTCCCCACCTCCAACACCTCAACAAGACCTGTTTCTTTAGCTCTATCGACCATCCTGCCCAAAACATCAGCCACCAAAATAAAAAGAAAGGGAGAGAGTGGGTTCCCTTGTCGAAGCCCTAAAGCACTACCCTGATTTACCATTAACTATGACTGACATATTACAAGTCGACAAACAGTCCCTAATCCAAGATCTCCACTGCCCACCATATCCTTTCTTATCCATGACAAAATCTAAAAATTGCCAATCCACATTGTCATATGCTTTTTCAAAATCAACCTTAAAAATAAGTCCCTCCCTCCCTGAACTCCTATATTCCTCCACTACTTCATTTGCCACTAAGGCAACATCTAAAATTTGTCTTCCTTTCACAAAAGCCCCCTGCGCCCTAGACACCATATCCCCTAAAGACATCCTTAGTCTTTTTGATAAAACCTTCCCCAAAATCTTATACAATGACGTTACCAAACTGATAGGCCTAAAATCTTCAATTCTAGCAGCATTCACTTTCTTAGGAATTAAACAGATGAATGTGGCATTTGAGCTCAAATTAACAATCCCTGACTCATAAAATTTCAAAAACACTCTCAACAAATACCCTTTCACCACCTCCCAACAATCTTGAAAGACAGTCATAGAAAAACCATCCGGACCTGGAGCTTTTATCTCTCTCACAATCAAAAACCACCTCTCGAATTTCTGTTTCATCAAAAGGCCTTTCAAGCCATGTTGCAACTTCCGGATCAATGGTTCCCCATTCTAGTCCTTCAATCCCTGGTCTACTCATCTCTTCCTTCGAATAAAGTTGGGAATAAAAATCATAAATGCCACTGACAATTTGATTCTTCCTGTCCTCCACAACCCCTGGGCTTACTTCCAATCTCTTGATGAACTTCTTTTTCCTTTTCCCGTATGCAACCTTGTGAAAAAATTTTGAACTAACATCCTCTTCCTTCAACCATTTGATCTTTTGCTTTTTGAGCCCAAAAAATTTGCTCCCTAAAAGTCAACTCCTCCAGTTTCAATCTAAACTCGGACCTTTCCCTCCTCAATGACTCAACTAAGCCCCCATGCACCTCCAAGTCATCTAACTCTACTATTCTACTCATCACCTCCTTTTTTGAAGATTCCAAAATCCCAAACACCTCCCTATTCCAACACTTCACCTTCTCCTTGACCATCTTCAACTTTCTCATAAATTTAGAACCTTCCCATTCGTGACAACTGGCATTGGACCACCATTCCTCAAAATTTCGCTTAAAACATACATGCTCCAACCACATGTTCTCAAATCTAAAAGGCATCGGACCTCATTTTAATGGACAACTTTCGAGCACAATAGGACAATGATCTGAAACTACTCTAGGCAGCGATTCTTGTCTTAAATTGGGAAAAACTCCACCCCACCCTAAAGAATATAAAAATCTATCACGTCTGCAATACACCAAATTCTCTTGAAGATTAGACCAAGTAAATCTCATATTACACGAAGGAGGATCCACCAGCTCACTCTCGTATAAACGAGTCAAAGTCTCTCATCTCCTTAGTCGTTCTAATCCCATTAAGTTTTTCTGAGGCCATCCTAACCACGTTAAAATCCCTTCCTACACACCAATTTGGTGAACACAACCCAAATAATCTAGCTAGCTCCTCCCAAAAATTCTTTCTCCTAGAAGGCCTGTTAGGACCATAAACCCCTGTCAACCACCACTCCGAATTGTCTAAGTTCCTAAACCTAACTAATAGCGAAAACTCCCCCACTATTGTTTCACACTCAGAAACAACTCTCTCATCCCACAATATCAAAACTCCCCCTGATCTACCAATTACAGGCAAACACACCCATCTCCTATGTCTAACCCCCCAAAGGCTTTGCATAAACCTCCTCTCGCACACTTCTACTTTAGACTCCTGCAAAACAACAATGTCCGGTTGATGATTTCTAAGAAAATTCTTGATAACACTCCTCTTTTTCCGAGAACCTAAACCTCTCACATTCCAACTAATAATCTTCATAAGGAAACGTTATCTCCGCTAACTGCCTCACTTCTCCTCTCATAATTAACTGAATTTGCTAAATTCCTTAATTCCTTTACCCCTTTTTTACTGCTATCACCTTCCTTTCTAACATCTGACCCCCTCGTGGACCTATTACTCACCCTAATCGGCCCAAACATGTCCTTAATTTTAACTAATGACAACCCCATGACATGCAGTAATTGCAAAAAATGAGGAATCTCATTCTCCTTAATTGGGCAGGTCTCATACTTGCTCAACTCATTCAGCCATCTCTTTGTTTCTTTCTTCCCTCCACTAAAAACCTGGCCTCCCTTGTCAAAATGATTTCTGAAAATCCGACACTGATTATCATTCACCTGACCTTGAGATATAGTTGCATGTAAGGACTCAGACACTAAGATAAACTCATTCACCGTGGCCCTCAGGATATCAGCAGTAACCCCTTGTACAGCAGTGTCAACTAATGAGACATCATGAACAGGGCAAAAGGAATCAGACAGAAAAGGCAAAGACAACCCATCCTTAACCCCATCCCCAAAAAAGGAAGAATCTGGAATAGCTTGTAACCCCTCATGAAAATATGAAATTGTTAAACCTTGGGTAATGGAAGAACTGACCTGATTCATAGCTTCAGAAGCCTTACCGATATCCTCATCCACAGTGGTACAATCTACATTTAAAAAACGGTTGAGATCCCAGTCACTATCTACTTGCTCATCCTCATTAATTTTCACTTCAGACTTCGATTCCGAACTTGCAGATGATCCATACTCCTCCAGATTTTGCAATACCTCGTGTATCTCAAAATGGCCCTCATCCACCTCATTAATCTGCTTTTTTGAGGTCCTTATAACCTCCATCAAATCCTCAATCCCATCCTCTGACCTCCCATTTAATCCCTGTAAATCCCCCACGGATCTGTTGACCACATCTGCCAACCCTAAATGGACCTCCTCTGTATACATATCTCTGTGAATAGGTGACAAGATTTGTATAGCATGATCGCCTGTTTCTAAGACTTCGCAGGGTGGGAATCGACTTGGCTCCTTCATCGCTGAGCATCGTCGAAGACCCTCTTCTCCATCATAAACTGTAACCCGTTTAAACCCCAGCCCCGAAACCTCAATCGGGTTGGAAAAAGAAACCTTTGGGCCTTTAAAAACATTTGGGCCCCTTTCAATAGGCATCTCAGCTGTTGATTTCCCATTAAGAACTGGACCTTTATCCTTATGAATTTGGCGAGCATGTGGGCTTGAGGACTCTGGCCCACCAGCACAATTATTGTTTGAGACTAACATTCTTTATATTTAACTTACTACTAATAATTTAAAAAATATATATTTTTTACGAACGTATGCTAACCATATCCATATCTGTATCCATATCCTATTTTTTAAAGTTTTGTCGTATCGCCATATCCGTATCGTATCTGATTTATATCTTATATCCGTATCCATGTTTCCTAGGAAATAATAATGAATAGTAGTGTTAATAATTTCAAACCTAGTTGACAGTGCATCAATTGCCATGAGGCAAAGATCGATGAGAAACTTGTGTGGTTGGGGGTTCAAATCTGGTGAGGGAAGGGGCAGTGGTTTAGGGAACACAAAAATGGGGGCTGAAACAGTGGGAGTGAAGGGAGCGGAAGAGTGAGGCGGTGGCTGAGGTCGCCAGAAGGGTGGAGGGCTAACAGTTGACGTCTGGAATGGCAAGGCATGGACAAAAATACATTTTTGTTCATATTTTGGACCATTTTGTAATTGAGTTTTAAGGGGTTGTTTGGGGTGTTCTAAATAAGTGCATTTTTTGTCTTTTTGGACTAAAAAGTTGAGGGAAAAAATATGGATGTTTGCGTTAATTTTTTGACTTTTTACGAAAAAATATATATTTAAAAATTGTATAAATAAGTGTATAGGAGAAGTTAGTGAAGTAGCCCCGTACAGTCTGGCAGAGCAGTGGGCTGATTAGGAGATAGGAAATAATTGCCTCCTTTTCAGGTTTGAATTAGACGGTGTTGTTCGGCCTGTGCGGGCCCACCACGAGTCCCGTTGTGCTAATCGGAACCGCACAATGTGTAGAACTCGTCGAATACCATATGCTTGTAAAAAATCACGTTGATCGGATATCGATAGCTATCTGATCATGTTAGTTTTTTGTCAACCGTTAACTATAACACCATCCATTTTTTATACAAAACTGATTTAATTATGTAGTTAACGATATCCAATCAACGTGATTTTTTACAAACATATAGTATTTAATGAATTCTACATATTGAACGGTTCAGATTATCAAAACAAGATCCGTGATTGGCCCCCACGCGCCGAACAACACAGTATTGTTTGTGCACCCCGCCTGTGCAATTTTTCCCAAAAAGTCAACAAAGTCTATGGGAGACGGGCACCGGTTGTAATAAGTGTAAAATTAATTTTTTTTAATATTTTTTTTTGTGAATAGTAATAACTTTTTAACTTTTTGGCTTTTTTATGTATCCCAAAGCAGGCCTAAATATGAAGATTTGAGAATAAATTTTTACATACATTTAATGGACTAGTTGTGAATGATTTCTCATTTAATTCCTTAATTATAATAATGGCCCTGTTTGGTAGAGCTGTGGGAAAATGCTTATAGCTTATACATTAACAGCTTATAGCTTATAACTATGAACATAAGCTGATTTCTGACTTATAAATTAAGCTTCTCCTGCCCCACTCAAAGAATAAGTTGATTTTTGGCTTACAAAAAACTATAAGCTGTATTGTTAAGCTAAACCAAACACATCAAAATAATTTAAATTAAGTTGAAATAAGTTGAAATTAAGCTGTACCAAATAGGGCCAATGACAATGCTAGAGACTCCAAAATTTTTGCAAAACATTTTACCAGATGTCTCGCAGGGGTGTGAGACCCACATGGTCCCACATCCATGTGAGACATTTGGTAAAAAACTTTGATAAAAATTTTGGGATCTCTAGCTTTTTTCTTATAAGAATCCATTATCTTAAATCCTATTTAATTTCAAATACATTTCTACATAATTTAGAACATTTTATCTAAGAATATTATACAATATGCTATGAAGCACGGACATGGACACAGGATACAGTAATTTAAAAGAAATGGGGACACGGATATGGCGGGAGACACGGCAAATTTTTTTATATATATTTGCTATATAGATTAATATTATGTTACAAAACAATCAAAATTAATAAAAACTAATATTAAATTAATTTTATTCAAAGAAATCCATAAATAAATATAAATACAAAAATAAAAAAGTATATATTTATAAAGGCAAAAGAATTAAATAGAGAAATTAAAAAAAAATATTAGAATAAGTATATATATAGAAAAGGATATAAATTTATACAGAAAAAAATTTAAATACAAAAATAGAAAATATATAAATATAAATACAGAAATAGACAGAGAGAAACGTGTATATGTATAATTAGAAAACAAATCTAAAAAAAGAAGAGTATTACAGTTTTGAGAGAGAGATGGGAGGCGAAAGGCGAGAGAGAGATGAGAGACGAGAGGTGAGAGAAAGACAAGAGGCGAGAGAGAGAGAGGAGAGGCAAGAGAGAGACTTACTAGACCGATTGAGGTTGTTGAGATGGAGGTCAACTAGAGCCTTTCATCAAGGTTCAAAGTTTGATTCGAAGCTTTTTGTTGCCGACGGGTTCTCTACTTCACTCTATTTCTTTTTTGTCTCTTTTTGTTCTTATGATTTTGGGATTTGGGACAAAAGTAGAGAAATGAAGGGACACGTGTGTCCCCTGCCATGTCGCCTGCAAATAAATAATAAAATTAAAAGGACATGCCAGTGTCCTTGGTGTGTGCTCGTGTCCCTAGCATGTCGGCGTGTTCGACACCACTACGATGCCTATTTTCAAGTGTCCTTGCTTCATAAAATATTTAATATATTTATACTATGTGTTTCTTATATTTATGTATACACACATGTAAAATTATATACTTTGCCAGACAATAATGTTTGTGCCTAGAGTGTGTGAATAAGACAAAACCCTAATGAATTATTAGCTATTAAAAAATTAAATTTAATGTTTAGTGTTCAAAACCAGTTTCAAATTAACTTCGAAAGTTACCAACCATGTCAATATTGATTAAAATAAGTGATATCCATGTCAACCAAACATAGTAGACATGACGATTTAAGAAGAAAACACTTCTCAAGAAAAAAAAATCACGGACACAACCAAACAAAAACAATTCACTACCCTGCTAACATGTTCATGAAAAGAATGTAGTTGAGATAAGGATATTTAAATGAACATGTGGTAAGTCCAGGAAAGACAAAAGTAGCAATGAATATATTGGTGAAATGGTATGAGTTGTACCAATTAAGAATAAATTGAGTGCAAATATATATACTCAGGTGGTTTGGGCATGTACAGGAACACTAGTAGATGCAATGGAAAGAAAAAGTGATATGATCGTTGTGAACAAAAATATTGTTAAGGGAAAGGGAAGACCTAAATTGACATCAGATGTGATAGCAAAAAAAAAATATGAATATATTTAATTTAATTGAACATATTTTTTTATAGGTAAAATTTAACTAATGTGACTTTATAAATTGTAATGGCTGAAATTTGTTGATGTACGTGGCCCCATCTTTTTGAGACACAAGGCTTAGTTTAGTTTGATTTGGTACCATATGGTAAATTTTAGGTAATCAATTCTATGTCATGTGATGGTGTCTTGTTTGCAACCACCTATTTATGACAACTCTTGCGTTAAACAATATCCTTAGGAAGGGAAAACTAGTTAGGGTTTTGACTGCTACAAGAGGATACATATCTGACTATAGTGTACAAAGATCTATTTGTGGCAAAGTCTCTGGGTACCTTTCTAATTCTCTAGTCCTTGTGCATCCAAAAGATGTTGCCTGGCTATAATTAGATGAATTTGGGGAGAAGGCTCAGAAGAGTTGCACGATTAGGAATTTAAAATAATATCTCACCTTGCATTTAACGATACAGTGAAACTCTGGTCTTTTTCTTTTTACTGACCTAAAGCTTAGTCTTCTAGTTGGTACTTGACTAAGAGGCACAAAAAAGATATTGAATTCATAAATGAAAAAAATGACATGAAAAATTTGACATGAAAATCAATAGGAAAATAGATTCTGATGGGTGGCAATGTTTTGTGGAGTCAACGCTGTGTGCATTATATATTTAAACTTAACATGGTTTTTGGTGTAAGTGGCTTCTGTTGATGATTTTTATTTTTCAAATTTTGTTCTTTTGCCCCCCTCTATAGTTGGTACGTCTATTGGGAGTGATGAATCTGCTCAAGAATCATGACTCTGTGATTTAGAGCAAGAATCAAGTTGGAATTTCTCAACTGGGATGGAACTTTTCAAACATATGAATATACAATTAAAAAGAAGAAGAAAAACTACCGACCTAGAGAAAATTTCTAATAGTCATCACATTATTGGCAAAAGTAAACAAAAAATTATTCTATTACTTAACATTTACACAATATTTATTTATATTTACCAAATAACAATTTGCAGTTTGACACCAATCTCCAATTTATTCAAATTTCAAACTATATATTACAATATTACTATATATTTTTACAATATATTAATGATATAAAGTACATAAGCTTGGCACTCCTAACCTTTGACTCGTGTACATGACCCTACTCCCCTGGCCCCCCATTCCCGCCCCCTTCCCCGCTTCCTTATGTGCTTCATGCAACTAAGAGCTGGTAAAAAAAGCATGAAAAAGACATTACTTTTCTTTTAAAGTTTCAAATCTTGTGTAGTTGTGGAAATGGTTGTGTTATACTGATTCAAGATAAATTTGTATAGGGTGCCGAATGCAAAACCTGGTAGAGAATCTACTGACATTGAAATATATGGAATGCAAGGAATCCCACCTGATGTCTTGGCAGCACACTATGGGGAGGAAGGTATAATTGTCATTAATTTGTCATTGTACATTTTACCTTTCGCATTGTGTTTGTGATTGTATGTATGTTTTTGCATTGTCATACTTAAAGCTGATTAAGAAGCTTGTTTTGGTTTGGATCAACTTATTGGAGGCTGTGTTCTCACTAAAGAGATTTAGATATTTGACAAATCAGTGGATATGAAATTTTATATGATTTGCCAAATTTGTGGTCTTCTAAAATCTGGATCTTAAAAGTATATTCTAAGACTGCAAAGTCAAGTTCATCTATGGTGTGGTACGTGGATGGCTTGGAACATTAATTTCAGTTAAGAGTGGCTAAGTGATGTAGGATGCCTTAGAAAGAAAGAGAAGAGAGAAGAAGGGGAGAGAAGGAGAGGGCCGCAGCCTTAACACAAACGGCCACAGCCTAATATCTCAAATTCTCATTAATCAAAAGCTGACTATTACAATGCAACCCTAATATACATAGGCTAGAAAACCTAATCAAAATAGAAAACTAAATCATCATCTAAACTCCTAATAAAACTCAATTAACTTAGGGAACTAAATTCTAATAGAATAAGAGCTAATATTAATAAAAATCCTAACTAAAATAAAACTCTAATTAAACTATTATTTAAAATAAATAAATTGAATAAAATGATAAATACATAGGTGTGTTTGGTTTGTGTTTGTAGAATAATTTTTAAGATAAAAAGTACGAAAACTTATTTGGTTTATCTTTTTTTAAAATAGTTTTGGAAAATTGTTTTGGGGAGAGAGTATTAAAAAAAGTAATTGATTTGATGTGTAGGAGAGAGAGAGAGAGTGATTTTGTAAAGTAGGTAACCGAACAAAATTTTAAGATTTTTTTAAAAAAAATTTGTTTGATATGATTATTCTTGAAAATTTGTTTGTACAGAATTTTTTTCAAAAATTTTTCTGAAAAACAAACCAAACAAAGCCAGTAAGTTCGGTGAGAGAGAGAGAGAGAGAGAGAGAGAGAGAGGGTGAATTTCCATATGTGCATGTTCTGCATCACTAACATTTCAGGTATTAACAATCTGATGAGCAGCAGTAAATCTGAGATCTCCTCATTAAATTTGCTTGAGATGAGAGTAGGGCTTTGAGTTTTCTTGTTCAAATAGCCACAACGGAATTTGATTCATCATACTGAAGAAGTGGTATCTCTTGGCCATTTGATGTTATAAGGAGCCAATATTTTTGTTTTGTAGACAAAACCTATTCCCATTTGATGTTTTATAGTAGTTCTGCACTTTGCGATGTATTGGCTAAGCATCTTTTATCTTTCTTTTGTTCTTTTATTATTCTCTATATATTTTTTTTGTATGTAGCTGTACAGTCTACACAAACTGCTGATGCAATAGTACTTCTCACTTCATGCATCGTTTTTTTTTATCTAATAGTAACTGTTACCAAATTTATATGAATTGAAAGCTTGCTTCTACAGGAAATATGGTGAGAAGGAATTTTTTAGATGTTTGCACATGTTATGGGTCTTATGGCACCATCCATCTCAATTTGGTAACACAATGATGACTTATTTTTCTAGCAGAAGACGATGCTCCATCAAAATTGGCCAAAGTGGGGATTCCTTCATCTGTTACACCTGGTTCATTAGGCGTTGGGTTTCCTCCTCAGCCAACTTTAGGCACAATGCAGCCAGTGTATGTTTTCTGTTTTTGTTCCCAGATCTTCTTGCTTCCCTCTGTGGAACATCTGGTTTCTCAAAATATTATGTTTTTACTGCATGAAAAACTTGACACATAGTGAAGCTGTTCATTTTGTCAAATTAAAGTGACTGCAATTTTTTTTTTTTTTTTTTTTTATATTATACATTTTGGGATGTCACTTTAGAGAGTGAGAAATTTATATTCCCAGTGATGCATGGCTTATTTAATGGCATTGATGCAGTTCTGTTTTTTATCGAAAAAAAAAGTCTGGGTTCATGTGATTGCCTTGGCATGCTAATAAGTACATTTCTTTTTGTTTAAGCATTTCATAGCTCTCCTAAAGCGAACATTGGGAATTTTCTATCGAGAGTGGACCACTTGTTTTTTTCTTTTATGTTGATTATAATCTTATCTCTTTTCAAGGATATATTTTTTGGTACCAAACATTCTAAGCACTCTAGATTTGTCTACTTTGTTGATTTTATTGATTTGTTTGTTGTGACTGTTTTTTGTATAAACTATAGAGTAGAAGAATAATTTATCTATATGCAACTGCCATTCTTTAGATGATTTTTAACAATTTATACACACAACTGAACCTTTTCTTACTGAATTTTCTTGGTTGCTTTGTTGCAGTTACAATCCTGCGTTAGCTGTCCGTCCTGCTGGTTGGCCGGTCCCACCTCGTCCCCAACCTTGGTTCCCACAGCATCCAGCTGTTTCAGTTCCTCCTGCACCATTGGGTTTAGCACAACCTTTATTTCCTGTACAGAATATGAGGCCTCCTGGGCCACCCACTACATTGCCTGCACTTCAACCATCTTTGCCCAACGCTCCTCCAGGACTGCCTCCAGCCTCCCCCGTTGCTGTATCTCAGCCATTGTTTCCTGTTGTTGCCAATAACAGTATACCTACCCAAAGTTCACCATTTTCTGCACCTATGCTTTCAGCAAATATTCCATTAAGCTCCCCTGCAGAACTCAAAAGCTCAATCGACGCAAGCAACACTTCTTTTTTGGCAAATAATTACCACACACCTGGCTTTCAAGGTTTGAATCATCTTCTCATTTTGATTCCTCGTAAAGGTGCTTGAAAATCCAAAGAAATGATCCTTAATGTGCTTTAGATATGGGAAAATATTTTGAAATACATTGATTATCAAGTAGAAAAACCCAGATTCCAAATGAACCAATTCAATCTTGAAAAGGATCTTTCTGATTCTTGAATAAATAATGATGATTGTTCTTGAAATTGGGAGGAATTGGTGATAATACTTCTGTTTTTTCTCTTTTCTTCTTTGATCAGCTTTTCATAGTAGAACATTATGTACAGTCATCACAGATTTAAATCTTCTGTTAAACAATTACTCTGCATGTGAGTGGCTTTTGCTTGCTCTCCCCCCCCTCCCCTCTCTCTCTCTCTCTCCCCGTCCGTGTGTGTCTCTTTCACACACAAAATCATGAAACACATTCACAGGTAAATTAACTATTACTGCATACCAGATTGGAATGCTCAAAAGGAAATCTTCTAGTTGGTTGCCTTTTAAGTTAGTTTTGTTTAGAGGGTTAGACAATAATTACAAGCACCTATCTTAAATACTTATTTGACTATCAGTTGTGGTCTGTCAGTTTAGGCATGCCCAAATACATATTGAATTTGTATAATTATTCGATTTTGATGTGTTCTTTGCATTCATTTACTGCAGGTGGGCCATCAGTCAATTCACATTCTTATGCTTCTGGTCCAAATACTGGTGGTCCATCAATTGGACCACCTCCTGTAATTGCAAACAAAGCTCCTGCTAACCAGCTAGCCACAAATGAGGTCTATTTAGTTTGGGATGATGAGGCAATGTCAATGGTTAGTTTTTCCTGTTTTCCTTTCTGTCTCCAGATCCATAACCCAGATGCTTTTTTTTATTATTTATTTTATCCTTGCCTACTGTTGTGAATCTTGGTATTTGCAGGAGGAAAGAAGAATGTCCTTGCTGAAGTATCAGGTGCATGATGAAACTAGCCAGGTAAGTTTTTAAGTACCTCCCCTTATATTCTTTCAATGGAAATGGAGTTGCTTTGCACATCTAGTAACCAGAGATGGGTAGGTGTTACCTTCCACATTTTCAGATTTGGTTGTGTAAGCATTTTACATATTTTCCATTTTTTATTCACTTTTAAAAAACAATACACTGCAAAGAATGTATGAGCCTTCCACTGATGTTCCTTTTGACTTTCAACTCACATTGATTGATGGGTCTTGATTTATCTTTTCCTACCTGGTAAGCGATCCTACCAATTTTGTGTCCATCAAAGATTCTACTAGGTATTTACGTTATGTTTGCTGGTAGTTAGTAATTACAATTCTAGCAAAGCTTGCTGCGATCAACACGAGGATGCTCCCCGTTAAGAACACAGTGTGTATGTATTTGCTCTTTAGATAATTTTCTTCATTTATTGTTGTATATTCTCGCTATGCTTGATTTTGAAGTGTGGGGGTTGAGTGGAACAAGAATATTACCCAACAGAATTTTGCCCATTGATATCGTCAATTCCAATTCCAGTATTATTATTATGATCGAACAGGGAATTCAAAGTTGGCCCAGGTCAGCTTCTTTCGCAAAGTTTGGTATCTCTTGTACAGAAGCAAAAGCTGTAATACTTTTAAGATGGTTTCTTCCGGGGGATTTGTTTTCATGGTTGTGTTCTAATATTTTTTGTATTGTGATTGTACGTTCCAGATGAGCTCAATTGATGCAGCTATTGACAGAAGGATATTGGAAAGCAGGCTTGCTGGTCGCATGGCTTTCTAGATCTGCTAGTAGTCTCTTTCTCTGAATGTTGAAGTCCTTTAAATATGGTGGAATTTACATAATTTACATGTCCTGTTGGGATCTTGGTCCTGGCTCTTGAGTTGCGTGTTGCATTTTCTTTGGAAGGGATGTTGGACAGCATTCTTTCAACCATTAGCTAATTGTTTAGAAAGGGGGAAGAAGAAGATAATTGTTTTATTTTTCGTGGGATTTTGTAATCTGGTAGGACTTTGTAATGATATTACACTGTGTTTTGTATTTTATAATAATTAAGTTGAGGGCTTAGGCACATTAGTGTTTCATAAGTTGGATCTTTTGCTCGATAAGTTTGTGTTGCGAGCATATAATTGTGCGCAGGGGTTGGACAAGCCAAGATAGAAAGATGAATGCACCAGGTGTTGGTTGTGGATGACTGTTGGTCTCCTGTGTTTTATGATATGCTTATTGTATTCTTTGAAATGAGTATGCAAAGCAGATGTTAGAAGTGAAGATCTCTCTCTCTCTCTCTCTCTCTCTTAACGTGATCCATCAGTGCGAGTCTAGATCCTTTAGAGTGCTTTTTTCGGAAAGGTTTTTTTTTTTTGGAATGGTGAGATTTAATTCTACAAAAATTGAGTGTACAATGGTCATTTCACATTTCAACTCCCAAACTGTAACCTTCCCAAAAAATTACCCGGACTCAGTGCGAAATATAGCACAAGGAATAGTAATGTTAAATTGTAGCAATGGTTTTACCTTACAATTGAAGATGTGATTTAGGAACTTATTTTTTTTGAGAATAGCGAGTTTTATATATTCATTGGAGAAGCTCTAATTTCTCGTCCGTCATGCTAATAATTTCTATGCAAAATGAAGGCCGCCTTGATGGAGTTAATATTTCTAGGACAACTCCCAAATTACTATTATTCCTTTTGCAGATTATAGTTTTCTTTCTTTTTTTATCTAAAATCAGATGATTATTTCCAGAATTTGAAGCAAATCCTTGACACTTATGGTTTTATGTTTGGTTAAATAATTAATTTTCATAAATCTAGTCTTTTGGTCAGTCCCAATACCCCTTGGATTTATTTTTATTTTATTTGTTTATTTATTTTTCCACCCTCCTTGAGTCTATACAATTCTCCTCAGTTAAGGTATATTTGGGTTTTGAGCTTGACATTGTTCATAGGAGGGATATTTTTCATACTATCATTGACAAAGTCAAAAAATAGGGTTGCATGTCACTTTTCCTTGATGAAGTCGGTTGCATCACTGTAATAAACTCAATCCTTTTTTCAAAGCTTATCTATTACATCTCCATCTATCATTTTTCACTTTTATGTCTAGTTTTTCCAATTTCTCTTGGACTTGTGATTCATCTTACATTGAACTTCATTTTCTCATATCTACGATTTTGAATAAAAGTATCAGGATATGTATTAGCATCGGTGATATGGTTATATATCGACCGATATCAACGAATAACAGACAATATTGGCCAATATATCAACCGACACGATATGCAACGGTTGATATTTAAAACCTTTCTCATATCTGAATTAGATTTGCGGGAACCTTTTAGATGGCAATTGGACAATTATATTCTTATAGGAAGCAATCATGCCCTTCACATATTTCTCAAACTTATAAACATTCATTGAATGTTATAGGAAGTAATGAACAAGAGCATTTCTGATGTGCTGTGAATGCTCTAATACAAAGAGAAGTTCAAAATCAACAATAACAGAGGAAGTAATGCAAGGAAATTAAGATACATATCGGCCCCTCCAGCTAGTGAACGGTGGAATTGGTCCCTCGGATTAGTCGGTCCAACGGCTGGATACCGAGTTATAAAAAAAAGCATGATTTCACATTTGATACTAATTGAAATTCAAAAGAAAAATTGCGAGTATAGAATGCCAACAATGGGGTTATGGCAAGAGAAAATTCAAGCCGATCCCTTGAGTTTCTTAGCGATGCCAGCAATGTACTTTCCTTGGTAGAAAGCTTGCTCGAGTTCAAGCTCCGAAGGCTGCCTCGAGCCATCCCCAGCAAACGTTCCAGCGCCATAAGGGCTACCACCCTTCACCTTCTCCATTTCAAACATGCGGCTCCAAATGTGTAGCCAATAGGCACAAAGATCATTCCGTGGTGAACAAGCTGAGTAATGGCTGTTAATCTGTGTGGTATAAGAAATTTCATAAGATGAGTCCTTCATTTCTGAATTTCAAATTGTACGATGAATGAGAATGCCAAATTTCTTTGAAAGATTAGAACTTACGCTGTAGTCTCTTGACCACCACCTTGAGATCCGGTGCTGTAGAAGATGCCCGCGGGCTTTCCAGCAAGCTGTTGAGTTTTCCATAGACCTCCGGTTGAATCCAAAAATGCTTTGAATTGGGCAGCCATCATTCCAAATCTAGTGGGGAAGCCGAAAATAAGCCCATCTGCCTCTGCAAGCTCGTTGGGTGTAATGACCGGCGCATCACCCTTTGGTGGTGCGTTCATCTTTGCTAGAACCTCATCAGGCAATGTTTCTGACACCTGGTATTCCATTTGGCCACAAATATAGATAATCATGGAACTTGTTTCCAATTACAGAGTCTTAAGCTGTGTTTGGATCTAAGATTTGAGGAGGGATTTGGAGAGTCTTAAGCTGCGTTTGGATCTAAGATTTGAGGAGGGATTTGGACAGGAAAAGAAAAAGAAAAGGGAAATGTGACAAAAATTTATCTAGGTAATAATCAACATTGTTCTGAAACCAGATCTCTCCATCCAAACTATCCAACAAGCAATGTTTTCGCTAATAGTCATTTAATAAATAAATAAATAAACTGTAGTAAATAATAATTTGTTTACTTAATTAAAACATTGTTGACAAAACTAAGTGATGAATGCAAAGAAAAGCACAGACTAACCAGAGTTTCCGACATCTGTTCAATTTCGCCACCAATGTAAATAAGCATGGAACTTGGTTCTAATTTACAGTCTTACATTACATGATAATCTTTTGGTGCTCTTTAGAACTATATCTAGGTAATCAACATTGTTCTAAACTTCTTTTTCAACAACAAAATTTTAACACGTCTCTGAAAATTTTGACAACAAAAGTTTAAGAACTCGTGCAGGTGTTAGCATACAGATAAAATTAGCATAGTCCCCATGTAACAATGATATGCGCAAATCAAGAAATGATCCATTATCTATTCGCTCAAACTGTGAAATGTTTTCTCTAACAATCATTTAAAGAAATTTAAAAGAACACTAAGCTAAGAGATGAATGCAAAGAAAAGCACAGACCTGCCATAGTTTAGCCTCAACTCCTTCAACAGAAGCAGCTCCTTTCTTTATCTCTTCTGCAAGTCTTTCGACATGTCCATACATCGAGTAGTAACTACATCAACAATAAAATGCATGTCTTCATTAACCCATAGTGTAAAAAAAAAAAACAATAGCAAAATAGATCAAATCAACAGTAGAAAACAACAAATTTACGCGATATCCTATTAATAGCTTTTATTTCCAAGTACAGCCACAATTGATTTAGTTTTACTACTGAATATTGATAGGAAGATTACCATGAGGCATAGCATAAAGTGCATCACTATAAAGACATATACCAACATCATATCCACTTTCGAGGGAAAGAAAAAAAAATGATCTGACATGGAAAATAACCAAATGGACAATAGCTACCACATATTGGGTCCTAGGCATCAACCACAACCAAGTGTCTAGAAACAAATCTTTTGCACCACTCATATCCATTTCTTCTCTCTCTGTCTCTCTGTTCTAGTTTCTACTATTGATCCATCACAAATGAAGATCCAACATGTAGCTAAGAATAATATATTTTGGAATTTTTCTGTTATTTATCTGAAAGACTAGTATTTTTATTTTTTTTTTAACTTTTTCTAAAAACCAATTGGGGCTCACCCAATTGGGCAGAACTCTTGCACTTTACTAATATACACACTAGCGGTGTGTACATAGATTACAAATTTTGATAGGAAATCTGAATTTTATGAGTTATGGGAGGCTTTGAACTGAATAGTTACAGCACACAGAGCAGTTACATGAGAGTATTTTAAAAAAATTAAAAGAAGGTGACATCTATACCAAGTATTATTTAATTCTGAATTAATAAATTATGTTGAGATCTCTGTTTTTGGAGCTACCAAATGTTCAATTGAACATTTACCAAATGACTAACAAAAATGTTCAAAAATGTATCTGAGTCAAAACTTCAGAAAATCAAGAAGAACACTAATGAAAACAATACTTTTGTTTTTAACTTCCAAACTAATTTTAGAATTGTTCACACTGTCATTTCCACATCACATGACTAGTCAACAGAAAAATGAAAAAAAAAAAATCAAAAAAATGCAAATCACAGATCCATTTATCATAAAAAGAGTCTCATATAACACAAAACAAGAATGAAAAGAGCAATACACAATCAAACATATGCATATATATATATATATATATATCTAGAGAGAGAGAGAGAAGCATACACAATATAGACTTTGGTGGCCATTGGAAGAGTGTTCTGTTTCTCACTCTACAAGCTTTAGTTTGGTGAGTTCAATGTTAGACAGAAGATTTCATGAAGGAAGAGAGTGAAGACTTTTCTCTATTTATGGTGCAAGTGATTATTAATCAAAAGCTCTGCCTTCGTTCTTTGTTAGTTAAGTGCTTTGAAATAATCATAATTAATGGTCCAATTTCATAATTAGTGGGGTCACCTTCAAATTAAAAAAAGAAAAAGAAAAGAAATTAGGCATAAAATGGAGTGTTGATGTCATGCCCATCATCATTATGGTCATAATACTGGCTTTTTGTTTGTCAAAATAAAAAATAATCAGATTCTATTTCGACTTGCCAAACTTTTAATTATCATGTTTTCATAAATAATGGGATTAATTGCATTTTACTCCAAATAGTACATTTATACCAATTACTTATAAAAATCGTACAAATATCTCATTTTGAAAGGTACAAGTAAAATAAATTTTTATAGTTGAGCAATCGAAATGTATAACATTAACACTGAAAAGGGTACTATAATATTAATAATATTTAATAATAGTTGAAAGAAAATATAATGAATACTAAGGGTTGTTTTTATTTAATTCACATTTAATTTTTTTATGAAAATATGTATAAAAAATAAAAAAATAATTATTATTTTTATAATGACTTTTTTATTTTTTAACTATTTTAAGGTGTTCTCAAAATAACTTTAATTGATTTGAATACATTTTAAAAAAAATAAAATAATAATTTACACGTACAATTAAAATATTTTTTTTACCTCAATCTCAGTACATAATAATGTCTAAGAAGACTCATTAATATTTACATCAAAGTCTTACTTATTTGAGAAAAAATGAATCTGTCTTTAATAGGTAATTGAAAATCGTTTTCATATTAATCGTTTAAAATAGCGAAATCATTAGAACCTAAAATGACGTTTTTCATTCAATTTCAAGATAACCACTTATCTTTTTGATTTATTAAAATAAATTTGAATAGAATATTTATTCTTCAATCTGATTCATTAAAAAATATGATAAAAAAATACATTATGGATTAAATTATCATTTATTATTTTAAGATCATGAACATTTGTAAAAAAAATGAACAATGTTAGAGATCCATAATTTTAGATTTATAAATTCATTTATAATGATGTGATAAAAGAGTTAAACCTTATATTGTTGAGTACATAACAAATTAAAAATTGACATCTATTCTATCAAATTATTATGTCTCAAATATTTTTTTGAAGAAATAAAGAATAATAATTTAAGTTCATATCAATGAACATGTAAGGTTAAAGTCCTAATCACATGGGGGGTAATCTTTGAGATTAGACCTTATAATGAGTCGATATTTTAGATGTTATTATTAGATGATTGCTATATAACAGAATCATTCAATCATATAGTGATAAGTCACTGACGCACGTACCGACAAAAATTTAAACCCATACTCTTGATATTGTATGCTTTATCCATGGAAAATGTCTTGTAGTTCAAATTTTGTGGCTCAAAAGTGGCTCAAATGGACAAAACGACGTCGTTTTGGCTATTTTTATGTTGTTCTGTACTCAAAACGACGTCGTTTTGGCCATTTGAGCCACTTTTGAGTCACAAAATTTGAACTACGTAGCATTGTCGTTTATCCATACTTAAAAAGCTCATTCTAACAATTATATATATTATCATCCGAATAACTGATTGTGAGAAGAGTGCAACCTGGACTTTAGAGCTTAGGTTAGAGTTGTTGCAATTGGGACCCCCAAGGCAGTTCCTCTCACATGCTATTTTGGGGGTTTGCCAATATATCAAAATAAACAGCTTGTAACTTGGGAACTGGGATTGGTGGTTGCGCGTAAAGCATAACGTAACAGTTGTTATGTGTTTGATGAGGAGTGCGGATCCTCTGCCGAGTTACCTGTCGGGCTTCTTACAGGGTAGTCAAAACCATTTGATAAGTTTCATTTCAGGTTTTGTTTGGATAGTCATTTACTTTTTTAGTGTATATTTTGTAAAAAATTAAATTAATTTGATATTTGATCAATTTAATTTTAAAAGTATGTCATACACGATGTATCTTATAAAAAATGTATCAGATCATTAAAGTGAGATAAAAAATAGACTCCATCAACTGTATGATAATGAACTGTTGTACTTCACGCACAATAATTACTCCGATACTTTTTAACTTGTAAGCAGCAGAAATTATTACAAAGCTCCACTACACTATGGCTCCACTATACTATGGGCTGTTTAGGAAAATAGGTTGATGATTTTTTTTGATTAAAATAGTTAATAAAAATAAAATAGATTAAAATAGTTAATAAGATAAAATGTCATATTTAAATTATAATTATTTTATTTTTTCTCTCACAATGATTAAATCAACTGTGTGAGTGAATTTCCGATCATACTGCCCTCCTTAATAATCCAACTGTAGAACACAGGCAGAATAGATAGCACCCTGTAATCTGCACAGAAAGAAAAGGCTCCGGCGGTGGTTCTTCCACCCGGGGGCACTCCGACGATCAAGTCAGTATCTCTCAAAGATAAATCAATTATTCAACTCATAAGCTTGAGCATAAAAAGCATACCTTAGACCTATGGGGGTGCCTCTTATTTATAGCCAACTCAATCCTAGTCCCAATGAGAGCCTTACTCTAATGAACTCAAGATTACTGCTAATCTGAGACTCCCAGTGGGATTAGGATAAACTCTCTAAGAGTCTTATCTTTACCCAAACTGAAGTTTTCTCCCAATCTAGGACTCTTGTCCATATCCAGGTTGAGTTCCCTCTTCATTCTAGGACTCTTGTCCCTTATCCACTTATCTCGGATTCCGATATCTTCGGAGATAACCTCAGCCTAACCGAGATCACCTCGGCATCACGACCAGGACACGTGGCACCTCGGCTGACACGTCGACGTCACCTTGCCACGTGTTGGTACTCAGAAAATATATCCCCACAACTGCCCCCTAGGTTCTATTACCTCGGCATTCTGAGGTGATGGAACCTATACTGTTCGTTCATCTGTGCCCCTCTGTTCGAGATCAAACTCGCCGACCTCAAAGTTTCTTGGACTTTACTGTCCACTTCTGTCAAGTATCAAGCTTCATGCTTTCCAAGCTATTCGAGATCATACCTTCTAGCCGAGGTTTCTGGTTTCATTAATTTCATAAACTCAAAGAGCTTTGCATCCGCTCTATTCACATTTTCTGGTGGGTTCCTGATTTCTAGTCATCAATTTGACTTTGGCGATCTTCATATCGGTGTTCACTTATCTTGGTAGGTTCATAAACTCTTTTATTAAGCTCAATCTTTCATAACCCTTCTGAATCCGTTTACTTGCCCTCTGTTGCCTTCTATTTTCGTATGTTTTTAAGTTTTGAATTGTTTGAATGCCTGGCATTGTTCTTTTCATATCCGCTTTCTGTTGCTAGCATCGTGTTTGGGCCATTACTTTCTTGTTCTTCACATACTCACTTAGTGTCTGTGCACTTAGCTTTATTCTTGAACTTTGTCGTCTTCTTGACTCTGATTTTTCTCTTTTTTCATTCAATCCTCTGGCTTTTTTCCTTTCTAGCTCTTTTGCTTAAATCCGTCATTGTTCCAAGTTTTCAAGCTCTGCAATTGTTTTCGTTCCTCTCATGCGGTGAAGCTTTCGCGTCTAAATCAGGTTCAACTGCACGACCTCGATGACCTTCATCTGGCTCCACTTTTCTGGTAAGCCTCTATTCCTTTCATTCTCAATTCTTTTATGCTCTTTCTAAGAAGTTACGCTTCATTGTTAACCACCATTCTTTGTTTTACCCGTTGTTTCCAAATCATCTTCTTGAATACACACTGTTCACATATCTGTTGATTTCTGCCACTGTTCTTGGCTTAACACACCTATGCAATCTTTTTGTCTTGAACACTTGCACTGTTTCACCACTTTCTTGCTATTGTTCTTGAGTCTGTATTTCTGTGTCTTTTTCCAGGTTTTTGCTTTTAATCCTGCCTTCAAAACTCCGAGGTGCCAATCGCCGAGAAGAGCGTTGATCAAACTCTTCAGGAGATTGATGCTGAGCTCGTGGCTGAGATGGCTGCTGAGAAGTTCCTTCAAACTGTCTTCTGGGGGTGAGACACAACCTGCCGCTGATGCCGAGTAGTTTGCTTC
The DNA here is from genome assembly GCA_025200525.1 of Camellia lanceoleosa. Taxonomy (NCBI): domain Eukaryota; kingdom Viridiplantae; phylum Streptophyta; class Magnoliopsida; order Ericales; family Theaceae; genus Camellia; species Camellia lanceoleosa. The sequence goes on from CM045765.1 coordinate 123,920,326, forward strand.
CTTCTTGAAATTGATGCCGAGGTAACGGTAGAGAAGCTCCTTCAACTGACTGCCGAGGCTGAACCATCGTCGTTTGTCGAAGCAGATCAGTCCGACATTCTTACTTTTAGTCCCTAGTTCTTTAAGGTCTTCATTCTTTGTACTTTTGTCTTTTTTGCATATGTAATTTTTTTGCCTCTAAAAAATGTCTGTTGTTCTCCGATGCGTCATTGCTTTGTATCTGAACAAGAAATGTTTGTTTCTTTCCTGAGTGTTGAATGCTTTCTTCTGTTTACTGCCTGTATGCTTCTCCATATTTAGAATTTTTTCAACTTTTTTTGCAAATCACTTCGAGGTAGTACACCTCGGATAAGCGTCTCTTCGGAATTATCATCAGGTAGACACCTTGGATCAACATAACCACGGTACTTTATTTCTACAAGTGTGTTCAGAGGCTTTCAGGTGCTGCTTCCTCATTCTTCTCGGCTGGCTCCTTGCCAACGTCCTTGAGGACTTGCACGTCCTCATGTCCGATCTCTGCCTTCTCTGGTTCTCGTATGATTCTATACTTTAGAAAAAATCTACATGTCTTTCCAAAGTATACCTTAACTGTGCAATTTCCTCGGGGTGTCATACGTTGGTTGTACCCATTGATTTGTTTCAGCCTCGGCTTAACACTTGAAAATATTTTAACAAATATTTTAACAAATATTTTCACAAGTGTTGCTTCAAGACTTCTGTCTTCCATTATCTTCCAAGTCTTGGCAACATGGTTATCTCGGATGACCATATCTCGGAAACGTCTTTCAGTTTATCTCGGCTATACCAAACTTGTAAATTGCTTCAAATTTCAACAAGTGGTAGACTTCACAATCTTCGGTTAACTCATCTTGTAATTTTGCTAAAAAATTTCAACAAGTGTTAACATTCCTTACTTTTTAATTATCATTCCTTCCCCTGCACCTTCTCTCTGCCCCCTAATGTGATCATAAGTTGCACTTAGGATCACATTAGGGAAGTTGGCTTCGTGCTGTAGTCATAGACCTGATGTGTTCTTCTTTCGCCAGTGTATTAAAACTTCTCCCCTTTAGACCCTCTTTCTCTTGGCCTTTGCAAACTATCATCGCTGTTTCTTTGAAGCATTTATTCCTTTCACAATTGTGGTTACCACTTCTGGCGTGTACTTAGTGGTTCTGTTCTAATCAAAACAACGTTTGACTCCAGCAAATCTTTTGCCGACACTTAACTTTGTGCGCTCTCTAACTTGTAAATTTTCTCTGAATTTCAACAAGTGTTTAAGCCATTCTTCATTCTCGATTTTAACTCTGCTTGTAAACTTTTCTCGGGTTTCAACATCATCTCGGCTTAACTTCGGTTAAGCATCATCTCAGTTTAACTTCGGTTAAACATCATCTCGACTTAACTTCGGTTAAACATCATCTCAGTTTAACTTCGGTTAAACATCATCTCAGTTTTTTGAAGTTCTTCCTTTTTTGTCGCTTGTACTCTTGTACCTTTTTGCTTTTCAGACAATGTAAGCTCTGCATATGGCCGATGTGCCCCCTTGTTCTTGAATGTCTAATTTAACTTTCCTTCTCTGAATGCTTGTGCCTTTGTCTTTTCTTGACTGCCTTTGCATGATTCTATACTTAGAATATTCTGCGTGCCTTTCATTCTTTGCCTTCTTTGTGCAATCTTCTCGGGGTTACATACCTCGGGTATAATAACTACAAACTTTACTTCGGCAAGATACTGACCTGCAAACTTTTCATATATTTCAACAAGCATAAGACATATACTATTCAATGTTAACTTTGCAAACTTTTCTCAAGTTTCAACGAGTGTTTAAACAGTAATCTCAGTCTATCCTGCTTGTAAATTGCTACAAATTTCAACAAGGATTAATATATACAGTAAACTTTTCTCAAGTTATAATAAGTGTTAAACAATGATCTACTTGTAAATTGCTACAAATTTCAACAAGAGTTTAAACAACATACTTAGCTTTTACTTCAACTTGTAAATTGCTGTAAATTTCAACAGATGCTCTCATGTCGGCTTAACATCATCTTGTAAATTGCTACAAATTTCAACAAATGTTAAGCATCTTCTTTGGTTTAACCAACCTGTAGATTGCTATATATCTGTAAGCAATAACCTCGGCATAACTTCGACTTATAAATTGCTGCAAATTTCAACAAGCGAGGAGAAACAGTAACCTCGGCTTCCCTTTGACTTGTAAATTGCTACAAATTTCAACAAGCGAAGAGAAACAATAACCTTGGCTTCCCTTCGACTTGTAAATTGCTACAAATTTTAACAAGCGAAGAGAAACAGTAACCTCGACTTCCCTTCGACTTGTAAATTGTTACAAATTTTAACAAGTGAAGAGAAACAGTAATTTCGGCTTAACTCCCACTTGTAAATTCCTACAAATTTCAACAAGTGTTAATCTCTGTATCGGTTTGACCAACTTGTAAATTGCTACAAATTTCAAGAAGTGGTAAACTTTGTATCGGTCTGACCAACTTGTAAATTGCTACAAATTTCAACAAGTGGTAGACTTTGTATCGGTCTAACCAACTTGTAAATTGCTACAAATTTCAACAAGTGGTAGACTTTGTATCGGTCTGACCAACTTGTAAATTACTACAAATTTCAACAAGTGGTAGACTTTGTATCGGTTTGACCATCTTGTAAATTGCTACAAATTTCAACAAGTGGTAAACTTTGTCTCGGTTTGACCAACTTGTAAATTGCTACAAATTTCAACAAGTGGTAATAAGGAACCATCTCAGCTTAACTTCAACTTGTAAATTACTACAAATTTCAACAAGTGAAGATAAGGAATAATCTCGGCTTAACTTCGGTTAAAGCATCTTCTAGGATTCAAGCCGGGGTTTTCAACCCGGCCAGCTTTAGTCTGATCTTGTGTGTTTTCTTTTTATCCTCTGGGATCTTAGATCTGCTTGCTGTGCTCTCTCTCTTCTCGGACTTAAGCGCCGAGGTCTTGTCTGCTGGAATCTTGGATTTGTTCTCTCAGACTGAGCTCTCGTCTTTTCGGGCCTACTCATCTAGGCCGAGATCATGTCTTCTCGGATCCGGGATCTGGAATCCAAGATCTGCTCACTCAGGTTGAGCTCTTCTATACTTGAATGTTATCTCCTTGGGAGCGCTCATGCCCCCTGTGTTTGCATCCCTTTTGGAAGGGTCTTCGTTCCTCCGCAGGTATCTATCCATTCATACCTGGAGGTCATCTTCGTTGTAGTATCCGCTTCGATCTGTTGTCTTTGGTGCGTCACCTTCCTGGCCGGCGTCTTTCACTTCGTGACTCTAGTCACGAGTTTCTGTGTTACGGTCGTCCCCTTCAACGTCAAGGTCGATAGGTCTCTTACTCCCAGCAGGAGTGTTGTCTTCAATCTGATCCTTCTATCCGTTATTGGCCATCTATTCTTCTTTCTTTCCCACAGACGGCGCCAAATTGTGTGAGTGAATTTCCGATCACACTGCCCTCCTTAGTAATCCAGCTGTAGAACACAGGCAGAATAGATGGCACCCTGTAATCTGCACAGAAAGAAAAGGCTCCGGCGGTGGTTCTTCCACCCGGGGGCACTCCGACGATCAAGTCGGTATCTCTCAAAGATAAATCAATTATTCAACTCACAAGCTTGAGCATAAAAAGCATACCTTAGACCCATGGGGATGCCTCTTATTTATAACCAACTCAATTCCAGTCCCAATGAGAGCCTTACTCCAATGGACTCAGGATTACTGCTAATCTGGGACTCCCAGTGGGATTAGGATAAACTCTCTAAGAGTCTTATCTTTACCCAAACTGAAGTCTTCTCCCAATCTAGGACTCTTGTCCATATCCAGGTTGAGTTCCCTCTTCATTCTAGGACTCTTGTCCCTTATCCACTTATCTCGGATTCCGATATCTTCGGAGATAACCTCAGCCTAACCGAGATCACCTCGGCATCACGACCAGGACACGTGGCACCTCGGCTGACACGTCGGTGTCACCTTGTCACGTGTTGGTACTCAGAAAATATATCCCCACATCAACTATACAAAAATATCAACTATCATCATAAACACAACTTTTTTAGTCAAGTTAAAATAGTTAAATAGTCAAAAAAATCAACTAAAACAATCAAGTTCTCAAACAAGCCCTATGTAGCTGTATGTTTATTTATTTGAATTTTTTGATTTATTTATTTATTATTAAACAAGCATACACTTAGCCCTTGTTTGGCATGTGAGTTTGAGGGGTTACCAAGCTAAAATAGTCACAAAAAGACAAAATAAATTAAAAAATCAATAAGACATACATTTTTTTCTCACAAAAATTTAAAAAGTTAAAAAGACCATCTCAAATGAAATTTTTTAGTTCTAAATTAAAATAGTCAAAAAATAACTCACATTCCAAACAAAACCTAAGATATTTCCAAACAGAAGATAATTATTTTTTAGGGAAACTCGTTAAGTGTTAAATTTATAAAGTTCAAGGAAAGGTCAGCTGGTGTTTCTAGACACCATTGCAGTAGAAGTTCATGAATAACATATTAACATCAACTTTTGGTCGGTTGATTTATTTATTTATTGTTTTGTCATAAGGGGTTGGTAGGTCTTACGAATATTTAAGGGTAAATTATACTATTAGTTTTTACAATTTAAGAAGAGTATCATTTTCGTGTTTATAGTTTTAGTTTGAACATTTTAAATTTTATTGTAATGTAATTCTTCTGTTATTTATTGTCAAAATTTTAAATAAAAAAAGATCACTTGTAAAACTAGAGAGATTAAAGTGAAACTCAAACAAAATTATTTCTATGGTCTATATAGTTTCTTTTGAATTTTACTTTGATCCTTCTAATTTTACATTTGTTTTTTTAACGTTCAACATATTAACAAAGTATGACAGAGGGATTACATTGCAATGAAATTCGAAGTGTAAGAATCTTGTTCAAACTACAACTACAAAGACCAAAGTAAAATGTTACTCAAATTAGAAAGACCAATAATATAATTTACGTAATATTTAAAAATGAATCCCTCTATTGATAAAAAAATAAGATAAAAAAAAGAGAAATTGACCAATAAGTCTCATATTTTAAACCTGTAATCTATATAGTCGTAGCGATCCTAATTTTCTTAAGTCATTATTTATTATTATGATTATTATGATCTTATTTTATTTTTAGCTGTATTAATTATGTGGTCACATGAGAATTTAATGTGATATTTAATTAATTTAATGTGCTATTTAATTATAGATAATTAATTTATATATATATTTATCTATCTATCTATATAAAAAGGTGTTATCTATCTATACTATATATTAAGTAAAATGGGGTTTTTAACCCCTAAGACCTGTGGGAGTTTCAATATGTCAATCCTAATTTTCTAATTTTTTGTTCTTTTTTTTAAAAAAAAAAATTAACCTAAGCATTTATTAATTTCTCTCAATCCACAAGATTTTTTGACTTCTCTCATAATTACTGCAGTACATTTTTCAAAACAAATAATTTGTATATTAATAAAAATTTAAAACAAATATAAATATAAATATAAATATCTATATCTATATCTATCTATTTATTTATATCTATCTCTAACCCACAAGTTTTGTAGGAGTTCCAATATTTGAATCTTAATTTCTTAATTTTTTTTTTTAAAAAAAAACTTAACACTTATTAAATTCTTCCAAGTCTTTTTAACTTCTCCAATACATACACTCTTTTTTACTTTTCACATACCTATGGCGAACAATGAGTCTCTTTTTTGTTTTTTTCTTTTTGACTTCTCACTTCTACACTTTCAACTTTAGTGACCATGTATGCAAATAATAAGTCTTCTTTTTGTTTTCTCCTTCTTGACTTTTTCTTTTGTTTACTGTTTTAATATTGTAATTAGATAGCGCATAAAAATATTTGTGATTTGTTTAGCGAATAAAAAATTATAATTTAATTTTTTAATATGATTGAAATTAGATAAATATATACCTCACAAAGAGAAAAATGTGATTATAATTAGTTGAATGATTTTTTATTTTTTTTAATGTGATTGTAGTTAGTTTAATAGTTCTTTTTTTTCATTTATTTATTTTATTATGGGAAAAATGTGATATGATTGTAGTTTGTTCAATGGCTCTTTTTTTTTAATATAATTGTTGTAGTTAGTTTAATGGTTTTTTTTTTAATTATTATTATTATTATTATTATTAATGTTATTTAATCAGATCTGTCTTGCCTCTGTTCTGTCTGTTTTGTGTTGTTTTCTGTTGTTGTTTTGCTCTATTAGTCTCTCACCAACTGGAGCTTGGAGCTGTGTTAGCTCCAAACTCCTCTTTATTGATGTAATCTTCTTTTCATCAATATAGATCTCTTTTGCTGATAAAAAAAAAAGTTATTTAATCTTTTTATTTACTATTTTAATTTTATTTTTGATTTTTTAATATGATTGAAGTTAGATAAATATAAACCCTCACAAAGAGAAAAATGTGATTGTAATTAGTTGAATGATTCTTTTTTTTTAATGTGATTGTAGTTAGTTTAATAGTTCTTTTTTTTCATTTATTTGTTTTATTATGGGAAAAATGTGATGTGATTGTAATTTGTTCAATGTCACTTTTTTTTAATATGATTGTTGTTGTTAGTTCAATGATTTTTTTAAAATGTTTTTTAATCTTTTTATTTACTATTTTAATTTTATTTTTAATATGATTGAAATTAGATAAACATAAACACTCACAAAGAAAAAAAATGTGATTGTAGTTAGTTCAATGGTTTTTTTTTTTTTTTTTTAATGATTGTAGTTAGTCAATGGTTCTTTTTTTCATTTGTTTATTTTTTTTATTATGGAAAAAATGTGATGTGATTGTAATTTGTTCAATAGTTCTTTTTTTTAATATGATTTAATCTTTTATTTATTGTTTTAATGGTTTTTCTTTACAATTATTTATGAAAAAAATATGATTGAAGTTAGATAGTATAAAAATATTTGTGATTTGATTTTTAAAGCACCAATTATTGATAATGATTAGATTATATATTTTTTAAAAATTGTAAATGATTTTTTTAACTCACTGTGTTTTTTGAAAAAAATTATTGTGTTCTTTTAACTATCAATTCACTTAATTTGTGATTTGATTTTTAATTCACTGTGTTTTTTGAAAAACAAAATGGATTGTACTCAATAGGGTCACATAATGTACCAATTATTAATGATGATTAGATTGTATTTTGACCCAAAAAAAATTTGTAATTGTTCTTTTTAACTCATTATTTTTTTGAAAAATAAATTATTGTGTTTGAGTGTAGCTTCCAAGAGTTTATACAAAGGTTGACATTAGCTTCAATCTTTACCTTACCTACAGATGAGGGTGGTTTTTTTTATTTATAATGATGCTTCACAATAGGGTTTAGGATGTGTGCTTATGCAGTATAGGAAGGTGATTGCTTATGCATCACGATAGTTGAAAGTACATGAGAGAAACTATCCTATGCACGACTTAGAGTTAGTAGCAGTGATTTTTTCTCTTAAGATCTGCCGATATTATTTGTATGGAGAGTCATGTGAGATTCACACTGATCATAAGAGTTTGAAGTATATTTTCACACAGAAGGAACTAAATTTGAGGCAAAGAAGGTGGCTTGAGTTGTTAAAACCTTACGATTTAATTATCAATTGACTTAATTTGTAATTGATTTTTTTAATTATTGATGATGATTAGATAGCACTAAAAAATTTGTGATTTGTATGATTGAAATTATCTCCTTTTGTTTATAATTTTATTTTTTAATATAATTGAAGTTAGAGAAACATAAATACTCACAAAAAAAAAAATGTGATTGTAGTTTGTTCAATGGTTCTAAATAATCTTTTGTAATTACTATTTTAATGGTTATTTTTTTCAATTTTTTTTTATTATGAGAAAATCCTCATCGTAGTTAGATAGCATTAAAAAAATTGTGATTTGTATGATTGAAGTTATCTTCTATTGTTTATAATTTGATTTTTTAATATGATTGACATTAACTTACAAAAAGAAAAATGTGATTGTAGTTTGTTTAACGGCACTAAATAATATTTTTATTTACTATTTTAATGGTTCTTTTTTTCAATTATTTTTTTTTATTATGAGAAAAATATGATTGTAGTTAGATAGCATTAAAAAAATTGTGATTTGTATGATTGAAGTTATCTTCTTTTATTTATAATTTGATTTTTTTAATATGATTGAAGTTAGATAAACATAAACACTCAAAAAAATAAAAATGTGATTGTAGTTTGTTCAATACTTGTAAATAATCTTTTTATTTACTATTTTAATGGTTTTTTTTTTTCAATTATATTTTTTTATTATGAGAAAAATGTGATTGTAGTTAGATAGCATTAAAAAAAATGTGATTTGTATGATTGAAGTTATCTTCTTTTGTTTATAAATTGATTTTTTAATATGATTGAAATTAGATAAACATAAACACTCACAAAAAAAATGTGATTGTAGTTTATTCAATACTTCTAAATAATCTTTTTATTTACTATTTTAATGGGTTTTTTTTCAATTATTTTTTTTATTATGAGAAAAATATGATTGTAGTTAGATAGTATTAAAAAAATTGTGATTTGTATGATTGAAGTTATCTCTTTTTGTTTATAATTTGATTTTTTTAATATGATTGAAGTAAGATAAATATAAACACTCACAAAAAGAAAAATGTGATTGTAATTTATTTAATAGTTCTAAATAATCTTTTTATTTACTATTTTAATGGTTCTTTTTAAAAGTTATTTTTTTTATTATGAAAAAAATATAATTGTAGTTAGATAGCATTAAAAAAATTGTGATTTGTATGATTGAAGTTATCTCCTTTTGTTTATAATTTGATTTTTTTTAATATGATTAAAGTTAGATAAACATAAACACTCACAAAAAAAAATGTGATTGTAGTTTGTTCAATGTTTTTAAATAATTTTTTTATTTACTATTTTAATGGTTCTTTTTTTGAATTATTATTTTTTTATTATGAGAAAAATGTGATTGTAGTTAGATAGCATTAAAAAAAATGTGATTTGTATGATTGAAGTTTTCTCATTTTGTTTATAATTTGATTTTTTAATATGATTGAGGTTAGATAAACATAAATACTCACAAAAAGAAAAATGTGATTGTAATTTGTTCAATACTTCTAAATAATCTTTTTGTTTACTATTTTAATAGTTTTTTTTTCAATTATTTTTTTTATTATGAGAAAAATATGATTATAGTTAGATAGCATTAAAAAAATTGTGATTTGTATGATTGAAGTTATCTTTTTTTGTTTATAATTTGATTTTTTTAATATGATTGAAGTTAAATAAATATAAACACTCACAAAAAGAAAAAGGTAATTGTAGTTTGTTGAATGCTTCTAAATAATTTTTTTATTTACTATTTTAATGTTTCTTTTTTAAAAGTTATTTTTTTTATTATGAGAAAAATATGATTGTAGTTAGATAGTATTAAAAAAGTTGTGATTTGTATGATTGAAGTTATATCTTTTTTATAAAATCTTAAAAAATATAATTTATATATTAAAAAAATCTAAAACAAATATAAATATCTATAATTATCCCGTGCATAGCACGGGTGATAGGCTAGTATCTATATATTAAGGAAAAGGGCCTTTTAAAACCCAAGGCTTGTGGAAGCTCCAATATGCCCATTCTAATTTCCTGATTTTTTAATATTTTTTTTAAAAAAAATTGACATGGTGATTGGTGATTGGTTTATAATAATTACACTATTATTGCGTTATTAAATGAAATCCTAATTTTCTTACTTTTTGCATCCCCAAGAGACCCATGTAATTATGGTGTAAATGCCTCTTAATTTTTTTCCCTCTTAATTTTTTTGTTTTGTTTTTTGAAAAAAAAATAAATAAACACTTATTAAATTCTTTCAAACTCCTCGGTCAAACCCCATGTATTTAATTTATATATTAAAAAAATAAAAACAAATATAGCATAATAAATGAAATCATAATTTCCTTACTTTTTGCATCCCCAAGAGACCCATGTAATTATGCTGTAAATGTTTCTTAATTTTTTTCCCTCTTAATTTTTTTGTTTTGTTTTTTGAAAAAAAATAAAAATAAACACTTATTAAATTCTTTCAAACTCCTCGGTCAAACCCCATGTATTTAATTTATATATTAAAAAAACTTAAAACAAATATAAATATGTATAATTATGTGCATATACGGTGATAGTACTATATATATATTAAGCAAAAGGAGCTTTTTAACCCCAAGCCTTGTGGGAGCTCCAATCCCCCAATCTAAATTTCCTGATTTTTTGATTTAAATAAAAAAAAACCTTAGCATTTATTAATTTCTCCCAACCCCCAAGTCTTATGCTCATAATAAAATTTTAATGCATTAAGAACAAACACAAATTTTTTTTTTTTTGAAATCTAACACATATGAATTCCTTAAAAGGTCCCAACACATATGATTATTATCCCTCATAATAACATTTTAATGCATTAAGAACAAGCATAAAAAAAATTTCTTGACAAATTCAACACATATGATTATTATCAAAATATTAAAATTTAATATAATATAATAAAAAAAAGAAGGCATTTAATTCTTTAAAAATTCCAACACATATGACTATTATCAAAATATTAAACTTTAATATAATATAAAAAAGGAAAAAAAAAAAGACATTTAAAATATTAAAAAAAAAGACATTTAAAAATCGCAATTCACATATATATAGATAATTGTAAATATATTAAGGAAAAGAGGGTTTCTAAACCCCAAGTCTTGTGGGAGCTCCAAACTCTCAATCTTAATTTTCTAAACAAAAATGATTGAGGCCTCAAATTTTTTATATCTTTTTTATAAAATCTTAAAAAATATAATTTATATATTAAAAAAATCTAAAACAAATATAAATATCTATAATTATCCCGTGCATAGCACGGGTGATAGGCTAGTATACTATATATTAAGCAAAATGGGGTTTTTAACTCCAAGTCTTGTGGGAGCTTCAATCTCCTAATCTAAATTTCTTGATTTTTTGATTTAAAAAAAAAAAAAAAATCTTAGCATTTATTAACTTCTCCCAACTCCCAAGCCTTACCCTCATAATAACACTTTAGTGCATTAAGAACAAACATAAAATAAATTCTTTGAAATCCAACACATATGAATTCCTTGAAAAGTCCCAAAACATATGATTATTATCCCTCATAATAACACTTTAATGCATTAAGGACAAGTATAAAAAAAATTTCTTGAAAAGTCCAACACATATGATTATTATCAAAATATTAAACTTTAATATAATGTAATAAAAAAAAAAAGACATTTAATTCCTTGAAAAGTCCAACGCATATGATTATTATCAAAATATTAAACTTTAATATAATATAAAAAAGGAAAAAAAAAAAAAAGAAGACATTTAAAAAAAAATTTAAAATCACAATTCACATATATAGGTAATTGTAAACACAATTTGTACATAGCACGAGTGATATGCTAGTATTATATAAGGAAAAGGGGGATTCTAATCTACAAGCTTTGTAGAAGTTCCAATGTCCTAATCCTGATTTTCTAATTTTTGATTTAAAAAAAAAAATCTCAACATTTATTGACTTCTCCTAACCCACAAACCTTTTTACTTCTCTCATAATTACTGCAGCACCTATAGCGACCCCGGTCTTTTCCCATTTGATTGTTGTATCCAGACTTATGTTCCGTAGATTCCGTTGTTATATATTTGTTGTTGTCGTCCTTTTATTCTCTATTCTTGAGTTATAGGATGTGTTGGGCAGGTTTATTACAGGTTGGTTGGGTTGGAAACCAAGTGTTGCTGTCCAGAATTTTGTGTCTTCGCTCGAGCGAGGAGTTGGTCGCTCGAGCGAGCGATTGCGTCTAGTATAGACCTGAAAGCATGGTTTCTTGGCTCGAGCAAGCTTTCCTTCGCTCGAGCGAGTTTCGAGTCCTCCGCTCGAGCGAGCATTCTGTCGCTCGAGCATGCTTCTAGGTTGCAGACCTGAAGCATCATATTGTTGGCTCGAGCGAGCTTTCCTTAGCTCGAGCGAGTATTCTTTGTGTCTGGTCGCTCGAGCGACCACTTCTTCGCTCGAGCGAGCTTGTTTTATTTAAATAGGCAGCAACGGGGAAAATTCAGTTCTTTTTATATTCTTTTGATTCAAAACCCTAGGTACGACTTTTCTCTCCCTCCACTCACATTCTTTCTTAGTTTTCATCTACTTTTAGGTGTTTCTACCCTAGATCCTTTATTAAAAAGATAGAGTGAGTCGAGGGCTTCCTTTTAATCTGAACAATCTTGGGTTTGGAGCACTTTGGATTTTCGTCATCTTCTCCATTCAAGTTCTTCGCTTCGAGGTAGGGATTTTCTACTCCATATTATAGGTTTTGTTCTAAGTTCTAGTATTTTGATATGTTGGAAGTTGTTTGGTAATTTTGGGAAAAACCCTAGTGGTTGAAATAAATTAATTTGTATAATTAATTTAGGGAAAAATGTGGAATTGAGTTTAATTCATGGAATTTGGAAATTTTAGTGATTAAATGGTGTAGTTGGTTAGTTTAATTACTCACCTATGAAAATGTTAAATTTACATTTGTTTATACATTTATTTCCTGTTTAGAAATAACTGTTTTGGGCTATCGGTGGAGGATAGTCGTGATTGTTGTAGACATTGCATGTGGATTAGGGAAAACTAAAACTAATCACATTGGTTAAGTCATTGATTTTGACTGTTGAATTAATACAGAAAATACGTGTATTGATTGTGTATTGCATATGCATTTTGTTTGGGAGGAAATAAGGGATGCACTCCACGGTTTAGGAGAAGATAAGGGATGGACCTCTAAACCGTATTTTATTTGGGAGAAGATAGGGGATGGACTCCATTAGCATCACTATATGTGTGCTTATTGATTTGAAGTGTTTTTACATGTTGTTGATACAGCACTAAAATGTGTATCAATCGGGAAGTATGGAAGTGTTTTGATATGAACCTTTGTCCCATTTATGTTGTTGATATTGGAAGAAACATTGATGTGATATATAGTTCACTGTTATAGTTTGGCCAGCTTTTGAGCCATATTGATAAAAATGAAATTGTATGATGATGAAATCGATATTTTGTGTTAACCATCTACTGAATGCTATCGCTTTATTCAATACTTATATTTGGTTTAGTATATTTCTACTGGGCTGTGCCTCACCTTATATGGGAACATCATTTTCAGGTTCAGATAATATGCTACCTCCAAGGACTTAGCTTGGATGGATTTGGAGTTAAAGACTCTGTTTAGATTAGTTATTTATTTTATTTTAATTTGATGCTACATGTAAACTCAAGCCTAGGGCTTAATGTGTAAATGAGTTAGTACTCATATTTTTGTGTCCAAGTGCTGGCTTGGAAAGATGTAAGCCCGTAGGGCATTTACTTTCGTTATTACATGTAATGTCTTTCAATAAAATTACTCTGATGGATGAGATGATAAGTGGTTTTCTTTTATCAATGCATGTTAATGTTATATAATATGGGTTTATTTATGAGGGCGTTACAGCACCCTTTTTAATTTCTCTCATACACTATGATTACACACAAAAATAAAGAAGATAAGAATTTAGCTATGGAACTCAAAAAGATATAACAACATCAAAATTTGAATTATGATTTAGTAATATAATTATCTATTTTTTTGATATATATCTATCAAAATTTTAAATCACTTAATGGGACAAATTAATTATTTTTCTAAAATTATTGATTTTTTAATTTATAAAATAGATTAAAAAAACTATTAACTGCTTTATTTATTTAATAACAAAAATATTTCATAATCTTTTCATCCTAATCTCTCTCACCGATTTTAAAATATATATGTATTAAAACTTTCATTCATTCTCTCTTTCCCAAAAAATCAGATAATATTTTTCATGAAAATTGTAAATATCTATCTATATCTTATATATTATATTATAACATAACAATAAAATAAAATAAAATAAAAATTAGATATACAAATAGATAAAATTAATAAATTTGATTTTAATTTATTCAGATAAAATTTTTTTTTTTTTGCATGGCAATGTCCAATTTTAAGTTTTAAAAATCTTTAAAGTTTATGTAAACAAATCTAATTTGAAAATATCTCCCATCATTATATTTTAAATCAATAAAACTCACATGTCTATCACATATCTAACTCACATTATAACTTATCTAAATAATAATAATTAAAAACAAATGGAAACCACAAATAAATTAAATATTTTATCTTGCAATATACACGCGGAAGCAGCAACAAACAATGAAGGAGATGGATTACGAAATCAAATATGAACCAAATTAAACAAAGACAGTATTGGAATGCACAAAACCAAAAACATTTAATTAAAACATTTAATTAAATTAATAGAAAATTACAGAAAAATAACTTGCACTTACAATGGTTGTAATCTGCAAGGATTTTGATTGTTAACTAGGAAGACAGAACGGAGAAAAGTAAACCTCACTCAGAGCACTCTGGGTTTTTTTTTCAATCAGAAGGGTTAAAAGAAGAAGAAGGTGTCGAGTGATTACATTTGATTACAAATATATAGAAAATAAAAGTAACTATGCAGCATGTGAATTGGTGAATGATGAATGAAGGCACTAAAGTGATGTGAATAATGTGAATGATGATGAATGATGGCGGATTGGAGGGAAGCCGGTTGCTTGTCGGTTGCTTTTTGATTGATTGAACGATTAGCGACTTTTAACAAAGTTGATTGACCAAATAGTGATGTGAAAAAGTGAGCGAGGCTTTACTATTCATCACTTTCGGTAGAGCATGTGAATAAGGAATCAGAATAAATACAAATTGGTAGCTTTTCTCAAAAGAGTATTGATTGAAGCCATTTTGTATTTATAAAGAATCCTTATGTTGACTAGGCATATGGATCTTGAATCTTGAACTTCGTGTCGTGGATATGATGGATTGAGTAGTTGATCCTAGATTGAAGATTTGGCTCGATCCTTCTTGAATCATCTGAATCGTTGATTGGTTTGAGGTTTTGATCTACAAGTTGCCATCCGAACATTTCATCATTTCAGGGCTTGGACCTTTTGGATTTAGCTTTCGAAAGCGGAGGTGAAATGGCTTGCTGCTGATTGGATTTTGACTTGGGCCTTGAATGATCCTTGGGTTGGTCGGAATTATGGGAACTTTGGACTTTGGACTTGGATTGGGATTTGGCGATTGCTGATTTGGGCTTGGAACCACCGGATGGGGCTTGGTTGAGGTTGAGGAGGGTTTGGTGACTTGGTGACTTCGACATTTGGAGTTGTTCTCTGTGAGCTTTGATTATTGGGAGGAGGTTAGCACATTGATCGAGGAAATTCTTCATGAACAATTTCAATAATGCAGGGCACATTGAACCCCCACCATTTGATCGTGAGTGTTGGCAGATAATTATGTTATCATCAATCCCATAATGCCATTTGAATATCCATGGAATTTTGTATTTGGACATAGAATTGAGCAATATAGGAAATTGTTTCGATGAGCATGAATGTAAACAGAGCAAAATAAGCAATTGTTTCATTGAGGCGGGAGAATGGGAGAAATTCGCCATAATGGGACCACCATCTCACAAACTAGGTTGGTAACTTGATTTGAATTTTGATCAAAGGAAATGAACGAGGTGGTGAATGACTCATTTTGGTATAGGAACAATTTGAACCAAGCATCAACATAATCATGATAATTATATTGAATAGAATGACCGAGGTAAATCTCAAGCGATTAGGATTTCCCCATTCGCAAGGGAGACAATATTATGAATGTAGAGTGAATGGTATAGGATCTTGTAAGCATAAGTTCGATCTGAATGGGTTTAATCAAGATGGAATGATGGTTGAGCAGATATCTTTGTAATAGGAGAGATTTTTCTCTGGAAGTGAAGAAATGAAATGACATCCAGAGCCAAAATGGAATTGAGCAATTTCATTAATGGTTTGACTTCTAGGGTGACTAGGTTCTTTGTAGAACAGGTTTGTAACATGTGATTTGGTGTACTTCGGTTAGAAGGGCGAACTTGGTTGAGTGGAAGTGGAGTAATCGAAATGGATTGGCTAGAGG
Organism: Camellia lanceoleosa; assembly: GCA_025200525.1. Lineage (NCBI taxonomy): Eukaryota > Viridiplantae > Streptophyta > Magnoliopsida > Ericales > Theaceae > Camellia > Camellia lanceoleosa. The sequence goes on from CM045765.1 coordinate 123,936,468, forward strand.
CAAAAGGATCATTAGCCAATGAATGAATAAAGACGGTGGATAGTACCAAGTATAGTGCAGGTTAATTAGGTCAATAGATTTGGATGGATGAATTGACTCAAAGGAGGAGGAACTATGAGTTGATTAGTTTTTTGGAACCCGAAGAGGAAACCAAAGCCTTTGAAGGAGGCCTTGAGGCGAGACATCTGTGAAATAGGGAACAAAGATTAGCAACCAGAAAGAAGATCTAAATAATTCTGGTAATAAAACAAATCATTGTAGTAATTATGACGTAAAACACGTCGAGCTTGTAGCTGTTGATGATTGATGTATTGGGCTCGTTTAGTAGTAAGTCTGGTTGATTTAAGGCGCTGGTTAACTTGTCTGATCAGGGTTTGGTAATGGGTAATTTGGGTTTTAACATAAGAAATATGTGGAGTAGCACTCATCCCTCATCCCTTACCCCCCTGTAAAAATTCCCGGGTAAGAAAATCAGGAAGGGAATTTTGACAACCAGGTATGTAAATAATGTCAAAATCACAAATACTTAAAATAGATTGCCAACGGGCAAAAATTTGTTTACTAGCAAGATTTTGAACATCCTTTTCTAAAACATATTTAGCAGATTTGCAATCAACATGAAGTAAAAAATTTTGATTTAAAATATCATCTTGAAATTTTTGAATACATAAAACAGTAGATAAAATTTCTTTTTTAATAGTACTATAATTTAATTGTGCAGTATTCTAGACACCAGAATGAAAACGGACAATTTGTTCAGTGGATCGGAGTAACTTGTTGGAGCAGAATACCACCATAACCAATGTCAGAAGCATCGGTTTGAATGATTTTGAATGAATTCACAGTAGGAATACCAAGACAAGGAAGAAATTTAACATATTTTTTAACTTGTTGAACCGAGTAGGAGGAGTAGAGACCAGGAGGAGGATTATCTTTTAACCTATCAAGCGAGGTTGTGTTTTCCTAAGGTCTTGATAGAAGTCGACAATGTAATTGAGGAACCTAAGAATCGTTGTAATTGAGTTTTATCAAGAATGTCATCGAAACTTAGACGCAAATTCAATAGGCGACTAATAGGAAGAATAGTATTATGATGAATATCATAGCCTAAGAACCTAACTTTAGTTTGAAACAATTTAATCTTAGGGAGCGTAAAGTGTAAATGACTAGACCATGACTTTTAATTGTAAAAAGAATGCGATTAAATGTTTCCAATGTTCACTAATTGATTTGGAAAAAATTAATATGTCATCAATGTAAACAATTGAAAAATGACTAAATTTAGGAGCGAAAAATAGACCATGACTTTTTAATTGTATAAAGAATGCGCTAAATGTTTCCAATGTTCACTAATTGATTTGGAAAAATTAATATGTCATCAATGTAAACAATTGAAAAATAGCTAAATTGGTTGAATATATCATTCATGATGTGTTGAAATTCACTAGGAGCATTTTTTTTAATCCAAATGGTATGTGACATTCATCATATTACCAAAAGGGTGGTTAAAAGCGCTTTATATCGATCTTTATAGTGAATTGAATTTCCAAGCATTATAGAAACCCACAGTCTAAGAGCTGCATTTATATGAACATACATATATGCCAAAATGAGTTAATTACCCACGATTCATACATAACCTCGATCATAAATTCATTTACAAAACATAGTTACATGCCATCATGCAAAAACCAAAAGCCTATAACCATTTTCCAAAGTTTGAAGGCCTCTATCTTGAAAGCACTCAAATCGAAGCTTAAATGCATACACAAGAATCTCACCAGGGCTTTGACTCCCATGATGCCTGTACTGCATATATAACAGCAAAACAACAATGAAATAGCTCAAGAAGTAAATATAACAAAGAAAGATATGAGAACGGTCCTACATTTCCATAAAACCATAATAAAACAAATTATAAACATATCACTATTCGTCATTAAGAACATGTTATAATGGCATACCCATAGTATCACAACATGTGTCGACTAATCCACTAGAGTAACCGTCCCTATTAATCGACAAACAACATTAATACCGAAATCTCGTGAACCCGGGTCATGGGCTTGTTCTGTCAGCCCCATGACTATGACGTACGGGCCTCGCGATGTTCTCGCCCCCATGACTCAACCGACTATGGATGCCATACTAGGTTTGCAATAGAACATCCGCTCACGTAAAACATTCTATTTCAAACGATCATATCATAGCACTTTTTAGAACATAATTTCATAATAACATATCTTTGCTGTAAATTTATATCAGGGACACCGTTTCAAACCTCGGCCTTCACCTCTCTCGACCAAAACATCAACATTATAACACATTCCTTAACATATATCATCATCAATTCACATAGTTCATGCATTCTCTTAATGGTGTTACCATCTCATCTCATTATCTCCATTATCTTAACTTTTAAGGTTTAAACATGCCCAAGATGCGAGGATGCCAAAACATTCATTGGAACATTTCAATGGGGTCCCCGCCGAATGAAACCCCGCCGAGCGGATCGTGCGAAGATAGTGAGATGGATGCGGCAATCCCCGCCGAAGATCCCAGCTTCAGCCGAAATGACTGAAAATTCTGGGTTCTTCTTCCAAACTTCAAACCAACATTCAACCTCCACGATCATGAAAATCAAGGTCTAAATACTTGAAAACACTTGAAATAAGGCTTCATAACTTCCAAATAACTTCAATAAGCATCATATCATAGAAACCATAAACATGCACCTACAAGCTTCATATTTCAACATCCATGGAGGTCTCCCTCAATGTGCTCAATAATCATAATTTCATGTCATATAGGCTCAAATTACACATAATTTCTCTTCCATTCTATTTACTTGCCATGAAACCATGGATGATTCAACTTTATTTCAAGAAATTAGGGAGGGATTCTTACCTTAGTTGCTTTAATGGAGTCTAGAGCTTAATCTTCTCTTTCCCTTCTTTGCTTTCTTTCTCTCTCTCCAGAATGTTCTCTCTTCTCTCCCCTAGATATTTCTTCTTTTGTATTTGAGTCAAAGTAGGTCAACAAAACCTTTATCCTTATCTATACATATCACATAAATCAAATTGTAAAAACTTGAGCCAAACAAAGAAGCTTAACAAAATTTAGCGATTCAATTTCAATCATTTAATTTATAGTTCTAAGTTCTAAATTCCTGTATCACATAGACATTTTCAATTTCATTTTCTAATCCATTTCACCATCGATTTCACCGACGTAGTTGTCATTACAGATATTATTATTACCAATCAAATGATAATTCTAAATCATACTAAAGCATAAGTAATTCTTGATAATTCGATTTACGATTTATCTCGTCAAGTAACACCTCGTTCTAATTCAAAGATTTTTATTAACATAAAAAGCGAGAAAGACCATGGTGATTTATCGGACTAATTATTCTATTTTTTAATAATTAATTAATTTCTTTTTTACAAATTAATAATAAGAAAAAATTCATCTAGATAGGTCGGGATTTAGTAGCAATTTGTTTTTCATTAAAACCTTTAATATCTGGTAATGTAACTACATGTTTTTTCTATGCCAAAATGCAGAGGTAAAGATGAACAAACAGTTGATTCAAGTTTTAATTTAAAATCATTAATTTGAGAAATGAGAATCGGATCGCTTAATTGTTGATCAATTCTTTTGTAATTAATTTCTTCTTTAAGAAAATTAATATGTCGAGTTAATCTTTGAATAGTATGAGTAATAGAACAATCTTGTAATTGATTTAATTCTAATGGTTCAGGTGGAAACAAGAATTTAAATGTGACAGGATGTCCTAAAACATGAGTAGTAATTCCTTCAGTGGAAGTAGTAAATGGATATAGTAATGAAATGATGGGTGTGTATAAAAATAATTCGATCAGTCATGTTTTTAACTAAAACAAATGTAGTTTTGAAACAAACATTATTTTGGCAAACATGTACTTTAGGTAGTTTATATTTAATATGCATTTTACTACCATTAGCAGAGGTTAATTTCTCTTGACATTTGTGATAATATTTAGTAGGAAGTAATCCTTCTTGAATCTTAAATCAAAGACAAGATCAATTAGGGCAACTAAGTCTAATTCAAAATCTTCAACTATGATTTTAATTCGTGAATACCATTTTTGCATAAAAATTTTATTAAGTAAATTTAATTTTTTTATCTTCAAGGTTAGTAGCTTGGGATCGATTGTCAAAAATGAGTTTATCGGGATTAGTGTGATCAGTATCAGGATCAGAATGGTGTTCAGATTCCTGGGGTGATTTTGGATTAGGTTGGAAATCATTTAAGTTTTGTTTAAGTTTAATATTAATAATTTCATTTTCTAATTTGTTATCTTTACTTTGGAGATCTCGGATAGTTTGTTTAATGTGATTAATTTCAGATTGTAAATCTTGAAGTGTTACTTCTTTAGTTTTATTTTTAAATTTTTCTAAAGTTTTAGATAAACTAATAATAGGTTTATTAAACTGAGGTTTAGTATCTTTTTGTAGTAATAAATTTCTTAATTTATCAATGTATTGTTGTTTTAATTGAGGATCATCTAATTTACTAATTAAATCGATTAGAGCAGATTCTTCTTGAGTATGTTTGGTAAGAACAGAAATTTGTTTAACAGGTTTACAACAAACATCAGTACATCCTAAAGTAATTTGATTATGTTGGTTATCAGAATCAGATCATTATCGAAGGAATTGGATGTAGATGGAGGAACAAGAGGAATCATTATCAGATTGATTTAATTGTAAGATTTCAAATAATTGAATTTTGGATTCTTCATTAATTTGGAGTTGGTTAACTCTTTTTTTGAGTTTTTGTTTCTCTTTGCATTTATTAGCATAATGACCTTTTTGACCACAATTATAACAGGTAATATCCTTATTAGATTTTGGAGATGAGTTAGATTTATGATATTTCTTTTTAGGTTTAGTATAATATTTGTCATTAGATTTAGAAGGTGAATAAGGCTTCTTATATTTATTATAATACTTGGATTTATAATTTCTATGTTTTGAATATTTATGTGATTTCCTACGAGAGGGTGCAACTGGAGGTAATTCATATTGTTCACAGAAATTGCCTAATTCATACTTAGTTTTATGTTTATCTTTAGAAGCTTTTTGACTAAATTTTAAATCAATACACATTTTTAAACATTCTTTTTGAATAGTGCTTATTATATCACCGTATGTTAAATTATCATATTCAATAACGCCAGTAGGCTGACTAAGAACATCACGGATTTTGTGAGCAAATAAACTAGGTAATCCATTAATGAATTTTTCTTTCCAAAATGATTTAGTACAATCTTCTCTTAACATAACTCTAGAGGTAAAGACATCTTTATACCATCTAAAGTCACTTAATGTTGGACATGTAAGATTACTAAGTTGATCATGTATGCGAGAATAAATATTAGTTGGGGTACCAATGAAATGGCGAACAATCGTATAAATTAATTGATTAATACCATCAGGATGACAGCAGCCTAAAGTTTCATCAAAAATAGGTAATCCTTGATCATCAGTTTGATTAGCATAAATTATGGATTCTCGTTGATCTTCAGTTAAGTATTTTTTCCACCAGGATTTGAGCATACCGAGAAGCCGAGAGTGATTAAAGTAACAATTTCAAGTTGAGTATATTGGGGATAGTTGGAGAGATAATGTTGGAGACCATAGATAAATGATTTAATTTTTGAAGGATTTGATCTTCACTTAGACCATCAATATTCCATTCAGTATAATCTTTTAGCGTAAAGCGAAAATTGATTATTAATATTATTTTCTTCAAATTGTAAGTCGGCTGTGACTAGGTTTATTATACCAATTCTTAGTAGTTTGGGGATTAACTTTTGGATAGTGGATTTTTGTAACTTGGAATTGTTGAGCTAATTGATTTATCTCATGATCGGTGTCAGATGGAGTAGAATTAGGATCAATATCGAATTGTTGATTTAGAACGATAATTCCTTTATCCTTAGAAGGTGAAGGAGTATCAGTGGTAGATAATTTGTTAAATAATTTTTCAATAGCTTGGACAGTAGAGGATTGATCATTTGTAACTAAACTAGTTCGCTTTGAACGATTAGTAGGGAGATTTAATAAAGGTGCATCTAAAGGTTGTTTATTAGATGAAGTGGGAATAAATTCTAAATTAGTTTCAATTTTATCTAATTGTTTACCAATTGTATTTAAACATTGATTTGTATAATTATTTTGTTTAATGACTTTTTTAATTTCATTATCATTTCCAGGTAATTTAAAAGGTGAGCGAGAAGGTCAAGACCTTGTTGATTTAAGATAATGTTTTCTAATGGAGGATGACTAGAGCTAACTCGTAGTGGTAGCGAAGTTAAGTTTCCATTTATGTTTTGTAATGGTATTTAATTTTTTGTAATATTTATCAACATATTTAAGCAAAGGTAATTCAAAACCATATTGAACCATAAAATCGTACCATTCCTGGGAAATTTGAGACATTTGAGTAGAATTATATTTAGCATAATAAGCATGACGCTGAGTGCGATTAGCTTTTAATTTGAAATCGATAAGTAATTGTTCAAGATTGGGAGTAAAATGTTTGCAGATTGTTAATAATTGAGGATTAACAGGTGGTGTAAACCAGGTGGATAACAGACTAAAAAATTAAATTACTTCAAGATAATTATGATTTAGTAATATAATTATCTATTTTTCTAATGTATATATATCAAAATTTTAAATCACTTAATGAGAAAAATTAATCAATTTTCAAATTTTATTTAAAGAATAATCTGATTAGTCATCCTAACTTCTAAACTTCGCGGGCACTGACAGAGGAGCTAACGGATTGGGTTAGATGAGATTTAAGTTGTTGGATGTAAAATTCTCTCACTCTATAAATTTTTTTATTTATTAATTTTATTTTTCCCTGTGTGATTCTCTTCCTCTATTGTTGGTTTGGTTTTGGTTTCGGTTTTAGTGAGGTTTATGTGTTTGTTTACAGGTTTGCATAGTATAGAAGAATTATTAGTGATTGTGGTTGCAATCGAAATATCTATGTCCATTCCATGCCAAGAATTTTAATCGGATTTTTTTCCTTCAATGAAGACTATAAAATTGAAGTAAAAAAAAATGAGTATCAAATTTTTTATTGTCATTTTATTTTATAAAAAATATGAAAATTTATTAAAAATTCAAGATTTTACTATAACATTAGATTTTTGTATAACTAGGTAAAATTTAAAATTTTTAAATATCATTCTGTTCTTTATTTTTATTCTCTTTCTATCTCATTAGACCATTATTGCTATTTGTTAGTTTGTTAATTATAGTTCAATTAATTGAAAATGAAAGCTTAATATAACTTTTTATATATATATTATAGTTAATTTGTTACAACTATAGTTGTATATAATAGCATAATATATAGGGATAATCTCTAAATATAATTTCTATTTTTTTATGTGATTAAAATAGTCCATCTTAATAGTATATAGAAGAGTTAGATGATTTCTTTTATCTCTAAAAAACCCAATTTATTTTTTTTTACTTTTCAATTTTCTAAATTAAAACAGCAATTGTTTATGTCCATAAAAAAATATATAAAAAAAAAACTGATAAATATATATCAAAAAGCTAAAAAAAAAAAAATTCTTTTTTATTATTTTTTAATATATAGAATATTTACAAATGGAAAATGTTTGACATCCCAAATTTTTTTCCATAATCTAACTTATAATGATGTAGTCATAAGTGTTAATTTTTTTATACAAATATGAGAAAAGAATTAATTAAATTATACGTTTCAACAAACTACATACTCAAACTTTGACTATTCAAGAGGTTTCACTATAATTTCAATTAAGAGAATCTTAACCCTTAATATATTTTTTTATCAAATTGTAATTTGATAAAAATTTAAAAAGATGAAACGTTGAAAATTATGTTTTTTTTCCATCAAAATTGGTGAAAATAAATAAAAATTTCAGATAAGAATGAAAGTTCTTTTAAAAATTGATAAAAATTTAATGAAAAAGTTAGAGTAATTTATATCAAATAAAAAAAATTATTCAAATTTAAAATCAAATTAGATATAAAAAATTAAAAGAAAATGATAAAAGTTTGAAAATATTTTGAAACCTTCTTATTTATAAAGACTAGAAATCCTTGTGTGTATTATACTCATATTGTATTTTTAGTTATTAAATTGAAATCAAAAGAAGTGTAACTTAAATTATTGGATTAATAATAGAAACATCATATCAATTATTGTTAAATATCATTTCACTTCATATTTAATAATAAAATTATAAATTTGTTTTAATTATAACTTTTAAATTTGTATATTTTCATAATAAGAAGAGATATGTCATAACTCAGTAATCTCATTTAATCAGGTTTAACTTTTTTTTAATGCAAAATATCAAAATTGCACTAAATATATATATTTAAATTTTTTTAAACTAATAATTTAAAAAGTTAACTTATAAATTTCATGTTTATTGCAAGATAAAATATTAAATTACTTCAAGATAATCATAATAATTTTTTTTTTAAATTTATAAATAATCGTGCATAGCACGGGTTACCACTAGTATATATCTATACTATATATTAAGCAAAATGAGATTTTTAGCCCCCAAGGCATGTGGAAGCTTCAATATTTCAATCTGAATTTTTTAAATTTTTTATTTTTTATTTTAAAAAATTCAGCATTTATTGATTTGGTCAAAATCTCATGATTAGCATTTATTAAATTTTTTCAATCCACATGTCTTTCTACATGCCTACATTTATTGATTTGGTTAAAATTTTCTGATTACCATTTAAAATCTCTTCATACAAATAATTCTAGATAAAATCCTTATATAGTTATTGAAGTACCCTTTTCAACTTTTTCCATACACTATGGTCAGTAATCAGATTGTTAAATTATTTTTATAAAAAATCTTAAAAAATATAATTTATATATTAAAAAAATTTAAAATAAATATAAATATCTATAATTATTCAGTACATAATATAAGTGATAAGCTAATATATATATATATATATAGGTGTTATAATATATTATATATGTTATATTTGTGTTGAATTTATATAATATAATATTATATAATATTATTAGTTTATTATATAATATACTAGGGTTTTTTTTTTTTTTTTAGATAGGAATAATATACTAGGGTTGAATCACAAAAATGTGTGGGAAGAATATTCAATTTAGCGGCAGCTTCAGAAAGGAGATTGAAAGGAGGGAGAGGGAGAGGGAGAGGGAGAGAGAGAGATTTATCCCAAAAAAGAAGGGCTGTGGGCGGCTGTGTATGAAAAGCCGAGAGAGAAAGAGAGATAGTTGGGAGAAAGGATGAAAAAAGATTAGGCTTTTATTTTAGTGGTTTTATTAATTTTTTAAATAATTTTTTATTTTTTTAAAAAATACAATAAGTATAAAATTTATTTTTCTTAATTTATATTTAATTCGTTGTTTTTATTTATTTATTTGATTTTTTATTGATTTCATATTTGTATGTAGATGATTGATCGATTTTAATTATTTTAATTAGTTGTGTATGTAAGGTTTAGAATTTTTAGATGATTGATTGATTTTAATTATTTTGTTTAGTTATATATGTAAGGTTTAAAATTTTTAGATGATTGATTGATTTTAATTATTTTGATTAGTTATATATACAAGGTTTAAGATTTTTATATAGATTTATTTTATGGTTATATTATATGAAATTAAAATTAATTAGAAATCCATAGATAAATTCCTTCTATTCCACCATGGATTGTTATTTTATTTGAGTGATGGTGAGAAAGAGTGTATAAAAAAGTGAGGATTATGAGATTTATTTGAATGTCTTAGGCTTGGCATTGTTATGTTTATTCTCATGAGTGAGATGTTGTGTATATATATGTTATTGCCTCGTTCTCATAAGTAGGCGAGTGCTTTGATTTACACGGGTACGTCTATGCTAACCATCCGAGGAGTGTGGGTCAAACTTGAGACGATATCTCCGTGCAAGTTTGGCTTCAGAGCGGTGTTAGGTATACGGGAAGCACGTGAGATATATGTATAGGCCGGAAGTGGAGGCCGAAGTGGTGGAGTTAAGGTACAAAGAATTTAATTACGAGTTTATTGTTATAGTGTGAATTGTATTGATTTGTAAAACTTGAAAAATAATAAACGATCTCGATAAATTATGAAATTTGAGCAGAGACATGTATACATGCTTCTAGACAACTTTTGTGCTTTAATTTTTTTATTAAAAAGATCGATTAGAACTTATAATCGGATGATCTTGATTATAGTAGTTTTAATTCATTTTGGCAATGTAGATTTTATATGCTGTTTTAACCTACGAAACGAGCTCATTTTTATTGGTTTCACTTAAATTAAAGTAAAACATTATTCTGCACACTTATCATGTTTTGAACTTTTCCAAAAAAAATAATCTTATGGCAGTTTTTGTTCGTTTTCAGTTTCAGATTTTTCGATTGAATTCTGTCTAGGTTTTTCTATCAAGTTTTTCTCTCAACTTGTTCCGTTTCTGTTAAATTCGTTCGCTTTTTCTTTTAGGAAATTTGATTCTGTATAACTTTCATTCTTTGAGTTTTAGTCAATTCGAATTATTTAAGCATGAAACGGTACATTTTTATACTTTTTCAACAAGTTACTTATGATTAAATTATATTAACTTTATTTTTTTTGTAGGATGGTGGGTCTTACTAACTTTTTTATGCAGGGCTGACCCATCATATTTTTATTTCTATTTTGTTTATTTTATAATCAATTTATATTCCGTTATGTACGGGCAAGAAACTAAATGCCACCGTATCTCGGGAAACTACCCATTTGTCTCGGTGCGGTTGTAACTACTTGTCTTGTCCCGTAATAAGAATTAAATATATTTTTGTTTGTGTCTAGTGGACACATGAGTGTTAAATCTTGTACTCATACCAATATATCTGTATACTGACCCGTTTTGTCTCTTGGCAACTCGGGTGCATTCTGTTTGAGTGCAGTCGAGCTTCCTTTGCAGGATTAGTTAGGGCTACGATGATGACGTGGAGTAACTATAGTTTTTGGACATATCTCTTGAATTTTTTTTTTGTTTTCTTGAGCTTAGGGTTGATGTTAGTTTATGTATTTATTATTTTTTTCTTATGACTTTAGTATTGAGATAATTTGATATGGTTTGTAACCGTACATTATTTAAGTTACTTTGACTATTTATTGTTACTTTAATATTGGAGGTATTGGTTAGTTGTGAAATTATGGTAGATGGTTGGCGTTTAGTTTTTTTTTTTTTTTTTTTCACTCCTAAGATTTGGATGATGGAATATTGATTAGGGTTTAGTTCTAATTTAATATTTAATTGTTCAAATTTTGAGGCGTGACAATAGTTCAATATTTTTTCTTGTGAAGTATTTAGTCCTTTTGGATATATAATGACTCATTTACCCGCCAAATTAGAGTGTCATGTTTAGAAAAAGTACACTAAAATTTTTTTTAGCGTCACATCATACTTACCACGTTGGAATGTCACATTTAGAAAAAGTACATAAAGAGTTGTTAATTTTTTTAAAATGTCACATTATACCGGCCACATTGGAGTGTTACATATTACATTTGAAAAAAAATACACTAAAGAGTTTTTATTTTTTTTGAGTGTCACATCATACTCGTCATGTTATCACATTTAAGAAAAGTACACTATGAGTTTTTATTTTTTTTAAATGTCACATCATATCTGTTATTTGAGAAAAGTACACTAATGAATCATTTTTTTTTATAGTGTCATATCATACCTATTACGTTGTCACATTTTAAAAAAATTACATTAAGGAGTTTTTAATTTTTGTAATTTTTTTAGAGTGTCACATCATATTTGTCACGTTGTCACATTTAAAAAAAATACACTAATAAGTTTTTAATTTTTTTTAAAAGTAAAACTCTTGGAATGTCACATTATACCTGCTATATTGTCACATTTGAAAAAGTACATTAAAGAGTTTCTAATTTTTTTAGTGTCATATTAATACTTTTCACATTGGAATATCATATCATACATATCACATCAATAAAAGAATATAGTTGTCCACCAAAACACTACCAAAATAAAAAAAAAATAGGACTATATGAAAAAAAAAAAAAAAAAAAACTCTCTACTAATAGGACTTAATCGATCAATAAAATTTTTTTAAGACTAATTAAAATATTATGAGATAAAATTTATTAATAAATACCTCATGAAAAAATTGCATTTGTGCAACACTACCCATATTTAGGCCAAGTTGAGCATGTGTTCAAAAAGTTAAAAAGTTACTCAAAAAGTTAAAATATTATCACTATTTATCAAAAGTTAAAAAGTACGATTACACAACTTTCAATCTTAATTTTTCTCTACACACTAATTTATATAATTTTTTAATACACATTTTTTTTTATAAAAAATTAAAAAATTAACCTAAATAACTATATTTTTTTCTTTAATTTTTTAGTCTAAAAAATCAAAAAAATATATTAATTTAAAATATCCCAAATAATCTCTTATTTATTTATTTTGGCATTTGAAAGTAACAAATATTGATAGTAGATTGGTTGACTTGACATCAGTGACTATTAAATAATAAATAAATAAATAAAATCCTGAATTATAAGCAGCGATTGGGTGCCCAACGTACGATAGTCGGTGCTGTGTCCTCTCAGTGGATCTCATTTTGGATTCATCTCCAATCTCAAAATATTTTATTTTGTAAGGTGGTGAAAGGAAAGTGTTGAGTCGTGGAAAAGTCAAGTGCGTGTAAGAAAAGAGTGTTAGAAATGATTTTGAAAGTTTTGAAAAAATAGCATTTTTTTTTTAAATTTTGGTTTAATTTTTAGATGAGATTTATACGTTGAATTTTGCGGGTTTAAGTGGTAACGCGTTATATGTCGTGTTGTAATTCACGTGGTATATTTAGTTGTTCAAAATCATTATCGGGTGAATAAAAAATTGAAACCAAAGAGAACTCCAGAGAAATAGTATTTTTGGTAAAATTTCCTAAAAGTTTAAATAATGGCTTGTCCCACATTAATTTTGTGGTAAATTTTGAATGGGTTTATTAGGCTTGGGGTTGGAACTTGGGGTAGACCGCAAGGGGCACCCAAGTCTTGTAGAGAGGGAGGTTATGGGTAAAGTGTGATAGACTCATTGGACCCAAAATAAACACACACGTGCGTGTCACCGCCGTACAGTCGGCTAGGTTGGGCTTGGCTTGGGTGTGTGGTTGGGTTGGGCTTATTCGGCCTAATATCTATCTTTTTTGGGCCAAAAACATTTGAAATTAATTTTTTTAAATTAAATTCTAATTTTTTGGAATTTGAATTTCGAAAATTGAATTCAAAATGGGTTGCTTTTTTTTTCCCACCCGGACAAATTTACAACAGATTTGTATTTGTCTATTCAAACCGAATAGGTACCATACCTGTTCATTCAGATCTATACCTGTTTAATTCAAATTAAACAGCCACCACTCCATCTATAAATAGGCAGCTACCCATTTGATGTTTTCACTTCAATTTTCGTCCAAAATATTCTGCAATTTCTCTCTACATTTTGTTGCATTATTTTTTTGTGAGAAAGAGTGTAAATACAAAGTGTGTTTGTTGTGCAAACAATTTGTAATGCCATTATTGTTTGTTATTGATCATTTTATCCTATGAGATAGACGTCGATATTCTGAAAGCACCGTGGAGAGGACGAATTTGTCTTAAGGATACAGTGTTAAACACTGAACTTGATCAGAAAATTTGTTAAAGAAATTAATTTGGTAAGCAATTAATTTATTATTTTTTAATTTTCTGGTTTGATTTTTGTAATCAAACAAACTCTCTCATTTTCTTTATTTCTTCTGTATTCCGTTTGTTGTTAAGTACACAAACATAATTTATTTTTCAAATACAGTGAAGATTGTCCAACAATTTAAGATAGACAATTTTTTTGGTATCTTCATTGTATTTAATTTTTTGTGATTTCACAAAGTGATATTCTGGTTGGAAAATACAAATAGTAGTAATATACTGTTTATTTTCTTTGACAACTAGTAGTAATATACTAGTGTCATTAACAATTGCAGAATAATAATTTGTGTTACAGAAATTTATTGTGGTATTTTATTTTTTTAGTTTTAGTAACGAGAAAAATAAAATTATTTTGTATTTTGATTTTTTCTGATTTTTGTAATCAGATATTATGGCTGCTGAAAGTAGTACTCCAAATCCGATCGCTACAACGACTTCGGTCCCTATCCAAAACTATGTTCAAGTTTCGATAAATCATGAAGAAAAATCAGAAAAATTTAATTGCACTGAGTTTAGGAGATGGCAATAGAAAATGCTGTTCTATCTTACAACTCTAAATTTGGCCCAGTTTCTCTGTAAAGAGGCTCCAGTACGTGGTGAGGATGAAAGTGATCGGCAAGTTGTTGCCGCTGTAGACGATTGGAAACATTCTGATTTCTTATGCAGAAACTACATCCTTAATGGCCTTGACAACATACTGTGTAATGTTTACAGCCCTCTGAAAATAGCAAAAGAATTATGGGATTCTTTGAAGAAAAAATACAAGACAGAGGATGTTGACACAAAGAAATTTGTTGTCAGTAAATTTCTGAATTTCGTTATGGTAGACTCCCAAACGGTAATTTCTCAAGTTCAAAATTTTCAGATAATTTTGTATGATATTCATTCTGAAGGTGTGTCTCTTAGCGAGTCTTTCCAAGTTGATGCTTTAGTGAAAAAGTTACCACCAGCTTGGAAAGATTTCAAAAATTATTTAAAACATAAATGCAAGGATATGACCATGGATAAATTGATTGTAAGACTAAGAATTGAGGATGATAACCGAAAGGTTGAAAAGAGGAATGGTAAAAATCTCATTGAGTTCAAGGCTAATGTGGTTGAACAGGTGTACAAATCATATAACAAAAAGAAGAAGTTTACTGGAGATGGTCCTAAACAAGGCGACAACAATGGCAATAAGAAGTTCAAAGGTAAATGTTATAACTGTGGCAAGACCGGACATCAAGCTTCTGATTGCCGCCGCCCTAAGAAGGATCGCAGAAGTACAAGCAAGAAGACCAAAAATCAGGCTAATGTGACAGAATTAGATTACATGTCTGACGGGGTAAATGACATCAATCTCTCTACTGTGTTGTTTGAGACTAATTTGGTTGGAAATCTCAAGGAATAGTGGGTTGACACTGGAACAACTCGTCACATTTTTGCGGACAAAAAGATGTTCACTACCTACAATGAGGCTACAAATGGTAAACAACTTTTCATGGAAAATTCTTCTACTTCTACTATTGCTGGACAAGGAAAGGTGATCTTGAAGATGACATCAGGGAAAGAACTTACCCTCAACAACGTACTGCATGTACCAGACATCTGGAAGAATTTAGTTACTGGATCTTTGTTAAGTAAAAACGATTTTAGGCTTATATTTGAGTTTAATAAATTTGTATTAACAAAGAATGGTATGTATGTTGGTAAGTGATACATGAATAGTGATCTCTTCAAGTTGAATGTAATGACAGTTATATCAAAACTTGCTATTAATGAGAATAACACATCTTTTGCTTATATTCTTGAGTCGAATTTATGGCATGGTAAGTTAGGACATGTAAATTTTGATACTTTGCGCAAATTAATTGGTTTGGATTATATACCAAAGTTTGAAATTGATCCTAATCACAAATGTGAGATTTGTGTAGAAGCAAAACTAATTAAAGCTCCATTTAAATCGGTTGAAAGAAAAACTGAATCTCTAAAATATATGTGATCTTAAATTTATTCAAACTAGAGAAGACAGAAAGTATTTCATAACATTTATCAATAATTACACAAGATATTGTTATGTATACTTACTTAGAAGTAAAGATGAAGCCTTAGAAATGTTTAAACTCTACAAACGGAAGTTGAAAATCAACTTGGTAAAACTATTAAAATGGTTAGAAGTGATAGGGGTGCTGAATATGATGCACCATTAAATGAATTTTGTACACAACATGGCATTATTTACTAAACTACAGCACCTTATTCTCCACAGCAAAATGGAATTACTGTAAGAAAGAATAGAACCCTTAAAGAAATGATGAATGCCATGTTACTAAGTTTAGGCTTACTGCAAAACTTGTGGGGGGAAGCAATATTGTCTGCTAATTATGTTCTTAATAGAATACCCCACAAGAAAACCAACAATACTCCTTATGAATTGTGGAAAGGTCGACCACCTTCCTACAAATACTTAAAAGTGTGGGGATATTTGGCAAAGGTAGAAGTTCTTGTTCCTAAAAAGACTAAGATAGGACCAAAAACAGTGGATTGTGTGTTTATTGGTTATGCTCAGAATAGTAGTGCATATCGGTTTCTGACTTATAAATCAGAAATACCTGATATAAATATGAATACTATTATAGAATCAATGAATGCTGTGTTTTTTGAACATGTCTTTCCTTACAAGAAAGGATAGGAATTAAGTTCACAGAAAAGAACTTATGATTGTACACAAAGTCAAGAGACTAATGACAATCAAACACAAAAGACTAGTAATGGTGTTAACCAACAGGATTTAACTGATGATGAACCAAGACGAAATAAATAAGCAAGAACATCAAAATCCTTTGGTCCAGATTTTCTAATATACCTGTTAGAAAATGAACCTCAAAACTCTAAGGAAGTAATGACAGGTCCTAAAGCACCTTTGTGAAAAGAGGCTGTTAATAATGAAATTGAATTCATTATGCAAAATCATACTTGGAAATTGATGGATCTTCCACCTGGGTATAAACCTCTTGGATATAAGTGGATATTCAAGAGAAAAATGAAAATAGATGGTTCAATAAACAAGTATAAAGCAAGACTTGTAGTAAAAGGTTACAGACAAAAAGAAGGTCTGGACTATTTTGGCATATATTCTCCTATGACAAGAATAACATCCATCCGCATACTTATTGCCATAGCAGCGTTGTATAATTTAGAGATACATTAAATGGATGTTAAGACAGCTTTCTTAATCTAAATGAAGAGATTTATATGGAGCAACCCGAAGGGTTTGTAGTACCAAGGTAAGAAAAGAAAGTTTGTCGGCTTGTAAAATTTCTTTATAGATTAAAACAAGCAACTAAGCAATGGCATGAAAAATTTGATCATGCTATGCTTACTAATGGGTTTAAGCTAAACGAATGTGACAACTACGTCTATGTTAAAAACATTAACCAATGATATGTCATAGTTTGTCTTTACGTGGATGACATGCTTATCATTGGAAGCAGTCAAAACATGATCAAATTAACTAAGCAAATACTGAATAGAAGATTTGATATGAAAGATATGAGGGTTGTAGATGTTATATTAGAAATGAAAATTACTAAAACATCTGACAGACATGCATTATCTCAATCACATTATATTGAGAAAATTCTTGATAAATTTATCAAGGATGATATGAATATAGCTAGAACACCTGTAGGCATCAGTGTTTATTTATCGAAAAATAAAGGTGATGTGGTGTCTCAGTTAAAATACTCTCAAATCATTGGAAGCCTAATGTACCTAATGAATTGTACTCGTCCTGATATAGCTTATACTGTCAGTAAATTGAGTAGGTACATTAGTAACCTCGGACAAGACCATTGGAAAATTGATCATTCGGGTTTTTAGATATATAAGATTTATCCGTGATCATGGTTTGAACTTTACTCGATATCCAACAGTACTTGAAGGTTATTGTGATGCCAATTGGATATCGGATACTAAAGATTCAAAATCTTCTAGTGGATATGTCTTTACTCTGGAAGGTGCTGTTGTTTCTTGAAAATCCACGAAACAAACATGCATTGCACGATCCACAATAGAATCTGAGTTCATTGCTTTAGAAAAAGCAGGAGAAGAAGTAGAATGGCTTCGTCACTTTTTAGAAGGCATTCCAATGTGGTCAAAACTTGTGCCGGCTATTTGTATTCATTGTGATAGTCAATCTGCAATAGGCAGGGCACAGAATCATATGTATAATGGTAAGTCACGACATATTCATCGTCGACATAATATCGTAAGGCAATTGCTCTCAAATGGAATAATCTCAATAGATTATATAAAATCTAAAGAGAATATTGCGGATCTGTTAACAAAAGGTTTGATAAAAGAGCAAGTGTATAGTTCATCGAAGGGGATGTGATTAAAACCTATTACATAAGATTCATCATAATGGTAACCCCACTTATATGACTAGAGATCCCAAGAACTAAGTTCAGAGGGACAACTAAGTTATGTGTGGCTCGCCAGAAATCACCAAGGCATTAAAATTCCTTATCCATTCCTATGGTGAGAGTGATATCTGCAATATGTGTTGTATGTAGGGGTTTAAGGATAAGCTTAGATTTTAATGATGACTTATATCTTGATTTAGGCATAAAATCAAGATAAGTATAAGAGATACTTACAATAAGAATTATGTATATGAGTATCGAACTGGGGCCGGTTCTATGAGAATGAAGAGCTAAATTCTATAAAACTACTCATGAACAACCAGGAGCGTTCAAGACCAAAATGAACACAACCGTGAGAACCACAGTGTGTTAGAATAGAAGATATTTTGTGTGAAATCTATTGTCTTGGCTTACACAAACGGCTGAACAATTCAAGGCATCGCGTCCATTGGTTAGCTAGTAAGTCCGATAGGTTATCACTAGGGAAGGTTCAAGGCTGAAAGCTATCTATCCTGATACAAGATATTTTCGATTTATAATCTTTCGACAAATTCTATATATTGTTGTATTTCCGTTGTCATCAAATTCTATTTATGTGGGGGATTATTAGAAATGATTTTGAAAGTTTTGGAAAAACAAAATTTTTCTTCAACTTTGGTCTAATTTTTAAGTAGGACCCATGTGTCGAATTTCACGGGTCTAAGTGGTAACGTGTTCTATGCCGCGTTGTGATTCACGTGGTATATTTGGCTGCTCAAAACCATTATCGGGTGAATGAAAAATTGAAGCCAAAGAGAGCTCCATCGAAATGGCGTTTTTGGTGAAATTTCCTAAAGGTTTGAATAATGGTTTGTCTCATATTGATTTGGTGGGAAACTTTAAGTGGGTTTATAAGGCTTGGGGTTGGAACTTGGGGTAGGCCCCAAGGGGCACCTAAGTTTTGTAGAGAGGGAGATTATGGGTAAAGTGGGCTAGACCCATTAGACCCAAAATAAACACAGCACGCGTCGCAAATCTGATTGGCTAGGCTAGGTTGGGGCGCAGGTGCGCGGTGTGTGGTTGGGTTGGGCTTGTCCGACCCAATACCTATCTTTTTTGGGCAAAAAACATTTGAAATTTATTTTCCAAAATTAAATTCTAATTTTTTGAAATTTGAATTTGTCACGACCCACTCCCTGTACCCAAGGGTTCAGCATCGTGATGGCCAGTAACCGAGGTTACCTTCGGCCAAATCTTAAACAGATCAATAAACACAAGCGGAAGAAATATTTAAATGAGGGTACTAAAATAATCATTGGAACGTCTATTTTTATTACAAAATGTATTGACCAAAAAGGCCGATATTTACATATAAAAAATGCATCAATAAAAGTGCTTTGTGCCTACCCCATACGCTGATCCTGACATGTCACCTGAAAGTGGTAAAAAAAAAAACTATAAGCACATGGCAGGGTGAGAAATATTATACTAAGAGCATAAGGGTATAAAATTCACCATGGATCGTTATTGGCTAAAAGAGCTTGATATATAACATACATAGTATGGAAATCATTTGGCATATACCATGGATCATGTAATACGGAAATCACTATACAACCATAACCACGGTACATCACTAAGTGCCAAGCACTACACTGGTCAATGGATCCACGACAAACACTGGACCACAGAGTGGTCAATCACTAAGCCAATGGTTATTTAAGTCTCCCAAGGCGTGGGACTCCGGTTGTGGTGTTCACAAAACATGTTTTCATATAAGGTCAGAGTCAAATATTCTTTAAAAGCAAAACAAACATATCCATGGGTTTCACTTTTAAGCAATTAGGGTTCAAAAATAAAACCACGTAGCTGAAACTTTTATAAAACATAACTTTTATTAATATACTAATAAAACATAAATTATATAAAATAGATTTTGGTAAGTCAAAACATAAGTAAAATACTTTTTGGTAACTCAAGATATAATATAACTCACCTTAACTTTAATACTCCATTATTTCTTTCCACCATCAAAGACCCTCTTAGCTTCTACTACTTTTCCTTTCCTTTATCTTCCTTTCTTTTCTCTCCTTTATCTTCTTTTTCCACAGAGTCAACTTCTCCTTTCCCATATATAGAAAAGGCAGCCGTGGGCACCAAGCCACGGCTGCCACCTGCCACGTGCCACGCTCCAATTCGTTCTTTAACTTAAGTTTATCTAAATGAAGTCAAGCTTGTCAAAACTTAGTTATTTTATACTTTGACTAATAAATTATATTATTTTACAAAATAATACATATTAATACAAAATAAATCATATATATTTTTTCAACTGTAATTAAATAATATTAGTATAAATTCTACAGAATAATTAAAAATCTGGGTTGTTACAATCTTCCCTCTTTTGAAATTTCGTCCTCGAAATTTGTTATATGTGCAAACTATCCGCTGCGCACTCTGATAAATATATATTAGATGATTAATCTGATAGAAAATATTACCTTAAAAAAAACTTTACGAAAAACCACTCACTGTCTAGTTGTCAAAAATTAGTTTGGGCCAA
Organism: Camellia lanceoleosa; assembly: GCA_025200525.1. Classification (NCBI taxonomy): domain Eukaryota; kingdom Viridiplantae; phylum Streptophyta; class Magnoliopsida; order Ericales; family Theaceae; genus Camellia; species Camellia lanceoleosa. The sequence continues at coordinate 123,957,259 of CM045765.1, forward strand.
AATGAGAAATAATGGGTGACTTTAAAAACTTTTCACTCGATGGAAATAAAATGAGACCACAATGATAGAATCATATGTAAGAGTTGAAAAAATTTGAGATGAGCTTTTCATTGATTGAAAATAGTTTATTTTTAAAATTTGAACCCACTTTTAAAAAATATATATATATCGAAATAAATTTTTTTTTAATACTGAACTGAAAATTATATGTATTTAATTATATTATAATTTTGGTAGATGCTTGAACCTGACATCCTTCTTTTCTTTTTCTTCTTTTTGCAATAACAAATATATCCTTCACAAATTATGCACAAAAAAAAAAAAAAAAATTAATATATATATATAATCATATAAAATTATAATATAATTAAATCGATGAACAAAATATAATATTTCAATACTAATTACTCGCTATCTCACTTCTTAAATGTGCATGTGTCCTATGTTCCAATGATTTTTTTTTTTTGTAAACCATTGCTCTGATACCATTTGTCACGACCCGCTCCCCGTATCCAAGGGTTCAACATCGTGATGGCCAGTAACTGAGGTTACCTCCGGCCAAATCTTAAACAGATCAATAAATGCAAGCGGAAGAAATATTTAAATAAGGGTACTAAAATAATCATCGGAACGTCTATTTTTATTACAAAATGTATTGACAACAAAGGCCGATATTTACATATAAAAAATACATCAATAAAAGTGCTTTGTGTCTACCCCACACGCTGGTCCTGACATGTCACCTGAAAGTGGTAAAAAAAAACTATAAGCATATGGCAGGGTGAGAAATATTATACTAAGAGCATAAGGGCATAAAATTCACCATGGATCGTTATTGGCTAAAAGAGCTTGATATATAACATACATAGTACGAAAATCATTTGGCATATACCTCAAATCACGTAATACGGAAATCACTATACAACCATAACCACGGTACATCACTAAGTGCCAAGCACTACACTGGTCAATGGATCCACGACAAACACTGAACCACAGAGTGGTCAATCACTAAGCCAATGGTTATTTAAGTCCCCTAAGGCGTGGGACTCCTATGGTGGTGTTCACAAAACATGTTTTCATATAAGGTCAAAGTCAAATATTCTTTAAAAGCAAAACAAACATATCCATGGGTTTCACTTTTAAGCAATTAGGGTTCAGAAATAAAACCACGTAGCTGAAACTTTTATAAAACATAACTTTTATTAATATACTAATAAAACATAAATTATATAAAATGAGAAATATTATATTAAGAGTATAAGGGCATAAAATTCACCATGGATCGTTATTGGCTAAAAGAGCTTGATATATAACATACATAGTACATAAATCATTTGGCATATACCTCGGATCACGTAATACGGAAATCACTATACAACCATAACCACGGTACATCACTAAGTGCCAAGCACTACACTGGTCAATGGATTTACGACAAACACTGGACCACAGAGTGGTCAATCACTAAGCCAATGGTTATTTAAGTACCCCAAGGCGTGGGACTCCCGTGGTGGTGTTCACAAAACATATTTTCATATAAGATCATAACCAAATATTCTTTAAAAGCAAAACAAATATATCCATGGGTTTCACCTTCACAAATAGAGTTCATAAAACAATTCACGTAACTGAAATCTTTATAAAACATAACTTTTATTAATATACTAATAAAACATAGCTTCTGTAAAATAGATTTTAGTAAGTCAAAACATAAGTAAAATACATTTTGATAACTCAAAGTATAATATAACTCACCTTAACTTTAATACTCCATTATTTCTTTCCACCATTAAAGACCCTCTTAGCTTCCACTACTTTTCCTTTCCTTTCTCTTCTTTTCTTTTCTCTCCTTTCTCTTCTTTTTCCACAGAGTCAACTTCTCCTTTCCCATATATAGAAAAGGCAGCCGTGGGCACCAAGCCATGGCTGTCACGTGCCACGCTCCAATTCGTTCTTTAACTCAAGTTTATCTAAATGAAGTCAAGCTTGTCAAAACTTAGTTATTTTATACTTTGACTAATAAATTATATTATTTTACAAAATAATACATATTAATACAAAATAAATCATATATATTTTTTTCAACTGTAATTAAATAATATTAGTATAAATTCTACAGAATAATTAAAAATCTGGGTTGTTACAAAATTTCAGAAATTAAATTCAAAATGGGCTCTGTTTTTTTCACTGCCCGAACAGATTCAAATTTGTTAAATACAGGTTTTATCCGTTCAAATTTTGAACCCAACAAATTTGTATCTGTTTATTCAAACTGAATAGGTACCATACCTGTTCATTCAAATGTATACTTGTTTAATTCAAATTAAACAGCCACCACTCTATCTATAAATAGGCAGCCCCCCATTTGATGTTTTCACTTCAATTTTCGTCCAAAATATTTTGCAATTTCTCTCTACATTTTGCTGCATGATTTTCTTGTGAGAAAAAGTATAAACACAAAGTGTGAACACAAAGTGTGTTCGTTATGCAAATAATTTGTAGTACTGCTATTATTTGCTGTTGATCATTTTATCCTAGGAGATAGACGTCCACATTTTGAAATCACCGTGGAGAGGACGAATTTGTCTTAAGGACACAGTGTTAAACATTGGACTTAATCAGAAAATTTGTTCAAGAAATTAATTTGGTAAGTAATTAATTAATTTATTATTATTATTATTTTTTATTTTCTGGTTTGATTTTTGTAATCAAACAAACTCTCTCTTTTCCTTTATTTTTTCTGTATTCCGTTTGTTGTTAAGTATACAAACAGAATTTATTTTTCAAATACAGAGAAGATTGTCTAACAAAGAGGTGGGTTGGGCTTTTGAGATCTTGAATCTATGAATTTAGCATTGCTTATTAAGCAGGGATGACGTCTTATCTCAGGCGCTGCCTCTCAGAAACATGTTTTCAAAGCTAAATACTTTCCCGATACTTCCTTTTGGGTAGGTAAAAACTTTGCTTCTGCTTCATGGGCTTGGAAGAGTATCCTTGCAGACCGAAAAGTGTTGAGCATGGTTGGCGTTGGCAAGTGGGTAATGGTTGAAAAATTCAAATTTGGGATTATCCTTGGCTTCCCAATCAATGTACTTTCCGATTGTTAGCACCTAGACCAGATGATACTCACATTAATTTGATGTTTGATTTGATTGATCCTATTTCTATGATCTAGAATCAAGCTCTTCTATTGCATTTCTTAGAAAATATGGCATGTATGATTATGGCTATTCCCCTCAGCTATATGGGGTTGAGGATAAATGAATTTGGCACTTTTCTTTTACTGATGAATTTACAGTTCACTCCGCATATGATCTTGCTTCACAAGTGTGCATAGAGAAACACAATGCTACTCGATTGCTAGGTGAAGCCAGTTCTTCGGGTAACATTCAAGATGTTTGGAAATCAATGTGGAGGCTACCTATTAAGCGAAAAATTCAGCATTTTTTTTGGCGATGTGCACATAATATTCTCCCTACTAATGTTGTTCTTTATTAGCGTAAAGTAAGGGTGCAACTTAGGCGGGCTGAACCCGAGCAACCCGAACCCAGCCTGATTTTTTTTAGGGCTTGGACAAGATATTTTCAAACTCAGTATGGGCTTGGACAAAAATTCAGAAGTCTAAATTAAATTTGGACGGGCTTGGGCAAAGATATCAAACAACCCGAGCAACCCGAAACCCGAATTATACATATATAGATATATAAAAATATTAAATACATATATATATATATATATAAATTATTAGTCATTACATGATATTAAAGTGATTTAGATTATTAAATCATATTGAATATATATTATATATACAAATAACATAAAATCTTACTTTTTTTTATTCTTTTTATTTTCACTCATAAATTGTAAAGACTACTATAACGGCATCTCTCTTACATTATATAAATTATTTGTTTTGATGGTATTAATAATTTTCTATATAAAAAAAATGTAAATAGAGTCAAATTTTAATAATTTAATAATGTAGCTACAAAAAAAAAAAAAAAAAACAATTCGGGCAATTCGGGTTTAACTCGGGCGGAGCTTGGGCAAGTAACCTCAGGTTACAATTCGGGTTTGGGCGGGTTTGGGCAGATCTCAGCATAACTTGGGCTGGGCTTGGACAACCTCCCAATCCAATCGAACCTGCCTGAGTTGCACCCCTAACATAAAGTGTTGACTGATCCATGGTGTCCTCATTGTGGTGTTGAATTGGAAACGATTGATCATCTTCTACTTCGCTGTCCTGATTCACAAATTGTTTGGAAATGCTTTCTGTTTTGATTAGAATGATCTTCAGAAATTACGTTGGATTGTTTCTTTGAGTGGTGGCAATATCTTGAGCATCACCTAGTTAACACGGAGCAAAGGGATAAGGTTATACAATTGGTTTGTTATATTTATTGGGCCCTTTGAAAGTCTCGGAATGCTTGGGTCTTCTCCCAGATTCACCAAATGCCCCCATTCATTTCCAGCTTGGCTGTGGCGGAATGGACTGAATTTTCTGATGTAGTGGCTTTGGATTCACAAGCGCCGACATCATCCTTGCCGAGTGATACTACCGCAACACTGTCCCATGATGTTCCTCCTATTGAGTGTTGGGTGTGTCCTCCTTCTAGATACATCAAACTGAATGTGGATACAAGTACAAGAGAGAGAGAATTTCGTATTGGAATTGGCATTGTGGGGTGGACTTCAATGAGTGAAATTTTGTTGATCAAATCTATTCCTTTATTCCCTTGTCCTTTCCCTAGAGTGCTTGAAGCTCTAGCAATTCAAGAAGCCTTGCAGCAGGTGTTGATTGGCCAAAAGTATATTAGAGCTTCAACGGTGAAATACAACCTCCTCAACACATTTGTGCAAGATTGTCGAACATTAAGTCTTTCTTTCCATTTAGTCTGCTTTTGTTTGGTTCCACGTATTTGTAATGGAGTAGCGCATGATATTGCGCACCATGCTCTGTCGATTGATGAGACTCGAGTGTAAGAAGTTTGTTTTCCATCTTGATGTTTACACTTTCATCAGTTTGATATTGGGTCGCTAGGCTCACCTTCTTCACTTTATGAATAAAACTCTTTTTATTTCTTTGGCAAAAAAGAAAAGAAAAGAAAAGAAAAGAAAAGAAAAGGTAACTTACTGAATAGATTATTTATGTAAAAAATTAATTTAGTAAATATTAATATTTAAATAATTATTTTAATTTTTCTTAAAAATAAATAAATAACCTATTTTCAAAATACATTTACGTCAGACAACTACTGATATCCAATTAATTTAAATTTTTTTTATGAATAACTTGCTAAAAAAATTTTAATAAACAATTTAAATCATAAAATTAAAGTAAGATACGACCTATTGAAAGAGCACAAAACCTGTTTATGTGCCTTAGACACAACAGCAACCCTACTTTCCAGGAGTACACATCAAAATATTTTTCTAGAAATAAGAGTTGCTTTTATTCGGAATATAATTTTAAAATGTCTAACATAATTTTTTTTCCCTTAATAACTATTACATACTGTATAATTTAGTTATTTAGAGGGGTGTCCCATTGACTGTCCAAACTTCATCTGCACCCAATAATTTTTCAAACTTCATTGGGAAGTTGACCCCAATATTTTATACGAATGTTTCATACATTGCATCTTCATTATAATAAACAAAGTAGAAATTGACTACAATAGAAAAGTAGTGGTTTTCTAGTGTCTAACTAATAAAAAAAAAATTGAACATTTAATTATAAAAAATAAAAATAAATTTACTTATTTTAAAAATATTTTTTTAACCTTTCCTCCTCCCACTCGCTCCGTCTACTATCCACTGCCACCACTCATCACCACATCCGGTCCCCTCAACCATGCCATTTAACATAACAATGGAAATTTTATTATCAGAAAAGAAAATTTTACTATCAAAATTTTTATATATTTTTTTTATCAATAAAAGAAAATTTTATTAAAATAAAATAAGAATAGGTACAATCCTGAAACATCTACTCATGGTTACTTGTACTCCCTCATTGTACTTGTACTCCAAGAAATCTAAAGATGGCATCAATGCCCCTTTTTCTTGAAGCATGGTATGGTATCTTCCTTGTTTTTATTTTTATTTTTCTACTACACGTTCATCCCATTTAAAAAAGGGTCCTGTTATGGTGTGCAATCCTTTAACATTACACATTATATGCAACCAACACAAAAAGTGTAAGTGTAAGGTATAAACATAAAACAGGACGGCAAACAGAAAGGCGTAAGTGTAAAGTGTAATTTGCACACTTAAAAAAAGACCTTTAAAAAATGATTATTTTAATTAATTTTTTAATTTTATATAAAAATATATAAAAAAAAAGGGCGAATTACACTAAAGATTTCTATAATTTGAGACTTGTATCATTTTGATCTATAACTTTTCAATTGTGACACATTTAATTCTGAATTTTAAATTTTATTTCAAATAAGGACAATTAAATATACCATTGCTTAATTTCAATGGCAAAGTTATCAATTTGACAAAATATAAACTAATTTGACAAAAATAAATGTTAAAAAAATATGTTTTCATTTTTAAAAATTATTTCTATTCACCAAAGAGAAAAATTATATAAAATTGATAAATATTTTACACATTTATTTATTTTTTTACTAAATTAATTTTTATTATGTGTTTGGATGATAATCATGTAATAAGTGATTTTTTTTTATTTTCATTAAATGTTTTTAGTTTTTGATTTTTTTTATTTAATGGATTGGTTGACAAAATATAAACTAATTTGACAAAAATAAATGTCAAAAAAATATTTTTAATTTTTAAAAATTATTTTTATTCACCAAAAATAAAATTATATAAAATTGATAAATATTTTACACATTTACTTTTTTTTTTTACCAAATAAATTTTTATTATGTGTTTGGATGATAATTATATAATAGGTGGTTATTTTTATTTTCATTAAATTAATTTTTATTTTTTCAAAAGTAAAATATGGCGACAATTTTGATATCATTATTAAACCAATACATTAAATCAAAAAAAATCAAAAACTATAAACATTTCATATATTAAATATACCGATTACATATTAAGAACTTAACAACTATCCATTACATGATCATCATCCAAACACATAACAAAAATTAATTTGGCAAAAAAATAAATAAATGTGTAAAAGATTTATCAAGTTTACATAATTTTATCTTTAATGGGTAGAAATAATTTTTAAAAATTTAAAAATATTTTGTTGACATTTATTTTTATCAAATTAGTTTATATTTTATCAAATTGGCGACTTTACTTTTGAAATTAAGTAATGGTATCTTCAATTATCTTTATTTAGAACAAGATTCAAAATCTAAGATCAAATATGTCATAATTAAAAAATCAAAAATTAAAGTGACACGAACACCAAACTATAGAAATTGTTAATGTGATTCACCCTATAAAAAAAAAAAGGGAAAGATTCGTAGTGACTTTTGGATTATAAACTCAACGCTCCAAACATAGCCTAAATTTCATCACGTTTACGCATATATGATATAACACGTTTCATATTTTATTATTGAGGACAAAGACTTTTGACCATACAAATCATGATTATGCCCCAATTCCACTCTTTTTTGTTTGTGTATGAGTTACATATATACACACACACACACACTAGTAAAATTGCACGGCTACTTGCACATGTTATTATTATTATTATTATATATTTTGATTTTAACTTTTAAATTTAAAGTAGTGTTTGTTTTAATGAAATAAAAATATAATAGAATGATTATTTTGTTGAGGTTAAAAATAATAATTTCATTTCATTTCATCTAATTAAATGGCATTTGGCTTTAATTTTACTTAATTAAATATTATTTGAAATTATTATTAAAAAATAAGATTATTATTTATGGAATTAAATGGAATAAAAGATTAAACAATTGAACCGTTAATATTATAAAATTCGTCCAGCATATCATTTATTAAAAAACTTAAGTTAATCGGATATTTGTAATCTCATGATCAAGTCTTAGTTATTTTAAAACAAATTATCAAAATTATGCTAACTTTTTATTTTTTTATTTTTTTATTTTTAAACAAATGAGGTTTTGTTATGGAATTACAGATATCCAACAAATTTGATTGAATGTTCAAATTAGAAAGAAAATTCTATGAAAATATATAAATTAATTGAGTTAATTAGGTTGATCACTTGTGCATTATTTTTTGTGAGAAAGATCACACGACTCACTATGTGTATTGCAATTTCATACTGTGTGAGAGTACCATTTAGACAATATCACATAATAAATTCAACATATTTAATATTCAATTTATTATTAGAATAATATTATCAGAACTGATTGGGGGCTCGAATGCACGAGCCCTGAATCCCCCGAATATCCCATTTAGGTAAAAAAAAAAAAAAAAAGAAAACAGAAAATAAAAAAAAAACAGTTTTCCAAAAAAGGAAATTAGGGGGATTAGGGAGAGAAAAATTAGGGGGATTTTTCATTTTCCTAATATTATATGCAACTTTGTTCATAGTAATTACAATATGGATATTCACCCTGTTGCAAAATGACAGTAATTTTATTACAAAATTTTATAACCTTAATCACAAAATACAATCTCGTCACAAATTAACGTAACAAAAAATATCATAACTAAGTCACAAACTTTTATAACATCAACTACAAAATTGTGGATAGTTTGTTATGTTAATTTGTGATGAAATTACGTATTTTATGATTAATATTATAAAATTTTATAATAAAATTACACAAGTGTGATAAAATATATATAGTGTGCAGTCTTAAAGGGTACACACTACAGACTTTTCCTATAAATATATAGAGTATATGGTGATCTGTTTTTCATTTTTATTTTTTTAATCTTTTTATTATTATTAAATAATATGGTAATGGGCCCAATTCCTTAACATATCCACGTGGTTGATGGCAAATTCCACAATAAGACATAAATAACAAACGAAGCAGTGCATGATTTTGGGAAAGTGGCAAAAAACACGCCTGCAAAATCAAAGCACCGCTTATATATATAGATATAATAAAATAAAATTACCATATAATCAAAATAAATATTCAAAAAAATTATGATGTAGATTTGAATTTTATTGAATATATATATAGCTATATATTTTTTAAAATATGTGCATTAAAAAATAATTGTTAAGGTCAATCACCAACATTATCCTGGTCAATGGGCCAATGTTGGGTCTACCATTCACCAAGTCATTGTTTGTAATATCTATCCATTATGCTTCAAACGGCCAACATGGACAACCCAACAAATGGGCCTTAAAACTTAAGCTCCCACGTGGCCTAATTTCTTGTCTTTCAAACACCATAAAAAGACAAAAAAAATCCTAAAACATAAAAAATTATTTGTCTAATTTATGAAAATCAAACAAAATCGATTTTGTGAAAATCCTAAACCTATTAGGTTTTGGGTTTTGAGTTTTGAATTTTGAATTTTGAAATGAGTTTTCAAAAATCCTAAACAAATAAGTTTTGAGTTTTGAAAAATTGATTAAAAAAAAAAACCAAACGGAGCCCAAGTCTCTTCAGTTAACTATTTAGTTTTTAGTTTTTAATTTATATATATAAAAAAAAGAAACATATTTTTGTTTATTTTTATAAAAAATAAAAAAAAACAATTATTTGGTATACAAAAGTATTTTGAAAATAAATAAAAATAAAAATAGAGAAATATATTTGATGAGTTGCTAGAGTTGGTTGCTGAAAATGGAGGGTGGATAGATGTGGTGGAAAATAGTGGGTAGTGGCTGGAGGTGTCTGCCCGGAGTTAGTAGTCAAATGTCAGCAGAGGTCACGAAGTGGCCAGAGATCATGACAATGACCACCCACCCGTCGAAGAGCTGCTGAAGATTGACTGAAGCTCACCACCCACCGACTATGGGTGGTGGTGGTTAGTGGTCGATAGCAGTGGGTGGTGATCGAATGTGATGAATAAAAGAAAATAAAAACTTATTTTAAAAATAAGTAAACCTATATTTTTTTGTGTTTTCAAAAATTTTGAAGATGAAAACAATATCAAGCAAGTTTTCATTTTTATTTTTTAAAAAATAAAAGCAACTACAAAAAAAAAAAAAAAAAAAAAAAAACATTAACAAACCAGCCAAGTTATCCTCTTCAGGTTTTAATTTTGTGGCCTAAAAACAAATACCCAAGTTCTTGTCTTATAAAGACCTAAATTTACAATTTACAATGTAACTAATTGTAAAAATGGCTCAAAATTTCAACCAATTAAAGCCTTTCTTAGACCCAAATTTCAGTCTTAGGCCTCGTTTAGGAACCTTCATTTTTAACCAAAAAGCCAAAAAGTTACATTAGCCAAAAAGCCAACAACTCATACCAAAAAGTCAAAGATTCTATTTTCTCTCTACTTTTTGCACATCTTTTCGTAAAAAGTCAAAAAGTCATCCCAAACATACTAATTTTTTTTAGCTCATATTTTAGTCAAATAGTTAAAAAATTACTAAATTAGCCTGTTCTCAAACGAAACCTTAATGCGGTCCAATACTTATCTTCATATACCTTTTCATAAGCCTGTAAAAAGCTCAATCTTTTCAGCGCTATTCAAGGCCTGCTGCTTAAAATTCTAACAACAAAACCCAACTTGGGCTAGTAAATTAAGACCCAAGTTCTATTCTAGATCTACAATTGACTTGACTCCGATTAGATCTGTACATAAATTTGGATACATAACCCACTCAAATGGATGCAGTTACAATTCCTGTGAATCTAATGTTTCATTTATTTCGACAAAAAATATTTTCTGATTTTTTTTTTTGAAAAACATTTTTTTATAATTCTTTTATTATATAGAAAGCGTTTTCTTTTGTTTGGTTGTATTTTTGAAATTAATGTGTTAATAGTTGCATTAGTGGTAGTGGTAGTGGTAGTAATAGAGGTGAAAGTGGAGATGTTGGGGCAATGGTGGTGGTAGTGATGATGGTGGCAACGGCAATATTGGTGTGATGGTGGTAGTAGTAATGAGGTAGAGATGATGGCAGTAGGGCGGTGGAGGTGGTGGCAGCTGCCAGCAATGGTGATGATAGTGGTTGTGGCTATGGTGGTAGTGGTGGTAATATGGTAGCACAGATAAAACTTTGGCTCAAAAAATATTTTCCGCCTTTTAAAAATAGGAAACATTTTTCGTCTAATTAGGTTTATTTTCCATTGACTATATAAAATATTTTTCTTTGTACCAAACGGGAGAAAATGCAAAAAAATATTTTCCGACCAAAAAAACAAATCATAAATATTTACTTAAAATCCATTCAAATGTTTTTTTTGTTTTTGTTTTTGTTTTTGTTTTTGTTTTTGTTGTTGTTGTTGAAAAATATCTCAAATTTTATCTTGAACTATGATGGACTTAATTTTGATTCGGACTTGTTTTTTTGATTTAGATACGTAGACAACTCTCTCAAATGAGTGTAGGCACAATAAATAAAAGTTTTAGGGATTTATTTATTTATTTTTGTTATCTTTAAAAGTGAAAATTTTATTACAAAAAATATTTAGGGATCAATTCCTACTGTTGTAAGGATAACCAATAAAAAGTCAAAAATGATTTTTAGAGACACTTTTTAAAATATTGCTAATAAATGCACTTTTAGAAACAAAATAATTTGGTCCAAAAAATGTTTAATTTTGAAACAAAAATTTTAGTTCCAAAAAGATTGTAATTCATCACTAAATGTCGAATTTTGTCCCTAAAAATACAATAATGTTACTTTTAATGACAAAAATATTTTGTCCCTAAGAAAGAGTAGGACCCCAATTAATACTTTGGACTCCCCATTTTTTTATTTTTTTATTTTTATTACAATAATAACCTTAAATGTAATTATTAAAAGAGACATATTTTGAGACACCTCATCTCACAATTAAACTCACACACCCACTAAATCATAATATAGGGTTTATGAGAGAACCAGTTCCACCACCCACATGCTTAAAAACCTTCAATGTGACAACCTCAAATTGCAAATCACAATTAATTATGTGATTATTAGTAATTATGTTATAAGCCATGTGATTAGTTGTGAATTATCCGTCTAATTTGATGAATTGTGTGTATCTGTTTGAATTGAAGAACTATTTGTTCTAATTTCTGTTTAGAATTTGAAATTGAGGACTTAAATGATTTCAAAAACTAAAATTAACTGCATGAATAGACTAATTAGAATTTTTAGAATCATGTGACAATTTTATTGAAAATTGATTCAGAATTAATTAATTAGATTTAATTGACTTCATATATATATCTATAAGAACCTTAGTGGGTATTGTTGGAGTCAAAATTTGAGAAAGAGAGAGAGAGAGAGAAAACCCTAGAGAATTCTAGAAAGAAGATGAAGAAGAAGAACAAGGGAGACTTGATGGAGATCTTCACAAATTATCCATCTAAGGTAGGATTTCTCTCATAATTTCTTAGATTTGAGTCATGTACACTCCTATCCTCTTGAATTTAAGCTTAATTAAGAAAGACATTATGCTTGATTAAGAGAGTGTGTGATGTAAATTGAAGTAGAACATCTATAGGTACTTGCATGGTTAGATTTGAAGAATTTAGCTCAAGATTTTGGCATATTTTCATGAGATTCATGTTTTCTTGCATGTTTTATGAGAATTGAGGAGGAAACTCCATGAGTTTTCAAGATTTGAACTCAAACTTATATGCTTTATGATTTTGTACTCTAAGTTCAAGGTTTTGAATTCTTACATGGAAATTTGAGTTTTGTTTGAGGTTATGACTTGAGTTTGAAGTTAGAAATGTTTAATTCAAGTCATTTTTAAAGGTTTTGAGCCTTGATTTGCATAAAAGTGAAGTTGGATTTTAAAAAGAATGATCTTCCATGTAAAAGCAAATTTTCTGACAGCTTTTGGCCCAGAACCGCACATGCGGAATACAGAGCAAAGAAAGATGAACATTCTGCCAAAATTACACGTGTGGGTGCACGTGCGGCCAGTTTTCCCGCATGTGCGGTTTTCAGGACAGATTTTCGATTTTGTTTTCTCTTCATTTTTCTGACTTTCGGACCTCCGTATGTATGGTTTTCAAGTGTTTTCATATGCATTTGCATTGCATGAAACAAGGAAAATAAAAGAACGAATAGGTATAACTGAACGAATAAGTAACAGGTGAAATGAATGACATGTAATTTTGAGATGTTGTGCTTGGTTATGTGTCTGTAGGTTGAACTATTGAAGTGTATCATCCGACCATGCACTGTGAGTAACATTACTGTAAAGATATGTTTATATGAAATATATTTGAAATGCTATTTGATATGTCATGTTTCTGAAACGTTATTTGCTTAAGTGAACAAATATCTAATACCTATTATGGCATCCAAAGAATGGTCCCAAATCATGGGGGACAACATATTAATGCAGGTCCATGACATCTATGTGATTACGAGATCTCGTTAGCCACTTGTCAAAGTGGTGATATGTTTAATCGGTATTCGGAACCGATTACTCTAGTTGGAAGATGATATGTTTTGTTATGTTGGATGTACCATTATTATGTTTAGATATGAAAATGATTGTGATATGATTTGTTTTATGGATATGATATACTTGGAATTTGTTCACTAACCTCTTTACTTTAATATTATTCACTAGGTTTTAGCTCACTGTGTGTATATATATGTAAAGGTGAGCGGCATGAAGAGCAAGCCCAGAAGGAACCCTTTAGCCAAGCCACTGTTTAAAGCCTTTGGAGTTTTGTTTTGGTGCCTTTGAGTTGAGGCTTGGTCTAGAAGACCGTTGTCAAGTTTTTGATAATGTATATGTTTTGTACCTGTTGAGATGTATGTATTACTGAATGGGTAGATTAACATAATTATTTTATATGTATACATGTATATAAATGTTTTTGTACAGGATGTGATGCATGTAATACAAGGTGGGTAAATTAACGGTTTGTGCATGTATTATTCCATATAGAATCACGGCTCATTGGACTACTTGTTATATCTTTGTATATTATTGGCATTCGCCAGCCCTGTTACTGTATTACCGTTAAGCAGGCCTTTGGTAATCATGGATTACTGGCCAGTTACGACATTAAACCTATAAGGGTGGATTTGGGTCGTGACACTCAAACCTTTTAAAACCCTTCAAAACCCTCTGGCGGGCTAGTCTTTTGTTAGTTTCTGATGACAACTATTCGACAATACACACTTCTCTAATAATTCGATAGTGAAAGTTTTTTTGACAATCCCAATGCCATAAGATGAATGGAGTATCAAACTTAGAGGAAGTTTACAATGTGGATGATGTTCATAGTTCAAAGAAGGTTGACCTTGTAATGATAAGTATTTACAAAAACACAAAAAAATGGTAAAAATGTTATGGGAATTGAACAATAATTTCTCTAAATCAATTTTGCAGAATAATGATATTAAATAAAACTGATTTTGAAAATAGATTTTATATAGTTTGATAAAATTATATATATATACATATAATAGAATATTGGAGAAGAAGATTCAGAAAATAGCCTGTATAATTGTGAGAGGCATGTCAAAGATGCAATTCTAAAGTCATTATGCGCTCTCTCCGTGCAAGTTCTAATGATCATAAACGATTCCAAGATATAACCCAAAAACTCACATGGATTTGACACAATGCATAGTTGCACCAGATGGATTTGTCAAGTCTGTATCGGTTGCCCAGAAATATGGAATATAGAAAATACAGTAAAGAGGGAAGAGAGAGAGAGAATCAGAAAACGCTGTATATGTTTTTGCCTGAGTTAGAGTCTTGTATATAAAGACTCTTTGATGTCTGTTGGGAACAGACACATCCTTTACTTTTGAATTCAAACACTTTTTGAATTATAAATAAACATGTCTGTTGGGGAAAAAATATATATATATAAATACAAATAATATAATATAATAAAATAATAAATAAATACAAATAAAGTTTTGAAAATTTTATGAAATCTCCGACAATCGCCCATAAGATTCAAAACTTTGTAAAACCATCAAATAAACACAAAAATAATAATGATAATAATATGGGCAACTCTAAAACCATATAATTGGTGTAGGTGTTTTTCAAATTTAAATGTCACTTAATGTTAACAGTTTTATTCTGAAAGAATCTTAGTGAACCAGGTCTTGAACTAAATCTTTTTTACTAGAATTCAATATGTCACACGTATGGTATGATACATAACTGTGACGCAGGTTAGCACTATTAGCAGCCATGTGCTCAATCTTGATTCCTCGTGAGAGTTTTAGAGAACAGCTCTATTCCTACAGTTATGGCGTCACGACGCTTTTACTTAGGTAAATCCTCCAAAGATAGAAGTGATAGATATCTATCTTGCGAGAGTATGCCCGTCTTGGATTCATTTAGAGTAAGCATTATTCTTTAACCATCACATTTATATCAGCACTGATATCTTAAAGATGAGCAGGAGAACATAAACAACAAATTTAATAAAAGTCTCCTTATTTAAAGTGATGGAATATGAGTCAATCTATAAGGATTGTTCCTACCTATTAAACTTCCTTAATAGGATCTCCAATCACATAAGTCGGATTACTTTCTTAATTGACTCCTTATGGGTTTAGGCCCATTCTCCTCGATAAATCTAATACTACACTCTTAAATAAACCTTTTGTGAATTGATCAGCAATATTCTTTTTCGATTTCACAAAATTTAAAGATACAACATTTTTTATTCACCAAACTTTTTATAGATTTATACCTTACTTGCATATGCCTATTCATCTTTTTATTAGTATATGTTTGTCTCACAAGTTCTATTACAACTCTGTTGTCATAATGTATGGAAATAGCATGTATAAGATTTTTGGAATATCGAGGAATAAATTTTTAATCCATTCAGCTTCAGTACACATAGAATCTAAGACTATATGTTCTGATTTTGTTGTACTTCAAGAGATAACAGTTTGTTTCTTAGAACCCCAAGATATTGTTGCTCTGTTTAACACAAACATATACCCAGTAGAAGACTTAACATCTAAGCTATTTGTTATCTAATTAACATCGCTATGACTTTCTACCACATTAGGAAAATCACTAAAGCAAAGTGAATAATCTAGAGTTCTTTTTAGATATTTAAAAATTCTTTCCACAACAACCCAATGATCTATATTAGGGTTATGAGTGTATCTACTTAATCTCCCATTAGCATAGGCAATATTCAGTCTAGTCTTATTAGCAATATAGAGAACTGATACAATAATTTGAGAATATCTAAGTTGAGATATAGGTGCACCATTTTTTTTCTTTAAATTCATGCTAGGATCAAAAGAAGTTGAAACAGGTTTGAGATTACAATAATCGAACTTTTTTAACATCTTCTAAGATTCTAGATTGATTTAATGTAATACCTTTGGTTGTTTTCTCTAATTTCATATCCAAAATTATATAAAATTCTCTTAAATCTTTCATATCAAATTTTGAAGACAAATAAGATTTCACATTTTTAATTATCTCTAAATTTGTTCCAAATAATAAGATATCATCAATATATAAACACGAGATAATACAATCTCCATTATCTTCTTTAAAGTATACACATCTATCATATTCATTGATCCTAAAACCATATTCTAGAATTACCTTATCAAACTTTTCATACCACTGTTTAGAAGTTTGCTTAAGTCCATACAAAGATTTAACTAATTTGTAAACTTTATGTTCTTGTCTTTTAATCACAAAACTTTCAGGTTGCTCCATATAAATTTCTTCATCTAAATCTCCATTCAAAAAAGCAATTTTAACGTCAATTTGATGAATTTTTAAATTATAAATGGATGGTAGAGCAATTATGATTCTACTGGTTGTAATCCTAGAAACAAGTGAATAGGTGTTGAAATAATTTATTCCTTTCTTTTGTGTAAATCCCTTGGCTACTAATCTTGCCTTATATTTATCTATGCTTCCATCAGGTTTTAATTTCTTTCTAAATACTCATTCGCAACCTATAGCTTTACTTCCTGGAGGTAGATTAGTCAACTTCTAAGTATTATTTTGAAGTATTGATTTAATCTCACTATTAATGACTTCCTTCCAAAATGGTGCACTAAGGATGACATAGCTTCTGTAAAAGTATTTGATTATCCTTTAGTTAAAAATGTATAAAAATCATCTCCAAAGTTTTTTTCTATTCTAGTTCTCTTACTCCTTCTAGGTTCTAAGTCTACATGTTCAGAATCATCTCTCATAACATTAGTACTACTAGCAATGGATGTTCCATCTACAACTTGATTTGAGATCCTAGTTTTATATGAAAAAATATCTTCAAATAATGTAGCTTCTCAATATTCAATTATTGTATTATTAGTAATTTCACTAATTTTAGAATTTATTACTAAAAATCTATTAGCACTACTATTTTGAGCATATCCTAAGAAAACAACAGTTTTAGGTCCTATTTTTTTATGTTTAGGTTTTGAAATTGCTACCTTTGCTAAACACCCCCACACTTTCAACATTTTAAGATTAGGTACTCGTTTTTTTTCAGATTTCATATGGTGTTTTATCATTATCATTCACAATTACACTATTTAATATAACACAAGCAGTGAGTATCGCTTTCCTCCATAAGCTCTGCAGTAAACCAAAACTAATAAGCATTGCATTTATTATATCCATTAGAGTTCTATTTTTTCTTTCAACTATTCTATTAGATTGCAGAGAATAAGGTGGGGTTACCTCATGAATAATTCCATGTTCTACACAAAAATTACTAAGAGTACCCTCATGATATTCGCCTCCTCTATCAGATCTAAATTTCTTAATCTTCATTTCTAATTGATTTTCAACTTCATCTTTGGTTTTAATTAAATATAAGTAGCAAAACCTAGAACAATCATCTATAAAGGTTACAAAATATTTATTTCCTGCTCTAGTTGGTGGTCTATTATAATCACAAACGTTACTATGTATAAGGTCTAGGAGTTGTGAATTTCTTTTTTACAGATTTATAAGGTTTCTTAGGTTGTTTTGCTTGCACACATATTTCACATTTACGTTTGACATCAATAGGTGACTTAGGTACTAATTCTAAATCCATCATTTTTCTAATTTTCCTTAAATTCACATGTCCAAATCTTCCATGTCACAAATCACAAACTTCAATATTCAAAATATTATGAGAGATATTAGTAATTTCAAAAGATACATTTACTTTAAATAAACCATCACATACAAAATATTTTCCAATAAAAATATTGTTTTTACTTATTACAATTTTATTCGATTCCATTACAACTTTGTAACCTAATTGTACTAAACACGATCCACTAATAAGATTTCTTCTAATTTCAGGAACCTATCGCACATCTTTCAAAGTTAAGATATTTCTAGAAGTCATCTTTAAATCTATAACTCCTATGCCAAGTATCAGTATGACTGATCCATTCCCCAAAGTTTACATTTTCTCCACTTGATTTTTGGAAAGTTTTAAAATAACCACAATCAAACACACATGTATATTGGCCCTAGAATCTAACCACCAATCTTGATATTCAAAAATAGAATTAATTTCAGGATTATACCTAAAAGATGGTTCAACAACTTCTTCGTTCTCCAAAATTATATTCACTTGAACATTATGACCTTTAGTATTTTGCTTCTTGTTGAACCTTAATTTATACTCCTTACTCTTCTTAAAGAAGCAATCCTTAGCATAGTGATTGGCTCTCCCACACACATAGCATAACCTTTTGCCACCCTGTTGTCCCTTAAAATTATTAGTATTGGCTTGGTAGTTGTTATTATGGTGGTTGCTATTTTGACCTTTAGGTTTAAACTTAAGGTTGTTCTTAAAATTTTTACCTTTAGATCGAAAGTTATTCCTATTAGTGAAACTATTTTTATTCCTATTCTCCACCAAAATTACCTTAGGAGTTTTCTCTTTTTCAGTTTCTAGATTTGATCTGTGTTTCTCTTCCATCGTAAGTGTATTGATTAGTTGAGTTAAAAATAGATCTCTTTGCCTAAGATGCTTAGCAATGTCATTCCAAGATGGGGGTAATTTATCAATAAGGCAAGACACTTTAAATTCCTCACTAAAAGTTGTCCCTTCCTTTCTAATTTTCTGAGTAGTTCTTGAAATTCATGTATTTGGTCTCCTACAAATTTTTAATCTTTCATTTTATACCCATTAAAATTAGAGACAGTGAATCTATCAATACTAGCATCTACAGTTCTATATTCGGTCTCTAAGATTTTCCTTAGTTCTTTACTAGTCAAGTTGGTTGACTAATACGCATCATACAAATGGTCAAATAAGACACTAAGAATTCTGTTATAGCAATGAAATTCAATTTGTTCAATGACAACCAAGATCCAACAAAATCTTGATTTTTTATGGCAGACATAAGACCCAACATGGTCAACCAATATTTTGTTCGTTTTTGTCATCTTTCAAAAAAATTTCCATTAAAATTTTTAGGTTTCATACTAACAGTTTTTCTAAATTAGCCATTTTAACTATTTAAAGAACAAGAGAGCAAAATAGTATATTAATTTGTAACAAATAACAGCCAAACTGATACTAATGTTATTATGAGTGTAAATTTAATTCCCAACGATTTTAAGAAGATATATACTGGTAAATTAGTATTTGATACAGAACAAATCCTAATGTGATACATGAAACTTATAATATAAATATTCAAATAAATAGTTATGATATGTAATGTATAAAATATAATATATTATAGGATAAATAATTTATGATCTTTATGCTTATCATAAAACAAAACAATGAACAATGCCAATTAAATATTACCCAAAAATATTTACGTGCAACTTCCAAGGTAAATCTAATAGAATCAATATATACACAAGTCAATGTAATCAAATAATGGACCAATTTCTGAAATATAAAAAACAATTTGATGTTTACCGAATTGCTTGAAAAATAATTTTAGAAACAATTTTTAAGGTGTTACAGATTTATGCAACAGATTTGATCGATAATAAATTTCAAAAAATAGTTTAACAGGGTCTATTTAAAGCCAACAAATCAAATTATAAAATAAAGATAATGAAAAATTTGAATGTTTTACAGAATTAACGACTTTAGATTGTTGTGAGAATTGAACAATAATTTCTCTAAATCAATTTTGCAGAATAATGATATTAAATAAAATAGATTATGAAAATATATTTTATGAAGTTTGATAAAATTATATATATATATATATACATATAATAGAATACCAAAGAAGAAGATGAAGAATAAGGTCCATAAAATAACTTGTGTAATTGTGAGAAGTATGTCAAAGGCACTGTCCTAAAGTCGTTATGCGCTCCCTCCGTACATGTTCTAACGATTACAAACGACTCTAAGATACAACTCATAAGCTCACAGGGATTTGACACAATGCACAATTGCACCAGATGGATTTACCAAGTCTGTATTGGTTGCCCAAAAATATGGAATATAGAAAATACAAAAAAGAGGAGAGAGAGAGAGAGAGAGAGAGAGAGAGAGAATCAAAAAAACATTGTATATGTTTCTGCCTGAGTTAAAGTCCTGTATATAAAGACTCTTTGATGTCTGTTAGGAACAGACACACCCTTTGCTTTTGAATTCAAACACTTTTTGAAATATAAATAAACATGTCTGTTGGAAAAAAAAATACAAATAATATAATAAAATAAAATAATAAATAAATACAAATAAAGTTTTGAACCTTTTAGGAAATCTCCAATAGAAAATAGTTTGACTGTTTTTGGGTTCTGAACTCCTGAACATATGCTAAAAAATAATGGCAATACATGGCCGAACTAAAGGGGATAGTTTAGCAACGTCTAACCGAATATTATTCATATGCTCGACACGTACAATGTAATTTTAATGTATACTTATTTTTTGATTAGATGATGAATACTTTAGTTTTATTTGTTAATCGAACTAGCTGATGCATACTGATTTTTGTTTGTTAAATTTTGATGAGTCAAACTTGTTTACGGACATGGAACTTTACATTTTTATAATGTTCGGACACAGGTTTGAACATGTACATATTATTCGGTAACACAAGTCCGAACATGGGTAATTTGTTCGACAATATGGCGGTAGAGAGATCAACGGCAGAAAGAGGTCGATGGCGGAGAGAAGTTGGCTGTGAGAGATAGCTTGTGATAGAGATTGATGGCGGAAATAGATTGATGGCGAAGCTCTGTCAATGGTGAGAGGAAGCTTGAGTTCAACGGTGAGAGTTCAATAGTTGACTATGAGAGGAAACTTGAGTTCAATGATGAGAGTTCAATAGTTAAGGGTTTTGGGAGATGAAAGGTATTTAAGGAAGTGTGCATTTTGGTGGGTGTGATATTTTTAGAAGGATATTTTTGATATTATTTGAGGGATTCTTAGAAATTTTTAGGGTTTTGAATTTTGTTGGTGGAGTCCAAAAAAATAGATGATTCAAAGTATTAATTAGGATGCTAATAGCAACATTCTTAAAAAATTATTTTGTTCTCAAATTTTTATTTTTAAAATCTAAATTTGTTATTGTTGACACCATAATTTTAACAATTTTAAATAAAAATAAAAATAATAATCAATAGTAAATAATAGACAAATAAAGATAAATAAAAACAAACAAATAAATACAAAAGAAAATTGGTGATAAGTCCAATTTAGAGAATGTATGAGACATTAGATCCAGTAGATATTTTTTTGCTAGTGAGAGGTTCACGTTTTGTGAAATAGTTTGATGAGAAATCTCGTAGGATATTTTGTTTCCAATTTTACACATTGACTTTTTTTTATTTGTTAGACTTTTTATTGATTATCTGTTCAATTTTTTTCCTATCTGTTCAATTTTTTTATCCTATCTGTTCAATTTTTTTTACCCTATCTATTTATTTTTTTAACCTTTTCAATTCAAATTTCCCTTATCTGTTTAAATATTTGTCTAAATAAAATTCTATCTGTCCAATTTTTTGTCCATATATCCAATTTTTTGTATATCTGTTCAATTTTCCATCATATTTGAATGTATTTATTATTTTCTCTATTGAAAATCAATTGTAACAGATCTATTGAAAACAAATCTGTTCTATCTATTCAAAATTCAACTTTGGATTTCAACATAGATTTAGATTTCAAATCCAACACAAATTTGGATTGCAAATTCATCATCATCATCAACAACAACAACTACCAAAAAAAAAATAAATAAATAAATTTGAACAGATAAAATTCAAAGCACAAAACAAAACATAATAGATAAAATTTAATTTTACAACAACAAAACAAAACAAAACACAAAAACAAATAAAATCACAAATACAGATCTAACACAAAAAAAGAAAAGAAAAAGAAAAAGAAAAAAAAATGTTAACACAAATCTAACACAGATCATCATAAAACACAAAAACAACTACACCCATTCTATTAGGACATCTCCAACGATGTATCAAAATTTTCACTAAATTTGAGTAAAAGATCCATTTGATATCAAGTGTTCCACCGAAGGTTTTTGAAGCTTCATCAAAGCATCGATCGAGCGGGCGGAAGATCGGGTGGATGTTCGACCAGTTGATCAACTAGTGTAAAATTTTCACAAATTTTTGCCTTAAGGTGGTTATCCAAAAGACATCTAGTGGTGAAAATCCAACGGCTATGAGTTGTGATTTGATAAAAGGTAGATCGATCCTCAATCTGATGAAAGATTTGGTAAACCATTAGAACAGCAAAAAATATGTTTTTTTTTTTTTTATTATCAAAGATGGTGTTATATGCTTTATATGTATGTATATATATAATAGATAATCACAAATACAAAGCATTTTGAGCCCTCCAAGTTCAACAAAAGAAACAACCATCACTAGTATTCAAACCACGGTGTGTATATAAAATATATGAACTAAGGGCATCTCCAACGGTTCGCCAAATATTTCATCAAATCTGAGTAAAAATATGACGAATTTCTCTATTTGATATCAACCACTCCAACGGTAAACTACTATAGCTATCAACAAAACACAGGTTGTCCGGGGAGATGACCGGTCGATTATCCAGCCGGTCGACTGGCAAGAGCAAATGAAATTTTTTTCCCTCAATTTCTGTTTCCCTCAATTCCTTTGCCATTACTTTTCCCCTCCATTAAATCTTTTCCATTTCTTTTTGGCTCCATTAATTATTTCTCTAAAAAAACATATATAAACAGATTAAACCATGTACTATATAAACCAAATAAACAACGTTGTATCTGAAACGAACTATGACTGAAAAACGGAGCATAATGACTAGCTCAACTTCTTATTTGTTCACTGATTTTTTATCCTCTTCTTCTTCCTCATCCTCTGATGATAAAACTGATGATGAAAAAATTGTTGCACTTCTAGGTCTTTATGAGATAAATAATGCTAGTATGATATAGATTTTGAGAGCAAGTGATCAATCAAAGAAAAGAGGTAGTTCTGTTGTAGGACTGTAGCCTGACTTTTTCACCCCTCCTTTCGGAAGTCGAAATAAGTCCTACAGTTCGGACTCCCGCGGTTCTGAATCTAACCTCACAAGTGCAATGCGAAATAGATAATCACCAAAGAGTCCAAATTCGGCAAATCTTTTGGAAAATCGATTTTGAATCAAATTGCAAAAAATAGACTACTTTGCCAGATATAAAGTCGCCACTTAAATATGGAAAAATTTAGGAAACCCATGACTTGTGCCAAAGGCCACGTGTCCGTCATCACCAAGATTGTCTCGGCTCGGGAACTTGGGTACTAGAGTGGAAGGTCATGAATTGAGCACCCCTGCTCGCCTCATCAAAGATCGACCTCTACTAATCATGATATGAATCTTATGTACATTATATGCTCTTGTTCCAATTTATTGGGCTAGCATTACTATGTGATGCGCACACACAAGTATAGACTAAATTTGCAAGAATTGGAATACTTGATTCTTGTTTGTTTTTGAAAATTGTTTTAAAATACGTACCACTTGAAAAAGTGATCGCATATGAACATTTTACTCAAATTATGCCAATTCAAGCAATTAGCCTTCATTCACAAGCATTCAAGACAATTTATTATTTAAGCACTTAGCCTCATGGCAAGCATGCTAAACATGACAATAATCACACACATGAGATGCATGATCCTAACTATGCGATATGGCTAATACAACACATACAATATGCAATTACTAGGCTCGGTTACTAATATGTCATGTGAATAAATGAAATAGCATGCGGTGTAAGCACGTATTCAAATAAACATTTAAACTAACAATGCAAGTTAGAATGATGAACCGAGCCTCGGTGCATGCAATACAACGGATGCAAGCATGAGTAATGCTAAACGAAATGTGATGCTTCTAAACTAACCATCATAAGCTAGTAAATAAAAGGGAAAAAGACGTGGGGTTGGAAGACATACACATTATTACTTGCACTTTTACGAAGGAGAGTCTGAATGAATAGACTAATTAACTAACTAATTAAAGCTAAGGTAATTGTTACAAAACAAATGAAATTAGCTAAACTACTTAACTAATTATTACAACAAATGAATTAACTATTCTAGTTTAACTAAAATAATTACAAAACGGAATCGAATAACTATTTAACTAACAAATTAATTACAACACCTTACAAAAATTAACTAGCTACAACTAATTAATTACAACAAATATCTAAACTAAGCATTTAAGCTTAAACATGCTCGGTATGCGAGGAATGCTCATGCACATGCTCGGTTTCTACCCGAAAAGCCACTATTTTGCTTCCAGAAGGCCTCTATTGCACCATAGAACACTAACACCTTTGTTCACTTCCAGAATAGCTCTGCTCTACTTAAAGAATACATTCTTTGTCAATTTCGTGATCAAGGGTCGATCGACGTGGTAAGGGGCCGCCACCAGTGATAGACGATCGGCCATCAAAGGTGGCCTACCGGCCATGGAAAGTGGCCTGCCGGCCACTGCTACCCAGTTCATCTTGCTGGAACAGAGAACAAACAGAGCATGCATAGGACATTCTCAAGGGTTTGTTTGCACAATTCACCCCTCATTTTCGTGAACAAATCAAAGGTGTAGCAAGCTTGGTCCACAAACCACCAATTCAAGCAATTTCATTGGATGATGGTTTATGAACCAAAGTGTGCAATTTCAATAAATATAACAAAATAAGACTCATACCTCCTCCCTTTCATGAATTGATCAAGGGAAGTGGTGACCTTGGAAACTTGAATCATTTCATCACTAATGAATATGAAATGCCTCAAGCTTCCATGTGTTCAATTAACGTCCGATTGAACACAACCAAATTATTATCTTTCATTATTTTTGGCCTCAATTTTGTTACTTCATTTTAGATTAACATCCATTCTTTAATTCATTGAGTCCAATGGTTTAAGTCCTTTAAATGGAGTGAAGTACCAAACCAAGAGTTAACTTAAGACATGAAAGAGATGTCATGTCGTTGATAATGAACCCCTAAAAGGGATTAAACCATTAAGCATGATAACCTCAATCTCATGCTTAAAAGAACAATAGGCATGAAACAACTCTCAAAGAAAAACAAAAGCCAAGAAAGGAAGGAGGTTGCAGAGATTATTAGTGCTAAAAGTAAGTGAAAAAAGCATAAATAAATGCTATCAACTCAAATAAGATTGTGTCTAAGGCCTTAAATACCAAGCTCATGAGGACAATTACGCCATAAGCATGCAAAACAAAACTCAAATGCAACTATCAACAAAAAATAGTGCTAAAACAGTCTAAAAATAGTCCTAAAACATGTTGGAATTGAGCTAAAAAAAGCTAGATTAATATGCTAAAACATGGCACAAGCTAGACTAGTAAGCAAGACACAAGGAGAGGAGGCTAACCCATCCAAATTTGGACTTCAAAACATGTTTCTAGCCAATAAAATAACTCTAAAAATCAGTATTTAAAAGCTTAAAAAAAGATAGTAAAAGGGTGGGAAACACAAGGGTGAAAGCCTCCAAAACAAGGTACAAAGAAGGGTGGATCACCCCTAAACCTTTAATGGCCTTAGAACCTAAGTTTCAGTCCAAAATTATAGAAGTTTTACAACCCAAAAAGAGTAGAAAAATAGCAAGAATAATAGCTAATAAAACAAAGCAACAAGCAAAGCCTTATACCTCTTGAAGAAAAGACCAATTCTAGGCAACAAATCAAGACAACACACCATTTAAAAGCTCAAACCAAGCTCAAAAGTACCTCAGCTCAAAGATGAGAAGATTTGGTTAAGGGTGTATAGGTAAAGGTTAAGGATTTGGAGGCTAAAGTGTAGGAATTTGGTAGAGGGAGAGGAAAAATTTTGATCTAAAATTTTTCTAACCTTGAAAAATGAGAGAGAGGCCTCCTATAAATAGAAAACAGTCCCTTAGTTGAAAATATCTATATAGGGACAACTAGAGCTTTGTGGAAACAGCTGGCAAAAATATCTGGGTTTTACACTAGTGGCTAGCTGGCCAGAAGTGTGAATTGCCAACCACCAATGGTGGCCGGCTGGCTATCTTCTAGCTATCTGCCGACTATCAAAAATTTGCTTTCAGGCCCAACTTCAAACGGGCATATCTCTTGCATCTGGACTCTGTTTTAGGTCATTCTTGAGTGGACTTACATCTAAATTCTAAGTGTGAAAAGAGATATGCCTATTTTAGAGAAGGTTGCTCAATTTTGTCTTAATCTGATTGATGTCTAACTTCAAACAGCCATATCTCCCTCATCCGGACTCGGCTTTAGGAAATGCTTGAGTCTAAAATGAAGCCCTAGAAGTCCACTTTCCAATGGTGGTGGCCTTACAGCTAAAGTCTAAGTGTACAAAGAGCTAGGCCTAATTTAGTGAAGGCTGCTCAATTCTCTCTCAACGGTTTCATGCCCAACTTCGTCCCCAACTAGTTTTCTTCCCTTCCCTCCTATTTTCTTCAACTCCAAACCTCTAAATAAGATGTTTTCAAAAAGTTTACCTCACTTTTATTTATCTCCACTCTGTCCTTACTTGATTTACTGAAAAGTGTAATATTTTAAATGAAATGCGAGTCTCGGAACATCATAGAAATATTTTCAAAAATATTTTGAAAGAAAGGGTTTTGAGGTCTAAAATAATTTTGGTCAAAATAGTTTTTGTCCTAAATAGGGTGTAAGGTTGGGATTTAGAAGCTCTTCTTGCTGAAGAAATCGAACGTTTACACAACACAACTTTCATCATCGAGTGATCAATTAGTGGCGCCCAAGTCTTAAGGGCGGTTAAAAATGGGATGTCTACAAGGACATAAATACATATGTTGCGATAGAAGGGTTATGATCGTGTAATAACCCCGACCCTAGACTAACGTTAATTCGTGCTTAATTATGCCTAACAATAATTTAGGAAGGATTTGGAACTAAATTGCGTATGTGATTACATGATTTTGTGTTTCTTTCTGTTCGGTGTAGAAATATCTGTTCACGTTTTAGTTTCGGTTAGTGAATTGAAAACCTTATCGGCATACGAACCAGAAATTGACTTGATTTATGTGCTTATTAGAATTTATAGAATTTTATGGTAGGGTTAATTAAAATTTGATTCGGAGCGACTAAATTCGATTAAAATAATGTTATTTGGTCACTTTTGACCAATTACCACTTAATAGGCCATTCGAGCCCCACTCAGCTTCTGTTATTCATTTTTGATCACTCTTGAACTTTGAGAGGGAGAGACAAACGGCTGAGAGAGTGAGAGAAAGGGGAATTGGTGTAGGGCTTGAAGATTTGCTTCACAAGGAGAGGATTTGCTAGGAAAACTTGGAGACCATCTCTAGCATAAGGAATTGAGGTCCCTAGGTAAGAATGTTAATCTCTAGTCTTGAAATTTAGTTGATGAGATCATGAATTAATGGTGTTTGGTGGGTTAGCATGTGTTTTGGACTTAAATAAGGGAATTAAGAATGAATTCATGCATGCATGCATGTTCCATAGCATTTTGGAGTTTGATTTTCAAGAATCCTTGCATGCATGTCATAATCCAAGCTTTGTGTAGACATGTCCGTGGGCTTCGCTCTACAGTTCAGACTCCCTTTTGTTTGTTGCGGTTCTTAATCTGAACCAAAGAGTCCAACTCTGGCAAATCGTTTTGAGAAAAAACAGATTTTGAAAAGAAGTGCCCAACATGGACTGCTTTGCCAGATACAGAGTCGCCACCTAAATATTTTTTAATGGGGAAATTTAGGAAACCCTGACTCGGTGCCAAAGGCCACGTGTCCGTCATCACCAAAGTTGTCTTGGCTCGGGAGCTTAGGTACGATCGGGGAAGGTCAGCTATGAGCACCCCCTTTTGCCCGGTCCGAAGACCGGCCTCTACTAACCATGATATCCGATTTTGAAAACATTATGTGTTCTTGTTCCAGTTATTAGCCTAGATTTACTATGTTATGTGCACAGCAAACAAGTATAGACTAGATTGCCTAATTTGGAAACAAGCATTGCATATCCGTTTGTTTTGAAAATGCTTTGGAATTTGCTACTCGCAAGTAGGCTAAAACACGGATTTCAACGAGTTTTTCCAACTCAAACAATCCAACCTTCACCCACAGCAATCGTGCGCTTTATCTCATATAAGCACTTAGCCACATGGTAATCATGCTGTTATGTTAACATTCACACGCATGCGAGATGCTAAAGCATAAATACTTACATTGTACTCCATGCCAAAACAATAAACTAGTTAGCAAATATGCATGTCCTAGTTTATGTTAAGTGGCTAATGCAACACATGCAAGGATGCAGTTAGAGTAGGCTCGGATAACCCTAAAATGGCATGTGAAATGCTATAATTATCACGTATTCAATTTGGAATTGAAAATACAATGCAGTTATAGATGCACGCAAGACAAATGCATAGATGCACGCATGCATAGCATAAGGTATGCTAATTTAGACGTTTCCTAATCTACCATCATAAGCAGGTAAATAAAAGGGAAGAAAGAAGTGGGGATTGGAAGACATGCACACACACGCACCCACACTTATTACAGATTCGCCCTCGCTCGGAGGGACCAAAAGAATAATACAAATTAATTAACTACGCAAGCTAATTAAATATTACAAATTGCCTAATTAGTTAACAACTAACTAAACTAGGAAAAATAGTAAAGCGCCTCGGGAGGCTAATTGCACCGCCATGCATAGATCGCCTCGTTTTTCCTCTTTTCCGCCTTCAAGACTGCCAAAGTCTCAGAGATGCTTCTTCAGATACTGGGGATCACCATTGGCTGAGTAGAATGGCCATCTGCAAAGATGTGATCATTATCGGAAATGAGGCTATCGGCCACCAATACATTGCTTGGTCGGCACTAAATATTGCTTGGTTGGCAAAAAGTTCTCGCAGAACACGCAACTCACACGGCAGAGAGGGCGTAACCTTGTATGGAAATGCAATCCAAACCATGTATGCACCAACCAAGCCTCTTATCATGTGTACAACTCAAAGGGGCATGGTCCTTGGTTCTTGGACCACCAATCGCGCATTTGAATGCGTGATGGCCCAAGAGGCCAAGTGTGCATCTTTCATTTCAAATGAAATACAATGCAAACAAACAAACCAAAGCCCAATCCCAATCACTAATCAAGGGACAAAGCATGCATGCAAGATGCAATGCAACCTAAGCATGCAAGCTAAGGATGCAACATGGCATGGCAAGGCACTTATGCAAGCATACAAGCAAGCATGAGGCAATGCAAACTAATGAAAAGATGGACTTAAACATGATTTAAGCAGCTCTACATAGGCCCAAAACAGTGGCCAAAATGCTAAGTTCATGAAGGCGAATGCTCATGCAAACATGCATAGATACATGGTTCAAGACTTAAGCATAATGAAGCAACTTTCAAACACATTTAAAAGGGACAACCATGGACTAATGGCATGCAAATGAAGCTTTGAAAATCATGCTACAGGAGGTGCCAAACCAACTAACAAAGCAAGCAAAGCATGCAAAATGGCCAAGAATTCAAAGCAAGCTAATGATGCATTGAACTACACTTAGCAAGGCAAACATGGCATGCATTAAACAACTAAAAACAGATTTTTAGCATGTTAAAACAAGGCCAAAAGACCACTTAAATGGCATCTAAATGGTTTGAATTCAAAGGTATGCACAAATGCTAAAACATGGAGCATGCAAGACAAGCTTTCAAAGCTTCAAAGAGGCGTCCAAGGCAAGCATATGAGCATGTCAAAGGGACTGAAATGACATGTAGGGTGGTTCCAAACCACTTAAGTGATGCAAGCAATGCATGCTACACATTTACCTACTTGAAGCATACAAGCTCAAATACAAAGGAGCTATACTAAGCATGCCAAGATCGACCCAAGCAACTATGGATAGACCTAAAACATGGCAAAATGAACACAAAACCTTCACAAGGCTAAGCCTAAAACATGCTAGAACAAAGGCTAACCACCTAAGGCATATTAAGACAATAACAAGGCATTACATGGTAGGTATGCTAAGCATGCATGGTGTACCAAAACCAACAAACAACAATGTTATATCATGGCATAACAAGCATGAAAAACAGCCTAGACATGATCAACAAACACTCAAGCATGATGCTCCCTCAAGAGGCCAAAAAGTGCCCTTTTCAAGGACAACAAGGAGAGGGGGTGGCCCTCTCCTTCTTGAGACTTCAAGGCACCATCTTTACCACTAAAATCCCTCAAGATTTCAGTGGTGAGGAGGCCCAAGTACCAAAGTCTCGGAGCTCACCAAAAATGGCACAAAATGGGGCCTCTCAAGGCCTAAGGGTGGTCAAACACCTCCAAACCACAAAACACTCTTAACAAAAATCAAGAGGGCTTAAAAATAGAACTTTTTTGTATTATACACTAAGCACAAAAACAATTCTAAGATAGGTAGAAAAGCAATGCAAAAATGGGGAATAAAAGGAAAGTTTCTTACCCTTGAAGCCCTCCTTCACAAACAATGCTCCAACAGCCTTCCTTGGCTTAAATCTAGCTCCAAAACACTAAAACAATCCTCCAAGGGTCTCAAGTCCAAGAGATGGTGTGTTAGTGTGTGTTTGTGAGCAAAAGTGGGACAAAACACACACTTATAGAGATAGAGTATGTATCAAACCCTAACCCTAGAACTCAAGCTTTACAAAAGCTGTCTAAAATGTCTAACCCCAATCTCAAGAGAAGAAGCTCTCCTATATAGGCAATTTCCTCTTGTAAGGCTTCCAAAACAAGCCATTCAAAAGGGAAATCCCTCCATACACGTGTATGGAGGGGAATGGGGTGGGTGCCAGCTATCACAGCTGGCACAAAATATCTGCTAAAAGCAGATGAACAGTAGTCGGCTGGCCAAAATTGTCATTTTGACAAAATTGATGGCCGATCGGCCAAAAAGAGTGCTGGTCGGCCAAATATATGGCCGATGCACACAAACAACAGCCGGTGGCCTCAAGCCACGGCCGGTGATGTATGGGGATGCCTCACAAGGCATTCCCTGCCCCTCCAAGGCAAAACACAAGTGTTTGGTGCAAAACCAGACACAAAACGGTCGAGTTCGGAGATCTTGAGGCAAGGCGCGTAGCCGAGACCTCCGGGAACTCCAAACGAACACAAACATGGATAATCACTGAGTGTTCCAACGGTGACGTCCAAGTCTTGAGGACGGTCAAAAATGGGGTGTCTACACTTTGTTTAGAAAATTTTCATGTTCCATGTCATAATATCATAGTTGATCATGTTTTTGGGATAAACATTTGCGTTTAGTCATGTTTTGGAAGATTTGAATTCAAGGAATTGCATACTAGTCATGTACATGAGTTAATGTTAAGTTTCATGTTAGAATTGTGCATGATTGATTTACTCTTAAGCCATGATTTCTTGAATTGAAGCTTTAAACTTGTTGTTTTATGGGTTACCAAGTGTTTTCCAAGGTTTTGGCCCAGGAAATTGAGTTTTGGATGGCTGAATGTCGAATTTCATGTTTGGAGGTCAATTTGGATTTTCCAGAAATTTGACCCACGCTTGAGCGGGGATTTTCATGCTCGACTGTGAAGCCTGAGTACATGCACTTCCGCTCGAGCGGCGAGAGTCACGCTCGAGCGTGAAATGCGTGTACCCAGAAGTTTGTATGTTTTACAGTACGCTCGAGCGGGGAAAGTCACGCTCGAGCGAGGGTCTGTGTCACACGCTTGAGCGTGGGTTGAGCGCTCGTCGAGCGTGAATTTCATGCATCCAGCACTTTTTATGAGTTTATAGTCCGCTCGAGCAGGGAAGTCCACGCTCGAGCAGAGCTTCATTGTCTGCATGTCCGCTCGAGTGGGAAAAGCCATGCTCGAGCGTAGACCTTATCTTCAGTAAAATTTGAGAAATGTTTTCCAAGGCAGTTTTGCATCCTCATTTCATCCTAGGCATTCCTAGGCCATGTTTAAGACCCCATATTGAGGATAAGAGATTAGAAACACACTAAGAGCCAACGAAATAAGTTTTGTACAATTAGAACGTGTGTTTCAAGTGTGCGTCTATTATGTGTTGTGTAGGTCACGTGCCACGTATCGTTTGAACGAGTTTACTCCATCTGTCTGTTTCAAGGCCCACTGTGAGTAATAACTCTGTAAAGTTATGTTTAACTTAAGTATTTTCTGACTGGTATGATATGATCTGTTTTCTGAAATGCTATCTTACGAATTATGAATGAATGTCCAATTTTCTGAAAAATATTTGTGGCACCCTTAGTTCACGTGGCCCTCGCCTGGGGGTAACAATACCGCGGCCAATCTGCACGTGGCCCTGCTTGGGGGTAACAATACCATGGCTACTTGCGCGCAAGATATGGACCTTTATGGTCGTTGGTACCAACTATGTATGTGGGTCTCTGGACCAATCTGATCTGATAGCTAATGGGTGTGCCATGTATGAACTTATGCAAAGTCTGAATATGAACACGAGTATATATCTGAAACTATTCTGTTTTGAAATCTGATTGTGTTCTGATTTAAATACTGGATTCTAACTTGTGATAGACATCATTCATATAACCCCTTTACTTTGTTATTATTCACTGGGCTTTCGCTCACAGTTTATATTATGTATGTAGGTGAGCCGGCACATGACCAGGGCCAGAGTTGACGGCCTTCTGTACTGTTTTTGTCAGCCAACCGTTGTGTCTCCCGAGGAGGTTCCAATCGAAGTCTAATGCCATGGTTGTTTTTGTTTTCATGCTAGTCTCTGTAGCTGTTGTAAAGTCAAATCTTGGGAAGTTCACCTTTGTAAATATTTTGTAAATATTGGTGTCCTTGACTAGCATGCTTATATATATATATAATTAAGTTTTAAAATATTCTGTCCCATGTACGTTATCACAGTTCATTGGACCTTGTCTATTTTGTATTATTGCTTCCGCAGCCCCTTATTATTTGCTAATTTGTTCAGAGGCCTTTGGTAATCCACGAATTACTGGCCGGTTACGGTGCTAAACCTACAGGGGCGGGTTTGGGTCGTGACAGATCGATTATTTGCGGATTATTTTGTGGCAAATCCAATTTCTTTAGCTGCAACATTTCAAAGACATTTTAGAATGCGTCGTCATCTATATCTGCGAATTTTGAATGCCATTGAAGCACACGACACATATTTTGTTCAAAAAAAAAGATGCAACTCGTATCCTCAGATTGTCTCCACTGCAAAAGATAACTTCAGCAATTAGAATGCTCTCATATGGAGTGGCAGCAGATGCAGCTGATGATTATGTACGAATTGGGAAAGGTACGACAATTGAAAGTTTGAAACACTTTTGCAATTCAATAATCAAAATCTTTGGGCCTAAATATCTTAGATCTCCAACAACAACTGATATTGCTAGATTACTTGCTATTGGAGAGGTTCGTGGGTTTCCAGGTATGTTAGGAAGTTTAGATTACATGCATTGGGAGTGAAAAAATTGTCTAACGGCATGACAAGGTCAATACATAGGCCATCAGAAAAATCTAACCATCATTCTTGAAGTAGTAGCTTCTTATGACTTATAGATAAAAGAAGAAAATGAAATTTTGAAATCAAAAGAATCTCCTATTTTAAAAAAGGAACTAAGTGATTTAAAAATTGAAAATGATTTTTTAAAAAAATAGAAAATTACTTTGAATAAAAATATAGAAGATTTGAATAATACTTTTCAAAATTTACTCAAGGAAGAGACACTTTGGATGAAATTATTAAAAGTCAAAATTGTACATTTGGAAAAGATGGAATTGAATATAAACCTTTTTCAAAAGAAAAAAACTTTCAAAAATGGTTTTATTTATGCTTCTTCTAGACACTCACATCTTACGTGTCATTTTTGTGGTACAAAATGTCATATTTCTCTATCATGTCCTATTAAAAGAAATCATTTTGCTAAAATAAAAAAGATGTAGGTTCCTAAAGATATTTCTACTCAGTCGAATTCTAATTTTTAAGAACCCAAGAAAATATGGGTACTTGTAGAAAAATTAAATTTTTGTAGGTATGTTTAAGACGAAATCTAGTAACGATAGATGGTATCTCGACGGTACATGCTCAACACGCATGATCGGAAATAAAGCTATGTTCGCCACACTTCAATTAAAGGATGGCGGATATGTATATAGCGATTTCGGTTTTGACCCGACCCATTTGATATCCCAGACTCGGGTTTTATGGTTTCTGAATGTTGTTCATTGTCGTTTCCCTCTTATTCTTACTTGAGTTTGGCTATGGGATTGTTGTGGTTGCGTTTGGGACAGGTTGGTTATTTAGTTTCCAAGCTCTTATTACCCAAAATTTTGTTCCTTCGCTCGAGCGGCACTTCTTGAGCTCGAGCGGGCTTTGTAAACTCTTAGTACTTTTGTAGGTCTGTAAAACTACTGGGAGAGTGTAATCTACGCTTGAGCGGTCCTTTTTGCGCTCGAACGAGTTCAGCTCGAGTGGCTATTATTGCGCTCGAGCGATTGGTCTGTTGTCTGTAAAACTACTGGAAGGGTACATTTTGTGTTCGAGCTTCACTTCTTGCACTTGAACGGAACAGCTTATCGTGTCTGACGCTCGAGCGTTACTTCTTATGCTCGAGCGGACTCTGCGTATATCAGTACGTAACAACCACTTTTTATATCACTTTTTCATCTCTTTCTCTCTCTAAAACATTTCGAAATCCTAGATCATGAGCTTCTCTCTCTAGAACTCACCTTCTCTCTACATTTTCATCTAGATCCATTGGTTTCTCTACCCTAGTGTCTTTGGGAAAAAGGTAGAGCACCTAAGGGCTACGTTTTGATCTAAATAAACCTTAGTTTCGGCGTCTTTGTAGTTCCTCCATTGCTTTGCTTGTCTTCTCACTTTGAGGTAGGGACTTTCTGCACTCTTCTATGAGTTTTAGCTTAGTTATTGTTAATGTGTAAGAAATAATGAGATTTGAGGTGATTTTGAACAAATCTAGGGTTTTGGTTTAAAATCAAAAGAGGGTTTTTGAATGAATGTATTGGAAATGGTTATGGGAGTAAATATGAGTTTGCGTTGTGTTAAAATGGTTGATTTTGGTGTTTGGAATGAAATTGGGAAAATGGGAATTTTTCCCTAAAATGTGTCGAATAATTATTTTGTATAAATATGAAATTAAATGGATGTATATATTAATGGTGGAGTTAGATATGTATCACCTCGCACCTATGGAAATTTGGATAATTTATTTGTTGTGAAGATTGTATATCTGTTTTGGGCTATCGGTGGAGAATAGCCATAAATGTTGTAGAAATTGCATGAGGATTTGACAAATTGAAACTAATCTCTTAGCAGTTATCATTGAATATGATTATGATATGTATACATTGTATATGTATGATGTTTGGGAGGAGAAAAGGGACGTACTCCATGTTTGAGAGAAGAAAGGGAATAGACTCCATTAAACTAAGTTGGTCTGTGGATTTAGGGTGAAAGTCCCAAAAATCGCGCGTATACATGGGTACCGATTCCCACGGATGAAATTTCCATAAAATGGCAAGCGAATGTATTTATATTATAATTATATTGGTTGGAGACCTGTAAGGTGTATCCTCTGTTTGATTGATTAAATGAAGTGGGTATAACTAATGAACTGAGATGAAATGAATTGAGAGGTAAGTTTGGCACAACTTGGTTTTGGAAAAGAGTTGTAAAAGATTTTGTCATTGGACATTGAACATGTGCATATTACTTATATCTTTGTTAAGATTTATATATTATGATAGATTGTCTCTACTGGGCTTTGGCTCACCTTATTTGGGAAAAGTTATTTTTAGGTGTTGGGGACATGCCTCCACCAAGACAATAGCTGGGGAGGAATTGGAGCTGAAAGCTTCTTTTGTTTATTATGTTATCGTTTTGATGTACGACAAGGGCTTTACTTGTATTGGATTTGTATCCACTTTTGTTGTAACCAGGCACAGCCTTGGAAAGATGTAAGCTTTTAAGGGCATATGAATATTTGTTTAACTTTCATTTCTTATTGTTACCTGTAACACATGCTGTAGATTGATGATGAATCATTTACGAATATATAGGGCATGTGCCACCTTTTGTAAGTTAACTCTGATTAATGAGAATCCATTATTTTGTTTATGTCATCTTGTATTAGTCATTTATAGATGAATTATTGTAATTATTTTGGGGGTGTTACAATGTAACCTTCGACGACAATAGTAATGGAAAAATCATTGGTGTAAGTAGTATTGGTAAAAATTCTTCTCCTATTATAGAAAATGTTTTAATTGTTAAAGGTTTAAAACATAACTTGTTTAGCATTAGTCAATTATATGATAAATGTAGTAGAGTTATTTTTGAACAAACTCACTGCACAATTGAGAACACCAAAGATAATAAAACGTTATTTGTAGGATATAGATATGAGAATATATATGTGTTTGATTTGTATAACTTGTCTTCTCATTTTGATGTTAAATGTTTATCTACAATAAATGAAACTGGTTGGTTATGACATAAAAGATTAGGACATGCTAATTTAGATTTAATTTCAAAACTTTCAAAAAATGAGTTATTCATTGGTTTGCCTAAAATTAGTTTTGAAAAATAAAAACTTTGTGATGCATGCCAACTTGGAAAACAAACTAGAATTTCTTTTAAATCTAATTTTTTTTTTCAACTACTAGACCGCTTCAACTCTTGCATATTGATTTATTTGGACCATCTAGAACATTAAGTTTAGGAGGAAAATCGTATACTTTTGTTTGTGTTGATGATTATACTAGATATACATGGGTATTATTTTTAGCACACAAAAATGAAACTTTTTATAATTTCTCAAAACTATGTAAAAGAATTCAAAATGAAAAAAGTCTTAATATTTGTAGGATTAGAATTGATCATGGTAGAGAATTTGAAAATGATGATTTTATTATGTTTTGTGATGACTTAGAAATAGATCATAATTTCTCAGCCCCTAGGACTCCTCAACAAAACGGTGTGGTTAAAAGGAAAAATAGAACTCTTGAAGAAATGGTCCGTACTGTGTTTGTGAGAATAATTTACCTAAATATTTTTAAGCTGAAGCCGTTTACATTGCATGTTATGTTGTAAACTGTGCCATGATCAGACCTATTCTTAAGAAAACCCCTTATGAACTTTGGAAAAGTAGAAAACCTAATATTAGTCACTTGTGTGCTTTTGGCTGTAAATGTTTTGTATTGAATAACAATAAAGATAACTTAGGAAAATTTGATACTAAATCGGATGAAGCTGTATTTCTTGGTTATTCGAATTCTAGTAAAGCTTATAAAATATTCAATAAAAGAACTTTACTTGTTGAAGAATCTGTATAAGTTATCTTTGATGAATCTAACAACGTTGTTTCCAAGAATATTGATGATATTGCAGAAACACATCCAAGAATGGAGAGCATTTACATAACAAATGAAGAAATTCCATCTCTTGAACCAAAAGAAGAAATCACAATGAAAAATCTTCAAGAATAATATGCTCATCCAGAAAACGAATCAAATCTACCAAAGGAATTAAAGTATGCTCATGGCCACCCTAAAGACTTTATCATAGGAGATGCAGTGGAAGGTATAAAAACTCGTTCCTCTATTAGAAATGTTTGTGATAATTTAGCATTTGTTTCACAAATTGAACCAAAATCATTTTTAGAAGCTGAAAATGATAAAAACTGGATTTTAGCAATGTAAGAAGAATTAAATCAATATGAAAGAAATGAAGTTTGGTTTTTGACCCATCGACCTAAGAATCATCCCGTAATTGGTACAAAATGGGTTTTTCGAAATAAAATGGATGAATCCAGAATTGTTACTAGAAACAAAGCTAGATTGGTAGCCCAAGGTTATAATCAAGAAGGGGGTATTGATTTTGATAAAATTTTGCACTAGTTGCTAGACTTGAAGCTATTAGAATGCCAATTGTTTTTGTATATTTTAAAGATTTTAAATTATATCAAATGGATGTTAAAAGTATTTTTGCATGTTTTAAAGATTTCGGAGGAAATCTATGTTGAACAACCTCTCGGTTTTGAAAATTATAAATATACTTGAATCATGTTTTCAAGCTTCATATGGTTTAAAATAAGCTCCTAGAGCTTGGTATGAAAGATTAAGTAATTTTCTACTTCATAATAGTTTTACTCGAGGAAAAATAGATACAACTCTTTTTTATAAAAATAAAAAAGGAAGATATGCTACTTGTTCAAATTTATGTCGATGATATTATTTTCGGTGCTACTAATGAAAATTTGTACGAAGAGTTTGCCAAAGATATGCAAGGTGGATTTGAAATGAGTATGATGGGGGGAGTTAAATTACTTCCTTGGTCCACAAATTAAACAAACCAATGATGAGATCCATTTAAATCAAACGAAATATATCAAGAATCTACTCGAAAGGTTTGAAATGGAATCATCAAAACCTGCAGAAACTCCAATGAGTACATCAATAAAAATTGACAAAGATGAGCAAGGTAAACCTGTAGATGAAAAGAAATACCGAGGTATGATTGGTTCTTTACTCTATCTTACTGCATGTAGACTTGATATAATGTTTAGTGTTTATATATGTGCACGTTTTCAATTCGCATTGAAAGAGTCACACATCACCATAGTCAAACAAATTTTCAAATATCTTGTTGGCACTTCAAATTTGGGTTTATGGTATCCTAAGGAAACCACTTTTGAACTTTTTGGTTACTCAGATGCCGACTTTGCGAAATGTAGATTTGACCGAAAAAGCACCAGTGGCAATTGTCATTTTCTTGGACACTTTCTCACTTCTTGGTTTTGCAAAAAACAAAACTCAATGGCTCTGTCAACTGCCGAAGCAGAATACATTGCCGCCATTGAATATTGCACACAATTACTTTGGATGAAACAATAACTTCAAGATTTTGGACTTCACTATGATCATATTTCTATAAAATGTGACAACATAAGTGCCATTAACTTTTCTAAAAATCCTATTCAGCACTTACGCGCTAAACACATTGAAATAAAACATCATTTTCTTAGAGATCATGTATTCAAAGCTGACATTGAACTTGAGTTTGTGCCTACACATCATCAATTATCTGACATATTTACCAAGCCTCTTA
The DNA here is from genome assembly GCA_025200525.1 of Camellia lanceoleosa. Taxonomy (NCBI): domain Eukaryota; kingdom Viridiplantae; phylum Streptophyta; class Magnoliopsida; order Ericales; family Theaceae; genus Camellia; species Camellia lanceoleosa. Next base: position 123,996,869 of record CM045765.1, read on the forward strand.
ATGAAGAATAATTTTGTTATATTAGAACTGAAATTGGTATGATGAATTCTCTCTTATAATAATTATATATAAAATAAAATATTTTTTTTATATTATAAACCCTCTCTTTCTCTCTCTGCTCACCCACTCACTCTTGCTCTCACTCTTTGTTTCTCTCTCTATCTCTCACCCATTCTTCGTCTCTCTTACTCTCGCTCTCTCTCACCTGTTCTCGCTCTCACTCTCTAATTTTTTTTTTCTTTCTCATCTACTCTCTCCGACACTATCTTCATCCCTACCATCATTCATCTAAATCCATCCTCGATCTTCTCTATGATCACCATCTTCATCAACCTAAATCCCTCACTGATCTACCAAAATCCATCCTAAATCTACATAAATCTATCACCGATCCACCAAGATTTATCTCCGATCTACCAATCTTCACTATCCTTTTCGATCATCTCCATCGACGCAAATCTACATCATTATCACCAATTTTCACCATTGTCACCAATCTTCATCGTTGTCAACGAATTTTACATCCACCAACATCTTTTCCCTTATCAATATGTTGAAGTTTTTTTTGCACTTTGTTATATTTCTTATGTGGTTGTATGTGGTACAAACTCTACTCTCTTGTATTAATAACAATTGCTTCTACCTAGTATGAAGAAATTATTTTTATTTGTATTTTCTCTTTTTATACTAGTGCACTTGGTGTAGTTATTTATGGCATGATCTTAATAGGCCTTGCTTTTATAAATTGGTAGTCTGTTTCTTACAATTTATGTAATTTTTAGTGCATTAATTTAGTGGGAGACTCGTATTATGTAATATTTTGATATTAAAAAAAATAAAAAATAAAATAAAAACAATCTTCAGGGGCGTTTGTATATTCTTTGCATAATTTTAGGGGGAGTATATATAGTTATCAACTAGTTTTTTTTTACTCCTTATCCACGTCCACAAAATATTTTTTTAATATCAAAGACAGACAATTTTTTCAAAGAGAAATGCTTGCAATTTTATTTTAGAAGGAGAAAATAAGAGAAACGCTTGCAATTTTATTTCAAAAGGAGAAAAATATTACTAGATTACATGTAAGTTTTGAGAATGATTCACAGATTTTTTGGTTTAACTTCTCTCAACAGCTTTTCATGAGCCTCATTTACATGCTTCTTTCTATTTTCAAATTCTGTGAGTCTTGGCATTATAACCGTTGCATAATATTACACCGCATTCTCCAACTGAGAATTTTTCCTTTCTAGCTCTCTATTCTCTTGTGTATTAAGAGCCGTATTGTTATTAATAGCATCAATATCATTCCGATTACCAACAACACTAGGACTCTCTTTTACTAGAATAGCGTGCGAATGCACTATCAGTAACCTCTCATTTGCCTGCATTACAGGCACCTCATGAATGTCAGAACCATTGATGACTAAGGTAAGGAATGACATGTTTACACAGACTGTAAACAAATTTTTTTTTCTCTAAGAACACTTGAAGATTTAGTATCGTTGCATATCATTTATGTCACTTTTTACACACTCCACCGATCCAATACTCGATGTATATCTGCTCAAATCTAGCTTGTTAACATTTTGGGCACCGCTGCATCATTTTTCAAGAGATGCTACAAAATCCCCACAATGATCATGAAAAGACGTAAGAACCATTATTATATTTTTGGCAAGTCAAATTATTATATTTTTGGCAAATCTGATTTTTGTTTTGGTCACTGAAAATTTTATTCTCTCTAAAACCTTTCTATCTCCATATTTTATTTTCATGATGTCAAATGGGGAGAAAAATATGATTTTGAATTGCTGTGCATGTGCTTTAATTATATGTTGCAGAGTTATCAAATATTTTGTTGATTTTAATTTTGTGTTAATTACATACTTGTATTGTCATCATAAAAAAGAGAGAGATTGTTAATCGTGTTGTTTAACTTTGATGATGTCTCAACTATTATTGTGAATTTTTTAATATACATTTATTATAATAATTTGACACAAAATATAAAATTGTAGTATATTTTTTTGTATATATTACACTGAATTCAAAATTATTTTACATATATTATATAATATAAAATTAGAATTGCATCTTATATAAAATATATTAATTATATAAAGTGGCATGGCGGAGCGGTGCAATATATTGTTTACATCCTTTGCATATATATATATATAATATAAAAAGAAAAGGTTGCAAAGTTGCTGCACATTTCACATGTTGTAGTTTGAAATTGAAATGCTAAAGTTACATATTCTATATAAATTAATTTTATATAAAGAAAAATGTGGACTTTACAGGCACATTATTTTAACCTCATTTCTTTATATATATATATATATAATATATATTAGTAAAAACCCACATGTTAGTAGGTTTGTTTGATTCAAACATCCAGCCATAAATTTTGACAAAAGGAAAGGATGCTATATGATGCAATTATTGAAAACAAATAGATGCCTCGTCATCTATCAAAGGAGCGTTTGCCTGTCCAACGGATATATTTTTGAATATAAATAGAAGTGTTTTGTGTGGAGGGAAAAAAAAATAGAACTCGAAGAGAAAAAAATCTGTGTGCTCCAAAATTTTGAATATATTGTATTCTGCTTTCAGATCTAAGTATAGTCTTTATTCTTATACTTTTATATCTACTCTTTGTGAAAGAATTATTGTAAACGAGGGTTGAAGTATCTCTTATTTTTATTCATTATTTTGTGAGAAAATTTTGTAGGGGTGAGGCATTTATTGTTGAGTGAGGCTCAATAGATAAAAGTAAGAACTGTGTAAAATCCACAAGCTTGGTGAAACCTTGCTGGTGTATTGATTCATTTTGATAGTGAAGAAATTCTCAAGGAGGTTCCTTAGGGAGTGGATGTAGGCCCAGAGTGCCGAACCACTATAAATCTCAGTGTTTGATTTTCTCTCCCTATCTCTCTTACTTTTATATTAATAATAATTGTTCTGTTTTTTAAATTAAAACTTGAATATTGTGTTTATTATTTTATAATATTGCAAAAATTATTTTAATAACCCAATTCACTCCCCTCTTAGGTTGCTTATCTGGGATAACAATTGGTTCAGACAATCTCTCATCCCCAAGGAGCAAAGAAGCAACATTTTGCAATAATGCAAGAGTCAGCAAGGAAGGATGTAGAGCGGGCATTCAAAGTGCTCCAATCCCGATTTGCAATTGCAAGTGGTCCAGTAAGTTTTTAGGATCTTAAAATACTTGGTAACATAATGAAGAGTTGCATTATATTACACAATATGATTGTCGAAGATAAGAGAGATGAGGATCTTGATTCAATTATGAAATATCATCAACCAACTCACCAGTAGTAGTTTTGTGTACTAGTAACAATGACTTTGAATCATTTATGTCCCGTCATTTAGGTATTAGAGATAAGAATGCATATCATGCCCTCCACAATGATTTAATAGAACATATGTGGCATTTTCATGGTGAAAAGTTACTTCACCACGTGGACGAGATGATGAACTTTTGGTTGGATTTTTTTGATTGGAAGGTGATTACGCAAGGAAGGCTGTCAGTGTTTATTGTTGCTCTTAAACCTGTACACACTTCATTTTTTTTGTTACTCAAATGCTGTCAGTGTTTGTTGTTGGTGCTAATCAACCTGTACACATCCGTTTTTGCTAGTATTATTGGTCCATTAATTTTGTCAATATCTAATTTAGTGTTAATTTTCAATGTATTGATGTGATAATTTACTGATGTTGTAATTGAAATGTGAAATGTACTGTTAATATTACTGATTTTCTAATTGAAATGTGAAATGCACTGTTAATATTAAATTTATTGATGTCATGGAATCCAATTTACTATTAATATCATTTGAGTAATCTGTTGAAATGGCAAGCAAACTCAAATTTGTTCTTACTTTGATTTAGTTCATGGTACATTTTTTTCCACATAGTGATTACTACTGTCAAATAATTTAAAAGTAGTATCTAAAATGCTCCATATTAATTAAGAACAACTTTTGACCCAATTATAATTTATGGAAATTTTTTTTAATTATAAATTTCATCAAAGTCCCGGACTTTTGTAGGGCATCTAAGTGTGAATATTTATTTTGCATGACTTTTCAAAGCCTGCAAACTTCACCATCTTCATGAATGCATCATTTACATATACAACCATCAAACTACTTCATTTTACAAATTGAACCACCTCATTACTTCCCTCCACCACCTACCTCATTTAAAATGTGCATGTAAAATGGACTTTATATATTCACAAAGCTTATATCCATGTATTTCATAAAGAGTTGAAGGAAGTGTGCATCATTTTGAGAAGAAGAAACCGAAAGCACAAGAATTCCATTCTGCACAAAACCAGTCGACTGAGGAGTCAACCTGGGGGTCAACCGGCCGATCAACTTGCCCTGTTTGTGAATTCCAATTGAGCTCCAAGTGGTTTAGGCTACGGTTTTCCTCATTCTCTTTCTGTTGCACTTCTTTTTCACGCCATTTGGTCACCTCACATTGAAATTTACCATCTCTAAAAATTCACCATTCACATTTACCTCTCCCAATCAAATTCAACATATATTCACAAAGTCATGCCTAGAACCAAAAGAGCAAGGCCAGAACTTGGACAGACCACAAACCCTCCACCACGCCTACAACAACCTCAAATTTCAGCTTATCCAACTACTGATTTTCTCACTTCTAATCATGAACAAGCCTTTCAACTATTCTGCAGCCGACCTATTGTCACCGGGAAAAGGCTAAATCTTCCTCCACAATATATCCTCTGTTGGTTACCAAACTTGAGACTATGGGGTGGCTAAATTTAATAAATTTATCACAAAAGGTATATCCTTGTCTTGTGTCTCTATTTTATGTTTACTTGAAATGTACTGATGAAGAAGATGGAGACTTTAGTATTATATCTTATGTAATAGGTAAATCTATTGAATTTGACATCCCTGCTTTGGCACGAATTATTGGAGTTGAGCAAGGGGATATGCAAGTCTATTTTCACACTAAGTCAGACCTGCTTGATATTGTTGGCAACATAAGTGAAGTATATACTATTATTTGTAAGAGTAGATTTACAAGAAGTAATTTATAAGCAAGACATTTGAAACCCCATCTTTACATTCTCCATCGATTTATAATAGAAAATGTCACTCCCAAAAGAGGACATTTTGATGCTGTTCCAATTTTTAATGCTTATTTGCTATATTGTTTTAAAGTTGGACACCACTTGAATTTATGGTATATACCTATGAAAGAAATGGTGGTCGCAAATCTTGGTCATATCACTGGCTGATCACTAGTTTTTGGAGCCTTGCTGACTAAAATTTTCCAAGCTTTCAATATCAGACTTGTAGGTGAAGCAGAGACTAAAATCTCTTCAGCGATTTTGAAGTAGACACTCACTCGAGTTGGTGGCATTGAAAATTTATTGCAAATTCTGAATGCTCTGAATGCCCTAACAGATGATGCTCCCGAAGACCCCCATGATAATGCCATGCCACCAGGTTAACAACCTCAATATTGGACTGATTTTTTGACTACGAAACAAGAACAACACAATCAACGCGTTCAATGGGAACAACACATGGCTAATCATTTTGATGCATTTGCCACCTCTCAGAACTCATTAATTCAACAATTTGGTGAGTTTCGTGTGGACACTGAAAGACGTCATGAGGTTACAAGCAATCGCATTGATCAAATTGAGCATCGACTCAGTGAATCTACCATTACTACTTCCCTCCACCACCACCACCTGACAATGATCTTTAACGAGTTTGGATGAGAGATTGAATGTATTACAAATCTATGTGGTTTTTGGTTGTTATGGATGTACTACTACTTTCCGTTTTTTCATTTTTGTGTTTTTAAAACTACTTTTTTTTTTTTAATTTTTTATATATGGATGTACTAGTGGTTGGTCTTTTTATATTTTTGTTAGTTTGTACTAGTAGTATGTGTTTTTTTAATTTTTGAGTGGATGAAGAACTAGTATGTGGTTTTATATTTTATTGATGGATGTAGTTAAAATATCACTACTCTTTTGTGGTTTTTTTTTTTTTTTTTTTTTTTTTTTTTTTTTTTTTAAATTGACAGTGAGTCTGAAACTTTTTTAGCATAACACTGCCCTTACTGTTGTTTTAAACTTACAATCAATTTAACAAGTCATCTTGTTGGTCTATTTCATAAAACTTGGAGTTCTTGACAAGATAGTGCAGTGTTGAATCACGCAGTTTAAGTACATCGTTGGATTAACATTTAGGTTGACACCAATATTTGAAGTAACAGATACTAGATAATGAGATGTTCAAACATCATTGTTTGAATAACAATTTTAGTTCAAACTACAATTTTCATAAGATAGATGCTGATTGTAGTTTTTAGCAAAATAGAGATAGGTTGGTGAGTATTGGTTAACCAAATGTAAATATAGGAATTCACAATTTTATTTTGTTAGAGAAAAAGGAAAGAAATGAAGGAAAAGGGACACAGTAAAAACTTGAAAAATATCACCTAGTAATATTTCTGATAGAAATAAATAACAAAACCAATACACTTGGTGCTCATAAAAAACCATTCACATGTTATTTCTCAAATTTTCAACCCATTATTAACATATATATAATAAAATATATAAACTATAAAAGAAGAAGAAGAAGAAGAAGAAGAAGAAGAAGAAGAAGAAGAAGAAGAAGAAGAAACATATTCAGCTATTGAGTTAAAATAGATATGATGTCTTTAGGTGTTACCATTACTGAATTTAAAAGTAGAAGGAGAATAACAACTTCAAATGAAAAGGAATATATAGATGACAAGTAAAAATTTAGAGAAAGGTAGAAAAAAGAGGGAAGGGGATGAGAGGAGAGTGGAGGGGAGGGAGGGGGAGGCACATAAAGAAAGTTCTACAAATTAACCCTTAAAATGCAATGTAGAAATACATTGCAAATCATTCAATTGAAATCCTGGCTTTCATCAAACAGTCAAGGAAATCTATTTGTTGATCGAAATAAAATTTATCGTTGAAGCTCTTCATAGTAGGCCCTTTGCATAGGATTTAAATTAGTCACATCCATTGACATTATTTTGTGATCCTCATTTTGTTGTTCTCTTTCATTTATCATAGATAATATTTTGTTGTTCCTCTCTATCCTCGACCCTTCTTCGACGTTTTATAGCCTTTTGTTCACGTTCTATCACTTTTTGTTCATCTCGCTCAATAGTTCTAGAGGACATAGTTGACAACACTTCAACAATTTTAGACTGGTTGGCAGCCATTTCGTCAAATCTAACATCGTGAATTGCTTGCTTCTTCAACTTTTCTTTTGCAGCCTTAGTATCAATTGGTCGTGCTGATGTATTAGTCGGTTCTTGGTCCTCCTCAATATTGTTATTGGGGTTGAAAAGCCCCACTTTCAGTTGTTGGATTTGAAAATGGATAAGGTAGTGGTGGGGTTTTTTGGTTTGTGTTCTAATTTCATCCTGCTTACAACTTCGGCGCAAAATTTCCAAACTTGTATAAAATGTGAAGTGCTTTTTCTGTATTGCATGATACATGCGCTTAGCTTAAGCGACTTAAAAATGAAAAAGATAATCATTTCGATAAAAAGTAGACTGAGAGCAAAAATAAAATAAAATAATAATATGCTACAAAAGAAATGAAAATTACCATGTCTGCCTCAGTTGTTCTACTTTGTTGCCTCATTTAGATTTTCTCAAGAAAATCATTGAATTTATTAATTGCCTTTTGCATCACAGACCAACAGTGAGATAAAGCAATACGGTTTTGATTTGATTGATCATTCAATTGTGAATTAAAATAAGCGAGTAATCATTCCCAGAATATTACCATTGTCTGACAATTACCAGCAATGGGATCTTGAGAGATCGCCAACCAAGATCTACATGAAGTTTCACCTTCTATAATGGTGAAAGCTTTACCACGAGAAACATGGCAAGTTTCCGAAATAAAAGTAACATTAGTGTTTTGCTCTAAAGTTTGTGATTCCTCAAATATTTTAAAGTCTTCTGTAGTTTGAAGATAAAATTTGTACAAATAAACAAAGTTAAAAAATTCAATAAGATACAACATTCAATACACAGTGAAAATATTGTAAAAGAAACAAGTAAAAAATTAAAGATAGAAGTGAAAAATTGGAGAACTACTGCAAATTGAACTGCAGACTAAAGATCACACAATGAGAAGATTATAAAAGAAACAACTGACAAATGAAATAAAAAATGAAGATTGAAGTTAACAATGACGAAAAAAAAGAGAAATTGTAACGATATTGTGAACTTCAAAATTAAATTAGTCTTATTTTATAGACTATAGCAACAATAGCTTTGTGAAATCCTCAGCAAAATTAACGGTAACCTTATTGGAGTTTCACCTTGCTAAATGAACGGCTAATTTGCGCACAAATTTGAATCTACATGCAATGTATTTGTCTCGGCTATCTATGCATCAATGTTAGTAAAGCATTTAGTCTTGGTGCCACAAAAAGCAAACAACTTTTGGAAGCCTATTGACAGTCCAAACCATTGCTCTATTTTGGGAATTGTTGAAGTAACCAGATGACTGGGGGAACAACTAGCTAGATGTCCTACCGGTCATCCGATGTGTCCCATCCGCAACAGTCCAGCGTAGTAAATTGGTGAAATGTGATCCAGATCCTCAGTTTGGTGAAATATTTAGTAGATTCTCAATTTAATACAGATTTGATGAAACCATTGAAGTATAAAAAGAGAGATTTTTCACCAAATTTAAATTTGGTGATGGATTTGGTGTAACGTTAGAAATGGCCTAATATATATATATATATCAAATAAAAGAAACATCAAAGGTCTTTGTTATATATATATATATATATGCATATGCTTTTGCTTTTTGAAATTTCAGAATGGAGGAGAGAGAAATAGATTGTCATGTGCTTGATGATTTAAGACTTCAACGCCACTGATTCCTCAATCACGAAGGTCTCGCCATCGGAGCTTTTCAACACGATTGTCTTTGAAGTCGACATGGTTGTTTTGAGCAAAGTGGAGGCCATTAAGCGCCGTCCAGAAACTCTGATTTAGATTACCGTTTCGACGAGTCCGGTGGTGAATCCCACAGCTGCGAAGAGAAGTCCTTTGTAGATGAAGGTTGCGAAGTGGTTGAGGGGTGTGTAGGGTCTGGATTTGAACATGTGGCTTGTGGACCGATTGGAGAAGATCGAAGGTAGGGTTAGGGTTAGGGTTTCGGAATCGACGACGAGAGTGGAGAAGACGAAGCAGATGACCGGACGATCGGACCATGATGTTTTGTTGAGCTTTGCGAGGAGGAGTGAGATCTGAGCCACGTGAGATAGATCGGCAATATCAACGCTGTACAAGCTGTGTACGGTGAAGGTGAACAAGAAGAGGGCAGTGAAGGCGGTGGTTGGGCTAGTGGTGGCGACAACGAGGGGAGGCAAGGCGATGGGCAGTGAGGTCGAAGAGGAGAGAGAGCTTTTTGATTTTTATGGTCTGATTCATGTATATCATATATATATATATGTACCGGCTTTTATTCTGTTTGTGATCGGACTATAGGGTATTATTGGGTCCGTGAAGATCCATTATGGGTCCTATTTCGATAATCTGAACCGTTTAATATGTGGAACTCGTCGAATACTATATGCCTGTAAAAAATCACGTTAATCGGATATCAATAACTATGTGATCAAATCAGTTTTATATATAAAAAATGATCGGTGAAAAAATAAATGATTAACAGAAATCTGATCTGATGAGATAGGTATCGATATTCAATTAACGTAATAAAATAATAAAATAAAGGATAACTTAGAAATACACCCCTGAGGTTTGCTCAAAGTATAAATTGTCCTCTGTAGTTTGAAAAATTACAAATACTCCATTGTTAAAAAAATTTATTTAACAGAATTAACTAAAAAAAAGAAATTTATAATTATTTTTCTATTCAATAATAAAATTACTTAAATTATTAATTGAAACATATTTATAACATTATCAAAAACTGTTAATTGACTTGATGATTTATTAATAAATTGGGCGATTTGTTATGAAATTAGAAACTTCAAAGGATGAAATATAATTTTCAAAACTACATGAGACGATTTGTATTTTAATCAAATTTCAGAATTATATTTGTAATTCATCCTAAAGTAAACATGCTAGCAGAGGAAAGAACAGCTAAAGTAAATAAAAAAATAAACATGCAGTATCATTGTACCAACGGAAGAAACAAAAGGCCAGATCAATTCTCAGAGATTCGCAAGTATAGATGCGAACCCGTCGTCCCAGCACTTCTCACAGGACAGTAAAAACTCAAAAGACTAAAATAAAAGAAACGCTGAGAATAAGAGATCAGGAAGGAAGGAAAGGAAAGAAAAAAAAAAGAAGAGAGAAATAATAAGGTATTCAAGTCCAACAACCTAAGCTAAACCTTTGTCCAAGTGGTATAGGATAGATCAACTAAATTAAGGGGTGATTTGAGATAATCTAAATAAGGCTTGGTTTGGCATCATCTAAATAAGTCAAAAAGTCAAGTTTATCTTATTAAATCATCAAATCTATTTAAAACATCACACTAACACATCACATCAAACCCAAACCACTAATAAGTCAAAAAGTCATTTTTTTAGTACACCAAAGTATTTTTTTTTTACTTTTATGAAATATGAATTGAGTTTGAAGTGATGTGAGAGAGGTGATATGACTAAATAAGATGATAATTACCCCAAACAAGGCCAAATCAAACCTTTACACAATTTGTGGAAAGCTTCTTTTAGCAAATTCAAGCCCAACCCTCCGCCCAATTCCAAAATTATTTATCATTTCTAAGACTATTTTTAGTCTAATACCACACTTCATAAATGTTATTAGATATTGTCAATTCCGTTTTTATTCTTGTTTTGAGATAGAATTCTCAATATTAATGCCAACATTATCAACTCCACTAACATTGCCAACTCCACTAATATTACTAACCTTACGAACTATGTAGGTAAATAATATATATTATTATCATACTATTCTTTAGCTAAATGTATAATAAATATACCGATACACGCATTTTTAGTTTTTATTTACATTTCTATCATTTAAATACTAATAATATAATAATATGTAAATAATCCATATTATTATATACCATCTCTTAGCTGAATATGTAAATCGGCACAGACTTTTTTGATATTTATTTTTATTTCTGTCATTTAAATACCAATACTATATATGTAAATCATATTATTATTATATACCATCCCTTAACCGAATGTATAGTAAATAAACCGGTACGGACATTTTCAATCTTTATTTATATTTATGTCATTTAAATACCAATAATATATATAATATATTATTATTATTATATATTATCCCTTAATGAATGTATAGTAAGGGGTTGTTTGGGGTATCTTAAATAAGTGCACTTTTTATCTTTTTGGATTAAAAAGTTGAGAAAAAAAATATGAATGTTTGGGCTAACTTTTTTACTTTTTATAGAAAAATGTGTATTAAAAAATTGTATAAAAAAGTGTGTAGGAGAAGATTGGAGAGGAGTGAATGACAGCTGTACAACCCGCCATCCGAATTCATGCAAGAAATTATTGGGTGCTTTTCGGGCATTGCACTGGACTGTTTTGTTCGGCCCGTGGGGGCCATCACGGGTCTCATTTTGATAATCTGAACCATCAATGTGTAAAACTCGTCGAGCACTATATGCCTATAAAAAATCAAGTTGATCGGATATCGATAGCTATCTGATCATATTTGTTTTTTTCAATCGTTAATTATAACACCATCCATTTTTTCATACAAAACTGATTTGATCATGTAGTTATCGATATCTGATTTTTGTGATATATACATAGACTTATTCACAAGTTCTACACATTGAACAGTTCAGATTATCCGTGATAGGATACCCCCCCGGCTAACAACAACAGGTGTCAAAATCTGAAACTATCCTACTTTTCTGTCCCAAAGCTGCACAGCTGAAAAGTAGAAATGATTGTTGAGTTGTATGAATTTGTGAAAAATAATTTTTTAATATTTTTTTTTGATGAATAGTGATAACTTTTTAATTTTTTGAGTAACTTTTTGAGTTTTTTACCTTTTTTAGGCTATGCCAAACCAGCCCTAAATACACCAGTACGAACTTTTTCAATCTTTTGTTTACATTTTCAGCACTATATATATATATTATTCTTATACTATATTATCCCTACATTGGGTTAAGTATATTAATACTAATAACCATTCACTCGCCATCAAGCCCACAAGCAATTTAATAAATATCACAATTAACACATTCTCACTAATATATTGGGCTAATACTAATAACCACACACTCACCACCAGGCGCACAAGCAAATTAGTGAACTCCACAATCAGACAATCTCATCTCCATAAACAATAAAATTAGCAAACAGGTAAACCAATCATTGCAAAACCAAAGCTCGTGCACTCCAACAAGTTCAACACATACAGGGTAAACAGTGCTGAAAGGGCGATGTATGATGCCTAACATCTTCCCTACTCGTAACAGAAAACCTCTGAATCCATCTCTGATCCATACAGACCATTAATAAGAGTCATTAAAATAAAACAAACTCCACATTGGTAAATAGAAAATATAAAAGTACGTTTCATTAAAAATCAATTTTCCAAATGACCTAACACATCTAAACTCTACGCTAGGCGTCGACTCTAAACAAATCTTTTAAGGGTCTGAGTAAAGCAATAAAAATAAATAATCTTTCAATCATTGCTATTAAAAACTTATATTTAAATAAATATATTACAAATAATTAGTAAAAGTGAAAATCAAGTGCAACAGTTATAGTGGTACATTTTTTTTTTTTTTTTTGTTGAACATAAAAAAAAAAAGGTCATCATCACGTCCCAGGGCCCTAACCCCGGGGCTGCAACTTAATTAACCCCCACCATGTGGGGACCCACCACCAGCATCAGTGGGAGCTCACCACGGAAGCCGAGGGTTCGAACCGGAGTACAGAGGGGGGGTCCCCAAGGGTACACTTCCACACTCCCCCCAGGATTCGACCCTGGGTCAACCTGAAACGACTAGGTGCTTTCTCCACCAGGCCACCACCCCTGGTGGTGTTATAGTGGTACATTGTCAGCCATGTTTAGCCCCGCGGGGGGACCCATAATATTAAAGTGGACAAATTACATATGCATCTCCGAGTTTTTTTAAATATGATTGCTCTATATGGTTTAAAATATTATAGATATTTCATTGTTAACAGTTTTTATTTAATAAAATTGACTTAAAAAATAATAATTCCTCTTCTATATAATAATAAAATTATTTGAATTATTAATTGAAAGAAATTTTTAATATCATTAAAAATTTCAAGAGGCAAGATGTAATTTCTAGAAGTATAAGAAATAATTTATATTTTAAGCAAATGTAAAAAAAATTAGAATCAAAAGATATTTCCCTTCAAACAAGGAATTACAATTAAAAAATACATTATATTTTGAAGGAGTCTGACATACGTAATAAAAGTTTATTTGACGTACTGTTGAATGAGTGAAATTGAATTTTAGTAGAAATTAAATTTTGGTTTAATAGTGGCTCAGGACCACTAAACTAAACAAACTCATTCAACGAGCTTCAGTTAATGTAATTGTAAGACCATTCAAAGAAAGAGGTCCAGCATTTGCAGATGATGATTTTAGATCATGTCTACTTTTCGAGATGAATGCAGGTTGTTTAGGGGGAGTTAATGTTGTTTCATTGATGTCACGTCCTCAAACCCACCCCTAAAAGTTTGGGCATGACCCGATCAAAAACAAACGTTTAACCTGTTATATGTAACATAAGGGGCCTTGCCGGAAGCATATAATAAGAAAACAACAATGCCTATGAACACCATTGAGCTATATCTACGTTCCAGGATCTCTTATACACCACATGTAACATAGAAAATGAATAAAGTTCACACCATATGTGGTAGCATAGGTTGTAAACACACACACACACATATATATATACAGCCTTGGCCCCATCATTGGGCATATACAAAAATCATTGAAACTCTATACATTCAACCTTAAATGGGTAGTCAAAATTAAGCCAATGTTTAAACAGTCTCTACAAAAGATAATGGCTTCACGCAGTGCTTAGACCATGAAGGTTGACAAAAGGAAACGAGTGTCGTGGTTAGGGCTGATCACCTGATGGGTTACCTACAGAAACAGACAGACATTAAACAGGGTGAGGCAAGCTCAGTGAATAGCAATACATAATTAAGACAGTGCTTGATTTGATATGCAACATAATAGAGCATAAAAGGTGCACGTATGGTAGTCTGAGTCTGTATTAATTTCATGACGGCCTTAGCCCAATTTTAAAACACAGTGGTTTGCAACATGGTTTCTTGAAACATGATGGCTATGAGCCCCTATACATGGTGGCACAAAGCCCGTAAACATGGTGACGTTAAGCCCTTGAACATGATGGCACGAGGCCCTTGGATAAGTTGGCATCAAGCCCTTATATCATGTGGCATTAAGCCCTTGTATCATGTGGCATTAAGCCCTTGAACATGCGTGTATGAACTCAAGAGGTGTCTCACATGGACTCTAGAGGTGGCTCACATTGTAGCACTTAGTTCCGTGTAGCACTTTGTTTCATATTACAGTAACAGAGTAACTTGGTTTCAGAGTCTTCGTGAATGAATGTTTTTCTTGTTTTTTTCTTACATACTTACTTTCTTACATACTTACATACTTGGAACATAGCATGTGTTAGGCATACACATAACAAATATGTCAAACGTTAGCTACACTTGAAGTATATAACAGTACTATTACTCACAGTGTCGTAATGATGTGCTTGTTCCGCCCGTAGTGTGCCCTGTATACATTCAAATTCACATATTAGTTCATTTCTTCCATCAAATTCCCCTTTGATTCGCTTTACTTCGTAGGAATTAATCATCATCAAAAAGGCATCAAACATACATTTCGACAACATTAGAGGATCTACCTACGCAAAAACGCAATTCGCTTTTTTTCAACATGTCGGCAATCCGCGTGCCCGCGCTTTTTGGCGTAAGCCTTTTTCATAATCAATCATTTGTCGCATTTGCGTGCGTTGACTCTGACGCTTGGCGATTCCCCTGTTTGGTCCGAATTTTGCAACAAAGTTGGGTTCTTTTGGGAATGTTTGAAAGGCTCTAAATTAAAACTTTTAAATACAAAATCATGGTTCAAAACTTGTAATTAAAGGTGCTTCATATTATAATCTAACTTGAATGGAACTCATGAACACATTCAATTGATCAATCAAGAATTAAATCTCATAAACTTAACATTCTTAACTTTACCTTCATCTATCATAACACAAGGTACAAAATCATGATCTTATCACTTACATATAACATGAAATCAAAATACAAAATCATGGTCATTATGATGATTATCAATTTAGCAAAGAAGGAGACACTTGTTGGTAGTATTCCAAACTTCAACATACCCATCCAAACTTCTCATTCCATTCTAGATCATGCCATAATATGCTATAATAAGAACTTTTATTTCAAATTGAGGAAGAGAATTGGATTAGGGAATTCCATCTTACCTTGGCTTCAATCTCTCTCAATTCTTCCTTGTTTCTCCCCTTTCTTTTTCCTTTCTCCTCCCAGGAAATTTTTTGAATTAAGTCTCATGCTTAAGGCTCAAGAACATACTTATATATATATATATATATATGGCTAATAAGACAAAATTCAATCGTTTAAGCATCCTAAATTGAAATTTCACAACATTGCTTAATAGTACTTAAAAATCATGTTGAGCGTATATATGAAGTTAATTTCAGATAATTAAGTCACTAAGGCTCCCAATTCCTGCTTTAAACATTCTCAGAGAACAGATCTTTTTCTTGTTTGGACAGATCGACATCTTTAAACATATGGTTCACTTACGTAACTTGAATTTCTCATAGGGTTTCACAGTAAGCACTCCGAAAGCACAAAATAAGAACTAAACATGTATCAGAAAACTTGTTTGGGGATCAGGTTATTACAATTGGATAACATGAAAGCAACATCTGACATAGTTGGCCGATCAGTCGCAAACTCTTGTACACACAATAGACCAACATGAATGCATCGAAGAATTTCCTGAGTTGGATATGAATTCCCCAACAATGGATCAACTATGTCCAAGGATTTGCCTTCTCTCCATAAGTCCCAGACCTGAAACAAAGTATAACATTGTCTTAGATGATTAATCAAACAGCATTATAGGTAGGGGTGGAGCTAGAATTCCAAAAGTGGGATTGAGAGTGAAGGAAAAGAGTTTTGGGAGGGCTACAAATGCCCAAAAAGAAAAAAAAGAAACAACTTTATGAGTATTTGTAAAATTACTACAAAAATTGAGGGTTTTAAACAATTTAGGTGAAGGGGACATGCCCTCTTGATTACCTTTCCCTCCACCCCTAATTATATGCTATTATGCAAGGAAAGTCCCCATCCAATTCATGTTTTTGTTAACAACTAAAATTTCAATTTCAGATTAAATTTGTGAATTTTAACAAATGACAATTTGTGAATAATAGGATTTACTAAACAAGATGTAATATATCTGTTCATACTTACATGTCCAATTAAATTCATGGAGTCCTCTTGATAGTAACTATTGTTTTTTCTTCCACCGATGATCTCCAATAGTAAAACCCCGAAGCTAAAAACATCGGATTTTATTGAAAAAATGTCCTCCATTGCATACTCTAGAGACATATAACCACTGCAATTACAATAATAATAATATTTTAGTTTCACATCGATCTCTCTTTAGCTTTACAAATGAGGGCATTCGACACTTACTATGTTCCAACCACTCGTTTTGTATTTGCTTCAATTTGAGCCCTTCTAAACATTCTAGCCATACCAAAATCGGATATTTTTGGATTCATTGTAGCATCAAATAAAACATTGTTGGCTTTTAAGTCTCTGTGAATTATTCTCAATCTTGAGTCTTGGTGAAGGTATATCATGCCTCGAGCAATCCCCAAAACAATATCAAAGCGTGTTCTCCAATCTAGCATTGACCCTTTTGTTTTATCTGAAAGTAAATTCTACCATTATAGGGATTGAATGTAGTTAGTAGTATTTGCTTGGCTTGGGCTCTGACTTGGGCTTGGTTCCCTATTATGGGGGTTGAATATAGTTAATAGTGTTTGTTGGACTTGGGTTTGGTTCCCCATTATGGGGGTTGAATGTAGTTAGCAGTGTTTGTTGGACATGGGCATGGGCTTGGACTTGAAATATTGGTTGCGTTAGGTTTTGTTGATTTTCTAATTATTATGGATTAGTAGTCTGTTTGATAATGTATATATTTTTGGAAGATTTACCAATAAATCCCAAATGTTAAACTTATGAACCAATTGGTCCCAATTTTTTTTCTAATAAACCGTTTAGTTCTTGGATATTTTGAGGGACATTAATAATAGCACAAAATTAGTAGTTCTTAACTGCTTTGCTTGACTTATTCTTTCTTAGCAGATTGTATTATTCAAATGTACTTAGCTGTCTTCCATAGATATAGTTTTAGTTTGTAACAGCTTTCTAGGTTGTAGGATTTCTTGTTATTTCCTTGTGTATTTATATGACTAATCAATCAATAATTAAGGTGTGAGGTTTTCAATAATCTGTCATGGTATCAGAGCAAAAATAGAGATAACAAATTCCAAAAATTTGTTTCTCTCTCTCCTTTCCCCTTCTGTTTGTTATCTTGCGCCGCCATGGCCAACCCTTCACCATTCATTCTAAACACCAATGCATCCCATAACACCCTTATCAGCATTAATGTTGCTACCCAAACACCTCTAAAACTCATTTCCAACAACTACCTCTCATGGAAACTACAATTTCACACCCTCCTCTTTGGCTATGATCTCTTAGGCTATATTGATGGCTCTAAGCCATGTCCTTCAGCTACTCGCACACAAAATGGCTCAACTCAGTCCAACCCTGATCACATCCTCTGGCTACGGCAGGACCAGTTAATCTTAAATGCCATCATTGGCTCCATTTTCCCCACTATCATAACATTTATTGCTTAAGTCAAGATAGCTCGCGAAGCATGGACCATCTTGGCCACCACCTATGCCATGCCTTCTCGTGGCTACATCAAACAGGCCAAGAGCCAACTCAAGATGATCACCAAAGGCTCTGACAATGTCACATCATTCCTACAAGCCATAAAAGCCAAAGCTGATGAGCTTGCTCTTCTTGGAGCACCACTTCATACTGAAGACCTCACAGACCACATACTTGATGGCCTTGGTGATGGATACAAAGAACTCACACGTGCTGTCTAAGCTCGAGACACACCTATCACATTTGAGGAACTAAATGAAAAATTGCTTAATTTTGAAGCTTCGGTGATCACTTCCAAACAAGACCCCTTTCTGTTTCTTGCCACTGCTAATCCCACTAGCAAACCTCCACCAACATGGCGCTCCTCTGCATCTTCAAGCCGCAACAATAATTCATGGCGTCTCTCCAATAGCCATCCACCCAGGTATCCTATTGCTCAAAACAGCAGACAACCCACAACTCCAGGAACTCATCCATCTCGGCCATATCTGGGTTATTGCCAAATCTGCAGAATTCAAAGTCATACAGCCAAACGGTGCCCTTCCTATCAGCTAGTCCTAGTTAACACATTCAACAGTACTCGCCCTACTTCGAACAATCACTCTGCTACTCCATGGCAATCGCGGGCTCATTATGCTACCAATAATTCCAGTCCTACATCCTGGCTCTTGGACAGTGGTGCCTCTCACCATGTTACAGCTGATCTAAACAACCTCTCCATGCATGCTCCATACAATGGCTCATATGACATTATGATCGGCGATGGCTCGGGTCTCTCCATCACTCATACCGGTTCTTCCTTCCAACATCTCTTCACACTTTTCAATTGAATAATGTCCTCTGTGTTCCTGCCATGAAAAAAAATCTCATTTCAGTCTCTCAATTTTGCACCTCAAATAATGTTTAAATTGAATTCTTACCAACTACTTTTCTTGTCAAGGACATTCACACGCGGGCAACACTTCTGCAGGGCCAAACTAAAGATGGCATTTATGAGTGGCCGATATCTCAACCATTGCTTGCTTTTTCCAGCATCAAAACAACTGCATCCGAGTGCATCATCGATTAGGACACCCAGCTTTTCCCATTCTGAAACAGATTGTGTCTAACAATAAACTCGATCTCTCTTCTTCCTTATCCACTGATTTTTCCTATAATGCTTGCTTATGTAATAAAAGCCACAAATTATCCTTCTCTCAATCCACAATTGTCTCTTCACAACCCCTGGAAACAATTTTTTCTGATGCTTGAACTTCCCCAGTTATATCACCTAATGGGTTTAAATATTATGTCATTTTCGTGGATCATTTCACCAGATATATTTGGTTCTATCCTCTTAAACAAAAATCTGCCGTGAAAGATGTTTTTATTAGATTTAAAGCACTTGTGGAAAAACACTTTGACAGAACCATCAAAACAATTTACTCTGACAAAGGTGGTGAATATATTGCGCTTGCCCAGTTTCTTTCGACAAATGGCATTTCCCATCTCACCTCCCCACCTCACACACCTGAACACAATGGTTTTTTTGAACGAAGACATCTTCACATTGTTGAAACTGGATTAGCACTACTAACTCATGCATCTCTTCCTCTAAGATATTGGACTTGTGCTTTCGCCACTGCCGTTTATTTAATCAATCGCATGCCCACACCCACCCTAAACCTCCTATCTCCATATGAAATTTTTTTTGCAACAGCTCCCAATTACTCTAAACTCAAAATCTTTGGTTGTTTATGCTATCCCTGGCTTCGACCATATGCACTCAACAAACTCGACTCTCATTCCAAACCTTGTGTATTCCTTGGCTACTCTTTAAGTCAAAGTGCTTACTACTGCCTTGATCCATCCATCTCCAAACTATATGTCTCTCGGCATGTCAAATTTGTTGAGTCTGTGTTTCCTTTCACTAGTCTCTCTGCTCATTCCTCTCGTCTCCTTCCTTTCGTCCTTCGTCCGATTCTATTGCCACTTGGATCCCTCCACCACTTCAAATTCCCTCATTGTCTTTGGTACCACCACTCACTCCGTTATCTGCAGTGGACGCTCCGCCGCCTTCCCCCAGTGAAGCTTCACAATCACCAGCCCTGCCCAACACATCTATTTTACCTCCACTCCTTGACCTATCAACCACCCACAATTTCCCACCACTGCCACCACCACTAGACCCACCTGCGCCTCAACCAATCCACACCATGACTACTCGAGCCAAAAACAATATTCGCAAACCCATCACCAAATTGAATCTTCACACCCAATTAACCAATGGTGCTGACCTTGAACCATCCACCTTGACCCAAGCTCTCAAAGATCATAAATGGCATCGAGCTATGTCTGAAGAGTATGATGCTTTAGTCACGAATGGCACCTGCGAACTGGTTCTTCCAGATACCACTCATAATCTAATTGGATGTAAATGGATTTTTAGAACTAAACGCAAATTTGATGGTTCTATTGATAGGTTCAAGACCCGCTTGGTTGCAAAGGGCTTCCACCAATGCCCTGGCATCGACTACCATGACACCTTTAGTCCAGTTGTCAAACCAACCACTGTTCGCATTGTTCTCAGTCTCGTTGTAAGTCATGGTTGGTCCTTAAGGCAGCTTGATGTCAACAATGCCTTTCTTCAAGGTCACCTCTCCGAGACTGTCTACATGTCCCAACCACCTGGGTTTGTTGATCAAGACAACCCCTCATATGTCTGCAAGCTCTGAAAAGCAATCTATGGCTTAAAACAAGCCCCTCGGGAGTGGTACCTTGAGCTCCGCACCTTTCTCATACAATTTGGTTTTCAGAATTCATATATTGATACCTCTCTCTTTGTCTTTCATGCTGATGGCCACACCATGTATCTCCTTGTTTATGTTGATGATTTAATTCTCACAGGTGACAATGCTACCAAAGTCAATCAATTTATTGATATTCTTGCTCAGCGATTTTCCCTCAAAGATCTTGGGCTACTGACTTACTTTCTGGGTGTTGAAGTTGTCCTAAACAACCATGGCTTCTTACTCTGACAGAGGCGTTATATTCAGGATCTCCTCACTCAAACCAAGATGCAAGACGCCAAACCTGTTCTCACTCCCATACCAACCAGTCTTTCTCTCATGTTAACCTCGGGCTCTTCTCTATCTGATCCAACTGAGTATCGCCAGGTCATCGGGAGCCTACATTATTTGCTAATAACCCGCCCAGACATCGCCTTTGCTGTGAACAAACTGTCTCAACTTATGCACTGCCCAACCACCGCGCATTGGTCCTTTGTCAAACGCCTCCTGCGTTATCTGGTTGGTACCATTGATGATGGCTTACAAATCTACAATGACTCCCCTCCCAGTTTGCATGCTTTCTCCGACTCTTCTCTTAGCCTACAAGCCTTCTCTGATGCTGATTGGGCTGAGGACAAGGACACCTTTTGCTCCACAGGTGCTTATGTTGTTTATCTTGGTAAAAATCCGATCTCCTGGAGCTCTAAAAAGCAATGCATTGTTGCAAGATCCTTCACTGAGGCAGAATATCGCTCAGTTGCCAATACTGCTGCTGAACTTACTTTCATTTGTGCTCTCTTGACTGATCTAGGCATTTCACGCCGCCTTTGTCATTCTTGTGATAATGTTGGCAACTCATTTCGCTTCAATCTGCTTTTTCATTCCCGCATGAAGCATGTTGCAATCGATTTTCATTTTATCCGGGATCAGGTTCAAATTGGTGCTCTCCGTGTCGCTCATGTCGCTTTTGAAGATCAACTTGCTGATGCACTTACCAAGCCTCTTCCCCGCCACCTTTTTCTTCAACTCAAGCACAAGATTGGATTGCTCTTCCGCGCTCTATCTTGCGGGGGCATAATAGCACAAAATTAGTAGTTCTTAACTGCTTTGCTTGCCTTATTCTTTCTTAGCAGATTGTATTATTCAAATGTACGTAGCTGTCTTCCATAGATATAGTTTCAGTTTGTAACAACTTCCTAGGTTGTAGGATTTCTTGTTATTTCCTTGTATATTTATATGACTGATCAATCAATGATTAAGGTGTGAGGTTTTCAATAATCTATCACTTAATGCCCTCATTTAGATGTTATTAGATGCATGCACTTTATGAGGGTGTGTCGCGTGCCACACACAATATGTCACGTGATAAACACAGTGGGTGCTACACATCAACAAAGTACACCAAGGCTGTAATAACCCTCACCACTTATTACTGATTAAGCACTGATTACTGCTAAACTGAGACTGCTAATGATTGATAATTGAATTGATTGAAATTCTGGACTGACTGACTGAGATCCGAGACTAATTGATTAACTATAACTGTTTAAATGCATTTTCTATCTGTTGATTGTTAATCAATCTGTTCATGTTCTGTAATTTAAACTGCAAATTGAAGGCTTTATCGGCGACCGAATCGGAAATGGATCAATGTTTTATGATCATTGGAATTTATATGAATTAATGATATATTTAATTGAAAATCGTTTTAGTATGATTAAATTAGATTAAAATAAACTAAATCAAAGAGTTGCCTTATTTATGAAATTGCCATGTTAGTAGGCCCTTTATTATAACATTTTTGAGCCTCATTAAGCATTCAACAAAACTTTTCATCAACTCATTTTGAGAGCTCAACACCGACTCTAGAGAGAGAGAGAGAGAGAGACCTAGAAGAGTGATTTCATCTTGATTTCATTGTGAGTTGGCTTGAATCTTGGAAGAATTGAAGAGTGATAGCAACATTGAACTCCTAGACTCGTAATTGGAGACTTAAGGTAGAGTAATTGCCTTCTTATTCATGCATTCAAGCTAGTCCTTGCATGTTCCATGTTAATTGAAGAGTTGAGTCTAGAAATGGTGCCAAATTGTTGAATTGTAGCATAATTCATGCATGCATGTTTACCTTATTGAATTTTGAGTTGATTTCATAGAAATCTTCACATGCATGTCCAAGTTCTAGCTAAGGTTCATGATTTCATCGTGTTTTGAGGCTATTGAGCTCATTTGAGCATGTATTTGAGGCTTGGAAACTAGTTAAAGTCATGCATGTTCATTTTGTGGCACTTTGAGGTTGTTCCTTATGAATTTTCTACATGCATGCTTACATTGTTAAGTTTGGAGGTTTGATTCCATAGAAATCTTGCATGCATGTTCATGTTTATGTTCAAGTCCATGATTTCACCACGTTCTATGAAGAATTGGCTCAATCGAGCAAGTGTTTGAAGCTTTGAAGTTGATTGAATTCATGGATATTGCATGTTCATCATGTTCTTGAGAATTGATTTGAAAATGAGTTTTAATTAAACTATCCTTGGGCTTTGATTTATAAATTGAGCTTGGAATCATATAATATTATGAGTTTACAAGAGTTTTCTAGAAAATTGGCCCAAGAGGATTGAATTTAGCATTTTGGAACTTGGGTTTAAGCTTGAATGTGCAACCTGGGTTTTCCAGATTTTTGACTTCCGCTCGAGCGGGAAAAGTGGCTCTCGAGCGGAGAATTCATGCTCCTAGCACTTTACACTGTTTTGAAGTCCGCTCGAGCAGGGTAATTGGCGCTCGAGCGGGACCTTGTGTCTTACGCTCGAGCGTCCATCGAGCGTCCATTGAGCGTGATTTTTGAGCATCCAAAGACTTTTTGATCGTTATTCCGCCGAAGCGGAGGAACTCGCGCTCGAGCAGATATCTTTGTTTGTTGTCCGCTCGAGCGAGGTAACCTGCGCTCAAGCGGGACCTATGTTTTCTGAAAATTCTGAAAATATTTTCTAAGTGCATCTTTGCATCCTCATTTCATCCTAGGCATTCTTAGGCCTAGTTTAAAGCATCTTAATGAGAATATAGATGTAGAACACACCGAGGCAATTAGGGATTAAGTTATTATCTTTCCCAACTGTATAGCTTAGTGTGTGTTCGATCTGTAAACTGTGTAGGGTTGGCGACTAGGGACGCGCTCTAGCTTACTATAGCCCAGAACTCTGTGAGTAACAACTGTGTAAAGATATGTTCAAAATGATTATCTTCTGAACAATTGAACTGCATCGCTTCGAATCGACATCGTTAACTAAATGAATGTATGTCCTATATTCTAAATCAGACAGGCATCCTTAGCAACCATCATTATCGATCGTTATCATAAGAGATCTGTCGGTTCTCTCGTTAGAACCACTACTGTTTACTGATTGATGGCTATCATTGACTGTTCGGTCTTTTAAGAACTACTGGTTACTGTACTGTTATACTAATGGATGTACCACATATGACTGAATGACTGATTGACTGAACGACTGAAATACTGATTTAATGAACTGTTTTCATTACTGTAAGGACATTCATTCTAAACCTCTTTACGCATTATGTTATTCAATGGGCTTTCGCTCACTGCTCATATATATATGTAGGTGTACAGGCACCGGACCGTTGCTAGAAGCGTCGGGGTAAACTCCAGTTTTGTCAAGCCAACCTTTGTGCCTCACTTTGAGGTTCCAGTACTGTTTAAGCTACGGCTTTAGGGTGTTTTAGCTTCCCCCGTCTGTCTCTGTACCTGATTTGTATTACTGTATAGACTAATAGCACTGTACTGCACTGTTTAATAGAGAGTAGGCCCCTGTTCTGAATGATTGTAAATGATGTGCATACTGTCTTGTCACTGACTGTATATACGTATGAAAAGTCTTTTTTGCATACAGACTGTCACAGCTCATTGGACATTGTTTATCTACTGTATTGGCTTCCGCCATGCCCTCAGACTGTGGTTATCGTTTCATCATAGTAGGCCTTCAAGAATCTCAGACATGGCGATTCTGATGCTAAACCCATAGGGGCGGGTTTGGGTCTTAACAAAGGCTCTTTATGAGGGTGTGTCACGCGACACATAATATGTCATGCGACACACACAATGGATGTCACACACCAACAAAGTACACTAAGGCTCTTTATGCTTTTTGCCTTGGAGTGTCACGCGACACACACAATGGGTGTCACACACCAACAAAGTACACTAAGGCTCTTTATGCTTTTTGCCTTGGAGTGTCACGCGACACACACAATGGGTGTCACACACCAACAAAGTACACTAAGGCTCTTAATGCTTTTTGCCGTGGAGTGTCATGTGACACACACAATGGGTGTCACACACCAATAAAGTACACTAAGGCTCTTTATGCTTTTTGCCTTGGAATGATGTATGTCACGCGACACACACACGGAAGGGTATAATTGACCACTCTATGTTACTAAACAAAGGAAATAGGATCAACTGGTAAAATATTTTCCCACTAATAGGATTAATCAGAACAATAGAAATAACCTAGGACCAATCGGTAAAACTGTTGGTGAGATAAGATTTATTGGTAAATATCCCAATATTTTTCATATTTGTAATTATTCTAATATTGATTGACCAAAAAAAAAGTACTTAACACACTACAAAACATGTATGTGTATATGCTATTCTCAATGATAATGCTTGAACGATAAGTTTTATTGAATGTACCAAAGATGAAAGAGTCCAAGCCTTTGTTCGGTAAATATTCGTAGATTAACATTTTCTCTTCTTTTTGAAAGCAGCATCCCAACAGCCTCACAAGATTCCTATGTTGTAGTTTAGCAATCAGTGTAACCTCATTCTTGAATCCTCTACCCCTTGATCTGAATTCTTTGATAGCCTTTTAATAGCTATTTCACGTCCATTATGTAGTTGACCCTAAAATCAAAAGCAAGGTTAACTTAAATCATTTTTAAAAAAAATAAACATATAGAAAGAGATATACTACCTTGTACACTGTTCCGAAGCCACCTTGACCAAGTTTGTTGGCAAAAGAAAAATTGTCTGTGGCTTCAACAATGGTGCTTAGACAAAAAATTGGTAAATCTGCATTTGTTCCACTTTCATCAAATAACTTTTGGCTTGAGGAGGTCTCAAAGGATCTTGTACTATTGTTGGAACTAAACAAAAATTTGTGTTGTCCTCTCTTTCCTCTACTTGAACATGGTAAATATTAGGGCAATGCAAGTATTTACGAAAACCTGCATTTGGTGCATTGGTTGTAGAGAAAAAAAAAAATTAGAGGAAATTGAAAGGAATAACAAACTAGTTGTGATGTTTGCATAGAATTACATCACATGTTGGATTAAAGTGTGGTTCGGTAATGTTCGCAATTGTGGTTTTATAAAAAATATTAAACATAATTATGTTATTTTTGGGTGAAAGAGGAAAAACAATATTTGGTACACACTTATGATAGGGGTGGATAAATGTGGTTGCCAACCACTGGTGGCATAAAGAGATTTTTGGTGAGAGGTGATTGAGAGGGAGAGATGGTGGTCGGAGGTAATTGTGTTTGTCAAAAGTTATTATGAACAAGAGCTGATGGCCAAAGGTGATTACTAGTGACGGCGATTAGATGGGATGGGTGAAAGTAGTGATGAGAGACAGAGACTTTTTTTTATGAAAGTAATAATTTTTTTTGTTACAATAATTTTGAAAACTATTTGTACGTGTCTTCAAAATTAAAAATATCAGTAATGCTACGTGTCATGAAAAGTCTTTCATGAAAATGATCATGAAAGACTTGTGACCTTTAAATTATATTTAGAATAAAGCACCACACACTAATCAAGGTAATCTAGGAGTCACAAATTTTTTATGATCATTTTCATAAAAATTTTTTCATGATCCCTAATATTTCTCTAAAAATATGACTCATTTTTACCAAATTGGATATAAGCATATTATTGTGTATTCATATCAACAGAATATGCTTATCCAAGAGGACAACTGAATATACAAAATATATGAACATGATGACATGATGTAGTCATAGTGTTTATCATAAAACATTTTGTAATTTTGGTGACCTTTTCTCTTTCGCATAACCAACCAACCAAGTAAGGAGATTATGACTAATGACACTCCAACAACACAAGCCACTGTGACCGTCACCATACTTTTTTTGCCATGAGATCTTTCCAAATATTGACCTGAAAAAAAAAAAAAAAAATAAAAAAAAAAAAATAATAATAATAATAACCCACATTATCTATTCTACCTGAAAAGCTATTAATTTGCGTTTATTTCTTGGAAAAATTGACGAAATATCCCTTCTTCAATTTTTGATAGTAAGAGAGATTTAATATATTTTTTTTCTTAGTAATTAAGGTCCTTTAATAATATTATTAGAGAAATTTCTCTGTAAAAATATTGAGAGATCACAACTACTATAAAAATATTAAATGTTCTTTATCTTATAAAATTTTAATATCAAGAACCTCAAATTAAAATTTATTTATTTATTTTTAATATTACCTCATTTCTGCTTGGCATCTACAATGCATATGGGATGGCTTTTTTAGTTACTTTTTTTTTAGTGATTTTTTAAAATTATTTTCTTTTAATATACTTTTTTGAGTTCTACTCTACTGTATGTACCAAAAAAGTAAATTTTTTTTTAACAAATTTGAAAAAAAAAAGTCTAGAAAAGACAATAAAAGCTAAAATCAACTAGTTTTTTTTATATTTTTTTATTTTTCATAATTTTTTTTTTTAACTTTTTAAATTCGTCTTGAATATCCAAATCGTTTAATATATAAGACTCGTTGAGTAATTCATCTTTACAAAAAATTACGTTGATCGGATATCAATAGTTACTTAATCAGATCACATTTATGTGAACAATTTATTTTTAAAATTACATTTACCGTTGATACAAATTTAAACAGATTAAGTAGTTATCGATATCTGATCAATGTGATTTTTTTGTTTTTACAAGAATGAAATATTCGACGAATCCTATAGATTGAACAATTATAATCAACTCATTATACCTGGTCCTGTTGAGGTTGTTGGTGGTGGTGGTGGTGGTGATGATGATGATGAGGCTGGGGGGCTTGCATCAGCTGGAATGGTATTAAAGAAACTGTTGCTTTCATACCGAAAATTACAGCTTGGTCTGACAACTCTCCCTCCTTTCTTCCCATCACAACATTTCGAAATATCTTCAGCACCACCAAGCAGGCAATTAATGCATTCCTCCCAGTTAAATCAGGTGTGCACTGCACAAGTCCAAATATTTGAAAATCCGGACCCGTTGTGTTTCCAGCAGCGAACTTGCGAAAACTGCTAGACCACGCAGCTCGGTTTCGAAGGTTTTCCAACAAGGCCGCCAGGTTCAGAAGGAATTGACTTGTGCTCGTCACATTATCGACGTTCCACATCCAGAAACTGGGACTGTCTGTCATAGTGCCCTTTATGGACGCGTTTGAGTATCGTAGCATACAATAGTCATACCAAACAATTGCCTCCTTGTAGTTAGGACAAACCTGAGTGAACTTAGTAATAGAGTCATTGATACAACTACGACATGCTTGAAGCCCAACATCTCGTCTACAGAGCACAATTGCATTAGCTCTGTCGGGGTTTTGGCCGACTGAGGAGCTGTAGAACCCATATTTGTCGGTGTTGGAGGAGAGAGAGGAGAGGAGGATGTTGAGATTTCTCTGGTATGTGCTATTGCTAGTGTAATTACCATTGTTTATGCAGAAGTTGTAAAGGACGGTAGGCTGGGCAATGGTGAGAGCAACAAGGTTTATGAGGATGTAGGAAAGGAAGAGAAGCTGTTTGCAAGAAGCCATATGCGTTGCACAATTAGAATGATTGAAGTAATGGGTTGAGTTGAGTGCAATGTTGGTTTGGTTCTTACAGCTTTATAATAAAGTCCTAGACTCCTATGACAACATTCCTCAGCAAATTAAAAAAGAAAAAAAAGAAAAAAAAGAAAAAGTTAGGTATCATGAAATTTTTTTTATGAAAATGATCATGAAAGATTTATGATTCTTAAATTATCTTGATTAGTGTGTGTTGCTTTATTCTAAGTGTAATCCAAGAGTTACAAAATTTTCATGATTATTTTTATAATTTTTTTTTTCATAATACCTAATATTATTGATTAAAAAATAAAGGGCTCAAATGAGGTAAAACAGGGGACCAGGGTGCAGCTGCTGTGCTGCCAAGTTGGGCCCATCCCAGACCCATTACCATGATTCGAAACTTTCATCTTTTAGGGCAGGTTCAGTTTTATATAAAATATTAGACTGATTAGATATTGATAATTATATTTATTATCCATTTTTTTTTAAGAACTATGAATAAACTTAATTTTTGCAAAAATAACTTACCAAAAAATTTAATAAATGAACAATTTAAATCGTGATAATGATTCTAGTATCGGCTCCACTTGGTAGCACAACAGGTATATTTTGATCCTCTCCATTACATATATCTAATGGTTATAAAATAGGAATTCAAAATTATAATTATTTTAAATTAAAAGATATTATTAGACTCACCCTTAAATGATATAATAAAACTTCTCTAGTACAAATATGCAAAGAAAAGTATCACAATCCGCACAGGAAACTCCTATTGTGCCTAAAGCCACCCCTTATACATAAAACAAAGGCTCATAAGAATTGCACATTCTTTATTTCTTAAAGAATCTATATATAGGAACTTACAAAATAAACTGATTAGATTACTGGAGTTGGGCCATTGGTAGATCTTATAAGCTCAACTAAACTATTCGATCCACATTGTGTACTAGAGAGAAGTCGTTATGTTATTGAGGCCAATCCCCCTCTAGTCCACATTTGTGGATTAGATTGTCAAGTTAGGCTAGAGGGACACACTACGTGTCTGATTTTAATAAATTAATTTATTCATTTTGTAAGCTCCAATATATATATATATATGAAGAAAATCAAATCGATATGATAATTGTAACCATATTTTCTGTTTATATTTTTCTTCAAACAAATGGACACTAAGAATGATTTTTTTTTTTTTTAAATAATTTATTTGTTAAAAAGAAATATAACCATTTTTTTTTTCAAACAAATGAAGTAAGATAACAAAAAATTTAATATATGACCTATTTTTAAAATAAAAAAAAACAAATATAATGAATTAAAATGACTAAGAAAAATACTTAAAGATTCCAAAAAATTTATCAAAATTTTAACCAAATATCTTAGAAAAATGTTACAAATCCCAAAAGATAAAAATTTCTTCCAAAATTTATAGGATTCATATTTTCAATCAAAAGTCAAGTTCCTTGACTGTGACTCCTCCGTCTGTTTGTTTGTTTGTTTTGTTTTGTTTTTTTTTTTTTTTGGAGGGGGAGGGGGCGAAAGTCAATAATTAGTTATTAAATTAGCACTTCGAAAGAGTTGAAACTCACACCCATACATTTTACAAGAATCTCTTGTTCTTCCATTTCACTCCTAATAGTAAAACTCAAGACCTCTCCCTTAGGCTGTGTTTGGTTTTTGGGTTTGGAAAGTAATTTGGAAAAGGAAATGAAAAAGGTATATGAAATTAGGTGAAATGTAAGTATATTTTTAGTTACATTTCACCATCATTTTCTCTTTGTCTTTTCAAATCCCTCTCTAAATCCTTAAACCAACACTCTGTTTTGATCGAGAGGTGAAGTGAGAAAAGAAATTATTGTGACTTCTCACATAGGTGACGGAAAAAAAAATGATTATGGTTTCTTAGCATTATGTTTGGATGAATAAATGAGAAAATAATGTAATTTCTCACTCATCTGGTTTGGATAGAGTAAATAAGAGAAAAGAAAGAAAAGTGTTGTACTTTATTTTACCAAAATAACATTCCACATTAGTAAGTCATCTTTTTTTATAAAGGTAATTTTGGTATTTTAAAAACAATAATGCTTGGTTGGTTGAATTTTCATGACCCTGTAGTTTTAGATAATTTTTTAATAGTTTTGGATATGTTTAGAAACTTAGATATGCATAGTTTTGGATGGTTTAAATTTTTTAGATAGTTAGAACTTACAGATATAGCTTTCGAATGTTTGGAATGTATAGACAATTGTTGAATGTATAATTTATGAGTATAATTTCTTTTTGATGTTTCAAACAATATTTTGGTGATTAATTGATGTTTTGTGATGCTTGTTTGTAATGTTTGTTAGAATGTACAGAATTGGTCAAATAAAACCTTGCTAAATCAAAAAAAAAAGAGCATATTCTACGACAGACAAAATAGGTCATTGTATTAAATATTCTACGGCATGCAAAAATTGCTGTGAATCTTGCGCTATCTACGGCAGGCAAAATAGGTCATTGTATTAAATATTCAACGACTAACAATGAACGTCGTGGTTTGTTCTTTTAATTAACGGCATGCAAAAGTAGTTGTAGAAAAGTCAAGCATGGCACACAAGATCTACCGTTAAATATTTTTTTTCGACGTACTACGGCATGCCGTTGAAGTGAATGACTTTTCATAACTGGTTATAACACGGCTTTACCTGAATCATTTTCACGACGTGCATTTGGTGCCATAAAAACCATTTTTTGTTGTAGTGGACGTCGTTTTGATACATTCAACCAACACAAATTCGAGTTACTAAGCATTTTTGTTTTAAAAAACTTTCATTAAACTCAATTTTTCTCACAAAATCTCATCATTTTTGGTGAGAAACAAAACACAAGTTTAGTGAGAATCTTTTTCTCACAATCTCTCTCTTTCTCACCATTTCTCACCTACTTAACTATCTAAACAAATGAAAGGGTTTTTTTATTCTCAACATTTATTTTATTTTCTCTTCTCTTCTCATGAAACTCCATTAAAATGGAGTGTAAGTGAAATTTACTAATCAAAGGACTAGCCAATTAGAGAGCGACTCCTTTGTGACACTGGCTTAGAAGATTTAAAGTTCCAGGTTAAGACTGTGGATTGGTTTGAATGATTGACAATATGTTTGGGAATTTAGGAGAGAAAAAAAAAATGATTGTGATTTTTTTTGTTCTTGTTTAAATAAGTAAGAAATGTAAGAACAGAAATCATAGAAACCCTTTTTTTCTTGACCTTTACAACCCTGACAGACACATGTCAGTAAGTGGAAAAAAAAAAAAAAAGGCCAATCTTAATATATTGGGGATAGTGGGAGTCAAGAAAAAAAAGAGTCTCAACCTTTTTCCATAAAAGAAAAGAAATAATTGTGATTTATCTCTTTATTTAGTTAGATTTCATAAGAGAGAGAGAGAAAAAAAAAAAAATTTGTTTTATGTTATATTACCAAAATAACATTTTTGGGTATCAATCATTTTATTTCTTTTATTTTTACAGGGACAAAATTAGTATTATAAAAATATAAAAATTTGTTGATTTTTTTTTCTTCCAATCTCTTCACTTTTGAAAATATTAAAAATGAGAGTTATAAGGAAAATAAGTTTCTCTCCATTTCTCTCAATTTCTTCACATTTCTCATCACTTAAATTATCTAAATAAATAAAAGAAATATATAATTCTCTATTTTTTTTTTTTTTTCTTTTTTTCCCCTATAAATCACCCAATCCAAACACAGTGTGAAAGGACTGATAAGCGTGTGGATTAATTGATATTCCAAGCACTGATTTGGAAGATTCAAAGTTCTAGATAGCGTGTGGATTAATCAATATTCTAATCGTAATAGTAACGGGGTAAGTAAATGACGGGACTGGTAAGGGACATGTGTCTGGCAAGGGACATGTGTGGTTGGCAAACAATTGACTTTCAACATGACTTAAAGACTTTTCTTTTACTTATATGTATCAATTAATATATTAATAAATAATATAATATAATTTTAAAAATTTTAAATATTTATAATTTATATAATAGATAGAGTCAATAATAATATCATAATAGTAATTAATATACTAATTAATATATTAATTAGTACATATAAAATCACTTATTGAGTTTTGACAATATATTTTTAATTTCTTTTTTTAAATTATAATTAGTTTCGTACAAGAAAAATTTATCATATATTTTATTTTAAGGAATGGTGATCCATTTAAGTTCATTTGGCAATAAAAAAAATAATTAAGAAAAAAAACTCACATTTTTTTTCTAAACTTTTTTGTCTATAGTGATTTTTTTTTTTTTTTAAATTATATCAAATTTTTTTACATTTTTAGTTAGTCTTGTAGAGACAAATCTAAAAAAGTATATTTTTTAAAAATAAAAATAATAAAGACAAAAATAAGCCGAAAAAGATTGTTTATTTTTGTCTTTTCTAGATTTTTTTTTTGAATTTTTTTAAAAAATTATAATTTTTCAGTTCTTCTTATCCACCTAAATTTAGAAACTTAGAACTTTTTTAAAAAAAGTTCACTAAAAACAAAATAAGCCAAAAAAAAAAAAAAAACCAAAAAATATCATTCCCAAAACATTCTTAGTTCCAAAGAATTTTTTTATAGACCATTTAGTTCATTCATTTTAGTATAATAGATTTGATATATTTGTTTATATAGTTACACTTTTGTTTTTAGCGTGGGTTTCTTTTGTTTCTGTTTTGCTGAAAAGATAAGATTCACAATGCATTTCTTTGGGAGATTTGATTGACCAAATCTCGAATTGTTTGGAGCGGCTCCCTTCCGAATTAGAAATTTAACCCCAACACAAGAAACCCACAAAAAGTAGATGACCAGTATTGTAACAAAACCCACGTTGCATACATGCATAAATCGGAGATCACAAAACCCACATTCAACAATTCGCGCATCTCATATTAAACTCAAGTTTGGCATGTTTAGAAAAATTTTAAAAATTAAAAAGTTATTTAAAAAATTAAAAAATTAATACTATTCATTAAAAGTCAATAATTACCGCTGCACAACTTCCGATTCTAATTTTTTCCTACAAATCAATTTTTACAATTTTTTATTACATATTTTTTCATAAAAAATTAAAAAATTAACCCAAACATCTATATTTTCTTCCTCAATTTTTTAATTCAAAAAGACAAAAAATACACTTATTTAGGACACCCTAAACAACTCCTAAGCTAATTTTTACCCATAACCACATTCAACATTTGTTATCCACATTCAGGTTCCCCAAACCCACCAACAACCCATAGCCTAATTACCCACACAAACATAAACAAATCAAAATCACATTTTTCCAAATACCCACATTAGCTTGACATTAACAACATTCAAAAAAACATACCAACATAACTCGACATTAACAACATTAAAAAAAACATACTGTAGACATCCTATTTTTGACCGTCCTCAAGATTTTGACGTCACCATTTGAACACTCGGTGATCATCCATGTTCGTGTTCGTTTTGAGTTCTCGGAGGTCCCGGCCGCGCGCCTTGCTTCAAGACCTCTCAACTTGACTGTTTTGTGCATTGGTTGTGGACCAAGCATTTGTGTTTCTGCTTTGAGGGAAAAGAGTGACTTGTTTGCCATTTCCTCAACCCACCGGCCATGGTCTGAGGTCACCGGCCATGATTTCATACTACCGCCCAATTATATTGGCCGACCGGCACTGTATTTGGTCGGCCAGCCATGTATGTTGGTCGACTGGCCCCTTTGTCTGGCCGAGACCTTTTCTTTGCCTTTTTCAGACATTGTGCATGCCAACTGTGCCAGCTGGTGAGCACAAATCCTGCCCTCCATACACGTGTATGGAGGGATTTCATCCTTACACTTAGCTTCCTTTGGAAGCTTGGATTTGCATTGTCTATAAGAGGAGGGCCTCCCCTCCCTTTCCAGAGGTTGATTCATCTGAGATATAAGATATATATCCCTCTCTCTCTCTATCTCCCTCTCTCTCTATATTTGTGTGTGTAATAATGTTCTAAAGGGGTTTTTGTTCTTAGTTTTGCACTAAGACACCTAGTGTTACACTATACTTTGGTTGCTGAGGTTTTAAGGGGTTGATTTCAGAGTTTTGAGTTGGTTTTTGATCAAAAGGAGGTGCTGGACTTGGTGTTCTTGAAGTGTTCTTCAAGAGTGAGAACTTACTCTTTTATTCCCCATTTTTGCTTAAGGCTTTAGACCTATTTGCATATTGTTTTGAGCTTAGTGTATAACTGATAAAAGTTCTGTATTTTATGCTTGTTATAGTAGCTTAAGGTCACTTTGGTGTTTGGGGTTGTTTACCCCATCTTAGGCCTTGTTTGGCCTCTTTTTGTGACCTTCTTCTTGAGCTTTGGAACCCTTTTATTTCGACCTTCTCACCACTGGAATCCAGAGGATTTTCAATGGTAAAGAAGTGGTTTTGGAGGTCTTGTATAGGGGAGGGACACCCCTCTCCCCTTGTGACTCATTTGTTCGCATTTAGGGCTCATAAAGGTAGCATGTTTGCATAGATTTATTCGGCTCCATCTCAGAGGGTATTTGGTGTTAGTTTATCATGCTAGACCTCTGTTTCATGTTGGTTCGATGGCCTATTGTATGCATCATACACTTGCTTTGTAATCCCCTCTATTGTCATAACATGTACCATGCATTCAGACCATCATCCTTGCATGTTTTAGCTTGACTTCATGAAGCTTTTATCCATGTTGTGACATGTTTAAGCTCTGTTTGGTATTGATTTGGTCATGTTTTCCATGTTTGGTATAGCCACCATGCATTTTGGCTTGTTCGTCTTGGGTGTGTGAGTCATGAGTATGCTTTATTTGGGATATTTCAGTGATTTGGAATCACTTATCATGCCATTTCAGTCCATGTTCCATGCTTGTACACTTACATTTGCCATCCTTTTAATGCTTTGAAGAGTTGTTGTTTTGTGCTCCATGTTTGGACCATTGCATATGCCTCTATCATTAGGTCTTTAACATGCCTTCTCATTAGGTTTTGGGGCTTATTTTGGCGTATTATAACTCTGATTTTATTAGCCTAAGTCATGCCATGTTCGGTTGTAAGAGGTATAGTGCATTTGCCCTTTTGGGTCTTATATGTGTCTTGTTTTGTGCTTGCCTTTATAATATGTTTTAGCCTCATTCCATGCGAGTTCTAGCCTTGTTTTGGTCTGCCCAAGGGCTATTTTGGGACACCTTAGCCCTTTGGGGCTTGGTTGACATGGCCATGGTGTAAGTCCTTTGGCTAGTTTTGAGCTTTAAATCCATTAGCATGCTAGACTTGTCTCGTTTAGTCGATTTGGCATCGTTTCTCATGTGGTTTTAGAGTTTACCACGTTGCTACATTCTCATGTTTACCATTCATTGCTCATGTTTGAGGATTGTGTATTATTGCCTAGCTTGTAAGCCAATATGTGTACATGTTCGTTTCGCATATTGGTGCCTCTTGGTTTAAGTCCATTTAAGTATGTTTGAATTCATGATACTTTTATGCCTGTTTTGCGTCATGCTTGCGTGTTCGATATATTGCATGTGCCTAGCTAGTTGCATCGCATAACATTGTTGCGTACTTGGCATGTTCATCCTACATTGGCTTGAATTGCATACTTAGGTTGTAGTCCATTTGAGCATGTTTGTCAACTTAGCCTTGTGTACATGTTTGAGTCACATTACATTTTGGCATGCTCATCTTGCATTGCATTATATTCCTATATTGTGTTATATTTGGCATACATGCATTACATTATGTTTGGTTTGGGGTGTCAAACCAAACACGAGGGGCGAGGGACGCTCGTACTAAAAGTGACGAAACGTCCCTGAAATCCTTAGTCGCTGACGCTCTTGATCCCAACATGATAGAGTGTATAGCATCCATTTTGTTTGTGGCATTCATTCTATATTGATATGCACCTTCGATACCTTTGGCCATCATGCATCGAAATGCGTGATTGGTGGCCCGAGGGTCGAGGGCCACATTCCTTTGAGTCCACAGCATGATAAGGAGGGTGGTCGTGCATACATTTGGCTTGTAAGTTCTATGCCATGCCTTGTCTGTCCTCTGCTGCAGCAAAATAGGATTCTGCAGGAAGAGATGGCCGGTCGGCCATCTTCAGTGTCGGCCGGCTATGCATTGTTGGCCGGTGATCCCATTTTTGGTCGATGACCACATTTCTATGGCCGGTGGTGCTTTACCTTGGCTGGTGGCATCCTAATGTTCTCTTGGAGTGGTTCAGAAGCAACCTTAGGATTTTCACAATTCTCAGAGGCGCAAAACAGTGCAAACAGAGGCAACATGTGGCATGGCATCGGGTTTTCGAGTAAGACGAATCGAGCATGCATCATCTAATCATTTCAAGGCGGGGCTGTGGTGGCCTTTTGAATTTCATACTTAGTTTATTTTGTAATTAATTTGTTAATTAATTAAGGGTCTGTAATAATAAATTAGCTAGAGTAGTTAATTATTTACTTGGTTTGTATTATTCTTTCGGACCCCCCGTGAGGGGGCCAACTGTTGTAATAAGTGTGCGTGCGTGTGATGCATGTCTTCCAACCCCGCGTCTTTTTCCCTTTTATTTATCAGCTTATGATGGTTAGTTCTAGGGCATGTTCCAATTAGCATCTATATGTTCGCATGCTTGCATTCATTCATTTGTATTGCATGCACCGGGTTCAGCGCATCATGCTAACTGCACTGTATTTCAATTACAACTTGAATACGTGTATCGAGTTGCCGCATTTCACATGCCATTCTTAGAATAGCTGAGCCTATTTTAGTTGCATTTTGCATGTGTTGCATTAGCCATCTTAACATGAACTAGGATCATGCATGATTCCTAACTAGTTTTTTGTTTTGGCTCGGAGTACTAGGTAAGCTTTTATGCTTTAGCATCTTGTATGAGTGTGAGTGTTGCCATGATAGCATGCTTGCCATGAGGCTGTCTGCTTATGTGATATAACTGCCTGAATGCCTATGGGTGAAGGTTGGGTTGCTTGAATTGGGATAATTCATCGAAATCCGTATTTTAGCCTACTTGTGAGTAGCAAAATTCAAAACCATTTCCAAACAAACGGATATGCGATGTTTTGTTCCAAGTTAGGGGATCTAGTCTATACTCGTGTGCTGTGTGCACCACATAGTAATCTTAGGCTAATAAACCGGATTAGGAACGCATTTGTTTTCAAAAAAACTTGATATCATATTTAGTAGTGGCCGATCTTTGATCAGGCGAGTGGGGGTGCTCATGAAATGACCTTCCCCAATCGTACCCAAGTTCCCGAGCCGAGGCAACTGTAATGACCCTCACACTGATTACCGATTAATTACCGATTATGGCTAAACCGAGACTGATTATGACTGATAATTGAAGTAATCGAAGTAATGAACTGACTGACTGAAATCTGAAACTGATTGATTGACTGCATTTGTTTAAATGCATTTTCTATTTGTTGATTGTTAATTGATCTGTTCATGTTTATATGTTTAAACTGTAAATTGAAGGCCTTATCGGTGGCCGAACCCGAAATCAATTAGTGTTTTGTGATCATCATAATTTATGTGATTTTATGGTGTAATTATCTGAAAATTGATCTGGTATGATTAAATTTGATTAAAATAAGCCAATTACAAGAGTTAGCTTAATTACCATATTGCCATTGTGAGTGGGCCCTTTATTATAATATCCTTGAGCCTTATACACTCAAACAAAACAATCCTTCAGCCATTTTTGAGCTCACCACCGAGCAAGAGAAAGAGAGAGTGAGAGTAATGAATTCAACATAGAGATTGGCTTGAATCTTGAAGAATTGGAGTGTAAATTGGCAAATTGAACCTCAAGACTATTAATTAAGGAATCTAGGTATGATCTTCATCCTCTTAGTTGTGTATTTAAGGTGTATCTAGCATGGATCATGGTAGATTAAAGAGTTAAGTCATGAGTTGGTTCAATAGTGTTGAATTAGAGCTCAATTGTTGCATGCATGTGCATATTGACAAGTTTTGAGGTTGTAATTCACCATTCCTCACATGCATGTTCATAATATTGTTGTAATTCATGTTGTCATCATGTTTTTGAAAGATTTGAACTCATTTGAGCTAGCATTAAATCTTGAAAATTGTTTAAAGTTCATGCATGTCATGTTTGGAGCATGTTCATGAAATTGGTTTGAAATTTGGATTTAATTGACTCACCCTTGGGCTTTAAATTCACAAATTGAGCTTTGAAACTTGTTGTATATTGAGTTTAGTTGTGTTTTCCAGAATTTGGGCCCAAGAGGTCGAGTTTTGAGCTTAGGAATGCTTGGTTTGAGCTTGGAAGGCAAATCTGGAAATTCCAGATTTGGCTTCTTCGCTCGAGCGAAGGATTCTGCGCTTGAGCGACCACCGTTTACTCTGAGTTACGCTCGAGTGTAAATTGTAAGCTCTCAGAATCTTGGTGCGCGCAAGCGTACGATCGAGCGAAGGGACCTACGCTCGAGCGAAGAGCTGTGTCTCACGCTCGAGCGAGCATCGAGCGTAAATCTTGAGCATTCAGTATTTTTACTGTAGCACACAGTCCACTCGAGCGACGGAATTCACGCTCGAGCGGAGTTCCTTTGTCTGCATGTCCGCTCGAGCGAAGGAATCCTCGCTCGAGCGAGACCCATGTTTTCAGCAAATTTTGTAAAGTGTTCAAAAGTGCATCTTTGCATCCTCTTTCCATCCTAGGCATTCTTAGGGCATATTTAAGGCATCTTAAAGAGGATATAGATGTAGAACACATTGAGGCAAATTAGGGATTAAATTATTATCTTTCCCAACTGTATAGCTTAGTACGTGTTCAATCTGTTAACTGTATAGGGTTGGCATTCCGAGGAGACGCTCTAGCTCACTGTAACCCAGAACTCTGTGAGTAACAATTGTGTAAAAATATGTTCAAAATGATTATCTTCTGAATACTGAACTGAACTGTTTACTGAGCTAATATTGTTTACTGAATGAATGTATGTCCTATATTTTGAACTGTACTGTGGCATCCTTAGCACCTACTGCTTACTGTTACTATTACAGAGATCTCTGTCGGTTCCCTCATGAACCACTCATCAAGCTTCGATTGATGGCCATCATTACTGTTCGGTCTTTTAAGACCTACTGTTTACTATTATGCTAATGGATGTACCACATATGACTGATTGACTGAAAGACTGAAATACTGATTTAATGAACTGTTTTCATTACTGTAAGGACATTCATTCTAAACCTCTTTACGCATTATGTTATTAACTGGGCTTTAGCTCACTGCTCATATATATATATATATATATATGTAGGTGTACAGGCACCGGATCAAAGCTAGAGGCATCGGGGTAAACTCCAGTTTTGTCAAGCCAACCAATGTGCCTCACTGCGAGGTTTCGAACCTGCCAAGCTATGGGTTAAGGGTGTTTTTATTTCCCTGTCTATCTCCGTACCGTTTTGTAACATCAGATAGATCAACGTTTTGCAATCATTATTTATCGGGATTAAGTCCTGCTCGACTGGTTGTATATGATATGCATACTGTTTTGTACTGTTCTGTATAAATGTATGAAAAATCTTTTGGCATACAGACTATCACAGCTCATTGGACATTGTTTATTTACTGTATTGGCTTCCGCCAAGCCCCTATACTCTGTATTATTGTATTACTGCTAAGCAGGCCTTCGGTGACCTAGGGTTACTGGCCGGTTACAGTGCTAATCCCATAGGGGCAGGTTTGGGTCGTGACAGCAACTTTGGTGATGACGGGCACGTGGCCTTAGGCACGAGTCAGGGTTTCCTAAATTCCCCCAAAACAAAATATTTAGGTAGCGACTCTGTATCTGGCAAAATAGTCCATGTTTGGCACTTCTTTCTAAAAATCTGTTTTTCAAAACGATTTGCAGGATTTGGACTCTTTGATGATTCATCGGTCTTGCATTGCACTCTGCGAGATTAGATACAGGACCGTGACATTGAGTCCTGAACTGTAGTAAGCCCCAATGAACAAAACGGGATTCCCTCCCGGGACGTTCGGGGACGTCTACAGTTTCTGGCGACTCTGTTGGGGATTTAGAGAACTTGACTCGAACTCATGATATCTTGTTTTGATTACACTTATGTGTTTCTTTGCATTGCATTTGCATTGGTGCGCCTAAGACACCGTGTTTGCCATCTGCTATTCCTGAACGGTTTGCCGGAGGCTGCGTGTCATAAGGCTGACCGGTTACGGGCTCTGCCACGATGGGAACACAAACCCCAGTTGTTACCGGGGCACCCTTTTTGACCATTCGACCTAGTGCATATTCGGAATCCATAGTGGCTATTCCAAACTAGGACAGGTTGCTTACCCGATTGTAGGTTGTTTGAAACCGTTGCATGTGTAGTGAAACCCTAGCTCCTGACAAAATAGGATAGGGAAACCCTACCCCTCCATAGGGGTGTTTTGGCTCTCACTTGTTTGCTATGTGCTTTTAGAGTGTGCCTCTACAGGAATGCATGTATCAGTTCGCAAGTCTGGGTATCAGGCCTACGGGCATCAGTATTTTGGGAGAATTAGTTTTACCTGAGGATATCAGTTTGTAGGCAGAGATTTGGGCAGAATTCAGTAGAGAGCACAGTCGTTCAGCTTTGCTTGTATCTATTTTGGTGAAGTTAAGCTGAGATGTTGTCTGTTTTCTCTTTTGCTAGGTAGTCTTGGAACTATAGCTTCAGAAGGCTCCAATATCCCCCCGGGTACATTGGACTTGTGCTGATAGACTTTATCAGGTCAGAGATTCAGTTCAAGGGCAACCAGTTTTTCTTCGCCAGTGGGGAAGGCAAAAAAGGGCCAGATAGGGCTCATTGTTTCATCTGATCCGACAGTCACCAGTCACATCATCAGCAAACCCGTGATGGCACAAGGTTCGGAAGAATTTGTGGCCGTCATAGCAGCGTTAAATCAGGGAACTGCCATGCAAGATGAGACCAGTGCTGAAATGCAACGCCCATCTGGGGCATCTGCCTCGCATCTAGCTTCGGGACCCCAGCCGAACTTTGACCCACTTCCGCCAACTAAAGATTTGCAGGGTCCGAATCCCTAAGAAGGGTTGGCTCAAGCTCGAGTTGTCAGACCCCCGGTGCAGCCTAATGGGAGGCTTTATTCCCTTGCTATTAATGAGCTTGATCCGACCACGGTGAAAATTGTTAACCTTGAGAAACAATTCAAAAAGGCACAAGGCCTTAACTCCATTTTCGACATTAAGGATGGGTACACCGAGGCTGCCGTACGGCTCCTAGACATATTCAAAATGCCACATATTGACCGTTTCGACGGGTCTGGAGATCCTATGGTACATATCCGGCTTTTCTTGGATGTCCTGAAGTCGATGGGTCTGACTAAACCATAGAAACTCTCTCTGTATGGAAGAATCCTGTCGGGTGTAGCAGCCGCTTGGTATGCCAAGTTGGAGCATACAGTGAAACAGAATTGGGAAGAGTTGGTTGAGGCCTTTGTTGATCAGTATTCTTACAATACCCAAGTTGAAATGACCACCCAAGAGCTTGAAACGACCTGCCAGAACCCAACAGAGCCTTTTGTGGAATTTGTTGCAAGGTAGAGAGCAAAGGCAGCACTGATGACAGATCGCCTTTCTGAGAGGGATCAAGTGCGGATGGTGGTGCGAAACCTCGAACATGATTTGTTGCAAAAGTTGATAGTCGCTCCACTATTCACTTTCAAAAGTTTGCATGAACTGGGGGTTCAGGTTGAGAATGCGTTCAATACACAGATTATTCCCAGAACAAGTGAACTGACAAGGAGGGCGGTTGCAGAAAGCACCAATGCTGGTAGTAGCACTATTCCCGAACCCACTGAAATCAATACAGTTGCCACAGCCGACCCTTTTGCCAATCTAAGCCTACAAACCGCCGGCCCAGCCCGAGCTCATGGCAGAACTTTCACCCCCCTCTATATGAGCCTGACTAGCACACTAAAAGTCTTGATGGAAAGAGGGTATCTCAAACCCCTCGATCCTCAACCTCTGCCTAACCCACTCCCAACAGACATAACCCATCCAAGTACTGTGTGTACCATCAGGAGCGCAGTCATGGCACCGACCGTTGTTACTGTCTTCGTCATGAAGTCCAAAATCTCATTGACAACCGGATGATAGCTCCACCTTCAGACCCCAATGACCAAGTACCTCATCCACATCTCAATCTAATCCACACACCGGCCATCTCTTACGACCCCAGCGTATACATCACCCCAGTCCATCTACCCAAGCCTGAGGTGTTTATCCCAGAAAGCATGGACTTATGCATGATGGATGCACCTGGACCCCAATCATCTCAAACCCATGAGCCCACTACTTCTGAGCTGATGAGAATGATCGAAGATCTTCAGATAATTGTGGTAGATCTAGCCTTCGGAATATTGGCTTCGTCATCGACCACATCACAGGCCAGAAGTTTCAGCCAAAAAGGCTCCTTGATCTTGGGGCAAGCGAAAATTGAAAAGGGCCAACCTGAAGCCATCTCAAATATGGGGGTTGGCATGTCGACAACAACTGGGCTCTGCTCTGATATAGCGACCCGATCCCTTGGTAAAGTGGAGGCGAGTGGAAAGAACAAGATAGAGGTAGGTATTGGTCCCCATGAACACCTTTAGTAGGCTATTGAGGCTTTGAAAGCCGAAGGGTTGAACAAATAGCAAGTGATTGCAGTTGTTGCAAAGGCTTTGGATGACACTTTCGCCACTCAAGTTGAGGGCAGTTTGAATCAAGGGACAAGCCGGGAGAAGGTCCGTTGTACCAGGAATGTTCCTTTCAGCTCTAATCCCGTGCTCGGAAGAGATCAGCAAACCCAGTCAGCGCCTGTCAATCCCTTTGCTGGTGCATCCAGCAAAACTCCACAAACCTCAAAACACCCACATCGGGGCCAGAGGGTGTTCACCCACTGTACATGTCTCTATCAGCGGCCTTGAGGGTCCTGATTAGAAAGGGGGATCTGAAACCCCTGGAGCCACGACCATTGCCAAACAAACTACCTGCCTCCCATGATCCGGCCAAGTACTATGCTTTCTATCAACAAGTCGGCCATGGCACTGACAGTTGTTATCGTCTTCGCCACGAAATACAAGATCTGATTAATAAAGGGGTCATCGTCGCACCAGACCCTGCAAAGTCTATCGGCACTGGATCAGTGCACTTGAAGGATAATGTAATGTGATTATGGGATGAACCACCTGTGGGCGGCACTTAGTTTACTGCAGATGTGGCGTATGACACGCACTATTTTGAGCATTGTGCAAATGCTAGCTTTTGTGCTTTTTGACTTGGGTATTGAGTCAGTTTTGTTATGTTGTTTAGAGTCTGTTTCGCTGTACAGAGTCAGTCTTTTCATACTGAGTCAGTTAGGGTTTGTCTAGTTGTATCGAGTCAGT
The DNA here is from genome assembly GCA_025200525.1 of Camellia lanceoleosa. NCBI lineage: Eukaryota > Viridiplantae > Streptophyta > Magnoliopsida > Ericales > Theaceae > Camellia > Camellia lanceoleosa. The sequence goes on from CM045765.1 coordinate 124,041,101, forward strand.
CCTGTTGTATAGGAGTCGAGTGATTTCGGGGGCGTTACCTCAGACATCACTTGCTTGTTTTGTGTTTGTCTTTTCGCTTTCTTTTGAGTCTGTTTCTGCCTTGGAGCCAGTTGTGCCAACAGATTTTGAATGGAATAGCAGTAATTTTCACACTCTTGTATTTGCTTCTGTCTTGTGCCAGTTATGCTAGAAGTTCTGAATGAGATGGCGATATTTGACTAAAACTGTGTCTTTTCTGTGCCTTGAAGTCATTGTATTGACCTAAGTTTTTCAAAACTTTTCAAACACTGTGATGAAAATGAAGAGGAAGGAATTTCTCGGGATTTGCAAAAATTTGATTAACTGAGAGAAAAAGGGGCTTGCTAAGCCCTTAATGATTGAGATCATGTTTGTTAATGTGAGTACTGAGAAGGATCCCAGCTTGATCCAGATTGGTTCTACATTGTCTTCAGTGCGAGCGATTAGTAGCTTTCTTAAAAGATTCCAAAAAATGTTTTGCGTCGTCTTGCAAAGACCTGTGTGGAATCGCTCTTGAGATTATGCAGCTTGGGATCGCTCTTAGCCTCGAGACTCGCCCCCCTTTTGCTTTCATACCTTGACCTTGGATTCAGAATGTTCAACGGTCAACCACGATGTGAGGCTTGCATGGCCAGATCAGAAGCAGCCCTCGAACTAGGGGTAAAAATGTCAAATGTGTTCAAAGATTCAAAGGATGAGTCCTTTTGCAAACCAATGAGGATCGGCAAGAATGCCAAATCCCAAAAGGGAGGAAAGAAGAAAGTATTGCCGAAGGACGACCAAATTCCTATCCGCAACACTAGGGGCAAATTCAGCCCCCATTGGATGGACTTCTGCATCATCAGCGAATAGCAGTCATTCTTTTGGATACAGATGGCCTCAAGATCCTAAAACCATTTGACATGGACTTGCTACACTTTTACCCTTGAGAGGCTCGCTGGGCCGAAAACCTAGAAGGGCGACCTAGGCAAAAGTTAGAGCAAGAAAAAGAAAAGAATAAAAGAATAAAGAAAAAAGAGAAAAAGAAAAATGAAGAAAATGAAAGATGAAAAGAAAAGAAAATGAAAAGATGCAAAAAGAATGAAAAAAGAAAAGATGAAAAAAGAAGAAAAGAAATGAAAAGAATAGAAAAGAAAAGAAAAACATAGCTTGCAAGGTTGAAAACTCGGAAGGGCGGCCTTGGCAAAAGTTAGAGCGTAAAAGGAGAAGTTAATACCCGAGTGTACCTTAACCGGAACTACGTAAGGGTTGATTCCCATGTTTGGGATACGTAGGCAACTTCATTCTGAAGTCCAGCCATAAACATTTCTCAATTGATTATGTTCATGTAATGGTTTTGATCATCTTTGCCTTCTCTGTATCCGAGAGTTCGGTTGTGATCATCACTCTGAGGACTGATTACAGTGTGCTACGGTGCATTTCAAATGAGGGGCAACTTTCTGTTGCCATACAGTGTGCTGCGGTGCATTTCAAACAAGGGACAACTTTCCGTTGCCATACAGTGCACTATGCTGCCATTCAAACAATGGGTAATTTTCCATTGTCGTACAGTGCCGTTCAGACAAGAGGCAATTTTCCATTGTTATGGATCTGAGGTCGTACATCTCAAGAGTGAGTTCCATGCACGTTGAGCGGTGGCCGTTTGTAAAAATAGTTTTTGAGAATTTTTACTGATATTAACTAATTTTCTCGAAAATTATTCCATTTTTCCAAAATCGGACCATTTCTTGGACCCAAAAAAAAAGGAAAATTTTCAGTGCTCATAGCCTGACTTGCATGATTTTAAATCAAAAATCGAACAAGTATGTTAATCTAACTCTCATATTGATCAAAAGTGTTTTAGTAGAAAACCAAAACAAAAAATGGTCAAAATGATGAACTAGGGGCACAGTTAAGTCAGGTGTTCTGTCTTTTCCCCATTGTCAACATACTTGCCGGAAAGGGCACCATACTTGCCAGAAAGGGCACTTTACTTGCCAAGAAGTGCACTCTACCTGCTAGAAAGGGGCACAACTGAAACAAACAGCAAAGGGCAGAAAGCTCTCACATCCTCCAAGCAGCGAGATTTTGGACCAAGTGCGAAGCATGGATTGGAATCGATCATGATATTCCACTCCCTCATCAGGACATGTTTGATCACACCCAAACTCCCCAGCAGAGCATCGTCAACCGATGTCCATTGCAGATCTGCTGCACATCCAGTCGCACCACAACCCCTCTATGGGAGAAATTCACTAGATGTGCGCAGAAGAATAAGAATCTAGCAGAATGCTAGGAGCAAGAGCCTGCAATTTCTTGTTTATCCATCGACCACCCAGGGAGGGATAAAAAATGAGAGATTGAAGAATAGAGAGATGTGCGCTGAGAGAAGAGTGAGGAAAGGGCTTTTGGGAGAAAAACCGAGCCTGAGGGTCGAGTGATGTAAGGATCACAAATAAGAAAGGGTGGGAAACAATACCCGGAGAAACAAGCTCCTTGTACACATTTGAGTCTTGTGTTTTGTTGTGTTTTGTCTATCTCAATTCTTGTTTTAAGTCGTTTCGAGTGTCAATAGGTGTGTTTAGGTTGTTTACCTTTGTTTTCCTTTGTTGAGTCGTGATGCGCTGTGTCTAGTCGTAGACTCAATACCGAGTATCTCATTTTCAAAAAAAAAATGTTTTGTGGTCAGAGTGCTGTGCCATTCTCCACATTTGTGCAAAACAAGTTTTGTTCTTCTATAAAACTGCAGGGTTCAACCCAGGTCATATGAGAACAGTAAAACTAGGACCTATCTGAAGCTATATTGGTTCCGGATCGCAAAGCAAAAGAAAATAGGGAAAATCAGAGCATCTAAGTTCGTTTCAGATTCCGGGATTGCATTCCAGATGCACCTTCTTAGGCCTTACCGTTTCTCTGGAGTATGAGTGTATCTCGACCCCAAGTGTAAGCTTGGTTCAAGTCTGAATGGCAGTTCAGGCAGCACCTGAGGGTTTCACATGCAGATGTTACCTCTCGCTAATATGAACAGGGTGTACCCTTTTGAGCTGAGCGTGTTGCCAAGTCCTTCGAGAGGTAAATTAGAGGTTGCGTTTGAATTGGTCTCGTTAAGACCTGTATTTCCTTATTCAGTAGTTTACTTCAAACATGCTGTTGATGTTACACTCTGCCTGCATTGTTATGCACCTTTTCAGTTGCATTGTTATGCATACTCCACCTGCATTATTATGTACGTTATTGAATTGTTATGCACGCTACTCGCATTGTTTTGCACCTTTTTAACTTGCGCTATCACGCACTATACTTGCATTGTTTTGCACACCTCTATCTTGCGCTGTTACGCACGTTGCTTACGTTGTTACGCACTTTTGTATCTTGCGCTGTCACACATTTTAGTTGCGCTATTATGCACTTTTGTATCTTGCACTGTTACGCACTTTACTTGCGCTGTTATGCACTTTACTTATGTTGTCATGTACCTTTTCTATCTTGCATTGTCACGCACACTCGTAGCATTATCATGCACACCTTACTTGCGTTGTTACGTACACTCTAGTAGCATTGTCATGCACCTCTTTACTTGCGTTGTCACGCACACTCTAGTTGCATTGTTATGTACGCTTTACCTGCACTTGTTAGTGCATTGTATCTCACTGTTTTGTGCATTCACCCCTGCCTCGCACTATCTTGTGCACTCACTTGGTCTAGGGGACCTTAAATCCTGCATCTCCACTCGCACTATCTTGTGTATTCTTTGGTCTAGGAGACCTTAAAATCCTGCGTTTGCGCTGTTTAGCGTATCGCACTGTTTTGTGCATTACATTTCATTCGGGCTATTTTGCGCATCGCACTATTTTGTGTATTACATTTCATTTGCGCTATTTTGCGCATCGTACTATTTTGTGCATTGCATTTTGTTCGCGCTATTTTGCGCATCGCACAGTTTTGTGCAGTTTACACTAGTGCTTTCTGGCGCATCGCACTGTTTTCTGCAGTTTACAACTCGCGCTTTCTTGCGTATCGCAGTGTTTTCTGTAGTTTATCACTCGCGCTTTCTTGCGCATCGCACTATCCTGTGCATCTCATTACATGCTCTCATCTTGCATAGAAAATGCTTGTATCTTTTGCATTGAACTTGTTCATGCTTTCTTGCGCACCTTACTTGCATTTGTTAGTGCATTGCTTGCACTATCTTGCGCACCTCACTTGCATTTGTTGGAACTTGTTCGCGCTTTCTTGCGCACCTTACCTGCACTTGTTTGTGCATTGCATCGCGCTATCTTGCGCACTTTACCTGTACTTGTTAGTGCATTGCATCGCACTGTTTTGTGCATTTAATCCACATCGCACTATCTTGTGCACCTGTATAGCACTATTTTGTGCATTCACTCTTGCATTGCACTATCTTGTGCATCTTGTTAGCACTGTCTTGTGCATTTCAACCTGCATAGCACTGTCTTGTGCACTTGTATAGCTTTGTTTTGTGCATTCACTCTGCATCACATTATCTTGTGCACACTGGGTTTTTGTATCACTCGCACTGTCTTGTGCACTCTCGGGCCTAGGAGACCTTAAATCCTCTAAAGGTGCAATTCCTTTTTGCATAAATCCAATTTTCAAACCGCCTTCGCGTGGCGTAGAAATCCAATTTTCAAATCGACTTTGCGTAGCGTATAAGTCCAATTATCAAAATCCTCCTGCATATCATTTGCATCTTGCCCCTGAACTACGCTGGTTTGATTCCTTGCAATGGGATACGTAGGCAGCCTGTGGGCGCAACCATTTATTTTTCTGCATTTTGCTTGTTTGTCTAAGTCTTCGGCCTTGTCAAAAATGGGTCGTCTCTAAGCGTATAAGTCCAATTATCAAAATCCTCCTGCATATCATTTGCATCTTGCCCCTGAACTACGCTGGTTTGATTCCTTGCAATGGGATACGTAGGCAGCCTGTGGGCGCAACCATTTATTTTTCTGCATTTTGCTTGTTTGTCTAAGTCTTCGGCCTTGTCAAAAATGGGTCGTCTCTAAGCTTTGACACTCACTCCCGTCATTGTTATGACTTACGAGTTCTGTAAAAGAGGGGCAACTATAGACACCTTATTTTTGACCGTCCTCAAGACTTGGACGTCACCGTTTGAACACTCGGTAATCATCTATGTTCGTGTTCGTTTTGAGTTCTCGAAGGTCCCGGCCGCACGCCTTGCCTCAAGACCTCTCAACTTGACTATTTTGTGCATTGGTTGTGGACCAAGCATTTGTGTTTCTGCTTTGAGGGAAAAGAGTGGCTTGCTTGCTATTTCCTCAACCCACCGGCCATGGTCTGAGGTCACCGGCCATGATTTCTTACTACCGGCCAATTATATTGGCCGACTGGCACTGTACTTGGTCGGCCGGCCATGTGTGTTGGTCGACCGACCCCTTTGTCTAGCCGAGACCTTTTCTTTGCCTTTTTTAAGCATTGTGCATGCCAACTGTGCCAGCTGGTGAGCACAAATCCTGCCCTCCATATACTTGTATGGAGGGATTTCATCCTTACACTTAGCTTCCTTTGGAAGCTTGGATTTGCATTGTCTATAAGAGGAGGGCCTCCCCTCCCTTTCCAGAGGTTGATTCATCTGAGATATAAGATATATATCCCTCTCTCTCTATATCTCTCTTTATATATTTGTGTGTGTAATAGTGTTCTAAGGGGGTTTTTGTTTTTAGTTTTGCACTAAGACACCTAGTGTTACACTATACTTTGGTTGCTGAGGTTTTAAAGGGTTGATTTCAAAGTTTTGAGTTGGTTTTTGATCAAAAGGAGGTGCTGGACTTGGTGTTCTTGAAGTGTTCTTCAAGGGTAAGAACTTACCCTTTTATTCCCTATTTTTTCTTGAGGCTTTAGACCTATTTTGATATTGTTTTGAGCTAACTGATAAAAGTTCTGTATTTTCATGCTTGTTATAGTAGCTTAAGGTCAGTTTGGTGTTTGGGGTTGTTTACCCCCTCTTAGGCCTTGTTTGGCCTCTTTTTATGTCCTTTTTCTTGAGCTTTGGAACCCTTTTATTTTGACCTTCTCACCACTGAAATCCAGAGGATTTTCAGTGGTGGAGAAGTGGTTTTGAGGTCTTGTATAGGGGAGGGACATCCCTCTCCTCTTGTGACTCATTTGTTTGCATTTAGGGCTCATAAAGGTAGCATGTTTGCATAGCTTTATTTGGCCCCATCTCAGAGAGTATTTGGTGTTAGTTTATCATGCTAGACCTTTGTTTCATGTTGGTTCGATGGCCTATTGTATGCATCATACACTTGCTTTGTAATCCCCTCTATTGTCATAACATGTACCATGCATTCAGACCATCATCCTTGCATGTTTTAGCTTGACTTCATGAAGCTTTTATCCATGTTATGACATGTTTAAGCTCTGTTTGGTATTGATTTGGTCATGTTTTCCATGTTTGGTATAGCCACCATGCATTTTGGCTTGTTCGTCTTGGGTGTGTGAGTCATGAGTATGCTTTATTTGGGATATTTCAGTGATTTGGAATCACTTATCATGCCATTTCAGTCCATGTTCCATGCTTGTACACTTACATTTGCCATCCTTTTAATGCTTTGAAGAGTTGTTGTTTTGTGCTCCATGTTTGGACCATTGCATATGCCTCTATCATTAGGTCTTTAACATGCCTTCTCATTAGGTTTTGGGGCTTATTTTGGCGTATTATAACTCTGATTTTATTGGCCTAAGTCATGCCATGTTCGGTTGTAAGAGGTATAGTGCATTTGCCCTTTTGGGTCTTATATGTGTCTTGTTTTGTGCTCGCCTTTATAATATGTTTTAGCCTCATTCCATGCGAGTTCTAGCCTTGTTTTGGTCTACCCAAGGGCTGTTTTGGGACACCTTAGCCCTTTGGGGCTTGGTTGACATGGCCATGGTGTAAGTCCTTTGGCTAGTTTTGAGCTTTAAGTCCATTAGCATGCTAGACTTGTCTCGTTTAGTCGATTTGGCATCGTTTCTCATGTGGTTTTAGAGTTTACCACGTTGCTACATTCTCATGTTTACCATTCATTGCTCATGTTTGAGGATTGTGCATTATTGCCTAGCTTGTAAGCCAATATGTGTACATGTTCGTTTCGCATATTGGTGCCTCTTGGTTTAAGTCCATTTAAGTATGTTTGAATTCATGATACTTGTATGCCTGTTTTGCGTCATGCTTGCATGTTCGATATATTGCATGTGCCTAGCTAGTTGCATCGCATAACATTGTTGCGTACTTGGCATGTTCATCATACATTGGCTTGAATTGCATACTTAGGTTGTAGTCCATTTGAGCATGTTTGTCAACTTAGCCTTGTGTACATGTTTGAGTCACATTACATTTTGGCATGCTCATCTTGCATTGCATTACATTCCTATATTGTGTTGTATTTGGCATACATGCATTACATTATGTTTGGTTTGGGGTGTCAAACCAAGCACGAGGGGCGAGGGACGTTCGTACTAAAAGTGACAAAACGTCACTCAAATCCTTAGTCGCCGACGCTCTTGATCCCAACATGATAGAGTGTATTGCATCCATTTTGTTTGTGGCATTCATTCTATATTGATATGCACCTTCGATACCTTTGGCCATCATGCATCGAAATGCGTAATTGGTGGCCCGAGGGTCGAGGGCCACACTCCCTTGAGTCCACAGCATGATAGGGAGGGTGGTCATGCATACATTTGGCTTGTAAATTCCATGCCATGCCTTGTCTGTCCTCTGCTGCAGCCAAACAGGATTCTGCAGGAAGAGATGGCCGGTCGGCCATCTTCAGTGTCGGCCGGCTATGCATTGTTGGCCGGTGATCCCATTTTTGGTCGATGACCACATTTCGATGACCACAAATTATTTAATTAGTTTGTATTATTCTTTCGGACCCCCCGCGAGGGGGCCAACTATTGTAATAAGTGTGCGTGCGTGTGATATATGTCTTCCAACCCCGCATCTTTCTCCATTTTATTTACCAGCTTATGATGGTTAGTTCTAGGGCATGTTTCAATTAGCATCTATATGTTCGCATGCTTGCATTAATTTATTTGTATTGCATGCACCGGGTTCGGCGCATCATGCTAACTGCACTATATTTCAATTACAACTTGAATGCGTGTATCGAGTTGCCGCATTTCACATGTCATTCTTAGAATAGCCGAGCCTATTTTAGTTGCATTTTGCATGTGTTGCATTAGCCATCCTAACATGAACTAGGATCATGCATGATTCCTAGCTAGTTTTTTGTTTTGGCTCGGAGTACTAGGTAAGCTTTTATGCTTTAGCATCTTGCATGAGTGTGAGTGTTGCCATGATAGCATACTTGCCATGAGGCTATCTGCTTATGTGATATAACTGCCTGAATGCTTATGGGTGAAGGTTGGGTTGCTTGAATTGGGATAATTCATCGAAATCCGTATTTTAGCCTACTTGCGATTAGCAAAATTCAAAACCATTTCCAAACAAACAGATATGCGATGCTTTATTCCAAGTTAGGGGATCTAGTCTTGTAGACGTCCTCGAACGCATCCCGGAGAGGGTGCGACTCCCCCCCCCCTCCCGATCTGGTTCGCTTGCGGGTCTACTACAGTTCAAGGACTCGAATGTCACGGTTCTTAATCTTGAACCAAAGAGTCCAAATCCGGCAAATCATTTTGAGAAAACAGATTTTTAGAAAAGAAGTGCCAAACATGGACTGCTTTGCCAGATGCAGAGTCGTCACCTAAATATTTCATTTTTGAGAAATTTAGGAAACCCTGACTCGGTGCCAAAGGCCACGTGTCCGTCATCACCAAAGTGGCCGCGGCTCAGGAACTTGGGTACGATTGAGGAAGGTCACTTCGTGAGCACCCCCGCTCGCCCGATCAAAGACCGGCCTCTACTAATCATGATATCTATTTTTGAAAACATTGTGTGTTCTTATTCCGGTTATTAGCCTAGATTTACTATGTGATGCGCACAGCATACAAGTATAGACTGAGTCGCCTGAATTGGAACAAAACATTTCATGTTTGTTTGTTTGAAAATGGTTTGATGGTGCTACCCGCAGGTAGGCTAAGACGTGGATTTGCCACCCTCGGGTGGGCTTAGAAAACATGATTTTGCCACTATCTAGTGGGCTTAAAACAAACATTTGATGAATTGTTCCACTTCAAGTAACTCAACCTCCACCCACAGGCATTCAAGGCAGTTATATCACATAAGCACATAGTCTCATGGTAAGCATGCTATTCATGGCAGTCACTCACACGCATGCAAGGATGCTAAAGCATAAAACTCACCGAGTACTCCAAGTCAAAACAGAAGCTCATTAGAAATCCATGCATGGTTCCTAAGATACACAGAATTGCCTAATGCAACACATGCAGAAATGCAACTATAGCAGGCTCGGCTATTCCAAACATGGCATGTGAAATGCTACAACTAACACGTATTCATTTCGGAATTGAAATACAAATGCAGTTTGTATGATGCGCCGAGCCCGGTGCGTGCAAAACAGATGAATGATGCAAACATGCTGTCATACTGTATGCTAATTGAAATATGTCCTAATCTAACCATCATAAGCAGGTAAATAAAAGGGAAGAAAGACGTGGGGTTGGAAGACATACATCACACTCACTCACACTTATTACAATTTTGCCCTCGCACAGAGGGTCCGAATAAATATACAGTCCCGAATAAAAGAATAATACAGTCCAAATAATACAGTCCAAATATTTACAAATTCCTAATTAATTTACAAATTAACTAAGAAAATAATAAAACTAGCATGCAAGCCAGGGACTGCCTTGATTCTGCTCCGGATGATGGAATGATGCATGTTTGGGCTGCTTTGCGCGGAAATCCACTAGAATGCCCCAATTAGCCTCTGTTTTGCAATGATTCTTGAAAAGCGCGCCAAGCCTCGGAAGACCGTTGATTCTTGATATCTTTGCAGAGAGCAGGAAAGGGGCATAGCAATGTATTTTCACAAATGTATGCATGTCTCGATCCTCGTGCCACCAATCACGCATCTCGATGCATGATGGCCGAGGAGCCGAATTGCACAACTCGATATAGAATGAATGCATATGAACACTACAACAAAACCTAACTCCATCATGGATAATCCGGAGTGTCGGTGACTTGGGAATTGGGACACGTTCCGTCACTCGGAGTACGGAACGTACCTCGTTTCCCATGCCCGGGCTAACTCCTATCCCGAACACGATGCAATATGCATGATATGCGTGAAATGCAACTAATATACAATCCTAACATACACAATGTTATGGAATGGCATACACACTACACGAGGTAATACACAACCGGGCATACACAATGTTATAGATGAAATGGCATACGCAATACAATAATGGGCTTACACCAACATGAGAGAGCCTCAGCCACACTCACATAGGAGGCCATCAGATGAAAACAAGACACCTCGAAATGCGTGCATGCGTGCACGCAAATCGAGGACGGACCCTCAGGCACCGAAATGCCACTCTAATGAGACATGGCAAAGACATGGAATATGACATGCAAACATGCAAAAATCAGTGGCAAAATGAGGGGGGAAACAGCCCCGAAACCCGGTAAAACGAAACCCGATGCATGGAATCACTCTCGAAACATGGATTTTGGTGTATGAAATGGCTTATAACTACACAATGCATACATAATTGGTACATGACATGAAAAATAAGAAGCAAGGCAGCCTCAAAAATAGCATTTTTACAGTTCAAAACATGGCCAAATAGCAATCACAAGTAGGGCTAAAATGGCATACAAAAATGGCTCCGCAAGGGAGGCAATGAAGCAAGTGATAGATGCAAAGCCCAAACAGAAAAATACCCTTCTACAACACTGAAGATGGACCAAAAATATGAACATTTACAGTTTATGAAAGTCCCCAAATCAGTATGAAAACATGCTCAAAATGCAATGCAAGATTAAGGCCACAAAAGGGTATAACATGAAGTAGGCAAAATATTCATCAAACAGCCAAAAACCCTTCATGAAACATGACAAGGGGGTCAAAATATAGCCACTTTCAGTTCTGAGCATGGCCGAAAACAGGAGCAAGATAAGCCTAAAAAATCATGCAAAAATAGGGACCAAAGAGGGGCAATGAAGCAAGTCACACATGGAGGTGCCAAAAAAGGTTGAGCCCTTCTTCCATGTTGAAGAGGGGCTCAAAATAGGCCCAACTACAGTTTACATCATGCTCAAAAACAGATTAAAAATGGGCTAGAAATACTATGCAAGATTATGGCATTCAAGAGGATATTGAAGCAAGTACCAAATGGGGGTGTCAAACAGTGTTGAGCCCTTCAACAAACATGTAAAATAGCTCCAACTAAGCCTAGTTACAGTTTGGGTCGGAGCCCAAAACAACAAGCAAATAGGGTAGAAAAATGATACAAAAATTGAGCTCAAAAGGAGAAATGAGTGCTCACCCTTGTAGACCAAAACCTTGGCTGCTTCCAGGACTGAAAATGGTGCCTCCTACCTGCTGGAAAGCCCCTCAAGATGCTGGAAATGGAGTAGTGGTGGTGGTGCTTGGTGGTGATGAAGAAATGGGGTTGGAACTTGGTTGTTTTTGAGCTTGGAAGTAGAGAGGGAGAGAGATGTGTATACAAGACTCTCCAACAATTTTTTCTAACCCTAAAAACAGACCTGAGGTGGTGTATATGTAGGCAAAATTGGTGGAAAAATTGAGGGAAAAAAAAGGGGGGGAAAACTAGTCAAGTTTCCCCCAAAAATGGCCAAACCCTCGGACATTAGTGTAGTGGAAAACAAAATTCACTTCTAGGACACACTTGGGGAGGGGGGCATGGCCGGCTAGTTTAAAGGGGCAAAAAAGTCATTTCACCAAATAGGTGGCCGGCCAGCTAGATTTTCTGGCCGGCCAACTACTTTCAGGACAAGAAAAATGGCCTGCCAGGAAGAAAAGTGGCCGGTGGGTGATTGGGTGGTCCAATGGTGGCCATTCAGGTGTCCAAAATGAAGCCCCGGGAGTAAGCTTTCCAACGGTGGTGGCCTCATAGTTTGATTCCAAGTATCCAAATGAATAGGCCCGATTCGGCGAGGGCTGCTCGACTTTCTTTTAACGGTTCATGCCCATTTTCTCCCCCGATTGGATTTCTTCCCTCTTCTCTTCTTTTCTTCGACTTCAAACCCCTAAGTAAGGTATTTTGAAAGATTTTTCAAAGATTTCATCTCTCTTTCATTCATTTCCACTTTGTCCATGCTCGGTTTACCGAAAAGCGCAACATTTGACAAAATACGAGCCTCAGAACATCGTAAAAACTTTATTTTCAAAATGTTTCGAAAGAGAGGGTTTTAAGATCTAAAATCTTTTGATCAAGATTGTTTTGGTCCAAAAGGGGTATGAAGTTGAGGTTTGACTCTCTCTTTGTCGAAGAAATTGCACTTTTCCCCTGCACACCTTTCTCCACCATGTAAACCATCAGTCGCGTCCAGGTCCTATGGACGGTCAAAAATAGGGTGTCTCTGATTTGCCCCTCTTTGTAAACCCTAAGTCAAGAAGTGACGAGAGTGAATGTCAAAGCCCAGAGATGACCCATTTTTGACAAGGCCGAAGACTTGGACAAACAAACAAAAATATAGATAAATAAATGGTTGTGCCCACAGGTTGCCTACATATCCCTTTGCAATGAATCAAACCAGCGTAGTTCAGGGGGAGGATGCAAAATGATATGCAGAAAGATTTTGATAATTGGACTTATACGCTACGCGAAGCCGGTTTGAAAATTGGACTTATACGCTACGCAAAGCCGGCTTGAAGATTAGACTTATATGCTACGCGAAGCCGGTTTGATAATTGGACTTATACGCTACGCGAAGCCGGTTTGAAGATTGGACTTACACGCTACGCGAAGCCGGTTTGATGATTGGACTTATACGCTACGCGAAGCCGGTTTGATAATTGGACTTATACACTACGCGAAGCCGGTTTGAAGATTGGACTTATACGCTACGCGAAGCCGGTTTGAAGATTGGACTTATACGCTACGCGAAGCCGATTTGAAGATTGGACTTGTATGCTACGCGAAGCCGGTTTGAAGATTGGACTTATACGCTACGCGAAGTCGGTTTGAAGATTGGACTTATACGCTACGCGAAACCGGTTTGAAGATTCGACTTACATGCAATGCACTGTAATGTAGTGGCTAAAATGCAATGTGATAGCTAGGAAAAGGGAGGTACCTTACAGGGGCAATTGGCAATGACTTACCTCGGCAATGTCCTACCTTATGCTGATGTGAGAATCTTCCGCTTCTTCTTGGTTGAACCACAAGTACTACTTTTCTCCCTGACTATGGTCGTAGCTTTCCCTATTCTCCAACAGGGTGACAGACTAGGTTGATTCAGTATCCAGAATTGAGGCGCATACACATGCTATCTCAATCTATGGGGCTGCCATACAGATTTCAAGCCGAGGATATACCCCTGGGTATTTAAACCAGACTTTAGTCTCGGAAATCCCGAACCTTTGCGTTCTAGGCATAAGCCATTCGAACTCTAGTTTCCACCGTCTTAGTTGGTCTCCTAGGAACTCACCGCTAACACAGTAGTGGCTATACTGCATCAATCGAAGTTGTTCAGGCACGACAAACACCAAAGGAATTGCACCTTTAGAGGATTTAAGGTCTCCTAGACCAGGCAATAAAACAGATACGATGCAATGGATGTAATAGAGGTAATGTAATAGATAATAGATGCGATGCAACAGAGAGTGCAATAGATGCAAAATGGTGACGTACGCCAACCACGCTGGACTCGTGAGTGGAGGAAGAACAAAGAAAATCAATCAGGAGCGTGTTCCACACAACCTAAGGTGAATTCCAAACACGCTGAAATCGTGTGAGGAATGGAACACTCAAACCACGCTAAAATCGTGAGAGGAGGTCCAAAAACAACCCGCCCAGCGCGTCTACAACGCAACCTGGGATAAATTCCAAACACGCCGAAATCGTGAAAGGAAAAGAACACTCTAACCACGCGAAAATAGTGAGAAGAAGTCTGAAAACAACCGCTCAAGTGTGCGCACAACGCAACCTGAGATAAAATCCAAACACGCTGAAATCGTGTGAGGAACGGGACACTCAAACCACGCTGAAATCGTGAGAGGAGGTCCTAAACAACCCGCCAAAAGGCGTTTACAACACAACCTCGATAAATTCCAAACACGAAATCAAGAAGGAACGGACACTCAAACCACGCTGAAATCGTGAGAGGAGGTCCAAAAACAACCGCCCAGGTGCATACACAACACAACCTGAGATAGATTCCAAACACGCTAAAATCGCGTAAGGAAAGAACCAAACTCTAACCACGCTGAAATCGTGAAAAGAGGTCAAAACAACCGCCCAGGTGCGTACACAACGCAACCTGAGATAGATTCTAAACACGCTGAAAATCGTGTGAGGAAAGAACCAAACTCTAACCACGCTAAAATTGCGAAAATAGGTCAAAACAACCGCCCAGGGCGTCTACAATGCAACCGGAGAAGGTTTTAACCGGGGAGAATAACAATGGTGTAACCAACAAGCATATCTCAACGTATTTTATACGGAGAGAGGGAAGGTTTTAACCGGGGAAACAATGGTGTAACCAACAAGCGTATCTCAACGTATTTCATACGGAGAGAGGCAAGGTTTTAACCGGGGAAACAATGGTGTAACCAACAAGCGTATCTCAACGTATTTCATACGGAGAGATGGAAGGTTTTAACCGGGTAAACAATGGTGTAACCAACAAACGTATCTCAACGTATTTCATACGGAGAGAGGGAAGGTTTTAACCGGGTAAGCAATGGTGTAACCAACAAGCGTATCTCAACGTATTTCATACGGAGAGAGGGAAGGTTTTAACCGGGTAAGCAATGGTGTAACCAACAGGCATATCTCAACGTATTTCATACGGAGAGAGGGAAGGTTTTAACCGGGTAAGCAATGGTGTAACCAACAAGCGTATCTCAACGTATTTCATATGGAGAGAGGGAAGGTTTTAACCGGGTAAACAATGGTGTAACCAACATGCGTATCTCAACGTATTTCATACGGAGAGAGGGAAAGTTTTAACCGGGGAAACAATGGTGTAACCAACAAGCATATCTCAACGTATTTCATACGGAGAGAGGGAAGGTTTTAACCGGGTAAGCAATGGTGTAACCAACAAGCGTATCTCAACGTATTTCATACGGAGAGAGGGAAGGTTTTAACCGGGTAGCATATCACATGCGAGAGAGGAAAGGTAAATTTCTCAACGTATCACACGCAAGAGAAGAAATGTGAACGAAGACTGGAACTCGTCCAAATGTTCAAAACCGAAGATGTCCTAACGCGCCGCATGCGGCAGGAGAAAAAAACGATAATTGCAAGTGAAAAGGTGCATAACAATATAGGTGAAGTGTGCATAACAATGCAAGTAATGAGCATAACAATGCTAGACAGATGTGCATAACAATGCAACGAATGAGCATAACAATGCTAGATAGATGTGCATAACAATGCGAGACTTGACACACAGCTTACGAAATAGCATTCCATTCATTTGGCACACAGCTCACAACACAACACTCTGTTCGTTAGGCGCGCAACTCGCAACACAAAATTCTATTCAATCTGGGCACACACAGATTTCGCACACAGCTCATCTTGAGCACAAAACGATTTTATTTTTGAAATTGAGAGATGATTTTTCGATCAGGTATTGAGCCTACAACTGGACACAGCAAAACGACTCAACACGGAAAAAAAGGCATACAACCTAGACACATCGAGTAACACTTGAAACGACTCAAAACAAGAATCGAGATAAAAAAGACACGACACTCAGACGTGCACAGCGAGCCTGTTTCACCGGGTAGTGTTTCCCACCCTTTCTTATTTGTGGTTCTCACATCACTCGGCCCTCAAGCTCGCTTTTCCGAAAAGCCCTTTTTCACTTTTTCTCTCATCGCACATCTCTATTCTTCAATCTCTCATTTTTCAATCCTCCCCGGGTGGTTGATGGATAAACAAAGAAGTTGAAGGCTCTCCCCTAGCACTCGGCTAGATTCTTCTTTTCTTCCGCCACAACTAATGAATTCCTCCCACAGAGGGGTTGCGCACAACCGGTGTGTGTAGCAACTGCAGCCTAACATCGGTTGATGATGCTTTTGTGGAGAGTTTGGACGTGATAAGATCTGTCCCAGATGATGGAGTGGAATATCTTGCCTCATTCCAGGCTTTGTGCAGACTTGGCTCGACACCTCGCTGTTGCTTGGAGGATACGAGAGCTTTCATCTTTGTCGTTAACTTCAATTGCGCCTTCTTGGTAGGTAGAGTGCCCTTCTTGGCAGTAGGGTGCCCTTTCAAAGTATGTTGACAATGGGGAAAAGACAGAACACCTGACTCAACTGTGCCCCTAGTTCATTATTTTGACCATTTTTTGTTTTTGCTTTCCACTAAAACAGTTTTGACCAAAATGCGAGTTAGATCAACATGCTTGTTCGATTTTTGATTTAAAATCATGCAAGTTAGGCTATGAGTACTGAAAATTTTCCTTTTTTTGGGTCCATGAAATGGGTCCAGTTTTGGAAAAGATAGAATGATTTTCGAGAAAATAGTCAACCTCAGTAAAAATTCTCAAAAACTATTTTGCAAACGACCATTGCTCAACGAGCATGAAACCTACTCCTGAGATGCGCAACCTCGAATCCAAAGGAAAGCTGCCCCGTGCTTGAAGAGAGCTCAATGGCAACGGAAAGTTGCCCCTTGTTTGAACGGCACCATGGCGTATTGAATGGCAACGGAAAGTTGCCCCTTGTTTGAATGGCATCGCGGCGCGTTGAATGGCAACAGAAAGTTGCCCCTTGTCTGAATGGCACCGCGGCGCATTGTAATCAGTCTTCCCAGTGATGATCACAACCGGACTCTCGGATACAGAGAAGACAAAGATGGTCAGAACCATTGCATGGACACAATCCAATTTGAAGTGTTTTATGGCTGGACTTCAGGATGAAGTTGCCTACGTATCCCAAAGATGGGAATCAAGCCTTACGTAGTTCGGGGTAAGGTACACTCGGGTATTTAACCTCTCCTTTTTATGCTCTAACTTTTGCCAAGGCGCCTGTTGCAGGTTGTCAACCTTGCGAGCTTTGTTTTTCTTTTCTTTTCATTCTTTTCTTTTCATTTTCATTTCTTTTCTTCTTCTTTTTTTTTTTCCTTTTTTTTTTCTCTTTTTCTCTTTTTTTTTTTTGGTATTTTTCTCTTTTTTTTTTCTTTTTGCATTTTTTGTATATATATATATTTTTTGTCTTGCTTTAACTTTTGCCTGGGTCGCCTTTTCGGGTTTTCGGCCCAGCGAGCCTCTCAAAGGGTAAAAGTGTACCTGGTCCATGCCAAATGGTTTTGAGATCCTGAAGTCATCTGAATCCCGGAAAATGACTGCTGTATTGATTCGTAGAAGGATTCATCTTCGGCTCTTCGAGCATATCGGACATTTTTGCCCCTAGTTCGAGGGGTGCTTCTGATTTAGCTTCGCAAGCTTCTTCTGATGAGGTCTGATCTTCTTGATCTGACTTTGGTGCCTCTTGTTCGAGGGCTGCTTCAAATCTGGCCACACAGGCCTCACATCGTAGTTGACCGTTGAACCTTCTGAATTCAAGTTCAAGGTTTGGAAGCAAAGGGGTTGAGTCTCGAGGCTGAGAGCGATCCTAGGCTACACAATCTCAAGAGCGATTCCACACAGGTCTTCGCAGGACCGCGCAAAACATTTTGTTTTTGAAAATTTTTAAGAAAGCGACAAATCGTCATACCAAGATAGTGTGAAACCACCGGATCAAGCTGTGGTCCTTCTCAATACTCATTCCAACAAGCATGATTTCATTCATTAAGGGCTTAGCACGCCTCTCTTTCTCTCAGTTTGATCAAAGTTTTGCAAATCCCGAGGAATTCCTCCCTCTTTGTTTTTACCGCAGTGTTCAAAAGGTTTCGAAAAACTCAAGTCATTATAATGACTTCAAGGCACAAGAAAGCAGGTGGAATGCACTGCCATTTCATTCAAATCCCGGCACAACTAGCACACGGTATAAATGTGAGAGCGTAAAATCATCGCTGTTTCATTCAAAATCTGGCATAACTGCCTCGCGTAAACAGACTCAAAACAAAACAAAAAGACAAACGCAAAACAAAATGGTGACGCCCGAGGTAACACCCCCGGAATCACCCGACTCCTATACAACAGGACTAACTCGATACAACAAGACAGACCCAAAACAAAAGAGACTGACTCAAAACAAAAAGACAGACTCAAAACTAAACAACAAAACTGACCTAATACCCAAGTTAGAAAGCACAAAAACTAGTATTTGCACATTGCTCAGAACAGTGCGTGCCATTCCTATGTCTGGAGTAAATTGAGCGCTGCCCGTAGGTGGTTCATCCCCCGATCATATAACATTATCCCCCAAGTTCACTGACCCAGTGCCGATAGGCTTTGCTGAGCTCAGCGGGAGGATGACCCCGTTGTCAAATAGATCCTGTACTTCATGGCGAAGACGGAAGCAGTCGCTAGTATGGCTGGGCCATTGATGGTACGCTGCAAGATCGGGTAGCATCATGCGTAGCCGGAAGAAGATTTGGGAGAGGCCGAGGCTCAAGGGGTTTGAGATGGCCTTGTCCAACAAGGATTTGGAAAGCTTTGGACAAAGGCATGTGGAGGGCATGGAAGACCCTTTGACCTCGGGGTTGGTACTTCAAGGCTTGTGGATTTTTGCTGGGCGCACCCACAAAGGGATTGGTAGGTGCTGGCCTGGTTTGTTGATCTCTCCTGAGTGGAGGATTAGAGCTAACAGGATCGTATCTGGTATGACGGCCCTTTTCCCGGTTTTTCCTTTGATTCGATCGCCTCGCTTGAGTAGCGAAAGTGTCATTCACAGTTTTTGCAACAACTGCGAGGACTTGCTCTTTGTTCAGTCCCTCGGCTTTCAAAGCCTCAATAGCAAACATAAGATGTTCATGGGGATCCATGCCCGCCCCTGCCTTGTTCTTTCCACTTGCCTCCACTTTGCCAAGGGATTAGCATTCCTCAAATGTAGCCTGCTCCAAGATTAGGGAGCGTTTTGACATGAACTCCCCGGTAGGCGATGTGGTTGATGATGGAGCCAAAACTTCAAGGTTAACCGCCATCGTTTTCTCAAGATCTTCAATCATGCTCCCCAGCCCAGAAGTAGTGGGTTCACGGGTTTGAGATTATTGGGGTTCAAGTGCATCTATCGTGCTTAAGGCCATGCTTTTTGGGATAAACATCTCGGGCTTGGGTATATGGGTCGGGGGGTATATGCTGGGGTTGTAGGTGGGTGGCAGTGTATGGCTGAGGTTGAGATGTGGATGAGGTACTTGGTCCTTAGGGTTTTGAGGTGGAACTATTGTCCGGTTGTCAATGAGATTCTCGATCTCATGACGAATGTAGCAACCATCGGTGCCATGGCATTGCTGATGATATACATGATTTGCTTGGGTTATGTTTGGTAGGAGTGGATTTGGCAAAGGTTGAGGATTAAGGGTTTGAGATGCCCTCTTTCCTCAGACTTTGAATGCGCCGTTAGGCTCATATGGAAGGGGTGAAAAATCTACCCCGAGCTCGGCCGGTCTGGTTATTTGTAGGTCGCCTTGGCAAAAGGGTCGCTATGGCAACCGTGTTGACTTTAGTAGGTTTGGAAACAAGGTTACCGCCAAAGATTGGTACTCTCAATCGGGAGTCTTATGGCAACCTCGGGACCCATCCTCGATGTCGTGAATAGGGCTAAGGCCCTGCGTTCTTTGAATTGCTTCAAGGTTTGCAATTTTCACCGCAATAATCCCGAATTCATTGACATCGAGGGACGAAGCCTCTCAAGAGGGTCGCACTCAGGTGTGGAAACTCGAGCTTGAGTCAACCTTTCTTGGGGATCTGGACCGCAAATCTTCACCGCGTAAGTGGGTCAAAGTTCTACTGGGTCCCAAGCCGATACGGAGCAGATGCCCCAGATGGGCATTGCGTTTCACACTAGTCTTATCTCAGACAGGCTTCCTCGATGAAGGCCGCTATCATGGCTACAAATTCTTCCGAACCTCGTGCTATCACGGGTCTGATGTGATGATGGTGACTGACCGGATCGACGATGAACAAATGAACCCTGCTCGCCCTCCTTTGCCTTGCCTTTAGCTAAAGAACACCGTTGCCCTTGAATTGAATTTCTAACCTAGCAAAGTCTATCAAGATTAGTCCAAGGTACCGGGATATCGAGCCTTCCGGGTTATGGTTCCAAGACTACCTAGTAAAGAGAAACATGCAAAGATCTCAAACAAGTTTACAAAAATGAGACACGGCCCAAGCAGATGATGTTTACTAAAACAGATATCAGCAGATGACCGTGTTTCATCAATTTCGCCAAATTGCCTCAAAACTGAATCTGATACTCGCAGATAACTGATTCCTAAAATACCGATACTGGTGCCCGCAGGCCCGATGCCCAAACTTGCAAACTGATACATGCATTCCTGTAGAGACACACTCTAAAAGCACATAACAGATAAGTGAGAGCCAAACACCCCTATGTTGAGGTAGGGTTTTCCTGTCCTATTTTGTCAGGAGCTAGGGTTCACTATGCACGCAGCGGCTTCAAACAACCTATAAACAGGTAAGCAACCTGTCTTAGTTTGGAATGGTCACTATGGATCCGAATATGCACTAGGTCGAATGGTCAAAAAGGGTGCCCCGGTAAAACCAGGGTTTGTGTTCCCATGCTGGCAGAGCCCGTAACCGGTCAGCTTTATGAACATGCCTTGACAAGACAAGCCTCCGGCAAACCGCTCAGGAATAGCAGATGGCAAACACGGTGTCCTAGGCGCACCAATGCAAATGCAATGCAAAGAAACACACAAGTGTAGTCAAAATCAGATATCATGAGTTCGAGTCAAGTTCTCTAAATCCTCAAATGAGTTGCGAATCAGACGCCCCGAACGCATCCCGGAGGGCGACTCCGTTCCTGTTCTTATGGGTCTACTACAGTTCAAGGACTCGAATGTCACGGTTCTTAATCTTGAACCAAAGAGTCCAAATCCGGCAAATCATTTTGAGAAAACAGATTTTTAGAAAAGAAGTGCCAAACATGGACTGCTTTGCCAGATACAGAGTCGCCACGTAAATATTTTATTTTTGAAAAATTTAGGAAACCCTGACTCGGTGCCAAAGGCCACGTATCTGTCATCACCAAAGTTGCCTCGGCTCGGGAACTTGGGTACGATTGGGGAAGGTCACTTCGTGAGCACTCGCCACGGCCAAAGACCGGCCTCTACTAATCATGATATCTATTTTTGAAAACATTGTGTGTTCTTATTCCGGTTATTAGCCTAGATTTACTATGTGATGCGCACAGCATACAAGTATAGACTGAGTCGCCTGAATTGGAACAAAACATTTCATGTTTGTTTGTTTGAAAATGGTTTGATGGTGCTACCCGCAGGTAGGCTAAGACGTGGATTTGCCACCCTCGGGTGGGCTTAGAAAACATGATTTTGCCACTATCTAGTGGGCTTAAAACAAACATTTGATGAATTGTTCCACTTCAAGTAACTCAACGTCCACCCACAGGCATTCAAGGCAGTTATATCACATAAGCACATAGTCTCATGGTAAGCATGCTATTCATGGCAATCACTCACACACATGCAAGGATGCTAAAGCATAAAACTCACCGAGTACTCCAAGCCAAAACAGAAGCTCATTAGAAATCCATGCATGGTTCCTAAGATACACAGAATTGCCTAATGCAACACATGTAGAAATGCAACTATAGCAGGCTCGGCTATTCCAAACATGGCATGTGAAATGCTACAACTAACACGTATTCATTTCGAAATTGAAATACAAATGCAGTTTGTATGATGCGCCGAGCCCGGTGCGTGCAAAACAGATGAATGATGCAAACATGTCATTACATCAGATGCTAATTGAAATATGCCCTAATCTAACCATCATAAGGTGTAAATAAAAGGAAGAAAGACGTGGGGTTGGAAGACATACATCACACTCACCCACACTTATTACAATTTTGCCTCGCACGAGGGTCCTAATAAATATACAAATTCCTAATAAAAGAATAATACACCCAAATAATACACCCAAATATTTACAAATTCCTAATTAATTTACAAATTAACTAAGAAAATAATAAATCGCATGCAAGCCGTGGACGCTTTGATTCTCGCCCGATGATGGAATGATGCATGTTTGGGTTGCTTTGCGCGGAAATCCACTGGAATGCCCCAATTAGCCTCCGTTTTGCAATGATTCTTGAAAAGCGCGCCAAGCCTCAGAAGACCGCTGATTCTTGATATGCTGCAACAGAGAGCAGGAAAGGGGCATAGCAATGTATTTTCACAAATGTATGCATGTCTCGATCCTCGTGTCACCAATCACGCATCTCGATGCATGATGGCCGAGGTGCCGAATTGCACAACTCGATATAGAATGAATGCATATGAACACTACAACAAAACCTAACTCCATCATGGATAATTCGGAGTGTCGGTGACTTGGGAATTGGGACACGTTCCGTCACTCGGAGTACGAAACGTACCTCGTTTCCCATGCCCAGGCTAACTCCTATCCCGAACACGATGCAATATGCATGATATGCGTGAAATGCAACTAATATACAATCCTAACATACACAACGTTATGGAATGGCATACACGCTACACGAGGTAATACACAACCGGGCATACACAATGTTATGGATGAAATGGCATACGCAATACAATAATGGGCTTACACCAACATGAGAGAGCCTCAGCCACACTCACATAGGAGGCCATCAGATGAAAACAAGACACCTCGAAATGCGTGCATGCGTGCACGCAAATCGAGGACGGACCCTCAGGCACCGAAATGCCACTCTAATGAGACATGGCAAAGACATGGAATATGACATGCAAACATGCAAAAATCAGTGGCAAAATGAGGGGGAAAAAGCCCCGAAACCCGGTAAAACGAAACCCGATGAATGGAATCACTCCCGAAACATGGATTTTGGTGTATGAAATGGCTTATAACTACACAATGCATACATAATTGGTACATGACATGAAAAAGAAGAAGCAAGGCAGCCCCAAAAATAGCATTTTTACAGTTCAAAACATGGCCAAATAGCAATCACAAGTAGGGCTAAAATGGCATACAAAAATGGCTCCGCAAGGGAGGCAATGAAGCAAGTGATAGATGAAAAACCCAAACAGAAAAATAACCTTCTACAACACTGAAGAGGGACCAAAAATATGAACATTTACAGTTTATGACAGTCCCCAAATCAGTATGAAAACATGCTCAAAATGCAATGCAAGATTAAGGCCACAAAAGGGTATAACATGAAGTAGGCAAAATATTCATCAAACAGCCAAAAACCCTTCATGAAACATGACAAGGGGGTCAAAATATGGCTACTTTCAGTTCTGAGCATGGCCGAAAACAGGAGCAAGATAAGCCTAAAAAATCATGCAAAAATAGGGACCAAAGAGGGGCAATGAAGCAAGTCACACATGGAGGTCCCAAAAAAGGTTTAGCCCTTCTTCCATGTTGAAGAGGGGCTCAAAATAGGCCCAACTAAATTTTACATCATGCTCAAAAACAGATTAAAAATGGGCTAGAAATACTATGCAAGATTATGGCATTCAAGAAGATATTGAAGCAAGTACCAAATGGGGTGTCAAACAGTGTTGAGCCCTTCAACAAACATGTAAAATAGCTCAAACTAAGCCTAGTTACAGTTGGGGTCGGAGCCCAAAACAGCAAGCAAAGAGGGTAGAAAAATGATACAAAAATTGAGCTCAAAAGGGGAAATGAGTGCTCACCCTTGTAGACCAAAACCTTGGCTGCTTCCAGGACTGAAAATGGTGCCTCCTAGCTGTTGGAAAGCCCCTCAAGATGCTGGAAATGGAGTAGTGGTGGTGGTGCTTGGTGGTGATGAAGAAATGGGGTTGGAACTTGGTTGTTTTTGAGCTTGGAAGTAGAGAGGGAGAGAGATGTGTATACAAGACTCTCCATCAATTTTTTCTAATCCTAAAAACAGACCTGAGGTGGTGTATATGTAGGCAAAATTGGTGGAAAAATGGAGGGAAAAAAAGGGGGGGGGGAAAACTAGTCAAGTTTCCCCCCAAAATGGCCAAACCCTCGGACATGAGTGTAGTGGAAAACAAAATTCACTTCTTGGACACACTTGGGGAGGGGGGCATGGCCGGCTAGTTTAAAGGGGAAAAAATGTCATTTCACCAAATAGGTGGCCGGCCAGCTAGATTTTCTGGCCGGCCAGCTACTTTCAGGACAAGAAAAATGACCTGCCGGGAAGAAAAGTGGTCGGTGGGTGATTGGGAGGTCCAATGGTGGCCATTCAAGTGTCCAAATTGAAGCCCCAGAAGTTAGATTTCCAATGGCGTAAACCTTGCATCAAAATTCCTCCTGTGGAAAAAGTTATGCCCGTTTCCGTGAAGCCGCGCAGATTTCGGTTCAACCGAAATGATGCCTTACTTCAACCAACGATATTTCCTCTGTCCGGAATTGAATTTAGGAGATTCTTGAGTGCAAAATGAAGCCCCGGGAGTAAGCTTTCCAACGGTGGTGGCCTCATAGTTTGATTCCAAGTATCCAAATGAATAGGCCCGATTCGGCGAGGGCTGCTCGACTTTCTTTTAACGGTTCATGCCCATTTTCTCCCCCGACTGGATTTCTTCCCTCTTCTCTTCTTTTCTTCAACTTCAAACCCCTAAGTAAGGTATTTTGAAAGATTTTTCAAAGATTTCATCTCTCTTTCATTCATTTCCACTTTGTCCCTGCTCGGTTTACCGAAAAGCGTAACATTTGACAAAATACAAGCCTCGGAACATCGTAAAAACTTTATTTTCAAAATGTTTCGAAAGAGAGGGTTTTAAGATCTAAAATATTTTGATGAAGATTGTTTTGGTCCAAAAGGGGTATGAAGTTGAGGTTTGACTCTCTCTTTGTCGAAGAAATTGCACTTTTCCCCTGCACACCTTTCTCCACCATGTAAACCATCAGTCGCGTCCAGGTCTTATGGACGGTCAAAAATGTGGTGTCTACAAGTCTATACTCGTGTGCTGTGTACATCACATAATAATCTTAGGCTAATAAACCGGAATAGGAACGCATGTGTTTTCAAAAAAACTTGATATCATGTTTAGTAGTGGCCGATCTTTGATCGGGCGAGCGAGGGTGCTCATGAAATGACCTTCCCCAATTGTACCCAAGTTCTCGAGCTGAGGCAACTTTGGTGATGACGTACACGTGGCCTTAGGCACGAGTCAGGGTTTCCTAAATTTCCCCAAAACAAAATATTTAGATGGCGACTCTGTATCTGGCAAAGCAGTCCATGTTTGGCACTTCTTTCTAAAAATCTGCTTTTCAAAACGATTTGCCGGATTTGGACTCTTTGATGATTCATCGGTCTTGCATTGCACTCTGCAAGATTAGATACAGGACTGTGACATTGAGTCCTGAACTTTAGTAAGCCCCAATGAACAAAACGGGATTCCCTCCCGGGATGTTCAGGGACGTTTACACATACCAACATAACATGTCAATATAGAACTATGTAACTTATTACAAATTAAAAAATCAACCCCAACACAACAAATCCACAAAAAATAGATGAAAAATATTGCAACAAAAAACACATTGCATACAAATATAAATCAAAAATTCACAAAACCCACATTCATTGTCGATTCATACACCTTCAGATTGAGGGTTCCAACCCGGAATGATTTAGGTTATTGAAGTTGGTGTATTTCGTGTTGTACAAATTGTGTAGTTAACTAAAATATATAGATTCATAATTAATCAAATTAAATTACAAAATAATAAAACATGCTGGAATTTACAATGATATTGCACAAAAATACGCAATACAATAAAATGGTAAAGAAAACAAACCGAAACCTGTGTGATATCACAATCTCCTTAAAATAGATTAATCACCTCAACGTGGGTACTGGAGGTACGTCAGCTTCTGTCTCTCAGGATACGACGGTTTAGATCGGCTAATAAAGAAGCACCTTTTGTGAGCTTTGGCGAACCGACAATGGCAGCACTCTCTCACACAGGAAGAAAATTATAGGAGAAAGCAAATTGACTATATAATTGTACAAGGCAAAAATTCTGTAACAAACCAAGGAAGTTGAGTCTCCTTTTATACACAATGGGAGAGAGAGGAGGAGCTTCAGCCATCAAGACTAGTACCAAATGCAAGCAATTACTCTTATAAAATTGCTGGAGTAATGCACCAAAACTGATAAGTCAATTAGTATATGAGTTATATACTCTATATACACATGTGTGTATATCTGTAGTAAACCTGACCAAAAAAGATTAGGTTGGTGGACCACTAATCCGACCCAGTCCAAACCTAACCCATTCCTACAAGTCTCAAGCCTAAGCCCAAGATCTACGATCCACGACCCATGGACCCAGCCCGGTCTAGGCATGTGGGCGGCGCATGTACGTGTGGCAAGTTTTCCATAACCAACTTGGACCATAGTTTTGGCCTAAGCCCATCCTTGAAACATCCATAACTCTATCCTTTTGGAAATTTTGGATGCCCCAAAGGACTCATGCCCTTATCAAAATATTGAGGTTTAAATATCCATCAAAGCATTCATTTACTATCAATGTGGGATTGGTAGCTATACATAATTTCCAATACCTCATTCATGAGGCCAACTTTATGAGACAATTTCTTATTAAATTCTTAATGATTTTTTATCATTCTTTTTGTGGTGTAAAGATCTTATTACAAAGAATCTAAACTCATTTAATTTTACATTAACCAATGGTTTGGACCTACTTTAATTTCACATTAAAGTCACCATAAAATCATTTTTTCCAACAATTCCCCACATGAATAAAAATTGACCGAATAAAAAAAATGGACAACGTTTACAATAAAGACTTGGAGAGAGAGCACACAAACTAATCTTGCATCAGAAAAAGGTAGTTGCTAGCCTTGAACCTTTCGTAGTGAAAGCCTATCGGATTTACGGGCTGACCAGTGAACGTGATGTCTTGAACTATTCTGTCGTTCGTGTAAACTAAGACAATAGATCTCACACAAGAGTTAGTCCAACCATTGTTCTTATTCTCATTGGTGTGTCTGGTATGGCCCTAGAACACTAGCTTGGTTTACTCAGTGTTTTTAAAGAATTTGGTCTTACTAATTCTTAAAGAAGCGGAACCCATTTCGCACTCACATAGGTGACCTATAAAAGGTATCTTATTATGGTTGATTATTAATATTACTTAGGTCATTAAAAGCATTAGTTTGACCTTTCACCCCCACAAGGTATCACTGTACAAAGGAATGGGTAAGAGAATTTACCTCTTCAGTGACTCCCCCATTACATGAAATTAGGTTGTCCCTTTGAACCTAGATATTAGAATCTCCAGTCAACTAGGTTAGGTTTTCCATTCTGGTAACATTACTAAAAGCCTTAACCCAATTCATCTTGACGATGTTTCTACTAACTCTCGAGTTAACCCTTTGGTTAGCAGATCCGTAATGTTATCATTTACATGGTCAAGAGAGACAACTCCATTAGAGGGTAGTTGTCGTATGAAATTATGTCTATGAAGGATATGTATAGACTTTCTATTATACATATTACTCTGTGCCCGTCCAATTGCCGATTGACTATCACAATGAATATAGATAGCAGGCACAGGTTTTGGCCAACGTAGAATATCCTCAACGAACTGGCGAAGCCATTCAGCTTCTTTAGTTGCTTTATCCAAAGCAACAAACTCAGATTTCATCGTTGATCTCGATATGCATATTTACTTAGAAGATTTCCAAGACATAGCTACCTGTAGACCCGACTTTCTCCGCGCGCCCCCTTTTCGGAGAGGGCGCGAATTGGTCTTACTACAGTTCGGACTCCTGTCACGGTTCTGAATCTAATCTCGCAAAGTGCAATATGAGACTGATAGACACCAAAGAGTCCAATCCGGCAAATCATTTTGGAAAATCGATTTTGAATCAAATAATGTCAAAACTGGACTGTTTTTCCATATTACAAAGTCGCCACCTAAATATTTTATTTTTGAGAAATTTAGGAAACCCTTACTTGTGCCAAAGGCCACGTGTCCGTCATCACTAAAGTTGTCTCGGCTCAAAAATTTGGGTACGAAAGGGGAAAGTCATGCAATGAGCACCCCCGGTAGCCCGATTAAAAGATCGGCCTCTACTACCATGATATGTTGTTTTATAAACACATGTATTCTTATTCCGGTTATTAAGCTAACTTACTATGTGATGCGCACAGCATACAAGTATAGACTCAATCACCAGGATTGAAACAAAACAACTCATGTTTGTTTTTGAAAATGGTTTGAAAGTGCTACTCACAAGTAGACTAAAGCGCGGATTTGCCACCCTCAAGTAGGCTTGAAAACATGATTTTGCCACTTCGCAAAGTGGGCTTAAAACTCGCATTTGATGAATTGTCCCAATTCAGGCAATCAAACCTCTACCCACAAGTATTCAAGCAGTTTAAACACTTAAGCAAATAGCCTCATGGCAAGCATGCTATCATGGCAACACTCATACTCATGCAAGTATGCTAAAGCGTAAACACTTATAGTGTACTCCGAGCCAAAACAAAAGCTAATTAGAAATCATGCATGATTCTAACTATACAAAATACCTAATGCAACACATGCAATAATGCAACTGAATAAGCTCGGCTATCTAAGATGGCATATGAATGTAACAATTTGATACATGTATTCAAGAAAGTGTATTGAAATACAATGCAGTTTGAATGATACGCCAAGCCCGGTGCATGCAAGACAAATGAATGATGCACGCATGCAAGCATAATGTATGCTAATTAAAAATGCCCTAAACCTAACCATCGAAAGCGGTTAAGTAAAAGGGAGAAAGATATGGGGTTGGAAGACATATACACACACGCACACTTATTACAACATTATGCCCTCTTGTCGGAGGGACCAAATAAATTAGCTAAACTAATCTAAGCTAAGCTAAGCTAAGCTAACTAATCTAATTAAACTAATTATTACACAACCAATTGAATAACTAGCAAACTACTTACTAATTATTACAACACTTTAACTAATTAACAAATTAATTAAATTACAAAACAAATGCTAATTAACAAGGAAAGCACAAAACTACAAACTACGCTGTTCCAGCTCTGTTTGAAGAAAATGCATGCATGCCTCGGTTTTCGTCCTGAAAAGCTCTCCGATTTGCTCTTTAGAGGCTCTGTTTGCAGGGTATCTTCAAGAACTTTCTGCTGAAACTTACCAAGACAATGCTGGGGAGTGCACCAGTGGCCTACCGGCCATCGATGGTGGCTGCCGGCCAACAATGAAAGGATGCCGGCCATTGGTGTGTTGTGACACCAAACTGCAACAGAGCACAAAACAGAGGAAAATTGAGGGTTTTCCAAGGACATGTTTGTACTGTGCCCCCTCCTTATCAACTCAACACATCAAAGGAGAGTCACTCTTGGATCCAAAACCACCAATCAAGCATATCCAATGCATGATGGCCAAAGATCCAAGTTGTGCACACTCAATAAATGCACAAAACAAAGACACAAGTCCATTACCTTATCATGAGAGATCAAAGGCAATGAAGACCAAGAAACGTGACACGTCTTATCACTATGAGTATGAAACGTCTCACATTTCTCGTGTTTGGATTAATGTCCGATCCAAACACATGCAATGCAACACACATACTTATCTTGCATAAGTTTTACTTTGCTCAATTCTTGTTTACACACTTTACATTACCAAGCCATTCATTAACCGGTTAAGTCCAATGTGAAAGTCCTCTAATGGAAAAGATGGCCTCAACCATGAGCACCTTGAGCATGAAAGAAGCCTCATGTTTTTGGTTAGTAAAAACCCTTAAGAGAAGGCTAAAACCATTAGGCATGAGAGCCTCAATTCCATTCTCAAGCTAACAAGGGGCTTAAGACTACTTTCAAAGCAAATGAAAGAGTGAAGCATAGAGGAAGATGATAAAAATTCAGTGTTAATATGGCATGAGAAATAAGACTATAACATGCAAACAACTCATGTACAACATGTTGAGAGCCAAAAACATTGAGGCTAATGAAAGACACAACACTAGAGGCATGCAACACAATGCTCAAAAGGGACAAACAGTCCAAAATAGTCCTAAAACACCCTAAATGGAGTTCTAAAACATGCTTGAAATAAGCTAAGAATAGCTATATTAAGCGGCCAAAACAATAACACATGCTAGGCAATTTAGCACAATTGCACTACAAGCATACAAAGCAAAGCTCATGTGATCAAACCAACTTAAAACAGAGCTTAATCATGCCAAATCTGTGGCTCAAACATGCTGAAATGGAAGCATAAATGGCAAGAAAAACATGCACACATGTTGGCTCACAAACAAGGCACAAAGCACACCTCTCAAAAGTAATGAAAGAGTGGAATATGTGAGAGTGTGACAGAGGTATATGCACTGAAATCACATGCTAAATGATGCCATATCATGTAAACAACTCAAGCAAAGCATGCTACAGACCTTGAAACATAAAGTTAGTCAAGGTCATTTACACTATAGTTATACAAAGCAAAGCACATATGACCAAGACCACTCAAAACAGAGTTTAAGCATGCTAAAATATGAGCAAAAACATACTGAAGCTAACACCAGCTAAGATGATAGGCTAACACATTAAGCAAGTTAAACTAGTAAGCATGATTACACTACAAGTGCAAGATGCAAGCAACAAGTGACCAAACTAGCCAAAAATAGAGTTAGAGCAGGTCTAAAAAGTCACAAAAACATACTTGAATAAAGCTACAAAGAGGTAGAAATACATGCTCACAAGTTAGGCCATCTACACTTGCTAAGAGGATACGAGGTGGGGGGGACCACCCCCTCCTATTTTGGACCTCAAAGCCAAATTTTTACCACTGAAATTCCTCTGGATTTTAGTGGTTAAAAGGCCACGAAAAGATGGTTTGAAAGGTGATGAAATATGGCACAAAAACTACACAAGCTAAGGAACAAAAGGGAGAGACAACCCCCTAACACAAAATAGGCTCAAACTACCATTTTTAGGACTGAAAAACCGATTTTTTTTCAGTTGAAAGCCAGCTCAAAAACAGCACAAAAAGATGGCAAAAACAAGTATGAAAACAAGCTTAAAGGGTGAGTCTTATACCTCTTGAAGGAAAGCACACTATGAGGCATAAAACCAAGTCGAAAACCACCTTAAGGAGCTCCAAGAAGGCCTTCTAGAACCTCAGCTCAAAGATCAACAACTTTGATCAAGGATGTATAGGCAAAAGGATAGTGTATCTTCACTTGTAAGCTCTTTATGCACAAAGGTTCTTGAGAGGGAGAAATGTAGAAAGAGAGTTGTAGAGAGAGAGGCTCCCAAAATTCTTTCTAAAATGTTTCTAACCTCCAAAACAATAGAGAAGCTTCTCTATATATAGCAAAACACAAGCTTTGGTCGAAATATCTCCAAAAGGGACATCTGTAACAGCTGGAAGTAAAATATCTGCAAAAATCTGCTTTTCTGCATCAATGGCCAGCACTGGATCACTGATGGCCGGCACCACATCATTGTTGGCCGTCATGGGACACTCTTGGATGGAAGGGGGCCGGAATAGGCCATTCATGGCTGGCACATGGCCAAAAAATCCCATTTATGGCCAGCATTCTCCACATTTGGTTGGCCAGAAAAATTTGCTTTTTGGGCCCGACTTTAACCGAACATAACTCCTTCATCTGGACTCCTTTGCAGGTCATTATTGACCCTAAATTTAATCCCTGGAAGTCTTCTTTCCAATGGTGGCAGCCTCACATCAAAATTCTAACTGTGCAAAAAGTTATGTCTGTTTGAGTGAAGACTGCTTAGTTTCGATCCTACCCGGATTCATGCCGAACTTCTCCCAAACTTGGTTTCTTCTCTCCTCTCCTCTTTTCTTCAACCTTAAAACCTTAGATAAGGTGTTTTGAAAGAATTTTCAAAGAGTTCACTTCTCTTTCATTCATTTCCACTTTGTCCTTGCTCGGTTTATCGAAAAGCGCAACATTTAACAAAATGCGAGCCTCGGAACATCGTAGGAACTTTTCAAAAATATTTTGAAAGAGTAGATTTTAAAGTCTAAAATCCTTTTGTCAAAATGGTTTTGGTCCAAAAAGTGGTGTGAGGTTTGGGATTTGAAACTCCTCTTGCTGAAGAAATTGAATCCTTGCATTGCACACCTTTCATCACCAAGTAAACAATCAGTGGCGTCCAAGTCTTAAGGGGGGTCAAAAATGGGGTGTCTACACTACCCCTCCGAGGGTAAACACATAACCACTAATGGATTTGGAGTCCTTTATATCAGATATCCAGTTAGTGTCACTATACCCTTCTAGTATCGTTGGATATCTGGTATAATGCAGCCCATAATCCCAGGTATAGCGTAGATTACCTAACACCTGCATAATGCCCCTTCAACGAGTGGCATTCGGATTACTCGTGTATCTACTAGGCTATATCCAACCTTGTACAACTCATCAGATACATCAAACTTCTAATTATCCGAGAATATACTAGCCAAGAGACACTCTCACCATTATTCTCGGTCAAATATAGACTCACGTCTACCGGTGTCCTAGACACACTTGTATCTGATTTACCAAATTTCTCAAGTATCTTCTCAATATAGTGAGACTAAGAAAGTACAATGCCACTAGATGTTCTGGTAATCTTAATACCTAGAATGACATTTGCAAGGCCCATATATTTCATGTCGAACTTAGAGTTTAACAATCTCTTGGTAGTTCTAATTATTTCATCATTTCTACTAACAATGAGTATGTCATCCACGTATAGACACAAAATGACATAACCTCTGTCAGTGTCTTTAACATATATGCACTTGTCACACTCATTGATTCAAAATCCATTTGACAATATAGCAGTGTCAAATTTCTAATGTCATTGCTTAGAAGCTTGCTTTAAACCATATAATGACTTGACAAGCTTACAGGCTTTCTTATTTTGCCCAGGAGCTAAAAATCCCTCGGGTTGCTCCATGTTGATTTCTTGATCTAAATCTCCATTTACGAAAGTTGTCTTTATATCCATTTGATGTATCTCTAGACCATGTAAAACGACTATCACAATCATCCTGCAAATGGATATAATCCTTGTCACAGGTGAATACGTATCAAAGTAATCCAAGCCTTCTCGCTGCATGTACCCTTTGATAACTAGCCTTACTTTATACTTATCAATTGACTCATCTACTTTCATCTTTCTTCTAAAGATCCATTTAGAAGAAAGAGTCCAAGCCTTATCGAATGTACCAAAGATGAAAGAGTCCAAGCCTTTGTTTGGTAAATATTCATAGATTAACATTTTCTCTTTTTTTTTTGAATGAAGCATCCCAACAGCGTCACAAGATTCCTATGTTGCAGTTTAGTAATCAGTGTAACCTCATTCTTGAATTCCTCTACCCCTTGATATAAATTCTTTGATAGCCTTTTAATAGCTATTTTACGTCCATTATGTAGTTGACCCTAAAATCAAAAGCAAGGTTAACTTAAATCATTTATATATAAAAATAAAAAATAAAAACATATAGAAAGAGATATACTACCTTGTACACTGTTCCGAAGCCACCTTGTGTAATGCCCCAACCCTTCACATGTTATCCATATTGTCCGCTTTGGGCCACGCCCGCATGGATTTCTTCTTTCTAGTGGGTCACCCATCCTAGAACTACTCCAATCTAAGCACGCTTAACTAGGGAGTTCTAATAGGGATTTCACCACTTGAGAAATGGCCTCGATACTATGTAAGGGTCTAGGTTTTTACTTTTATAACCTAGGAACTCCCCCTCCATTCCCAATGTGGGACACCAGGACCTTATAATCCACCCCCCCTTAAGGCTGTACGTCCCCATGCAGTAGCCTGCCAACTCACAAGCCCGCCCACATGCACCGAGAGACGCCAGGGGCCCACATTCGGTACTCCGGAGAGTTGGCTCTGATACCATGTATAACGCCCCAACGCTTCACATGGCATTGATATTGTCTGCTTTGGGTCATGCCCTCATAGATTTGTTCTTCCCAGTGGGTCACCCATTCTAAAACTACTTCAGCCTAAACACGCTTAACTGGGTAGTTCTAATAGGGATTTCACCACTCAGGAAAAGGTCTCGATATTATGTAAGGGTCTAGGTTTTTACTTTTATAGCTCAGGAACTCCCCCTTCATTCTTGATGTGGGACACCGGGACCTTACACCTTGACCAAGTTTGTTGGCAAAAGAAAAATTATATGTGGCTTCAACAATGGTGCTTAGACAAAACATTGGTAAATCTCCATTTGTTCCACTTTCATCAAATAACTTTTGGCTTGAGGAGGTCTCAAAGGATCTTGTACTATTGTTGGAACTAATCAAAAATTTGTGTTGTCCTTTCTTTCCTGTACTTGAACATGGTAAATATTAGGGCAATGCAAGTATTTACGAAAACCTGCATTTGGTCCATTGGTTTGTGGAGAAAAAAAACAATCAGAGGAAATTGAAAGGAATAACAAACTAGTTGTGTTGTTTCCATAGAATTACATCACATGTTGGATTAAAGTGTAGTTCGGTAATGTTTGCAATTATGGTTTTATAAAAAATATTAAACATAATTATGTTATTTTTGGGTGAAAAAGGAAAAAAAAAAATGTTTGGTACACACTTATGATAAGGGTGGATAAATGTGGTTGCCAACCATTGGCAGTACTGGTGGCATAAATTGATTTTTGGTGAGAGGTGATTGAGAGGGAGAGATGGTGGTCGGAGGTAATTATTATTTGTAGAAAGTCATTTTGAACCAGAGGTGACGGTCAAAGGTGATTATTAGTGACGGTAATTAGATGTGATGGATAAAAGTCGTGATAGGAGACAGAGACAAAAAGAAGCGGATGAGAACTTATTTTCTATATGAAAAAACTAAATTTTTTTTGTTACAATAATTTTGAAAACTATTTGTACATGTCTTCAAAATTAAAAATATAACTCATTTTTACCAAATTGGATATAAGCATATTATTGTGTATTCATATCAACAAAATATGCTTATCCAAGAGGACAACTGAATATACAAAACATATGAACATGATGGCATGATGTAGTCATAGTCTTTATCATAAAACAGGTAATTTTGTTTACCTTTTCTCTTTCGCATAACCAACCAACCAAGTAAGGAGATTATGACTAATGACACTTCAACAACACAAGCCACTGTGACCGTCACCGTACTTTTTTTGCCATGAGATCTTTGTGACTTCAAATATTGAGATTGAAAAAAAAAAAAAAAAAAAAAAAAAACCCCACATTATCTATTCTTCCTGAAAAGTTATTAATTTACGTTTTTTTTTTTTGGAAAAATTAATGAAATACCCCCTCTTCAATTATTGGTAGTAGGAGAGATTCAATATTTTTTTTTTATTAATTAAAGTACCTCAATAATATTATTAGAGAAATTTCAGCTCGTCATAAAAAAAATTTCTCTGTGACGAGCTGAAATTTCGCTTTGAAGAGAAATTTCTCTATGCCAAAATTTCTCTGTGAAAATGTTGAGAGATCCTAATTACTATAAAAATGTTGCATGTCTTTTATCTTATAAAATTTTAATATCAAAAATTTTAAACTAAAATTTGTTAATTTATTTATTTTAATATTACCTAATTTATTTATTTTAGTTATATATATATACTTTTTTGGGTTCTGCTCGACTACACGTACCAAAAAAGTAAATTTTTTTTAACAAATTTGAAAAAAGTCTAGAAAAGACAATAAAAGCTAAAATCAACTAGTTTTTTATTTTTTTATTTTTCATAATTTTTTTTAACTTTTTATATTCTTCTTCACAAGACGGACCTGAAAAGTAAAAAGAAATAAAATAAATAATTAACATAATTTTTTAAAAAAATCACTAAAAATTAAAAAATGGCTTTTTTTAATTTTATGCCAAACTCACCCATAAAATAGCATTTCATTCCAAAATCATTTGAGAAATTACTTTAAATTAAAATATAGCATGCATGCAATTTGGGGCTATATTTTTAGCGATGAAATTAAATATTTAGTAATGAATTATTATCTTTTTAGAACTAAATTTTGTGTCAAAAAGTAAATCTTTTGACACCAAATTGTTTGGTCATAAAAGTAAATTTTTAGCAATATTTTCAAAATTGTGGCTAAAATTTCTTTTTCCTTTTTCTTTTTAAAATAACTTTTTAGCAAGAACATGTTTTAATCTGAAATGTTTTTAAAAGAAAAAGTTAGTGAAACATTCCTCTCTAACTTTTGATAGTATGAGATGTCCAATATTTTTTTTATTTTTTTTAATTAGTTAAGGTCTCTCAATATGGTCCCTCAATAATATTATTAAAGAAAGTTTAACTCGTCATAGAGAAATTTTAGTTCGTTACAGACAAATTCTTTATGAAGCTAAAATTTCTCTTTGAAGAGCTGGAATTACTCTATAAAGATAAATTTTTCTGTGAAAATGTTGAGGGATCCTAACTACAATGAAAATATTGCATATTCCTTATTTTATAAAATCTTAATATCATGAACCTTAAACTAAAAATCCCTTTTTTAAAACAAAATTATTATTTTTCGGAATAAAAAAATATTAATTCCTAAAACCCTTATATTGCATGGTACCTACCAAGTTCCACCGCATCTACTCGTAGGTAAAAGTCTTGCCCATAGTATTCTAAGTAAAAACAAGGGAAAAAATGGCTCTGGGATGCGATGGCGAACAACATGGAAAGGGGAGTGGAGGTGGAGGATGGCAACTAGTGACACGTCGGCATGAAGGACGACGAGTGTGGAGCAGCAAGGCAGAAACAACTATTCATTCTATTTTTGCGGACAATCTACCAGAATCCATGGAGACCAGAGGGTTATACACCATATTCTCTAACTATGGGGTAGTCATGGATGTTTTCATTCCTAATAAGAGACGAAAGATGACAAGATCTCGCTTTGGCTTTGTAAGATACAACTGCTCTATAGCAACAAACATGGCAGTTCAAAAGGCTCATGGGCTTTGGTGTCATGACAGAGCTTTGAGAGTTAAGATGGCAAAGTCTGGTAAGGAGTCTGGTCCACAACAAAGATTCAAACAAACACCTCAGACCAGGAAAGCCATAGCTAAGAGTACTACGCTTACTGCAGGATACCATAGAAGCAAGTCATATGCAGAGATTGTGAGTGGCAGAGGAGTTCAAACAAGTGCAATCCAAACCATTAAGGAAAATGAGGAAGGTAATGATTGGTTGTATGAAAGCGTAGTAGTACAATTAAATGCATCCTCATGATTGGATTCTTTTAAGGAGGACATCATCAGGAGAGGATTTGGGAAAGTAAAGGTCAGATGGGGGGGTGGAAGAGACATGGTTCTCTCCTTCAAATCAGTAGTGAATATGAAGGATAAACTTCCGAGAATACAGGTTTGGCTCCATGCATGGTATGATTCAGTCCAAGAATGGAGACAAAGGTTGGTTCTCGAACAAGAAAGATATGTCTGGCTCAGTTGTTATGGTGTTCCATTGAACTTATGGAGCTTCAAAACCTTTAGTAGTATTGGGCAAATTTGGGGAGCAGTGCTTGCCATTGATGAGGATACTCTTTGGCTTAATGCGCTCCATTGTGGTAAGGTGAAGATAGCCACGACAAGTATGGACTCTATCAATCACATTATAAATTTGGAGTGCAAAGGTTCATTATACCCAGTGAGGGTTTGTGAGGAACAAATTATTGTATATAAATCACCGTCGGATCAGTGTACATCTCTTTCCACTGAAGGGAAGATAGCAAGGAAGTCAACACCAGAAGCGATTATAGATGAGCAGATTACAGACAAAAGCAGTAGGCATGAGGAAGAAGATGTTGATGTGAAAATCCAGATGGGCAAGAAAGTTGACCTACGAGATGAGATGGCTGGAGAGAGGGATAGTGTCTTACCTGCTCGTTCAGATGATCTGGATGGGGATGTAAGATTGAGTGATATCTCTGCTGTAGCTGAAACAGATATGATGAATGATGGGTTTGAGGAAGATGACGCATGCGTAAGTCAATTGGTAGGAGTGGGAGAGAGCTCTGAGCAATATGATAATGGTGTCAGGCATAGGGTAGATGCTCAAGTCTACACCCCTAGTTTTATCAAAAGTCTGAGTGGTTCTAAAGGCAATCGGCTGGGCATTCAACTTGAAGTGGATCTCAATCGGGCCCATTTGGCAGGTGGGCTTGGTAGGTCGGCCCAAAGACCTAATGGGCTGGTTCAGATTCATCACAGCCACCTACATGGTGGTCTTGATAGCCAAACCAAAGTCCTGCTGGGCTGGTACCGCTTCATCACAACAACATTCAAGGTCCACCTGTTATTTCAGCCCATAATTTACAAATAAGCTCCTGTCCAGCAAGCAAGGAAAAGTTGAAGACGAAAGCTACTTCAGTATCCAGAACACAGCTATAGAAAAAGCAAACAAAAGGGAAGCTTGGAGTTAACAAGAGATTGGAAGCACCATCTCTGAACTTGAGGAAAAGAGCTGTTTTTAGGTCAGCTGTAGCTGCCATCTCATTATCCATGGCTAGTGGAACTAGTAGAGGTCAGAGAGTGTTATCGAAAACAAAGGCATCTTTACAAATAGGTAAAGCGCTGGGCCTAGACCATGAAAGTAAAGAAGAGGAGGTGTTGAGCAAGCTAGAGGATTTGGAAGGTCAAGATCAACAGAGAGCAAGGAAGAAGGTTGGGGAGGCAAGTTAGATCTTTAGACCCAGCTGATCAAGAGTGATGTTTTTACTCATGAAAATACAGTCATGAAATGTAAGAGGCATTGGAAGACCTGAAAAAAGGAGAAGGATTAAGAAAAGCCTTGTAGATAGAAAAGTGGACATTGTGTTACTTCAAGAAACCAAGAAGACTGCAGTGGACTCTGATTTGGTTAGGTCTATCTGGCCTGGGGATCATTTTGACTTCATAGGAGTTGATGCGATTGGTCAAGCTGGTGGTTTGCTATGTGTTTGGAACCTAGAGGTGTTTCAATTAAAGGCTTGTTGTAGTTCTTAAAATTTCATCCTTTTTTCAGGTACACTATTTTCCAGTTTTGATTATGTTATCATTAATGTTTATGGTCCTAATGAGGTAGTTAAAAGAAAAGAGACATGGGATTCTTTAGTAAGGTTAAAATCCAACTTTTTGGCGCCATGGTGTCTAGTGGGTGATTTCAATGAAATCAAGAGTATTTCAGAAAGAATAGGATGCTCAAGAAGGGATAGAGGAATGAGGGACTTTAATAATATGATTGATCAACTTGAGTTAATAGATATACCTATGTTAAGGAGGAAGTTTACGTTGTGTAATTCTCAAGCAAGGGAGAAATGAAGCAGAATTGATAGATTTTTGCTTAACTATGAGTGGGTGTGGAATTTTTCTTTCAAATTATGGGGACTTCCTAGATTGTTGTCTGATCACTGTCCTATTATCTTAATAGAGGATGATAGGGATTGGGGGCCTAAACCCTTTAGGTTTCTTAATGCCTGACTTTTACATCCAAAATTCTTTCTCTTTGTTTAGCAAAGTTGGTCAGCACTTGGTGTGGAAGGATGGTCAGGGTACAAGTGTCTGATGAAGTTTAAAGCCCTGAAACAGGCACTTAAGCAATGGAATGTAGAGGTGTTTGGTAACATTGAATTAAAGTTGAAAAGTGTGGAAGATGAGGCTCATAATCTGGATTTGTTAGCTGAGGAGCAACCACTACTCGATATAGAATTGTGTAAAAGAAAAGAAGTGAGGGGCAAAGTTTGGAGGTTAAGTAAAATGTTGAAATGGATCTGGTTACAAAAATCTCGAGTGAATTGGGCAGCTAAAGGGGATAAGAACACCAGGTTCTTTCACATTATGGCATGTAGCAGAAATAGTAGGAGTTCTCTATGTTCAATAGCAATGAATGGTTTGATGCTTGAGGAGCCTTTGGAAATTAGAGAAAGCTGTTCAAGCTCATTTTACAAGGCTATTCTCGAAAGATTGGAAAATTAGACCCAAATTATTTGGCCCTTTCAAGTGTATAGGGAGAGCTCAAGTTGTGGCACAACTAGAGGCAGAATTTACTGAGGAGGAGATCTGGTCTGTTATAAAGTGTTGTGATGGTAATAAGGCACCTGGGCCTGATGGCTTCAACATGTCTTTTTTCAAGAAATGTTGGCAAACTGTGCGGGTTGATGTGTTACAGTTTATGAGGGAGTTCCATCAAAATGCTAGTTTGGTTGGTGGGATTAATAGTTCTTTCATAGCTCTAATTCCAAAAGTTTTAAATCCTTCTTGCTTGAACGAGTATAGGCCCATTAGCTTGATTGGTTCCTTGTACAAAATTTTAGCTAAGGTGCTAGCTTCTAGAATGAAAAAAGTGATGCCCAAGATTATTGGTGAGGCACAGTCAGCTTTTTTGGAGGAAAGGAACATTTTAGATGGCATTCTGATAGCTAATGAAATAGTGGATGGGTGGAAGCGATCTAGCCGAAAAGGTTTGGTGCTTAAGTTGGACTTTGAAAAGGCCTATGACTCTATTAATTGGGAGTTTTTATTTGATTTGCTGTCAAAGTTTGGCTTTGGAACTAGGTGGATTAGCTAGATGAAAACTTGTGTTTCTTCTGCCAAGATCTCTATCCTGGTAAATGGGTCACCGACACCTGAGTTCAGTCCTCAAAGAGGTCTTAGATAAGGAGATCCGTTGTCACCTTTCTTATTCAACATTGTAGCAGAGGGTCTTAATATTCTACTGAGCAGAGCTAAGGGTTTGGGCCTAATTCATGGGGCAGTGGTGGGTTCTAATGGCCTAAGAGTCACTCATTTACAATTCGCGGATGATACAATTTTGTTTTGTGATGCGGATAAGGTGGAGGTGACCAACATTAAAAGAATTCTAAGATGTTTTGAGATTATTTCTAGTCTGAAAATCAACTACCATAAGAGTGTCATATGTGGTGTTGGGGTGGAAGAGGAAATGGTGCTGGAATTTGCTTCTTCTTTAAACTGTCTTCATCAAAAGCTACCTCTTAAATACTTGGGGCTTCCTTTGGGGGCAAACCCCAGTAGGAGAAGTACTTGGAAACCCGTTCTTGACAAGTTCAAACAGAAATTGTCCACATAGAAGAGAAGGTTGTTATCCTTTGCCAGATGCCTTACTTTAATCAAATCCATTTTGTCTGCTTTACCTGTCTATTATTTATCCTTGTTCAAAATTCCAGCTGGAGTGGCTAAAGAGATTGAGCGATTGCAATCAACTTTCTTTCGGGGTGGCTCTGACCTTAGAAGAAAAGTTCATATGGTCCGGTGAGAGGTGATTACTAAAAATTAGAAACTAGGTGGGTTAGGTGTGAGGAGGATTAAAACTTTGAATCAATGTCTACTATTAAAATGGTGGTGGAGATTTGGTGTTGAGAATCAGTCGCTTTGGAAGAAAGTGATTTGTGCCAAATATGTGCCTATGGATGGTAGATGGTTCCTAAAACTAACTGGTAGAGGATCAAAGCTTTGGACTGATATAGTACATATAGTTTTATCTAATCCAGAGCTGTATCAATTTTATATTACTAATTCTCAGTTGGTTTTGGGGGACGGGAGAAGAGTTCTTTTTTGCAAAGACAAGTGGGTGGGTAATGCATGCTTAATGGATGAATTCCCAAGGCTTTTCTTATTGTCTAATGATGAAAATGGTGCAGTTAGTGTGTTTTTTGAAAGAAGGGCAAAGGCTAGTGGATGGAATTTGGGATTTAGAAGATCTTTACTAGTCTATGAGGAGGAAGAAGCTCATAGACTATTCAATTTGCTGAGCTCTACTCCAACTCTGTGTAGTTCCAGACCGGATGAGCTTCAATGGTGTGCAGACCCATCTAAGCTCTTTACTATCTCTTCAGTATATAAATGGACTGAATCATTTCTAGGACCTATAGTACCAGTGGCTGCCTCAATTTGAACAACTTTGTGCCCCCAAAAGTGCAATTTTTTGGGTGGTTGGCTTGGCTTGGTAAGGTTAAAACCTGTTCTTTCCTTCATCGAATTGTTATCCTCGCAGGTAGTGAAAATCTTTGCTGTGTGTTTTGTCATAATGAGGTGGAAACAGTGGAACATAGTTTGCTTTTCTGCCTTTTTGTGTGGCTACTTTTGTCCAACATTATTCACTGGTGGGGATTTCAGTGGGTGATACCAGGTTCAGTGAATGGTTTGTTGCAATGGTGGTTTGGATGTAGAATGCAGAAGCTGGTGAAGAAAATCTGGATGGTTATACCTTTGGCCACTCTCTGGTCCACATGGAAGCATAGAAATGATTGTGTTTTTAATGGTACTCAACCAAATTTGGAAACTCTGTGTGAATTAGTGAAGGTTAGAGTTGTTATATGGCTCAAAGCATCCTACATTCAAGTGGACTTTTCTATAAATGATTTGGTCTTTAATCTGTCACAGGTGAAGAACTGCATCAGGAATGGAGGTTGAAGGCTGGAGGTTGAATAATGATTGGCGCTTGGAAGCAAGGCTACTGGCTAGAGGTTTGCTACTATTTATTTGATTGTTTTGGTTAATTTGATTGAAGTTCATGGCAGTAGGGCTATATGTCTAATATTGCAGGGTGTCTACTTATTTGGCTATTGTGCCTGCTGCTTTGATTTGTTTGGTTAATTGGGATAGAGTCCAAGGCAGTGTAGTTTCAAGGCAATGTAGATGGTGATACTGGTTTCAGGGCTGTTGGGTTTTGCTGTTTTGCTCTAATGAGTTTTGTTCTAATGAGTTTTGATAGTGCTAAGTTTTGTAGATTGTCTGAAGGGTTACTTTGCTTTGAATTGTTTGGCCAATTGATCAAGGTTGAAGGGCTAAAGGGCTGCTCTTTTACTATGGTTTCAGTGCTGCTGGTTTTTGCTGGTCTGCTTTGAATTGTTTGGTTAATTGGTCAAGGTTGAAGGGCTGAAGGGCTACTTAATGCTTTGATTTGTTTGGTTAATTGGGATGGAGTCCAAGGCAATGTTTCTGAGGTGTTGCTTTGTTGTGTTGCATTGCTTTAAGCTGTTTTGCTCTGGTTGTTTTGCTCTACTGATGCTACAATGTTCCTTAGCTTGTAGCCTACTGCTCTTTTTCTCTATTTTGCTTTGCTTGTTAGTCTCTCACCAACTAAGAGGTTGAAGCTTTGCATAGCTCCATGCTCCTCTCTATTGATGTATTTCTTCATACTCTGTATGTGTTTCATCAATAAAGTTTTCTTTTTGCCGATTAAAAAAAAAAAGTCTTGCCCATCAACTGTATACTCCCTCATATCGTTCAACTCACCATACCATGCTAAGCAACCATCTCTACCTTCATTCACATTTGCACTAGCATACCCACACTACAACAAAGCTAACTATTTACGGTATTATATTTATGACATGAATTAAATGCATATTGTAATTAGTACATTCTACGACATTTTTTTTTTTTTGCAAGCCGTTAATATTTTGTCAATAATAACATATATACAATGTAAGTCGTTAATTCATATATTTATGGCATGCAAAAGTATGCCATAAAAAATGTATACTTTTACGACTTACAAAAATATGCCGTAAAATATTTGCACTTAAGACGACATATATTTCATGTTGTAAAATATTATAACTTATACGACATGCTAATAAATGCTGTGAAAACTTCTACCAAAAAAAAAAAATTTAATTTTTTTTTTGACATGCAAAAGTATGCCGTAAAAAAAATATTTTTTAACAGCATACAAAAATATGTTATAAAATATTTGCACTTAAGACAACATAAATTTCATGCTGTAAAATATTAAATTATATATTTTTTTGAATTTAGTGATTTTTTTAAAAAAACTAAAAAATATTTTTCCTTCTAAGTATATGGAAATTATTTGAATTTAAAAAGTAAAATAAAAAATTTATTTAAGGTCTGTTTGGTAATTATTCCGTTTTTCGTTTTCAGTTTATATTTACAAAAATTTTAAAAACTGTCATAAAAACTTGTTTGATAATTTTTTTGATTTATAAAATAAATTTACGTTTTCAGTTTTCAATTTTTTTTTTCAATTAATTTTTTTTAGATAATTTATTTTCAATTTTTTTTTCAAATAATTTTG
The DNA here is from genome assembly GCA_025200525.1 of Camellia lanceoleosa. Taxonomy (NCBI): domain Eukaryota; kingdom Viridiplantae; phylum Streptophyta; class Magnoliopsida; order Ericales; family Theaceae; genus Camellia; species Camellia lanceoleosa. The sequence continues at coordinate 124,085,358 of CM045765.1, forward strand.
TTTTCAATTATTTTTTTTCAATTAATTTTTTTTCAAATATTTTTTTTCCCAATTAAATTTGTTTTCAATTATTTTTTTAATTAATTTTTTTTCAATTATTTTTTTTAATTAATTTTTTTCAATTATAATGTGTGTGATCCCATTGTCATAAATAATAAAAATAAATATAAAAATTTTAGGCCTAAACAAACATATTTTTTAGTTTATGTTTTTAAAATTTTTTAAACATTTTGTTCAAACGAAACGTATTTATAATTTATGTTTTTCTAAAAATAAACAAAAACCAATTTATAAAATTTTTGTAGACATAAACCAAAAAAGTAAACATTACCAAACGCTACCTTAAAAACTTACGCCACTCTCTCCCATTCTAGATCCATACATGTTTTTGTTTCATTCTCTAGAAAAATTATATTTTAATTATAAATAATAAAAAAACAATTCTAGATGTTCTTAAATATTTATAAATGTCTATAGGAGAAATTGTTATTTATTTGTATTTTTTTTTTCTAATAAACTAGATATTCTAGTTATAATCTAGATTTTTTTAATACAAAAATAATTTATAAATTTATACTTTAATCTTCTTGTCTAAAATTTTCTACTCCAAATTTTTATTTATTTATTAATATTGCCATTTGTTTTTTTGAACAGATTTAGTAGCAATCTTTTTGTTTTTTTATTTATTAATCTGTTATTTATTCATATTCTTATTTGATTTGTCTCTTTACTTAACAATCATAGATTCATGAAGTTCATATAGTTCATATACTGAGGTGGAAACTAATCTAGTTCTATTTTACCTGTAAGAAGGGGAAGTTAAATTTTTGTGATTATTTTCTGTTAAACATTAAGGTTTCTATTTTTCCTCATTTTGATTTTATGGAGAATTCAATTTTTCAGAAAGATTATCAGGCCATTGATATCCTTCTAGCAGAGATTGATATATACGAGCTTTTTGCTTTCAAACATTGCAAGAGAAGGAAGGTTAAGCTTACTCTTTGTGAAGGTAATTTCTAATCTTTGAATATGCAAGCTTGCATTGTTAGGGAAATTCTATTTTTGTCTCAAATAAATTTGCATATTGGCTGCATCATAACTCCAACGAAACATACATATACGTATGGATGTATGATATATCTGTCCAGTAATCCCACCTAAAAGATGTCATATGGAATTTTTTTTTTTTTTTTTTTTTTTTTCTCTTTTTTAATTCCTTCAGGGATCATCAACACGTCCAATTATGCTTGAATTGCGATATGAGAATGTAAGAAAAAAAAATGGAAGTTTTAATCAAAATGATTAATATAGCTTATAAGTCAGTTGGTGTTTGATCGTGCTTCTGCTAGCATTGAAAAATGAATAGAAAAAGGGAGGGCCGGTGGAACGAAAATCAGCTTTGAAAACACTCTAGTCCCTTGGATTTAATAACTGATAGACTAATGGCACATATTCTGTTAGACCATTTTAATATCTTTTATTTATTTATTTATATATCTTGATCATAAATGAATATAAATGGGATTTCATTACTTTGGTAACCTCTCATCTTGGTTAATGGTCATTATTTTGGTGTAACCATTTTCTCTTTATTATTTGGAATCTCTCCATTTTCTCCTATTTAATAGTCATTATTTTTTAGTATAAGTTGTAAGGTCGTAGTGGCCTATAAATAGTCCCTCTCATCTATTCTTTTCTACACTAACACACACCAACTATTTTTTATACAAGAGAGATTACTAGCAAAGAATGGTGTTTTTCTTAGTGGAGATTTGGGTTCACCATCTTGTGCAGAGTTGGCCTGAACCATACGACAAGTGATCGGGCTGTTGTATCCTGGAGAGGACAAGTCATAGTTTTGTGACTCCTGCATCGGTATTGGGCTTCTTCCAACCGCAGTGGGCTTGATCTCCTTAAAGAAAAAGAGATATTCGTGTCTCAGTCTGATCTATTTGTATCATTTATCTATAAAATATAATTTTTTCTGATATTTTCACCAACATATTTAATAGCTAAATTCCAAAGCATAGAGCTCCTAGTAAGTCCCTCAACTCAGATCCAGCAGAAGCACTAGTCATTAGGCTTGTTTTTTGGGTGATAGGATATCATCATTGAGGGTGATCCAAACAGTCAAAAGCCTCCTCTGCATCCTGGGATATTCTAACTTTAGTTTTAGATACTATCTTGTCTCTCCACCAGCTCCAGCAAAGCTAACTAACAATTCATGAAGTTCCACAGATCTTTTAGTTAAACTGGTCATCAGCTACCTCAGTGGGACTTTCCCTCAAGTTCTCGGGAGCTTTTGATCCTTTCAGCGTTTTTTTCCCAGTATCAGAGGCCTTTCCTAAGAATTTCTCTTTTCTGACCTCTGCTGCTTGTTAATTTATTTATATTTTTTTCCCTCTGTCATCTGTCTAGTTTGTCTTGCTTGCTAATGATTTGAGAAGCATTACAGCATTGAACAATGAGAAGGAATATTAGAAGAACAAATGATGTGAAAGCTTGACAGAGTTTCCCATTATTGATTAACAATACTGCTATTACTAAGTCATGTTTACACAAGAAGAAACTAAACGATAGAAAATAGATACCTGAATATCATTATCATTTGAGATGCTGACTAAAAGGCCTTGGTTTTGGAGGAACTGCAGAGGAACAAAGAAAATAAAAGTCTGCATTAAAACTTATATTTTTGTCCCAAACCCTCTCATTCTCTAGAGAAATTATATTGTAATTATAAATAATAATAAAAAATTCTAGACGTTCTTAAATATTTATAAATTTCTAATAGATATGACAAATTTTTATTTTTTTCCCAATAAACTAGATATTTTAGTTATAATCTAGATTTTTTATAGTACAAAAATAATTTATAAACTTATACTCTTATTGGGTTTGCTCTGTTCAAAAAAACACAGATGATCGAACGAATTGGGGCAACGATTACACTGAAAATCTCCTCGAATCAGGTCCATTTCTCTCTCTAATGCTCGATACTCTTATTGGGTTTTCACTTCTCATAAGGGTTTTCAATTACTTCTTAGTTTGTTTATCTTTCTCTCAAATTTTGTTCGTCTTATTTTTTATTCATCTTAGTTTGTTCATCATATTTTTTGTTCATCTTAGTTTGTTGTTAGATTTTCTTTATTCATCTTAGTTTGTTGTTTTATTTTCTTTATTCATCTTAATCAAGAAATCAAATATTTTTTGTGACAATTTTTGGCTAATATTTAGGTCAGACAATTTTGGCCAATATTTTGTGTTTTTGTATATTTAGGTCAGACAATTTTGGCCAATATTTTGTGTTTTTGTTTCTATCTTTTTTTGTGCTTCTAAGGATTTGTATTTTGTGTTTCTAAATAAAGACAGGGGGCATACCCCAAGGCAAAGTTTGTTTTCCATATTTAAGCAAATTTTGTTTGCAACTCATGAAAATACAACATGTTCAGCGGTCAAAGAGCTGTAGCCAAAAAAGCATATATTCCCTTACACAGCCTACAAGGGTAGGCTTAAAAAAACTTAGTGTATGAGCTTAACAATTTCAGAAAATACCCTATCTATCCAAAATTAAAATTCTTAGCAACCATTCTTTACATCTAGCAGTCTTCCAACAGTCAAAATACCTTATCCATGACATAGAATAACGTGAAATAAAAAATCAAAGTGGTAGTTAAATAAAGAGTGGGAAAAACAAACCCCTTCAAAAATCCATTTTAAAAACACATTTAAATCTAATCATTTTCAAAAAAATATTTACATGAAAACACGACATTTCCTCACCTTCCACCCAATACCACCTTTGCAGCTCGCCTTGAAGAATAACATGTTGATTTATTAGAAAGTCAAAAATGTAGGCATGATATCTTGCTATTTGAGAGAGGATGTTAAACAAAGAAATATTAGCTCTCTTTTGGTGACACAGATGAGGTGGGTATTACCCATCACGAACCCCAGATCTCTCTCTCTACACTTGTGTAAATAATTTTCAATTATTATTCTAAATTATTGAACTGAAATAAGTGAATCACAATGGTAAATCATTCATATGTATTTAAGAAGATTGGGTAAATTTTCATATTTTTTTTTAGAAAAAAAATTTGTGTTAGTTTTTTCAATTGTTTTTGGTACTGATTTAGTTATTTATTTCTTTATCTATTTTATAGCTTTAATTGTGATTGATTCTTACAATTTGTATCTAAAGTATTGTTTTCAATTTGCTTAATAGGCTTACATTAGGGAACTAAAGAAAAAAGTGAAACTTCTTAAGAATCTTTTGAGAAAAAAGTCTAGATGGATAAGTCATGAGTGCATCTTTCAAGTTTTTTTTTTTTCTCAAACACAATAACTTTTAAGCTTTTATATGGCATTTTATTGAAATAATAAATTTTGATGTAAAATTATCAGTGTCGAAGGATTATCTATAAATATATGAATTAACGACTTATATGGTATGTATGCTGTTATTGAAAAAGTATCAACAGTTTGCAAACAAGAATGTACTAACTACGATATGCATTCGATGCATGCCGTAAACATGAAGCCGTAAATAATTAGTTTTGTTGTAGTGAATGAGCTGGTAATGGGCCCCATCCACTGTGATGTAATGTTTTGGTCTTGGTTTTTTTTTTCCCCTTCCCATGTCATTAGTACTCCATTAAAGCACCAAAATTAGTGTTCTGAATCATTGCAGTGGGCCCCATCCACTGTGATATGATATTTTGGTCTTGGTTTCTTTTTTTTCTTTTTTTTCTCCTTGCCATGTCATTAGTGTTCCATTAGAGTACCAAGATTAGTGCTCTGAATCATTACAGTGAGCCCCACCCATTGTGATGTGATGTTTTGGTCTTGGTTTTTTTTTTTTTTTTTGCTCCTTGCCATCATGTCATTAGTGTTCCATTAGAGTACCAAAATTAGTGCTCTGAATCATTGTTGTATAAAAATAATATAATTGTGAGAGAAAAAAAATAAATCAAATAAAATTCTAATAATAGAAGAATTGAGAGTAAAATATTTCGTTTATTTTTTTAATAATTAGATTTGAAATATTTTAAATTAAAGTTTATCATATCTTTTTGAGTATATATGTATATCCATATCTTTTTTATTTCAAATTTTATCTTTTTTCATAAAAAATAAAGTTTTATTAGAAATTAGAAAAAATGGAAAGAAAGATTTATAAGACTGCCAAGAAGAAAGATAATAATAAAAGAATTGAGAGTAAAATATTTCGTTTATTTTTTTAATAATTAGATTTGAAATATTTTAAATTAGAATTTATCATATCTTTTTGAGTTCTACGTGTATACATCTTTTTTATTTCAAATTTTACTTTTTTTTGTAAAAAATAATTTTTTTCTTTTAGAAATTAGGGAAAATGGAAAGGAAGATTTCTAAGACTATCAAATAGGAAAATAATAATAGAAGAATTGAGAGTAAAATATTTCATTTATTTTTTAATAATTAGATTTGAAATATTTTAAATTAGTATTTATCATATCTTTTTGAGTTCTATATGTATATCCATATCTTTTTTCTTTCAAATTTTACATTTTTTTCATAAAAAAATAATTTTCATTAGAAATAAGGAAAAATGGAAAGGAATATTTTTAAAGGCTGCCTCGTAGGAAAGATAATCTCAACTTCGAATGAAAGACCAAGTTTGAGAGTTTTGAAACATTGAAAACTATACTACATTTGTATATATATAGTATAGATTTTCTTTTATTCTATTAAAACTACATTCCTTATATTATATAAAGATATACAATAATATTACATATTCAAAATAAAAATACACAATAATATTAAATATTTAATATGATATTTTCCTTTCTTGTTGACTCATCTTCATTGTCTATATATACATATTGCAATAGCTAATCCGTACATATAAGCAACCACTTTCTCATACAACAAAGAGAGACAAAACAATGGCAAAAGGATTCAAGATTTTGATCTCCCGAATCATCTCATCCTTCCAATTCCGTCACTCTAAAAGCCCTTCCAACTTCCTAAAAAATCATGTCCCTTCATTCCTCCAACTCTTCCCAAACCCCGTCTTCATTGACTGCCCGCTGGCGACCCCACCCCCTTTTAAACCCTACCACTCCTTCAAGCACCACATGTCCTCCATCTTCTCATCCGTCGGCAGTGTCTTTGGCACACAGTACATCTCTGAAGATGACCTCATCGAATCACCGGAATTCAAGATTTCATGATGTGGCATCTCGTTTCACTTGAATTATGGTGATTCGGTAAGGTCGTCTTTAGAGGTGTACTGTGTATCGAACCCACAGCCGACGAATGAGAAGATGGAAGACATGTGGTGCTTGAAGGAGGAGCAGTGGGGTTTGAAAGGGGTTGGGATCGCCGACAGGCAGTCAATGAAGACGGGGTTTGGGGAGAGTTGGAGAAATGAAGGGGCAGGATTTTCTGGAAAGTTTGAAGGGTTTTTGGAGCGGCAGAATTAGAAGGATGAGATGATTCGAGAAATCAAAACCTTGAATCTTTTTGTCATTATTTTGTCTCTCTTTGTTGTATAAGAAAGTGGTTGCTTATATGTATGGATTAGCTATTGCAATATGTGTACATAGGCAATGAAGATGAGTCAACAAGAAAGGAAAATATCATATTAAGGGCTAGTTTGGCATGTATTAAATAAGTCAAAAAGTCACTATCTTATTTAAGTCACATCATCTTATTTAAATCACATTACCTCTCTAACATATCATATCAAACCCAACTCAAACCCACCAATAAGTCAAAAAGTACACTTTTTTAAGACATCCCAAACCAACCCTAAATATTTAATATTATTGTGTATTTTTATTTTGAATATTTAATATTGTTGTACATCTTTATATAATATAAGGAATGTAGTTTCAATAGAATGAAAGAAAATCTATACTATATATATATACATACAAATGTAGTATAGCTTTCAATGTTTCAAAACTCTCAAACTTGGACTCTCATTTAAAGTTATCTTTCCTACTTGGCAGCATTTATAAATATTCCTTCCCATTTTTCTTAATTTCTAATGAAAATTATTGTTTTATGAAAAAAAGTAAATTTTGAAAGGAAAAAGATATGGATATACATATAGAACTCAAAAAGATATGATAAATACTAATTTAAAATATTTCAAATCTAATTATTAAAAGAATAAATGAAATATTTTACTCTCAATTCTTCTATTATTATTTTCCTATTTGACAGTCTTTGAAATTTTCCTTTCCATTTTTCCTAATTTCTAAAAAAAAAAAAAAATTATTTTTTATGAAAAAAGGTAAAATTTGAAATAAAAAAAGATATGGATACATATAGAACTCAAAAAAATATGATAAATTCTAATTTAAAATATTTCAAACCTAATTATTAAAAAAATAAACAAAATATTTTACTCTCAATTCTTCTATTATTATCTTTTTTACTTGGCAGTCTTATAAATCTTTCTTTCCATTTTTTCTAATTTCTAATAAAAATTTATTTTTTATGAAAAAAGGTAAAATTTGAAATAAAAAAGATATGGATATACATATATACTCAACAAGATATGATAAACTTTAATTTAAAATATTTCAAATCTAATTATTAAAAAAATAAATGAAATATTTTACTCTCAATTCTTCTATTATTAGAGTTTTATTTGATTTATTTTTTTCTCTCACAATTATATTATTTTTATACAACAATGATTTGAAACATTAATTTTGATACTCTAATAGAACACTAACGACAGGGTAAGAAGAAAAGAAAAAAGAAAAACAAACAGACAAACGAACCGAATGGCAGATGGTGGCTCAGAAAGCACGCGGCTGGGCGAGCCGAGAGAGGGAAAGTCGGCTGAGGTGATGCGGAAGCCGAAGGAAAGCGGCTGAGGCGGAAGCCGTGTATGGCAGCACACGGCTTATGGAAGTCGGGTGGGGCAGCGACGCTAGGACAGAGAGCTAGGACAGAGAGACGCCTATGCATGGCTCTGGTGGGGTGTGTGGGCGTGTGAATGAAATATGGTTGGCTTCCTCTCATCTTCCAATGGTGAAATAGTGGACTGATTTATGAAACAGACAAAGACATGGCTCTGCTACCATGAAGGCAAAATAAACTTATGACAGAATAAGAGAAGTGTGTGTGTGTGTGTGTGTGTGTGTGTGTGTGTGTGTGTGTGTGAGAGAGAGAGAGAGAGAGAGAGAGAGAGAGAGAGATGTTTTCTTTGTATATTTCACTGTGTATAGAATTAATACAAGACTACCAATATATATAGTGCAAGCTAGAAAAGCTATACAAGGAAGTGAATCAGACTATTCCTAAAAGAGAGGAGCCCATTTTATATAAGGTAAAAATACACAACATATATAAAGAATATCTACAGAATATATGATATATAGTATATATTATATATTAACACTTTGGAATGGCACAACAATGGATAATTTAATTCAGTATTAGAATAGGTCTAGTCTTCAGGACGAATAGGAAAAAAATTATTTGCTTCATTATAACAATAATTCCCTTCTATGAAATGAAAGTTTATTAAGAATCGTTTTTGTCAATCTTGACTGTTGAGGAGTTTGGTTCTGGCATTGATTGAAGTTTTGTGGACAACATTTGTCTTGGCTTGTCTGCTTTGAAGTTTTGTGGCTGCATAGTCTTCATTAAAAGTTTTTGTTCAGCAGTTGTTTTGGTGAGCTTTGCTACTATGCTGTTTGTAGTATGGGAACAAGCTGGCTGTTACGCACAACAATGGTTGTTATAGTTGTTGTATCCGCTTTTGCTTTGTTGGTTTCTTACCACCTAGGAGCTTCGAGCTTCCGTTAGCTCCTAACTTCTCTTTGTTGATGTAAATTATCATATTTTGTATGTTTTATCAATAAAATTTTCTTTTGCAGATAAAAATAAAAAAAAGAAAAAGAAAAAGGGCTCTATGAAAAGTTTTACAGGAATTGTCTATCTTAATTAACAAGCCAATAGTGTCAGAATTAGAAAAAGTCTAATCTAGTGAACAAATCAATATATTGTCAAAATAAAACAAAGTTTAAAAACTATCACTTGCAACTCAAATTTGCCATTGCAAATATATTCGATGCAAAAAAAATAAATATTTGTGACGGTATAAAAGCATAGTAACACTAGAAGTAGAGAATAAATATTCATTACAAAAATTTCGGTTTTTTGCGACGACAATTGATTTTTAGCGACGGTAAGTGGGGGATCATAACAAAGAGTGTTGCTAATTAAATAAATAATTTTGGCTAGACAGAAATACGGCTCTAACTCCCAAATCGGGAACCCGATTGGAGTCCCGTCTTCTCCCACAAGTCTTTCGTGCTTAGGCGGCCGTGTGTGCCAAGTTTCGTGCTAAACCGACACCGTTTGGAGATTTTGGGGCATCAACACCTCAAATTCAAATTTCTTAATGAACTAGTTTGCCTAGACCGAAATCTGGCTCTAACTCCCAAACCGAAAAATCGATTGGAGTCCCGTCTTCTCCCACAAATCTCTCTTACCTAGGCGGTTGTGTGTGCCAAGTTTCGTGCTAATCCGACACCGTTTGGTGATTTTGGGACTTCAACCCCTCGAATTCAAGTTTCTTAAGGAACTAGTTTGCTTAGAGTGAAATCCGGCTCTAACTCCCAAACCGGGAACTTGATTGGAGTCTCATATTCTCCCACAAGTCTCTTGTGCCTAGGCAGTCGTGTATGTCAAGTTTCGTGCTAATCCGATGCTGTTTGGTGATTTTGGGGCGTCAACACCTCGAATTCAAATTTCTTAAGGAATTAGTTTGCCTAGAGTGAAATCCAGCTCTAACTCCCAAATGTGGAATCCGATTCAAATCCCGTTTTCTCCCGCAAGTCTCTTATGCCTAGGTGGTCGTGTGTGTCAAGTTTCGTGCTAATCCGACGCCGTTTGGTGATTTTGGGGCATCAACACCTCGAATTCAAGTTTCTTAAGGAACTAGTTTGCCTAGAGTGAAATCCGACTCTAACTCCCAAACGGGGAACCCGATTCAAGTCCCGTCTTCTACCACAAGTCTCTCGTACCTAGGCAGTCGTGTGTGCCAAGTTTCGTGCTAATCCGACACCATTTGGTGATTTTGGGGGCGTCAACACCTCGAATTCAAATTTCTTAAAAACTAGTTTGCCTAGAGTGAAATCTAACTCTAACTCCCAAACTGGGAACCAGATTCGAGTGTCGTCTTCTCCCACAAGTCTCTCATGCCTAGGCGGTTGTGTGTGCCAAGTTTCATGCTAATCCGATGCCATTTGGTGATTTTGGAGCGTTAACACCTCGAATTCAAGTTTCTTAAGAAACTAGTTTGCTTAGAATGAAATTCGACTCTAACTCCGAAACCAGGAATCCAATTGGAGTCCCCGTCTTCTCCCACAAGTGTCTCGTGCCTAGGCGGTCGTGTGTGCCAAGTTTCGTGCTAATCTAACCCCGTTCAGTGATTTTGAGGCGTCAACACCTCGAATTCAAGTTTCTTAAGGAACTAGTTTGCCTAGCGTAAAATCCGGCTCTAACTCCCAAACTAGGAACTCGATTGGAGTCTCGTCTTCTCCCACAAGTCTCTTGTACCTAGGCAGTCGTGTATGTCAAGTTTCGTGCTAATTCGACGCCGTTTGGAGATTTTGCAGCGTCAACACCTCGAATTCAAATTTCTTAATGAACTAGTTTGCCTAGACCGAAATCCGACTCTAACTCCCAAACCGGAAACCCAATTGAATTCTCGTTTTCTCCCACAAGTCTCTCGTGCCTAGGCAGTTGTGTGTGCCAACTTTCGTGCTAATCCAACGTCGTTTGGTGATTTTGAGGCGTCAACACCTCGAATTCAAATTTCTTAAGGAACTAGTTTGCCTAGAGTCAAATCCGGCTCTAACTCTCAAACCGAGAACCTGATTGGAGTCTCGTATTCTCCCACAAGTCTCTCATGCTTAGGCAGTCGTGTATGCCAAGTTTCATGCTAATCCGATGCCGTTTGGTGATTTTGGGGCGTCAACACCTCGAATTCAAATTTCTTAAGGAATTAATTTGCCTAGAGTGAAATCCGGCTCTAACTCCCAAACGTGGAACCCGATTTGATTCCCATTTTCTCCTGCAAGTCTCTCGTGCCTAGGTGGTCGTGTGTGTCAAGTTTTGTGCTAATCCAACGCCGTTTGGTGATTTTGGGACGTCAACACCTCGAATTCAAGTTTCTTAAGGAACTAGTTTTCCTAGAGTGAAATTCAGCTCTAGCTCCCAAACGAGAAACCTGATTCGAGTCCTGTCTTCTCCCACAAGTTTCTTGTGCCTAGACGGTCGTGTGTGCCAAGTTTCGTGCTAATCTAACAACGTTTGGTGATTTTGAGACGTCAACACCTCGAATTCAAATTTCTTAAGAACTACTTTGCCTAGAGTAAAATCTGACTTTAACTCCCAAACCGGGAACCCGATTCGAGTGCCGTCTTCTCTCACAAGTCTCTCATGCCTAAGCGGTCGTGTGTGCCAAGTTTCGTGCTAATCCGACGCCATTTGGTAATTTTGGGGCGTCAACACCTCGAATTCAAGTTTCTTAAAAAACTAGTTTGCCTAGAATAAAATTTTTTTAGTGTTTTATCATCTTGAACTAAATGCGGCTGTTTTAAAGTAAAATCAAATTTTAACAATTGTGCCCTATAACTAAACCAAGAAATGAAAAGGCAAGTTCCAAAAATATGATGCATTATAATTTATAATATTGTATAAACTAATGTATGAGGATGAGAATATTGAACAAAAAAGTTTCTTGATTGCAATTATTCATGATGTTCTAAGAAGATGAATTGATTGACACAAACTAGTCATCTCTGTGTCCATCTTTCTTCCTTAACACAAACTATGTTCTCATTTCTATGCCTTTGTCATCTCTGCACATCTCATTTCTATGCCTTTGTCATTTCTTCTATACATATATATATATATATATATAACAAAAGTTGTATACATCCAGAAAAACCACTGACCAGCAGCTATAAACAATGTAGATTTGCTGGTTTAACATATTTTAAAAATAAAAGTCACATTTTTTGTTTTCAAAAGAAAGGGAAATACATCAAAAAAAAAAAAAAAATGTTATCCAGCAGATGCCAGAATTAATACCTTTTGTATGCAGCTATGCAAATAATAAATAAACTATAATTCTTTTGAATCTTCAGTTAAGAAACACTGCATAAATATGAGTAACTTACCCCCCAGTGTATTTCTTTCTGATTTATCAGATTAGCTGCATCTTGGCCACTCCCAACAAGTGTAACACCTTCATCATCAGAAATTAAGCTTGGTTGTCTAGGAGAAACTGCAAAGAGGTATTATTAGCTCAATGAAAAAGAAAAAAATTAACTAAAACACCAAGATACATAAGAGAGATAGAGAGACAGAGAAAGAGACAGAGTGATGAGCGAAAAAGAGTCAAAGTGGTCACTAAAAGTGCATTTTCTTGTAGTGGATCGATAAATCGAGAGGGAGCTCAATAAATAAAGAAGAGATAAGGGAGAGAGTGAACAAAGCGAACACAGTGAAGGAGAGAAAGATAGACAGACAGGTAGACAAAGAGAGAGAGAAGAGTGATGAGTGAAAGAGAGAGAGACAGAGAGAGAAAGAGATAGAGAAACAGAGAGAAAAAGATAAAGAGAAAAAGAGAGAGACAGAAAAAGCGACAGAAACAAGAGATAAGCAAGAGATAAACAAAAAGAGAGATAGCAAATGAAACGAGATTAACCAGAGAGAGAGAGCGAGAGACAGAGAGAGAGAGAACCACATACAAACAAAGAGAGACAAAGAGAGAAGAGAGATGAATGAGAGAGGCAAAGAGATAGAGAGAGAGAAAGAGAGAGACAAAAAAAATGGAGAAACAAAAGATGAACGACAGAGAGAGAGAAAGAGAAAGAGCGAAAAGAGATAAACGAGAGAAAGAGAGAGAGAGAGAGACAAAGAGAGATGAGTGAGAGAGCAAGAGAGATAAAGAGAAGAGAGAGAGAGAAGAGAGATGGGCGAGAGAGAAAGAGAGACAGACAGACAGACAAACGGACAGACAAAAAAGAGTGATGAGTAAGAGAGTGAAAGAGAAGAGAGACAGAGATAGAGACAGAGAAACAAAAAGATGAAAAAATAAGTGAAAAGAGAAATGTTATATCAAAAGAGTAAGACGACGTCGTTTTTTTTTTTTTTTTTGTGACAGAAAAATACCGTTGCATTTATTTAAACCATTTTGTGACTATATATATGAAGCCGTCTCAAAGCCACAATATATATATATATATTTTTTTTTTTTACTTTTTTTTTTTTTTGCAACAGTACCTATTACAGTCGCAAAAAACTCTTCTTTTCTTTTCTTTTTTTTGCAACTGCAGCTAGGGCTGTCGCAAAAACTCTATTTTTTGCCGGCAGTAATCTCTGCTGCCGCAAATACTCTCTTTTTTTTTTTTGCGACAGCAATTTATACCATCGCAAATACTCTATTTTTTGCGACAGCAAGTTGTGCTGTCGCAAAAAGTCACATGTTTCGCAACGGTAAGTTGTGTCGTCTCAAAAAGTCACATTTTTTGCAACAGCAAGTTGTGCCGTCTCAAAAAGTCACATTTTTCGCGACGACAAGTTCTGCCGTCGCAAAAAGCCATTTTTTGCGACGGCAAATGTGCCGTCACAAAAAGTTCCGTCTTTTAAGCCCGCTTTTCTTGTAGTGATTAGCAGTTAATTTAATGTATAGAGAAAGAGAGAAAATAAATTATATGTATTGATAGATAGAAGTCTTGTATATTTGTTGTATAAAGAAAGAGGTACACTTTCCGTTATATAGGAGAGAACATTACAAACATCATCATGCCAAAAGTGGCTAAGTGGCGCCGAAAGTAATCCACTAATCGAAAGCAATCCACTAATCTATCTAAAGCAAATGCTACACTAATCTAATTCTACATATTATATTACTACATTATATAATATACATTAATAGTCCCCTTCAAACTCAAGGAGGATATGTACCAACCAACTTGAGTTTGGAGAGAGTAATAAAACGTAAAAATAAACTGATAAATAAAATAGAATAGGAGACATTGTATGGTCATGTCAGACTGTTGTAGAAGACACTGTGTGGTCATGTCGGACTGTCATTGTAGAAAACATTGTATGGTTGTGACAGACCGGTGTAGAAGACATTGTATGGCTCGTGTCGGACTGGTGTTGTGACGTCCCAAATTTTTGGAATATCAAGGGAAATTAAATAAACTAAATGACTTAATAACCAAAAAGTTGACATCTTAATAGGGCAATCCAACTCTCGTACATAACCAAATGTTCAAATAACAATAGATAATAACTTAAAATTATCCAAATACAACATCAAATGAAATTATAAAGTCCTTAATAGCTATTATATAAAATAATATAATTTATTCAGCTCTAATCGGGGTTTCAAGTCAGCCAAGGTTCTACGTTAGCGTCAACTCCATTTCAGCTTCAATTATTTTCTCGCCAAAACCTAGCATAAAACGCCAGGGCAACAAAAATATATGCCATGAGTTTTACAACACAGTAAGAAAACATAACCAACCTACCATCCTTTTTAAGAGAAAAATAATGAGATTATAAACATGAGATAACAATATAATTCTAAACATAAATTACAACCACTAAAATAATAATTTTAATAAATTAGGTGACACTCAAAATCTCACTAAAGAGATTTAACTTACCAACCACTAAGCATGGCAACGGTTAATTTGAAACCCTCTCTTGGTCAAATATTCAAGTTTTTCCAATCGTAACTACCAAGGATGCCCACGTCCGGAGTTATATACCCAAGTAGTGGCATTCGTGGTCTGCCTAAGGAAACAGTCTGCCAGGGGTACGTAACCTCCCTGTGTGCCACCTACACATCCATCCTTATTCCAAAACCGAATACCGAAAAGGGTTCAAATAAGTCTTGTGCCGTCTTAGGGTTTCGCGACACAATTTACGTGAGAATTCTCAAAACCAGGGCTCACCTTGAACAACCGGTATTAACCGTCAACCCTTAATTTCATACACTCTTTAAAATCAGGACTCACCCTAAACAACCGATATTAACTATCAACTGTCAATTTCGTACACTTCGTTGATCATTTTAATTAATTTTCATACTAATCACTAATAATTACAAATTAGATCACAATCGATATTATACCATTTTGATATAACTTTTAATAGAAAATATCAACACATATGTTCTACAACAATCCATCAATGTGTATGAATCATTGTGAACAGTTTAATCCAGCCATGGTGTGAAATAATAATTTTAAATACTAAAATAAATCACAACACACGTGCAAGGACTACTAATTTACAAGATTCAATTAAATAGACTAGCACAATATTGATTTTTGGTCCTAATGAATGGTTGAAGTAGTAATCTTGATTCTTTATCATTCTGCCTAGAATTTTCAAAACATAATTTTCATTGTCAAAATTATAAATAAATTATTTATATAACTCCAAAATTCATGTAACTATATGGGATATTCAACAAACATGTTATGCTCATTTTTGAAAAAGAATTTCCCAAAAATAAGTTATACATAATTCGGTGAAATTTCAAGACACAGATTTGTTACATTTTCTTAAAATAATTCCACACTTAAATTTATAAATCAATTCCATAATCTAAAAATTTATTATTAAACTAGACTTCCCAAATTTCATTTTTTTATTTAAAAAAAAATACCAGATTTGGTTTAATATATCATTTTTAATGATTTTTCCAATATGCCGTAAAATTTGTCTATAGTTTCAGATTTAATTAAAATTTCATATAAGTTTTTACAAAACTAGAATAATTGTTACAAAAATTCCTGGATGAACTAGACATTATTCTTAACATTTTTTTAGAAGAAATTGTAGACACCCCATTTTTGACCGTCCTCAAGACTTGGACGTCATCGTTTGAACACTCGATGATCATCCATGCTCGTGTTCGTTTTGAATTCCCAAAAGTCTCGGCCGTGCTCCTTGCCTCAGGATCTCTCAACTTGTCTGCTTTGTGCTTGGTTGTGGACCAAGCACTTGTGGTTTTGCTTCTAAGGGAAGAGGGTGGCTTGTTGGCCATCCCCTCAACCCATCGGCTAAGGCATGATGCCATCGACCTTGTTTCCTTTCCATCAGCCAAAAGTGGTGGCCGGTCGGCATTTTTTTTGGTCAATTGGAACTCCCTTTGGTCGATCAGCCATATTTTTGAACCGAGACCTTTCCATCTGCTTTTTGCAGATATTTTGTGCCAGCTGTGACAGCTGGTATGCACAATTCTCATCCTCCATACGCGTGTATGGAAGGATTTGTTTCAAGACTCAAGCTTGTTCAACAAGCTTGAGAATTGAAATTCTATAAGAAGGGAGCCTCCCCTCCCTTTCTAGAGGTTCTGAAAAATTGAGATAGAGTTCATATATTCCTCTCTCTCTATATTTGTGTGTGTTTGTGCCTTAAAGTGTATTTTCTTCACACTTTTGCACTAAAGCACCTAGTAGAACACCATCCTTTGGTTGCTGAGGTCCTTAGGAGTTGGTTTCAGTGTTCTTGGGCTGGTTTTGATTAGAGAAAGGTGCTGGAATGGTGTTCTTGAAGATGTTCTTCAAGGGTGAGTAAGCTACCTTTTAATCCCCCATTCTTGCTTAAGCTTTTAGACCTATTTTCATATTGTTTTAAGCTTAACTCTAAACTACAAAAAGTTCTGATTTTGTATGCTTAAGATGATTGTTTAAGGTCACTTTTTGGTTGGGGGTAGTCTACCCCCTCTTAGGCCTTGTTTGGCCTTGTTTTATGCATTTCCTTTTGAGCTTTGGAACCTTCTTGTTTTGACCTTTCTACCACTGAAATCTAGAGGATTTTCAGTGGTGGAAATGTGGTTTTGGAGTCTTGAATAGGAGAGGGACACCCCCCCTCTCCTTGTGTCTCATTTGCTTGCATAAATGGCTCATAATGGTAGCATGTTTGCTTAGCATGTTTTGGCTTCATTTCAGCATGTATTAGGCCTTATTTTGCCATGTTATACCTCTGTCCAAAGTTGGTTTAATAGCATCTTGCATGCATCATGCACTTGCCTTGCAATCCTCTCATTTGCCTTAAACATGCATCATGCATTTGGACCATCATGCTTACATCATGCAATCCTCTCATTTGCCTCAACTCAAAGGAACTTTTAGACATGTTTTACCATGTTTAAGCTCTGTTTGGTGTTATTTTAGTCACGCATGCACTGTTTTGTATAGCCTTGGTTCAATCTAGCTTGTTAGCTTTGAGTGTCCAAGTCATTAACATGCATTGCTTAGACCATTTTCATGATTTGGCATTATTTCATATGTGATTTCAGTCCATGTGGTGTAGCCATATACTTGTATTTGTCATCCTTTCAATGCTTTGAAGGTTTGGTGTTTTGTGCTTCAAGAATGGACCATTATGCATGCCTCCATGTTTAGGCTTTTAGGATGCCATCTCAGTAGGTTTTTGGGCTTATTTTGACATGCCATAACTCTGTTTTCTATTAGTTAAGTCATGCCATGCTTGGTTGTAATAGGTGTTAGTGTAACACTTCTTGTTTGCCTTGCATGCTTCATGCTTTTTGGTTTTGCGTTCTAGCTTGTGTTGGCTAGGTTCGAGCTTGTTTTTGGTCTTGTATTGACCTACCTTGGGACTGTTTTGGGTGCCCTTGGCCCTTTGGGGCTTGATTCTTGTAGCCTTGGTACAAGCTCCTTGGCTAGCCTTAAGCCTTGAGCTTTCTTGCATGCTATGCTTGACTTGTTTGAGTGGTTTGGCACAACTCCTTGCATGATTTCAAAGCTTACCTCATTGCCACATTATCGTGTTTATCACTCCTGGCCCATGATTGAGAATTGTGTCCTTATGCCTAAGTGATAGGCCAATTGGCATACATGCTTGTTTTGCATTTCATTCCATCATTTTCTTAGCATTTTGGCCACTAATTTGGGCATGACTGAGGTCTGTCCATTTTTAGTTTAAGTCCATTTACCATGTTTTTCAAATATTGTTACATTGCATCATGTTTGCATGCTTGTCGCATTGTCCATCTTTGCATTTCATGCATGTTTGTATGTTTAGGTTGCATTTTGCATACTTGCTAATTTGCATTTTATCACATGCTTGTTTAGGTTGCATTGCATTTGGCATGCTTGTTACCTTAGCCTTGTGTGCATGTTTGAGTCATATTGCATTTGGCATGCTTATGTTCCATTGCATAGCTTTTCCATTGTTACATTCATTGCATTGTGTTTGGTTTGGGGTGTCAAACTAAACACGAGGACCGAGGGACGTTTCATACTTGAAGTGACGAAACGTGCCTCAATCCTCGATCGCCGACACTCTTGATCCAACATGATAGAGTGTGAGGCATTCATGTTTTTTTGTGCATTCATTCCATATTGATTTGTGCAATTCGGCCTCTTTGGCCATCATGCATCAAAATGCGTGATTGATGGCTCGAGGGTCGAACAATACACTCCTTTGAATCTCAAACATGATAAGGGGTGTAGGTGCACAACATTTTCTTGCAAATGTATTGCCATGCCCTTGTTTGTCCTCTGCTGCAGCAAAAGAAGCAATCTGCAAGAAAAGATGGCCGATCGGCTATCTTAAGTGCCGATCGGCTAGGAATTGTTGGTCGATATCATCAAAATTGGCCGATAGCCATTGATCTCTGGCCGATGGCCTCATATTTTGGCCGATGACCTCTCAGCATGGCCATGAAGTGGTTCAGAAGCATCACATATATTTTCACAGTTCTCAGAGGCGCAGAACAGTGCAAATAGAGGCAACATGGGGCATGGCAACGGATTTCCGAGCGAAGCCGATCGAGCATGCATTTGTCCCTCTTCTCGAAGCCGCTTTAACTGTTTTGCAACTTAATTAATTTTCTTAATTAGTTAAGAGTTTTGTAATAATTAATTAGCTAGGGTAGTTGATTTGTATTATTTATTCAGACCCTCCGTCGAGAGGGAGAATTTTGTAATAAGTGTGCGTGAGTGTGTGAATTTCTTCCAACCCCACGTCTTTCTTCCTTTTACTTAACCGCTTATGATGGTTAGTTCTAGGTCATGTTTTGATTAGCATCTTTATGCTTGCATGTTTGCATCCATTCATCAGTCTTGCATGCACCGGGCTCGGCGCATCATAATAATTGCATTGTGTTTCAATTCCTACTTGAATACATGTTATCAAGTTGCATTTTACATGCCATTTTAGAATAGCCGAGCCTATCTCTAGTTGCATTTTGCATGTGTTGCATTAGTCATCTTAACATAAACTAGGATCATGAATGATTTCTAACTAGTTGTTGTTTTGGCTCGGAGTACACTGTAAGTGTTTTATGCTTTAGCATCTTGCATGTGTGTTAATGCTACCATGTTTAGCATGCTTGCCATGAGGCTAACTGCTTAAATGTTTAACTGTCTGAATGCCTGTGGATGAAGGTTGGATTGCTTGAATTGGAACAATTCATCAAAATGCAAGTTTTAAGCCCACTTGAGAGTGGCAAATCATGTTTTCTTAAGCCCATTTGAGGGTGACAAATCCACGTCTTAGCCTACTTGTAGGTAGCAACTTTAAACCATTTTCAAACAAACATGAGATGTTTTGTTCTAACTTAGGCGATCTAGTCTATACTTGTGTGTTGTGCGTATCACATAGTAATTCTAGGCTAATAACCGGAATAAGAGCGCATGTGTTTTCAAAAATAAGATATCATGTTAGTAAAGGCCGATCTTTGATTGGTCGAGCAGGGGTGCTCATTGCATGACCTTCCTCTCTCGTACCCAAGTTCCCGAGCCGAGGCAACTTTGGTGATGATGGACACATGGCCTTCGGCACAAGTCAGGGTTTCCTAAGTTTCCCAAAACAAAAACATTTAGGTGGCGACTCTGTATCTGGCAAAGCAGTCCATGTTTGGCACTTCTTTATTAAAAATCAATTTTCCAAAACGAATTGCTGGATTTGAACTTTTTGGTGATTTATCAATCTTGCATTGCACTTTGTGAGATTAGATTCAGAACCGTGACATTAAGTCCGAACTATAGTATGCTAATGAACAAAACGAATTTCGCGCCAACCTCGCGCGCAGAGTCGGGACGTTCGGGCACATCTACAGAAATCATCTCAAAATTTTGAACATAAAATTGTCTAGAAATTTGTACAAGTTTTTGGCAGATTTAAGAGTCATATAATCAAACCAAATAAAATCTTCCATCATCTTTTTAATTGTACAAACTGCAGATGCAATTCTAATTCCAAAATTATACCATGATTTTAAGGCTACTAATAAAAATAACCTTCAAATATTTAACATACAAATCACAAATTTACATACAACTATAAACAATATTTTTCTCTAAATTTTCAGCTATTTATAACATATGAACACAAATATGAAAAATTAATAATTAAAAATAATGAGAGGGTTGAGAGAGTTTTCTTACTATGTTAGGTTGCTAACGATTTATCGTCCGAATTTGATTTATGATTCTGATCGTAAGGTATGACCGTCCTGGCTCCATCATCGTCTTACTGAAATTTCACATTAATCGGACGCGATCTAACCGTTGATCTTCCATTGGATTCTCTTAGAACGTTTAGTTGTCGATCATCATGTTAGACTCAGAATTTGCAAGATCTAACCCCAAAAATGGATTCTACACGTCGAAAAGCCTAAGGGTGGTCATCCCCAAAGTCATAAGACCACTTGATTAACCCAAATGTACTAGGATGCACCGTAGCACCACGAACCGAGAAACGCTGGATAAAATTCAGTTTATCTTCTCCAACAGCCGCAACATGCACGACAGAAAGACCGAGAAATTTAGTTTCAATGCCACCAGTTCAAATACTTGTATCTTCTTCATCGTAACTCTGTTTTATCTTATTTTTCTGTCATTGGATTTACCTCACGGCCTAGTTTTTGGTTCACTATTTACACGCCTCGTTCCGTCTCTTTTTGCATGCCATCGGATCTCTAAAATTTGACGAAAAATTAGATTTTTTCCTACCGTCTCAAACATTTCTTCGAACCATCTTTCGGACTCCATAACTTTCTTAATTCTAAACGGTTTTGCTTCATTCTTTCACCAATCTCTTCAACTTACTTCGTACTTCATCTTACATGGCCTAGTTTTCTCACTTCTTCCCAGAATGGATGGTTTTGGCATGCCGAAAGTAAGCCAAAAATCAACTTTTAAAATTCAAAATAAACTTCTCTAACTTTCTTTCTTTCTCCGCCATCTTCATTCTTCTTCTTCTCTTTCTTCACCTACAACATGTTGTGAATGGTGGTTCTAGATGATAATAGAATTAGGTAATGGTGGTGGTGGCGATCCGACGGTGTGCCGGTGATGGAGAAGTTTGCGGGTCGGTGATAGTATGGGTTAAGGTCGTGGCTATGGAGGTCGAGAGGAGAAGTAAGAATAGAGATAAAGAAGAAGAAAGAGAGTTTTGAGAATGAGTGGTGGAAAGAAAGAGAGGAAACTGAGAAGGAGAGAGAGAGATGAAATGGACACATAGAGAGAGAAAGAGAAAGAGAAAGAGAGGGAGAGAGAGAGAGATGAAACTAGAAGTGAAGAGATGTGAGGAAAAGTTAGGCTTAATTTATGGGCAAAATGAGGAAGAGGAAAAGAAGATAAAAGAAAATGAAAAGAAATTTAAAAAGAAAAAGATATTGAACACCTGGTGGTATGGCATCAACATGTCCACCACATTTTGTTTTGGTAATGATAACCGAGAAGGGTGCATGTGGAAGGTAAGAAAACATGGGGAGCAAACCCATGTTTTTTTTTTTTTTTTTGGGGGGTTTTAGTACAGAAAATATTACGTTCTAGTGTAATTTGATTACAAAAAAAAAAATATAGAGAAAAATATAATAAAAATATCATAAGGTTCAAAAATTAATATTGAGGAAAATATAAAGTCAAAAATATTTTATTTTCTTTTATTTTGAATAAATTTTCAGTATAAAAATATATAGACTATTAAATTCAAAATATTGCTAATAATTATTTAAGAAAATTAAAAATACATATATATTATTTTTATTATATAAAAATACGGTGTTTCACAGGTGTAGAAGACACTGTGAGGTCGTGTCGAACCGCTGCAAAAGACATTGTGTGGTCGTGTCGAACCGCTGAAGAAGACACTGTATGGTCGTATCGAACCGCTGTAGAAGACACTGTGTGGTCATGTTGTACCGTTGTAAAAGACACTGTATGGTCGTGTTGGACCGTTGTAGAAAACACTGTGTGGTCATGTTAGACTGTTGTAGAAGACACTGTATGGTCGTGTCAGACCGTTGTAGAAGACACTGTGTGGTCATGTCGAACCACTGTAGAAGACACTGTGTGGTCGTGTCAGACCATTGTAAAAGACATTATGTGGTCGTGTCGAACCGTTGTAGAAGACATTGTGTGGTCGTGTCAGACTGTTGTAGAAGACACTATGTGTAGAAGACACTGTATGGTCATTCAGACCGTTAGAGAAAACACTGTATGGTCATGTCGGACCGTTGTAGCAGACACTGTGTGGAGAAGACACTATATGGTTGTGTCAGACCGGTGTTAAGACACTGTATGGTTATGAATATAGGCTGTCCAAAAGATATACATATATATATATATAGCGCCCTCAAAAGTCGCGCCCCACACTGTGGCGTCGAGCGGTGCGCGATGCACGTGACCGACAGAGTGTCGTGTCTGCCTCGGCTCTTACTCCTGTTTTGTCCTCTTTGTCTCTGCATTGTCTATTTAAACCGAGGCTAAGGCTGGTTAGAGATTGAAAGCAAACCAAAGCGACGAACTTTACAACCCCTTTCGTCCACTCTACAACCCCTTGCTTGTGCTACCTCTGATATGGCCTCCTCTTCCCGTAGTTTGCTCACCCTTTTTGTAGACCTAAACGAATCCACAATAGAGATAACTGGTTCTGTCACCTTTGAATCGCAACCAAGCGCCCCTAGACCAAGTGCCCTTATTTTTGCTTTTACTCATTTGAACTTTCCTATGCTGTCAGTAGAGCAAATAATGGCAGCTTAATTGGACATTGAGGCCAACCATTATATGCTGAAGTCATGTGTGGAGACCATGACTGCGGTCACGAACTTATCGCACAAGTTGCAGAATAGGACAAGTGAGGTACAGTAGTTAAATGCTCAACTCTCTCTGCTGCAGCGCATGTACAAAGAGGCGCGAGCAGAGATTTGCGCGCTGAAGGCGAAAAACAAGGAGCTGAAACGAAAGGCCACCATCATGGTCCGATTTGGAGGTTCGCTATACGCTGCATTGGAGGAGCAGCGGGGAGGCAACAGGCTCGATGGTTTTGGAAGCACTGAGGCAAGGCCGGCAAAAGTCGCCCAAGACAGAGGCAAAAAGAAGAGATCGGCGGCAGAGTAGAAGAGGGGAAATGACAAATGTATGGGTGTTTGATTGTTGTTTTTTTTTTGGTTTCTGGTGTAGAACTGGGATCGGGGTGGATTCCCGGTATGAATAAAACGATGTTGGTTGTGCAAATTCATATGGCATGAATGACACAATATGGAGCAAAAAAATCAGTTGGAATGAATATAGTTTTTTTTTTATAAAATAATAATAATATATAAAATGAAGTTTTGGAATCCACTGGAATCAATGAAGGCTAGTAGAATATATTTTAGTGGTGAAAAGAATGATGGGTATGTTGATTATAAAATAAAATAAAAGTGGGTAGTGGGGAAAATGAGTGTAAAGAAAAGTTTAGTGAGAATAGTGTGTTTGGTATTTGTTTGTAGCCACGTCTTTGGCAGATCAAACACTTTGGGAAAAGTTAAAAAAAAAAGTTTAAAATAGGAGGGGAGAATGGGGACAAGCCCATGTGAGGGAAAGATGGGTTTATATGTAAGTATTAATAACACATGTAACCATAATAATAATGCGGAATTAAACTTAATAGGATCTTGAATTTAATACAACTCAAGAATAAAACGAACATACCTTTGTCAGCCATTGAATTAGAGAAGTTGAGAAAATACTCCTTAGAGTTGAACCTTTAATTCTTGGCTCACCTTCTTCTCTCTGTCTCTCTTAATTAGGATGACTATAAAACTTAGAGTGATGGAAAAAACTTATCATATAAAAGGGGAGTCACCCATCCTTATATAGAGGAGAGAAGAGAGCCAGATAAATTCTATCAGAAGAATTCCTAATCCATCAAGGTTTCCTTCTTATCTTAGAAGAGTGATTATATTAAAATTCTAATTACTGAACTTTATATATAATATTGGCTTTATCTAATTGTGGAGTTCAAATAAAATAAAACATGTAAAAATATATAGGTTATTGGGCCACACTAGAAAATAAATCCAACATTCTCCCACTTGGCCCATTAAGCCGATTATGATACAATTATGAGTTTTTCCAAAAAATATGCAACGTATAAAAAATTTTGACTCATTGGATTCCACACTAATAACTTTGACACGTGATCATGAATTTTTAAAAATAGCCAATAAGTTTAGATATATTAGAAATTATAATACTGTGATTACTTCAGATCACCAATGTGAGTCATAGCGGTTATATAACATTTATGTCATATTTCCTTCTATGCACTACACCATTGATAACCATCACCAACCCAGTCCTTTATCGGGATATATAATTATTTGCCTGAAAGGCCCCTGTAATTTGTCTTGTTAAGACATTAACTGTTTATTAATATTCAAATTAATGTGTACACACACTTTTAGAAACAGGAAAATTAGAAACAAATTTATTATTGCGCAAATAGTGTCAAATAAAAATAAGCACTCACAAATTAACCATACACATCAAGGGTTGCTTAAAAGACCCATCCTGATAATATGCTCTTTGTATGTCTTTGGTGGCAATCCCTTTGTGAATGGATCAGCAATCATAAGAGAGGTGCTTAAGTTTCGATTAACACTTGTTGTTTCTGGACTCTTTCTCTAACAACTAAGTACTTTACTTCCATATGTTTGGAACCACTGGAGTACTTTCCATTCTTAGAGAAGAAAACTGCTGCGGTATTGTCATAATATATCTTCAGCAGCCTGGCAATTGAGTCAACAACACCAAGTCTTGAGATGAAATTTCGCAACCATAAAGCATGATTTATAGCCTTAAAGCATGTCACAAACTCAGCCTCCATAGTAGATGAAGCAATAGTGGACTGCTTCACACTCTTCCATGAAATTGCTCCACTAGCTAGTAGAAAAACAAAACCTGATGTAGATTTTCTACTATCAAGGCAACCAGCAAAATCTAAGTCTGAGTATCCGATGACTTCCAACTGTTCTGATCTCCTATAGGTGAGCATATAGTCCTTTGTTCCCTGAAGATATCTCATAACTTTCTTCACTGCTTTCCAATGTTCCATTCCAGGATTACTTTGGAATCTTCCTAACATTCCAACTACAAAACTAATATCTGGCCTGGTACATGTATGGGCATACATCAAGCTCCCTACAGCTAATGCATATGGAATGTCCTTCATTTGTTTTCTTTCCAAGTCATTCCTTGGACACTCTTTTTCACTTAATTTATCACCCTTCATGATGGGTGCATCACTGGCTGAATAAAACTGCATATTGAATCTCTCCAAAACACGATCAATATATCCTTTTTGAGATAGTCCTAGCAATCCTCGAGATCGATCCCTAAAGATCTCTATGCCAATAACATAGTTTGCCTCACCCATATCGACCATTTTAAAGTTCTTGGAAAGATATTCCTTGGTTTCATGCAATAAGCTAAGGTCATTACTAGCTAACAAAATGTCATCCACATATAGCACCAAAATAATGAACTTGCTCCTACTAACCTTCAGATATATGCACTGATCAACTGCATTTTCCTTAAATCCGAAAGAGGTAATGGTATCATTAAACCTTAAATACCATTGCCTAGAAGCTTGTTTAAGGCCATATATGGATTTCTTTAATTTGCAAGCTAAATGTTCTTTACCTTTCTTTGCAAATCCTTCGAGCTACTCCATATAAATTTCTTCATCCAAATTCCCATCTAAAAAAGCAGTTTTCACATCCATTTGATGCAACTCTAAGTCATAATGAGCTACCAATGCTAGAATGATTCTAAGCGAGTCCTTCTTAGATACTGGAGAGAAGGTCTCTGTATAGTCTATGCCTTCTTTTTGAGTAAAACCTTTAGCAACAAGTCTAGCTTTAAATCGTTTGATATTGCCTTTTGCGTCACGCTTGGTCTTAAAGACCCATTTACACCCGACCTTTTTGCAGTTATTAGGCAATTCGACGAGATCCCAAACACTATTCTGTTCCATAGATTTTAACTCTTCATTTATAGCATCGAGCCATTTAGAAGAATCATCACTATTCATGGCTTGTGAAAATGAGACTAGATCTTTATTAATCCCAATATCAAAATCAGATTCCTGTAGATACACCATGTAATCATTTGGAATGGCAGGCTTTCTTTCCCTCTGAGATCTTCTCAGAACTGTCGGTTGTGGTAGTTCTACAATATTTTCAATGGTGGTATCTTTATGAAGTGGTGAAACATGAGGTGAAGGATTTTCATTATGTTGTTCATTTCCCTCAGCCTGTGGAATAGTTTGAGGAACAACAATTTTTCGATAAGGGTCAAATGTTGGCACATCTACCTGAATTTCCTCGAAATTCATCACTCGTGTTTTTTCACTCCCACTAATTTCACCATTCTCTAGGAATCTAGCATTATCAGTCTCCACTATCCTCGTACTGTGATTAGGACAATAAAATTTGTACCCTTTAGACTTGTCTGGATAACCAATGAAATATCCAGATATTGTTCTTGAGTCCAACTTTTTCTCTTGTGGGTTGAAGATTCTTGCCTCTGCTGGACAACCCCAAATATATAAGTGTCTCAAACTGGGTTTCCTACCAGTCCACAACTCAAAAGGAGTTGTTGGGACCGCCTTACTAGGAACTCTATTTAAGATATACATTGCAGTCTTTAAAGCTTCACCCCACATTGAAATAGGTACAATTGAGTAACTTAACATGCTCCTAACCATATCTTTAAGCGTACGATTACGCCTTTTAGCAACTCTATTTTGCTGTGGCATACCAGGCATTGTATATTGAGCACAAATGCCTTTCTTTTCTAAGAATTTGGCAAATGGGCCAGGATTTTGACCTGACTCATCATATTTACCATAATATTCACCACCCCTGTCTGATCTCACTATTTTAACCTTTCTATCTAATTGTCTCTCAACTTCAGTTATGTACACCTCAAGGATGTCAACAGCCTGAGACTTTTTATGAATTAGATACACATATCCATAATGTGAGAAGTCATCTATAAATGTGATAAAATATTTTTCACCACTAGGACATAGGATGTTGAGTGGCCCACAAATATCTGTATGAATTATCTCAAGAAGCTCATTACTTCTTGTAACACCTTTCTTGGTGTGTTTGGTTTGCTTTCCTTTAATGCAATCCACACATATCTGAAAATCAGTGAAGTCTAGGTTTTCCAAAATCCCATTCTTCACCAATTTTTCAATTCTATTTCTAGAGATATGCCCCAACCGTCTATGCCACAAAATTGAGGATTTTTCATTAATTAGACCACGTTTTAAACCAATATTCGAATGCAGAGTTACTAATGATTGTGCAAACTCATGATTTAAGGTAATTTTATATAAACCATCACATAAATTACTAAAACCAATCACTTTTGAATTAAACATTAAATTGAGTTTTCCACAATTAAATAAAACTGAATATCCAGCACGATCTAATTTGGATAACGAAACTAAATTCCTAGAAATTGAAGGAACATAAAAAGTGTCTTCTAGATCTATCTGATGACCCGTCTCTAAGATCAGTCGATAGGTTCCTCTGACTCGACTTGACTTTGAGACGGTTCCCCATATAGACAAATCTTTCACTTTCCTTCGGTTTCTTGGTTGAGAGGTATCCCTGCATGTCATTTATAATGTGGGTCGTGGCCCAAGAGTCAATCCACCACGTATTAGAAGGTACTTCAGCAAGATTTGATTCATAACAAACAAAAGAAAATTTCTTACCTTTCTTTTCGAACCAAGCCTTTAAACTTCTGCGATCTTTCTTCACATGTCCCTTCTTGCCACAAAAGTAGCACTTGACAGTAAAACCATTTTGAGCCTGATTTTCTTTCCCAGGTTCATTCTTTTTCTTTGGTGGATTTTTCTTTGATTTTACAAACTTACCCTTCTTTTTCTTTATAGCTCCATGAGTTACAGCCAATGCAGTTTGACGTCCTTCCTCCCTCAACCTCACTTCCTCCTAAACACACATATTAGTCAGCTCATTCAAACTCCACTTATCTTTATTGGTGTTATAGTGAATTTTGAATGCGTCGAACTGTGATGGAAGTGAGTTGAGAATGCACGAGGAAAGTTTCATCAACTTACATTCCTAAAGTTTTAAGCTTTGCAGCTTTGTTAGCCATATTGAGGATATGATCCTGAACTCCTCGGTTGCAATCATATTTCATTGTTGTCAATTCAGCCATAATTGTGCCAGCAAGTGACTTGTCAACAGATCTAAATCGATCTTCAACAGCCTTTAAGTATTCCAATGCATTAATAGTTTGAGGTAAGGAGGTCTTGATGTTATTTGCAATGGTCATCTTCATGAACATCAAACTGAGTCTATAGGACCTTTTCCAAGATTCAGAAAGGGCAACTTGTTCTGCAGTACTATATTCATTAATGTCTGCAGATTTATCTTCAAGCAATGCCATATCGAGGTCCAACACACCTAGTGTAAACTAAACATGTTCATACCATTCCGAAAAATTCGAGCCAGTAAGTAGAGGAAGGCCCGATGCAAGAGAGTGCAATGAGGTGGGAACTTTCATTGAAATAAGATAGAAGAAGATACATATTAAAGCTTTGAGAATTATGATGAACTATTGATATCACATAAGTATTTCCTTTGCGCAAAACTTAGGTATATCTATTGTTCACTCGTCAAGAATCACTTATGTAGGTCTAAAGCAATTTATGCAATTTTCCAGCTAGTCATGTTACCTTTGGGTATTCAATTCTAATCTGTCCAATTACATAAGTTACATTATCCTAACCAGTTTATAATTATTTGAAAGTGACTCTCCTTTGGGCTAGTCTCAATCCCCTAATTATAACTGCAATTGAGAATATTATCGATCGTAATGTTACCCTTTTAACAATTCTTTTATGTAGTTCTATATTCATAAGTTTTACAAATCTAGGCCACTTTGGCAGTTACTAAATTAGTAAACCTTATGAATAAGGAACTAACCAACAATATTCTCTATTCATTAATTTTGAGTTATTTAATTATCATTAATTAAATCACAATTTTAATGAGATCACTATTTTATGATTTCTAAAATTTCTTTTATGTGATTGCAATTACCAATATACTAATAATAATAACTCTGGATGAACATGAATATTTATATATCAAAAACATGTAATATAACAATCATGAATATCACATATAATGGTTAATAAAAATTACACCTAATATGAATTAACCACTTTAATATTTAATATTCAATGTCATAAAATTATATCATGATATCAATTTTAAATAATGAAAATATATGAATATTTAACAATAATAGACAATAAGTGTGCATAATTAAACAAGGCAAAAACATAACCTTCTAATATGATACAATCAAATAAATATATTTATTTAATAGACCCAACGATTCAACAAAATTCTAAAATTGGTTTTAATCTATGCACTTTATTATAATTATGATGATTATAATAATAATTATTATTGTTTAAAATTAATAATAAATCAAAACATGCATATTCACATTTACATGCCATTCACCACTCGTAACGTGACTTGTATTACTCACCATTTGTTTCCAAGGCTGCATCTCTGCGGAAAGAGGCCCGGAGAATTTCTTGCCTAACTTAAATAGGAGCGCTATGTAAAGATCATTTAAATAAAAACAAAAGTATGTTTTATGAATAATTATAATAATAATATTCAGAAATATATGTTATTCTAAGGTGTATTGATTCACAAAACGAAAACTCTGATACCACATGTAAGTATTAATAATATATGAATATATAAAATAAAATAAAATAAAGTTGGGATGAGACATGATGGAGAAAGAAGAGAGGATAAAGAAAGAAAGAGGGAGTGTGAGTTATTTTCAAGTTTCAACTTTTGCAATGCTCGGTAAATTTGGTTTCCATTGTCCGTTGAAGCGGAGACTGAGAGTGCAGAGGCGTGTGATGTTGCCGACGGTGCCGAAGGGAACTTGGCCCCCGAGAGAGAAACTCTGGGGAGGCGGAGGACGGCAGACGCGGTTGTTCTCGCAAAGAGAGAGAGTAGCAAGGTTCTAAATATCGGCCAGTACGTGCTATACCGGCCGGTTCGTACTGGAAAATGGGAGTGCCGAATCGGATACTCACCGGTATACCGGGGAGAATGAATTTCATGTCCGTAGCGGCCGATTCCCGATACATATCGACCTGAATCCGATACGTAAACGATTTGTTTCTGATACAGTCTGATACGGCTGATGCTCTGTTGAAGGTTTGTTCTCTCATGCTCTGTTTGTATATGTGATGCTCTGTTTTTTTATTTTGGCTAAAGAAGTCATATATATGTGATGTTCTATTTTTTTTACAATGGGGATATATATAAGAAGTATAGAGAGAAAGCAGAGGAGGTTGATGCTGAGGTTGCTTTAGCAACTGGGAATAAATGCAGAGAGATTCAAATGAGGGGAAAAGGAGTTGAAGGTGAAGAGGAAAGGCAAAGAAAATGAAAGAATGAAATTGGTTTGCAGGTTAAAAAGGTAAACGAGCAAAGCCAAAGAAAATGTAACTGTTTTGCTTTTTTAGACAGTATATCATTTCATTAAGCGTGTAAGTTGCTTCCCTGTTTTAAAAAAAAAATAAATAAATAAAGTAATTGTATATATAAATAATTAGATACAAATAATTAGATTATTGTATATATAATAAATAATTAGATACAAATAATTATTTAGGCAGTATATCATTTCATTCCAAACTGATTGCCTTTTTAGGTTATTGTATATATAAATAATTATATACAAATAAATATATAAATTATATCTATCTACTGTATAATAAGGAAATTGAGCCATTTTCTACGGTGATTTAACTGTTCATGGAATGGCTCTTATTTTCCACCTTTCCATTTTCTACAGTGAAAGTTATTTTCATGTCCCTCTTTCTCTTATTAATTTGTTGTGCATGTGGAAGTATTTCATTGTTGAAAATAAGTAAAAAAATATTTTCACATCAATTTTATATTAAAAGTTTAACATATATGCCAAATAAAAGTTGAGACTAAAATAAATACATATTATTTAGTTGAAAATGAGTCAAAAAAGTGCCTCTACATATCAAAATGTTGATTAAAATGTGATAAATTAAGGCTAAAAGAGTCAAAAAAAATGCATAAAATTGAGTTTTAGATGGATTGCTAACGATTTTTGAAATTTCACAGCCACGACGCCCGATACCCGATACGTACCGGTCAATACTACCGATACCGATACTCCGCGATCGATACCATTATATTACCCGATACCGCGATTTAGAACTATGGAGAGTAGTGACTATAGCAAGTCGTCAAACAGAGCCCAAGTCGTCAAACAAGCTTGAATAATTCTCAACTCTAGGGACCCAAGTTGATGCATTGGTAACTTGAGTAGGTCTATTAGCATCCTTATTTATCATATCAAGAATACCCCGATAATGCAGAGGTTTCCGACACAGAGAGAAAGAGAAGATGTGTTGGAGAGCAGATATCTTATTTTCCAAGGGAGGTGCATCACTGACTGTAGTATCTTGTTCACAGGTGCAGAGCACTGATTTTGCGGAGAAGCAGATTCAGATGACACCTCAGTATGTGCATCTAATGGAGGATGTTGAAAAACACAAGAGGGAAAGGTCGGTGAGGAGACCAAGCTCTGGTAAGAGGTAGCTATCACAATGTTTGAAGAGACCATAAAATTTCCTAATGCCAAAGGCATCTGGAACACACAAGAGGATTACTGTGATTACTCAAGGTGTAGATCCAGTGGTCCATACAAATCTGGGCTGTTAGAAGTTCTTTCAAATCTGTGAATTTGACTGCTACGTGACCTGGTGAATCAAAAACAGCAGGTACAAATCCGAAGACTTTTTGATTTTCAATTGTAATGTAATTGCTTGACATAATCTTTCACAAATCTTTGTTGATTTTATCAACGGAATAGGTTGAGGTCCGGCAGGCGGCCAAGGCGAGGCTGCCGCCGGCCAGTGAAGCGAAATTACTAAGTTCTTAACCTAACTCTGATACCAAGTTAATTTAATGTATATAGAAAGAGAGAAAATAAATTATATGTATTGATAGATACAACTCTTGTATATTTATTGTATAAAGAAAGAGGTACACTCTCCGTTATATAGGAGAGAACATTACAAACATCATCATGCCAAAAGTGGCTAAGTGGCGCCAAAAGTAATCCACTAACCGAAAACAATCCACTAATCTATCTAAAGCAAATGCTGCACTAATCTAATTCTACATATTATATTACTACATTATATAATATACATTAACAAGCTCAACCTTCCTCATCACACACCTGCATAGCAGCACACCCACAAGCTAAGAAGAAATAAAAATTCTATTATAACAAGGAAATCGAAGAGGATACTTCTATATATATTATAATAAAACTTCATATAATGTTTCCAGCAAATGTTTCTACATATACAATAGTTTTGAGGATCCTAGTAATTAGCAAGGACTGGTCATCTACACTTAAGGAAGATGATATTATATACTTAATAGTAATTTCCTAAATTCAAATCCTATGTATTCCTAGCAAGGTCATTTAGATTGCTAATACTGTCACCATCTTGAACTCAAAAATCATTCAAGTCATTTGTCTATCTTGCACTTAGGGTTGTGACTGTGAGCCCATTGGCACTTCCGAATATTTGTCTACTATAGGAACCAAACCTCATGGAAGAATAACCTGAATAGAAACCGGGTTCCATTGGTTCCGGTAATTCCATGCTTTGGCTGCTAAGCATGTTGGCCTCACTTCATAGCGATGTTGCACGCATAACAACCCCGCTTGGATGCATCTCAGAATTTTGGTTTCAGAAATCGAGTCATCTTCCAATACAGGATCCACAACTTCCAAGGCCCTCCAATCCCTCCACAGCTTCCATACCTAAAACCAATTTCAAGTTTCATAAAGAAAATAAAATAAGATCAATTATAATTATTATTATTATTGTTTTTTTTTTTTTTGGTGTAAACTTACATGTCCCAAAAGGTTCAAATCATGGTCAGGGTGTAGAAATCCCCAATTCCTCATGCCACTTATTGTCTCCAACACCAAAACGCCAAAGTTAAACACATCTAACTTGGTTGAAATTTGGCCGTGCAAGACATACTCTGGAGATGTAACCACTGCATTGCCAATACGAGAATATTGAAATTTGTAATCAAGAAATATTTGTTTCAATAGATGACATGAGTACTTACTGTGTTCCATTAACCCTCACGGATGGTTCCTAACATATTTTCTCCTTCTAAAATTTTTGCTAGACCAAAATCTGATATTTTGGGCATCATCTCACTGTCCAATAAGATATTGCTTGCTTTGAGATCTCGATGGACTACTCTCAACCTCGAATCATCATGTAGATAAACCAAACCCTTGGCAACACCGATAATAATGTTGAAGCGCTTGGCCCAAGGTAATAATCTTTTTCTTGCTTCATCTGGATATGATAGAATCCAAATTTTCAATGTATTTCCATTTTTCTTTTTTTCTTTTGTCAAATATAAATGAAACTCATCAAAACCAATTAGAGAAACATAATAAATGTTAAATGGCCATACCGAATATGAATTTATTCAAGCTTTCATTTGGTAAATACTCATAGACAAGCATTCTTTCATCTTCATGAACACATCCTCCGAAGAGTTTAACAAGATTTCGGTGTTGAAGTCTTGCAATCAAACTAGCTTCATTTCCAAACTCTTCAAGGCCTTGTTGAGAATTCCTAGAGAGCCTCTTTACTGCAATGAGTTGTCCAGAAGGTAATTCTCCCTACAAATTATCAGGCAGAATATCAACAATAGCGAATGATTATGAGCTTGTTTTCTTTATTTTTTATTTTTGCTTCAAAATATCTACATTAAAAATAAAAAATAAAAATACCTTAAATACAGGACCAAATCCACCTTCTCCAATCTTATTATCACTAGCGAAGTTATTTGTAGCAGTAGAAATAAGGTCTATGTCAAAAAGTTTGAATTACGGGTTTTCCTCTTGAGTCCCATTGGAATCTCTTAATGAATTGTTTTCATGTTCAACTGTCAGAGAGGAAATCAACAAGAAAATAAGAAAGAGTCAATATAATAGTCAGTTTTATAAAGAAATTTTTTTTGAATTCCTTCATGAAGAATAGTAGTCAATCTTTTATCAAGTAAGGTACCCTAAATTTTGAATG
Source organism: Camellia lanceoleosa (assembly GCA_025200525.1). NCBI lineage: Eukaryota > Viridiplantae > Streptophyta > Magnoliopsida > Ericales > Theaceae > Camellia > Camellia lanceoleosa. The sequence continues at coordinate 124,119,906 of CM045765.1, forward strand.
CTCATATCAATGAATTGGTGATTACTCAATATTGCTCAATATATCAATAGATGTTTTCTTTCATGCTATAGTTCATAAATGGGAAACTGAAATGCATAAATGAGGTGAACTTGGAAGCAAGCTGACAAGTGCATTTTCCTTGAAGAAACTAACTCTTGGGAGATTTAGCTTGGGTTGAAAGGCTTAAGCAACACCAATTGGTGCCAAATTTTTTTTTTTTTTTTAAATGTAATATTGTAGATGAACTACCTTGCCTCTTCACACACTTTATCTTGGAAAAAATGCACACAGCAATGAATGCCAACAAAGCCATCCCAATGGCAATTGATGAAAGGATAGCACTAAACCAAATCTCAAATTTATCCATCTTAATCGAAGATATCAATTCTGAAAAGAAAAAAATAAAAATAAAAAAAATCAACAAGTTAGTCATCTTGTTTCATAGTATTTTGACATTAGTGCATTTAGAATGTAGGAAATTAATGTATTGATATTATTGATTGATTGATATAAATTTGTTTACAAGAGCTCTCTTTTATAGAGAGAAATGGGGGATACAATGGAGCAATAAACAATGGAGCAATAAGCCATAATAGAGCACTATAATAGTGGAGCACTAAACTAAAGTGGAGTAGGTGGAGTATTTGTAGGTGGAGTAGGTAGAAATTGTAGGTGGAGTAGGTAGAAATTGTTACATTCAACAGCCCCCCTCAAATTCAAGGGGGTTAGGAACTAACCAACTTGAGTTTGGAGAGAGTAACAAAACAGGAAAAATAATCTGACAAATAAAATAAAAGTGGATAGAAGACATTGTGTGGTCGTGTCAGACCGTTGTAGAAGACCATATGGTTATGGCAGACCGATGTAGAAGACAGTTTATGGAGTCATGTCGGACCGTTGTAGAAGATAGTTTATGGGGTCATATCGGACCGATGTAGAAAACAGTTTACGGGGTAATGTCGGACCGTTGTAGAAAACAGTTTACGGGGTCATGTCGGACCGATGTAGAAGACACTATATGGCTGTGTCGAACCGTTGTAGCAGAGAACCGAAATCAATGTCGGAACAGTTTACCGAGTCTTGTCGGACCCATATAGGAGCTAACCGGAATCAATGTCGGGACAGTTTACAGAGTCTTATCGGACCCATATAGGAGCTAATCGAAATCAATGTCGGGACAGTTTACAGAGTCTTGTCGGACCCTTATAGAAGCTAACCGGAATCAAAGTCGGGACAGTTTACAGAGTCTTGTCGGACCCATGTAGGAGCTAACCGGAATCAATGTCGGGACAGTTTACAGAGTCTTGTCGGACCCATAAAAGGCGTGCCCAATCTTATCAAAAGGCGTGCCATCAAAAAGTGTGCCATCAAAAGGCGTGCCATCAAAAGATGTGCCTGACAGCCATCCAAAGGCGAGCCATCAAAAGGCGCGCCGATTTGTCGTCTGGCGTTGAGAGGCGCGTAAGGCGCGTGTCTGCCTTGCCTATTTAAACCAAGGCGAGGCTGCCGCTGATGCAGAACAAACCAGCTGAAAAACTTCTGAAAAAAGACTCTTCGTTCTCTGAGAGCTGTTATCTCTGAAACACTCTACAACCAACCCTGAATATGGCCTCTTCTTCCCGTTCAGCTACCCAGAACATAGCCTCTTCGTCCCGTGGTCTTACTCTCTTTCCCGACCTCAACGAGGCCACAACCCAGAATATGGCCCTTGAACCTCAACCAAGCGCTCCTGGGCTAAGCGCCCCTGGACCAAGCGCTCCTGGTTTTACGCCGTTGAACTTTCCAATGTTGTCAGTTGAGCAGATAATGGCTGCTCAATCTAATATTGAGGCCAATCATTATACTCTGAAGTCATGTGTTGAGACAATGACGGCGGTCAACAACCTGTCGCACCGGCTTCAGAGTAGAACAAATGAGGTGCAGCAAGTAAAAGCCCAACTGGCTCTGCTCCAGCGCATGTATACGGATGCCCGAGCAGAGATATGTGTGCTGAAGACAGAAAACAAGGAACTGAAGCGGAAGGCCACCGTGATGCTCAGATTTGGAAGTCCTCCATATGTGACAGTTGAGGAGCAACGGGAAGTGAACGTGCTCGGCGGCGTGGGAAACACGGAGGCAGTGCCGGTAAGGGATGCCCAAGACCGAGGCAAGAAGAAGAGAACAGCTGAAGAGGCGAAAAAATAAGGCCGGTGGGTGGTTTGGTTGCGAGGTGTGGTTGGAGATTGTGTTTTTTTTTTTTTTTTTGTGTGTGTGTGTGTAAAAAGGTGATCGGGTTTGATCCCTGAGATGAATAAAGACAGTTTGTTTGGGAATGGTAAATTTTTTTTTTTTTTTGGAAAGAAAAGTAGATAAATAAAGAAAAATAAATAAGTAAATAATAATAACATATTTAAAATCAAAGAGGAGATAGTGAAAAACATGTGAGTGAAACAGGAGAGTATGGAAGAAAGGGGAAAAAAAAATAAATAAAGAAAAAGTGTGCTAATGGTATAGCCGGTGCGAGTAGTGCATACAATCAGCGGATAATAGTTTGGAAAAATATTATAATAATAAATATATATATATATATGCTTTGTGGGAAAGAAGATAGTGGAGATGGAATATATTATAATAAAAAGAAAGGAAAAGAGAGGGTGTAAAGTGAGAGAGATAGGGTGTAAAGTGATGAATACTAAACATGCATTTGAGTCAAACTAAACAGCTTCAGCAAAACCCACTATCATATGTCCATAGTCAAATATTGTATGGTACACCCCCATGAATACATCTCCAAGAATCCAAAGAGGACCACGAGGTGGAGGCACATCCAAAGCAATAAACCCAATCGACATGATGTAGCAAGGCCCTCACAGATTTCGAACATCTTTCAGAGAGAGGTGAAAGCTTTACTTCCCAATGTGAGCGTAACATTTGGCATTTTCGACAAGCTATGGCGACCGATTCTCCCATTGGACTTGGCAAGCTCTCGCAAAGCTGATCCACATAACCAAACAGTCTCCTTATCTTTCCTCATTTTTACGTGTAGCCTAGAAGGTAAACTACACTACCCGGCTCAGATTTGGTTTAAGCGGGTTTTCAAGCGGTGAAATTTCTGCCCCTGAGCATTTGAGTCTCCATCCATGGCATCTACACCCACTATTGTAAGGTCAAGAACAGAGCTGGTGATGAAAAACCTGTGAGGGAAAAGGCTAGCAGCGGCAACGTTCTGAAGGCGGATCTCAGCCGACTCAGAGGCGGCCACCGACGGGAGGTTGACGTGAGTGGTCAACAGCAGATTTCTGTGGATAAGGAAGCCGGTGCCGGACATTCCTCCACCGCCGCCGGAGATTCTTGCCATGGCCGGACCTTTGCCGGAAAAAATGGCAGCTTTCATTCTCTCAGACTTGCTTCCGCCATTGCAGAAACACCAAGATTCGCCCAAAACCCCCATCTCCTCAGTGCCTTGGCAAGCATAGTAAGAGTGCTGGATATGCGACCAAGCATGGATGAAGTTGTCAGAATGATTGAAGAGATCCGGCAATCTGACTAGTAGCAGAGTTGTGGTGGTTGAACTCAACATAGATACAGATCGTCAAGTGAGTATGCGTAGAAAACTCCGGCGAAATAGGTTGAGGTCCGGCGGACGGCCAAAGCGAGGTTGCCGCCCGCCGGTGAAGCGAAAATACTAGGTTCTAAACCCGCTCTGATACCATGCAGGAAATTAATGTATTGATATTATTGATTGATTGATATAAATTTGTTTACAAGAGCTCTCTTTTATAGAGAGAAATGGGGGATACAATGGAGCAATAAACAATGGAGCAATAAGCCATAATGGAGCACTATAATAGTGGAGCACTAAACTAAAGTGGAGTAGGTGGAGTATTTGTAGGTGGAGTAGGTAGAAATTGTTACATTCAACATAGAAGTTTAAGTGCTTTCAATATATAAAGCTACAATGGTTGAAATACAAACTCTGGTAATACATACAAAACTATTGAAGATGAGACTAGTGATTTGTAAGATTAAAACATTTGTCTATATTATTGTGTCTTCTACATTTACCTAAAATATTTGCCTAATATTAATTGAGATACATTACTAAAATAAATAACAATTAAAATAATGTACAAATACAAAAATTCAGCTAAAGAAGTGAGGCTTGTCCATGCTCTTCGGATTTAAAAATGAACAAATAAATGTACAAGCTCTGTAAAACAAAACAATAAGCGAAAGACATACACACATATAAGTTGGGTATCGGAGATATCCAATTCATGACAATAGTGATCAATGATTGTGAAATAACCATATCTTATATTAAAACCAAAATAGTAAGGAAAGATCTTAAAACTCATAATGACATGTCAGTTTTTAGATAGCTAATTTTGGATTTTGAAGGTGTTGCAACCTTATTCACGAGGTCTCTTGTTCTCACCATAAATGGAGCAAAAAATGAATGCTACTTGTATAGTTTTTTGACAAGTTAGTGTTTGAAATATTGTAGGATGTAAGAGGTGTGCATGGTGGACACAATTTTTGTTATGGATGAACCAGACAACTATGAAAATATGACAGAAGAATCAAATGAAATATCTACTAAAAATTTATTATAACTTCCGATAAATTTCATCATTTGTTGCATATAATGGTAATAAATTAAGGTCGACAGTTTCGTACGAACCAAACAAACATGAATATATTTCAAAAGAATAAGTTGAAATACGTACTAATTAGTTATAACTTTTTTTTTTTTTTTTTGATTAGCAAAGAAAAATTTCATTAACAGCATGAAATTAAAGGTACAGGAAGATGACATGTATCGAGAGAGATTCGGAAGTATAAAAATACCCCTACTACTGCTACTTGCATCCATACAACCAATCCCTAAACCTCTCGATTTTTTTTAAATAAAATTAAGAAGAACTTAACTAGAAAATAAAAATACATGAATCTCCACCAAAATCAACCCACCAAAAAAAGAACCAAACTAGAATAACTAAACCAACTCCCAAGGCAGCCCGAACTAACAACCCAGCTAATCAGCAACCCAATATTTTAATCACCTACATCACTACCAAAGCTGCTGTACACCATGCCTAAGCTGCCCACGCCTATTCTGTTCACGCCTAACACCTATGCTGCTCCAACGCCCTCCTGCTGCACTGCACGCCCACCTGCTCACGTTCCTCTACTGTGCATGCACCACTGCTGCAGCCAAGGACATCGCCATGGCTAGACATCACCAGGCTGGGCATCACCACTGCATCCTCATTGCCAAGAATCCACTCCTAACAGATACTTACTGCAAACTCATTGCAATCTCACCCACAACACTCAAAGCAAGCTCACCCACTCCCGACAGAAACTCCACACCCAGCCACCCCTAAGCTGCTGCAACTCCTAAGCTGCTGCAACTCCACCGGCTGAGAAGACCCCAAACCACCACCAGGAAGCCCGATGCTGCTCCACCTTCAGTCTACTTCAACTCCCCTGCACAACACCCACAGATCCACAGATCACAACACCCGCAAACACACCCACAGAGCATCACCCACTAGGTTTCTTCTTAACTCACACCTAGTACCCACGCCAGAGCCTCTGCTGCAGACCACACCCATGCTGCTGCCAAACTCCATAGCCAACAGGGTTTCTGCCAAACTCCACACACCCACCGAACAGGCCACCCATTTGGGACACCTCCATACAAATGGTAGAATTTCACCCCTCAACTCTCACTCGAAGAGGAGCGCTCGAGTGAAAACCGGAAAGAAGACACCCCTCAAGCTCCTACTCGCCAAAAGCGCTCGAATGAAATTCCTGGATTCCCCTGATGAATCAACTAAAACGGCAAGGTTGAAGCACAAGAAGACAACCGATGACAAACCTGGACACCCCTGAAGAAATACCTGAACGTCATCTGCAGCAACAAAAAACACACCTAGGTGGGAAAATGGGAGATTCAAGTTTATTGAAAGAAAAAAAAAAACGAGGTTATTGAAAGAAAAAAACTAAAAAAGACATCCGCCGAAACGAGCAAGGCCAGCCGACTGCCATAGCCAAAGGGGGCGGCCGGCCAGCCCAAAGAGAGGCCGGGGAATGAGGTTTTTAGAGAGAGAAAGAGGGAAGAGGTTTTTTAATATGTTTACTAATTAGTTATAACTTGAGAGAAACTTCTTTAATTCCATCGTTTGTCGCATATAATGACATTAGAGTAACTTATGATTACTTCAATGGTAGTTATGCTACATATAATGCCAAACAAACACAGTGAACAATTGTTTGAATTTGGTCTATATCTTAGCATTCTAACATTTGTAAGTAAACAAATATTAAATGTAGACACTTTCCCGCACGTGAACTCAAATTTGCCTTAGATTTTTTCATTAAATGAAAGAGTACAGTTGAGTTCGTTAGAAACGGTTTAACGGAAATCAAGAATTTTTCTAGATCGTACAAAAAACAAAATAGCTTTGCGTCATCAACCATAATACATAAGATTTCAATTAAAAATGCATAAAAAAAGAGTTTTTTTTATGTAGTCCATATACTCGGCAAACATCCTAGACAACTATAGAAACTACATTCCTGTTGATCTTTATTATAACAAGATGAGAGGAAGACACACAATTTCTATCAATGAATGTTCATGTTCTCTTCTTTTTGGAAATGTACCATTGTGCTATGATAGATGCTAATATTCAAGTGTGACACTTAGTGGAGAATTTAGTTAATTATTACACAAGCTAAAAGTGGCAACAATTAAGAAAGAGTAACAAGCATAATTGAACTTATTAATCATACTTACCTAGTTCTTTTCGCGCCATTCGTATGTACAGATCAACTCCACCTTGAGGAAAACTCCGCATATCAAGCAATTCATTTAACTAGACAATACAAGTGCTACCATTTCCAGAAACATCCATATATGTGTAGCCCATACAACTGCATTCATTTAAGCACTTCTTCTCACATTCTTCAGAGCCTAGGTTTGGCCACACGATTGCATTGTCTGGTAACCTTAAACCATCATACTTAACAAATCCATCCCCATCACTACATTTTAGCTCAAAGTTCGTCTTACATCCATCAGTGTAATCCATCATACTCCAATCTCCTAATGAATTGGTTGTGAACCCTTTTAAGCACTGACAAGTTGGTTCATCAGTGTGACAAACTCCATAAGGTCCACATAACCCATACCCATCACAAGTGTCCTTATTAAGGGTAACCGTTGGAATCTATTGGCTGGCATGGTTCTTCCATGTGAGAAACTCAACCTTTCCCAATTGGGTCACCACTAACATAACTAGAACCGACTCATCTAGTACATCAAATGTGAAGTAAACACCATCACCATTGAAATTGAGCATGGTTTTGAAGATTTGGTTAGACTCTAAGGCATTGGTACCACTAAACAGTACCACATCCCAAGGACCCCACCTAGATTGCTTGGTCAAGTTAGTTTCTAAAACCAACTGGGGCAATTGAGACTTTTTGAAGCCCAATGTGAAGTCACCAAGTGATGGATCATCATTGCTCTTCCATGATATTATCACCCAGTTTTGACTTTTGTTATAGTTCCAGCCAATTTTCATCCCAGGCAACAAAGTATCACATGGATAATCAAAGCTTTGCCATATATACACACTGTTGTAAATTGGCTGTAGATTCTAGCCAACCACATGGTGGGGAAGATGGCAGCTCAAATTCACATGGTAGGAAAGGAACTCTTCTGGCCATTCACATGGTGGGACAGCATTGGAGTTGGCTATGTGAAGCTTTCAACTGGAAAGCCACCGAAAGGAGAAATGTGGGCTGGAAGCCAGCTCACATTAAAGGCCTCTCCATTCTTTACTCTTGTGTATATATAGAGAGGGTGAGTACAGAGGAAAATACAGCAGAGAGAAAAACACAGTGAGGTATGAGTTCAAGAGAGAAAACAGAGAGAGAATTATTCAGAGAGTGTTGTAATTCTTCCATTTTCTCAATATAGTGAATCCGCTCCCCGTGGACGTAGGCGACTTGCCGAACCACGTTAAATCTTGTGTGTTATTGCTTGTTTGAGTTCCCTAGTGTGCCCCCGATTCACAACAATTGGTATCAGAGCTCGGGTTGCAAAAAATCAAATTTTTTTCGAAAGTGCCTAGATTTCGAAGTGCTCGAAATTCACTTTTGAGCATACCAGGAGGAATAACTCCAGAAGAGGAGTCCAACCAAGCAAAGTAGAGGCCCAGAAACTTCCTCACGCGCCCTCACGCGCTATCTGAAAAAAAGCGCATGAAGGCCACTCTCTGCACGCGCCACACGCGCTGCTCAAAAGAGAAGACGAGCCACATCATCGCCACATCAGCGACACGTTAGTCCACGTGTACGCCACATGTCCACCGAGCGTCGACTGCCGTGACCAATAGTCGCCGATTACCGCCGTCGAACCTCAGATTACCGCACCGCTTCTTGTAGATTGACCGAGCCATTGACCGAAGACATTATCTGGTGCATCTCAGATTGCACCAGATTCTGCAGATCTGAACCGTTCAAACTGTTTTGGCCATTTCTGAGTCATTCGGAGTCCGTTTTTGACGATCCAATAGTATTTTCCAACTATTTGGGATATTCCGGACACATCTGTACGGCCAATTTTTTTGAATTGAAGTTTCTAAAAAATGGCAGAATCTAGATCAACCGAGTCCGTAAGTAATTCAGCCAGTACAAGCAACTCTAGGCATTGGACCCCGGTGTCCCATGCTAAGTTCGAGGTAGAGAAGTTTGATGGAAGCAGCAACTTCGGCATATGGAGATGCGAAGTTAAGGATATGCTTGTCGAGATGAACATGCACTTCACTCTAGGAGACAAACCAGATGACATGGACGGGATAGAATGGGAGAGGGTGAATCTCCTGGCCTGCAGTTCCATCCAACTTTGCCTTGCAAAAGAGGAGAAGTATGCCTTCACAGAATATGATATTGTGAAGAAGCTTTGGAAGGCGCTGGAAGATAAGTTCATGACAAAGAGCATTGAAAACAGGCTCTACTTGAAGAAGAGGTTGTTTCGTTTCGACTACAAGAAAGGTATTTCGATGAACGAACACCTAAATAACTTCAACAAAATTCTTACGGATTTGAAGAATTTGATGATCACATTGGTGATGAAGACAAAGCACTATTATTGTTGAATTCCTTGCCTGACTCGTATGATCATCTCACTACTAAGATCAAGTATGTTAATGTTGCAAACGCCTTGGTGAACAATGAGTTCAGCAGGAAAGATAAGTTTGCAAACAGGGACTCAGCATCTGAGGCATTGACAGTCAGAGGCAGAACAAATAACAGAAGATATGCAGGGCGAGAAAAGTCTCGCTCAAAATCCAGAGGGAAATCTTCAAACAGAAGATGTCTTGCAAAAGATGAGTGTGCTGCTTGTCGCCAGAAGGGGCATTGGGCAAAAGATTGTCCCAATAAAGACAAGACAGAAGAAAAGGTGAACATTGCACGAGATGGAGATAATGATGAAGGAGCAGCCTTCACAGTTTTATCATATGGCCAGTCTGATGAATGGATAATAGATTTCGGATGTTCCTACCATATGTGTCCTAACAAGCAGTGGTTCTCGATCCTACGAGAGTTCGATGGAGGAGTTGTGCTGATGGGCAACGACCAAGCTTGCCAGACAAAGGGGATTGGAACCATTCGACTGAAGATACATGATGGAACAATCAGAATTCTTGAAGATGTACGGTATGTACCAGATCTAACAAAGAATCTCATCTCAGTGGGAGTTTTAGACTCCAAAGGTTACAGAGTAACCATGGAAGGTGGAGTCCTCAAAATTGTTCGAGGAGCATTTGTTGCAATGAAGGGTACTCGACAGGGAAATTTATATTTCCTAGATGGCTCTACAGTCACAGGGAGAGTGGCTGTCTCCACCAGCTCAGAAGATGATGCATCAGACACTTCCAGACTTTGGCACATGCGCCTAAGGCATGTCGGTGAGAAGGCTTTACAAGGGTTGGTAAAGCAAGGCCTGTTAAAAGGCACCAAGACAGGGAAGCTTGAGTTCTGCGAGCATTGTGTACTGGGAAAGCAAACAAGAATCAAGTTTGGTACTGCTATTCATCGTACCAAAGGGATTCTAGACTACGTCCACACCGACGTATGGGGTCCTTCCAAGAATGCTTCATTGGGAGGTAAACACTACTTTGTGTCGTTCATTGATGATTTCTCCAGAAGAGTTTGGATTTACACAATGAAGCACAAAGATGAAGTCTTAGACATCTTTCTTATGTGGAAAAAGATGATTGAGACCCAGACAGGCAGAAAGATGAAGAAGCTCAGATCTGACAATGGTGGAGAATACACATCAGATCCCTTCTTTGAGGTTTTCCAGAATGCAGGGATAGTAAGACATTTCACAGTTCCTGGAACACCGCAGCAAAATGGAGTTGCAGAACACATGAACCGCACTTTGGTGGAGAAAGTCCGGTGTATGCTGTCACAATCTGGATTGAGCAAGGCATTTTGGGGCGAGGCATTGAACTATGCTCGTCATCTTGTCAACAGACTACCTACTGCAGCACTAGATGGGAAAACTCCCATAGAGGTATAGTCAAAAGTCCCAGCTACTGATTATGATCAGTTACGTATCTTTGGATGTCCAGCTTATTTTCATGTTACAGAATCTAAGTTGGATCCAAGAGCCAAGAAAGCCATCTTCTTGGGCTTCGGTGACGGTGTCAAGGGAAACAGACTTTGGTGCCCTGAATCAAAGAAAGTTCTCATCAGAAGAGACGTTACTTTTGATGAGTCTGCAATGCTGAAGCAACTAGATCCTCAACAGAATGAGGAAGCATTGAAGAAGTCAGTGCAGATAGAGTTTGAGACTCCAGCAAAGACTAGTCAGCCAATCAACCATCCTGAAGAAGTCTCAGAGGATAGCTCTGAAGAGAGTTCAGATGAAAATGAAGATCCAGAGGCTCCGCAACAATCAGAACCCATTGCAATCAGGAAAGAAAAAAGGGTTACTAAGCAACCCAGTTGGATGACCGATATGGTAGCTTATGCACTTCCAATCATTGAAGACAATGTTCCTTGCACTTTCAAAGAAGCCGTGCATAATGCAGAAAGTGTCAAATGGAAGGAGGCTATGGATGAAGAGATTGGGTCACTTCACAAGAACCAGACTTGGGAGTTGGTGCAACTTCCAAAAGGCAAGAAAGCAATTGGGTGTAAGTGGGTTTACACCAAGAAGGAAGGCATTCCAGGCAGATACAACATCAGATTCAAAGCTAGATTGGTAGCTAAAGGCTATGCTCAGAAGAAAGGAATAGACTACAATGACGTATTCTCACCTGTTGTGAAGCACACGTCTATTTGCATCTTGTTAGCTTTGGTTGCACAGTTTGATCTCGAGCTCGCCCAACTCGACGTCAAAACTGCTTTCTTGCATGGAGATCTTAAAGAGGAGATATACATGTCCCAGCCAGATGGTTTCAAAGTTGCTGGAAAAGAGAATTGGGCCTGTAAGCTGAACAAATCGTTGTACGGATTGAAGCAATCCCCGAGACAGTGGTACAAGCGATTTGATCGATTCATGATGGAGAAAGAATACACAAGAAGTCAATTTGATCATTGTGTATATTTCCGTAAGCTTCTCGACGGTTCCTTTATCTATTTGCTCTTATATGTAGATGATATGCTGATTGTATCTACGAGCAAGGTGGAGATTGACAAACTTAAGGCACAGTTAGCGAGAGAGTTTGAAATGAAAGATTTGGGAGAAGCAAAGAAAATTCTTGGCATGGAGATCAAGAGAGACAGGAAGAAGGGCACGATTTGTCTGACACAAACCCAGTATCTGAAAAAGGTGTTAGACAGATTTGGCATAAATGGGAAAACCAAAGCTGTAAGTACACCATTGGCCTCTCATTTCAAACTCAATGCTTCGATGGCTCCACGCACAGAAGAAGAACGGAAGCATATGTCACAAGTTCCATATGCAAATGCAGTTGGTGCATTAATGTATGTTATGGTTTGTACAAGGCCTGACATCTCGCATGCTGTGAGTATGGTAAGCAGATATATGCATGATCCAGGAAAAGATCACTGGCAGGCAATGAAATGGATCCTAAGGTACATACATGGCACGATCAATCTGGGATTGAAGTTTGAGAAAGATAACCAACTCGGGCAGAATTTGGAAGGATATGTGGACTCAGATTATGCTGGTGACTTAGACAAACGCCGGTCAACAACAGGGTATTTATTTACGCTTGCTAAAGGACCGATAATTTGGAGGTCAACGCTTCAGTCAACGGTGGCTTTGTCTATTACAGAGGCAGAGTACATGGCAGTGACGGAAGCCTTTAAGGAAGCTATTTGGCTACATGGGTTGATTGAAGACTTGGGAATTGTTCAGAAGCACGTTGAGGTGTATTGTGACAGTCAGAGTGCCATTTGTTTGGCAAAGAACCAGGTTCATCATGCCCGCACCAAGCACATTGATGTTCGTTTCCACTTCATCCGAGAAATTGTAAATTAAGGGGATATTCTACTTCAAAAGATTGGTACTGCAGATAATCCGACCGATATGCTCACAAAAGTGGTTTCTGGGATCAAGTTCCAACACTGTTTGGACTTGGTCAACATCTCTCGGAACTGAGCACCTTCTGGTGCAAGGCAGTGTTGATCAATCACTATGTTGGATAAGAGAATCCTCGCCAAGGTGGAGATTTGTTGTAAATTGGCTGTAGATTCTAGCCAACCACATGGTGGGGAAGATGGCAGCTCAAATTCACATGGTAGGGAAGGAACTCTTCTGGCCATTCACATGGTAGGACAGCATTGGAGTTGGCCATGTGAAGCTTTCAACTGGAAAGCCACCGAAAGGAAAAATGTGGGCTGGTAGCCAGCTCACATTAAAGGCCTCTCCATTCTCTATTCTTGTGTATATATAGAGAGGGTGAGTACAGAGGAAAATACAGCAGAGAGAAAAACACAGTGAGGTGTGAGTTCAAGAGAGAAAACAGAGAGAGAATTATTCAGAGAGTGTTGTAATTCTTCCATTTTCTCAATATAGTGAATCCGCTGTCCGTGGACGTAGGCGACTTGCCGAACCACGTTAAATCTTGTGTGTTATTGCTTGTTTGAGTTTCCTGGTGTGCCTCCGATTCACAACACCCACCATTAAACACATCAGTATCATCTTTAAGAATGAGATTACCTGAATCTAATAGTTGTAGTACTGGTTTACCAACCTTCTTACCAGGCATCACGAGCAAAACCAAGTTGCATGCTTGATCTTGAAGTGCAAGACTGCCATTGAAGTATAACATAAGTGCGGCATCAAAATTCTTTAGTGGTCTGGTTCTATTGGCAACCCAAACCACTGTGAGTGGTGTTATGTCCTTGTACCATATACCCAAGTACCTTTTTGTTGTTTGGCTAAAAGGACTGAAGAAACCCAAAACAAATCTCTGGTTGGCAGAAACTAGTGTTTGACCATCCTTGAACCTCTGAAATGGAGTCAAGGTATCCTTTTCAACAATGGAGGCAAATGTGGATGTTGATGCATAGATAAAAAAGATTGCAAGTAACAAAGAGAGCAAACCCATTGTTGTGTGACAAGGGAAATATGTTTTGATGTTGATGGTTATGTGTGTTTCTTGGGTTTCAATGTAAGTGTATACGAAAGAACCATAGTTAAAATAGACCAGTTAGAGATATGATGCTTCCACTTTTTAAATGTGGCTATTGCATTGATGGGTGATGAGTTGCCACTTATGTAGAGCTATTTACTGATTTGAACCACGTGAAAGACAGAGAGTAAATTTAAACATTGGTTTAGAGGATTGAATTGTAATTAGCGAATTTATTGAGGGTCCAAAATGGTCATTTTGGGAAAACTTAGGTAAATGATGCACCTAAGTTATCATTATATGGGTTGCTCGCAAGTGCATTATAAAACATGATTTTTTTCCTGCTGCGATGGGATACATACTCCCAAATTGGGAGAGAATTTTGATACGCAAGTGATTAGAGTTGAATAGTTTATTTTCTAGCGCGGTGTAATAATTCTGGCCAATTATTTTGATATAGATGAATTTGGGAATTATTTTTTGATATAAAAAGTACTCTATATATATTTGGTAATTATTAACTAAAGAATGGGGAGAGAATATTTTGGAAATCTTGTAAAATGGTCCTACAAAGTCTCCAAATTTTCTAAGGAAAAAAACATAGAATCTGATTGGTAAAGATAAAACTTTCAAATATATACTTTAGATGCATCACTTTTTATCTTTAAAGAGAAGTGTATGTGACATCCAAACATAAATAATTCAATATTGTGTTTGATGTAAATGGTAAAAGTGACAATTTATGATGTTTTCATGTGATTTGTACAATTCAGTTGTGGAGCATCAATCTATGTTGCAAGGAGTTTTCATAGGTGTGCAATCCACAAAAGGTGTAAGTGGGTTGCACACCATGTGCCACTAACACAAAAGGTGTAAGTGTAAGGTGTAAGTGTAAGTGGAAGGTATAAATGAAATGTATAAGTTGCACACCATGTGCCACTTACACAAAAGGTGTAAGTGCAAGGTAAAAAAGGTGTAAGTGTAAGGTGTAAGTGAACACAAAAATGTGTAAGGTGTAAATTGCACACTATAGCATTACCCATGTTGCAATGGATGCATAAGGAGAACAATGTATGAGCTTGTGACACTTTTGCCCTTCTGTTTCTTTCCCTCTTTTTTATTTTTTGTTTTTGAATTTTGAATTTTAACCAAATTGAATAGGCATAATTTTTTTGTCTTTTGTGACCATACGTATACATTAAATTCCTGTAATTTTCTTTTTGAAAAACGCATTAAAGAGCAGATTATGGAAATCTCTTGTGCAACATTTTGAAATCTCATTAAGGCCTCGTTTGGGAACAGGCTAATTTAATAACTTTTTGGTTAATTGGCTAAAAAGGTAGGTAAAAAAAACTTGTATGTTTGGGATGACTTTTTGATTAATTATGAAAAGCTGTGCAAAAAGTAAAGAGAAAAGAGAATCTTTGACTTTTTGATATGAGTTGTTGACTTTTTGACTAAAAATGTAACTTTTTGACTAATTAACTAATTTAACCACTCTCCAAACGGGGCCTAAGTATCTATTAATGACTCACCTAAACAGATAGAGTAGCTCTTGTCCGCATATGCTAACATGTATTATTCAAATTCTACTTGCCTTTTCATTTTTGTGTATTCAAAAAATAAAACAATAAAAAGTTTGAGAAAACTAATCGTTTTCATATCATTTTTATTTCTGTGAAAAAATAATGTTTAAAATCAAAAATAACTTTTTGAAAATTTCTAAATAGTGAATTGTTTTTAGAAAATTTTCTCAAAACTGTTTTAAAAACAATTGGCCAAACAAGAAAAGGTATAAGGTTTGGCCAAAATAGCCCAATTCTGTTTTTTCTTTAAGTGGTTGTTCCTACTTTGTAATATAAAAGGGTGGGTTATTTACACAAAGACCTCCTAAAATATTAAAAAGTATCAGTTTAACCTCTTAAATTATAAAAGCGTACAAATGGATCCTTTAAACTATTGAAAAATATTAATTTGACCCTTAAATTATAAAAGCGTACAAATAGACCCCTTAAATTATAAAAAAAGAAAGTATCAATTGGACCCACTAATGAAAGGGGTCAAAGCGAAATACTTCAACAGTTTAGGGGGTCAATTTTTATATTTTTATAGTTTATGGGGCAAAATGATACTTCTCAATAATTTAAAAGGTCTATTTTGTATATTTGTATAGTTTATGGGGTCAAAGTAATACTTTTCAATAGTTTATGGAGTCTTCATGTAAATAACCTTTAAAAGGTTGACTTTTAAGGAGTAATAACTTTTAGGGTGAGTTTGTTTGGACGGATTGAATAAGGAGGTATTAGAATCCATCGGACTGTTAGTCCTGAGATACATTGTCCCTAAACTATTTGGTTAGACTGGATTTGTATCATATGTTTGTTTAGACATGAGATTACATGTTGGACTATTCTATTGAATCCTATGTTTGTTTGGGATATTATGAAGAATGATAAATGCTCAAATGACTATTTTATCATTTTCAATTATTTACTAAGTAATAGCAATATTAAACATATCTTTAATATTTTAATTCTTTTTAGCTAGATTAAATAAAAATTTATTTTATTTTATTTTTTGGACAATTAAATAAATTTATTTTTAAAAAATTAAATAAATTAAATATCAATAAAAATATATGTTATTTTTTAATTAAAATTTTAAGTAAATTTATTTTAAAAAATAATAATAATTAAATAATGAAATTAAATAGAACATCTATTAAAATTTAAATAATGAAATTAAATAAAATATAAATAAAATTTTAAAATAAAACATCAATAAAATATCTATAAAAAATTATTTTAAAAAATTAAATAAATAAAACATCAATAAAAATTAAATAAAATTATTTTATTTTTAAATTGAGACATTTAAATTTTATTTAATTTTACTAAATATAATACATAATTAAATAGTAGATGGTTAAAATGGTCATATCACCACCTAATTCCATATCCCCTATTATCCCTCCATTTGTGTCCCACCCCCCTATGGGATACAATAGTCCAACATATTTTGGACTAATAGTGCGGAGGAACTAATAGTCCGTAGCAACAATTTTAAACCAAACAATGAACTATTAGTCTAAAGGGACTGTTAGTCTAATCCCATGCCTTAATCCCTCAAAACAAACATCAACTTAAGGTAATGTTATATACACACCTTCAAAAGAATGTATCATATACAAATTATGTCATTTTAGTTTCTGATTGTCATAATTGGTATAACTCTATACTGTGAGGGTGTGTTTGATTGGACGGACTGGATAAGGGAGGATTAGAATCCATCGGACTTGAGTCCTGGGAGTGTGAATACTCCAGACTATTTGGTTGGATTGGATATTGTCACGACCCAAACCCGGCTCTATGGGTTTAGCACCGTAACTGGCCAGTAATCCGAGATTACCAAAGGCCTGCTGAACAGTAATACAATCAAACAGAGTACAGGGCCTGGCGGAAGCCAATACAGTAAATAACTAGTGTCCATTGAGCTGTGGAAGTCTGTATGCCAAAAACATTTTTATGCATTCATACAGTTCAAAACAGTACAATCCATATGTAGTCTATACAATCATATACAATCATATACAGTCAGTACGGGGACCTAATCCCTCGATAACAGTACATTCTATACAGTGCTATAAACAGTAAGGAGACCGATAGGGGACACAAAACACCCCAAGCCATAGCATGGCAACTCGGAACCTCGCAGTGAGGCACATAGGCTGGCTTGACAAAACTGGGGACCAATCCCACGCTCCTAGCTCCGGTCTGGCTGCTGAGAACCTACATATATATATAAACAGTGAGCTAAAGCCCAGTGAATAACATACAGCGTAAAGAGGTTATGAATGAATGTCCTTACAGTAATGAAATCAATTCATTAAACAGTATTTCAGTCTTTCAGTATTTCAATCAATCAGTCATATGTGGTACATCCATTAGCCTATAAACAGTAGGTCCAAAAGGACCGGGCCTTAACAGACCCAACAGTAATGATGGCCATCGACAAGAATGATGGTTCCACAAGGAAACAAAGCTCAGATGATAACGAATACCAATGCTAAGGATGCCACAATACAGCCTGAATACTGAGACATACATTCATTCAAGAACAATATCGATTCGATAAACAATTGACCAAGATTTAAAAGATAACCATTTTGAACATATCTTTACACAATTGTTACTCACAGAGTTCTGGGCTAATAGCAGCTAGAGCGCGTCCCCGAGAGCCAACCCTAAACAGTTAACAAATAGAACACACACTAAGTTCACAATCGGAAGGATAATAATTAAATCCCTAAATTTCCTCGGTGTGGTTCTATGTCTAAATCCTCATTAAGATGCCTTAAACTAGGCCTAAGAATGCCTAGGACGGGATGAGGATGCAAAGATGTGCACAGAAATCAATTTCAGAATTTCCAGTGGAACAGGGTCTCCACTCGAGCGCATGTTTCCCCACTCGAGCGGACAAGCCAACAAAGGTCCCCTTCGGCGAAATGGCCGATGCAAAGATCTTTGGATCGCGATTTCGCTTTCGGCGTGAAACACTCCGCCGAGCGGATCAGAAACAAGTCAAGAAAATATCGAGCATGATTTCGCCGGCGGCACTTCTCGCCGGCGGACGGCCAAAATCTGAAAAATCCAGATTCA
This sequence comes from Camellia lanceoleosa, assembly GCA_025200525.1. Classification (NCBI taxonomy): domain Eukaryota; kingdom Viridiplantae; phylum Streptophyta; class Magnoliopsida; order Ericales; family Theaceae; genus Camellia; species Camellia lanceoleosa. The sequence continues at coordinate 124,138,177 of CM045765.1, forward strand.
ACCTCCAAGTTCCAAACTAAGTTTTGATGCTCCAAATTCGGTCCTCTTGAGCCCATTTTCTGGAAAACTCTTTTAAACACATAGAATAACAAGTTTTAAAGCTCAATTTAAGAAATCAAGGCCCAAGGGTGTTTCAATCAAACTCAATTTCAAACCCAATTTACATGAACATGCATGAACAACATTCGAACATGACATGCATGCATTCAAACCAATTTAAACTCCAATGTGATGCTCTAATGAGCTCAATACTTTGAAAACAATGTGAAGACATGGACTTTGTTAGAAGTATGAGCATGCATGTACAATTCTCCAAGAATTTAACTCCAAACTCACTAAACTCAACATGCATGAAACAATTAAGGTCTAATTCAACATATGTGAGCAAATTCATTACTTAATTCTACAATGGAGCCTAGCACATGCAAGAACAACCTAGAATGCAACAATGAAGGGCTCATTTACCTTGTCTAAGTCTTGTAGTTCAAGGTGTGGGAGCTAAATTTTGCCAATTACACTTCAATTCTTCTCAAATTCCAAGCATGCAAGATGAACTTCTCCAATCTCCTACTCTCTCTCTCTCTCTAATTCTCCTCTCTTGGTCGGCTAGAGTGAAGGAATGGCTGATGAAATGTTGTGATCAATATATAATAAGGCTCTAGTACATCATTCTAAGTGGCCCACTGGGAGTGGCAATAACGTAATTAAATCAAACTCTTTAATTGACTTAATTTAATCTAATTTAATCATTCCTAATCAAGTTTCAGATAAATATACCATAAAATCAGAAATATTCTACTGAGTCTAAAACATCAAACGATTTCTAAATCGGCCGCCGATAAGGCTTTCAATTAGCAGTTTAAACACATAAACGCAAACAGATAATTAATCAATTAAACAGATAGAAATGCAATATAACAGATAAACTTATTCAATTTCAGTTCGATCTCAATCAATCCATTCAGTACTTAGGTTAATCCAATTATCAGTCATTATCAGTTCAGTTTAGCGTAAATCGATGCGTAATTCGGTGGTTGTCGAATCGACGAGGGTTATTCTGAATATGTATCCTGTGTTTGTTTTTTCATGGGATTAGATGTCTGGAAATAACTATTTTTAGTGAATCCAACGTTTGGTTGGACGGACTGGATAGGATAAATGAACAAAAGACTATTTTACCCTTTTCAATTATTTACTAAGTAATAGCAATATTAAACATATATTAATATTTTAATTATTTTTAGCTAGATTAAATAAAAATTTATTTTATTTTATTTTTTACACAATTAAATAAATTTATTTTTTTAATTAAATAAATAAAATATCAATAAAAATATATGTTATTTTTTTAATTAAAATTTTAAATAAATTTGTTTTTAAAAATCATAATAATTAAACAATGAAATTAAATAAAACATTTGTTAATATTTAAATAATGAAATTAAATAAAATATAAACAAAATTTTAAAATAAAATATCAATAAATATCTATAAAAAATTAAATAAATAAAATATCAATAAAAAGTTAAATAAAATTATTTTATTTTTAAATTGAGACATTTAAATTTTATTGAATTTTACTAAATATAATACATAATTAAATAGCAGAGGGTCAAAATAGTCATTTTACCACCTAATCTCAACAGTAAGTAATCCCTCTAAAACTGTCCCACACCCCCCCCCCCCAGGTTAGTATAATCCCCCATATAGGGATAAAGAGTCCACTCGGATTCCATGTCCAGCGAATTAAAAAAAAAATAAACGATGGACTACTCACTCCTTCGGATAAACAATCCGAATAGTGAATAGTCCCCCCTAATCCCCCCAATCAAACACACCCTGAGAGTCATAATTTTAAATAAATAAAATAAAATAGAGTTATAACCAAATATCACATAAGGTATGACCAAACAACTCTTAGATCATAACTAAAATAATGTCGTAACTAACTTCACAATGTAGCATAACTAACAACATAGTAGGTCATACCCAAAGATATAAATGTCGTAATTAAAGATGCATATGGTACTAGGATTACAAAATGAACCAAACTACTTAAGTTCAACTTCAATTTGACTTGTTAAAAGCTCGTTTGAGATTTACTCATTATATAGGCACACCAATCTTTAACATATTTTAAAATTCGTTAAATTTTCAACCAAACTTTAACAACTTACTATTCATCTCGCTAAGTAGTAAGTTTATATGCATGCATTACAAAAAATTAAGTTACCGAGATTGATTTGTTATTTAAATAAGTTAAGTTTTAATATGTTTTAAAATTCGTCGGTTTAACCTATTACTCGGCTCGACTCAATTTACTTGCATCACACAATGTGATTTCTTTTGCTCTTGTGAACACAAATTACAAACTTAAAAGCTTTCACATTAGGTGGTTAATCCACATATTTAAGAGTCATGAATTTAAATCATACAAAATTGTGAAAGTTAATTACTTTCCATCTTAAGGCTTATTTAAATCATATAACTTCAAGTGCAAAATTGAGGAAGTTATTTTTAAGGTGATTTATTGGAAAAACTATTCAATATTCCTGAAGCGTCACATGTTCATACTCCTTCACTCATCATGTACCATGTCTTTTTATGTTTTTCAATTATCCGACCTCCTCCGCCAATTATAATACCATAAAACGCGACATGACATACTCCAGAAACACCCAATGACCACTCAATTTATTGGGGCCAACACAAGAACATTTATAATCTAATGATTTACTGGGGCCAACATTAGGACCTTCCACACAAATCCAATGATTTATTGGGGCCAACACAACAGAAGAACCTTTCACGCTAATCTTTTACAGAAGTGATTTATCCCCTCATTAATGTATGCTCTAGAAAAAAACATTTCCAACCATTTCCTCAGTAACTAGCCAAAATTAGAGTCTTTGTGTAGCATTGCTTGGAGAAGGCAGTTTATTCTGTCTCCGCCTTGTCTCCACTTCTCCACCTTGGTTTATATGGATTTTCTCCGCCCCCATAAAAAAATAATAATAATAATAATAAATAAATAAAATAATGTTAGGAATCTCAAATATTTTACTAAATATTCTATCAAATATTTTACATGAGAGTGGGACTCACATAAAATTCACATGGTGTGAGTCTCACACCTATGTGAGACATTTGATAAAACGCGCAAGACACTTGATAAAATGCGTAAGACACTTGATAAAATATTTAGTAAAACATTTAAGATTCTTAGCCTCCGTTTGGGAAGTAGGTTGGCTTTTTGGTTTTTTGGCTTTTTTGGCTATTTTAGCCTGGGTTTAAAAGTTTGGTTTGGGAAGGACTTTTTGGCTTTTTGGCTTTTTTAACTTTTTTTGTGAGAGAGAAGTGTAATGATTATGGGTTGGATGTGATGTTTTATTTTTTGTGGCTAAAAAAGCCTATTTTATCTTTTGTGGCTAAAATAGCCAAAAAAACCCAAAAAAGTTCTTGCCAAACGGAGGCTTAACATTTTTTCATAAGAAATGATTTTTCCCGTATCCACTCTATTTTCACGTCTCCGCCCTTATTAATGCATAACATTTATAATTATATATAATTTAAATCAAATTGGTTTGAGCAACAATAACTTTACATTTTTCAATTTTTTATTGACTTGCTAAATCTTGGTTGGTGTTATTTTATTTGGAAGTTGAGTTTTCGGAATAAGTAAATTAAGGCCTTGTTTGGGGTTTAATATCATTTTGTCCCCTACACTTTCACGCATTTTTTAATTTGACCCCAGACTTTGTATAATGTCAATTTATCCTCAAACTTTTGAAATTTTGATCAATTTGACCCATGTCGTCTCATTCCATCTATTATGATGGAATTTGCTAACATAGCACCAAACTTCATTTGGAATTTCATTTTAACTCCAAAACTATACCTTAAAAATCAATTAGGCCCCCAAATATTAAAAAATTATTTAATATTTAATTAATAATATTTTATCTCAAAAATGAAAATTTTAAATTTTAAATAAAAAAATTGATAATAAGTTTTGAGTATTCTTTAGATAGTAATTGAATTTTAATTTTTTTTTCCCACTCAATTTTGAAATTACTAGTTGATCAATTCTATTGAAATTAATTTGGATAATAAACTAGTTACAATTGCGTGATCGCACACACATAGAGTAGTCAAGAAATTTTCGACTCAATAAGTTTCTCCAGAATCGACTCCAGATAATTTGAGACTTATGAAACACAGGTACAAATATAAGTATTGGTACTAGTACGATACGGATGCGTCGATATGGTAAAATCTAAAAAAACAAATAGGATATGGGCACGGTTTGATACATTTGCAAGAAAATTTTTATTTTTATTTTTAATTTGGAGTAATACAAAAATTGATTAAATAGTTTAATTTGCTAAGATCTAGTATACAATTGACTTTTTATTGCCAAAAGTACAAGCATAAGATGAACCAAATTAAAAGTCATGTTATTAACCATGGTTTGGCAAGTGGGTTTGGATAGGTTTGGGGCTATTTTACCCACAAAAAACAAAATAGGCTATTTTAATCATAATAAACAAAACATTACATCCAACCCATAATCATTACACTCTTCTTTTACAAAAAAAGTCAAAAAAGCCAAAAAGCCAACTTACTTCTCAAACGAAGCCTAAGTAACTTACAAACCATAACTTATTAATTTTATGATCATGCTAAGTATAAAGCTAAAAATGAAAAAGAAATCTAATAAAATGAATTTTATCTCTGTAGTAGAAAAAAAATATGATAAATTACAAATACACCCCTTGACGTTTGATTAAAATACGAATCACTCCTTATGATTTCAGAAATTACATTCCACCCCTTGAGGTTTCTAATTTCATAACAAATCGTCCATTTTATTAATAAATTATCAAGTCAATTAATAGTTTTTAATAATGTTAGAAATATGTTTCAATTAATAATTTAGATAATTTTATTATTTTATAGGAGAGAAATTATGAATTTTATTTTTTCAGTTAATTCTATTAAATAAAAAAAATATTACAAAGGGGTATTCGTAATTTTTCAAATCACAGGAGGCAATCTCTATTTTAAGAAAACCTCAAGGGATGTATTTGTAATTTGTCCAAAAAAATATTATTTCGACTGAGGTATGGCACAGCTTGGGTATATAATGGGGGTGTTTGGGAAGAGGAGGTTTAGGCTAATATTGCCTCTTTTCAAAAAATAGCCAAAAAGCTCTACTATTCACCCTTTTTATTAAAAAAAAAAAAAAAATAATGCGTGTAGGCTGGCCCTACACTGTCAAAGTGTCACATTTGTCTATCACGTGGGAAATTACTTATTTGCCCCTTGACATCAATTTAAAAAAATATATTTTTAGGGACAAATTTGTCATTTTAATTTCAAACATCATTTCAACACATTTTTCAATACAACAACTCAAATAAAATCTATCTCATCTTCCCAAACACAAAAACTAAAATACCCTATAAAATAGCCAAAAAACCAAATAGCCTACTAAAATAGCCACTTCCCAAACGAGGTCATTAGGTTTGTCTAGGCATGTCAAAAATTATGAAGAAAGAATTTGAGTACATATTTTGCATGGGTATTGATTTAGACCCCCTTAAAACACCTACCCCCACAACCCCCTCACACACATGGAGGTTGGGGATTGGGTGAGAAGAAAAAAAAAAAAAGACAAAAAAGTTGACCAATCAAAGCTAAAGGGGGTGAAGGGGGTGACCCCAAAAGGGGGTCTCAACCTTTATTCATTTTGCATACATATTTTGTGTACCCTATACGTATGTAAAAATACCATACATTGATAAGTACTTGGTATGGATACGATATGTTTGTCGAAATATCCATCCTTCATAGTCTTACGATAATTCTAAATAAGGATTTATATATATATATATTGCAAAGTATATTATTTAAAATTTGATTTTTTCATTATTGAGATAAAAAAATTATTTATTAATTATTTAAATTTAAATTTTTTTATATTTAGGGGCTAATTGATTTTTAAGATGTAGTTTGGGAGATAAAATGAAATTCCAAATAAAGTTTAGTGTCACGTCAGCAAATTCTATTTAATTGTAGACGAAATATGACAGTAGGGCCAAATTGATCAAAATTTCAATTATTTAAGAGGCAAATTGATATTACACAAAGTCTGAGGGTCAAATTAAAAAATACATGAAAATTTGGGAGCAAAATGATATTTCATTTTGATTTTTTTAATGATTTTTTGATTTTAAATTTTTTACAAGATGAAAAAAGTTAAGACGTTCGGAAATGATTTTTTAAGTTGTAAGAAAAAATATAAATAGCTATTTTTTAATAACTTTTTACTTTTTAACTTTTAAGTGACTTTTGGATTTGATATTTTTAGTAATCTTTTTTTGTCTAAACTTTTAGTGAATAACCAATGTGTTTGAACTTTTTTGTCTTTGTTGATTTTTTTTCAAGTTATATATTTATTTTTTTTTGTTACTTTTCAAATTTGCCTTGTATAGAAGAATTTAAAATGCTAAAAAAAAAAAAAAAGTTCACTGCAAACAAAAAATTTTAAATGTCATGTCCTCAAGTAGAACCCGAAAATATAAAAATTTTCAAAAAATATATAAAAAAAAAAAGATCACTAAAAATGAAAAAAAAAAAAAAAAAAAAAAAACTATATAAAAAAGTCAACCCCAAACACCTTCTCAATTTATTTTATTAAATGAGGCTATAATATGATTGTCTTTTATAATTTATTTTTACTAAAAATTTTAATTTGATATCATATATCAACAATAAATTTTTAGTTAAATTTTATCATTTTATTTAAATGAGATAAATTATTCCAACAATTCTCTATCCCTGCCTTATCCCTGATATCTCCGACCTTACCTCTGCCCCACCAAATTACAAGCGACGGGGAGGGAGACCTAAAACCCGCCCCCGAGTGCGGTTGCCATTATTCCTAGCATTGCTAGCTTGGTGGAATTCTAAATTTGCTAAATAATCTAATGGCAATGGCTTTGGTCCAATCCAAGATCGGACTGGATCGTGTTGTTGGGTCTGTGGAGGTCCATCACGGGTTCTGTTTTGATAATCTGAACCGTTCAATGTGTAGAACTCGACGAGTACTATATACTTATAAAAAATCACGTTGATCGGATATCGATAACTATATGAACAAAACAGTTTTTTATCAACCCTTAATTTTTTTACCGTCCATTTTTTTATACAAAACTGATTTGATCACATAGCTATTAATATCCAATCAACGTGATTTTTTACAGGCATATAGTACTTGACGAGTTCTACATATTTAACGGTTCGGATTATCAAAACAGACCCAATAAATAAACTCCATGAGCCGAACTGGACGAGTCCAGTCTTGATCTCAATTTGAGACAAGCTGGACCCTAATCTAATATAACAGTAAGTTATTTTTTCTAGGTCACAATGTACAACATAGCGTATGTCACATGGTTTTTTAAAACATTTTTTAAATGAAAATACTTGTTTGCTTAAAGACAAGAGGATAGCCTGAAAACATTGAAAAATCAATGTAATTTATTTGTTCTAAATTTTTTATTAAAAAAATGGCCGACCCTGAGTGCATCGGGGCTTTAAGCGAACCCTTAAAATGGCATCCTTTAAACATAATAACAATTTTATTTTTTTTTTAATTTTTGAATAAAATGATTAAGTTTATATATATATATATATTGGCTAGTGCTCAAACATAGTTTGTTTGTATATATAATCACTAAAATTATATAATAAAATTTAGTTACATATATCAAGACATGAAAAATTATTATAAAGACTTAAAAAAGATGAAAACATGATTTTGTTATTTTATAATTAATAAAATTCAGTTTACTGATTTTGTTTTTTAATCTTTAGTAACATTTTTTCAAAGTTATGTCAATTCTTCTTGTTTCTTTTTTCTTTTTTTTTTTTACATTTTTGGTTAATCTTGTGTAAACAAATCTAAAAAGCACAAATTTTTTGAAACATTCCAAAAAAAAATATTTAAAAGCCAAAATTATTTTTGGCTTAATTTTGTCTAGAAATCTAAAGTTTTTTGAAAATTAAATAAAATAAAATAAAATAAAGAGAGTCTTATTTATAAGTCATTTTTCAGACACTTATGGTAGGTTAAGTCCTGTGTAATTTCTTATAGAGTCTCAACTCTTATTTAGATAGGAATGTATTCCATAAGATCCTACATAAACGTAACGTGACGTGACACTTACATAAACGTAACGTAACGTGACACCTATATAAACGTAACGTAACGTGACACCTACATAAACGTAATGTAACGTGTCACGTTACGTTTCGCAAACTTAATGAGTTTTTATTTTTTTAAATTGAATGTGAAAATGTTGCTGGTTTATGTTAGTATCACGTTACGTTTATGTAGGTGTCACGTTACGTTATATTTATGTAGATATGATCTATGGTAACATGCATAGGAAATTGCATGTTACCATAGATCATAGGTGTCACGTTACGTTTATGTAGGTGTCACGTTACGTTACGTTTATATAGATATAATTTATGATAACATTCAATTTTCTATATATAGTTTTACTATTATTTATGATATTAACAACTAATATTGAGGGTAAATGTGTCAACAAACTTCCACAGGACTTATGAGAACATAAGTTTTTCAGTAATGCTAGGTATCATGAAAAGTCTTTCATGAAAATGATCATAAAAGATTTGTGACCTTTGGATTACACTTAGAATAAAGCACCACACACTAATCAAGGTAATCTAAGGATCATAAATCTTTCATGATCATTTTCATGAAAAAATTTCATGATCCCTAACATTTCTCTAAGTTTTTTAGTAGGACCATATGTAATAAGTCTCCCTAATAGGACTTATAAATAATTTTCCCTTAAATAAAAAATAAATAAAAAATAAAAACTCCCTAAAGATGAAAATAAGCAAAAGAAAAAATGCGCAAATGAAAAAAGGCACAAAAAAAGCAAACCCCTAGGGTGTGTTTGGTAACGTTTACGTTTTCAGTTTATATTTACAAAAATTTTATAAACTTGGTTTTGTTTATTTTTAAAAAAACATAAACTACAAACGAGTTTGGTAATTGACAAAATGTATAAAAAAATTTTAAAATATAAAAAAGAGTAAGAAATGGCAAGTGGCGTGTGCGGGTGGAGGTCGGTGTGATGGCAGTGGGTGGTAGTGGTGGGGGATGGCGGGTGGTGGTGGCAGATGGGTGGCGGATGGCGGGTAGTGGTGGATCGTGGTGGGTGGTGGTGATGGTGGTGGGTGGGTGGTGGTGGTGGTGGTGTGTGTGGGTGGTGGTGGTGGTGGTGGTGGTGGTGGTGGTGGTGGTGGTGGGTGAGTGGGTGATGGTAGCAGGTGGTAGGTGGTAACGAGTGGGTGGTGACTGGTGGTGGCAGGTGGATGAGGGGTGGGTGGTGGTGGTGGTGGTGGTGGTGGTGGTGGTGGGTGGGGGGTGGTTGATGGTGTTGGTGGTAGGTGGTAGCTGGTGGTGGCAAGTGGGTGGTGAGTGGTGAGTGGTGGTGGCAAGTAGGTGGCAGGCGGTTGATGGTAGTGGCGGATGGATGGCAGGTGGGTGGTAGGTGGTAGCGAGTGGTGGTAGCGGCGAGGGATGGCTGGTGGCTAGTGGTGGCGGGTGGCTGGTGGTGGTAGTAGGTGGGTGGTGAGTGGTGGTGGCAGGTGGTGGTAGGGGGTGGGTAGCGGGTGGTGGTGGCGGAAGACGGTGGTGGAAAATGGTGACGGGTGGTGGCTAGTATTGGGTGGTAAAAAAAAAAAAACTCAAAACTCAAAATGGAAACGCATTTTTTGTGTTTTCATTTTTTGGTCAAATTTATAAACTGAGACCACTGATTTATAAATCAAAAATTTTACAAAACAAGTTTTTATTTAAGTTTTTAAAATTTTTGTAAATATAAACAGAAAACTGAAAACGTAAGTGTTACCAAACGGCACCGCATCCAACAACTTCAACTTCAAACAAACAAAAAAAAATTTATTCGGTTGCATTGGATTGTAGTAGTTAGATAAATTGTTTAGATTTGTGTTTTTTATGACTTTTTTGTTAGCTGATTTTCATGTTTAGTAAATATTTTTTAAAAAAAATTTAGAAATTTCACAAGATGAATAAAAAATAATTAAAAATCTAGGAAAAAACACAAAAGTAAGTAAAAAAAAAAAAAAAAAGGTTTATTTTAACTTTTCAATTTTTTTAAAAACTTTTGAGATTCGTCTATATAAGATAAACAACAATAATTGAGACTCCCATTTTTTGAGGACTCTCACAACTTCTTTTAGATCTCCACCATTGATGGTGTGGATTCCACACATACATGAGTGGGCTCCGAAAATACATCAATTGTTGAGATTCAAAGGAGTTGTAGGGATCTGTAAAAAATGACGTCTCAAGCATTTTTCTAAGACAAATCAAAAAAATAAAAAAAAAATCACATAATTTAAAAAAAAAAATTACTAAAAACCAAAAAAAAAAATCAGGAACAGCGGTGACTTATTTCTAACTTCCAAAAATTCAATGATTGAAATTATCTGGGCCCTAACTTATGTTAAAATTCGGGCCCAAGGCCGTACACCTATCCTTAGGCCCAACCCTGATTAAAAACTAGAAAAAAGTGGTGAATAGTTTAATGCCTAGATTGTTTTGTGGTGAAGGTCCAAACTTGCACCTTTGTTAGCTATTAGTAGCACTGCAAATGAACAGGACAGTTTGTAAGCAGGTTTGAGTTTGATTTGGTACACATCCGTTCGAATTTGATCCGTTAAATTTTTTTATGTTTAAATTTAAGCTTAAACTTGTTAAATTTTTAATAAATAAGTTTAAATATTTTAAAACTCGGCTCATAAGTTCGGTTCATTTAATATTTATTATTTATAGATTAAATAATGTAAAAATATGTATAAAAAATAAAATAAATATGTTATTTATATATTTAAAAAATATAAATATAAATAATAGTTAACTATAGATAGTACATTTATGTAATAATAATAGTACATATTATTATTTTGATAAAATATTGACTTTTTTTTAGAATGTTTATATATATTATATATATAATTGTATAATCAAAATTTTAATTACAACTTTAGTCTTATATGTAAATATAAATTTATAAATTTTTTGACTTGTTAAAACTCATAAACAGACTCGAACTCAAGTCAAGCCTAAATCAACTCGGCTCGAGCTTGGTTCGTTAATTTTTATTGAATTTGAACTCAATTTAGAGTTCGTTAAAATCTTAATAAACAAACTCAAACATATTAAAGATCGGCTTAACTCGACTCGTTTGCAACCCTAACTATGAGACACACATGACACTTTTTTGTTAGTAGTCCAAATATATGTCTATCAACTAATTATCTTCTTAACACATCACTAAATTTAAAAAATGAGTTCAACTGTAGAACTTGAATAGTAATGCTATTTTTGATATATTCACCTCTTTATATGTATTGTATTAGAAAATGGTTATTTACACAAAGAATTCCTAAGTTATTGACGATTATCACTTTTAACCCCTAAACTATAAAAACGTACAAATAGACCTCTAAAATTATTGAGAAGTATTATTTTAACCTCCTAAATTATAAAAGTGTACAAATAGATCCCTTAAACTAAAAAAAAAAAAAAAAGTACCAATTGAACCCTCTAATGGAATGGGTCAAAGTGAAACATGTCAATAGTTTAAGGGGACCATTTGTATGTTTTTATAGTTTAAGGGACAAAACAATATTTCTCAATAGTTTAGGAGGTTTATTTGTATGTTTGTATAGTTAAAGGTGTCAAAATGATACTTTTCAATAGTTTAAAGGGTCTCCATATAAATAACTCTTTAGAAAACTCTAAAATGTCATAACTCTAACTACATAAATTTATTTTTTCAAGATATTTAAAAAAGAGATTGACCAATAAGTCCTACATTTTGGTCTTGTAATCTATATAGTCTCGTATTTTTTCTTGTGATCCATTTAGTCATTTTGGATGTGTAATGACTCATTTGCCCGCCACATTGGAATGTCACATTTAGGAAAAATATATTGAAGAGTTTTAAATTTTTTTAGAGTGTCAAATCATACCCGTCACATTGGATTGTCACATGTCACATTTAGAAAAAATACACTAAAGAGTTTTTATTTTTTTTGAAATATCACATCGTACCCGCCATATTGTCACATTTAAGAAAAGTAACTAAGAAGTTTTTGTTTTTTTTAGAGTGTTACATCATACCCGCCACGTTGTCACATTTGGAAAAAATACACCCGCTACATTGTCACATTTAGGAAAAGTACACTAGGAGTTTTTTTTTAGAGTGTTACATCATACCCACCACGTTATCACATTTGAAAAAAAAATATATTAAGGAGTTTTTAGTTTTTTTGGAGTAAAATTCTTAGAATGTTACATCATACCCACTCCGTTGTCATATTTGAAAAAAGTACAGTAAGGAGTTTTTAGTTTTTTTTTACGTGTCACATCATTAGAGTATTACATTAATACTTGTCATATTAGAGTATTATATCATACCTAGCACGTGAATAAAATGGTATAGTTGTCCACTAAAACACTATCAAAATAAAAAAATAGAACTACACGGAAAGAAACTTTCCACTAATAGAACTTAATAGATCAATAGAAAAAACTTAGGACTAACTAAAATATTTGTTTGTAAGATGTGATTTATTAGTAAATATTCCTATTTAAAATAATATCCATATTAAATATGGAATTCCAATAAAAAAATTCAACAGATAAGACCTATCTATCTAATTTTCAAGTTAAAGGCAAGCTAAAGCAAGGAAGCTATGTATTTGATATCCTCCAAAGTATGATTCAGCATATTAGAACTGGAATTTCGCCATCACGTGGACCAAATGACATGGTTTTTGATCTTGTGTTTCATGATTTATGCAAAAAAGTATAAATTGATAGCCAAAATAGCCTATCTTTTTTGGTGAAATTTACAATGCAAAATTGCTTTTTGAAATTTTAAATGAATGGCTCTAAAAATTTTAAAAAAAAATACATGAAATCAAAAAAATGAAAGTCATCCAAAATGGACTATCAAACGTAAAGTTACGAAGTTTCAACACCATATATATAAATATAATTCAGTCTCCATTTTTTAATTTAAAAAATATTTAAAAGTGCACAAATAGCACATGTATTGCACAAATAGTGCCCAGATAATGCATATATATACATATATATATATATATGTTTTTATTTTTCAATTTAATAGTAGACAAATATTTCTATTTATCCTGATTTTTTTAATTTAAAAGTGTTTTTAATGTATACAAATAGATCTATCTGTATTCAATTTTTTAATTTAAAATGGACAAATTATACATACTTTAATACAACAATCAAAAAATCAATCCTAAATTAATTACAAAAAAGATGAAATTTTTTAGGTAAAAGGTAAAAATACCCCTTTTCTTCTCTCAATCCTTCTCCCTCTTCTTTTTATCATTTTTTAAAAAATTTAAAAGTGCATAGATAGAACCCCTATATGTCCCAATTTTATTTATTTAAAATGCACAAATAGACCCTATCGATTGCCATTTTTTTTTTTTTTTTTTTATTTTTTTTATTTTTTTTTTATTTTTAAAGCATCAAGAGACACAGTGTCAAGAGACACAATACCAAGGGATATGAGGATACACATCAAAGCATCAGGAGATGCAACACCAATGGGCATGGAGAAACATCAAAATGTCAAGAGACTTCAAACGAAGGGAGGGGTGTGGAGACACAATGTTGAGGGGGCCCAAATTCATCAAAACATCAAGTGATGCAATATCAAGAGACGTAATGCCAAGAGGTGTAGAGACACATCAAAGTATCAAGAGATCCAATTAAGAGAAAAAGAATTTTTATCTTCTTACTAAAGATGTAACCATGGCCACAAAAATTGGTGGTTAGGGGAGAAAACAAAATAATCTTTATATTTTTTATTAAGCCTGCAAAATGATCTAAACTATTTAAGTCGACTCGTGTTCAGCTCATTAAAAGTTTATTTGAAATTGACTCGTTATGTAAGCTGACCAATCTTTAACATACTTTAAAGATCATTAAGTTTTCAAGTTAAACTTTAACAACTTATTACTAAGCTCGATAAGCATATACACTACAAAAAACTAAACCACTCATGTTTGACTCATTTTCAGCTCGTTAAAAACTTGTTTGTGATTTACTTATTTTTAAAACCAAAGCATGTTTTGAAACTCGTTAAGTTTTTATGTCAAATTTAAACAATCTACTACTCAACTTGACTTGACTTATTTGCACCACATTGTGATTTTTTTTGTTGGTGTGAACACAGATTACAAACAAATAGGCTAGTATCTATTAATGACTAACCTAAACAGATGGACTAGTTCTTGCTCTTTACTTGCCTAGACTTAACATTTTGTTTTTGTTTTTCTTGTTTTCATTTTTTTGTTTTCAAAAAATAAAACAATGAAAAGTTTGAAAATAAATAAATAAATTTTATTTATTTTTGTGCAAAAATAAATTTTAAAATCAAAAATAATTTTTTGGAATTTACTAAAAAGTGAATTGTTTTTAGAAAATTTTCTCAACATTGTTTTTTTAAATAATTGGCCAAATAACAAGAGCCGCAAGGTTTGGCTGAAATTTCCCAATTTTGTATTTTCTTCAAGTGGTGTGTTGCTACTTTTGTAGTATAAAAAAGTTAGGGGTGATTTGGGTATGACTTATTTATTGACTTTTTTGTTTGTCACGAAAAGATGTACAAAAAAAAAAAAAAAGAGAATTAACGTAATAGATATAAATCAATAAGTCAATAAACACCTTATTTAGCTTGTTGCCAAACTTCTATGAGAACTTTTATCTTCTTACTAAAGATGTAACCATGCCACAAAAAATTGTGGTGGGGTCTTAGGGAATAAAACAAATAATCTTTATATTTTGTATTGTGATTACAAAATGATCCAAACTACTTAAATTTGACTTTTATTTGACTCATTAAAAATTTATTTGAGATTGACTCATTATATAAGCACACCAACCTTTAACATATTTTAAAACTTTTTAAATTTTCAGTCAAACGTTAACAACTTACTGCTCTATTGGATAAGTATGTATATGCACTACCAAAAACTAAGATACTTGAGTACAACTCATGTTCGACTCGTTAAAAATTTATTTGAGATTGATTCCCTATTTAAACAAGTTAAATTTGAATACGATTTCAAAACTTGTTAAGTTTGCAAGTCACGTTTGAATAATCTACTACTCAACTTGACTCAACTTACTTGTCGTATACATTGTGATTTCTTTTGCTGGTGTGAACACAAATCATGAACTTAAAACACTTTCACATTAATTAGGTGTTTCATGGGTGTCTGTAGACACCCCATTTTTGACTGTCCTCAAGACTTGGACGTCACCGTTTGAACACTTGGTGATTATCCATGTTTGCGTTCGTCTCGAGTTCCCGGAGGCCTTAGCAGCGCGCCTCATCTCAGAACCTCTTGACTCGGCTGCTTCGTGTTCGGTTTTAATGCCAAACATCTGTGTTTTTGCCTTGAAGGGCAGGGGATGGCATTTTGGCCATCCCCACACCTTACCAGCCCTCCCCTACCATCACCGGTTACACATTGGTGCCACCGGCATTGTTTTCTCAAGATCTTTGGCCGGTCGGCACTATATGTTGCCGACCGGCACATTTTTGTGCCGATGTTTTTTTTGGCTGGCCGGCGTGCACCCTTTGAACCCCTGAGGCATTGTACATGCCAGCTGTGCCAGCTGGAATGCACCATCACTCATCCCCGTGCATAGGAGTGACCCCTTTGCACCTTTGAACCCCCAAACCTTCTAGAAGGTTGACCCTTTTGCTCAAGCTTCTTGGAGAAGCTTGGACAGCTATCTTAGCTTCTCCAAGAAGCCAAGATCCTTTTGCATCCTTTGCCCCTTCTAGTTAGCTTCTTAGAGAAGCCTTGAGCCTTGATTTGTGCCTATATAAACACCACCTCTCTCCCTTTGAGAGAGGTTGGCCATTTTTGATCAAAAACCAGAGCTTCTATATCCATATATCTGTGTTATACTCTCTCTCTATATCTTTCTCTCTCTCATCCTTGTGTATGTGTTTTAAGCCTAAATAGTGTGTTTTTACCTCATTTTTGCACTAATACACACACCATTACACCTTAGTTCGAGATTGAGGGACTTGGAGGGTTGTTTGTTGAGTTTTTGGACTGGTTTTGATCAATAGAGGAGGGCTGCACCACCTGTTCTTCAAGTGTTCTTCAAGGGTGAGCACTTTACTTTAGATTCCCCATTTTTGCAACAAGTTTTTACCTATCTTGCTTTGTGTTTTGAGCTTTGTGTATAACTGAAAAAAGTCTTAGATTTTCTTGCTTTTGAACTTTCATTAAGGTTATTTTGTGGTTTGAGTGCAAACTCACCCTTTTAGGCCTTATTTTGGCCTATTTGGTGTCTTTACTTTGAGCCTTATTTGCCTTGTTGTTTTGGGTCCTTTCACCACTGAAAACCAGCGGGTTTTTAGTGGTAAAGAAGGTGGTTTGAAGTCTTGTATAGGGAAGGGACACCCCTCTCCCCTTTGTCCCTCTTTTGCCTTTGTCTTTGGCTTAAAAGGGAACACGCATGCTTGTTTGTTTTTGGCGCCATTTTAGAGTTTTTTTAGATGTTTTGGAGCATGTTACATCTCTGTCTAATGGTGGTTTTGTGGTCCTTAGCATGCTTTGTATACTTGCTTTGTAATCCTCCATTTTGCCTAGAAATGTGCCATTGGTTTAGCCTTGTATATCCTCATGTTTTGGCTTGACTTATTGAAGCTTTTGGCCATGATTTGTCTTGTTTTAGGTCTGTTGGCCACTGGTTTTACCATTTTTGGCATGCTTAATATAGTTGTTTTGTATTGTTGCTTGTAAGTTTTGAGGATGTGATCCATGTATATGCATTGGATAGGTTATTTGGATGATTTGAAATCATTTGATATGTTATTTCAGTCCCTATACCCTGTTTATATGTCCCCATTTGTCATGCCTTTCATGCTTTGAAATATTGGTCTTTTATGCCTAGGAATGGACATTGTGCATGCTTGCATATTTAAGGCATTTGGGACTACCATGTCAAAGGTGTGTGTGTGTATTTTTGCATGCTAGAAATCTGTTTTTGGTGGCCTAATACATGCTATGAATGGTCATGATTGGTGGTAGTGAAAAGCCCCTTGCTTATGCCTTGGTTTTGGGCCCATTTGCTTGCATGTTTGCATGAGAATTGGTCCATCATTTTGGGCATTTTTTGCCACTGTTTTAGGGAGGTTTGAGGTCTGTCCCATTATGGTTTAAGTCCACTATTGCATGCTTGAATCATGTTTGTTGCATGCTTGATTAGCAAAGCCTTGATATATGCTAGTTCTTTTACAAGAATTGTCCATGTTTGCATTATACTTTGCATCTTGCATGCCTAGTATTGCATACTTGCCATAACATGTTGCATTGCATTTGGTATGTCTTGCACTTCATGTCATGTTGCATCATTTGAGCCATGCTGTATACATGCATTCCATATCTTGGTTTGGGGTGTCAAACCAAGTGTAAGGGTTGAGAGGAGTTCACACTACAAGTGGTGCAACTTGTCTCAACTCTTGGTCACTAAGACCCTTGATCTATACATGATAGGGTCTTGGTCTCATTTGTGTGTTGCATGCATATTGACATTGAAATGCAATCTTGGTTCCTTAGGCTATCATGCACCAAGATGCATAATTGATGGCCCAAGAACCAAGGGTCATGCTTCCTTGAGTCCCACGCATGATAGGAAGCATTGGCCATGCTTACATATGCTCAAAATCCCATACCATGCACTGTCTGTCTGCTGTTGCTGTCAAAACTGTCTCCTGCAGGAATTTTATGCCGACCGGCAGTGTAGAGTGCCGACCGGCACTATATGGGTGGCCGATAACCTCCTAAGCAGCCGATGGAAATTTTAGCTGGCCGGTGGGCACTTCCTCCAGCCGGTGGTGTACAGCAGCATGCAAGGGAGGTGTTCTGGGACTTTGGCAATTTTTGGAGAGACAGGGCAGTAAGAACAGAGGCGGTAGTGGTATGGTGCGGGTTTCCCCGGGCGAGTCGGATCTGAGCATGCATCATTCGCGCATCCCGAGGCGGGGGGCTGTGGCCTTCTTTCTTTTTGCATTCTTTTACTAAGTAATTAGAAATTTTGTAATAATTTATTTATTCATTATTCGGACTGTATATTCTTTTGGTCCCTCCGAGTGAGGGTATATTTGTAATAAGTGTGCGTGAGTGTTTGTATGTCTTCCAATCCCCATTTCTTTCTTCCCTTTTATTTACCTGCTTACGATGGTAGATTAGGGCATATTTCAATTAGCATACAGTATGATAGCATGCGTGCATCCATACATTTGTCTTACATGCACCGGGCTCGGTACATCACGCTAACTGCGTTGTATTTCAATTTCCAAATTGAATACTTGTTACTCGTAGCATTTCACATGTCATGCTTAGGATAGCCGAGCCTGTCTAGATTACACCATTGCATGCGATGCATTAGTCACTCTAAAATGAACTAGGGCATGCATGTTTGCTAACTAGTTTATTGTTTTGGCATGGAGTACGATGTAAGTATTTATGCTTTAGCATATCGCATGTGTATGAATGCTAACATGACAGCATGATTACCATGAGGCTAGTTGCTTATGTGATATAACTGCTTGAATGCCTGTGGGTGGAGGTTAGATTGCTTAAGTTAGAAAAACTCATTGAAATCCGTATTTTAGCCTACTTGCGAGTAGCAAATTCCAAAGCATTTTCAAGATAAACGGATATGCAATGCTTGTTTCCAAATTAGGCAATCTAGTCTATACTTGTTTGCTGCGCGCATAACATAGTAATTCTAGGCTAATAACCGGAATAAGAACACATAACGTTTTCAAAATTAGATATCACGGTTAGTAGAGGCCGGTCTTCGGACCGGGCGAAAGCGAGCCAAGACAACTTTGGTGATGACGGACACATGGCCTTCGGCACCGAGTCAGGATTTCCTAAATTTCCCATTTTAAAAATATTTAGGTGGCGACTCTGTATCTGGCAAAGCAGTCCATGTTTGGCACTTCTTTCAAAAAAAAATCTGTTTTTCTTAAAACGATTTGCCAGAGTTGGACTCTTTGGTTCAGATTACGAACCGCAACTAACAAAAAAAGGGAGTCCGAACTGTAGCCGAGGTCCCTCGCGGGCGCTGTTACAGTTTCTGGCAACTCCGCTGGAGAGTTTTAAAGAGCTTGACTCGAACTCGTGATATCCTATTTTGACTACACTTACGTGTTTCTTTGCATTGCATGTACATTGGTACGCCTAGGACACCGTGTTGGCCATCTGCTATTCCTGAGCGGTTTACTGGAGGCTTGTCTTGTCAAGGCATGACCATAAGGCTGACCGGTTGCGGGCTCTGCCAGTATGGGAGCACAATCCCCGGTTCTACCGGGGCACCCTTTTTGACCATTCGACCTAGTGCATATCGAAATCCATAGTGACAATTCCAAACTAGAACAGGTTGCTTACCCGATATAGGTTGTTTGAAGCCGCTGTGTGCGTAGTGAAACCCTAGCTCCTGACAAAATATGACAGGGAAACCCTCCCCCAACATAGGGGTGTATTGGCTCTCTTTTACATGTTACGTGCTTTTAGAGTGTATCTCTACAGGGAATGCGCATATCAGTTTACAAGTTTTGATATCCGGCCTGAGGACACCAGTAACAGTATTTTGGGGAATCAGTTATCTGTGGGTACCAGATTCAGACATAGGGGCAATGATTCAGGAACAGTGATCAGTATTTAAGGAGCAGTGTATCCAGTTCACGAGCAGTGTGTGTTATGATATCCAAACCATGTGTTGCATGTTTATTTTATGCCGTTGTACTGTCCAATTGTCTGTTCATTTATACGCTTTATTTATCTTTTTACTAGGTAGTTGAGCGCGATTGCTTCTGACCCAGTAGATACTCCCCAAGCACTCTGGACTAGAGGTCGTCGACTCCATCGATCTGAGGATCTGGTAGACGGACAACCAGTGTACTACTCACTACCCCCGGTTACTAGACGGAGGTCAGTCAGGCAGAGGACATTAGTACAGCAGTCAGTTCAGAGGGCCTTATCTACCCCACCTGTGTTCAGTAGGGATCAGGATTCCGTGTCACCAACAGAGAGAGAATATATACCGGTAATTCAACCAGAGCAGAATAGTATGGCTAGTTTGGAGGAGATGGTGCGCCACCTCCAAGAGAGCATGAAAACAATGCAGCAGGATGCCGTCCGTCAGGCAGAATTCGCCAGGCAACAGGCCACACTGGTGAAGGAACAGGCAGAGACAATTGCCAGGCTAGAACAAAGAAACAAGCATCTGCCAGATCAAGTTCCTCCCCACCAGAGTTCAACCTCGGGAGACCAATGTTCAGAATGACACAGAATTTCCCACAGGACCACCCTCACCTCTAACCCTATCTCAAATCCAACCTCAGCTATCAAAAACACCCACCAACCTACCGGACTCTCCCTTTGAGTTCGAGACAGATCCCACCGCACTAAAGTTGAGCAAGCTTGAAAAGTTGTTCAAGAGATCCCAAGGGGTCAAAACTATCCCCGACATTGAAGATGGATACACCGATGCAACTGTGACGCTGCCCGACAGATTCAAAATACCTCATATTGATCGATTTGACGGGTCCGGGGGACCCCATGGTGCACTTAAGACTATTTTCGGATGTTCTAAGGCCAATGGGCCTCAATAGACTTCAGAAGTTGTCTTTGTTCGGCCGGACCCTGTCAGGTGTGGCGGCCATATGGTATGCCAAGCTAGAAGATGACGTTAAAAGGAATTGGGGCGAAATGGCTGAGGCCTTCATTGCGCAGTACTCATACAATACACAGATTGAGATTACAACCCGTGATCTCGAGACGACTAGGCAAGAGCTTAAGGAGAGTTTTTCAGAGTTCGTAACCAGATGGAGGGCCAAGGCTTCGATGATGACCTTGAGGCCTACGGACAAAGACCAAATTCGGATGATTGTGCGCAATCTTCAGCCGAAGTTGATGCAAAAGATGATAGTACTCCCCTTTCCTACTTTTTCTGACCTACATGAAATGGGGGTGCAGATTGAAGATGCCTTGAAGCAAGGCTTGATTGATAACGATCGGGAGCAACCCCGAAGGGCCTTCAACCGCAACACTAATGCAGGCCCGAGTGGCACTACTGCTACGAGAGCCTCCGAAGTAAGCATGGTCACCGCCAACCCCCCACCAAGAGGCACGGCAGCTACGCCATTCTCCGGTGCGTCCGGAAGCAACCCGCAAACAGCTAAATACCCACCCAGAAACTCCAGAACTTTCGCTCCACTTTATATGCCCCTATCCAAAGCTCTGGGGGTTTTGATCAAAAAAGGGCATCTGAAGCCCACAGGATGACCTCTGCCGGAAAAACTCCCCTACCCATAACTTGACCAAGTATTGCGCATTTCACCAACAAAGACGGTCATGATACCGACAGCCTTTCCGACAAGGCGTCATGAGATTCAAGATCTCATCGATAACGGGGTGATTTTGCCTCCCGAGAAGCCTAATGTTACCACAAACCCCCTCCCCACACATAACCAAGCTTCACCACCTAAAAGACTCAATTTTATCCATACTGGGGCCGTGACCTACGACCCTAGTATCTATATCACACCTACCCACTTGCCTAAACCGGAGGTGTTTCTTCCCGACTGCATCGATTTGTGCATGATGGACATCTCTATGACCCAACCCGAGCTAGCGTGGTGACCACCAAGAACAAGAGAGAGGAAATCCCAAAGGAAAAACAGTTTGTTGAGCCAGAATCTACGGAATCAAGGAATTATGTTGGGAAGACATATAGTCCGGATGACTACATTTCATCGATAAGCCAAGATGGGCCCGGAGTAGAATTGCCAACAGAGGGAGAATTGTGTGTGATTCACGGGGATAGTTTAGGACAGGAAACAGATGGTGTAACAGCTGTGGGGGAGGACCTTGCCGATCTCCAGTTTTACAGTGACCAAGACCCAGAGGATGCGGCAGTCGCATGGTTCAATTATGAAAATTCAGCAGAAGTTACTGGGTGGTTGGACGATCAACCTGATGTGATGGGAGAGTTTCTGTCAGAATAGGGCTCAGTAGGGTTGAGCATATTGGTGACGGCCGGAAGGATCGAAGAATAGAGTGCATTGCCGAAGGGCGCCGGTGTCAAGAATTTCGCCCGAGATTGGAACATTTTGAGTGCAGAAATTATTGGACAGTCAGTTATGACAGAACAAGCAAGTTTTGAAGATTCCGAGAGAATCAGGAAGGCGAAGACCCATGTGGGAGTTGAAACTGCTGTGTGCACAGGAACCGAGAATGTTGCGAGCATGTGGATGGGAGCTGCTACGAGCGCAAAAACAGTCATACTAGAGCCGGACAGGTGTCTGTCAGCCACTGATGGAATGTGGTGGGAAGATGAGGACTTATGTCTTGCCCACACGGATGAAGATTGGGGAAATAACCAACCTGATGACACCTGGTACCTTGGAGAGGTCGACCACATGACGCGGAGTGGGCGGTATTTCAAACCCCCACACTTAGATCAGCCAGAAGCCTCGGGGAAGGATAGAGAAGCTAAGAAGCAAAAGGAGAAGCAGCTTGAAGAGGAAGCCGTACTCAAACAGCTAAAAAAGATACAAGCAGACATCTCCATCTGGGGACTGCTCATGGCCTCACGAGTACATAGGCAGGCTGTCGTGACGGCTATGGATAAGGCCAAACTCTCTATAGAGACTACACCAGAGCAACTGGTTGGGCTGGTTTTCCCGGGAGGAGGTTCCCCAACATTAACCTTTTCAGACAAAGAACTTCCGCCCGAGGGCACAAATCACAATAAACCCCTCTACATCTCCGTGGAATGTTGAGATAAGTGGATACTGGTGGCACTTGTCGATACCGGGTCTGCCATCAACGTCTGCCCGGCAAGGACAGCATATGCGATTGGCTTGAAAACCGCAGATTTCATACCAACAGCCCAGGTCATCCGGGCGTACGACAATACAACTAGAGAAGTAATGGGGACAGTTAAAGTCCAGATAAAGGTCGGGCCGGGACGACACGAGATAGATTTCCATGTCCTAGAAGTTCCCACAACTTTTAATTTGCTTTTGGGGCGGCCGTGGCTGCATCAAGTGAAGGCAGTGTCATCTACTTTGCATCAAATGGTGAAATACCCCTACGGGAAGAGAGTAGCCATTGTCTTTGGGAATTCATCAATCCATCCGCCACCGGAGGTATCCACGCCTGTTCTAGAAATCGAGCATGGCATGGAGGATGTATTCATATCAGGTTTTACCTTGGCCGAGGCTCAGGTCGTACAGAATATCATGGCAGCTAATGAAGGGATATATGTCAGTGCCCAGGCAGTGTATCTCATAAACAAGCTCCAATACATCCCTGGGATGGGATTAAGAAAGAGCGGCCGTAAGGGCATTGCAGCACTGGCCGAAGTGCCGCACAACCCCCATACCTTCGGCCTGGGTTATTTGCCCACCAAGGAAGATTGGGTAAGGAGAGGAAAAGAGATGGCTGGAAGAGCCAAAGCAAAACAAACGGGAAAACCCTTTGAATTGATGCATCGGCCCATTCGGGGGACCCTAAACGGACGCTTCGTCCTAGAGGGGGAGGATTTCCCATTCTGTGGCTTTCCGGAGCCGTGGTTGAACGCAGAGAAGAAGCGCATGCCGGGGTTCGAAATTTTCTTTGACCTGCAGTTACTTGGGGATGATGTTGCTGAAGAGCAGACAGACCCAACAGTTGAGGACGAGCATAGCAAAGAATTAGAGTCTGTGGGCACAGAGTTTGAAATGGGGGTAGTACTGGCATGTCTACTTTCAGATCCTTTGATCGACCAGTTGTGCTTGGGGGATAACTCCTCGGTGTCCATGATCGGAGATGAAACGACTGCGAGCCTATCAGCAGCTATTTTGGATGCATCCATCGCACCCGCCCTCACCTGGCAGTACGAGGAGGGGTTTTTGTCAAGCAGCACCGAGTCAGGTAATGAGCCGGAATCTGATTCCACCGAGTCTTGTGAGTCGCAATCAGGTTCCAGCTCGTCTGAGTCTGAGTCCGATATTCCTGGGGGTGATACCCCGAATGCCACAGTCCTGTCCAGGTCGTCTTTTTCGTTCTCTTTTGAGTCTGTTGTAACAGAAGAATCGGACGGTTTGGAAGTACATAATGAGAATGAGGTGAATGTGGTTTCCGAGTACTTTTCTGTGCCTTTGATTTATTGCTTAAATCAGGACTTTCAAAATTTTGATGAAAATGACGAGAACGAAATTCCTCCGATTTTGCAACGACTAATTGAACAAGAGCAGGAGAGGTTTGTTAAACCCTTAATTGATGAAATCACTTCCGTGAACATTGGTACTGAGAAGGACCCGCGGCTGGTCCAGATCGGGTCCACGTTGTCTTCGAAGGAACGCGAGTGCTTAGTCGCTTTATTAAAAGATTTCAAAGATGTTTTCGCGTGGTCCTACGAAGACTTGCCTGGAATCGATCCTGAGATTGTACAGCACCGGATCTCTCTTGACCCTGAGGCCCGACCTGTCAAACAGAAACTCAGAAGAATCCGCCCTGATTGGGCCATTAAGATCAAGGAATAGGTCACCAAGCAGAACGACGCAGGCTTCCTGCTGGTGTCCAAATACCCGACTTGGTTGGCCAACATTGTTCTAGTGCCGAAGAAGGATGGCAGAATCCGAGTATGTGTGGATTTCAGGGATTTGAACAGAGCCAGTCCGAAGGATGACTTTCTCTTACCACATATCGACGAGTTGGTAGATTTCACAGCGGGGCATGCTTTGCTTTCGTTTATGGATGGCTTCTCGAGTTATAATCAGATATTAATGGCACCCGAAGACCGGGAGAAAACTGCTTTTACCACCCCGTGGGGTACATATTGCTACAGAGTGATGCCATTTGGGCTGAAGAATGCTGGGGCTACATATCAACGGGCTGCAACCACAATATTACATGACATGATCCATAAAGAGGTCGAAGTGTACGTGGACAACATGATAGTCAAGTCCAAAGAAAGAGAGGGCCACTACACCGCCTTACAAAAGTTCTTCCAAAGGATCAGGGAATTTAGGCTGCGGCTGAATCCTCAAAAGTGTACGTTTGGTGTTACAGCGGGAAAAATGCTGGGATTTCTGATTACACAAAGGGGCATCGAAGTCGACCCTTCCAAAATCAAGGCCATCTTAGAAATGCCACCACCAATGACTGAAAAGGAGGTGCAAGGCTTTCTAGGTAAAGTGCAATTCATAAGGCGGTTTATCTCAAAACTAACCCTAACTTGTGAACCACTTTTTGGTCTTCTGAAGAAAGGAAAGAAGTTCCAATGGGATGGCCGATGCCAAGCTGCATTTGAACAAATTAAAGAGTATCTATAGAATCCGCCTGTGTTGTCACCACCAAAGCCGGGAAGACCGTTGATATTGTATCTGTCAGTAACCAAGACTACAATGGGCTGCATGCTCGCACACGAGTCAGAAGATAAAGTGGAAAGGGCCATCTACTATCTAAGCAAGAAGATGCTGGATTACGAGACCCGCTACACTCCGTTGGAGAAGGCTTGTTTGGCCTTAGTATGGGCTACCAGGAAGCTGCGGCACTACCTGTTAGCTCACTTTGTAATGTTGGTTTCATGACTCGATCCCATCAAATATCTTTTCGAGAAACCAGCACTTACGGGTAGGCTAGCTCGTTGGCTACTGTTGCTCTCCAAATTTGATCTCAAGTATGTGACGCACAAGTCCGTAAAAGGGAGAGCGGTAGCAGAGTTCCTTGCCGACCACCCGGTTGAAGGGGATGAAGCGGTTGAGTATCTATTCCCAGATGAAGTCATTTTGCACATCGAAGATGAAACTTGGACAATGTACTTTGACGGAGCGTCAAATCAATACGGGTATGGGATAGGAGTGTTGCTGATAGCACCTGACGATTCCCGTATCCCTTTAGCATTCAAGCTCCGGTTCAAAGTCTCGAACAATGAGGCAGAATATGAGGCATGTATTGCCGGTCTAGAAGCTGCCCTAGAACTAGGGGCAAGACGATTGGACGTCATTGGGGACTCGAACCTTGTTGTGTCTCAGGCGAAAGGAGGCTGGAAAGTCAAGGAGGAAAAGATGATAATTTACCACCAGACCTTGGATTTATTAATTCCTCGGTTTGAGAAGCTAAATTTCACTCACCTAGTAAGAGAGAACAACAGGTTCGCAGATTCGTTAGCAACTCTATCTTCTATGATAGACATCCCATCTAGAGTCCGGATGCGTCCAGTCATTATTGACCAGAAATTTGCACCTGCCTACGAGTCAATCTCTGCCATAGATAGAGTGCAGGAGGACAACCCCTGGTATTATGACATATGGAACTTCTTGGAAAAGGAGGCATACCCACCGGGGGCAAATGCCAAGGACAAAAGGGCAATCAGAAGAATGGCTGTTCAGTTTATCATCTGCGGGGGTAAATTGTACAAAAGAGGTCATCTGGGAATGCACAAGTTGTGTGTAGAAGCTGAAGAGTCGAAGCGCCTGATGGAGGCCATCCATGGAGGAGAATGTGGGGCACATATGAATGGGGTAATGCTGGAACGGAAGATCCTTAGACAGAGCTACTACTGGTCTACCATGGAAGAGGATTGTATCGACTTTGTTCGGCGATGCCACAAATGCCAGATCCATGCGAACCGTATGAACATCCCGCCATCAAAGCTGTACAACATGACGTCGCCATGGCCATTTTCAGTTTGGGGAATTGATGTGATTGGGGCTGTTACCCCGAAGGGGTCGAATGGGCATGAGTATATCTTGGTAGCAATAGATTACTTTACAAAGTGGGTCGAGGCCCAATCTTACGCGGTGCTGAAGGCTTCGCATGTCGCAAAGTTTATCAGAAACAACATTATCTGTCGTTATGGAGTCCCGAACGAGATCATTTTAGACAATGGTTTCCACTTCAAGAAAGAGGTGATTGATTTGTTGGAGAAATACAATGTGGCTTTTCATAAGTCGTCCGCATATCGGCCGCAGACCAACGGAGCGGTTGAGGCCGCCAACAAGAACATCAAACACATATTACAGAAGCTGGTAGAAACCTACTGGGATTGGCCAGATAAGTTGCCGTTTGCTCTGTGGGGCTACCGAACTTCAATTAGAACTTCTACCGGGGCGACGCCATATTCCTTGGTTTATGGGATGGAGGCTGTTCTACCTATAGAGATTGAGGTCCCATCTTTACGAGTATTGGCTGAGTGTCAAATAGCCGAGGTAGATTGGCAGCAAAGCAGATTCGAGGAACTCATGCTCTTCGATGAGAGGAGATTAAAAGCACTATACCATGTCCAAGGATATCAACGCAGGATTGCCCGGGCTTTTAACAAGAATGTTAAGTCCAGGAATTTGAAGGAAGGAGATTTGGTACTCAAAGACAACCGAGCTCCCATCCACGACCCAAGGGGCAAGTTCAGACCCAATTGGACCGGTCCCTATATCATCAAGTCTATCTGGTCAGGTGGAGCTGTGGTTCTGATGGACCTAGATGGCCTAGAGTTCTCCCAACCGATCAACATGGATAAGTTGAAGAAATATTATCCCTGAGAGGCTCGCTAGGCCGAAAACCCGAAAGGGTGACCTAGGCAAAATTCAGAGCACAAAAAAATAGAAAATATAAAAACTGAGCTCGCAAGGTTGAAAACCCGCAAAGGGTGGCCTTGGCAAAAGTTAGAACGCAAAAGGAGAGTAAAAATACTCGAGTGAACCCAAGCCTGAACTACGTAAGGCTTGATTCCCATATTGGGATACGTAGGCAGCTTCACCCTGAAGTTCAGCCATAAAACTTTTCCCCGATCAACTTTGTCCATTTGATCATCTCGGTCATCTTTGTCCACCAGCGTCTATCGCAATCTCCGGTGCAGTGCTATTCAGACTAGGGGCAACTTTCCGTTCTTTGTCTGAGTCTTGCATCGATTCAAACAAGGGGCAACTTTCGGTTGCTAGGATCCGGATTGTGCATCTCAAAGGAGATCTCGAGCGTGTCGATTCTGATCCATATCGAAAATAGTTTTGAAAAGTTTTAATAAAGGTGACTATGTTCAAATAAATCTTTTTACAACTAAGACCATTTCTGGACCAAAACGGAAAATTTTCAGTACCACAACCTTCAATTTCATTGATTTCAATACAGAGTTCTCTTGCTCTTGTATGCAATCGAAGTTGCTTTTTATTACACTCGCAAAGAAAACTTGAAAGTACTAATAAAGCAATAAATCCGGGGCATAGTCAAATTAGGTGCTCCTGCGCCCCCTCCCAGAGTTGGTCGAAGCCTCTAATGCCAAAATGGGCCTTTCCTGTGCCTCTTCATTAAGCCAATCTAAGCACTCATCAGACAAAGTGCAGCTGAAAGTGGGAGCGGGGGCCAGGAGTTCTCTCGTTCTCCATGCTGTGGCATATCGGGCCAGCTGTGCGCCTCGAATCGGGAATGTAGCCGGGTACTCTATCCCTTCCGGCGGGCAAGTCTGATCATGACCGAACTGGCGCAGGATATGGAATAGAAAGTAGAAAACACAGTGAGTCAAGCCAATCAATTGGATCCCGGGTTAACGGGTCATGCTATAACTCATCACCGGGAGATTGAGCCAAGGACACCGCCAAGCAATACAGTCTACGGACAAACGGCACATCCATTCGAACCACCAACCCTCATCAAAGGCATCAACTAGGCGCTGCCGAAAGAAGTAACCGCGAGCTGAGAAGCTGGGCAAGATTCCACCACCTGCAGTTTATCCATCAACCATACCTGGGGAGGGATGAAAAATGAGAGAATAAAGAATAGAGAGATGTACGATGAGAGAAAAAGTAAGAAAAGGGTTTTTGTGAGAAAAACCGAGCCTGAGGGCCGAGTGATGTGAGCGAACATATATGTGAGATTGGGTGGAAAACATTACCTACAGTAATAGTGGACTCCCTGCTAATCTGGTCGTCTCTTGACGATAAAAGGCGTCTAAGCCCAGCAACGTCTCAGCCAGAATCATGGCGATGCAGCTTTTGCCCTCCTTCAAGCCTTGGGCAACCTCAATCAACCGGACACTAAACCCTCCGGAACCCGAGACAAATAGAAAATGAGACAGCATGCACAAACAAAGGGCGTGTTGCCAGAAGCCTTGCCAGTGATGGTCGCCGCGATCACCAGTCTCAGAAAAACGGCAAACCAAGCTCGGAACATCCAGCATCCCATCACAAATCAGAGAACGAGCATCGGGTATTGAAAGCCCACACATTTTCCCTAAGGCTTGGGCATGGCCAAAACGAAGTTAGGGCAAAATTTCTTCGTTACGCTCAGTTTCCATTAGAGCTTGGAAATCTTCGAAGATAGGACACACCTCTTGCCCGCTAAAGCTGAAGACGTGAGTCATCGGATTCCAAAACCTTGCCGCGGCATGAAGAAATGGAAAATGCAGCGGGGTACGACGCAAAGTGAATACTGCGTTTATGCCGAAGGCCTGGAAATTCAACTTTTCCGAAGCATCCAAGTTGCTAATCCAAGTTGCGAGATTTTGGGCAAGGAATTCTTCAATTTGGAGTAGATCAAAGTGGAAATGAAGAAAACTACGAAGCTGGAGTCTTTTGTAGGAGATAAGGTTGAATGGAGGACAGGTGTCAGCATTCTGCTGGTTCCTTCCATTCTTGGCCGACCGGCCAAATAGATTGCCGACCGGCCAAATATATTGCCGGCCGGCCATCTGTTTTGGCCGATGGATCACTTTTCGGCCGATGGCCTTTCCTCACGGCTGACGGCCTTTCTGTTGGGCCGGTGGTTCTCCCCCTTGTCCCCTGAGCTTTCCATGCTAAGTATTGGAGAGTCCCACCACCCTCCAATGCCCTCCAGTGATCAATTCTCACAAAGGTGCGCCCATTTGCTTATCGAGTTGCTGTGTATTTGCTTATCGAGTTGTATTTCACTCTCTTTAAGTCTTTGTACTGTTTATCGAGTTGTACTCGCACCTGCTTGGTCATAACGAGTCCCTTTGTTTTGTTTATCGAGTTGTAATTGGTTCACTACCTGATTATTACGATGCAATGCTTCGTTTTCAAAAATACAGTATCAATTTGATTCACATTGTTATGTGATACCTCGCAATGCGACGCATAGAACGTACAAATGCAACACCTTTTGAACAAATAGCTGTTTCATTTCCGTCATGTATTTCTAAAAAAAAAAAAAAGAAGAAAAATATGCAATTTCAAAAAATAGAATCTGCCTGAGGCAATGCAATATGCTTAAACTCCTAATAAAAAGGAAAGTAAAACAGGAAAATAACAGGGTAGCAGGGTACCGGAATGGATACCAGTAACCTCCCCTTGTGGTCATTGTACCTTTCGCGCCTTTGTTCGGGTTAATTGTGTGGTTTGGCACCTTCATCATTCAAGGCAATACAAGAAAACGCACTGTCAGAATGCAAGTGGACCTTCGAGTTGACCTCAAGCCATGACTTTTGTGGGCGATACTCGGTACATGCAAAGGACGCTCCTTCCCGTATCCTTTTATATCTTGTGAATTTCGTCAATCATACTGTGTTGCAGTACGTTGCATTTCCGCATCATGTTTTACCATGTTCAATCTCAAGTTCCTTTTTATACACATTGCGTGCACGTGTGCATTGCTTTCCTGATATGTGTTCAAGTTCCTTTTTATACACATTGCGTGCACGTGTGCATTGCTTTACTGATATGTGTTCAAGTTCCTTTTTATACACATTACGTGCACGTGTGCATTGCTTTACTGATATGTGTTCAAGTTCCTTTTTATACACATTGCGTGCACGTGTGCATTGCTTTACTGATATGTGTTCAAGTTCCTTTTTATACACATTGCGTGCACGTGTGCATTGCTTTACTGATATGTGTTCAAGTTCCTTTTTTATACACATTGCATGCATGCGTGCATTGCTTTACTCACATGTGTTCAAGGTCTCTTTCCATACACATTGCTTGCATACGTGCATTGCTTTACTCACATGTGTTCAATCCTACTATCTTGCCATACACATGGCATGCGTTATCACGCACTTTCGACTGCATTGTTATGCATGTTGTTAACGACGTTGTACCTGTTAAGTTTGCTTTCTTTGCAGGCACGATATTGTATGTACGGTTCATTTGAGGCCGGTGCAACCAGACGAACCGCACAGGTATTGTATCCTCCGCGTGAGACGCTTTGAGAATTGCATAATTCTCTTACATCCTTTCTGCATTGTAGTGTAGATTGGCGTATGCTAGCTTATAACTGTCGCATGTGTGCTTCATTACAGCTCTCTTTGCATGATCATAAGTTATGCTCTAGCTCCTTGCATTTTCAGCTGCATTTTGCCCCTGCCTTCGGGCGCATATCTTGTTTGTCTTGCATGATTGTCTAAGTCTTCGGCCATGTCAAAAATGGGTCGTCTCTGGGCTTTGACATTCACTCCCGTCATTGTTATGACTTCCGAGTTCTGTCAAAGAGGAGCAACTATAGACACCCCATTTTTGACTGTCCTCAAGACTTGGACGTCACCGTTTGAACACTCGGTGATTATCCATGTTTGCGTTCGTCTCGAGTTCCCGGAGGCCTTGGCAGCGCGCCTCGTCTCAGAACCTCTTGACTCGGCTGCTTCGTGTTCGGTTTTAACGCCAAACATCTGTGTTTTTGCCTTGAAGGACAGGGGATGGCATTTTGGCCATCCCCACACCTTACCGGCCCTCCCCTACCATCACCAGCTACACATTGGTGCCACCGGCATTGTTTTCTCAAAATCTTTGGCCGGTCGGCACTATATGTTGCCGACCGGCACATTTTTGTGCCGATGTTTTTTTTGGCTGGCCGGCGTGCACCCTTTGAACCCCTGAGGCATGGTGCATGCTAGCTGTGCCAGCTGGAATGCACCATCACTCATCCCCGTGCATGGGAGTGACCCATTTGCACCTTTGAACCCCCAAACCTTCTAGAAGGTTGACCCTTTTGCTCAAGCTTCTTGGAGAAGCTTGGACAGCTGTCTTAGCTTCTCCAAGAAGCCAAGACCATTTTGCACCATTTGCCCCTTCTAGTTAGCTTCTTAGAGAAGCCTTGAGCCTTGATTTGTGCCTATATAAACACCACCTCTCTCTCCCTTTGAGAGAGGTTGGCCATTTTTGATCAAAAACCAGAGCTTCTATATCTATATATCTGTGTTATACTCTCTCTCTCTCTCTCTATATCTTTCTCTCTCTCATCCTTGTGTGTGTGTTTTAAGCCTAAATAGTGTGTTTTTACCTCATTTTTGCACTAATACACACACCATTACACCCTAGTTCGAGATTGAGGGACTTGGAGGGTTGTTTGTTGAGTTTTTGGACTGGTTTTGATCAATAGAGAAGGGCTGCACCACCTGTTCTTCAAGTGTTCTTCAAGGGTGAGCATTTTACTTTAGATTTCCCATTTTTGCAACAAGTTTTTACCTATCTTGCTTTGTGTTTTGAGCTTTGTGTATAACTGAAAAAAGCCTTATATTTTCTTTCTTTTGAACTTTCATTAAGGTCATTTTGTGGTTTGAGTGCAAACTCACCCTTTTAGGCCTTATTTTGGCCTATTTGGTGTCTTTACTTTGAGCCTTATTTGCCTTGTTGTTTTGGGTCCTTTCACCACTGAAAACCAACGGGTTTTTAGTGGTAAAGAAAGTGGTTTGAAGTCTTGTATAGGGGAGGGACACCCCTCTCCCCTTTGTCCCTCTTTTGCCTTTGTCTTTGGCTTAAAAGGGAACACGCATGCTTGTTTGTTTTTGGCGCCATTTCAGAGTTTTTTTAGATGTTTTGGAGCATGTTACATCTCTGTCTAATGGTGGTTTTGTGGTCCTTAGCATACTTTGTATACTTGCTTTGTAATCCTTCATTTTGCCTAGAAATGTGCCATGGGTTTAGCCTTGTATATCCTCATATTTTGGCTTGACTTATTGAAGCTTTTGGCCATGATTTGTCTTGTTTTAGGCCTGTTGGCCACTGGTTTTACCATTTTTGGCATGCTTAATATAGTTGTTTTGTATTGTTGCTTGTAAGCTTTGAGGATGTGATCCATGTATATGCATTGGATAGGTTATTTGAATGATTTGAAATCATTTGATATGTTATTTCAGTCCCTATACCCTGTTTATATGTCCCCATTTGTCATGCCTTTCATGCTTTGAAATATTGGTCTTTTATGCCTAGGAATGGACATTGTGCATGCTTGCATATTTAAGGCATTTGGGACTACCATGTCAAAGGTGTGTGTGTGTATTTTTGCATGCTAGAAATCTGTTTTTGGTGGCCTAATACATGCTATGAATGGTCATGATTGGTGGTAGTGAAAAGCCCCTTACTTATGCCTTGGTTTTGGGCCCATTTGCGTGCATGTTTGCATGAAAATTGGTCCATCATTTTGGGCATTTTTTGCCACTATTTTGGGGAAGTTTGAGGTCTGTCCCATTATGGTTTAAGTCCACTATTGCATGCTTGAATCATGTTTGTTGCATGCTTGATTAGCAAAGCCTTGATATATGCTAGTTCTTTTACAAGAATTGTCCATGTTTGCATTATACTTTGCATCTTGCATGCCTAGTATTGCATACTTGCCAAAACATGTTGCATTGCATTTGGTATGTCTTGCACTTCATGTCATGTTGCATCATTTGAGCCATGTTGTATACATGCATTCCATATCTTGGTTTGGGGTGTCAAACCAAGTGTAAGGGTTGAGAGGAGTTCACACTACAAGTGGTGCAACTTGTCTCAACTCTTGGTCACTAAGACCCTTGATCTATACATGATAAGGTCTTGGTCTCATTTGTGTGTTGCATGCATATTGACATTGAAATGCAATCTTGGTTCCTTAGGCTATCATGCACCAAGATGCATAATTGATGGCCCAAGAACCAAGGGTCATGCTTCCTTGAGTCCCACGCATGATAGGAAGCATTGGCCATGCTTACATATGCTCAAAATCCCATACCATGCCTTTCTGCATGCATCTGTTGTCAAAACCTGTCTCCTAGAATTTTATGCCGGCCGTGTGTAGAGTGCCGACCGGCACTATATGGGTGGCCAATAACCTCCTAAGCAGCCGATGAAAATTTTAGCTGGCCGGTGGGCACTTCCTCCAGCCGGTGGTGTACAGCAGCATGCAAGGGAGGTGTTTTTGAACTTTGGCAATTTTTGGAGAGACAGGGCAGTAAGAACAGAGGCGGCAGTGGTATGGTACGGGTTTCCCCAGGCGAGTCGGATCTGAGCATGCATTATTTGCGCATCCCGAGGCAGGGGGCTGTGGCCTCCTTTCTTTTTGCATTCTTTTACTAAGTAATTAGAAATTTTGTAATAATTTATTTATTCATTATTCAGACTGTATATTCTTTTGGTCCCTCCGAGTGAGGGCATATTTGTAATAAGTGTGCGTGAGTGTGTGTATGTCTTCCAATCCCCATTTCTTTCTTCCCTTTTATTTACCTGCTTACGATGGTAGATTAGAGCATAATTAAATTAGCATACAGTATGATAGCATGCGTGCATACATGCACCGGGCTCGGTACATCACGCTAACTGCGTTGTATTTCAATTTCCAAATTGAATACTTGTTACTCGTAGCATTTCACATGCCATGCTTAGGATAGCCGAGCCTGTCTAGATTACACCATTGCATGCGATACATTAGTCAATCTAAATGAACTAGGGCATGCATGTTTGCTAACTAGTTTATTGTTTTGGCACAGAGTACGATGTAAGTATTTATGCTTTAGCATATCGCATGTGTGTGAATGCTAACATGACAGCATGATTACCATGAGGCTAGCTGCTTATGTGATATAACTGCTTGAATGCCTGTGGGTGGAGGTTAGATTGCTTAAGTTGGAAAAACTCGTTGAAATCCGTATTTTAGCCTACTTGCGAGTAGCAAATTCCAAAGCATTTTCAAGACAAACGGATATGCAATGCTTGTTTCCAAATTAGGCAATCTAGTCTATACTTGTTTGCTGCGCGCATAACATAGTAATTCTAGGCTAATAACCGGAACAAGAACACATAACGTTTTCAAAATTAGATATCACGGTTAGTAGAGGCCGGTCTTCAGACCAGGCGAAAGGGGGTGCTCATAGCTGACTTTTCCCGATCGTACCTAAGCTCCCGAGCCAAGACAACTTTGGTGATGACGGACACGTGGCCTTCGGCACCGAGTCAGGGTTTCCTAAATTTCCCATTTTAAAAATATTTAGGTGGCGACTCTGTATCTGGCAAAGCAGTCCATGTTTGGCACTTCTTTCCAAAAAAAAATCTGTTTTTCTCAAAACGATTTGTCAGATTTGGACTCTTTGGTTCAGATTACGAACCACAACTAACAAAAAAGGGGAGTCCGAACTGTAGCCGAGGTCTCTCGCGGGCGCTGTTACAGTGTCTCTATTTACACACCACATTTGGTCTCAAGATACACTGCTACTCAGTTCACACCTTTAATAATTTGAAAAAACATAATTTTTCGCAACACACATCGCAACATTCTATTTTTACCCTCCCACATCACTTAGTACACACCTCAAAAAAAAAAAAAAAAAAAAACAACAACTGTTAGACACTTACCACCAGCAACAGTAACCACCATAACCGACAACCACCATCAACGCCAACCATTTCACCACCCTTCTACCTCACCACCACCAACATCCGACCACCACTGCAACTTTCTTCTCCAGCCACCGATGGCATCCACCACTACGAACAACCCTACTCTCCCTTCGCCACTGTTAACAGCCTCGCTTCCACCGTCCCTTCGCAATCAACCCCGTCGCCTAGATTTGCCATCACGATCCATCTCTGCCTCCATCGCAAGCCTTCATTCACCGTAGAGAGAGACACAGACAGATTGAGAGAGAGAGAGAGAGAGGGAAAGAAAGAGAAAGAGATCATGATTGAGAGGTGGTGGTGGTGGTGGCGGTATAGACACCCCATTTTTGACCGTCATCAAGACTTGGACGTCACCGTTGGAACACTCGATGATTATCCATGTTTGTGTTCGTTTGGAGTTCCCGGAGTTCTCGGCTCGCGCGCCCTGCCTCAGGACCTCCGAACTTGACCGTTTTGTGTCTGGTTTTGCACCAAACACTTGTGTTTTGCCTTGGAGGGGCAGGGAATGCTTTGTGAGGCATCCCC
The DNA here is from genome assembly GCA_025200525.1 of Camellia lanceoleosa. NCBI lineage: Eukaryota > Viridiplantae > Streptophyta > Magnoliopsida > Ericales > Theaceae > Camellia > Camellia lanceoleosa. Next base: position 124,174,509 of record CM045765.1, read on the forward strand.
ACACACCACCGGCCGTGGCTAGAGGCCACCGGCTGGCTGGTGTTGCCATCGGCACTATATTGTGCCGGTCGACACTATTTTGTGCCGGTCGGCACTCTTTTTGGCAAAATTACCATTTTGCCCTGCCGACCACTTTACAGCTGCTTTCTGAGATATTTTCAGACAGCTGTATGCCTTTTGTTTCCCCTCCATACACGTGTATGGAGGGCTAAGCCCTTTGAATGCCCTAACTTGTAAGCTTTGGTTGCCTATAAGGAGAGGCTTCTTCTCTTGGCTCAAGGGTTAGAAGGTTACACAATTTTTAGACATTCTTAGACAGACCAAGCTCTGGTTTTTAGGGTTAGGATAGATACACATCCTATCTCTCTCTTTTCCTTTGTGTTCTAGGTGTTTTAGTTCATATTATTGCACCAAGACACCTAGTCTTTCACCTTTTCTTGGTGTTCTCAAAGATCAGAGCTTGTTCTTGAGATTTTTGACTTGTTTGGAGCTCAAAGAACCAACAACTCCAACATTTGTGAAGAAGATCTTCAAGGGTAAGAAACTTGCTTTATTTACCCCATTTTTGCATCCCATTTTTGCCTAGTTTAAAACAGTTTTTGTGCTTAGTCTATAACACATAAAAGTTCTGTTTTTTAAGCCTCTTTATTGTTTATAAAGAGTGTTTTGTGGTTTGAGCAAGTTTGACCACCCTTAGGCCTTGAAAAGGCCTCTTTTTGTGCTATTTTGTGAAGGATCCGAGACTTTGGTGTTAGGATCTCTTCACCACTGAAATCTTGAGGGATTTCAGTGGTGAAGATGATGCCTTAGAGTCTCAAGAAGGAGAGGGCCACCCCCTCTCCTTGATGTCCTTGAAAAGGGCAAGTTTTGGCCTTTTGAGGAAACCTATGCTTGAGTGTGTGTTGAGCATGTTTGGATTGTTTTTCATGCTTATATTGCCATGATATAACATGATTTGAAGTTGGTTTTAGCACTCCTTGCATGCTTTGCATAGTTGCTTTGTAATGCCTTAATAGTCCCTTAACATGCCTAGGTTGTATGCCTTTATTTCTAGCATGTTTTAGGCTTAGATCCATGAAGCTTGTATGCTTATTTTACCATAAATAAGGTCTGTCCATGCTTGTTTTGGTCGACCATGACTTGTATCTCATAGCCTCTTTGTATTTGGCTTGTTGGCCTTAAGAGCATGAGAGTGTAGCATGTCTTGCTTGCTTTATTTTTGATGGTTTGGAACCATTTAACATGCTATTTCAGTCCCTTTAGCATGCTTGTTTGATTGCCTTGCATGCCTCTTTAATGCTTTAAAAGCATGTGTTGAATGCTTCATGTATTGGTCATGTTACATGCCTTTGTGCTTAAGTCTCTTAGATGCCATCTAAGTAGCCATTTGGCTTTGTTTTAACATGCTAAAACTCTGTTTTAGGTTGTTCAATGCATGTCATATTTGTTTTGCATAAGTGTAGTTCAATGCTTCCATGACTTGCCTCAAGTGTTGAACCTACGTTGCATGCATTTGTTCATCTTGCTTAATATGATTTGGCACCATTTTTAGCATGATTTTCAGAGCTTTATGTGCATGCTAGTAGTCCATTGTTGTACCCCTTTAAGTGTGCTTAAGGGTTGTTTGTTATGCTTAAGTGTTGGTGCCTTAACTTGTGCATGTGTGCATGTGTGTTTGGCCCTCATGATTTAGCATTTTGGCCACTGTTTTGAGCCTTTTTAGAGTTGCCCAATTCATGTCTAAGTCCATCCTCCATTTGATTTGCATGCTTGCCTTGTATGCTTACTTGCATGTTTGCATTGTATTGCCATATTGCATACTAGTTGACATGCTTAGGGCTTCATTGCATTGACATGCATGCTAAGCCTCTTGAAGTGAAGTATGATAGAGGTTTAGTACCCTTGTTTGTTTGTTTGCATTACATGCATTTGAAATCAAAATTGCACTCTTGGTTCTTTGGGCCATCATGCATGGAAATGCGTGATTGGTGGTCCAAGAACCGAGGCACATCTTCCTTTGAGTCATAAACATGATAAGAGATGTGTCTGGTGCATACATGCTTTGAATTACATTGTCATGCAAGTTGTGTCCTCCGCTGCTGTGAGTTGCAGGTTCTGCAGGCATTTTGTGCCGACCGGCACTATTTAGTGCCGACCGGCGATCATCGGGCACCGATGGATGAATTGATGGTGGCCACATCCTTCAGCCGATGGTGTTCTACCCCAGCCGGTGATGATCTCCAGTGCCCAAGGAAGTATTCCTGAAGTTTTGGCAGTCTTCTGAGATGGAAAGCAGGGAAAACAGAGGCAATCATGCATGGCAGTGCGATTCCGAGCGAGTCCCGGGCACGCGATGCATCTGGCCCTCTTCCCGAGGCATTTACTGTTTTAATTAACCTAGTTGATTTGTTAATTAATTTAGTGAATTTGTAATATTTAATTAGCTTGCGTAGTTAATTAATTTGTATATTCTTTCGGTCCCTCCGAGTGAGGGCATAATTGTAATAAGTGTGGGTGAGTGGGTGTATGTCTTCCAACCCCCATTTCTTTCTCCCTTTTATTTACCTGCTTACAATGGTAGATTAGGGCACGTTTATTTTAGCATACCTTATGCTACGCATGCGTGCATTCATGCATTCGTTTACATGCATCGGGCTCGGCACATCATGCAAACTGCATCGTACTTTCAATTCCAAATTGAATACGTGTTATTTGTAGCATCCCACATGCCATCTTTAGGGTTAGCCGAGCCTACGCTAAATTGCATCCTTGCTTGTGTTGCATTAGCCACTTAACACGAACTAGGACATGCATGTTTGCTAACTAGTTTATTGTTTTGGCATGGAGTACAATGTAAGTATTTATGCTTTAGCATCTCGCATGCGTGTGAATGTTAACATGACAGTATGCTTACCATGTGGCTAAATGCTTATATGAGATAAACTGTTTGAATGCCTGTGGGTGGAGGTTGGATTGCTTGAGTTGGAAAACTCGTTGAAATACGTATTTTAGCCTACTTGCGAGTAGCAATTTCAAACTGTTTTTCAAAACAAACGGATATGCAATGTTTGTTTCCAAATTAGGCAATCTAGTCTATACTTGTTTGCTGCGCGCATAACATAGTAATTCTAGGCTAATAATTGGAATGAGAACACGTAATGTTTTCAAAAACGGATATCACGGTTAGTAGAGGCCGGTCTTGGATAGGCGAAAGTGCTCATAGTGACCTTCGATCGTACCCAAGCTCACGAGCCAAGACCACTTTGGTGATGACGGACATGTGGCCTTCGACACCGAGTCAGGGTTTCCTAAATTTCTCATTTTAAATATTTAGGTGGCGACTCTGTAATCTGGCAAAGCAGTCCATGTTTGGCACTATTTTTCAAAAATCTGTTTTCTCAAACGATTTGCCGGATTTGGACTCTTTGGTTCAGATTAAGAACCGTAACACAAAAATCGAGTCCGAACTGTAGAGTGAGGCCCACGGGCGCGTCTACAGGCGGCAGTGGATGCTAGGGTTTTGAGACGAGGGAAAGGGAGTTGGAGAGGGTTCTGCAACAAAAGGAGAGGGGCGGCAGCAAAAGGATGAGCCGATGACGAAAGGGTTGCGACACAAAACGAAAGGAGGCTATGGAGAAAGAAGCAGTGGGGAAAGGAGAGAGTGGTTGGGGAGAGGGTGGCGATGGAAGAAAGGGGTAGTCGACACAGGTTAAGGTTATGGTTCGGACTTCGACGTCGGAGCTGGCGATGGAAACAACGACAATAACAATGATTTGGGGTTAGGGTTGATGAGTGTTAGGGTTGATGAGGGTTAGGGTTTGGATGTGTGTTCAACTAAGGTGTGTATTCAATTGTGGCCATTTTGATCATTTTAGGTAAGGTCATTATTCTAATAAAAAAATAACCTATTAATGGTGTACCTTGAAATCAAATATGGTGTATAAATAGAGGCACCAGTGGTTCATCCATATTTAAGAGCATTGAATTTAAAAAATAAGGGTAAATTATCAATAAGTCTTAACAGTTGAATCTAATTTCTATTAAGTCCTAATAAAATTTTTACTAAAAATAATTTTTTGTGATGTTTTCCTGCATGTCAGTGACAATTAGTGACTTTTTTTGTCATGATTATTATTAATTGTTGCTAAAATTTACAATTAGTAACGTTTTTATGTGACAAATTTTTCAAATTGTCATTCAAAGTTAAAAATTAGTGATTTTTTTGTGATGATTTTTTTAAATTGTTACTAAAACTTATAATTAGTAATGTTTTTTATGACAAAATTTTCAAATTGTCTCTGAAAATTAACAATTAGTAACGTTTTTAATAGTATTTGATGAAAAAAATGTCATTAATTATCATATGACCTATTAGATAATAAGTTCACTTATAAGGATCTATATATAAGTTCCCCTTTAAATAACACAAAATTGTGAAGGTTAATTACTTTCCATCTAAGCCTTATTTAAATCATACAACCTTAACTACAAAATTGAGGAAGTTCATGTTGGGAATATGGTTAAAAGTTGACTTTTGGCTTTTAACTAAGTTTTTGGTTTTTTTAGAAAAGTGATTTGAAAAGTTGGTAAAAAGCTGCTTTGGACTTTTTTAATTAATATTTATTTATGATGTCACATCACAATAAAAGGAATAATCTACCCCCACCTAATGTAGAAAATTTATATTTTCTCCCATGTAAAAATAAAATAAAATAAACATAAATGATATAATTGTAATTTTATACGTGACTTTTTTAGACTTGTCAAATGACTCCTTACTAAAGAAGCCAACTTAGCTTTTTTAGGCCAAGTTTGACATGTCTTGAAGAAGACAAAAAGTCAAAAAGTTAAAAAATTATCACTATTCATAAAAAAAATATTAAAAAATTAATTTAACACATAATTACATTTTCAGATAGCTCTGCGGTTCAACAGCGAAGGTGACTTTTAAAAAAAATTGCACGGTTTTAGGTGCACAAATAACACAGTGATGTTCGGCCCGTAGGGGCCGATCACGGGTCCCGTTTTAATAATCTGAACTGTGCAATGTGTAGAACTCGTCGAATAATATATACCTGTAAAAAATCACGTTGATCGGATATCGGTAAATATATGATCAAATTAGTTAAAATTTATAAAATGAATAGTATTATAGTTAACGATTGAAAAAAAAAAAACTAATTCGATCAGATAGCTATCGATATCCGATCAACGTAATTTTTTACAATCATATAGTACTCGACGAGTTCTACATATTAATCGGTTTTGATTAGCAAAACGCAAGCCGTGGTGGGCCCCCAAGGGCCGAACAGCACCTCCAATTCAATACACGAAAAGCAGGGAATCATATCCCAGGTACACTCTGCGTACACTATCCGCCTATTTCCTCACTGTATGGCCTATTTGTTCACAATCTTCTCCCATATACTAATTTATACAATTTTTTAATACACATTTTTTCATAAAAAGTCAAAAAGTTATCCCAAACAACTATATTTTTTTCCTTAACTTTTTAATCCAAAAATTCAAAAAGTGTACTTATTTAAAATACCCCAAACAACCATTTAGTAAACAAGCTACAAACGTAGCTTTTTACTAAAAGAGCACTTTAATGCCATCATTTTTAAGGTCAAGTTTGGCAATCACAATATAATCTATTTTTTTATCTTTTTTCTATCACATCACCTTTCTACTTTTCTGCACATCTTTTTATAAAAAAACAAAAAATATACTTATTTAAGTCATTCCAAACAACTCCTAAGTTGATTTATTGGGGCCAACACAAGAACTTTTCACACTAATCTCTTATGAAGCAAAATATTTTAAGTTTTAAATTTTCTATTAAACAAATTTTTAAGGTGATTTTTGTGGATACCATATCTATGAGAGACATTTAATTATTTATTTGATAAAAAATTTGAGATCTATAATATTTTCCTTTGTGAATAGTATTAAGAATATCAAATTTTCCTTTACAAAGTGTTTTATCGCTTTGTTAATGTATGAAGTAGAAAAACATGTCTAGCCATTTCCTCGTTAACTTGCCAAAATTCTTTGTGTGGCATTGCTAACTTGGTGGAGTTCTAAATTTGCTAACTAATCTAATGTATATAATTTAAGTCATTTTTAATTTTTCTTTTTAGCCTTAGGCCTCGTTTGGGAACATACTTTTTTAGTAACTTTTTGATTTTTTAGTTAAAATGTAATGTAAAAAAAAACTAGTATGTTTGGGATGACTTTTTAACTTTTTACGAAAAGATGTACAAAAAGTAAAGAGAAAAGAGAATCTTTGACTTTTTGATATGAATTGTTAATTTTTTAATTTTTTTAATAACTTTTTAATTTTTTAGTTAAACCGGTCGCTTTTCAAACGAGACCTTAATTTTGTAGGTAAAGATTAGAATGGTCACGATGTACAACCCAGCTTATGTCAAACATATTTGAAATGAAAGTACTTCCTTGGTTAAAGACAAGTAGATAGCCTGAAAGCATTGACAAATCAATGTAATTTACTTATTCAAATATCTTTTATTAAACATAATCACAACATTTTTTTTTTTTTTACATTTTTGAATAAAATTATTAAGTTTTTATAAATAAAAAAAAATTACTAGTGCCAGAAAAATTATTACAAAGGCATAAAAAGATGAAAAAATGTTTTTGTTAATAACTTTATAACTAGTAAAATTCAGTCTACAAATATATACACATATAAATTAAATAAAAATATAAAATTATAATACAAAATAAAGTTTGAGCCAATTGCATTAGTTAAATATATTTTTTTTCACATATTTAGATGTACTATCACTAATTAAGCATAATTTAGCTTCCATACTATATCATTTTCAAGGGAAAATATAGTAATTTGTTTAATTATTTATCTATTTATTTATGACATAGTTTTGACTATTTGGAAACTTCTAAATAAATCACAATTTTTTTAGTGATTTTTTTCAAAATTATGTCACTTTGTTTTACTTTTTCGATTCATCTTGTGTAGGCAAAACTAAAAAGTTTTTTTTTTTTTGAAATTTTCTATAAAAATTTTAAAAATAAAAATAAGCTAAAAAAGTGTACTATTTTGGGCTTATTTTTGTCTTTTCTGATTTTTTTTTAAATTTTTTGGTTCGTTGCGTAGAATGTATAAGCCTAAATGTTTTTGAAATTTTTTTAAAAATTGTTCCCTGATGGGTAGTAGGAATTTTCTTATTTGCTATTGTTGTCGACTTTAGTGAACTTTGTTAAAATTCATCAAAAAGTTTTAGGTTGTATTTGGTAGAGTTTTTTAATCCTTTATTTGGTAATGACTTTTTTAGTTGTTTTTTTAACTTTTTTAGCCAGAAACTTTTTTGTTCGTTTGGTATTCTTGATTTATTTTTTTGACTTTTTAGCTTTGGAATGATAGATTTTTTTTTTTTGTCTTTTTGTGATTTTTTGACTTTTTCTTGTCCTTTTGTGATTATTTAGCCAAAAATGAAAACCAAACACCACCTAAATATGATTTGCGAATAGAGTTGTATTTTAAGTTTGTGTGTTTTTGAATTATAATTTGAGTGTGGAAAATTTATCTGGTGAATGAGTTTTGAAAAAAGTTTTGAATTGAGTGGAAAATTTTTAATGTGACATATAATATTTGATAAAAAAACTTACAACTCATAACCAAACATACAACTCAAAATTTTATTAAAACTCATAAAAAAATTTTAAAAATTCAGAAAATATTTTTTATTGAATATATAAAAATTAACACGTGTCAATTTCAAAAAAAAAAAAAAATTGCACTGTTCTGATCAACCGGTGGGACGACCGGTTAACCCAAATTTTTCCGCCTTCAACCGCGTTTTCAAAAGTGAGTGTGGAATTAACATTCCAGAGCTCCACCAAACAGAGCCTTAGACTTTTAAATTCAGTTTGATGAGATGAATTAAAAAAAATTTAAAAATTTTTAAAAAAAATTCAGAAAAGATAAAAATAATCTAAACATAGCAGACTTTTTTGGCTTATTTAATTTTTTAAAGAAATTTTCAAATTTTTTAGTTTTTATTTTTTTTTAATTTGTCTATACAAACCGGATTGGAAAAGTAAAATATTTTGGCATAATTTTGAAAAAAAATGCACTAAAGACAAAAAATTAGAAAGAAAAAAAAATACGGCTTATTCAGCTCACCCCAAGAAAATTTCCATGGGTTCTTGCGATTTGCTTTTTTGGTGATTTTTTTTGTTGACTTATTTTCGTCTTTAGTATATCTTTTTTTTTTTAAAAATTAAAAATTTTTGACTTTTAAATTCTATTCGGCAAGATGAATTGAAAATTTAAAACAAAATTTAAAAGTTCCAAAAAAAATTCAAAAAATACCAAAATAAGTATAAAAAAAATAGTATAATTTTTGGCTTTTTCAATATTTTTTTGAATATTTTGATTTTTTTTTATACTTTTTAGATATAGACAGGAAAAGTAACTTTTTTATTTATTATTTATAAAAATCACTAAAGACAAAAGAATTTTAAAAAAAAATAGCGTATTTCTAACTTCTCAAACAAATTTTAAATCTACTAATAATTTAATGACTAAAATTATCTAGGGGCCCCTAACTTATGTCAAAATTCGTGACCCACCCGCCTCTCTCGCCCTACCCTCTTTGCCGACACTGATTAAAAACGAAAAAAAAAATTGCTGAATAGTCCAATGCCCAAGGCCCAAGGCCCAATGTCATGCACCCAAACTAGAAAAAATTGATGAATAGTCCAATGCCATGCACCGACACTGAATTTTTTTAAATGAGTAAGGCTTGTGCTTGGCCCTCCAAAATTTGATTCAAAATAGAATTCTCAAATTCAATTGATATAAAAAATTGGAAGAGTTAGGGGCCAGTCCTTTGGATCGGACTTAATTTCTATGAAATCTTAACTTAAAAAGATTTTGCATACCTTCCCATTTTACCCTTAACATTCAATCCAAACAAAGAAATCACTCAACTATTCTACTCTATCTTTATCACAACTGTTTGAATCTCTCTCTCTTAACCGGCCACCAAAGACCACTTCTGACTGTTGGCAACCATCATTGACCTCCAATGACTCCTTTGGCCTTCATCTTTGACCGCTGGCAGCCATTACAAACCTCCAGCAACTACCTCTAAACTTTGACAATATTTTTTTGTGTGGCCATTTTCTATCTCCACCATGTCAATATCGCCAATATCTCCTCAAACAAGGTGGCAACAAGAGAAAAAGAGAAGAATAAGGATGCAGAAAATGAAGGAGAGATGAAGAATCCTTACTAGAAAATAATTCTTCACATTCCTAGATTAATACAAAGAATCAAAGACAAATCTAGTAAAAAAAATTATGATTAACACATTCAGTGATAAATTTAACCATTGTCTGTTTGTTAAAAATTACTAAATCTCATCATCATTGTTACAAATCAATACAAAATTCAAAGACATATTCAGTGTTAAATTTATCATTGACGATTTGTTAAAAAATTATAAAAAGAAAATATCGTCATCATTGTCACAAATCAACACAAGATTCAAAGACATATTCAATGTTAAATTTATCGCTGATAGACATTCACTGATAAATTTCTCACTGATTGTTTGTTAAAAAATTATATAAAAAAAATCTCGTTATCATCATCACAAATCAACACATAGATTCAAAGACATATTCAGTGATAAATTTATCACTGATAGACATTCATATAAATTTCTCACTAACTATTTGTTAAAAAATTATAAAAAGAAATTTTCATCATCATCGTCACAAATCAACACAAAAATTCTAAGACATATTCGGTGATAAATTTATCATTGATAGACACATTCATTGATAAATTTCTCACTGACTGTTTGTTAAAAAATTACGAAAAGAAAATCCCATCATCATTGTAACAAATTAACACAAGATTCAAAGACATATATCATAATAAATTTATCACTGATATATTAAACCCTTGTTTGCAATAGATTTGGTTTGAGAGAAATAAAGAGAGAATGAAGGAAGGAGGGAAGGAGGGAGAGAGATGCGAGATTTGGAGAATCAATGTTGCTTGTAGTCATTTGAAGTTGATTTCACAATAGAAACAACTAGATCAATGTAGATCTAGGACGGAATATAGATCGGCAATGGCATAGTGTAAATCGGCGATGACAAAAGTGGTTGGTAAACAGTGATGGTGAATTAGAGCTGGTGAAGTATAGATCGACGATGGTGGAGATGGTTGGTGAACGATGGTGGTGGTAATGGCCGGCGAAGGTGGTGGTGGTTATGACCTAATAGGTAGTAAGGCTAAAATGGGAGACTGAGTGGTAAATTACCCTAAAAAATTCAACTATGCCCAATCTTCTCTTTTTTTTTTTTGTGTTTTTTTACTGACGCCTAGTTTAAAGGCCCAAAAACAATCCTGTTGGGCTCAATTGAAAGAAAAAATATATTTATAAGTTTGTTTGGCCCAATCTGACTTTATATCAGTTAAAGGGTCCAAACAGAGCAGCCACCAATTGAGTTTTGGTTTCATTTGATGTTTAAATAAACATATCTGTCAGTGTTTAAAATAGTTTCTATATTCACTCTTCCCTAATTGGTTTTGGTTTCATTACAATTAAATTCATTATGAGATCGTTTGGAAAATGAACTATTTTAGTAGGTTATTTTATTTTATTTTTTTGACTATTTTAGTAGATTAAAATATTTATATTTGGGAAGAGGGTTGGATTTTTGCGTAGTTGAATGCGATGTTTATGAGAGAAAAAGTGAAATGATTATGAATTTGATGTAACATTTTATCTTATTGACTATTTTAACCTATTTTTTCTTTTTGTGAATTTTAGCACCAAAAAAAAAAAAAAACAAAAAAAAAAGGCCAAACCTTGGCTTCCCAAACACCCCCTATTTATTTGCTAGTAAATTATTAGTTTTAATCATTTTTTGTATACTTTTGCTCTTGGACTTTTTTGCTAATTCTATGCCCTAATTTTTTTAAAATTTGTTTTTGCAATTATTATTATTTTTTGCTTTTTATTTCTAAATCTATTAAAGCTTTATTTTATGTGTTATTCTACTTTGACCTAGTTATTGTCTTTTCACGTTTTGGTTCAATCATTATTATTATTGTGTGAAAATATATATTATTTAAAGAATTTGAACATATTGTATTCTCTTTGTTTTAATGTATCTTGAAGCATGTCCGCAGACAAAAATTATTTCTTGAAGACAACTATCTTTTTGAAATTAATTTAGGCAAGCCAAGGCCAAGTCAAGCCATGATAAGGCCACTATGTATTGGGTATCATTCAAACTATGATTCATCACAATTGAGCTGAAAATTTCCCATGATCTGAACTAAATGACAATTTCTCGATCTTGTATTCCATGATTTATGAAAAAAATATAAATTGAGAGCCAAAATAGCCTTTATATTTTTTATTTTTTCAAAAATACCATGCAAAATCGCCTTTAGAAATTTCAAATGAATAGATTCAAAATAAATAAAAAAACACAAAATATAAATAAATAAATAAATTCATCCAAAATGACCTGCGGAGTGCAAGTTATGATTTGTTGAAGTTTTAGCATATATATATATATAATAGTCTTCATTTTTTTAATTTATAAAATAGACAAATATATGTTTGTCTCATTCTTTTAATTTTAAAAAAATTTAAAAGTTCACAAATAATGTAGATAGTACATATATGCACCCACACGTGCGCGCGGTGCACATACACATATAGTAAGAGAGCATGTATCATTTTAAACTCGGCCTGATCCAACATCGAACCTAATCTAGTCATTCCAAGCCAAACCACTTAACCCAATAAATATAAGTTATTAAATTTTGGGGGTAAATTACAAGCACACCCTATGAGACTTGCTTAAAATACAGATTGTCTCATGTAGTTTGGAAAATTGCAAATACTCCATTTTTATAAAAAAAAAATTATTTAACAAAATTAACTAAAAAAATAAAATTCCAAACTGCTCTCTCATATAATAATAAAATTACCTGAATCATTAATTGAAATAAATTTCCAACATTATCAAAAACTATTAATTGATTTGATAAGTTATTAATAAAATAGATTATTTGTTACGAAATTAGAAATTTCAAAGAACGGGATATATTTTTCAAAACTACAAGGAACAATTTGTATTTTTAATAAATCTTAAGGGATGTACTTGTAATTTATCCAAATTTTTATTTGCTTGATTTGAATGGTGTGGTGCACCACTCTTTAGTGTGTGTGAGCATACACACTAGCATCCTTTTCACAATTCCTTTTTAATATAAATATTCTCTATGATATTTATTAACTTAATAATTTTCTCATGTTTTCAATACAGGACACGTTACAAAACTAAAGGAATTCTCTTCTCTTTTTTTTTTTTTTTTTTTCTTTTTTTCTTTTGTGTGTGTGTGTGTGTGTTTTTTCTTTTTTTCTTGTGTGTGTGTGTGTGTGTTTTAAGAATGTGGAAGGTTTTGAAAACTAAACACAACCCCCCCCCCCCCCCCCCAACACACACACACACACAAATAATAATAATAATAAGAATAAAAATAAATAAATAAATAAACCATTTATCTTAAAAATCCCCAACAATACAATCTAGTATAAGTTAGTGGTATGCTACAATTTTTACTGCAATGTTTCCCTTAACCTTGGGCTCTTGGCATTTTTGTGTGTACAATGTACATTTTACATAACAAAAATTAAGTAGATTTGATAATAAGAGAAGTCTATTTTATTAACAAACAAATTAATAAAAAAATATGATTTAAAAATATATTATAAAATACAAATATGATAAAATTATGTGATTATAATTATCAAATAATTCTAATATTTTTCATAAATCATACACACACATGGGCCTAAAAAATGAATGAGCCTAATTATTAAAATAAAAAAGACAAATTACCAAGAAGTCTTTTTGAAAAACGTGTAACCTATTTAATCCCATAACTTTTTATTTATTTATACTCAAAAGTCTTATAATGTTTTTCTTCTTTTCTGCCTCTTTTGCTCTTTGTGATTTTCGACGATCGTCGACGGACAACTACATCTTACTTCTTCTTTTTCTCTTTCTGATATATAATTACCGGCGACCGGTGACCAATGACTACTATCGATTGGGGTTCACCGGCAACCACTGACCGCCGACTCCTTACTTCACCCTCACTGACGGTGAAGAAGATATGTTTCCGATGAAGAAGATGAGTAGATCTGATGTAGATCTACATCCGGCTAGATCTGAACAAAAAAAAATTTGTTAGAGTACAATCCTCTTTCTATACCTGCCTCTTTCCTTCGATCTCCTAATTTTTGTACATTTTCTCTGTCATACACTTTTCTTTTTTCTGTTTTAATAGAGAAAATTTTCAAATTCTGACCGAGTTGTTTTTGAGTTTTAGTTATAGGCAGTGAAAATTGTAAAATTTTGCAGTTTCAATTTTTTTTAGTACTAGAATGAATCATGGTTTAAAACTGCAAAATTTTTCAGATTCATAGCATTCTTTAAAACTATAAAATTTTATAGTTTCATAACACGTCTTGCAATTTAATTAATAAGGTAATAGATTTTTGCTTTGAAACTGTAACATTTTATAGTTTCAAAACTTACTTTTCAGTTTGATCAATATTTGAGATTATTTGCTTAAACCTTACAAAAATTGAAAAATAATTTTCCCCACTATTGTTGTTTTTTGTTGTTACATTTTTTTTTCTTTTAGTTTATTAATATTTAGCACATTTTGTTATTTTTTTCGCTCTAATTTCTCCATTTATTCTCTTTTTTTTTTCTGACAATATTTTGGACATTCCGGTGAGTTTCCAATGATGTTCTTAATGTCCAGCGAACGTTCTGGACATTCCGGTGAGTTTCCAATGATGTTCTTAACGTCTAGCGAACGTTCTGGACATTCCGGCAACTTCCATTGACGTTCATAACACTCCAGTAAACTTCCGGCAATACTTTGGCAACTTTTCGGCGATACTCTGACAACTTTCCGGTGATGTTGAATATTTCAGCGAGTCATTGATGACCGTTTGACGGAAGTCCGACGGTAGTGTGATGTAACAGCATTTGTAAATAAAAATAAAAATAAAAAAGAATTTTTTAGTAACAATTAAAAATATATAAGACTAATTGGTACAAGTGTTTTGTTTTGAAATTATATGAATTTTGAATCTTATATATGAGACTTATTGATAAGTTTCCCAAATGAAAATCATTTAACTGGCCATTAAGTAATCTAAAGAAAAACCCTTGCTTTTGTAATAAACCTTCATGCAATAAATGTTTATACGGTCTTTCGTTTAGGGATTTAGTGAGTGGTTTTTTTTGGGAAGGAAAAAAAAAGTAATTAAAATGTAAATAAAATAGATGTGAAATACCTTTCACCCTTTCTTCATTTCCTTTTCAAATTCTTATTCAAATTTATGAACTAAATACAATCTTAGCATATGAAATATATTTGCAGTTAGGTGAATAGTTTGGCAGTATGTCCAAATCATGTTGAGAAAGATTAATTTTCAAGAAAGTTCCAGCGAATGAATCTGATTGAAAAGAAACGAAATCCTAGTTAGAGAACTTAAAGACACTTTAAAATACATTGGTCTTTAAAATATGTGTTTCTTGTAATTTAGCCTTAGTTTGATTTTTATGTTGGGACTAAATAAGTACGTGAGGACAAAAAAAAAAGTCACAAAATCACAAAATGACAAAACACTTGACTTAGAATGTAAAATTATCAAACTAACTCATATACAAATAAAAAGTCAAAAAAGCATCATTTCCAAATTGAGGACAATTTTGTCATTCTAATGCAAAAAAGCCAAAAAAGTTAAACAAGAAAACCAAACAAATAAAAAAGTCTCAGACTAAAAAAGCTAAAAAAGTCAAAAAGTCAACATTGCCAAACGACCCCTAAGTCATTCAAGTTTTAATTTTGTTAATTTCATCTTTAAAGTTTTCAATTTGAATCAATTTAATGCAATTCCAAACGGACGGTTTAAATTGTTAACGAAATAAAATACACACATGATCCTTAAAGCATGGGTTTTGTGTTACTTTAGTCTCTAAAGTTTTTAATTTTGTCAATTTGATCCTAAAAACTTGGTAAAAAAATGAAATATAATGTTATTGAAGAATGAAATTGTTAAAATTGATACTTTATGGATCAAAATAATACAAAACACATACTTTAATGACTATATGTGTATTTTATTACCATTTCATTAAAGATTTAAATAGTTGTTTAGAATTGGACCAATTTGACTAATATTGATAACTTTGAACATTAAAATGACGAAATTAAAATTTAAGAGATTAAAATGACAAAAAATTGCATATATGGGTGGCCAAGATTTATTTAAAAATGAGTCCTAGTGATGAATTGTGTAAAATTTTATTCATTTTTATATTTTGTGTTCTATTTTGTATTCAATTTAGGTGTTCGTTGTAGAAATTATCGAATTTTCTTGCAATTTCTAAACCAGGAAAAACTCGTGGACGAGGTTTCCTAGAAATCACTTGTAAAGATAGGTTTTCTTTAGTTTTGAGATTCTGTTTTTTAATTTCTTTTAAAAAAAATTAAACATTAATTTCACGAAAATAATAATGAATAACAAAATTCATAATTTTCATATGGTTTTACTTTTTTTGGGCAGAAAATAATTTCTAAAATTTAAAAATATATTTTCAGTATTTTCAAATAAAAAAAAGTCAGAAAATTTATTATGAAATTGAAACCAAACCTCATCTTTTATGATGATTGTGTAAAATTTTATTCATTTTTATATTTTGTGTTCTATTTTGTATTCAATTTAGGTGTTCGTTGTAGAAATTATCGAATTTTCTTGCAATTTCTAAACCAGGAAAAACTCGTGGACGAAGTTTCCTAGAAATCACTTGTAAAGATAGGTTTTCTTTAGTTTTGAGATTCTGTTTTTTAATTTATTTTTAAAAAAAATTAAACATTAATTTCACGAAAATAATAATAAATAACAAAATTCATAATTTTCATATGGTTTTACTTTTTTTGGGCAGAAAATAATTTCTAAAATTTAAAAATATCATTTCAGTATTTTCAAACAAAAAAAAGTCAGAAAATTTATTATGAAATTGAAACCAAACCTCATCTTTGAAAGCTAAACAACTTGTTAGGTTTGAATTTTCAAATAGTTTTATTTTTTATTTTTTAAATTTAAAAGGCAGTTTGGTTAATAAAATGAAGAAATTAAAAAAATTTAAAACTTATCATTTTCATGCAATTATTTTATTTTATTTTTTGGGACGAAAATAATTTTTAAATTTTTTAAAAATATCTTTTTCTTTTTATTTTTGTCAAGTTAATTTCTATTTTTAAAACAATAATACTACAAACCTACCTTTATCAACTCAAAATTTACTCAGAAAAACAAATCAATGACTCAGATTCATTTCATATGTGGACCCCACACTTCATCAATTCAATCTCCACCACACAAACACATTCGGGTAAGTTTGGGGTCTGTAAGGGTGGGTTCCTAGCATTTAAAAAAAAAAAAAAATAGATAACGGATTTTGAAAACAAAAGCAAACCAAATGAAATAGTTTTTTGTTTTTGTTTTTTTAATTGAAACAGGATGAAATAATCAAGTCACTAAAAACTGATGAATTTCAACATCACAAGTATTGCAAAGATAAGCATTACACTGAACTTCTGTGACAGTTTTCAACTGAATTCTCCTTTCAATCATGCTAACTTTTCAATGCTAATTTTATGCAATTGTTTTTTTCATTGATTAATGCATGTTCTAAAATGGAAGTTCATTCATTTTCTTTTAGTTCAGCAGTCATAAAATAAAATAAAATAAAAATAAATATATACAGACAGACCCTAGTTGGCTATTTCAAAAAACCATTAGGATAAGTTGTCTTAAAGCAAAGATCATCAATAGCATAGCCACCAATTCTCAAATCTCTTTGTCCTTTGTCCTAATGTATTCGCAATCACAGTCCCATAATGTGATAAGAATCTCAAGACATAAGAATCTTAACACAGTCGTATAGTTAGAAAGTGCATTGAGACAGAAATTCAAGCCTAATAGCATACTCGAAAGAAAGAAGTAGATAATGCAAGGTAGACAATACATGTGATATTTATAGTAACAATAACACAAATATTTATAGATTCACTACAAAGGGAGTTCAGCAAATTCAAGAATTTTTTCCAACAGAAACAAAATTTCTACTAGGACTTGTAACATAGTGAGGGGGGAAAGTAGGAGCAAAGCTATACTGACACCATACTGGTGTTCTTTTAAATGAAACCTCTATACATGAGAAGCCTTGCATATTTTGACTTTTTGACTTATTTAGTCAAAAAGTAACTTTTTCAACTGCATCCCATATACCGAGTTGTTTACAAAGCCATGCTCAAAATTATAATGCTTTGTACAGAGCAGATGTAGAAACAAGTTGAAGTAATACTCCTCCTATCGTCCGCCCAACTCTGTAATGGTCAGATCATTAGCAGTACTAGAAGTATGTCGACTTGACGATGATTCATTCTTTATGGAAAAGCTTTCCACACAAAAACCTGGTTCTTTAGGTTGGGATAGCTCTGCGCTTTCATTACTTAACATAAATACCACGGATGACATTGTTGGCCGGTCTTCTGTACGTTGTTGGACACATAAAAGGCCCACTTGAATACATCTTACCACTTCTTTTGCCGAAAATGAGCCCTCCAATTCTTTATCCATTAGTTTCAAAGGACTCTCTTCATTCCACAGTTTCCATGCCTAGACAAATTTGAATTCAGTCTCTTTTAGTAATAGCATTGGAAGCTTAAAAGATAGAAATTTTAGCTTTAAAAAGGGGGTGCAATTGCATTCAATGTTGTACTTACATGCCCTATAAGATTGAGGTCATGTTCATGGTGATAAAATCCCCAATTCTTCTTGCCACTAATTATCTCCAACACTAAAACACCAAAGCTAAAGACATCTGACTTCACCGAAAAATGACCACTCATTGCATATTCTGGAGACATATAACCACTACATGCCAAAATAATTAGTCTAACATTAGTAAATAAATAGACATATTTAAAAACATATATTTTTTTTTTCTAATGTATGCACTAAGATCACTTACTATGTACCCATTACTCTCTTTGTCTTTTCCTCTATCTGCTCTCCTCCAAAAATTCTTGCTATGCCAAAGTCAGAAATTTTGGGGTCCATGTCGTTGTCTAGTAAAATGTTACTTGCTTTGAGATCCCTGTGAATGATTCTCAATCTTGAGTCCTCGTGAAGATAAAGTAGTCCTCGTGCAATTCCAATAATGATGTTGAAGCGCTTTTTCCAAGGTAGCAGTTTTCTTCTAGTTTGATCTGGACATGACAACAGCAAAGTCTAATTAAAACTGTTTTTGGTCAATACCTCATCGCAATTAATGTTTTCTGCAATAACCAAACAAGGAAAATTGATGTCCTTTGCATTTTCATTTCATTTCCCTCACCAAACCCATGAATCAAACAAAAACTTGGTAGATTTTGGCAATAATGAGATTTAGATAAAAAATTACCGAATATGAAGTTGTCCAGGCTTTTGTTCTGTAGGAACTCATAAATTAGCATCCTTTCTTCTCCTTGAATGCAACATCCCAGGAGCCTAACAAGGTTGCGGTGTTGAAGTTTTGCAATCAAAATAACTTCGTTCTTAAACTCCTTGATGCCTTGACCAGAACTCTGCGAGAGCCTCTTCACTGCTATTTCTTGTCCATTAGACAACTCACCCTACAAATTATTATGCAAACCGGGAAGGTTTTTCATTGGAAATTGCATAGGATATAAAGCAAGAAAAAAGAGAAACAATACTAATTGATTTTTTAGCTTAAAAAATGTAGTATAATGAAGAATTACCTTATAAACAGAACCAAAACCACCTTCGCCTATCTTATTTCCGGAAGAAAATTTGTCAGTTGCAGCAAAAACCGTACTCAGATCAAAAGTTGGTAATTCAAGTTCATCACCCTGATTTCCTTTTTCAGAATCTTTGTAGACACTATTTTCCTGTCGGGCTGTTGCATAGGGGAATTAGTCGGACAAAGAAAAGAAAATGGCAATAGTTTAATATCCCAACAAATAAGAAACCAGTGAAACCAAATGATGTTTCAGAAAATTGAAATGTAAAAATGTGTCTAGCTCAGTGATCTCTATGGTATGATTGAGGATGGAATAACAAAAAGGCACTATAAAGGTTTTTTTTTTCTTCTTCTTGTTTTTTTTCATCAAGATGTCACTCAATAATCAGCTGGATGCAAGAGACTTGAGCTGTTAGATCAAGAAAAAAAAAAAAATGATGGTAAAAATGGTAGAGCTGTTTTACCTTTAATTGTTGCCTTCCTCAATTGACAAATATAAAAGCCAGTCAAAGCAGAGACAATCATCCCAACAACAGTAGCTAACACGACGATGATGATAGATGCCATTTTCCTTTTCCTCTTAGCACTACTACCAGCACTTGTTTCTGGCCACTCAACAAAGTTGATAAGAAAGGTTATTATGTTTCATGGTTTTCTTGCACTACATTTTCATGCTCACTTTAATATTTTCACTAATGGATCTTTTGATATGTCGCCATAAAATTGAAAATCACAGCATAGAAGTGGTCCCAAGCAGAAGGAAAAATTCTAACAAGCTATTTTAGAGAAGTCCAACAGGATTAAGACATCACCTAATAGGGAAAATTCAAACCATCAATTATATGGAAAATTCACACCAATACACTTTCTGTGAGCTTAAGGTCTAAAATGCCGGCCATAACCCCAGCTGCCAGTAAATTAGGCTCAATATGACTATGGTTAACCCATTTCTTGTGCAGCATAGACATAGCAAACATGTGGAGGTGCCTATCATGATGATATGTGTCAATGTTTTGTCCGGAAATGATTAACCATCGAGTCATACCACCAAGTCATTCCATGTGGTCATATAAGGTCCATATACATGGTATAACTCACTGGCGTCTCTTGCATCACAGTTTTTTCTTCCACACCCTTTTGTGCGGTTTAATTCAAGTTACCCTTCAATCGATGTTTCTTCTTCATTTGCTATCACTTTCACTACCCCACCAATAATACACTGTCAAGCTCTGTTTTTGGATCTTGGATGTTTGGTTCAGTTTTCACATTTTTTTTTTTCAAAAATACCAAAACTAATTTGGGGAAAAAAATTGAAAAAGTAAAAAAATCATCATTTATATTTTATTTTTATTTTTATTTTTTTTAAAAAAAATTTAGAAAACAGATTTCCACAAACTCCTTCCATTTTTATTTTCCTTCCACAAAATCCCTCTGAAAATCCGAGTTCCGAACATAGCCTCAAACAACCACCAACACCACTACCACTGCCTAAAAACCAAACCTAACATAACAAACCAAAATGAGAATATGTGAATATACAATAACTCATATAATTCAAGCCAAAAGCAAGAACTGCACATTCAGTTTCATTGAACATATATATAGAGTGAAAACTAAAAACTGTGAAACCAGACTTAGCATTCAAACAAATGATCAATATAATCAAACAAATCTCCAAAAAAAATTTAAAATTAAAAACCATAGCTCCAATTTAATACAGGTACATCAATCAAACAATCAAACAAACAACCTAAATGCAAACCCAATAAATACCACATTGGAAGTCCTCAAAAGCAAAATTAAAAAGTTTATTTTGAATTGTAGAACCATAAACTACCCAATTTATCAATCAATACCCTCAACATATATATATATATATATATAACAAACATATAAAAAACTCCATATAATTATGTGAACCTATACTTATAGAAAGAAGCAGCAAGGCAGAAGAAGGAAACCCACCACAGAAAGTGCTGTATTTATGGCAACAAAGAAATGAACATCATCATCATAGACCCTTGAGCTTCACTAGAGGGTTTCCAATGGTGAAAGGTTAGATATGAAAACCCAGTTGTGTGAGAGATATGTGGGTGGTTGGAGAGTGGTGGTGAAGGGGTGGTGGATATCCCAGGAAGTGGAGCTTGTGGAGAAAGGAGCGCCAAAGGGTAGAAGAAAACACAACAGATTATTATAAAAATAAATAAATAATAAATAAATAAAACATAGAAAAGTAGGTAGAATGGAAAATAGACAGCCGCTGGACAGTCAAGATTAGTCTGCTGTGATGATAACATTGCGATTATTAGTGACAATGATTAAGATTGTTATATGTTAAAAATTATATAAAAAGAATTAATCAATCTTCAATGTTCACTGAGTGATGATTAACAAAGACTAATAAAAAAAAATAGGAAGCAAGTTCTATCGTAGTCACTGAATTGTTTTGTTTGGATTTATGAGAGTCCTCATAAATTCCGATGCTGTTATCTGTTCATTTTGTAATTCTTTATATGTAGATCATTTAAAAAATAAATAAATAAATTGATAAAATATTTGTATTTAAGTAATTTTGTTAAGGTTAGGTTTGGTATTTCTTAAAAAAAATCAAAAAATTACTATCCTATTTAAGTCACATCATCTTATTTAAGTCACATCACCCCTCTACCACATCACTTCAAAACCCAATTCATATTTTATGAAAATTCAAAAAGTGCACTTATTTAAAGCATTCCAAACAAATATGCCACACAAAAAATAATAAATGAACAACAAGTAT
This sequence comes from Camellia lanceoleosa, assembly GCA_025200525.1. Taxonomy (NCBI): domain Eukaryota; kingdom Viridiplantae; phylum Streptophyta; class Magnoliopsida; order Ericales; family Theaceae; genus Camellia; species Camellia lanceoleosa. The sequence continues at coordinate 124,196,209 of CM045765.1, forward strand.
GATTGTAAAATAGATCATCGATTTTTTTTACAGACAAAACTAATAAAATTATGTAGTTGTGATTATCACATTAGGGATTATTTGGAAAGTGTTAAATTAGTATATTTTTTGAATTTTTATGAAGAAATGTGAAATATGGGTTGAGTTTGAAGTGATATGGTAGAGAAACTCAAATAAGAAGTGATGTGACCCAAATAAGATGATTGTGACTCAAATAAAATGATATGCTATTTTAGCACATGCCAAACAACTACTTAATTTGATTTTTTTTATAAGGTCCTAATAATAAGGCTATCAATAAGACACATAATGTCAAAATATTTATAATGCAATACACTCTTCACATATCTCAAAATAGTTTTACATATTTTAATACATTTTTTTTAATAAATTTTAATACACTTTTTATATATTTTAATAAATTTTTTTAATATATTTTTCAACACTAACTAGAGGTTACAAAATAAAATAATCGAATTATTAAAATAGGACTCGTGCACACTCCGGTCCTAAACACTTTGATTCAATGCACAGTCGACTTGAGAAAATCTGAACTTCATAAAAATTATAATAAAATATATGAAACGATAAAGGGTAGAATTGTATTTGCAACTTTCCAATCAAATCCTTCAATCACGGAGTCTATTTTTTATTTTTATATTACATTTCATTCATTATGTATATAATTAGAAAATGTTAAAAGACAGCCTATATATGGCTGTCATTAATGATAAAGAAATATGTAAAAAAATATATTAAAATGGACAAAATATATATGTAAAAATATATAAAATTATTTTGAAATATTTAAAAAGTATATTAAAATAATAAATTTATAGACTTTTCAGTTATATATGTTTCAAAAATTATTAAATGTTATGTAAAACCTATTTAATAAGTCATATTAAATTGTGAAATAATGAGAAAAAGAGAAATTCTATTTTTTTTTTTGTTTTAAAAGATCGGGAAGATATCTTCATTGCAAAACGATAAAACATTAGATCAATCTGATACAAATGTATCATAAGATCTCAAAATGATATAAAAGCCTCCATAGAAGGAAGGATCCAAGCCTCCATAGAGGAGAAGAAAAGGTCCCCCACAAGAGAGGAAAACAAACCTCCATACAGGAAAGATTATTTCATCAACAAATCAAAACAGAAAAAAAAAAAAAAAATCAAATCCAAGTTGCCACCGAACTCATCCAAAACTTCACTACTCTGCAACCTTTAACTTGGAATCTAATGACCCCACATCTGCTGGTCAAGATAGAACATTGAGGTTGAAGTGGTCGTCAAGCGTAAAACAAATGCGTTATTATCTAGCATCAACTTTCGGACTATGAGAAGATCTAAAGCTAGATCTTAAAGTTTTGGGCTCAATGATAAAGAAGGTAAGGCGGTAATGGCCGAACTGGTAAGATAAATATTAGATCAAATCTGGAGAAGGATCGAGGAGAGGAAGAGGAAAGGGAGATCGGAAAAGTATGGAAACCACCGCCATCTCCCTCTACCCTAGGAGGCAAATCTAGAGATAAAATAAAGAGAGTTTTAGGGTTTAAGGAGGATAAATTCAAAAGAAATTCTATGTTATTAGTAACTAAATTTTAACTGGTGAACTTTATTACGACCTGTTTTAGGAAGTAGATTAAAAGTTGACTTTTTGAATTTTTTTTTTTTTTTCCTTTTAAAGACATTCAAAAAAGTAGAGAGATGATATGACTAAAAAAAATTTAAAAATTAAAAAGCTAACTTTTAACCGTATTGTCAAAATAAGCCTACATTTCTCAGTAAAAAGTTACAACGAGGTCGTGCTTACCTATACTTGGGTTGCATATTTTTTAAGAGTCTTGATTTGTGTGATCAATTTTTATGTTTTTTTCTCGAGTAAATTATAAATACACTTCTTGAAATTTACTTAAAATATAGATTGCTTATGATTTGAAAAATTACAAATACTCCTTTGTCAGAAATTTTTATTTAACAGAATTAACTAAAAAAATGAAATTCATAATTGTTCTCTTATACAATAATAAAATTATTTAAATTATTAATTGAAATATATTTTTAATATCATTAAAAATTGTTAATTGACTTAATGATTTATTAATAAAATGAGTGATTTGTTATGAAATTAAAAACCTCAGGAGTGAAATGTAATTTCTAGAATTATAGAGGGTGATTTGTATTTTAATCAAATATCAAAAGTTGTATTTGTAATTTATCATGGGTGTTATTCATTGTATCAAGTTATTTATTTGTTCTCATTATGAATTATTTCTCATGATAGTTATTGGTCTTCTAATATGTGTTGTAGAAATATGATTTTCATATTTATAATTTGTAACTATCGTGTTATTAATTGGCTACAAAATAAATAAATAATGGTCGTAGATTGACGCACTACCATTTGATAAAGAATGTGTTATTAGGGGTGTAAATTCGGCCCGGTTCGCCCCACAAACTATAAAATTAGGCCCAAGTCCAGGCTCAGGATATTTAGGCCTTGAACAAGCCAGTGAGCCTGGGTTTGGGCCTGGATAAGGCTTGAACATTTTATTTTATTTTTTTCCATAAAAAATGGCATTGAGCCTCGGGTGGGTAGGGCCTCGGGACGGGCTTTGAATGGACCTTGAGCGGACTGATAGGTTGGGCCAAATGGGGTCAGGTCGTGCTTCAAAATGATGATCCAAGCCGAAGCCCAGGTTCCCAAGCCGGGCTCGAGCACGAGCCTATTCAGACTGGGCCCACCCCAGCCCCTAGACAAGTTTCGAGCCACCCACAAGACGCGGACCATTTTTACGCTTCTACGTGTTATGGTTAAAAGATCTACATATCAATGATCAAGACTCTCTTGTTTTGACATAATTTGACATTTGACCATAATTAATGAAGATCATCTGATCGAGTTTAATACAATTTATGTAAATTGTTCATAACTTTTTTTTTATTATTTTAAATTATATGTTAAAATATTGAGTAAGAATAACGATATGTACTATATGCAAATTACGACATTTATAGGGTTAATTATTACAAATGTCGTAACTAAATCATTTTAAGCCAAATATTGAAAAGACATGAGTCATAACCAAATACCATAAACGGTTTAACTAAATGTATAACCAATTCATAACCAACACCAAGATCATAATTGGATCATATGATACACACCCCAAAAATGTGTGTATTATAGAATTTTCCTAAAATATTTAGTACAATTTTTACTTATATCTTATAAGATAAAAATAATTTAAATAAAAAGTAAACTTAATCGGGGAATTTAGCCAAAAGTCCCATCCTAAAAAAATATGTATCGGAAAATTCTATGAATTTTCTTGTAGACTATTAAGTCACATTGGATTTGAAAATATACACCGTGATATCCTTTTACTTTATTTTCTAGAGATTTCAAATGTGTGTATGCTTTATTTGTACATTATTGTCTTATTAAATTTTTGTCAAATGTATCATTCTTAGAATGTGATAATGTGACATAATTTTAATGTGTACATTATTGTGGGGACATATTTTGTGAATGACAACACGTGGCCAAGGTGACGCCAAAGTGTCAGCCGAGGTACCACGTGTCTTGGTCCTGGCGCCGAGGTTATCTGCGGAGGTACCGGAATCCGAGATGAACGAATAAGAGACAAAAGTCCTAGAACTGGAGAGTACCTCAGTGTGGATAACGATAAAGCTCTTAGGGAGTTTATCTCTATCTAGCTGGGAGTCCTAGATGAGCATTGAGCCATAGTCCATTGAAGCTAGGCTTCTACAGGGATTAGGTTAGTGTTGGCTATAAAAGTAAGGCACTCTCGTAAGTCTAAGGTACACTCTTTGTATCCTGGTTAGTGAGTTAAGCACTATTTGCTATCTTTGAGAGATAACTGAGTACTGACTTGATCGTCGAAGTACATCCGGGTGGACAAACCACCACCGGAGTCTTATCTTTTCTGTGACAGGTTGTTGGGGTGTGATCTATTCTGCCTATGCTCTCCTACTGAGTTCCTGTTTAGCAGTGTGATCAGAAATCAACGCCCACAATTTGGCGCCGTCTGTGGGAAACATAAAGAGAATAGATGGCCAACGACGGACAGAAAGAAAAGATTGGGGGCGACATTCCTAATGGGAGTGGTAAAAACGCCGATCCTAACATTGAGGAGAACAACTGTAATAAAGAACCTCGGGATAAGAATCTCGAAGAAAATGACATCGGCCAAGAGGGAGATGCACCGAAGAAAGCATGTCAAGGCGGGTATTACAACGAAAGCAACCTCTAGGTACGAAAAGATAGATGCCTGAGGAGGGATGGCGAGATGAAGGGAATGACAAACAAGTTGGTAGACCTACAATCGGTTGTCAACTTCATGATGCAGAACTACATTATGCAGCCACCGTTTCTATTGAAAGGCACGCTGATTCCAGCGGCCAAAAACGATGTCCAGAAGAGAACAAAAAGCAATCCTTGTAGTCCTTCAGCATAACAGGGCAAAGGAGCATTCGCATCAATCCTTGCAGTCTCCTAGCATAACAGGGCAAAGGAGCATTCGCATCAGCCTTCATGAGAGGTCGGGCGAAGAAAATCGATGAGAGGAGAGTCTCATAAGACATATCGTGCCAAGGAAACTTACGTCAAGGAACATCGGCATGTTCAAAGGAAAGAGCTTTAGTTTGACATGATGGATGAAGGGAGGTCCAAGAGGACTCATAACGACATTGGGAGCAGCGCACCAAAAAGGCTGAAATCTGTTGACAACCGAGCTCCTGGATAGACTAAGGAGGATTTGAGGGATTACCTCCAAAGGAAGCGACAAGATGCCGAGGTAACATCTCTGATCAAGTCGAGAACGCTGTTCTCAGTAGTATTAGATAAGTTTGAGGCCCCGAAAAGGTTTCACATGCCAAGATTCCAAATATACGACGGTAAGTCCGATCCTAACTTTCACGTCGGCTTATATTTGAACTCAATGGCACTGTATACCGGGAACGAACCGTTGCTCTATAAGGTGTTCCTCTCATCCTTTGGAGAAATCACATCAGATTGGTTTCACAAGTTGTCGAAATGAACTATGAAAAGTTGGGAAGGCCTGGCCGAGATGTTTGTGGCCAAGTTTGTTACAAACAAACTGCAGCCGTTGAAGGTAGACTTCTTGATAGCTCTAAGAATTGGCGAGGATGAAAGCCTCAGGGCTTATGCCAAAAGGTATTTTGAGGTGTTTAACTGAATACCACGGTGTAACCAAGAGTTGGCAGTCGTATCTTTTAAGAACGGCCTGAACGATGACTGCTTACTTCGAAAGTCACTGGCAAAGACGTTGCTAAAAAGTATAGAGGAACTCATGGCCAGGATCGAGAAATATGCGAGAGTTGAAGAAGACATGCCAAGGACAAGGGTGTCAAAACAAGAAAAGAGAAACGGCTCGCCGAAGAGAAGCCAAAGTAATATTGGATATAACAGACAAGAGACAAGACTGAGGGTTGCACAGGTAATCACCACCGTATTCTGGATTCCGGTTTATAAAGTTCTGGAAAGAGTCAGAAACCAGCCATATTATAGAGTGCCAGAAAAGATTCCTGGCAAATTCATGGGAAGAAGCCTGGAAAAGCACTATGCTTACCACAATGAAGATGAACACCTGACACAAGGTTTTAGAGCCCTAAAAGCACATTTGGAAGATCTGGTAAGACAATGTCACTTAAGGGACCTAGTAGATAAGCAACCAAGGCTGCTCCAGGCACCGACAGCACCACCTCCACCAGCACCGCAACCACTAGTAGACGGACCTCGAGTGATCAACGTGATTCACTCAAAGGTCAATGAAAAGGAGGTACGTGGGGAGACTCAGAGGGTAAAACACTTACAACATGTGTATCAGGTCCAACAAAAGAGGCCTAGGACAGATAAGTACCAGGGACCAATGGTGTCCTTTACTGAAGCCAACCTAGACATGGCGCAGCATCTGCACAACGATGCTCTGGTGGTATCCCTCAAGATTGGAGAATGCCATGTAAGGCACATTATGATTGATCAAATGTTACAAGGAGCTCGGCCTTCACCAAGATGACCTGAAGCAGTCTAACAGTCCAATGGTCAGGTTCAATGGAATGCTGACATGGTCCATGGGAGCAATAAGTTTGGAGGTGTAGGCAGGCATCAAGAAGGTAAGTACAGAGTTCACAGTAATTGACACCCTCTCCCCTTACAATGTTATCTTAGGGAGGCCATGGTTGCACGCAATGAGGCCTGTTCCCTTAACACTGCACTAGCTATTGCAGTTCCCAACAGAGCATGGAATTACAAAAGTCAGAGGGGATCAGGTGCAGGCAAAGAATTGCTCTTTGGCAGCAATGAAATCCACCTGCAACATACAAGAAGCAGAAACAGTAGAGATTAAGGACGAGGACATAGAGGTCCTGGATAACGTCGGCAAAGAGCCGACCGACAAAAGCGATGAAGCCTTGAAGAAAATTTTGGTCCAGTAAGGGGATGAAGAGCGATTCTTCCTCCTTAGCTCAGGCTTGGCCGAGAAGGAGAAAAGAGAGTTAGAAGCATTCTAGCAAGCAAACATAGAAGTGTTTGCCTGGACGCCATACAAGATGCCTGGCATTGATCCCGAGATTACTTGTCACAGACTAAATGTAGACAGGTCGGTCAAACCTGTCATTCAACGAGTAAGGAGGCCAACATTGGTCCATATGGAGGTAGTCGAAGAAGAAATTGATAAGTTGTTAGAGGCCAGAGCCATTCGCAAGGCAAATTACCCCACTTGGTTGTCAAACACAGTTGTTGTGAAAAAGAAGAATATGAAGTGGAGAGTCTACATGGACTTCACTAACCTGAATAAGGCTTGTCCTAAAGATAGTTTCCCACTTCCCAAGATCGATCAATTAGTGGATGCCATTTCAGGGCATGGAAGGATGAGCTTCTTGGACGCTTACAAGGGGTACCATCCGATAGCAATGTACCCCCCTGATGAGGAGAAGACTGCATTTATCACCCCAAAAGGGCTGTATTGCTACAGAGTGATGCCTTTCAGGGTTGAAAAATACAAGAGCAACCTACTAGAGGTTGGTGACCAACATGTTCAAACATCTTATTGGCAAAATAGTGGAAGTATACATTCGTGAAGACCAAAGAACCTAAGAATCATCTGGTTGACTTGAAGGCAGTTTTTAACATCCTTAGAACATATTGGTTCTGACTCAATGCTTCGAAATGTACATTTGGAGTTGGGTCTGGTAAGTTCTTGGGATACTTGGTTACTAGAAAGGGCATTGAGGCAAGTCCAGATCAAATCAAATCCTAGACTTGAAAAGCCCAACGTCGGCAAAACACCTGCAGAACAGGAAGGGCCACAGCCCTCAATAGGTTTATAAGTAGAAATTCAAATAAATGTAAACCATTTTTCAGTTTATTAAAGAAGGCCACAGATTTTTTGTGGACAGATGAGTGTGAAGTCGCCTTGGCCGACTTGAAGAAGTACCTGACAACAGCTCAAGTTCTGTCAAATCCAGTACCTGGAGAGGAGCTATTCTTATACTTGGTGGTTTTGGAGCATGCAGTGAGTGCAGTGGTAATCAGAAAAGAGAAGAGAGAACAAAAGGCAGTATACTATGTGAGTAAAACCCTAACAGGTGTAGAGACCAGGTATTTACCCCTGGAGAAATTGACATTGGCCTTAATGATGGCCTCTAAGAAGTTGAACCATTATTTCCAAGCCTACAAGATTGTGGTATTGACTGAGCATCCTTTGAAGTCCTTACTACAATAAGGAGATCTGACGGGCAACGTAGCCAGATGGGCAGTAGTATTGGGCCAATACGACTTGAAATTTAGGCCTAGAACAACAATTACAGGCCAGGTTTTGGGCGACTTCGTGGTCGAGTTCACACCTGGAGCCATCCCACGTCGGGCTCCGGTGAGCCATGGCTTAGAATGTCCAAAGGAACAAGAAGAGACCCAATTGGGAATGAAAAACCCCACAGCAGAGCAGAAAGAAAAAAGAGAAACTCAAGCCCTTTAATATTTACATCGGTAACTTCTTCCACCCGTTTATTGATGGGAGTTCAAACTGTCAAGGAGCGGGGCAGAAGTGGTGTTGGTATCTCTAGATGGACGAATGTTAGAGAAATCTATACGTTTGGGGTTCAAAGCCTCAAACAATGAAGCAAAATATGAAGCACTGATCGCAAGATTGAAGTTGACAGCAGCAATAGAAGCTAGCGAGGTGGCAGTCTTCTGTGACGCCCAGCTCATTGTGAACCAGGCAATAGGTGAATATGCAACCCGAGATGAAAGAATGATAGCCTATGTCAAAAAGGTTGTTAGACTGTTAGCCTTGTTTTAGAATCGTTGACTACAGCAGGTTAACCGAGATGACAATAGCCATGCCGATGCCTTGGCTAACCTGGCTAGTGCAATGAAATCAAGGGAGGCAAGGACAATAATGGTTGACTATTTGTCAGGCCCAAGTGTGGAACCACTGATCACAGAGTACAAAGCAATATGTGTGGAGATGGACCCAAGTTGGATGGATGCATTGGTAATGTTCCTTAGAGATGGGAAGCTGCCAGATGATCGCAAAGAAACACATAAGACTAGACTGAAGTCAGCTAGGTTTAGCCTGACAGCAGAAGGACATCTCTACAGAAGGTCTTTTTCTGGTCCCCTTTTAAGATGTGTGCATCGCTCCCAAGTTGAAGACTTATTGTATAAAATACATGAAGGAGTATGTGAAAGCCATACTGGGGGCAGATCACTTGTCCATAGGGCTATTACTTAGGGGTACTAGTGGCCCTACATGCAAAAGGATGTTGAAGCCTATGTCAAAAAATGCGAGAAGTGTCCAAGGTTCGCACCTTTGATACATCAACCAACAGCAGATTTGAACCTAGTATCCAACCCTTGGCCATTTGCCCAGTAGGGCATGGATCTGGTTGGACAACTAACCCAAGCAATTGGACAAAGGAAGTTTCTGCTAGTAGCAACTGATTATTTCACAAAGTGGGTAGAAGCTGAACCCCTTATAAAGATTCGGGATATTGATGTAAAGAACTTCGTATGGAAGAACATGATCATCAGGTTTGGGATCCTAAGGGCAATAATAGCAGACAATGATACACAATTTGACAATAAGCAAATCAAAAACTTCTGTACAAAGTACAAAATCAAGAACTATTACTTTACTCCAAGTTTCCCTCAGAATAATGGTCAGGTAGAAGCATCAAATAAGACTATCTTAGATGGGATCAAAAGGAGGCTGGTGGCAGCAAAGGGAAAATGGATGGAAGAGTTGCCCAATGTACTTTGGGTATATCGGACCAATATACTTTGGGCATATCCCCATTTGCCATGGCTTATGGCACAGAAGCAGTCATCCCACTAGAAGTCGGCATCCCAGGGATCAGAACCTAGGAAGTAGAGAATGGGACTAACGAGGCACTCCTAGCCCGAGATTTAGACCTACTGGAAGAAAGAAGAGAGAAAGTAGCAATTCGGCTAGGGGCATACCAGCAGCAGCTTGCTAGAGCTTACAATAAGAAGGTCAACCCAAGAGAGTTTCAAGTTGGAGACCTCGTCCCGAGAAAGGTCGTTGGCAACAAAAAAGATGCCAAATAAAGAAAACTTGACCCAAATTGGGAGGGGCCTTATAGAATTATCCCGGTCACCAACACTGAGGCATATCGACTTGAAGACAGTGATAGCAAAGAGTTACCAAGACCCTAGAACACTTGCAACTTGAAGTTTTTCTATCATTAGATTTTTGTTTTTCGAAATTTATGTTATTAGTCGAAGTAATAATAAAATTTTAGCTTGATTTTGAAATTTATGTAATAGGACTGACCAGTCCTTTGATGATGTTTCTGATTGAAACATGACGAATAACTTAAACTTATTATATGGCAAAGTTCAATTATACTTGCATATAATAGAGTTGAAATAAGTTGGCGATGTTTCTTATTGAAACATGACGGATAACTTATACTTCTTATATGGTAGAGTTGAATTATACTTGCATATAATAGAGTTGAACTAAGTTTGTGATGTTTTTGATTAAAACATTACGAATAACTTAGACTTATTATATAACAGAGTTGAATTATATTTGCATATAATAGAGTTGTACTAAGTTGAATTGAAACTAGACATGCCATGTTGGCAGAATTAAAATTAGAATGGAACTAAGGGCATTTCAGTTAGGTTAACAAAGAAACTAAGGTTGAGAACCTTGGCTAGTCTTTGTTTGAATCTGACTTCGGCGAAAGACTATACGTGCTTAATGTGAACATAAGTGAAACTTAGGTTCACATTAAGGAGCAGAGAGCTGGAGAATAATGAATAAGCTTAAAAATTTGAAGTGTTTGGGACTTGTTGAAATTTTATGGACAAAATTTACAAGTCAGAATGGGCTTAACACTTGTTGAAATTTCAAAAAAATTTACAAGTTAGAGTTAACCGAGGTTATATTGGAAAAAGCATCCGAGATACATAATTGCCCAGATGGCCAACCAGGTTGCCATTCTTGGAAAGGGTAGAAAGAAGAAGTCTTGATAGAAGATAACATTTGAAAGTAAAAGAGCAATATTGAATAACACTTGTAAAAATATTTTGATATTTTTAAGTGTTAGCCGAGGAAAACATATATGATTTATATCTGAGGTATTATATCCCGAGTCATTATATAGCTAAGTTATACTTTGAAGGAATGCAAAAATATTCTAAGTATGGAAGCAAGAAAGACATGAAATAAAGCAATAAAACATACACGAGACAAACATGCAACACTTGGAAGAAAAGAGAAGACTTACATTCAGAAAAAAGGCACTTCGGCCTGGCAAAAGATTACTTGTTCAAAATCACAAAAAGGGTGTTTCGCCAAATTGCAAGCTAAATATTGTTCAGACAAAATAGAAGTACAAAGTAAAGATGAAATATCCTAAGTACTAGGATTGGTCTCTGATTTGTCAACCTCGGCAAGCGGTGTTGCATTCTTTTCAGCCGCTATCTCAGCGTCAATTTCTAGCAAAGTCTGATCTAGACTCCTTTCGGCGCACTGGACCTCGGTCTTAGAGGTGGTTGGTGTAATGACCCCAAAACATGTGTCATATTTATCAGTAATTAATTATGTGTTCAAACGAATTAATTGGAGAATATCTATTTGAATTAGAAAAATATCTGTTGGAATTACAACTTCGAGACTGAAATTGACGACCGTAATGGGTTCAGAAAATGAAATTGAACACGCCTATGTGATACCGGGAATTTTTAGAACCATTTGGGACATTTAATTGAGAATTGATTTCCGTCTTATTCGCTAAGCCCCGTTTGGCTTGAGTTTATGGCACAATTATATATATATGCTTTAAGATAAGGATATTGACCCATTGTTTGACTCAAAAACAAAAGAAGAAAATATCTAAGAGAGAGAGAGAAGAACATTCGGGAGAAAAGGGGAGAAGCAAAGGGAAAGAAGAGAAAGGAAGGGAAATCAAGTCAAACCCTCTTCATTTAAGTAGTTAAGGTAAGAATTTCCCTTCTAAGTTCTTGAATAAGGTTAATTCTTGCATGATCTCATGACTAATAAGTGGATTTAAAGGAAAATTATGGTTCATGGAAAGTATTATGTGTGTTTTGATCTAAGGAAGCTTGTATGTGCATGATTATAGTTTTTCATCTTGATTCAAGGTTTGATCCCTTATATGATGCATGTGGGTTTTGTTTAAGAATCATAAGTTGAGATTAAGTGATTTTCAAGTGTTTTGGGCTTTGAATTTGATGATTTTGGAAGTTGTTTTCAAGCCTTTGAGTTATGGTTTCTTGAAATGATGTTTTAAACATGTAAGTTCATAAGTTTTCAAGTGATTTTCAAAGTTACATCCCAAAAAATGAGTTTGGAAAGGTTGAAAATCGGTTTGAAGCTTGAATCTGCAACCTGGAAAACCCAGATTTTCACAATCCGCTCGAGCGGGGATTTCATGCATCCAGTATCTCTGCCTCAGTTCACAGTCCGCTCGAGCGAGGGTTTTGCCGCTCGAGCGGGGACCTATTTTCAGAAATTTCGCAAAGTTTTTCAATGCATGTTTTGGACATTCTTATTACATTTTAGGCATTCCTAAGGCTTAATTAAGTTATGTTGATGAGATTACAAGTATGTGTTTACTTTATGTGTTAAGAGATTATGCTGTAATGTTTATATTTGCAGGTCAAACCTTGAAAACCGTGCAACCGGTTTTGAAAACCCACTGTGAGTAACATTTCTGTAAAGTTATGTTGATATGCAATGTATTTGAAATGTTATATGAAATGCTATATGATACGATATGTTTTTGAAATGTGATTTTAAACCCGTGAACGAATGTCCTGATTTGTGAATCTAGTATGGCATCCATAGATAGTCCTAAGTGGACCAGTTTACGAGATCTCGGTATGTGTTTAATCGGTGTCCGGGACCGGTTATTCTAGTCGGAAGACAATATATGTTATGTTCTATGGAGTATGCTATTATGTATGTTCTGATATGAGATGAGTATGTTTATGAATAATTTGATTTATGGATATATGAAATGTTCGGAATTCGTTCACTACCCCCTTTACTTTAATGTTACTTGTTGAGCTTTAGCTCATTGTTTATATATATGTATTTATAGGTGACCACTCTGGGAGTCAAGCCTAGGCGGGGTCTTACACCGAGCCGCCATTTTGAAGCCTACCAGTGTTTTGAGTGCCTCCGAGTTGGGGCTAGTCCTGGAAGGCCGTACGAGCTTTGTTTTGGGTTGTATAGCTGTGGCGTGAGCCTATGTTTTGTATATGATCTTTTGGTTACATGTTATGTATTGTAAGTGGGTAAATTAACATTTTTGGCATGTAAATATTTGTTCATATAAATGCACAGCTCTTTGGATTATTTGTATTTAGTTTTCGCTTCCGCGAGCCTCGATTATTTATGTTTTGTACAGGAAGGCCTGTGGTAATCTAGGATTACTGGCCGGTTATGATGCCAAACTTTTAGGGGCGGGTTTGGGTTGTGACAGTTGGTTTGGGAGAGACGCCCTTAGAAACCAAGTCATCCTCCTCATCTTGAGTCAAGTCTATTTGCTCATTGAGGGTAGGAGACTTGGGATCAGTGGCAGCCTCTTCCTCCACTTCATCAGCTTCACCATCCTCGGCATCGTCTTCGTTGGCTTCATCGCCAGAGTCCTTGGGCTCTGGAGGGAAAGGCACTTGAAGCTAATTGATGTCTCGGAGGTCGGAGTCCATTGGAACAAGTAATTTGTTAAGCGCCGCCGTCCAACCAAGGTAATAACCTCGGTTGCATGCCAGGTTGACTTACTGTTTGTACTAGTCACAGACAACGACTATCCCTTCTTCATAAGCCTTTTTATCGGCCACCCTCACCTCGGCCTCCTTCGAGTCTAGGAACTCTTGAAGCTTGGCCTCTAAGTCAGCTGCCTTGGCCTTGGCAGCTTCAAGGTCGACTCTAGCGGCTGCGGCTTCGTCATTGGCCATTTTGGCTTTTTCCTCGGTCAAATCTTGAGCAGTTTTGGAAGCCTTAACCTAAACCAACAAAGCTCGATTGTTGGCCTCGGCGTGATTGAGAAAGGATAGAAGTTTGGCAACTTCCTTGGTCTTCCTTGCCAACTCCTTCCTTGTCATCTCGGTCTTGACAACGTATGAATGAGCATGCTGGATGGCCTGCAAGAAGTAAAACAAATTAGTGAAATTTGACTAAGTATCAAAAGATTACAAAAGAGTAAGAAAGAGACTTACCAAGACCGAGTGATGCATCATAAGAGCGAAGCTTTCATATTCATGCAGTTCGGCCATGCAGTTCATATCTTTTGGCAGAAGAACAGCCGTTGACAGGGCTGCGCTGACTTTGAGATTCATTGCGCTGTCACTAGCTGTCAAAGGTCTATCATCCACCATGACCTCAAGAGCCTAGGTCATATTGCGAGGGAAGCTTTGGCTACCCTCAGGTTGCTCAGACCTTGGCTTTTTGGATGGTTGGGAGTCGGATGCATCGACCTTGGCTGGCCTTTTCTCGGCAGCCGTTTGACTGTTCTCTACCTCGGCCAATTTGGAGATTGGCACAGTGTTCTTAGAATCAATCTGAGTCATTGTGGCCTTAGCCTTGGCCTTCTTTATTCTTTTCGGCTTTGGCTTTGGATGAGATGGGGAGGACGAGGATTGTACCGTCACAACCCTAGGGATATTAGTAAGAAAATCTTCAACAATTGCTGGTTTTCGACCCATTTCATCGGCAGGGAAGGCAACTGTTACTTTGGTGCCGAAGTGTATTGCTGGAAGGGCAGTTGGAGGATTGGCTGGGTCATAAGCTGATGCCTCAGAAGGTCGGCGTTCTTGGTGCGGGTTCTTGACCAGAGCGTAAATGGAACTCGGTGTCGGCATTGGCGCTGGAATGAAGGAATTAGTTGGGGAGCTGAGGTAGATGGTTAATCAGCTGGGTCAGAAGTAGAGGCTTGGTCTGTCCTTGGAGATGAAGTTGTTGGTGAAGTCATGACAGAAGGGGAAGTCTTACTTTAGCGAGGGACTTGGGCAAAGCCGACTTGTAGGTTGGTATGTAGTTCAGTAGAAGAGGCACCTTGCGGTTCTGCACAAGGAGATCTAATAGCCTCTTTAGATCTCGGCTGGAAACGAATGATTGCTGAAATCCCTTTGCCGGCTAAGGAAGAACTGCAGAAAACAGAAGAGCAACCATTAGAAGAGATGAATAAACTAGCAAGCCTTAACAAAAATGAAATTTCAGTATGAGTAACTAAGTCTTACCATTACCCTCTTTAAAAACTGTTTGGCTCAAAGAATAGTGATGGAGGTCGTTATCAGGTGAAAACTCCCTGTTGCCCAAGACGATGAAGTAATCATTTCCAGCACTCTTGTTGGAGTCTGGGAGGTCGGCTATTAGTTTGAAGGCGGTGGATTAGGGCTTGAGGTAGTATACGTAGCCTTTTTCAGATTTAAGGCCTCACATGGTGTAGCAGAATTGGATGTCAGCTAATGTAATCCTAGCTTTTTCTCAGTGTGCTAGTTCAATTATGCCATTTATGACCTTATAGGAGTTTATGGCGAGTTGCATGGAGTTAAGTTTGTAGTAATGGAGAACTTCTCAAAAAAGAGTATCAAAGGGAAACCGAAGTCCACATTCGACGAATGCAACAATGGGAAAGGACATGGAGTCTCCATTAAGCATGATGGAGTCCTCCTCTCCAGCTAACCTCAAATGGACGTCGGCTGGGATGGAGAACTGTCTCCTAAAGTACTCAAGTTTTTATGGGGTGTCTACCCTCCACCTAAACATCCCCATGATGTCGGATTAGTAACAGTTGGGACAAGATTTGGGAAAGAATTAGTGGAATAGGTTTGAATACCTCAGCTAAACCCTAAAATGGCAGCTTCTAGGTTTTTTTTCGAATCTAAGGAAGGTTTTGGTTTAGTTTTTCCTTAGTATGTGATTTCTCTATCAAAACCGAAGCCTAAATCTATATGGAAACACAAATCAATGGCAAGAATCTAGAAATAAGTAAGAAAAATAGAAAGATGAACATGATTTTGAACCAAGAAGAATTCAGAGACAAAACAACAATCAAGACTCAGACCAAACAGAAGTTTAGCAAGAATAGTGCAAAAAACATTCAAGAAACCCAATGACAGAGCTTCATTGAAGAACAAGAAACTAGCTCATGATATCCAGAAATGTGAGAAAAACACAGAAAAACAGAGTGCAACTATTCAGTGGCAGCATAAGCAATATGAAGACGGCACAAAAGTGAAACAGCTTAAAACACAAAAACTGATTTACAAATGATTAAATATGACAATCGAAATGAGAAATTTAAGCAGCAAGATGTGAACAAACAAATTCATGAAAGTATTACGCATACGAATAGTGAAAAGTTGAACCAAAAGAGAGAAGAGATTAGAAATTTACTAGATGATGCCGAGAGCGGTAATGCCGGAGTCAAAGAACTTGAACGAAATAGGGCAGTCGAAAGCTCGCCAAAGGAGATGATTGAAGCAGTTGCAGGAGCTTCGAAACACGAAAATGGCGGTTTGGGAAATTTTTAGAGAGAAAGGCTTTGAGCGGAGAGAGAGATTGTTTTTGCAAAAGTGAAGAGACGGAGAAAGAGGGAGAAGTTTTGTTAAAACGCAAAAATGCGGCAAACCATAAATGATATGCCTTGGATGACGTGCCTGTCAGGCGGCGTGTGCAAAAGTGACGCGACCTGATGGCACGTGTCAGGTACGAATCAATGAGAGAAAGACACGTGGATAAAACGATTGAGAAAACCGTGCGTGACAGCTCATGCGCAGATAGAACTCTGGGAGTTCTTGATTTAATGAAGCAAGAATCTCGGCTAGAGGAATGGTCCTGGTTAAGGAACTTGAAGAGCTTGGTTCTTAGTTCTTAACCGTTGATCAAGTGGACTACAGAGTCTTGGTTGTATGAAGCCGATGAGTGATGATCTTAGTCGTGGAGAATAAAGTAAATCTTAGTCGACGTGCTATGTAGACAAATGATGTAGGTTTTATCACCTTAGGATGCCGAGGTAATAGAACCTAGGGAGTAGTTGTGGTGACATATTTTGTGAATGACAACACGTGGCCGAGGTGACGCCAAAGTGTCAGCCGATGTGCTACGTGTCTTGGTCATGACGCCGAGGTTATCTGCAGAGGTACTAGAATCCGAGATAAACGGATAAGGGACAGGAGTCCTAGAACTGGGGAGGACCTTAGTATGGATAAAGATAAAACTCTTAAGACGTTTATCTCTATCCGGCTGAGAGTCCTAAATGAGCATTGAGCCAAAGTCCATTGAAACTAGGCTTCTACAGCGATCATGTTAGTGTTGGCTATAAAAGTAAGGTACTCTCGTGGGTATAAGGTGTAACAACCTAGATTTTTAATTATTCTGTAGAATTTATACTAATATTATTTAATCTCAGTTCAGAAAATACATAATTTATTATATATTATTATGCATAATTTTGTAAAATAATATAATTATTAAAAGTTTAGGGGTCAAAATATAAATAATAATAATATAGATAATATAAATAATAATAATAATAATAGGTGTGATACTAAAATATATAATTAATTTTCTATTGGTATATAATAAAATGTAATTTAATTAGGAATTAATTTATTTATATAATTATATTAAAATATTGGGTCAAATGGTAATTATCTTAAATATCTATTAAAGATAAGATCAAATCTATGAAATTAATTAATCTGCGGAATGATTCGGCCTGGCCACGTGTTGGCCAGGGGTTGCGTTTATCTCCTTATAAATAGGGAGAAGGTAATCTGGGTGAAAGAAGAAAAAGGAAAAGAAAGAAGAAAAGAAAAGAGAAAGAAAGAAAAGAAAGAAAAGAAAGAAAGGAAATGAATGAAAGAATAATAGAAGTTGAGAGGGTCTTTGATAGTGGAAAAAAAGAGTAAGATATTAAAGTTAAGGTGAGTTATATTATACCTTGAGTTACCAAAATGTATTTTACGTATATTTTGATTTAACAAAAATTTGTTTTATATAAGTTATATTTTATTAGTATATTAATAAAAGTTATGTTTTATAAATATTTCAGTTACGTGGATTATTTTCTGAATCTTAATTGCTAAAGTGAAATCCATGGATATGTTTGTTTATATTTTAAAGAATATTTGACTATGACCATATAAATAATTATGTTTTGTAAGTACCATCACGGGAGTCCCACGCCTTGGAGGACTTAAATAACCATTAGCTTTTGTTTGATCACTTTGTGGTCCTCTGTTTGTCATAGATCCATTGACCTTTGTTCTGTGCGGAGAACAGTACTGTGCAGAGCTAAGTGCTATACTATTGTGAGAGCCACCTCTTGAATCCGTACCTCTGTTCTGACTGTCACTTCTGTGACCTCTGTTCTGTTCTGTTCAGTACCGTGATTATGGTTATTTATTTACATAAAATCTGTATTTCAGTTTCTGCCACCTAAATGATATATTTACATAATCTCAGTTTTGCTACTTAAAAGATTATTTGTTCCGACTAAGTTATCCTAAATGTTTTGGCCTAACTAACTATCCATGGTTATTTCGTGTCCTTTATACTTTTGGTATAATATTTCTCACTCTGCCATGTGCTTATAGTTGTTTACCAATTTTCAGGAAATATGCAATTCAGAAATAGCTTTTGGAAAGTCTTAGATGCGAGGTTGCGGATTAGACACACACAGCACTTTTATTGATATTTTTATATGTAAAGATCGACCTTTTTGGTCGATAAATTTTGTAATAAAAATAGAAACTCCAATAATTATTTTGGTACCCTTATTTAAATATTACTTCCGCTTGCGTTTATTGATCTGTTTTAGAATTGGTCGGAGGTAACTTTAGTTACTGGCCATCACGATGCTTAACCCTTGGGTACGGAGAGCGGGTCGTGACAAATGGTATCAGAGCAATGGTTTAAAAAAATAAAAATAAAAATAAAAATAATTCATCATTGGAGCATAGCACACACGTACATTTAAAAAGTAGGATAGCGGGTAATTAGTACCTAAATATTATATTTTGATAGTCGATTTAATTATATTATAATTTTATATGATTATATATGTATAATAAATTTTTTTTTTTAGTGTGCCTAATTTGTGAAGGATATTAGATATAATTTATATTTGTTATAGTTAAAGGAGGACAAGAAACAGAGGTTGTCGGACTCAAGCACCCACCAAAATTATAATATAATTAAATACATATAATTTTCAATTCAGTATTCAAAAAAAATTTATTTTGATGTTTTTTTTTTTTTTTTTTTAAAGTGGGTTCAAATTATAAAGATACTAATTTTGAAACTATTTCCCATCAATGAAAAGTTTATCTCAAAATTTTCAATTCTTGCATATAATTCTGTCATTATGCTCTCATTTTTATTTATTTTTATCGTAAACAAAACGAGTGAAAAGTTTTTAAAGTCACTTGACTATGACCGTATAAACAATTATGTTTTGTAAGTACCACCATGGGAGTCCCACGCCTTGGAGGACTTAAATAACCATTGGCTTCTGTTTGACCACTTTGTGGTCCTCTGTTTGTCATGGATCCATTGACCTCTGTTCTGTGCGGAGCTAAGTGTTACACTATTGTGGGAGCCACCTCTAGAATCCGTACGAGCCACCTCTTGAATCCGTACCTCTGTTCTGTGCAGATCAAAGTACTGTGCGGAGCTAAGTGCTATACTATTGTGGAAGCCACCTTTAGAATCTGTACGAGCCACCTCTTGAATCCGCACCTCTGTTCTGACTGTCATTTCTGCGACATCTGTTCTGTTCTGTTCAGTACTGTGATTATGGTTATTTATTTATATAAAATCTGTATTTCAGTTTCTGCCACCTAAATGATATATTTACATAATCTCAGTTTTGCTACTTGAAAAATTATTTGTTCCGACTAAGTTATCCTAAATGTTTTGGCCTAACTAACTCCATGGTTATTTCGTGTCCTTTATACTCTTGGTATAATATTTCTCACTCTGCCATGTGCTTATAGTTGTTTACCAATTTTCATGAAACATGTAATTCAGAAATAGCTTTTGGAAAGTCTTAGATGCGAGGCTGCAGATTAGACACACACAGCACTGTTATTGATATTTTTATATGTAAAGATCGGCCTTTTTGGTCGGTAAATTTTGTAATAAAAATAGAAACTCCAATGATTATTTTGGTACCCTTAATTAAATATTACTTCCGCTTGCATTTATTGATCTGTTTTAGAATTGGCCGGAGGTAACCTTAGTTACTGGCCATTACGATGCTTAACCCTTGGGTACGGGAAGCGGATCGTGACATAAGATACGTTCTTTGTATCCTGGTTAGTGAGTTAAGTATTATTTGCTATCTTTGAGAGATAACTGAGTACTGACTTGATCGTCGGAGTGCCCCCAGGTGGATGAACCACCACCAGAATCTTATCTTTTCTGTGACAGGTTGTTCAGGCGTAATGTATTCTGCCTGTGCTCTCTTGTTGAGTTCTTGTTTGACAGTGTGGTCGGAAATCAGCACTCACAATTATTATCTTATTAAACTTTTGACAAATGTATCATTCTTCATAAAATGTGATAATGAGAGATTTGTCCATTAAGTTTTTACCAAATGTGTCATTATTAAAATATGACAATAAGATATTATTCTAATGTGTGTACTATTATTTTATTAAACTCTTGTTAAATATGCTATTTTTAAAATGTGACAATATTATTGTCTTATTATTTTTTTAAATGTGGGTATGCTTTATTTAGAAAATTTTAATATGAGACACAACTTAAAAGAGGTTATAAGAATATTTGTGGGGTTAAATGGTCCATGTGTCATGGATTTTAAGTTTTTAACTTTTTATAAAAAAATGTGCATAAAAGTAAAGAGTTGATTTGACTTTAAAAAAAAATATAAAAGATGAAAAAATATACTTTTATCATGTATCCCTTGTTATTAATTAGTGAAAAGTTAAGAAAAACATATTTTTAATTCCTATTTTATAATTATTAATTTTAATTTGTATAAACTTGTACAAACTGCTTTGCCGTCTTATTTTTTTTATTTTTTATTTTTTTGTATTCTCTCATATTTTTGGGAGAAAAAAAAAAGGGAAAATTGGTGAGTGGACTTTTTGGAAAATAATTACAGATAAATGAAAAAGTTTATAATTTTAGAAAAATTTATTTATAAATCTCATCTTGAGAAATAATGATCCATTTAGTCTTAACGATTTTTTTATAAACCAATTAATTCCATTGTCTTTGAAAATGAAGATTTAATATATTATTTGAAAATTAAATTTACGGTTATACCATTATTTCTATTATGTTTCATTCTCTTTTTTTTCTTTTGTGCTAGAAAAGTAATGTACACAATCTATGAAAATTAAATTTGGGATGAATTTTTATATGATAATATGAAAAACATTTCAAAAAGAATATAAAAATGACTTGAAATAAAAGATTCTTCAAACATTATAAAAGGATGTTGGAATCTTTAAACATTTCAAAATGAATATAAAAACTTTTTAGTAAGTTTTGAATAAATATATAACTTCAAACTGTAACACTTCAATGTAATACTCAAACTAACACTCAAAAAAAAAAAATCTTAGTTACTTTTTTTCCAAATGTAACACTCCAAAAAAAAATTCCTTAATGTAACACTCCAATATAACACAAAAAAAAAAAAAAAAAATTCCTTAGTGAACTTTTATCAAACGTAACACTCCAATGTAATACTCTAAAAAAAAGATGTGGGATTCTTTAAACAATTTCAAAAGGATGTGGGTTTCTTCAAACCATTCGAAAAAGAATACAAAAAATTCTTAGTATACTTTGAGCAAATTTATAATTTGAAATTGTGTTACGTTTGAAAAAAAGTATATTAAGAAGTTTTTTAGTATTTTTGTATGTATTATATTAAAGTGTTACGTTTAGGATTACATTGATTGGAGTGTTATGTTTGAGAAAAGTATACTAAGATTTTTTTTTTTTTTTGTATGTTACATTGGATTGTTACGTTTGAAAAAAGTATACTAAGAAATTTTTTTAGACTATTATGTTGTTACGTTTGAGAAAAACGCACAAAGACATTTTTTTAGTTTGTTATATTAAAGTGTTACATTATTAGAGTGTTACATTAGAGTATTACATTTTTGTTCGTAATATGAAATTTATTTTAGAATGAGGGAAAATCCGAAACGTCTATAGTGCGAATTGCTTAAATGTTTAATTTTACATTTTGAGAAACTCACTTTTATCTTTAAAAAATTAAATCTAAAAATGTAAGTGACTCCCCTTTTGTATAATTTTTACTTTAATAAGACTTTTGGGTTAATAAAAAAAAAGAAGGAACTAAATAGTTTATATGATTATATTTTAAAATTTATTAGTACTTCACCTTATTAATTTATAATTATTTTTTGAGATCTCAATTGATTTAATATTTTCTATATAAAAAATAATAATAAGTAAGTGTAATGTGGTGCGCATGATGTTTTGCCGTCCAAGTACGCAAATTGAAGAATTCACAACAAGAGTCATGAGGGGATTTTAATATCGTAGATCATAAAATTCATCCTTGTAATATGAAAGCACATTTGATATAGCTGCCCAGTTTGCTCAGGAATCATGCCTTCTTAAAAATTTTATGCGTAAATTACAAATACAAATATTCTTTAAAATTTGATTAAAATACAAATCGTTTTTTATAATTGTAGAAATTACATTTTATCTATGAGATTTCTAATTTCATAACAAATCAATCCTTTTATTAATAAATCATCAAATTAATGAATAGTTTTTAATGATATTGTAAATATGTTTCAATTAATAAGTTAAATAATTTTATTATTGTATAAGAAAACAATTATGAATTTTTTTTAATTAATTCTGTTAAATAAAAAATTTTAACAAGCGTTTATTTGTAATTTTTTAAACTAGGGGGCAATTTATACTTTAAATAAATCTCAATTGATATATTTATAATTTATTCAAATTTCAAAAAGGAATATGACCTCTGTAGGATGTCATAATTGTTTCTTCAACTCCTAACACCTATTTGCAAGAGATGAGTTCTTCAATTAGATTATTTGAAAGGGACTTTTCTTAAGTGTACAACTTACACCTTACACTTACGTCTTTCTGTTTACTGTCCTGTTTTATGTTTATACTTTACACTTACACTTTTTGTGTTGGTTGCATATGATGTGCAACCTGAAAGGGTTGCACACCATAACAGGACCCATTTGAGAGAGGCGTTGGTGGGGTTCAACTGTTCCCTTCCCAAAAGGGTCACAATTTAAAGATATGAATAATTCATCTTGTAAAATTTATTAATTATCTAATTTATATAAAAAATTTGATTGATTAAACATCTGTAGTTAGATAAAATTGATTTCATTTTTCTTATAAAAATAGAAAATAATTATAATTTTAAAAATAAATCATTTATTTTTTTAATACAAATAGTGAACCGATCAAATCGTTAACAATGTTCGATTAAATACATTTTGTGAAAATTACACTGACCTTCCTTGAGATATAGAGAAAAAAATAGTTCCATATTTTTGGCATAATTACCCTCTCTTTTAGTAAGCTTAAAGTGACTGAAATTAATACAAATAGTATAAAATCACAATAGTAAATAATAAAAAAGAAATTAGATTTTAATATAAAAAAAATATGGCATTATCATTTTTCTATTCATATATGACTAACGAATTATTGATGAAAAAAGAATCTTATGTGAATTAAAATTTAAAATAATTTAATGTAATTATATCAAAATTATAAAATTTCTTATATTTTTTTTTTCAAATCTCAATAAAAATCAATCAGTTTGTTTGGTTCCCTTTTTTCAAAAATATTTTTTAGAAAATTCTATTTTCTTATTTTTCGTGTTTTTTTTATTGAATTTTTTTTAATATTTTAAACAATTTTTTTACTTTCTAGACACATCTAACTTAAATACACCTAAAAAGTAAAAAAAAATATAAAAAAAATCTTTTAGAAATTCACTAAATACCAAAAATATAAAAAAATATAAGAATTCAGTACATTTTTTTATATTTTTATGTATTTATTAATTTTTTAAAATATTTTTTTATAAATTTTTTACTTTTTTGATATATTTAAGTAAGGTGCATCTGAAAAGTTTAAAAAATGTTTAAAATTTTAAAAACATTCACTAAAAACAAAAAAAAAATATGAAAACTAAAAAATTTAATTAAAAAAATTTAAACCAAACACACTGACTATAATTTTTTTTTTTTCTCTTTCTTTCATAAATAAGCTGTTTCAAAAACCTTGCAAGATAAAGAATTTTGATCCGACTCCCCAAACCTTTTGATTATTAAAAGTTGAACCTTTCTGAAAATCCTATGTGATTCGTGATTAGATAAGGATCAAAATATTCCAAAGTCAGAAATTCCAAAAACACTCAATCTAAAATCATCAAGCACTTACGAATGTGATTTTAGTTTGTTTGTTTTTTTTAGGAATAAATAATAAATCAACACAATTGATTTTTTACGTGGAAAAACCACAATTGAAGAACCTTCAATTGTAATCAAAAACCACGGGCGAACCGCCACTAATCAATCCACTATAGAAGGACTACAAGATTACATACAAACCATACAAAATACCCACAGCCAATTTGTCTCTGAATCTTCTGTAACTCTTTCACCACGCCTTCGCCACGGAACTGATTCTGAAGTTGGTTCCACTCCTCAACTTCACTTGTCGAATTAACGACTACGTAAAGAACAAACACCTTTTGAAACTTTACGTAAAGATCTTCGGATCACACCGAAGAGAACACTCTTGAATATTAAGTATCAATCTCTTTGATGTATGAATATCAACTCATGAGTTTTAGAACTCTCTCAAGAACATCAAAGAAAACTAAACAAACTCTCAGAAGAAAACTTCAAACAGAACTCTAGAATTGTTGAATCTGATCTAGAAAAGATATCTGGCTTTAGGAGAGAACCATCTACTTATAGAAAACCAAAGAAGTCCTAGATCTGAAAGAAATCCCACTCCTGAAGCCAATCTGCGATTTTGTCATCCGCGATCTCCGCTCGAGCGCTCCACTCTCCGCTCGAGCGGACAAGCCAAAAACTGTGTGTTACTAGACTGATGTACGCTCGAGCGCTTCCTATTCCGCTCGAGCGTAATATTACATCCTTCAAGATATACGCAACCTGTCGAGATACTGAGAGCCACCATTCTCCGCTCGAGCGCACATGGCCCCGCTCGAGCGGACAGTACAAAAATACAAAATTTACAATTTGATGAAGCACAAAGTTTTGTTTCCGGTTTTGACAATAAAAGGACCTAACAATCTCCCCCTTTGTCAATTCCCGGACAAAACTTATCTAAACATTATTCCTCAAAACACACGCACTAGACAGGACAAAAACCAAGAAACAAAAAACAAATAACCTCTCAAAATACACTCAATGAGATCATCAATACCCAATTCAAAGAACACACATCTTCAACGCTGTACCTGTGAACCAACCTTCAACATACAAAACAAAACTGTGGAAAAACATAAAATGAACATAGATAAAACATCATATCCATATATCAACATAATATCCACAATCTTTAGACTACCAAGTATCACAAAGTAATATGGACCAGAATAACAAAAATGAGAAAATATACCAACATGTCCAATAGGAAACCAACAAACATCCAAGGAACATCTGTCCAAAAGCTACTATCTGTCCAAAAGCTACTATCTGTCCAAAAGCCAAAAGCTACTATCTGTGCAAAGCCAACTGTTACTATCTGTGCAATCTCCAACTGTGCTACTATCTGTGCAATCTCCAACTGTCCAAAAGCAAGAACTGTGCAAAGCAATGCAAACAATGCAAAAACTTCTCCCCCTTTTTGTCAGGGAATCAGAAATCACGCATCAGGTGGAGGTGGAGTCCGCTGGGACTGAAGAAGATGAACAAGCTGATCAAGAGTCTGCTCCACGTGGCCAAGCCGTCCATCAAAAGCATCAAACCGTGCATCAAGAAAGTCCAAACGCCGGGTCACAGTCTCGGTGAACCGCTGAAACTCAAGAGAAAAATCTGAAGGAGAGCAGAGCCTCATCATCGGCACCGGACATCGGCATCATATTGACCTCCTCGGCAAGCCAATGACTAGCCTGCAGATGGACCAACCCTCGAGGACTCCCCCTTAATATGTGCCCGACTCTGTGACACAGTTTTCTTAGTGAAAGGGCGAGAAGGGTAGCAAACTCATCATCCTCTAGAACAGACACCCCAAGGGAGGACAAAAGGCGGTTAATCAAGCAACCATAGGCGGAACCTAGGCGCTTATGCCCGACACACCAATCATCTTCGAATGATAAGGGAAGCAAGGTCAATGGATCGGTGTCGAGCAATGCAGATAAAACAAAACCTTGGTCTGTTTGACCTCGGAAGAATGAGTAGTCACAAGTATGTTGGCAGACGATCAAATTAATGATCCGAACTCGGAAGAAGTTCAAAGCTGTTTAATGAGGCCGCCTTTAGGCGATGGCGAAACAACACCACATAATTCTCGGGCCACATCATCGAAATTGCAAGTAGAGGCGATCGAGCCTTTGGGAAAGGGTAGTATTCGGAGAGCCACCTCAATGTGAAGAAGAGAGCGAATCAATGCAGGGGTGACAGAGATTGACTTAGACCGAACCCAAGTAGTAAAGGAAGGCTCATACTCTAGAATGCCCTCCATATTGCAGTAAAACTCACGAACCCAGTCAAGGTTCTGACGCCCCGAAAAGGATAACACAAGATCACCACCAAGAGGATCAAATAAGGGACGTATTTGAATAGACTCAAAGGTGTCAGGTTGGACATTTCTCTCGAGGTGAACAGTACGCGCCTCAAATGATTTGGAAAAAGACTTAGAGTGCTTAGCTGTTTGGAATCGGGCAGAATCAAACGAAGGACGGGACGCAGTGGACTTACGACGTTTAGGAGCCGAGGAAGACATGACTACAAAACAGACTAAGACAACCACAACCCCAAACACAAACCAATAAACCAAAATCAAATCAAACCAAAACCAACAAAGGATTAGTAACAAGAGCACAATTATAACTGAAATAATAACAAGAGAACCAATGCTAAACATGAATTAAAAAATGATAATCAGTGAAACATAAACTCCACAAACCCAATGTAAGAAAAAAATGACAAGAAACAGGACAATCACATTCCACAAACTCAATGTATGAAACAAAATTACATGAAACAAGACAATCATAAAGAATGAATGACATGTACATGAGAAAAAAACGGAACCAGTTATGAAACAGGGCAATCGTGAGCATCATAATGACAGACAAACTCAAAAACACACAATCCCTAAGACAAATGACTCACACATACATAAAAACCATGTTAAAAAACATGAGATCAGAGAGAGACCCAAAAAAACGAACACAAACAGCCGAAAAACAAAAACAAACCAACACCCATAAGCCAAAATTAGGGGAAAGAAGGAAAAGAAGAGAGGTGAACACTTACCCAAAAGCAAATCGGCAAGAAGTATGAGCAATCAACCCAAAACCGACCACAATCCCAAGCCACACGAAGAACCCTAGAGAAGGAGAATGAAAAGAGGGAAAAAATGGAGTGGAAGAGTCGGCGAGGAATATATATGAAAAGGTCCGCTCGGCGTACATAGTACCGCACGAGCGTTAAGCAAACAAAGCGACTCGCTCGGCGCTAAGAAGAGGACGCTCGGCGCGAAAAACCATCCTCGAAGCTGCTCAGCCAAGAGTGAAAACTACGCTCGGCGTGAGAACGTCGCTTCGGCGGAAAACAATTTTTTTTTTTTTTTAAATAAAGAAAAAAAACACCTAGGAGACTCTTGTAACAAGCAAAGTGACGGTTGACAGACTATTCCATAATGACAAGAGTATCAATTACGAGTCACGAAAATTTTGAGAAAAGAGGTGAATCAACGACTCATGAATAAAAGCAGATAAAATTAAATCAATGCCGCACACATCTAGAGAATGCATAACTCATAAACACTCATGAGAGCTCATATAAAGAATGTGTGTGTGTGCAATCCTTGAGATCCTGAGCTAGAGTTAATCTGGTAGTGATCGGATGGTGGACCTCCAACAAGAGTGACTGACAATGACAGAGAAAAGTCAAACCACTGGGAATCACGGGGTATTTGTTGAGTAAATGCGGAAGCTCCCCCTCAGACAATGATCCCTTTTTTTTTTATATTTTTTTAACTTTTCTTTATTGTGGGCACTCACTGGTGGCATACACGCTCAAGAGTATGGAGTCCAAACCAGAGAAGAATGAAATTATAATGATGGCCTGGTTGGTGCCTCTGAGGTAGCCTTTTCCTAATGCCCGGAAATCATGTACTGAGGGAGAAACCATGGAAGTGAAATAAGATGGTAGATGGTTAAGAGACTTAACATCACCCATGATATACCAGTATAGGTCAATTCCTCTGTAAGAGTACAAGAAACACTGTCAGTGGTCCATAGAGAACTTTGATCACTTGTGCGGAAACCCCTGCAACAGTTTATCTCAAGGATGTGTACAGAATGAGATCATGAAGTAAATGAGTATGGGCATTCAGAATGAGCTATGAACAAAGATGAAAAAGATCTTGTATGCAACATGAGCAGTGTTAAAAAAAATTTTGATGAAAAGATATCAGAACTCAAACACAGATAATCACATTCAAGAACAGTAAGTCAACCACTCACACTCACCTTACAATAAACAGCCTAGTTACTGAGACATTACACCCAAGGTCTTTCTAAGAAACTCAAAACGAAGAAGATCAAGGGGTTTTGTAAAAATATCAGCTTTTTGATGCTCAGTAGAAACATGTTCCAAAACAACAAGGCCTTCATTCACTAACTCTCGAATAAAATGATGACGGATGTCAATGTGTTTAGTCTTGAGAGTGTTGGACAGATTTTTGAAATGTTTATGGCACTTGTGTTATCACAAAAAAGTGAGAGTGTTACGTTCAATTCCATAATCATGAAGCATTTGCTTCATCCACAACATTGGGCACAACAACTCCTGCTGACAATGTATTGACCTCGGTGATGAAGCGAGAGATAGCATTTTGCTTTTTACTATGCCAAGAAACCAGTTATTCCCAAGGTAAAAACAACCCCAAGTACTTTTCTATCATCAAGACACCACCTTGATCGGCATCGGAAAAACCCGATAATTTAATTTGTAGTATCAGTGGAAAACCAAACCCCAAACCCCAAGGTACCATTAACATACTTGATGATGCGTTTTACCGCAAGAAGGTGAGACTCTTTAGGATTGGCTTGGTAACGGGCACAGACACCAACACTGAAGGAAATATCAGAACGACGGGCTGTGAGATACAAAAGACTCCCTATCATACTCCTATAAAGGGTAGGATCAACATCAATACCAGAGGAATCTTTGGAAAGGTGAAGAGTGGTGCTCATGGGAGTGCGGGCATGTTTTGCGACTCAAGACCAAACTTTGACACAAGATTTTTAGCATACTTAGGTGAGAAACAAATATACGAAGGAGACATTTAATTTGGAGACCCAAAAATAAGACAACTCTCCCATCATGCTCATCTCAAACTCATGTGTCATGCAATCAGAAAAATATTTCACAAGATGATCGTGATTGGAACCAAACACAATATCATCAACATATATCTGAGCAACAAGAATATGAGACTTAGTATGTTTCACAAATAATGTCTTATCCACACTACCCCTTTGAAAATCATTATCAAGAAGAAATGTAGTAAGCCTATCATACCAAGCCCGAGGGGCTTGTTTCAACCCATACAAAGCCTTGTCTAACTTGTAGACATGAGTAGGACATTTAGGGTCCTCAAACCCTTTTGGTTGCTCAACATATGCCTCTTCTTTTAAGTACCCATTCAGAAAAGCACTTTTCACATCCATTTGAAACAATTTGAAGCCAAGAAAACATGCAACACCAAGTAAAATGCGAATGGATTAGGGCGTGCAAGCTGGGGCAAGCGTCTCATCATAGTCAATACCCTCTACTTGTGTGTAGCCTTGAGCAACCAACCTAGCTTTATTTCTCACATGATTACCATTCTCATGATTTATTTTTAAAGATCCACTTGGTACCTATCACATTCATGTCTCTAGGTGCAGGAACAAGAGTCCAAACTTTGTTACGTTCAAATTGACCTAATTCTTCATGCATAGCATTAACCCAACTATCATCTAGCAAGGCCTCTTTAACATTCTTAGGTTCAATCAAAGAAACATAACACATATGTGTTACCTCATCGAATCTGTCTTGGGTTTTCATTCGATCTGAAACACTCCCAATTACTGTTGAACTGGATGATTCGGTTTCACCCTTCTTGATGGTTTAAGTTCAGGACTTTGGGTGGTGGAGGAGCAGGAGTCTTTGTTCTTGAGCACTCTTTGGACTTGAACTTACTGTGAGGATGGTCTTTGTAACAATTTCTTGTGATTGAGCATGACATCTCCTTGATTTTGTGGTTCAGTATCCAAGATTGGAAACTCACCATTGTCATCCTCATTTGTTACTGAAGTAGGTGAACCTGTGTCATCTATAACCACATTGATAGATTCCATTAATGATGAAGTTCGCAGGGTATAGACTGGAAAAGCCCTCTTGTTGGTCGAATACCCTAGAAAAATACCTTCATCACTTCGGGAGTCAAATTTGCCCAAGGGCTCTCTATCTTTGAAGATGTAACACTTACTCCCAAATGTTTTGAAGTATTTTACATTAGGTTTCAACCCCTTCCACAATTCATAAGGAGTTTGTAAAGTACCGGGCCTTAAATACACACGATTTATGACATAAGCAATGATATTTAACGCTTCGGCCCAAAACTTTGGAGGAAGACTCTTACTAAGGAGCATGACCCTAGCCATTTCTTGAACAACTCTGTTCTTCCTCTCAACCACTCCATTTTGTTGTGGAGTAATAGGTGCAGACAACTCATGCTTAATACCATGCATATCGCAAAAATCCAAAGCGAACTATTTTCAAATTCACGACCATGATCGGTTCGGATTCTTATGATCGCCCAATGGGAACACCTTGTTCATTTTGGATTTTAAGGACTAAAGCACAGAAAGCATCAAACGTATCAGATTTTTCCCTTAAAAAATTTACCCATGAGAAACGAGTAAAATCATCAACAGTTAAAAAAATGTATCTTTTACCTCCAATGCTTTCAGTGCGAGTAGGAGCCATTAAATCCATATGAACTAATTCAAGAGGGCGTTTGGTTGTAAAATTGTTCACCTTTTGTGCGAACACGGGTTTGCTGCCAAGTGACATGGTCCACACATGGCTCAAATTCTTACCCAGTTTAGGTACTCCTCTCACAAGTTCTTTGTTGGCTATCTTAGTTAGGTCTTTGAAATTCATGTGACCTAATCTTTGATGCCACAGATCAATGTTACTTATGATGGCAGAATGGCAAGTGAGATCATTAGTAGTAAGAATCCCATAGCAGTTATCAGATGTGCGAACCCCATGTAAAACAGTATTTCCCTTTTTATCCAAAATTTCACATTTATCTTTTGAAAACAATACTTCATGATGGGAATCACACATTTGACTAATGCTCAAGAGATTAGCTTTAAGACCATCAACAAGTAAGGCATTATCTAGCTTGGGAAGACCGGAACACTTATAGAGCCCTTACCAATGACTCTAGAAGTGCCGCCATCTCAAAAGTAACAATTCCTCCTTCATATTTTTCAAGGGAGGTGAAGTAGGATTTGTTCTGGGACATATGACGAGCACCCACTATCAAGATACCACATGTGTGAGTCACGTGCTTTTAGAGCGATGTGAGCAACAAAACAAGTCAAATCATCTTTTCTAACCCAAATCTTTTTAGTCTTGGTGTTCCGCCTAGACATGTAAGGTTGTCTCCTAACCCAAAAGTGTTAGAATTTCTACCCTTTTGAGACACCTTACCAAACAGTTCAAAACGAAGGGGCGAATGTGGCCATACCTACCAAAGTGATGACAAATAAAAGCAGGTTTTACCTCCTTTTTGTTGATCTTACGACTTTGCTTGATGAAGAGAAGGATCAACTGGTCTATCTTCAATTTGCCCTTTGCTTGAGTCTTCAAATTATGTGAAGTAGAGGCACATGTTCCTTGTGATTTGTCGTACCATAGCCTAGCCCTCTTTTGTCGAGAACCCATTTGTTGAGACCCAAGTATGTCTTCTAGAGATCTGGAACCTTTGTTCCACATGGCAATTGTTGCTCGAGCAATCTGAGTTCTTCGTCTTTCTTTGACTTTTTCTTCCAATGCGACTTGTGATGACTCAAGACTCTCAAGCTTTTCTTCATATGTGGAATACACCTTCAAAAGTTCATTCCTTTCAGTTTCACAGGATAGGAGTTTTCCACATAAGTCTTGCCTGTCACTTGAGATCTTGATGACATTCTGTTTTGTTGTTAAGAGTTCTCCTTTGGTAGGACATTCTCACTCTCGCATGTTTTAAGCTTGAGAGAGAGTTTGTCGTTGGTTTTAGACAAATTGAGAGATTCCTCGTCTGACTTCTCGTAAGCTTGTTGGAGCTCTTCACCATTGATCTCATCAATGTCTTGATAGTTCATCATCCTCTCTTTGCTCCTCATTCTTCTTAACCTCATCAATCGGCAACCAAGGCAGACAAGTCGTTGGATGTAGGTGGAGGTGAATCTCCTCTTTCATGGAATTGGCTCAGAATTTCCCATGCATCTTTAGCCTTGGTGCAGTGAGCGCCCCGTTGCTGTTCTTCATAAGAAATTGCTCCACGAATAATGTTTAGGGCTCTCTGATTGCCCGGATTATCTGCACTACGTATCTTCTTCAATGGTTTGCCAACCTTCTGGTTCATAGGCTCTCAGAAAAGCCCTCATTCTGATTTTCCAATACTGGTAGTTGGTCCCATCAAAGGTGGGAGCATGATGCAAGTTCTGACCACGGCCGATCCGAAGGCTTTGGAAGAGGTTGAGAAACCGTGGCCCAAAATGCCATGAAAGCACTATCCCCATCTTCACCAGATTCAGGTTCTTCGGGTTCTTGCTCCGACCCGCTTTCGTCATCCCAAGTTACGGTGTAGACTTTCTTCCGATTCTTTTTCGTAGGGCATTCAAGAGATATATGGCCAAACCCCTGACATTCAAAGCACTTGACCCCTAGCCCCCTAACAGCCTTCTTTTCAGTAGTTTGAGCTAATTTTGGTGGAAAAGTTTTGGGTTTGTCATTACTCTTCTCTTTTGAAATAGGGGCTCTGAAATTAGGCTTCTTTTTTAAAAATTTTTTAAACTGTTTTGTAAGCATAGCCGTCATCTCAGACTCTAAATCAAATTCAGTCTCCGGAGTTTTTGCAGTCTCATGAGTACTAGTGAAAGCCATACTTTCTTTTTGCTTTTTCTTAGAAATTTGGTGTGCCTCATAAGTCTGCAAATTTCCAACCAATTGATCGAGCTTGAGGGTATCAACATTTTGAGCCTCCTCAATCATTTGTCACCTTTGGTTGGAAGCTCTCGGGAAGGGACCTCAAAATTTTTCCCACAACTTTAGCTTCGGGGATTTTTTCACCGAGAGTGAAACAGGAATTCACGATATCAGTGAGTTTTGCATAGAAATCGTCAAACGGCGCATCGTCGCGCATAAAAAGGGTTTCAAAAGCGGATGTGAGGCGTTGAAGTTTTGACCTTTTAGAGGTAGTTCCTTCGTGAATTGTTTCAAGAATATCCCACGCCTCTTTTGCTATTTCACACGTGCAAATTCGACGGAATTCTTGGTGTGTGAGCGAAAGAGGGTTGAAACCTTCTTTGTTCCAACTCGAGTTCGATAATCGTTGTGTCCCATTTATCTAGAGGTTTAGGAATATCAATGCCATCTATAGTGATAGTAGGTTCACTCCACCCAAAGACAACACAGTGCCAAACTTTCTCATCGATAGATTTTAAAAATGCTCTCATGCGAGCTTTCCAATAAGAATAGTTTGTACCGTCTAGTAAAGGGGGTCTATGAGTCGAGTTACCTTCACGAATAGAATCCATAAAACTAGTCACACAAAATCACACTCCTATAGTTTTGAAAAAACAAAGAGTGACCTGCTCTGATACCAATTGAAAATCCTATGTGATTCGTGATTAGATAAGGATCAAAATATTCCAAAGTCAGAAATTCCAAAAACACTCAATCTAAAATCATCAAGCACTTACGAATGTGATTTTAGTTTGTTTGTTTTTTTTAGGAATAAATAATAAATCAACACAATTGATTTTTTACGTGGAAAAACCACAATTGAAGAACCTTCAATTGTAATCAAAAACCACGGGCGAACCGCCACTAATCAATCCACTATAGAAGGACTACAAGGTTACAAAGAAACCATACAAATTACCCACACAGCCAATTTGTCTCTGAATCTTCTGTAACTCTTTCACCACGCCTTCGCCACGGAACTGATTCTGAAGTTGGTTCCACTCCTCAACTTCACTTGTCGAATTAACGACTACGTAAAGAACAAACACCTTTTGAAACTTTACGTAAAGATCTTGGATCACAAGAAGAGAACACTCTTGAATATTAAGTATCAATCTCTTTGATGTATGAATATCAACTCATGAGTTTTAGAACTCTCTCAAGAACATCAAAGAAAACTAAACAAACTCTCAGAAGAAAACTTCAAACAGAACTCTAGAATTGTTGAATCTGATCTAGCAAAAGTTATCTGGCTTTAGGAGAGAACCATCTACTTATAGAAAACCAAAGGAGTCCTAGATCTGAAAGAAATCCCACTCCTGAAGCCAATCTGCGATTTTGTCATCCGCGATCTCCGCTCGAGCGCTCTACTATCCGCTCGAGCGGACAAGCCAAAAACTGTGTGTTACTAGACTGATGTACGCTCGAGCGCTTCCTCTTCCGCTCGAGCGTAATATTACATCCTCGATTATACGCAACCTGCCGAGAATGTGAGAGCCACCATTCTCCGCTCGAGCGCACATGGCCCCGCTCGAGCGGACAGTACAAAAATACAAAATTTACAATTTGATGAAGCACAAAGTTTTGTTTCCGGTTTTGACAATAAAAGGACCTAACACTTTCTTTGCAAAAAGGTGTTGGGAATGTAATGTTGGGAGAGTGAAACAGGACTTGACAGGAATGCGAAAAAGGGGTAAAAATTGAAGACCCAAAGTCATGTTAGTCGGTCACCCACCACTTATATTCTAATTTTTTATTTCCCATTCTTTACGTAACTGTCAATTGTAATGATGGTGATGTATCTAGAAAATTTCTAGAAGAAATGGTAGTGGAATGAAGTTTCCAAGCACGGCAAGATAGTGAAATTTATTCACCCAAAAAAATACTGAAATTTAAATATATGTTTTTTAGATGATTTGAAGCACTGTTTGGCTAGTCCAGCTTTGCATTTCATGGACCGTGGCTCTTTTATGGGCAAATTATTTTGAAGTTCCATTTAAAAAAGAATAAGTCTATTTAGATCAGTAATTTTTTTGAAGGGAGCAGTTTGCTTTCAGTTTTTAGTTGGATTTGACAGTATTGTTTTAGTTTGTGGGTTCCATCACGGATTTCGTTTTGGTAATCCAAACCGTTTAATGTGTAGAACTCGTTGAGTATTATATGCCTGTAAAAAATCATCTTGATTGGATATTGATAGTTATCTCATCTTATCAATTTTTTGTCAACCGTTAATTTGTTCACTGTTATTTTTTTTATACATAACTGATTTGATTACATAGCTATCGATATCTAATCAATGTGATTTTTTATAGGCGTGTAGTACTCGACGAGTTCTATATATTGAATGGTTTAGATTATCAAAATGGGACCCGTGATGGGCCCTTACGAGCCGAACAATATCGTCCAGTCCAATTAAGGACCGGAGGCAAGCTGCTCCCCTTTTTTGAATACTTTCAAAAGTTTATTATGTATTTTTCTTCTTAATTCTTCTCTTTATTTGTTTTCTCTACTTCTTTCTCTTCTTGATTTTTGGTGACCGATGACCATGCCTTACTTCTTCTCTTTTTCTTTCTAATATATAGGCACCGATGCGACGACCATCATTACTTGGGTTTCATCAGTAACCACTGACCATCGACTCCTTACTTCACCCTCATCGACTACGAAAGAGATGAGTTTCCAGCAAAAAAGATTACTAGATCTACACAAATCTGATGTAAATTTATTCAGATCTACATCAGATCTGAATAAATCTATATCAGATCTGACTAGATCTAAACCAAAAATAGTTGTCGGAATACAATATTCTCTCTATATCTGTTTCTCTCCTTAGATTTCTCATGTTTTCTACCTTTTCTCTGCTACATATTTCTATTTTCCTATTTTAATAGAGAAAATTTTCAAATTATGAAAAAGTTATTTTTAAGTTTTAGTTACAAGTAGTGAAAACTGTAAAATTTTACAGTTTCAATTTTTTTGGTACTAAAATGAATCATGCTTTAAAACTGCAAAATTTTATAGTTTCATAACATTCTTTAGAACTATAAAATTTTACAGTTGCATAACATGTTTTCCAGTTTGATTAATAAGGATAAATGTTTAATAGAATCATACTTTGAAACTGTAATATTTAACAGTTGAAAAGTTTACTTTTCAGTTTGATTCATATTAGAGATTATTTGCTTAAACTCTATAAAAATTAAAAAATAATATATACTTTTTTCCATTGTTATTTTTTGTTGTTATTATTATTATTATTATTATTATTATTATTATTATTATTATTATTATTATTTTCAGTCTATCAATATTTAACACATTTTGCTATGATTTTTTATCTATAATTTCTCTATTTTTTTTTGGCAATACTTTAGACATTTCGATGAGTCTCCGATAATATTCTTGACGTTCAACGAACATTTTGGACATTCTAGCGATTTCTAGTGACGTTCATAATACTCTAGCAAACTTTCCAACGATACTTCGGTGATTTTCCGATAATGTTGAATATTTTGGTAAGTCTCCAGTAACCGTTTGACGAAAGTTCAACAGTAACGTTTTAAAAGTTATAAAAAATAAGAAGAATTTTTTAATAACAATAAAAAATATGTAAAAATAATTAATATAAATATTTTATTTTAAAATTAGATAAATTTTAAACTTTACGTATAAAACTTACTAATAAATACCCCTTCTATTATCTATTATTGCTTGGTTGTCCTATGCGTTTGTTCTTCGATTTATGGGCTTTATATGTTCACATTGACTTATTCAAAAAAAAAAAAAAAGTCATTGTCATCATTTTGGTGAGGTTTTTAATATATTTTATGTTTACAAATCATTTTCTTCAAGGAACGTGTAAAATGCAGTATTAATTTCTATCAATACAAAATGAAAAAAAAAAAATCAAAAAATCATATCATTGAATGCTTTTATTCAGTTTATATAGTTACAAAAAATTTATCAAAATCCAATAAGATATATGACCAAATAATTATGACAAAATAAGTTGCTAGAAGATGGGATGGGTTCGGTTGGGATGGGTTGGGAGCTATTTTAGTTACAAAAAGACAAAATAAATTTTTTAATCTAATAAGATAAAATATCACATCCAACCCATAATCATTATATTCTTTCTCTCACAAAAAGTCAAAAAATCCTTCCCAAACGAGGCTTTTTAACCCTAGGTTAAAATAGTCAAAAAATCAAAAAGCTAAAAAGTCAAAAAACTAACTCAGGCCTCGTTTGGCAAGAGGCTAAAATAGCCAATTAGCCAAAAAGTTACCTTTTTAGCCAAAAAGCCAACAACCCATACCAAAAAGTCAAAGATTCCCTTTTCTCTCTACTTTTTGCACGTCGTTTCGTAATTAGCCAAAAAGTTGGCCCAAACATACAGGTTTTTCTTACCAACCTTTTTAGCCAATTAGCCAAAAAGTTACTAAATTAGCCTGTTCCCAAACGAGGCCTCACTTTCCAAACGAATCCAAAATTAGCCTATATCTTATTTCACCAATAGTTGTTAGTAACCTTTTTGAAATTTAATTCAAAGACTTGGTCTAGTAGATGCAACTTGAAATCTCGGAATGTGCTTCTTCAAAGTTTTAGATTTAATTTTCATTAGGTACTATCAATTCTTTGGGGTCACACTTAGGACTTTGCCTGAAATTTCTCGATCCACATGGAGCCAATTTTTGTAGATCTCGAGATTAGTTGAGATGCGCGTAAATTGATTCAGATACCCGATCATAAAAAGGATTTGAAATTTGAAATGTTTAAAGATATCAATTTTATAGTTTTGCAATTGAAATTTTAAATGCAATTTTGTTGTACCTATTTGGAGTGGAGGAAGTCAAGCACATACATAGGTAGTGCGGTAAAATATCGCTTAATTCGTTAAAATTGTATCGATCTGTATCAATTTGTACTGCTCTATTTGTTAACTGCGATTTAAACTTTAAAATTTATAATCTGCCTTCGAAACAGCTCTATTCTGCTATAATTAATACATATATATTTTTTAACCTATAATAAAATATCAAAGTAAAAATAAGGGTAAGAGAGATTTAATATGTGAAATTTATTACAAATTAGTCGTTATATATAAGAAAAATATTATAGAAAATTAGTTTGTGTTATATATATGAAAAATATTATACAAATTAATTTTATATATTATGCAAAAGCTTGATAATTGGTTAGAATATTCTTCAATTTGTCAATCCGTCCAAAACTACTCAAATCGTAATTTGACAATTCATCAATCTGTTAATCTGACGTTTGGTCTATAATTTTACTTTCAAATTGTTCAAATCGTTCAAATCGCACAGCACACACTCATATGTATAGGAAAGCAAACGCCTGTGCGGATGCATTGGCGAATGAAGGAAGCAAAAGGGCGGAAGGATTGCACTTTTTATGTTCCACACTTATCCATATTGTAAAGCATATAGTTGATGATGCTCATGGAACTCTGTCTCCCAGAATTTTGGCAAACTCTACTTAATTACCTATGTTATTCGTCTTTTTATAATTCGTCTTTTTACCCAAAAAAAGAAAAAAAACGAAGAAATTATTGTAAAAATATTAATTGGCAAACTTGCAACTATCTTCATTTTTGAAATATCTTTAACCATTCATTGGGGTTGAAGTGAAGTTAAGAACAAGTAACTCATCACATTCTCCTTAAAACAATTATCCGATTCTTGCAAATATTTTCAATTCTTGAAGAACTGATCAAGAAGGGAAAAAAAATGGAAAAAAAAAAAGGAGAGAAAATCGAAAGAGAGAAATAAGAAGAGAAAGAACTAGAGTAAAGAAAGAAGTTTAAAATAGATATGGAGAAGAGAGAGAAGAAAAAACTAAAACAAAAGAATAACAATAAGTGTAAAGGAAAAACATAAACAAAGAAGAGAAAGAGAGAGATTTGAAGCTAGACAATGAAAATTGGAACTTAAAAATGAAAATTGAGTTGGATATCAAATTGTCACAAGTGGCTCCAACAATCTTAAATTTCTCAATAACATTTTGGAGGCGAATTTATATAATTTAAAATATTCATAACTGTTGGAACATTTTAATATTTTAATTTATTTATTTTAAGACCTTTACATGATTCATGAATAAGAATAGAATAGTTAGTGGAATGTAATGGCATCGGTGAGTTTAATAGAATTATACAGTTTCATAACATTCTTTAGAACTATAAAATTTTACAGTTGCATAACATGTTTTCCAGTTTGATTAATAAGGATAAATGTTTAATAGAATTATACTTTGAAACTGTAATATTTTGCAGTTGCAAAGTTTACTTTTCAGTTTGATTGATATTGGAGATTATTTGCTTAAACTCTATAAAAATTGAAAAATAATATATACTTTTTTCCATTGTTGTTTTTTGTTGTTATTATTATTTTATTTTATTTTTTTCTTTCAGTCTATCAATATTTAACACATTTTGCTATGATTTTTTAACTATAATTTCTCTATTTTTTTCTGACAATACTTTAGACATTTCGATGAGTCTCCGATAATGTTCTTGACGTTCAACGAACATTTTGGACATTCCAGCGACTTTTAGTGACGTTCATAATACTCTGTCTGTCACGACCTAAACCCGCCCCGAAAGGGTTGGCATCGTAACCGGCCAGTAATCCTTGATTACTACAGGCCTTCCCATACAAAACATAAATAATCGGGGCTCGCGGAAGCGAAATAAAGAAACTAATAGTCCAAAGAGCTGTGCATTTATATGAACGTATATTACATGCCAAAAATGAGTTAATTACCCACATTCATTACATAACATGATCTGGTACAGCACGTATCATTCAGTTACAACTATACGACAAAAACAAAACAAGAGCTCACAAAACGGCCTTCCAGGCCTGGCCCCAGCTCGGAGGCACACAACTCATGGTAGGCTTTCAAAACGGCGGCTCGACTCGAGACTCCGCCTAGGCTTGGCTCCCTGAAGGCTCACCTATAATACATAAATACATATAATGAGCTAAAGCTCAGCAAGTAACATTAACGTAAAGGGGTTAGTGAACGAACTCCAACATTCATAAATCTGTAAAACGTAACATTCATAATATAATCATAATCATCTCATAAGAACATACATAATGGCATACTCCATAGAATATAACATGTGTCGACTAACGACTAGAGTAACCGGTCCCGGACACCGATTAAACACATACCGAGATCTCGTAAACTGGTCATGGGTTTGTCCTTCCATGCCGTTCCCCATGACTAAGCGCATGGGCCTGCATATTCTCGCCCCCACGACTGAACTAACTATGGATGCCATACTAGATTTGCAATTAGGACATTCGTTCACAGAAAACATTATCATTTCATAATCATTCATAACGTATCACTTTGAACATACTTTCATAAGAACATATCATTTACAGAAATGTTACTTACAGTGGGTTTCCAAAACCGAGGGCACGGTCTTCACGTCTTATCCTGCAATTGCCAACATTATAACACAGTTCTCAATACACATTCTCATTAAATCACATAAATCATGCACTTCATCCTTCCTTTATTTCATTTCATGTTCATTTTCTCCCTTCTTACATTCTTTCGTGTTCATAAGATGTTAAAAGATGCAATTAACATGTTAAAAATCAAATAGAACAACTTTTCTGCATTTTCTGAAAATAAGCCCTTCCGCTCGAGCTCCCACTTGTCCGCTCGAGCGGACTGCACATTTTCCACCGCTCGAGCGGGCTTCTCTCCGCTCGAGCGGACCCTGCGAAAATCTGAAAATCTGGTTCTTCTTCTACACTTCATCCTTTTATCAAATATAACTTCCAATCTTAGAAAACCAAGTCCCAAACTACTTGAAACTAACTTGCTTTAGACATTACAACTTCAATTCAAACCCAATTGCATCATATATAAGATCAACCCATGAGTTAAATTAGAAAACCATGAACATATACATACAAACTTCATGTCTCTATAGCCATGGAGGTTCTCCCTCACTATGTCATATAATCATAAATTCATGTCATGCATGCTCAAATTAAACATATGTCTCTTTCAATCTTCTTATTTAACATGAGATCACACATGATTCAACCTTAATTGAAGGAAATAGGAAGGAATTTTTACCTTGATCACTTAAGTTAGAGAAACTTTGAGCTTAATCCCTTTTCTTCCTCTTCTTCCCCTCTTGCTTCCCCTTTCTCACGATTTTCTCTCTCTCTCTCTCTCTCTCTCTCTCTCTCTCTCTTTGGTCTTGAGTCAATGAATCAAAACACCCTTATCTCTAAGTCATATATAGCATAAAAATGGAATTGTGTCAACACTTACAAGCCAAACGGAGCTTAGCGAATCGCATTTAAATTCGGTCTTCAATTAAATGTCCCAAATGGTTCTAAAATTCCGGATCACATAGACATATTCAATTTCATTTTCTGAACCCATTACGGTAGTCAATTTCAGTCCCGAAGTCGTAATTCCAACAGATATTTTGCTAATTCAAACAGATAATCTTCAATTAAATCATATAAATGCATAATTAATTACTGATAATTGTGACACACAGTTCCGGGTCATTACACTGTCAATACTCTAGCAAACTTTCCAACGATACTTCGGTGATTTTCTGATAATGTTGAATATTCCGACAAGTCTCCAGTAGCCGTTTGACGGAAGTCCGCCAGTAATAAAATGTAGTAACGTTTTTAAAGTTATAGAATTTTTTTAATAACAATAAAAAATATGTAAAAATAATTAATATAAATATTTTATTTTAAAATTAAATAAATTTTAAACTTTATGTATAAAACTTACTAATAAATACCCCTTCTATTATTTATTATTGCTTGGTTGTCCTATGCGTTTGTTCTTCGATTTATGGGCTTTATATGTTCACATTGACTTATTCAAAAAAAAAAAAAAAAAAAAAAAAAGTCATTGTCATCATTTTGGTGAGGTTTTTAATATATTTTGAGTTTACAAATCATTTTCTTCAAGGAACGTGTAAAATGCAGTATTAATTTCTATCAATATAAAATGAAAAAAAATATCACAAAATCATACCATTGAATGCTTTTATTCAGTTTATATTGTTACAAAAAATTCATCAAAACACAATAAGATATATGACTGTTGGCATCATAAATCTGTAATTATTATTATTATTATTTATTATTTATATAATTGCAGGACATATGACATCTTTCTACTCATTTGGAAGTTATGAG
This sequence comes from Camellia lanceoleosa, assembly GCA_025200525.1. NCBI lineage: Eukaryota > Viridiplantae > Streptophyta > Magnoliopsida > Ericales > Theaceae > Camellia > Camellia lanceoleosa. Next base: position 124,238,493 of record CM045765.1, read on the forward strand.
AAGTTATGAAATGTGAAAAAGATGATGGAGAATATAGTGGAGAACATGGGGCATGAATTGAAGGTTAAAAGAAGTTAAAGAAGACATGAAGAGATATGTGGCATTGTGGGAATGAAGATGGTAGAGTGGGTAGTTTTAGGTAGTTATTGAGTAGTTTTTGCTTGTAGTTTTTTTCCTACAAATATTTGTCTATAAATAGCCATTCATAACTACATTGTAAAGGATCCAGAATTCAAATCAAAGACAATTGATTTTAATATTCTTGTCATTTTTCTTATCTTAGGAGTAGTTTAACATAGATTTGTATTTCAAAGCATTTATTTTCAGCACTTTCTTTTCGAAGCATTTAATGCATTTCCTTTCGAAGCATAGGAGTAGAGGTAAGTAATTATTACTTTAATTGTTCACTCAATCGTCTTTCTCTGTCTCCCTCATTCTTTTTTTAATTTTTCTTTTCTCTACACTTTGCAATTTTGAAGTCCTCTTTATTGAGGCGAAAGAACCGTCACCGCAATCACTTAATAATTTGCTTGAATTTAATCTGTAAGGATTTTTCAATCCTTGCTGGCACGCTCACATTTATGATATTTTCCTTCGTAGGAAAAATAAGCCAACAATGACCAAATAATTATGACAAAATAAGTTGCTAGAAGATGGGATGGGTTCGGTTGGGTTGGGTTGGGTTGGGAGCTATTTTAGTCACAAAAAGACAAAATAAACTTTTTAGTCTAATAAGATAAAACATCACATCCAATCCATAATCATTACATTCTTTCTCTCATAAAAAGTCAAAAAATCAAAAATCCTTTCCAAACGAGGCTTTTTAGCCCTAGGCTAAAATAGCCAAAAAGTCAAAAAGCCAAAAAGCCAATTCATTTTCCAAACGAATCCAAAATTAGCCTATATCTTATTTCACCAATAGTTGTTAGTAACTTTTTTGAAATTTAATTCAAAGACTTGGTCTAGTAGGTGCAACTTGAAGTCTGGGAATGTGCTTCTTCAAAGTTTCAGATTTATTTTTCACTTGGTGCTATTAACTCTTTGGGGTCACACTTAGGACTTTGCCTGAAATTTCTCGATCCACATGGAGCCAATTTTTGTGGGTCTTGAGATTAGTTGAGGTACGCGTAAATTGATTCAGATACCCGATTATAAAAAAGATTTGAAATTTGAAATGTTTAAGGATATCAATTTCATAGTTTTGCAATTGAAATTTTAAATGCAATTTTGTTGTACCTATTGGACTAGCTTGGAGTGGAGGAAGTCAAGCACATACATAGGTAGTGCGGTAAAATATCGCTTAATTCGTTAAAATTGTATCGATCTGTATCAATTTGTACTGTTCTATTTGCTAATTGCGGTTTAAACTTTAAAATTTATAATCTGCCTTCGGAATAGCTCTGCTCTACTATAATTAATACATATATATTTTTTAACCTATAATAAAATATCAAAGTAAAAATGAGGATAAGAGAGATTTAATATGTGAAATTTATTACAAATTAATCGTTATATATAAGAAAAATATTATATAAAATTAATTTGTGTTATATATATGAAAATATTATACAAATTAGTATTATATATTATGCAAAAGCTTGATAATTGGTTAGAATATTTTTCAATTCGCTAATCCGTCCAAAACTACTCAAATCGTAATTTGACAATTCGTCAATCTGTTAATCCGACATTCGGTCTATAATTTTACTTTCAAATTGTTTAAATCGCACAGCACACACTCTTATGTATAGGAAAGCAAACGCCTGTGCGGATGCATTGGCGAATGAAGGAAGCAAAAGGGAGGAAGGATAGCACTTTTTGTGTTCTGCACTTATCCATATTGTAAAGCATCTAGTTGATGATGCTCATGGAACTGTGTCTCCCAGAATTTTGTCAAACTCTACTTAATTATCTAAGTTATTCGTCTTTTTACCACCACCCCCAAAAAAAAAAAAAAACCGAAGAAATTATTGTAAAAATATTTATTGGCAAACTTGCAACTATCTTCATTTTTGAAATATCTTCAACCATTCATTGGGGTTGAAGTGAAGTTAAGAGCAAGTAACTCATCACATTCTCCTTAAAACAATTATCCGATTCTTGCAAATATTTTCAATTCTTGAAGAATTGATCAAGAAGGGAAAAAAAAAAGAAAAAAAAAAGAGAGAAAATCGAAAGAAAGAAATAAGAAGAGAAAGAACTAGAGTAAAGAAAGAAGTTTAAAATAGATATGGAGAAGAGAAAGAAGAAAAAACTAAAACAAAAGAATAGCATTAATACTGTGTTTGGTTAGGGGATTTAGGGAGGGATTTGGAAAGGGAAATGGAAAATATAAGTGAAATGTGAATAAAATATACATAAATTTCACCTAGTTTCACACACTTTTTCTCTTTCCCTTTCCAAATCCCTCTCTAAATCCCTCAACCAAACACACCATAAGTGTAAAGGAAAAACATAAACAAAGGAGAGAGAGAGATCAGGAGAGAGAGAGAGAGATCTGAAGCTAGACAATGAAAATTGGTACCTTAAAATGAAAATTGAGTTGGATATCAAATTGTCACAAGTGGCTCCAACAATCTTAAATTTCTCAATAACATTTTGGAGGCGAATTTGTATAATTTAAAATATTCATAACTGTTGGAACATTTTAATTTATTTATTTTAAGACCTTTACATGATTCATGAATAAGAAGAGTTAGTGGAATGCAATGGGCATCGGTGAGTAGTTCGTGCTTGGGATTATAGAGATTCCCACATTAATTAGAAAAGTAGACGAATAAGTTTATATATATGTATTTATGTTATTTTGTTTGGTATACTCTGCAGGGTGCAAGGAAGAAACAAGTGGACAACCTTTTTTTTTTTTTTGGCTTGTTCATCTATCATTCCATAACAACCAAACGATACTTAAAAGAGATTAGAGCAATTTCAATTTTACTTTTTATTTTTTATTAGTCAAATTACGAAAAAGGTAATATCATTATTTTACCTAAATATTTTAACACTACTTCCTATTTTACCTAATTATCCACACAAATTATTTAAAGAGTTTCTCAAGACTCTCCAAATGTAACTAGTTTGGAAGAGTTTTGTTTAAGTAGTTATTGCAATAACTAGCCTATTAGAGGAATTAAAATAGGATGAGATCAACTATAATAGTCAACAAACCTTTCTGTGGATTCAGTCTCAGTTTGTATTCCCTAATTCGTTCAAAGAACTTCTTTAATGTAGTATAATGACTTTCCCGATCTTCACATTCTCGATATTTAGACTTGACAATCATGTCATTTATATACACCTTTACCTTCACATGCTCCAACAATTACATGACATGAAGAAGTAGACAAGAGAGTAAATATTTTCCACACGTTAGCATGCTCCAACAATTACGTGTCATGAAGAAGTAGACAGGGCAAATATTTTCCAGACGTCAGCATGCTCCAACAATTACAAGACATGAGAAGTAGACTACACGTTAGCTATTGGATAAAGATGAACAAAAAGAAAATGTTTATTAATATTTAAGTAAATAAAATAATGAAAACTTCTCATATCAACAATAATAATGTACCTGGGTCATCTTCATTTCTTAGTTATTTCATCAATCAACATCAAAATTAAAGGTGGCTCAACGATCAATTCTATTGATCTAATTTATTTAGATATAATTTTTTTTTTTTTTTTTTCCGTCACCTATTAATATCTTCAAAATGACCTCATTTTACTTTCTTCAACCACATCATCAACATTGTCACGACTCACCCCCTCACTTGCCAGAGACCACTTTCGGCCGTAGCAGAGTCAATAAATTAAATCAGAAGGGATACTTATTAATTATGACATTGAAAATTTTTATAAAAATATTTCACATAAATTTTTATGATTGCTTCAAGAAAGATATATATATATATATATTATATTTGTAACCAGTATATCATGAACAATATAAAAAAAAAATCATGGATATAAGTTTTAAAATAAATTATATAATGATAAAATAATTTTTTTATACAAATTTCAGTAAAAATTCAATAGAATAGTAATATCACGTCATTATTGACATATGATATTACCAACCAATAATAAAGAAACACATTGAGGATGAACTTCACATGTCAAATGTAACTAATAATTCAATAAATTTCATATCTTCATTGAGATCAATTATAATTGTATATCAATAATGATAGACATCACCATTGTATTGAAATTTTCATAAATAATAATATGATTTATTGTAATATATTTATTTTTAATAAAAAAATAACCATTATTATTCTCATAATTTTAAAAATGTCATTGATATTTCACTCTAAATAATATTTTATATTTTTTTATTTAAAATATTTTCTTTATATTTTTTTTATATAAAAAAAAACAAATTATTCTAAAACCCAGGGGGGCACGTGACTCCCTGGACCTTTTGTGGCTCCGCCACCAACTCCAGTAGCCACTCTTAATCACCATTTCTGATTGCCAACAATCACCTCTAACCTCCAACAATAATATTCCGACACTATTTTTCGACAATTCTCCAACCATTTTTGAGGAAAAAATAACGTTCATCTCCACTTTGTCATTACTCTCATCACATTCTCAAATATGGTGGTGACAAGAGAGGGAGAATGGAAGTGATTAGTTTATTAGTATTTATCTATTATTCTTTCTCTTCACACCCACGTACGTATACACTTATTCATTACAGTTGGGCAAGTATCTGGCCAACTCGTCTAACCTACAGGCGGACTAATTTAGATCTAGCAATTTCAAAAAAAAATTGGATTTAGGTCAAGTGACAGATGTACAAATTTTAATTTGTGAAAACCCAACTCGATATACATATTATTTATTTGTTCAATAAATAAATATTAAAACTTGAAAGGATGCTTTTTCAGAAAAACACCTTCACTCCTCCTCATTGTTCAGTCAAAAAAAATATACGACTTATAGGTATTTAAATCTATCAAATAGGATTAGTTGGTAATTTTTCAAAATTAATCTGTATGCTGGACAACCAGCTCAAGCGATAGCCTTTAGGCCATTACATCATTCAGAAAAGCTATGGACCTAGAAAAGCAGTCCATAATTTACCCAGCATGTTATTAGATGGTGTAGATTCAATTTCGTATAATGGAACCTACCTCTGAAATGCATATAAACCATTCAATACTTTTACTAAAGCCTTGTTTGGGATACACATGTTTTAGCCTAAACGTTAAAAAGTTACTTAAAAAAATCCAAAGCCTATAACTTATACAAAAAAGTCAAAAATTTCATTTTCTCTCTATTTTCTGCACATTTTTTTGTAAAAAATTAAAAAGTCATTCTAAATAAATTAATTTTTTTTATCTCATATTTTAATTAAAAAATTACTAAAATAGCCTATTTTCAAACGAGGCCTAAATATTCTAAGTTCGTAGATTCCTTAACCTTTAAACTATTTGGGCTCAAGATCTAAAAAAGAATAGAACTGAAAACCCAAGTGGTTAGGCACAAATTTACTTGTGGAAGACCACTTTTGGGCCTCAGAAGTCCATTTGAAAGCTGTGCCAAGCCCATTTCCGGTCTTGTAAGGTTTGAAAAGATCACTTGTCATTTCCTTCATCTCTCTGTAGAAACAGCCTCTCAAGTTTTTGGACATCTCGGCCCACCATAGTAGACTTTGTACCAACCCATTTCAGATCCTCAACTATTTCAGTAAAAGCCTAACAACACATCTCTAGGCCACATTCATGTCAGGCCTAGATAGAATTTTATATAAAATATAAGATGTCCAAATGAATTTAATTTTTATAGTATTAGTAGTTTGAAAATTAAGTTTAGCTAAGATAATTACAAATAATTAATTAGTTTAAAAATTCTTTTGTCTAAGAAGGGAGTGTATTGAAAAATTCTTTCTTCGAAGGCAACTGTAACTAGCATATTTTGTATAATAGTTAAGTTCTTATAATAATTTCTTTATATCTTAATCAATGAAAGTAAGTTTTAATATATAATTATAATGATTATATATGTAAATTTTTTCTTGTGATTTCTAGCAAACAAATAAATTTGTAGATACTTGCTATTTTATCCATAATATTTTCTTACATATATATGTAAGTCTCATTTTTGGAGTTCACCTAAAATTCAAAAATTCCGGTTCACTCTGACTAGATTCTTCAACTAAAATCCAAAAATTCAGGTTCGCTCTGGCTAGATTCTTCACCAAAAATCCAAAAATTCAAGTTCGTTCTGAGTCTTTATATAATTTTCTCTAATAATCCAATATTTCAACAATATTTTCATATTGTTGAAAATAATATTCTTCATTAGTCTCTGATAGAGGGGAATCCGGATCTTGGCTGTATTGCTCATTTCGGAAATGTTCAACATCATCCGCGGTCATGGCTAGTTCCAACAGAAGATCCAAATTGTTTCTCTTTTTGAGATTTATTAACATGTCAAGAGCCTCATTAATTTGTGTAGGAGACCTTTGATATGTTATGGGAAAATGGGTTACAAATAATATTCTTCCATCTGTAACCATGAATGGCAATTTTGCTGAGCCATGGATGTTGGACGCTGCTTATGAAACAGATATTAGACTGTCTATCCAATATTCTGTCAAAGAAAGTTTTTGGATATTTTCCAATCGCTCTCTCCGGTGATCTTCATCTAAATAATCATTTTCAAATTCAAAATCTTTAGTTTCTTTAAGATACCAAATCTGGTATGGTTGGAAAAAAATGTTCTCGTTCTCGCCAACCAACAGTGCTGGAGATCTAGAAAGTAAAATATTTGCTCCATCGAAAGCCTTTTACTATCCATGAGAGCATTGCTTTGATGATCATTGGATAATCTATCCATTGGATTAGATCTAAAATTTAGAAAATAACTTGATTAGTTATTCCCCAATCTATATCCTCAAAAAACCACATGTCATGGTTTGCCATGATGGTTATTTTAGGAATTTCATCTTTCAAATTTAATTTATCATAAGATCGTTCTAAAATTTGTCTAATCTTATCATGATGATCTTCAACTCGATTTTTGATTAACATAAATTTCTTTTGAAAGCGAAGTTCTTGCTTTTTCAAAAAGACAAATTCTTTTTATTTGTTCAAAAACTGGATCAGAAAACTCATCTGATATGAGGTTTGATAGTTGAAGAAAATTGTTTATTTTTTCAAAATTAAAATCTTCATTCCAATTCATTTGTTTAAGAATATTGAAACAAAGATTTTGCAAATCTTTTAATTTAGCTGTTTGCTCAGCTAATTTATTGGCCAGAACTCTCATGTGTTTTCGAAATTTCACTTTGTTGTCTACAATGTGAGTTTTCCAAACTCCATTGAGTTATGTATAAATTTCTCTGGATATACCAGGGTTGAAAAAATCTTTTATCTCAGATTCATCTGGTTTAGATGTCTGAATATTAGTTGAAACTGGGTTACTTCTCATTTGATTCCTTTGATAAATAGGCATAGCTGGTGCACTGTAAAAAGCTTTTTTAGCTTTGGTTATGCTATCATATGCTTTAAAGCTTGCTCCAGAATATCCACAAACTTGCAGATTGGCTTCGTTCCAGTCTGTGTAAATTCCAGGTTGTCTTCCTGAAAACACAACATAAACTTTTTCTTCTCTGGAGATTGCTTTTTTAGCAATTGTCACCCAACCTCCTTGAGCGGGTTATTTACTCTTATCCATTGTTTTCTCTTGGTCTAGAGGTCTTCTGCAAAAATTAAATTTACTTCTTTAGCAATTTAATTTTCTGAAATAATTTCTGCTAAGAAAATCTGCAAGAAAATTATTAGTACCTTTAAGATGTTCTACTTCAAAGGTATATTCAGAAATTTTATTATATTAGGCTAATCGTCTTCCTTGCTCAATAGTTTTTTTATTGATCAACAAATCTTTTACTACCTTATTATCAGTGCGTACAATAAAATTTTCTGGGGCTAAATAAATATGAAAACTTTTTATTGCCAATTTTATTGCAAGTAATTCTTTTTCAAAAATAATATATTTTTGTTCATTTGGTTTAAATGTTCCAGAATTATATCCACAAATTAATTCTTCTTTTTGTGATTTTATGGGTATTGGATTTTTTCTTGGTCTAATCCCATTTTCTGATAAAGGTATTTCTTTATCATACCATAAATTACTTGGTATTGCTTTAAGAACACATTGACATATACGAGCGTCTGTTTCTAAAATTAATTTATCACCTGTTTTAGGAAGATAAACGTCAGGTAAAGTTTTAACAATTTCTTTAATTTGTTTAATTAAAGCAACATTTTCTGTTGTCCATTCAAAAATAACATTTTTCCATAATTTGGTTAATTCGTGAATTGTTTTTCAACGAATAGCCAAATCATGAGAATTTGATTTCATTCCAAATCCTTGTGTTTTAATTCTTATTCTGGCTGTATTTTCAAGATTTGGATAATTTATGGAAACAAAGAAATTTGGTCTGACATTAAACCAAACTACTCCATTAGCCAAATTAGACTGAATTCCTCCAATGATTGCTTTCATTGGGTCAGAAAATCTTTTATCAAAAATTACTGCCAAAATAGGAGTATCTATCCCTAGGCGAAATAAGGCCGTTATGGTTACTTGAATTAATCTAATATGACTATATTGAATTTTAGGATATTTCTTTTTCCATATTGCAACCTTTTTCTTATCAAAAAAAGGAATATCAATATATCCTTCTTCTAACCATTTTGCTTGAGCGTTACCACTGTATTGTTCAAACACTCTTGCTGAAAAGAAATTAAATTTTGAAAGTTTGTAAATTTCTGGAACAGCAATTTCTTGCATTTTTTCGAATTTTGCTAATTCTTCGTCGGTAAAAGTTTTTTCTTCTCCGATTACATCTCCAAGTCAAATTGCCTGTAATTCTTTTTGAGATATACTATTAGCTTCTTGAGATATTTTTTGACTATTATTAGTCATCATGAAGATTAGTTCTTCATCTGAACTTTCTTCATCACTAGAAATTTTATATAAGATTTCTTCTTCATCAGAAATTTCTTCTCCATATATTATTTCAAAATCTTGTTCTTCAGGGACCTTGATCATTTTCTTTGCACTTTTTTTCCTTTTTGGGCATTTGGGTGCATAGTGACCTTCTTCGTTACAAATGTAACATTTACAAGTTTTTTTTTTTCAAACACTTGTTGGTTTCTTTTTTCGAATATACTTTTTCTTTTTTGAAAAAGTTTTGTTTTTTTTCAAGGTTTCTATTTATATTTTCTACGCTTTTTAGAAAATCCTTTTCTTTTAGGAAATGTATTACAACCAATTTTTCAATTTTTTTTTTAAAAAATTTTATCATAACATTTTTGACCATATGGTGAGTTAGAAATTTGATTTTTTATTTGTTTTTTCGCTTTTGCTTTTAGACACCAATCTGCTATCAGTCTTAGAGCATAATTAATGCGAAAACAAAGATTATCATATTATTCCTTCCCCATTTTTTTGAGAAAATCAGGATAGTTTTTAATACATAACTGATCCCAAGGATTAGGGAATTTATGAAAAAATTGATCTAACCAAGGTTGATTTGCTGGTGGATCAATAAAATAATAATATTTTTTAAAAGTTTGAACATAGTCTTCAAAAAGACAAATATTACATAATTCTAATTTAGTCAAAATATAATTTGCATCTATTTGCAAATGAGTATCTCCTGCAAAATCACATAAATTTTCTTTTATGATTTTTGCAAATTGAGCTAAAATTGTGTCAAGTGTGAGAAAATTTGTTAACAAAGCCGTTTTTTGACTTTTTCCAATTTCAGATTTTTCCTACTGTCTTAACTATTGCAACATATCTCCCTGGAGAGTTGCTGCAATATAATCCAGGAATTTTTCCTTTGACAAGCTATTTTTATAATTGGTAATAATGATGGATAAGGATTGTGCCCAATCATCAATTGCTTGTTCCTGATCCTTAAATGGAACATGAGACAAGTCTAAATAAGTAACATTTTGAGCTATTGGATACTTATGATTATTATCTTTTCTAGATATTACTGGCTCAGGTGTAGGATTGGAGGTACTTCCAATGTTAGTATCATTTTGAACTTCATTTGTTTGAATAAAGTCAAAATTTTCTCCATCTCCCCATGTGCCAAATAATTCGGAATCAATTGGCTCTTCTGCCTTTCTTTTCCCTTTATTTATTTCTGATGAAATATCTTGATCTATTGATTCTTCAGATGAGGATGATTGGCTGTCATCATCATTAGTTGACATATTAATATCATAATTAAAATGTTGTAAAAGGGTTTCATTTTCTAGATAAGTTTCTCTTATCTGATCTAGTAGCCTATTTCTTTCATCAATACCTAAATCTGGGTCTTTATATAATTTTCTCCAATAATCCAATATTTCAACAATATTTTCATATTCAGTTCTATTATAGGTATTGGTTTGAAGTACCATAATATCTTCTGTACCATAAACTAGCCTAGGGATGTAACTATCTCCTGGACTATTCATTCCATCATTGTTTATGAATGATATAGTTTCTAATTTTGCCACCAAATTGTTTATTTGGTTTTTTGCTTCTTTATTTAAGTCAATATTTATTATAGAACCCAAATTGTCTATTTTAGATTCTATAGACTCAACTTTGGTCTCTAGATAATTTTGATTTATTTTTTGATTTTTATCTAATTTTGAAAACTAAGAACACATAATATCAGTAATATTATTTAAACTAGAACACACACTATTTATATTTGCAGATTCTTTAGTAATATGCAAACTATGATCATATTTATTATTAACATTATTTTTTGTATTTTCAAAGCATATTATATCGTCAGAATTAATTGCCATTTTAGATTATTGTTGGTACCTAAGACCCTCCTAGTATATTATCTGGTGTCTAAAATCTCTCTTTATGATCTTAAAGACTTAATTTTGGCGAATAGTCAAAAGATCTTAATGAGTATATAGGCTTTCACATACACCAAGCATATAGGTTTTACAACAACTATAAATGAAGATATAAAATACAAAAGATACACAAAAAATTTAGACGAAAAATTTTAATTTTTTTTATATAACACAAAATAAACCATACACACTTATATATATATTAAAAATTTATACATAGATAGAAATACTTACATAGCTTGATCTTGTTTTCAAAAGCTCTTCACTAAGCTTTGATAACAATTACAAAACAAAAAAAAAAAAAAGGAAAGGAGCTTTTTAATATTTTTTTTATGGAATTATGCTGGAGTTATGGAATAAGGAATTATGATAGAGAAAGAAAGAAGCTCAAAGATGGAGAGGACATGGAAAGAATTTACATACTTTATTATGTTGGCATAAAGGCCAATATATAGACTACAAGAGGGTGAATACAAACAAAAATACAACTTAATGCATATCTAGCATATCTAACTTTTATGGCCAAGTGTTGCAAAATTTCTAACAGCTTAGGTAAGCCTAGTCATAGGCTTTATGAAAAGTCTTCAAAAAAGTAAATACAAAGAGACAAAATAGTTAAAAGAAAAACTACATTTATTTGCTCTGTGCTATAGTTTTTATAATTATATACACTAATACACACTGTCTACCCTCCCCAGTTTTCAAAGAGATAGACTGGTGTAGATAAGCTTTGGCTGAGCTGCTTTTTCGTGTAGCGTCGGCTGAAAAGATGTGGCTGATCACTTTCCGCCTAATAATGTAGGTTGCTCCACGTGTCCTGAATAAGGTTGGAGTTGATCAGGAGATAGCTGCATTTGATAGTGGGGTCCACTATGCTTCCATCCTGTTGATGAGATTGTGATATTCTTCATTAGTCTCTGATGGAGGGGAATCCGAATCTTGGCTGTATTGCTCATTCTGGAAATGTTCAACATCATTCGCGGTCATTGCTAGTTCCAACGGAATATCCAAATTATTTCTGTTTTTGAGATTTATTAACATGTCAAGAGCCTCATTAATTTGTGTATGAGACCTCTGATATGTTATGGAAAAATGAGTTACAAATAATATTCTTCCATCTGTAACCATGAATGGCAATTTTGCTGAGCCATGGATGTTGGACACTGCTTGTGAAACAGATATTAGACTGTCTATCCAACATTCTGTCAAAGAAAGTTTTTGGGTATTTTCCAATCTCTCTCTCCGGTGATCTTCATCTAAATAATCATCTTCAAATTCAAAATATTCAGTTTCTTTAAGGTACCAAATCTGGTATGGTTGGAAAAAATGTTCTCGTTCTCGCCAACCAATAGTGCTGGAGATCGAGAAAGTAAAATATTTGCTCCATCGAAAGCCTTTTACTATTCATGAGAGCATTGCTTTGATGATCATTGGATAATCTATCCATTGGATTGGATCTAAAATTTGGAAAATAACTTGATTAGTTATTCCCTAATCTATATCCTCAAAAAACCACATGTCATGGTTTGCCATGATGGTTCTTTTGGGAATTCCATCTTTCAAATTTAATTTATCATAAGATCGTTCTATGATTTATCTAATCTTATCATGATGATCTTCAACTCAATTTTTGATTAACATAAAAATTTCTTTTGGAAGCGAAGTTCTTGCTTTTTCAAAAAGACAAATTCTTTTTATTTGTTCAAAAACTGGATCAGAAAACTCATCTGATATGAGGTCTGATAGTTGAAGAAAATTATTTATTTTTTCAAAATTAAAATCTTCATTCTAATTCATTTGTTTAAGAATATTGAAACAAAGATTTTGCAAATCTTTTAATTTAGCTGTTTGCTCAGCTAATTTGTTGGCCAGAACTCCCATATGTTTTCGAAATTTCACTTTGTTGTCTACAATGTGAGTTTTCCAAACTCCATTGAGTTGTGTATAAATTTCTCTGGATATACCAGGGTTGAAAAAATCTTTTATCTCAGATTCATCTGGTTTAGATGTCTGAATATTAGTTGGAACTGTGTTAGTTCTCATTTGATTCCTTTGATAAATAGGCATAGCTGGTGCACTGTAAAAAGCTTTTTTAGCTTTGGTCATGCTATCATATGCTTTAAAGCTTTTTTAGCTTTGGTCATGCTATCATATGCTTTAAAGCTTGCTCCAGAATATCCACAAACTTGCAGATTAGCTTCGTTTCAGTCTGTGTAAATTCCAGGCTGTCTTCCTGAAAACACAAAATAAACTTTTTCTTTTCTGGGGATTGCTTTTTTGGTAGTTGTCACCCAATCTCCTTGAGCGGGTTGTTTACCCTTATCCATTGTTTCCTCTTGGTCTAGAGGTCTTCTGCAAAAATTAAATTTACTTCTTTAGCAATTTAATTTTCTGAAATAATTTCTGCTAAGAAAATCTGCAAGAAAATTATTAGTACCTTTAAGATGTTCTACTTCAAAGGTATATTCAGAAATTTTATTACACCAGGCTAATCGTCTTCCTTGCTCAATAGGTTTTTTATTGATTAAGAAATCTTTTACTGCCTTATTATCAGTGCGTACAATAAAATTTTCTGGGGCTAAATAAATATGAAAACTTTTTATTGCTAATTTTATTGCAAGTAATTCTTTTTCAAAAATAATATATTTTTGTTCATTTGGTTTAAATGTTCAAGAATTATATCCACAAATTAATTCTTCTTTTTGTAATTTTATAGGTATTGGATTTTTCTTGGTCTAATCCTATTTTCTGATAAACGTATTTCTTTATCATACCATAAATTACTTGGTATTGCTTTAAGAACACATCCCCAGCATGCTTTTGAGGCATCTGTTTCTAAAATTAATTTATCACCTGTTTTAAGAAGATAAACGTCTGGTAAAGTTTTAACATTTTCTTTAATTTGTTTAATTAAAGCAACATCTTCTGCTGTCCATTCAAAAATAACATATTTCCTTAGTTTGGTTAACCAAGGAATTTCTATTTTTGAAAGATTTTTTATAAAATTTCGTCCATAATTTAAAATGCCTAATAAACTCCGTAATTGTGTTATATTTTCGAGAGTATCAGGAAAATCTCGTACTTTGGACAAAATATGTTCTTGTAATTTTAAACCTTTCTGGTCTAAAATTATTCCCAAAAATTCAATTGATTCTTTTTCTAGTTCAATTTTTTTGGAGACAAAATAATTCCATGTTTTTTGAATTTTTCACAAAGTAATTTTAAATGTTTCTTATGCTCCTCCTTGGTTTTAGAGAAGATAAGTATATTATCAATATAAACTACACAACAATCTTTAAGATCTTTAAAAATTGTATCCATCCACCGTTGAAATACCTGTGGTGCAATATTTAATCCAAAAGGTATAACATTCCAATGATAATGTCCTCTAGGTGTACTGAAAGCTGTCAATTTTTTTGACTCTTCAGTCAATTGAATTTGCCAAAATCCACTATTACAATCAAATTTACTAAAGATTTTTTATCCTTTGGTTAAGTTAATCAAAACATCTTTTTGTGGAATAAAATATCCATCAAATTCTAAATTTTCATTTAGCCGTTTATAGTTAATTACCATTCGGGCTTTTCCTCTTTTAATTTCAGCATGGTTTCTTACCATAAAAGCTGGACTAGAGTGAGAGCTTTGAGTTTCTTCAATTAATTTTTTGTCTAAAAGTTCCTGGAGTTGAATATCAAATTCATCTATATCTTGTCTAGTATAGATCATTGGTCTTACTGTAATGATAACATTAGGGTCTTTCAATTTTAAACTACAATAACGTGGATTACGTTGCCATAATTTTAATGGATGCTCACTAAAATTTTCTTCTAAAATTTTATAAATCCAATGTGATTCATCGATAGTTTTGATGATGGGAGTTAAATCATCACGCGGCACGGGCGCAAACTCTTTATCACAAATATATTTATGTTGTTCTAACAAGGGAATATGAATTAAGTTATTGTTTATGCTTAATGAAATAGCTCTTTCCTGTATTTGCATTGGAAGATATTTATATATAAAATTATTTCCAAGAAGGAAATCTTCATGCATATACGGAAAACATAAAATTTTTGGTATAATGAATTTGCTATCATTTAACCAAATAGCGATATTTTTAGCTTTGAATTGTATGGAAGTATGGTTGTCATCAATTCCAGTAACCAAAATTGGATGTTTTATTAATGTCCATTTTTCCTTTGGTATGGCATTCCATTTACATGAGCTAACTGTAGCTCCTGTGTCTATGAGAACACTGAGGCTATAGGGTTTATAACCTGCAAAATTAAATGTTCCCAATACATATGTATATCTTCTTTTTCCCTGACTAGGAGAAAAGATAATGTCATTATTTTTTGTTTGAAAATGATACATGTATGCAAACTTAATATGTTCAAGTTTTCTTGTTCCTGGAAAAATAGGAATCTGAACATTGTTTGAAGTAATAGATTCTTGATTAGAATTATTACTTGATTCTCCAATGCTTAACTTTGAAAATGATTTGTTAGGAAAATCTTTTTCAAATACAGAAGTAGATCTTTTAATTTTTGGAATTGTATTTTCAATATATAAATTTTTTCTTGATGCCTGCATTTATAATTGTGCAGGTTTTTTTGTTTTAGAAGATTCTTCTTGTCCCACTAGGTCTTGGATTAACCATTGTCGAGGGACTTCTAAATTACTCCAATTCATTAGACGAGGTTGTATTACCGTGTCAAATGGTCTTGGTTCAAAGATTTCAATGATTTTATTATCGTTTCATCCTATTTTTGTTTCAGGAAATTTGGTTAATTCGTGAATTGTTTTTCAACGAATAGCCAAATCATGAGAATTTGATTTCATTCATAATCCTTGTGTTTTAATTCTTATTCTGGCTGTATCTTCAAGATTAGGATCATTTATGGAAATAAAGAAATTTGGTTTGACATTAAACCAAACTACTCCATTAGCCAAATTAGACTGAATTCCTCCAATGATTGCTTTCATTGGGTCAGAAAATCTTTTATCAAAAATTACTGTCAAAATAGGAGTATCTATCCCTTGGCGAAATAAGACTGTTATGGTTACTTGAATTGATCTAATATGAATATATTAAATTTCAAGATATTTCTTTTTCCATCTTGCAACCTTTTTCTTATCAAAAAAAGGAATATCAATATTTCCTTCTTCTGACCATTTTGCTTGAGTGTTACCACTGTATTGTTCAAACACTTTTGTTGAAAAGAAGTTAAATTTTGAAAGTTTGTAAATTTCTGGAACAGTAACTTCTTGCATTTTTTTGGAATTTTACTAATTCTTCGTCGGTAAAAGTTTTTTCTTCTCCGATTACATCTCCAAGTCGAATTGCCTGTAATTCTTCTTGAGATATACTATTTGCTTCTTGAGATATTTCTTGACTATTATTAGTCATCATGAAGATTAGTTCTTCATCTGAACTTTCTTCATCATTATAAATTTCATATAAGATTTCTTCTTCATTAGAAATTTTTCTCCATATATTATTTCAAAATCTTGTTCTTTAAGGACTTTGATCATTTTCTTTGCACTTTTTTTCCTTTTTGGGCATTCGGGTGCATAGTGACCTTCTTCGTTACAAATGTAACATTTACAAGTATTCTTTTTTCAAACACTTGTTGGTTTCTTTTTTCGAATATACTTTTTCTTTTTTGAAAAAGTTTTTTTCTTTTTCCAAGGTTTCCATTTATATTTTCTACGTTTTTTAGAAAATCCTTTTCTTTTAAGAAATGTATTACAACCAATTTTTCAATTTTCTTTTAAAATTTTATCACAACATTTTTGACCATATGGTGAGTTAGAAATTTAATTTTTTATTTATTTTTTCGCTTTTGCTTCTAGACACCGATCTGCTATCAGTCTTAGAACATAATTAATGCGAAAACCAAGATTATCATATTCTTCCTTCCCATTTTTTTGAGAAAATCAGGATAGTTTTTAATACATAACTTATCCTAAGGATTAGGGAGTTTATGAAAAAATTGATCTAACCAGGGTTGATTTGCTGGTGGATCAATAAGATAATAATATTGTTTAAAAGTTTGAACATAGTCTTCAAAAAGACAAATATTACATAATTTTAATTTAGTCAAAATATAATTTGCATCTGCTTGCAAATTAGTATCTCCTGTAAAACCACATAAATTTTCTTTTACGATTTTTGCAAATTCAGCTAAAATTGTGTCAAGTGTGAGAAAATTTGTTAACAAAGCCGTTTTTTAACTTTTTCCAATTTTAGATTTTTCCCACTGTCTTAACCATTGCAACACATCTCCCTGGAGAGTTGCTGCAATATAATCAAGGAATTTTTCCTTTGACCAGCTATTTTTATAATTGGTAATAATGATGGACAAGAATTGTGCCCAATCATCAATTGCTTGTTCCTGATTCTTAAATGGAACATGAGACAAGTCTAAATAAGTAATATTTTGAGTTATTAGATACTTATGATTATTATCTTTTCTAGATATTACTGGCTCAGGTGTAGGATTGGAGGTACTTCCAATGTTAGTATCATTTTTAACTTCATTTGTTTGAATAAAGTCAAAATTTTTTCCATCTCCCCATGTGCCAAATAATTCGGGATCAATTGGCTCTTCTGCCTTTCTTTTTCCTTTATTTATTTCTGATGAAATATCTTGATCTATTGATTCTTCAGATGAGGATGATTGGCTGTCATCATCATTAGCTGACATATTAATATCATAACTAAAATGTTGTAAAAAGGCTTCATTTTCTAGATAAGTTTCTTTTATCTGATCTAGTAGCCTATTTCTTTCATCAATACCTAAATCTGGGTCTTTATATAATTTTCTCTAATAATCCAATATTTCAACAATATTTTCATATTCAGTTCTGTTATAGGTATTGGTTTGAAGTACCATAATATCTTCTATACCATAAAATAGCCTAGGGATGTAACTATCTCCTGGACTATTCATTCCATCATTGTTTATGAAGGATATAGTTTCTAATTTTGCCACCAAATTGTTTATTTGGTTTTTTGTTTCTTTATTTAAGTCAATATTTATTATAGAACTCAAATTGTTTATTTTAGATTCTATAGACTCAACTTTGGTCTCTAGATAATTTTGATTTATTTTTTGATTTTTATCTAATTTTGAAAACCGAGAACACATAATATCAGTAATATTATTTAAATTAGAACACACACTATTTATATTTGCAGATTCTTTAGTAATATGTAAACTATGATCATATTTATTATTAACATTATTTTTTTTTTATTTCCAAATCATATTATATTATCAAAATTAATTGTCATTTTAGATTGTTGTTGGTACCTAAGAGCATCTCTAATGCACTAGGCATATAATACTTGTTAGTTAAAATGTCTAGTGTGATTCATTTTTTTCAATTCCAATGCACTAGGCATATGATTAGGTATTTTGGCTCAACTCATATTCACTAGCTACATGTAGCTAGCCTTCAACATTAGGCAAAATGTATTCAATCATTAGGATCATTTTCCTCCATCTTTGTTGTTGACGTGACATTCTATAAAATTAATAGTATTTGGATAAATAGCTAAAATAAAGAATATGGTTGGAGTAAAAACATAAAACAGTTGATAGGCAAAATAAAATATATACTTTATAGTAATATTTAGATAGGTAAAATGCCTACTATCGTTGGAGATGCTCTAAGACCCTCTTAGTGTATTATCTGGTGTCTAAAACCTCTCTTTATGATCTTAAAGACTTAATTTTGGCCAATAGTCAAAAGATCTTAATGAGTATATGGGTTTTGACATACACCAAGCATATAGGTTTTACAACAACTATAAATTAAACAATTAATTATGAAGATATAAAATACAAAGGATACACAAAAAATTTAGACGAAAATTTTTAATTTTTAATTTTTATATTTTTTTAATAACAAAAAACACACCATACATACTTATATATATATATATATATTAAAAATTTATACATAGATAGAAATACTTACATAGCTTGATCTTGCTTTCAAAAGCTCTTCACCAAGCTCTGATACCAATTACAAATCAAAAAAAAAAAAAGAGGAAATGAGCTTTTTAATATTTTTCTTATGGAGTTATGGTGGAGTTATGGAATAAGGAATTATGAGAGAGAAAGAAAGAAGCTCAAAGATGGAGAGGATAGGGAGAGAATTTACATACTTCATTATGTTGGCATAAAGGCCAATATATAGACTACAAGAGGGTGAATACAAACAAAAATACAACTTAATACATATCTAACATATCTAACTTTTACGGCCAAGTGTTGCAAAATTTTTAACACCTTAGGTAAGCCTAGTCATAGGCTTTATGAAAAGTCTTCAAAAAAGTAAATACAAAGAGACAAAATAGTTAAAGGAAAAACTACAATTATTTACTCTATACTACAGTTTTTACAATTATATACACTGATACACACTGATAGATTCTTCCATGAACCAGTTTGGTTGGTTGGTTAGATTAGCTAATGGACATCTTGCATAGTGAAATTCTAATGCCCACAAATGAGTAATTATCTTTATCTTCTTAAAATATGATTATGTCTACATTGGATAATAAGGGATTGAATAAAGATTGGGATCCCCTTTCCCTCACTCCCTTTTGACCCCTTTTCTTTTTTGATTGATCACTTTTTTTTTTTTTCTCCTCCAATCACCACCCGCCATGTGTGTGTGGGAATGGTGGGGATTGAAATTTAAGAGGGTCTAAATCACTGCTGTAAGGTTATATGATTACATGGCTTGAAAAATGGAAATAATTATTGGCAGATCACGAATGTGGTTAGATATATGACCACAGGTGTTTCAGGCCTCAGGCCTGTGATCATTTCTTTCACAAACACATTAAAATCTAATAAATGATTACTTTAATTTTCATTGGTATGCCACATCAAATATTGTTCTGAATACTGATATGCATACATATTATTTGTACAAATTTTTATATCTAATGTCCTAATTTTTTTGTGTAAAGTGTAAATACCCATTGTATAATTTGAAAAATGTCATTGTCATATCATTTGTATGAAAAAAAAAAAAAATGTTCATAATTCATTTTTCTTGCTTCATATAGTTACAAATTATCTCTAAAAGACAAATAGTTAACCTTATTTTTGTAACCTAACCTAAAAATATTGAACTTGTATTAACTGAATCATATAAATCAACATATTATACATCTCCCTTACACAAAAGAACAACTATTCCCTCTAAAACCTTTCACAAAAATGGCAAAAAAACAAAGGACTTATAAATTAAAAAAACAAAAAATCTTGAGATATACAATTATGCTGGAGAAGGTCATAGCTCCGATTACCGGCCATCTAGTATTGTCACGGTGACATGGTTCAAGGTGCATGATTCATCTTGCTTGCTTGACAATGAATCAGTTTCAACACGTTGCCTTCCTAGACAAAACCCAGGATGCTTAGGTTGCGACATTGATGCAGTTTCACTGCTCAACATGAGAACGACAGATGCCATGGACGGCCTATCTTCTGCTCGCTCTTGGACGCACAAGAGGCCAACATGAATGCATCGCATTACCTCACATGTCGCATTCGATTCTCCAACAGAAGTGTCCATTATTTCCAACACCTTTCTTTCTCTCCACAACTTCCATGCCTACATTTCAGTACAATTTCTCAGTTAGTATTACTATAAAGAATTGAAGTTGTTACTACTAGATACATAAAACAATTGCTTGGGAAACATTTTGAGAGTTTTCCACACTTACATGTCCAAGAAGGTTAAGCTCTTGGTTGGCATTATAAAATCCTCTGTTCTTCTTACCACTTATTATCTCCAACACTAACACGCCAAAACTAAAGACATCTGATTTTATTGAGAAAAGGCCATCCATTGCGTATTCAGGAGACATATAACCACTACACGACATCCACAAATGGTATTAGCAATATGATCATATATTCCTAATAGATAGAATGTACAAAAAGTAGAAAGATGTTTTTAATTGTGGTCACTTACTATGTTCCAACTATTCTCCTTGTGTTTGCCTCAGTCTGATCTCCTCCAAAAATTCTTGCCATGCCAAAGTCTGATATCTTTGGATTCATTTCTCTATCGAGTAATATGTTACTTGCTTTGAGATCCCTATGGATAATTCTAAATCTCGAATCTTGGTGAAGATAAAGAAGCCCCCGAGCAATTCCACAAATGATGTTGAAGCGCCTTTGCCAATTCAATATCGAGCATCTCTCTTTATCTACAAAAAAAAGATTTTTTAATTTAGATACCATGAATATAAACTGCAATAATGGCTAATAAAACCAAACAAATCAATGTGTGCTATAGATTCATTTTGACTGCACATTAATTTTTCTGTGCACGTGGCAGTATTGTACAAACTATCACTTAGCATAACACAATTCACTTAACCATGTACGTATATGAAATAGTGAGAGGAACTAACTGAATAAAATGGAGTCCAAGCTTCTATTTTCCATGTATTCATATATCAGCATTTTTTCTTCCATCTCAATGCAGCAACCGAGGAGACGAACAAGGTTTCTGTGTTGAAGCCTTGCAATCAGCCTAACCTCATTCTTAAATTCTTCTACTCCTTGCCCTGAATTCCTTGACAGCCTCTTCACTGCAATGTCTTGACCTTCCATCAACATACCCTAATATTTCCATCCAAAACATTTTTCATAAGCATCTTTTCACGGTACCCTTGTGATTTTATATAATAATAATGTGAACGTGTTTAAAAAAAAAAAAAAAAAACTTGCCTTGTAAACAATGCCAAAACCACCTTGTCCCAGTTTATTTTCCTCACAGAAATTGTTTGTAGCCATTGCTAGGGTACCAAAGTCGAATAATGGTAATTCTAATTCATCTGTTGTACTTTCACATGAATAATCTCTGTTTCTCACAATAATCCCTTCATTTAGCAAAATATCTTGACTTTTTTCATGAGCACCTGGTTTTTTAAAATAAGAGGTAGGTACAATGTAAGAGAAATAGAATACTGCAAAATCATGCTCATTTTTTAAAATAAATTAAAAAAAATTTGCAAGTTCATAAGTACCTCTATGCTGTGTCTTTTCTTTCAGTTGTCTTTGTGTTTTCCTTCTTCTCCACCATACAAAAAATAGACTTAAACCAAGTAGTAGAACACCAACACTGACTGTAATGCCAACAATCTTGGTAGTTTGTTTAGATTTGTTAGAACTGTTTTGCAATCCTGAAATGAATGGATGAACTAATAATTAGACATCTTTTGTTGTCAAATGGAGCTTCAATTTTTTGTTTTTTGTGCTGAAATTGCCAAAAAGCTGGTCTTAAAAAACCCGGCCGAAGGAGGTGCATGCTCCATGCCTAACTAGGCATAAACCTAAGAACTGCCCCGATGGCCTGCCCAACCTACCAGCCCAGTCTAGTCCGACATTTTTAATACTTGGAATAGGTATTTTCACTCATAGGATTGGGTTGGGCTAAGATTTTTTAGCTCGGTTATATTTTGGATTGGGCCATATGATAGGAATTCTAGCCCGGTTTGGCCCAATCAATCCATCTATAAAATATTATTTTAAAACTTTATATATGTTAGTTACATAATAAATTAAAAAAGTCATATGTTCTTTTTATAGTTTATCTTTTTATTTTTATATTAGAGAGATCAAATTTTCTACTACATCCATGGCAATGTATGGTACAAATTTTATATCCCTAATATTGCTCATAATAAACACTATAAAGATTTCAAACTACTCTATTAAATTCTATGAGCTATATAGACTCCAAAAGGGGTTGAGATTCTTAGCAGCAAAATCGGTTGATTGGGCCCACAAAACAATTATCGGGCTCGAAATATATAACTTTGTAGGGACTGAAATGGGGTGTGGCCCAAACAAGTTTCGCCGAAGTCAAAAAGGTCGGCCGGGTTAGGAGGACAAAGAGCCAACCCAGAAAAGTATATTTTTGTAATGAACCACCCTGTGATCAACCCTTCTGGGGTGGTTCAACTACTTTTGAAAACACCAATCTAAAAAAAAACTACTTTCGAAAACAATTTGATACCAAACATGTCACGCAACCCAATCAAAAGAAAGAACAATATGATTACTTCCCAAAAACAAAATAATAATTTTGAATGTCACGTTCACATACAACCATGTGACTCCGACGGTCCTCAATTTTTGGAACTCATCACATAATACATAATAAGGTTAACACCCACTTTTCATGAGTTTTCATAAAAATACAATTAATCTTACAAATTTAATATAATTGTAATGACTTTTCTTTTAGTAAGATTTCAACTATCAAATTAATGCAAATGGGATGTACACACACAAATAAATAAGGTCAATATATATTTTAGTAAAATAATACATGAAAATATTTTCTTTAATCTATATGACGCACGAATGTCTGATGAAAAAAGACCCAAATACTATGGAGTCTTTTGGAAGCTAGTAAAAAGCCAACTTCTAGCTTTTTACCCATTTTTAGTCACATCATCTTTCATATAACTTACTCACAAAAAGACAAAATAAACTAAAAAAGTCAAAAAATTAATTTTTTATCAACTTCTCAAAACACCATTAAAAGCTCGAGGGAAGTTGTTGTAATTATATCAAAATTAATAGCTTAATCGTATTTTCTTCAAATCTAGAGAAGGTAGGTATAATTTAGGGGGAATTACACATCAGTAGGGATCCCAAAAAAAAAAAAAAAAATATTCATACAAAAGTGAAAAAGTTTATAATTTTAATTATTAATTTTTATAATGTTTATTACTTTTTTGTAAATATTTTTTCTAATGCCCACTTGATGCGTAATTCCTCTTATAAATTACCCTAATATATTATAATAATAAGAGTAAATTACACTCACTTCTCTTGAAATTTGGGGGGAAAAAAATTTAGTCTCATAAGTTTAGTATTATTACAATGATTTTCCTTTTAATAACATTAAAATGATCAAAATTAATACAAACTATCAGTAGACGCTTAAATAAATAATAATAATAAATATATTTTAGTATATGAAAGATGAAAAATCATCTTTTCATTTATACCACCAAAGAATAACTGATAAGAATAATCTAAGTGTTATATTATTTAAAATTTTAAAATAGACTAATGTAATTATGTCAAAAGCATAAAATTAATTGTATTTTTAAAAAAAATTTCAAGAAATGTGAATGTGAATGTGACAAGTCTTCACTTAATCATTTTAAAATAAACTTTATTAAAGTAACTTAAATCTTAAAATATGTCGCTCTCATGTTATTTTTGTCAAAATTTTTGAATAAACATTGTATGAACATTATTTTCTTTATTTCTTAAACACCACGGGTTGTTTTGTGAAAGTATATTAAATCATTGCCTAATCTTTGTTGTTTTCTTACATTTTCAACTTCATCAACCCCTACATATTATATGCTATGACGCAACAAAATTAGCCTTTTATTAATTTTGATTTGAAATCTAGATGACAATGAAGTTTCATAATAAATGCAGGAAATAAATATGCAACAAATGCCAAGGCTTATCAATCATAATCTATCGTAAAAGGAAAAAGTTAGGGATCATAAAAATTTTATTATGAAAAATTTATGATTCTTAGATTATCTTAATTAGTGTGTGGTATTTTATTCTAAGTATAATTCAAGGATCATGAAACTTTCATAATTTTTCATGAAATTTTTTTTATGATACCTATCATTACTGATCATAAAAACAAAAATGAAGTATTGAGGGTGTAATCTATATAATAGGATAAGGACTTATGATCTAACTCTGTGTATGACCAAAATAATATGATAACGATATTTTTAAAAATTTAAATTATTTGATTATTTATTAAAAATGATAGTATTAAGACTTGCTTTATCATTCTATATTTATATATTTTTAAAAAAGTAATTGGTAAAAGATGAACATGAGAAGAAGAAGTTGCATTATCGAGTGATGTATTCAAATCTCTTTTGAAAATTAGTTATTTTAATTGATTTTTTACAAAAATACATGTAAAAATAAAGAGAATGTTGTAACGACTTATAAAGACTTTTTGAGTACAAATCTGAGTTTGAAATAGTTTGTTATATTCTTAAACTGCTTGATTAAAGTATTTAGGTGCAAATTTGAAATATTTTAACTTTCATAAATTTGTCATTAAAAATCCTATTCGGCAAAGTAGCAATGAGCCTTTTATATAGTGGAAAAAAACCAAAAAACAAAAAGAAAAGAACAATAGTCTCTTTTCAAATCTAGTTTAGTTATTAAAAAAAAAAAAAAAAAAAAAAAAACACTTCAATGAGGTGTTTACACTATTAATCTCATCTGGGTTTTATTTATAATATTTTTTACAAATTATGTAAAAATAATTTTTTATTTTTTTATTTTTTTGCATCTACCAAATGCAATCTCTTTGGGATGAGTTGACTCAACTGGTCTCACTGAGTCAAGACATCCTCCATTTATCATCTTTATCCTTTTAAGCAATGAATAGTTATCTCAAGCAAAGCTCAAACATGAAAACACAGAAATGGTGAAAATCAAATCAAATCAAATGAATTCAAATTGAACATACCTAAATCAGAAGCCGAAACTCTCATATACAGATCTTGCCCTCCTTCAGCAGTAGCATATTGTCTCATATCCAGAAGATCACCAGTCCAAATCACACACCCAGAGCCACCTCCAACTATATCCATATTCGCATAAGCAGTACAAGAACAGTTTCTCTTACAAACCATTTGACAATCCGAAAGACTCATACTCTGATTCATAAAAGCACTCGAAGTCTCTGGCAATTTCATATCCTTCAAAGTCAAAAACCCATCATTCTCACAATTCAATTCCCCAATTCTCACACACCCATCAGACCCATCTCTCAAATTCCACGCCTGTAAATTCTTCGGCTCAAATCCAGTCATACAGTTACATACAGGCGAATCATTAGTATTACACACACCATAAACACCACATTCCATATAACTATCGCATTGATCTTTCGGTGCGTACCAGTATAGATTCCATAATTGGCTCGTTTCGATCCATGTGTATCTTTGTAAAACGCCAGATGGGTTCACCAACAATCTCGAATACACAGACTTGTTTTCCAATTCAAATGAATAAGAAATCTCATCTGGCTTCATCACAAATGTGAAGAGTATAATATTACTCGTCATGTTCATCTCCGGTACGCCGCTGAATCGAAGCCCGTTCCACGGCCCGCTTCGATACTCCCGGACCTGTTTGTTCGTTAAAAAAGCTTCCGGGAATCCATTAATGTCGAGCTTGAATTCATAGTCTCCAGAAGACGGATCATCGGTGGTCTTCCATGGGGTCAAGTACCTGTTCAGCCCGGTTTTCGCATCCCAACCAAGCTTCATACCTGGCAACAACGTGTCCGTGGGATAATCAAAGCTTTGCCATAGATAATTATCAGGATTTACATCGTTTTCTCGCCGAACCACAAAATTCCCAGAATCTAAAAGCTGCGCAACTGTGGTGTTGGAAGTGGTTTGATTGGAAGACCATATCGGAGGATTTGAAGAGTGGTCGATAAGTATTATGTTTCCGTCTTGGCCGATTTTTAAGAAGGCAGATGATGAATTTGTGAGTGGGTTGTCTCTGTTGGCGACCCAGACGAAGGTTGTTGGTACGTTCTTGTACCAAATACCAACATACCAGTAATTGGTTGAATTGTTTGGTGAGAAAAAACCCAATTCGAATACGTTGCCGGAGGAGACGATGGTTTGGCCTGGGGAGAGTGGTTGTGTTGCTGTGATGGTGTCGAAAGATGTGGTGAGAATTGGGAAGAGAGTGAGTATGGTGCAGAACCACAAAATGGAGAAGCCATGGAGATTTGAAGTGTTTGTCATTGTTCACTTCAGAGGTTTCTCTCCCTCTCTAATTTGCTTTCTCTCTCTCTTAACATGTGAATGTGTTAAATATTGAGAATGTATAAACAAATTTGGAATTGTCTGATGGGGAAGAGAGAGGGAAAGCAGAATTTGCTTTCCTTGGTTCTTCCTGTTTCTAGTTTGTCAAAAGTAATGTAAATTTTTCTTTGATTCTATGGTTTGTTGGTCCTCGTTTGGGTTGGAAGAAATTTCGTTACACAAATAAAAATTAAAATTAAATAAACAAATAAAAATTACCAAGTGATTCAAGAATTTTAGGCCATGTTTGATTTGTTTTTTGGAAAGAAATTTCATAATTTTTTCTTATAAAAATAAAACTAATTTAATAAAGAGTTTTTTTATTGATAAATCCCATTTAGAGGTGTTTTAACCCAATAAGTCCACTAAGAAAAATTATAACCTAATTAGTCCCATGTATTTATATTTTTATTCCATGAGGTCCTTTTTTCCTAATTTGTATTATTTGTTGGACTATTATACCCTTATGTCTATTTGTTGATATATATTATATACAAAATAACATACATGTTTCCCTCTATTTTTGTTGTGGTAGGATTTCGTTCCTATAAGAGAGAAGACGATGGCACATAATTCGCGGTAGTGTTTCATTGCGATATGGTTTCATTCCTGTATAAGAGAAGATGACGATTCAGAGTTTACGCTCTATTTTATTTTATTTTATTTTTTTGCCATAGGTATGATTTCAGCCAGAAATCAAAGAAAAAGAAAATGATTTGAATCAAAGAAACAGGGGTAATGGCTTACAAACTTGTTCAGTAGATTGACTAAAACCCACATTCAACTGGATTGAATCAAAGAGAAAGATGAGATGGTTTTGAATACTTGTTCTTCGAAGGTGGGTTTAATTTGATTTGGATTGGTGGAATGGTGAAATTACACGGGTTATTAATGATAGTGATATGATGAAGTTGAAGTGTAGGTGATAATTTTTTGTTTTCAGAGAGATTGAGCTTTTTTTTTTTTGGATTTATAGTTCTATTGCTGCCATTATTTTTGGTTTTTCTATCAATCAATGTGAATATTCACATTTCATATTGTTTGGAAGCTTAAGAAATAAGTGTTAGAATTGTGAAGAATGAGGTTTCTGATACAGTAATGTAGCTTTCTTTATAAAGAGATGAGGAGTGTTTGGTTTGATTTGGATTACTGTAATGGTGGAATTGTAAGAGGTGTTAATAATAGTGATAATGATGAAGATGGAGACGAAAATTATGAAGATATAGAGGAGGATTTGTGTGATGGTTTTTTTTATTTTTTGAGAGATTAAGATTTTTGAATTTAGAGAAGACGAATACTGTGCTCTGTTTGATTATATTGTCATAAGGTTAGTATGTAATGGATGCGTGTCATTTGTGATTGGATTTATATGAAGTGTTGTATGCTCTGTTTTTTGCTTCCAATTTCATTTTCTAGAATTGATGGACATGCAAGTTTTTTTTGGTTGTATGGGGTTATGGATTTTGGCTGATTATGTGGTTGAGTTATGGCTCTGTTTTTTTGAATGTGGTGAATATTCACATCGCATTAAGAATGTGAATGCATATGAATGATTGTATGATCTATTTCTTGCTTTCAACATCATTATCTAAATTAAATTTTGATTGGTTATATGAGGATATGGGTTTTTCCTGGTCATGTATATTGTGAGGCATGCATGTGTATGATGTGAATATTTACATTCTTGTTACCATTGATAGTATCAAAATAGTTAACATGAATATTTATATCACTGTAACCATTCACATTACCAACACATTACCAAATCATTTATGTGAATATTCAAATTTGTATTATGAATTGTCATTGTGAGTGTTTTTTGCTAGCAAAATGGGATGTTGTTGTGTATATTATGCATGGGCGCGGTGTGAATATTGACATGTCTGTTACCATTTACAATATGAAAACATATGATGTGAATATTCACATCATCTGCAATATGCTATTTGATGTGAATATTCACATTCTTGTTACCACTGACAACATCAAAATAGTTAACATGAATATTTATATCATTGTAACGATTCACATTACCAAATCATTTGATGTGAATATTCAGATTTGTATTACGAATTGTCATTGTGAGCGTTTTCTGATAACAAAACGGGATGTTGTTATGTATATTATAATGTATGCATGGGCACAGTGTGAATGTTGACATACATGTTACCATTTACAACATAAAAGCATATGATGTGAATATTCATATCATCTGTAACTATTAACATCATCAAATTATTTGCTGCGAATATTCACTTATGTGTTAAGAAATATGAAATTCACACCAGTTACATTGTGTTACAATAATATTTTAAGTAATATTCACATCCATGTGAATGATCAACACGAAATAGGCCTCAAAATGCGTATACATATATTGAATGAAAAATTGGAGTACAAGCATTGATATAGAATTGATTTACACTTAAGCTAGTCTGCTCCAATATGTCAAAACTATTGATACTAAATTGTCTTCAATGTGGATAACAATTATAGATAACAATTATAGACGGACACCCCCCACCTATAGGTTTTCATATTGCACTGTCTTTATGTGATTCAGAAAAAAATGTACAATGAGTCTCTTATTTGACACCATTCAAAGCGATTAAAGCTGTCAACAAGTTCCTTCCGGTATACATGCGCTCTGATGATGTAACACACTGCGGGCCCGTAATCTACCCTGAAAATGCAAAGTTGTTATTGTTAGAATTTGAAATTTAGGTGTGTATAATAGTTGTGGAAGATGTGTACAAATTGATGTAAGGCTTACCATTGGTTTGTAGTCATTATCAATATCTAACAATCTGATGTAAATATTGACATTGTGTACAATAAAATTCAGATTGAACCAAAAAATGGTTAACAACCATTTAAGATTAGGGGCTTTTCATCAACAAGCAACAATACTAACAACTTTGTTAATATCTACATCATATTCCATTGATAACAGGAGGTGAATATTGACATTGATGTTAGAATGTGAATATTGACATTATGTTCAGAATGTAATTATTTCATCACCATCAACAACCAACAACATTAACAAATCTGACATTGACACAAGGGAGAAGATAGTGAGTGTATTACAAAAGAGTGTATTATACATGACAATTTAAGACAAACAAGTCATTACCAATATATAGCAGTCTGATGTAAATATTGACATTATGTATAATGAGATACACATTGAACCAAAAGAGAGTTGACAACCATCCAAGATTAGGAGCTCTAATTGCTTTATAACTATTAACACACAATAATACCAACAACTCTATAATATTTACATCATATTCCATTGATGTTAGAAGTTGAATATCTACATTATATTGATAATGTGAATATTGACATTGAAGTAGATATTTACATCAATGTCAATATTTACACCATATTCACATCATATTTGATCACCTTTTGAATATTATACAGATTATGTATAATGGAATACACATTGAACCAAAAAAAAGTTGATAACCATTCAAGATTAGGGGCTCTAATTGGTTTATAACCATCAACATGCAACAATACCAATAATTCTGTAAATATTTACATCATATTCCATTAATGTTAGAAATTGAATATCTACATTATATTCATAATGTGAATATTGACATTGAAGTAAATATTTACATCAATGTCAATATTTACACCATATTCACATTATATTTGATCATTCTTTAAATATTGTATAGATTATGAATAATGGAATAGACATTGAACCAAAAGAGAGTTGACAATCATCCAAGATTAGGAGCTCTAATTGGTTTATAACCATCAATATGCAACAATACCAACAACTCTGTAAATATTTACATCATATTCCATTGATGTAAGAAGTTGAATATCTACATTATATTCATAATGTGAATATTGACATTGAAGTAAATATTTACATCAATGTCAATATTTACACCATATTTACATCATATTTGATCACCCTTTAAATATTGTATAGATTATGTATAATGGAATAGACATTGAACCAAAAGAGAGTTGACAATCATCCAAGATTAGGAGCTCTAATTGGTTTATAACCATCAACACGCAACAATACCAACAGTTCTGTCATATTCCATTGATGTTAGAAGTTGAATATCTAAATTATATTCATAATGTGAATATTGACATTGAAATTAGAGATGTAAATATTCACATTACTGCTAGGGCACAAATAGGAGTGAGACAACACCAATATATGTTGATTTTTCATATTGATACAAACAAAATTTCACAACATAAAGGAAACAACACATGTGAAATAGCTAGCCTTAGAATGTGAATGTTTATATTGATTGTTACTCAGTCACAGATAATCAACAAACAACACAAACATTGATTGTTACTCACATTACTGCTAGGGTACAAATAGGAGTGAGACAGCACCAATATATGTTGATTTTTCAAATTGACACGAACAAAATTTCACAACATAAAGGAAACAACACATGTGAAATGGCTAGCCTCAAAATGTGAATGTTCACATTGATTGTTACACAAACATTTGAGACTACGAAATTGAGAATAAAGCAGATAATCAACAAACAACACAACAAACATCATAATGTAAATTTATAAAATGGCTAGCCTCAGAATGTGAATGTTCACATTGATTGTTACTCAATAACAAGAGAAACAATAAGATGTTATTATTTACAACATGCCTACAAGAATTCACATTGAATTAAAACAACGTTGACAACCATCCAAAATTAAGGTTGTAATTATTTGATCACCATGAATAACCAATAACACTAACAAGTCCGACATTGGCATAAGGAGGGAGATACAACATACACCATAATGTAAATTCATAAAATGGCTACCCTCAGAATGTGAATGTTCACATTGGTTATTACTCAATAATAAGAGAAACAATAAGATGTTATTATTTATAACATACCTACAAGAATTCACATTGAACTAAAATAGGGTTGGCAACCATAAAAAATTAGGCATCAACATCAACAAAAACAATGTAAGTTTATCCAGTAATGAACAGGAATGTGAATGTTTACATCATCTATGTTTGCAAAATTAATTCCGAAAACAACAACAGTTATAGGGCAATGTAAATGTTTATATGGGTGATCACATTATGTTATAATTGGCTGAAAAACAAAGGGTGGAACCAACAACACCAACAAGTCTGACATTGATGTCACAATGTGAATGTTTACATCATATTCCATCACATTGTTGAATGAAGATTGGGAGTTCTATGGATATCAACAATCAACAATATCAACAGTGACAATAATGTAAACATTCACATCATTATACACTGATGTGAATGTTCACATCAGTGTCTACTAATGTAAGTTTATCCAGTAATGAACAGTAATGTGAATGTTCACATCATCTATGTTTGCAAAATCAATTCAAAAAACAACAACAGTTAAAGCGCAATGTAAATGTTTACATGGGTGATCACATTATGTTATAATTGACTGAAAAACAAAGGGTGGAACCAACAGCACCAAACAACACCCAACAACACCAACAAGTCTGACATTGATATCACAATGTGAATGTTTACATCATATTCCATTACATTGTTTAGTGAAGATTGGGGATTTTATGAACATCAACAATCAATAATATCAACAGTGATAGTAATGTGAACATTCACATCATTATACACTGATGTGAATGTTCACATCAGTATCTACTAATGTAAGTTTATCCAGTAATGAACAGTAATGTGAATGTTTACATCATCTATGTTTGCAATAACAGATATAATATGAAGTTCACACATTAAATGTATAAGATCATATACTATGAAGCTCACTACTATAGAAGTTCATATTGATGAAATGGGTATAGGAGATTCACATGATTAAAACATACAACAACAACAACAACATCTGAAGTAATTGGCTTGGCCTAACATTTTTCATTCCCATGTAAATGTTCGCAGCTTTTGACAACACAACGTAATTGCCACTGCATTATTTTTGGGTGAACAAAACCATATACTTGGAGATTGGGATTGAGGAATTCATATTAACAATTAGGGCATGAACAATAAAAATATGAAATTCCACATATTGTATGAACAGAAACAGGGGATATTAAAAGTTCACAATGGTGTAATTGAACAAGAGATTTAGGGTTTACATACAAGATTGATGAGATTACTTACTCTTTTTCCATATTAACAGTTTGGTTGTCACAAATGGTCATCGGTGATGATTTTGATGAAGATGGAACTTCAGGATGTTCACCAATGGTGATTTCCACGTTTCCGTAGGCAGATGATGGAGGTATGACGAAGCCGACGATGAGACGTTGCGACGATGGAATAATGAGATACGTATGGGTGTGAGACAATATGGAATACGATTTTGGGTTTTCGGAAAGGTGGAGAAATTGTGTGTGATTTTCTGCAAAAAAAAGAGAGGGGAAGAGGGACAGTTATTTGATTCAAAAAGAGAGGGGAAGAGGAGAAGGGTGTTTTGGTCTTCTAATATAAAATAGGACCTGATGGAATAATAGAAAACACTATGGGGTTTATGGAATAGGATTCTTAGAGAATGGACTTATTAAAAAAGCTCCCTTTAATAAAAATAAATATCAAAAAGATATTTTTAAATTTTAAAAAATTAGTTTTGGCCTCTCAAAGATAAAATTATATAAAAATAATAATTACTTTTGATTTTTTTTTATTTCTTTCATCAAAATTAATTTTTAATTTTTTTTAAAAAAAATTTATAAAGTTTTTGAAAATCATACCAAACATAGGGTCCGTTTGTTTTAGGGTTAAATAAATAGGAGAGAATTATAATAGAGGTGGGGTTATTGAGTGTTATGTTTGTTTGTAGAGTTTGGTTGTTTGTAGAGTTCGGGAGGGGATTAAGATAGTGAAGGTGATATAAATGAAGGTTGGACGGGGGATTGAGATGGAGGATGTCGAGATGGTATTAGAAAAATAGTGAAGGGATTAGAATTTTTTTTTATTTTTTTTATATTGAGAATTTTTTTAAAAATATTAATGTTTAATTTTTTATATTTTTTTATTTATTTTATTATTTTATATAAAAATAATTTAACAATTCCTATACTAACAACTATCATTAAAACAAACACAATTTTACTTAATCCTCTCACTAACAATCTTTTCACTATGAATCTTCTTCACTCTACTTCTAAAAACAAACGGGACCATTTAGTGTGATCATATACCCGTAAACGTGTGATCAATTTGTCACTACTATTTTAAAGGAGTAATGACACAAATATAATTTTTGACAAATTTTTTATATAAAATGGTGTGACTTTTTATGGATCTTTCATTTCAAATTTAAATTTCTATTAGCTTAATTCATAATTTTAAAAACACCACAATCAGATCATTTTATGTAACGCCATCAAAATATTACATAAAACTCATCACTTTAGACATGCATTGATGCAAAATAAACTAACCATTTCTATTCATCAGAGTAGTTCTTACAACAGTGTTACATGTTAATAACAAAAGAAA
This sequence comes from Camellia lanceoleosa, assembly GCA_025200525.1. Classification (NCBI taxonomy): domain Eukaryota; kingdom Viridiplantae; phylum Streptophyta; class Magnoliopsida; order Ericales; family Theaceae; genus Camellia; species Camellia lanceoleosa. The sequence goes on from CM045765.1 coordinate 124,272,811, forward strand.
ATGCTCTACGGGCTTACAGTTTTCCAAGTCAATACTTTGTTACATAGAGTAGAGCACTAACTCAAATACATATAAAGCCCTTGGCTTGAAACCACATGTAACACATCAAAAGGGAAACAAAACATCAAAAGGTCCATTCGCCTCTAGCCTCCCAAGCTATATCCTTGGAGGTGGCAAGCTACCTGTACCGGAAAATGATATTCTCGTATAGGGTGAGCTAACAGCCCAGTAGAAATACACTAAATCAGCTATGAACAATGACTAAAAGATTAACAGTTGATAGATGGTCAATACTTTTACATTCTTTCATAACACATTATAGTTTCATTTTTCATTCCTTTTCAATTCTCAATTTATAACCATGGTTCAGAACCTGATCAAGTAATCGATATGAGACAGTAACTCATATTAAACATTTCCTCATTTCACAATAGATAAGCATACTAGCTATATCAACACATCAACAGACAAGCATATGAGCTGTATCTACGGAGTCCATTCCCTATCTCCTCCCACACAAGAACTATATCACACTTCCAAAGATAAGCATATGAGCTGTATCTACGGAGTCCATCCCCTATCTCCTCCCACACAATACCTGGTTTAGAGATCCATCCCCTATCTTCCCCTAAACCGTGAAGTATATCCCCTATCTCCTCCAACACAACACAATGCATATAAACAATTATTATACACATCATCAATCAATACATAAAGTTAATGTATTCTTTCAATCGTCATACTCAATGACACATTCTAGTGATTAGTTTTAGTTTGCCTAATCATCATGCATTGTCTACAACAATCAAGACTATCCTCCACCGATAGCCCAAAGCAGTTATTTCTAAACAGAAAATAAATGCACAAAATGGATAATATATCAACATTTCAATTAGGTGAGCGATAAATAATTCAACTACACCCTTTAATCTCATACATTCCCAATCTCAACATTTCCAATTCAATTCCTCATTTCTAACAATTAATTATACCTATTAATTAACCAATGTAATTAGAGCATTCTCCATAATTAACATTACAATCCTTAAGGTTCCTATTTTCATCAATGTTGCAACATTAATTACATTTCTCTATGCTAAACATGCATATAGGTTTATTATAAATAAAACCCCAACTTTTGTAAAATTACACAAAAGTCCCAAACTTTCTTAAAATTACTCAACAACCCCCAACATATCAAAATGCTAAAATTTAAAGACAAAGCTCATAAAGAGGAGTAGGTTATCCCTACCTTAAATTCAAAGCTCAAATGGAGAAGATGAAAAGAGTTGAAACTCGATCTCCACCACACACCATAAATCCCTCGAGAAATAACACAACTTTGGCGAAGGAACTATGGCCAAAATCCCAATAGAACTATGGCCAAAATCCAGCTCGGCACAACTAAAATTTATAACTCAGGCTCGGTTCATAATGGCTCATTAAACTAAGAAAGAACCATAGAAGTTGATAAGCTAACCCTATACACTTGCACTTATATAGAAGTTTGTCCACCTTAAAATGTATCTTGTAACCGATGTGGGACTTCCAATAAACACACCAAAGGTTCCCAAAATAGAATGAAAGGTCCAAATACATTCACCAAAAATTTTTAAAAGGCACAAGTACTACATTTTAAATGAATAATATTATTTGTAAATTACTCTTCATATTGAAATTTGGTTTCAAGGTTAGGTTCTAGTAGTAATAAAAGTGAGTACATGTCACTTTAAAGTATTTTAGAACATCAAATAATCTCTACACAAATGGTCACAAAGTTGCATATAGTTTTACTAGTAACACTAAAATTTATTACATTTTGGACACATAATAAATATATGAATAAGATTTTACAAAATTTATTAGTGTGATTTACTTTTGAAAAATTTAATCCATCTAATATATATTATGTGTCCAATTTTGTAATAAATTTGTGTGTTTGTTTAATTGCATACAAAATGTAGAATGCACAAATATAAAACAAAATGCACATATTTTTTTTTGTACATTATTTTAGAAAGTTGGTAAAAAGTTGATCTTTAGTTTTTTACCAAGTTTTTTGACTTTTTTGGAGGTAATTTGAAAAGTTGGTAAAAAGTTGACTTTTTACTTTTTAGTTTAATATTTATTTATGGTGTCAAATCAAATTAAAATGACCAAAATACCCTTATCTAACATAAGAGATTTATTTTTTTATTTTTTTTTCATAGGCCTTAATTTATAATTTTAAGACTGCGTTTTTGATACTTCCCAAAAGAATTTTATTGCGTTTTTGTCCGCCACATTTTTAGACATTTTATCTAAAAACGTGACTTTTTACTATGTTTCCAAAATGACACTAAATATTCTATGTCCCATATGTTAAATTCACGTAGTATGGGTGCGGCGAGAAAACTGTTGTGAGCCCAACATGAAACTTTATGATTTTCTGTGTAAATTTATCTAAGTTTATTAATACTGAGCTGGGCCCACTTGTTAAAATAGGAAGATAGGGGGGCTTTACATCATTTTAATCATTTTTTCAGTCAAAAGTCTGATCATAAGTTAATTACCCATTTCAATGGGTACAAGATTGAGTCTGAGAGTTACTAATATGTGCCTTAGAATTCCAACTTGGTTTAATTCTGACTATTTGGGTGGATACATATGGTATAAATACAATCAAGAGAATTTGTGTTTACTTTAATCTGATCTTAGTCGCATTATCTAAGTAAAACCAGGCTGAATTTGTATTCACCTCAATCTTGGTTGAATGTAAACTAATTTAAATGATGATGATAGTCCCCACTCCCAAAAAAAAAAAAAAAAAGAGTACAAAAGGCTCCATTGAAATGTAACTCGAGGCACAACTAGTACTAAAGACAATAATTACAACAAATTGTGAGCTATTAACGAATATTACTCTGGGGTGTTTTGGGTATATAGTAAAATGTCAATTTTTTTGATTTTTTAGCTATTTTAGCTAAAAAAAAATTCACAAAAATCTAACTTTTTAATACAAAAAGTCACAAAAGAAACAACTTTGTTGGGGACCCTAGTGACTCCCAGTGCCGCATGGGGCTCTGCCATTGGCTGAAAGCAAAGAAAAACAAAAAAATAAAATAAAATAGTTTTTTGGGGCCAAACACAGAGGACCCAGTACGCCCACTGGCAGTCTCAAGCTTTATTAAAAAAAAAAATCAAAAAGTCACAAAAAAAATTAAAAAGTTAATTTTTTTATTAACTTTCCAAAATACTACTCTATATTATTTATCATTTAATACTTATTAAATATTTTTTAAAAAAATCTAACCAAAAAAAAAAGTACCATTCATGTGTTTTAAAAGATAAATGTTGAAGTGATTACTTTTCAGTGTGACGACACATTTTTCATGTTGTCGCACCAAAGCATATGTTTTTTTTTTTTTTTTTGGTAGTTACAAAGCCAGAAAATTTTCACAGAAAAAGCACTCAATGCAGTAAGTCAAAAAATTATTCCTTTTGATAATACGTGAGGACTGTTGAGAAATGAATACAAGCTGCCAAAATAGCAGTCTTTTTCAAATAAAAAAAACCACAACAATATCAACAGATAAAATCAAAGTTATTTAGATCATGTCCCTCGAGAATTAACGAGTATCACTTTATTTTTTTTATTTTATAAATTTTTATATTTTCATCACTTTAATTATAAAAATATATTATTTTTACCATTTTTCAAATTAATTTTAGAAAGAGTGCATCTGTATGATTTTCATAATTGATGGGATCAATTTATATACAAATTTATAAAATGAAGGAATAAAGTGATATTATTTAACTTTCATTTGGGAAGTGTATTAGTTTTTTGATTTTTTAGCTATTAGCCTGATTAAAAAGCCTCGTTTAGAATGAGTTTTTTTCACTTTTTTGATTTTTATGAAACAAAAATAAAATAATTATGATTTAAATAAGACATTTTATCTTATTAATTTTTAATTTATTTTATCTTTTTATGATTAAAATAACCTCTAACTCACCTGCTAAATATAGGCTTAATAGTAGAGTGCAATTAACACTAAAATCACATAAAAGATCAATAGAAAATAAAAGGTCAATGAATAGTAAAAAAAAATAAAAAATCTGAACTATAAAAAAATATTAAATGACAAATTATGACGGTAATCTTATATTTTGGTTCTTGTGTAATTTTAATCTTTATAATTTTAATTGACTCGATTTTAATTTTTAATTTTTAATTTTTTGGTCCAATAGATTACAATTTTTAATTTTTTTTATCAAAAATATGCACATAAGTGTCATATTTTAAAGAGAAAAATTATAAATTTACTCAACTCAGTTAGTTAACCTCAAACAATTTAGTGATAATTTTTTTAAAAAAAACACTAATGATATTATCAATTGAACTAAATTAAGACAAAATCTAAAATAAAAGGTCAAAATTGAGTCAATTAAAAGTGTAAAAACTAAAATGATAAAGAATAAAATATAAAGACTACGATATAATTTACCTAATATCAAAGCTTTCTTTTCATCGACTCTGCAAAATTAAATATATTTTTTTTATTGACTCTATGTTTTATACGTTTTTCACTTAAAAATCAAAAAAACATTTCCAAATATACTGATATTTTAATGAAAAAAAAAATCACTAAAAAATGACTAACCAAACTAGGCCTAAAAATGTAAACAACAATGATAGAGACCACTAATTTTGGAACTCTAAAATGACCACTAATGACATGGCACACAATAAAAAAAGAAAAAAAATACAACACCAAGGCCAAAACATCAAATCATTCATGGTGGGGCCCACTGCCACATCATTAGTGATAACACTAATTAGTGCTCTCACTCATTTTCCAAATGTAAAACAGGATGCAAGCACTGCCAAAAGTTATTTGGGCCTTGATGGAAGTTGAATAGACAGCTCCAATACAGATTTGTAGCTATATACGATAGGGTCCGGCTTTACTCCAGTTCGAGATCGGATTGAACAGTATTGTTAAGTCATTGAAGGCTTATCACGGGTCTCGTTTTGATAGTTTGAACTGTTAATATGTAGAACTTGTCAAGTACTATATGCCTGTAAAAAAATCATCTTGATCGGATATCAATAACTATGTGATCAAAACAGTTTTTTGTCAACCGTTAAGTTGTTCACCGTTCATTTTTTTTTACAAAACTGATTTGATCATATAACTATCAATATCCAATCAACATGATTTTTCATGTAAATGTAGTACTCGACGATTTCTACATATTGTACAGTTCAGATTACCAAAACGGAATCCGTAATAAGCCCCCATAAGCCCAACACACTGTTCAATCTGATTTCGGACGGTACAAAAGCCAAACCCCGATACGATATTATAGATAACTTTGGTGGTGGAGCACATTTGCTTTTTCTGTATTCAAAATTCAACCATTATTCTACCAAAAAAAGGTATTGCATTATTAATTGTAGCTCACCAACCATGTTGATTCTTCAATGTTTTGTTCATGATTGACTACTACCTTTCTTTTTTTCTTTTTCTTTTTTCATACGCATTCCGTTCATTCATTCAAATTAATCAACCAACTGTTTTTATTCAATTTCAAAGATCATACATTATAGTCATTGTCCGTCAAAATGGAGATTATAGCTTTCTCCAAGTCCAACATCTACATAGTGTTGTTTCGATCAGTAGAATTCACCATAAGTTTTATTTTAATGATTCAAACGGTTTATTTTATAAAAATTTTATACAAAAAAGTTAAGTCAATCAATAATCAATTTATTTAATATTTTTTTTTAAAAATAAACAATAAATATATTTTAAAAAATATATCAGCTTTTTTTTTTCTTTTTTTTTTTTTTGTGACAAGCACAATAATTGAATTGATTTCGAGTATTAGATCGACTAATTTTTTGTGTAAATGATATCAACAAAGAATCTTACAAAATAAAAGATTTAGAAAATCGAAACGAACATAAACAATATCCTTCGCTCCAGATTTGGACTGTAGAACAACTCAAGTATTTGAGTCTTCATCAAAAAAAATATATGTTTTATTGTTGTATATTTATAACTTTCTCTACTTGTAGTAATGAAATTATCTAATAATATTTGATACAATCTTAACAAGTGTCGGCACTTGTCAACAAAAATTCATATATAGTTGATTGTCTGTAGTGGTTAGTTGTTGAATTTATCAATTGGGGGTTGTTAGGTTAAACTTATTCCTGAGGCTTATTATTCATTTGTGATTGAGTACTTCGTTGAAATTGGTACACCCTTGTTATTATTGTTTTAAATCTTGCAACCAAATTGCTTCGTTTTAAAGTCAAGACTTATTATTAAACTGAATACATGCACAAATGGGTATAGTTTGTATATTAAGAACTTACAAAGAAAATAAAGTTCAATTAGTTTAAAGAAAAGATATAGTTTAAAGTTCCTAATCATTGTCAACAAAGAGTTCAGAGCCCTCATGCAAGCCATAATTTCCTCAATTTCATATTTGCATCCAAACAAGGGCGTAGCCAGGAATTCCCCTCAGTGGGGTCATTCAGAGAGAGAGAAAACAAATGAAAGAATGTATCAATGGCAATGCAACAATGGTTGTTAGAGAATAAAACGTTGATAGAGCAAATGAATGAAAGAACACTGAGCTAAAATTGACACCACTAAACAATAAATAGCTCCAAATATATGTGATATATGTGATATTTATCTAGATTCACTGGGGTCATTTTGTTAAAATTGACACCACTAAACAATAAATAGTTCTAAATACTGGGATCATTTTGTTAAAATCTAAAACTATTAAACAAAATTACATATATATTTAAAAAAAATTTGAAAGTTCAGTGGTGTCAATTAACACCACTGAATTACACATGCTCATGGCCCCGCCCCTGCATCCAAACATCAAGTGTAGCTATTCTTGTTGGGAGAATGAGGAAAAGTTATTGAAAAACGATATACAAATGAATTTTCTTTTACAAAAAATCATTTAATTAGAATGATGTGGTATTGACAATGTTAAAATTAAGAATCATAAATAATGGCATTTTGAACGTACGGTGTTAGTGATATGACCACATAAGCTAGCGTTGGGTAGTACTGTAAACGAATATGTTACTCATGAATAACTCGAGTTTGACTTATTTAAAATTCGTTTGAGCTCGTTTAATTTGTCAAATGAACGGGTTGAAGTCTAATTTAGGCTTCTTTAGTAATTGAGCCGAGTTCAAGTAGACCCAATTTTGACTCGAAAAGGCTCATAAACATAAGAAATATAAATATAAATAGAGAAAATGATTGAAAAGTCAACTCTAACAATTACCTAAGGTATTAGGTCCAATGGATATTTTTTATTAGTGAAAAGTACACGCATTGTTTTCAAGGACATTTTGTTTCCAATTATTTTTTTCTATCTGTTAAAATTGATTTTTTTTTTCTATCTGTTGAAAATATATTTGTATGAAATTTTATCTGTTGAAATTCTTGTCCTATTTTATTCTATCTGTTCAAATTTATATTTATCTGTTGAAATTTAGTAAGCCAAATTTTACTATCTGTTGAATCTATTTGTTTTTTTAGCTGTTTGTTCTAAATTTTATTTTTCTATCTGTTGAAATATAAGCCAAACCAAATCATATCTATTGAGCCAAACTAATCCTATCTGTTGCAATACCAAGCAAAATCAAACCTTATTTGTTCATCATCATTGTCATTGTCATTATCATCATCAACAACAAACAACAACCACAATAACAAAATAGAGAGAAAAAAAAATTTGAAAATAACAATAGATAGAAAGAAAAAAAAAAAAAGCAATATCAAAAGCTTAGTAATTTTTCAAGAAGCCTTATCAATCGCAATTACATCTCCACTCTGTACCTTATCGTTCCCCAATGCCTCAATCATCTTAGCCTCCAAATCATACATAGTCTCCATTTCTATTATCTTCAGCGTTAGCTTGCAAGTCTTTCATGCCGCTCCAACTACTGTCGGACGGTCAATTTAGATTTCTACAACTTCGCCCTTGATGACTTTAGTCTCTTCTTTGATTCGAACTTCGATTGCTTTTCAAGAAGCTTCCGTTAAGGCTTCCATTTTGGACATCTCAAACCACTCGTAGATCTGAGTTCAGATTTGCTATTCCTCGTTAGTTATCTAAGATCAGAGATCTGGAACTCCTCGTCGTCAACTTCTTCGGCACCGACAGTGTGTCGTATTTTAGCTACCGCGAAGTTTGACGGAAATTATAGATTTATCGAATAAGTCATAATGGAGGGGGGAGAGAGAGAGAGAGAGAGAGATGGAGAACGAAGAGAGAGAACAACTGTGATGTTTAAAGATGGTAGCGGCGACAGCGATGATATGGCGGATGAAATGAGAGAATGCTTGCGTGGCAAGGAGAAAAAAGAAAGCGGCAGGCGTGATAATGAAGGGTGAGATTGACGGATAGCGGCGACAGAAAGGAAGAGATCGACAGGTGGCGATAACAAAAGGAAAGAGACTGGCAAACAGTGGCAACAGAGGGGGAGAAATCAACGGGAGAAGAGAGAGAGAGAGAGAGAAAGTGTGTATGTGTCGACCGAAACTCGCCCTTATAAGTTTAACATCATAACCGACTAGTAATCATAGGATTACAGAAGGCCTCTGAAATAGATTAACACAGTAAGAGGCTAGCGGAAGCAAATAATAATATATATAATGTCCATAGAGCTGTGTAGACATACATGGGACAGAAAATTTAAAACTTTATAGATATATTTGTGACATCATATATATATACATACATCAGTCTTGCATCACTACCGTCACAAACAAGCCAAAATGGGTCTTAGCCCAAAATACAGAGAGTACAAAAACTTGTTTAGATTTTAACAAGGGTAAAAGCCTTAAACATGGTTCTCAAAACTTGAACACTTCTCAAAACAGGAACCCCCTCAGGAGGCACAACGGTTGGCTGACAGAACAGATCTCAAGGAAATCATCACTGAGCCTGATCATGTACCTGATCACCTACATACATAAATAATACAGTGAGCTAGAGCCTAGTAATTAATAACAGAGTAAAGGTTTTAATGATGATGTCCATAAAGAATTCAGAAATCAGTGTTTAGGTTAGAAATAGATTCATAATCATATTCATAGTCAAAGTTCACAGATAATCATACGTTGTACATCCATTAGCGCTAACAGAATAGTTAACCCATAAATATATGGGACGTACGGTTGACTCATGTGCACAAGAGATGTTCATAAGGATCCATAAGTAGTTGACCCATGATCACATGAGACGTACAGTTGGCTCATGATTACATGAGACGTATACAGAGAAGATAACAGAAATCTCATGATTCTAAGGATGCCACAAATACATTTGAGAAATCTGAACAATTATTTATCCATACAGAAAATAGCATTTCAGAAAATAGATCATTTCATATCATTCAGAAAATAATTAAAGTTAAACATAGCTTTACAAAGTTATTAATCACAGATAGCTCCAGACGCAGAACAGATAGCTTAGACAAATTGGACGGATTATGGCGCGTGACCTATACAAATACATAATGGCTACACATTGAAACACATGTTCGAAAAACACTTAACGCGCTTCTTTCTATCTCGGTGTGTTTCTAATCCTTATTATTATTATTATGTCTTAAATAAGGCTTAGGAATGCCTAGGATGCAATGAGGATGCCAAAATGTACTTTGAAAACATTTGCAAAAATTTCAAAAAATATAGTAGTTCGCTTAAGCACAACTTTTGTCACTTGAGTGGACCCTTTGGTCTACAAAACATCTTAGAGCTCTCATTTTACGCTTAAGCGAAGATCTTGGTCACTCGAGCCAAGTCTGAAAACAAAGAGTGGTCACTCAAACGTAGATTCTGTCGCTTGAACCAAGGCTCATGTCTGCAAAAGTACTGGGAGCTTGATTTTTACACTCGAGCTAACTTTTGGTAATTCGGGCCAAGGTTCAAAATAGAGGGTGGTCGCTCGAGTGAAGCTTTGGTCGTTCTAGCGAAGATGCAGAATCTAGAATTTCCAGATTTCAATTCCAAGTTTAAAATTCATTTCCAATGCACAAATTCATATTCTTTTGGGCCAAAACTTGAGAAATCATGTATAAACTTGTATAACATCATGAATTGAAAGCCATTTCGCAAAATCAAAACCCAAAAGCATATGAATTGCTCAAAAACAAAACTTGAAACTTTGAAAACATATCATGCATATAATGATATGAACTCCAACCTTCCAAAACATGATCAAATGAGGTGTTTAGCACAAAAACATGTTGAATTCTTAAAATATAGCCAAGATAAGAACATGCATGTGAACATTCTTTGAAAGCAACTTCAAAATGACATGAGATATGTATGCATGCATGTGTTGAGTTTAAATTCTTCAATCTTAGTTTCATTCTTGAATTAAACCACCTAACTCACTTGAATTCATACTCTTATTGACTTATACACTTAGCTTAAGGGTTTAATTCTAACCTCAATTCCTCAATTAGAGTCTAGAGGGTCAATCCTTTGCATTCTCAAGCTAAATCCTCCAAATTTCCTAGCTATTCTCCCTTCTCTAGCTTTGATCTCAATTTTCTTTCCATTCTCTCTTTCTTTCTCACATGTATGAACGCAAGGAAGGAAAATTTGAAGTGTAGAGTGTGTTCTAGAATGTATAGGAGCCTTATATAGGCTTGGTTATGTTAATCCAATTAAGCTTGATTGGGCCTAGTTAATTCTAATCAATTTATTCTAATTATTCCATTCCGAATCGAATTCTAATTAAACTTACCATAAAATTCTAAAATTCTAAATAACACATATACGTAATTAATTTCATGTTTAGATACTGATAAGGCCTTCAATTCGTGTATCGAAATAGAATTCCAGACAGATATTTCTACCATAAACAGATATAAATACAAATAACACATGACACATGCAATTAACTTAAGATTTCCTCTTAATTACTTATTAAGCATTCTTAATTAAGGATTATAAGCTAATCAAAGGTCGGGGTTGTTACACACACACACACACAGAGATAGGGGAATTTGTGAATAACAAATGAACGAGTGGAATATATAAACAAATGGACATTTTGGTCATTTTAGTTAGACTTTGTCCTTATGGACAAACAATATTAGAGTCTGAACCTTTAGCCAAACAACATTCAAATTTGGATTTTTGAATCGAGTACCCATATAAATATATTTTATTTTGTTTATGTATTTATATTTGGAGTTTGTGTAAATTTACAATTTTTCTTAATAAAATTTATTATTAATTTGAACATTCTCTTATATTTTAATTATAATTATAATTTTCTTCTATTAATATGTATATTAATTTAAATTCAATTTTTTACTTTTGAGCTCAGCTTGTTTATGGAATCATTCTGATTCAAGCCAATCTCAAGTTTCTCAAACACTTAGTGAGCCAAGCTCGAATTGAGTTTAGCTCAAGGTCAAGCTTGACTAATTTTTAAGGGTAAATTATACTTTGTATCCTACACTTTGCACTAAATTTTATTTTGGTCTCTACACATAAAATTATGACAGTCAACTCCTTACCCTTTTGGTTAAATTCCACTTTGAATGGGTCTCTACCCATGAATTCATGATAGTCAACCTTCTACAATTTTTGTCGAATCCCACTTTGATCTCTACGCACATGTTAATGTTCCTTTTTTGTTACTTTTTTATTTAAATATTTAACAGAATCCTATCATATAACAAGGATGTGACTAAGAAATGAGAGTAAGAGAGGAAAATCATCCATATTTCCTACCAATACATATTTTGTCCTATGTAATAAGTACATGAGAATTATATAACAATATATATATATATATATATGTTTATATGCTGAAAATTTGGATGAAGTGACAAGAAAATAGAGCTTTTGATATAAAAAAAAAGACAATAGAGAAATTGAAAAGAAAGGAATAAGAATAGATAGAAGATTGTGTTACTGTGGAAATTAGAGTTTCATGATTTCAATTTATAAAAAGTCATAGTTCATCTTCTTAATCATTCACAATCTGAATTTTGGTTTTGCCTAATACAGTTATAATTTGATTTACAAAGTATGTATTGACAGAAAATGAGAATGATTTTTCTTTCTCACTCTCATTTCTTAATCACATTCTTATCACATGACTGGATTCTGTTAAAAATTTAAATAATGGAGTAACATAAATGGGACATTGACATTTGTATAGGGACTAACATAAGATTTTGACTAAAAGTATAAGGGTTAACTGTTACGATTTCATGTATAGAGACTAAATGAGATTTGACCAGAAGTGCAAAGGATTGACTATTATGATTTCATATGTAAGGGTTAAAGTGGGATTTGGTGGTGACTATCATGATTTTATGTGTAAATGTTAAAGTGAGATTTGGTGTAAAGTGTAAAGGTGCAAAGTATAATTTATCCAATTTTTTACAACCAAGTTGGAACATTTCAAAGCTACTCTCAGCTCATTTGCAGCATTAGTGTAAGAGCATGAGGAGGATGTACCCCTTCCCAATTTTGAAAACGTAGTCTAAGATTTTGAAATTTATTTTCAATTTTACCCATTCAAAATTATATATCTTGCTAATTTTTTTATTATTTGTCTTACAACAAATTTAATACATTATTATGTTGGGTATACTTCCTTAGTAGAGTATGGGACCCAATTAATTTATTAAAAGAAAATTTAGTTTGGTGATAGTCATAATATATTTTCTATATATTATATATGACTTTCGGAGGCCCAATGTGCATTTTAAAATCCGTTTGGTGGCAGTTAGGGTTTTGGGGGTGTAAAAGAGATTTTGTGTGTGCTGCTAATATTGATTATTCATTCGATGGGTTTGTTTCAAATTAGCAAAGTGGAGCGGTCTGGTGTATTCAATTGTGTGCTGTGTTGCAAAGTCTAAGTCTAAGACTTAATGCTCTGTTTGGTTGCTGTTTATGCTGTGAGTTACAAAACTTTGTTTGGTTCTATTTCAATGACGGCTTTAGTCATATTTGTTTATTTATTTGGTGAGATCTTTCCTCTTATTTATTTGTGATTATTTGGAATTCACCTAAGAGTGGTTTATAAGACCATTCGTGTACTATTTGTAATCGTTTGAAAACTTTTGGTTGATAGTAGAATCAAATTACGGTCACATGAACGTACCTCACATTGAGATAACCATGTAAAAATTCTAGTGTTGTTGTTGATTTAATTTTTTTGCAATATTTTTATTTCTTTCGATTGATTTACTTGTGAGAAATCATCTATTTTTCCTAACAACTGATGTCAAAGCTTACAATTTATTTAGCTTAGTTTATTTGTGTAAATCAATGGAGGGGAATGTGGGTCGTATAACTAGTTTTAATGAAAGCAATTGAGTAACTTGAAAAACTAAAATAGAAGACCTATTATTTTTGTAAAGACTTATATGAGCCCAATAAGGTTGATAATGGTAAACCTAAGGGTAAGAAAGATGATAAATAGAAGAATCTTAATCGAAAAGTCATTGGTGTTATTCATAAGTAAATTGATGATAGTGTGTTTCATCACGTTGCTACCAAAAATTTGACACATGATTTATGGAAAAAAAAATTAGGTCTTTATGATAGAAAATTAGCCACAAATAAATCTTTTCTATTTCGAAAGTTGGTTAATTTAAAATATAAAGAGGGCAACTCCATTCCGGAACATTTGAATGAAATAAAGAGTATTGTTAACCAACTTACTTTTATGAAAATTATTTACTATGATGAGTTGCAGGCTTTGATGCTACTTAGTTCGTTACCCGAAAGTTGGGAGACTTTGGTTATGATGGTTAGCAAATCAACACCCAATGGAGTTGTCATAATGAACTAAGTCACTAGTAGCTTGTTAAATGAATAGACAAGAATAAATTAGCGGGTTCCTCTCATTCGGCGACGTTTATTATGAGAGGTCGAAGCAAAATAAGAGGGAGGAGTAAGACTCCTCATGGTCGTAATTTAAGTCATGACAAATTAATCAAAAGATGATTCTTTTTCAAAAAAAGATATCGAGTGGCATTATTGCCGTGTAAAAAGATACATAAAGCGGGAATGCTGAAAGCTCAAGAATAAGGAGAAAGCGTGTGATAAAAGTGTGGATAAGAAGTAAAAAGACACAACGGCAACTATTACCAATGGTGATCTCATGGTCATTTGTGAAGATAATTGTGTCAATTTTGTAGACCAAGAGAGCAATTGGGTGATTGATTCATATACTTATTTTCATGTGAATTTTCGAGTTAATTTCTTCACTTCTTGCATCAAAGGAGATTATGGTTGTGTTCAAATGAGAAATGAAGGTTTGTCCAAAATTATTGGAACAGGTAATGTTTGTTTGGAAACAAAGTTGGGCTACAAGTTGTTGCTTAAAAATATGAGGCATGTTCTCGACATTCGCCTAAATTTGATTTCTACCGAAAAGCTAGATGATAAAGGTTACAGTAACAAATTTGGTGATGGAAAATGGAAGCTCACAAAGGGTTCTTTGGTGGTCGCCAAGTGCAAGAAGACTTGCACACTTTATTCGATGCAAGGAAAATTTACAAAGGTGTTGTCAATGCACTTGAGGATAATGTTTCGATCGAATTATGGCACAAGTGGCTTGGACACATGAGTGAAAAAGGGCTACAAGTTTTGTTTAAAAAAAGAGTTTTTACCTGGTTTGAAAGGTATGCATGTTAAAACTTGTGTTCATTGCTTAGTGGGTAAACAACATAGAGTTTCTTTTCATAAAAATGTTGCTGTTAGAAAAGAAAATGTTTTTTGAGTTGATTCATTTAGATGTTTGTGGTCTTTTGCAAGTTAAAACACATAGTGGTGCACTTTATTTTGTTACTTTCATTGATAATTATTCAAGAAAAGTTTGAGTTTTTACACTAAAAACTAAAGATCAAGTTCTAGATATGTTTAAGCAGTTTTAGGCCATGGTTGAAAAAAGCAGGTTGAAATTAAAAGTGTTTCCTGACGAACAATAGTGGTGAATACATTGGGCCATATTTGATGAGTATTGTCACGACCAAGGAATTGGCATCAAAGGGCGATTAAGAAGACTCTTCAACAATATAATGTTGTAGAGAGGATGAACTGCACCATTGTGAAAAGAATAAGGTGTCTGTTTTCATATGCTAAATTGTCAAGATCCTTTTAGGGTGAAGTAATGAGGATAGCAGTTGATTTGATTAATTTGTCTCCTTCATATACTTTGAATGGTGATGTTCCCGAAAGAGTTTGAACCGACAAAGACGTGTCTTTTGAACATTTGAGAGTGTTTGGTTGTCGAGCATTTGTTCACATTCCAAAAGATGAGAGGTCCAAGCTTAATAGCAAGTCAAGACAATGTATTTTTCTTTGATATAGACATGTTGAATTTTCTTAGACTGTGGGATCCGATCGACAAGAAAGTTATTCGAAGCTGTGATGTTGTGTTTCTTGAAGACCAAACAATTGAAGACTTTGGAAAATGTGATCAATCGGAGCCAAAAACTAGTGATCTTATTGACATGGATCCATCTCCTTCATCTTCGGTGGATGATAAAAATAGGGGAGATGTGCCGCCACCTCTTGAAGATGTGGAGATGATGATGCTTCTCCAAATGAAGTTGAGTTTGAAATTGAGGAAGAGCATCCAACTCAAAAACTACGACTTGAGTTTCAAAAAATTTACAAGGGACTAACAACCTTTGAAAAAAGTATTCTTACAATGAATTTGTGTTGATATCCTATCAAGGGAAGCTCGAAAGCTACCAAAAATGTAACAACCCTCATACTGTTTACCGATTAACGACTGATTGACTACCGAATACTGCTAAACTGAGACTGATTAAGACTGATAATTGAACTGACTGAATTACTGAACTGATTAACTGAAATCTGAAACTAGTTGGTTGAGTGTATCTATTTGAATTGCATGTCTGTCTGTTGCTTGATTCATTATCTGTTTATGTCTTTATGATTGAATTGCTAATTGAAGGCCTTATCGGCGACCGAATCCAAAATTGATTGATGTTCCATGATCAGTAGAATTTATGTGATTTTATGGTAAACTTAATTGAAAGATGATTTAGTATGATTAAATTAGATTAAATATTGACAAATGCCCAAGTTTGACTTATTTACCAAAAAGTCATCTAGTGGGCCACTACCTAGGCATATTGAGCTACACCACACTTGAATCAAAACATTTTCCTTAGCCTTGTTTGAGCACTCAGCTGAATTTAGAGAGAGAGAGGAAGTGATAGACTTGAGTTCACTTGTAGAATTACTTGGAAATTAAAGGATTTAAAGCATAAGATTGCATAGTTGAGCTTGTTCATCTTGCATTCAAGACTTAGGTATGATTTTCAACCCCTCATTGTTGTCTTTAAGATTGCTCTGCATGATTCTTGAGCCTCTAGTGATCTAAGGCATGTTTTAGTCTTATCATGTTGAATTAGAACTCATTTCATGCATGCATGTGTGTATTGGTGAATTTTGAGTTGATTTCATGGCAAATTGTCACATGCATGTTCATAATTAAGCTTAAGTCCATGTTTTCAACTTGTTTTAAAAAGAATGAGCTCATTAGAGCATGTTTTGAAGCCTTGAATTGATTTAAAGTCTTGCATGTTCATTGGAGACTATGTTCTTGAAACTTGGTTTGAAATTGAGTTTGAATTGAACTACCCTTGGGCCTTAATTTCTCAAATTGAGCTTTGAAACTTGTTGTACATGTATTTACAAGTGTTTTTTCCAGAAAATGGGCCCAAGAGGATTGATTTTGGTGTTTGAAAACTTGGTTTTGAGCTTGGGACTCGAATCTGGAATTTCCAGATTTTAGTCGTCCGCTCGAGCGGGGGAAGTGCCGCTCGAGTGGGAAAATCGAGCTCCCAGCACTTTGGCCTTGTTTACAATCCGCTCGAGCGGGTAAGTTGGTGCTCGAGCGGGGCCTTGTGTCTCACGCTCGAGCGGGAGTCGAGCGGAGAATTCACCCATCAAGTACTTTTTATCCGCCGAAGGGATAGTTTCCTTCGGCGGTACCTTTGTTGCATATCCGCTCGAGCGGGGAAACCTACGCTCGAGCGGGACCCTGTTTCACTGAAATTTCTGAAAATATTTTCTGAATACATCTTTGCATCCTCATCCCATCCTAGGCATTCTTAGTCCTAGCTTAAGACATCTTATTGAGGATTTAGATGTAGAACGCACCGAGGCAAATTAAGGGTTAAGTTATTATCTTTCCCAACCGTGCAACTTAGTGTGTTCAATCTGTTAACTGTGTAGGGTTGGCGACTGGGGAGGCACACTCTAGCATACTGTAGCCCACACTCTGTGAGTAACAACTGTGTAAAGATATGTTCAAAATGATTATCTTCTGAATACTGAACTGAACTGTTTACTGAATTGATATTGTTTACTGAATAAATGTATGTCCTATATTCTGAACTTTACTGTGGCATTCTTAGCACCTCCATCTTTATTCATTCTGAGATCTCTGTCAGTTTCCTCGTGGAACCACTCATTTCTTGATTGATGGCCATCATTACTGTTCGGTCTTTAAGACCTACTGTTTACCGTACTGTTATGCTAATGGATGTACCACATATGACCGTACTGACTGAACGACTGAAATACTGTTTAAATGAATTGTTTTCATACTGTAAGGACATTCATTCTTAACCTCTTTACGCATTATGTTATTCACTGGGCTTTAGCTCACTGCTCATATATATATGTAGGTGTACAGGCACCGGACCAATGCTAGGGGCGTCGGGGTTATCTCCAGTTTGTCAAGCCAACCACTGTGCCTCACTGCGAGGTTCCGAGCCTGCCAAGCTAAGGCTTAGGGGTGTTTTAGTTATCCCCATTCCGTACTGTTTTTGTAATACTGTATAGACTGTTATCTACTGTACTGTACTGTTATCAGGGATTAGGTCCCTGTACTGAATGATTGTAAATGTTGGTATAGATTGAACTGTTCTGAATGTATGAATGCATGAAAAATCTTTTTACATACAGACTGTCACAGCTCATTGGACACTGTTTATTTACTGTTTTGGCTTCCGCCAGGCCCCTGTACTCTGTTTTTACTGTTTTACTGTCGAGAGGCCTTCGGTGATCTCAGATTACTGACCGGTTACGGTACTAAACCCATAGGGGCGGGTTTGGGTCGTGACAAAAAAGCAATTGAGTATGGAAAGAAATGTGATTGGAAAAAGGCCGTAGAATAACAAATGAATTGCTTACTTGAAAACCACACTTATGATTTGGCCAAGTTGCCTAAGAGAGAAAAATTATGAAAAATAAATGGGTCTTCATATTGAAGAATGATAACAAAAATCTAAGGTACAAGGCACACCTTATTGTTAAAGGCTTTGGGCAAAATAAATGTGTTGATTTTGATGAGATTTTTTTGCCGGTTGTGAAAATGTCTTCTATTTGAGTTACACTTGGCATGGCTGCAAGTATGAATCTTGAAATTGAGCAACTTGATGTGATATTTTTCATGGCGACCTTGAAGAAGAAATTTGCATAGAGCAACCGAAGGGTTTTGTAGAGAAAGAGAAAGAGAAATTTGTTTGCAAATTGAAGAAAAGTTTGTATGGTCTCAAGCAAGTATCGCAGCAATGATATAAAAAAATTTGACTCTTTCATGATGACTAATGGTTTTTCCAAAACCACTTCAGATCATTATGTATTTGTGAAAAAATTTCGGATGGTAAATTTATTATTCTTTTGCTATATATTAATGACATATTAATTGTGTGTCAAGATTCTTCCATGATTAACAAATTAAAATTGAAGTTAAGCAAGTCATTTGTAGCGCCCTCAAAATACACAATAGATACAGCCCAAAACATATATTAATAATCGCATAAATCAGAGTAAATAGCCCTTTCATTACATGAAGTTAAAGATACAAAAAAGTTTAACATAAATAAATGTCATATTGGCTTACATCTTTTCAAGCCTTAACTTGGTTATAACAAAAGTGAGCTCTGCTCATTACATCTTAAGCCCTTGACTTTATAAAAATATACAATCAAAATAAGAAGCTCTTGCTTCTGAAAACCTCTCCCACGCTATTGCCTTGGTGGAGACATTCCATCATTACCTGAAAAATGTTTTTCTCAAATAGGGTGAGCCACCGGTTTTCAGAGGAATCATCTAATACAATATATGAGGTTTAGCAGAGATATAAGTACAAAGTGCATATACAATACTTGGGGTAAAACTTTCACGAATGTATATATTCATAAGATATCAAATTCAAGTCTTAATCTATTTTCTTTCCATTCATATGCCGTTCACTTATCTTTCACAATTCGAGAGTCAATTTCATTATTTCTCAACAACCAAACTGAGGTTACAACTCAATGGTTTTCAAATCATACAACACATACACATAAACACTTCAAACTTCCATTTCACAGATATTTTGTCCACGGGCAACCGTCAAACGGGACCCATGTAAACGTAGGCTATACAGGCACTACAATTGCCATTTTACAGATATTTCGTCTGCGGGCTAGGCACCCATGTATAATTCCGGGACTTTCACTCAAGACACTCCGGCCAACTTAATTATAATGAAGTCTATCCCATTTCTCCTCCCAAACAATCATTCATACATATGCAATGTATATAAACACAAAGTCAAACAATGGAGTACATCTCCTTTCCACTCCCAAATAATCATACATGTATAATGTATATAGACATGGCCATATTCAATGACAACCATCAAAAGATTAGTTTCAATTCACCTAATCCACATGCCATTTCTATAACAATCAAAACTATCCTCCACCGATAGCCTAATATAGTTATCTCTAAATAGATATTCAATCTCAAACAAATAGTTTATTCAAAACTTCCAAATGTGTGAAATAATACATATTCAATTCCGCCATTTATATCAAGAGTCATCCAATTTCACATTTTCAATATCAATTTCAATTATTTATACAAACTAGAAAATTGGTTCAACTAGGGCAAACTCCCCTCTCCCCCCCCCCCCCCTCTTTTTCCAAATATCAACCTATGTACCAAAATACACCATTTAGGCATTGAACATATTTTCAATCATCAAACTCATTTATTCCATATTCACCAAAAATCCCTTTTTTTTCACTTCACTCCCAAACCCTAGGTTTGATCAAACTACTCCCAAATCCCACTATTGTTACACAATAACAAATAACTAAGCTAAAAACCATATGAGAATGTAAAAAAAATCCCTACCTTAAAGGAAGAAGATGAGCCAAGCAAGAGCGAGACTCCAAGAACAACGAAACCCACTTTTAATCGGATCAAAAGGAAGATCTTGATGCACTCTACCTATTTCTCAAAGGCACTAGAGTGGAAATCCCAATGGATCTCAATGAAATATTAGAGAGAATATGTAGATCTACGTTTTTGGGAAGTTTTAGAGAGAGAGAGAGAGAAGAAAAAGTGATTCAAAATGTCATTTTTATGAACTGATATACACGCAGTCCGCTCGAGCGTAGAAAGTGATGCTCGAGCGTTAGACACAAAGGTTTGCTCGAGCGCAAGAAGTGAAGCTCGAGCGTATAATACACATTTCTAAAAGTTTTGCGGACGAAGGACCCTGCTCGAGCGTGAGAATGGACGCTTGAGCGTCCAATGCACCCTCCTAGTATTTGCAGAACTGCAAAAAAATACTCAAAGTTGACGAATCCCGCTCGAGCGCAAGAATGGCCACTTGAGCGGAGGAACAAAATTTGTGAATCCCGTTCGAGCGGAGGAGCCAAAATCTAGGCAACAAGGTTTGGAAAAAATCAAGCAACCAACCTGTTCCAAATGCGCAACTAGCAAAATATGGGGGAAGGAAGGGAAATAAGATATGAATAACTATTTTAAATCATGCTAACCCGAGTCTGGGATACAATAGATAACAGGTCAAAACTGGAATCACTATACATTTGCTATGAAAGATTTAGGACCGATAAAGCAAATTCTTGGTATGAAAAGTGTTCATAATCGAAAGAAGTGATTGATTTTATTGTCTCAAGAACGTTACATTGAAAGGTTCTTGAGAGGTTTAACATGGATAAAGCAAATCTGTTTGGTTGCCCATTTGCAGGTCACTTCAAGCTTAGTTTGAATCAATGTCCTACAAGTGAGCAAGACAGGGAAGAGGTGGTGAAAATTCTTTATGCTTCAGTGGTTGGTTGTTTGATATATGCCATGGTTTGTACAAGGCCAGATATTACTCATGTTGTTGGTGTGGTGAGCTAGTTTCTCTCTAATCCGGGTAAAGAACACTGGGCAGTTGCGAAATGGATTCTAAGGTATCTTCGAAAGACTTCGAAGGTGTGTTTGGTAAGCTACTACTTGATGGATTCACAGATTTCGACATGACCAGTGATATTGATTCTAGGAAATCTATTTCGAGGTATTTGATGATATTTGTAGTAGGAGTTGTGGCATAACAATCTAAATTAAATGTGTTGCTCTCTCAATTACCGAAACTGAATTTATCGCCATTGCAGAAACTTGCAAAGAAGAGTTATGGTTGAAGAAATTTCTACAAGAGTTGGGTTTGAAGCAAGAGAGGTATGTGCTTTATTGTGATAATCAAAATACTATTTATTTGAGTAAATATTTCACTTTTCATTCGAGACCGAAACATATTAATGTGAGCTACTATTGGATTCGTGATCTGTTAAAATTGTTACAACTTGAAAAGGTTCACACGGATAATAACATTTCAGATATGTTGACTAAAGTTTTGTCAAAGGACAAACATTTGAAGTGTCGAACTTTAGCTAGTATGGTTGATGTCTCCGCCTAAGTCGATAAGTGGAGAATTGTTAGGTATAGTCCTTAGTAGAGTATGAAATCCAATTGGTTTATCAAAAGAATATTTAATTTAGTTTGGTACTGATTAGAATATATTTTTTTATATATTATATTTGGTTTTTGAAGGCTCAATAGATATTTTAAAATCTATGTAGTGGCAGTTAGGATTTTGAGGAAGTAAAAAGAGATTTTGTGTGTGCTGCTAATATTGATTATTCATCCAGTGGGTTGGTTTCGAATTAGTGAAGTGAAGCAATGTGGTGTATTCAATTGTATGTTGTGTTGTAAAGTCTAAGTTTAAGACTTAATGTTCTGTTTGGTAAAGCTTTGTTTGATTCTGTTTTGAGGACTGCTTTAGCTATATTTGTTCATTTATTTTATGAATTTTTTATTTATTTATTTGTAATTATTTAAAATTCATCTAAAGGTGGTTTTTGAGATCATTCGTGTTTTATTTGTAATCGTTTGAAAACTCTTAGTTGATAATAGAATCAGATTATGATTCCATAAGCGTACCTCATACTGAGAAAATCACGTAAAAATTCTTGTATCATTATTAATTTAATTTTTCCATAATCTTTTTATTTCCTTCAATTAATTTACTTATGAAAATTTAACATATTATTAAGCCCTCCCATTTCACAACTCATTCAAAACATACTCCTCGTCAAAGGATTTTGATGACTTTATTTGAAATCAAGTAACAACCATTTACTAGCGCGTCTAATTTGACTGCTCATTCAAAACATTTTACTCGAAGTCTTTTTTTTTTTTTTTGAACAGACTATTATAAACCTAGAATGAATGCCATTTTAAATATTTTTTTTTTCTTTTTTATAATAAATTTTTTACAACAAAAACTCATTCGTTTAGTAAATATTAAAAAAAATAATTTTTTTGGTTAGGTAGAGGGTTGAGTAGGTTCTTATTTATTTATTATTATTAGTATTATTATATTATCTTTTCTTCATTGTCAGCTTTTCCGGCCAACAATAAATATATATATTTTTAATATTTTTTTATTTATTATCTGAACTCAATATATATATATATATATATATATTAGTTTAATTAACTAAAAAATAACTTAAAAAGCCAAAACCAAATACAGAAAGAAGAAAATTCTCACACAAAATCTCCACCTATAACATCACATTAAAAGTTACACATTTTAGTTATCGTTTGGCAATAATTTTTTGCCTAACTAAGCACACAAAGATAAAATAAGTTAAATAAGATAAAATATTACATCCAAATCATAATCATTTATTTTTTCTTTTATGTTGTATTTGGTTGGGAGATTTGAGGAGGAATTTGAAAAGAGAAATGGAAAAGGTAGGTGAAATGTGAATGAAACATATCTATATTTCATCTAGTTTCACATACCTTTTCCCTTTCCCTTTCTAAATCATTTCCCAAATCTTCCAACCAAACACAACATTAAAATCATCATATCCAAACCAAAAAAAGGCAAAAGTTCTTCTCAAACTGAACTAATTTAGCCAGACTAAATTAATCAAAAAGTCAAAAAATCATACTAAATTAGCTCTTCTCAAACGAAACCTTAAACTTTTACCTAAGTCTCAACAGCAACCTAGTCCAAAAATTTAAGGCCTAAACCCGATCCAACCCAAGCCCATGAGATTTGATCAGTCAATGGGCCGGGTTGGATCATGTGATATTTCTAAAGTCACAGCACTACACATGCAACTTTTTTTTAATATAACAGTGATACCAATAACATAAATATTACCATTCAATAATTGCTTTTTCTTTTTCACCTATGTATATGCGGTAATATGGTTAGTGGGGTTCATCCCTCCAATATAGGTTTATTATTGATTTGTGATACTTTGTGTCACTAATATCTAGGTCGAGCTTGATTCATATGGACCTTAATTTGGAGTTTTTTTTAATATTAAATTTAAAGTATTTCCGAAATTTTTTAAAAATTATAATCCAAAATTTTGAAGTGCATTACTTAAATTAGAATTGAATCATGAAAAGTAAAAAAACTATATCAAAAAATTTATGTTAGATATAACTATGTCTAAAATTACTATTTTTATGTTGGAAAAATGCTTATTTAATCCACCAAGTGAAGTATAATTAGTAAGTTGTGTAATTATATAGGCCAAGAGATTTAAAAATATAATTTAAAATGCAATAAAGTAAACGATTAGATGTAAGCGTTAGGTGAACCATCAAAAGTTAGATTTTTTAAAAAAAAATTTTATATCCAACATATATTTTGTTTGAGAGATTCAGGAAAGTGAAGTCCAAAAATATAAATTTTATTGAAAACGAATATGTACAGCTAATATTTTAAAAGTTTAAACAACAAAACACACAAAATTATAAAAAGAGATAAAACAAAAAAAATAATAAAAAAAGATAAGTCACATTTGTTCTAACCGGGTTCTTTAATCATTCAACGTATTTTTTTGTTTTTTTTTCCCAAAATTAAATAAGCAGTGTATGATAAAATTTATACTTAACAATCATATATATATATAGGGTCCGGCTTCTGTCCAATCCGGGATCGGACTGGACCGTGCTGTTGGACCCGTGGAGGCTTACCACGGGTCCCGTTTTGAAAATCTGAACCGTTCAATGTGTAGAACTCGTCGAGTACTACATGTCTGTAAAAAATTACGTTGATTGGATATCGATAGTTATGTGATCAAATCAGTTTTGTATAAAAAAAAAAAAATGGACGGTGAAAAAATTAACGGTTGATAAAAAACTGTTTTGTTCACATAGCTATCGATATCCAATCAACGTGATTTTTCACAGGCATATAGTACTCGACGAGTTCTACACTTTGAACGGTTCAGATTATCAAAACGAGACCCGTGGTGGGCCCCCACGGGCCCAACAGCACGGTCCAGTCCGATCCCGAACTGGACAGAAGCCATGGCCATATATATATATTTTTAAAGTTATAGCTAAAATAGTTTTTCTTTTCAATGTAAGCCTTAGAGAAAAATAATAATTCAAATATTATTTTATCTTAAGTAAAAAGACGTGGTTAAGTTTTTGTAAAACCCGTGAATGTTACAAAATTTGTTCGTATATTATTTGTTTAATTTTATTATTATCATTATTATTTGTTTTAAAGCTTAAAATGATTAAAGGCCCTTCTTATTGCTCCAAAAAATCTAAAAACTTGTGGTAAAAAATAAGGGATTGGATTCTCTGCAGTTGGTATGGTCTAGTTCGGCCCATTTTGAGTTTGTCTTTGGTTAATGTGTAGGACTCGTTGAGTATTCCATTCATGTAAAAAAATCACTTTGATCGAATATCAATAACTATTTAATTAGATCACATTTTTGTCAACAATTTATTTTAAAAATCATACTTACCGTTAACACAAATTTGAACAAATCAAGTATCTATCGATATCCGATCAACCTAATGCTTTGCAAGAATGAAGTACTTGACGAGCCTTACACATTAAATGGTTCGGATCATAAATGTAGACTCTGCAGTGGACCCACATACACTACAAGAAAACACACTTTTGGCGACCATTTTTGGCTACCAAAACAAATTTAGTCGCCAAAAGTGTGGGAATTGGCTACCAAAATTAATTTTAGTCGGTAAAAGTCAACTTTTTAGCTACTAATTTTTTTTTTTTGTAGGGAAATGTTGATTATTGGCGACTAAAAAAAATTTAGTAGCTAAAAATATAACAATTGGCAACTAAAAAAAATTTTAGTAGCTAAAAATATCACAATTGGCGACTAAAAGAAATTTAGTCACCAAAAATGCCAGAAATTGGCGACCAAAAATAAATTTAGTTGCTGTAGGTGTACATTTGGCTACTAAAACCTTTGGTCGGCAAATGTAAAATAAAAAATTAATTTTTACCTTTTGCCGACTAACCTTTTAGTCGCCAAAGGTTATTTTCAGCGACGAAAAATAATGTTAGTCGCCGTTGGTGTACATTTGGCTACTAAAACCATTGGTCGGCAAATGTAGAATAAAAAATTAATTTTTACCTTTTGCCGACTAACCTTTTAGTTGCCAAAGGTTATTTTTAGCGACGAAATAGTTTGTTAGTCGCCAAACAAATAAAATAATTGGGGGGGAAACATTTTAATTTTGGAGGGATTTATCAAGCCCCCAAATCTTCAACACATTTGATTCTCTCTCTCACTCTGATACTTGGAGACTCCCCGATAAAGCTAACCCTCCAAAACCCATCTTCGATTTTCACTCTTCTCTATCCCAACTGTAAAATTTTTGTCTAGAATGGACTTGGAAGAAGAGTACGATCCAAGCTACAACGATGAAGACGAAGATGAGATCACTCAAGAAGCTGGGTCAGAATCGCTTACTTCAAGAGAAGGGTGCGGTTCGTCAATGACTCGATTCCTTCAATAAGTTCATTCAGAACACTATGCAAGAAATTGTTGACGAGTCCGCAGATATCGAGATTCGACCCGACTCACAGCACAACCCTGGTCACCAGGCCGATCTCGCTGAGGTTCTACTCTTAAATCCCTAGATTTATGTCTTTTTGCTACTTTGTAGATATATTGTGAATCCTTGTTTTAAAATTATAAAGGTGGATCAAATTATAAAGTTTTTTTTTCTTCCTAGTGCTGAACAATGACTCTTTGGTCCTTGTGGAAACTCACAATGGTCTGACCGTAGTTCTAAGAACTTTTATTTGATATAGATTTAGGTTGTTCTTTTCATTAGTCATGAGACCTTTGATTTGGAACTCTGATCTATGCTTAGGAAATTTGGGAATTTATTCATTTGTTCTAAGCAACTTCTATTGGATATAATAATTATTGGTAATGATCCTTGCTGCTTAAGTGGTAATGATCCTTTACTTTCTTCAGTGGCATAGCTACTCAATATTGGTGTCAAAAAGTGCCTATTTTTAACTACTTGATACAAAATTTGGAAGTCATTTGGAAGTCATTTTTAACTACTTGATACAAAATTTGGCAGTCATTTTTTCCTATTTTTAAC
Organism: Camellia lanceoleosa; assembly: GCA_025200525.1. NCBI lineage: Eukaryota > Viridiplantae > Streptophyta > Magnoliopsida > Ericales > Theaceae > Camellia > Camellia lanceoleosa. Next base: position 124,299,633 of record CM045765.1, read on the forward strand.
ATTCTCCATCTGTCTCTCTCTCTCACACACACACAACCCTATTATTTCTCAAGTATATTTGTTATAGAATATGATTAGTCAACATTAAATTCGTGATTAATAGGTATAAACTTCACCAAAATTGTAAACAGTTTTGGGAGTTTGAGTGCTTTGGCTCTGAAATGGAGGTCCTTCGAGTGCTTTAACTTGAACTACCTGACATATTATTTCTTTTCTTTCCATTGCACCTGTGTTACATGGACCATTATCCCTTGGTGGACAGGTATATATAGATCTATTGTGTTGCTCTTATATAATAACCTTGGTGGACAGGGTGTTTGATGAAATGCCTCAAAGAAGAATTCATCTTCATTGCAAATTTGTGGGGAAATGAATTTTTCTGCGAAGTCGATGATGATTACATCCAAGATGATTTCAATCTTTGTGGGTTAAGCAGTCAAGTTCCATATTATGATTATGCAGTGGATCAAATTCTGGATGTTGAGTCCTCTCATGGTAAGTATTTCAGTGCATTTAAGTTAATTTACTTTGAATTCCCCAAATAGGTGTATTGCTTACAATGTTCTATCAGTACTGCTTAAGGTTTAGTAACCCTTTGAAGACATGAAAACTGTGTTTCTAGTTTCTCTTTTGTTATATATATATATTTATATATATGTAGATTTAAATCAGTTTTATGCAAATAATTAGAGCTAGCAAATTTAGGGATAATACATGGAGTTATTGTGATCTCTGTTCTATTACTACAGCCTAAGAATTGCAATTTTGAAGTGCTGTTATGATTTATATGTTAGTCAATCTTCACTGTATTTAAAAGATATTAATTCTATTGTGTACAAAACAACAATTAGAATTAAAGAAATAAAGAAAAGGAGAGAATATGTTTGATTACAAAAATCAAACTCGAAATAAAAATAAATAAATAAATAACAGATTTTATTTTGTTACAAAAACAAAATTAAAATCTGATTAAATAAACAAATTAAAAAATGTAATAAAATTAAACAACTTACTTGGTTAATTTCTTTGAATGATTTTTTCGATCAAGTCCAAGATGTTTAACATCGTGTCTTTAAGATGCATTCGCCCTCTCCACGGTGCTTTTCGAATTTGGACGCCTATCTCCCAGATGAAATGATCTTACCACAAACAATAGCAAAGACTACAAATTGTTTGCCTTACTTAACACACTAAGTGTTTACACTCTTTCTTTCAGAATAAAAATGCAGAGAGAATTATAGAGAGGATGGAGTACGAAAATTGGAGTTAAAAATCCAAATGGGAGGCTGGTCTATATATAGATGTATTGGTGGCTTTTGGTTTTGAATTGAACAGGTATGAAACCTGTTGGTTTTGAATTTGAACCTGTTAATTCAAACAGATAGCAAAACGGGAAGGGCCCTGTTTGGGTGTGCGAAAATACCAAACAAGTTTATTTCGGGAAGGGCCCTGTTTGGATGAGCATTAAATCCAAACTAATTTAATTCTGTTTGAAAACGGGAAGGGCCCTGTTTGGATGAACAAAAAATCCAAACCAGTTTATTTGAATTAAATTCAAATGTTTTTGGCCCAAAAAGATTAGTATTGGGCCGAACAAGCCCAACCTCACACCCAATCGACCGGACGGACGGACAAGGGCGCAAGTGTGGTGATTTTGGGTCCAATGGGTCTAGCCCATTTTGCCCATAACCTCTCCTCTAAAACACTTGGTGCCCTTGGGCACACCCCAAGTACCAAACCCATGCCTTATAAACCCTCTCAAAACCTCCCACCAAATCAATGTGGGACAAGCCTTATTCAACCTTAAAGGAATTTCACCAAAACTCCATTTCCATGGAGCTTACTTTGCTTCAATTTCCCATTCACTTTAAGAATGGTTTTGAATAACCAAATATACCACGTGAATCACAACGCGGCATAGAACGCGTTACCACTTTGACCCGTGTAAATCGATGCACGGGGCCCACCTAAAAATTAGACCAAACTTAGGAAAAAATTCTGGTTTTATCCAGAATTTTATAACCATTTCCAACAATCCCCTACATGAATGGAATTTGAAGACAACGGAAATGCAACAATATGTAGACTTAACGAAAGAGTATAAGTCGAAAATATCTTGCATCAGGATAGGTAGTTTTCGGCCTTGAACCTTCCCTAGTGATAACCTATCGGACTTACTGGCTAACCAATGGACGCGATGCCTTGAATTGTTCAAATTGCTTGTAAGCCAAGACAATAGATTTCACACAAAATATCTTCTAACACATCGTGGTTCTCACTGTTGTGTTCATTTTGGCCTTGAACGCTCCTGGTTTTCATGAGTGTTTCTAGAGAATGTAGCCTCTTTCATTCTCATAGAACCGGCCCCAGTTCAATACTCATATAGGTGATTCTTATTTTGAGTATCTCCTTATACTCATCTTGATTGTATGCCTTAATCAAGATAAAAGTAATCATTAAAAGCAAAGCTTATCCTTATACCCCTGCAGACAACATATGTTGCAGATATCACTCTCACCATAGGAATGGGTAGGGAATTTAAATCCCTTGGTGATTTCTGGTGAGCCATACATAACTTAGTTGTCCCTTTGAACTTAGTTCTTGGGATCTCCAGTCATATAAGTAGGGTTACCATTATGACGACTCTTATGTAATAGGCTTTAATCCCATTCCCTTCGATGAACTATACACTAGCTCTTTTGTCAAACCTTTTGTTAATGGATCCGCAATATTCTCTTTAGATTTTATATAATCTATTGAGATTATTCCGTTTGACAACAACTGCCTAACGGTATTATGTCGTCGCATTTAATATGTCGTGATTACCGTTATACATATGATTCTCGCGTCTCGCCTATTGCGCATTGACTATCACAATGAATGCAAATAGTCGCATGTGTTTTGGTCACATTGAATGTCTTCTAAGAAGTGACGGCTTATTCTCGCTTTCTTCACCTGCTTTATCTAAAGCAATAAACTCGGATTCCATTGTGGAACGTGCGATGCAAGTTTGTTTCGTGGACTTCCAAGAAACAGCAGCGCCTCCTAGAGTAAAAACATATCCACTTGTGGATTTTGAATCTTTAGTATCCGATATCCAATTAGCATCTCAATAACCTTCAAGTATTGCTGGATATCGAGTAAAGTTCAAACCATGATCACGGGTGAATCTTAGATATCTAAGAACCCGAATGATCGCTTTCCAATGGTCTTCTCCGGGGTTACTAGTGTACCTACTCAATTTACTGATAGCATAAGCTATATCAGGACGAGTACAATTCATTAGGTACATTAGGCTTCCAATGATTTGGGAGTATTTTAACTGAGACATTGCATCACCTTTATTTTTTGATAAATAAAGACTGATGTCTACAGGTGTTCTAGCTAAATTCAAATCATCCTTGATAAATTTATCAAGAATTTTCTCAATATAATGAGATTGAGATAATGCATATCCGTCAGATGTTTTAGTAATTTTCATTCCTGATATAACAACTCATGAATTTCATATCTTTCATATCAAATCTTTTGTTAAGCATTTGCTTAGTTGATTTGATCATGTTTTGACCGCTTCCAATGATAAGCATGTCATCCACATAAAGACAAACTATGACATATCCTTGGTCGTTGTTTTTAACATAGACGCATTTGTCACATTCGCTTATCTTAAACCCATTAGTAAGCATTGCATGATCAAATTTTTCATGCCATTGCTTAGGTGCTTGTTTTAATCCATAAAGGGATTTTACAAGTCGACAAACTTTCTTTTCTTGCCCTCGATACTACAAACCCTTCTAAGTTGTTCCATATAGATCTCTTCATTTAGATCACCGCTTAAGAAAGTCGCCTTAACATCCATTTGATGTATTTCTAAATTAAACAATGCCGCTATAGAAATAAGCATGCGAATGGATGTTATTCTTGTCACAGGAATATGTGTCAAAATAATCCACCTTTCTTTTGTCTCAGAACCTTTAACTACAAGTCTAGCTTTATACTTGTCAATTGAACCATCTGCTTTCATTTTTCTCTTGAATATCCATTTATATCCAAGAGGTTTAGAACCCGTGGAAGATCCACCAATTCCCAAGTATGATTTTGCATAATGGATTCAATTTCATTATTAATGACCTCTTTCCACAAAGGTGCTTCAGACTGTCATTGTCGCTTTAAAGCTTTGAGGTTCATTTTCTAACAAGTATGTCGTAAAAATTTGGACCAAAGGATTTTGATGTTCTCGCCTCTTACTTCTTCTTGGTTCATCATCGCTAAATCTGTTGGTTGAGACCATTACTAGTCTTTTGTGCTTGATTGTCATTAGTCTCTTGACTTTGTGTACAATCATAAGTTCTTTTCGTGAACTTAATTCTGCCCTTTCTTGTAAGGATAGACATGTTCAAAAACACAAAGATTCCTTGACTCTATAATAGTGTTCACATTTATATCGTATTTCGATTTATAAGTCGAAACCGATATGCACTACTATTCTCGAGCATAACCAATAAACACACAATCACTGCTTTTGGTCCAATCTTAGTCTTTTTAGGAACAGGAACTTCAACTTTTGCCAAACACCCCCACACTTTCAAGTATTTGTAGGAAGGTGATCGACCTTTCCATAATTCATAAGGAATGCTTTTAGTTTTCTTGTGGGGTATTCTATTAAGAACATAATTAGCTGACAATATTGCTTCCCCCCACAAGTTCTGTGGTAAGCCTGAACTTAGTAACATGGCATTCATAATTTCTTTTAGAGTTCTATTCTTCCTTTCAGCAATTCTATTTTGCTGTGGAGAATAAGGGGCTGTAGTTTGGTGAATAATGCCATGTTGTGCACAAAATTCATTTAATGGTGCATCATATTCACCACCCCTATCACTTCTAACCATTTTAATGGTTTTACCAAATTGATTTTCAACTTCTATTTTGTAGAGTTTAAACATTTCTAAGGCTTCATCTTTACTTCTAAGTAAATAAACATAACAATATCTTGTACAATCATCGATAAATGTTATGAAATACTTTTTGCCTCCTCTAGTTTGAATAAATTTTAGATCACATACATCAGTATGAATTAATTCTAGAGGTTCGGTTTTTCTTTCAACCGATTTAAATGGAGCCTTAGTTAGTTTTGCTTCTACACAAATTTCACATTTATGATTAGGATTAATTTCAAACTTTGGTATATAATCCAAAGCAATTAATCTACGCAAAGCATCAAAATTCACATGTCCTAATCTACCATGCCATAAATTTGACTCAAGAATATAAGCAAAAGATATGTTATTCTCATTCATAGCAACTTTTGGTACAACTGTCATTACATTAAGTTTAAAGAGACCATCACTCATGTATCCCTTACCAACATACATACCACTCTTTGTTAATACAAACTTATCAGACTCAAAAACAAGCCTAAAACCATTTTTACTTAACAAAGAACCAGAAACTAAATTCTTCCGGATGTCAGGTACATGCAGTACGTTGTTGAGAGTCAGTTCTTTCCCTGATGTCATCTTCAAGATCACTTTCCCTTGTCCAGCCACAGTGGAAGTAGAAGAATTTCCCATAAAAAGTTGCTCACCATTTGCAGCCTCATTGTAGGTAGTGAACATCTTCTTGTCCGCACAAATGTGACGAGTTGCTCCAGTGTCAACCCACCACTCTTTGGGATTTCCAACCAAGTTAGCCTCAGACACCACAGCAGAGAGGTTGATGTCATTCATTCCGTCAGAGATGTAATCCAATTCTGTCACATTGGCTTGATTGGTGGTCTTCTTACTTGTACTTCCATGATCCTGCTTAGGGCGGCAAAATGTAAGCTCGATGTCCGCCTTGCCACGCTTATAGCATTTTCCTTTGAACTTCTTGTTGCCATTGTTGTTGCCTTGTTTAGGACCATCTCCAAGAACTTCCTCTTTTTGTTATGTGGTTTTTGAACTTGTTCAACCACATTAGCCTTGGACTCAATGGGATTTTTCCCATGTCTCTTGTCACCTTTCGTTATCTTCCTCAATTCTTAATCTTACAATTAACTCATCCATGGTCATCTCTTTGCGCTTATGTTTTAAATAATTTTTGAAATCTTTCCAAGCCGGTGGTAACTTTTTCCACCAAAGCAATGACTTGGAAAGACTCGCTAAGAGACATACCTTCCGAATGAATATCATGCAAAATTATCGAAAATTTTGAACTTGAGATATTACCGCTTGGGAGTCGACCATTACAAAATCCAGAAATTTACCGACGACAAATTTCTTTGTGCCGCATCCTCTGTCTTGTATTTCTTCTCCAAAGAATCCCACAATTCTTTTGTCGACTTCAGAGGATCAGATACATTATACAAAGATGTTGTCAAGGCCATTGAGGATGTAGTTTCGACAGAAATCAATGTTTCCAAGCATCTACAAATGCAACAACTTGCCGATCACTTTCACCCTCTTTAAGTGCCGGAGCCTCTTCATGGAGAAACTGGCCAAATTAAGAGTTGTAAGATAGAACAAAGATCTTCTGCCGCCATCTCTTAAACTCAAGATCGTTAAATTTTTTCCGATTTTTCCCATGATTGATTGGTACATGAACATGGTTACGAATAGGACCGATGTTGGTGTAACAACAGAATACCAACGCCAGATGCGCTTCTTGTAGTAGCCATAATCTCTGATTACAAAAATCAGAAAAAATTAAAACACAAATTAATTTTCTAGTTACTAAAACCAGAAAATAAAATATAACACAAAATAATTTTATTTTCCTTGTTACTAAAACAGAAAAAATAAAATACCAAAATAATTTTCTGTAATACCAAATAATATTCTGAAATTGTTAATGACACCAGTATCGTACTACTAGTTGTCAAAGAAAAGAGACAGTATATTACTACTATCTGTCAAATAGCATAAAGGACTATTTGTTTTTCCAACCAGAATATTTCTTTGAAAAACAGAAAATTAAATACAATGAAGATACCAAAAAGGGATCTGTCTTAAGATTGTTAGTCAATCTTCATCAGATTTAAAGATATTAATTCTATTGTGTACAAAACAACAATTAGAATTAAAGAAATAAAGAAAAGGAGAGAATATGTTTGATTACAAAAATCAAACTCAAATAAAAATAAATAATAAATAATGATTTTATTTTGTTACAAAAACAAAATTAAAATCGATTAAATAAACAAATTAAAAAACAGTAATAAAATTAAATAACTTACTTGGTTAATTTCTTTGAATGATTTTTTTCGATCAAGTCCATGTTTAACATCGTGTCCTTAAGACAGATTCGCCCTCTCCACTGCTTTCGTAATTTGGACGCCTATCTCCCAGATGAAATGATCTTACCACAAACAATAGCAGCACTACAAATTGTTTGCCTTACGAACACACTAAGTGTTTACACTCTTTCTTTCAGAATAAAAATGCAGCAAAATGCAGAGAGAATTATAGAGAGGATGGAGTACGAAAATTGGAGTTAAAAATCCAAATGGAAGGCTGGTCTATATATAGATGTATTGGTGGCTTTTGGTTTTGAATTGAACAGGTATGAAACCTGTTGGTTTTGAATTTGAACCTGTTAATTCAAACAGATAGCAAAACGGGAAGGGCCCTGTTTGGGTGTGCGTAAATACCAAATAACAAGTTTATTTCGGGAAGGGCCCTGTTTGGATGAGCATTAAATCCAAACTAATTTAATTCTGTTTGAAATTTGAATTAAATTCAAATGTTTTTGGCCGAACAAGCCCAACCCAACCTCACACCACGCCGATGGCGGGCGGCCACAGTGTGTGGTGATTTTTGGGTCCAATGGGTCTAGCCCATTTTTCCCATAACCTCTCCCTCTAAAACACTTGGGTACCCCTTGGGGCACACCCCAAGTACCAAACCCATGCCTTATAAACCCTCTCAAAACCTCCCACCAAATCAATGTGGGACAAGCCGTATTCAACCTTAAAGGAATTTCCACCAAAACTCAATTTCCATGGAGCTTACTTTGGCTTCAATTTCCCATTCACTCGGTAATGGTTTTGAACAACCAAATATACCACGTGAATCACAACGCGGCATAGAACGCGTTACCACTTTGACCCGTGTAAATCGATGCACGGGGCCCACCTAAAAATTAGACCAAACTTAGGAAAAAATTCTGGTTTTACCCAGAATTTTATAACCATTTCCAACAATATATAGTTCCCCAAATAGGTGTATTGCTGGTTACAATGTTTTTCACCCAATTCATTATATAGGTTTTGTGTGATGAAACAACTCTCTCAATTATATGACTGTTAATTCAATTGTTTGTATGCTTCCAGTGTTCAGGGGGGTTCATTTTGAGGCTTTTAGTAAGTAAATATATTTTACATGTGAAAACAAATCAACATTAGTCAACCAATAGATTGTAAAAATTAACTATGTTTAGCAGAGTTTTCAAAAGTTTACCAAACACAAAAGTCTTGCACCGTTGATTGTAAAAATTAACTATGTTTGGTAGAGTTTTCCATCTCCTATCCTCTTGAACAATTAGTAAGGCAAATGCTATACAAGAGAGTACCTGTACATAATTATTTTTCCGGATAATGGGGCAAGACATTTTTAAAATTATGAATCACTTTGATGGGCCTTTTGTTTTCAAGTAAATGGATCAAAATGAGCTACATCATGTTTCTGCTGGTTGATTTTCAGCATTAAATCCAAGTAGATATCTTATCCAAGCTGATCTAAGTTGCCAGTATTTACTTAAAATTCAGACTCTTCATACAATTTGCTGCATTTCCATTTACACAATGGATATTCTTGTCGAAGGATTGATATGATATGACTCTCATCATTCAAATGATTTATTTGCATTTCAAGTAAGTTATTTTTGTCTAAAATCCTTCCTTCATCTAGTCATCCTTTGCACATTGATGGGTTGGTTAATATTGACTACACATGCATTGGATTTTTCGTAAGCATTTTCTTACCATGTTGTGGACATGTACAGTGATATGTTTATCAAGAACAAAATGAGTTGGTTGAATTAGCAGAGATGTTGTATGGTATGATACATGTTCGATACATATTAACTACCAAGGAATGGCAAAGAATGGTAAGATCATAAGTTAGTTTATTTACCTTTTCATTTTCATTTATTTTTTTTAACTATCTATTTCGTATTTTCTTGCTGAAAATGATGCCCTAATAATATACAGTTAGAGAAGCACAGTGAGGTATGTGTAGAATTAAAAATATGGATCAAAAGTCAACCAATATGGTGTTTCCCATTACTTGAGGTATGTGTAGAATTAAAATTATGTCATAAAATTCTGAACTCAACTTTTTGAATGATCCCATTGAATGAAATTTCTAACTACGCTAGTTCTACTATATTTGAAGTCCTGTATAGGAGTAATTTGCGAAAATTGATGCTTCATGGTCCATTGTCTTTGAAGCCAGATGAACATGGCATTAGTGAATCGTCTTCATAGTTGCTGATAATATATTAGTGAATCGTCTTCACATTTCATGCTCCAAAAAAACTGAAGTGGGAAGAATAGATTGAGAAATAGTTGATGATTTATTCATTTTCTGAAGAAAATCTGCATGCATTGTAATTTTTTTGGGTGAATTCCTTTACTGTATTAGGCACTTCATTTACATAGAAAAAAAATTAAAGAAAACAAAGGATTTGCACAGAAATTTACATGTAACATGAATTCTGATATATATCCAAGGCTATGTACAAGTTTACATAAAATAATTGAATGTAGCTTTTTGTGGTGATTATAGTGGCCTTTGTTCTCATAATTAACCAGAAAGTGTGTTGTGTTGTTTATATTGTCAATAAAAGGGATGGAATTTCTGAAATTGTTTTCTTTTCTATGTAGCAGATAGTTGTCCCTCTCCTCTCACTTTCCTTTCTTCTGTACTTTCTCTTGAGCTTTGTTGTCCCTTGTCCCAATATTGCAGGATGTTTACATTTACTTCCGTGGCAGTGGCAAAGCAGCAGAGATGTATTCTGCATTACCATATGACTTGGCACATGTAAGAATTTTCAAATTTAACATCAAATGAGAGATTGAAAATACAGATTGTGATTGCTATTTGATTAGGGTGGGGAATTCTTGTTTCTTAGATATTTGATTGCTATTTCTTCACATTAGATTGAAAATTTTGTGCATGAGCACCATACATCAAATGGCTACCTGAGCTTGGGTATGGATCTATATTTGCAATTTTATTCAATCGTAATCACAGAGTTAATTGTTATCTGATATGCAGGTAATCACTGAATTACCATACGTGCTTGTTGAAACCGTGTTTTTTAGTCTTATAGTGTATTCTATGGTGGGCTTTGAATGGGCAGTGCATAAATTCTTTTGGTTCTTCTTTGTCACCTATATCTCTTTTGTTTGAAAAATGAATTCCCTTGGATTTTCAGTCTTTCAATGGAAAACAAAGTCTCTCCCAGTATGTTTTTTGACCTGAAAGGAATAGCAGGGGAATGGAATTTGTTGGATAAGAACTTTGACATGCCCTGAATATTTTTACTCGCCATCATTATTTATAGCATAAAAGTCCGATAATTAACAATCATGAAGTCCTGTAAATTTGATCGCCACAAAAACCGAATATGTTTTACCTAGAATTGAATGGCTATTTTTTTAATTTTATTTTCATGGACACGTGGTATTAATCTTATTGTTTTTTCATTTTATTTATATTATGCAGGATGTTTACATGTACTTCCGTGGCAGTGGCAAAGCAGCAGAGATGAAGCGTGAGGCTGCAAAACGGACAATGATGGCTGCGTTGCCATGATTTAGAAAGATTCTTTGGTTTGATAATGCTGAGAAAAATCGAAACCATTCACTATTTTTTTGCACTTGTGCCTAGTCTAGTATTTATAAGCCTTCATATAATCTTCTTAAAATATGTATGTAAAAGATAGATTCTGACAAACAAGTTTAAGTTAGGACATGTTGTGGTACATATGTCATTTTTGGAAATTATTTTGGTTAGTCCTGTATTATGTATGAAATGAAATTATTGACGTTGGATTAGACTTGGTTCGTATGGAATTTGTATTATATATAGAATTGGACGTTTATTTTTAATGTTTTGGATGGTTGGAACTAGAATGTGTGCACGTTGTTGAATGCTTGATAATATATTTAGCGTTAATGGGTTATATTGAATCCTGTGTTATGTACGTACAGGTTGTATTAAACATGGATGTAGGTTGTTTAGAATTTTTTTAGAAAAAAAAAAAAAAAAAAAACATAAAATATTTGGCCACCAAATATTTTGGTAGCCAAATACATATTGTTGGAAATTTTTTAGCTACTAATAATTTAGTAGCAAAAACATTTGGCGACCAAAACATTTGGTAGCAAAAAGTAATGAACAGTAGGCTAAAATTTTCATGTAAAACTTTTAGTGACTAAAAAATTAGTAGCCGAAATGTCACTATTGCCGACTAAGTATGGATTGGTAGCCAAACGGTTACTTTCAGTGACTAATTCTTTTGTAGCAAGAAGTAACACATTCGCCGACCAAACGAATGTTAGTAGCCAAAAGTCACATTCAGCGACTAATACTTTAGTCGCTGAAACATACCTTTTGCCGACTAAACTAAGATTAGTAGCCAAATGTGTACACTTTCGGCGACCAAACAAATTTTAGTCGCCAATACTATCGCCGATAGGGTTTCCGCGATGAGCTTAGCGACAAAAAATTTTGGTCGCTAAATGGTTTCGGCGACCAAATTTTAGACTTTTGGCGACCAATATTTTGGTAGCCAAAAGTGACATTTCTTGTAGTGATAGGCCCAACAATACTTTTTAGTCTGATTTGGGACTGGAAAGAAACCTAAGCCAAAAAACAAACTAGGGTTCTAAGTCTTGGTTTGGTTTTCATTTTAGGGCTATAATAGTACAAAAAGACAAAATAAGCTATATAAGTTAATAAGACAAAATGTCACATCAAAATCATAATTATTATACTTTTTCTCTCACAAAAGTCAAAAAAGTCTAAAAACAAAAACTAAACGAGACTAAAAAAGTCAGGTTAAAAAAATTATAATACAAAAAAATTGACTACAATAACTAATGCCAAACGAAGCTTTTTCTCTCAAGAATTTTGGGATGTAGTAATGGCATGGTTATTCTCTAATGGATCATGGAAAATTTTAGTACGCATTACTTATATGGTGCTAGTTTAGACTATGTTTAGTACGGATTGCACAAAAATAGTTAAAAAATCATTAAAAATATCAATTCTCAAACGAACCTTAATAAAGAATTATAATAAACATTAAGTATATACTAATGAGACCATTTTTTGTTTTTTAATTATTTAAGGATAACATTCAAGAGTTCAAGTTTGAATCTCTTAGGAAACTATATAAAAAATTGGTCCCATCGTTAATTTGAAGGTCATTAGAAATTAATTATTCATTCAAATTCTATGTAACTCAAATCTAAATTAAGCTAGAGATACCTTGAATTATAAAAAAATAAAAAATAAATTTCTCAATAAAGTGAGTAACTATAGTCTATCTTATAAAATTTTATACTAAATAATTGATTTGAAATGCTATATAGAAAATATTTCAATAATGACCAATAAAACATGTGGTAGCACAAAGTAGGCCTGCAATGGTTGAAAAACGTTATTGGTCTATTCAATGTGATGGAAGTCATAGCTTTAAGGTATTTGAAGTCAAGCACTATAATGTACACATTTAATTTTAATGTAGATGTGGACATCTCTCTCTTAGTATCAGATGTCTAAAACAATCAATGCGTTGGTGCACAACTGCATATGCTACTATTAATATCACTGAATTGCATTACTACTTTTATGTATTGTGGTAAGCTTTTTGACTTTCTTTCTATTGAGAAAGTGGGAAGGAATATAATAACCGGCTTATGAGCTAGCGACTGATGTACTACGTAAGTTCTATGTTTAATGATATATAGTTTATGTTAGTCAAAATAATAATAATAATAAAATCCTATTGAATTGTTGACTCATTTAAAAGTTTAAAGAGTGACTTTGTTATTTATATCATATATGGTTGAGCAAGCTGTGAGGGTCGAATAGTGAATCTATTACTTATTTTGATATTATATTGAATTATTAATCACCAAATTATCTAAAAACTTGAACATTTAAAGAAAGATAATTTTATTATTTATATTATATTCTTAACCACGCTGGCTCGGCTTTAAGAAGTAAACCTGAAACAAAAATTTAGAGCTAGACACAAAGGACTTCCATTCCAAATGTCCATATCACCTAAGGGACTGATGGGAATAGTTTGAATGAGGACTTAAGAACATAATCTATGATAGTCTAATAATATTAGACTATCAGAAAGAACATAATTTATGATAGTCCAGGGGTGGTTTGGGATGATCTAAAAAAGTATACTTTTTGACTTTTTGTGAAATATGGGTTGAATATGAGTTAGGTTTAAAGTGATGTGGTGGAGAGGTGATGTGATTTAAATAAGATGATGTGACTTAAATAGGATAATGACTTTTTGACTTTTTTAGGATACCCCAAATAAGGCCGTTGCAGGTGATGCAACCACACTATCACCATCACGACTGCATTAAAATAGTAAAAGAATAGTTAAAATATATCATGTCTCAACTGCAACAGTAGCCTAGTAGGGATATAAGAAAAATTAAATAAATTGACCAAATCGGGTGAACCGAACCAACAGTTTATATGTGGTCAGTTTTTTTAATATGAATCGATCTGCGGCCTTTAAAATTATTTTTTTTTGAGTTTCGTTCAAGATTAGTTTAGGCACCTTATTGTGTCAATTAAATCGAAACAGACCAAAAGTTTCTCATATTAAGCATAATATATATTAAATATATATTGAAATTGGTTGAATACAAATAGTTGATTCATTTAATTGTTTATTTTTTCTTAAATATTTCAAGTTTGACAATAGACATTGGCAATGTGATAAATTGTTAGCTTGTCACTCATATGTGTTTGAAACAAGTTTTGCTACTACTATGTCCATATAGCTACAGTAGATGTTTATGTCATTTTCAATTTGTTATTTTAACTCTTCTTGATAGACTTGTGATTTATAGGATGATGGTTTTAAATTTGGTTTTGCTTTGGTGTTAAGATTTTGATTTTCAAATTATATTTTGTTTCTAATTTTTACTTTAGTAAAAGCTTAAAAACTTAATATTTATTAATTCTTTTGTTTGTACTTTTGTTAGTGGCCGGATTGGATATTGAAATAATGTACAAAAGATCAATATTTTTATATAAATTATTTACTATACTACAAATTTAAGAAGTAACTCAAATTTAAAAGGCCCTAAACTGAAAATCACACCGAGTCGAACTGTTTGAATTGGCACGGGTTAATAAAAAATTCGGCCTGTATCGATTCTCAATATAATAAAACCGACGTTATCTCTTGATTGTAAAATTTCACCTAAACACCGCCATCCCGAACCAATTACATCCGTACACGGTAGCATACTAAATCTGCCGCTCGTGAAAACTACAGCTGACATGGTTAGCCTATCTATAACACGATTCTGAACACAAAGAAGGCAAATATGTATGCATCTTATTACTTGGGGCAAGGAACATGAACCAGCCAATGCTTGATCCATAAAATACTGAACGCTGAAATGAGTGCTATTATTTGTTGCCGTGTTTAAAATCACCAATTTCTCCAGAGATCAAGGAAAATGAGTGGCAGGCAAGAGGCTTAACCATTTTCTCTCGAGGCACTACTGATTTATCTTTCTAAAATTTAAGAATCACAAGCAACCAGTGAAATTAGAGGGGGAAAAAAAAATAAAAAATAAAAAATAAAATTTGACAGTGATCTTCATCTGGTGATACATAATGCTTCATAAAGAGAAATGAAGAGTATTGATCTTTTAATGAACAAGATGGGTAAGAATTAGAAGACATGTATTGAAAAGCAGAAACTGAACCAACCGAAGAGAAAAGTATCAAAACTTTTGTTATTCTTCTCCTTCAATACAGCGCCACAAGAGAGTAGCAAGATTCTAGTGCTGAAGCATTGATATCATCAGTATGCTCTCATTCTTGAATTCTTTGATGCCTTGTTGTGAGCATCTAGAAAGTCTTTGCATCGTTATCTCCTGTCCATCTTGTAGATTTCCCAACACATCATCCATAAAATTTTACAATCAACCAATACATACACAAGTGCATGTCATATGTGCACATAAAATACTAGAGAAAAAAATGAATTACCTTAAATACTGGTCCAAATCCTCCTTCCCCAAGTTTACTTTTTATGCTGAAGTTATTGGTAGCAGCTACTATTCGTCAAAGTCAAACACTGGTAGCTCTGATATATCATATTGCTCTACTCGGTTCAGTGGGGTGTGTCTGAAGTCTTTAATTTATCAGCCAAACCAAAGCTCTTGAGTTTCTTTTCCCTCTTTCCTGATATTGAGATTGGACCATGACAATTTATTCAATTAGCTTAAATTCCTTCCCGGCTTCAAGGTTATCAAGGATGGCAATAATATTTACAAACCAATAAAATTAAAAACCCCAACCTCCAAAACTGTACGGGGGCGAAATATCCTTTGCGTTCCGTACTCCTCGTACTCCAAGCTTCACTCGACGGCGTCACACCTGGCAACACAGAAACGGTGAGCTGCCCGGCGGGGGTGGTGCCGGAAAGCCCCTCCGACGATCAAGTTAGGTCACTTGAAGAAGAAGAAGAGCACTGTTTAGAGAGAGAGAGAGTTGTTCAGATCGCATACCTCCAACGTTCCCTTTCTTCCCCTTTTCTAGGCTGGCCATGCTGCCTCAGAGGTAGTGCTCGCACTACCTCTGCTGTCCTTCCCTGGACAGGGTGCTGTACTGCCCTCTCACTTCCTTACACGTGTAAAGGCCAAAACCTCCAAACAACGATGGCCAAACTGCCAAACGGTATTGACGCGCACCATTGGCGGGTTTCTCCTCTCACACACCAATTGGACCTGACAATTCCCACCGAGCTAGGCATAGCCCGGTCAGTTCCATCCCCAATTCCGGCCGACAATCAGGGTCGAGCTCAAAAACCAGCCCGGTTGCACGGCCCAAAGACTTCTCAAGCCATGACTTAGCTCGGCCCGTCTGCTCAGTGCGAATTCCCCTCACAATTGCCCCTTAATTCCATCGGTTGCAACCTGATTGGGATTACTTCATTTTAGTTCGGTTTAGTGTTCAACATTGAGATAGCTCGGTTATGACATTCAAATGCCCCTTTCAACCATCATACTTGGGTAGTGGAAGACCAACTAATGCACGAATAATTAACCGAGCAAGACATTGGCACTTGCAAGCTTTGACAACCGAGCAATAATTTCTGCAACTTCAACTGAGCAAAAGCTTAGAACAAAGCTATCTCAAACCAAACCATCGATCCCGAACACCGAACGACAACAAGCCGAGCAATGGGGCGATCAAAAAGTAATAGTTGATCAAACAATTGAAGAATTGCTAACAATAATCAACCCACGTGCAAAGCAATCAAAACAAATGAATATGCATGGCAAGACCATAAAAGAATTCAAGGTGGCCCAGGTCTTGACTTTTCCAAAGCCAAATCAATTTTGTAATGAAAATGGTTGGCGGGTCCCATTTGAAAATCAAGCTCGTGCATTAATTCAAAGACAAACATCTTCATTTGTCTTGACTTTTCCAAAGCCAAATCAATTGTGCTTGGAGGGCCCACCATAAAACTTTGAAACAATCCAACACTTTGATGTAGAATTCGGTGACCGAGCAACTTCTTTGTTTTCAATTAACCGAATTAAAACATGCCCACCGAGCAACCTTCATTGTTTTCAATAAATCGAATTAAAAAACCGAGCAACCTTTTTTGTCTTCAATCAACCGAATTAAAAAATGCCCACCCGGCTATAACTCCATCAGCTCTCCCACGAATTAAAAAATGCCCACCGAGCTATAACTCCATCAGCTCTTCACCGAATTAAAAAATGCCACCACCGAATTAAAAAATGCCACCACCGAGCTATAAACCGAATTAAAAATGTAGATTTCCATCAGCTCATACTTCCTCAATTCCGAGACCGAGCTAGAGTCGCAAGACATAGCCGAGAGCTATAATTGCTTCATGTTCTTCACTGAGTTATAATTTTGCATCAACTCACATTTCTCAATAATTCCCACCACCGAGCTATAATTTTGCATCAGCTCATATTCCTCAATAATGCCCAAAACCGAGCTATAATTTTGCATCAACTCAATTCCTCAATAATGCCCAAAACCGAGCTATAATTTTGCATCAACTCACCATTCTTCAATTCTGAGACCGAGCTAGGAACTGCACACATAACCGAGCTATAATTGCCTCGTGCTCTCCACCGAGTTATGGACTTCACTTGCTAATTTTGCAACCGAACATACCGCTCATTTTTCAACAGTTGAGCCAATTGCCTTTAGGTAATAACACTTGCTCCAAAACCGAACTAAATTCCTTTAGCTCTACAGCGGAGCTAAGAATGTTGCCCCTGGCTAATAACCGAGCTACCTCAAAATTATCATCTCGTGGCGCTCTACAACCGAGTAACCGGGCTATTTTCTCAACAAAAATTTTTAACCGAGCTCTATCGGCTAATTCCGTTTTAGAGTGAGCTCGCCAAGAGCAACTGCTAATTTTAGTGAGGAATTTGCAAATTCCAGATGACATCCACTTTGAGCTAGCCAATGAGGGGATAGAGCCTTGGGGCCGAGTTGTTTTGGGCCCCTTTACGTTTACCTTGAACGTCTTTGTGCTACTCATTTTTCTGGAGCTTTATGCAAACCTCGAACAAATCTTCAACTTTTTTGGTCGAGCTAAATCATCTCGGCCAAAAGCATTAGGAGTTGATCAAAACATCAAAAGCCTTGGCCGAGCTAAATCATCTCGGCTAAAAATCTTCGTTGAACCAATCATCAAAAGCCTTAGCCGAGCTAGATCATCTCGGCTAAAAGCAACCAAAGTTGAACACATCAACTTTTTGACCGAGCTAAATCATCTCGGTCAAAAGTCTTGGAGTTGAACAAAACATCAAAAGCCTTGGTCGAGCTAAATCATCTCGGCAAAAAAGCTTGGAGTCGAGCAAAACATCAACCTTCATGGCCGAGCAAAATCATCTCGACCAAGAGCTTTCGAAGTTGAACATGACATTAACTTCCTTGAGCGAGCTAAATCATCTCCGTCAAAAATCTTGGAGCTGAACAAGTCATCAACTCATTTGGTCGAAAGCAAAGATCCGCTCTTCTTGCTTTTCCCCGACCGGGCTCGCTTTTAAACTTACACAAGCAAAGCAGTGACCCAGACTAGATGGGATGCCCCTAGACCGTGTTCACTCGTCGGTTGGAATTCTCTTCGACTGAACAAATCATCAGTTTTTTTCACCGAAAGTTGGCGAGCAAAATCAACTTAGCTCGGCGTGGATTTTCAACGTTGGCGAGCAAAGTCAGCTTACATCTTGGCAAACAAAATCAGCTATGTAACTTGCTTCTTGGCGAGCAAGATCAGCTCGGCAAGGAACTCCATGGTCGGCGAGCGAGGTCAGCTCGGCGACTTTCTTCTTGGCGAGCAAAATCAGCTCGACAAGGAACTCCATGGTCGGTGAGCAACGTCAGCTCGGCGACACACTTGGCGAGCAAAATCGCTCGAAGGAACTCCAAGTTCGGCGAGCAAGGTCGGCGAGCAAGGTCCGCCAAAGAACTCACTTATTGGCGAGCAAAATCACCGACAAAGAACTCCAAAGTCGGCAAGCAAGGTCAGCTCGGCGACTCACTTCTTGGCGAGCAAAATTAGCTCGGCAAGGAAGTCCAAGGTCGGCGAGCAAGGTCCGCTCGGCGACTTGCTTCTCGGCGAGCAAAATCAGCTCGGCAAGGAAATCCAAGGTCGGCGAGCAAGGTCCGCTCGGCGACTTGCTTCTCGGCGAGCAAAATCAGCTCGGCAAGGAAGTCCAAGGTCGGCGAGCAAGGTCCGCTCAGCGACTTACTTCTTGGCGAGCAAAATCAGCTCGACAAAGAACTCCAAAGTCGGCAAGCAAGGTCAGCTCGGCGACTCACTTCTTGGCGAGCAAAATTAGCTCGGCAAGGAAGTCCAAGGTCGGCGAGCAAGGTCCGCTCGGCGACTTGCTTCTCGGCGAGCAAAATCAGCTCGGCAAGGAAATCCAAGGTCGGCGAGCAAGGTCCGCTCGGCGACTTGCTTCTCGGCGAGCAAAATCAGCTCGGCAAGGAAATCCAAGGTCGGCGAGCAAGGTCCGCTCGGCGACTTGCTTCTCGGCGAGCAAAATCAGCTCGGCAAGGAAATCCAAGGTCGGCGAGCAAGGTCCGCTCGGCGACTTGCTTCTCGGCGAGCAAAATCAGCTCGGCAAGGAAGTCCAAGGTCGGCGAGCAAGGTCCGCTCGGCGACTTGCTTCTCGGCGAGCAAAATCAGCTCGGCAAGGAACTCCAAAGTCGGCAAGCAAGGTCCGCTCAGCAACTTACTTCTTCCAAAAACTGAACTCCCTATATCTTTTCCATGGTTGTTTGCACGGCCATTCTGGACTTCATTGTCACGGTAGTCATGCAGCATCGTCTTCGACTCGGATGTGCTCACTAATGCGTTGCATGAGCAACTCCATGGTCGATGGTTGATTCATTGTGAGCGAGTCTCGCAGCCTATGTCTGACTGGGAGACCACGCTTGTATTGGGTAATCGCCAGATTGGTGGGGCAGTCGAGGATCTCATTGTAGGTTTCCCAGTACTTCGCATTGTATGCCTTCACAGAACCTCCAGACTCCATCTTGATGCCCAGGAGATGGTCGACGTCCTTTGGTGTTCGAGTGTTGGTTTTGAATCTGGTGACGAAGGCCTCCGCTAGCTGCTGCCATCCCTCGATGCTCCCCTCCGGAAGCCTCTCGAACCATTTCAAGCTCATTTCTCCTAAGCTTGCCGGGAATATGAGGCACATCAAGGCATCATTGGGCCGGTGGCCAGCCATTACTTGCCGGTAATGACTCACGTGCATGTACGGATCCGTCTTGCCGTTGTACAAAGTGAACTTTGGCTGGTGGAATCCGGCAGGGAGTGGTGTACTCTCGATCTCTGGAGACAGCGGCGTGGCTGTAAGTCTCGCCAGCTCTTTGTCCACCAGCACAGGGGTCACCATCCTGGGCGCTGGCGTTGTCACTTCCTCACTACAACGGATTTGGGAGCTTAGCCTCTGCAACACCGGCAATCTCTGAGTCTCTTTACGGCATGCCCTCTCCTCCAACACATCCCTCAGGTCTCTGGAACAGGTGGAAAAAGAGTATCGCGACGTCGACGATGGGCGTGAGGGACGGTAGGTGCTGTCGCGAGTGAGAGATTTGCCCACCTGTGGGTCGGAGTCCCCCACCCCATAACTCCTGGTGACACAGAGAGAGTGCAACCTTTCTTGGCGGCGACCGCCATAGTGAGGAGATGGGATGCGCTCATTGAGGTTGCCCTCTCCAACAACACCCTTCCCCTCTATTTGGCGTTTCAGCACCTCCATTTCAGCTGCCATCTTACGAATGAAGGCGTCCTGGTCCTTGAGTTTGTGCTCCAGGCGATCTTCGACTTCATTGCATGCGACTCTCGACTCTTCGAGCGATCAATACTCCTTGCGCGTTTGTCTCGCGCACCCTCGAGAGAAGTTCCGCAGCCCATGGCTGGAATAGAAGGGGCGCCTCCTCTTCGTCGAACAAACTCTGGCGTGACACCATCGACGACGGACAGCGAAGTTTCTTCGTTGTTTGCCATGGAAAAGGCCGGAAAAGCTTGAAGAGCAAGGTTTGTGTATCAAACTTCTTCCCACAGACGGCGCCAATTGTACGGGGGCGAAATATCCACGTCGCTCCGTACGCCTTGAACGTCGAGCTTCTTCTAACGGCGTCTGACTCTGCAAAACAAGGACGGTGAGCTGCCCGGCGGTGGTGTGCCGGGGAAACCCTCCGACGCCAAGTCGATTCAAGGAGCAAGAAGATGATGATCGAGAGAGAGCTTGAGAGAGAATTTTTCATACCGTAAACGTCGCCTCCCTTCTATCTATCTGGTCATTTGGCGAGATTATGCGCGCACTACCTCTGTCCTTCCTCGACAGTGGCGTTTCGCCTCTCACCGCCTTACACGTGTAAAGGTTTTGTCCTCCTCTGACACATGCAGAACTGCCTAACGGTATTGAGGCGTTAGGAGCCGACGCCCTCTCCTTCACACCATTGGCCCAGGTGGCACCCTTAACCGAGGTACCATGACCGGCCAAACACTTAGTGGAAGACTGCCATCACCCAACCGTGCTACATTCCGCCGGCTTGTAACTTGGATCCGAGCGAGAGTTCAACTGCAAAAGCCGAGCTATCCTAGACCGGATGATTGTGATTGACCGGTTGCGAGGCATGCCAGCCTCCAACCGTTCCATCTCCAATCTCGGTGTCGCCGCTCATGGTCAAGCGGGCTGGTATGCACGCCATGCCGCATCCTCGGTAACCGGTCATTCCTTCACTGCCAGATCTTCGGCTGTGAACCGCCGACCTAGTCGACCTCGCCGCCCCAAGAGGTTGCCGGTTGACTGGTCGACCGGACAAGGCAGATTGCTACCGCCGCTAGCCCAATTAGCTCGGCGTCGCGTAGTCTGTAACGCCGGGCGTTGTCCTTGCTCGGCCGTACTAACAGATGGAAATCTCCCCACACAATTGCCCCTTAAACCCATCCGAGCAATCGTGATTGGGTTTACCTTATGACCGAGCTGTGATCGAGTAGCTCCTCGCCAGGCCGAGCTATCTTATGCAACGTTGTCACCGTGCAATGATTGAATAGGGTACACTTCTGCCGCCGAGCAATCCCAATTGGCCGGTGACTTTCACTTTGTCCCATCAAAGTCGTACCACCGTCTTGTGACCGCCTGTCGAGCCACGTGTCATCGCTTCGTTGGTTCGATGCGGACATGTATCGCACGCTTTGAAGTTCAAATGGTCAAGGCTGCTTACGCTTCGCCTCATCATTAAGTCCTACTCGAGGCCCAAAACCCTTCACCTTTCTTTCTTCTCGATCTTCCCAAAACCCTAGCGCCTGAACCTCTCTTCTTCGTTGTTGCCCTTTGTTTCGAGCTCCTCCTCCATTTTTCTCGCCGCAATCGTGCTTCCGAGGTCCTCTCTTGCTTCTGGTAAGTCCTCCTCTCCCATTGCATTTTTCTTCACTTTTCCATGTCTTTCAATCTTGTTCTTCATTTCCGCACTATCATTGGCTTGACATTTTTTCGCTTTGAGGGTTGTTATTCCCTTGTTTAGATGCTTTACACCCTAGGGAGATGAAAACGAAGGGAGGAGGGGGCCCTCGTGCCCCCGTTTCCCCTTAGGTAGATGAATGGGCTAAGAACTTAGGAAGAACACGGTGAATTCTGGGCAAAACCGAGCAAAACGTTCATTTAGATCCAACTTGAGGGTTTAAACCGAGCAGAAAGCAGTTTGTGACTTTGCACTGTGGTCACAACCGAGTCAGATGCACCAGAGATCGGTGATAGGTTTGCCCGGGCTAAGCGACCTGAAATCAGAAGCCAAGTCCTTCATCTGGGCTCGACCGAGCAAAAATCTCACTTAGAATCCAACCGGTCAAACCTCCTAGACCGAGTAGAAACCAGTGCCAAAAAGAGGAAGGCTAAATCCGCCGTCCCCGACGATGGGCCGAGGTAGGGAGGCCGCCAAACACCTAGAGCCTATTAGAGCTATTTCCCATGCAAGCCGCAAGAATATATGCCGTGCTAACCCTTGCCCCTTTTTTTCGTCATGCAGAGCTCAAAGACCGAGCAATCATACCAACATTTTTGACCGAGATACCGTAAAGTGCACATAGCCAAGATAATGGGAAAATACCGGTTTAGGGTTAGCTCGCCGGCAATAGCGTAATTCCGAGAAGCATACAACATCCCGTAAGACGTAGTCTTAGAGCTCGCAAGAAGGAGAAACTCCATGGGCGATTTAGATCGGTGCCCCTTTACCGTGGTGTCAATAATAGAGGCGGATTCGCTTCCGGCCCAACCCCCGATCTGCGAATTTTTGAGGCGACAGGCTTTGCCCCACCTGTGTTTCCAACAACACATATAAGATAATAAATGGCGTCCGAGTGAACAGACAAGACACGGTCTCGATCTCGGCCTACCATGGAAATTTTTTCACCAAGACCTCGGCCCAATAAGGGTGGGTTTTGCTACTACCTTAAAGTGAAGAAGGGCCGAGCAAAACTCATCGAGGGCAACCCGGACAAAGAGTCCAACGACGATGACTTTTTGTGGGTGTCCTCGCCACTGAACCTAGAGGCACCCATACCGGCCGGGCAGATTAGGAAAAATTCGGTAGAGCAGTAAGGAGCTACCGACCGTACAATTTCTTTCTTCTCTGAATTGCTCTTTATTGCACCGGTCTAAGACTTGACTCTTTTTGCAGGTAGGAATTTGGCCGCGCGCTACAACCGACCAAACCAAGAAGCAATCCGAGTGTTGCTGCGCATACCTGCCGAGGAGAGGGAATCACCAGATTTGCTCGGCTTCGAACAATCGTACAATTATCAAGCACCGCGCAGAGGCAGGGTCACCGATTTCCTGCGCGAGCCAACACCCGAGCCAGATCCAAATTTGCCGCCGGTCAGACTCGTCCCAACCATCACGAGCAAGAAATGGCCTAAAACAGAGCCATAAAGGCAATGACCACCGGGGAGGAAGGCGAGTCCCCAACGCCAGAAGCAACCGGGGGAGGATCTTCAACTCCTGCCGGACAAACAGAAGGCGGTGCTTCGCTCGTTGAAAGACGCTTAGCCGCCCAAGAAGAAGCAGAGGAGGAGGCCGGTCGAGCCTTGTGGATGAGGACTCCACCGAAATGGCGTCACCGAGCTCGTGAGCAGACCGAGCAACAACTTGCCCAAGAAACCAAAGGCAAGGCCTCACGCTTCTGCCTGGGCGCCGAGTTCACCTACAAAGGCCGAGCAGCTCGCCGCAGATTCATCGCCGAGGACAAGGATATCTCCTGCTTCAACCTCGACAGGATTGATCTTGCCGGTGACATGAAGAAGTATGATGAGTCGACCGACTGAAGGTCCTTCCGCCAATGGCGGAATCCATCGTCTTGGTAAATTCACAGCTTTTTCTCGAACTTTCGCTCGGTTTTCTCCGGGCTTTGAGATATTGATAATCGGTTCAATTTTGGAGGCGGCGCAGAAGAACTACCTCGCCACGAGCGAATGGCTTCTCTTCGCCAAAGCCTTCGTGACGCCATCACCGAAAACAAGGTGTTCAAGGCCGAGGTAGAAAGGTTAAAGGCCGAGCAGATGGTTGTCCAAGGCGAGCGCGACGAGCTGCTCCAGATACTCGATCGGGCCAACGGAGAGAAGAAGAAGGCCGAGAAGGAGGCGAAGCTTCGGTACTCGCCGAGCCGAAAGCGAGGGACGCCAACAAGGACGCCATGGACAAAGCGGTGGACGAGGCGGAGGACCGCGGATTTAAGCAGGGGGAAAGGACCTATGAGCGCCAGGTCCGAGCTACCAAGGACATCTTTTTCCAGTGCGGCTGGAAAGCTGCCGTGGAAAAAGTTGGCCTTGGCCAGGATTCTGAAATGTTCATCAACCCGCCCCCTGCCTATATCCCGGTCTACATGCTGTCCTACTCCCAGGCCGAGCAGAATCGTCTTCTTGCCGAGGCACGGAAGGAGGCTGAGGAAGAGGCCGCCGAGAAAGCAGCCGAGCAAACTCCACCTGAAGCATCCCAAAATGCCGAAGATGAAGTAACTGATCGGGATGTCGTCTCGGCGGAGGGCTCTGACGAAGAGGCCGAAGAAATCCTGCCCGAGCAGACTTTCCCCAGCGCCGAGCCAACGGTGGAGGGAGCCGAGCAGAACCTCGATTTGGATTGATGATTTTGCTTTCTTTGTACCTTTTTACTTTTCCTTTTTTGCTATGTAACCGGGCAATGCCCCCTCCTTATGTAATGACTTTCCTTTATCAATGAAATTACAATCTTTTTGCTCGTACATCTCTTGTTTTTGTTCGGCTTCTTCATGTTTGAATGTCTTGTTCCAAACTTTGTTTTCAACTTCTTGATCGGCTGAACCGTGCAAACAACATGTCTTCAAGTAACCCTGCAATTCCTTTCGGTTCCAGGTAGACATTTAGGAACCGGCCGAGCAAAATCCGCTCGGTCTTTCAAGCTAGACCTATCGGGCCGAGCAAAAACTTGCACGTCATTTGTAGTTTGTTCAATTTGCTAGCACTTCTTTTCGGCCGAGCAAATTCAGCTCGGCCTGGCAATTGCTGGAAAAGACACCAACATTGCCATTCCCACCGAGCAAAATCAGCGCGTTTACCATGTTGGGCAATTCGCCAATATGCTAAGTGGCCGAGCAAAGTCCGCTCGGCTACTACATTGGTCAATTCACCAATGTGCTAGATGGGCCGAGCAAAATCAGCTCGGCTCCTGCATTGGGCAATTCGCCAATGCTTCAGCCAGGTTGGTTATGCCACCAACACTCCCACCGGGCGAGCAAAACCAGCTCGGCTCGAATGCGCATTGTTCCATGCGCAAGTGTTTGTGCGGTCTGCTCCCATTCCGAGGAACTAATACCGGTTTACTTGGGTCGAATTTTGCCCCTGGCATATCTTCTGACCGCAAAGGCATATACAGGAAGTAATACAAAGAAAAAAGCAACAATGTAACACCGCAACAACAATACGACTAGCTTTCATTACATAAATTTTGCAAAGGCAATGTCTTTTTTACATGTAGTGCCAAAGGTCTAAGAAAGCTAAACAAGAGCAAATAGCTAAACGAAAGCAAATTACATCTTAAAAGTAAAAGACCTTAAGGTTGGTCTGCGTTCCAAGGTCTGGGACGCCTTTGTCCCAAATCTTCCAGATGGTATGCCCCTTGCCCGCTAGGCCAACCACCTTGTATGGTCCTTCCCAATTTGCGCCAAGCTTTCCTTCACCAGGATCACCGTGTTGCCAAGCACCTTCCTCAGACCCAATCCCCAATTTTGAACAACACGGGGTTCATCGCCTTTGTTGTATTTTTGGAGAGTTCCTGCGATAAGCCGCCAGTGAATTAGCGACGCTTCTCTTCTTTCTTCAAAGAAGGTCTAATTCTAATGCCACAACTTCATTGTTCGATTCAGCCGAAACTCTCGGCGGATGGTCGGCATGCCAATTTCCAGTGGGATAACAGCCTCCATGCCATAGGCTAAGGCGAAAGGTGTTTCCCCGGTCGATCTCCTCGGTGTAGTGCGGTATGCCCATAACACGTTAGGGAGCTCTTCAACCCATTTACCCTTAGCTTTCTCAAGCCGCTTCTTCAATCCATCCAGGATGGTCTTGTTGGAGGCCTCAGCTTGACCATTTGATTGGGGATAGGCCGGCGTCGAATTGTAGAACTCAATCTTCAACTCTTCGCAAAACCCGCGAAAAAGTTTCCCATCGAATTGAGTACCATTGTCTGAGATTAAGGCTCTGGGAATGCCAAAGCGAGTGATCACATTCTTCCAGACAAATTTCTTCACATCCTTCTCCTTGATAGTTGCTAGTGGCTCGGCCTCCACCCACTTGGTGAAATAGTCGGTGGCGGCGATGAAAAACTTGCGATTGCCCGGTGCAACTGGGAGCGGTCCAACAATATCCAATCCCCAAAGCGCGAACGGCCAAGGACTTGTGAGAGAGCGGCTCTCGCCTTGGTGGATCTGGTGAGCAAATTTCTGACATTTCTCACACCTGCGAACATATTTCTGCGCGTCCGCCTGCATGCATGGCCACCAATAGCCCTTGAGATTGCGGTATGCTAGAGATCCGCTCAGATGGTCAGCCAAATGCCCTCATGAATTTCATAGAGGAAGGCTTCCACCTTAGAGGGGTGGACACACTTCAAATATGGCCCCGTGAAAGATTTTTTGTACAAGGCGCCGGAAGGTGAAAGCCAAAACCGCTCTGACTTTGCTCGGATCTTGTGGGCCGCCTTCTTTTCTTCTGGCAAATTTCGATCTTTCAAAAAGGCGATGATGGGGTCCATCCAGGAGGGTCCCAAGTCGGTGCAGAGTACCTCAGCTGCCTCTACTTCCTCGATGCTTGGCCGCGGTAAGAATTCAATCATCAAGGGATTGGGAAAGGTTGTCTGAGTGGAAGCGAGACCAGCCAATTCATCAGCCGTGCTGTTTCCTTCGCGGTTGATCTGTTCGACTCTGATCGCAGAGAACTTCTTGATCTCTTCTCGGACCAACGCTTGATACTTGGCCATTCTGTCATCCTTGGCCTCATACTCCCCTGAGACTTGATTGACCACTAGCTTGGAATCGCTGAACACCATAAGAGCTGTGACCTTCATTCTCACGCGCTTCTCACGTGAGGAGAGCCTCATACTCCGCTTCGTTGTTGGAAGCTGGGAAGCCGAGCGTAATTGCTTGCTCTATGATGAGTCCATCTGGTGAAGTTAGCACGACTCCTAGCCCGGCCCCATGTCTGTTAGAGGCTCCGTCAACGAAGAGTTTCCACATTTCGCCAATGAACAACTTCCAACAATCGGAGGGATTCTGTGAACCTCTCAAATCAAAGTCCCTGGTCGGTTCAGTCTGGTCTCTTTCCTTATCATGGTTGTTCTCACCTCCCATCGAGCTTTCAACCTTAGATTGACCGGTTGTGTTTTGCTCTGCTTCCTGGAGCGAGCTAACACTTGTTGCCAAAACCATGGGTCGTGATAAATCCGCATCGACCAAATCAACCGGGCAAACAGGGTGTGTTCCCGGGGCAAATTCCGCCACAAAGTCTGCAAGTGCTTGTGCCTTTATCGCGGTGCGCGGTCTGAACTTGATGTCATACTGCCCCAATTCCACGGCCCACTTTAGGATTCTCCTGTGAAGTCCGCTTCTCAAAAAGCACCTTGAGTGGAAATTCGGTCAATACAACTATTGTATGGGCATGGAAATAATGTGCTAGCTTTCTTGATGCCATCATCGTGGCCAACGCCAACTTCTAAGGAGGTACCTCGTTTAATTTGGGAGCAGAGTCTTGCTTACATAGAAGATTGGTAGGTGCTGGATGCCTTCAGCACGAACCAACACCGCGCTCACCGCGTGTTGCGAAACAGCCAAATAAAGGAGCAACTCTTCGCCCGGCTGAGGAGTGACCAGAATAGGCGCCGTGGAAAGGTAAACCTTCAAGTCGGCCGCAAGACGGTCGCACTCATCATCCGAAGAATTTGGACTTCAAGGTCTTGAAGAAGGGCTCAGAACGATCCGAAGACCTACCGGTGATGAATCTATTCAAATGGCCGCCATCCGACAAGATGTTGCACGTCTTCGTGGAGTTAGGGCGCCCAATTCTTGTATGGCTTTAATTTGCGATGGTCGGCCTCAATTCCCGGTTTGTGACCGAAAACCTGTGAACTTCCTGTACCAACTCCAAAGGCGATTTGGAGGCGTTCAGCGGCTTGTGATGCTTGAGTATGGCGAACATCTCTGCTAGGTCGGCAAGATGTTGAGGCTTCTCTTTACTCTTTATCACCATATCGTCTATGTAGGCTTCCATAGTGCGGCCCAAGAGAGGAGCGAACATTTTCGTCACCATCCGCTGGAAGGTTGCCCCGGCGTTCTTCAGTCCGAACGGCATGACCTTGTAGCAGTATAAGCCTCTGGGGGTGGTAAAAGACGTTATCTCCCTGTCCGGCTTGTACATGGCAATCTGATGATAGCCGCGATATGCATACAGGAAGCTAAACCTCTGATGGCCAGCGGTTAAGTCCACCAACTGGTCGATTCGAGGGAGAGGGAAGCTATCTTTTGGGCATGCGCGGTTGACAGTTTTGAATGCTTGATAATATATTTAGCGTTAATGGGTTATATTGAATCCTGTGTTATGTACGTACAGGTTGTATTAAACATGGATGTAGGTTGTTTAGAATTTTTTTAGAAAAAAAAAAAAAAAAAAACATAAAATATTTGGCCACCAAATATTTTGGTAATAAATACATATTGTTGAAATTTTTTAGCTACTAATAATTTAGTAGCAAAAACATTTGGCGACCAAAACATTTGGTAGCAAAAAGTAATGAACAGTAGGCTAAAATTTTCATGTAAAACTTTTAGTGACTAAAAAATTAGTAGCCGAAATGTCACTATTGCCGACTAAGTATGGATTGGTAGCCAAACGGTTACTTTCAGTGACTAATTCTTTTGTAGCAAGAAGTAACACATTCGCCGACCAAACGAATGTTAGTAGCCAAAAGTCACATTCAGCGACTAATACTTTAGTCGCTGAAACATACCTTTTGCCGACTAAACTAAGATTAGTAGCCAAATGTGTACACTTCCGGCGACCAAACAAATTTTAGTCGCCAATACTATCGCCGATAGGGTTTCCGCGATGAGCTTAGCGACAAAAAATTTTGGTCGCTAAATGGTTTCGGCGACCAAATTTTAGACTTTTGGCGACCAATATTTTGGTAGCCAAAAGTGACATTTCTTGTAGTGATAGGCCCAACAATACTTTTTAGTCTGATTTGGGACTGGAAAGAAACCTAAGCCAAAAAACAAACTAGGGTTCTAAGTCTTGGTTTGGTTTTCATTTTAGGGCTATAATAGTACAAAAAGACAAAATAAGCTATATAAGTTAATAAGACAAAATGTCACATCAAAATCATAATTATTATACTTTTTCTCTCACAAAAGTCAAAAAAGTCTAAAAACAAAAACTAAACGAGACTAAAAAAGTCAGGTTAAAAAAATTATAATACAAAAAAATTGACTACAATAACTAATGCCAAACGAAGCTTTTTCTCTCAAGAATTTTGGGATGTAGTAATGGCATGGTTATTCTCTAATGGATCATGGAAAATTTTAGTACGCATTACTTATATGGTGCTAGTTTAGACTATGTTTAGTACGGATTGCACAAAAATAGTTAAAAAATCATTAAAAATATCAATTCTCAAACGAACCTTAATAAAGAATTATAATAAACATTAAGTATATACTAATGAGACCATTTTTTGTTTTTTAATTATTTAAGGATAACATTCAAGAGTTCAAGTTTGAATCTCTTAGGAAACTATATAAAAAATTGGTCCCATCGTTAATTTGAAGGTCATTAGAAATTAATTATTCATTCAAATTCTATGTAACTCAAATCTAAATTAAGCTAGAGATACCTTGAATTATAAAAAAATAAAAAATAAATTTCTCAATAAAGTGAGTAACTATAGTCTATCTTATAAAATTTTATACTAAATAATTGATTTGAAATGCTATATAGAAAATATTTCAATAATGACCAATAAAACATGTGGTAGCACAAAGTAGGCCTGCAATGGTTGAAAAACGTTATTGGTCTATTCAATGTGATGGAAGTCATAGCTTTAAGGTATTTGAAGTCAAGCACTATAATGTACACATTTAATTTTAATGTAGATGTGGACATCTCTCTCTTAGTATCAGATGTCTAAAACAATCAATGCGTTGGTGCACAACTGCATATGCTACTATTAATATCACTGAATTGCATTACTACTTTTATGTATTGTGGTAAGCTTTTGACTTTCTTTCTATTGAGAAAGTGGGAAGGAATATAATAACCGGCTTATGAGCTAGCGACTGATGTACTACGTAAGTTCTATGTTTAATGATATATAGTTTATGTTAGTCAAAATAATAATAATAATAAAATCCTATTGAATTGTTGACTCATTTAAAAGTTTAAAGAGTGACTTTGTTATTTATATCATATATGGTTGAGCAAGCTGTGAGGGTCGAATAGTGAATCTATTACTTATTTTGATATTATATTGAATTATTAATCACCAAATTATCTAAAAACTTGAACATTTAAAGAAAGATAATTTTATTATTTATATTATATTCTTAACCACGCTGGCTCGGCTTTAAGAAGTAAACCTGAAACAAAATTTAGAGCTAGACACAAAGGACTTCCATTCCAAATGTCCATATCACCTAAGGGACTGATGGGAATAGTTTGAATGAGGACTTAAGAACATAATCTATGATAGTCTAATAATATTAGACTATCGAAAGAACTATAATTTATGATAGTCGGGGTGGTTTGGGATGATCTAAAAAAGTATACTTTTTGACTTTTTGTGAAATATGGGTTGAATATGAGTTAGGTTTAAAGTGATGTGGTGGAGAGGTGATGTGATTTAAATAAGATGATGTGACTTAAATAGGATAATGACTTTTTGACTTTTTTAGGATACCCCAAATAAGGCCGTTGCAGGTGATGCAACCACACTATCACCATCACGACTGCATTAAAATAGTAAAAGAATAGTTAAAATATATCATGTCTCAACTGCAACAGTAGCCTAGTAGAGATATAAGAAAAATTAAATAAATTGACCAAATCGGTTGAACTGAACCAAACAGTTTATATGTGGTCAGTTTTTTTTAATATGAATCAGTCTGTGCGGCCTTTAAAATTATTTTTTTTTGAGTTTCGGTTCAGTACTAGTTTAGGCACCTTGTGTGCCGAATTAAATCGAAACAGACCAAAAGTTTCTCATATTAAGCATAATATATATTAAATATATATTGAAATTGGTTGAATACAAATAGTTGATTCATTTAATTGTTTATTTTTTCTTAAATATTTCAAGTTTGACAATAGACATTGGCAATGTGATAAATTGTTAGCTTGTCACTCATATGTGTTTGAAACAAGTTTTGCTACTACTATGTCCATATAGCTACAGTAGATGTTTATGTCATTTTCAATTTGTTATTTTAACTCTTCTTGATAGACTTGTGATTTATAGGATGATGGTTTTAAATTTGGTTTTGCTTTGGTGTTAAGATTTTGATTTTCAAATTATATTTTGTTTCTAATTTTTACTTTAGTAAAAGCTTAAAAACTTAATATTTATTAATTCTTTTGTTTGTACTTTTGTTAGTGGCCGGATTGGATATTGAAATAATGTACAAAAGATCAATATTTTTATATAAATTATTTACTATACTACAAATTTAAGAAGTAACTCAAATTTAAAAGGCCCTAAACTGAAAATCACACCGAGTCGAACTGTTTGAATTGGCACGGGTTAATAAAAATTCGCCTGTATCGATTCTCAATATAATAAAACCGGCGTTATCTCTTGATGTAAAATTTCACCTAAACACCGCCATCCCGAACCAATTACATCCGACACGGTAGCATACTAAATCTGCCGCTCGTGAAAACTACAGCTGACATGGTTAGCCTATCTATAACACGATTCTGAACACAAAGAAGGCAAATATGTATGCATCTTATTACTTGGGGCAAGGAACATGAACCAGCCAATGCTTGATCCATAAAATACTGAACGCTGAAATGAGTGCTATTATTTGTTGCCGTGTTTAAAATCACCAATTTCTCCAGAGATCAAGGAAAATGAGTGGCAGGCAAGAGGCTTAACCATTTTCTCTCGAGGCACTACTGATTTATCTTTCTAAAATTTAAGAATCACAAGCAACCAGTGAAATTAGAGGGGGAAAAAAAAATAAAAAATAAAAAATAAAATTTGACAGTGATCTTCATCTGGTGATACATAATGCTTCATAAAGAGAAATGAAGAGTATTGATCTTTTAATGAACAAGATGGGTAAGAATTAGAAGACATGTATTGAAAAGCAGAAACTGAACCAACCGAAGAAAAAGTATCAAAACTTTTGTTATTCTTCTCCTTCAATACAGCGCCACAAGAGAGTAGCAAGATTCTAGTGCTGAAGCATTGATATCATCAGTATGCTCTCATTCTTGAATTCTTTGATGCCTTGTTGTGAGCATCTAGAAAGTCTTTGCATCGTTATCTCCTGTCCATCTTGTAGATTTCCCAACACATCATCCATAAAATTTTACAATCAACCAATACATACACAAGTGCATGTCATATGTGCACATAAAATACTAGAGAAAAAAATGAATTACCTTAAATACTGGTCCAAATCCTCCTTCCCCAAGTTTACTTTTTATGCTGAAGTTATTGGTAGCAGCTACTATTCGTCAAAGTCAAACACTGGTAGCTCTGATATATCATATTGCTCTACTCGGTTCAGTGGGGTGTGTCTGAAGTCTTTAATTTATCAGCCAAACCAAAGCTCTTGAGTTTCTTTTCCCTCTTTCCTGATATTGAGATTGGACCATGACAATTTATTCAATTAGCTTAAATTCCTTCCCGGCTTCAAGGTTATCAAGGATGGCAATAATATTTACAAACCAATAAAATTAAAAACCCCAACCTCCAAAACATATGCATAAACACAAACAAAAAGAAAAAAAAAAGGTACGTGTGTATACATATGCATACACATATCTCTATGTATATATATATGTATCTATATAAGAAAAACCAACTAGTTTCTCTCCACTACAGTAAGGTTTAGCAATTTTCATTGTGTACGTGGTTTCATATATAGGTGGGATTTGTTTTAGTACAAAAAAGAACAGTCAAGCTCACCTCCAATTCCACTGTTTTGTTGAGTTCTTAGTCACTACATGCACAGACATAAGTTGATTTAGCAAGTTGATATACTATTTTGGAACCCGGATTAGGTCAGACAATTGAAGCAATTCAATTTAGATTTTTGGAACCTGGGTTGGGTCAGACAGTTGAACCATCTGAAATAATTTTTTTTTATGGATGAACCAAGGACTAGTTTTCAGATCACTAGATTTCTACAAGAGCTATACAAGAATTAATTCTTACATTATTCATGCATCTTTTGGATTAGAGTTAGGATATTATTTTGTTTTTGTCCATATCATGATTTCGTTTTTTTCCTCTGTTTAACATTTTGAAGTATAGAAGACGGTTTTTTTTTTATCTCTTTGGTTAGCTTTCTGCCAACACAAACCACATATAATGGGACCTAAGAAAACCATACCAGAAGCAACTGTGAAGCTGACATAATGAATCCTGCTCTTTGCTTCTTCCCTTTACCTGAATAAATAAATAAATAAAAAATATTCAACTAAGTAGAAAGAGAATGGAAGAGGAAAACATACTCCATTGAAAGCTCGAAGGGAAATTGTAGTCACCTAGCTCCAAGGGTGGAACCTTAAATTTTATTCGGAAGAGGCCAATGTATATGCATAAAAAAGTATTGAATTAGTTATGATACATTATTAATTTAATATAATTTTTTATGTAAGCCCTGCGAAAGAAGTATTTCGCAAGAAAACTAAATCTAATAAACAGTTTTTTCAATTTTGAACTATTAAGCAATTTATTGATTGATATAATCCAGTAAATAAAAAGTGAAAAATGCTTAAGATCTCTGAAAAATGCTTAAATTGACACTCAATGGCGTTGAATATTATATGTTAGTTGATTTGCTTAGAAATCAATCAACTAAGACTTAACCGTTGCCATGTCTTTATGAATAAATTTAAGCATGAAATTTTAGTTTTTCTAGCATTACTCATAAGAAAGTATACATACCATTTGGCTTTTAAAATTCAAAACATAAGTAACATGTAACTCTTTGTTTTAATAAAACCGACTCAATAAAATTGATGTTATTATTTAAAATGTGAAATAATTAGACATCATTTCATTAGACATTACAAAATACTAATGAAACAAAAAGTTAGTAAAATAATTCTTATAAAATTAAAAAATCATCCTGTTATACATTTTATAAATACTCATAAATATAGATAAATTGTCAAAAATCGGAGGGGACCGGGCCCCTTCCGGCCCCTACACAGTTCCACCCCAGCCTAGCTCCCAATTAGCAAGGCAGAGAAAAAGATCCTCCCCACCAAATAAAAACTCTTGAATATCCAAAAGATCTCCTGTCCAGATCATACATCTAATTCTGCCCAAATATGAACAGTTATTTAGGCATTGAAGTTCATATCCCTCAGAACTCTTAAGGTTCACAAAAATAAAAAGATCTGGAAATTTGATCGCACTCAACTCCCAAAACCCGTCATCTTTTCCACGCCCTAAGGATGAGTTGCTCAAGTTGTTGTTATAAAGCAATTCAAGTTTCCTCACACACCCATTTGACCAATATCCTTTGCTCTATTTGATCCAGCAATTTGATCGCACTCAACTTCCAAAACCCGTCATCTTTTCTACTCCCTAAGGATGAGTTACTCGAGTTGTTACAAAGCAATTCAAGTTTCCTCACACACCCATTTGACCAATATCCTTTGCTCTATTCCTCATTTGATTTTGGTACAAATCCTTTTAGGCACTGACAAATTTGAGACCCACTTTTACTACAAACCCCAAAAGGTCCACATGTGCCATAACTATCACATGAACTCTTTTGTGTCTCCCAGAAAACTTTCCATTGCTTTAAAGCTTCATCCCAATCAATTAACTTAGATATCCAGTTGATGTAGTTGTCATAATTCTAACAGAAAAGTTGTCTAATAAATTGAAAGTGACATGCTGATTTCCTGTGATCCATTGCAACACCAAAGCCACTTTCCAATTACGTTGATTTCATATCAGGTACACTGATAAACTTCAATCCATCCCATGGCCCACTTCTCCAAAATGGAATTGGAACTTTAAAAAAAAACTTGCAGGAGTGGTGCAATTCCAACAACAAACTTTCCTGGGTCATCTTCCATTTACCAAGAAGACAATAACCGTTTTTCTCCAGTTCTAGTGTTCATTGCCGGGTAGGAAAGTGTTGCAAGGATGGTTAAAGCTCTCCCACAAGATCTCTCAGGAGATACCCTTTTTCAAGACTAAGTCTCCTGTGTCTGGAAATATTGCAACATAATCATTTTGAAGAAAGTCATGAATCAATACTTTGTATTTTTATTATTCAAGAATGTACAAAATAGAGTAATACACCTCCTATATATTGTACTTTACATCCTCTCAAGATACAATACACACATGCTCTGTTTTAGTTAGTTATAACCACCTCCTAACAGATTTGATGAGCTGGAATTGCAGTGCATACTATTGTGACATAAGCTTAATCAGTGAAGTAGTTTTTGGCGACAGAAAACATAGTACTTCCTTTTATCATAATTTACTGAACTTCTTATAAGACAAGGACGATACAAATAATAACATGGATATGCATGCATTTAGGTGGTAGGTGATGACCTGGTATATCTTTGGACATTATGTGGTTGCAATACAATAAATTTACTATATCTACCTTCATAAGAATTGTGTTGTTTCATCAAGAGATGCCAAACCCCATCCGGTCATTTTGCTTTAGTAATTAACACTTTCCAGTTTGGTTGTATGCAAAGACAAGGTATTGGATGCATGTTAGCAATGACTGCATCAAATATTGCACTTTCCAGTTTGGTTGTATGTAAAGACAAGGTATTGGATGCATGTTAGCAATGACTGCATATACGAATTACTTCATGTGGTTGACTATTGACATAGAGACTTTGGAATATATGAACATGTGGAGTCTTTTGTCTGTTTAATTTGTTTGGTGGATCTAAATTGGTATGGTTTATACTGTCCCAAACAGTTCATGCTAAAACAGCTTGATACAAAACAACTAAAAACATTACATACTCTTTGCTAGAAATGAGTCTCATGAAAAACATAGTATGATGGGTATGTCTAATATATCTCCAGCTACGTGGTACTTACTAGGTTTATTTCTAGCTTGTTTGTAGTAGGAAATCCAAATTGAAGAGAGCAATCTCAATTATAGTTGGTTAATTGTTGTTATGATGATTGGAATGACAGTTTTAATCTATCACTTTGGTAATATTATGTTTCTTAAGCTGTATAGGTTTTGATCATAGAATTGTCACATATCAATTTTATATACTGTTTTAAATTTCTGGTTTTAAGTCTCCTTTCTTGTTAAGCTATCCCTGCCGAAAAAATTTCTTATTACGGTCTTTGTTAACAACACTTGGTTTGAAGTAAACATTGACCACTTTAAGCCACATGCAAGATTGGGAAACCATGTAGCTTCTTGTTTCAGTGCTGAGGCTATCTGTGTGTCATGGTTTTATCAATATTTGGCTATGTTTTATCAAGTTTCCTAGTTTCTCTGTAATTGAATGCTTAAGTTTCACCCTTTAATGTGTGGTTGTGCTGAGGAAACAAAGAACACTTTGGTACTACTGGAATCATAATTTTTTTAATAATAAATTTGCAAATTGCTTTGTTGTTTGAACTAATTGCTTTGTAAGTGTACATATGTGTGACCATCCTACATAGCTAGTCATGGTATTGGGTAAGTGTGTTAAACCAGATTTCATGATATTTATGTTCCAAGTAAAGGCAAACAAACGTGTTTGGAGAATATTTGAGAAAAAAATGTGAGGACAAAAGGCAAACACAGGCCGTTAAGGGGCGAAAATTGGAAACAGCCCCCAAACAGCCCTGAGATCATAACATATTTCCTTGGTGTAGATTAAACAAATTTGTGAGAGCAAGCGGCTAATCGATAGGACACACGGTTAGAAATTTAGACAAAAAAATGTCCATGAAAAAGCCAAAAATGGGCCGTTTGAGGGAAAAAATTGGAAATAGCCCCCAAACAGCCCGAGATCATAACGGTCACCTCGGCCTAGATTAAATAAACTTGTGAGAGCAAGCGTTGTGTCGATAGGACACACGGTAAGAGATTTAGACAAAAAAAAATATGAGAAAAAGGCAAAAAGGGGCCGTTTGGGGGGAAAAATTGGAAACAGCCCCAAGATCATCACGGTCACCTCAAACTAGATTAAAGAAACTTGTAAGAGCAAGCGACGTGTCGGTAGGACGCACGGTTAGAGATTTAGACCCTAAAAAAAAAATGTGAGAGAAAAAGGCGAAAAAGAGACGTTTGGGGGCGAAAATTGGCAACAATCCCTAAACAGCCCTGAGATCATCATGGTCATCTCAACCTAGATTAAACAAACTTATGAGAACAAGTAGCGTGTCATAAATGCTTACCTTCACTATAGATGGTTGTCTGAATATTGCCCATTTTGAGGTGGAAGCCTACTAGGTCAGTTACCAAGACTGACACCCACTAAAGTTGCTCTCGCTTGGATATGACTTGATGCCTCCATCAATTAGGATTGGGCTTTGGGAATTTTCAAGCTATTTGTGCTTGTCCATAGGTGTGAATGATAGTCGCAACTACTCTGGGTTATATCATCCGCTTGGAGTTACTTCATTGTTTTAATGTCATTTCAAGCTTCAAAGTACCTCTTATACATCTATTATATATACATATATTGTATTTAAACATCACATGTCCTGTGACGTGTAGGTCATAATAGCTAACTTGCTAGATCAAATATTCACTTATATTGTCCAGTTATTACAAAATGAGGTATAAAACCCAGATGCAAGCATTGATTGAGAAACTAAATGCATTCTCCCACCTGTGCGCGACTATAGACCCTTTCTCTTGACTAGGCTTTGTGTAATTAGACATAGCCATGTGTTTTATTGGAGATCTCCATGTCTTTGGACTCATGTACTGAGTAAAGATCAAGGATCACTATGCATATAAATATACACTTTAGGGCCAAGTTTGGCATCTACTAAATAATATAAAAAGTCAAAAAGTCACTATTCTATTTAAGTCACATCATCTTATTTAAATCACATCAACTCTCTAACACATCACATCAAACCCAATCCAAACCCAACCCATATAAGCCAATAAGTCAAAAAGTGCACTTTTTTAGAACATCCCAAACCAACCCTAAAAAAATGGATCTATTATGAGATCTGTTTTAGTGAATGTTTCGCACAAACAATGACTATGAAGTCTCTGCCTTGTAAACCTTTGGGTAATTAGATGGAATTTTTAAATTGTGTATATTTATTGGATAAGCTTTGTGATGGAGATGATGTTTGAATTGTTAAAATTATTATATCCACTATGGGAAGTTTTCTTTTAAATATGAAGAATCTTTTGTTGGTTGTAGCAAGTATACAGATAAAGCGTTTTGGAAGCTTGTGAATACTGGATCAATGTGGAACTTTATTTCCTTTTTTTTTATACCATTAATCTGCGGGTCATACATCTATTACCATTGGAATTTTTCTGAGTGTGATGCATTGATATTGATAGAATTGTAATCTTGATTGGATATATACATATGAATGCTGTTGTTTTATTTACAAAATGGTATAGCTTTACTTTCCATGGACTTTTTTCATTTTTTGTCCAATTTTACAATCATTTGATGTGCTTATAACTTTGATAAAAAGAATTACCGGACATTATTTTTCTTTTTCTTTTGTATAGATAGATGAACTCATGCATGAAGCTGAATTGTACAACACTAGTTGGCACTTGTTATATTTTTTGAAGTGTTATATTTTTTGAAGGATTATATATTTTTGGATAAATGTGTATGGAAAATATTTGGATAAACTACTAGTTATATTTTTTGATAGATGCGCATAGATAAAAATTTAAAACATAATAACAAGTACTTGTTAGGTTTTAAATTTCTATGCTAGATGGATGTGAATTGGATGATTATATAGATTACATGACATTTTTAATTGGACAATTATGTAGTTTGAAATTACTTGTGGATGAAAACTTACAATAGTTAATGACTTTAATTAAACAAGTCAAGGATTGGATGATTTATGTATTTTGGATGTTCATGATTAAGTTGATTTTGTTGATTTGAATGATTCTCACAAATTATAGGTTATATTTGAAAGATCTAGAAATCTCCTAGATATTGATTTGTGATTATGTATCAATTTTAACGAGTAAATAGCAATCCCAATCAAACAATCAAAGACAAATCAACACAACAATTTAACGTGGAAAAACCACAATTGGAGCACTTCCAATTATGATAAAAAATCACGGGCAAAACCACAAAACAATCCATTAAGAAGACATAAAGGAATTACAGAAGTGTACTCTCAATTACCTAGCAAATCCAAGCCCAAATCGAACCGACCCCTATGTGCCTCTTCCAGCCCCATCTTCACCTCGAATTATCTTGCCCAACGTTGAATCCATAACGCCAATGTCGAATCACGACGATGAGCCACTCCAGAATCCACCCAAGTTTCAGGCCTAAATTTCACGAAATCCATCGAAGAACAACTCTCTTTTGTATTCAATAGATAAAACAATCCTTTGATGTATACTTTTCAAACCATGAGTTAAACTTCAATAAACATCAAAGAAACTAGCAAAGAAGCTTCAGAAAAAAACCCTAATACACAAGAACAAGATCTGGAAGTCGTACCCTAAAATCTGTCTGAACCGCACCTTTTATAGCAAACTATTTCGCGATCTCTGCTCGAGAGCAAGAATGGCCGCTCAAGTAGACTAACGCTCGAGCGCAGGAAGTGCTGCTCGAGTGCAAAAACACAACTTCCAGTATTTTTGTAGACAGTTCAAACTTCTGGAACCAAAGATTCTCCACTTAAGCGCACAAATGGCCGCTCAAGCAGGCAAGCAACTTTGACTGCATTTTTGCTTTTTGCTTTGGGCTTGTCACGACCTGGACCCCATGGTAAATGACTCGATCCCATATAGTCAGTGAAGTGGCAAACAAGAAAGAATTAACTTCTAAAACATCTCTGCAAGGCACAATTCAGATTGGATTTGCATCTAAAACTCATAGCCTCACTGAAATAAAAGATCGAATACAATTACAACTGAAAGAAGTTTTGTCAAACGGGATTGCCAAGAATAAAAATCTAACAATCTCCCCCTTTAGCAATGCCGTGACAAAACACACCTAACAAATAAAATCCTAATCACCCCAACCCATTACAGCTTACAAAAACAAACTTCTTTCTCAAGGTCATAATTTGCAAAACCGTTATTAGTGCCATAATCTCCAAAACAACTATTAGTGCCATAAGAGTATATGAAAAAGCAATAGACATATGACAAGATTATCTTGAAGCATGAGATGGAAATATGAATAGATGTAAATTGGAGATTTTAAGAACATGTAGCATGAATAGATGAAAATCCTAAGACTTTAAGAACATGTAGCATGAATAGATGAAAATCTTAAGACTCTGTTTGTCATGAATTGTCAAAGAAAGCTCAATCAACTATAGTAAAAGCATAAATCACACAAGCAAGGATATGATGATGTAATTAACAGTAGCATGCAAGAAGGAAACAATAAAGAAGCAGTGCTTAGCAATATGCAAAACAACTAAAGCCAATCTCTTTTACCAAACAAATCAAAGTGTTCATGTTAACAAACTCTTGCAATGATAAACCAAACTCTCCCTCACTAAAAACAACCACAAACACTAAAAACAATGAACAAGAATAAAATGACAAAAATAATATGGTGGAGTAAGCAAGGAATTTCAGATTTGTACCTTAAAACACACAAGATTATCTAAGAAGCACAATTACTTGAAAACATAATGTGCACAGCCTCTAGAAGATTCCTCATAACAGAAAGTGATACATTATGTGAAAAGCATAGATCCCATGATAAAAG
Source organism: Camellia lanceoleosa (assembly GCA_025200525.1). Lineage (NCBI taxonomy): Eukaryota > Viridiplantae > Streptophyta > Magnoliopsida > Ericales > Theaceae > Camellia > Camellia lanceoleosa. Next base: position 124,341,066 of record CM045765.1, read on the forward strand.
TGTGTGTGTGACTCTTGGAGTTCGACAAACACTAAATTCAATCCTAGTAGTGATCTGAAAGCTGGACTTCCGGCAAGAGAATCTAAGCACAACTAAGGAAAGTCAAACCACTAGGAATCGAGGGATATTTGGTGAGTAAAAGTTCCCCCTCAATCAATGAATCTTTTTCTTTTTCCTTTTTTCTTTTTTTCTTTTGCACATTTTTTTCTTTTTCTTTCATTTGCACACTCATTGGCGGCTGACATGTTCAAGAGTATGAAAACCGAACCAGAGAAGCATGGATACAATAAGAATAGCCTAGTTAGTGACTCTGAGATAGCCTTTTCCTCATGCCTTAATTGTAAAGAACTGAGGGGAAAACCGTACAGATGCAAAAAGATAGAAAGTGGTTAAGAGACTCAACATCACCCATGATATGCTAGTATAGGTCAATTCCTCTAGAAAAGCAAAAGATACAATGCCAGAAGTCCATAGAGAAAAAAAATCACTAAGGCTGAAGACTCCGATATTTGCTAATCTAAGAGTGTGTACAGAATGAGACATACTAATCAAAAAACACACACTCTGAAATGAATAAAGACCATAGAAAGCGCACACATATTAACATGTAATGGATATTCTCATTAATTCCAATATGCAACAAGAACTTCTCAAAAATTTCAAACTTGCAAAACCATACGAAGAAAATCTTCTTGGATTTTTTTCTTTTTAAAACAAAGCAAGACAAAAAAAGTGAACAAGCACACACCAAATGATACCACACATTAAATGACCCAAAAAGAAAAAACACACCGAAATCCAGAAGAAAAAAAAAAAAGAATAAACAACTTAACACAAGTCAAGTTTTCTCACCCAAACCACTTTAGTATAAACAAAGTTGTGAGAATTGTGGTTCTTGGGTGCTGTTTTGACGTTGTGGTTCTCTTCCCTTTCAATGGGAACCCGTTTCGACTTGGTTTCCAACTTCCTATTCCTAAGTTTAGGCAAATGCAAACTCGCTCCATGTTTGGTCTCAAGCACATCAAAATAGCAAGGTCTATTATGACCCTAAACCTCATTACAACCAATGAAGTGTCTTCTATCCCACAAGATGTTGGAATTTCTTCCATCTCTATGAGACACTCTCCCATGCAACTCATAATAATAAGGGCGAATATGACCATACATACACAATGATGACAAATAAAAACAGAGTGTACCTTCTTTTCTTTGGCCTTACCAACTCTAGGAAGTTTGAGAAGTCCATCCTCATGTTGAATATTTTGTTCTCCCTTTCCTTGAGTTCTTGTATCATGAGATGTAGATACACTCGATTTTTGCCCTTTTTTATCACCAAAACCAATGCCACTCTTGTCAGAACACATTTGTTGAGACCCAATAATATTGTTCAAAGTCTTTGATCATTTGTTCCAAAGACTAATGGTAGCCATAGTACACTTGAGCTCTTCCTCTTTCTTGATCATTAGTTCTTCCAAGGCAGCTTGAGACATTTCGAGAGTTTCAATCTTTTCTTCATACGTTGCATAGATTTGCTGTAGCTCATTCTTCTCTGTCTCACAAGTCAAGAGTTTCGCACAAAGAGCTTGTCAATCACTAGAAATCTTAATGGCATAATTCCTAGCCTCGGAAATCTCCTTTAATTTGACATTCTCACTTTCATATGCTTTGAGTTTCGTAGTGAGTTTGTCATTCAATTTGGATAAGTTAAGAGATTCCTTATAGAACTTTTCATAAGTTTGCTGAAGCTCTTCATCATCACTCCCCGAGGATTTATCATCAGTGACATTTTCAACCGGCCTCTTCGGATACTCTATTTGTCCTTAAGTTTCGGAAGCCTCCATGAAAACAAGAAATTGTTCATGCCCCTCTTCACCTTGTTCTTCGTTGTCATTTTTATCTTTATCAGACTCAGATTCATCATCCCAAGTGATGGCGAAGGCTTTCTTCTTCCTCAAACGAGTAGGGCATTCTTGAGCAAAGTGGCCAAATCCTTTGCATTCATAACATTGGACTCTTTCAGAGTTTCCTTGTATCTTTCCTTTCTTTTTCTGGGTTATAGAATTAATTTTGAATTTATCTTTGCTTTTGGATTTATGAGTTGACTCCAAAATATTAGGATTCTTTTTCAGAAAAGACTTTTAAAATTGTTCTACAAAAGCATCCGTAATCTTGGAGTCAATCTCACAATCCTCATTAGAATCCTTTCCAACTGTATGAGCACTACTCAAAGCGATATCGTCTTTTTGTTTCTTTTTGAAATTTCTATATGCCTCATAAGTTTGGAGATTTCCAACCAAATGATCTAGCTTGAGGTTGTCAACATCTTGAGCATCCTCAATAGCCGTAACTTTTAGTTGGAACAGATTGGGCACCTCAAAATTTTTCCCACAATCTTGGATTCTGGTATTTTTTCACCTAAATTGAAGCTAGAATTTACAATGTCACTCAACTTCGCATAAAATTCATCAAAGGTTTCACTATCTTTCATTGAAAGGTTTTCGAAACTAGATGTGAGCCTTTGAAGTTTTGAGTGTTTAACCGAAAGAGTGCCCTCATGAATAGTTTGTAAGATATCCCAAGCCTCTTTTGCGACTTCACAATTGCAAATACGACTAAACTCTTCAGGTGCGACGGCGCAAAAGAGAGAATTGATAGCTTTACTATTCCAGCCACTATTTTGATAATCAATTATGTCTCACTTATCAATTGGTTTTGGGAAGGTTACTCCATCAACGGTAATCGTCGGTTCGGTCCACCCATACATGACAAATTGCCAAACTTTTTCATCAATAGATTTTAAAAACGATCTCATTTGAGCTTTTCAAAAAGAATAATTGGATCCATCAAGTAAGGATGGTCTCACTATCTTTCATTGAAAGGTTTTCGAAACTAGATGTGAGCCTTTGAAGTTTTGAGTGTTTAACCGAAAGAGTGCCCTCATGAATAGTTTGTAAGATATCCCAAGCCTCTTTTGCGACTTCACAATTGCAAATACGATTAAACTCTTCAGGTGTGACGACGCAAAAGAGAGAATTGATAGTTTTACTATTTCAGCTACTATTTTGATAATCAATTATGTCTCACTTATCAATTGGTTTTGGGAAGGTTACTCCATCAATGGTAATCGTCGGTTCGGTCCACCCATACATGACAAATTGTCAAACTTTTTCATCAATAGATTTTAAAAACGATCTCATTTGAGCTTTTCAAAAAGAATAATTGGATCCGTCAAGTAAGGATGGTCGAACCATAGAATTTCCCTCACGAATTAAATCAATTATCACAAATCAAACAAGATCTTGTTCTAATAGTTTTTATAAAAAAAAAATAGAGCGACCTACTCTGATACCAATTGAAAAATCTAGAAATCCCCTAGATATTGATTTATGATTATGTATCAATTTTAACAAGTAAATAGCAATCCTAATCAAACAATTAAAAACAAATCAACACAACGATTTAACGTGGAAAAACCACAATTGGAGTGCCTCCAATTGTGATAAAAAATTACGGACAAAAGTCACAAAACAATCCACTAAGAAGACATAAAGGAATTACACAAGTGTACTCTTAATAACCTAGCGAATTTACGCCCGAATCAAACTGACCCCTATGTGCCTTTTCCAGCCTCGTCTTCACCTCGGAATTATCTTGGCCAACGTTGAATCCACAACGCCGATGTCGAATCACGACGACGAGCCACTCCGGAATCCACCCAAGCTTCAGGTCCAAATTCCACGGAATCCACCGAAGAACAACTCTCTCTTTTGTATTAAATAAATAAAATAATCCTTTGATGTATGCTTTTCAAACTATGAGTTAAACTCAAATAAATATTAAAGAAACTAGCAAAGAAGCTCCAGAAGAAAACCCTAATACCCAAGAACAAGATCTAGAAGCAATACCCTAAAATCTGACTGAACCGCACCTTTTATAGCAAACTGTTCCACGATCTCCTCTCGAGCGCAAAAACACAACTTCTGTATTTTTGCAGACAGTTCAAACTTCTAAAACCAAAGATTCTCTGCTCGAGAGCACAAATGGCCGCTCGAGCAGGCAAGCAACTTTGACTGCATTTTTGTTTTTTTGCTTGAGGCCGTCGCCGACCTGCCAGGGCATTGCCCCTAACCCGCCAAGGGGCGCTGCCCCTTAGACCCCCTCGAGCTGACCGGGTAGCTCGATCCCTAACATAGTCAGCGAAGCGGCAAATAAGAAAGAATTAACTTCTGAAACATCTCTGCAAGGCACAATTCGGGTTGGATTCACATCTAAAACTCATAGCCTCACTGAAATAAAAGATCAAATACAATTACTACTGAAAGGATTTTTGTCAAACGGGATTGCCAAGAATAAAAACCTAACAATATTGAATGGATTTGATGGATTATTATATTTTCATAAACAAAAAGAATTGAATTGGCGATCAAAAATTGGTTTTGTTTTTCCTCTTTTGGTGACCAAGTGATTAGTCGGGAAAGATAAATAATACTTTTGCCAACTAAAGTTGTTAGTCGGTGTATCACCACGCACATTTGGCAACCAAAATGTTGGTAGGTGAAGGGGCACATTTGACGACTAAATAATTAGTCGGTAAAATTATTAATTTTGGCAACCAAAGAGTTTGGTCGCGAATAGGTCTATTGCTGACTAAAGTTTTAGTCGCGCAAACATTACTTTTGACGACTAACAGGTTTGGTCGAGGAATGTTACTTTTGGCGACTAACATGTTTGGTCGGAGAATGGTACAATTAGAGACAAACATATTTAGTCGGGAAAATATCACTTTTGGCGACTAAAGTGTTTTAGGTACAAAATAGTTTAGTCGCAGTAATTATATATTTAGCGACCAAAAATTTAGTCGGCAAATAGAACCTTTTCCCCGACTAAAAAAATTTTGAGTTGCTAATTGCTTTTCCCGACTTTGTATTGGCGACCAAAAAAATTAGTCACAAAAGACTTTTGCCGACTAAAAACAGACTTTTACCGACCAAATTTTTAGTCGACAAAAGTGTAATGTCCTGTAGTGAGACCTACCTGTGGTTCCTAAAAACTAAAGGGCATAAAAAGGGAGGAAAAGAAGTCAAAATTGAATTTCCGTATGCACACCGTGTTGGAAATTAATGCTGAAGGAGACAACTAAAGACATACAATGCCGGTCTCTTTAATCCATCCAAAAAGAGATGAGTAAAGACACACAAAGCTGGTCTCCATACTCCATCCAAATAGAGATGTGTCTGGCCTGGTTGATGAGTAGACAAAGCATCCAATTGCCTCCATACAATAGTCTTATTATTTTGCATGGTGGCAAGATCAAGTGTTATGGGGTATTCATTAACCACTCAATAACGCTACTTGCACGCGCGCGCGCACACACACAAAAAATTATTCATGGAAAAGTGCAAGAGACATGCAAAAAAATTTGCTCTTTAACATTCCACATCATGTCAATTTAATCAATTGACAACCCTGTTAAGAAATTGGACAAAATGATCCATTCAAAAGAGAACAAACAATTTCAAATTAGATGGTAACACCTCAAATCACTTTGGAAAGAGTGAATGGACTATTTTACTATTGATTTCAGTCCAATTTGTAACTAAATAGACATAACGTAAAAAAATTTAAAGTAAAATTGATGCAATTATAACTATAAGGATCAAATTAATATAAAACGCAAACCACAAGGATTACAGTGTAATTTGTCCCCCCTTTTCGGCACTTTTGTGTGCACCTAGCATTAGGGTTAACCACTAGAACTTCTTGGGATGTAAATTTGTGAAATCTCCCTCATTAATTCTTGGTGCTCTTTTTCTTTGAGGATGCAGTACAAACACATAACATAAAAACTACTTGACTTTACGGAGAACCAAGTATTATCTTTTTGGGTAAATTAGGCCTGTAGTCCCCGAACTTTGGTTCTTGTATCATTTTGGTTCATGTAATTTCAATTGGCATGATTTTGATCTTGAATTTATGACTTTGTCTTAATTAAATCCAATTGATTAGAATTATTAGCATTTTTTTAAGGAAAATGTGCACATAAGTGAAATGCGTCATGTTTTTAGGAGCAAAATTATAAACTTGTTCAACTCAGTGAGTTAACCTTAACCAACTAAGTAATTAGTTTCTGTCAAAATCCTAATGATGTTATCAATTAGACCAAATTGACACAAAATCTAAAAGTAGGGGATAAAATTGAACCAATTAAAAATGTAAAGAATAAAATGGCACAAGTGGCAATTCTATCTTTTTCTTAGCTAAATGAAAAAAGAGAGAGCATTACTTCAAGTAGACAAAACATCAAACATCTTGCGAGCATCTTCCAAAATGTAGGCTCTTTTTCCATATAGGAGAATCTTATTAAAGAAAAGCAAAGACTAAACAATAACAACAACTACGAGTGAGATGAATTTGGACTTGCATACCTCCTCTCTCCCAAGTTTGTTGTTCCATTGAATTTGTTGATAGCAACTTTCACTTTGTTGAATTCAAACTTTGGTACTTTGATGACTCTGGTTGGATGATCACACATTTTATTATTCGTTTTCTTCGCTTTATTGATGTTCCAATATTGAACCAAATAAAGGAAAATCAATTCAGTTATAGGGGATCGGAGGACTCACCAGAAAAATTGTGGGAAGCTCTGATTCCAAGCACAAAAGCTTCTGAATGAAGAACAATAACATGGAAATGTATACCCGGGATCTGTATTGTATAAAAGCAGGGGAAATGCTATGCTCCACCCCGCATGCAAAACTACCACAAAATTAGGATTGTATAAGTTAAGCATAAATTTGTAAAAATTTTAAGACTCATGTAAATTTATATTTAACTTATATATATATATATATTTTTTGAGATCGTTTATATAGATTTGTAAAATTTGTGATTTGCATAACGTGAGCATTCTACACCCAAAAATTTGCCAAAACCAAAAATTGCTAGAGACCCATGCCAATTACACCTGTGTTTAGTAGAAATTAGGTAAATTACACTGACACCCGTGAGGTTTTAATTTAATATAGATCTCTTCTCACATTTGAAAAATTACATTTATTCTTCTGTAAAATTAAAATAATATATTTGTCTCTTAATCTTTATATATATAAAATAATAAAATAATACAGATATTTTGTTCATATCATTTTAAAGGCAATAACAATCATCTTCTTTGAATTAACTCATACAAAAAATTAAGTTTTTTTTTTTGTACTGAATTTTTAAAAATATTTTAAGCATTTTTTTATTTTATTTTAGTAGATACATTTAATTTAGATACATTTAAGAAGTATAATATTTTGTGATTTTTTTTAAAATTCACCAAATACAAAAAATACAAAAATTCAATACATTATCTTATTTTGTTATATTCAATATATTTTTTGTACAAATTTTATACTTTTTAAATATATCTAGATTAAATTGATCTAATCTAGGTATAATGATAGAATTAAAAATGAAAAACTATATTCACATATAAAAAAATATCATAAATGTTGTAATAGTGATATTGTCGTAAATATAAATTATTTGTATAGGTATTACGTTCTAAAGTGAAATGCCGCCATTACGCTATATCATTGTGTTTGAAAATTTCATATAAAATTTATATTTGTATATCATCACTCAGTAAGAATATGTTCAAGTAAAATTTAATGATGGAAAATTGTTTAATATAATCATGATGATAGGAAAAAGAATAAATAGTAGGAAAAAGGTCAAGATGGCCATTTAGAAAATTTTAAGACATGATATCAGCAATCCATGGGCAATTTATAATGAAATTACAAATTTCAAGAAGGGAAATGTAATTTTTTAAATATAAAGGAAAGATTTGTATTAAATAGAAACCTTAGGGGATGTTAGTGTAATTTACTCATAGAAATTTTGGTAAAAAATTTTGTATCTGTTGCTTAAATAGAAATAATTGAAAATTGCACTTCAGTTCAGTGCATATTTTTTAAAACAAAATTACAAATGATAAATTTTATCAATTTTAATAATTAAAATTATAAATTTTTCATGAATTTGTAAATATTTTGTGAAAAGATTACTTATTTGCAATTTTCCTAAGAAATAATGCTAAAGCAATAATGATGCCGTAATAGGTTAATTAAGGCCTTGTTTTTTAATAGGTGAAAATTGTAAACAAAGTATGACGCAGCGGAATAAAAATATTTAAGGTCATACCTTTCTGAAATATTCTGAACTCTGATGGATCTCGTGGGTAAATCAGTGCTTCCTGAATTTGGTCAATCAACCCAACAGTGGGGTGATATTACAATGGTGAATATCACCCACACAAATCACAGTGCAAATAGCTTATTGATTGTTGTTTATGGGAGAGAGTCAGTATATGGGAGAAACTGTATATGGGAAAAACAGAGATGATACGTTGTATATTTTCTAAATCACTCATATCCCATATATAAGATATATAATCTAATTATCTCCTTTATCCATATAAGTTACTAGAGATAATATCATATATCTATATCATCTATCCATATTAGGATATGATAGATATATATCCAGAGTAGTTATCCAAATAGGTTTGAATTCAAATTCAAAACCCATTTGGATCAGGTTCAAAATGTTAAATGGTCATGTCACATGGGCGCCCATTTCTAAATAGTTAAAAAAAATTAAAAAAATTACTATAAATTAAGTTATCACATAAATTTATCTATTTTTCTGTGTATCTATTTATAAAAAGTCAAAAAACTAACTAAAATAATTAATTTCTAAACAAGCCCTTAATAATTTTGATTAAATTTTTTTAAAAAACAGTCAAAAGCTAAAAGAATATATTAAAAAGTCAAATTTTTTTTTTAATTCACTCTATTTTTTGTACTTTTTTTTCCCCCTAAAAAGTCAAAGAAATATTCTCAAACACTTCTTCAACTCATTTTTCAGTCAAAAAAAAAAAAAAAACTAAAAAAAGTCACTTTCTAAATGAATGCCAAATAAACGCATACTTACATTATCATTGTGGTTTGACCAATCTATCTATACTATATATTAAGTAAAAGTAAGTTTTTAATTCCAAATTTTGTGGGAGTTTTAATCTCCCAATCTAAATTTTCTAGTTTTTTTATTTAAAAAAAAAAAAACCTTAGCATTTATTAATTTCTCCCAACCCCCAAGTCTTACCCTCATAATAATACTTTAATACATTAAGTACAAGCATGAAAAAAATTATTTGAAATTCCCAACCACCAAGTCTTACCCTCATAATAATACTTTAATGCATTAAGTACAAGCATGAAAAAAATTATTTGAAATTCAACACATATGAATTTCTTGAAAAGTCTTAACACATGTAATTATTATCCCTCATAATAACACTTTAATGCATTAAGAACAAACATAAAAAAAAAAATTCTTGAAAAGTCCAACACATATGATTATTATCAAAATATTAAACTTTAATATAATATAATAAAAAAAAGGGAGACTTATTTATAAGTCCTTTTTCATAACCTTATGCTAGACTAAGTCCTGTGTAATTTCTTATAGAGTCTCAAGTCCTATTTTCATAAAGATGTATTTCATAAGATCCTAATCTTTTTACCCCTAATCTTTTCATAGGCTTTAGCTCGGCGATTTCGTCTGCCTCTCGCTGTACACGTATAAGTTGATCACAAAGTAAAACATAAAAAAAATCATCAATTTGCGCCCAATCGCATGATACAGAAAAAAGGAAGGGCCCGACAAGAGTCGAACCTAGGGAAGCAAACCCACTGACCAATCTTCACCACCACTGCTTGATTGGGCTTTTCTTTGATTTTTCCATATAAAAAAATAAAAAAATTCAAAAAATAAATAATTTTTAAAATTTTACAATTAATAATACAAAATAAAAATATATTAAGATTATATATCTATTTCAAAACAAACGGGATTAAAAAAATAAAAACTTATTAAGTTTGCGAAACGTAACGTGACACATTACGTTACGTTTATGTAAATGTCACATTACGTTTATATAGGTGTCACGTTACGTTACGTTTATATAGGTGTCACATCACGTTCATATTAGTGTCACGTTACGTTTATATAGGTGTCACGTTACGTTACGTATATGTAGATATGTCACGTTACGTTTATATAGGTGTCACGTTACGTTTATGTAGGTGTCACGTTACGTTACGTCTATATCAATTTTCTATATATGGTTTTATTACTTATTTATGATATTAACAATTAATATTGAGGGTAAATGTGTCAACAAACTTCCCACAGGACTTATGGGAACATAAGTTTTTTAGTAGGACCATATGTAGCATAAGTCTCCCTAATAGGACTTCTAAATAATTTTCCCTAAAAAAAAAGACATTTAAAAAAAAAGACATTTAAAAATCGCAATTCATATATATAGATATATTGTAATAAATATATTAAAAAAATGGGGTTTCTAAACCCCAAGCCTTGTGGGAGCTCCAATGTCTCAATCTTAATTTTCTAAATTTTTGATTTAAAAAAAAAAAAAAAAACTCAGCATTTATTGATTTTGTCAAAATCCCCTGATCAGCATTTATTAATTTTTTTCAATCCACATGCTTGCATTTATTGATTTGGTTAAAATACCTGATTAGCATTTAAAATCCCCTCATACAAATAATTATAGATATAACCCATGCATAGTTACTGCAGTAGCCTTTTTAATTTCTCCTGTACACTATGGTTAGTGATAAGATTATTAAATTATTTTTATAAAAAATCTTAAAAAATATATTTTATATATTAAAAAAATTAAAACAAATATAAATATTTATAATTATCCCGTGCATAGCACGGGTGATAGGCTAGTGTATAGTTACTGCAGTACCCAAAATCTCTTAATTAGCATTTATTAACTTTTTTCAATCCACATGCCTGTATTTATTGATGAGGTCAAAATACCTGATTAGCATTTAAATATCTATAATTATCCCGTGCATAGCACGGGTGATAGGCTAGTGTATAGTTACTGCAGTACCCAAAATCTCCTAATTAGCATTTATTAACTTTTTTCAATCCACATGCCTGTATTTATTGATTTGGTCAAAATACCTGATTAGCATTTAAAATCTCCTCATACAAATAATTATAGATACTGACTAGTGTATAGTTCTTATCGATAGCCTTTTTAATTTCTCCTGTATACTATGGTTAGTGATAAGATTGTTAAATTATTTTTATAAAAAATCTTAAAAAATATATTTTATATATTAAAAAAAATTAAAACAAATATAAATATCTATAATTATCCCGTGCATAGCACGGGTGATAGACTAGTGTACATATTATTTGAACAACAATGCTAGAGGCCCCAAAAATTCTACCAAAAGTTTTACCAAATGTCTCACATGGGTGTAGGACCCCCATGAAACCCACATTGTATGGGTCCCACACCCATGTGAGACATTTGGTAAAACTTTTGGTAAAATATTTGGGATCTCTAGCATTACTCTTATTTGAAAGGGAGAAACTCCTCTTCAGTCAGTGGATTAGAGAAGTCAAATATTGTTCATTGTGGTTATATCGGGTTTTGTTTGACCATGTAAATCGTTTATTTTCTTGAACTCGTCGAATATATTATTTATACAAAAAATTAAGCTTATTGGATATTCATAACCACTTGATCGGATAACAATTGTCTATAAAAAAAAAATAATTTTTAAAACAATTACTCAATTCTTTTTCAAGACAAATGTAATTCGATCAGTTGGTTATCAATATCTGACCAACCCAATTTGTTGTGTAAAGAATGTTATCGATGGATCCTATAAGATGAACAATTCGGATTGTTAAGACAAACCCTCTATGAGCCCATAGTAGGTTGAACTATTGGACTGGAGAGAAGTTGGTCCCTATTTAAAATAGATATTGGATTGGAGAGAAGTTGGTCCCTATTTGAAAGTCACACAATATCTTTGTAGTTTGTGAATTAAAGTTCACAATCAGATATTTTGTCCCCTTAACATGTGTCAAACACATGCTAGGTAATGCTCATTTCCAAATATTATAGGATAAATCGCATATGCAGTAAAGCACAAGAGGTTAAAAGAAAAAATTTGCCTCTAAAAAAAAAAACATAAATGTTCGTAATTTACATAATAAAGTTAATTTTATACAAGAATATTTTAATCTTTTTACTTATATCGCTAACAAGTTTGATAGTGCATTTTAATTCATAAATCACAATAGAATTATGAAACATATGGTCAAACTAGAAGGAAATATTTTTCCATATAAATATGTGCGACTTATTTTTATGCCATCAATATATTTGTGAGACAGAGCGAATACTTGCCTTCTAACAGAATATTTGAATTCAACTTGTGGCAAGCTAAAAATTGTGCATAAAGAGTTACAGGTAAAACTATTTAGATTTTCGGTGATTAAATATTAATTTCTTTTATAGATATAAAATTGTATTTGAGTAATCAGTTTTTCCAAAATTTTGGAGGATTGTGGTTCCCTCCTTTCCTATCTTTGCCACTGTCTACCCTTTTACTAGTGAACAATATTGTTGAAATGTCTATTATTATGTGTGAGTATTAGATTTTTCTGCATATGAAATTTCTCTAATCTACCTTAAATGATTAATGAATTATCGTTGGACAAAGGTAGGAAGGATTACATGTACTCAAGAATTAATTTGGACGAATTTTCAGATGCTATTGTGAGCACGGGGCGCGCAAGCGCGCGCGTGCACACACACTAAAAAAAAAAAAAAAAAACCCTTCAAATATGAGATATATAAAACAAAGATTCATCAAATTTGGTCATTAGAAATACCAAAAAAACATTCCTCTTGTTTGGAGGGAGGGTAAAATCAGATTATCTACCAAGAATGACACTAATTGTAAGATCATTTGAGGAAGCTATTTCTTGGTTGTCCTTCCACATATCTATGTCAGCAGAGCTCCTCATTGAAGTGAAGGTGGGTTGTCTAGGCATTGGCAATGTTGCATTTTCACTCTCCAACGTCAACACTAGAGATGACATGGTTGGCCTATGAATTGCCGAGTCTTGCACACATAACATTGCTACATGTATGCACCTCAACACTTCATTTTGGCAACATGAACTTTCAATAGATGGGTCAATCAGCTCCATTGCTCTATCACCTTCCCATAGATCCCATGCCTGAAAATAATTTCAAAAAATTCTCATCACAACCACAAATTAATCTTTGATTAATTAAACTTTCTTATATGTCACGAGAAGTTGAAAACAAATAGTATATTCTTCAGACTTACATATCCAATAATGTTTGGGTATTCGGATAAGCGAAAACTATTGTTTCGTCTGCCACTCACAATCTCTAGTAGCAATACTCCAAAACTGTAGACATCAGATTTCACAGAAAATAGACCATCCATTGCATATTCGGGAGCCATATAGCCACTGTATTTAGCAGAGAAGTAGTAAAGATCAAATTAAAAAGTTGTTAGTTAACACATTTCATATGTACTTGTTAACTTACTATGTGCCAACAACTCGGCTTGTACTAGCTTCGCTTTCATTTCTTCCAAAAATTTTGGCCATGCCAAAATCAGAAATTTTCGGGATCATCTCTTCATCTAACAAAATGTTGCTAGCTTTTAGATCTCTGTGAATTATCCTAAGTCTTGAATCTCGGTGAAGGTAAAGGAGCCCACGTGCAATCCCTTCAATAATTGTAAAGCGTTTTCTCCAATCTAACAGTGCTCGCTTAATCGGATCTGCTATTATGTTTATCACCCAAAAAAAATTAAAAATTAAAAATTAAAAAAAAAAAAGTGAAAATTTTGTAGATGTCAAATGAAGTTCAGGTAATAACAACCACAAAGATTCATCTCATAGAGCTTAAATATATTTTTCGCAAACGATCATTAACAAGGAAAAGCAGTGGTTAGAGTCAAAATAACTAACCGAAAATAAATGAATCCAAGCTTTTGTTTGGCATGTATTCATAGATCAGCATCCTTTCTTCACCTTCTATGCAGCAGCCCAAAAGTCGAACAAGATTTCTGTGTTGCAATTTTGCAATTAGTATAATCTCATTTTTGAACTCCTCCAAACCTTGTCCCGACTTTCTTGAGAGCCTCTTCACAGCTATTTCTTCTCCCCCATATAAGTTTCCCTGTCAAACAAAATAAGAATTGCTTCATCTCAGTACACTGCAAAACCTTCATCAACTCTTGTCAAAAACATAAAAAAAAATAATATATAAATAAATAAAAACACACCTTGTAAACAGGGCCAAACCCCCCTTTCCCAAGCTTGTTTTCTTCAGAAAAGTTGCCTGTAGCGGCTGCTACATCGCTAAAGCTGAACAATGATAATTCTGGTCCAGTACATTGCTGCCCTTCGATGCCAAGCTCATCTGGCCCTGAATTATCTGTTGAAAAATCTCTACTTCTTCTCGCATCAATTGTTGGTAATTGATTTTTCTTCCACCATAAATTTGAGAGTGCTTCAACTATATATTAAAAATAAAAGCAAGCATTGTAGACAACATTACAGAAAAAAGAAGAAAAAAAAAACAGTACAATTTTCTTAAATTTAGTTTGAAATTATACCTTTCAGTTTTGCTCTGAACCTCCAAAGTAGCCAAATAGATATACTGATGAAGAATGTTCCCATTACCGCGACTACTATTATCACAAGCTTGGAAAATTTTCTTTTGCTAACTATGTTTGGAGTAATTTTCAATTGTTAGAAAAATTCAAAACATGGTAGCATTCAATTGAAATGACATTAACAGCAATCAAAAATTAAAATTTTCACTTACTTAAATCAGAACTAGCAAGGCGAACGTACAGATCGCTCCCACCTTCTTCAAAATGCTGAATATCTACCAAATCCCCACTCCATATCATACAGCTGATTCCAATTGCAAATGTGTAGGCATGACATGAACAATTCTTCGAGCATTTCTCTCCACAATCCCTAATGTCCTGTGTCACCGTCAAGTCTGCATAGTCCGGTAACTTCACGCCCTCAATCTTCACAAACCCGTCTTCTTCTCCATTCGTCCCGCACTGTAACTGTGTCTTTCTAACACACCCACCAGACCAATTTCCGCTATCCCATTGATCCACATTTTTGGGTACAAACCCTTCCATACAACTACAAATTGTAGAGTCCATCACATTACATTTCCCAAAATTGCCACATTTGTTATACACTTCACATTCATTAGCAGGTTGCAATTGCATAATCCTCCATTCTTTTTTACCATCATCCCACCAAAGTTGTGCTTCATTTCCATCCCAACCAATCCGAAACCTCAACGGATCAGAACTATTTGAAGAGGTATATGTAAAATACAAGTTACCATTTCCCTCATTGAAAAGCTTAAAACCATACAAATAGATAGCCCTCATGGTTGGAACACCAGTAAATATTAGTCCATTCCAATGCCCGCTTCTCCAATGTCGATTTAGCCCATCCCATATCACTATCTGTGGTGATCCCCGAGGATCAACGCCCATTGAGTATCGTCCAAGCGAAGGATCGTTATCACTTGTCCAACTAGTGAAAACACGAGTCTCTCCGGCCCTGACATTCATGTAGACTGTCATGCCCGGTAGGAATGTATCGGTGGGCTCATTGAAGCTCTGCCACAAGGCCTTGTTTAGATCATCAACACTGTCACTGCTTGACAGAACAAGATTACCAGTATCCATCAGAATTGCAGTAACATCATTTGATATCGCCAAGGCATTACTAGACCAAACTGAATTCCCATTTCCATCTAAAACCAACAGATTACTTTTGTTTCCAATTTTTAAAGATCCATTTTTTCCTGAAATGGGATTGTTTCTGTTTGCAACCCATACGATAGATTGTATAGGAATTTTGTAGTACCAAATTCCAACATACCGGTATGTTGAATTTCCAGGAGAAAAAAAGCCAAGAACAAAATTTTGGCTAGCAGAGAGAATGGTTTCACCATCTCTAATGAGTTGGCCCTGAGTGACGATGTTGTTTGCAGCATGGCAGAGTAGAGAACAAAGATAGAAGAGAGTCCAACAAAAAACACTTGCTGTTGTTGAAGTTCCCATTTTTGAATCAATTGGATGGGCAAAAATTGATGGGTAAAATAGAATTGAGTTTAAAGAAATCAGGCAACATATGTTTCTGTGAATTCAAGAAACAAACTTCCCAGGCCAACCATTGTTGGCTTGTGTGAATTTAATGTAAAAGTTGAGAAGATTGACCTGAATAATCTGTCTTGAAGATTACTAGTTGACTTCCCCACTGTGTCCTTGTTGTCTTCTTTGAAAGCCACCAAGAGCACTTCTTATTCTTATTTTTTAATTTTTTTAGTGAAATGTTGGGTACCAAAATATATTCTGAAAAAATAATCAAATTTGAATTGTGTGAATCAGATTCATCTTAATGTGATCACGCTATACCAAGTTTAATTTACATCATATAATGTATTTTGTAATAAATATTGAATATCACGGTAATATCACGTGACGATATCATCAACCAATGAAGAATCTCATATTACATTAGTAAGAGCAAAAAAATGAACATCTAATTTAAATTGTGATTTGCCAATTTTCGTTAAACACAAAATAATAATAATAATAATAATAATAATAATAATAATAATAATAATAAATTTGGTGTTTTAGCCATTTAACTCAATGTAGGTATATAGAAAATGTTTAAAATGCTTTTTTCATTGGTTTTACTCAATGAAAATAGACAAATGTTTAGATTAAAATAAATCAAAATATTAGAGTTTAAATTAACAAAATTAAAAATTCAGAACTTTGTTATAAGCATCAAATTGTGAGTTTTTTTTTTTTTTTTATATATAATTTCCCCTTTATTTATTTATTTATTCTTTTGATGGGACCACAAGAGCATTTGGAAAGGAAATGGTGATTTTACTAGGCTTATCTTAGGAAAATCGGCTCCCATATGCCATCAGCATAGTCTGGAAACATTTACTTTTCAAATTTAGGTAAAAAATCACTTACTAAGTTTGCAAGAAAAACAAATGAAAATAAATGCAATACATCCCAATACATGCAAATCTGTTCAGATTTGGAGATAGATCTGTAGATTACAATTCTCATTTCAGTTGAACACTCATTTATGATATTATGATGCAATTACTAACAAACGCTGTGTAGAACATTTTAATTTTTTTTCTTAAAACAAAGTTGGTAACTACTGAAATTTCAAATTTATTTTAAATTTTTTGAGAATCATGAAAAGAAATATAGGGTGTGTTTGGTTTGTATTTTCAAACCTGTTTTCGGAAGAAAATTTTAAAAAACATGTTTGGTCACAAATTTTTTCAAAAAAATTTCAAAATTACTTCTCTGTCTATTATATATCAATCAATCACTTTTTTTCTCTCTTCTCTCCTTCTCAATTACTTTTTCTCTCATACACATCTACTCAATTACAACAAAATATCAAATCATCCCAAACTCTCAAACTCCAAAACTATTTTTAAATATATAACCAAACAAACTAAAAAAATTTCTAAACTCTCTCGTCAAATTTTTTATTTTTAAAATTTATCTCAAAACACAAACTGAAGACACCCATAATTTTTTTGTTAGGCAATCTTCACTGTATTTAAAAGATATTAATTCTATTGTGTACAAAACAACAATTAGAATTAAAGAAATAAAGAAAAGGAGAGAATATGTTTGATTACAAAAATCAAACTCGAAATAAAAATAAATAAATAAATAACAGATTTTATTTTGTTACAAAAACAAAATTAAAATCTGATTAAATAAACAAATTAAAAACAGAAAATTAAATTAAACAACTTACTTGGTTAATTTCTTTGAATAACTTTTCTGATCAAGTCCAGTGTTTAACACTGTGTCCTTAAGACAGATTCGTCCTCTCCACGGTGCTTTCAGAATTTGGACGTCTATCTCCCAGGATGAAATGATCTATCAACGAATAAATGCAGCACTACAATTTATTCGTCCGTCGAACACACAAAATGTTTAGACTCTTTCTTTCAGAAATATAATGCAGCAATATGACAGAGAGAATTATAGAGAGGATGGAGTACGAAAATTTGAGTTAAAAATCCAAATGGGAGGCTGGTCTATATATAGATGTATTGGTGGCTCTTGGTTTTAAAATAAACAGGTACTGTACCTGTTCAATTTGAATTAAACAGATACAAATATGTTAGGCACTGTTTGGTTTGAAATTCAAACAGGTTTAAATCTGTTGGGTTCAAAAACGGGAAGGGCCCTGTTTGGATGAACAACAAATACAAACCAGTTTAATTACGGGAAGGGCCTTGTTTGGATGAACATAAAATCCAAACCAAATTAATTTGAATTCTTTCAAATGTTTTTGGTCCAAAAAGATTAGTATTGGGCCGAACAAGCCTAACCCAACCTCACACCACGCACCCGCGCCCAAGCCCAGGCCCAGCCCAGTTCGCCCGCCCGCCCGGGACCTCACACCATGCACCCGCCCAAGCGAGCCAGCCAGTTCGCCCGCCACCGCCACGAGACGGGCAGCAGCGTGCGTGTGTGGTTTTGAGTCCAATAGGTTTAGCCCATTTTATCCATAACCTCTCCTCTAAAACACTTGGGTACCCTTTTACACCCCAAGTACCAAACCCATGCCTTATAAACCCTTTCAAAACCTCCCACCAAATCAATGTGGGACAAGCCTTATACAAACCTTTAAGGAATTTCCACCAAAACACCATTTCCATGGAGCATACTTTGGCTTCAATTTCCCATTCACTCGGTAATGGTTTTGAGCAACCAAATATACCACGTGAATCACAACGCGGCATAGAACGCGTTATCACTTTGACCCGTGTAAATCGATGCACGGGGCCCACCTAAAAATTAGACCAAACTTAGGAAAAAATTCTGGTTTTACCCAGAATTTTATAACCATTTCCAACATTTTTTTCCCCTAGATTTGTTTCAACCGGAAGTGAATGTGAAAAGAAAATATAATGAAAGACAAGGAGGAAATTGCAATTTGTTTTTGTTTAAAATGTGAATTTTTGCAAAGTAAAATTTATTGTGGTCCAACTTTCACTCTCTAATTTGTGTCACGACATGAAAGAAAATTATTACATACTCTTAGAACTAGCGGTAACCCGTGCAATGCACGGAAAAATAGACTATATATATTTTGTGTGATAAATAAATCATTTTAATCTTAAATTATATCTTAATAGCGACAAGTCATAATATTAAGCCATCTAGGTAGATGTTAACAATAATTAACCCACAAAATTTTACAATAAAATTTGATATGCATAAGAAATTATTAATTATGAAAATTGTTGAGAATAATAATATTACAATCACTTGATAACATAAATAAGTTGTATCAAACTAAACAAAACATTAAAAGAGAGAAATTCTATAAGCTCAGAAAAGTTATCATAAATTTACTTAGACTTTTAAATCAGTGGTGTATATTATTATTGTAGGATCAAATTATAAATAAATATCAACTTTTAATTATAATTTATAAGTAGTTTTTTTAAAAATTTAATCTAAGTTTGTTGCATTGCTTATAAAAAGAACTTCTCAAACAAATCATTAATTGATTATATTAGCAACTCTCTATCTTTGATTTCCTCTAGCAATGAAACACTCATATCATATCAAAGTATAAATTATTCTCCATAGTTTGAATAATACTTGCATAGTTCCTACGTCATTTTAAATAAATTAATCAAGATAAGAATGTCATAGTATTATAAAAATTATATAAGAGAATAGTTTTAATCCATTTTATTTATAAAAAAATGATAAAAAAATTATTTGAATTGTTCTTAAAAAAATATAACAGATGATAGCTTTAATCATTATATACCCCAAAAAAAAAATCATATCGGTTACTCAACGAAAAAATGGTCAAATACAAATAGAGTCATGAAAATTAAATTAAATCATATGGGCTCTAAATTGATAGTATAATCTAGCAAATCAACTAATAATAACATAGAGATATTGACAAATATGTAGTACTTCCTTATCATCTTTGTATTATATTCATTAATTTCATATATTATACAAAAGTTTTATTCATCTCGATCCTTCAATAAAATAAGGATCAAGAAAACAAATTTGATAAGAAATTGATTCTAAACTTAATTATTGAAAAACCAAAATTTTCAAATAGAGAATTTAGAGATGGGATTGAAGAAATACTATAACGAATGACAGCCTTATAAAAAATTTAAAAAAAAAAAAACATAACAATAATCTAATGCAAATTATTTTTAATAACTAATAGAAAGAATCTCAAATTATTACCTTTTATAAATATAGTGAAGAAAATTAATTTTGTGAGATTTTTGTGCTACCTTCTCCCACGCAGCCTTTATTATTTCATTATTAATACTATTCTCATTCAAAGCGATAATTATTTATTTATTTTTTTGTAATCTTTATTATTTGGTAGATAATAACGAATAATAAAAATTATCAAGAGAATGTTAAGAATTTAATAGGAGATAAGAAGTTATAGGTAAGAGCATTTCATAAGATAAAAAATTTAAAATAAAAAAAGATAATATGTGATAGGAGAAAAAAATGAGTAAATCAAAATAAAGATTTAGATATATATGTTTTTGATAGATATATAGATTAACAAATCATATCTTTATCTAAATTTTATTATTTTAATTTTTTGAAAATCAATTATTTAATCTTTATCTTTATCTGTAGGCCACGAAATTAATCTTTATAAATTATTTATCAATTTTTATATGTTTATTTATCTATAAGTCATGAAATTATTATTTTAAAATAATTTTTAAAATTTTTATCTTTATCTATAGGTCATGAAATAAATTTCATAAATTATTTATGAATTTTGATATGTTTATCTATAATGAAATTAATTAAAGTACGAAATGAGAGGGGGGGGGGGGGGAAAGAGAGTAATTTTGTTTTTTTTTTTAATAAAAAAAAACAATTATTTAATCTTTACCTTTATTTGTAGGCCACGAAATTAATTTTTATAAGTTATTTATCAACTTTTATTTGTTTATTTATGGGAAGAAATTTTAAATTATCTATAAGTTATTAAATTAATTTTTTTTAAATTAATTGTTCATTTTTTATCTTTATCTGTAGATTATAAAATTAATTTTCAGTTTTTATATGTTTATCTATATGGAGGAATTTTGAAATTCAAATCTTTATCCATAAGTAATAAAATTAATTTTAATTTTAATTAATCAAACAAATAAAAAATGAAGAAAAATAGAAAATATGAAAGGCAATCAAAGAAGGTTGCCACGTAAGAAAGAGAGTATTTTAAAATTATGAGAATTTAGGAATAAATATTAGGAATAAATATTTGGAGGCTTTTGACAAAACAATTTTTAGTTTTTATATGTTTATCTATATGGAGGAATTTTGAAATTCAAATATTTATCCATAAGTAATGAAATTAATTTTAATTTTAATTAATCAAACAAATAAAAAATGAAGAAAAATAGAAAATATGAAAGACAATCAAAGAAGGTTGCCACGTAGGAAAGAGAGTATTTTAAAATTATAAAAATTTAAGAATAAATATTTGGAGGCTTTTGACAAAACAACTACATTTGGTTATATATATAGTATAGATAGATAGATAGATAGATAGATAGATATAGATATTATGTAACATTATTTAAGTAATGCTCTTCTTAACTAATAAAACATCGCAAAACACTCAAGTCATCATTTGTCTCCTAATTACTTAATAAAGGTGTATCAATATAAAGTACTCGTAAAATATCTTTCCTTTTGCATTTCCCCAACCAACCAATCAACTAAAGAAGTATTTTCCTTCCAATCTTCATTTCCCTAATCCTTTTTCCCCTTTATGAGGATGTAAAAGATTGAACCAAGGAAAAAAATTGTTAAATGGCCATTTAAGCTCCATTTTCTTGAAAATGCAAATCATCAATAACAAATATCAAATAGATAAAATAAACGAATATATAAAAATAAAATTCTGAAAATCCAAAAGAACATTTTTTCCCCCTTTGTGAGGTCAAACATGTTTGGTTTACAAATTATTGTCAATAATCTCTTTGAAACGGAACTGAATTTATATTTATGCCTTAACTATTGGTGATCATAGATGGGCTACCAACTCAAGCTAAATGTGCTGCACCATTTTCACGTTTGTCATCATTACACCAAACATCTATTGCTCAAGTGGTTAGTTATTTAGAGCATCCACACTGCAAACATATTAGATTATAATTCAGTCTATTTGACAAAAAAAAAAAAAATAAATAAAATAAAATTATTGGGTAAACTCCTTTCTATGTAAAAAAATAAAAAATAAAAAATTAAAAGATTGTCACTTTTTAGAACATATTAAATTATAATTCAGTCTATTTGTCACTTTTTAAAAGATTGTCAATTTTAAAAATTTTAAAAAAATTGCACCCATAAAAGATTGTCACTTCTTAGTATTTTTTTTTTCTCCCATCTGTCACGTTATATTTGGTTGGAAGATTTGGTAAAAGATTTAAAAATAGAAAAGAAAAAAGTAGGTAAAATATGAATAAAATATACTTACATTTCACCTAATTTCATATACCTTTCATTTTTTTCCTTTTTAAATTCCTACTCAAATCTCTTAACCAAATATAATGTCACTGAATTGTAATTTTTCTTAGAAACTATTCCCATGGAGCCCGGAAAGGTTTTTTACTTGGTAAAATGGTAACAACATTTCTAATTGTGGCGACCCACGGGCTGTGGGTTAAAACAGGAGAGAAGGAATGGGTCTCACATTTATTTTTTTAGGTACACTTTTGTATATATATAGGTCATGCTAGGTATGCACCGTATATAAGTTATAACATTTGTAGTGTTGATTATTACAAATTTTATAACTAAATCATTTTGTCATAACTGAAAAAAAGAAAAAAAAAAAAAGAAAAAAAAAAAAAGAAAAAAAAAAAAAGAAGAGTTCTACCAAATATCAAATAAGATATAACTAAAAAAAATTAGATTATAACCAAAATAATATTATAACCAAGATTATAAGGAGTCATAAGTTATATCACAATAAATCATAACTAACACTATAAGTTATAACAAAATTCTAACCTACACTGCGATAAGTCATAATTAAAAATCATAAATATCATAACTAGGACATGTTATGCACATTCCAAAAAAAAAAAAATGTATGTATCAAAGCATTTCCCATTAATAAATACTGTGATCCGTTAAATAAGAATCAGGATTCTCTTGACCCTACGGCCCCCCAAAAACGACGTCGTTTTGGGGTTTTTTTTTTTTTTTTTTTCTTTCTTCTTCTTCGTTCTGTTTCTTCTCGCCGTCTGCTCGCCGTCGCAGAAGAGGCCGTCGCCTCCGCCGCCGCCTCCTCCACGATGGTTATGGCCCCTCAGCGGCCCTCCTTCCTCCTCCTCTTTCCTCCCTCTCTCCTCCCTCTCCCTTCCCTCTCCTCTGGTCAAGAGAGAAAAAGAACGACGAAGAAGAAAGAAGAAAAAACCCCAAAACGACGTCGTTTTGGGTCATTTCAATAAGGGCGTAGAGAATCGGACTCGTTAAATAATGCGGTCAATGGCATATAGACACCACATCAAATAGTACCTTAAAAAAAATATTCAAATTTCGTTACCTTGACATGGACAGATTATTTGGTGTATGAATAATACTCCACACCACTTATGTTTGGCATTTGCCATGTTATTACATAATATTTCTTCTAATGCATTTGCCATGTTATTACATAATATTTCTTCTATCTCAAAATATTAGTTTCTTATTCTATATTTTATTATTTTAAAATATTAGTTCCTTTACAAAAATTAATGACTAAAATAATATGAATTTCTTATTTTACCATTCTTTTAAATTTATTAACAACACAAAAAATATAATTATACAATTGATATTCTCAAAAAAATATACTATCAAAAAATAATTTTGAAAAATTAAAATTTTTGAAGTACAATAATTATATTACTAAAAAAAATTAAAAATTTTAAGATAGACTATTATTTTGAGACAAAAGAAGCATCAAAATAAAAGGTATTGAGTCAGATAATTTTAATAAATAATATGATGTTAGTGTACCATGTTGCCCTGCCCAAGACCACTACGTGTATTTTCTTTAGACATGACGTTTTTATAGGACCTCTTTAAGTGTTTGGCGCCCCTTCGGTAGGGTGCAATTTTGGCCCGCGGCCTGAGGTGGGCTTGAGTCCAAGCTCAGCCTGATGCCTTGGACTAGGGTTTGGGTCATCGTTTTGAAGTCCGGCACGGTCCATGGACCCGGCCCGATTGGCCTGTTCAAAGCCTGCTCAAAAGCCCGGCTCGAGGCCCACCCACCCGATGCCCATTTTTTTTAAATGGAAAATAATAGAATTTTGGTGGGAAAAATAAAAAAAAAAAATTGTTTAGGCCTGCCCAAGCCCGCCCAAAGCCCGAGGCCCGACCCATTGGCCCGCCCAAAGCCCGAATACCCCTGGGCCTGGGCCTAGTTTTCTGGCCCGTGGCCCAGCCCGGCTTGGCCTTATTTTTTGGCTAGAGCCCGCAAGGCCCGACATGGGCCAGACCGAGCCGGGCCAAAATTACATCCTTACCCCTTGGGTAGGAATAGATAAAGACTCGGATTCTCTTCCGTCCATATAATGGGTTAAACTATAATTTGATTTTAATAAATAATGAATCCTATATAATGGGTTAAACTCAAATAATATGTTGTTTGGATTCATGGGACAATCGTGAATCCTATAATTTGAATTGTTTAATGTGTAAAATTTGTAAAATATTTTATTTTTATAAAAAATTACATTGATTAAATATCAATAATTATTTGATTAAATTATATTTCTATAATAATTTATTTTAAAAATCATATTTACCGTTGATAGAAATATGATTTGATTAACGTGATTTTTTCATAAATATAAAGTACTCGGCGATATATTGAATGGTTCAGATTATCAAAACAAGATCCGTAGTGGACTCCACAAGTCCAGCAGCATGCTCTAGTCCAATAAAAAAATAAAAAATAAAAATCTAGGGAGCTTTCTAAATAAATTTATTGAATTTATTCTATATTTATAAGTGTTTCTCATTAAAATACAATATTTATAATGCATATCGTGCTCATAGAGGATGTTAAAATAAATTTAAATAAATATATTTATAAGTAAATTTACAAAAGTCTAAGTGATTTAAGATTGATATTGTTTTGTAACCAGAATATTTGAACAAGAATTGGCTTATCTCCCGTGCTAATCTAAATGGGAGAGGATTATCCGAACTTGTAAGGCTTATTACAAGTCTTATTTTGATAATTCAAATCGTTCATTTTATCGGGCTCTACGTGTATATCATTAAATAAATAAATAAGTCAATCCGATATTCGTAACCTTTTCATTTTATAAAACTTGTTTCTAAAAAAATTAACGGTCAATGTGTTTTAAAAATATACCATCTATTTTTTTAGTTGCAAATTTAATAAAATAAAGGGTTACAAATATCGAATCGATCTTATTTTTTTAATGGATGATATACACGTAGGACTTGATAAAATGAATGATTTAGATTATCAAAACGGAACTTGTAATAGATCTTATGAGCCCGCACAGTCCTCTCTAATTTAGATGAGAACGGGGGAGAAGCCTTACCTTTGAACAAACTAGTCACGTATCCACAAAAGAAGCCAAGCAATACAATAAAAATTAGGGATATTTTTTCATAAATTCTATTTTTACTGCTTATGTTCCAATTAGTCTAAATAAATTTGTTATGTTCCAATTAGTCTAGACAGATTGCCTATGTTTCAATTAGTCCCATAGGTTGCAAATTACAAAAATAACCCTCAAAATCTTATTTCACCCATATTTCCCATATCAGGACTCATATTAGGCTATGATTTTGATTGGAACGAAATCGCCAAAACCCGCCATTTGTTATTGTTGTTGCACTAGTTCACATCATTCAATTATCGATGAATGATGTTCTTTGTCATGAAACTTCACGTCGATCTCGCTAGCAACGTCATTTTTTTGTCGTCGTTGAGTTTCACAATGAATACGCCGCTAAAACTCTAACTAATAATTTGTTGATTTCACTATAATAACAGCCTATGGTTAAAATTACTTCTAACTAACGAAAAAAATTTAAATACAAAAGTGATATCATTACATGTTAGCATGACATTAGCTAAAAGGCTTCAAACAAATTGAGGATTCAGACCAAAAAATCAGAAGTTGTACTTGGAGGGTCAAGTCTTTAGAAATTATTATAAATTGAAAAATAAATACAATATATTGATTAAAATTTTGGAAATACACCCCTGCGTGGGCCATTGTGTACGGGACAGCCCATGTGATAGTAACAATTTAAAATTAATTAAGAACTAAAAAGACATGTGATACATGTCATCTGCAATTTTGTTGAGTTAAAACATACAAATTTGAAAATAGCTAGAAATTCATCACACATGGGGATTAAGTTGGACCTTCGTGTTCTCCATTTGGACTGGAATTATTATTTTTTGAACATATTTGGACTCAAATATTCTGGCAGGAATATGTCGGACTTTTGTCAATGCCTTCAAATTAATTGAGCCAAGTCGAGTTTTTCTAACACACAAATTTAAAATTTTGATTCCAGCTCAATTCGATAATTAATTTTCATTCCAGCCCAGCTTGATAATTAATTTAGTTCAAATTTGACTTGTTAATGCTAATTAAGTTTGAAATTATGGATGAAACGTGAAACCCCACTTGCAGAAAATTGTTTTTCCGCTCTCTCTATATAAAGGGTAAATTATAGAGATTTCTCTAGAAATTTGAAAAATAAATAAATATAGTAAATCTTATAATTTAAGCATGATCACATTGAGCTTCCATAAGATTTTAATTCATATAATACTTAATTTTATTTTCATAAAAAATTTAGAGCAAATTACAAAAAAAATTCCAAAATTTCGCGTGTTTTTTTAATTTAAATCCCAGGATTTCAATTAAAACCTTTATGTTACTACCGTGTCACAATTTAGCACCCTGTCCATCTCTGTCTAATTGAACTAATGGAAATTTGGGCAAAATTTTTAGATTCAAATCTACATATTCAAGTCTTTGTATCTCCCTTATTGTAACTCTGTTTTGCCTTATTTTCGCGTCGTTGGATTCATCTCATGGCCTAATTTTCATTCCAGTCCTCATACGCCTTATTCCATCTCTTTTTGCTTGCCGTCGAAACTCTAAAAGTTGGCCAAAAATAAAATTTTTTCTCTTTTTCTTTATTCTTCTCCTTCCTTTATCTTCTATCTCCGTGCTTCTTCCTTCATCCTTCCTTTTCACAATTATTCTCTCTTATTTCCTCATCTTTTATGGCCCTTCCATCGAACCCTCCGACGATTGCGGTGATGCCAAGTGGTGATAACGATCTACCACAACATGCATTTTGGTTACTACCCAAATGAGGTTCTTTTTGCACATCTCCGGAGTTGCACCAAAGCCATCACCCATGTTAATTTCATGTATAGAGAAAGAGAGAGAAACAAATTGTGTATATATTGATGTTGTATGAATGTTCAGTTGAGCTCTCTCCTTTATAGAGGAGAGGGAGAACAAAAGGAACCTTACAAACCGAAAGAACCGAAAGCAGAAGCACAAACCAAACAACATTATTAAAGGTACATTATTAAAGGTTTGACAGCTAATATATATACTAATATATACTAACAGCCCCCCTCAAACTCAAGGAGGATAGGCACAAACCAACTTGAGTTTGAAGAGAGTAACAAAATAAGAAAATAAAATGACAAATAAAATAGAATAGGAGACACTGTATGGTCGTGTCAGACCGGTGTAGAAGACACTATATGGTCATGTCGGATTGTTGTAGCAGACACTATGTGGTCGTGTCAGACCGTTGTAGGAGCTAACCGGAATCAATATCGGGACAGTTTATGGGGTCATGCCAGACCGTTGTAGAAGCTAACCGGAATCAATGTCGGGACAGTTTATGGGGTCATGCCGGACCGTTGTAGAGTACACTGTATGATCGGATCAGACCGTTGTAGCAACTTTGGTGGTGCACCAAGGAGGCAACTTTAGGGAGTGCGCCATGGGGTGGCTTGGGTGGTTCGCATGGTGTATAACCATGCTCACCATGATATATGTATAATAGTGACTTGGGAGGTTCACATGGTATATAACTATGCTCACCATGATATATGTATAAGACCCCCCTCAAACTCAAATAGGTTTGAAGATAGAAACCAATTTGAGATTGAAACAAAGGGATTGACAGAGTGGAGCAGAATGGCTCAACACAGAGTGGAGAAGTTAAAAAAACAAAAAAAAAAAAAAATTGATATAAAGGTTTTTTTTTAAAATATATATATATATATATATGAAAAACGAAAATGATAAATACGGGGATAAGAAGAAGAAAAAGAAAAATAATTTGTCAAAAGGCTGAGGGACATACCATGTGGGTGTCATGATAAGAAAAGGCAAAAGAAAGAAAAAGAGAAAAATTCAAACGGGAGTGGAGACAGGTTGGGTGGTATTTGGTGGAAAGAAGAAGATACATGGCCAGCAGGATGATTAGGTTTTGGTGGGTGGGAAAAATTAAAGTGAGAGAGAGAAAATCTGTTTGAGAGAGAGAGTGGGTGTATCGATGCAGGCATGTGTACGAATGCCAACGGTCAGGAAAGTTGCCGACAAACCAGAGAGTCAAATAGAGGGGTGATTCTGCACTCTCTGATAGCAACCCTGATAATGTGAGATTGATTGGAGGATACTATGATGCTGGTGAAAATGTGAAGTTTGGGTGGACCATGGCATTCAGTGTGAGCTTGTTGAGTTGGGCTGCTTTTGAGAACCAGAATGATATATCTTCAACCAACCAATCTCGTCAAGCCTGAGAGTGCATGTTCCGACATCTTTGTTGTTTCCACTGCATAGACTTTTCTAGCACCAGTTTGCCCTGCCCAGATTGCAAGAATTCCACTCCCAGTTCCTACATCTAACATAGTCTTTCCATGGAAGTGATGTTTGTTCTAAAAAACAACATTGTAATAAGCTTCCATGCAAACTCTATCATAGAGCATCTCTTTTTGGAGATAGAGCAAGGCGTATGTGCAAAAATAATTTGCAAAATCAACGCCTTTGTCGACCGAACTACTTCCATTACCGGTGCTAGTGCGATCGCCGATGACGCCGTTGGCCGAGCTTCTTATGCTAGAGTGGAGAGAGACTGTGTGCTTTAAGAAGAAGAGGATAGAGACTTGGCAGCAACTAATTTCGTCATATGGCAGTGTGTATGAGTGTGTGATAGGAGAGAAAGAGAGAGAGAGGTTGATGCCGAGAGTGAGAGCGAGAAGTGTGTTGCATGTGTCCACAAACTTCACCAACCTAGCCCCCCTCAGAGAGAGAAAGAGAGATCAGGTTGAGGGAGAGAGCCGTTGGCCTTATGTCTGTGTTGTCTGAGTTTTGTGTGTTTTTGGCGGTGGTTCCGGCGCTGCTCGAAGTTGTTGGTATGTGTTTAGCTCGCTGGTTGGTTGTCCAGGTGGTCTCCGGCAGGCGAAGTTCACCTGGTATCGTAGTGCCGGCATCGCTACAATGATCGTGGCAAACCCAGTGGCCGTGATAAGCCCACAATATTGCGCACCGTACCCAGTTGATCTAACCATCATGAGGAAGCGCTCCTGACCATAATAGAGGGCAACTTCCCAGTCACCGATGTCAATGGAAACATCATGTTCAAGATCAAAGGCAAGACTGAGTACCATTCATGGATTGGTGTTAGGAGGAAGAAGCATAGATCTGCGAAAAGGGCAAGTGACCCTACCTTCATCCACCCATCTATCCAAGCAATCTCTGTGAAACACATGACTACAGTTGCACAGATCTTTGTTGATTTTATCAGCGGAATAGGTTGAGGTCCAGTGGGCGGCCAAGGTGAGGCTGCTGCTTGCCGATGAAGCGAAATTACTAGGTTCTTAACCTAGCTTTGATACCATGTTAATTTCATGTATAGAGAAAAAGAGAGAAACAAATTGTGTATATATTGATGTTGTA
The DNA here is from genome assembly GCA_025200525.1 of Camellia lanceoleosa. Classification (NCBI taxonomy): domain Eukaryota; kingdom Viridiplantae; phylum Streptophyta; class Magnoliopsida; order Ericales; family Theaceae; genus Camellia; species Camellia lanceoleosa. The sequence continues at coordinate 124,371,118 of CM045765.1, forward strand.
TAAATGTTCAGTTGAGCTCTCTCCTTTATAGAGGAGAGGAAGAATATAAGGAACCTTACAACCCGAAAGAACTGAAAGCAGAAGCCCAAACCAAACAACATTATTAAAGGTACATTATACTAATATATACTAACAACCCAAAAGTCTTGCACCCTTCACATGGTGAAGAGTCGTTTGCTGCAAAAAGAGCTTATGCTTATAAAGAAGTGAACAAAGCTTAACATAATGATAAAGAAGTGAACAAAGCTTAACATAATGATAATGATGATGATGATGATGATGATGATGATGATGATGATAATAATAATAATAATAATAAGAATACAGTGCAGGTATTCTTTTAGCATTCTAGCTGCTTCTTTTCTTGGCCTAAAAAATAAGCCAAGAATATTCTCTATAGAGCAAAATGAAGCTAAAGTTTTAACCACTTGACATCATCGCCACCGTTAGCATTGGAGGTTCGGTGGCCACCACGAGCTCGGTGGAAAGGCCATGAAGGAAGAAAGGAAATGTGGAAGGAAGAAGCAAGGAGATAGAAGATAGACGGAAAATATATATATATATATATATTATTTTTGCCCAACTTTTGGAGCTTTAACAACATGCAAAAAAGCTAGAACAAGGCATATGAAGAGTGGAATGAAAACTAGACCATGAGGTGAATCCAACGACATGAGGCGAAACGAAGTTACGATGAGGGAGATATGAGTTTAAATCTGAAAATTTTTCCTAAATTTTCGTTAGTTCAATTAGACGGAGATGGACGGGAGGCTAAATTGTGACACAGAAGTAACATCAAGATTTTAATTATTACAATTGAAACCCTGGGGTTTAAATTGATAAACACACGAAATCCTGGATTTTTTATTTGAAAAAATAATGATCTCATATCTTTTACATTGAAATGCTTATTTTTCTTTGTTTATCATCGTGATTTCACACTATTTACATTTGTTTCACTTGATTTGGCCTTATACTAAAAAAGAGGCAATATAATTATACTAAAATTATTGGGCTACTTCTCCATACTCCAGGAAAGGTTACTGTGAGGACATAATTTTTTAATGACAACACGTGGCCGAGGTGTCACCGAAGTGCCAGCCGAGGTGCCACGTGTCCTGGTCATGGAGCCGAGATGATCTTGGCTAGGCAGAGATTATCTGCGAAGAAATCGAAATTCGGGATAAGCGGATAAGGAACAAGAGTCCTAGAATGAGGAAGGACTTCAGTTTGGGTAAAGATAAGACTCTTAGAGAGTTTATCCTAATCCTACTGGGAGTCCAAGATTAGCAGTAATCTTAAGTCCATTAAACCTAGGCTTCTATTGGGACTAGGATTATGTTGGCTATAAAAGGGAGGCACCCCCATGGGTCTAAGGTATGTTTTTTATGCTTTGTCTAGTGAGTTAAGCACTGTTGATTATCTTTAAGAGATATATTGACTTGATTGTCGAAGTGCCCCCGGGTGGACGAACCACCGCCGGAATCTTCTTTTTCTGTTACAAGTCAGATAGGTGCCATCTATTCTGTCAGTGCTCTCCAGTGGAATACTAAGTTGGTAGTGTGGTCAGAAATTCATTCCCACAATTTGGTGTCATCTGTAGGAAAGAAAGAAGAATAGATGGCCAACAACGGACAGAAAGAGAAGATTGGGGACGACACTCCTAATGGGAGTGGGAAACCTGTAGACCTTGACGTCGAAGAAGACAACTACAACAAAGAGATTCACGATAAGAATCATGAAGGAAAGGACGTCGGCCAAGAGAGCGATGTACCAAAGAAAACGGATCGGAGCGGGTATTACAACGAGGACGACCTCCAGGTATGGAAAGAAAGATGCCTACGGAGAGACGATGAGATAAAGGCCATGGTGAACAAATTGGCGGACCTACAAACAGTGGTCAATTTCATGATGTAGAATAACGTCATGTAGCCACCGTTCCCACTACAAGATATGCCGATTCCAGCGGCAAAAGAGGATGCTCGAAAAGAGGGACAGAAAACAGTCCATACAGTCCCACAGCACACCAGGACCGAAAAACACTGTCACCAGCCTTCAGGGGAGGTTGGGCGAGGAAAGTCAAGAAGGAAAGAATCGAGGAGGACACATCGCACCAAGGAAGCCAACCCCAAAGAACATCGGCATGTTCACGGGCAAGAGTTGTGCTTCGACGCAACCAATGAAGGGAAGTCTAAAAGGACCCATAATGAAACTGGGAGTAGTGCACCGAAAAGGCTGAAGTCAAGAGATAGCCAAGTTCCTAGACGGACCAAAGAGGATCTGGGGGATCACCTACAGAAGAAGCAACAAGATGCCGAGGTAACCTCCCTGGTCAAGCCGAGAATGCCATTCTCAGTAGAATTGGACAAATTCGAAGCCCCGAAGAGGTTTAGCTTGCCGAGATTCCAGATCTACGATGGTAAGTCGGACCCCAACTTTCATATCGGCTTGTACCTGAACTCGATGGCGTTGTACACCGGGAACGAGCCGTTGCTCTGCAAGGTGTTTCCTTCATCCTTCAGAGAAATTGCATTGGACTGGTTTCACAAGTTGCCGAAAGGAACTGTGAAAACCTAAGAAGGCCTGGCCGAGATGTTTGTGGCTAGGTTCGTGACAAACAAGCTACAACCATTGAGGGTAGACGCGCTAATGGCCCTGAAGATCGGCGAGGATGAAAGCCTTAGGGCCTATGCCAAAAGGTATTATGAGATATTCAATCGAATACTAGGATGCAACCAAGAGGTGGTGTTCGTGTCGTTTAAAAACGGCTTGAAGGATGACTGCCTACTTCGAAAATCACTAGCAAAGACATTGCCGAAAAGCATGGAGGAACTAATGGCTAGAATAAAAAAGTATGCCAGAGCCGAGGAGGACGTGCCGGGGACAAAGGCGTCCAAACAAGAGAAGAGAAATGGTTCGTTGAAGCGAAGCCGAGATAACACTGGATACGAGAAGATAAGAGCTCAGTCCAAGTGAGCAGATCCCGAATTCCAGATCTCGGATCCCAGATCCCAGAAGACAAGATCTTGGCCTAGATGATTAAATCCGAGAAGAGAAGAGCTTGGCCTAAGTTAAAGAATTTTTATATAAGGTCCACAAAAAAGTATGTGGAAGCCATGCAGGGGGCAGATCTCTTGCCCATAGAGCAATATCGTAGGGATTCTTTTGGCCTTACATGCAAAAGAAAGCTGAAGCCTATGTAAAAAAGCATGAAAAAGCTTTGAAATCCACCTGCAACGTGCAATAGAACAGCAATTCGGCTGAGGGCATATCAGTAACAACTTGCTATGGCTTACAACAAAAAGGTCAGCCCAAGAGAGTTCAAAGTTAGGGACTTCAGCTTGAGAAAGGTTGCCGGCAATGGGGCATAACAGCTGAAGCAATAATAAAATGCTAGTTTGATTTTTGAAATCTGTGCGATAGGACCGACCAGTCCTATGACGATGTTTCTGATTGAAACATAACGAATAACTTAGACTTATTATATGGCTGAGTAGAAACTTTACTTGTGTATAATAAAATTGAACTAAGTTGGGTTGACTTGGACTTGTCATATCGGCAAAATCAGACACAGATTGGAGCTAAGTGCCTTAGTAAAGAGACCAAGGTTAATAACCTCGGCCAGTCTTTGTTCGAATCTTATATCGGTGACGAGGTCAAAGCCACGTGCCTAATGAGAACCCAAGTGGAACTTAAGTTCACATTAGGGGGCAAAGGGCTAAAGAATGATGCTTGGGAGTTAAAATTTCACAAGCTAAGATTGGTTTAGACACTTGTTGAAATTTAAGTTTACAAGTTGAAGTTAAATCGAGGTCATGTTTAACACTTGTTGAAATTGAAATTTACAAGTTGAAGTTAAACCGAGGTCATGTTTAACACTTGTTGAAATTTAAATTTATAAGTTGAAGTTAAACCGAGGATGTGTTTAACACTTGTTGAAATTTAAATTTACAAGTTGAAGTTAAACCGAGGATATGTTTAACACTTGTTGAAATTTAAATTTACAAGTTGAAGTTAAACTGAGGTCATGTTTAACATTTGTTGAAATGTTAAAAAAAAATTTACAAGTTGAAGTTAAATTGAGGTCATGTTTAACGCTTGTTGAAATTGAAATTTACAAGTTGAAGTTAAACCGAGGTCATGTTTAACACTTGTTGAAATTGAAATTTACAAGTTGAAGTTAAACCGAAGATGTGTTTAATACTTGTTGAAATTGAAATTTACAAGTTGAAGTTAAACTGAGGTCATGTTTAACACTTGTTGAAATTGAAATTTACAAGTTAAAGTTAAACCGAGGTCATGTTTAACACTTGTTGAAATTTAAATTTACAAGTTGAAGTTAAACCGAGGTTATGTTTAACATTTGTTGAAATTTAAATTTACAAGTTGAAATTAAACCGATGATGTGTTTAACACTTGTTGAAATTTTAAGAAAAAGTTACAAGTTGAAGTTAAACCGAAGATGTATTTAACACTTGTTGAAATTTTAAGAAAAATTTACAAGTTGAAGTTAAATCGAGGTCATGTTTAACGCTTGTTGAAATTTAAATTTACAAGTTGAAGTTAAACCGCGATTGGTTTAACACTTGTTGAAATTTAAGTTTATAAGTTAAAGTTAACCAAGGTTATATTGAAAGAAATATCTACATACTTGCCGAGATTACCATGTTGCCAAGACTTGGAAGAAATTTGAAGACAGAAGTCTTGCTAAGAATGAAGTATCGAGTTGTAAATAACACTTGTGGAAATATTGTAAAAAATATTTTCAAGTGTTAAGTCAAGACTGAGATAAACCGATTAGTGGGTACAACCGAGGTGTTACACCCCGAAGAGATTGCACAGTTAAGGTGTATTTTGAAGACATGCAAATTAGTTTAAGTATAGAATCATACAAGAGTAAAAAGAATACACATATAACCACGTTGAAAGAAGAGATTAAAGAAAGCATTTAGAAAAGGAAAGAAGGCACTTCGGCCTAACATTGAAGAATGATTGTTTAGATTACAAAAAGGCCAGTGTGAAGTACGCCGGTGTCAGACGGTGGTAATAAGCAAAGAAGTGCAATGAAAGCCTCACCGGAGGGAGAGAGTGAAACTGGTTGCAAAAAGCTTTGCAAAAGCAGCAATGGAGGATTTGAGAGAGAAAGTTTGAACAAGAAACAAAGATGTAGAAGTGAAAAGACGGAGAGAGAATTGATTTTGACCAAAAGCATGAAATGGCAGCAAAATGGCAATTATGGTGCCTTGGACGACGTGCTTGTCAAACGGCGCATGCAAAAGTGATGCGACCTGATGGCGTGTATCAGGTACGGTCTAGTAGGGGAAAGACGCGTGGTAAAAACGGTTGAAATATTGTGCGTGCCAGCTCATACGTGTGCTAGAACTCTTGGAGTTCTTGATTCAATGAAGCAAATACCTCAGTTAGGAGGATGGTTTTGGCTGAGAAACTTGAACGAACTTGGTCGTTGGTTCTAAAGCATTGATGAAAGCAGACTATAGGTCTTTGTCATATTGAGCCGATGAGTTCTGACTTCGACAATAGATGATGAAGCAAGCTTAGTCGACGTGATAAATGGAAGAAATGATATAGGTTCCATTACCTCAGGATGCCGAGGTAATAGAACCTAGGGGGTAGTTGTGGGGACATAATTTTTGAATGACAACACGTGGCTGAGATGTCACCGAAGTGCCAGCCGAGGTGCCACGTGTCCTGGTCATGGAGCCGAGATGATCTTGGCTAGGCCGAGGTTATCTGCGAAGAAACCGGAATCTGGGATAAGCGGATAAGGGACAAGAGTTCTAGAATAAGGAAGGACTTCAGTTTGGGTAAAGATAAAACTCTTAGAGAGTTTATCCTAATCCTACTGGGAGTCCAAGATTAGTAGTAATCCTAAGTCCATTAGAGCTAAGCTTCTATTGAGACTAGGATTATGTTGGCTATAAAATGGAGGCACCCCCATGGGCCTAAGGTATGTCTTTTATGCTTTGTCTAGTGAGTTAAGCACTATTGATTATCTTTGAGAGATATACTGACTTGATCGTCGGAGTGTCCCCGAGTGGACGAACCACTGCCGGAATCTTCTCTTTCTGTTACAGGTCAGACAGGTGCCATCTATTCTGCCAGTGCTCTCCAGCAGAATATTAAGTTGGCAGTGTAGTCAGAAATTCACTCTCACAGTTACCCTTATATAAATGTGCCTATATTTTATTATTATTGTGTTATATAATACAATACTCTTCTTATTTGTTAAGGTTTACGGTTATAGTTTTTAATTTATGCCCATATAAATTTCAAAAATAAAGTTAGTTAGTGCATATTTTTTAGGGTAAACTTCATTTTACTTCCTATGATTTGAGTTGTGTGCGGTTTATCTCCTGAGCATTTTGAAATGACCATATAACCCTCTTGTGAATTGTGCACTGAAGCGCACTATTAGGCCTCTTAACGATTCAATGAAAAAGATTAAAATACCCTTATATCTTCATTATTTATTTGGAACACAAAGTGCACTTTAATCCTTTGTACTTTATTCCATGTACGAATCCACTTGTTTTCTTCTTTTGCGCTGCTTGCTCTTTCATTCACGAGGAGTTAGATGAGAAGAAACTCTCATATACAGTTCTGTAATAGCGACAAAATTTAGAAAAAAAACAATCAACTATAATAACCACCCAAAAGAACCATATTTTGTAAACAACAGAAGGAGAATGAAAAGAATATCTTATATATATCAAGGTAATCATATTTGTTTTAGTAAACATGCTCTTCAATCACTTGAACCTGCTTGGATCACATCAAACAAATAGAACCAAGGCGGCAAACAAAGACATGACATGCTCGTTAAGATGGGAAATTATGGTAACATATGTTTCCAGACAAACCAGTTACAATAACACCCATAGATTACAAAAACACATGGGTTTGGGGAAAGGATCCAAGATATCATTGACAATACACCACAATAGAGTATGGTTTGAACGAAGTCACCCGTATAGCTTTAATAACAGTGGTGTTCTCACTTAAAATCACCTTATGGTTGCCATGTAACAGCTGCACTTATAGCCAATGCCTCAGTCTTGAGCCTCAAAATTTCCTGAATTAATTCATGTAGCTCTCGCCCCATTTGTATATAAAAACGGAATATTAATGTTATGCACACACAAGAAAAAAATATATATCATAGAAAAATCAATGTGTGACCCAAATTCATCATGGTTGTCGGATTATAGTAAATTTGTACATCACAAACATAGCTTCTATTGAATATCGAAACAAGAGAACAACAGAGGCTAATTGAAATGACTAGAATTCAACCCAATTACCCATAGAATACTACAAGAGTAAAGCACACATCTTCAAACAATTGACACGACAAAGCAATTCAGTTACTTTCCCACAATTAGTTTAGCCCTTCATTAATCTGAAATTGGTCTCCCAAACCAAAATGAGCCATCAACAACCAAACCAGAGTGATGAGCTGCCCACCTTTACTAAGCTGAGCGTCATGAGCATTCGCTCTGCAATGCCTGAATTAATTCATGTAGCTCTCGCCTCAGGCCACCATTGTTGGTTGTTTTCTGAGGTTGGCAGCCACCTCAGACCATCATTGCTAGCTACTGTCGGAGGCTAGCAACCACCTCGAACTACCGCCAACCACTTATTGTCGGAAATTTCTTCTGGTCAGCTCTCTCACTTGGTTACAAAACAAATTCTTAAAATACGTATGTACCAAATATGTTTTTTTATTTTTGTTCTCATAAAAAAAAAATATATATATATATTGATAAACTACAAACATTACCAAACAACATGTTAAAAATTAAAATTGGTATGGAAAAAAGACAGGTTATGTCTAGCCTGCTCCTAATACTCTATTTGATTGATTGAAATGAGATAGAATGGAAATTGCTTAGGCTTTTCTATGGAATGAGTATTATCTTAAAAATACATTTGTCATTATTTTTCTAGTTTAACCAAATATAAAAATTAACATTTTGATATTAAAAAAAAAAAAATCAATATTATCACTTGTTGAGATACATCTTGATGAAGAGAGTGGATACAAAATAAAATGTGGAACGCACCCATGGGACTTCTTTTTATTCTTTAAGTGCATCTCATATCCTTCAATTTTCAAATTTATTCTCTGGTTGAGGAAAATATGCCAAATATGAGAAAGTGGAAACATGGTTATAAATTGCCATGTACAACCATAAAAGGCAAAGAAGATTACAGAGAAAATATACCAAATCAAATATGTCAACATTATTATGAAAGCCTTATTTTCCAGTAAATTGATTTGCTCATTTCAGTTCACAGTTGAACCTGCTTGGATCACATCAAACAAATAGAACCAAGGCAGCAAACAATGACATGACATGCCCGTTAAGGCGGGAAATTATGGTAACATATGTTTCCAGACAAACCAGGTACAATAACACCCACAGATTACAAAAACACGTATGGGTTCGGGAAAGGATCCAAGATATCATTGACAATATACCACGATAGAGTATGGTACGATCGAATTCACCTGTACAGCTGCAATAACAGTGGTGTTCTCACTTTAAATAACCTTATGGTTGCTATGTAACAGCTGCACTTATAGCCAATGCCTCAGTCTTCAGCCTTGAAACTGCCTGAATTAATTCGTGTAGCTCTCGCCCCATTTGTATATAAAAATGGAATATTAATGTTATGCACACACAAGGAAAAAAAAAAAAAAAATCACAGAAAAATCAATATGCGACCCAAATTCAACACAGTTGTCAGATTATAGTAAATTGATACATCACAAACATAGCTTCTATTGAATATCGAAACAAGAGAACAACAGAGGCTAGAACAAGTTCCCCAAACACATGGTAAAAAGCATCTCCACTGAAAGTGACTAGAATTCAACCAAAGTACCCATAGAATACTACAAAAGTAAAGCACACATCTTCGAACAATTGACACAACAAAGCAATTCAGTTACTTCCCCACAATTAGTTTAGCCCTCGCATGCCCTTCATTAATCTGAAATTGGTCTCCCAAACCAAAATGAGCCATCAACAACCAAACCAGAGTGATGAGCTGCCCACCTTTACTAAGCTGAGCAGCTTGACTATTCGCTCTGCAATGACTCGCAGCATAAGACAGCAATTCAACCCACACTCTGCTCAGTATCTTCCATTTGTCCTTGTCTTTGTCTTTCTCTGTTAAATTCTGCAACTCTTTAGCCAGTAAGCACGCATCAAACAACACAGATTTACTTCTATCTCCCTTAACAGTAACGGGTTTAACTTCAGTATTAACAGCAAGGATACTTTTACAGGCTCGAACCTGTTCCTTATCGAGTTCTTTCTTGCCCGGTACTTCTTTCTCTTTGCAACAACATTTCTTAAAGCAGCCAAGAATGTTTGGGCACGAACAAGATTGTCCTTTGGGGGTCAATCCTGAATCAGCAGAATCATTTTGGACAGCTTGTCCCGTTTGTGATTTTGCGCAGCAGAAGCACTTGTTAAGGCAGCCGATTTTCAGGCAAGATCGATTATCATCCTTTCCTACTTTTCTTCCTTTAAAGAATTTCTTAGCCTCGGCACATGTATCTCTGAATCTAATTTGCCCAATACCCGCCACTGCAGACATTAACGTAGGCTCCATAATCAGAAGATACAACATGTAATCCGATAGAACCTTAGCAATGACGCGAAATTTCTGGTTCTGCTCATTGCCTTTATCGGTATTATAACAGAGCTCGGTAGCAACGTGCCACAGTATAAGGCTTTCGTCATAGTCGGTCTGAATACTATAAGGGAGTAAAGTAGTACAACCTTCAATCCCAAGAACCCAATCGCCTTTTGCCAAACAAATCTCCTTGGCAGTTTCTAAATCATCAGCCATCCTGGATTTCATCTTAAGCTCTTCGAAAATGAAATCTCTTAACTCCTTGGTGAATTGCACTTTTGTCACATATTTCCACCCATCAAAAATGTTGGTAAGACCCACAAGCCCAATTAATCTCTCCGCGTTTTTAGGACGTGGATAAATACAATAATTTATCAAATTGTATTGAGAGAGACGTTGGGACCACCTCCGGCGCAGCACCGGAGGAACCAACCGCAAACGAAGGGGGTGTGGCTTTGGTAAGTCCTCAATCCACCTTGTCCTATCAACACAAAGAATTTTCCTTAAAAGAAGAGTGAACCAGGATGGACTTTCAGACTTGGTGAGTGCAATAGCAGTCCAATAAGATAAAACAACCATGAAAAAAGCAATCACATCAAGAGCAATTCCACCACCGAGCAAAGCATAAGTGATTCTTATATCAACCTTTTTAAGATCCTTCTTGTCCGTCAAAGAGAAAAGCACAGATGACACAACAACACAGCTAATTGAAAGAAATCTAAGACAATACCCAAGTTTACCTTGAATCACCACAATTTTAGTGTAGAGAATTTCATAGAAGAAATTGAGTTCAACTTCAACCACTTTAAACCCATCTTTCGGAGTTCTTTTGAGAAAGAAATCTCGGCTCTGATTCCTCTCCCTGAAGCTGAAAATCAGATCTGCAATAAGACCTTTGAAAGTAAGAAAAAACCCATGAGCGTGCTTGATGACTTCAAGATCATCCAAGTCTTTAACGTCCGCTTCATCGACTGTTTTGATCACCCTTTGAGGCTCCGGAATCATCTCTATCTTCGTGGGAAGCTTGGATTCTTTCTTCGAGAAATACTCATCCATCAATTTAGCATAATTGGGGCCAGGATCGGGCTCCGTAAGCAAAGATTCACGAAATCTCCGAGTGCTAGCGAGGTACAGAGACCGAGTTCGCTCGGTGTATTTAATGAGTCCAGCCAAAAACATGAGGATAGTGGGGACCCATAGAGCGTTTTTGGTAAGAGTGAGGACGAAGACATAAGCAGCGGTGCCGGACTGGAAAACGAGCTGGAGGAGGTGACGGAGCCAGAGCTCGTTGTCTTCGAGGGCGAAGGCGGTGATGGTGTCGGGGCCGCCGAGGTGGACGAGGAGAAATGGAGCCCAGAATGCGAGGAGATCTGATATGGGGTTGTTTTGGTCTTTGGATTTGGTGTACTGGCTCTTGGAGATGAGTCCGACTGCGAAGTTGGCGGCTGCGTCGGCAAGTAGGTAGGCGAGCCAGAGGGGCATAACGACGAACGGGTTGGAGGTGCGTTTGCGGAGGGGGGCGGAGAGGATGAGGAAGGCTTGGAGAGAGAGACTGGCGAGGATGAACAATTGGATGTCCCATTTTTCCCAGAGATCTTTCAAGTCGTTGATGAATCCTTGGAATATCATGATAGACGATCTGATTTTGGGTTTGAGTTTGAGTTTGAGTTTGATTGTGGGTGGAGAGATGGTAGAGATCAGGAGGAGGAGGGGTTAGAGAGAGAGTGTGGAGTGAAGTGGAAAGAGATCTGGAGTGAGGAGTAGTGAGGCAATGGTGTTGGGGAAGTAAACGTATGATTCCATTTCTGGCTTTTTAGTTAATTTTGATATGGATGATCGGTTTTTTTGAGTAGGCTCCTACACCCTGCATTTCTCTCTCACCTGACAACTTGTTGATATTGGCTGGAGTGATATGCTATAGCCTACAGATTAGCAGATTAGAGCATCTCCAATAAGTTAGTTAAGTCATTGGTAGTCTCATCCATTAGTTGACTTGCTCAGTCAATGAAGGATGTGTAATTTACTCCAATGATATACGCGTTGTTAATTTGTTTGGAAATTGCAGCCAGCCACGCATCTAGCAAAGAAAGAGATGGGAGAGGAGAAAGGGAAAAAGAAAAAGGAGAGAGAGAGAGCACTTGTGACCCAATCAGGATCCTCTATAGTAGATTTCCTGAAGTGATCCCTGGAGTGAGTGATCCAACGGCTCAAATCATTTTTGTTATTGGTAAGATATATTATCTTACCGGTAAGATAATAACAAAAACGATTTGAGCCGTTGGATCACTCACTCCAGGGATCACTCCAGGGAATCCCACTCTAGAGGATCCTGGTTGCTTGTGACCAGTAAGGATGTAAATTTGGGTCGACTTATGTCCGGTTTTGTGGGTTCTTATTAAAATTTGGATTGAACCGGTTTATTGATTAGAAAATTAAGTTTATGAAGTATTCGGCTCGTAGGTCAAGTTTGGCATTTATTAAATAATATAAAAAGTTAAAAAGTCACTATCTTATTTAAGTCACATCATCTTATTTAAATCACATTATCTCTCTAACACATCACATCAAACCCAATCCAAATCCAACCCATATAAGCCAATAAGTCAAAAAGTACACTTTTTTAGAACATCTCAAACCAACCCTTAGTTGGGTCGGGCCGGTGGGCCGAGCCTCAGCCTGAGCCTGAGCTTGGGCGGGCCTGAATATTTTTTATTTTTTGTACTTAAATTTTATTATTTTTTATTAAAAGAAAACATAAAACCTTGGAAAGGTTAGGTCTTGAGTAGAGTGCCTCTATTTACACACTACTTTTCATCTTAAGGCACACTATTAATTAGTTTATTTTTTATTAACACATTAACTTAATGTAAAATGATCAAAAATGACGAAGGGTTATGATACACACCTTACGTAAAATTACAAAAAATGACAATAATAAATACAATACACGCCTCTCTTTTGAAACGTTACTTATATATCTTTCCTCTCAAGTACCTAAAAATCCTGAAACAAAAATCAAAAACCCTTAAAAAAAAAACCAAAATATACGTATTATTGAAGATTTTGATTGGACTGAATGATGGATGCATCTAACAATATTAGTTTGGAACAATGGAAAAAGGAAAATGTTGTTTTTCATTTTTTTTTTGGTTTTCATGTACTTGCTGAGTAATAAACCGTTTGTATTCGTTCGAATACCCAGATTTGAACAATGTATTCATGTTCGACTATCTACAATCGAACAAGTTCTAATTGTTCGATTTTCTAGTGTCGAGCATAGTCTATATGTTCGGTTAATAAGTTCTAAACTTACAGCATTTATTCAGTTTTTAACAGTCGAACTTTTGAATTTAGCTCGACTCTATATTTTCGAACACTTACAATAATATTTTTTTTTGGTTTTTCTAGAACTGTGCATCCATGGAATGCAATAATGTTGGATCTAAGTGTCTTGTTGACTACACAAGTCAATTGGTTCTTAAACCTCTGGGATGACAATGAAACAAAGAATGGAGGGAGACGTTGTGTGTGTTTTTGAAGTGGAGGTGTAGAATATGGAAGATTGAAGATTGTGGATGCACGTGTGAGTAAATCAGCGTATAGATGGAAGATTGTGGATGTGGTGTGTGAGTAAGGGTAAAGATGAAAGATTGTAATATATATTGAGTAAATTTTTTATTTATCAAATTATTAAAAATGTACCTTAAGTAGTGATGTGTCTTAAGATGAAAGGTAATGTATAAATAGCGTGTGGATCCTCTAGAGTTTCTTCTCTAGAGTGATCTCCTAGAGTGATCCATCGAAGGGTTGAGATTCTTTCTCACCAAAATGATGTCGTTTTAGTGTGAAATTTGAAAAAAAAAAAAAATCAAATTTCGAAACAGAGAGAAGGGCTGAGAGAAGAGAAGAGAGAAAGAGAGAGAAGGGCTGAGAGAAGGAGAGAAGAGGAGGACGTCGCCAGCATGGCTTCGCCGCTGCCGCGGAAATCTGGAAGACTGCCGCCACTCCAACACACCACAGATCTGTCGACGAGCTAAACTTTAGTCGCACCGTCGTCTTTGATCTCCTTCGCCGATCTCCATGTTTGCCGATCTCCGTTGTCTTTGATTCTGTCTTGAAGAAACTAAATGATGCTTGTGTTGATTTAATCTTTTTTTTATTTATTTATTTAGATCTCATAGATCAAAATTCATTTTCATTTGATTCAATCTGTAAATATACATATATGCATATAGAGATACATATTCGTATAGGTTTGTGTTGATTGTGCAGAGAATGCAAGAGCACTTGGAGAAGTTGAAGGATGCATGTGTTAATTTAATCTTCTTTTTTATTTAGATCTCACATATCAAAATTCATTTTCATTTGATTCAAAATTTAATAAAAAAAAGAAAAATGTTTTGTGGCCCTAAAAACAATGGCCCTAACGGCCCTAATTTCCTTTTTGGGTAAGTTTGTTTTTTTTTTTTACTTTATATGGAAATTAGGGCCATTAGGGCCACTAATTTTCGAGCTACCAACTAAAGCCGTAAAAAAAAATCAAAACAGAAGTGGGTTTGTCTCCTCATTTCATACACAAACCTCCTGGTGAATCTAACTGTTTGGGGGAAGAAAAAGAAGAAAAAACAAAGACAAACGTCTGGCTTCTTGTTGTTGTTGTTTTTTTGTATTTTTTTTTTAAAATCAAAATGACGTCGTGTTTTATCCCTTAATATCAACCATTGAATTTAACTGTAGAGAGATCACTCTAAGAAAGAAACTCTATAAGATCCTCATGCGTATAAATAAACGCTCCCCTTAAGTGGATCTTAAATAGACCAATAGCTTCGAGAGAGTGTGGCGTGTTGTGAAAAGAGATATGGAGGAGTGAGTAGTGAGGAAAGTGATGTTGGGGAAGTATAATATGATTCCATTTCTGGCTTTTTATTTAATTTAGATATGAATGATCATGTTATTGGTTCTGAGTAGTCTAACAAAGTGTGTTTGGATTGGATTTATGGTCAACTGGGCTTTGAATGATGATGAATTGGGTAGCCGCCACGAATCCTCATTTCTAGCTTTGCTCCTCACCAACCAGCGTCCGGTGGGGACGGCCCCGTTAATTTTTCACAGAAAAACGCGTATCACCCTCTGGCAACGGGCAGCAATACTAGGTATCATGAAAAACTTTTTATGAAAATAGTCATGAAAGTTTTGTGACCCTTGGATTACACTTAGAATAAAGCACTACACACTAATCAAGGTAATCCAAAGATCATAAATTTTTCATGATCATTTTCATGACAAAATTTTCATGATCCCTAACTTTTCCCGGCAACGGGTGATACTCCCCGTGGAAAATTATTAGACAGTTCCAATGAATATATTCAAAGAGTTACATGGTATGTGGAGTTTTTTTTTTTTTTTTTTTTTTTTTTTTTTTTTTTTTTTTTAAGTTAAAAATTGATAATTAAAATATAAAAATTAAAAATATTTATTCATCAATTTTTAAATATTTATTCATCAATTTTTAAATAATTAATTTTTTAACTTATTTAAGTAGAGATTATACAAAATAGTCTAATATTAAGTCCCAAATTAAAATAAATTATAGAAAAATAGCCTTATTCTCTATAAATATTAAGAATTTATCAATTTGTTAAACAGTTTTGTCACAATGACATTTTGAATAAAATCACACATTGATATTGTCAATAAATTTTGTGGTAAATTATAAAGAGTAAAATTCATTTTATCCTTTTTATAGTTTGAAGTTGAATCACTTTATTATTATGGTTCAAAAATAGTTAAAATGTCTCTATATAATTTTGGACGACAATGTCATCGTTAATACCAATAACTATAGATATGAATAATACTCACAAATCTTATATTTTGTTTTTTTAGTTTTTTTTCTCCTCTCTCATACACATAATTTATAATGTCTAATATCAAGTCAATTAAATCACAATTAATTATAGGTTCTTAAATATTTACTGCAATTCTTAATTTTTTATTATAATTTTAATTCAATTATATTTTAGATCTCAATTAATTCAAAATATTTAATTATTTATTGTAATTCCTAACTTTTTAATCTAATGTTAATTGAGAAAATTGGTGAAAAAAATATCCCAAAGGAGGTATAAGCCATTAGATTCAAGGTAAAATCTTATTAAGTTAATTAAATCACAATTAATTATAAGTTCTTAATTATTTATTGTAATTCTTAAATTTTTATTCTAATTTTAATTTAATTATATTTTAAATCACAATTAATTCAAAATATTTAATTATTTGTCATTCTTAACTTTTTAATCTAATTTTAATTGAGAAAATTCGCGAAAAATTCATTCTAAAGGAGGTATAAACCATTAGATCAAAAGTAAAATCTTATTCGATGATAAGAACATATTGGAAAAAGTCACCAAAAAAGTCTTTAGGAAATTGGTCGAAAAAGTCGTTGTTGGCGGTGACCGATTGCTAGCAGTAGCAGGTAGTTGATGGTAAGGTAGAGAAATATGTGATATTCAACAGATAAGGTGTTGAATGAATGACGCGTGTCACATTTCGATAGATAGTGAATTTAGTGAATTCAACAGATAGGCATATATATTGAATTCAATAAACAGTTCTTCTTTTGGAGAAGTTGTGTTCTTTTGGCCCAAAGAGATTTGAGCTTGGACCTAATGGCCCAAAAGATTTAGAAATGGACTTATGGCCTGAAGCCCTATTTGAATTTAATTATATTTCAAACTAAACCAAACCAAGTCTTAAGTCTCATCAAATGAGGTCGGCTGCATGAATCCTTCTTTTCCACTCGACTCTATCCAAGGCCATTTCGTTAGTCAAATTAAAAAGATTAATATCTCTATTTATTACACTAATCCACGTCAATCTAGGTCTACCCATTTTCCTACCATTACCATCTACTTATTCCTAACTCTGTCTTTTCTAGTCTTGTCACATATCCACTTTAGCATCCTTATCTTAGCAACACTTATATTATCTGCATGTTGTTTTTTAGTTGCCCAACATTTTGTCCCATACAATATCATTGGTCTAATAGCCATTATATAGAACTTCCATTTTAGTCTAACGGGTACTCGTTTATCGCACAGTACTCCAGATGCACTTCTTCACTTAAGCCACCCCGCCTTAATTCTGTGGACCACATCCATTCTAATCTCCCCAATCGTTGTGATAATCGATCCTAAATAATATTCACTCTTAGGTAGTTCTTGATTCTCAATCTTCACTTCTCCTCTGTTTCTATTGTGACTGTTAGTAAAATTACACTCTATATACTTTGTCTTAGTTTTGCTTATCCTAAATCCTTTAGATTCAAGTGTTTTTCCCAAAATCTCCAATTTAGTGTCAACTCCTTCTCTAGTCTCATCCACTAACACAATATCATCTGCAAAAAGTATACACTATGACACATCATCCTGAATATTGCGCATCAACTCATCCAAAACTAAAGCGAAAATATAAAGACTTAAGGTTGATCATTGGTGTAACCCTACAATAATTGGAAATTCACTCATCTCCCCAACAGGCGATCTAATAGTGGTCACTACATTTTATACATATTCCTAATTGCATCAATGTAACCTTTTGTTACCTATTTCTTCTCTAACACCCACCAGATTATGAATGTCTTTTTTCTTTTCTCTATACTTTTATATTACTGATAGATCGCTTCCATTGTTGACTTACCAAGCATAAACCTAAATTGATTCTTTGACACCTCTATTTTATCTCGCAATCGACGTTCCATCACCCTCTCCCACACTTTTATTGTGTGACATATTAACTTAATTCCTTCATAGTTGTTGCAATTTTGGACATCTCCTTTATTCTTATATATTGGCACTAAAATACTCTTCCTTTACTCTTCTAGCATTTTCCTAGTCAACAAAATCTTACTAAATTAGTCAACCAAACAACCATCTTCTTACCCAAACATTTCTACGCTTCAGTAGGCATATCATTGGGTCCTAAAGCCTTATTCAATTTCATCTTCTTAAGTGCAAACTCCATTTCAAAGTCCTTAATCCTACAATAGAACCTATAGTCATGGTTTTCCTTATTACTGCCTATTTCCTCACCTTTTGACCTACCTCCATATTCCGAATTTAACAACTTCTCAAAATAGTTATTCTATCTCTCCTTAATTTCTTCATCCTTTACCAACACCTTAGAGTTCTTACCCTTGATGCATTTAACCTGATTAAAATCTTTTGTTTTCCTCTATCTTATCTTAACAAGTTTGTATATCCTCTTTTCTCATTCCTTACTATCTAGTCTAGTGTATAAGTCATCATAGGCTTTCAACTTACTTTCTCTCACTAATTTTTTGACCTCCTTATTGGCCAATTTGTAGCGCTTAAAGTTTTCCACAATTCTATCATTTTTTAAAGCTCTTTTTTTTTCCGTCTTATATTACCGCTTGGACCTCCTCCCTCCACCACCAAGTTTTCCTAAAGTTGGGTCTCTTTCTTTTCGACTCTCCAAGAACTTCCCTTGAGATTCTTCTCATACAATTGGCCATCAAGTTCCACATAGTATTAGCATCATCTTCCAAGTCCCAAGTATTTTCTTTATCCATTCTATTATTAAATATGTCTAGTTTATTCCCTTTTAGGTCCCACCATTTAGTCTTGAGACACTCACTATCTTTCCGAGCTTGGTATTACCTTTTAAAATATAAATCTAGTAGTAAAATTCTATGTTGAGACATCAAGCTCTCTCTAGGAATCACCTTATAGTCGCTATATTTTAGACAATTCCCTTTTTTTTACTAGAAAGTAATCTATTTGGCTCCTAATTGACCCACTCTTGAAGATTATCAAATGCTCATTTCTCTTCTTATACATAGTATTAGCCATCACTAGGTCAGAAGTTAATGCAAAATCTAAAATACTCTCTCTAGACTCATTTTTATTACCAAAACCATACCCACCATGCACCCTCTCATAACCTAGTTTATCTATTCCTACATGGCCATTGAAATCACCACATATATCTAGATTTTCTCCTACGAGTATTGCCAGTAATACCTCATCCATTTGGTCCCAAAAAACTCTTAGTTTGATCATTTAATCCTACTTGGGGGGTATATACACTAATAACGTTCACTATATTCTTTCCAATAACTAGTTTAACTAACATAATCCTATCACATTTCTTAATGACCGCAACTACATTTTTTACTAGACCCTTGGCAACTATTATTCCTACCCTATTCTTGTGTCTATCCTTGCCACTATAATATAGCTTAAAATCGGTATCCTCTATTTCCCGAGCTTTCTCACTCGTCCACTTAGTTTCTTGTATGCAAGCTACACTAACTCTTTTCCTAATCATGACATCTACCAATTCCATAGTCTTACCAGTTAAAGTTCTTAACCTATAACCTTGGACTAGCTTCTTTATTCGCACTCATCCAAAAAAATGGGGAAATCGTTGCCCATTTTTCACTGCACCCAGGAATCGATGCAACGCCCCTTGTTCACTTTTTGAAGCACCTGGAGGCAAGCGCAATGCGTTACTTAAGAGGAATGATCTAAAATTTAATCGATTCAAAGTATTAATCTTCATGTCGTAAAGGATGTGAGCGGTTTTTTTTTTTTTGTATTTTTATGTGTTGGCTGTGAGCTACCTAACATACAACTCTCTTCCTTTACCCAAGCTTGGGATCGGTGGAGTTGTTAAGCAATCCCGACGGAGTTGTATTTAAGATCACAATTGTTTTTAAATTCTTAATTATTTATTGCAATTTCTAACATGTCAATCTAATTTTAATTTAATAACATTTAGATCAATCTTGAATTATTATTCATCTTATATTTTTATTTAATTATATATTATATTTAAGATCAATCTTAATTATATTATATTTTAATTAATATACTAATGTAGTTTTAGGTTTGAAACAAAAAAAAGGGGATAAAATTGGTGTGTGTGATACACCTTCCCTTAGTTTGAATGAAAAAACTAATAGTGACACTTTAGTCCAAAATTACATGAGGGTAGTTTGACTATATTTGAACTACAGGGAATAAAGTGCTCCTGGTTCCAAATCACGAAAAATGAATTTAACCCTATTATAAATATACTCTTTAAAATTTGTTTAAAATATGAATTGTTCCTTATAATTTTGAAAATTACAAATATCCTCTTGTCAGAACTTTTTATTTAACAAAATTAACAAAAAAAATAAATTAACTACTCTTTTATACAATAATAAAACTATCAAAATTGTTAATTAAAATATATATCTGACATCATTAAAAATTGTTAATTGAATTAATGATTTATTAATAAAATGAGTTATTTATTATGTGATTAGAAATTTGAAAGGATGGGATGTAATTTGAAGGAATCATGTGGGACAATTCGTGTTTTATGTAAATATCAAAGATTGTATTTATAATTTATCTTAAATTTTGGGATGAAAATTTTGACTAGAGTATTATCAGTGATATTGTACATGAGCATATTTTTTATAGGGTAAATTACACCAACCTTTCCTGAAATTTAGAAAAAATACAATAAATCTTATAATTTTAAAAAGAGAAAGGGAAAATATAGGTGAAATGTGAATGAAATATAATTATATTTCTTTTACATTTCACACACTATTTTTTTTTTTTAATTTTTAAATCCCTACTCAAATTCATGAACTAAGCACAACATTAAGTTTTTAATTCACATAACAGTTACTCTATTTTTCATTAATAATTGGTTAATCATATGGATGAAAATATAATGTTATCATCTCTTTTATACTTAAATATATATATATATATATATAGATAGATATATGTATGTATGTAAATATTTTTTCTTTATATATCTTGTGTCTTTACACTATTTGTATTAGTTTCAGCTCCTTTAATTGGAGGATTGTTCTGAGAATTAGCTTTATGAAAAGATGTACAAAAAATAAACAGAAGTTTCAACTTTTTTGTAATGACTTTTGGATTTTTTGATGGAAATCAATATAATTATGCCAAAACTATAGAGTTACTCATATTTTCTCCAAATTCCAAGGGATCAATGTAATTTACCCTCTTTTATAAAAATTTTTATTACTTAATATAAACAAAATTAATAATGTTACAATGAACACGTTTGTGTACTAAAAATTGTTAATCATTTCATGTGTTCCTATTGTATCAAGAAAAATGCTGAAAACTTTTTAATGCATATAATGCATCTAATAACATGAACTGTTGCACGGTAATTGTTAATTTGATTGTAAATAAACCAATTTTATTGTAGGTAAATTTAGAAATAATATTTTAAGAATCTTTAACATTACTCTGAAATTTATTTGATGTGCTCTACCACTTTGTTCTAATATACTAATGACACATAACATGATAAGTAATTTTAGCCCTTAAATATAATTCTTATAAGGGTGATTTACAGGTAAGTCCCGTTTTAGCAAATAATGGTACATTAAGTCCTAGTTCAAAAACTTTTAACCAATAAGTCCCATAATCCGTTGAAATGATGAAACTACCCTTACCAAATCAAAACACAAAACAAAAATCGCAGATTCACGATTTCATTCACAGTTCATCCCGCCATTTCTCGCCCTCGCAGATTTCATTCTCACCTTTATCAATTTCGCCTCACATTTCGTCTTCCTTCATCAATCTCGTCTCAGATTTCACAAAAACAAACTAGATCATCAAACATTCAAACATCCAAACAATCAAAAATGGTGAAAATAAGTAAGATTCAAGTATCTTTCATTTTCAAAACTTTTGTTTTTCATTTCCATTTTAGCTAGAATGTTGAGTTCGAAACTTTCATTTTCGAACCCTTTTTTTTTTATTTCCATTTCAGCTTGAATGTTGAGTTCGAAACTTCTGTTTTTGTTTTTGTTTGTGAATCTAAGAACATTCATTGTAATGGCACAAAAATCATATTCTCATTCTTTCAGTTTAGGTTTAAATGTTGATTTTGGTGCGATTGCTGTGAATATTCTCAGATTCTCAGTAAATTTGAGTGAAAAACCCTAGTCAATCATGTTCCCTTGCTTTCTATTTAAGTTTCATTGTTGATTTTGGTGCGGTTGTTGTAAATATTCTCTAATTCTTAGTGAATTTGAGTGCAAAACACTAGTTAATCATGTTCTCTTGCTTTCTATTTAAGTTTCAATGTTGATTTTGGTGTGATTGCTGTGAATATTCTCAGATTCCTAGTGAATTTGAGTAAAAAAACCCTAATTAATCATGTTCTCTTGCTTTCTATTTAGGTTTCAATGATAATTTTGGTGCGATTGCTGTGAATATTCTCAGATTCTTAGTGAATTTGAATGAAAAATCCTAGTTAATCATGTTCTCTTACTTTCTATTTAGGTTTCATTGTTGATTTTGGTACGATTGCTGTGAATATTCTCTAATTCTTAGTGAATTTGAGTCAAAAACCCTAGTTAATCATGTTCTCTTGCTTTCTATTTAAGTTTCAATGTTGATTTTGGTGCCATTGCTGTGAATATTCTCAGATTCTTAGTGAATTTGAGTGAAAAATCCTAGTTAATCATGTTCCCTTGCTTTCTATTTAGGTTTCATTGTTGATTTTGGTGCAATTCTTGGTGTAAATATTCTCTAATTCTTAGTGAATTTGAGTGAAAAACCCTGGTTAATCATGTTCCCTTGCTTTCTATTTAGGTTTCATTGTTGATTTTGGTGCGATTGCTGTGAATATTCTCTAATTCTTAGTGAATTTGAGTGAAAAACTCTAGTTAATCATGTTCTCTTGCTTTTTAGTTAAGTTTCAATGTTGATTTTGGTGCGATTACTGTTAATATTCTTATATTCTTAGTGAATTTGAGTGAAAAACCCTAGTTAATCATGTTCTCTTACTTTCAATTTAGTTTTCAATGTTGATTTTAGTACCATTGTTGTTAATGTTTTCAGATTCATATTGAATTTGAGTGAAAAACCCTAATTAATCATCTTCTCTTACTTCCAATTTAGGATTCAATGTTGATTTGGTTACCATTGCTGTTAATGTTCTCAAATTCTTATTGAAATTAAGTGAAAAACCCTACTTAATCATATCCTATTTCTTTTAATTTAGGTTTCAATGTTGAGTGTGGTACCATTAATGTCAATGTTCTCATATTTTCAATCAATTTTAGTGAAAAACTTTAGTTAATCATATTCTATTGGTTTCAATTTAGCTTTCATTGTTGATTTTGGCACGATTCCTGTGAATGTTCTCAAATTCTTAGACAATTTGAGTAAAAACCCTTAGTGAATCATATTCTCTGGTTTCAATTTAGCTTTCAATGTTGATTTGGGTATGATTCCTGTGAATGTTCTCAGATTCTTAGACAATTTGAGTAAAAAACCTTAGTGAATCATATTCTCTTGGTTTGAATTTGGGTTTCAATATTGATTTTCGTACGATTGTTGTTAATGTTTTCAGATTCTTAGTCAATTTGAGTGAAAACCCGGACTTAATCCATATTCTTTTGATTTCAATTTAGGTTTTAATATTGAATTTGACATGATTGTTGTGAATTTTCTCAAGTTTTCAATCAATCTGACTGAAAACCCTAGTTAATCATGTTCTTTTGCTTCCAATCTAAGTTTCAATGTTGATTTTGCTACGATTGTTGTGAATGTTCTCATATTTTGAATCAATTTGAGTGAAAAACCCTACTTAATCATATCCTATTTCTTTAAATTTAAGTTTCAATGTTGAGTGTGGTACCATTACTGTCAATGTTCTTATATTTTCAATCAATTTCAGTGAAAAACCTTAGTTAATCATATTCTATTGGTTTCAATTTAGCTTTCATTGTTGATTTTAGTGCGATTGCTGTGAATGTTCTCAGATTCTTAGACAATTTGAGTAAAAAAACCTTAGTGAATCATATTCTCTTTGTTTCAATTTGGGTTTTAATCTGAATCATTTTGAATAAAAAACCTAGTTAATCATATCCTATTGCTTTCAATCTAGGTTTCAATGTTCAGTGTGGTACCATTGCTGTCAATGTTCTCATATTTTCAATCAATTTGAGTGAAAAACCTTAGTTAATCATATTCTCTTGGTTTCAATTTAGCTTTTATTGTTGATTTTGGCACGATTTCTATGAATGTTCTCAAATTCTTAGACAATTTGAGTAAAAAACCTTAGTGAATCATATTCTCTAGTTTCAATTTAGCTTTCAATGTTGATTTTTGTACGATTCCTGTGAATATTCTCAGATTCTTAGACAATTTGAGTAAAAAACCTTAGTGAATCATATCCTCTTGGTTTCAATTTGGGTTTCAATGTTGATTTTCGTACGATTGTTGTTAATGTTCTCAGATTCTTAGTCAATTTGAGTGAAAACCCGGACTTAATCATATTCTCTTGATTTCAATTTAGGTTTCAATATTGAGTTTGACATGATTGTTATGAATTTTCTCAAGTTTTCAATCAATTTGACTGAAACTTTAGTTAATCATGTTCTCTTGCTTCCAATTTAAGTTTTAATGTTGATTTTTGCTGTGATTACTATGAATGTTCCCATATTTTGAATCAATTTGAGTGAAAAACCCTAGTTAATAATCTTCTCTTGCTTTCAATTTAACTTTCAATGTTGATTTTGTTTTTATAGCCATGAATGTTATCAAATCTAGACTTCATAAGAATGACATTGGATTGATTCTTTTAGGGCACATTCTCAGTGTTTATATCTTGTCTATGTTGATTTTCCATACAGGAAAGCAACTCATGAAAATCCCAAGACTAAAAAGTAATGCAAAGAAAACAATAAGAAAGCATAAAAAATCAACTTTAACGTATAAAAAGCAAAAGGAAAAGCGTAGAGAATAGAGATTAACTTTCAGATCAAACATGGAGACAATAGTAAAGCTATTACAGCACATCAAACTCAGGAATGAGCATACTAATAGCTTGAAGAAAACCCCATTTTGGTTATTGTTTGCTGCAATGTTGCAAAACAAGCTGAATTATAAACAATGCAGAAAATATGATGACATTGCATTGAAAATAATTCAAACATACCAGCCAGGTAGCAGTGGTTCTTTCTAGTTAGGACCAGAAACTGTAAAGCTAACAACAGAAGACATCAAGTCCATCTTCGGTATATCTTGTGGAGATGAGTCGATACATCTTGGTTATAGAAATAAAAGTATATCATCATTTCTGACAAGAAGATCCATACAAACTGAAAGGCTATCGAGCACAACCATCATAGACTTGTTGCAAAAAGCATTGAAAGGCAAGAAGAAAGAAGACACTGAAGATTTGATAAGTGTAACAACCCTCGTACTAACTATCGATAAACTGCTGAATTAGCTCTTTGGTTCTTGTTATTAATGAGCGATAATGGTGATAATTGAACTAACGAAAATCTTGTTGGGTGATTGAAATCGAAACTGAAATTGAATAAGTTTATCTATTGAATTGCATATTGCATCTGTTTGATTGAATGACTATCTGTTTGAATTCGTATGTTTAAATTGCTAATTGAAGACCTTATCGGTGGCCAAATTAGAAATCGTTTCGTGTTTTGAGATCAGTAGAATATTTGTGATTTAATGGTATATTTATTTAAAATGCGATTAGGAATGATTAAATTAGATTAATTTGAGCCAATTAAAGAGGTTCTTAGTAATTATGAATTGCCATTGAGTGGGCCTTAGTTATTTTATTATTATTTGAGCCTTGCATACATTGAATCAAAGCTTCTCCTCGGCCATTCCCTTAGTCCCACAGAAATTAGAAGAGAGCTAGAGTGAGAGTGACTTCATTTGGTGTGTTGGCTTACTCTTGAAGAATTGCTAGGAAATTGAAGACTTGGGGCATAGATTGCATAATTGAACTTCTAGACAAGAAATTGAGACTTAGGTAAGGAAATTCACCATCCTCTTGTTGTCCTTAAGCTTCATCTTGCATGGTTCATGCTCCATTGTAGGATTAAACCATGATTTAGCGCAAATAAGTTGGATTATGCTTGAATTGTTGCATGCATGGCTAAATTAGTGATTTTTTAGTTGAATTCATGTTGGATTGTACATGCATGCTCATATTTCTAACAAAGTCCATGTTTTCATTTTGTTTTCCAACTATTGAGCTCACTAGAGCAAGATTTGAACCTTATATTTGGTTTAAAGTGCATGCATGTCATGTTTGCATGTTGTTCTTGAAAATTAGTTTGAAATTGAGTTTAATTGAAACACCCTTAGGCCTTGATTTCTTAAATTGAGCTTTAAAACGTGTTATTCTATGTGTTTGAAAGAGTTTTCCAGAAAATGGGCCCAAGAGAATCGAGTTGGGGGCATCAAACTTGAGTTTTGAACTTGGAACACAAACCTGGATTTTCTAGATTTTTGATGTCCGCACAAGCGGGGGAAGTGCCGCTCGAGCGGGGAAATCATGCTCCCAGCATTTTCTTCGACTTGTTTTACAGTCCGCTCGAGCGGAGTGTTTCACGCTCGAGCGAAGAAATCGCGCATCGGCATCTTACTGCATCATCATCATCGGCCGAAGGAATACGCTTTCAGCGTGGGGTTGTGTCCCACGCTCGAGCGGGGAAGTTGACGCTCGAGCGGGGACCCTTGTTTGCTTTTCCGCTCGGCGAGGAAACTCTGCGCCGGCGGAGGCTCTATTTTATTGAAAATTAAAGCTGTTTACTGCGCATTTTGCATCCTTATCCCATCCTAGGCATTCCTAGGCCTAGTTTAAGGCATCTTAATGAGGATTTAGACATAGAACCACACCGAGGAAATTTAGAGATTTAATTATCATCCTTTCCGACTGTGAAACTTAGTGTGTGTTCTATTTGTTAACTGTTTAGGGTTGGCTCTCGGGGACGCGCTCTAGCTGCTATTAGCCCAATCTCTGTGAGTAACAATTGTGTAAAGATATGTTCAAAATGGTTGTCTTTTGCATCTTGGACCCCATTTCTTGCTTCGCTATTGTTTCTTGAATGAATGCATGTCTGTATTCGAATCTGTATTGTGGCATCCTTAGCAATTCTTTATTCTTTATTCTGAGCTCTGTCGGTTCCTTGTGGAACCATACTGCATCGATTGATGGCCATCATTCTTTGTTGGTTCATAGGCGGTCCTTTTGGACCCTCGTTTATAGGCTAATGGATGTACCACATATGGTGATTGGTGAAATCTTGAAAGATAAAATCTTGTTTAATGAACTGATTTCATTACTGTAAGGACATTCATTCATAACCTCTTTATGCATTATGTTATTCATTGGGCTTTAGCTCACTGTTTATATATATATATATATATATGTAGGTTCTCAGCAGCCAGACCGGAGCTAGGAGCGTGGGTTGGTCCCCAGTTTTGTCAAGCTTGACCTATGTGCCTCCTTTGTGAGGTTCCGAGTCGCCATGCTATGGCTTGGGGTGTTTTTATTGTCCCCACCTGTCTCCTCACTGTTTTGTACTATTGTATAGACTGTCTACTGTTTTACCATACTGTTATCGAGGGATTAGGTCCCCGTACTGAATGTTTGTAAATGATTGTATAGATTGTACTGTTTTGAACTGTTTGAATGCATGAAAAATGTTTTTGGCATACAGATTTTCACAGCTCTATGGACACTAGTTATTTTTGTATTGGCTTGAATACAATACTCTGTTCTTTGTTTCTTTTATCGTGGGCCTTGGTAATCTCGGATTCTTGGCGATTCTGATGCTAAACCCATAGGGCCGGGTTTGGGTTGTGACAATAAGGATGCTGTGCATGTATACTTGTTTGAAGCTTTTTTTCTCTACATCAGGAACAATAGTTAGATGGGTATTTCTTAATTACATGGAAGACATAAACTCAATGAGAAAATACAATTAGGCAGAAACAATAAGGAACACACTGATGTCTTCAATTGAAAAATACCACAAAAATCCAGCAAAAGTCACAGGATGTGTTATGGCTCTCTTAGTAAGTACATCTTTACTCTATTCTATTAGTTGTTGTTAATAACAGATAGTATTATTTCTTATTCAAATGACAAAAATTCTTTACATTTACTTTGTAGTATTGGTTGTGTGAGCACACACTGATCATCTACCCTGAAGTTAGCGAAGCATGCCTAAGGGTGATCAAGTGGAATCTTATCAAATTACATAAACGTATGAAAGTCATATCACTACATCAGTTGACAACAAGACAGGCCACATCCTCATCTCATTTGAATTTCAATTCAAGTTGGAAAAAATCCTTATTTTTATACACTGAATTATTACTGAGAAACTTTTTAGTTTCCTAAACTACAATTATTTCAAAAACTAATATCTATTGTATATTAACCTACAGGTAACTAGTGCTCAATTGAGTGAGGAAAGTGATGAAGAACTTGATGACACTGAAGAAGAACAAAAAGAAGATGCTGAAAATACTAAAGACAAAGAACAAGAAGATGCTGAAGAAGAAGAATAAGAAGTACAAGAACAAACTTTCAGATCAAACATGGTAACAATAGTGAAGCTATTACAGCACATCAAACTCAGGAATGAGCATATTAATGGCTTGAAGAAAACCCCATTTTGGTTATTGTTTGATGCAATATTGAAAAACAAGATGACTTGTAAACAATGCCAAAACTTTGATGACATTGTATTGAAAATAATTCAAACATACCAGCCAGGCAGCAGTGGTTCTTTCCAGTTAGGACCAGAAATTGTAAAGCTAACAACAGAAGACATGAAGTCTATCTTTGGTATCTCTTGTGGAGATGAGCCGATGCATCTTGGTTATGGAAATAAAAGTATATCATCATTTCTGACAAGAAGATCCATACAAACTGAAAGGCTATCGAGCACAACCATCATAGATTTGTTGCAAAAAGCATTGAAAGGCAAGAAGAAAGAAGACACTGAAGATGTGATAAGGATGCTGTGTATGTATACTTATTTGAAGGTTTTTTTCTCTACATCAGGAACAACAGTTGGATGGGTATTTCTTAATTACATGGAAGACATAAACTCAATGAGAAAATACAATTGGGCAGAAGCAATAAGGAACACACTGATGTCTTCAATTGAAAAATACCACAAAAATCCAGCAAAAGTCACAGGATGTGTTATGGCTCTCTTAGTAAGTACATCTTTATTCTATTCTATTAGTTTGTTGTTAATAACAGATAGCATTATTTCTCATTCAAATGACAAAAATTCTTTACATTTGCTTTGTAGTATTGGTTGTGTGAGCACACACTGATCATCCACCCTGATGTTAGCAAAGCATGCCCAAGGGTGATCAAGTGGAATCTTACCAAATTACATAAACATATGAAAGTCATATCACTACATCAACTGACAACAAGACAGGCCACATCCTCATCTCATTTGAATTTCAATTCAAGTTAGAAAAAATCCCTATTTTTATACACTGAATTATTACTGAGAAACTTTTTAGTTTCCTAAACTTTAATTATTTCAAAAACTAATATCTATTGTATGCTTACCTACAGGTAACTAGTGCTCAATTGAATGAGGAAAGTGACGAAGAACTTGATGACATTGAAGAAGAAGAAAAAGAAGATGCTGAAATACTAAAGATGAAGAACAAGAAGATGCTGAAGAAGAAGAACAAGAAGTACAAGAACAAGAACAACAAAAACAAGATGCTAAAAATACTAAAGAAGAAGAAGAAAAAGAAGAAGAAGAAGAAGATGGTCAATATGCTGAAGAGTGCCACCAAGAACAAAAGCCAGCAAATGAAGACTTTAATAGCTTCTGCAATATTATACTCAATGATACACCTGAGAGAGAAGAACAAATTCATCAACAAACACTTGAGAAACTTCAAACTGAGAACAACAATTTGCAACTAGACAACACAGTGAAGACCATTTACATAAATAAACTTGAAGAGGATAACAGACTACTCACAGCACAAATACAACAATTGAAAGATGAAAATTCTCGATTGCATAACCAATTGGTTGAAAAAGAGGTCTATGAGATAACCCAATAAGTTTGTAGAGTAAAACATTTTGGGACAGATGCAAAGAATGAAGGTCATATAATAAATGATGAAAATCCTCAAGTGCTACAGAAAGAGGTCCATGAAAATTCTAAAGTGATGGACAAAGAGCTCCATCAGAAAAAAGGTCCATGAAAATTCTGAAATTGTAGACAAAGAGCTCCATCAGAAAGAGATCCATGAGATAACGCAACAACCTTTTGCAACAAAACATTGTGAGACAAATACAAATGTGAAAGATTGTCAAAATTCTTAGTTGCAGAATCAGTTAGTGGAGGAAGAAGTCCATGACTTAACCCAACAAGTTTGTGCAATAAAAGCCGATGATCTGACAGAATCAAGACAAACAAATCTATAGAATTCCATGATTAAAAATATCAAAGCTAAAGCAAGGAAGACTACTGAGGTATTAGATTATGAGTATAGAGGCAAGAAAGTTAAAGTTGAGAAAGAGAAGGAATACAAAGATGAGACAATTTCAAACAAGTATGCTGTGGCTCAATTTCTACCTCCTGAAGATAAATATAAATTACAAATTCTTTGGAAAGAAAAGTAAATAGAATCAAGGTATAATCTTACATAAATCTTTTAATTTTTCATGTAGTACAAATATATGAAATGAAACTGAGAAATAGCTCTATTTTCTAAAAATATTCTGACTTAATTATTAACACATTTTTTTTATTGTTTTGTAGTGCTTGTATATGGTTTGCCGCAAGATATGATAATTGTGTGTTTATTAATGATATCAAGAACTTGGTAAAAGGGACAGACATATTCAGCTGTGTACATATAATATTTGTAATATTTTAATACTGAAAAACTTCTTATTAATTTGTTAACATCACTTTTGGGTTTCAATTTGATGGACAATTGATGCATATGTTGAGATTCTTGAAAGAGAACCACAAGCACAAAATTCTGGTGATGGAGTAAAGCACAATGGCAAGTCTTTCATACTGTCAAGTCTATATTGGGTAAGGAATAAATGTGCACGTGTCAATTCTATACTTTATCTTCCGTTCAATTTTGGTTTCAAAGTAGATTTTTTGTGTTTGTTATCATTGTTGTGAATGTTTTCAAATTTTGATTTTGGTATCATTGCTGGGAATATACTCAGATTTCAAAATAATTTGAGTGATAAATCGTAGTTAATCATGTTTTGTTGCTTTTCATCGACATATGATTATTGAGTTCGTACCATTACTGTGAATATTCACATATTTTTTGTAAAAAAACAGCCAATGTTGAAGAAGAGAACTTCAGAACAAAGGAAAAAGATTTTGAAAAATACTTTGCAAGAATCCCTCCCATGTCGATACATCCATATCCCCATCCACAATTTCAATCATTGGACATTACTTGTTATCGACAAACACTTGGGGACTTGGAAACATTTCAACTTTTTGAGACCAAGAAAAGGAAATGACAAGCACTACAACGTTGCAAATCAACTGGTAAGAACAATTTCAAATTAGCATTACAATAATCAGATGTAAATCATTACATACTTTATATTGATGTTTTTTGCAGTAAAAAATCATCCATTAATACATGAAGGATACACCTTGTCAAACAGAAAAAGCCTAGAATCCTCATGTCAAGATTGAATCAGTCAAAGACAGCCCTCAACAAGAAGCAATGACGTATGTTAATTTATTCTAACTAACAAATTTTAATATCTTTTTCAAAAAATTTTCTTTTTTCCCTAACTGTGTCAAAAATGATTTCTGTAGGAATGACTGTGGAATTATTGTTTGCTACATCATAAGACAATACATGAGGCATCAACCAATTCCAAACACATTACCACCAGGCACATCCACAAGACTCAGAGCAGACATGGTACATGAGTTCCTAAGTGATCCACAAAGATCAATCAAAGTCAAGTAGAGTCAAGATTGCAACATTCCATGAAATCTTTTTTAATGTGTAACTCAATGAACTTTTTTTTGTAACACTTTGATACGATGACTAATGTTTTTGTTAATAGTTCCAAGCATATTACCTAACAAACATATTACAATTTCTATGATGTGTAATGGAATATTTTGCCATACTCTCAAAGATATATGCACCCGAGCTTTGTTGATGTTTTTGTCCATATTCTCAGTTTCTATTATCCTGTTCCTCACACTACTATATGGGAAAAGCGAAAATAGTATTACATGTGAAAATAGTGGACACAAGACTTTACTGTATCACAATCAGTGCTTTGTTGATGTTTTTGTTTGTATTTTCAGTTTTTATGCAATGTTTTGTTGCCTCACAATCACTTATTTTCAAACTTACAAACTTTAAACACTACTACAAAAACAGATAAAGATCACACTTTTTTGGTGTGATATATGTTATTTAATCACACTTTTTAAGTTTTATTAAAGTGTGATCTTTGGGAGTGTGATTAAAAATGGTCATTTTTAATCACACTTTTTAAGTGTGATTAAAAATATTTAGATCACACCTTTTAAGTGTGATTAAAAATATTTTGATCACACCTTTTAAGTATGATTAAAAGTATTTAGATCACACCTTTTAAGTGTGATCTTTGGAAGTGTGATTAAAAAGGGTCATTTTTAATCACACTTTTTAAGTGTGATTAAAAGTATTTTAATCACATCTTTTAAGTGTGATTAAAAGTATTTAGATCACACCTTTTAAGTGTGATTAAAAGTATTTTAATCACACCTTTTAAGTGTGATCTTTGGAAGTGTGATTAAAAAGGGTCATTTTTAATCACACTTTTTAAGTGTGATTAATAACATTTAGATCACACCTTTTAAGTGTGATTAAAAACATTTAGATTACATCTTTTAAGTGTGATTAATAACTAATAAAATCTGTAATAAAAAAAGGATTCGACATATTTGAAAAATAATCAATATTATTTTTGTATGCACATTTGAAGAATGTAATACACACTATATACTATATTTTGAATCATAACCACATATTGAATAGAATAACATCATATATTTCATAAATGGAAATTAAATATTCAAAAGTATACACAAAAGAATTAAATAAAAAAAAATTAACTGTGCTTACATACATTAAAAAAGGAAAAAACTTAAAAAAAACTAAGTTCTTTAATTCTTGGACCATATTTTGCATCTCTCTAAAAAATTTCTGACCTGAAAAATAAAAACACAAATTAATCCAGAAACCGCTGATGCATGTGAATAAACTAAAAAGAAATCTCTATTTGATTTTCATCTTCCATTACAACACTATAACTTGTCCCTTCAAGCCTGCATGAAAGCAATTCAAGTGGTTTAATTCATCTTTAGTGTATGATTATATTGTTTTACATAACAGGTCTAATCTACTTGAGGAAAACAAAAATTTACCAGTCATATTTGCCACCAAGATGTGCTGATCGTCCCAAACAACATCCCAATACCTAAACTCAGTTTAATCCAATCAAACAGAGTGCAAATGGAGATTTTGAGTTAATTGTCCTTGATTAAATGCAGTAAAAGAGCTAATCTAAAGAACCAACTAAAAAAAATTTACGCGTGTACAATCAGTTTAATTTTGTTCCTTTCACCATAAAATCAGTCTTTTGTACTAATTGAAGAGTGCTTTTGTCTAAGAGTTCAATGTGTTAATCCATATTGGGTCTAGAAGATATAATTGTTGTAGAATAAGAAATTTGAAACAAATCAAACTGTTCATAGCTCAAGGTCAATTCGTTTGAAGTTTGTTTGAATTCTGCTCCTTTGCATTCCTATGTGAAACAGAATTTCAAAATCTTAACTGACAATGTCATATTAAAGTAAAGAGCTACAAAAAATAAAAACATGTAAATGTACTTACCCTCTTTTTCATAGCAAGGTTCTCCACCCTGCATGTTTTATGAAGCATATTTGTCAGGTAGAGGATAGATACAAATTACAATACTGTCAAAAGTGTTGCTGCCATTCCTGTTTCATTAGTGAAATTTCACTATTTCCATACAACTTTGTTATGTTTACTGTATAAACCTTTATTGAGATTTATAGATTTTGACAACGGGATTAGGCATGATTATCACAGTTATCGATAGTGATTCTAAAATTCAACTGATCTCATATCTATTATTTGCTAAACTTGAGGACAGTTTCAAATGTTTTCGTTTATATGCAATCATTCTATTAAAATAAAAGACGGGTGTAAAAGGTAGGTAACATAATCATACCTCTAAAGGTACAATCTTCAAATCAAGGAATTCAATGTCAATTATGAATTTCCCCGTTAATGGAACCTCAATTGCCCAAACAAAATCGTCATTATTCTTGAGCTTCTTGTCTGTAATTTCTGCATTGACACAAGATGACACCAGTTAAACAGCATTGACGAAAGAAAAATTATCAACAATAGACCTGATGAAATTCTCATCCTGAATTTGTCCTATCAATAGGTGTTCTAATGCTAATCTGCAAAATTCTATACCTAGATTTAACACAATTAAGACTTTAAGAGCATCAATTACAAACAAAACATGCACAATTGGGTGTTGTAAGCACTAAGAAATATAAGCAGAGAGACCTAAACCCAAGTTCTCCTACAAACTAAGCTCCAACACCATGTTAAATCACCAACTTGAGTTATAAATTGCATTTGTGATGTAAATAAATAAATTTACTTTCATGCATACATGTAAAATCTATATTTATTTGGGCATCATGTCCTAGTTTTTTAATAATTGACACGTTCGCATATTATAGCATGTCGTATCAATGTCCAACGTTCATATCCATGCTCTTTAGGGTGTAAGTGACACAGACACAAATCGAAGTTAACCAATACTTGACATTCAAAGCAGAAAAAAATTGAGTTGTGACAATTAGCGCATACTCAAAGATTCATGTTTTAACAACCAATTATCAACGAATTTAAAGATCAAATGACAAGCAATTACCTAACTTTCAGAGACAGATGATATTAGAGGAGCCAAACCACAATCTGAGACATGTACTACAAGCTCATCATCAAAATAACTTGGGATTAGGGAAATCTGTTTCAAAATAACACGAGATTAGTGATCAAACTCGTAGATCATACATAAATTTCTAAATCTACACATACATAACAAAGATCGGAAAATGCAAATCAAAGCAAAACCATCATCAATATCTAAAATTAAAAGTAAATAAAAGAATATACAAATACTAGATTTGGGGGTTTAAGATTTACTAATAATTGAAGTAAGGAAAACAATATCAAAAAATTTAGATCTGAGAGGCCACTAACTTTTGGGTTTTATCTTAAGCCCATACAACATACATAATCTCAATAAGAGTTATGATAGTCCCTCTGCCACCATGTGGGTAGCCTCATCAAAATCAAGAAGCTTCACATAGTCCGTGCTCAATTTCTTTGTTGTCACCCATTTATTGATTGTACCAGGAGTGCCAATCACTACTTGTCTTGTCATCCGGTGCTCGTTTTGAAATTGGAACATAATTCTTTGCTATCCATTGGTATAGCACATTCAGAAGTAATTCCTGTATAATTCCCCATCTTCTTAAGAACTTCCATGTTCTGCATCATTGTCATCCACTACTATTAGTTAAATCCTAAACTCACAAACACTTTAGAGAAAAGTCCCAACAAAATGTGTACACATGATCCACTTGCTACCATTGATTAAATATTAAACTACATGTTAAAGAACACTGATCGTAAAAGAAAAAGGGAATGCACTTTCACAATTCTTTAGTTATCTATGAAATCTAAGAGATCTCTTGCCATCAACAATTGGCATGTTGGACCCTGGTCAATGCAAATTAACAATTTTATCATTTGCAGAAGTCAACAACCTTTTACAGTAAATTATGTGCAGTGTGCATTTTAGTTGAGGACTCTACTATTTAGTGCTACTTTCTTCATAATTTACTCATTATAAAAGCCCTGCCTTGCAGGTGGCTGCCAACCCTGGCAGATATTGAGGGTTTTCCATCTCTAACTTGCTGTACTTGTGCCAAACTGCACACTTATATCCACATGCGTGTGCTCAACACAATGCAGCAACTGTAGTATCTCTTCATATTGGAAGGTAAATCACAGCACTACCAATGGATATAAAAACTTGGATAAAGTGGTTAAGGTACATATCATAACAACAACAGCAACTGGACTACCATTTTTCTAATAGAGAAGAGAGTGAAGTTTTTTGGACACAGCCATCAGTTTACATAATATGAGTGCACCTGTGCTTTATGGTACAAAATATTGGTCAATTAAGGAAAAAAAAATGCCAAAGAATGAACATGGCTCAAATGAGGATGATGAGATGGATAAGTAGCAATATAGAACCTTTTTTTTTTAAGCTAGAACTTACAAGCAGCACCAATTTAAGATAATAGAGAAAAAAAAAATTGAAATGGTTTGATCATGTCCAATGTAGACCAACCAACATATGCAATGTAGACCAACCAATGCACCAGAGGATGGGGGTGTGTTCTAATGTGTGGCCTTTATGGGCTGTTGTACCTACGGGAACGTGTCTTGAGCTGCATTATAATTTTTTTTCGTAATAAAAATGCTTATTTACCCAAAAAAAATACACAGATTTGATCCAATTTGATGGTGCCACAAGGACAAGAGGAAGACTAAAATTAACACAGGTAAAGGTAGTAGCCGAGAGATGATTGACTTAATGATTTACAAATTACATGGCTCTACAAGGAAGTGACTAGAAAAGGCAGGTCCATCCATGTAACTGACTTCAAGAGATTTCCACCAAGGCCTATGAGGTGAGTTGTGTTTTACACAAGATGAGCTCTGTAATGAATGAAATTTAGCGCTTCTTAAATATGTAGGACAATGAGAAATAACAAGAAAAGAACTGTAAAATGAAATCATAAATATCAACTCAACCTTATCAAGATGAGCACCACCAAAGAAAACCAAAAGAGTAAACACAATAAAACAAAATATATATATATATATATATGCAACTTCATTATGTAGTAAAGGAGCAATGAAACAAACCTGCATATGATCCCTCACACGTTCATTTGCCT
Organism: Camellia lanceoleosa; assembly: GCA_025200525.1. Taxonomy (NCBI): domain Eukaryota; kingdom Viridiplantae; phylum Streptophyta; class Magnoliopsida; order Ericales; family Theaceae; genus Camellia; species Camellia lanceoleosa. The sequence continues at coordinate 124,407,764 of CM045765.1, forward strand.
CAAATGCTTTCTGTTGGTTCTTGAGCTGCTCCTCTCTTGTCCTCTCAAAGGTATCATAATCTCCTTTGTATGCCTAGTTGCTACATCCTATGTTTCAAATCAAAATCCTACACCAACTGGATTATCAGATCATTGCATTAGAATCATGCATACTGATACAATTTGCAAGCCTAAACCACGAATCTCAATCGAATCATGCAATCACACGTGCGGGGAAGAGAAAGAGATGATGCTACAAAAAAATTCAGAAGCACTTATAATTGTGTTTTTCATCTTTTTTCGATTGCTTCAACAGCAGCAAAATTATAAAATCCCACATGATTTAAATTCTTTGTCCAATTAAATTTCAGCCCTGGATGGTTATAGTGAAACCCAATACAATTGAATTTATTTTGGGAAATAAAATTACAACTTTAACTTCAATTTTACACTTCGTATATAGATTTTATTTAATTTTATAACTATGTTGCTACAGAAACAAAGTGAGTACCCATGCAATTGAAAGAAACATGGCCTTGAGAAAGAGAAAACCAAAGAGCAATAACTCAAGCTATGTATATGAAAAATCTTTGTATGGGATTGTGAAGCACCAGAACATGAGATTTTACAATAAACATCGTAAATTAAGTGGATCAGAAAACTGAAAATTGAGAGAGAGAGACGTACCCATTTGTGAGAGTTTAAGAAGGCCGTGGATTTGGTAGCTGAAGAAGGAAGGGGCCGATGAGAAACGTATGAAGGGAGACGATCGAAGCGAAGAAGCGAAACCAAAGTAGGATCACCAATGGTCCCTGAAGAAGCGAAACCGATGCTCGTGAAATTTCGATGAAATTCAAGGAACCCTTTGTTCCTCTAGCCACGAGGTGTAGATCAAAAGGCATTGCCCCATCTCTCTCACACTCAAAACCCTAAAACCTAGAGAGAGTGGGTAGAGAGATAAGCGGAAGGAGGACTGGGGATTTTGGGTTTCGGGGATTTTGGTTGAAGAGGTTGGGGTTTGGGGCGGGGAGAACCCGATTAGGGATTTTGGTTGAGCAGTTAGGGGATTTTGGGTTTTGGGGGAGGAGTGGGAAGGGAGGGCGGGAACGGAAAACAAGAAACAGATTGGGGATTTTGGGTTTTTGGGGAGGGGGGAGCGGCAATGGAAAGAGGGAGGGGGGGATCCAGGCGGGAATGGAGGGATGAAAATTTTTTTGGATTTTTTTTATTTTTATTTTTATTACAAATAAATATTTAAATAATAAAATGATTTTTTTTTTTTTTTTGCAACAGAGGATGTCATTATTAAAAAAAAATTATTTTTTATTAAAATAATTTTTTTTATAGTTAATGAATATTTATTTTTATTTTTCATTTAGTAAGGTTAAAAATTTATTTGTTTCATATTTATTTTAATGAATAAAAATTTTTTTTTTTTTTTTATTTGGTAGAAGTAGGGATAATAATTTTCATTAAAATAAAGTTAATTTTTTGTGGTCAATATGGCATTTGTAGTGGTAGTAGTAGTAAAAATGGAATAGCATTTGCAGTAGTGGTGAATGTGGTAGAGAAGATGGGTGGTGAGAGAGAGATGAGTGAGAGACAGATAGAGAAGAGAGATAGAGATAGAGAGAGAAAGAGAAAGAGACAGACAGACAGAAACAAAGTGATGAGCGAGAGAGAGAGACAAAGTGGTCGCTAAAAGTGCATTTTCTTGTAGTGGAGAGCTCGGTAAATAGAAAAGAGATGAGGGAGAGAGTGAGCAAGGTGAACACAATGGGGGAGAGAGACAAGCAGACAGACAGACACATAGAGAGAAAGAGAGAGAGAGAGAGAAAGAAGAGCGAGGGACAAACAAACAGACATAGAGAGAGAAAGAGAGAGAAGAGTGATAAGTGAGAGAGGGACAAAGAGAGAAAGAGATATAGAGAGAGAGATAGGGAGACAGAGAGAGAAACAAATAGAGAGAGACATATAGAAAAATAGAGAGAAACAAGAGATGAGCGAAAGATAGACAGAGAGAGAGAGAGAAAGAGAGCGAAAAGAGATGATCAAGAGAATGACATAGAAAAAGAGAGAGACGAAGAGAGAAGAAAGATGAGCGAGAGAGATAGAAAGAAGATAAATGAGAAAGAGAGAAGAGAGATAGAGAGAAGAGAGATGAGCGAGAGACAAAGAGAGAAAGAGAAAAAGACAAAGACAAAGACTGACAGATAGAGAAGAGTGATGAGTGAGAGAGAGAATAGAGGTAATATTTTGTGGTAGAGAAGAGGAACTGACAGTAGTGGTGAAGGTGGTGGATAAGAGATGATGGTGGTGGTGGTGGTGGTGGTGGTGGCGAAGGAGATTAGTGGTGAAGTTGTGGTAGTAGTAGAGTAGATGGAGTAGCAGAGGTGAAAGAGAGGTAATAGTAGTAGTAGTAGTAGTGGCAATAGTGGTAGTGGTGGTAGTGGAGTGGTGGCGATGGTAGTAGTAATGGTAGTCGTAGAGGTGAAATGGCGACCGTGGTAGTAGTGGTGGTAGTGAAATGGCGTTTGCAGTAGTGGTGAAGGTGGTAGAGGAGATGAGTGGTGAGAGAGAGAGAGATGAGTAAGAGGCACAAAGAGAGAGAGAGAGAGAGAGAGACAAATAGACAGACAGAGAGAGAAGAGTGATGAATGAGAGAGAGAAAGAAAATAGAGAGAAAAAGATGAAAAAATGGGTGAAAAGATATAGACAAAGAGAGAGACAGAGAGAAAAAAAAAAAAGCAAAGAGATAAACAAGAGAGAGAAAGAGATGCGAGAAAGCGAGAGAAAAAAAAGAAGAGAGAGAAGAGAGAGAGAGAGAAGATAGATGAAAGAGATAGAGAAGAGAGATGGATGAGAGACAGAGAGAAAAAGAGACAAAGTAGGATCGAGAGAAAAGAGTGATGAGTGAGAGAGAAAAGAGAAGAGAGCAGAGACAGAGAGAAAGAGAAAGATGAGACAGACAGAGAAGAATGATGAGTGAGAGAGAGACAAAGAAGAGACAGAGACACATAGAAAGGAAGAAGAGAGATGAAGACAGAGAGAAAAGTGATGAGTAAGAGAGGGAAAGAGAAGAGAGACAGAGACAGAGAGATAGGAAGATGAAAAAATGGGTGAAAAGAGAAATGTTCAAAAGAGTAAGACGACGTCGTTTATAGTGGATCGATAAATCGAAAAGGAGCTCGATAATTAGAGAAGATGGGAGTAAGAAAGTGAGCAAGGCGAACATAATGAGGGAAAAATAGACAAATAAACAAGTAGAGAGAGAGAGAAGAGTGATGAGTGAGAGAGAGACAGGGAGAAAGAGATAGACAGAAAAAGAGATAGAGAGAGAAAGAGAGAGAGAGAAGAGAGACAGAGACACATAGAGAAAGGGAGAGACAGACAGACAGAGAAGAGGGAAGAGTAAGAGAGGGAAAGAGAAGAGAGACAGAGACAGAGAGACAAGAAGATGAAAAAATGGTGAAAAGAGAAATGTTCAAAAGAGTAAGACGACGTCGTTTATAGGGAGTCGATAAATCGAGAATGGGCTCGATTAATAGAGAGGATGTGAGTAAGAGAGGGAGCAAGACGAACATAGTGAGGGGGACATAGACAAGTAGACAGGTAGAGAGAGAGAGAAGAGTGATGAGTGAGAAAGAGACAGGAAGAGAGAGAGAGATAGAGATAGAGGGAAAGAAAGAAAAAGAGAGAGAAACAAGAGATGAGCGAGAGATAGACAAAAAGAGAGAGAAATAAAGCGAAAAGAGATGAGCGAGAGAGAGACACACAGAAAAAAAAGACAGAGAGAGAAGAGAAATGGACGAGAGAGATAGAAAGATAAGAGAGAGAGAGAGAAAAGAAATGAGAGAGATAGAGTGAAAAGAGATGAGCGAGAGAAAACAGATGAGAGAGATAGAGAGAAGAGAGATAGGCGAAAGACACAGAGAAAATGAGAGAGAGAAACAGATAGACAGAGAAAGAAGTGTGATGAGTGAAAGAGATAAAGAGAAGAGAGAGAGATAGAGACAGAGAGACATGAAGATGAAAAAATGAATGAAAAGAGAAATGTTATATCAAAAAAGTAAGAAGGCATTGTTTTTTTAATTTTTTTTTGTGACAGAAAAAAGTACTAGAATTTATTCAAACCATTTTGTGACTGTATATATATGAAGCTGTCTCAAAACCACAATCACTATGCTAGGTTAGAGTTTTCCAAAAACTCTTTTGAGAAAATTATACTTTATTGTTTTCCGTGTTATATTGTTTTTACTGAAATTTTTTAATATTTTAAGTATTTTTTTAAAATTTTTAGACACACCTAATATAAATACACTTAAAAATTTTAAAAAAAGAATTGTAAAAAAATCTTTTAAAAATTCACTAAATACCAAAAATACAATAATTAATACATTTTTTTGTATTTTTATGTACTTATTAATTTTTAAAAATATTTTTTCATAATTTTTTTTTTTAGATACATCTAAGTAAGGTGCATCTAAAAAAAATATTTAAAATTTTAAAAATATTCACTAAAAATTAACAAAAAACACGAAAGTCACTTTTGAGGCAATGAAAATGCCGTCTCAAAGCAAATATTCTTGATGGCACCATTTGCCGTCTCAAAAAAAAAAACAGAGCATTTGCAACGGCACAATTTGAGTCTCAAAAGCAGTATTTGCGGCAATGAAAATACCGTCGCAAATACTTTGCTTTTTGAGATGGCAAATGATGCCGTCGCAAATACTCTGCTTTTTTTGAAACGGCAAGTGTGTCGTCACAAATAGTCCCGTCTCATATACCCACTTTTCTTGTAGTGTTAATTAAAAAGATGTAATTAAAAAATATATAAATAATCACACTTTAATTAGAATGTGTGATTAAAAATATATATATAATCACACTTACTTAAAAAGTGTGATTAAAAAGTAATAGTGTATATACAATCACACTTTAATTAAAAAGGTGTGATTAAAAAATATATAAATAATCACACTAGTTTAAAAAGTGTGATTAAAAAGTAATAGTGTATATATAATCACACTTCAATTAAAAGGTGTGATTAAAAAATATATAAATAATCACACTTTAATTAGAATGTGTGATTAAAAAATATACATATAATCACACTTACTTAAAAAGTGTGATTAAAAAGTAGTAGTGTATATACAATCACACTTTAATTAAAAAGGTGTGATTAAAAAATATATAAATAATCACACTTTAATTAGAATGTGTGATTAAAAAATATATATATAATCACACTTGTTTAAAAAGTGTGATTAAAAAGTAGTAGTGTATATATAATCACACTTTAATTAAAAAGTGTGATTAAAAAATATATAAACAATCACACTTTAATTAGAATGTGTGATTAAAAAATATATATATAATCACACTTGTTTAAAAAGTGTGATTAAAAAGTAGTAGTGTATATATAATCACACTTTTAATTAGAAGGTGAGATTAAAAAAAATATATATAATCACACTTAATTGAAAAGTGACATAAAAAATAAATATTATCACACTTAATCAAATTAAGTGTGATTAAAATATCAATATAATTTTTTTTATCACACTTCCATTAAAAGTGAGATCTTTTTTTTTGTCAAAGTGTGATCTTTAACTATTTTTGTAGTAGTGAAAATTGAGAATATTTTCAGTTTTATACAGATCACTCAATTTTCAAACAATAATATTATCACAACAATATATTTGCTGCCTCACAATATTATGACAATTTGAAAAACTAAAATTCGAAACAAAGAATATTTTCACTTTCAGTCCACTGTTACTTTAATCAAAACATAAAGTATTGACCACATCTATTTAGAATATTAATTCACATTCATTCAATTGATCACATTTATAACTAGTTCCAATTCATAACAAGAGCCTTACACTATTATCACCAAATCAACTATTTTGAACTAAAAACTTAAACTGAGAATACATTCACTTTTTATACAGTATTCACATAATCTTCAAAACAAACATTCAACAGTTAAGTTTATTTCCGAAAGCCAACCAAACAATATTATCACAAACAATTTCAAAATTAAAATTTGAAACTAAGAATATTTTCACTTTCAATTCAATGTCACTTTATTCAAAACATAGAAGATTATTACTCAGCGCTCAACAGGACAAACTGCTACTTCAAGAAATTTATGAATACGGAATTTTTACAATCACAAAGCAGCTACAAAAAATCACAAAGCCTCCTTACACGATTTCTTATTGTGATTGCCAACCTTCCTACATCTACTAAAAGTATTTTCCCTCACTTTCTCACTATTTGAACGAATCCTCTTCTTATTTGGCCTTCTTGGTTGCTTCTTAGACGAAGGCGGAAGAACAACTTCACTATCACCATCAACATTACAATCTGGTTTCCAAATTGAAGGAACAGGATATATGGGAAAAGAATAGAACTCTCGACAACTTTGAACATAGAAGTATTGATCAACAAATAAACTCAAATCATGGTCACTCTTTTGTATAGCACTAACTGCATGTGCATATGGAAACCCTTTCAACTGCCACTCGCCACAAGAACATATTTGTCTACTAATGTCAACTGAAATAGATGGATGTGAATGCACCTCATAAACATTATTTCCAGATGAACTAACAATCTATGGCCTCGAAGTATTAAAACCATCATGCAACTTGGACTCCATTTTTTGGGCATATCAAACCATTCCATTTATTAACAAGTTCCCTTCTCTTAGCAATTTTCCTCATCAACTTAATTCTTATACTATCAATTAACTTTGTGATAGGCAAGTGGCATTCCTCTCGTATTCACGAATTGAAAGATTCAGCTACATTTGACCACATCTCTCCAAAGCGTTGCCCTCGAAAATATGCATTACTCCAATGATCATGTGGTATGTCATCTAAAAACTTTTCAACTCTTGACTCACCTTCAGTCTTTAACTCAACCAAACATTGATGAAATGTTTCTTCAGTTGGAGCATATGCACATTTCCTAAACAGAGTGATCAGCTTTTCTTTCAATCCATGAAACATACCACACAAATGATGCCTCAAGTTCATCTTCAAATGATATAAACAATAAGCATGGAAAGCCATTGGGAAAACCTTTGGCAACACTTCAACTAATCCAAGGTTACGATCTGACACAAATGTAATATTTCGTTCTGGTGAAACAATTCTACTCAAATGCTCCAAAAACTAACGTCAGTTATTTTGATTCTCTAAGCCAACAACTGCAAAACAAACAGGAAAGAACCCTGCATGTACAAAACAGAAAAAAATGAAAATATTATATTATTTTTAGGCAATGGTAACACTTTAACATTTAAAATATTAAACACTAAAATGAATAACTAAAAAATTAAAAAATGCATATACAACAACAATATTATATAAAATTTAAAACATTCAATCATATTTCTAAACTGAGAACTTTCTCAATTTCAGAACAGAGAAAACAGATTTCTTATGTACCTTGATTTCCATCTTTTCCTGTAGCAGCAAGTAAATTTCTTCTAAATCTTCCCTTAAAAAATGTGCCATCAAGGAATAAGAGAGGTCAACAATAATCAAATCCACTAATGGAACCATGAAAAGAAACGAATAATCTCTTAAACCGTTTAGTATCATCGTCACACTTAAACTCAATGTAACTCCCTGGATTACAACTCTTTGCAACATCCACATACCATCTTAACTGGTCAAATGACATTAAGTAGTCTCCAAAAATCTCACCTTTTGCTTTCTCTATCCCCAACCAAGCTTGACGATAACTAACTCTTAGCCTATACCCCAACTTAAAATCCCGAACAACATGAACTGGATGTGTCAATGGATTATCACGAACACCTTCAACAATCAAATTAGCAACTAAATCAGAACTCATACGAGAATGATTCATCGTACGTACTTTAGCACCACATGTGTGGACATTGTTCAACTTCCTTCTATAAAAGAACCCATTAGCATTTTCTACTCTACCATGAACATTCCACATACAACATTTTGTCTCTCTAAACAAACATTGTGCGGTAACACGAACTTTATCATTCTTAACAAATATGAACTCAAATCCACACTCAATAGAAAACTTCGACAATGCATTACAAAATTCAACAATTCCACCTTCAAATTTCTGTCCTACATGTGTAATACTAACTGCCCAACCAGCAGATAGCAGTACTTTTTTCTTGTGTCGACAAAATGATGATAACATATCAACCTCTTCTTCAACCTCCAACCTCGAATTCCTTTTGGAGGATGTAGATGCTCTGTTTGACAAGTTCACAGACTTACTGCTGTCATGAGACAATGCAATATCACAAACTTCAAGATCCAACATTGACTCTCTTTCACCATAATCCAATCTTTTATTGAGATAATCACAATCAATGGTTGAGTCTTTTACTCTCACAATAACATCAATACACTTTGAATCAAAATGTACAAGTAATGCCAACAACAAATCTAACTCCTCATTGTTGTCCAACGTACAATTAGGATGTCCAGACAATTAGTAAGATAGACAAATATTATCAGATTGCAAATTATCCCATTTCAAACATAGCTTCTCAACCAACTGATCTTATATTTTGATCAATCTTAATTGCAAATGTGCAACCATTATACTTGTACAACAAAAAAATAGGCGCACTTGTATAACCTTCACTTATCTTTCAATCTAAACAAGAAAAAAAAAGATCGCATCAATAAAAACCAGAACAATACTAAGAACTTTCTCAGTTTTCACAAATACTTCATAACAATAAACACCAGAACAAAAAACTTCATAACAATACAAATACTTCACAAATCACGTTTTCAATTCATAAAATAAATAATCAAACCGAGAAATCATCTAGCAAATCACGTCTTCAATTTGTAAACACAAAATTATTCAACATATTTTCATAAATAAATTCAATCAAGACTAAAGAAAATTCTAAAAAAACATAATATTCAAAATCGAAACAACACATACCTATAAACCAGATCAAAGATCAAATATCCAGCAAATCAATTCTTCAATTTATAAATCGAAATTGCACATAACAAACTCCAACAGATTTCAACTCAAAATGCGAACCAAACTAAGAAATCTTTCAAGTTCCTTTCCTATTCGAATCAAAATCGAGAAATCAATTACGTATAATAGCGAGCCAAAGCAATAAATCCTTCAAGATCGTTCACGATTCGAATCTTCAGCTACTTCCATAACTGATCTGTTAACTAATTTCTTTTTTCTTTCTAGTAAATAACGTGAATAGAATTTTATATACAATTGTTTATCTTAAAGGGCAAAAACGTCTATTTACCTAAAAATGGGACTAATTGGTTCAAATTTTTTTTGATAGGACCTAAGTTACAACCAAACATGTTGATAGGACTTTTAGGTAATTATCGCTTCTTATAATATTATTTAAAGAAAATACCATATAAACTTATGAACGTGCATTTTTTTTTTTTGTTTTTTTACTCAGGTATGCACTAATAAATTTTTTTAAATTTATAACAAAACTCATAAAAGTATTTTACGTGTTTGGAGTTTTTAAAAATAGTTTTCTAAGTTTTTAAATTTATATATATATATATATATATATATTTTATTTTTAGTGATTTTTAATAATATTTTAATCAATTCTTTTTGTTTTTACTTTTTAGATCCACTTAATTTTGATATACTTAAAAAGTATAAAATTTGTACAAAAACTAAACTTTAAAAAAAGGGTCCAGCTTGTCTCAAGTTGAGATCAAGACTGGACCCATCTAGTTCGGCCCATGGAGCCCTTTTTTGGACCCGTTTTGATAATCCAAACCGTTCAATGTGTAGAACTCGTCGAGTACTATATGCCTGTAAAAAATCACATTGATCGGATATCAATAGCTATGTGATGAAATCAGTTTTGTATAAAAAAAATGGACGGTGAAACAATTAACGTTTGATAAAAAACTGTTTTGTTCACATAGATATCGATATCCGATTAACGTGATTTTTTTACAGGCATATAGCACTCGATGAGTTCTATACATTGAACGGTTCGGATTATCAAAACGAGAATATATAGAACTCGTCGAGTGCTGGGCCCCCACGGGTCCAACAGCACGGTCCAGTCCGATCTTGGACTGGACCAAAGCCACTGCCTAAAAAAATCATTGAATAGAACAAACTATGAAAATGTACTCTTCTTTTTTTTTTTTTTTTTTTTGTGTATTTTGTAAAGTTTAGTTTTTATACAAATATTATACTTTTTAAATATATCTAAATTAATTGTATTTAAAAAATAAAAAAAAATTGAGTAGATGTTGAAAAAAAAAAGACCCAGTTTTCATAAAAATGAATTAAACCAAACAAGGTGAATATTATTGGAAGAGCTTACATGAATAAGAACAAATTATAAAATTTGTTAATTCATATGGCATTACTCAATACAAAAATGCTAAAGTTTACTCTTTTCTCTTATTTTTTTTTGTTTTTTTTTTATAACACATAAAATTCATTTATTTTTATTTATAACGGTAAGTGAATATAATAAAAATGCATTTATATGTTTTTGAGTAGGTAAATGACACTTAGTGAAGTTCAAACCCTGCTAGCCACATTGGACTCCTCCAAACAATCCTAGCCGTTGCTTGTATAAAATTAAAAAGGTTAATTACACTTTTCATCTTATACTTTGATTAAAATTTCATTTTATTTCTTATAGTTTCAATTTAAATAATTTGATTCCTATACTTACTTTCAATTTGGTTCTTCCGTCTAAATTGAATGTTAAAATTAACAAATTTTGGGCACTTGTTAATTTTCTAAGATTTCAATTTGATTCTTCCGTCTAGATTGGAAGTCAAAATTTACAATTTTAGTGTACTTGTCAATTTTCAACCGTGTACACATAGACAAAATTAACAAAAATTTAGACGGAAAGACTAAATTGCAACTAAACTTAAAATATAGAGATCAAATTGGTCAAATTAAAAGCATAAGGGCTAAAATGAAATTTAGTCAAATTAAAATCATAGAGCCCCTAATACATGGTAGAAGAGTTTTTTTTGTGCAGTTATCCAAAGCATTATAACTCTCTCTCTCTCTCTCTTTCTCTTTTCTTTTTCTTTTTTTAAATTTTATTTTATCATTTGTTTGACCTTCATGGCATTTTAGGAGAGCAAAAGTCCCCGGTGACTTGGCATCTTAGTTTCAAGAACCTCTCTGGTTTGTACTGATCTCATATCTAGTATGTAACTGGAAGATTTGGACTCAATAAGCGTTTGCATGAACCTAAATGTGGCTACATTTTTTAGTGTGGAACCAACCGTGGCACTAGGTTATGTATACTAAACACATAGCATCAGGCTAAAGAAACACAAAACGATTTTGATGAAACAAATAGGGAGTATACATAAACAATTCGCTTCTTTATTCGATAGTTGTTCAGAACGCACAACATAGTACTGAGAAGTGCTTGTCCAATGGTCTAGAATCTACTCAAATTCATTTTATATCCACATTCATTTTTAGATTTAAGAAAGAGGCATCAGAATAGCCTCCCACGGGCATGGGATTCTCAGTTTTTATTTTTATTTTTTAATTTATCAGCAAAATAAGATAATTTTGAATCATCGGCAAGCACAATAAACGAAAAACTAGAGAGAGCAAGTAAAGTAGTTAGGGACCATCCAAAGCAAGAGTCGCCCAAATTTCCATAAATAAAGACAAACACTGACAACAACGAGGACATAAAATCAAGCAGGAAAAAGAAAAAAATAAATAAAATCAACAGTAGCTAATAGATCAGTGAAGTTCGGATATGTTTGATTGACAAGATTAGAGTATGAGATTGAGATTATTAATTCGTGAACCCAATAATCCTGAGTTTGTTTTGAAATTTTGTTTCAGTAATGGATAATTAATCCAACAAATTTATAGGATTATTATTAATGGGGAATGTGTGGGATTATATATCTTGAGTTGAGAAATAAAATAAAAAATCTCTTTTACCTTCATATGTTTTCTTATTCAATACAAATCAAACAATGGATAAGGGGATAATTTATCTTACTAATCTAATTGGATAATGAATACCACACTAATTTGATGAGATTATTAATACTTTCAGTATTAGTCTTGTGAATCAAACATGACCTTTCAGGTAGACAGCATCAACCTAGGTGGCACTCTCTGTTTTCAAAGTTTTTCCTTCAGTTCCAGCATAAGAAATAAAATTCTGAAAATCAATACACAGTACACAATCCACTGAATTAAAGAGATAAATCCACCTTTCAATCGTACAAGTAACTATCAGCTCAGATCACTAGAACAGTTTCACTTGGAGCCTCTCTAGGACCACCACAACACATTGTTTTGATGTGAAATTGGTACTTTTCAATTGCTAGAAGTTTTCTTTCTAATGAAAAAATTGCAGATTTTTATTTTGCTGACTGATAATTAAAAATGGGAGACAAACCTGAATTGATGACTTAATTGTTCAAAAGAAGAAAAAAAGAAAAAAAGAACAAGAAGCAGAAGAACTAGCATCATGGCAAGCTAGGGGGTTGATTTCTCAAATTTTTAGACAAGATTCAGATACAAGGAACAGAAGAGAAAAGAAAGAAAAGCAAAAGATGAAAAAAAGGACAAGCAAATGCATGATAGGGTCATCACTCCTAATGGTGAATAGCTGCATCTCTAAAGCTGAGAAGTATTGTGATCCAGAAGAATATTAACAACTACATAAATTTTATATTAAAAAAATAAATTACGTGGAGATTTGTTTTTCATTTTTTTAATTAATGAGAGCCGATTGGGTCAATTTATGTGGAATGGGTATATCAAAATGATCTAAAATACTTAACCTCAAGTCAAGTGGGGTACACACACACATATATATTGTGAGACATAATTTTTGAATGACAATACGTGGCTGAGGTGTCACCGAAGTGCCAGCCGAAGTGTCACGTGTCCTGGTCATGACGCCGAGGTTATCTCCGAAGATACCGGAATCTGGGATAAGCGGATAAGGGACAAGAGTCCTAGAATTAAAGAAGACTTCAGTTTGGGTAAAGATAAGACTCTTAGAGAGTTTATCCCAATCCTACTGGGAGTCCAGGATTAGCAGTAATTCTAAGTCCATTAGAGCCAGGCTCTTATTGGGACTAGGATTGTGTTGGCTATAAAAGGAAGGCACCCCCATGGGTCTAAGGTATGTCTTTTATGCTCTGTCTAGTGAGTTAAGCACTATTGGTTATCTTTGAGAGATATGGAGTACTGACTTGATCGTCGGAGTACCCCCGGGTGGACGAGCCACCGTCAGAGACTCTTCTTTCTGTTGCAGGTCAGACAGGTGCCATCTATTCTGCCGGTATTCTCCAGTTGAGTACTAAGTTGGCAGTGTGGTCGAAAATTAACACCCACAATTTGGCACCGTCTGTGGGAACGAAAAGAGAATAGATGGCCAACGACGGACAGAAAGAGAAGGTTGGGGACGACACCCCTATTGAGAGTGGGAAACATATTGACCTTGGCGTCGAAGAAGACAACTACAACGAAGAAACTCGTGATAAGAATCACGGAGAAGAGGACGTCGGCCAAGAGGGCGACGTGCCGAAGAAATCAGATCGAAGCGCGTATTATAACGAGGACGACCTCCAGGTATGGAAAGAAAGATGCTTACGAAGGGACGACGAGATAAAGGGAATGGCGAACAAATTGGCGGACTTGTAAACGGTTGTCAATTTCATGTTACTGAACAACGTCATGCAGCCACCGTTCCCGTCACAAGATCTGCCGACTCAATGACCAAGAAAAATGCCCGGCGGCGAAGACAACTCCTACGACTCCTCAGTACGATAGGACTAAGGAACATTCTCACTGGCCTTCAAGGGAGGTCGAACGAGGAGAATCCAGAAGGGGACATTCATAGAGGACACATCGCACCAAGGAAGCTGACTCCAAAGAACATCAGCATGTTCAGGGGAAAGAACTCTGTTTCAATGCGACCAATGGAGCGAGGTCCAAAAGGACTCGCAATGACACAGGAAGTAGTGCACCAAAGAGGCTGAAATCCGGAGATAGCCGAGCTCTTGGACGAACCACGGAGGATCTGAGGGATTACCTCCAGAGAAAGCAACAAGATGCCGAGGTGACCTCACCTGTCAAGCTGAGGACACCGTTCTCAATAGAATTGGACAAATTTGAGGCCCCGAAAAGGTTCAGTATGCCAAGGTTCTAGATATACGACGGTAAGTCAGACCCGAACTTTCACGTCGGCTTGTACCTGAACTCAATGGCATTGTACACCGAGAATGAGCCGTTGCTCTGCAAGGTGTTCCCCTCATCCTTCAGAGAAATTGCATCGGATTGGTTTCACAAGTTGCCGAAAGGAACTGTGAAAACCTGGGAAGGCCTGGCTGAGATGTTTGTGGCCAGGTTCATGACAAACAAGCTACAGCCATTGAGGGTGGACGCCCTAATGGCCCTGAAGATTGGCGAGGATGAAAGCCTTAGGGCTTGTGCCAAAAGGTATTATGAGGTATTCAATCGAATACCAGGATGCAACCAAGAGGTGGCGATCGTGTCGTTTAAAAGCGGCTTAAAGGATGACTGCCTGCTTCGAAAATCACTAGCAAAGACATTGCCGAAAAGCATGGAGGAGCTGATGTCCAGCATAGAAAAGTATGCCAGAGCCGATGAGGACACGCCGGGGACAAAGGCGTCCAAACCAGAGAAGAGAAATGGTTCGCCGTAGCGAAGCCGAGATAACACTGGATATGAGAAGAGAAGAGCTCAGTCTAAAGTGAGTAGATCTCAGATTCCAGAAGACAAGATCTCGGCCTAGATAATTAGGTCCGAGAAGAGAAGAGCTCAGTCTAAAGTGAGCAGATCCCAGATTCCAGAAGACAAGATATCGGCATAGATAATTAAGTCCGAGAAGAGAAAAGCTCAGCCTAAGTTAAAGACTTTTTATATGAGGTCCACAAAGGAGTAGGTGAAAGCCATGTAGAGGGCTAGAGAATGATGCTTGGGAGTAGGAATTTTCAAACCAAGATCGGTTTAACACTTGTTGAAACTTGAGAAAAGTTTACAAGTTGAAGTTAAACCGAGATGATGTTTAACACTTACTGAAATTTGTGGACAATTTACAAATCATTGCTTAACACTTGTTGAAATTTGTGGACAATTTACAAGTTAAAGTTAAGCCGAGGTTAAACACTTGTTGAAATTTTATGAAAAAATTTACAAGGTGAAACCAAGGTTATGCCAAGAAAAGGTACTTGGGTACTTGTCAAGGTAAATCATCAGTTTGTATAACCGAGGTGTGTCACCCCGAGACAGTTGCAAAGGAGGACGGTTTCGGTTGAGAAACTTGAACGAACTTGGTCGTTGGTTCTAAGGCATTGATGAAAGCAGACTATAGGTCTTGGTCATATTGAGCGGACGAGTTCTGACTTCGACAATAGATGATGAAGCGAGCTTAGCTGACGTGCTAAGTGGAATAAATGATATAGGTTCTATCACCTCAGGATGCCGAGGTAATAGAACCTAGGGGGCAGTTGTGGGGACATAATTTTTGAATGACAACACGTGGCCGAGGTGTCATCGAAGTGCTAGCCGAGGTGCCACGTGTCCTGGTCATGACGCCGAGGTTATTTCGGCAAGGCCGAGGTTATCTCTGAAGATACCGGAATCCGGGATAAGCGGATAAGGGACAAGAGTCTTAGAATGAGAGAAGACTTCCGTTTGGGTAAAGATAAGACTCTTAGAGAGTTTATCCCAATCCTACTAGGAGTCCAAGATTAGCAGTAATCCTAAGTCCATTAGAGCTAGGCTCCTATTGGGACTAGGATTGTGTTGGCTATAAAAGGGAGGCACCCCCATGGGTCTAAAGTATGTGTTTTATGCTCTGTCTAGTGAGTTAAGCACTATTGGTTATCTTTGAGGGATATGGAGTACTGACTTGATCGTCGGAGTACCCCCGGGTGGACGAGCCACCGCCGGAGACTCTTCTTTCTGTTGCCGGTCAGATAGGTGCCATCTATTCTGCTAGTGTTCTCTATGTTAGGACCTATCTTGTCAAAATCCCGCGCACAAAACTGTGTAATTGAGTTGTAATTTTTCTAAGTTTCTTGCCTTCCTCGCTCGAGCCAGGAAGTGCTCGCTCGAGCGAAGGTCTGCGTCTGGGCAAAACCTGAAGGCTATGATTGTGCGCTCGAGCGAAGAGTATGGTGGCTCGAGCTAAGCATTGCGTCTCTTGAACTCGCAGGATGTATTCCTCGCCGGCGAAGGGCCCGTGGCCGGCCCGAGGTCCCTAGTAGAAACCACGCGATTTCCCCCCCCCGCCCGAGCGAGAGGAGCCCCGCCCGAGCGAGCTTCAGAATCCGGGAAATTTTCAAGTAACTGGTTTCTTTCAGGATTGGGACTCTTTTGGTTTTCTATAAGTAGATGGTTTTCTCCTAAAACCAATCTACCTTTTTCTAGATCGATTCAACAATTACGGAGTTACATTTGAAGTTTTCTTCGAGAGTTTGTTTAGTTTTCTTTGATGTTCTTGAGAGTTCTAAAACTCATGAGTTGATATTCATACATCAAAGAGATTGATACTTAATATTCAAGAGTGTTCTCTTGATTGTGATCAGAAGATCTTTACGTAAAGTTTCAAAAGGTGTTTGTTCTTTACGTAGTCGTTAATCGACAAGTGAAGTTGAGGAGTGGAACCAACTTGAATCGGCCTGCGTGGCGTGGTGAAAGAGTTACAGAAGATTCAGAGACAAATTGGCTGTGTGGGTAATTTGTTTGGTTTCTTTGTAACCTTGAAGTCCTTCTATAGTGGATTGATTAGTGGCGGTTCGCCCGTGGTTTTTGATTATAATTGAAGGTTCTTCAATTGTGGTTTTTCCACGTAAAAAATCATTTGTGTCGATTTATTATTTATTCCTAAAAACAAATAAACTAAAATCACTCTCGTAAGTGCTTGTTGATTTTAGTTTGAGTGTTTTGGAATTTTTGGGATTTGGAATATTTTTTATCTTTAGCTAATCACGAATCACTTAGGATTTTCACTCTAGTTGAGTACTAAGTTGGCAGTGTGGTCGGAAATTAACACCTACATATATATATATATATATATGTATTTTCTTTCCTACCACTGTGGAATATTAGTCTATCCAAACAACATGGTCAAGTTGCCATAATGTACAAATATTTTATAACTCTGTACCTAATTCTCCTTAATTACAAGTCAAATGGGTTACATATGCAGCTACACTAGTGAGGGAAGGCAAACCAAAAGCCACTAAACAAAAACTATAGTTTAATAGCTATAAAGTAAATAATTGAAATGGATGCTCTATTCACACTGCCTTTCTTAACACAATGTTGTTTACATTTCACTACCTACCTTTGCCTTGGAAGTACTTGCCAATTATCTAATAGATTGTGTTATGTGCCTACTGTAAACTTTTCAGCAAATAAATTAAATATTCCATATACAACAACATAAGATGATGATAAACTTTTTTGGCAAACTAAAGAAATGAATATTGACTATTGAATAATCACAACAAATCACTTATTGTCCTAGGTATCGGAGATTTCTTAGACTGTGTTTGATTTATGGATTTGGAGAAGGATTTGGAAAGGGAAAGGAAAAGGGAAAGAGAAAATGTAGATTAAATGTTAATAAAATGTACTCATACATTTCACACACATTTTCTCTTTTCTTTCTAAATCCATGAACCAAAGATGGCCTTACACAAATTACTTTGGTTGAGAGATTTGAAAAGAGATTTGGAAAGGGAAATGAAAAAAGTAGGTAAAATTTGAATAAAATATTCCTACATTTCACCTAATTTTACACATTTTTTCTCTTCCCTTTTTCAAATTCTTTCCCAAATCCCGTAACCAAACACAATGTAAATCAAATCCATTAGCTTGACAAAGTCTAGTATTGCACAAGCCATGATTGCTTATCTATCCAGACTCCAATGACTAGTTTATTTCTTATGCTCTTTGTCTTGGTTTCTCGAATGTAGATATAGATCTAACGAGCATTGTTTTCATAAAGAAAATACAATTTGTGTAACTGGCAGTGAATAAAATATCTTCATGAGCAACAAAAAGGACACATTTACCTGATTGATATAAGTTATAACAAATCAATTCAGCTACTTCCCCAAAATTACATTTGCACCTACAATGCCTTCACTTATTTGAAACTGGACCCCTAAGCCCAAATTAGCCATCAACAACCAAACCAAAGTGAAGAGCTGTCCACCTTTACTCAGTTGTGCTAAATGAGGATTGGGTCTGCAACGATGTGCAGCATGGCACAACAATTCAACCCAAACTTTGTTGGGCAATCTTCACTGTATTTAAATAAATTAAATTCTGTTGTGTACTAAACAACAACCAGAATATAAAGAAATAAAGACAAGAAGAGAATTTGTTTGATTAAAAAAATCAAACTCGAAATAAAAATAAAAATAAATAAATAAAAAACAGATTTTATTTTGTTACAAAAACAAAATTAAGATCTAATTTAAATAAATAATAAAACAGAATAATAAATTAAACAATTTACTTGATTAATTTCTTTAAATAATTATCTGATCAAGTCCAGTGTTTGACATTGTGTCCTTAAGACAAATTCGTCCTCTCTACGGTGCTTTTAGAATTTGGACGTCTATCTCCCAGGATAAAATGATCTTCTACAAACAATAGCAGCATTACAAATTGTTTGCCTTACGAACACACTAAGTGTTTACACTCTTTCTTTCAGAAATTAAATGCAGCAAAATGCAGAGATTTATAGCAGAGGATGGAGTACGAAAATTGGAGTTAAATCCAAATGAGAGGCTGGTCTATTTATAGATGTAAAGGTGGCTCTTGGTTTTGAATTGAACAGGTATGAAACCTGTTGGTTTTTGAATTCAAACAGATTTGAATCTGTTGGGTTATATATCAAACAGTTAACAAAAACGGGAAGGGCCCTGTTTGGGTGTGCATTAATATCAAACTGGTTTATTTCGGGAAGAGCCCTGTTTGGATGTACAAAAAAAGCAAACCAGTTTAATTTGAATTCTGGATTTTATTTTATACAAAATAAATTAAATTCAAATGTTTTTGGCCCAAAAAAAACAAGCCCAACCCCACACCGACCGGACGGACGGCGGCGCGCGTGTGGTGATTTTTGGGTCCAATGGGTCTAGCCCATAACCTCTCCCTCTAAAACACTTGGGTACCCCTTGGGGCACACCCCAAGTACCAAACCGATGCCTTATAAATCCTTTCAAAACCTTCCACCAAATCAATGTGGGACAAGCCTTAATCAAACCTTTATGTTGTGTTTGGTTGGGGAATTTGGGGAGGGTTTTGGAAAGGGAAATGAAAAAGGTGTATGAAACTAGGTAAAATGCAAGTATATTTTATTCATATTTCACATTCCTTTTCCATTTCTCTTTCCAAATCCTTCCTCAAATCTCCCAACCAAACACAACATTAAGGAATTTCCACAAAAACTCCATTTCCATGGAACATACTTTGGCTTCAATTTCCCATTCACTTGGTAATGGTTTTGAGCAACCAAATATATCACGTGAATCATAACGCGGCATAGAACGCGTTACCACTTTGACCTGTGTAAATCGATACATGGGGCCCACCTAAAAATTAGACCAAACTTAAAAAAAAATTCTAATTTTACCCAAAATTTTATAACTATTTCCAACAAACTTTGCTCAATATCTCCCATTTTCTGTCCTCCTAATTTCTCCTGTGTTTTAGCCAGTTTGTGAGCATTAAACGACATAGACTTTACTTGACAGATTTGCATTAAACAACACAGCAATTAAAATATTGTGAACTGTCATCAGCATCCAAAGTTCCATACTCCCAAAATATGCT
This sequence comes from Camellia lanceoleosa, assembly GCA_025200525.1. Taxonomy (NCBI): domain Eukaryota; kingdom Viridiplantae; phylum Streptophyta; class Magnoliopsida; order Ericales; family Theaceae; genus Camellia; species Camellia lanceoleosa. The sequence continues at coordinate 124,427,624 of CM045765.1, forward strand.
CTTGGGCCACTGTGCACCAACTCTTCTTCAAAAATTTGGTAGGTGTTAAATCTACTTTGATTTAAACACTAACATATAATTGTTCGTTATAAATATTAAAAAAAAAAAAAGGAAAAAAAAAAAGAGCAAACTATGATTACAAACAGGTATAACCCAACATGTAGGTTGCTATGCATCAATCCTCCACAGGTAGTCAAAAGAGAATGGGCTGCAACAGAAATTTAAGCAAAATGTGAAAAACTCGAGCCCTCAGGCACTCAAATGTAGCCCAACAACAGCGACATTTTTTTTAAAAAGGTAATTGATGGGATTCAAATCCTAAACTTCATCCTGCAAGAAATCCCATATACAACAATCAGCTGTAGCAAAAACTTTAATTACAAAAGTCTCATTCACTCGGGTTGGTTGCACATGCTATGGACATGCAATGGCCTCTTTGCTACATTTTTTGGTTGACAGCCATGGCATCAGCGATGGTTATAATTGGTACATAATGTAGAGCCCTGAATACATGGTAGAAGAGTTTATGGTGTGTAGTTACCCAAAGCATTATTACTCATTTTTTAAATTATTTTATCCCTTGCCATCAAATGAAATTCAAAATTATGACAGAGACTTGTTTGACCTTCGTGGCATTTTAGGAAAGCAAAAGTCCGCACCACCACCCCCGTTAGATGGCATTTTAGCTTCAAGATCTCATATCCAGTATGTACTGGGAAGATCTGAACTTTATAAATGTGTATAAACCTAAATGTTGATACATTTTTTAGCGTGGAACCGTCCGTGGCACTAAGCCATGTGGATATTGAACACATAACATTAGGCTAATAAGAAGCACAAAACAACAAACAAGGGGATACATAAACAATTAGCTCCGATATTCAATAGTCCTTCAAAATGCACAACACAGTATTGAGAAGTGCTTGTCCAATGGTCTAAAATCTGCTCAAATCCTTTTATATCCACATTCCCCTTTTAGATTATGGGAGAGGCAATAAAATATTTAGCCTCTCAGACGGATGGTATATAGATGTTCATTACCGACACAGCTGTTGCTTGAGAGCACTTGTTCAACCCATCAGATTATCGTCATTTTAAGAATCTTCTTCGATGAAACTAACCTGGAAGGAACTTCACGCCAAGCGGTGGGGCCCACATCCGTCTTTTTATATATTTTGTGACTTCTCAGTATTTTATTATTATTATTATTATTATTATTATTATTATTATTAAGGCGAATTACACGAACGGTCCTAGTCTGGATCTTGTGTCACTTTGATTATTGATTTTTTAATTGTGACGCATTTAATCTTATTACTCAATTTTAAGGACAAAATCGTCAATTTAATAAAATATAAACTAATTTGATAAAAATAAATATCAATATTTTTTTTGTGAATTTTTAAAAATTATTTCTACCTACTAAAGATAAAATTATATAAAATTAATAAATTTTCTAGATATTTATTTATTCATTTTTACCAATTTAATTTCTATTATATGTTTGGATGATGATCACGTAATGAGCGGTTGTTTTTATTTTCATTAAATTAGTTTTTATTTTTTTTCAAAAGTCAAATATGGCAACAACTTTGATATCATTATTAAACTAATTCATTAAATCAAAAAGTCCAAAACTCAAAACATTTCATATATTAAATATATTCATTACATATTAAAAGTCTAAAAATCACCTATTATATGATCATCATCCAAACGCATAATAACAATTAATTTGGTAAAAAAGTAAATAAATAAGTATTTAAAAGATTTATCAATTTTATATAATTTTATCTTTGGTGGCTAGAAATTATTTTAAAAATTTAAAAATATTTTTTGACATTTATTTTTGTCAAATTAATTTATATTTTATCAAATTGACTATTTTACCTTTGAAATTGAGCAATTGTATCTTCAATTGTCCTTATTTGAAAGAAGATTCAAAATTCAGGATTAAATGTGTTATAATTAAAAAGTTAGGAATTAAAGTGATACAAGTCTCAAATTATAGGAACTGTTCTCGTAATTCGCTCTTATTATTATTTTGCTATGTCACAATGTTTTTTTGGTTTTAATTTGAAATGATATTTAATCATTTGCATAAAAGAATTCTCCTATCAAACATCAAAAGATGTACTAATGTTTTAGCTAATAACCTCTTTCTCGGTTGATGAAATTGCATTGAAGGACTATTCCTCACAAATTTGATGGCATTAAAATCAGTCAATGCTAATGCTTTAACTCTGTTGATCCTTGAGTTAGAACACTACCTCCATTTTTAGGTTATGCAACTCAATAGCAATGAAAGTAAAATTATGTTCTTGATAAAAAGTTGCATTATTCAAATTTCTATTCTTCACCCGAATTGGGAAATGCTATTTGGGTTAAAATAGTTAATAAAGGCAAAATATATTAAAATAGTTAATAAAATAAAATGTCACATGCAATTCATAATCATTTCACTTTTTCACTCACAACCATATTATTTTCTCAAACACAACTTTTTTAGTCAGGTTAAAATAGTCAAAAACCCAACTAAAATAGATAACTTTCCAAACGAATTGACTCACAAAACAAGATATATACCAATTGGATGGAATAGTGGTGGTCCATTGCAACTTCTGATTTCTTTACAGTGTCATCCGTATTTCTTTTTTCTTCTTATTATATGCATTATGTTAAACACAGAATCAAGGGTGATGCTATGGTATATTTAGATGTACCACACATTTAGTTATGAACTTATATGATTTTATATCATAACTAATACCATATTAGTCATAACTACTATCATATTAAGTCATAACTTAATTATATTCAATTATTTACTTATACCATATTGTAGACGTCCCCGAACGCATCCCGGGGTCCCCCCCGTTCTGGTTCGATATTGGGTCACCACAGTTCGAAGGACTCAAATGTCACGGTTCTAAATCTTGAACCAAAGAGTCCAAATCCGGCAAATCGTTTTGAAAACAGATTTTTTGAAAGAAGTGCCAAACATGGACGCTGCGGAATCTGAGTCGCCACCTAAATATTTTTTTAATTGGAAATTTAGGAAACCCTGACTCGGTGCCAAAGGCCACGTGTCCGTCATCACCAAAGTTGACTCGGCTCGGGAACTTGGGTACGATTGGGGAAGGTCACATCGTGAGCACCGCCGCTTTCAAAGCCAAAAGACCGGCCTCTACTAACCATGATATCTGATTTTGAAAACATTGTATGCTCTTATTCCGGTTATTAGCCTAGGTTACTATGTGATGCTCGCAGCAAACAAGTATAGACTGGGCCGTCTGAATTGGAACAAAACATTTTATGTTTGTTTATTTGAAAATGGTTTGATGGTGCTACCCGCAGGTAGGCTAAGATGCGGATTTGCCACCCTCAGGTGGGCTTAGAAAACAGTGATTTTGCCACTATCCAGTGGGCTTAAAACAAACATTTGGTGCATTGTCCCAATTCAAATAACTCAACCTCTACCCACAGGCATACAGGCAGTTATATCACATAAGCAAATCGCCTCATGGCAAGCATGCTATCATGACAACACTCACACGCATGCAAGGATGCTAAAGCATAAAACTCACCGAGTACTCCAAGCCAAAACAGAAATTACATTAGAAATCATGCATGATCCTAAGTATACTGAAATGCCTAATGCAACACATGCAAAATGCAACTATAGCAGGCTCGGCTATTCTAAACATGGCACATGAGATGCTACAACTAACATGTATTCATCTTTGGAATTGAAATACAAATGCAGTTTGTATGATGCGCCGAGCCCGGTGCGTGCAAGACAGATGAATGATGCAAACATGCTGTCATGCTGTATGCTAATTGAAATATGCCCTAATCTAACCATCATAAGCAGGTAAATAAAAGGGAAGAAAGACGTGGGGTTGGAAGACATACATCACACTCACCCACACTTATTACAGTTGTGCCCTGGCGCAGAGGGTCCGAATAAATAATACAGTCCCGAATAAAAGAATAATACAGTCCGAATAATACAGATTTCTAATTAATTAACAAATTAACTAAGAAAAACTGTAAACTGGCATGCAAGCCAGGGACTGCCTTGCTTCTGATGGATGATGTATGTTGGGCTGCTTGGCGCGGAAATCCACTGGGATGCCCCAATTAGCCTCTGTTTGCAATGTTTCTCGAAATGCGTGCCCGCCCAGGAAAGTTCGATTCTTCATTTCTTTGAGAGCGGAAAGGGGCATAGCAATGTATTTCACAAATATATGCATGCCTTGATCCTCGTGCCACCAATCACGCATCTCGATGCATGATGGCCGAGGAGCCACAATTCAATATAGGATGAATGCATGAATGCTACAAAACCTAACTCCATCACGGGTAATCCGGAGTGTCGGTGACTAGGGAATTGAGACATGTTCCGGTACTCGGAGTACGAAACACGCCTCGTTTCCCGTGCCCGGGGTAACTCTTATCCCGAACACGATGCAATATGCATGATATGCAACTAAGATACAGCCTAGCATGAACAATGCTATGAGAATGGGATGTCTCGAAATGTGTGCCCACAGGCACGCAAACCGAGAAATGCGGAATGACATGCGAAATGCAATGATGGGCTTATACCAACATGAGGGAGCCTTAGCCACACTCACATAGGATGCCGGAATGATAAAAATAAGGTGCCTCGAAATGCGTGCCCGTGGGCACGTAAACCGAGAAACACGAAATGACATACGAAATGCAATGATGGGCTTATACCAACATGAGAGAGCCTCAGCCACACTCACGTAGGATGCCGGAATGATAAAAATGAGGTGCCTCGAAATGCGTGAAACACGAAATGACATGCGAAATGCAATGATGGGCTTATACCAACATGAGAGAGCCTCAGCCACACTCACGTAAGAGGTCGAGAGATGACAAATGGAATGCCTCGAAATGCGTGCCCGTGGGCACGCAAACCGAGGAATATGGAATGACATGCGAAATGCAATGATGGGCTTATACCAACATGAGAGGACCTCAGCCACACTCACGTAGGATGCCGAAATGATAAAAATGAGGTGCCTCGAAATGCGTGCCCGTGGGCACGCAAACCGAGGCAATGATCCCAAGGCATAAAATGGCACAGAAAATGATATGTAAACATGCAAATAGAATTTCAGCGCTGAAATGTGGGGGAAAACAGTCCCGAAACATGGCCAAAGTGCACACGAAGCATGGAATGATTCCGAAATGCGATATTAGGCGCCCGAAATGGCCTATAGCTATGCAATGCATGCACAATATGGACATGGAATGAAAATACAGTAGCAAGACAGCCCCAAGACAAGCATTTTTCAGTCATAAAAAGGGCTACACAGCAAGCACACATAGGATTAGGGAAGTATGCAAAAATGGCTCCGCAAGAGGGGTATTGAAGCAAGTGACACATGCGATGCCCAAATGGAAAAATACCCTTCTACAACACTGATGAGGGACTAAAAATATGAACATTTACAGTAGATGACATCCCCCAAATCAGTATGCAAACATGCTAAAAATGTCATGCAAGAACTAGGATACATAAGGCTATAACATGAGGTACCCCAAAACACTCATCAAACCAGCAAAGACCCTTAATGAAATATGTCAATAAGATCAAAATATGACTCTTTCCAGCTCTGAAGATGGCCTAAAACAGAAGCTAGATAAGCTTAAAAAAGCATGCAAGAATGAGGGCCAAAGAGGGGTATAAGGGTAAGTACAACATGGAGGCCCCCAAAAAGGGTGATCCCTTCTAAAATGTTGTAGAGGGACACAAAATAAGCCCACTCACAGTTCATGACACACTCCAAATCAATTTACATATAGGCCAAACAAATCATGCAAATTTACGGTAAATCGGAGGGATTATGAAGTAAGTGCAAGATAGAGGATCCAAACAGGGTTGAGCCCTTCTTCAATATTGAAGAGGGGCTCAAAATAGGCCCACCCACAGTTTACATTATGCTCAAAAACCGATCACTCATAGGCTAGAAATTTCATGCAAAAATGATGGCATACAAGAGGTATTGAAGCAAGTGTGAAATGGGGCTCTCAAACAGGGTTGAGCCCTTGAACAAAGATGAAGAATAGCTCAAAATAATGACCTTTTCAGTTAGGGTCGGAGCTCAAATCAGCAAGCAAAGAGGGCTAAGATATAGACCAAGAAAAGGGTAAAAAAGAGGGGAAATGAACTTACCCTTGTAGACCAACCCTTTTGCTACTTCTTGGACCAAAAATGTTGCCTCCTAGCCTCTGAAAAATGCCCCAAGCTGCTGGAAATGGAGTAGTGGTGATGGTGCTAGGTGGTGATGAAGAGAGGGTGTAGAAACTTGGATGATTTTGGTGCTTGAAATATAGAGAGAGAGATTGTATGGAGGAGCTCCCAAATCAGATTTTCTAACCCTAAAAACCACAGCTGGGGCTGCTGTTATATAGACAAAATGAGGGGGAAAATGGAGGGAAAAAAGGGAGGGAAAACATATCAAGTTTCATAAAAATGGCCAAAAGGGATAGTAGTAGCTACGGGTTTCAACTGGCCGAGAGTCCTTCAACAAAGTTGAAGAGGGCTCAAAATAAGACACTTTGTAGTTACGACCAAGTCCAACGCAGCCCACAAGTATGCCTAAAATACCGTGCAAAATAGGCCTAAAAGAGGTAAAGAGACAAGTGATAGATGGAGATGTCAAAACAGTAAAGGTCCTTAATCAAACATAAAAAGGACCTCAAAATATGACTATCTCAAGTTCGGGTCGGAGTCCAAAATGTAGAATGAAGGTTCGGGAGCCAAAACACGCAGTTCGAGGCCCCGAAAGTGGGCTGTTAGGCACCGGGAGTGGTGTCCGACCACGCAGTTCGTCTCTCGGACCCCAATGTCCCTCAAAAGGGAGAAAATGAGATGCATGCCAAAACCGGGGCAAACGAGGTGGTTAGGCGGTCCCGAATCGAGGCACTACCGACGGCAAAAGGACCAGACTCGAAATGGGAAAAATGGCCTCGACCACAAAACGTAGCCTCTGACCGAGAGATGATCTACGAGACCTCTCCCTCCCTTCGGGAAGAGAAAACAGAGAAAACGGAGCCTGGTTCGCAAACCGAGGCAAAGCACAAAAGAGTCCGGAAGTCTGGAGGCAAGGCTTGCAGCCGGGACTCCGCAACCTCAGAACGAGCACGATATGCAACATCACCAAGCGCTCAATCGGTGACGTCTGAGTCTTAAGGTCGGTCAAAAATGGGGTGTCTACACATATTACTTCATAACCAGGTCATAACTAAGATATTTAAATAATTTGACTCTCAAATTAGGCAACCTATGTAACCGGTTACCAAATAGAGCAAAAGATCAGAGTAGTCCAACAGTCGGAAGTCAGTTGGCCTCCCTCTCTGGCTCGTCTTTGTTGCTTTCTTCTTCTCCTCCTCTCTTCCACCATAGTCAAGCTTGACCATTGCCAAAGACTACCAAGATTCATCGGGGCCACCATTCTCTCGGTGTAGACATCTTTCTTCATAATCTCTCACTGTCTTGACTTCAAGAACTAGAGTTTCTTCCATTCTAATCGAATATTTCCAAGAGATATTTTCTGTAGCTCAGGTTTGTTTCTAACTCTAAACTTCATTTACATTAGGACTTTTGATTTGAAAACCCTAACCATTTCTTGGAAATATCTCTTGGAAATTAATAGTAAGAAATTAATTTTGATGGGAATTTGTATCACCATTTCTTCCTCAAAGTAAGTATGAAAATCTATATGGGCAAGTATGTGTCGCATCTCATTGAGTCTAGGTATCAAGTTGCATCTCTAAAGTTTAGTGAAAATTTTTCAAATCTCTGTCGTGGTTTGTTTGCTACAAGTTGGATATCACATCTTTTTGGATTATCAGGTTACTGATAATTTGGTGTTTGGAGTCGGGATAAATTGTGGACAGCTTAAACTGTAGATCCTTCCACAAATCTCCGTACCCAATGCAAGTCTCAGCCCAATGTTCAGCCCATCTAAGTTCATTTTGGGGAGATTTTGGTCATGTTTGGTTACCAATAATTCTTCAATTTCCAAATTATCTGCTAAGCAAGCACTTGAATTCAGGGTCATATTTATTTCCTCTATCCTTCGATTTTTTTTTTTTTTTCCTTTTCTTGAAATCGTTGAAATGCTTGTTGGATCACTCATGCTGATGCTATATTTGTCACATGGAATCTTGGTTTCTTTTTTACCTCTGCCTTGGGAAGAATCTGACTCAAACCTTCAATTGGTCTGAAATTTCTCAGGGTGATTATCCTCCCATCTCTAACATTGTAGAAATTAATATCTTCTAGCCTTTTAGGCTTCGGACATGGATTTCGAATCAAGGGAATTTGAGGATAAAAATATTAGACAGTTAGCTATTATAGGTGGAGAGAAAAACTATAGCAGAAGGTAACTAGAGAGAGAAGAGATGTATTTTGGTAGGATTTTTGTAGCTAGAAGAGAATCCTTAGCATGATTTCAAATAACTACTTTTACATATTTATTTCAAGAATTATATGTAAATAACAGAGAAACCCAAAAATAATAATAATAATAATAATTAATTAAATTAAATTACAAGGAATATATTGGGAAATTTGAAACTAAATAACCAATATATGCAAATAGATATCTTACGGGTATTTTATGAAGAACCCATTTATTTTTCATTTAAGAGAGTGAACTGAGATTAAATCAAATGAATTCAGATAGGATTCAAGTCCTGATATGGGATACCTGAAATCGGGAAGAGATAGAGAAAATATATTGTTTTATTGATAGAGAATAAAACCCAGATGAGTATTTCGATATAAACAAGCTTTGAAAACCCAAACCCAGTATTGATAAAACAATAGTCTTCTACAGAAATAAGAAGTGGGCTTGAATTGAATTGATACACTAGTGTCAGTATATATATATATATATATATGAATTGTGTGGTGTGTTTGGTTTGGTTTTATTCTTTTTATTAACCAAAAGAGAAGAGAAGAGCCGACCGACAAGAATTGGCTCGAAACCTAGTAAAAAAAAAGAGGCACCAAAAAGTGAAACCCAAAAAAAAGTTGCTGCAATGCGAGAAAGAGAATTTGCAGCACAGAGAATCTTATCGGTTTACGCGCTTCTCTTTCTAGACTCTGCAATTAATGAATTACAGGTGGATAATAGTGATTACTGTTTTTTCAGGGGTTAAACTTTCAATTTCACTAGACGTTGCAATTTTTTATCGATAACAATCATTAAATGGAGGTTTCTCATCACGAGTGATGCTATGGTACATTTAGATGTACCATACATTTAGTTATGAACTTATATGATTTTATATCATAACTAATACCATATTAGTCATAACTACTATCATATGATCAAGCCCAGCCATGTTTGGAAACCCCCTATGAGAGATTGTTCTAAGACGTAAAAAATCCCGAGTCAACCCATCATTGCCACCTCCACCACCGCCGCCTTCATTACTTCTCCTCATTGCCATCCCTTTGGCATTACATGGTCTAATTTTATTTTTTATTTATTTTTTATTTTTATCACCCAAGTAGAGAGAGAGAGATAGAGAGAGAGATAGCTTAATCCTCCAAGGTGACCATAAGGGACGAAAGAGCAATAAAAAGCACAACAAAAGATAATGACCTTCAATAAACCCCTCCCACTTCCAACTTAGTTACTCCCACTCTTCTTAGCAGGATTAGCAACCATCCTTGGCTTCTTTTTTTTTTTTTTTTTTTTTTTTTCAATAGAAGGTAAGTGACAATGATAAACACAAGCAAATTAATAAAAAAAAATATAAAAATATAAAAAAATAAAAAATCATCTGGATTGAAATAGAGTGATGATAGGATTACCTCCAACATCCATGTCAAATAACACATCTGACCGCATATCGAACTAGAAAATACACACATCTTGATTTTCCATTAAATAATAATAAAAAATATCAAAATTACTTGATTCGAGAAAAACCTATTTTCATTCAAAACCCTCAAACTTCAAAGATACTAAATTATTAATTTACTTCTTATTTTTCTTTTTCTTTTCTTCCCCACCTATGAGAGAAAAGAAAAAGAAAAATAAGAAGTAAATTAATAATTGTATCCAACTGTATGCAACTGTATGCTGTTTTTGTGAGCCTCATAATGTCAATTGAAGGAGGCAATTCTGGATATCCAACTGTATGTTGTTTTTGTGGTGAGCCTCATAATGTCAATAAGGATTGCTGTTGAGTTCTGTGTGCACATATCACATGCCTTCTCTGTCAGTATTCAAATGCACTTTTTATTTTGTTTCAAGGATTTGTAGTAGTGGTTACTTCTTGTCTTATTGAAGGAGGCAGTAGCTGTTGTTTGGCGTAGAGCCAATTCAACAGGACTTGCTAGGAAAACCAATTGTTCTGTCGACAACAATTCTGCTCTTAACACAAGTAAGCCATGGAGATAGGAGCCAACGAGCAAAGGAGGCTTTGCGTACGATGGGATCTTCTGTCTTCAGGTTTATTACCATTAATTACCTTGATATGTGAGAGACGTTCTGTAAGCATGTTGGAATTTCTGAGCAATACTCAGCTGAAAAGTGATAATATGAAAGTCAGATGCAAGTATATCTGACAGAAATGCAGAATGCATAAGTTAGACTGATAAAATGCATAAATATGTGCTGTGTTATTTGCAGAATGCAGAAGTTAGACTGATAAAATGCATACATTTGGAACCTTTCTCTGACTTCTATCGTGGTGTGCTTGTGTATGGTAGATGGGCTTGGAGTTGATTTATCACGACATTGTTATTTGACTATTGCTTTTTCTTCATTTTTCTTTGCTGTTTTGTGTTTTGCAATGGAATTACACTCACAAAGCTAGTCGGAGTCATTGTCCTTTATTTCGCAAAATCAGAGATTTTTGTGGTATAATGATCCATCCCTCTGACTTTCAGTTTTGTTTGCTTGTCAGTTTAGAGATTTTTGTGGTATAATGATCTATCCCTCTGACTAATGTGATAGAAGATTTTCCTTAAATAAAAGTACATGATCACATGGGGCTTCAAGTGGCATTTTCCACCACATATGTGCCCTGTCATGTAAATGACCATTCTGTAATGCAAGATATTGGACTACTAACCATATATAGGTTTGTGTTTGTGGATTGTAGGTGGTATTGAGTATGTTTGGTCCACCATCGAGAAGTGTGCCCATTGAAAGAGAGCAAGAACTTGAGACTTCCACTTTGTCATGCTTGACTGATTGACCAAATGCATTTGAAAGTTGGGTGGTTTTATGATGTAAAATTATGCAAGCAAGAAATGAAAACAAAATGACGGCAAGATGGAAAACAAACAAATAAGGAGACAGAGGGAAAGGAAGAAAGGACATATATGTACAATGAGTTAAAGAACATGTAATTGCTTTCTACCCAAATTAACAGTGCATATATTTTGGTCAATGCTTATGGTGTCAAAGTTTCTATTATCTTCACATTTGTTGTCAGGATCCTACCATTTCTTTCCTTGTCATTATGCTATGCTGTGTCAATAGTTGACCCAAACATTAGTAGGTTGGTTTTGGGTTGGATCTATAATAATGTATTATTATGTCATGTGATACCATGTAGCTACCAAAGTAGCAATTTTGATGGACGTAGGTTTTCAGAGCAAACTAGGGAAAAAAAAAAAAAAAAACATTGGAGACCAAGTGGTGAAAAAAAAAAAAAAAACATTTTGTGGCCAAAGAGAAAATGTTTAAACTTAACGGGTACAAAGTAAAATTTATCCAACAAATAATTCTTACAAATTTTCATGATACTATTATGTTAAAGCATTTTCAACCAAACTTTCAAATTTAGAGATGTGGATGCTGGTGTTTTTATCCTCCAATTCTTTCACATCAAATGCATTATTCATCCATACAAATGCATGCAATATAAGGCACAAAACATGCCTCTTTAACCGCCCCTTGTATATTGTTTTGTTGAGCTTTGAGCTTACATAAATCTTCTATCCTCTTTTCTTTTTTTCTTTTTTTTTTTTTTTTTTTGGATGGTGAAAGTATAACCTATAATGAAAATAGGATAGTTGCCTCTTAATAAATCTTTACACCTGGTGAGACGAGAGATGAAATGACAATTCAATCCACTGGTGCATGTTAGGACTACTGTTGATAGTACTCTGAACTCTAAACAAAAACCATGAACTTCCAAAAAACAAATGCTGTTCAACTAAATATCAAAATGGAACAGGACAAGAATTGCATCACGACATCCTTCAATATCCATAAAATCTGAAAATATTTCACAGAAGAATTACTTAAATGTGTACGTACATCAGAGCACTGGCACAAAGAGAGAGAGAGTGGGCATGTAATTGCCTGGTAAAGAAAAAGCCTTTGTCCACCAAGTTCACCTCTTACCATGGAAGTGTGTACTTTCTTATTCACACAGCCCAAAATGGAATTGAAAGTGCCAACACATCTTGTCTTTTATGAGACACGGGTCCAAATCGATAACTTTTATATGACCAACTAAATCTTTGATTAAATTTCAAAATAGGTGTACTGACTACGTGCCAGGGTTCCCTAAAAGTCGTTCCACAGCAGCATGAACATTTCCTGAGGTGGCACGTAGTGCCCTAATATTCTCTTGGGTATCAAAGAAACCCATTTCTTGAAGCTGTGACAGTTGAGTAGCATAAAGCTCTTCTGGAGGCACTATGAAAAACAAAGACATATTTGCTTTCAGCAAAGGGCTAAAAGGCAAGCTTATCATAAAAACTTTACATAGAAATGCGATGAAGTTCTTACCATCAGGTGTATTTGGAAGATTTAAGCCACTAGCTCCAAGTCCACACCAAACACATTCATCAACAACTCCAGTCCCATATTGTTTTGTGTTCCTGAAATTTGCAGCAATATTCATGGAAGCTTGCATTGAAAGGAAATATGGATAGATATATCAAAAGAAATCAATTTTCAATAAGTTGCTCAGATACCTGGAGTCTCACCAGTCTGAGCTGTTTCTCTACCAAAAAAACAGCACGAGATAAGCAACACGGATAACAAAAGATGTCAAAAGATTGCAGGAATACCATGCATCACTAGCATTAATGCCAACAAGAACCAGAGTTAATCACAGGACATGTTTGATACAAACTAATCAATCCATTGTTTTTACCTAGTGCTACCCTTTTCATTTAAATCTAAATATTCTCCTGTTTTAAATTAAGCTCAAAGTGGTAAAAAGGTCAAAACAAATGCATGCAAGCGAACACAAAAACAAAAACACAAATATGAACAGAAATTGAAATAAAAACACGATTAGACCCCCCTAATAGTTTGTATGCTCATTGCACACCCTGCATACTTAATGCACTTGTAACCTAGCTATGAGAAACCCCAGAGGAAAATAACAGCTCCAGAAACCACCTACATTTGTTGCTAAAAAAAAAATGTCCTATCCAACACTCTATTGTTCATCTTGAACTGTGGTTTCTGAAGAATTAAACAAAAATCTTCAGTCAGAGTACTTAACATTGAACACATGTCGTGATCACCCCATAACAACAAAACAATGTGCAATAAGTATATGCACTCAATGATCTAATAAGGGTTAGTCAATTGAATCATTAACACATGATATTTTGCTAAAAATTAAAAAGAAAAAAAACAAAGAACGGAGAAGTGGAAAAAAGAAAAATGTGCTACCAACTGAAAGTTGCAAGCCATGATCAATGCCTATATCCATAAATTGTTCTTTATGATGCTTCCTGGGATACCCTACCCAAGTGAGAAACCAATAGCCAGCCAAACTCCCATCATCTAGAGGAATTGACATCAACTTAAACAATCAAAATGTCTAGAAGGACCCCATTGGAAGGTCAATCCCTTGTCTTTTCCCCCCCAAGAATCAGGTTCTCAAATCTTCAACTACAATATACAGTCAATGCATGAAATCAGTTACAGAAAAGACCAACCCTTGGATGTGTGTGTACATGTTTGTGCATATATATATATTTGCTACTTTCAATTATACACACACACCACCAAAAAAAAAAAAAAAAAAAAACTATCATTTGTCTAACTGAAGATTAATAAAATTGATTTATAGAAATCTACCAATCAAAACAAAGGAAAGGAAAGAAAATAATCAAAGTGGTTCATTCATACTAGTAGAGATCAGAGAAACAGGAGAGGAACAAAATGGTTTCTCTTTGACTTGAATGTGTGTTCTCATGCTTGTAATCTAATTTTTTTCGGTGAAATTAGTCAAGTATAGAAATGGTAAGCCAAGTGTAAAACTTGTTAAAGTCTTAAAAAATTCATTACCTGAACTAACTGATGTCAAAAATCCATATCGAACAAGACTTCCTTTTTGCTTAACTCATTCTGTTTCTAATTTTCTATTTCTACCTTCCTGAACCAAAAAAATTCAACAATAATCTCACCTAGTTAACTATATGAACAATTTAATAAAATTGAATAGATTGGGAAAAGAAGAAGAAATTCTCTCACCCACTCCTCATTATTCTAACAAAGTATTCATAACTATAAGGAAGCAGTTCATTTGTGATATTCAGATGGACAACATGACCTGCAACATTAGGAACCAACCAACCAATACAAGTATTTTTTTTTTTTTTCCCTTTCCAAACAGAAGGCATTAACATATTAACCCCCAAAAAAAAGTTTTTAGAAAAACAAATATACCTTAGAAGCTCCAATCTATAAATTTCTGCCATCTATCTTTTAAACACCATCTAACAAACCTTAAAATTCAAACCAAATTTTTATTTCTGCAGTTAAAAAGAAACAAATGCAACACCATGCTCTAAAGCTCCAATCTATAACCACTATATTGCTTTAGCAGAAACTCATTACCACCAAGTTTCAATACCAACTTAGCCTTAAAACCAGCCATTATATTTCATAAATTTCTTTGATGATAAATAATTTATCCTCTAGACTAAACAGCATGACTCAACTGAACTGGAGAGAAGACATATCCGCATCCGTATGTCATTCACATCCTTGCCCAAGGAGCTATGATTTATTGCATGCAGTTGGCCTCTTTTCTATTGAATGACTTTGTCCATGGTTTTTCATGCATATTTCAAGTAAACCAACATTTCCAGAAATTTCATAAAGAAATCAAGTAGCTAGCAATAAGAAAATTTTAAACCATGATGGACATGAGTAAGTTGCCCATAATTCGTAAAAATTAGAGAAAAAATTGTATGGAGGATAGCTCTAATGCACACTACTCCTTTTAGGAGTACAGAATTTCAAAGCAGATTAAAATGGAAAAACTCAAAGACAAAACTTGTTATCTAAAAACCATAAATTATTTAAATCACATTTGGTATTTTCTGACAAGAGTGACTGGTGCCAAAGAGGAACAATTAGATAGATGCTTTATTGGACACTGTCAATAAGTCCACACTCAAATTTGTCATATGAAACTCCTGAAAGGGCCACAAACTACTTTGACCAAAACAAATTGGCAAAAAAAAAAGTCAAAACAGAAAAGGCATAGTCAACAATGCTTTGAAATCTATAACCAACAATTTAATTCAAAAAAATAGGCATTTGTCTAACCTACAGTCACTGTAGTCATTCAAGCTTTACCTGATAGAGGCAACAACAATGATCAAATTGAGAAAGAATACACACATACATATAGAGAGAGAGGGGCCAAACTTGCTAAAGAGTGATGTCCATCATAAATAAAAGTTTTCTAGAAGAGGTAATAATTTGAAAACAAAAAAACAGAAACAAAAGCAAACCATTCAAAATTTCAGTTAGCAATCAAATAATATAACCTATTCAAATCCACAACCCAACACACACACACACACACACACACACAAAATAAAAAACATTAATATTAACATACACTACTAATCAAAGAATGATCAATAATATCAAAGTATATTGTCTCCTACTTAGACTGAGAAATCCAAGAAAAGTTACTATATCCTCTATTCAACGGAGAGAAATTAATCTGGATATAATGCTGATTCAAAAGAATTTAACTCTTACAGAATTGATGAAAAGGCGGATATTAATTATCGAACCCCTTCGTCTGTCTATAAAAAAAGATGGACAGTTTATTATGTATCAAACCATAGGTATTTCATTAGTTCATATGAGCAGGCATCATACGAGTAGTTCAGAGAGGTCTGCAAAAAATTCTGGGACAACGTCAATGCCTGCTCGCTTATTTGTCAAAAAAAAAATATAGTACGTTCCAAAGCAAATAAATTCAAAAAAACAAAAGCAATTAGCCTACTATCAATTAACATGAAACAAATAACTATCAATTAAAATAAACAAATAAATAAAAAAAGACAGCACAAATAAATAAAATAGCACACCCGCCAGTGCCCTGCTATCAATTAAAATAAACAAATAAATAAAAAAAGACAGCACAAATAAATAACGTAGTACACCCTCCAGTGCCCTGCTATCAATTAAAATAAACAAATAAATAAAAAAAGACAGCACAAATAAATAAAATAGCACATCCGCCAGTGCCCTGCTATTAATTAAAAGCAAATAAATTAAAAAACACACCTGCTAATGCAACCGTTAGAGAGAAAGGGATGGAGGAGGTATAGCTTTACTTCTACGTTAAGATGGAGAAATTGAGGACCTATAACAAACAAAAACAGAGCATTGAAATAGAGTTAGTAAAGAAGACAATACATAAGGAAATTAATGATTGTGGGGAGAAAAGAAAGAATCTATGTACGAAAAATATTATTTTGCACCATAATAAAAATTTGGGAGTGGATTTTCCAAATAATTTGAGCCAACATCAATCCATATGTTATAGTTACATGAAGTTATATATCATAAAGTGAGTAATTATAAATGACATCTCTCAAGTTTTCAAAGTTGACTCTTGGTACTGTAGCTGCACAATTCACAGGTTTGTTTGATTTCTGTTTGATCTTTGATGAGGAAGATTAACTAATTTTTAACTAGTTAAATAAGGAAGTTTAACTAATTTTTATCCCAATGCTTTCATAGATTTTGGAAAGAATTGTACTTCTCAATTTACAATTACATTCTTCTGAGAAAATCAAATGAGAAAAGAATGGCCTATCAAATTGGATTGGTCTAAAGTTACAGCACATTAGCAAGTCAGAATTCACTCCACAACTTTTGTTTCTTTAATCTTCAAAAATATATATATTTTATTTTTCACTTTATGGAATTATTATGGCCAAAGGTAGAGCCAATCATCTTCAAGAATAGACACAAGAATTAAAGGAAATAATTTAAATTTATTTGGACCATCAATTTTATTTTATTTTTAATCTTTTTTAAGGTATTGATAGAAAATTGTTGATCTTTTTAGGGGTTCCAATTATTGAAGGCGATGCTAAGGGAATCACAATGGAATTGAAAATGCAATGGGATGGAAAGTATCATACTTGACGTTAAAACTAGAGTCGGCATTGGATTACCTATACAGATGATCTTCAACTTATTTCTCATATCAATAAAACTTTTTCCTAGTAGCAAAACTATTACAAAACTACTCTGAAATTTATTTTATTTTCACTTTTTATTTATTTATTTAATTTATTTATTTATTTATTTATTTTTTGTGTATATAGTACTTCTAATACTTATTTTATAGATAATCAATGTGTTCTCTTTCACTCTCTCTGAAGAATAATAGGTGACTAAAAAATTTGATAACATGATATAAAGTAAAGAATGTTCGGTTATTGGAATTTTACCATAAGATGCCACTTCAATATTTTTTCGTATATATTTTCATCTAGGTCAAAATATTGGATTCACGGGAGTTTTCAGATTAATTTTCAAACCACTAGTTGACGAGTTTCCATATTTTGGGACTGTTTGTTATTCTTTGATGGGAAAGGTGGGTACTTTGTATCTTTGTCACTCTTTGAACTTATTAGTCTAGTTTCCAATATTTTGGAAGTCATCTTCATGATAAATCACGCAAGTTTGTGCAAATATTCATATATTTATCATGTCATCATAAACAGAATTATATAAAATTTTGAAAAATTATTATGCACTTGATTTTTGATACTACAATTCCCCCTATGATTCTACCACAGAAAAACATGGACTTTACACTCAAATTGATACACCCAGTTTAGTAGTTAAATAAGTTACACTCAAATGGACTTGTAATAAAGCTGAAAAATAGCAATAATATGGATAAAATCTATCAAGTTATTTCAACATATTGACTAAATTTAGGCAAACATTGCATGATTATTTCTAAACCAAAATCAAACAACAAACACAACCAAAAAATAAAAGGAAAAAATACATCGAACTCCAACTGTATGCAAGAACGATCAGACTCGGGTTTGTGAAGTTCTCTCTAAACAACAACATTAACTCTTTAGGCAATTCAAAACACTTAAAGGCTAGTAAAAATATAAATAGTAATAACAATGATATAAAAAAATAAAATAAAAAAACTCTACCCTTAGTATCTATGTACATCCACTCAAGCTATAGAAATCAGAATTTAATATATGAACCTTTCTATTCTCCAAAACAAATTTGCATTTTGTTTGTGTCACCAAATCAAGTTTAGCTTTAGCAGAGTGTAACTTAGTCACTAGGTTCTTCACTGCATCATTCTAAAATTCCAAAGACAAATGAAACACTGAAACTCCATAATAGCCAAAAGGATCATGAAATGATATGTCCATACCACATTTTTTGAAATGATATAGCTCTTAACACTACACTTCCCTGTAAGTTAAGTTCAATAAGTTAGAACAACTTACCTTGTTCATAAGATTTTTATTTATATTTGTGAATGGGGGGACTACTACTCAAAATCGGGCAATTGTTTGGGATTAAATGTAGTTATGGTAGTTTATTAGCTTGAAACAGGAAAACACTATCAATTCAGATAATTTTTTCTTCATGATAATTCCAGGTCAGCTATCATACTGTTCAGATGGTTGTCATGTTTTCCCATCAAAATAAAATCACCATTGAAACAGCATGCAGCAGTAACAGATCAGAAGCAAATTTTCATAAATGCCATCTAACATTAAGAAAAACTTCTTTTTAATCACACATCATACCTTCAGTTTCACCTATTTGCTCACCAGTTTTATCCTTGATCTGCACGGATTAAAATCAGTATCATTAGAAGAATTTTTGTTTGGAAGTAAAGAGTTAAATATAATGTTTTTGTTTTTTGGATAAATAATCAAACTTTATTAAAAAAGCATCAAGGCGATACAAAGAGTTAACTTTTTGTGATTGGTTTGTCTCCAAATAAATCTCATTCACACAAACTTCTGTGATTCTAAGCCTTAACTTTTTGTGATTGGTTTGTCTCCTGTTGTCCAAGCTAATTGGGCCGTCTAGTCTGGCATAATATGGACCCATTTAAGGTTCATTTTAATAATTCAAATTATTTATTTTATAAAACCTTTCGAACATATCATTTATACTAAAAATTAATTTGATTAGATATCGGATTGTCAAATTGTATCTAAAATGGGATGACAGTAGGCCAAACTAGATGCTCTAATTGGTTGGAGACAATCCCATTTCTAAATTTTTTCGATAAGTTATGATATAAAATTTTAGTATGGATCCTTTAGAGTGATTTTTTTTTTTATTAAAGTAATTTTAGAATAAGTGATGTGTTGTGTAACTAAGATTTAATGGCCAGGTACAAAAAATCACTTTTAAGATTTTTAATATTGAATTTCAACTACACATCACATCACTGATACATATGTACATGTCCAATTTATCCCTCTATTCATTTTTTTAAAATAGTATAAATTATGAACAAATTAACTAACTAAAACAAAATTATCCAGAAACTAAACAATTATTAATCAAATCTTAATCAAAGACTTACTTCAAGATCTTCAATGGAAGAAGTGGTTGATCTCCTTGAATCATAACTATGATCAATTCTCTTTTTCTTGAGTCTTGACAAGGTTGGAATCTCTTGATCCAAGTCAAAAATTGCATTTTTCTTCAATTTTCCAGATTCAAGCTGTATTAAATCAGCTTGGATCCTCCTCTCTTGCTCATGCAATTCTTGGATGTAGTCAATTGCATCTTTGATTATGGATGCCTTGTCCATCTAATTCAACATCACCACAACACTTCATCAAAATTAAATTGACTAACATCAATTTTTCTAATTTGATTTACATTTTAATAGATTTTGTGATTTTCATAACATCTCTTGTTTTAGTTTTCAAATTTTCATAACACTTGATCAATTTTTTTTTTTTTAATTTTATAATTGAAAATGGATGAGAGAGAGAGAGAGAGAGAGAGAGAGAGAGAGAGAGAGAAATAAAAGACCTTGCTAATTTTGGGGACCACAGCCCTGAGTGCAAAGAGTCTATCATTGAGCTTCTTCATCCTGACACTATATTCAAAAGAAATAAACAATGAAAGGAAAGCAGTGAATATGTCCTTCACCAACCTCTCCGTGGGATACGCTTTCCATGTTGAACGTACTGAGCAATGGCATCACCTTCACTAGGCCTGAGTGCCCCTCTATAGCTAATATGTCCTTCAGCCCTAGGCAATGGCATTGGTCACCCAACTCATCCGATTCACTATCACCGACTGATTCCGATTTCTTACTACGCCTAGAACTCCTGCCCTTCCTCTTTCTCCTCGACTGTGAATCATCTGAATCAGTATCTGAAACAAATTGAGAGAGAGAGAGAGAGAGAGAGAGAGAGAGAGAGAGAGAGAGAGACGTAAGAGGAGATTAGAGATTTTGAGATTGGTGATTTTGTTTCAACAAATTGGGGATTTTGGGTTTGGGTTTGGGTTTGGGGTGGGGGGAAACCCGAGCGGGAATGGAAAAAGGAAGGGGGGGGGGGGGGGGGAATTTTTTTTGTTTTGTTTTTTTGTTTTTTTGATTTTCATTGTAAATGAATATTTTAAATAATAAAATGACTTTTTTTTTTGCAATGGAGGATGCTGTTGTCAAAAAAAATTATTTTTTAAAAATAATTTTATTTTTATTTTTCATTTAGTAAGGTTGAAAATTTATTTGTTTCATATTTATTTTAATGAATAAAAATTTATTATTATTTTTTTTATTTGATAGAAGTAGAGATAATATTTTTCATTAAAATAAAGTTAATTTTTTGTGGTCAATGAAAAATATTTTTTTGCGATCCATTTTTTGCAACCCATTTGCAGTAGTAGTGAATGAACCAGAGAAGATGGGTGGTGAGAGAGAAATAAGTGAGAGACAGATAGAGAAGAGAGATAGAGAGAGACAGATAGAGAATTTTTTTTGTTTTGTTTTGTTTTTTTTTTTTGATTTTCATTGTAAATGAATATTTTAAATAATAAAATGACCTTTTTTTTCGCAATGGAGGATGATGTTGTCAAAAAAAATTATTTTTTAAAAATAATTTTATTTTTATTTTTCATTTAGTAAGGTTGAAAATTTATTTGTTTCATATTTATTTTAATGAATAAAAATTTATTATTATTATTTTTATTTGATAGAAGTAGAGATAATATTTTCCATTAAAATAAAGTTAATTTTTTGTGGTCAATGAAAAATATTTTTTTGCGACCCATTTTTTGCAACCCATTTGTAGTAGTAGTGAATGAACCAGAGAAGATGGGTGGTGAGAGAGAGATGAGTGAGAGACAGATAGAGAAGAGAGATAGAGAGAGACAGATAGAGAATTTTTTTTGTTTTGTTTTTGTTTTTTTTTTTGATTTTCATTGTAAATGAATATTTTAAATAATAAAATGACCTTTTTTTTCACAATGGAGGATGATGTTGTCAAAAAAAATTATTTTTTAAAAATAATTTTATTTTTTTTTTTCATTTAGTAAGGTTGAAAATTTATTTGTTTCATATTTATTTTAATGAATAAAAATTTATTATTATTATTTTTATTTGATAGAAGTAGAGATAATATTTTCCATTAAAATAAAGTTAATTTTTTGTGGTCAATGAAAAATATTTTTTTGCGACCCATTTTTTGCAACCCATTTGTAGTAGTAGTGAATGAACCAGAGAAGATGGGTGGTGAAAGAGAGATGAGTGAGAGACAGATAGAGAAGAGAGATAGAGAGAGAGACAGACAGAGACAAAGTGATGAGCGAGAGAGAGACAAAGTGGTCGCTAAAAGTACATTTTCTTGTAGTGGAGAGTTTGGTAAATAGAGAATAGATGAGAGAGAGAGTGTGAGCAAGGTGAACACAATGGGGGAGAGATACAAATGAGCAGATGCATACATGTAGAGAAAGAGAAAGAGAAGAGTGAGAGATGACAATGCATACAGAGAGAGAGAGAGAGAGAGAGAGAGAGATAGAGATATAAAGAGAGAGAGAAAAAGAGAGAGAGACAGGGAGTCAGAGAGAGAAAGAGATAGAGAAAGAGACATAAAAAAAATAGAGAGAAACGAGAGATGAGCGAGAGATAGACAAAGAGAGAGAGAAAGAGAGCGAAAAGAGATGATTGAGAGAAAGACATAGAAAAAGAGAGAGACGAAGAGAGAAGTAAGATGAACGAGAGAGAGATAGAGAGAAGAGAGATAGAGAGATGAAAGAGAGAGAGAGAAGAGAGATGAGCGAGAGACAAAGAGAGAGAGAAAAAAAAAGAGACAGAGACAGAGACAAAGACAAAGACTGACAGACAGAGAAGAGTGATGAGTGAAAGAGAGAAGAAAAGTAATATTTTGTGGTAGAGGAGAGGAAGCGATAGTAGTGGTGAAGGTGGTGGATAAGAGATAATGGTGGTGGTGGTGGTGGTGGTGGTGATGGCGAAGGAGATTAGTTGTGAAGTTATGGTAGTGGTAGAGTAGATGGAGTGACAGGGGTGAAAGAGAGGTAATGGTAGTAGTAGTAGTGGCAATAGTGGTAGAGGTGGTAGTGGAGGTGGCGATGGTAGTAGTGATGGTAGTCGTAGAAGTGAAATGACGACCGTGGTAGTAGTGGTGGTAGTAAAATGGCATTTGCAGTAGTGGTGAAGGTGGTAGAGAAGATAGGTGGTGAGAGAGAGAGATGAGTGAGAGACAGATAGAGAGAGAGAGAGAGAGAGAGGGAAACAGAGACAAAGTGGTGAGTGAGAGAGAGACAAAGTGGTCGCTAAAAGTGCATTTTCTTATAGTGGATCGATAAATCGAAATGAGTTCAGTAAATAGAGAAAACAGAAGAGAGAGAGTGAGCAACGTGAACACAGTAAGGGGAAGGAGAGAGAGAGAAAGAGAGAGAGAGAGAGAGAGAGAGAGAAAACGAGAAAGAGAGAGAGAGAGAGAGAGTGAAAGACAGAAAAAGAGACAGAAAGAGAAGAGAGATGAACAAGAGAGACAGAGAGAGAGAGATAGAGAGAAGAGAGATGAGCGAGAGAGATAGAGAGAAAAGAGATGAATGAGAGAGACAGAGAGAAGAGAGATATAGAGAAGAAAGATGGGTAGAGAGAGAGAGATAGAGAGAGAGAGAGATGAGTGAAAGAGACAAAGAGAGAAAAGAGATGAGAGAAGAGATAGATGAATGTGAGAGAGAGAGAGAGAGACAAATGGACAGAGAAAGAAGAGTGATGAATGAGAGAGAAGAAGATAAAAAATAGGTGAAAATATATAGACAAAGAGAGAGAGAGAGACAGAAAGATAAGATAGATGAAAAAGATAGAGAAAAGAGAGAAGGACGAGAGACACAGAGAAAAAGAGAGAGAGAGAGAGAGAGAGAGAGAGAAAGAGAAGAGAGATAGAGACACAGAGAGAAAGAGAGAGACGGACAGACAGAGAAGAGTGATGAGTGAGAGAGAGAGAGACACATAAGAGAGACAGAGACACATAGAGAATGAGAGAGACAGACAGACAGACAGAGAAGAATGATGAGTAAGAGAGAGAAAGAGAAGAGCGACAGAGACAGAGAGATAGGAAGATGAAAAAATGGGTGAAAAGAGAAATGTTCAAAAGAGTAAGACGACGTCGTTTTTTTAAATTTTTTTTTTTTGTGATAGAAAAATACCGTTGCATTTATTTAAACCATTTTGTGACTATATATATGAAGCCGTCTCAAAGCCACAATATATATATATTATTTATTTTTTGCAACGGTACATATTAAAGTCTTTTTTTTTTTTTTTCGACTGCAGCTTGTACCGTGGCAAAAACTCTATTTTTTTGCGACAGCAATCTTTACCGTCGCAAATACTCTATTTTTTTTTTGCGACGGCAAGTTGTGCCGTCTCAAAAAGTCACATTTTTGCGACGGCAGTTTGTGCTGTCGCAAAAAGTTCTGTCTCTTGAGCCTAGTTTTCTTGTAGTGATGTGTTAGTGGTCATGACATATGTGAGTAATGGTTATGAGCAAAGTGGTGTCAAAGGGTGTTTGGTTATGTTATATGTGTTAGTGGTTATGAGATATGTGGGTAATGGTTATGAGCAATGTGGTGTCAAAGGGTGTTTGGTTATGCTATATGTGTTAGTGGTTATGACATATGTGAGTAATGGTTATGAGTAAAGTGGTGTCAAAGGGTGTTTGGTTATGCTATATGTGTTAGTGGTTATGAGATATGTGGGTAATGGTTATGAGCAAAGTAGTGTCAAAGGGTGTTTGGTTAGACTACATGTGTTAGTGGTTATGAGATATGTGGGTAATGGTTATGAGCAAAGTGGTGTCAAAGGGTGTTTGGCTATACTATATGTGTTGGTGGTAATGAGATATGTGGGTAATTATTATGAGCAAAGTAATATCAAAGGGTGTTTGGTTATGCTATATGTCTTAGTGGTTATGAGATATGTGGGTAATGGTTATGAGCAAAGTGGTGTCAAAGGGTGTGGTTATGCTATATGTATTAATGGTTATGAGTTATGAGGTATTGGTTATGTGATTAGTGGTTATGAGATGTGTGATATTGGTTATTAGATATGTGATTAGTAGTTATGAGATATGTGATGTTGGTTATGATCAAAGTGGTGTGGTTATGAGCAAAAAGGTGTTAATTATAAGATATGTGATTAGCGGTTATGAGATATGTGATGTTGGTTATGACAAAAAGGTGTTGGTTACGAGATATGAAAATAGTGGTTATGAGATATGTGATATTGGTTATGACTCAAAGGGACTAGTTATGAGATGTGGTTATGATTTATGTGGGTAGTAGTTATGAGATATGTGATCAATGGTTATGAGATATGTGATATTTGTTATGATCAAAGTGGTGTTGGTTATGAGATATGTCATTATGATTATAAAATATGTGATATTAATTATGAACAAAATGGTGTTGGTTATGAGATGTGGTTATGAAATATATGGTATTAGTTATGAACAAAATGGTATTGGTTATGAGATGTGGTTATAACTAAGTTATGATCAATTTGATTATAGTTATGAAGAAATATGATTTTAGCTCATAACTATAAAAAGTGACCTGTTTAGGATGTCATTTTTAATGATGTGGCTCAATCCTAGACATTGATTTTTTGTGTACCGTACATTTTTTGAACAAAATGTACCATAGACTTTTCCCAAAATCAAATGCTGCCAGAATCCCTTGCATAATATTTTTATATGTTGACTGCAATTGTCTTGTTTACTACAGATGTATGATCGGTAATCTAGGAATCAAATGAGTAAAATGTAAATTAGTAGATGACAAATACAATTTCTAATGCAAATTTAAATTCTGAGTGAAAGAGTCCAAAAATAAGTTCTCCAAATTCATACATGTCCATTTATTTGATAGTGACCAAGTACAATAAGATTTCCCAAATAAAACAAGCACACATTGATACAACAAATCGATTCAGCTACTCCCCCGCAATCAATTATGCCCTTTTGTGGACTTTACGCGTTTGAGACTGGTCCTCTAAGCCCAAATGAGACATTAACAACCAAACCAAAGTGATGAGTTGCCCACCTTTACTCAGTTGTGCAGCGTGGGTAGTTGCTCTGCAACGATATGCAGCGTATGAAAGCATTTCAACCCAAACTTTGCTAATTATCACCCATTTTTTCCTCTCTTCTAATTTCTCCAGCTTTTTGGCCAATACGAGTGCATCAAACAACACAGATTTGCTTCTATCCCCCTTGACAAGACCAGGTCTCACTTCAGTATTAACAAGAAGGATACTTTTGCAGGCTTGTTCGTGTAATTGATCATGTCCTGTTCTACCTTTGCAACGACATTTTTCAACACTGAAAATATTCAGACAACATTTCTTGTCTTCCTTTACCTTTCTGACTATTCTTTCATGAAAGACTATCTTGGCTTCGGCTAAGGTATCTAGAACCTGGTCAGAAGAAGTATCTTTGAATCTTATTTTTCCAATATCTTCTACAGGAGTCATAACTGTGGATTCCATATTCAGAAGATATGCCATGTAATCTGACAGAAGCTTAGATAAACCACGAAAGTCCTTATTCTTAGAATCTCCATCCTCAGTATTAGCATCCATGCTAACATTACCAGAATGAAAGCAGAGATCAGTAGCAATGTGCCACAAGTGAAGGCTCTCATCAAAGTCGACCTCAATGATCCAAGGGAGTAAGTCAGTGCAATCTTCATGTTGAAGTACCCAATCACCTCTGGCTAAATATATCTTCTTGGCACTTTCTAAATTATATGCCATCTTAGATTTCATTTTCAGCTCCTTAAAGATGAGTTCTCTCAAGTCATTGGTGAATTCAACTGTTTTCGCATATTGCAACCCATCTAGCATGTTGGTAAGGCCAAAAAAGCCAATGAGTTTTTCCCATATTTGCAAACGTGGATGCAGACAATAATCTATGTAGTTGTATTGAGGGATAGATTCAGACCACCTTCTGCGCATGATTTGCATAAACCACCCAAATGAACAAGTACAATGTTGTGTTGGAGAGTCTTCAGACCACCTTTTCCTACTAAAATTGAGGGATTTCTTGAGGATCCTAAAGACTACGGATTGATTGTATGAGTTAGTTAGAGCCACAGCAGTCCGATCAGATAAAAGGATCATGAGAAAAGCTATTATGTCGAGGGCAATGGCACCAAGGAGCAAGGTGAAGGTAATTCCAACATCAAACTTGTGAAATCCATGCTTGTGTTTGTCAATCAAACAGAAAAGCACAAGGGCTACCACAATTAAAATGAACGAAACAAACCGGAGAAGGTATCCATATCTACCTTGCAACACCCTAACCTTGGTGTAGAGAATTTCATATATGAAATTGAGCTCTACTTCCACCACTTTGAAAGCATCTCTTGCTGTTCTGCGGAGGAAGAAAGTCCGGCTCTCATCTCGCTGACCAGAGCTGAATCTGAGATCAACAAGGAATCCCTTGAATGTTTGAAAAAAATCATAAGCATGTATCACCACATCCAAATCTTCTAAAGGCGTTACTCCATCTTCATCGATTGGTTGTGGAGAGGGCGTTACTCTATCTTCATCGATTGGTTCTGGAAACATTTCTATCCTTACTTCAAATCCTTCTGCTTTCTTTAAAGCGTATTCTTCCATGAACCTGGCATAGTTCGGCCCAGGATCTGGTTCTCTCAATCTACGCCAGCTAGCAAGATTGAGAGAGCGAGTGCGCTCAATATACTTGATAAGCCCAGCAACAAGCACGAGCAGTGTTGGGATCCATAGCTGGTTTTTGAATGAGAGTGTGAGAATAAAGACATAAGCAGCAGTCCCACACAGGAACAGGAGATGGAGGAGCTGCCTGAGCCACAACTCATTATCCTCGAGGGCGAAACCAGTGATGGTATCCGGACCACCAAGGTGTAACAGAAGAAAGGGAACCCAAAACGCCACAAGTTCTGGTCTAGAGAAAGGGCCAGAGGTGTCGCCTTGCCTTCTGGAGATGAGTCCCAATGCGAAGTTAGCAGTCAGATCTGCTAACAAGTATGCCAACCATATGGGGATTATTATGAAACTGCTACCCGTTCGTTTTCTCAAAGGGGCAAAGAAGATTAGAAAAGTTTGGAAGAAGAGACTAAAGAGGATGATTACTCGTAGATCCCAGGTATCCAACAGCTCCTTCCAACGCTCAAAGCTTTGTTTTCCTACACCCTCCATTTCTCTCTCACCTGACACCTTGTTGATATTAGTTGAGTGATGATGCAATAGTTTACAGGTTAGTAGATTAGAGCATCTCCAATGAGTTTGGTAAATCATTGGTAGTCTCATCCATTAGTTGACTTGCTCCGTCAATAAAGAATGTGTAATTTATTTTACTCCAATGGTTAAGTTAACGCGTTGTTAACTTTTATTAATTTGTTTGTCAATTGCAACCAGCCAGACATCTAGCAAAGAAAGAGGGAGTTTGTTAAATCATTGGTAGGCTCATCCATTAGTTGATTTGCAGAGTCAATAAAGAATGTGTAATTTATTTTACCCCAATGGTTAAGTTAACGCGTTGTTAACTTTTGTT
This sequence comes from Camellia lanceoleosa, assembly GCA_025200525.1. Taxonomy (NCBI): domain Eukaryota; kingdom Viridiplantae; phylum Streptophyta; class Magnoliopsida; order Ericales; family Theaceae; genus Camellia; species Camellia lanceoleosa. The sequence goes on from CM045765.1 coordinate 124,456,020, forward strand.
AATTTATTTGTCAATTGCAGCCAGCCATCTAGGAGAGAGAGGGAAAAAAAAGGGGGAGAGAGAGAGCACTCAGAGTGGTTGCTGATTGGTCCAAAAAATATATATATATATATATGGGCATTGATTTAGACTCCCTTAAAACACCCATCCCACAACCCCTCACACACATGGAGGTTGGTGATTGGGTGAGAAGAAAAAAAAAAGCTGGGTCACCGCTAACTGGGGTTCTGGATCAGTGTTGTTTCATAAATGAGCTGAGAAGAGAGAGAAAGAGAATATAACATATTATTTTAATTTTTTATATTCGGTCTATGTACATATATATATCATCTAACATATATTTTAGGGGTGTTTTGGGAATTTTTTAAAAAAGTTAGCTCTGTCACAAAAAAAAATCTCAAAAAATCAATTTTTTAACACAAAAAAGTTAAAAAGTCACAAAAAAATTCAAAAATTAGTTTTTTACCGACTTCTTAAAACACCACTTAGTTAAACAATTGGAGCACACATTCTTTTTAAACTAACTGTTCGTTTGGGATGTGGATTGACTTTTTATCTATTTTAATATAAGGTTAAAAAGTCTCGTTTGAGATAGGGTTTTTGACATTTTTGATTTTTGTAAAATAAAAATAAAATGATTATGATTTGGATGTGATATTTTTTCTTATAAAGATAAAAAATCTATTTTATCTTTTTGTAATTATTTTAGCCAAAATAACCCTGGTTAGCTTTTGCCAAACGAGGGCTAATAAGCGCTTAACAAACACAGATGAGTTTCATTTTTCTTACTTTTTGTTACTTAATTTGTTTTAAAATATTATTCTTTTATTTCTATTTTTTATTATTCTAAAATATTAGTCCATTTTTAAAAGTTAAGGAATAAAATAATATAAATTTACTATTTTATTCTTTTTTTTTTTAAATTCATTAATAGCATAAAATATACAATTATGACAATTGATATTTCTAAAAAAATATATTATCAAATGATAATTTTGAAAAATTAATATTTTTAAAATGTAATAATCTTACTATTAAAAAAAATTATATTTTCTAAAAGGGATTATTATTTTGAGATGGGAGGAGTATATAATACAAGTTTTAACACCATTGGAGATGCTCATAGACGCTAAGACTTTGTGCAGACTTCTTAGGGGTAGATGTATTTTCTTGGGAAAAATAGTCTAAAGTCCCTTTCCCATTTTTAGTAATAGAAAAAATTCACAATATTATTTTTTGATGTTTAAGGTCCCTCCCATCTATCACAGAGAAATTTGATATATCTCATGCTCTCTGTGTCTCTTTCTCGCCTTTTCTCTATAAGTAAAACAAGAATCATGACAGACCTTATTTCTCTCTCTTAAATCTGATCGATTTCTTTGCAAATCACAACTAGAAAAACTAAAAATATCTTCAACGTTCAGCGGCGATGAAACTTTTCGACTCTTCTCTTCTTTACTATTATTCTTCTTCACATCCTTGCCTTCCTCTTTGTTTTCTACTTTCTTCTCAGCCACTCGTCGAAGCTCAATCACAACATCAGCGATGGAGTGGAACTTCTGTATCTGTATAATCGGGATCCAATTCAGTCGCTGCCGGTGGATCGCAATGAATGCCGAATTGATCCTCCGCCGCCCTCAAGCTGTTTCAGGTAACAAAATTTATGTATTCCTAATTTCCTAGGTTTATTCAATTCATCTCTTTCTTGTATGGCCCTTTCTTTCTCATGAGTATGACAGTCCAAGAAGAGAGGCAAATAAAAAATAGTTTAGAGTCTAGGAAAGGCAGAAAGGCCAGAGAAATTTCAAAATTTCTCTAGAGAGGTAATGCTGTGGAAAGGCAGAGAAATTTCTCTAGAGAGTGGGAAGTATATGGAAGGCAGAGAAATTTGAAATTTCTCTAGAGAGTCCATAAAAGGTCAGGAAGGCCAGAGAAATTTAAAACTTCTCTGGAGATGTAATTTTGTGGAAAGGCCGGTGAAGTCAGAGAAATTTTCAAATTTCTCTAGATTGTTGAGTCTAAAATTTCTCTGGAGATGTAATTTTGTAGGAAGACGGAGAAATTTCTCTGGGAGAGTAGGAAGTATATGTAAGGTAGAGAAACTTGGAGAAAGGGATGGCAGAGAAATTTGGAGTAGGGGAGGGAAGAGAAATTTGGAAAAGGAAAGGGCAGAGAAATTTACAGTGGGAAGTTTAGGGAAGGTCAGAGAAATCAATTTTCTCTGTGACGTGAATTTTATCTGGATCAACTTGAGGGACCTTAGACATTATTAAAATATTGAATGTCCTTTATGCTATAAAATCTTAATACTAAGGACCTTAAAAAAAAATCTCCTATTTTCTGTAACAGTAATATTATAGATCTCGACTAAGGCCTCTTTCGGAAACAGTGAAAAAAGTTAATTTATTGATTTATTAGTTTATTTGGATCACATCACATCTCTATATTTCTGTATATATTTTCATAATAAGTAAAAGTCAGCTTATAAGTCATACCCAAAATAATCCTTAATTATTCAAAATTATCATTTTGTGATTCAGATTTATTTTATATATAAACCGTACATTACATTAATTTAATGTCTACCACACAATCAACCCAAAAAACATCTGGTTGGATAAATCTAATTCGTAGACCTATTTAGAATGTTTGGTTTCAACTTTATGAAAATTGAGTTTTTATTTTTTGTTTTTAGTAAATATTTTTTAAATTTTAAGAAATTTTTTAATTTTTTTATATGCACCTTACTTAGATGTATATAAATAGTAAAATAATTGTGAAAAAATATTTTTAAAAATTAATAAATACACAAAAATATAAAAAAAATATACTGAATTTTCATATATATATATATATATATTTGGTATTTAGTGAATTTTTTAAAGATTTTTTTTCACAAATATTATACTTTTTAAGTGTATTTATATAAGATGTATCTAATTTTTTTTTTTTAAAAATGCTTAAAATATTACAAAAAAATCAATGAAAAAAAAAAAAAAACAAAAGATGAAAAAGTAAAATTTTTTGAAAAATAAATTCTAAAAATTGAAACCAACCAGAGTGATTGTTTTCTTAGTCCAGTCCAGAAGACACCCCATGAAAATAAATAAATAGAATAGAATAGAATAATGAATTAACAGCCGACACCACCAATGGAAAAAAAAAATGGAATAATGAATTAACAATACGCTACAAATTTATATATATATATATATATATATGGGAAAAAATTGCATTCAGTGAAGTGATGACAAAAAAAAGTGAGTATATTTTCATGATGATGCAACTTTCTTGAGTGCATAGTATAAATTCATTCATGTGTTTAGTGTAATTTTTCCTGTGTATCAGAGTTGTAGTAAAAAAAAAATCCTAATTTGTAATGCAATTTATTTTGTTTGTTTTCAGTTTTCAAAATTTACTTTTCAGAAAATTTTACTTTTTTATTTTTCATATTTTTTTTGTTTTCACTGAATTTTTTTTTAATAGTGTAAGTAATTTTTTAAATTTTTAGACACACCTAACATAAATACACTTAGAAAGTATAATATTTATGAAAGAAATCTTTTAAAAATTCACTAAATACCAAAGATACCAAAAAAAAAAAAAAAGTACATTTTTTATATTTTTCTGTATTTATTAATTTTTAAAAATATTTTTTTACAAATAATTTACTATTTAGATACATCTAAGTAAGGTATATCTAAAAAAGTAAAAAAATTCACTTAAAATTTTAAAAATATTCATTAAAGAAAAACCCAAAAAATAGAAAACTGAATTTTTAAAAAACTGAAACCAAACACACTGATTATTTTGTAATTGTCTAATCTATTTACAACTTTTCCAAAAAAATTACTCAAAAAAATTATTTAATAAAAAATTTAAAGTGCAATTCATGTCTTGCGAACTTTAAATCTATATTTTGAATGAAATTCAAACTAAGTTATCAAAATTATTTAACTTGTTTTGAATGAAATTCAAACTAAGTTATCATGGTTTATAACATATTTCTTAACAATATAATGTCTGTGGAGAAGTGGTCCGAAAATGCTCTTCTGGTCCTAGAGGGCGTTTGTGATTCTCAGCTAGTCACTTGAAAAAGAATGAACACTCCGGTTGAGGGTGCTGGAATTAGCACTCCGATGGATAAGTCAGTATCTACTCTCTTGGTTGATTATGTCTTAAGTTAAGCTTACTTGTTCTCACTTGCCTTTCTTTGGTTGATGTTCTTCTATTTATATCTCTTTTTGGGCCTCAGGGTTGGGCCCACTTTTAATTCACCATATAACTATTTACTCGGCTCCCTTTGTTGCAAACTGCTCTTCACTTGGCTCATCGCTTAACTGGTTATGCGGCCGATTAGAATACTTCTGGATTTGTATAAGACCGGGCCGAATACAATGTGTATACCTCGACTCTCCAAGTTCAATTATTGGGCCTCTTTGCATCCCTTGATACTCGGCCCCCACAATTGCCCCCCAAACACTCCACTAACAATAGTTAGTTGGTGTGTTTGGTTTCGAACTCGAAAAGTCAGAGCCGAAATTCGGCGACTCACCTCATTCCAACGCAAACGTTAGAGCTCACACGGCTTTTGGTCATCATTACAACTTCCTGCCCATTCGTACGCTCCTTCCATTTATTGTGATTTTAAAATTTTGTTGTCTTTTCGAATGCATACACATTTTTGAATACTTGAAGCTCTTGGTGTGCCTTCCAATTCACCTCTGCAACCTCTTTTTATCCCTCATTGTCTTCTTCGCCTCCTGTAAGTTCTCTTCCTCTCTATTTCGAATCCCTTTTCCTAGTTTGTTTTTAGTTTATCGTACTCCATAGACTGACGAAAATGGTAAATCATTTGAAAGACCTCCTTTCTGCGGATCGAGTTTCTGGCTTTTGACGCTATTTTTCCATCCCTGATGACGTCCGTCTGTCACTTGTGACAGACAGCACCCTTGATATGGAGAGGGTTGAAGAAAGAACAATCGTCTTCCCTCTCCTATCAATTGCAGAGGGCGGAGTCCATTTCCCCCTTCACCCATTCCTTAGAGCCGTCCTTCGCCATTGGGGTCTAATCCCTTCCCAACCTAATGTAAACTTTTTTCGAATCATAATGGGAATTATAGAATTAAACCGTCGCCTTAGGATTAATCTCGGCATACCTGCTATTCGGCATTGTTATGCCTTGGCCAAGTCTTCTGGCCGGCACGGGCGCTATTTCCTTAGGGCCAAGGACACCGACCATTAATTACTGACTATGCTTTCCAGCTCTGGCAAGCGATTCGATGAAGTCATGGTCGTTGTCCGAGGTAACTGGGAATTCGGCGAAGGCGAGGACTGCCTAGATTCTATTCCTAGACGGAGAGGAGAACTAGGTGCCCACATAGCCCCCTGCGTTTATTTTTCTTATATTTACTCGGCTTTATCTTTGCGGTCACATGGTTTTACTTGTGTAGGAAACGATTTGAAGAAAGTTTTGGTTTCAACCAACGACGCCGTTCTTGCGGAAATTAAAGTCCCGCTCCAGTACTTTGGCCGTCCGAGCCTTCAGAAACAAAGAAGGGCGGCCCCCATTCTACTTCGATACGAGCCGACGTATACGACGTTTTCGGAGGCAGAAAACATCCCAGTTTCGAGGGGCAAAGAGTTTCTTATGGCCCTCATTCTAACCAACTTCAAAAACTTGAGGCAAGTTGGTTTGGACGGGTCCGATTCGAAGCAACCGGACGTAACTAAGTTGCTAAACCGGTCTGAAGCTGAAGTAGACGAGACTTTGAAGTTGGCCTTTGAGGAAGCTGGCCTCAATTCATCCAACCCTCAGTCCACCTCAGGCCAAGGGGATGTTTCCTTCGACGACGTCTTTACAGGTTTAGAAGACCTTCCCGGCACGTACCCTGAGGACATGGCTGGGTTGTCACTCACACAACTTGCCAAGAAGAAAAATGCCGAAAGAATGGCCGCCCGATAGAGAGCAGAGACCATTCGATCAAAAATTCCACCCGCTACCAAAGCCGAGCCCTCCCTGCCTGTTGTCGAGGGGGAGACGGCTCAAACCCAAACAGCTAAGTCGGAGTGGGTAGAGTAGGCAAATCAGGAGGTTGAGCAAAGGAGGGAGAAACGCCGTGCTGAGGAAGAAGCCGAGTCCGCTAAAGAGCAGATTGATAAACGGCCGTGCATTAAGGAATCAGATTTGGTTGTTTCATTCACTATTCAACCAAAGATAAGGAACATGCCGATTTCCTCTGACACGTCAGCTTTAAAAGACCCGGCTGTGGCCTTGAGCATGGCCTCTTTGATCTCCTTGTCGGCTGACAGAGCCGTATTTCGGGCCGAGCCAGATCTGCTGTTGATCGCATTAGCGGCTCAATCGGCTTTATTGGTACGCACTTTATATGCAGTCTTCCACCTAAATACATATATTTTTAATATTATTTAACTCTATTTCCTTATTTTGCAGACGGTAGGCAAAATAGCCGAAATAGGCCGCTGTCAACATAACGCTATAGAACAAATCACCTTGCTGAAAGCTGAAGTTAAAAATGAAAAGAGCAAGGCTATGGAAGCCTCTCAGAGAGCCGATTTTGAAGCGGCGAAAGTGGCAGAGGAACGTGCCAGAGCGGACTCTGAGGCCGAGAGCATGAAGAACTCCGACCAGTTAAGGTTGGCTGCTGAGGACAGGGCAAAAACGAGTGAGTATGCGTTCTAGCTAGCCAAGGAGGTGATTGCCAAGTTGGAAGCCGACTTGGAAGAATTGAAGAAAGCGAAGGAAAAAGCCGACTCCGAGGTTTCCAAGGTGTTCCAGGTTGGACAAGAAGCCGCCTTGGAGAGCTATGCGGATGAAGTGCCCAAATTCGAGAATCAGGGCTTCAAACACGGCTGGCTCAAAGCCTTGCTACCGCGAATGTGACATTGGCTCAGCCGATTCCATTTGAGCAAGTGGACGTTGAGCCACTGACGTCTGACCCTGAGGATTAACTAGGGTGACATTTTAATTTTTGCTAGGCATCTTCCATGCAAGGTTGTAGGCTTTTTGTTTAATAGATTTTTGTTAGTTTAAGGTAGTTTTCACGTGTAAAATGGCTACTATCTATACTCAATTTACTAATGAAAATTCCCTTTGCTTGAAAACTTCCTTTGCTCTTTGCTATTATTTGTGCTTATTTTTTGCTATTTTAGATAAAATAACTGTTGTCTACTGTGCTTGCTAGCTATTGATCCAATAGAATGTAGGATTATGAGGTGAATGAATTAAACCTCCGTGAATATATGCCGATTAGATAACTGTATCCTAGCAATTTAGTAATTTATCCGTCTTTTAATTTATCCGAACAAGTGAAATGGCTCAGGGGCTCGTCGCATGGCCGATTAGCTTCATGAATCTGCCTTTGCCCCAGCCAATGTATGAATTGGAAAGGCCGAATACTATTAGTTCATGGAGTGGCTGTGGCACGCGTAGATCGGCACCGGGATTAAATATTTGGCCGATCAGATTAATAAATCTGCTCCTGCCTAGCCATTGTATGAACTATAAACGCCGGTTACCATTAGTTCATGAAGTGGCTGTGGCACGCGTAGATTGGCACCAGGCTTTTGAAGTTTAGCATTAATGAAATCGCCTCGGGGGCGCTGCACCCATTAGGAATAAATGGGAAACCAGCTTGTTGAGGAAGGTTAGATAAATGCGAATGTCAAGCAGGCTATTCTTCAACAGCAGAGAAGAAGAGAGGACATTGGCTGAGCTGGATATAGAGATAAATCGCAGTGGCGAGCCTATGCACACGGAGAGTATGACGTCGAGGGAACAGGAAAAACGTCATTCCCCACGTTGAAGTAGATCACCTAGAAGGTAAAGACATCAATGGGGTAGCTCTCCTCGACTGCGGTTGAGAAGTGAATCCGATGCGACACCGTGACCGTTGAGTTTTGCGATTTTTGTGCGGAATAAACTGATGATGAAAGTGGATTCAATTGTTCACGACCCAGGTGTGGCAGTCGAGTTCGCTCAACATATTTTTCCACCAGAAGTCTAACAGTCGATGGTCAGTCGACAGGACTTCGAAGTGTTTCAAGAGGATATCCATGGAGTAGTGAAATGGCTGTATACCGCCTATGAAATCGGCATACGTCTACGTGCCATGCGGTGGGAGATAGAGCAAAAGAATGAACGAATTCGAAACTTAAAGGCTCACGCGGAGAAAGTCGAGTGTGAGCTAAGGAAGGCCAAAACTACCTAGCCGCGCACGGCCGGCCAATCTAACCCGGTCGTGGAGGAAAGGGTGACCCAACGGCTAATAAGTCATGCGATTGCCAATCGAGATACGTCAAACAAGTTTGCAGTGGAGACTACGAGGTCCACGGGTTATGAGAAAGGCTTTCACGATAGCCGGAAAGTCGGGATAGACAAGACCAAGGAGAAACTCGTCGAGGAAGTATGCTGATGTGAGAATCGGGGTTTCAGGCATGGGTGGATTAAGGCTCTCCAAGCCGCAGAGGCTTTGCGAGAAGCATGCATTGAATCAGCGTCTCTGTTATACCAACGTCATCACTTTCCCTTTGGCGCTTTCGAAATCGAGAATAGCGACGACGAGGGTGAGGCCGAATAAAATTGAACATATTGTAAACGCTCCAACACAGATTGGGCGCAAATTATGTACTTATTGGTCAATTTTAAAAAATACCCTGTTTTAAATGTTTGCATGTTTCAATTTATGTTTATACATTCTGAACCAATCGGTTAATGTAATGAAACACTTCATTTTAAATGTTTGCACGTTTCAACTTTTGTCAACAATGCGTGCTTTTTAATCGTGATATTCATGAGAAGCACACCGAAGCCGGATTATTATTCAGCCCGAGCGCGTCATGCGCGAATGGACGCTCTGAATCCGGAGTCTTATTCGGCCAAAACGTGACCTGCACAGATGGGGCTCCAAATTTGAGGCTTTTTTTTATCTTGGCCAATCGTGATATCCACGAAGAGTGCTCCGAATCCGGAGTCTTATTCGGCCCAAACGTGACCTGCACGGTTGGGGCTCCGAATTCGAAGGCTTTTTTTTATCTTGGCCAATCGTGATATTCACGAAGAGCGCTCTGAATCCGGAGTCTTATTCGGCCCAAACGTGACCTGCACGAATGGGGATCTGAATTCGGAGGCTTTTTGATCTTGGCCAATCGTGATATCCACGAAGGGCACTCCGAATCCGGAGTCTTATTCGGCCCAAACGTGACCTACACAGATGGGGCTCTGAATTCGAAGGCTTTTTGATCTTGGCCAATCGTGATATCCACGAAGGGCATTTTGAATCCAGAGTCTTATTCGGCCCAAACGTGACCTGCACGGATGGGGCTCCGAATTCGAAGGCTTTTTTATCTTTGCCAATCGTGATATCCACGAAGGGCGCTCCGAATTCAGAGGCTTATTCGGCCGAAACGTGACCTGCACGGATGGGGCTTCAAATTCAGAAGCTTTTTGATCTTGGCCAATCGTGATATACACGAAGGGCGCTCCGAATCCAGAGTCTTATTCGTCCCAAACGTGACCGGCACGGATGAGGCTTCGAATTCGGAGGCTTTTTTATCTTTGCCAATCGTGATATCCACGAAGGGCACTCCGAATACGGAGGCTTATTCGGCCCAAACGTAACCTGCATGGATGGTGCTCCGAATTTGGAGGCTTTTTGATCTTGGCCAATCGTGATATCCATGAAGGGCACTCCGAATCCGGAGTCTTATTCGGCCTAAACGTGACCTACACGGATGGGGTTTCGAATTCTGAGGCTTTTTGATCTTGGCCAATCATGATATACACGAAAGGCGCTCTGAATCCGAAGTCTTATTCGGCCCAAACGTGACCTGCACGGATGGGGCTCCGAATTTGAAGGCTTTTTTATCTTTGCCAATCGTGATATCCACTAAGGGTGCTCCAAATCCGGAGTCTTATCCGGCCCAAACGTGATTTGCACAGATGGGGCTCTGAATTCAGAGGCTTTTTTATCTTTGCCAATCGTGATATCCGCGAAGGGCGCTCCGAATCCGGAGTCTTATTCAGCCCAAACGTGACCTGCACGGATGAGGCTCCAAATTCAGAGGCTTTTTTATCTTTGCCAATCGTGATATCCACTAAGGGCACTCCGAATCCGGAGTCTTATCCAGCCCAAAAGTAACCTGCACGGATGGGGCTCTGAATTCGGAGGCTTTTTTATCTTTGCCAATCGTGATATCCACGAAGGGCGCTCCAAATCCGGGGTCTTATTCGGCCCAAACGTGACCTGCACGGATGGGGCTCCGAATTCGGAGGCTTTTTTATCCTGGCCAATCGTGATATCCACGAAGGGTGCTCTGAATCTGGAGGCTTTTTTATCTTGGCCAATCGTGATATCCACGAAGGGCGTTTCGAATCCGGAGTCTTATTCGGCCCAAATGTGACCTGCATGGATGGGGCTCTAAATTCAGAGGCTGTTTTATCTTGGTCAATTATGATATCCACGAAGGGCGCTCCAAATCCGGAGGCTTTTTTTATCTTGGCCATTCGTGATATCCACGAAGGGTGCTCCGAATCTAGAGCCTTATTCGGCCCAAACATGACTTGCACGGATAGGGCTCTGAATTCGGAGGCTTTTTTTTTTTTTTTTCTTGGCCAATCGTGATATCCACAAAGGGCACTCCGAATCCGGAGTCTTATTCGGCCCAAACGTGACCTGCATGGATGGGGCTCCGAATTCGGAGGCTTTTTTTTATCTTGGCCAATCGTGATATCCACGAAGGGCGCTCTGAATCCGGAGGCTTAAACCGAAAGATTTTTGAATTGCATTCCGCAATGAGAAAATAGGAAACTTTGCATTGCAAAAGTGAAATCTGTACATGGTGAACCATTCAGAACAAGTATCATTCCCCATAGGTCGGGTTTAATGATAGAATTTACGCAAGTGCGTTAAATTCCAAGGTCATGGCAGACTCCTCCTAGACATGTCTTTGAGCCGATATGCCCCTACTCCCGCGATTGAGTCGATTTGATAGGGGTCGTCCCAGTTAGGACCCAATTTTCCATCAGCCGGATTCCTGGTAGCTAGAAGTACTTTCTTCAGGACTAATTTGACTGGTATATAGCGACGTAGTTGAACACGCTGATTATACGACTTAACAAGCTGCTGTTGGTACCGTGCCATGGATGCAAGGGCACGGTTTCTTCGCTCTTCAATCAGAGTCAAATCCAAGGCCAGCATCATGTCGTTTCGGCCTATATCAAAAACTTTTGATTTGAAGGTTGGGAGGCCGATCTCCAAGGGGATGATTGCCTGCGTTCCGAAGCACAAAGCGAACGACGTTTCCCCGGTGGACCGTCTCGGAGTAGTGCGATGAACCCATAACACACTTGGCAATGTTTTGACCCACCTGCCTTTAGCTTTCTCCAGCCTCTTCTTGATGCCGTCCAAAATGGATTTGTTGGATGCTTCAGCTCGGCTATTACTCTGTGGATAAGCCGGGGTGGAAAAATAGGGCCAAATACTATACTTACTGCACAGTTCTCTGTAGACACCACAATCAAACTGGGTGCCGTTGTCTGAAATAAGTGCTCTTGGAATGCCAAATCCCGTTATGATATTTCTCCATACAAAATGTGTCACATCAGTATCTCGGATGCGCGTTAGTGCCTTTGCTTCTACCCATTTTGTGAAATAATCTGTCGTGACAATCAAAAATCGCTTGTTGCCCGGGGCGCGAGGCAATGGTCCGACGATGTCAAGTCCCCATTGGGCGAACGGCTAAGGACTAGTTATAGAGCTCAACTCCTTAGCAGGCAGATGGGTTAAAGGAGAAAACTTCTGGCATTGTTCACATTTTTTCACATAACATTCGGCATTAGCTCTCATTGGCAGCCAATAATACCCTTGTGTCACAGCTCGATGAGCCAAAGAGCGCCTGCCAAGATGGGCACCATAGCTACCTTCATGTATTTTAGTTAAGAGTCCCTCGACTTGATCCGGATGAGCATTCTAGGTATGGACCAGAAAGGGATTTTTTTGTAAAGCTTTCCTTGCGGATCCAAGTAGTATCACAGGGCCTTATTTCGTAGCTTATGCGCTTCTTTCTTATCCGATATGAGCTATTCGGAAGATAGGAATGCAGCAATAGAGTACATCCAACTCGGTCCTGACTCTATGACATTGACTTGGTCTTCCACTGAAGGGCCAATGCTCGGCTTAGGGACGAAACCCACTTCAATTGTCCATTTAATCTTTGAGTTAATGGCGGAAGCTAGGCAGGCCACGGCGTCTGCATATGTGTTCTGATCAAGGGTTATTTGGTTCAATTCATGATGGTCAAATTGTGCCAACAAGGAGTTTGTCGTTTTCATGTAGGTTGCCATACAGTCATTTTTTGCCACGTACTCCCCCTTTAGCTGATTGATCAGCAGTTTTGAATCGCAAAATATAAGCAAACGCCGAGCACCCAGAAGATGTGCGTTCCGTAAGCCGGTTAGCAGGGCTTCGTATTCGGCCTCATTGTTCGATGCTTGCTGAGTTTAATGACTGCTTTCGATTATTGCCGTCGAGCCATGATCACTACTTCGGCCCAACTGCCCCATTGGTTGGATGATCCGTCACAATATAACTGCCAAATGTCCCCAGCATAAATTCTCCAGTTCGGCTTAGGTTGAGTCTGATTGGACTTATAGTCGGTGAGGCCTCCAGTGAATTCGGCCACAAAGTCGGCAAGGACTTGCCCCTTGATTGAGGTTCTAAGCAGAAACTGAATATCATACTGGCTGAGTTCGAGAGCCTACTTTGAAACGTGGCCTGATGCTTCTGCACTATGGAGTACTGTCCGGAGGGGGTAGTCCGTTAGTACCCCGATGGTATGCCCTTGAAAGTAATGCATCAGTTTTCTTGCTGCCATGACGAGGGCTAGGATGAGTTTTTCCAACGGGAGGTAACGTGTTTCGGCGTCAACCATTGCCTTGCTCACATAATACATTGGCCACTGCTTCCCAAGCTCTTCTTTTAATAGCACGGCATTGATGGCCCAGTCGAAAACTGCCATATATAAAATGAGCGGATCGCCGGCCGAAGGTTTTGTCAAGAGTGGTACTGATCGAAGGTAGGTCTTCAGGCCATTGAAAGTGGCTTCGCATTCAGAGGTCCATTCAAAAGCTTTACCCTGCCATAGTGTATGAAAGAATTGTTGGTAGCAATCAGTGGAACGGTTGATGAACCTGTTGAGTGTGGCGGCCATCCCTATCAACTTTTGGACCTCCTTGACCAATCGAGGAGAGCTGAGTTCCAGGATTGCTGTGATTTGCCTCGGGTCGGTGTCGATTCCGCGGTGATTAACAATGTAGCCCAGGAATTTGCCGGAACCAATCCCAAACGCACACTTGGAAGCATTCAGCTTCATTTTGTATTTGCGTAAAATGCCGAATGTCTCTGTCAGATCGGCTAGGTGGGTCTGCTCTTCTTTAGACTTAACCACCATATTGTCAATGTATATTTCCATCGTTCGGCCGAGTTGCTTCTTGAACATGGCAGTGACTAGTCTTTGGTAAGTTGCCCCCGCATTCTTCAGCCCAAAAGGCATAACCTTATAGCAGTAGGTTCCTCTTGGGGTGAGGAATGCAGTTTTGTCTTGGTCTTCCGGGTGCATTGCAATTTGATGATAGCCTCTGTAGGCATCGAAGAAGCTCATACGTTGATGACGCGTTGTGGCATCCATGAGTTGGTCTATTGTAACGACCCTCGTTACTAATTACCGATTAACCACTGAATTATATACTGATTATTGCTAAACTGAACTGATAATGGTGATAATGAATTAATCGAACTCTTGAATGGGTGATTGAAATCGGCTGAAATTGAATAAGTTTAGCTATTATATTGCATTTCTATCTGTTTGATTGATTGATTATCTGTTTGAATGCATATGTTTAAACTGCTAATTGAAGGCCTTATCGGCGGCCGAATTAGGAATCGTTTAGTGTTTTGTAATCAGGAGAATATTTGTGATTTAATGATATATTTATCTGAAAATTGATTAGGTATGATTAAACTAGATTAAAATTGAGTTAAGTACAAGTGTTAGTGTATTTACCAAATTGCCATGGTGAGTGGAGCTTTGTTTATTCAATTATATTGAGCCTTATACACCTTATACACTTAGAGAAAACATTTCCTCAGCCAAGAACTGAGAGTCCAACCGACCCTTAGAGAGAAAGAGAGAGTAGGAGAATTGATTTCATCTCCTTTTGCTTGGCATTGCTTGAGAATTGAAGTGTAGATTGCTCACTTAGCTCCCACACCTTGATTACAAGACTTAGGTAAGTGAATTCATCTTCTTAATGTTGACATTGAACAAGTTCTTGCATGATTCATGCTTCATTATAGAACTAAGTCATGATTTAGTTCAAATATGTTGGATTCTAGCATATATCATGCATGCATGTTTCAATTGATGAGTTTTGAGTTGATTCCATGGTCAAATGCCACATGCATGTTCATAATCATGTTTAAATCCATGTTTTCAACTTGTTTTGGGAGGAATGAGCTCATTAGAGCATGAAATGGAAGCTTTGATTTGATCTAAACTCATGCATGTCACTTTGTAGCATGTTCATGTAAATGGGGTTTGAAAATGAGTTTGATTGGAACACTCTTGGGCCTTGATTTCTCAAATTTACCTTTGGAACATGTTGTTCTATGAGTTACAAATGTTTCCCCAGAAAATGGGCCCAAGAGAGTCGAATTTGGAACATCAAAACTTGATTTTGAGCTTGGGACTCAAATCTGGAATCTCCAGATTTTGGTCGTCCGCTCGAGCGGGGGAAGTGCCGCTCGAGCGGGGAAATCAAGCTCTCAGCATTTTTGACCTGTGTTGCAGTCCGCTCGAGCGGAGAAATGCGCGCTCGAGCGGAGATAGCGAGCATCCAGCATCTTGCACTGTTCATCAGTCCGCTCGAGCGGAGGGTTGTGTGACACGCTCGAGCGGGGACCTTTGTTTGCTTGTCCGCTCGAGCGGGGAAACCTGCGCTCGAGCGGAGGCCTTGTTTCACTGAAATTTTGGAATTTGTTTTCTAAGTGTATTCTCGCATCCTCATTCCATCCTAGGCATTCTTAGGCCTAGTTTAAGACATCTTAATGAGGATTTAGACATAGGACCACACCGAGGAAATTTAGGGATTTAATTATCATCTTTCCCGACTGTGAAACTTAGTGTGTGTTCTATTTGTTAAACTGTTTAGGGTTGGCTCTTGGGGACGCGCTCTAACTGCTATTAGCCCAATCTCTGTGAGTAACAATTGTGTAAAGATATGTTCAAAATGGTTATCTTTTGAATACTGAACTGAATTGTTTATTGAACTGATATTGTTTATTGAATGAATGTATGTCCTGTATTTCGAACTGTATTGTGGCATCCTTAGCACCCACTGTTATTGACTGTTACAGAGCTCTGTCGGTTTCCTTGTGGAACCATATTGTTTATCGATCGATGGCCATCATTATTGTTGGGTCTGTTAAGGCCCGGTCCTTTTGGACCTACTGTTTATAGGCTAATGGATGTACCACATATGACTGATTGATTGAAATACTGATTGACTGAAATACTGAAAGATTGAAATACTGTATAATGAATTGATTTCATTACTGTAAGGGCATTCATTCATAACCTCTTTACACGTTATGTTATTCACTGGGCTTTAGCTCACTGTTTATATATATATGTAGGTTCTCGTGACGCATCGGAGCTAGGGCGTGGGTCGGTCCCGATTTTGTCGGCCAACTGTGTGCCTCACAGCGAGGTTCCTAGTTGCCATGCTATGGCTTTGGGGTTTTGTTTTCCTATGCATCTCATGTCTTTGTTTGGGACCCTTTGCATGCATTTACTATTCTTTATCTTGTCAAAGGGGTTAGGCCCCGGGTTTTATCGACTGTTATGCATATGTATATTGTGTATGCCTTTCTGTGTTGTACGGTTGTCAAGGGATTGGATCCCTGTACCGACTGACTGTAAATGATCGTATAGACCGTACTGCTTCTGAACTGTCTGAATGCATGGAAAATGTTTTTGGCATACAGATTATCACAGCTCAATGGACACTAGTTTATTTATTGCTTTGGCTTCCGCCAGGCCCTGAACTCTGTATTTATTGTATGATTGGTAAGCAGGCCTTTGGTAATCACGGATTACTGGCCAGTTACGGTGCTAAACCCATTGGGCCGGGTTTGGGTCGTGACAGAGTGGTATCAGAGCGATACTTAACCACGGGTTATACCGCACACACGTGTCCAAATGAGCTATAGGGTGTCCTAGAAAAGTGATTAGGACATTGCATGAACATGAAAAGTGTGTAGGTTATGATATGACGGAATACATGTTAATGTGATAACTGCTTAAATACGTAACTGTTTATGTTATAATCGTTATAACTGTTATAACTGTTTATAGTGAAATGGATAACGCAAACACTGCGAATGAAACTGAAACATCATCCTCTGAGGCCAGAATGGCCAGACTTGAACTAATGATGGGACTGATAATTGAAAGACTAGATCAACAACAGAATCCACAGCCCCCACCTCCACCTCCTCCTCCGGTGCAACCGGAACCGAATGTACAGAATGTGAATGATGGGGATATCATTGCTCTTACTCAAAAATTCAGCAAACTGAAACCGCCATCCTTTCAGGGAGGCCTTGAACCGTTGAAGGCTGAAGCTTGGGTACTTGAGACTGAAAAATTGTTTTAAGTGTTTCCGTGTTCCGAAGCCCATAAGGTACTGTTAGCAACCTTCACCTTATAGGAAGAAGCAAGAAGGTGGTGGATGTTGACCCGGGATGCAAATGCTATTATGACTTGGGCTCAGTTCAAAGAGTCCTTCTTTGAAAAGTATTTCCCCCAGTGCATCAGAGACAGGAAAGTAACTGAGTTTGAACAGTTGAGACAGGGCAAAATGTCTGTCGCGGAGTATGAGAAGAAATTTACCGAACTTGCTAGGTATGCACCACACATGGTGGACACCGACTATAAGAAGGCCAGGAGGTTTGAAGGCGGCCTTAGTGTTGCGATACAAGACCGAATAAATGTTTTGAAACTGCCGACTTTTGTGGGTATTCTTGACCGGGCATTGATGGCCGAGTCAAATATTGCAGCAGTGAAACAATCTGAAACACCAACAAATGAGTGGCAAGGAAAAAGGCAGGGTTTCAAGTTTAAGAAAGGCAAGCACAACTTATCTAATAAGAAACAGAATACGGGGTCAATGACTAGCCCCAGCCAAGGGAGTGGGTTCACTCCACCTTGCTCTGTATGTGGCAACAAGCACAAAGGGGTTTGTTACCAGATTTCCGGAGCTTGTTTCAAGTGTGGCAAGGTGGGCCACAGATTAAAGCGCCCTTGCCCCGCAATCCGATGTAAAAAGGCACCAAGCCTTGGCATCAGCTGCAACACCAAAACCGAACCCCAGACTCTAGGGAAAGAGCCTATGAGGCGGGGCAGTGTTTGCCCTAGTCTTGGGGAGATGTTCAAAATACCGAGACCGTCGTGTCAGGTATTCTTTCTATCTGCACTCAAAATGCATATGTATTGATTGATTCGGGGTCTACACATTCTTATGTGTCGTATGCTTTTTCGAGAAAATTGAATAGACCCTTAGAACCCATGAATTATCTGCTAGCTGTATCATCACCTGTTGGGGGATCCATGACATGTGCTTATATGTATCCTGCTTGTGAAATTATTGTTAGGGATGCCCATCTATTTATTGATTTACTGCCATTGAATATCGATCATTTTGATGTAATATTGGGGATGGATTGGCTACAAAAATATCATGCTACCATTGACTGTGTGACAAAACAAGTTATTTTCCATCCACCTGGTTTGCCTGAATTTGTATTTAGTGGAATTGGAGTGGTACCTCCCCCATACTTGATTTCTTCTGTGAAAGCCATGAAATTGATTAGAAAGGGGTGTAAAGGGTATTTTTGTTCTGTATTGACTGTGTCTACTGATAGTGTTAAAACTGATGTGAATTGCATTCCTATAGTCAGAGAATTCCTAGATGTGTTTTCAGATGATCTGCCAGGGGATTTGATTGACAGGGAGATTGAATTTACAATTGATGTGATTCCGGGAACACAGCTAGTGTCTAAAGCTCCTTAGAGAATGGCTTCAACTGAACTAAAGGAATTGAAAGTGTAATTGCAAGAACTGCTAGACAAGAAGTTTATCAGGCCCAGTACTTCACCGTGGGGTGCACCTGTTTTGTTTGTAAAGAAGAAAGATGGCTCACTGAGACTGTGTATTGACTATCGCGAACTGAACAAGGTAACTGTAAAGAATAAATATCCCTTACCGCGTATTGATGATTTATTTGATCAGTTACAGAGTGCACAAGTGTTTTCCAAGATTGATCTCAGATCGGGGTATCATCAACTGAAGGTAAAACCGGAAGATATTGCTAAAACTGCTTTTAGAACGAGGTATGGCCATTACGAATTTTTAGTTATGCCATTCGGAGTCACGAATGCCCCTGCTGCATTTATGGACCTTATGAACAGAATTTTCAAACCATACCTTGATGATTTCATTGTGGTATTTATTGATGACATACTGATTTATTCGAAAAGTAGAGAAGAACATGAACAGCATTTGAGACTTGCCCTACAGACCTTAAGAGAACAGAAACTGTATGCTAAGTTGTCTAAATGTGAATTCTGGCTTGACCATGTTATGTTTTTGAGACATGTTGTTAGCAAAGATGGAATTTCTGTTGATCCACGGAAAATTGAAGCTGTAGTGAACTGGCCTAGACCAACAAATGTGACTGAAGTCCGAAGCTTTTTGGGATTGGCTGGATATTACAGAAGATTTGTTAAAGACTTCTCCAAAATTGCCTTACACTGACTCAATTGACTCAGAAGGGGACATCATTTGACTGGACTGACCAAAGAGAATCGGCATTTCAAGAATTGAAAACCCGACTTGTGACTGCACCGGTTCTGACATTACCTTCAGGTACGGATGGTTACACTGTATTTAGTGATGCTTCTCATAAAGGTTTGGGGTGCGTTTTAATGCAGAATGGGAGAGTTATTGCTTATGCTTCCCGACAGTTGAGACCACATGAAAAGAACTACCCAACACATGATTTAGAACTTGCTACAGTAGTGTTTGCACTAAAAATTTGGCGTCACTATCTGTATGGGGCAACATGTGAAGTATATACCGAACACAAGAGTTTGAAATACTTCTTCACTCAGAAAGAACTGAATATGAGGCAGCGGAGATGGTGGGCGATTAAAGATTATGATTTACAGATTTTGTATCATCCGGGAAAAGCCAATACTGTTGTCGATGCATTGAGCCGAAAGTCAATTGTCAACTTAGCGTGTTTGCTCACCGGACAGAAAGAATTGCTTCATGATCTTGAAACATTTGAGATTGAAATTGTCTTAAGAGAACAAGGTGGAACAATAGCGGTCATCACTGCTCAACCAGCATTGATTGAGGAAATTAAAGAAAAACAACAACTGGATGATTTCTTGAAAAAGGTCATCGAAGAAAAAGATTCTAAACCGAGACCGGGGTTCAAATTTGACAACAATGTACTGAAATTTCAAGAAAGACTATGTGTACCAAATGACACTGAATTGAAAAGGAGAGTTCTGCAAGAAGGCCATAACTCGAAGTTTTCGATTCACCCGGGAAACACGAAAATGTACCAAGATCTGAAACAGAACTTCTGGTGGCCAGGAATAAAGAAAGAGATCGCGGATTTTGTGTCCAAGTGTCTCCATTGTCAACAGGTTAAAGCGGAACATCAACGACCCGCGGGCTTACTGCAACCCTTATCCATACCAGAGTGGAAATGGGAGCATATCACGATGGATTTCATCGTTGGGTTACCTTGCTCCAAGAAAGGTATGGACTCTATTTGGGTTATTGTTGATAGATTGACTAAATCCGCACACTTCCTACCTGTCAAGACGATCTATAATGCGGATAAATTGGCCGTTATCTATATTGATGAAATTGTGAGATTGCATGGAGTGCCTGTGTCTATTGTTTTGCGAGGATTGAAGTTTACATCGAGGTTAGCGAGCCTCTGACTGCATTAGTCTTGAATTGAGTCTGAGTAGTGCCTATCATCCTCAGACAGATGGACAGTCAGAAAGGACCATTCAGACTTTGGAAGATTTATTGAGAATGTGTGTCCTTGATTTTCAGGGAAACTGGGAAAGTCATTTGCCATTGGCTGAATTCGCCTACAACAACTACCATTGAGTATTGGTATGGCGCCTTCGAGGCATTGTATGGTGAAAATGTCGGTCTCGATTTCTTTGGCGAAGTTGGAGATGGGCCTTTGCTTGGGCAAGATTGTATATAAACGGCCGAGAAAGTGAAATTGATCTGACGGTAGCGCAAAAGTAAACGAGAAAAGTTATGCGGATGTCGAGAAGGCAGAGAAGTATGAAGTGGGTGATCACGTGTTTGTGAAAGTGACACCGATGAAAGGCCAGACTCGTTTTGGAGTCAAAGGCAAGTTAGCGCCAAGGTATGTCGGACCGTATCAGATCATTGAGAAAATCAATCCGGTGGCGTATCAAGTTGCGCTCCCTCCTGAAATGGAGCATATGCATAATGTCTTACACATTTCGATGTTGAGAGATTATCTCCGAGATCCATTTCATGTGATTGAGCCTACTCACGTAGTGTTGAGTGACGACTACACTTATGAGGAACGACCTATACAGATTGTAAATAGACGGATCAAGAAATTGAGGAACAAAGAGATTCCGTTGGTGAAAGTTGACCGGCAGAACCATGGTGGTGTGTATGCCACTTGGGAAAGGGAAGATGACATGGCTAGGCGATATCCTGATCCTGATTTGTTCCCGCTGAATCCTGTTTTCTTCCAGACTGAAGGTAATTCGAGTTTAGAGGACTAAACTCCTAATAAGGAGGGGAGACTGTAACGACCCTCGTTACTAATTACCGATTAACCACTGAATTATATACTGATTATTGCTAAACTGAACTGATAATGACTGATAACTGAATTAACTGAACTACTGAATGGACTGATTGAAATCGAAACTGAAATTGAATAAGTTTAGCTATTATATTGCATTCCTATCTGTTTAATTGATTGATTATCTGTTTGAATGCATATGTTTAAACTGCTAATTGAAGGCCTTATCGGCGGCCGAATTAGGAATCGTTTAGTGTTTTGTAATCAGGAGAATATTTGTGATTTAATGATATATTTATCTGAAAATTGATTAGGTATGATTAAACTAGATTAAAATTGAGTTAAGTACAAGTGTTAGTGTATTTACCAAATTGCCATGGTGAGTGGAGCTTTGTTTATTCAATTATATTGAGCCTTATACACCTTATACACTTAGAGAAAACATTTCCTCAGCCAAGAACTGAGAGTCCAACCGACCCTTAGAGAGAGAGAGAGAGAGTAGGAGAATTGATTTCATCTCCTTTTGCTTGGCATTGCTTGAGAATTGAAGTGTAGATTGCTCACTTAGCTCCCACACCTTGATTACAAGGCTTAGGTAAGTGCATTCATCTTCTTATTGTTGACATTGAACAAGTTCTTGTATGATCCATGCTTCATTATAGAACTAAGTCATGATTTAGTTCAAATATGTGGGATTCTAGCATATATCATGCATGCATGTTTCAATTGATGAGTTTTGAGTTGATTCCATGGTCAAATGCCACATGCATGTTCATAATCATGTTTAAATCCATGTTTTCAACTTGTTTTGGGAGGAATGAGCTCATTAGAGCATGAAATGGAAGCTTTGATTTGATTTAAATTCATGCATGTCACTTTGTAGCATGTTCATGTAAATGGGGTTTGAAAATGAGTTTGATTGGAACACTCTTGGGCCTCGATTTCTCAAATTTACCTTTGGAACATGTTGTTCTATAAGTTACAAATGTTTCCCCAGAAAATGGGCCCAAGAGAGTCGAATTTGGAACATCAAAACTTGATTTTGAGCTTGGGACTCAAATCTGGAATCTCCAGATTTTGGTCGTCCGCCAGCGAAGTGCCGCCGGCGAAATCAACTCGGCATTTTGACTGTGTTGCGATCCGCTCGGCGGAAAATCGCCTTCAGCGGAGATAGCGAGCATCCAGCATCTTACACTGTTCATCATCCGAAGCGAGGGTTGTGTGACACGCTCGAGCGGGGACCTTTGTTTGCTTGTCCGCTCGGCGAAAGAAAACTGCGCTCGGCGGAGGCCTTATTTCTGGCGAAATTTTGGAATTTGTTTTCTAAGTGTATTCTCGCATCCTCATTCCATCCTAGGCATTCTTAGGCCTAGTTTAAGACATCTTAATGAGGATTTAGACATAGGACCACACCGAGGAAATTTAGGGATTTAATTATCATCCTTCCCGACTGTGAAACTTAGTGTGTGTTCTATTTGTTAAACTGTTTAGGGTTGGCTCTCGGGGACGCGCTCTAGCTGCTATTAGCCCAATCTCTGTGAGTAACAATTGTGTAAAGATATGTTCAAAATGGTTATCTTTTGAATACTGAACCGAATTGTTTATTGAACTGATATTGTTTATTGAATGAATGTATGTCCTGTATTTCGAACTGTATTGTGGCATCCTTAGCACCCACTATTATTGACTGTTACAGAGCTCTGTCGGTTTCCTTGTGGAACCATATTGTTTATCGATCGATGGCCATCATTATTGTTGGGTCTGTTATGGCCCGGTCCTTTTGGACCTACTGTTTATAGGCTAATGGATGTACCACATATGACTGATTGATTGAAATACTGATTGACTGAAATACTGAAAGATTGAAATATTGTATAATGAATTGATTTCATTACTGTAAGGGCATTCATTCATAACCTCTTTACACATTATGTTATTCACTGGGCTTTAGCTCACTGTTTATATATATATATGTAGGTTCTCGGCTGACGGGCCGGAGCTAGGGCGTGGGTCGATCCCGATTTTGTCGGCTTGACTGTGTGCCTCATAGCGAGGTTCCTAGTTGCCATGCTATGGCTTTGGGGTTTTGTTTTCCCTATGCATCTCATGTCTTGTTTTGGGACCCTTTATGCATATTTCTTGTTCTTATCTTGTCAAAGGGGTTAGGCCCCGGGTTTTATCGACTGTTATGCATATGTATATTGTGTATGCCTTTACGTGTTGTCTTTGTCAAGGATTGGATCCCATGTCGATCAGTAAATGATCGTATAGACCGTCTTTATACAGGCTATGCGAATGCATGGAAAATGTTTTTGGCATACAGATTATCACAGCTCAATGGACACTAGTTTATTTATTGCTTTGGCTTCCGCCAGGCCCTGAACTCTGTATTTATTGTATGATTGGTAAGCAGGCCTTTGGTAATCACGGATTACTGGCCAGTTACGGTGCTAAACCCATAGGGCCGGGTTTGGGTCGTGACATCTATTCTGGGGAGGGGAAAACAATCCTTGGGACAAGCTTTATTTAAGTCCGTGAAATCCACACAAACATGCCAAGTCCCATTTTCCTTCTTTACAACCACTGTATTCGACAACCATGTTGGGTAGGTGACTTCCCGGATTGCCCCGGCATCAAGCAACCGGTCAACTTCTTCAACAACGGTAGCAGTGTGTTCTGCGGCTGAACGCCAGCTTTTCTGAATGATTGGCTTGCGCTCGAGGTCAACATTTAAACGGTGTTGAGAAACAGATGGATCCACTCCCGGCATCTCATACGGCGACCATGTGAATACATCAAGGTCGCTGAGTATAAAGGTAATTAGCTGTTGTCTGTCGACTTTGTTCAGGGAGGCGCTGACCATGAAGAACCTATCAGGATTCCCATTAATTTCAACTTGATCTAGGGCTTCCGTGGCCTTTTCATTTGGGAGCCGCCCAACATCGTCGAGGCTCTCTCGATCCGGCACCTCAATAGAATTCACTTCCAACTCTCTTTGAGGCTTCACGACAAGGAGATAACAAGCCTGTGCCGATTTCTGGGAACCACAGATTTGTTCAACGTCGCGTTCAGTCGGGAAACCGAGCAGTTAATGATAGGTGCTTGGCGCGGTCTGCATTGTATGCAGCCAAGTTCGTCCCATGATGAGATTATACGGCGAAGGAAGCTTGACAACCAAAAACTCCAAATCCACTGATCGGGAGCCCGCTTGAACAAGTAGTGTGATTTTGACCAACGGGTATTCTGGATTGGCGTTGAAGCCGAATAATGGATAATGGGCTGGAGACAGGTCCGACTTAGTGAAGTCGAGTATAATGAAGGTCTTGTAGTACATAACCTCCGAAGTACTCCCTTGGTCAATGAGAACCCGTTCAACGGTGAATCTGTTTACGCGTAGTTCGATTACCAAGGGATCAATGTGGGGAGGTGTTACGCCGACCAAATCGGATTCATCGAAAGAAATACTCCCAGCTTCATGGGGGCATTTTGCCGGTGTGATTTGCTTTTGGAGTTTAGGATGTGACTGAATTGTATGCACTGCAGAAGCCGTTGGCAAGCTGTATATCATATGAATTACGCCGAGCGGTGGTGACTCCGGCCGCAAAGTAACTATTTTGGTTGAGTTGTCCTTCTGGGCGTATTGCTTAAACCGACCGTCTTGGACCAACTTCTCGAGGTGATCCTTCAACGCGTAACAATTTTCGGTATCATGATTGTGGTCCTTGTGATATTTGCACCGCTTATCCTGCCTCCTCGTGTCGGGAGGTCCCACAATTTTAGATGGCCACTTAAAGAACGGCAAGTGTTGAACCTTAGCCATAACTATACTGATCGGCTTCAATAACTTCGTGTATTTATTGTCGGCGCGCCTGCTATCTACTTGAAGCTGCTCATTAGCTCAGTGTGGACATTGGTCATTTGATTGGCACGAATCTCGTCTTCGATCTCGTTTAGCCTGGTTTCGTGATTCAGGGCTCTGTGATAGTACAGCGTTCATCGGTTGCACGATTTCAGGCGGGGCCAACTTAGTGGTGTTGTGCCCAGTTTTGACCCGTAGGGCATCGTCTTCTACTTTGCAGTATTCCTCAATTTTTTTCATCAACGACCAGACCATTTTTGGGGGCCGTCTGGTCATAGAGCTACGAAGGGCACTGTTTGGATGTAACCCCATTTTGAAGGCGGTGATGGCCATGGAGTCATTGCAGGCATCATCTACTAGGTTAAAACATTTCCAATACTACGTCGAATATGCACGAAGAGTTTTCCCTGGTTGAATTTGTATGGCCCACAGAGAATCGGCTTGCTTCGGCTAGACCTCATTAGTGATGAACCTTGCCCTGAAGGATTTTTGGAGTTGGTGAAAGCTCTTGATCGATGTCGGCTCCAGTTTATAATACCACCTAACAGCCAGTGGTCCTAAACTGCTTGGAAATATTTGACACATGAGGGCCTCGTCATCTACATGAAGCGTCATGGCTTTCTTGTAATGGCGAATGTGATCGGTGGGGTCTGATTTAACATCATACAAGGTGAATGATGGTGCTTTGAACTTTTTCGGTAGCACTGCTCTTGCAATCCGTCGTACAAAGGGGTCATGTTAATCCTCTTCATCTGAATCATTTCTTCTTTGCTTTTTCCGTGTACGCAGACTTCATTCAAAAGAATTGGAGATGTCGACTCCTCCTTTCTTTGTAGATTCTGGGGATGATGAGTCAGAGCCACTGCTACTATCATGTATCCAAATTCGAGATCGTCGACCATCCTTTCTCAGGGGTCGTCCCGAGTCTTGGCGTGCGGTTTGTTGAGATTTTGCCACCTCCAAGGCCAAATCTTATCGAAGGCGCTTGTTCTCAGCCATCATGTTTTCCAACCTCTGTTCGTTTTGCTTTGCTTGCTCCATAATCGCTTGCATTGTCTCGTGTGCTGATGTCGAGGGTGAATCGAAGTTTAAGGCCCTTCTTGCGGTAATATTCTCTGGCCCAAGCATGTTGTTTGGAGTGGTTTCATCTTGTGGCGTAGGGTCGCCAGGAACTACCGGAGGATCTTCCGTCACACCCGCCATGGATGTGCTTGAGTATTCCCACAGACGGTGCCAATTGTGGAGAAGTGGTTCGGAAATACTCTTCTGGTCCTGGAGTGATGGTTATGTCCACTAATAAAGAGAAGCGTCAAACAAAAAGTTGTCCTCAGCATGAAAGAGATGCAATGCCCTGGTGATGAACTTTCGAAGAAATTAAACAATCAAGCATGGAAGGTCTCTTTCTCATGCCTTAAACAATGATCCATTGTCTGAAATAACTCTTAAACAAAGAAAACCAAGAAATGAGGGAGGTTGCAGGGATGATTATTACAAGTGTGAGTATATGTATGAAAACTATGGAATAAGAAAAGCTATCAACTCAAATAGATTGGTGTCTAAGGCCTAAACCATCAAATCTATGAGAACTGACAACAATACAAGCATGATATTCAAAGTATAAACTAAGAAAATAATTAAAACAGCCCCAAAACAACAAAAACAGTGATGAAATTAATTTGAAACAAGCTAAAAAAAAGTAAGCAAAATGGAATAGAACAAAAACTAGTAAGCAAGCCTGAGGAGGGGTGGCTAACACCTCCACTTTTTAGACCTTAAAACCACATGTTTTAGCCTCTGAAAACTCTGAAAATCAGTAGGTAAAAGTTGAGAAACAAGCAGGAAACACAAGGATAAAAGCTATGTAATGGGGTTCAAGAAATGGTGGTTAACCCTCCACCTTGAGTAGCTTTTAAATCACAAATTTCAGGCCACAAAAATAGTCCAAATCAGAGTATAAATACCAAGAAAAAGAGGAGTAAAGAATAGGCGAAAGATGGCAAGAGTTATACCTTTGAAGAGAAGACCCTCTTTTGTTCACAAACCACAATGTGCTCACTCTCAATGGCTAAAATTTTAGCTCAATAATATCAGCAAGGAGCCTCAAAATATTGGTTTAGGAAGTGTATATATAGTGTATGTATATTGCAATATAGATAGAGAGAGAGTGTTTAGCAAGATTTGGACACTTAGAGAATTTTTCTAATCTAAAACCATGAGGGATGGTCATCTATTTATAGAAAAACAAGTTCCCTTGTTGGAAATATCTGTATTGAGCTAGCTAATGCAGTGCATGCACATGGAGGGACAGTTGGCAGCAAAATATCTGCCAACTGAGAAACATGGCCGGCTGGCTAAGAAAGGGGATGGTCGGCCACTAAAAATTGGTCTGGCCAGTAGGCCTCTGAATGGTCAGGTTGGAAAAAATTTAGATTTTAGTCCAAAGAAAGTGCAAGCTTTTAGGCTCTGAAACTCAAAACCAAAGCTTTTTGCTGAAGAAATTGAACGGTTCGTACAATGTACTAATTCATCATTAAGCGTTCACTATGAGGCATCCAAGTCTTAAGGGTGGTCAAAGATGGGGTGTCTACAGTTGCTCCTCTTTGACAAAGCTCGAAGTCATGAAATGACATGAGTGAATGTCAAAGTTCGAAGACGGCCCATTTGACAAGGCTGTAAGACTTGGGCAAGCAATCAAAATGTAAATGCAATTGGTTGAAGTCGAAAGTTGCCTACGTATCCCTTTGTAAAGAATCAAACCAGCGTAGTTCATGGGCAATATGCAAATGGTATGCACAAGAATACACTTGAAAGATGGACTTACACGCTTCGCGAAACCAGTTATTTTGAAAATCCATGATCATGCAAGAAAATGCAATAAGTAATAGCAAAATGACTGCGTATGTAACAAGCTTCAAGCTTAAATCAAAATAGGTCCAACTATGTTTCACATGGAAAGAAGTAACTAAATGTCAATTCCAAACATGTTTCACGTGAAATGAGGATAGATACATTCCAACCACGTAGAAATCATGAGAAGAGGAAGAGGAAAATTGCTCAGGGTTGTGTTCCCGCACGCCCTGAGATAGTCTAACAATGCAGAAATTGTGAGAAAATGAAGAACACTATAACCATGTTAAAATTGTGAGAAGAGATCCTAAATTGCTTAGGAATGCATTTCACGTGTCTTGAGATGCTCTAACCACGCTGAAATCGTGAGAAGAGATCCTAAACCACTCAAGAACACATCTCACATGTCTTGAGATACACTAACCACACTGAAATCGTGAGAAGAGGAAAAGAAAAAACTGTTTAGGGTTGTGTTCCTGCGCGCCTTGAGATAAATTCTAAACACGCTGAAATCGTATAAGGAAGGAAGAACACTCTAACCACGCTGAAATCGTGAGAAGAGGTCCTAAATAGCTCAGGAACGTATCTCATGCGTCTTGAGATACTCTAACCACGCTGAAATCGTGAGAAGAGGAAGAGAAAAAACTACTCAGGGTCGTGTTCCCGCACGCCTTGAGATAAATTTTAAACACGTTGAAATCCTATGAGGAAGGAAAAACACTCTGACTATGCTGAAATTGTGAGAAGAGGTCCTGAACTACTCGGGAATGCGTCTCACGCATCTTGAGATACTCTAACCACGCTAAAATTGTGAGAAGAGGAAGAGAAAAAACCACTTAGGGTTGTGTTTCCGCACACCCTGAGATAAATTTCAAATACGCTGAAATCGTGTGAGGAATGAAGAACATTCTAACCACGCTGAAATCGTGAGAAGAGGAAGAGAAAAAACCACTCAGGGTCGTATTCCCGCACGCGCTGTACAATCTCAGGGTCGAGTCTCGAGACCTAAAGTGATCCTATGCTGTACAATCTCAAGATCAATTCCAAGCATGTCTTTGTAGGACCATGCAAAACATTTTTTGAAATCTTTTAAAAAAGCAACTAGTCACTCGCGCTCTCTTAAAGACAATGTAGAACCAATCTGGATCAAGCCATGATGTTTCTCAGTACTCACATTAACAAACATGATCTCATTCATTAAGGGCTTAGCATGCCTCTCTTCCTCTCAATTTGATCAAATTTTTGCAAATCCCGAGGAATTCCTCCCTCTTTGTTTTCACCATAGTGTTAGAAAAGTTTTGAAAAACTTAGGTCAATGCAATGACTTAAAGGCACAGAAAAAAGTAGGTGAAAAGTACTGTCGTTTCATTCAGATCTTTTGGCACAACTGGCGCAATGATAGAAACATATGCAAAAGAAAGAGTGGAAAAAACAAACACAAAACAAGATAGTGATGTCCGAGGTAACACCCCCGAAATTACCTGACTCTAACACAACAGGACTGACTCGATACGACAAGATAGACTCGATACAGTACAACAGAATTGACTCAATACCCAAGTTAGAAAGTACAATAAACAGTATTTTCAAAGTGCTAAAACAGTGCGTGCCATCCACCACATCCGAAGTAAAATGAGCGCTATCAGTAGGTGGCTCATCCCCCGATCATATATAGTCATATTATCCTTCCAGTTCATTGATCCGGTGCCGATAGAATTTGCAGGACCTGGTGCGACGATGACTTTGTTGTTAATCAGATCTTGTATTTCATGGCGAAGACGAAAACAATCGTCAGTGTCATGGTCGGTTTATTGATAGAAGGCACAGTACTTGGCCAGATTGTGTTTAGGTAGGAGAAGATCGGGCAGTGGGCATTGTTCTAACAATTTAAGATGCCCTTTTCTGATCAGGACCCCTAGGGCTTTGGATAAGGACATGTAAAACGGGGTGAAGACCCTCTGGCCTCGGGCCTGATGGCTTGAAGTTTGTGAAGTTGAGTTGGATGTACCGGCAAAAGGGTTGGCAGGTGCTGACTGGGTTTGATGATCTCTTCCGAGTGTAGGATTGGAACTAAAAGGGGTGTTTCTGGTACGACAGCCTTTTTCATGGCTTGTCCCTTGATTCGAAATGCCCTGAACCTAAGTGGTAAAAGTGCCATCCACAGTCTTTGCAACAACTGCAAGCACTTGCTGTTTGTTCAGCCCTTCGACCATGAAAGCCTCAATAGCCCATTGAAGATGTTCGTAAGGATCGATACTTGCCCCGATCTTGTTCTTACCACTTGCCTTCATTTTGCCAAGGGATTGGGTCGTTATATCAGAGCGGAGCCCAGTTGTTGTCGACATGTCATTGCCCAGACCTGAGATAGCTTTAGGTTGGCTATTTTCAATTGCAGCTCGCCCCAAGATTGGGGAGCCTTTTGGTGTGAAATTTCTGGCATGTGATGTGGTCGATGATGGAGCCAAAACCCCAAAGGCTAAATCTGCCACTGTTGTCTGAAGATCTTCAATCAAGCTCATCAGCTTAGAAGTAGTGGGTTCATGGGTTTGAGATGATTGGGGTTCGAGTGCATCCATCATGCATAAGTTCGTGCTTTCTGGAATGAACACCTCAAGCTTGGGTAAATAGGTTGGGTTAATGTACATGTTGGGATTTTAGGTGGATGGTAGTGTATGGATGTGATTGAGATGTGGAGGTAATCGGTTAGGGGTGGCCTGAGGTTCTTTTAGTGGAGCCATGATCTCTTCATCAATAAGATCCTAAATCTTATGACGAAGGCAGATACAACAGTTTGTAGCATGACCGTGTTGTTGATGATAGGTACAATATTTAGCTGGGTCATATCTTGGTGGAAGAGGATTTGGAAGGGGTCGGGGTTCTAGGAGTTCTAGGTACCCTTTTTTCTCACAGCATTTTCAAGGCTTGGGAGAGACTCGTGTAAAGAGGATGGAAATTTCGGGCTTAGGGCTGAGTCGAAGTGGTTGGTTTTTGGCCATTGAGTGAAGTGGTGACAGTGTTTACTTCTGAGCATTTCGTAGCTATGCTACCATTAGTAGCAGCATTGGAATTGCGAACAACATTCTTCTTCAAAGGCTCATCATCTTCCATAAAGATCCCTTGTCTGATGGCATCCTCGATTTGCACCCTTGTTTCATGAAACTCTGGAAAGGTAAACAGAGGTAGAACGATCATCTTCTGTAGCAACTTGCCATGCAGATTCCAAACAATCATCCTGATCTGATCTTTTTCAGAAGGCCTTGTAGTCATCATCGAGGCCTTCGCTCTCCATCTCGTTACGAACTCTGAGAAACCCTCCTTTGGCTCTTGACAGGTGACTTCGAGATCAGGAGTTGTGACCTCGATCTGTGTTGTAGGAGTATTGAGTAATAAAGGCCTCAGTCATCTCTTCTCAGTTCTATTTCATAGAGTCCTCCAATTTAGCATACCAGATTACGGCTATCCCAGACATGGTTTGGCCAAAGAGAGACAGGTCAAACCCATTGGCCTAAGGATATCAGAAAACAGGCAGAGATGCACCATTGGGCCTCCAGAGCCATCGAAGCGGTCGATATGCGGCATTTTAAACCGCTCCAGTAAGGTAACTGTAGATTTAGTATACCCGTCCTCTAAATCTGGGATGGAGTTCACTCCTTGTGATCGTTTGAATAACTTCTCCAGTTTATTGACCTTAAGTGCAGTTGGGTCAACCTCAAATTCAAACAGAGCTTCGGTTTGATAGACAGGAGCTTTAAAGGCCTGTTCTGGTATTGGCTCCGCCAGATTGCCCTGAGTCTCTTGGACGTTAGCAGTATGAGCAGTGGCTCTGGGTGTCAGGTTACCCGTGGGAGGTGCATGAGATGTAGAAGCCACAGTTGACTGTGGCTATTGTTGTTGTAACTGGGTTATCATTTCGGCCTGACGTGTAGTGATTTCAGCCTGACGGACTACGTTCTGATGTAGTGCTTCGACTGTCTGTTGCAGATGATTTACTAGTTCTTCTACACCGGCTGGGAGATATTGAGCCATAGGAATGGGTGATTGATCTCGTGCTGAGCTGAATGCAGACAACTGTTCCCAACTAGACTAGATCCGGGTGAACTGAAGGGTGATTACTGTAGAAACTTGTAGACACCCCATTTTTGACCATCCTCAAGACTTGGACGTCATCGTTTGAACACTCGATGATCATCTATGCCTGTGTTCGTTTTGAGTTCCCAGAGGTCTCGGCCGCGCGGCTTGCCTCAAGATCTCTCAACTTGTTTGTTTTGTGCTTGGT
This sequence comes from Camellia lanceoleosa, assembly GCA_025200525.1. Classification (NCBI taxonomy): domain Eukaryota; kingdom Viridiplantae; phylum Streptophyta; class Magnoliopsida; order Ericales; family Theaceae; genus Camellia; species Camellia lanceoleosa. Next base: position 124,487,964 of record CM045765.1, read on the forward strand.
TGTGGACCAAACACTTGTGTGTTTTTTTTGCTTCTGAGGGAAGAGGGTGGCTTGTTTGCCATCCCCTCAACCCACCGGCCAAGGCTTGAAGCCATCGGCCTTGTTTTTTTGCCATCGGCCAAAAGTGTTGGCCGATCGGCACTATTTTTGGTTGGTCGGCCCTTATGTTGGTTGATCGGCCATTTTTGGTGGCCGAACCCTGTTCATTTGCTTTATGCAGATATTTTATGCCAGTTGGAACAGCTGGCATGCACAATTGACCCCCTCCATACACGTGTATGGAGGGATTTGCCCTTTTCTTAGCGTCTCTTAGAAGCTTTAGGAATTGAACTTCTGTAAAGAGGGAGCCCCTCCTCCCTCCTCATGGGTTCAAAAAAATCACCTTTGAAGGATAGATATAGCCTTATATCTATCTTGCTTTGTTTCTCCATTTTTGTGCTTCAAAAGTGTAGTATTGTCTTAGTTTAACACACAAACACCTAGCAATACACCTTCCCTTTGTTGCTGAGGTACTAGGGAGTTGGTTTTGGTGTTCTTGGGTGGGTTTGAACTCAGAAAAACTTGCTAGAGCTTTGTTCTTGAAGAGGTTCTACGAGGGTGAGTTCCTTGCTTTAGATACCCCATTCTTGCTTAGGCTTTTAGCCCTTCTTGCTTACTATTTTAAGCTTAGATTATAACTAATAAAAGTTCTGATTTTTAGTGCTTAAGACCTTTGTTTAAGGTCATTTTTGTGTTTGGGGTTGTTTACCCCCTCTTAGGCCTTGTTTGGCCTTGTTCTTGTGCTTTATTTTTAAGCTTTGAGATCACCTTTTTTGACCTTGGGGATGGTGTTTTAAGGTCTCAAATAGGAGAGGATCATCCCTTCTCCTTGTTGTCTTGAATGCTTGCATAAATGGCTTATGTGGGTAGCATGTTTGCTTGGCTTGTTTTAGCTCCATTTCAGTAAGTATTTGGTGTTATTTTGCCTTGTTTTACCTATGTCTAAAGTTGGTTTAATGGCCTCTTACATGCTCCAGATACTTGTCTTGCAACCCTTTCATTTGCCTTAATATGCATCATGTTGTAACATGTCATTCTAGCATGATTTTGGCTCAACTCCATGAAGTTTTTAGCTTTGTTTTAACGTGCTAAAGCTCTGATTTGAGTTGTTTTAACCATGTATATGCCATGCTTTGTATAGCCATAAGGCATTCTAGCTTGTTAGCTTTGAGTGTTCAAGTCACTAGTATGCTTTACTTGGATCATTTCAGTGATTTGGCATCACTTGTTATGTTATTTCAGTCCATATAGCATGCTCATATACTTGCATCTGTCACTCCTTTAATGCTTTAAAGAGTTGATGTTTTATGCCTCATGAAAGGGTCATTGTGTATGCCATCATGTTTAGGTCTTTGGGATGCCATTTTAATATGTTTTTGGTCTTGTTTCTACATGCCATAAATCTGATTTTGGTGGCTTAAATCATGCCATGTTTGGTTGTATTAGGTGTAGTGTAACACCCCTTTGTAGCTTTGCATGCTTCATGTTTAGTGCTTACCTTCCTGACATGTTTTGGTCTCATTCAATACATGTTTTAGGCTCACTTTGGCGTGCCTTGGGACTGTTGTGGGTTATACTTGTCATATGCTCCTTGTTTTGTATAGCTTTGGCTTAAGTTCCTTTACTAGTCTTAAGCTTTAAGCCTCATGCATGCTATGCTTATGATTATTTGGTTGATTTGGCATCATCCCTTGCATGATTTCAGAGCTTAACATGTTTGTCACATGTCCATATTTGTCTCTTTTAAGTGTGCTTGAGAGTTGCCCTTTTATGCCTTAGTCTTTAGGCTAATTAGCATGCATGTTTGTATGTGTATTTCATGCCTTTCTTAGCATTTTGGCCACTGATTTGGGCGTGTTTAAGAGCTGTCCATATTGGTTTAAGTCTATTTTTGCATATTGGTGCATGTTTGCCTTGCGTGTTGTCGCATACTTAGCCTATTGCATGTTGTCGCATACTTGAGTTATATTGCATTTGGCATACTTTTTTTGTTAAGTTGCTTTGCATGTTTGCATGCTAGTCCCATTGCATGTGGTTGCATGCTTATCATTGGTATTGTTGTTGCATGCCTATTACATTGTAATGCTTGCATGATTATGCTACTTTGTTAAGTTCATAATGCATGTATTACATTGGTCTAAATATACTTCTTCCTTTACATGTTGTCACATGTTTGCCTCACATGTTTTTGCATGTTTGTCATTGGCATTGTTGTTACATGTCTTGTATGTTTACTTGTTTAGGTTGTATGCCTATTGCACATTGTTTGTTTGCATGCTCATGTTGCATTAGCTTGCTTGCATGCCTAGGTTGCATAGCATTAAGCATGCATCCCTTGCCTCTTGATTAACCATGATAGAGGTTGGGGCCCCCTTATGTGTTTTGTGCATTTCATTTGACATTAAATTGCACACTTGGCCTCTCTGGGCCATCATGCATTGGAATGCATGATTGATGGTCCGATAGTCGAGAACCATACTCCCTTGAGCCCATGACATGATAGGGAGGGTGGTTGTGCATACATTGTCTGAAAAATGCATTGCCATGCTCTGTTTGTCCTCTGCTACAGCAAAACAGCATTCTGCAGGAAGATATGGCCGGTCGGCCATCTTCAGTGCCGGCCGGCTACAAATTGTTGGCCGAGAGCCTAATTTTTGGTCGATGACCAGTTTTCCTTGGCCAATGGCCCTATCTTTTGGCCGGTGACCTCTCAGCATGTCCATGAAGTAGTTCTAGAGCATCATAGGACTTTTCACAATTTTTAGAGGTGCAGAGCAGTGCAAACAGAGGCAACATGAGGCATGGCAACGGATTTCCGAGCGAAGCCGACCGAACATGCATTTGTCCCTCTTCCCGAGGCTGCTTTACCTGCTTTCGTAGCTTAATTAATTTATTAATTATTTAAGTGTTGTAATAATTAGTTGTAGCTAATTATTCATTTGGTTCTATAATTAATTAATTAGCTTGTTAGTTAGTTAATTGGTTAATTTGTATTATTCTTTCGGTCCCTCCGTCGAGAGGGCCAATTATTGTAATAAGCGTGCGTGCGTGTGATGCATGTTTTCCAACCTCCATTTCTTTCTCCCTTTTACTTAACCGCTTACAATTGTTAGTCCTAGGGCACGTTCAATTAGCATCCTTATGCTATGCACGTTTGCATCATTCATCAGTATTGCATGCACCAGGCTCAGCGCATCATACTAACTACATTGTACTTCAATTCCAAGTTCAATACATGTATCAAGTATTGTATCTCACATGCCATCTTAGATTAGCTGAGCCTATTCTAATTACATCTCGCATGTGTTGCATTAGCCGTTGTTGACATAAACTAGGATCATGTACTGATTACTAACTAGTTCTTTGTTTTTGCTCGAAGTACACTGTAGCTATTTATGCTTTAGCATCTTGCATGCGTGTAAGTGTTGCCATGAAAGCATGCTTTCCATGAGACTAATTGCTTATGTGATATAACTGCCTGAATGCCTGTAGGTAAAGGTTGGATTACTTGAATTGGAACGATTCATTGAAATCCGCATTTTAGCCTACTTGCGAGTAGCAAACTTCAAACCATTTCCAAACAAACGGTTTTTACCGAGGCACTCTTTTTGACCATTCGACCTAGTGCATATCGGAATCCATAATGACCATTCCAAACTAGGACAGGTTGATTACCCGATTATAGGTTGTTTGAAACCGTTACGTGCATAGTGAAACCCTAGCTCCTGACAAGATAGGACAGGGAAACCCTACCCCAACATAGGGGTGTTTTGGCTCTCATTTACTTGCTATGTGCTTTTCGAATGTGCCTCTATAGGAATACATGTATCAGTTTGCAAGTCTGGGTATCAGGCCTGCGGGCATCAGCATCAGTATTCTGGGGGAATCAATTTTACCTGAGGGTATCAGTTTATAGGCAGAATTTTGGGCAGAATTTAGTAGAGAGCACATTCATTCAGCTATGCTCATATCTATTCCAGTGAAATCAGGTTGAGATGCTGTCTGTTTTCTCTTTTGCTAGGGTAGTCATGGAACTATAGCTTCAGAAGGCTCCAATATCCCCCGGGTACATTGGACTTGTGTTGATAGACTTTGTCAGGTCAGAGATTCAGTTCAAGGGCAAATCAATGTTCCTTCGCCAGAGGCAGGGTAAAAAGGCCAGTCAGGCACAGATCATCAGTTCAACAGTCTTCGGATCAGCAGTCATTATCCATCTCACCTGTGCGCAGTTGGGTTGAGATATTCGCTTTTACCTCAGGGAGATACACCTGTTATTTAGCTATATCAGCACCTTATGGTCGGCATGGAAGAGATGATGCGTCAGCTCCAGGAAACTATGCAAGCCTTGCAGCAGGATTTGCCGCCACAGTGTGGATGCACGCGTCAGCGAGTAGTGGCCCAACAAGCGAGTTAATAGCGACTACAAAGAGCAAACCGAGCATCGCCGCACCCACCTCCTCCTCCACCTACAGTTCCAATACTCGGGGAGACTGCAAATGTCCAGGAAAATACGGACATTCCAACGGAGCCAGCTCCACCCCCAATCCTACCCCAGCTATCCAAAGCGCCCCACCAATCTAGTGGATTCACCGTTTGAGTTTGAGGTGGATCTAACAGTGCTAAAAGTGAGCAAGCTAGAAAAGCTTTTCAAGAAGGCTCAAGGCGTAAAATCCATTCCGGACATAGAGGATGGATATACTGATTCGGCCGTGACTCTGCCGAACCGGTTCAAGATGCCACATATTGACCGCTTCGATGGCTCTGGAGACCCAATGGTGCACCTCTACCTATTTTCTGATGTCCTGTGGCCAATGGGCTTGACCACAGCCCAGAAGCTGTCACTATTCGGCCGAACCATGTCTGGGATAGCCGCAATCTGGTATGCGAAATTGGAGAACTTTGTGAAACAGAACTGGGAACAGATGGCTGAGGCCTTCATTGCTCAATACTCCTACAACACATAGATCGAGGTCACAACTTGTGATCTTGAAGTCACCCGTCAAGAGCCAAAGGAGGGTTTTTCAGAGTTTGTGATGAGATGGAGAGCAAAGGCCTCGATGGTGACTACAAGGCCTTCCGACAAAGACCAGATAAGGATGGTTGTGCGCAACCTCCAACCCAGTCTGATGCAAAAAATGATAGTCTTACCCCTTTCCACCTTTGCGGACCTACACGAGATTGGGGTATAGATTGAAGACGCAATGAAACAAGGTCTGATTGACCACGAAAGGGAGTCACCCAAGAAGGGTTATACACGTGGTTCGAATGCGACCACTAGTGGTGATGCAGCTGCAAGATCTTCTGAAGTTGGAATGGTCACCACCACTCCCAAAACAGCCACCTCCTTTGTTAGTACATCCAATCCAAACCCCCGAACCTCGAACTATCTACCCCGAGGCAAGAGGATTTTCACCCCACTTTATATGCCTTTGTCTAAAGCTCTGGGGGTCTTACTCAGGAAAGGACATTTGAAACCGTTAGAACAATGGCCTTTACCCGATCTTCTCCCTCCAAAGCATAACCCGGCTAAGTACTGTGCTTTCCATCAACAAACCGATCATGACACCGACAATTGCGTCCGTTTTCACCATAAGATACAAAATTTGATTGACAACAATGTCATCGCCGCGCCGGTCTCGCAAAGTCTATCGGCACTGGATCAGTGAACTTGGGGGATAATGTGACGTGATCGGCAGATGAACCATCTGCGGGTGGCACTCAGTTTACTCCAGATGTAGCGTATGGCACGCACTATTTTGAGCATTTGTAAATGCTAGCTTTTGTACTTTCTAACTCCGGTATTGAGTCAGTTTTGTTATGTTGTTTAGAGTCTGTCTCACTGTATAGAGTCAGTCTTTTCATACTGAGTCAGTTGGGGTCTGTCTTGTTGTATCGAGTTAGTCTTGTTGTATAGGAGTCGAGTGATTCCGGGGGCGTTACCTCGGACATCACTTGCTTATTTTGTGTTTGTCTTTTCGCTTTCTTTTGAGTCTGTTTCTGCCTTGGAGCCAGTTGTGCCAACAGATTTTGAATGGAACAGTAGTAATTTTCACACTCTTGTGTTTGCTTCTACCTTGTGCCAGTTGTGCCAGAAGTTCTGAATGAGATGGCAGTATTTGACTAAAACTGTGTCTTTTCTGTGCCTTGAAGTCATTGCATTGACCTAAGTTTTTCAAAACTTTTCAAACACTGTGATGAAAACGAAGAGGAAGGAATTCCTTGGGATTTGCAAAAACTTGATCAATTAAGAGAAAGAAAGGCGTGCTAAGCCCTTAATAAATGAGATCATGTTTGTTAACGTGGGTACTGAGAAGGATCCTGGCTTGGTCTGGATTGGTTCTACACTATCTTCAGCGCGAGCGATTAGTCGCTTTCTTAAAAGATTTCAAAAAATGTTTTGCGTGGTCCTGCGAAGACCTGTGTGGAATCGCTCTTGAGATCGTGCAGCCTAGGATCGCTTTCAGCCTTGAGACTCAACTCCCTTACTTTCAAACCTTGAACTTGGATTCAGAATGTTTAACCATCAGCTACAATGTAAGGCCTGTGTGGCCGAATCAGAAGCAGCCCATGAACTAGGGGCGAGAGTATCAGGTGTGATCAAAAGAAAGCTTGTAAAGCTGGATCAGGAGCACCCCTCGAACTAGGGGCAAAAATGTCCGATGTGCTCGAAGAGCTAAAAATGGATCATTCTGCAAATCAATGAAGATCGGCAAGAATGCCAAACCCTGGAAAGGAGGAAAGAAGAAAGTATTGCTGAAGGACAACCAATTTCCTGTACACAATACCAAGGGCAAATTCAACCCCCATAGGATGGACTCCAACACCATCAGTAAACAGCAACCATTCTCCTAGATTCAGATGGCTTCAAGATCTCAAACCATTTGACATGGACAAAGCTATACTTTTACCCTTGAGAGGCTCGTTGGGCCGAAAATCTAGAAGGGCAACCCAGCCAAAAGTTAGAGCAAATGAGAAAAAAAAGAAAAAAAAAAGAACAAAAAAAAAAGAGAGAGAAAGAAAAAATGAAGAAAATGAAAAATTCTGAACAAAAAAAAGAAGAAAAGAAATAAATAGAAAAGAAAAACAAAGCTCGCAATGTTGAAAACCCAGAAGGGCGGCCTTAGCAAAAGTTAGAGCGTAAAAGGAGAGGTTAATACCCGAGTGTACCTTAACCGGAACTACGTAAGGCTTGATTCCCATGTTTGGGATACGTAGGCAACTTTATTCTGAAGTCCAGCCACAAACACTTCCAAATTGATCGTGCCCATGTAATGATTTTGATCATCTTTGTCTTCTCTATATCCGAGAGTTTGGTTGTGTTCGTCACTCTGAAGATTGACTACAATGCGCTGCGGTGCCATTCAGACAAGGGGCAACTCTCCATTGCCCTATAGTGTGTTGCGGTGCTATTCAAACAAGGGGCAACTTTTTGTTGCCATGCAGTGTCCTTCAGATAAGGGGTAGTTTTCCATTGTTATGAATCCGAGGTTGTGCATCTCGAGAGTAGGTTCCGTGCTCGTTGAGTAGTGGACGTTTGCAAAAATAGTTTTTGAGAATTTTTACTGAGGTTGACTAATTTTCTCGAAAATTATTCCATTTTTCCAAAATTGGACCATTTCTTGGACCCAAAAAAAGGAAAATTTTTAGTGCTCATAACCTGACTTGCATGATTTCAAATCAGAAAATCGAACAAGTATGCTAATCTAACTCTTATTTTGGTCAAAATTGTTTTAGTAGAAAACCAAAACAAAAAAAGGGTCAAAAGGATGAACTAGGGGCACAGTTGAGTCAGGTGTTCTGTCTTTTTCCCATTGTCAACACGCTTGCCAGAAAGGGCACTGCATTCGCCAGAAAGGGCACAACTGAAGCTAACAGCAAAATGCCGAAAACTATCTCATCCTCCGAGCAACGAGGTATCAAGCCAAGTGCGAGGCACAAACTGGAATGGATTAAGATATTCCACTCCCTCGTTTGGACACATCTAATCATGTCCAAACTCCCTAGCAGAGCATCGTCAACTGATGTTAGCTGCAGATTGGCTACACACCCAGTTATAGCGCAACCCCTCTGTGGAAAAGTTCACTGTTGTGAGCAGAAGAAAGAGAATCTAGCAGAATGCTAGGGGCAATAGCCCACAACTTCCTGTTTATCCATCAACCACCCAGGAGAGGGATAAAAAGGAGAGAGATTAAAGAATAGAGAGATGTGCGCTGAAAGAAAAAGTAAGAAAAGGGCTTTTCAGAAAAACAGAGCCTGAGGGCCGAGTGATGTGAGAATCATATAAATGAGAAAAGGGTGGGAAACACTACGTGAATGAGTAGTGTCCTGTGTGAGTCGTGTGTCCTGTGAATGAGCAGTGTCCTGTGTGAGTCGTGTGTTCAAAATAAACAGAGTGCTGTGTTACGGGCCGTGTGTTCAGAATGAGCAGTGTGCTGTATGAGCTGTGTAACGCCCTCAAAATAAACCCAAAAATCATACATTCTTGACAAGCTTAGACATAAAGGAACAAAGCATAATTACATATCATCAGAGTATTCATTACAAAATGTATTACATGTTGACAACAAAAGTAAATTCCCTATGGGCTTACAACTTTCCAAGTCAACACTTGGTTACAAAAGAGAGTACTAACTCTATACAAAATAAGCCCTTAGCTTGATATACATGTAAGACAACAAAAAACAACAAAAAAAATGTCTCGGCCACTAAGCCTCTCAAGCTATGTCTTTGGAGGTGGCATGCTACCTGTACCTGAAAATGAGGTCCCATATAGGGTGAGCCAACACCCAGTAGAGATATGCTAAACATAATATGAGCAATAACTAAAACATTAGCATTTGATAAATGTTTACTCACATAAATCAATTCATAGTCCATTCAATTACATGACAAAGGTGTCCATGTTTAATTTCATTTCCCGTTTCTTATCCAATTTCTCAATTTATAACCCTGGCTCAGAACCTGGCCATATACTTTAAATGAGATTACATCTCATACCAATAATTCTTCCATTTCAACAATTCAAATGAGATAACAACTCATATCAAGATACTTCCATAAACCTCAATGGATACACATATTTGCTGTATCAATAACACATAAAACACTTTTATACTTCACAAATGATACACAGATTTGCTGTATCAATAATTCAATAGATACACATACTTACTGTATCGATGGAGTTCATCCCCTATCTCCTTCCAAACAACATCCGGTTTAGGAGTCCATCCCTTATCTTCCCCTAAACCGTGGAGTACATCCCCTATCTCCTCCCACACAATACAATGTATATAAACACATATCATATACATAATAAATCAATACATAACTTCGATGTATTATTCCAATCGTCATATTCGATGAGATATTCAATTGATTAGTTTTAATTTGCCTAATCATCATGCATTGTCTATAACAATCAAGACTATCATCCACCGATAGCCCAAAGCAGTTATTTCTAAACAGATAATAAATGCCTCAACAGATATATATAATTTCAACATTTTCAAAGTGAGTGATTAATAAATCCAACTCCACCATTCTGTCTCATAATGAGCTAATTTGATTATTTCCAACTCAATTTCACATCTCCACAACAATTGTCATTAATTACCCTAATGACCCAAATATACCCAAACATGGCATTTTTCCCATTTTCTCAATATTGACCCAAAGGTCCAAATATTACCAACAACATCAATAACCTCCTTTTTAAACCCATAACCCATAAGTTTAAGTCAAAAGAACAAAACCCTATTTTCCAACATAACACATTACAAACCCTAACCTTCCAAACCAAACCATTTATACAAAAGCCCTACATTTAGGTCAAAGATCATAAAGATGAGTATGAATCCCTACCTCAAGAGATGAAACCCAATGGAGAAGATGAAGAAATCTCGAAGTGCTCCAAACCAAGAAAATTTCAGATTAATAGATAGCCCACAACAAACTCCACACTTTTTACAAAGGGACAAAGGGAGTAGATCACTCAAACTAGATCAGTACTTAGAGAGAAGTTGGGTTTATAGAGAGAGAAGCTCTCCAATGGAGGTTTTGAAAAAGTAAGAGAGAGAAAGGAAATCAAAAAGTGATCCAAAAAGTCAAAACTCGGACTGATATAAAAGTCGCCTCGCTCGAGCGTGGGAACCCCCGCTCGAGCGTCAGACACAGACTCACGCTCGAGCATCAAAAGTGCAACTCGAGCGTCGATTGCACACTTCCAGAAGTTTTGCAGACCATGGTTCTCGCTCGAGCATCAAACTCCTCGCTCGAGCGGAGGAACAAAATCAAAGGGTCACGATCGAGCGTCAAAACTCCCGCTTGAGCGTCCGAAGACCTGCAGAGAAAATACTGAGAGATGGAAAATCACGCTCGAGCGTCGAAACGCCCGCTCGAGCGGAGAAGCAACAACAAAGAGCCCGCTCGAGTGTCAAAAGCTCCATTTGAGCGTGAAGGCCAAATTCTGGGCATCAACTTTTGGTTTCTAAACACAACCAACCTATTACAAACCTGCCCAACATAACCCAAGACTCAGATATAGAAAGTAAAGGATGGAAATGATAATGAGACAACAACACAACCACGGAACAGAGTCCGGAACACAATAATCAAAGGAAAAGAAAGCCGGGATCGCTATAAGCTGTGTGTTCAAAATGAATGGAATACTGTGTCGACTACTTCAAAGCCAGAATGGCGATTAGAAGTGCTCTCCCGGAGCACTGATCCCTGCCAGAGGCATCTAGACTGTATTTGCAATGAGTTCCTGGGAGATCAATTGCGATGGTGAAAACTAGAGTTCGAATGGTTGTTGCCTAGAACATAGAGGTTTGGAATTTTCGATACTAAAGTTTGGTTTGAATACCCAGGGGTGTATCCCCGGCTAGAAATCTGTATGGAAGCCCCATAGGTTGAGGCAGCGGGTATGCGCCTCGATTCAGGATACTGATCCAACCTAGTCTGTCACCCGGTTGAAGAATAGGGAAAGTTGTGAGTATGATCAGGAAGAAAAATGGCTTTTGTGGGTTCCCCAGCAGATGTTGCTCCTTGTCATCATTTCAAGACCTTTGTACTACGAGTTAAAGGTAAGTGTTCAAGGAACGCAAGGGGAGATCCCAATCGGAGCAGAGCAGTTTACCGCCACTCACCCTGTGAGGTGCTTTCTAAAGTGCCGCTTTGTTTGTTTATTGCTTTCATTAAACATCATGCATTGTATTGCATTCTACCTTTCGAGTTTCTTCCTCATTTATGCACAGTATTGTATGTACTGTTCATTCAGAGACGTTCCGGTTCAGTTTAACTGATGCCTTTCTTCTCTCGCATTTAGGCATGCGTTTGGACTTACCCTTCTCCTCTTGCGTTTGACACGCGTTTGGATGACTGTGCTTTCTTGCACAGTCCTTTTCTCTCTCGCGTTTGATATGCTGAGAGATTTTCCCTTTCCTTTTGTTGCATTGTTATGCACACTCTTTCTTTCCGAAACACGGGGATACGTCTCTATGTTTCTCTTTCTTTCGGGGAACACGGGGATACGTCCCTATGTTTCTCCTTCTTTTCGAAACACGGGGATACGTCCCTATGTTTCCCTTTCTTTCGGAGAACACGGGGATACGTCCCTATGTTTCTCTTTCCTTCGGGGAACACGGGGATACGTACCTATTGTTTCTCCTTCTTTTCGAAACACGGGGATATGTCCTTATGTTTCTCCCTTTGCTCCCTTCCTCACACGATTGCAGCGTGTTTGGAATAGTTTACCTCTTCTCACGAATTCAACGTGGTTAGAGTTGTTCCATTCCTCATACGATTGCAGCGTGTTTGGAATTGTTTACCTCTTCTCACGAATTCAACGTGGTTAGAGTTGTTCCCTTCCTCACACGATTGTAGCGTGTTTGGAATTGTTTATCTCTTCTCACGAATTCAGCATGGTTAGAGTTATTCCCTTCCTCACACAATTGCAGCGTGTTTGGAATTGTTTACCTCTTCTCACGATTTCAGCGTAGTTAGAGTTGTTCCTTCCTCATACGATTTCAGCATGTTTGGAATTTATCTCAGATTGCATTGTATACGCGCTTGGGCGAGTTGTTTACCTCTTCTCACGAATTCAGTGTGGCTAGAGTTGTCCCCTTCCTTACACGATTTCAATGTGTTTAGAATTTATCTTAGGTTGTGTTGTATACGCGCCTGGGCGGGTTGTTCTGGACCTCCTCTCACAATTTAAGCGTGGTTTGAGTGTCATTTTCCTCACACGATCTCGGCGTGTTTGGAATTTTACTCAGGTTGCGTTGTATACGCGCCTGATTGTTTGTTTTTCCTCCTCTCATGATTCCAGCATGGTTGGAGTTTGTCGTCCCTTTGCATCTATACTATCACCATTTGCACCGGTTAGTGCATTTTGCATTGCATTGCATTTCGCACTGTTTTGCGCATCACGCTATCTTACACACCCCATTTGCACTTGTTAGTGCATTTTGCATTTTGCATTGCATTTCATTTCGCGCTATTTTGCGCATCGCGCTATCTTGCGCACCCCATATGCACCTGTTAGTGCATATTGCATTTTGCATTTCATTCGCACTATTTTGCGCATCGCGCTGTTTTGTGGATTGCATTTCACCTGTACTTGTTAGTGCATTGTTCGCGTTATTTTGCGCACCTCACCTGCACCTGTTAGTGCATTGCATAGTTCGTGCTATCTTGCGCACTTCATCTGCACTTGTTAGTGCATTGTGTTATTGTAGACGTCCTCGAATGTCCCGGGAGGGAAAATCCCCCGTTTTGTTCATTTGGGTTCACTACAGTTCAGGACGCAATGTCACGGTCCTGTATCTAATCTCGCAGAGTGCAATGCAAGACCAATGAATCATCAAAGAGTCCAAATCCGGAAAATCATTTTTGAAAACAGATTTGTTTGAAAGAAGTGCCAAACATGGACTGCTTTGCCAGATACAGAGTCGCCACCTAAATATTTTTTACTGGGGGAATTTAGGAAACCCTGACTCGGTGCCAAAGGCCATGTGTCCATCATCACTAAAGTTGCCTCGGCTCAGGAACTTGGGTACGATTGGGGAAGGTCAGCTATGAGCACCCCCTCTCGCCCGATCTAAAAATCGGCCTCTACTAACCATGATATCTCTTTTTTGAAAACACATGCGTTCTTATTCCGATTAATTAGCTAGAATTACTATGTGATGCGCACAGCAAAATAAGTATAGACTAGATCGCCTAATTTGGAACAAAGCATTGAATATCCGTTTGTTTAGAAATGTTTTGAAATTTGCTACTCGCAAGTAGGCTAAAATACGGATTTCAATGAATTATCCCAATTCAAGTAATCTACCCTTCACCCACAGGCATTCATGCAGTTTATCACATAAGCATATAGCCACATGGTAAGCATGCTGTCATGTTAACATTCACACTCATGTGAGATGCTAAAGCATAAATACTTACATTGTACTCCAAGCCAAAACAATAAACCTGTTAGCAATCATGCATGATCCAAGTCCATGTTAAGTGGCTAATGCAACACATACAAAATGCAATCCAGAATAGGCTCGGCTAATCCTAGGATGGCATGTGGGATGCAACAAGTAACACGTATTCAAGTTAGATTTGGAATACTATACAGTTAGTATGATGCGCCGAGCCCGGTGCATGCAATACAGATGAATGAATGCACGCATGCATAAGATAAGGTATGCTAATTGAAATATGCCCTAAACTAACCATCGAAAGCTAGTAAATAAAAGCGAAGAAAGACGTGAGGTTGGAAGACATGCACACACTCAGGCACACTTATTAAAATTACGCCCTCGCTCGGAGGGTCCGAAAGAATAATACAGGCCACCTAATTAACTAACTCACAAGCTAATTAATTATTACAGAACCAAATTGAACAACTAGCTACAACTAATTATTACACAACTTAATTAATTAACAAATTAATTATTACAAATAACAAATGCTAACTAACTAGTAAGCAGTAAAAGAGAGTTGCTCCAGCTCTATTTGAAGAAGAGGAGGGTATGCATGCTCACTTCGGTTCCTCGCCTCGAAACGCCTTCCAGTTGCTCTTTAGAGGCTCTGTTTGCAGGGTGTCTTTCAGTGCTTGTTGCTGAAACTTACCAAAACACTGCTGGAGAGTTCACCAGTGGCCTGCCGGCCATGGAGGGAGCACTACCGGCCAAAGATGGTCCATTGCCGGCCAAGAGTGGCACATTGTCGGCCATCGTGGCGTGTGCCGACCACCGTGTCTTTGTGACACCAAAGCCCGCAAGCACAAAATAGAGAAAAGATAGGGTTTCCCAAGGACATGTACGCACCATGGCACTCCAAATCACCTCAAAACATCAAGGGAGAGGCCAAGTTGGATCCACGACCATCAATCACGCATCCCGATGCATGATGGCCAAAGATCCAACTTGTGCAAATCAATGTGAAAATGAATGCACAAATGAAGCAAGTAAAGCCTAGAACTCTATCATGAATCATCAAGAGCTTTGGCGACCGAGAATTGAGGCACGTTCCATCACTCGGAGTATGAAACGCCCCTCGTTCGTCGTGCTCGGATTAATACTTAATCCAAGCAATGCAACACATAAGCATGGCAAACATGCAATATGAACTACATGGCATACTCGGTGCTAGCTTGAACATGCAATCACACAATACGACTTAAGCATGCAAAATGAAGGGTAATGAACATGCAACAACATGTAATGTAATTAGCATGCGACAACATGCAAATATGAGGCAAGCATACAACAATATGCAAGACAAGCATGCAACAACATGCTAGGTGTGGACTTAAACCAATATGGGCAGCTCTCAACTAAGCCCAAATCAGTGGCCATGAGATGGAAATGAGACAACCGAAATACATGCAGACATGCACAATGCAAGGGATCGATCCTAAGGCATAAAATGCCACTCTACCAAAGCATGGAAAAGGATGCAAGATGGCACACAAACACACAAATTCCAGCTCTGAAACATGATATAAAAAGGTCCCGAAACATGCAAACATGGCACACAATGCAAGCTAGGGGCCCGGGTACCGAAACTAGTGAAGTGTGTTACACTAGAGGTACCCAAAGCAATGCACCAAAGGCAAAACCAACCCCAAATAGACCCTAGGCAGGTTTGAAACAGTGGGAAATTGGCCTAAATTGATGGCTCAATATGCATGAAAATGAAGCTCATTCATTGGTCGGTAAACAAGGCATTCACGCACAACTCTTAAGCACACTTAAAGAGATGAAAACATGGCAATATGACATTCAAACCAGCTCTGAAATATGATGAAAAATGACCTCAAAACATGAACACACCTCAGCACATGCATGCAATGGACCTCAAAACTCAAAGTTAAGCATGGGTATTGAACTACAAGCATGCAAAACAAATATCATTCAACCATGAGGCCTAAAAAAAGAGCTAGGGTAGTCCAAAATAAGCACATTATCAGTTTAAGGTATGGCCAAAAAGTGTTAGCATCAAGGGTCCACAAAGCACACAAAGAAAGCTAGTGAACCATTAGTTGTTCTACAACTATATGAAGCATATGAAGGCTCACCCAACCAACCAAAAAAAGAAGCATTTCATGCCAAAATATGCCTGAATACCCACTGAAACTCAGTCAATGCATGCAAAAATGAGAGGCTCCTTTGGAAGGCCATGTAAGGGGGTATTCTACACCTATATCATAGACAAACAAAAGGGCAAAACCACCTCTGGAAATGAGTTACAACAGCCCTAAAACCCACCAAATAGGCCCTGAAATCAGTCTAGGAAATATGCAAAGAAAGGTCCCTTTGAAAGGCCTTGAATGAGATTGCTCTACACATGCATCATAGACATAAAATATGGCAAAATGGGCTCTTGAAAGAGCTAAGGCAGACCTTGAAACTCACCAAATTGGGTCTGAAACAAGATTTCAAAGTATGCAAGATGGAGTCCCTTTAGAAGGCTAAAAGGGCCAACAAACAAGACAAGGAGAGAGGGGGTCACCCCCCCTCTGAATTTGGCTCTCAAAACAGTGTGCTAGCCACTGAAAATCCACTGGATTTCAGTGGCTAAGAGGCCAAACCATGGCCAATGCAAGTGCTCTAATGCATGGCCCTAATCATGGAGAGATGAAGCATGCATAGGGGAAGATGACCCCAAACAGCAAAGAGACCTTAATCAAACTTAAAGAGGAGGATAAAACAAGAATTTTTTCAGTTTAGGTCGAAGTCCAAAAAGGCTCACAAATAAGGCTAATATATCATGCAAAAACAGCCCTAAAAGAGAGATTGAACAAACAGGGTAGTAAATGACTTCAAACAGCAAAGTGCCCTTAAACAAAGTGGAAGAGGAGCTCAAAATATGACATTTTTTAGTTTATGAAAAAGTCCAGCAATGCCTGCAAGTATGGCTTATAGATGAAGCAAGAAAAGGAAAGAAAAAGGGAAATAGAGACTTACCCTTGAAGAGCAGCTTTCCAGCAGCTTTTGGTCCAAGATTCTGAGCTTTCAACCTTTGCAAATGGCCTCCAAAGTGCTGGAATGGATGGTGGAGGTGTTGTGCTAAGGGTTGTAGTGCAAAAATGCAAGGAAAATGGGCTAGAACCACAACAATATAGAGAGAGAGCAAGAAATATATATAGAGAGAGAGAGCTGAACCCCTACTAAGGAGAGAGGGCCTCTCCTTATATAGAGGAAAATCAATTCAAAGCTTCTTGAACAAGCTTGGCAAGAGCTTCATCCCTTCGTGTATGGAGGGGGAATTAAAGGATTCCAACTGGCTCAAAAGCTTTGCCGTGAAACCTGCTCTAAGAGGGGTGCTGCCGGCCATCAGTGATGGCAGGCAGTGGCTCATTGATGGTCGGCAGGGGTCATTTTTGGCCGGCATTGGCCAATAATGGCCGGCACACTTCCATAGATGCCGGCAACAAAAATCAGTCCTAGTCCCTGTTTTGAAGAAAGCCTAAATCCTTCATCTGGATGCCTTTTCAGGTCATTCTTGAGCCTAAACTGTAGCCTCGGAAGTCTTCTTTCCAAATTTGGCAGCCTCACCTCAAAATTCCATGTGTGCTAAGAGATATCCCTCTTTCAGTGGAGACTGCTCAGTTTCGGTCCAACCGGATTGATGCCCAACTTCCAACAACCATATCTCTCCCATTCGGACTCAGATCGAGGAGATTCTTGAATGAAAATTGAAGCCCCGGAAGTAAGATTTCCAACGGTGGTGGCCTCATAGCTGAAATCCAAATATTCAAAAGGATAGGCCTGATTTGGCGAGGACTTCTCGTCTTTCTCTTAACGGTTCATGCCCAACTCCTTCCCCAATTGGATTTCTTCTCTCCTCTCCTCTTTTCTTCAACTCCAAACCCCTAAGCAAGGTGTTTTGAAAGATTTTTCAAAGAGTTCATCTCTCTTTCCTTTATTTTCACTTTGTCCTTGCTCAGTTTACCGAAAAGCGCAACATTTAACAAAATGCGAGTGTCGGAACATCATAGGAACCTATTTTCAAAAAAGTTTTGGAAGAGAGGGTTTTAAGGTCTAAAAATCATTCAAAAAAAAAAAGCTTTGGTCCAAAATGGGGTGTGAGGTTAGGATTTGACTTTCTCTCCTTGCTGAAGGAATTGAACCTTTGTCCTGCACACCTTTCACCACCAAGTAAACCATCAGTAGTGGCGTCCAAGTCTTAAAGGCGGTCAAAAATGGGGTGTCTACAGTTATTATAAACACTTAACTTGCGTTGTTACGTTCTTTATTTACATTGTTATGTACGTCTTTAGCTCGCGTTGTTTCACATGTTCTACCTGCATTGTCATGCACTCTTTCGCTTGCGTTGTCACGCGTTTTTCACTTGCATTGCTATGCATGTTTCTAACAATATTGTACCTGTTAAGTTTCTTTCTTTTGCAGGCGCGATATTGTATGTACGGTTCATTTGAAGCTGGCGCGACCAGACGAACCAGACAGGTATTGTATCCTCTGCGTGAGACGTAGCGAGAATTGTATAATTCTCTTACATCCTTTATGCATGAAATGTAGTTAGATTTATGTTCGCCTGCTTAAAACTGTTGCATGTTTTGCTTCGTTACAGCTTTCTTTGCATGATCATAAGTTATGTTCGGCACCGTCCACGTCACTTGCATCTTGCCCCTGCCTACAGGCACATATCTTCGTTGTCTTGTGTGTATGTCTAAGTCTTCGGCCTCGTCAAAAATGGGTCGTCTCTGGGCTTTGACATTCACTCCCGTCATTTTTTATGACTTTAGAGTTCTGTCAAAGAGGGGCAACTGCACTGGTGAATTTGGCCTGAACCTCCTTTGTCTTGTAACCAGTGGGAGTGAGGTAAACACAGGTTGCTTCTGAACAATTTCTGACCTAACAAAGTCTATTAACACAAGTCCATAGTACTTGGGGGATATTGGAGCCTTCTGAAGCCATAGTTCCAAGACTACCTTGCAAAAGAGAAAACAAACAGCATCTCAGCCTGATTTCACTAGAACAGATATGAGTATAGCTGAATGACTGTACTCTTTATTGAATTTTGCCCCAAAACAAATACTAACTTGGCAACTGATATACACATCCCTGTACAGTTTCACTGTAAAGCACATACCAGTTAAGTGAGAGCCAAAACACCCCTATGATAGGGGTAGGGTTACCTCTATCCTAGTTTCGTCAGGAGCTAGCGATTTCACTATGCACACAAGTGGTTTCACACAATCCTGCATTCGGGTAAGCAACCTGTCCTAGTTTGGAACAGTCTCTATAGTTTTCGATATGCAATTAGGTCAATTGGTCAAAAAGGGTACCTTAGCAAGACCACCTAATATACCTCTCACACCTAACACCGAGAAGTGAATGAAGGATCTAACGGTACAGCGGTAGTCCAGATCAAAGGGTTGTGTTCCCATCGTGGCAGAGCCCACAACCGATCAGTCTTATGGCTAGATTTTCCAAGTAAGCCTCTAGCAAACCGCTTAGGAATAGCAGATGGCAAACACTGTGATTTAGGCGCACTGATGCAAATGCAAATGCAAAGAAACACATTAGTGTAGATAAAATAATATATCATGAGTTCTAGTCAAGTTCTCTAAATCCCCAGCGGAGTCGCCAGAAACTGTGGACTCGCATTTTTCCAAGCCCTGCCTTTCGGAAATGGTTGAAAAGAAGGCCTCACAGTTGGGACTCCTGCGGTTCTGAATCTAGTTACACAAGTGCAATTTGAAACTAATAAACACCAAAGAGTCCAAATCTAGCACATCGTTTTGGAAAATCGATTTTCAATCAAATAATGCCAAAATTGGACTGCTTTGCCAGATACAGAGTCGCCATCTAAATATTTTATTTTGAAAAAATTTAGGAAACCCTAACTCGTGCCAAAGGCCACGTGTCCATCATCACCAAAGTTGCTTCGGCTCGGGAACTTAGGTCTAAAAGGGGGAATGTCATGAAATGAGCACCCCCGCTCGCCTGATCAAAAGATTGGCCTCTACTAACCATGATATGTCATTTTATAAACATTATGCATTCTTATTCCGGTTATTAATCTAACCTTACTATGTGATGCACACAAGCAAATATAGACTAAATCGCAAGAATTGGAACATTTCAAGTCATGTTTGTTTTGCGAAAATGGTTTGAATTTGCCACCCTCAAGTGGGCTTAAAGATGCAAATTTGCCACCAAACGTAGTAGGCTTAAAACATGATTTTGCCACAACAAGATGGGCTTAAAACACACATTCGTTGAATTGTTCCAATTCAAACAACAAGCCTTCATCCACAGGCATTCATACAGTTTAGCATTTAAGCACATAGCCTCATGGCAAGTATGCTAATCATGGCAATATGGCAATCACACTCATGCAAGTATGCTAAAGCATAAAAGCTTACCGAGTACTCCGAGCTAAAATAAAAACTAGTTAGAAAGGTGCATGATCCTAACTATACAAGATGTCTAATGCAACGCATGCAATATGAAATTAATAGGCTCAGTTACTAATATGGCATATGAATCGATTTGAACAACATGCGATTAAACACTATTCAAAGAAGATATTGGAATGACAATGCAGTTTGAATGATGCGCTGAGCCTCGATGCATGCAATACAAATGAATGGATGCAAACATGCAAGCATAAGGTATGCTAATTAAAAATGTCCTTAATCTTACCATCAAAAGCAGTTAAATAAAAGGGAGAAAGACGTGGGGTTGAAAGACATACACATACGCACGCTCACTTATTACAACATTACGCCCTTGCGAAGGAGGGTCCGAATGAATAAGCTAACTAGCTACGCTAACTAAGCTAACTATTACAACACTTGAAATGAATTAACTAAATATTCTAAGCTAATTAATTAAACCGAAATCGAATAACTAGTTACACTAACTAATTAATTACAACACTTGAATTAACTAGCTATTCTAAGCCAACTAAAGCGATTAAATAATTAACTATCTAAGCTAATTAAATAGTTACAACGCTTGCATGAATTAGCTATCCGTAATCAGCTAAGCAAAGCAACTAAATGGCCTCGGGGGGTGAGGGACAAATGCATGCTCGGTTGGTTTACTCTAAAAAATGCCACTACCTCACTGCTGTAAGACTCTGTTTGCACACTTGAACACCAAAGAAGCTACCAACTTCCAGGATTCCTCTGTTTCCCTTTTCCATCACACTGAGCAACTTTTTTCATTGATGGCCGGTTGGTTACCAATGTGGTGGCCGGTCGGCTACCCCTGTCCAGAACTTCCCCTTTTGCTGCAATAAAGAGCAAACAGAGGCAAAGTAGTGTATTTTCGAGGAGTGTTTATACTGCTACCCTCCTTATCATCACACAAGCTCAAAGGAGTGTAACTCTTGGCCCTCAAACAATGAACCAAGCAATTTCCATGCATGATGGCTAAGGAACCAAGCTTGTACAAGCTTAATGAATGCACAAACAAGACCAAAAACAACCACCACCCTATCATGCATGATCAAGGGTGATGGAGACCAAGGAAAGTAGCACATTTCGTCACTTTGAGTATAAAATGTCCCATTTTCCTTGTGTTCGAATTAACGTCCGATTCAAACACATGCAATACAACACAAAAAATGCTTATCTTGCCTCTTTTACTTGTTCATTTTGTTTACTCATTTTAGTTATTGATTCATCCTTTAATCAATTAAGTCCAAAAGTGAGTGTCCTCTAATGGAAAGAGGTGTCAACCAAGGGATAGCTTAAGGCAAGAGAGAGGTCATGCCTTTGATTAGTGAAACCTCAAAGGAGGATTGAAGCCATTAAACACAAACCTCAATCTCAAGCTTAAACACAACCCTAAGGTTAAACAACCCTCAAAGCAAATGAAAAGATGAAGAAATTAGGGAGGTTTCAGATATTATATGTGTTGAAAATGAGATGCAAAAAGCATTAAAACATGCTTTTAACCCAAAAGAATGATGATTAAAGCATTAAAACATCAAACTAGCGAAGGAAATTGCACTACAACCATGCAATACAAGCCTCAACTGAACTAACCAGCCCAAAATAGAGACAAAACAGGTTATTTCAGAGGCAAAAACATGCTAGACTTGAGCTAAAACAAGCTAGATTAAAAGGCTAAAACATAGAGCATGGTAGGCTAGTAAACAAAACACAAGGAGAGGAGGCTAACCCCTCCAATTTTGGACTTCAAAACAAGGTTTTTGCCACTAAAAAATCTTTGAGATTTAGTGGTTAAAAGGCCTAAAAAAGTTGATTTCTAAGTGATGAAAAGATGGCACAAAAGCTTAACAAGGTAATAAGCAAAAAGGGTAGACAACCCCCTAACTCAAAAGGGCTCAAACCACCACTTTTAGGCCTCAAAAACAGCTCCAAAAATAATAGAAAGAGATGGCAAAACAAGTATTGAAAGCAAGCTTTAGCAAGGTAAGTTCTATACCTTTGAAGCACAGCACAAAACAACCCCAAATTCAAGCTCAAACCTCTTTCTAGAGCTCAAACAAGATCCCAAGAGACCTCAGCCCAATGGTGAGAGTATTTGGTTAAGGGTTGATGAGCAAAAGCTAAGAGAAACTAGGCAAGTGTATGCAAAATAACAAGAGAGAGAGAAAATTCTAGAGAGACAGAGAGATTTTTGTTCTAAAAATCCTAACCCTCAAAAATGGGGGAGGGCACCCCCTATTTATAGAAATACACCCCATTAGCTTAGATACATCCTACCATACACGTGTATGAAGATGCAGCTCAGTGTACAACAGTTGGCACATTTGTCAATAAATATCTAGAAAAAGAGATTGGTGGCCGACCGGCCACATCCATGGCCGACAGATCATAGGGCTGGCCGACAGGTTACCCTCTCTTCCAGGCTAGAGACAACAAGCTCTAGATCCAAAAAACAAGCACAAAACAGATAAGGTTTAGAGGCTCAAAGACAAGGCGTTCCGCCGAGGACTTTGGGTGCTCAAAACGAACACAAACAAGCACAATCATCGAGTGCACAAACGATGACGTCCAAGTCGTGAGGACGGTCAAAAATGAGGTGTCTACACTAACACTCCCCTCAATGTTTGCTTTCCTAAAGTAATCTTTTGCCTCCATCAAAGCCCACTGTTAACTGGTCATCTACTGAAATTTTTTCTACCCTTTCTCCTCCAAATCACACTGATAGCCCTTAGACTATTGTTACACGCTAGCAAGCACGCTTACGGAACCCACAACGAGTGCCACATTTTGACTGGCAAGCAGCTGAGCCTTCATAATCACATGTCAAAACACTTACTCATAAAATTTCTAAACACTCTAACACAAATTCTGTTCACCTCATTTCTTATACAAATCTTACATCACTTGACAAATCTCTGATCTCTTCACTGAGATCAAATCCCATTTCTACTACTATTTTTGAAACCAACATTCCAGTAGCTTCAACTTTTGCTCGTTTAAAGAATTCTTTAAATTTTAGCTTAAACCACTCTTAAGCTCTTACTTAGCCCACTGATTTGTAATTATCTCAAACTTCATATGACATCTCACCCATGCAAGCTGAAAAACTTTCTTGCTCTTAACCATAGTTCTAAAAACCGACTGATACGCTATGTGTCAGCCGATACGTATCAGAAAAATAGGGCACCGCGATGGATACAGGCCAGTATACCGCTGAGATTGAAAATCGCAGGAGAATCGGCCAAGTCCCGGTACGTATTGGTCTGTAAACGTTACATAAGCCGTTACACAAGCTGCAACGGGCCGATACTCACCAGTTCAGACTGGTACGAGAAAGAAAAAACTGATAAACTGTGAAATGATTTTTAAAATTTCACCGCTGTGACACCCGATTTCCGATACGTACCGATCGATACCGTTACGTTACCCAATACCACGATTTAGAACCACGCTCTCAACAGCTGGATCTTTCATCCAAACCACCTCTTTCTTTAACTTCTATTTTAAGGTCTATTTATTCTCCTATTACACCATTGCATAAACAACCAACTATCAAACCATAGATTTATTCACCAAAACATTGTGGAAGAACCTTCAGACCTCACCTTGAAGATAACTAACAACAGCAACAGCTCAAACCAAATCCTCATCCTTCTATGAAAATCCTTGATCACCCACTTGTTCCAAAAATCTAGTTCATGAAAATCCTGGGTCAAGAACATGTCACCACTTTCCTTCATGTCCTTTTACACCTACACTCACCCCTATTATACACCACTCTCCAGTATCAATAGACGGTCTTCCATACTCATGGTCCTCCCATGCCTTATCTCCAACCATCTACCCAAACTACAACACCAGTGATATCTCCTCTCCCTCACCCTGTTTCACCAACCAATTCCAATCAACCATCTCCCTCTCAATTCAGTGCACAATCTCCCTCACCAAGACTTCCAAGCATTTTAAGGCCTCGAACTCGATATTTTCGTAGACACCATGCGATGAGCTCCTTAGCCCCACTTCACGAGACTCACTGCCCACTACCACATTTACGATATCACTATCTTCTCTTTGGCCCATTCGAAAGGTTCATAAGCAAACTATAAGACCATCTCATTGGCATCCTTTTCTCGCCCAAGATTTCTTCTATCGGCGTTACAGTCATTTACTCGAATGTGCCCGTAACAAGTCAAATCAACTACGACGTCTCGGTAGCATCCATCTTGAACCCTTTTGGTTCTCTTTACTTATGGAAGAGACAGTAAGCATTAGGGATTCAGCCCCGACTAATAATGCTAACTTATAATTGTTCACCTTCACCCCCTTCTCTTCCAATCATGAAGCTCATAATTTGGAATTTTCATTGCATTGGCAACCTTCGTTTCACCATGCATGCTCGGGATATTTTGCATATTCATGAACCATATATTTTGATTTTGTTGGAAACTAAGCTCTCTAGAGATGCTGATGAACTTGTTCTCTTAGCTTTGATCAAGTCCATCGCATGGATGCCATTGGTTTATTTGGAAATCACAAAATCTCTCTCTAGAAGTGATTCATGAATCATGATCATCCTCAGGACCTCAAGCCCTACATGCTCTAGTGCAGGTACATTCACTATCTTCACATTAGCTTCCTACTGGTATTTATGCTTCTCTACATCCTCTTACTCGAAAACAACTTTGGTTTCATCTGATACAAACACATAATTCTCACTCACTACCATGGTTCTAAATCGCGGTATCGGGTAACGTAACGGTATCGATCGCGGAGTATCAGTATCGGTAGTATTGATCGGTACGTATCGGGAATCGGGTGTCGCGATGGTGAAATTTTGAAAATCATTTCACAGGTTTTTCAGCTTTTTCTTTCCCATATTGGTCCGAACCGGTGAGTATCGGTCCGTCGCGGCTTGTGTAACGGTTACAGACCGATACGTACCGAGACTCGGCCAATACGCTTGCGATTTTCAATCTCAGCGGTATACCAACCTGTATCCGTCGTGGTGTCCTATTTTTTCGATACGTATCGGCCGATACGTAGCGTATTAGCCGGTTTTTAGAACTATGCTCACTACCATAGCTTGTTGTTGGTGATTTTAACGAAATACTCTCACTCCATGACAAACTTGGTGGTCGTGCTTTTACTCATTCCTCATCTACTAGCTTAACACATTGTATAAATCATTGTAATCTAATTGACATGGGCTTTAATGGACCCAGATTTATTTTAATTATGACTCATGAATTTTTTAGTTATATGTCATGTTGTGTTTAGTTATGACATTTTTTTTTAATTTTAATTATGACTCAAAAATATGAAGTTATGCCATTTTCTTGGTACATACCTTTTGAAAGGTATGTACCATGAACAGAGCCATTCATGAACAGAATCGAGCTCGGCTTGGTAAAATCTTGTTTGAACTCGGTTCCTTAAATTATTATTTATTTTATTTTATTTTATTTTTTGCGTTCGAGTTCGAATTCGTTAAATTTTTAATGAACAAGCTCAAACATGTTAAAGGTCTGCTCATAAGTTCGGTTTGTTTAACATTTATTATTTATATATTAAATAATATAAAAATATATATATAACATAAAATAAATATTATATTTATATATTAAAAAAATATAAATATAAATATAAATAATAATTAACTATAGATAGTACATTTATATAATAGTAGTAGTAAATATTATTATTTTGATAAAATATTGACTTTTTTTAGTATGTTTATATATATATATATATTGTATATATAATTATATAATTAAAATTTTAATTGTAACTTTAATCTCATACGCAAATATGAATTTATAAATTTTATGGCTCATTAAGGCTTGTGAACATGTTTGAGCGCATGTCAAACCTAAGCCATTTCGGCCCGAGTTTAGTTCATTAAATTTTTATTGAGTTTGACCTTAAGTTCGAACTTGTTGAAATCTTAATAAATAAGGTAAAACATACTAAAACTCGGGCTCGACTCGGCTCATTTGCAGCCTTACCCATGGATAATGTTACATGGTACACACCCTTAAAAAAGTATGTACCATAGGCAAGTTATACCATTTGTGAGTTTGATTATTATAAATGACATAATCCAATATTATGATAGTTATAATTAAAAGAAAAAAATTAAGTTATAACCAAACATCACATCATATGAGGTATAACGACATAATTGTTGGATCATAACTAGAATAATGGTGTAAGCAATATCACGACATATCATAACTAACAATATAATAAGTCATAATCAAATACATAAATATCATAATCAAAGACACCTATATACATAGACTTCCCTTTTGTATATAAAACAGACACCACTCACTGCCTTGCATCGTTAATGAATTTAGAATTAAGTCAACTCATGGTTATTCAACTTCTGATTATGATGAGAATCAAGTCGAAATTGTTAAACACTAGTGGCGTTTTTGTTTACTGGTAACTTTGAACTGTTTTTTTTGTTTTTTGTTTTTTGTTTTTGTTTCCTATATATAAAAGGAAAGATAAAGAATGTTGAGATTAGGTATGGATTTCATCTATTAATCTCTAAGTTTGGTAGTGTGATGATTTGATCATCAATGATCAGTTCGGAATTGCCATTGGGGATAATATTAATTACCTTTTCACATCATGTAAAACCTACTCACGCCTCCATACTGATTAATCTAGTGATTATTAAGGAAAAAACTCACTTTCAAAAAAGTCAAGTGAGTTGCAATTTGGTGCAACTTATTAAGAAATTTATTAAGTTTTATTTGGGAGATTAGGAGTTAATTTGGTCATTATATTAATTTTTGTCGAATGTATAAGAAAGATTATAGTACACATTCCTTAAAAAGTGTGTATCATATGCACCTTAAAATTAAAGAAGAAAATAGTATAATTTCATACTTTTTGAGTGATAGCTCTAATAAATTTGAAAAAAAAAAAAAAGTTATAACCACATAACACATGAGATATGATCAAAGATTTCATAAGTCGTAACTAAAACAAGGTCATAACTAAATAATCAAATTAGTCATAACTAAAAAAAGAAAATGACATAACTTAAGAGTATATAGGGTAGGAAGTATGTATAATATAATTTCCATAATATTGTGTTTGGTTGGGGAATTTGAGAAGAGATTTGGAAAGAAAGGAAAAATATGTGTGAAACTAAATGAAATATAAATATATTTTATTAACATTTTACCTACTTTTTTATTTTTTATTTTCAAATTTATTTCTAAATCTCTCAACCAAATATAGCGTTAATGTAAAAGTGGATGATTTCTTTCTTATTATGAAGTTTGATTGTTGAGCTCTACGTGTTGTTTATTACTTCCCCATTGTAAAGGCTCTTTGTTCAGTTGGTTTTTGAGATTTTATTATTACTGGACTATGATCATACATATGTAATTATTTTTATATTTGTAAATAATCTTTTAACAGAAAAAAAAAAAAAAACTTTTTAGGGTTGTTTAAGGAATATTTTAGAATATTTGTCAAAGTATTTAATGCAGTTTTTAGTGACAGCAAAAGTAAATGATTTTAGATTTTATGTTTAGATTATCAATTTTTAACATCACGTGAGTTTAAAATAAAATTAAAAAAAAAATAATAAGTTGAAGAGCTTTTCTTGTCACTCATCCCAATATGAAATTAAACGACCAAATAAAAAAAAAAATTTTAAACGAGAATATTTTGATGGAAAATGTTAAGGATCCTAAATATTTTATCAATATTTTTATCAAATATCTTACATAAATATGGGATTCACACCATGGGAATCTTATGTAGATCCTACCTATGTGAGATATTTGATAAAAATATTAGTAAAACATTAGAGTTCCTAATATTACCCTATCTTCATTTACATGCCTTTGTTTTGCTCAATCTCTTTCATTTTTACTATTGTGTCTATCTTCTATTAGTAGTCACTTGTGCGATGCACGGGATTTTACAAAGTGAATAACATTAAATTTTTTTTTTAAAAAAATGCTATTTAATTGTATTCTCTGATATAAATAAAATATTTTTATTTAATTTGTGTATATAAATCTTACTATACTTCATTAAAATTTTTTAATACTTCACAACATGGAAAATTTTAGAAAACTATCATAAATTATGTAAATCATCATATAACAAATAGATTATAAGAGTTAGCTAAGATAACCAAAAATGGAGTAACAAAAGCATACTAAAATTATAATTAATCAAAATAACTAACATGATACAAAACAATGATATTTTTTTTTTTCAATCAATAAAAGATATTATATTAATCATCCTACACAGTATTATGAATCAAAATAAAATTAATTTTAACTTCCATTATATTTAGTTAGTGGTTAAAAGATTTTACATGGTATTTGTGTGTGTGTGTTTTCCCCCTTTTATATTGATTCACTAAACATAGGTTTGGAAATGCATTAAAATTGAACTGACAAACATAAAGAATAGAAATATTTAAATTATTCAAAAAAAACCTAACATTTTAAATATGAGATCAATTGCATTTGCTCAAGCTTTGAATCTGAATAAAAAGACATTTAAAAAAAAAAAATTGTAGTTTATGTCTCAAAAGAAATGAGTTCTTGAAAATTAATTTAATCATAAGTTATTTCAACATGAAAATCAATTACAAAAAATAATTCACTACAAGAAAATACACCTTTGGCGACTAAATTTTTAGTCGCCAAAAGTCCCTTTTTAGTCGCCAAATATCAAATTTCGACTTTCAGCGACGAAATCTTTTAGTCGCCGGGTTTGTCGTGAACAGACGGTTGCCAATACCTTTGGCGACTAAAAATTTTTTTGTCGGCAATACATAGGTCTTCAGCGACTAAGGTTTTAGTCGCCAATAGTCAATTCCATTTTTGGAAATTATACCTTTGGCGACTAAACTATTAGTCGCCAATAGTGAATTAAATTTTTTATTATTTATACATTTGGCGACTAATTTTTTCGTCGCCAAAAGCATTTTTAAAAAAAAAAAACAAATTTCCCTTTGTGCCTCAGACGTCTTAGCTGGCACCAAACCTTAAGCACACACTCCACCCCACCATGCCAGTGAACTATCTCATGAATATAGTTGCAACTAATATTATTTATATATTACTTTCACCAGTATTTATACAAACCTATAAATATAAACATAATTATTTTTATTCAAATATAATTGATGTGAAAAATAAATTATTTATTAAAAAAAATATAAGCCACTTTTGGCGACTAAAATTTTTTTTAGTCGCCAAAAACTTTAGTTTTGGCTACTAATAAAATAATTTAGTCGCAAAAAAATTAATTTCCGCCTAAAAAAACCACTTTCAGCGACTAAAGTGATTTTTGGTCGCCAAAACTGTCACTTTTGCTGACTAAACTCAATTTTAGTCGCCAATGGTCCACTTTTTAGCTACTAAATATTTTTAGTAGCCAAAAACATCCACTTTTGGCGACTAAACCGAGTTTTAGTCGCCAAAACCCCTCCTTTTAGCTACTAATATTTTTTAGTAGCCAAAAATCTCCACTTTTGGCGACTAAACTGAATTTTAGTCGCCAAAACCCCTACTTTTGGCTACAAAATTGATTTTAGTCACCAGTAAGTATACATTTGGCGACTAATTTGTTTTAGTCGCCAAAAGTCCTCAGTTTTGGCTACCAAACTGTTTTTAGTCGCCCAAGGTGCTACTTTTAGCGACGAAAAATTTATTTTTGGTCGCTAATTGTGCTTTTTGTTGTAGTGATTGATGATTAAATTTAAAACATAAATCCATATCCAAATAAATTTTGATGCTTTCTTCGCTTCCAATCTAACATCTGCACCCAAAAAAATTAAATACAAATAGTCAATATGTGAAAGAGTCACAAATTAATAATGGCACTTCAAAAAAATAATGAAATCTCAATTAAATGACACATTATTAGTCAAAAAAAGAAATAAAAAAAAAATACAGATTGTAAGAACAAAGAAAAAGAAACAAAAACAAAAACATAAATAGAATTTAAAGAAAAATAAAATAATAATATCCATTTACATAAACTCTCTTTCCCTCAAATGCAAAAATTCATGTAAGTACACATTTCAAATGTAAAGTAGATGCAATTGAAAATAAATAAATAAATAAATTCACTTGTGACTTAAAGTTTAATGCAAGATTTTTTAGATACCGTGAAGGGGAGTCGAAAGGGCTCAATGTTGATTGTGATTTTTTTTTTTTTCTTTTTAATCTTATATTTGTGGTTCCTTTTTCAGGCACTTGTTTTTATATTGAAAGATTAAGTTTAGACAAAAGATATACTTAGAATTCTATCATATTTAAAATTTATATGGATGATTAATTGATAATTTTAAAAGATAAAATAAAGTTCAACATAAACTTTGAAAAGATTAAGCTGAAATATATGAGAATTTATAACAATCAAGTTCAAATAGAAAATAACTCCAAGAGAGAGGGAGTTGTGATGAAAATAAAAATTTAAGTTCAAATTTAAAGATAAAATAAGATAAACATAAGAAAATAAAATAACTTAAATAAAATTTCAACTTTGAAATTTATAACTTATCGATAGCTATGAAAATTAATTTAATAATTTAAAAATAAAGCAAAAAAGAAAACATGAAAGACAATCAAAAGGGATTGTTGAGTAGAAAAAAGAAATATTAAAATTATGAAATTTTACGAATAATCATTTTAAATTTTTTTAGAACACATTACATTATATATAGTGTAGTATAGATTGAAAAATAATTAAAAATCATATCTTATTTAAATTTCATTATATCAAATTTTTAATTTTTAATATATGTGATAGAGGGAGAGGAAAAATTGGAGTAAATCAAAATAAAGATTTAGATACAAATGTTTTCTATAAATATAGATTAACGAATCATATCCTTATCTAAATTTCATTATTTTAATTTTTATTTAACTTTTTATTTTATTAAAAAATTAAAAATAAGGGAAATGAGCTAGGGAGATTTCAAAAACTGCCACATAGAGATAGAATGTTAATTTTCTTTGAAAAATTAGTATTGAGGTTTTGGAGAGTTTTGAAAACACACTACATTTACTTATATATAGTGTATATATATATATGAATTTCATTTCTCTTTGCTATTTCTTTTTCTTCTTTCTCCAAACATAGCCTTAAAGTTTAACACTAAGAAAGCAAGGAGAAAATATGATATTTGAACTTCAGGGCTAACTTTTCAAATTTCCAACACTATTGAGATTATAATTAAAAAAAAAAAAAAAATAGTAAGTCGTGTTTGGTAACGATTAGGTTTTTTTTTTTTTTTTTTTTTTTTTAATATTCACTACAGGAAAAATGGTTTACAGCAACGTTTTTTTTGTGGCGTTTAGGGAAACGCTACTATAAATCAACCAAACACAACGTTTTCAAAAAACGTTGTGTCTGACCTCAGTGAAACGGCGCCGTATTGGGTCAATGTATTCACCATCAGAACTCCGTCTCTTTGAGCTCAGTCCCTCTTTCTCAGTCTACCACAACTCAGTTTCCCTCTCTTCCAAAACCCTCGATTTGAAGCTCTCACTCTCTCTCGCTCGCTCGCTCAATTTCTCATTCTCAATCCTCGATTTGCTCGATTGCAGATCCAAAACCCTCGATGGTTTGCGCTTCTTCGATCTCTGTCGCTCGCAATCGAACTCTCTAGCTATTCTTCATCGATCTCTGTCGCTCGAGGGCTTTGCTCTAGCTGTTCTTCATCGACCTCGAACTTGATCTGTCTTCATCAAATCGATCCATTCTGTTCTTCATCAAATCGATCTGTTCTTCATCAAATCGCAGATCCAAAATCCAAAATCGATCCGTAAAAATTCATTACTTCTTCATCAAATCCATTCTGTTCTTCTTCAAATCCATTATGTTCTTCATCCTCTCGCTCCTGGTTTTTCAGGAACTCGATTTTGTGTAGTGGTAAAAATTAATAAATAAATAAAATGTAGTGAGAAACTCATTTACTATAGCATCATTCATTTTATATTTCCCAAAATATTGGCTCAATCGAATATCAAGCTACTCAGGAGTGAATACCCTGAGCCAACATATGTGCTTATTTATTTATTATTTTTTATATTTCAAAAATAAGCTTGTCATTTTGGTGCTATCTTGTTACTTATCTTGTTAGTTTTTTTCCCCCTTCCTTCTATTTGTTCTCTCAAATAACTACTTTCCCTTTGGTTCTTTGCATTGTTTTTAAATGGTTTGCAGAAAGGTATTGATGAGAACTGGCATTGCTTCTTGAACACAATCCTCAAGCTTTTGCAAAGGTGGTATGTAAAAAGTGTACTTATTATTTCTTGGTAAATGAGTTTTAAATTATTTTTGAACTTTTCAGGTCATGTTATATGTTGACATGGAAGTCAATGGTGTCCCTTTGAAGGTAGTAACAAGGGAAATAGCATGGTTTGCTTCCATGCTTTTCTATATTTTTTATCGTTACACTTGTTTTTAATTACGCATGCGATACTTGACCTGTGTTTCTTGTATTGCTCGCTAAACATTTTTCCCCTCTCTTGGAACATGCTTACTTTGTCTTTAATGCGCTTGTTACATCTTGCGCTCTATGTTGTTTTTCTTGCACAATCCAACGATTAATTGTTGCAGATAGCTTACTGTTCAAGTTTAGAAGTTTGAGTCGGTGATGTTGAGTAGTGTAGCTTGTTACTTTGTATTTTAAAATCCTCTTCCCTGTTGCTTTGATTGATTGTAGGCTTTTTGCTTCACTTCCTTTCAGGCGTTCGTTAATAGTGGTGCTCAACCAACAATCATATCTAAAGTTTCGATCAACCATCATCCACTCCTTCCTTGGGCAGAAGTGCCTTTTAAGTTGAAAAGAACATATTTCATTAAATAGTGCTAATTTATCCCTCCCCTCTTTCCATGTGAACAAAGATATTCGAACATAGCATGTCATCATATCTTTTTGTATTGTGACAGCATACATACAAGCAAGCGCTACAACATTGCAAGATTGTTCCCAAACAAAGTACAATGACTAGAAATTCATTGCCTACGTCAAACAGGTCGTCTTCTCCAAATTCTTTTAATAATTTGGGGAATAATGATAATGAGGTATTTGACATGCTCCCCTACTTGTTCTTTTCCTTTTTTGACATATTTGGGTCATAACAAGTTTTGTTTACAAATCTTGGATATTGTCATCATAATTTGGGGGATTTATTGTTATCAGGAAGACCTTAGATTACACTTTTCATCCAGTAGCTAAGGAACTTGCTGTATTGTTTGTCACTTTTGTGTAAATGTTCATGTTATCCATGTAATGTTACAATTACATTGTATGTTCTAGGATGAGTGTTCTGAGCAACTTGGGTTTGTTACATGGTCTTTTTACAATTTAACTTGGACATGGTTTTATTCATTTTTAGTTTCTTTCCTTTTAAGAATATAAGAATATGCTTTACTCCTTTATTTTACAGATGGAGGGAATTCCTAACAAAGCAAGAAATCTGCAAATGAATCTAATGATGGGCAAGCTTTATCGAAATTCGAGACACACTCGTTCTTCCATTGCTTGTTACAAAGAGTGTTTGAGGTTTGTCATGTTGGATTTCTTAATGCCAATTGTCATTCCAAGGATAACAATTTAAATTTGACTATTATATCATTTTGTGTATGCTTCTTTTATTCAGTGCTCTTTTTAGCAATAGCATAAGAATTTTTTGGGTGCTTTTTGTGAGTCTCACTTGAAATCTAAACACATTTAGCATTATAAAGCTTCGTGCTTGCTCTTATATAGATATTTCTTGATTGGATGATTGGTGTGTCCTTTGAAAAAAAGGCACGAGGGCAGCCCCCTTGAGGCAAAAATACAGTTGTGCGAGCACTGATCCTTTCAAGGAATTAATGGAATTCTCCCTCCCTTCAAATGATCTACAATTGCACCACAAAACGCACAACGGAGCTAACTACCAAGCCTTCCAACTAACCCAACTCGGGCAACCCCTATGCCAAGAATCAAAGAGGTTCTTTACCCACCCAGCATAACCCAAGTGACACCAAAGACAGAGAATTAAGCTCCAATTATCTGAGGCCACTTTGCAATAAAGCAATAGATGATTGACTGGCTCCCCCGTCTCCTTATACAGACAACACCAATCCAGTTGAAACTAATCTTCCTCAAATTTTCAATGATGAGAATGGCTGTAACAATTTTTTTCATTTTCTATGTCAAAATTTTGAATGATGAGAATGACTAACAATTTTTTCCATCTTCTATGTCAAAACCAAACCAACTTATAAGCCTTGTGTCTCAATCAAGTGAGGTTGTCTACATGAATCCTTTTTTCCCATTTCATTTTGTATGTCAAAGTATGTTAATTGTGTCTCATTCCTTCTTGCTTTTATTTTGTATGTAACTTCCTTTCTTTTCTTTTATTTTCAATTTCATTTTATGTCTGGGGGCTGGTGGTTGAATATGATTACACAGTCTTGATTGGGTCAGCCCATAAAATAACAGTGCGGAATCAGTGAGTAACAGTGTAATTATTGACTGTGAATGCCTCATAGATTCTATGTCAAAACCAATGATGAGAATGGCTGTAACAATTTTTTTCATTTTCTATGTCAAAATTTTGAATGATGAGAATGACTAACAATTTTTTCCATCTTCTATGTCAAAACCAAACCAACTTATAAGCCTTGTGTCTCAATCAAGTGAGGTTGTCTACATGAATCCTTTTTTTCCATTTCATTTTCTATGTCAAAGTATGTTAATTGTGTCTCATTCCTTCTTGCTTTTATTTTGTATGTAACTTCCTTTCTTTTCTTTTATTTTCAAATTTCATTTTATGTCTGGGGGCTGGTGGTTGAATATGATTACACAGTCTTGATTGGGTCAGCCCATAAAATAACAGTGCGGAATCAGTGAGTAACAGTGTAATTATTGACTGTGAATGCCTCATAGATTCACATCCAAGGGCTTCTGTACATTACTACTATAATAACAACAAGATCAACCATATTCTCGACAATCGCTACTAAGATATTTAATTGTTCTTATTGTTATCTTTTTATCATTTATGTATTCTTTGGAAGATTTCAAGATTTTTTTATAGCATGCTCATTCTTTATTTGTTTTGTTTTTGACAGACATTGCCCTTATGTTATTGAGGCTATCATAGCCTTGGCTGAACTAGGAGTTGCTTTGAAGGATATTATTTCATTATTTCCTCAGGTTTGTTGGTAAAATAAAAATCAGAGTGCTGCTCCATTGATTCAAAGTGTATGTAATATGATGTTCTAAGATTATTATTTTTCTGAGAAGTATTCATGTTTTGATATAAATTTAGCATATCATGCTTTATGAAGAATTTTTAATTACGCACTATGCCATTCCTTGGAAAAGATGAAAAGGGGACATAAAATAGTCCATTTTGCTGATGTTTTCTTGTGCTAGACAACTTGTAATGTCATCGTTTAAGCATTTTCATTGTTGCAGATGATGTTTTATTTTTAAAAATAAAACTTTATTAGTTACAGTGGGTTTGGTAAATAATAACCATTGGTGTTCTTTTTTTTTTTTTTTGATCAGCAAAAAGAAGGAACCTTTATTGATGGAAAACCATACCAGATATGAGATTACATCAAAAAAGGGAAGGAGTTTGGTGAGGAACCAAACCCGAAAGAAAAAAGACAGAGCAGAATAAGCCTAATCCAAAAATAGCAGAGACAACCAGAGCAGATACAGCAGGAGGAAGGCAAGCTTTGCATACATTAACCTAAGCCAAATCAACCATAGCAAACTAGCAAGCCTAAGCTTAGCAGCCCAGAGCCCACCAGCTGACCAAACAGATCCACCAGCAGACCAGGATGCAGCCAGAACTTGCAGCCAGCTTGCCCACTTGCAAAGCACATCGACCCAACCAAACAGCCCACTGATTCATACAGATCTGCAGACTTCCTTGATTCATACCTTGCCAATTTGTGTGCAGAGCACACAGATTCAACACATATACCAGAGCAGACCAGCAGACCCAGATTCTCCACCTTCCTAATCTGAGGCAGACACAGATTCTCCACATTGACTCCCCTGATTCAGATTGGCTAACTACCCTGATTAAAGCAAGCTAGAGCAGAAGCACACACACCCCATCTGGCTTGAAGCAGACTACACTGAGGGCAACATACCAAGCACACACACCCCAAAAGCACACACACCCCAGCAGCAAATCCCTATAAATAGCAGGTCACCTGCTTCAGATTAGCCACTACATCATTCACTAAATAGTGAAACTCTGGTAGCCCAGACTTGGCCCACAGCCCAACCCTTACTTTCACTAATTCAGCAAGCTCATCCATATTAGGCTGATTTCCTTTAAAGACACTCATTTCTTAACCTCCATACTGACCACAGCATTGCAATTGGAACAAGCCTCCAAATCCTCATAACTGACTTCTTAAATTTTGTTCCCATCCACCATGACAGCACACCATCAACTGTAGCAGGAATGACCCAAGATACTCCCCACCATTGAAGCATAGATGACCAAACCTTCCAAATCTCTGAGCATTGCAGAAACATATTGGTGTTCTTTTGTGTGTTGCAAGGAATATATTTTCAATCACTATAATAAATAGACTGGAGTTTTTTCTTATAGATTTTTCTCTGGTGTTAAAGAAATAACATTTTGCATGCAATCCATAAAAGACACCACATGAGATATTTGAATACCGTTACATTTATATTTTAGAAAACATATGAGCTTATCCTTTGAAAAGTAGAGATATGTGGTCTCTGTCCGTACATGCAATTTACATAATCTTAGTGTTGAACTTTTTGCTTTGTGGTCCATGATCACTTAATGCTTTAAACTGTTCTTGCTTGCAGAAGATTACCTCTAGTTGCTTGAAAGGATTTAGCATAAGGATTTAAGCTGTGTGAACCCGAAGTAAAGAGGGAAATAGAGAAAATATACATGGCACTTTTACTGTTGAATGATATCTAGATATGACACTCAGAATCATGAACGCAATTACTTGGTGTCCCGTAAAATACAAAATATATAAAGATTGATAACAACCATTACTTGTCATAGCTTAATGAATAGTTTCAGGGTTATGATGCATGGCTGTACTTTCCATGGCATTGGTTCTTGATTCTGAATGTTTGGTTGCACCTTCAGTTTGAGTAGATTATACATGAAAATTGATTTTTTGGGGGGATCTTTGCAGCATTTTTTTGATTGGCAGGTGGTTTGGAACTCTTCACAGAACTTCTACAACGTTTTCCTAACAACATACACATATTACTTGAAATGGCAAAGGTAAGCATTTCAGTGAAGCTAAGCTTGTTATGTTTGCCAAAGAAGTTTAGACTTTGCTAGCATTTTGTACACAGCTGAGTGCAAACTTCAGTGACTTTCATTTTGTACTAAAATATGTAGGACACTTCTATCTACATTTGGTGCGTCCAACACTTGTTGGCATGAAAGCCAATGTCAAACACTTGCTTAGGCAATCTTAAAGTGTGGATGCTAATTCTTTTTGCAAGTTGAAAGAAACTTCGAGTACTAGAGCGTTATTTCTTTTATACTACAGAGTTATCATTTTACTGTTCTGTGCCTGGATTTATTGATCTGTCAAAATTATTTAGGTTTATTGGGTTCCAATAATCAGTGGTTTTTGTAACAGTGCTTAGTGCATGTATTAACTGCAGTTGAAAATCTCATTCTAATTATTTAATTCATATTTTGTTCAAGCAGGTGATGCAAGTCTTATGTAGTTGATAGTAAATAGCATCTTTTTCCCATGATCTTTGGGAGTGAAAATTGAAAAAAAAAAATCGATTCGTGTTTATTGTGTGAATATTGTTGTTTATCTTTGGTGTGGTCACAATGTACTCCAAGTCCTATTGCCGGGCTTGAGACTGTCTGAAAGATAAGATTAGATGTTAAACACATATAGTGGGACCAAAAATGAATAAAAAATAATGATAATGAAATAAAAGCAGACTTTTTAGTTGGGAAGAAAATTTTGTATGTAAAATATTGGCTTTTGCTGCAGTGACTAGGGGTCTTTCTTTTTCTATCAGTTTTTTTGGGTGCTGTGTGAGAGACTGGAATGATATTTTCAAGGCTTTGATGTAATTTACTCATTTTGGTTGGGCCATGCTCATGATTACACAACCCTATATGTGAGGTTTACTCATTAGTTGATGATGACATTCTTTGAATTTGTACTGAGGTTGTATGAGAAATAGTGGTGCCTTTCGCTATTTTGGAGGATGGTTCGGAGAGGGAGTGGTATGGAGATATTTGTCTAATTTGATTGTTTCATCTAATCCATATCAAATTCTTGACCGTGCTTGTCTTCATTTGGACCTTTTTCATTCTTCATGTCTTGCAGGCTTAATGTTATAGTTTGACCTTGTTATTAACTATGGTTGTGCTCTATTTATGGGATGTTCTGTAGGAGTTGATCTTTGTTTCTTAAATCAGACTGAATAGTTACTTTTTGATTCATATGTTAATTTTTGTGAATTGAAGAAATCAGCAATATCTTTTTCAGGTATGCGAGTTGTCCCAGATTATTTGACGGTTGTGTTCTTGATCCTACTGGTGGAAGCAGACAACTACTATGGATGTGAATTAAACCTCTGCATTCCGTTTTCTTTAAATAAATTTCTTGCATGTAATCTGGGTACTTCTGTTCTAGAACTTAAGGAGAGCATTATGTTCATGTATACACAACACTCCGCTGTTTAAAGTTTTGGGCCAAAAGGCGTGGTGTTTATTCTAATGTAAGTGGCATCTTCCTTCAGCATTATTTTCTTACCAATGGGTCCTACAGATAGTATTTTGTTCTCACCTTCTGCAGGTGACTGGTTTTCTTGGTGGTGTGAACTGGGCTCTCCTTGTAGCTCGGGTGTGTCAGCTTTATCCGAATGCGCGGTTCAAAGATATCTTTGGTTTCACGATTTTTCGGGTTTTATACACAATGGCGTTGGCCAAATCCAAGCGATTTAGGAAACACAACGATACTTTGCTTGCTCCCTAAGTCAGAGCGATTTAGGAAACATGAGACGATACTTTTTTCAATTTTTTGTAAATCACAACTGTTTTGTTTTTCAAGTTACTTTGTAATTAGCTAGAAATGAACTACATGTTTTGGATAATAGAGTCAATGATACTGTGTTATTATGGGGCATGACTTGAATTGCAGAGATCCAGATATACTTTGTTGTTGGGTATAATCACTGATGTTGAATAAGGGGTGAACAACCCATAGAGATCAAGAGATTGATGAATTGCTGGTTTTAAAATGTAGAACATTACTTGATTTGCAGGTTTTAAAATGCTACACACTTGGAAAAAATGACAGAAAATAAAATGTGAACATATTCATACTAGGTAAAAAAAAAAAAAAAAAAAAAGTGGCGTTTTTTGAAAAAACGCCACAAAATGACGTCATTGTCACCAAAAATTTAAAAAGTTAAAAAAATAAAAAAACAGTGGCGTTTTTTGAAAAACGCCACTAAATGACGTCATTATGACGTCACACGTTAATTTGGGACGGAGGGTGGGACGGTCGTCAAAGATTTTGCGGCGTTTTAAGAAACGCCGTATAATATTTTTAGCGACGTTTTTTAAACGTTGGGTAGCTATTGCGGCGGCCCTATCAGCGGCGAAAATTTTACACGTCACTATAAGATATTATGGCGTTTTTCAGGCTTTTAGCGGCGTTTTCAAAACGCCGCTAAAAAACGAATTTCCTGTAGTGATTGTTTTATAAACAGATTTTTGTTTGTTTGTTTGTTTGTTTTTTTTTTAAAAATAAAAACTACAAATAGGTTTGATTTGCACAAAATGTTTGAAAACTAAAAAAAAAAAAAAAAAGGTGTTTGTTGAAATTTCATTTGTGTCTACATTAGGTGGAATACACACAGAACAATATTGGGTGAAATACACAAAACAATTCAGTCAAATTGTAAATGAAATACACAGAACAAACAACAACAATTATTCTGTAAATTACTTCAAGAAACCATAAAATCAGAAAACCAAAAAACCCATGCTGTCAGCCTTAGATTACACATTAATCCCCAGTAACCAGATCTGTGCTTAACTATTAACCAGAAAACCCATTAACACATTAACCAGAAAATATATAGATTTGTGCTTAAACGATCTGTGCTTGTGGACGAAGACCAGTGCTTGATTGATCGATGGATGCTGGTTGTAGGAGAAAATCAGCGCTGGATTATGAAGACCAGTGATAGATCAATAAACAAGTTAGACCAAAAGAGAGGATTGACAGGTGATGATGAAGAGATAAATGTTGAAGTCTGTGTAAGTTGTACTGCTGCTAACAAGAGTCGAAACAGAATCAAAGTCATCCGCTGCTCCGCATTCCTTCGTGAGTTTATAAACCAATGAAAACATCTTTTTCTTGTTTACGGAATTTGCCCAAATTTAAAATCTGATTACAATAATTTATAAACAAAAAAGTTTACCGAACATGTTTAAATGGTAGTTTTAAATTTTTTTGTATACATAAAGAAAAAAATTGAAAGCCTAAACCTTACCAAACAGCCTTCACATTCAAATAATAATTTCTCAAATGAATTGAAGCATAATGAACAATAAATGACCAACTTTTCTGTCAGTTCAGTGAGACTGATTCATGGCTTGTAACAGAAAAGATATCACTCAAACAAAGCAATGCCTTCATAAGCTCATTCCGTTTGAAGGTCACAATGAAGCCAATCAACCCCACAAGGAATAGGGAAATCTTAAAACAGTTCCCAAGAACACTTAAAGAGATTTAAATTTCAATTGATATAACAATAGATCATATACATAGCTAGCATTGAAAAATGATATTGTGCACACTACATTTCTCATTTCTGAGATCCATACAAAATCACAAAAAAGGCCGTGTGTGTGGATAAATCCAGGGTCGAGAGAGCGATGATCTTGTTGTGTAGTCATGCTTGAGCAATTTACAGCAAAAGAATCTGAACAATGTATCCAAAGCCGATAAAGGTGGCCGGTGATTTGGACCATCCAAAATTCCAGAAACAGAACGGCTTTTGCTCCAGCAATCAAGGCCGAATCAAAGGGGCATATGAACCTAACATAAGCTTGACTGATTGTCCTGAATTACCTCAGAAAAACAACATTTACAACAGAGAATAAGTCCCAGAAGTAAATAGTCAAGACAAGTTATAAGCTTTCCTAAACTAAATAGTAGATCAAGTTACAGAAACAGATGTTGGTACGTAGACAAAAAAGGGTAAAGGAAGGTCTGATACTAAACCACCATAACTAACACCGAGACTAGATTTACAAAATCAATCAAAGTAGGACCTTAAAGTACTTATATAAGAATACACTATAGTCCGCAGCTAGTGTCTACAGTTCCACGATAGACATTCAGACAGTATGCCGCCTTCAAAAGAAAACCTCAGTGACATGGCTACCACTGGTTCATAACAGCCATTGCCAAAAGTTAACCAGGAGACAGGATGATAGATATTCAACCATCTTAGACAATTTATCCATCATTAAAAAAAATAAATAAAAAGAAGAAGAAAGAAAAGAAAAATCTTAGAGCATTTCGAGCAACAAAATGATTGCATGCCCAAATTTTCATAATTGTGTAATAGCAAGCAGAGGTACATTTGGGAAGCATCCGAAAATGTGATGAAGGAAAGCATAATAGAAAATACTACCATAATTATCACTTGATGCAAGTTTAGTGCACAATTTTGTATTTCTGTCAAGCGTTTATGTTTTTTTATTTTTTTTATTGTATTTCAGCCCATCTACTGTGTTTTCAAATATTCCACTGTGCTCTGCTCTTCACCCCATACAATCATTGCCCTAAAGAATTTTCATCAATCCAGCTTCTCTTCAATCCATAAAATATGTTCTTTAAATATAAAATTACCCAACTGACTAAGTCGCAATTTTGCATTCAGAATGTCGCAGATGCTTTGTGTGGCTCAAATACAACCAGTAAATCATTAAACACTTGCCCACCCAGGATGGGAGAGGGAGCTTAGAGAAAATGGACAAGGGTATTTAGTCATATCATTGTTCAGTGCCACTGCCTGTTAATAAAAAAGGGAGGAGAAGATGCATAAGCAATGTGATTAATAAAATCAGCGTATTCAACACAATATACAATGGAAAATCTATTAAAAAAAATCCAAGAAAGACCCAATCCAACCACATGAAGGAAAACCAGCTGGAAAAAAATTCCAGGAGTTAAAACTTGAAAAATGCACTTCAAAAAGGCACCAAGGCTGT
The DNA here is from genome assembly GCA_025200525.1 of Camellia lanceoleosa. Lineage (NCBI taxonomy): Eukaryota > Viridiplantae > Streptophyta > Magnoliopsida > Ericales > Theaceae > Camellia > Camellia lanceoleosa. Next base: position 124,530,225 of record CM045765.1, read on the forward strand.
GTTTGCATCATGGATTTAAGTAGAAATTTGGAAAATGAAAGGAAAAGGAGAGGGAAATGTCAATGAAACATAAGTTAATTTTTTCCCCGTTTCCCTCGCGTTTTCTTTTCCCTTTACAAATCCCTACCTGAATCCATGATCCAGAAAAAGGCTGAAAGAAAATTTATGATTGTAGTTCTCACAAGTTGAATCAAAGCACTCACCTCATAGGCTTTTGTCATCTGATACTCCGAGTATGAAGGTAGAGAATGTCATGTTCTCCATTACTGAACTTCCCCCATGCTAAATTGTAATTTTGCTAGACATAATTGGTTTCACCTTCATCACTTGCCTATGTCTATTGTCAATACTGTCCTCAATTCTTTTACGTAATTCATTATCCAGCAAATCACCCTCTCCTGCTAAGTTTAGCACATTACAAACCAACCTATATGTATATTCTGTAGGAATTGAACCTCCGTGTAGACGCGCCCGTGGGCCCCATGCTACAGTTCGGACTCCCTTTTTGTTTGTTGTGGTTCTTAATCTGAACCAAAGAGTCCAACTCTGGCAAATCGTTTTGAGAAAAAAAACAGATTTTGAAAAGAAGTGCAAACATGGACTGATTTGCCAGATTCAGAGTCGCTACATAAATATTTTATTTTGGAAAATTTAGGAAACCCTGACTCGGTGCCAAAGGCCACGTGTCTGTCATCACCAAAGTTGTCTTGGCTCGGGAGCTTGGGTACGATCGGGGAAGGTCAGCTGTGAGCACCCCCTTTTGCCCTGTCCGAAGACCGGCCTCTACTAACCATGATATCCGATTTTGAAAACATTATGTGTTTTTGTTCCGGTTATTAGCCTAGATTTACTATGTTATGCGCACAGCAAACAAGTATAGACTAGATTGCCTAATTTGGAAACAAGCATTGCATATCCGTTTGTTTTGAAAAATGCTTTGGAATTTGCTACTTGCAAGTAGGCTAAAACACGGATTTCAACGAGTTTTTCCAACTCAAACAATCCAACCTTCACCCACAAGCAATCAGGCAGTTTATCTCACATAAGCAGTTAGCCTTATGGTAATCATGCTGTCATGTTAACATCCACACGCATATAAGATGCTAAAGCATAAATACTTACATTATACTCCATGCCAAAACAATAAACTAGTTAGCAAATATGCATGTCCTAATTCATGTTAAGTGGCTAATGTAACACAGGCAAAGATGCGATTAGCGTAGGCTCGGCTAACCCTAAAATGGCATGGGAAATGCTACAATTATCACGTATTCAATTTGGAATTGAAAATACAATGCAGTTTGTATGATGTACCGAGCCTGGTGCATGCAAGACAAATGCATGGATGCACGCATGCATAGCATAAGGTCTGCTAATTTAGACGTGCCCTAATCTACCATCATAAGCAGGTAAATAAAAGGGAAGAAAGAAGTGGGGATTGGAAGACATGCACACAAACGCACCCACACTTATTACAGATTCGCCCTCGCTCGGAGGGACCAAAAGAATAATACAAATTAATTAACTACGCAAGCTGATTAAATATTACAAGTTGCCTAATTAGTTAACAACTAACTAAACTAGGAAAAATAGTAAACCTCGGGAGAGCACGATGCAACGCATGCTCGGTCTGCTGGAATTGTAATTGCCATGCATAGACTGCCTCTGTTTTCCCTGCTCTGCCCTTCTGAAGACTGCCAAAGTCTCATAGATGCTTCTTCAGATACTGGGGATTACCATCGGCCGGGTAGAATGGCCACCGGTTGCAGCATGTGATCATCGGCTGGAAATGAGGCTATCGGCCACCAATACATTGCCGGTCGGCACTAAATATTGCCGGTCGGCAAAAAGTTCCTGCAGAACCTGCAACTCACAGCAGCAGAGGGCAAGGCATAGCATGGGGCCTCTCAAGGCCTAAGGGTGGTCAAACACCTCCAAACCACAAAACACTCTTAACAAACAATCAAGAGGGCTTAAAAACAGAAATTTTTTGTATTATACACTAAGCACAAAAACAGTTCTAAGATAGGTAGAAAAGCAATGCAAAAATGGGGAATAAAAGGGAAGTTTCTTGCCCTTGAAGCCCTCCTTCACAAACAATGCTCCAACAGCCTTCCTTGGCTTAAATCCAGCTCCAAAACACCAAAACAACCCTCCAAGGGTCTCAAGTCCAAGAGATGGTGTGTTAGTGTGTGTTTGTGAGCAAAAGTGGGACAAAACACACACTTATAGAGATAGAATATGTATCAAACCCTAACCCTAGAACTCAAGCTTTACAAAAGCTGTCTAAAATGTCTAACCCTCATGTCAAGAGAAGAAGCTCTCCTATATAGGCAATTCCCTCTTGTAAGGCTTCCAAAACAAGCCATTCAAGAGGGAAATCCCTCCATACACGTGTATGGAGGGGAATAGGGTGGGTGCCAGCTATCACAGCTGGCACAAAATATCTGCTAAAAGCAGATGAACAGTAGTCGGCTGGCCAAAATTGTCATTTTGACAAAATTGATGGCCGGTCGGCCAAAAAGAGTGCCGGCCGGCAAAATATATGGCCGATGGACACAAACAATAGCCGGTGGCCTCAAGCCACGGCCGGTGATGTGTGGGGATGCCTCACGAGGCATTCCCTGCCCCTCCAAGGCAAAAAACAAGTGTTTGGTGCAAAACCAGACACAAAACGGTCGAGTTCGGAGATCTTGAGGCAATGTGCGTAGTCGAGACCTCCGGGAACTCCAAACGAACACAAACATGGATAATCACCGAGTGTTCCAACGGTGACGTCCAAGTCTTGAGGACGGTCAAAAATGGGGTGTCTACAGTTGCCCCTCTTTTACAGAACTCGAAAGTCATAACAATGACGGGAGTGAATGTCAAAGCCCAGAGACGACCCATTTTTGACAAGGCCGAAGACTTGGACAATCATGTAAGACAAACAAGGTATGCGCCCGAAGGCAGGGGCAAAATGCAAGACAATGCAAGAAGCCGAGCATAACTTATGATCATGCAAAGAAAGCTGTAACGAAGCACGCATGCGACAGTTTTAAGCTAGCATACACCAAACTACACTACAATGCAGAAAGGATGTAAGAGAATTATGCAATTCTCGATACGTCTCACGCGGAGGATACAATACCTGTCCGGTTCGTCCGGTTGCACCGGCCTCAAATGAGCCGTACATACAATATCGTGCCTGTAAAGAAAACAAACTTAACAGGTACAATGTTGTTAGCAACATGCATGACAATGCAATGATGAATGCAAAATGATATGCACTATATACAAAACTACGTATAAACAATGCAAATGATATGCAATGCAATCGAATCATGATTCAATCATGAGCGGTTCGAAACCACACAAATGTCAAATAGATTGATGGAAGTAACAAGTCTGTCTACGATAGAAAAGGTGCCGCGACCCTCAAACCAACATACCAGAGTGGAATAGGCGCGCACACATGCAGAACTATGAGTAACATAGACAGACACAAGAACGAGTATTGGGTGGAATGACATAAGTGGGGTGACGACCCGCTGGGGAAAGAATAATGATCCTAACACCGGATGCAACAATTACACTATAATGTAATATTTACAATGGATATGGCATGCAGCCAAAACCGTATCTTGCCTAGGAAAGGCATGTACGCATACAAGCCATGTCTAACACAGAAAAGGTGCCGCAACCGTCAAGCCAACATACCAACATGGAATAGGCGTGTACACATGCAAAACTGTGTTTTGACGTGAAAAGTAAGAGCACATACCAGACCAAGCTCAACAAGGAAAGGCGCAAGCCACAGATGGAGGATGATGCAGTGAATGCATGCAACTAAAATGCAATGGAGATGGATACAACGGATATGGCACGCGGGCCAAACCAAATCTCGCCTAGGAAAGGCATGTACATGTACAAGCCGCGTCTGACACAGAAAAGATGCCGCAACCCTCAAACCAACATACCAACGTGGAATAGGCGCGTACACATGCAGAACTATGTTTTGATGTGAAAAATATGAGCACATACCAGACCAAGCTCAACAAGGAAAGGCGCAAGCCATAGATGGAAGATGATGCAGTGAATGCATGCAACTAAAATGCAATATCTACAAATATACAATGGAATGTAAATGCAATATTTACAGTGGAAATGCATGACAATGCACTATATTATGATGAAATGCATGACATATGCAATATCTACAATGATGCATGACAATGCAGTATTTACAATGAGATGCATGACAATGCAGTATCTACAATGATGCATGACATATGCAATATTTACAATGTAATGCATGACAATGCAGTATTTACAATGAGATGCATGACAATGCAGTAAAGGTTTCGCACCCTCCAAGGATTTAAGGTCTCCTAGACCGTTGTGCAAAATGATGCAAGGGATGATGCGTACTACAACGCATGTAGACATGCGCAACAATAAAGGTTTTACACCTTCGAAGGATTTAAGGTCTCCTAGACCGTGACAATGCGGTAAAGGTTTCGCACCCTCCAAGGATTTAAGGTCTCCTAGACCGTGACAATGCGGTAAAGGACTCGCACCCTCTAAGGATTTAAGGTCTCCTAGACCGTTGTGCAAAACGATGCAAGGGATGATGCGTACTACAACGCATGCAAACATGCGCAACAATAAAGGTTTTACACCTTCGAAGGATTTAAGGTCTCCTAGACTGTGACAATGCGGTGAAGGTTTCGCACCCTCCAAGGATTTAAGGTCTCCTAGACCGTTGTGCAAAATGATGCAAGGGATGATGCGTACTACAACGCATGCAGACATGCGCAACAATAAAGGTTTTACACCTTCGAAGGATTTAAGGTCTCCTAGACCGTGACAATGTGGTAAAGGTTTCGCACCCTCCAAGGATTTAAGGTCTCCTAGACCGTTGTGCAAAACGATGCAAGGGATGATGCGTACTACAACGCATGCAGACATGCGCAACAATAAAGGTTTTACACCTTCGAAGGATTTAAGGTCTCCTAGACCGTGACAATGTGGTAAAGGTTTCGCACCCTCCAAGGATTTAAGGTCTCCTAGACCGTTGTGCAAAATGATGCACAATGCAAGTGAGACACGCATGCCAATGGAAATGTGACACGCATGGCAATGTAGATAAGGCACGCATGCCAATGAAAATGTGACACGCATGCCATGAAGGAATGTAAAATGATATGAATGAGACACGCATTCCTCAAGGAATGTAAAATGATATGAATGAGACACGCATGCCTCAAGGAATGTAAAATGATGCAAATGAGACACGCATGCCTCAAGGATTTGAGGCACGCGTACCTTAAAGGATGTAAAATGAAATGCATGATAACGTGAATGAATTCGAATGCGTGACAACGCATGTTTTCCTTTTGAAATGCATGACAATGCAAATGGACTTAAATGCGTAACAACGCACGTATTTTGGAAAGCATGACAATGCATGGTAAGGGAATGCACGACAACGCAAACGATGCGCGAGGCGACGTATGTATTGAAATGCATGACAATGCTTGTAATAAAATGCAATGACAATTCATGAGAGATGTGCATGACAATGCAAGGGGTGCATGTTACAATGCGTGTAGTACGTGCATAACAATGCAACTGTGAGGCGCATGACGGCGCGATGCAATGCACCGAAATAGTGCGATGAACGCGTGCAACGCACACGGGGCAACTTTTGAATCTTGCAAAAGGAAAAAGGATACAGAAGGATACATCATTGCATGAATTTGAGTGCCACGCACAAAAGACGCGGTCCGAGGTCAAAACGGGGGCCGATTGAGCGTCGGAGATACACTTTCTTGCACTTTCTTAAGCAATGGAGGCTCTGGACCACTCATATGACCCAAGGAAAGGTGTAGGAGGCTTAGAGACCACTGTGGGAGACCACCGGCTATCCACCGGCCATCACAATTCATCATCGGCCATCCATCGGCCACCAAACAGTTCCATCGGCACAATATATTGCCGACCGGCACATAATGTTGCCGACCGGCAAAAAGTCCCTGTATCGGGGGCAGACTTGACATTTCACCTCGGGTCTTTTAAAATAGGGTTCGAAACCCTATTTCTTCACTTCCTCTTAGCCGAAATTCCACACCCTCTCTCTCTAGAGTGTTTTCCCCTCCTTGTTTCCTCATTTTCTTCGCGTTTTACTCCCGTTTCGTCGCCGGATTCGCGATTTCCTTCGTGTTTTGGACGTTTTCAACCGAACAAATCTTTGTTTCGGTACACCCTTTGCTATTTCCACCTTTTTGGGGTTTGTTCCCCTCACTTTCCTCTTGATTTCCGTGCCTTCTTCCATCCCGGTTTTTCCGGCCATTTTCCACCCTCCCGGGGGTTGACTTTTCGGTTGACTTCCCATATTCCAGCCCGATTTTCATTTTCCGACCATTTTCCTCATCATTTTGACATGGCCGACGATATTCCATGCGGTGGGACTCCCTCGGATCACGAGATGGATCCCGGGGTCGAGTTCCTACCTTTGAGCGAGCGCCCGTTCGACCCGGCGACCTACCGGCCGGCGATTCATGTTCTGCCCCCCGACGGACTACGCCAGTTCAGGAGTTTTGACAGGGCGTTGGACCCAGAGCTTCTCTTGCGCGAGCCTGCATCTCACCTATCCTTCGGCGCTTCCGAGGTAACATTTTTTTCTCTGTTTTACTTTTTGCAATGTAGAGCTTTTAACTGTCAACTGCCATAGCTGATTACAGTCTTCAACTGCTTAGTTCAGATACACTGATATACTATTATATTGTAGTTGATTGCAAACGCACTTGCAACTGATATCTGTTTAAGACTGACACGTGCACACACACTGCACTAGCCTTGAACCACTCAACACACGGCACATACCGTATTTCACTGCAAACTCACCGACACCCAGTATCTGTTTGAATCTGAAAAACTTGCACGCATGCCACATTTATCGTGAACCATTCAGACACGTTGACGCATCACACGTTGTAGTCTACTGTAAACACACCGGCACCTGGTCTGTTTGAATCTGAAAATATGCATGCATGCCACATTTATCGTGAACCATTCAGACACGTTGACGCATCACACGTTGTAGTTCACTGTAAACACACCGGCACCCGGTATCTGTTTGAATCTGAAAAACTTGCACGCATGCTAAATTTGCACTGATTTTGACTGTTTCTTCAAAGCTGTATATTTTATATTGCTTCGCAACTACTTGCTTGAAAATAGGGAGATTCCCATACCATCCGCGGGTATGGGAACACTGTCGCTCGTGATTGGTACGCTGAGCTTCCCAACGCAGTTCGCCACATCGTGGACCAGGCCGGCTTTGTCGCATTCTGCAGAGGGCTCTCCAGGCTCACTACATGCAGACCTCTCCTTGCCGCTCTGGTGGAGAGGTGGTGGGACACCACCGATTCATTTCATTTTTTTGCGACGGGGGACATGACGATGACCCCTTATGATTTCTCGATGCTCACAGGCATCGGGGTAGGGGTGATCCGATTCCCTTTGATATTGATATGGATGAGTGGACCGCTGCTCAGGTCTATCTGCTTGGCGCGGCGCCGCCTCTCGTCTGCCCAGGTTTCGTCCGATATTCCTGGTTTGAGGTGCAGTTCAGGGCCCAGCCCGCGTTAGGAGAGGAGGCTTCGATGACTGAGGAGGCTGTGGAGCAGTATGCACGCGACTTTCTGATGTTTCTGTTGGGGACTACCCTTTTCGCCGACCGGGCGAACACTGCGGTTTCTCGCTTTCGGCCAGACCGGTGGACGTCGTGGATATCTTACATTACGATCGGGGTGCCGCGCCGCCACTCTATGGATATATGAGCTCACCATGGCAATGACATTGTTTCGAGGGCTACCGGGCGTGCTTGGGAGGTACATTTTTTTTTCGCCTTTCATTTCGTTTATACTTTATGTACTCTGCATTACACACTATAGTTCCGCTTTATACTTGTCAGATAATATACACACACGGCACACACATACTCTACTTTACACCGACCGTAGACATCGCCACATCAGACACTCGCACAATACACTGCACAACACACGGCTCTGCTATTTCTGCTTTTTATTCTATATTCTGCTTTATCTGATAAGATACACTGGTATTTATCTTGCAGTTGTGGGTTTATGCCTACTTTCCTAGGCTTGCTCCTGTACCCAACGCAGAGACCCCTCTCGTCGTCCCGTTCTCGCGTCGCTTCGACGGGAGGTGCGTGCGGAGGCCCCGCGAGACATTTAGTTTCTTTCGCCGCTACTTCGACACCATCACCCCCGCAGAGGTATGTTTTACTTGTAGTTTATTTACGCTTCGTCTTTCCACTGCATGTTTCAATAACAGTAGATGGCAAACTGTATTTCATTTTCAGATCACCTGGCAGCCTTGGGCTCCTTTGCTACCGTGATGCGGATCGGTTTGGTTTGCCGATGAGACCTCGCTTCCGGATTCTCGCCGAGGGCCCGGTCTGCCGGGCTTGGTACTGGTGAGCGCTTCTGCGCTGCACTGGTTTATCGAGCAGATAGTCCCGGTGCACCCTCCTGAGCATATGAGCGATATCGAGCAATTCACCGCCAAGCTGATGGCGGACTACACCATTGGCTGGGAGGCAGACAACTACAGAGGCGAGGGCGATTACTCGGAGTACGGCCGGACCTTCATCATGCGACCTCTGAGCGGCGGGCGCTGAGCGGAGAGAGAGAGAGACCTGCGATGCCAGCGGCTGGAGCGGGAGCAGGGGCTGGAGAGGGAGTGTTGAGGAGAGCTCGAGTCCGTGGCAGGGGCGGAGTCTAGCGAGGGCGGGGGACCGGTTGGCCTGCTCTGCTCGCTTCACTGACTTTCAGAGGGCAGGGTGGGGCGACCTACCAGATCCCCTTCGCCCCTCCCCCGGCTGATCACGAGTTAGTCGGTGTCCCCGACTTGCCTCCGGTATGTATTACTGCATTCTTGTACAGTCGTTTCATTTCAGTTTATTTAATATTCCACAGAATATTGATGCATCTGATATTTTTGCAGGCGTCTTCTGAGTACACCTGGCAGTCATTGGAGCTGAATGCCTCAATGATGGGGATGCTACAGCGGACCTTCGACCTCCTAGCCCTTTACAGCATTCCGGTATGTTTTTTCTGACCACAGCCTCAAACCATACACAAACTGCTTTGCATAATCTGACGCACAACACAACATTTGATAAATCGCTCACAGATATCGTGACTGATTCATCGCATCAGCCTTTGATTCATCACAGTCACGACTCATACATCAGATTCTATAATCGATAAATCCACTTACACTCACACACATCGTACTCATACATCAGATTCTCAGACCGATTCACTACTCACAAGATTCGATGCATTCGCCTTTCATGCTTTTTTCACCTCTCCTTCCAGATTCCTCCGGTGGTGGCGCCCTACTGACCTCCCATTTCTACCCGGGATGGCAGAGTATATCCCCGCACCAAAGGGGGGCGCACTCATGTCGGGAGCAGCTCGCGGGCTCCAGTTCCAGATGACGAGTCTGAGGCAAAGACAGAGGCAGAGGCGGAGTTGTCGTCGGAGGAGACCGGTGACAGCTCGGGCTCAGGCTCAGACGGTGATGCTCCTGGGCTTCTGCCCAGGAAGAGGGCGAGGACGGATCCCTAGGCGTGAGACCACTGATGCTGCTTCAGATTTTTGCTGCTTTTCTCTTCTTTTTGTGCTTTTTCTCTTTTTGTTAGTAGTCAGGGTACTTTGTACTGCCGCGGGCAGATTTTTGTTTCCAAAACTTTGTACTTGAAAAAGATTATATGAAATGAAACGAACTTTTTGTCTAAAAGAGTGTTATATCTGCGCATTTCATACCTTGCACTGTATTGCATCATATTACACCTCAAATGTAAATGAAAATGATCTGTTGTCTGAAAATTGAACACTTGCACTGTAATAATCAGATGACCAACCAACTAACCAGCAAACAACTCATACAAATCACTGCTCAACCTGGACACACAGCCCATACTCTGTTGGGGATTAGTCTGCATACGGCCCATAATACAATACTCGGTTCATTCTGCACACAGCAAACCCTAAACAAATAACCCAATTTGACAAGACGGATCACAAAACTGAAACGATTGGAGTTGAAACACACTTGGATGTCCCAAATTTCCTTTTCTTCTCTTGCTTCGCATGAATGTAGAGAATGGCACAGCATTCTGAGCACAAACGATTAATCTTTGGAAAAGGGGTTTCACAACCGGGGTATCGAGCCTACGACTAAACACAGCGGAGGGACTCAAGTGGAGAAAACAAAAGGCGCACATCCTGAACACAATGAGACGCGCTCGGAAAAGACTCAAAACAAAAGTTGAGACCGACAAAGCAAAAGACACGACATACAGACGTGTTTATGGAAACAGAAGACTTCGAATCTCAAGGAGCCAGTTCCTCCGGGCATTACCACCCTTTTCTGATTTGTGATTCTCACATCGCTCGGCCCTCAGGCTCGGTTTTTCTTTCTCAAAACCCTCTTGCTCACTTCTCTCTCCGCTTACACCTCTCTATTCTTTATTCTCTCATTTTTTATCCCTCCCCTGGGTGATTGATGGATGAATAGGAAATTGCGGGTTTGTGACCAACACCGTTAGCTCACGGCCATTTCTTCCGGTGGATAGAGTGCCCTTCTGGCAAGTATGTTGTCGGCGGGGAACAGACAGAAGACCTGACTCAATTGCGCCCCTAGTTCGTCACTTTGACCATTTTTGTTTTCTAAAACGGTTTTGACCAAAAATGAGAGTCGGATTAACATACTTGTCCGATTTTTGATTTGAAAATCATGCAAGTCAGGCTGTGAGCACTGAAAATTTTCCTTTCGGTCCAAGAAAAAGGTCCGGTTTTTTGGAGAATGAAATAGTTTTCGAGAAAATAGTCAACTTTAGTAAAAATTTTCAAAAACTAATTTTGCAAACAATCAACGCTCGACGAGCGCGGAACTTGCCCTCGAGATGCGCAACCTCGGATCGGAGGCAATGGGAAAGTGCCCCTTGCTCAAAGGGGGGGACATGGCAACGGAAAGTTGCCCCTGGTTTGGACGGCAACTTGCGGCAATGGAAAGTTGCCCCTGGTTTGGATGGTGCCACAGCATGCTGTAAACTGCTTTTATCAATGACGACTGATCTCCGATGACGACGGTCTGAATCAATATATGGACACAGTCACTGTAAAAGCAATGGTGGCTGGACTTCAGGATGAAGTTGCCTATGTATCCCAAACATGGGAATCAAGCCTACGTAGTTCACGGTTGTTACAACCGAATTGTCGAATGCAGAAGAAGCAAGGATGATCAAAACCATTACATGGACAGAGGCGCTTATGAAAGCGTTGGGGGCTGGACTTCAAGATGAAGTTGCCTACGTATCCCAAACATGGGAATCAAGCCTTACGTAGTTCCGATTAAGGTACACTCAGGTATTTTAACCTTCACTTTTTAGGCTCTAACTTTTGCCAAGACGCCCGATGCGGGTTTTCGACCTTGCGAGCTTCTTTTTCTTCTTTTCATTTTTTTTCTTTTGCTTTTTTCTTGTTCATCTTTTTGCATTTTCTTCATTCATTTTTCTTTTTCTTTTTTTTTTTTTTTTTTTTTGCTCTAACTTTTGCCTGGGTCGCCCTTCCGGGTTTTCGGCCCAGCGAGCCTCTCAAAGGGTAAAAGTGTAACAAGTCCATGCCAAACGGTTTTGAAATTGAAGCCCTCTGTATCCAGGAGAGTGACTGTTGGGTTGATTTGCAGAAGAATCCATCACGGTTGCTTCATGAGCCTTGCCTGGTGGGATCTGATCTTCTTGATCTGATTTTGGTGCCTCTTACTCGAGGGTAGCTTCGAATTGGGCCGCACATGCCTTACATGGCAGTTAACTGTTGAACATTTTGAATGGATTCCAGGTTTGAAATAGATAGGTTGAATCTTGAGGCTGAGAGCGATCCTAGGCTGCACAATCTCAAGAGCGATTCCACACAGGTCTTCACAAGACCACGCAAAACATTTTGTTTTTGAAAGTTTTTAAGAAAGCGACAAATCGCTCACGTAGAAGATAGTGTGGAACCAGTCTGGATCGAACTAGGGTCCTTCTCAGTACTCACGCCGACAAGCATGATTTCATTCATTAAAAGCTTAGTACGCCTCTCTTTCTCTCAAAAATGACAAAGTTTTGCCAAAACCCGAGGAATTGCTTCCTCTTCGTTTTCATCACCGCAGTGTTCGAAAAGGATTTTTGTGAAAAGCTTAGGTCATTACAACGATGTTTAAGGCACAAGAGAGTAGGTGGTGTGTACTGCCGTTCCATTCACATCCTCTGGCACAGCTAGCTTAAACAGCGACAAGTACTGAAACGTGATAGCCGCAGTTGTTTCATTCAGATTCCCTGATTGTGACTGGCTCCTCAACCGAGACAGACTCAAAAGGAAAAACAAAAGGATAATTACAAAACGGTGTTCGCAGCAACAACCCCGGAATCACCTGACATTCTATACAAAGGGGACTAACTCGCTACAACAAGACAGACCCGTGAGCAAAAAGGACTGACTCAAGACAATGAGACAGACTCAAAATAAAACAAAGACCGACTCGACACTCAAGCCAGAATTTACAAAACTAGTGACCGCAGATGCTCAAAAATGCGTGCCAGACGCCACATCAAAAACACTGGGCGCCGCTCACAAGTGGTCCTACCCTGATCACATACTCGCAGTATCCGCATCCTCAAAATCCAATAGCTGGGTAGTAACGGACTTGGCTGAGGTGGGCGGGAGGATAACCTCGTTGTCAATCAAATCTTGCACCTCATGACGGAGGTGGAAACAATTGTCGGTAGCATGGCCTGTCTGCTGGTGGTACGCACAGTACTGAGCAGGGTCATGAGTAGCAGGGAGATTCTTCGGGAGAGGCCGAGGCTCCAGGGGTTTAAGGTGTCCCCTCTCGGCAAGGATCTGAAGTGCCTTGGACAATGGCATGTAGAGAGCATGGAAGACCCTGCGCCCTCGGGGCAGGTACTTTGGAGCCTGAGCACTCTTGCTAGATGCACTAGCGAACGGATCGGCGGGTGCGGCCTTGGATTTCTGATCCTTTCCGGATGCAGGGTTGGGAGCGGGAAGAACTGTTTTGGCATGACGGGGCCTATCCCGGTTCTCTGATTGACTGGAACTGCCCTCAGGCGGAGTGGGGAAAGCGTCCTCCACAGCTTTTGTCACAACTGCAGATATCTGTTGCTTGTTCATCTCTTCGGCTTTCAAAGCCTCGACTGCCCACAACAGTTGTTCAATAGGATCGGCATCTGCCTTTGTTTTGCCTTTGTCTCTGGCCTCAGCCTGATCTAGGATTTGGGTTGGTACGTCGTTGCCATAGTTGGAGGTCATCTCCGGTTGGCTGAGTTCAATGACAATCCGTCCCAACAGCAGGGGCTCCTGGGGTACAAAGCTCCCGGCGTACGGTGCAGCTGGCGGTGAAGCTGACATTCCATAGGCAAGATCTGCCACAGACCTCTGGAGATCACCTATCATCCCCATTAGTTCGAAAGTAGTAGGCTCACGAGCCTGATATAGCTGGGGGGCCCAGACCGGGTGCGCAACTGGCGATCTAGGTGGATGCGGCATATCAACAGTAGTCTCACTGTGTAGGGTGATTCCTTGATCCAACACGGCCGTCATGACCACGATCTCTTTTGAATTCTGCGTCATGCTAAGTCCTGCCTCAGCAAGGAGAAGACACTAGCTATTCTGGATCAACTCTTCAATCTCTCGAATCGAACGGAAAACAAGCAAGATCTCAAATTTCAAACAGATCAAACACGGGTGTAGCCGATCAACTGCACTCTACTACTGATCACTGTTCCCCAGAATCACTGTTCAAAACTAAACTGATACCCGCAGACATAGCTAATTCTCAACAACACTGATACTGGTGCCCTCGGGCCTGATACCCAATCTTGTAAACTGATATGTGTGTTCCCTGTAGAGATACACTCTAAAAGCACATAGCAAGTAATGAGAGCCAATACACCCCTATGTTGGGGTAGGGTTTCCCTGTCCTATTTTGTCAGGAGCTAGGGTTTCGCTATGCACGCAACGGTTTCAAGCAACCTATATCGGGTAAGCAACCTGTCCTAGTTTGGAATGGTCGCTATGGATTTCGATATGCACTAGGTCGAAAGGTCAAAAAGGGTGCCCCGGTAAAATCGGGGTTTGTGTTCTACATGGCAGAGCTCAAGAACCGTCACCTTTATGGTCATGCCTTGACAAGACAAGCCTCCATCAAACCGCTCAGGAATAACAGATGGCCAACACGGTGTCCTAGGCGCACCAATGCACATGCAATGCAAAGAAACACATAAGTGTAGTCAAAACAGGATATCACGAGTTCGAGTCAAGCTCTCTAAATCCCCAGCGGAGTCGCCAGAAACTGTAGACGCGCCCGTGGGCCCCATGCTACAGTTCGGACTCCCTTTTTGTTTGTTGTGGTTCTTAATCTGAACCAAAGAGTCCAACTTTGGCAAATCGTTTTGAGAAAAAAAAAAAACAGATTTTGAAAAGAAGTGTCAAACATGGACTGCTTTGCCAGATACAGAGTCGCCACCTAAATATTTTATTTTGGGAAATTTAGGAAACCCTGACTCGGTGCCAAAGGCCACGTGTCCGTCATCACCAAAGTTGTCTTGGCTCGGAAGCTTGGGTACGATCGGGGAAGGTCAGCTATGAGCACCCTTTCGCCATCCAAGACCGGCCTCTACTAACCATGATATCCGATTTTGAAAACATTATGTGTTCTTGTTCCGGTTATTAGCCTAGATTTACTATGTTATGCGCACAACAAACAAGTATAGACTAGATTGCCTAATTTGGAAACAAGCATTGCATATTCATTTGTTTTGAAAAATGCTTTGGAATTTGCTACTCGCAAGTAGGCTAAAACACGGATTTCAACGAGTTTTTCCAACTCAAATAGTCCAACCTTCACCCATAGGCAATCAGGCAGTTTATCTCACATAAGCAGTTAGCCTCATGGTAATCATGCTGTCATGTTAATATCCACACGCATGCATGATGCTAAAGCATAAATACTTACATTGTACTCCATGCCAAAACAATAAACTAGTTAGCAAATATGCATGTCCTAGTTCATGTTAAGTGGCTAATGCAACACAGGCAAAGATGCGATTAGCGTAGGCTCGGCTAACCCTAAAATGGCATGTGAAATGCTACAATTATCACGTATTTAATTTGGAATTGAAAATACAATGCAGTTTGTATGATGTACCGAGCCTGGTGCATGCAAGACAAATGCATGGATGCACGCATGCATAGCATAAGGTCTGCTAATTTAGACGTGCCCTAATCTACCATCATAAGCAGGTAAATAAAAGGGAAGAAAGAAGTGGGGATTGGAAGACATGCAAACACACGCACCCACACTTATTACAGATTCGCCCTCGCTCGGAGGGACCAAAAGAATAATACAAATTAATTAACTACGCAAGCTAATTAAATATTACAAGTTGCCTAATTAGTTAACAACTAACTAAACTAGGAAAACAAGAACCGCCTCGAGGAGAGCTCGATGCAACGCATGCTCGGGTCTCGCCGAATTGCAATCGCCATGCATAGATCCGCTTTTCCCTGCTCTGCCCTTCTGAAGATTGCCAAAGTCTCAGAGATGCTTCTTCCGATACTGGGGATTACCATCGGCCGGGTAGAATGGCCACCGGTTGCAGCATGTGATCATCGGCTGGAAATGAGGCTATCGGCCACCAATACATTGCCGGTCGGCACTAAATATTGCCAGTCGGCAAAAAGTTCCTGCAGAACCTGCAACTCACAGTAGCAGAGGGAAAGGCATAGCATGGCAATACAATTCAAGCAATGTATGCACCAACCAAGCCTCTTATCATGTGTACAACTCAAAGGGGCATGGTCCTTGGTTCTTGGACCACCAATCGCGCATTTGAATGCGTGATGGCCCTAGAGGCCAAGTGTGCATCTTTCATTTCAAATGAAATGCAATGCAAACAAACAAACCAAGGGGCTTCTACCTCCATCATGACTTAGTCAAGAGGTAGAGCATGCATGCCAATGTAATGCAACCCTAAGCATGTTAACTAGGCATGCAACATTGTAATGTAAACAAGCATACAAGCTAGCAAGCATGTAAGACAAATAAAGGGTGGACTTAAACATGAATTAGGCAACTCTAAATAGGCCCAAAACAGTGGCCATAATGCTAAGGAATTGGGATCAAACATACATACACACATGCAAGTAAGTTGGACCAACACTTAGGCATTAAACAAGAAACTTTCAAGCACACTTAAAAGAGGCTAAGATGGACAAATGGCATGCAACATATGCTTTGAAATCATGCTATAGGAGGTGCCAAACCAACTAACAAAGCAAGCAAAGCATGCAAAATGGCCAAGAATTCAAAGCAAGCTAACGATGCATTGAACTACACTTAGCAAGGCAAACATAGCATGCATTAAACAACTAAAAACAAATTTTTAGCATGTCAAAACAAGGCCAAGAGACCACTTAAATGGCATCTAAATGGTGTGAATTCAAAGGCATGCACAAATGCTAAAACATGGAGCATGCAAAACAAGCTTTCCAAGCTTCAAAGAGGCGTCCAAGGCAAATATATGAGCATGTCAAAGGGACTGAAATGACATGTAGGGTGGTTCCAAACCACTAAATTAATGCAAGCAATGCATGCTACGCATTCACATACTTGAGGCAAACAAGCCACAATACAAAGGAGCTATGTAATGCATGCCAAGATCGACTCAAACAAACATGGACAGACCATAATCATGGCAAAATGAACACAAAACCTTCACAAGGCTAAGCCTAAAACATGCTAGAACAAAGGCTAACCACCTAAGGCATATTAAGGCAACAACAAGGCATTACATGGTAGGTATGCTAAGCATGCATGGTGTACCAAAACCAACACACAACAATGTTATATCATGGCATAATAAGCATGGAAAATAGCCTAGACATGATCAACAAACACTCAAGCATGACGCTCCCTCAAGAGGCCAAAAAGTGCCCTTTTCAAGGACAACAAGGAGAGGGGGTGGCCCTCTCCTTCTTGAGACTTCAAGGCACCATCCTTATCACTGAAATCCCTCAAGATTTCAGTGGTGAGGAGGCCCAAGCACCAAAGTCTCGGAGCTCACCAAAAATGGCACAAAATGGGGCCTCTCAAGGCCTAAGGGTGGTCAAACACCTCCAAACCACAAAACACTCTTAACAAACAATCAAGAGGGCTTAAAAATAGAACTTTTTTGTATTATACACTAAGCACAAAAACAATTCTAAGATAGGTAGAAAAGCAATGCAAAAATGGGGAATAAAAGGGAAGTTTCTTACCCTTGAAGCCCTCCTTCACAAACAATGCTCCAACAGCCTTCCTTGGCTTAAATCCAGCTCCAAAACACCAAAAAAACCCTCCAAGGGTCTCAAGTCCAAGAGATGGTGTGTTAGTGTGTGTTTGTGAGCAAAAGTGGGACAAAACACACACTTATAGAGATAGAATATGTATTAAACCCTAACCCTAGAACTCAAGCTTTACAAAAGCTGTCTAAAATGTCTAACCCTCATGTCAAGAGAAGAAGCTCTCCTATATAGGCAATTCCCTCTTGTAAGGCTTCCAAAACAAGCCATTCAAGAGGGAAATCCCTCCATACACGTGTATGGAGGGGAATGGGGTGGGTGCCAGCTATCACAGCTGGCACAAAATATCTGCTAAAAGCATGAACAAGAGTCTGGCCAAAAATTGTCATTTTGACAAAATTGATGGCCGGCCAAAAAAGAGTGCCGGGCAAAATATATGGCCGATGGACACAACAAACAATGGGTGGCCTCAAGCCACGGCCGGTGATGTGTGGGGATGCCTCACAAGGCATTCCCTGCCCCTCCAAGGAAAAACACAAGTGTTTGGTGCAAAACCAGACACAAAACGGTCGAGTTCGGAGATCCTGAGGCAAGGCGCGTAGCCGAGACCTCCGGGAACTCCAAACGAACACAAACATGGATAATCACCGAGTGTTCCAACGGTGACATCCAAGTCTTGAGGACGGTAAAAAATGGGGTGTCTACACTCCGTCAACCAACTCAACCACAAAATCTCGGGCCTCCAGCCCCCTTCCAGCTTCACACAGAGCATGGATAATTGGTGTGTAAGAACTAGAAGTTGGTATTACATGACCCATCTTTTGCATCCTCCAGAAGGTCTCAATAGCATTGTCAATCTCGTTTACGGCACTATAGTATCGAATGAAAGAATTGTATGTGACATGATTTGGGAGACATCCCCTTTTATTCATATCATCAAACAATTCAAGTGCCCTCTCAATTCTATTAGTTTTACAACAACCATCAATCAAACAGTTGTAAGTTACAACATCAGGAACGAAACCCTTGAAGAGCATAATACGAAACAAGTGGTTTGCTTCCCACATCCTCCTCCGAATGGCGTTCATGCACCCAGTTTGCATGCTGTGCTTACACATGCTTACAAAAAGAACTAATTATTATTGTGTATGTGAACGAATCAGATGGGCATCTAAACCCCTGTAATTCCATTTGCTCCAACAAAAACTTCGCCTTTTTGAAGTTACCTACCCTACAAAGAGCATGAATGATTGTGTTATAAGCATGAACATCTGGTTTATAGTGAAACTGCTTCATCCTATACAATGTAGCCAATGCTTCATTAACTAATCCCTCTTCTCCGAGAACTTTTATCAAACATGTCACAGTAATGGTAGTCACAAGGCCACCGTTCTCTCTCCTTGCCATTTCTCTGAGGAATTCTCAAAGAGCTTTCAACCTATTGCCTCTAGCCAATACACAAGCCATCTCTCTGCAAGTCATCTCACTGTGGGTAAACCCAAAATGGGGCTCAACCCAATAGTAGACCTCCATTGCTTTGTCCAATCCTAATTTGACCTTCAAGGGGTCTCTATAGGCAGCTGGACCAAGAAAAAGCAAACCTTTGCGATCTTTATTAGATTTGTCTCTAAGGTTTCTTTGTTTGAGAGGAGCTCGGTGTCTGAAGCTTTTCTGGTGACCAATGGACCTAGTAGATTGGAAGAAGAATCTTGGTATGGATCTCAACACCTCAGAAATTGTTTCAACACTCCACGACTGGTTGGAATTGGGAGTGGTGGTAGCTGAGGCAGCTAGCTAGGCATCAAACGACTTGTATTGGATGATCACAGCTGTTAGGGCCCTACTTGTTGTCAAATTCCGTGGATGAACTTGGGATTCATTGAGTTGTAATTTTCCTTTGTTTTTGGTCTTCCCGCTCAAGTGGGATACGTGGCGCTCGAGCAGAGATTCCACACAGTATTTTGGTTTGTCTACAAAATATACTGAGTGGTGTGTTTTTACGCTCGAGCGTGAACCCTAGTTTGGAACATGCGTTATAGAGTTCCCGCTCGAGCGTCCATTCCTGTGCTCGAGTGGACCTCGCGATTTCAACCTCAGAAAGCTACAGGTTGCTCCGATTCTAGGGTAACATTTTCTAGATCTTTTTTAAGGTTTTAGGGTTTTATTTTGGGGCCGTTTTTTTGGTTTTCCTTGATGTTTGATTGAGTTTTGAGCTCATGTTCTGATAAGCATGTTCAAGGAGTTTGGTTGATCTTCTTTGAGAGTATTCTTCTTTGGTGAAATCCGAAGATTCAAGCACAGACTAACCGAAGGAGTTTGATGCTATGTGCAGTCGTTGATTCGACAATGGATGTTGTGGATTCAACATCAGTCTAACCAATTCCGAGACGAAGGTTGTAGTGAAAGATATACAGAAGATTTTAAGACAAATTGGAAGCGTTTGGGTAATTTCTTTGGTATCTTTGTAATTTTTCTTTCTTCAGTAGTGGATTGATTTGTAGCGTTTCACCCGTGATTTTTATTACAATTGGAGGTCCTCCAATTGTGGTTTTTCCATGTAAAAATCATTTGTGTCGATTTATTGTTTCGGAAACAACAATCTAAATCACATTTGTACGTGCTTGATGATTGAGATTGCTAATTTTAGTTGTTTGGGAATTGGTACAATTAATTGTTGATCTAATCACGAATCACTTTGGTTTTTCAATTGGTATCAGAGCGAATCACTCTTCGTTTTTATGAAAAGTATAGGAGTGTGATTTTGTGTGATTGGTGATATGGATTCAATTCGCAAAGGTAACTCGACCCATCGAACTCCGTTACTTGATGAGAGCGTTTTTAAAATCTATCGATGAGAAAGTTTGGCACTGTGTGATCTATGGGTGGAGTGAACCTATTGTCACTATTGATGGTGTTGATATTCCCAAACCCCTTAATAAATGGGATGCATTCAACTATCAAAACTCGAGTTGGAACAGTAAGGCTCTCAATTTCCTTTTTTGCTCTATCACACCTGAAAAGTTTCGTTGTATTTGCACGTGTGAGGTAGCAAAAGAGACTTGGGACATTCTTGAAACAATTCACGAGGGTACTACTTCTGTTAAAAGGTCAAAACTTCAACGTCTCACCTCAGCCTTTGAAACTCTTTTGTGCATGGTGATGAGACGTTTGATGATTTTTATGCTAAACTTAGTGATATCGTGAATTTCTATTTCACACTCAGTGAAAAAATCTGTGGAACTAAGGTTGTTGGAAAAATTTTGAGGTCTTTACCCGAGAGGTTCCAATCAAAAGTGATAGCTATTGAGGAGGCTCAAAATGTTGATGTCCTCAAGCTTAATCAGTTGGTTGGAAACTTGCAGACTTATGAAGCCCACCAGATTTCTAAGAAAAAACAAAAAGATAGTGTGTCTTTCATTAGTGCTCATGAGACTGCAAAAAGTCCAAAGACTGAGTCTGATCTAGAGTCCAAGATGACAGCTATGTTTACTAAACAGTTCAAAAAAAATTTAAAGAAAAAGAAGCCTAATTTCAAGGACCCTATTTCAAAAGATAAGAGTAATGAAAAACTCAAAACTTTTCCACCAAAAATTGCTCCAAAAACTGAAAAGAAGATTGTGAAGGGGCAAAGGGTCAAGTGTTACGAATGTCAAGGCTTTGGACATATTGCTCTTGAATGTCCTTAAAAAAAGAACGGAAAGAAAGTCTATACAGTGACTTGGGATGATGAAAGCAGGTTTGAGCAAGAACCCGATGAAACCGAATCCAATGAAGACGGAGATAGCACTTACATGGCATTTTGGTCTACTGTCACTCAACCTCCTCTAAAGCCAGTGGAATTTGTTCTTGGTCAGAATCTACACTGTGCTCTTACCGAGTAATTACTTGTAATGGAAGATTAGAATGAGGGCATTTCTAAGAGCTAACGACCCTGAGGGCTAGCAAGCCATTGAAAATGATGTTGAGAGCACTAACAATCCGAGCAATCAAAGAGTTTTGTCTATCATTCGTGAAGCAATTTCTGATGAAGAATGGTAACAGATTGCCCACTACACAAAGGCCACAGATGCATGGGACATTCTTAGTCAATTTCATGAAAGAGGAGAGTCATCTTCACCACCATCTATCACCTTTCCTGTCTTAGTTGCTCGACTGGATGAGGTCCAGGAGAAAGAGGAGCAAAAAGAAGATAATGAAACATCAGAAGACAATGATGAGATTGATGGTGATGATCTACAACAAGCTTACGAAAAGCTTTACGATGAATCTCTAAATTTGTCCAAGATCAACGATAAACTCACTCTCAAGCTTAAAGCGTGTGGAAACGAGAATGTCAAGCTAAAAGGAGAAATTGCAACAACAAAGCAGAATGTCATCAAGATCTCTAATAACAGGCAAGACCTATATGGGAAACTTCTATCTTGTGAGACCGAAAGGAATGAACTTCTGAAAATATATGCCACATATGAAGAGAAGATTGAAAGCCTTGAGATGTCACAAGCTATATTGGAAGAGATGGTTGGTCAAAAAGATGAAGAACTCAAAGATACTAGAGCCACAATTGCCATGCGGAACAAAGGTTCCAAGTCATTAGAAGACATCATTGGGTCTCAACAAATGGGTTGTAACAAAAGTGGGCTAGGCTATGGTAATACAATAACTCACAAGGGACAGGCCTCTACATCACATGACCTGAAGACTCAAGCAAAGGGAAAGATGAAGGTACAACAGGGCGATCCCTCTCTTCATTTGCCTAACTGGGGTAAGATCAACAAAAGGGAGGTAAAAGCTGTTTTTGTTTGTCATCATTGTGGTAGGTATGGCCACATTCGTCCTTATTTCTTTGAGTTGTTTGGTAAGGTGTCTTAAAAGGGTAGAAATTCTAATACTTTTTTGGGTTAGGAGACAACCTTACATGTCTAGGCGGAACACCAAGATTCATGAGGGTGTTCACAATGCTAAGACATTTACCAAAAGCGTTAGTCGTGAGTTTGTTAAGACCAAAAAGATATGGGTGAGAAAGGATGACTTGACTTGTTTTGTTGCTCATATTACTCTAAAAACACGTGACTCACACATATGGTACCTTGATAGTGGGTGCTCTCGTCACATGTCAAGTGACAAATCCTACTTCTCCTCCCTTGAAAAATATGAAGGAGGAATTGTTACCTTTGGAGATGGTGGCACTTTTAGAGTCATTGGTAAGGGCTTTATAAGTGTGGCTGGTCTTCCCAAGCTCGAAAATGCATTACTTGTTGATGGCCTTAAAGCAAATCTTTTGAGTATCAGTAAATGTGTGATTCCTACCATGAAGTATTGTTTTCAAAAAATAAATGTGAAATTTTAGATAAAAAGGGAAATACTATCATGCATGTGGTTTGCACATCTGATAATTGCTACGGATTGTTACTACTAATGATCTCACTTGCAATCACCCATCATAAGTAATATTGATCTGTGGCATCAAAGATTAGGTCACATGAATTTCAAAGACCTAACTAAGATAGTCAACAAAGAGCTTGTGAGAGGAGTACTTAAACTCGGTAAGAATATGAACCATGTGTGTGGACCAAGTCAACTTGGGAAGCAAACCCGTGCCCTTCATAAAAAGGTGAACAGCTTTACAACCAAACATCCTCTTGAGTTGGTTCATATGGATCTTATGGGACCCACTCGCACTAAAAGCATTGGAGGTAAAAGATACATTTTTTTAATTGTTGATGATTTTACTCGTTTTTCATGGGTAAATTTTTTAAGAGAAAAATATGATACGTTTCATGCTTTCCAGGTCTTAGTCCTTAAAATCCAAAATGAACAAGGTGTTTCTATTGGGCATATCATAAGAATCCAAACTGATCATGGTCGTGAGTTTGAAAATAGTTCATTTTCGGATTTTTGTGATATGCATGGAATTAAGCATGAATTTTTGGCACTTATTACTCCACAACAAAATGGAGTTGTTGAGAGGAAGAACAGAGTTGTTCAAGAGATGGCTAGGGTCATGCTCCTTAGTAAGAAAGTTCCTCCAAAGTTTTGGGCTGAAGCCCTAAATACTGTTGTTTATGTCATAAATCATGTGTATTTAAGGCCTGGCACTTTACAAACTCCATATGAATTGTGGAAGGAATTGAAACCTAATGTAAAATACTTCAAAACTTTTGGGAGTAAATGTTACATTTTCGAAGATAGAGAGCCTTTGGGCAAATTTGACTCCCAAAGTGATGAAGGTATTTTTCTAGGGTATTCAACCACTAGTAGAGCTTTTTGTGTCTATAACCTGCGAACTTCATCTTTAATGGAATCAATCAATGTGGTTATAGATGACACAGGTTCTCCTACTTCAGCAATAAATGAGGAAGAAATAGTGAGTCTCCAATCTTGGATACTGAACTGCAAAGTCAAAGAGAAGCTAAGGTCCAAGCACAAGAAGGTGAGACATCACCAACTTCTTAGGTAAGTCAGAGTCCAAAGAGTGCACAAAGAGACACCACTTCTGATGCCTCTGTTACCACAAGTCCAGAGTTCAAACCATCAGCAAGGGTGAAACTGAATCATCCGGCTCAACAGGTGATTGGAAGTAGGGATAGCAATATCAACCCGGCCCGAAGGGGACCCGGACCGCCCCGTCCCGTCCCGATAAATAGGGTTTTCCCCGAAAAATTCATCCTCGATAATTTTCGGGCCAGGGACGGGGATAGGCTCCTCAGCCTCGGCCCCGCCCCAAAATTTCCCCAATGTATCCCCGCCTCTATATCTCTTAATTGTATTATATAAATATCTGTTTTCACTCTTTGATTTTATCTTCTGACTCTCAATTCTCTCACTAATTCTTGACTCTCAACTCTCTCACTCTTTCACTCTAATCTTCTCTCTCAACTCTCTTACTCTCTTGTTCTCAACTCTCACTCTCTCTCAACTCTCTCGTTCTTCTCTCTCTCTCATTTCTCTCACAACACCGGATACGACATCACCACCACCACCACCACCACCACCACCACCACCACCACCACCACCACCGCCCCGACTCTCTCTCTCCACTTCGTCTCTCTCTATTCTTGAGTAGAAGGTCCATCTTTCACCACCACCGAGCCCACCGCCACAGCCACCGTCACCATCGATCTCGCCATAAAGCCTGGTCATTGGCGTCGCTCAAATCTGTGTACTCAGATCTGTTAGATCTGTCATCTCTCTCTCTCTCTCTCTCTCTCTCTGTGTGATCTGATGTTGTTGTTGTTGTTGTTGATCTGTACTCAGATTTGTGTTGTTCAGAATAATTTTTTTTTTAATTTGTGTTAATTATATATTGATATGTTATATATTGATTTGTATTGTTCAGATTAATTTTTTTTAATGTGTTAATTATATTTAATCTGTGTTAATTGGATCTGATATATATTGATCTGTTAGATCTGTTATATATTGAACAAAATTGGTTTGTTGATTTGTGATATATATTGATTAGTCAGTGGTTTGTTGAACAAAATTCGAAAAAAAAAAAAAAAGCTAGGGGATGTTTCGGGGCCGGGGAAACTCGATCCCCGTTAGGGAACGGGGATGAGAGGGTGATGGGCTCCCCCGCCGAGGATTGGGGGTGGGGGCGGGGATTTTGTAATCTTCGGGGATTGGGGACGGGGAGGGTGGTCCCCGGCCCCGGCCCGGCCCGTTGCCATTCCTAATTGGAAGTGTATCTGATCGAATGAAAACCCGAAGACAAATTCGGGAGGAGGTATCTCATATGTGTTATGTTTCATTAATTAAACCTAAGAATATAAAAAAGGCCTTACTAGATGATAGTTGGGTCAATGCTATGCATGAAGAATTAGGTCAATTTGAACGTAACAATGTTTGGACCCTTGTTCCCAGACCTACAGACATGAATGTGATAGGTACCAAGTGGATCTTTAAGAATAAATCTGATGAGAATGGTACTGTAGTTAGAAATAAAGCTAGGTTGGTTGCTTAAGGCTATACACAAGTACAGAGTGTTGATTATGATGAAACCTTTGCCCCAGTTACACGTCTCGAATCTATTTGTATTTTGCTTGGTGTTGCATGCTTTCTTGTTTTCAAATGGATGTGAAAAGTGCCTTTCTGAATGGGTACTTGAAAGAAGAGGCTTATGTTGAGCAACCAAAAGGGTTTGAGGACCCAAAATGTCCAAACCATGTCTACAAGTTAGACAAGGCTTTGTATGGGTTGAAACAAGCCCCTCGGGCTTAGTATGATAGACTTACTACCTTTCTTCTTGATAATGATTTTCAAAAGGGTAGTGTGGACAAGACTTTATTTGTGAAACATACTAAGTCTCATATACTTGTTGCTCAAATTTATGTTGATGATATTGTGTTTGGATCCACTACTGATCATCTTGTGAAATACTTTTCGGATTGCATGACACATGAGTTTGAGACGAGCATGATGGGAGAGTTACCTTATTTCTTAGGTCTTCAAATTAAACAGTCTCTTTTGGGTATGTTTGTTTCTCAGACTAAGTATGCCAAAAACCTTGTGTCAAAGTTCGGTCTTGAGTCGGCCAAACATGCACGCACTCTCATGAGCACCAGTCTTCACCTTTCTAAAGATTCCTCTGGTACTGATGTTGATCCTACCCTTTATAGGAGTATGATAGGGATTCTTTTGTACCTCACAGCCAGTAGTCCTGACATTGCATTTAGTGTAGGTATTTGTGCCCGTTACCAAGTCTGTCCTAAAGAGTCTCATCTGATTGCTGTCAAACGCATCATTAAGTATGTGAATGGGACATTGGGTTATGGGATTTGGTTCTCGACCGACACTACAGTTGAAATCACTGGTTTTTCTGATGTCAACTGGGTAGGGTGTGCTGATGATCGTAAGAGCACATTTGGGGGGTGTTTTTACCTTGGGAATAATTTGGTTGCCTGGCGTAGCAAAAAGAAAAATGCCATTTCTCTTTCAACCGCTGAGGCTGAGTACATTGCTGCAGGGAGTTGTTATGCACAAATGCTGTGGATGAAGCAAATGCTTCATGATTATGGAATAAACCAGAACACTCTTACTCTTTTCTGTGATAACACAAGTGCCATTAACATTTCTAAAAATCCTATCCAACACTCTCGTACCAAACACATTGACATTCGTCATCATTTTATTTGAGAGTTAGTGGAAGAAGGCCTTGTTGTTCTTGAACATGTACCCACTGAGCATCAAAAAGCTGATATTTTTACAAACCCCTTGATCTTCTTATGTTTGAGTTCCTTAGAAAGACCTTGGGTGTAGTGCTCAGTTACTAGAGTGTTACCTGTTACTTGAGTGGGTGTGAGTGTTTGCTTTTATGTGTACTTGGATGCTATAATCTCATTTTCATTGATTCCTGCCATCCATTCATTTAGACTTATATGAACACTTCTCATGTAGCTTGCAAGATTTCATTCTTCTTTGTTCATAACTCATTCTGAATGCCCATGCTCATTGACTTCATGATCTCCTTCTGTACACATTCTTGAGATAAACTGTTGTAGGGATTTCCCCACAAGTGATCAAAGTTCTCTATGGATCACTAACAGTGTATCTTTTACATTATTGGAGGAATTGACCTATAGTGGCATATCATGGGTGATGTTGAGTCTCTTCACCATCTACCATCATTTTTCATTTTCACGGTTCCTCCCTCAGTTCATTGAAGTCCGAGCATTAGGAAAAGGCTACCTCAAAGGCACCAACCAGGCCATCCTTTTTGATTTCATGCTTCTCTGGTTTGGTCTCCATACTCTTGAGCGTGCAAGCCACCAGTGAGTGCCCACAGAAAAGAAAAAGAAAAAAAAACAAAAAAAGGGACTCTTTAATTGAGGGGGAGCCTCCGCGTTAATTCAACAAATACCCCTTGGTTCCTAGTGGTTTGACTTTTCTCTGTGATGTTTTTTTACTCTTGCCGGAGGTCCAACCATCCGATCACTATGAGGATTAACTCTAGCTCTGTGGCCTCTCAAGGATTGCACACACACACACACACACACACACACACACACACATTCATTTTGTGAACTCTCATGATTGCATTTGAGTTGTATATTCTCATGTAGCTTATGATCATTGATTAATTTGTATATGATTTGTTCATGATCTTGTGTTTCATAATGTCAGATTTGCAAGTTTGCGGGTTTCATGGTTTGTGGATTATCGAATCTAAGTGTCACATTCTTGTTACTATGCTCATTTCTGTTTTGTTTCAGGTCACACTTCCCAGTACGAGTTGGTTTTATTTGCTCAGAAAAGGTGTTTTGGTCATTGATGTTTTCAGTCCCCGCTTGAGCGAAAACTTTCACGCTCGAGTGTAGATTTCCTCCCTCTAGCATTTTTGCAGAGTGTTTCAAACTTTTGAGCGGTTGAGCATTTAGGCACACGCTCGAGCGTTCAAACCTACGCTCGAGTGGGCTGGTTTAATTTAAAAACCCTTCCCTCGACTCTTCAGTCCATTTTTCCCAAAAAAATTCTTTCTCTCCTAGGGCTTTCACGGTGGTGCCGTTTCTTCCTCTTGTGTCTTGGATTGCCTCTCATGTGTGATTTTCCTTGGTTTTGTGTGCTCTTCTCCCATCTCAGGTTTGTCTTTTTCTTCCTCTTTGTTTCTTTTTTATTTATTTGTTTTTCTTTCCTGGTATTGTTTTGTTTTCTCTCGATTGGATGAGGTATCTTTACCTCTGTGGTTAGTTGTTGTTCTCCACTTTTTCACACACCTTCATCGTAGGTTGTACTTGTTGAGTTTCTCATGGGGTTGGTTTGGGCATTTTTTGTTGCAATGTGATTCTATTTTGTCATTCTCTTGGTTTTATGCTCTAATGGGTTGTGGGCTATTGGGCTGTATAGATTGTTTTTCTCACTGATCTCTGATCTTGTGTGCTATTCATTATGCCTATTTGGATTTTTGCTATTACGCTTACTTGGTTTTATGCTCTACTGATTTGGTTCCTAATCTTGGCTATCTGATCTTTATCTATTTGACCTCTGCTTCTAATGGTTTATTTGTGTTTTTTTGGTTTTGGTTCTTGTCTTGGGTTTGGGGGGCTTGTGGTTGTCTCCTTTGGTTATCCTTGATTCAGTCATGTCAACCTCTAAACGTAAGAAGTCAACTACCACTCGCCCCTCCTATAATACCGACCGGTTTCCATCCGCCAAAAAAGCCAAGTTGTTTAGAGAGTATTACCCCACTAGGATTGTTCATCTTGAACGCAATGTCCTGCCAAACACCTTTGAGTCCATCCACATTCGTCCATTGTTTGATCCTTTGTGGGGCGATTTGGTTTTTTCCTTCTCTAGCCGTCAAAATCTTGATTGGGTGAGGGAATTTTATTATAATATTGGGGGAATTGATGATGTTGGCCCTTCTTTTAAGACCTGGGTCAAGTCTAAGTCTATCACTATTACACTTGATCTTAGTCGCGAGCTTTTAGGTATTGGTTAAGTCTTTCCTTCTTACTATCCTTTCCTTGTTCGATCCACCTGTGATTTCAACGAGGTGGCCACTACTTTATGTGGTACGTTTCGTTCGTGGATCCCGGGCTCTTTGATCAAACAAAATGAGCTTCTTCCCCAGTTCCGTTTACTCAATCTTATTGTTTGTGCCAACATCATCGTGACCACTCACAGCTCCGAAATAAATCAAGAACATGGTTTTGTTCTTTATTACATTGCTCACCATCATTCTATTGACCTTGCCACCTTGATCATTCAAAAAATGGTCACTGCCTTTGAGCGCAATAACCTTGGTCTTCCTTACGGTTGCCTCATTAACCGGCTTCTCACCAAATTTGAGGTTCCCTCTTTTGATGAGGATGACTTTGCTTTTCCTTTCCGGCTTTTCACCAAAAAGACTATCTCTCAGAGTTAGTCTGTTAGGGGAGTCCCTTCTGAAGTGGGTAGTTCTGGTGCAAGTGCAGGGGATGTTGCTATGGCTGAGGAGGCCACGTATGATACTGCTGCTGCAAGTGAGGCTGTTGATGAGGGGGAGCAACTTCCTCCGGCTCGTACTATCCGAGGCCGGCTGCGTCAGTTCGAGCAGTCCATGGTTTCATATTTTGATCACTTGGAGGGTCGGATGGACATCTTCGAGGCCAGGCTTACTGATCTTGAGACTACCGCTGCTGCTCGGTTCACTGCATTAGAGGTCTCTTTTAGGCACATTAAGGAGTCAGTCGCTCAGTCCTCTTCTCATATTTCCCAGATCTTGTCTCTTCTTCAGATGCAGCCACCTCCATAGCCACCAGCTCCGTGATCTTGGCTAGTATATTCTTTGCATAGCTTTTTTTTCTCTTGTTTTCTGTTTCTTTTTCCCTTATGTTTTCCTCTCAGACAAAAAGGGGGAGTAGATATTAGATCTTGGATATTGCATGGATATTGGATATTAGATGTAAATATTTTTGGAGATTAAGTTTTGATGCATGGATATTAGATGATTAATTTTTTGATGCATGGATATTGGTTTTAATATATATTTGGCCATTCTGCTTTGGCTATTGTGCTTATTTTGATCTATTTGACTTATCCGGTTCCATAGTTTTGGTTTGTATGATTTTTTCCACAGGTGGATTATTTAAGGATTTAGTGTTTCGTATTCGTATTCAGCTCTTGTGATTTTGTAGTGGTTTTGTTTTTTTTGTTTTTTTTTTTCCGTTAAAGTCGAGGTTGTTGGTTGTATTAGTTAGTTTGTTTAGTGGGTTTGTTTGTTAGGAAAATTGTTAGAACAGTTTTGTCCGGGATTTGACAAAGGGGGAGTGTAGACGTCCCCGAACGCCCCGGGAGGATGACTCCCGTTCTGTTCATTTTGGACTCACTACAGTTCGGACTTAAATTGTCACGGTTCTTAATCTGAACCAAAGAGTCCAAATCCGACAAATCGTTCTGAGAAAACAGATTTTTGAAAGAAGTGCCAAACACGGATTGCTTTGCCAGATACAGAGTCGCCACCTAAATATTTTATTTTTGGGAAATTTAGGAAACTCTGACTCGTGCCTAAGGCCACGTGTCCGTCATCACCAAAGTTGCCTTGGCTCGGGAACTTGGGTACGATTGGGGAAGGTCACTTCGTGAGCACCCCCGCTCGCCCGATCAAAGATCGGCCTTCACTAACCATGATATCTAGTTTTGAGAACATTATGCATTCTTATTCTGGTTATTAGCCTAGATTTACTATGTGATGCACATAGCATACAAGTATAGACCAGGTCGCCTGAATTGGAACAAAACATTTCATGTTTGTTTTTTTGAAAGATGGTTTGCTACATCGCAAGTAGACTTAAAATGAAGATTTTGCCACCCTCGGGTGGGCTTAGAAAGGATGGTTTTGCCACTATCTAGTGGGCTTAAAACTCATAGTCGATGAATCATTCCAATTCAAATAACCCAACCTTCACCCACAGGCATTCAGGCAGTTATATCACATAAGCATATAGCCTCATGGTAAACATGCTATCATGGCAGTCACTCA
The DNA here is from genome assembly GCA_025200525.1 of Camellia lanceoleosa. Taxonomy (NCBI): domain Eukaryota; kingdom Viridiplantae; phylum Streptophyta; class Magnoliopsida; order Ericales; family Theaceae; genus Camellia; species Camellia lanceoleosa. The sequence continues at coordinate 124,561,107 of CM045765.1, forward strand.
CACGCATGCAAGGATGCTAAAGCATAAAAACTTACCGAGTACTCCAAGCCAAAACAGAAGCTATGTTAGAAATCCATGCATAATCCTAATTATACAGAAATGCCTAATGCAACACATACAGAGATGCAATTATAGCAGGCTCGGCTATTCTAAACATGGCATATGGAATGCTACAGCTAACAAGTATTCAACTCAGAATTGGAATACAATGCAGTGAGTTATGATGCGCCGAGCCCAGTGCATGCAAAATAGATGAATGAATGCAAACATGCTATCATACTGTATGCTAATTGAAACGTGCCCTAATCTAACCATCATAAGCTGGTAAATAAAAGGGAGAAAGACGTGGGGTTGGAAGACATACATCACACGCACGCACACTTATTACAACATTGCCCTCGCTCGGAGGGTCCGAATAAATAATATACAGTCCCAAATGAATAATTACAGTCCGAATAAATACAAAATCCTAATTAATTAACAAATTAATCTAGGAAAGCAATAAATTAGCATGCAAGCTAGGGACTGCCTCGACTCTGCTCCGGATGATGAATGATGCATGCTCGGGTTACCTTGTGCGGATATCCATTGCGATGCCCCAATTAGCCTCTGTTTACAATTAAACCTGGAATATTGTGCAAAGCTCTGAAAGGCTGTTGAGTCTTGATTTGCTGCAACAGAGAACAGGAAAGGGGCATGGCAATATATTTTCACATATGTATGCTTGACTACTCTTCAGGGAGTGTAGTCCTCGATCCTCGTGCCACCAATCATGTATCTCGATGCATGATGGCCGAGGAGACGATTTGCACGACTTAATATGAAATGAATGCACACATAAACACAACAAGACCAAGACTCCATCATGGATAATCTGGAGTGTCGGTGACCGGGAATTGAAACACGTTCCGTCACTCAAAGTACGAAACGTCCCTCGTTTCCCGTGCTCGGACTAACTCCTATCCCAAGCACAATGCAATATGCATGACATGCATGAATGCAATCCTAACATGCAACCTAGCATACACAATGCTACGAAATGGCATACACAATGCACGATGTAACACGACATACACAATGCTCTAACATGCAACCTAGCATACACAATGCATGATGAACTTACACCAATATGAGTGGACCTCAGCCACACTCACATCAGTGGCCATGAGATGAAAATGAGACACTCGAGATGCGTGCACACATGCACGCAAACCGAGGACTGATCCTAAGGCACGAATGCCACTCTAACAAGGCATGGCAAGGCATGAAATATGGCATACAAGCATGTAACTTCCAGCACTAAAACATGATGCTAAATGGTCCTGAAACATGAGAATATGGCACCCGATGTATGAGATGAGCCCCGAAACACAAAACTAGGCACATGTATTGACCTATAGCTATACAAAGCATGCATTATTTGATCATGAAGCATAAAGACAGAGCCAAGGCAGTCCCAAAACATGAACATTTCTAGTTTAAAGCATGGCCAAAAGATGCTAGCAAGATGGACTAAAATAGCATGCAATTTTGACTAGCAAACATGGTTTACATGGCATGTATATGAAGCATATTAAATCTCACCAAACCAGCCAAAATCAGTGAACAAAACATGCCAAAATATGCCCAAATAATCACTGAAATGCGGCCAATGCATGCAAAAATGAGGGGCTTCTTTGGAAGGGCATACAAGGGGTTATTAAGCACATGCATCAAGGACACTTAGCATGGCAAAAATAACTCTGGAAATCAAATATGATAGCCCTGAAACTCATCAAATTGGCTCTGAAATCAGTCAACAAAGCATGCAAGATAGGGCCTCTTTGGAAGGCCAAAAAGACCATCAAGCAAAACAAGGTGAGAGGGGGTCACCCCCCTCTGCTTTTGAGGTATAAAATAGTGTGTTAGCCACTGAAAATCCACTGGATTTTAGTGGCTAGAAGGCCAAACAAAGCATGCAACAAGGGCTTAGTTGTAAGGCTCAAAATAAGAGGCAATCAAGCATACAAGGAAGCATATGACCTCAAACGAAGGAATGCCCTTAATCAAACATCAAGAGGGCCTCAACACAAGACTTTTTCCAGTTTAGGTTGAGGTCCAAAAGGGCTTACAAATAAGGCTAATGTATCATGGAAAAACAGCCCTAAAAGAGAGATTGAACAAACAGGGCAGCAAAATACCTCAAATAGAAAAGATCCCTTCAACAAAGTTGAAGAGAGGCTCAAAACAAGATACTTTACAGTTTATGGAAAATCTCATATATGTCTACAAGTGAGGCTAAATCATGATGTAAAAACAGCCCTAAAAGAGAGATTGAACAAACATGGAAGCAAGAGGCCTCAAACAGCAAAGAGTCTTTCAAAAAAGTTGAAGAGGGGCTCAAAAAAAGACATTTTATAGTTTATGGCAAGTCTCAAATATGCTCACAAGTAAGGCTACAATATGACGTAAAAATGGCCCTAAAAGATGGATAGAGAGCAAGAGGCAGTATCTTGCCTCAAACAGAGAAGAGCCCTTCAACAAAGTTGAAGAGGGGCTCAAAATAAAGCACTTTATAGTTTGGCTCGAAGCCCAGAAATGCTTATAAACAAGGCTAATATATCATGCAAGATAAGGGCCAAAAGGAGGGATAAAGCACAAAGGGTAGTAGGAGACCTCAAACAGAAAAAATTCTTAATTAAACATGAAGATGAGCTCAAAATAAGGCTATTTCCAGTTCGGGTCGGAGCCCAAAAATGTAAGCAAAATGGGCTAAGATATAGAACAAAATAGTGCAAAAATGGGGAGAATAGGAGCTTACCCTTGTAGCCCAACTTTCCAGCAGCCTTTGGTCCAAGGAAATGAGCTTTCAATCTCTGCAAATGACTTCCAAGGGGCTGGAATGGGTGATGGTGGTGTGGTGCTATGGGTTGTAGTGGAAATGGTGCAAGAATCTTTGGGTTTGGAGGTTTGAAGTATAGATATAGGGAGAGTATGCGCAATGGTGCCTTAGTTGGTTTCTAACCCTTAGAAATGGAGATGGGGGGTCAATTATATAGAGGGAGAGGAGTGAAATAAAAGGGGGGAAAAATCAATTCAAATTTCCCCCCAAAAGGGGAGACCCTCGGACAGTGGGTCAAGTGCAGAATAGCTAGCACCGCTGGAACACACTCAGGAGGGCAAAAATGGCCGACCAGGTTCAAAAGATTCAGGTGGCTGGCCGGCCAGGCAAGGTGGCCGGCCGACCAGTCCAGGTGGCCGGCCGACCAGGTCAAAAGGGTCAAAGTGGCCGGCTACCCCCTAGGATGAAGCCCCAGAAGTTAGCTTTCCAATGCCGCAAACCTTGCATCAAAATTCCTTCTGTGCAAAAAGTTATGCCTGTTTTGGTGAAGCCGCGCAGATTCGGTCCAAACGGACTTCAACCAACCATATCTCCCCCACCCGAACTTGTCCTTAGGAGATTCTTGAGTGAAAAATGAAGCCCCGGAAGTAAGCTTTCCAATGGTGGTAACTTCATATGTTAAATCCAAGTATGCAAAGAGTTATGCTCGTTTCAGTGAAACCGCGCAGTGTTTTCTCTCCTTCCCAAATTCATGTTGAACCACTTTTGACCAAAAAGAGCTAGTTTTTCAGAAACATTGCTGGCCGCCCACTCTCCTACAACCTTTCTAACAATGAAAATAAGGTCTCCACCAAAAATGAACCAAGACGGATGCAAAACGGAAGTGGTTAAGCGGTCCCGAACCGAGGCACACGGCTGACGGCTCCGAAAAATTGGAAACTGGGTTCCAAACGGGAAAAATGGCCTACGACCACGAAACGTAGCCTACGGCTAATGAGAGATGGTCTACGGGACCTCTGCCTCCCTTCGAGAAGAGAAAACAAAGAAAACGGGGCCTGGTTCACAAACCGAGGCAAGGCACAAAAGAGTCCGAAAGTCTGGAGGTAAGGCTCGCAGCCGAGACTCCGCAACCTCAGAACGAGCACAATATGCGACATCACTAAGCGCTCAATCGGTGACGTCTGAGTCTTAAGGTCGGTCAAAAATGGGGTGTCTACAGGGAGATTGTTAGGACCCTACTTGTTGTCAAATTTCATGGACAAACTTGGGATTCATTGAGTTGTAATTTTTCGTTGTTTTTGGTCTTCCCACTTGAGCGGGGAACATGACGCCCGAGTGGAGATTCCGCTATCACAATATTTTGGTTTCTCTACAAAATATGCTGAGTGGTGTGTTTTTACGCTCGAGCGTGAACCCTGGTTTGGAACACGCGTTATAGAGTCCCTGCTCAAGCGTCCATTTCTACGTTCGAGCGGACCTCATGATTTCAGCCTCTATAAAGCTGCAGGTTGCTCCTATTCTAGGGTTACATTTTCTAGATCTTCTTTAAGGTTTTTAGGGTTTTCTTTTGGGGCTGTTTTTCTGGTTTTCCTTGATGTTTGATTGAGTTTTGAACTCATGTTCTAATAAGCACATTCAAGGAGTTTGGTTGATCTTCTTTGAAAGTATTCTTCTTCGGTGAAATCCGAAGATTCAAGCACAGAGTAATAGAAGGAGTTTGATGTTGTGTGTAGTTGTTGATTCGACAATGGATGTTGTGGATTCAACATCAGTCTAATCAATTCCGAGACGAAGGTTGCAGTGAAAGATATACAGAAGCTTTGAAGACAAATTGGAAGTGTTTGGGTAATTGGTTTGGTATCTTTGTAATCTTTCTTTCTTCAGTAGTGGATTGATTTGTAGCGTTTTGCCCATGGTTTTTTTATTTTTTTTTATCACAATTGGAGGTGCTCCAATTGTGGTTTTTCCACGTAAAAATCGTTTGTGTCGATTTATTATTTCGGAAACCACAATCTAAATCACAATCATACGTGCTTGGTGATTTAGATTGTTAGTTTTAGTTGTTTGGGAATTGGTACAATTAATTGTTGATCTAATCACGAATCACTTACGTTTTTCAGCTGCTAACACTTGGTTTACAAGAGAAGTGTTACAACAGTACAGAGGTTTTGATGAGATCATCTCTTTTGAGAGCAAAGGGCTATAAGGCTGGTATTGCCTGAAAAAAAAATAAGGTAAGATATAACGAAAGTTTTTTATCAATTGAACTAAGTTACTCACCCAAAATCCAAAGTTTCAAATCAAGTAGATGTCTGTTATGGTTGAAGAGTCCAACAGTACAGAGGTTTTGATGAGATCATCTCTTTTGAGAGCAAAGGGCTATAAGGCCGGTATTGCCTGAAAAAAAAAATAAGGTAAGATATAAGGAAAGTTTCTTATCAATTGAACTAAGTCACTCACCCAAAATCCAAAGTTTCAAATCAAGCAGATGTCTGTTATGGTTGAAGAGTCCAGTGGGCTGTTCATAAGAGATGTCATGTCATATCTGAAAAATTCAAAGTATGACTAAAATATGTCTATCACTTACATTAAATATTTTGATATACAATGTTAAAACCATTTACTAGATTTTGGGATAATTCATGATCTAACTTGGTATCACAACACTAGCTCCAGAAGGACTAGAGTTCAAGTCTTGTAGTATAAATTTGTTTCCTTGTTACGTTTGTACACTCTATTTTATATGTCAGTATGTGCGCTCTGTTCAGTTTAGTATGTGTGTTCATCTAGTTACCTCTCCACATGCGAGACGGAATCACATGTTAGTGGGAGTGTTGGATAACTTGATGTACATTGTTGTCCCAATTCACTACCAGCTTAAACTTTTATGACAATTGGAGATAGCAATAAAAAAACATGGATCCTTTAGGCAATGCTAATATAATTATCTTTATTCTTTAATTCACCTAACCTTATTGGGGATAAATTACATTAAATCTATTAATTGAAGCATTTTGAGCCTAAAGAGAAAAGGTTATCAACCAATACCTTTTTAACTATGAAGGCATGGCTTCAGTACATTTCCAAGATGAGAGATGAGTTCAAATAAATGACATATGTAACTGTATGTATAATCAAGACACTGATGAAGCAAAATTGAAACAATATACTAATCAAGAAAGCTCAGATTGAGGGGCACCTAAATTGAATTGTATTGTATTGATTTTATTTGGTTCGATCAACCCCTTTTCAACATCCCCAAACCCTTGCCCAATCCACTTCAACCTCCCCAAACCTTGACCTCCTACCCCACTATAAAGAGAAGGAAAACAAGACCTGAAAGGTATGTGAAAAAACCTAACACAATACAGAGAAGACAAAAATCTCCATCTTTTAGCAATGGCATTTCAAGGCAATAGTGTTCAGTCATGGTGGCTACGAGATGTAAATGCTAAGGGAGAGAGAGGGGTGTAATCGACTAAGGGAGAGTGTGTGTTAATGTAGGATAGTATTTTGGTGGGGTCACAATGGCTAATAGGGGTGTTCATGGGTCGATTTGGTTCGACTTGATATTAAATTTAGAATCAACCAAATCATGACCGGTTCTAAGTTTTAGGACCCGAACCAAATCAATCATGCACTAGAAGTTAGAACTAACCCGACCTAACCCAATGTAGCTCAGGTTGGAACCACAATTCTCCTATATTGAAAACAAATGAATCAATCAACAATAAATAATTGAAAAAATAAGTCTTTAATATTAAACATAACACAAATAAAGGGAAAATATTATTTAATTCAAGTCAATACAAATTAAATTCAACTCAAGCTTAAACATAACCAATACAAATTAAGTTCATTAATACAACCAAAACAAATTAAATTAACTGCAAAATCCATATGTGAGAAATTATTAGGGGCAATCAAGTCCATTGTAATAGACCAATTAGCTGACAACATGTCAATATAAATAAAATTTAAAATATATAAGGTTCGGTTCTCGGGTTGGTTCAGTTTAGGCAAGGCCTAAACCAAAAACCAGCCCAATCCTATCAGTTTGATGATTTGAAGACCCAAAACCAAATCAATGCACTTAAGAACCAAATAAATGCACTAAAAAACCAAACCAAACCAATCCAACCCAACCCAACCCAAATAGGTCAGTTCGGTTCGGTTTGGTTTTTCAGTTCACTGAGTAATTTGAACACCTCTAATTGCTAATGTGTGTAACCCTTCTAGAAAATCTCTATAGAATGGTTAAATAGGTGTTTTATATAATAAAAAGTAGGGAAATTGCATTAAAAAAAAAAATCTTAACCATTGTAACAAAATAAAATTTTAATATTATCAATTTAAATTTAAGGCTTTGTTTGGAGCAACTCTGGAAACATGATTCCAGAGCTGTTTTCAATGCTTTGTTTGGTTAAAGTTTTAAAAAATTTCCCAATATAACATTCCAAAACTCATTTCAGCTTCTGTTTGGAGAAGAGAGTTTTTTTTGAATTTTGAATTTTGAATTTTGAATTTTGAAAAGCGCGACTTGAGTCTACCCGGTCATCGTCCCAGACGTCCTCCCGGATGTTCGGCCGATTGATCGGGAAGTGTTTTTTTTTTTTTTTTCTTGGGCAATTGGCACCTGTTATTTGGGGGAAAAAATGGGAATTTTGTTTTTGTTTTTTTTTTTTAACAAAAATAATATTTTTTTTGAATATTTTAAATCAAAAATATTTTAAAAAATAATTCCAACCAAATATATAATCAAAAGTTATTTTAAAGTAGTAATTGAATATTTATTTTGGAAAAAAAAATTTATTTTGTTTGTAATATTTTCAAATAAAAATAATTTTATGTTATTTTTTTAATAATTTTTTTTTCAAATTGAATTTTAAAAAGAGTTTAGTTATAAGTTTTGAATAGAATTTTCAATAGAGTTTTGAGTTGTGTGTTTGGTTATGAGTTATAACTTTTTGAATTAAGTTTTGAAAACTTTTTTCAAAACTCATAACCAAACAAATTTTCTTATTTCACATATCATATCAAACATTGAAAATTCAATTCAACACTCAACTCAAATTTCACATGTCACATCAAACATTCAAAACTCCATTCAACACTTAACTCAAAACTCTTTTCAAAACTCATAACCAAACAAATTTTCTACACTCAAATCATAATTCCAAACTCGCAAACTCAAAATACAACTCTATTCTCAAATCATATTTCTAAAACTCTACCAAACACTACCTAATTTTTTTTTTATTTAAATTATCTGTCTATTTTCATTAAGTAATACCATTTTTCTATTGATTTTACTTAACGATAATAAGTAGATGATTTAGATTGAAAACAAATCAAAATATTTTGATTTTAGAGTTTAAATTGACAAAATAGAAAACTCAATGTTTATTTTGTTACAAAAGTCAAACCTTAGAATTTTTTTTTTGGTAATTCCTAAAAAGTAATAAATGTTTAATTGTATTGTCCTAATCATGAGTCATCTATTCCCACAAGTTCTGTTAGGCACAAGCAAGTTGTTCGTGCTATCCCCCGAGTAGTTCGGTGCCTGTTTTGCATTTTCAACCCTCAAACGCCTATTTTCGATTAAATTTAAAGCATTCTTGGGTCTAACTCCCAACCTACACGTCCTAATCATGTGCCACATATTCCCACAAGTTGTATTTGGCACAAGCAAGCTACCCGTGAATTCCCTCGAGTGGTTTGGGGATTGTTTTACATTTTCGACCTCCAAACACCCTTTTTTTGGTTAAGTTTAAGACATTTCTAGGTTTAATGTCCAACCTAAGCATCCTAATCACATGTCATTTATTCCTACAATTTCTGTTATGCACGAGCAAGCTTCTCATGCCATCTCACAAGTGGTTTAGGGACTGTCTTGCATTTTCAACCCCCAAACGCCTTTTTTGGGTAAGTTTAAGGAATTTTTGAGTCTAACTCCCAACTTATGCGTCCTAATCACATGACGTCTGTTCCCACAAGTTCTGTTAGGCACAAGCAAGCTGCTTGTGCCATCCCCCGAGTGGTTCGGGGGATGTCTTGCATTTTCAAACCCCAAACGCCCTTTTTTCGGGTAAGTTTAAGGTATTTTTGGATCTAACTCCCAACCTACACGTCCTAATCACGTGCTGTGTGTTCCCACAAGTTTTGTTAGGCATGGGCAAGCTTCCTGTGTCATTCCCCTAGTGGTTCGAAGACTGTCTTGCCTTTTTGACCTCCAAGTGTCTTTTTTGGGGTAAGTTTGAGGCATTTTCGGGTTTAACTTGCAACCTGCGCATCCTAATCACATGCCATCTATTTGCACAAGTTTTGTTAGGCATGAGCAAGCTGCCTATGCCATGCCATCCCCTCAGTGGTTCTGGGATGTCTTGCATTTTCGAACCCCAAACGCCCTTTTTCGGGTAAGTTTAAGACATTTTCGGATCTAACTTCCAACCTACATGTCCTAATCACGTGCTATGTGTTCCTAGTTCTGTTAGGCATGAGCAAACTGGCCATGCCATCCCTTAAGTGGTTTGGGGGCTCTTTTGCATTTTTGACCCCGAAACACCTTTTTCTTGTTTTTATATTTAAGCAAAGAGATAAATGAATTAACGAGACTAATTTCTAAATAAGAATTATTACATATCCCTTTCAAATCCTAACCAACTGGAAGATCTGTACAAAGGATCAACCATAGGAAAAACAAAAATAAAGCATAATGAGTATATATAGTGATAGTGAACCAAATGCTAAGTCAAACATAGAAGCTAGACGAAGCAAATTCTATACTTACTAAAGGGAAAAGAGAAACAGTAAAATGGCAAGCTAACCAAAACAAAACAGAAGAGTAAAAAAATGAAAAGAAAATCCAACAAAGCCACAAATTCATAGCAAAATAACTAAATAAAAAAAAAAACAGAAATGTCTACACCCATGAACAATCTACAAAAATGCCACTTCAAGTGCTTGCGCAGAATTAAAACAGTCAAAAGTTCTTTGCCAAATAAATCTGTGCTATACCCATGAACAATATGCAAATTAGTGAAGGATTGCAGGGGATTTATATAGAACATATGCCTCTATGGGAAATATTTTGCATGGCATGCAACTTCTAGAAATTAGGACAAAAAGAACATATTTTTGAAATGTGTTCCAATGCATCTTACAGAAAAGTATAATGAAAAGAAAAGCAACGCCAAACAAATTTACTTGACTATTTAACATAGACACCTATTAATAAGCGAGAGAAGGCAACCATGTCAAACAAGCACAAGACTCCATAGGTACACATAGAAATACCTGGGTTTGTCTCAACTTTTCTCTTCTTGCTCATACAATACAATGATGTCCAATTGCATTTGGGTTTGTCTCAACTAAGGTGATGATCAAATGGCATTTCTCTTCTCGCTCATACAAGTGTGTTTAATCCCATGTATTGACGTTAGCATTTAGAACAACCAAGATGATGAATAATCTTCTTTTGCTTAAAATATTTTTGAACTTTAGAATAAAACTATTATTAGTGCTATTGTTATTGTAGATTCACTGGGTGGTCATGTTTTCTTCTGTTATGCTGGCATTTTTCTTATGAAAGTCATTTTATCCCTCAACCTGTCTTCATCATGATATATTTTTTGATCTAATATTCCTTCATTATATATTAAATTACGATTTGTTGTAATGATTTGTGTGCTAAAGTTTGATTTATTAATGCACACAGATTGCTCACAAGCCTAGCATATATGTTTTGGACACGCCCGGAGTATTGGTTCCAAGTACCCCAGACATTGAAACAGGGTTAAAGCTAGCTTTGGCTGGTATACACTCTTTTGATGTTTGTATTCTATAGAGTTGATTATAAATTTCATTTACTTTTTAAATCTATTGCATCATTGCTTTTGCAATTACCAGTTGTAAGTTGTTAAGTCTTGTCAGGAGTCTCTAATTTATGGCTTTAGTGATTCAGAGTCTTATTAGGTATCTATGTTGGGTAGATTGGTTTTAGAATGTCTCCATGAGAATAAAATTTAGATTTGATATGTAGAGTTCTCTTTCTCTCTCTAATCTCTTCACTACATTGCTTCTTGGTTTCTCATCTGCCTCTATACTTCCCTAGTCTTATCTTTTTTATGCTTCCTCTTTAATTCTCTCTCTTGGTTTCTTTTTTTTCTTTATATCCTTCTGTAGCTTCGTTCTTATGTTCTTTCTTGTATTTCTACCTCTATCTCATCATATCACATATCTACTTGAACAAAATTAGCATGAAAGGGAACTTATCCCATCAAAGTGAATGTCATCGTCTTGTGTATATTGCAGCACCATGCAATTATTTTAGATCAATTAATGTAAAAAGTTTCCAAAGCTTGCTCCCCCAGTTATTGTCCACATTATGGTTTTGGTACAAATCACCACCACCACATCATGATCGTCACCATCCTAATTCAAAAGTAGTTTTTAATTTTCATTAAAAAATGTATGGGCCCAACACAAGTCTGCTTCATTTTTTTCATCTCAAATGGCTCCACTCTGTTGATGCCCATGTCACCTAAAAATTTGTTACTATTTCTATACTCAAAATTAACAAACATTAGAGCAAAAAAAAAGTAGTATTTAGGTATAGTATAGCAGAACTAAATTAGCACATAAAACAGCCAACAACAAATGCAGAAACTGTAGCAATCCCAGTTTTGCCACTTCACTTAGTATGTCGGGGATTGAGCTGCTCGGTCAGCTCGTGGGGGTCCAGGGGGCAGCGCCCCTTGGTGGGTCCTAGGGTAGCGCCCTGGCGGGGTTGAGGGGCAACGCCCCCAAAGCAAAAATGCAAAATGCATTAGAAGTTGGTTGTCCGCTCGAGCGGAGAATGTTTTGTTTTTGAAGTTTGACCTGTCTGCAAGTGTACTGTGAAAATTTATTTGATGCTCGAGCGGGGCTTCCCACGCTCAAGCGGACCATGTTATATCAGTTCGTGAATCTGATATTTCAGATCACTTTTGTATATCTCTCTAAAAACCCTTTCCTCTCTCTTCTCTCTACATTTCCCTACGCCAAAGAGGATCAAAACCTTGATTTCTCAAGATCCATTAGAGTTCTATCATAAGTTCTTCATCAAAGTTGGTTAGCTTCTTGACGGCTTCGTTGTGTGCGGTGAAGACCGAGTTTCGACATCGTTGATTTTGGGGGCTTCATCTCATTTCTTCTTCAAAACTTAAGGTAGGGATTTTCTTAGAGTTATATATATATTTTTGCAAGATCTAGATGATTTTCGAAATCATCCTTCGATAGCTTTGAAAATTGATTATTGATTCAAGAAGTTGAGCTATTTTGAAAGTGGGTTTGTCTCTTCTTCTTTTAAAATGATCTTATGGGTTTTGATCTTCGTTGATTCAAGAAAAGATGATTTTGAAAAGTTTTCTTTCGAAAGATTTAAGTTGTACAGTTTTGGTGAGAAAACCTAGAATTTGGAGATTTTTTTAAAAGAGACTGAAAATCCATTAATGATATTCTTATATTTATTTTGTGTGTCAAAATAAATGGATGTTTGGAAAATTTCTTATTTATATTTATATAAATGATGAATTTTAGAAAATATGAGAATTGTTGTTCATTTTGGAAATTATTGTTCAAAACATTGAAATAGTCTTGAAATGACTAATTGTTGAGGATACTTGAGAAGAGGGAATTGTGTTATTCCTTGGATGATGAATTGGAATAAAAGTATTTATATTCATCTTGTGTTATTGGCATATCAATTCATTTGATTATATTAAACTTTGAAAGTTGATTTGAAAACTTGCATTGAGAAAAAAATGTTGAGAAACAAGTTTCCATGAATTGGTTTTGGGGTAAATACGGTGGTAAGTCTTGACAGGTGGTGTAGATGAAATTGAATAGATGTCGAGCCTTCCAGTTAATACTGGTAAAAATGACAAATTATAGGTGTCGAGCCTTCCAGTCAATGCTGGTAAAATGACAAATTAGTAGTACTTGTATAGTCTACTTGCAGACACCGACCTAGGGATTACCAGAGTCGTATACTGCCCTTGAAATAAATTGTTAAGTTTTGAACAATTGAAATTGCATGATATCATTGAGCATGATGGTTTTCAAAGGATGAAAATGTGATTTATCTTCAAAAAGGACATAGCATGGCATGTCCATTTCATCTCTTGAGACTTGTATAAAATGTATATACTTTGTTAAGAATTTTCTACTGGGCTTTATGCTCACCCTACGGGATTTTTATGTAGGAAAAGATGTGGTGATATCACCCAACTAGGGCATGGAAGTATGTGTCTTGGGAGTACAATGCTCTCATTTGTTGTGACTCTGTGTGTAAGCCAAGGGTTGTGTTTGTGTGGGTTTGAATAACCGTTTTGTGTAACCAAGCTCATGCCTTAGAAACTTGTAAACCCTTGGGGGTATTTATTTGTTTATTTACTTATTGTTGGATTAATGTATTGTTCCATGAAGAACTATTGTATCATGTAATTTAAGCTTGGAGATTTATATTCGGTTTTCCTTGAAAGAGCCATGATTGTTGTCTTATCATTTGGGTTAGAAATTTGGGGCGTTACAGAAACCATCTTGGTTCTACTGTACAACATACAATATACAAGCATTCTAATAAAGGATAAACCCACAATACACCTACAATTGCAAATTTTTGAATGTGCCTTAGCTTTTATACTCCAAAAAAGATACCAACGATACACCTACAATACGTGCACCTAGCACCATGGCCAGGGGTAAAATGTTAAAAATAAAACCCACAGCTATACAAATATTGCATTATACCATGTTCGTTCCAATTTAGTAAGTCACTTTCAAAAATCCAACTTTTCAAAGGGATCTATTTCATCCACACTAATAGGATGTTAATTTCTAATTCTAGCACTCATTCTACCGTCAATGGTATTGAATGCATTCATATCATTTAAAAGGATAACATTGGAAAATCACATAATAACATCACTTTTTGAAGTTCACAATCATTTTCAAACATCCCAAAATAGAATAGAGAACAGAATATGGTATGGGATGAACCAGGTATTAATTTCTAATTCCGGCACTCATTCTATAGTCAATGGTATTGAATGCATTCACGCTTATTTGGTTGGATAACATTGGAAAATCACAAGGTTACATGACTTTTCGAAGTAGACAATCATTTTCAAACATCCCAAATGGAATAGAGGACAGATATGGTATAGGATAAAATGTATAATTAGTCTAAAACTTGAGCAAAGAGCACATTCAGGAATGGCTCTACAACTGCTGTAAAATTGAATTTCTTATAACCCATTTACTAAAATCTGATGGAACAAGCGTCACGTATGAAGTCTAAGCCAATGAACATGATAATCGCACAAGTTCACCAACATGAGACAAATATATTTCTACTACTTGCTTCAAATGCATAACTTTTCATTTTCAACTCTAACCCCCAACCTACGTGTCCTATTTATGTACCATATGTCCCTACAGGTCACATTTGGCACCGAGAAGTTTCCCGTTACGTCAAAACAGTTGTTGAGGGGTTGTTTTGCATTTTCATACCCCGAATGCCTTTTTTTGACTAAGTTTATGACATTTTCAACTCTAACTCCCAACCTACGTGTCCTATTTATGTACCATCTATCCCTACAGGTCATATTTGGCACCGGGAAGCTTCCCGTTACATCAAAACAGAGGTTAGGGGCTGTTTTTTATTTTCACCCTCCGATGCCTATTTTCAACTAAGTTTATGACATTTTGAACTCTAACTACCAGCCTACGTGTCCTATTTATGCATTGTCTGTCCCTACAAGTCACATTTGGCACCGGGAATATAGCGACCCCGGTCTTTTCCCAGTTAGTTGTTGTATCCGGACTTATGTTCCGTAGATCTCGTTGTTATATAATTGTTGTTGTTGTCCTTTAATTCTTTATTCTTGAGTTATAGGATGTTTTGGGCAGGTTGGTTGGGTTGGAAACCTAGTGTTGCTGTCCAGATTTTTTGGACCTTCGCTCGAGCGAGGAGTTGGTCGCTCAAGCGAGCTGTTGTTTTTGGTCCTTTGCTCGAGCAAGGGTTTGGTCGCTCGAGCGAGAGTAGAGTTTTGTGTCTTGTGGCTCGAGCCAGGGTTTCTTAGCTCGAGCGAGCGATTGCGTCTAGTATAGACCTGAGAGCTGTATTTCTTGGCTCGAGCAAGCTTTCGCCGCCGAATCGCTCGGCGAGTTTGAGTTCTTCGAGCAAGCATTGCATTCTTGGCTCGAGCGAGCTTTCCTTCGCTCGAGCGAGTATTTCTTGTGTCTGGTCGCTCGAGCAACCAAGTCTTCGCTCAAGCGAGCCTGTTTTATTTAAATAGGCAGCAGTGGGGAAAATTCAGTTTTTTATATATTCTTTTGATTCAAAACCCTAGGTACGACTTTTCTCTTCCTCCACTCACCTTCTCTCTTAGGTTTCATCTCCTTTTGGGTGTTTCTACCCTAGGTTCTTTATTAAAAAGATAGAGTGAGTTGAGAGCTTCGTTTTAATCTGAGAGTTTGTGGATTTGGAGCACTTGGGACTTTGGGTCGTCATCTCCGTCTTCTCTATTCGGGTTATTTATATCGAGGTAGGGATTTCCTACTCCATATTATGAGTTTTGTTCTAAGTTTTGGTATTTTGATATGTTGGGGGTTATTTGGTAGTTTTGGGAAAAACCCTAGTTGTTTTAATAAATTAATTTGTATAATTAATTTAAGGAAAATTGGGGAATTTAGTTGAATTCATGGAATTGGGGAATTATAAGTTTAAATGGTGTAGTTGGATAATTTAATCACTCACCCATTGAACTGTTGAGATTATAATTGTTAGTACATTTGTTTCCCGTTTAGAAATAACTGTTTTGGGCTATCGGTGGAGGATAGTCATGATTGTTGTAGACATTGCATGTGGATTAGGGAAAACTGAAACTAATCACATTGGTTAAGTCATTAATTTTGACTATTGAATTAATACAGAAAATATATGTATTGATTGTGTGTTGTATATTACAAGTGTTTAATACATTGTATATGCATGTTGTCTGGGAGGAGATAGGGGATGTACTCCACAGTTTGGGAAGAGATAGGGGATGTACTCCATTAGCATCACTATTATGTGTGCTTATTGATTTATAGAAGTGTTTTTACATATTGTTGATACAGCAGTAAAATGTGTATCAAATGAGAAGTATGGAAGTGTTTTGATATGAGCCTTAGTCTCATTTGTTTTGTTGATAAATGGAAGAAATGTTAATGTAATATGTAGTTCACTGTTATAGTCTGGCCAGGCTCTGAGCCATGTTGGTAAAAATGGAAAGTTGAATAAATAATGGAAAGTGAAACTGATATTTGTGTTAACCATCTATTGAATGCTATTGCTTTATTCAATGCTTATATTTGGTTTAGTATCTTTCTACTGGGCTGTGGCTCACCCTAAATGGGAACATCATTTTCAGGTTCAGGTGATGTGCTACCTCCAAGGACTTAGCTTGGATGGATTTGGAGTTGAAGACTCTGTTTAGATTAGTTATTTATTTTGTTTTAATTTGATGTTACATGTAAACTCAAGCCTAGGGCTTAATGTGTAAATGAGTTAGTACTCATATTTTTGTGTCCAAGTGTTGGCTTGGAAAGATGTAAGCCCGTAGGGCATTTACTTTTGTTATTACATGTAATGTCTTTTAATAAGATTACTCTGATGGATGAGATGATAATTGGTTTCCTTTTATCAATGCATGTTAATGTTATATATTATGGGTTTATTTTTGAGGGCGTTACAACTTGGTATCAGAGCGTACTGGGTTTGAATACTTTGGGTACGTGGGAAGTGATTAGTATCATAACGGGTTCGTCTCGCTTGATAGAGACTTAGATGTACTGTTATATGCTTATATGATAACATGTTTATGTGACTATGTGGGTATGGAATGTAGTTTCTAGGATGTTGATGGGACCCTTGAGTTTCTGAAAGTCTTGTTGGAAAGGCACTTGATCAATGTTGTTTCCAACCGGAACTTTAGTGACGCCTCGAGACTATTATTATCCAGGAATGAAATTTGTAGGTGCTTATGTGATTATGTGCTTACGTGGAGTGAATTATTGTTGTCCAATGCATTAGGACGCAAGTGTTATAGTTTTGGCACACTTACTAATGTGCTAACATCTTTGTTACCTTTATTAGGATGTCAGGACGAGGACGAGGACGTGGTAGGCGTGGTAGGCGTGGTGGGCAGGAGATGCCTATACCGGATGAGATTCCGGCAGTATAGGGGGGAGTTGGCTAGGCCAATGTGGCCGAGCCGGTAGGACAACAGGCTATGGGCGCTTTGGCCCGGGAGATAGCAGGGGCATTCAGGGAGTCAGTAGGCATTCTCAGAGCTGAGAATTAGGCCCAGGTTCATGTTGCGGATGCAGGGCCTTCTTTTCTATAGAGGGAGTTCTTCCGGTCTAACCCGGATGAATTTTTAGGTGATCCTAAAGAGCCACTTAAGGTAGATGAATGGCTCGAACAGACAACGAAGATGTTTGAGATGCTAGGCATCGAAGACGAGATTCTGAAGGTGACCTTAGCATCTTTCCAGCTGAAGGGGGATGCGGGTCAGTGGTGGAAGTTCACTAAGAGTCGTATAGGAGGGACTTGGAAGGCTTTTGTCGATGCTTTCCAGGTGAAGTTCCTATCCTCAGTTGTGAAGGAGAGGTTGAGAGAGCAGTTCTGCTAGCTTAAGCAGAACAGTTCTTCAGTGGCCGAGTTTGAGGCCGCATTTACTAGCTTGTCCAGGTTTGCACCTGAGTTGGTGGCGTCTGAGGAACGCCATTGTATTGAGTTCGAGAAGAAGTTGAGGCGTGGCCTCAAGTTGAGAGTTGTAGGCACTATGATTCGAGATTATGGGCGTCTGGTTGATGCTGTAGCCCATACTGAGATCATGATGCAGGAAGAGGAGGAAGGACAGAAAGGCTCCAAGAGGAATCAGGATGGACAGAGTGATGGTAGGAGACAGAAGGGTTTTAACCCTCAGCAGTCTCAGAGTAGCTTTTCTAGATCGACTTTTCCTATGCCGAGTGCTAGTTCTGGGAAAGGCGGCCAAGGAGACATTACCTGTTTCAAGTGTGGTCAGCTGGGCCACAAGTCTCGGCTTACTGCAGAGGAGGAGTACATAGCGACATCATCTTGGCTCGATCTCGAGCGAGTCGTGGTAGAGGCCAGACACTCTCTTGTTTTCAGTGTGGTCAGGCAGGGCACATGAAGAGGTTTTGCCAGCTTGGGTGCTTTATCTGGTGCATCTGGTTTGAGCGGACTTCGAGTCATCACCAGCTCGGTCGATTCGAGCCTCAAGGCCAATCGAAGGCTTCATCGTCCGATCGGTCAGTGATCTTATGCTCCTAGGGTGAGCGAGTTGATCGAGGTCGTCTGCAGGCGTGTGTATCTTTATTCTGCAGGATCTTGTACCGGCTCCATCAGTTGTGAGAGGTACTTTCTTGTTTTGCAATTCGGTTGCTAGTGTATTGATTGATACGGGTGCATCTCATTCCTTTGTGTCTGCTGCATTTGCATCTGTTTTGGAGTTGGAGTTAGCACAGTTAGCATCTCCTATTTGTGTAGTGTCACCCCTTGGGGGTGAATTGATCTTGAAACAAGGTGTTAGGGGTTGTGATATAGAGGTCAACGATTAGAGGCTTCCATTTCCTTTTGTAGTTATGCCCATGAAGGGCTTTGACGTTATTTTGGGTATGGACTGGTTATTGTCATACCGGGCAATTATTGGTTGCTACCGCCAGAGGGTCACTTGTTGTACCGTGAGCGGGGAGTGTTTCCACTTCTTGGGGGATCGGGTTGGTAGTGTTTTGCCACCAGGGTATGATCCGCGAGGGCAGAGTGAGCTTAGTAGTCTACTTGCTAGCTTTGAGAGTGGTGAGTGTGATGAGACCCAGATTGTATTGCTGAGGGTGGTTTGTGAGTACTCGGACGTCTTTCCCGAGGATCTTGTTAGTTTGCCACCTCACAGAGAGATTGAGTTCTCTATTGAATTAGTGCCCGGTACGGCGCCGATTTCTATGGCACCTTATCGTTTTGCCCCAGCCGAGTTAGTTGAGTTGAAGATCCAACTCCAGGAATTGCTAGATAAGGGCTATATACGTCCTAGTGTTTCGCCGTGGAGAGCACCGGCCCTCTTTGCTAAGAAGAAAGGTGGTGCTTTGAGACTGTGTATCGATTACCGGAAATTGAATCGGGTTACGGTCAGGAATAAGTACCCTATGCCTCGTATAGATGATCTGTTTGATCAGTTGAAGGGTTCCCGTTGTTTCTCTAAGATAGACTTGAGATCGGGTTATCATCAGTTGAGAGTCAGGGAGGAGGATATTCCGAAGACGGCATTCCGTACACGGTATGGCCACTATGAGTTTCTGGTGATGCCATTTGGGCTCACCAATGCACCTGCAGTCTTTATGGACTTGATGAACCGGATATTCCGGGAATTCTTGGATCATTTTGTAGTAGTCTTTGTAGACGATATCCTTATTTATTCACCTTCGGAGGAGGAGCACGAGGAGTACTTGAGAGTAGTGCTTGAGTTACTTAGAGCCCATAAGCTTTATGCTAAGTTTGGGAAATGTGAGTTCTGGCTAGAGGAGGTGAAGTTTTTAGGCCACGTGGTTTCCAGGGAAGGGGTGTCTGTTGATACATCCAAGATAGAGGTAGTGCAAGATTGGGCACATCCTAAGAGTGTGTTTGAGATCTGCAGTTTTCTGGGATTAGCTGGGTACTATCGACGGTTTGTGAAGGATTTCTCCAGATTAGCTTCACCGTTGACTAGATTGACTCGGAAGGGAGTCAAATTTGTATGGAGTGAGACTTGTGAAAAGTCGTTTCAGGAGTTAAAAGTTAGATTGACCACCGCTCCAGTCTTGATTATTCCGGAGAGAGGGTTGGGTTATGCTGTTTATTGTGATGCTTCACGAGAGGGTTTGGGTTGTGTGTTGATGCAAGAGGGGAAAGTGGTAGCCTATGGCTCATGTCAGTTGAAAATACACGAGAAGAATTACCCTACCCATGACCTAGAGTTAGCAGTTGTGATCTTTGCCTTGAAGATTTGGAGGCATTACCTTTATGGTGGGAGATTCGAGGTATTCTCGGATCATAAGAGTCTGAAATATCTGTTTACACAGAAAGACTTGAACTTGAGGCAGAAGAGGTGGATGGAGTTCATTGAGGATTATGACTTCGAGTTGCATTATCATCCGGGGAAGGCCAATGTGGTGGCCGATGTCCTTAGCAGGAAATCTGTTGGTGACGTAGCTAGTATAGCCATCCGAGAATGGGAGATGTTGGGTGCACTTGGGGAGTTCGATTTGCTTCTGGGCGAATCCGTTGAGGCTACGGCCTTGTTCTCTGTTGTTACGCAGCGTACACTTGTGACTCGAGTATTAGAGGCACAGAGAGGTGACCTTGAGGTGGAATCTCTTCGAGAGAAGATCTCCAATGGGAAGGTTGAGAAGGGTTTGACGGTGTATCCCGACCTGAGTGTGAAATACCGAGACCGTCTGTTTGTGTCGAAGTCTTGCCGAGAGGAGGTACTCCGAGAGTTTCATCATTCACGCCTTGCGGTGCATCCGGGAGGCACTAAGATGTATCGGGACTTGGGTCGCCAGTTTTGGTGGCGGGGTATGAAAAGAGATGTGGCAGCTTTCGTGTCCAAGTGCCTTACTTGTCAGCAAGTGAAGGCCGAGCATCAGAGGCCAACGGGTTTGTTACAACCCTTGCCTATTGCCGAGTGGAAGTAGGAGCATGTTACTATGGACTTCGTTGTAGGTCTTCCGAGGACTCAGCGGGGTAGTGATGTTATTTGGGTGGTTGTAGACCGGTTGACTAAGTCGGCGCACTTCATTTCTATGCGTGTGAGAGATTCGGTAGATCATCTTGCCGACTTGTACATTCGGGACATAGTGAGATTGCACGGGGTCCCAGTGACGATCGTCTCATATAGAGATCCTTGTTTTACTGCTAGGTTGTGGCAGAGTTTGCAGAGTGCCTTAGACACTAAGTTGACCTTTAGCACGGCTTATCATCCTCAGACTGACGGGCAATCCGAGCGTACTATTCAGATCCTTGAGGATATGCTTCGGGGTTGTGTTCTTGACTTTAATGGGTCGTGGGAGAGGCACTTACCTTTGGTGGAGTTTGCCTACAACAACAGTTTCTAGTCTAGTATCGGTATGGCACCATTTGAGGCCTTATATGGCCGACCATGTAGGTCTCCAGTTTGTTGGGCCGAGGTGGGTGATGCACCTTTGTTGGGTTCGGAGTTGGTGAGGGAAACGACGGAGAAAGTTGAGCTTATTCGTAGGAGGCTTGTTATAGCCCAGAGTCGTCAGAAATCGTATGCCGACCGTAGAAGTGTTTGAGTAGGTGATCATGTTTTTCTGAAAATATCACCTAGACGGGGATTGATGAGATTTGGGAAAAGCGGGAAGTTGTCCCCTCGATTTATAGGTCCTTTTGACATCCTTGAGAGGATTGGCGAGGCTGCCTACCGTTTAGCTTTGCCGCCACAGTTATCTGGAGTTCATGACGTGTTTCATGTGAGTATGCTTCGGAAGTATGAGCCGGATCCATCACATGTGTTGGATTGGACTGACTTAGTTGTTGACGAGGATGTCTCGTACGAGGAGAGACCGGTTCGGGTCTTGGATAGGCGGGATCAAGTTTTGCGAGGTAAGACCATCCCTTTGGTAAAGGTTTTGTGGAAACATCACGGAGTGGAAGAGGCCACTTGGGAGCGTGAGTTGGAAGTCCGCGAGAAATATCCGGACTTGTTTGTTGATGTGTAATCATGTATTGAGATTTTGTAATTTTAATGAACTTTAAGAACATTATATATATATGTCTTAAGTTGTAAAACATTGTGAATGTTTTGGGTTTAATGAAAGTACTTTGAAACTTGCCTCATTATGGAAGTCTATGGTAACATTGCACATGTTGAATATATATTATAGAATTGGAGTTATATCATGAAATCGAATATGATATGAAAATGGAATCATGTATATTGAAAACTGTTGAAGTTAAACGAAGAAAGTGCATATTAATAATGCAGGTTGATATATATATATATATATTGTGAGATGCCTCTTGATAAGAGATGAAATGACCGGTATTTGGTCAAGTTGTTTATTATGGTAACGTAATATTGTTGGAATTTGAGAAATACCTATTTTTGAAAACTTGTGCTTAATTTCGGGGACGAAATTCTTTAAGGGGGGGAGGTTATAGCGACCCTGGTCTTTTCCCAGTTAGTTGTTGTATCCGGACTTATGTTCCGTAGATCTCGTTGTTATATAATTGTTGTTGTTGTCCTTTAATTCTTTATTCTTGAGTTATAGGATGTTTTGGGCAGGTTGGTTGGGTTGGAAACCTAGTGTTGCTGTCCAGATTTTTTGGACCTTCGCTCGAGCGAGGGGTTGGTCGCTCGAGCGAGCTGTTGTTTTTGGTCCTTTGCTCGAGCGAGGGTTTGGTCGCTCGAGCGAGAGTGGAGTTTTGTGTCTTGTGGCTCGAGCCAGGGTTTCTTAGCTCGAGCGAGCGATTGCGTCTAGTATAGACCTGAGAGCTGTATTTCTTGGCTCGAGCAAGCTTTCCGTCGCTCGAGCGAGTTTCGAGTTCTTCGCTCGAGCAAGCATTCTGTCGCTCGAGCGTGCTTCTGGGTTGCAGACCTGAAGCATTGCATTCTTGGCTCGAGCGACCTTTCCATCGCTCGAGCGAGTATTTCTTATGTCTGGTCGCTCGAGCGACCAAGTCTTCGCTCGAGCGAGCCTGTTTTATTTAAATAGGCAGCAGCGGGGAAAATTCAGTTTTTTATATATTCTTTTGATTCAAAACCCTAGGTATGACTTTTCTTTCCCCCCACTCACCTTCTCTCTTAGGTTTCATCTCCTTTTAGGGTGTTTCTACCCTAGGTTCTTTATTAAAAAGATAGAGTGAGTCGAGAGCTTCGTTTTAATCTGAGAGTTTGTGGATTTGGAGCACTTGGGACTTTGGGTCGTCATCTCCATCTTCTCCATTCGGGTTATTTACATCGAGGTAGGGATTTCCTATTCCATATTATGAGTTTTGTTCTAAGTTTTGGTATTTTGATATGTTGGGGGTTATTTGGTAATTTTGGAAAAAACCCTAGTTGTTTTAATAAATTAATTTGTATAATTAATTTAAGGAAAATTGGGGAATTTAGTTGAATTCATGGAATTGGGGAATTATAAGTTTAAATGGTGTAGTTGGATAATTTAATCACTCACCCATTGAACTGTTTAGATTATAATTGTTAGTATATTTGTTTCCCGTTTAGAAATAACTGTTTTGGGCTATCGGTGGAGGATAGTCATGATTGTTGTAGACATTGCATGTGGATTAGGGAAAACTGAAACTAATCACATTGGTTAAGTCATTAATTTTGACTGTTGAATTAATACAAAAAATATATGTATTGATTGTGTGTTGTATATTACAAGAGTTTAATACATTGTATATGCATGTTGTCTGGGAGGAGATATGGGATGTACTCCACGGTTTGGGAGGAAATAGGGGATGTACTCCTAAACCGGATATTGTTTGGGAGGAGATAGGGGATGGACTCCATTAGCATCACTATTATGTGTGCTTATTGATTTATAGAAGTGTTTTTACATATTGTTGATACAGCACTAAAATGTGCATCAAATGAGAAGTATGGAAGTGTTTTGATATGAGCCTTAGTCTCATTTGTTTTGTTGATAAATGGAAGAAATGTTAATGTAATATGTAGTTCACTGTTATAGTCTGGCCAGGCTCTGAACCATGTTGGTAAAAATGGAAAGTTGAATAAATAATGGAAAGTGAAACTGATATTTGTGTTAACCATCTATTGAATGCTATTGCTTTATTCAATGCTTATATTTGGTTTAGTATCTTTCTACTGGGTTGTGGCTCACCCTATATGGGAACATCATTTTTAGGTTTAGGTGATGTGCTACCTCCAAGGACTTAGCTTGGATGGATTTGGAGTTGAAGACTCTGTTTAGATTAGTTATTTATTTTGTTTTAATTTGATGTTACATGTAAACTCAAGCCTAGGGCTTAATGTGTAAATGAGTTAGTACTCATATTTTTGTGTCCAAGTGTTGGCTTGGAAAGATGTAAGCCCGTAGGGCATTTACTTTCGTTATTACATGTAATGTCTTTTAATAAGATTACTCTGATGGATGAGATGATAATTGGTTTCCTTTTATCAATGCATGTTAATGTTATATATTATGGGTTTAATTTTGAGGGCGTTACAGGGAAGCTTCCCATTACGTTAAAATAGTGGTTAGGGGGCTGTTTTGCATTTTCACCCCTCGAACGCCTTTTTTCTACTAAGTTTATGAAATTTTGAACTCTAACTCCCAGCTTACGTGTCCTTTTTACGTATTGTTTATCCCTACAGGTCACATTTGTCACCGGGAAGTTTCCTGTTACGTCAACATAGTGGTTTGGGGGACTGTTTTGTATTTTCGCCCCCCGAATACCTTTTTCGACTAAGTTTATGACATTTTCAACTCTAACTCCCAACCTACGTGTTCTATTTATGTACCATCTATCCCTATAGGTCATATTTGGCACCGAGAAGCTTTCCGTTACGTCAAAACAGAGGTTAGCGGGCTGTTTTTTATTTTCGCCCTCCGATGCCTGTTTTCAACTAAGTTTATGACATTTTGAACTTTAACTCCTAACCTACGTGTCCTATTTATGCATTGTCTGTCCCTACAAGTCACATTTGGCACCGGGAAGCTTCCCATTACGTTAAAATAGTGGTTAGGGGGCTGTTTTGCATTTTCACCCTCCGAACGCCTTTTTTCTACTAAGTTTATGACATTTTGAACTCTAACTCCCAACTTACGTGTCCTTTTTACGTATTGTTTATCCCTACAGATCACATTTGGCACCGGGAAGTTTCCCGTTACATCAACATAGTGGTTGGGGGACTGTTTTGCATTTTCGCCCCCCGAATACCTTTTTCGACTAAGTTTATGACATTTTCAACTCTAACACCCAACCTACGTGTCCTATTTACGTACCATCTATCCCTACAGGTCACATTTGGCACCGGGAAGCTTCCCGTTACATCAAAACAGTGGTTGGGGGGCTATTTTTCATTTTTACCCCTCAAACGTCTTTTTTCGACTAAAGTTAAGGACATTTTGAACTCTAGCTCCCAACCTACATGTCTTATTTACATACCATCTGTCCCTACAGGTCACATTTGGCATAGAGAAGCTTCCCGTTATGTCAACATAGTGGTTGGGGGGGCTGTTTTGCATTTTCGCCCCCTTAGCACCTTTTTTTAACTAAGTTTATGACATTTTGAACTCTAACTCCCAACCTACGTGTCCTATTTATGTACCGTCTGTCCGTACAGGTCACATTTGGCACTGGGAAGCTTCCCGTTAAGTCACAACTGTAGTTGGGGGGGCTGTTTTTCATTTTCAACCACCCGAACACCTTTTTCCCACTAACTTTAAGGCATTCAAGTGTTCCAACGAATAGGGAAACTTCACATTAAATTTGTTGGACCTCAATATTAACTCCTTCAAGCTACTGTTACAAGACCCATGCAATCCCTCTAAAAGTCCACTTATGTCAGTGCTAATAGAGTTAGAAGATAAATAGAACCTGTAAATTTTTTTAAATTGACATTGAATAGAGTACTAATATGGAAAACCCATAGAGGTAATGAAGAGTTAGACTCGTTAGAAGAGAGATCAAGGACCAAGAGGAAAGTAAAATTTATATTCTATATAGGTTTTGGAAAGTTGGGCAATTGACAATCAAACAAGTGTAACTCAGACAAAGAGGGCATTCTATTAACTGAATGCAACCAATCTGCTGCTTCATTCAAGTTCACACCACCAAGATTAAGATACTTCAAAGAAGATAGGCCGACAAGCCAGTTTAAATCCGATGCCCAAATATTGTAGTAAAAAACAAATGCAGAGAGATCAAGATATTGCAAGTTTGACACAATTCCAAGATGAGGTGGAACCATTCCACCGATATTTGATTGAGAAAGTCTGAGATAACTCAATTTCTCAAGTGAACCGATGAAATTTGGGATTGTGATTCCATGGAAATCATTTATGCTTAGATCTAAGTAACTTAAATATTTTAAGTCGAGCAAAGAAGGACTTATTTCACCTCCCAAACACGATGAGGAGTTATAATTGTCTACAAGTCACTTAAACAAACTACAATTATCTCCTCCTTGGTTTCTCAGGTCAATCTTGAAAACTTTGCCAGTGTGTTTTTTGCAGCTCACACGCTTCCATCGACAGCAATCTTTGCCAACCCAAGAAGAAAGCCGACCAAAAGGCAAGGAAAAAAGAAGAAAAATAGTAACATTAAATGTGGTTTATATACTCTGACTAGTCATCTTTGCTTCACATTAATCACCACCAAAACATAGCATCAATACTTGGTAAATAATTAAAACCAAATACATTGGTTTAATTTTGCATCTTTAAGTAAGTTTTAATTATGATTAGTCTGAGATACCTCTATCTCATCATATCACATATCTACTTGAACAAAATTTGCATAAAAGGGAACTTATCCCATCAAAGTGAATGTCATCATCTTGTGTACACTTCAGCACCATGCAATTATTTTAGATCAATTAATGTAAAAAGTTTCCAAAGCTTGCTCCCCCCATTTGTTGTCCACATTATGGTTTTGGTACAAATCACCACCACCACATCATGATCATCGTCATCCTAATTCAAAAGTAGTTTTTAATTTTCATTCAAAAATGTAAGGGCCTAACACAAGTCTGCTTCATTTCTTTCATCTCAGATGGCTCCACTCTATTGATGTCCATGTCACCTAAAACTTTGTTACTATTTCAATACTCAAAATTAACAAACATTAGAGCAAAAAAAATGTAGTATTTAGGTATAGTATAGCATAACTAAGTCAACACATGAAACAGCTAATAACAAATGCAGAAACCATCTTGGTTCTGCTACACAACATACAATATACAAGCATTCTAATAAAAGATAAACCCACAATACACCTACAATCGCAAATTTTTGAATGTGCCTTAGCTTTTATGCTCCAAAAAAGATACCAATGATACACCTACAATACATGCACCCAACACCATGGCCAGGGGTAAAAAGTTAAAAAATAAAACCCACAGCTATACAAATATTGCATTATACCCTGTTCGTCCCAATTTAGTAAGTCACTTTTGAAAATCCAACTTTTCAAAGAGATCTATTTAGTAACTCATTCTACAGTCAACGGCATTGAATGCATTCACGTCATTTAAAAGAATAACATTGGAAAATCACAAGATAACATCACTTTTCGAAGTAGACAGTCATTTTGAAACATCCCAAAATGGAATAGAGGAC
This sequence comes from Camellia lanceoleosa, assembly GCA_025200525.1. Lineage (NCBI taxonomy): Eukaryota > Viridiplantae > Streptophyta > Magnoliopsida > Ericales > Theaceae > Camellia > Camellia lanceoleosa. Next base: position 124,588,348 of record CM045765.1, read on the forward strand.
ATAATATGGCATGCGATGAACCGGGTATTATTTTCTAATTCCGACACTCATTCTACAGTCAATGGTATTGAATGCATTCATGCTCATTTGGCTGGATAACATTGGAAAATCACAAGGTTACATGACTTTTCAAAGTGGACAATCATTTTCAAACATCCCAAATGGAATAGAGGACAGATATGGTATAGGATAAAATGAATAATTAATCTAAAACTTGAGCAAAAAACACATTTAGGAATGGCTCTACAATTGCTGTAAAATTGAATTTCTCATAACCAATTTACTAAAATATGATGGAACAAGTGTCACGTACAAAGTCTAAGCTAATGAACATGATAATCACACAAGTTCACCAACGTGAGACAAATATATTTCTGCTACTTGCTTCAAATGCATAACTTTTCATTTCCAACTCTAACTCCCAACCTACGTGTCCTATTTACGTACCGTCTGTCCCTACAGGTCACATTTGGCACCGGGAAGTTTCTCGTTATGTCAAAACAGTGGTTAGGGGCCTGTTTTGCATTTTCGCCCCCCCGAAAACCTTTTTTCAACCAAGTTTATGACATTTTGAACTCTAACTCCCAACCTACGTGTTCTATTTATGTACCGTCTATCCCTATAGGTCACATTTGGCACCGGGAAGCTTCCTATTATGTCAAAACAGTGGTTAGGGGGCTATTTTGTATTTTCGTCCCCCAAACGCATGTTTTCAACTAAGTTTATGACATTTTGAACTCTAACTCCCAACTTACGTGTCCTATTTACATACTGTAGACACCCCAATTTTGACTGTCCTCAAGACTTAGACGTCATCATTTGAACACTCGATGATCATCCATGCTCGTGTTTGTTTTGAGTTCTCGGAGGTCTCGGTTGCGCGCCTTGCCTCAAGATCTCTCAACTTGTCTGTTTTGTGCTTGGTTGTGGACCAAGAACTTGTCTTTTTGCTTCTGAGGGAAGAGGGTGACTTGTTTGCCATCTCCTGAACCCATCGGCTAAGGCTTGAAGTCGTCGGCCTTGTTTTCTTTCCATCGGCCAAAACTTTTGGCCGATCGGCACTCCTTTTGGTCGATCGGCACTTATGTTGGTCGATCGACCATATTTTTTGGCCAAACCCTGTTCATCTGCTTTATGCAGATATTTTATGCCAGTTGTCACAGCTGGCATCCACAATTACCCCCTTCTATACACGTGTATGGAGGGATTTTCCCCTTGATTAGCTTGCTTAGGAAGCTTTAGAATTTGGAATTCTATAAGAAGGGAGCTCCTCCTCCCTTCTCAAGGGTTTTGAAAAAAGAGGTTTAGAAAATTTGTATCTCTCTATCTCTATATCTCCCTCTCTCTATACATTTGTGTGTGTGTTTGTGCCTTATAGTGATTTTTGTTCATACTTTTGCACTAGAGCACCTAGTAGAACACCATCCTTGGTTGCTGAGGTGCTAAAAGGTTGGTGTTAGAGTTCTTGGAGTGGTTTAAGCTTGAGAAAGGTGCTGGAGCTTTGTTCTTGAGGGTGTTCTTCAAGGGTGAGCAAACTTGCTTTTAATACCCCTTTCTTGCTTAAGCTTTTAGCCCTTCTTACTTATTGTTTTAAGCTTAGATATTAACTGATAAAAGTTCTGTTTTTACCTGCTTTAGATCTTTGTTTAAGATCATTTTTTGGTTTGGGGTTGTTTACCCATTCCAAGGCCTTGTTAGGCCTTGTTTTAGGCCATCCCTTTTGGCCCTTGTTCTTAGCTTTGCATGACCTTTCTACCACTAAAATCCAAAGGATTTTCAATGCTGGAAAGGTGGTTTTGAAGTCTTAAATAGGAGAGGGTCATCCCCTTTCCGTGTTGTTTTGAATGCTTGCATAAATGGCTTATGTTGGTAGCTTGTATGCTTAGCTTGTTTTAGCTTCATTTCAGTATATATTAGGCTTTGTTTTGCCATAATATAGCACTGTTTTGACTTGGTTTGGACATACCATGTATGCTTTGTGTACTTGCCTTGCAATCCTCTCTTTTGCCTTAACATGCTTTGTACTTTAAGCTGTCATTTTAGCATGATTTTGGCTCAAATCCATGAAGCTTTTAGCCTTGTTATAGCATGCTTAAGCTCAAATTTGAGTTGTTTTAACCATGTATGCCATGCTTTGTATAGCTACCATGCAATCTAGCATGTTATCTTTGAGTGTCCAAGTCACTAGCATGCTTTACTTGGCTCATTTCAGTGATTTTGCATCACTTGTTATGTTATTTCAGTCCATATAGTATGCTCATATACTTGCATTTGTCACTCCTTTAATGTTTTAAAGAGTTGATGCTTTATGCCTCATGAATGGACCATTGCGCATGCCTCCATGTTTAGGCCTCTAGGATGCCATTTTAATGTGTTTTTGGTCTTGTTTTAACATGCCATAACTCTGATTTTGGTTGCTTAAATCATGCCATGTTTGGTTGTATTATGTGTAGTGTAACACCCCTTTGTAGCTTTGCATGCTTCATGTTTAGTGCTTACCTTTCTAGCATGTTTTGGTCTCATTCAATACATGTTTTAGGCTCACTTTGGCATACCTTGGGACTGTTGTGGGTTATACTTGTCATATGCTCCTCGTTTTGTATAGCTTTGGCTCAAGTCCCTTTACTAGTCTTAAGCTTTAAGCCTCATGCACGCTATACTTATGATTATTTAGTTGATTTGGCATCATCTCTTGCATGATTTCAGAGCTTAACATGTTTGTCACATGTCCATATTTGTCTCTTTTAAGTGTGCTTAAGAGTTGCCCTTTTATGCCTTAGTCTTTAGGCTAATTAGCATGCATGTTTGTATGTGTATTTCATGCCTTTGTTTCATTACTTTGGCCACTGATTTGGGCACATTTGAGAGTTGTCCATATTAGTTTAAGTCCATCTTCACATGTTGTTACATGCTCGTCTTGCATGTTGTTGCATGCTTGCTTTCTTTGCATGTTGTTGCATGCTTGCCTTGCATGTTGTCATATGCTTGTTGCATACTTAGTATATTACATGTTGTTGCATGTTAGTATATTACATGTTGTTGCATGCTAACCCCATTGCATTTTGTTGCATGCCATGCTAGTTCGCATGTTTAGGTTGTATGCCCATTGCATATTAGTTGCATGCTTGCCTCACATGTTGTTGCATGCTTGGGTTCTTTGCATGCTTGCTTGCATGCTTAGGTTGCATTGCCTTGTGTATGCATCCCTTGCCTCTTGATCAAGCATGATAGAGGTTGGGGCTCCTTGTGTGTTTTTGTGCATTTCATTCCATATTGAATTGCACACTTGGCCTCTTTGGCCATCAAGCATTGAAATGCGTGATTGATGGTCCGAGGGTCGAGAACTGCACACCTTTGAGTCCCAAACATGATAACGGGTGTGGTTGTGCAAACATTGTCTTGTAAATGTATTGCTATGCTCTATTTGTCCTCTGCTGCAGCAACAGGAGCTTTTCACAGGAAGAGATGGTCGATTGACCATATTCAGTGCCGATCGGCAACAAACATTTGGCCGAGAGCCCTATTTTTGGTCGACGACCAGTTTACCCTGACCGATGGCCTCATATTTTGGCCGATGGCCTTTCAGCTTGCCCACAAGGTGGTTCAGAAGTGTCACAGAAGTTGGCACAATTTTCAGAGGTACAGAGCAGTGCAAACAGAGGCAACATGAGGCATGGCGATGGATTTCCGAGCGAAGCCGTCTAAGCATGCATTCGTCCCTCATCTCGAGGCCATTTCAATGTTTTAAATAACTTAAAATAGTTATTTATTTCGACTTGGTTGTGTAATAATTAATTAGCTTGTTAGTTAGTTAATTAGATGATTTGTATTATTCTTTTGGTCCCTCCATCGAGAGGGCACAATTATGTAATAAGCGTGCGTGTGTGTGATGCATGTCTTCCAATCTCCATTTCTTTCTCCCTTTTACTTACCTGTGTTCGATGGTTAGTTTTAGGGCATATTTCAATTAGCATCCTTATGCTATGCACGTTTGCATCATTCATCTGTATTGCATGCACCGGGCTCGGGTTATCATACTAACTGCATTGTATTTCAATTCCAAGTTGAATACATGTATCGAATTGTCGCATCTCATATGCCATTTTAGATTAGCTGAGCCTATTCTAGTTGCACTTTGCATGCGATGCATTAGCCATTTTAACATAAACTAGGATCATGCATGATTTCTAACTAGTTTCTTGTTTTGGCTCGGAGTACACTGTGAGTGTTTATGCTTTAGCATCTTGCATGTGTGTGAGTGTTAACATGACAACATGCTTGCCATGAGGCTAATCGCTTATATGATATAACTGCCTGAATGCCTATGGGTGAAGGTTGGATTACTTGAATTGGAACGATTCATTGAAATCCGTGTTTTAGCCTACTTGCGAGTAGCAGACTTCAAACCATTTCCAAACAAATGGATGTGCGATGCTTAGTTCCAAATTAGGCGATCTAGTCTATACTTGTGTGTTGTATGCATCACATAGTAATTCTAGCTAATTAACCGGAATAAGAACGCATGTGTTTTAAAAAACAAGATATCATGCTTAGTACAGGCCAATCTTTGATCGGGCGAGCGGGGGTGCTCATAGATGACCTTCCCCAATCGTACCTAAGTTCCCGAGCCGAGGCCACTTTGGTGATGATGGACACGTGGCCTTAGGCAACGAGTCAGGGTTTCCTAAATTTTCCCAAAATAAAATATTTAGGTGGCGACTCTGTATCTAGCAAAGCAGTCCATGTTTGGCACTTCTTTCTTAAAAATTAGTTTTCCAAAATGATTTGTCGGATTTGGACTCTTTGGTGATTTATCGGTCTTGTATTGCACTTTACGAGATTAGATTCAGAATCGTGACATTGAGTCCGAACTGTAGCAGCATTGAAGCCCCAGGGCGCACTACACATACTGTCTGTCCCTACAAGTCACATTTGGCACCAGAAAACTTCTTGTTACGTCAAGACAGTGGTTGGGGGCTGTTTTTCATTTTCGCCCGCCGAACGCCTTTTTTCGACTAAGTTTATGACATTTTAAACTCTAACTCCCAACCTACATATCCTTTTTATGTACCATCTATCCCTACAGGTCACATTTCGCACCGAGAAGCTTCCCGTTATGTCAAAACAATGGTTGGGGGGTTGTTTTGTATTTTCGCCCCCCGAATGCCTATTTTCGACTAAGTTTATGACGTTTTGAACTCTAACTCCCAACCTACTTATCCTATTTACGTACCGTCTATCCTTACAAGTCATATTTGGCACCAGGAAGCTTCCCATTATGTCAAAACAATAGTTGGGGGGCTGTTTTGCATTTTTGCCCCCCAAACGCCTTTTTTTCAACTAAGTTTAAGACATTTTGAACTCTAACTCCCAACCTATGCGTCCTTTTTACGTATCATCTGTCCCTATGGGTCACATTTGGCATCGGGAAGCTTCCCGTTATGTCAAAATAGTGGTTGGGGAGCTATTTTGCAGTTTTGCCCCTCGAACGCCTTTTTCAACTAAGTTTTTGACATTTTCAACTCTAAGTCCCAACCTACGTGTCCTATTTATGTACCATCTATCCCTACAGGTCACATTTGGCACCGGGAAGCTTCCCGTTACATCAAAACAGTGGTTAGGGGGCTGTTTTGCATTTTCGCCCCCGACGCCTTTTTTCGACTAAAGTTAATGACATTTTGAACTCTAACTCCCAACCTATATGTCCTATTTACATACCGTCTATCCCTACAGGTCACATTTGGCATAGGAAAGCTTCCCCTTATGTCAAAACGGTGGTTGGAGGGGGCTGTTTTGCATTTTTGTTGCCTCGAACGTCTTTTTTCGACTAAGTTTATGACATGTTGAACTCTAACTCCCAACCTACATGTCGTATTACATACCGTCTGTTCTTACAGGTTACATTTGGCACCAAGAAGCTTCCCGTTACGTCACAATAGTAATTGGGGGGTTGTTTTTCATTTTCAACCCCCCGAATGCCTTTTTCCCACTAACTTTAAGGCATTCAAGTGTTCCAACGAATTGGGAAACTTCCCATTAAATTTGTTGGACCTCAATATCAACTCCTTCAAGCTACTGCTACAACACCTAGACAATCCCTCTAAAAGTCCACTTATGTCAGTACTAATAAAGTTAGAAGATAAATGGAACCTGTAAAATTTTTAATTGACATTAAATAGAGTGCTAATATTGAAAGGCCATAGAGGTAATGAAGAGTTAGACTCGTTAGAAGAGAGATCAAGGACCAAGAGGAAAGTAAAATTTATATTCTGTATAGGTTTTGGAAAGTTGGGCAATTGACAATCAAACAAGTGTGACTCAGACAAAGTGGGCATGCTATTAACTGAATGCAACCAATCTGCTACATCAGTCAGGTTCACAACACCAAGACTAAGATACTTCAAAGAAGATAGGCCGACAAGCCAGTTTAAATCTGATGCCCAAATATTGTAGTAAAAAAAAATGTAGAGAGGTCAAGATATTGCAAGTTTGACACATTTCCAAGATGAGGTGGAACCATTCCACCGATATTTGATTGAGAAAGTCTGAGATAACTCAATTTCTCAAGTGAACCGATGAAATTTGGGATTGTGATTCCATGGAAATCATTCATGCTTAGATCCAAGTAACTTAAATATTTTAAGTCGAGCAAAGAAGGACTTATCTCACCTCCCAAACATGATGAGGAATTATAATTGTCTACAAGTCATTCAAACAAGCTACAATAATCTCCTCCTTGGTTTCTTAGGTCAATCTTGAAAACATTGCCAGTGTGGTTTTTGCAACTCACACCCTTCCATCTACAGCAATCTTTGCCAACCCAAGAAGAAAGCCGACCAGAAGGCAATGAAAGAAGAAGAAAAACAGTAACATTAATTGTGGTGTATATACTTTGGCTAGTCATCTTAGCTTCAAATTAAGCACCACCAAAACATAGCATCAATACTTGGTAAATAATTAAAGCCAAATATATTGGTTTAATTCCGCAACTTTAAATAACTTTAATTACGATCAGTTTTAAATTTTTAAATTAAGGATCAAATCGAATCAACCCAATTCAATGTAATTTGGGTTGGTTCCATTATACTAAAAATAAGTGAATCAATCAATAATAAATAATTCAATTAAAAAAAATCAACAATAAATAATTAAAATAAATAAGTTTTTAACAATAAAACACAACACAAATAAACGATTAAGTATTATTTAATATAAACCAACAATTGTGAATCGTATAGTGAAGTCAAGGTTTTAAAAAAAAACAACCGCAACCGTTACTTAACGGTTTACGTAACGGTTGTGGTAGTTACCACCATCCATTATGGCCGCTATAGTGGTGTGACGAAAATTCACATGTGTAATAGTCGTTTCAGTATTACGTAACGGCCATAACGGCCATAGCAGTACCGTAACGGCTGTAACAATCCATTAGACACCGTTATACCCTTTTACAATATTCAGAATAGCTTCATTTTCCAAAAAAAAAAAAAAAAACAAATACTCAAGTGATCTAAGCCCAAAGAAAAAATCTTATATGAATTTTTTTCTTTATAATTTTTTTTTAAAAAAAATTTATGGCACAAATTTTATTTTATAATCCTTTCATTTAATATTTGTGAATGTTTTTTATTCAGTTAGTTCAGGTATTGGTAAAAAATAATTTGTAGACCTTTAAAACCAATTATTCTTAAAATCATTAACTAGTGAAATAAAATGTAAAAAGCTCCTTTTATAGTGATTTGAAAATACAAAATATATTAGATCATACTTAAAAATTAACAAAAATTGATCAAAATTTATTTTAAACCCCAATAAATGTGATTCTGAAAAGAAAAAAAAAATATGCATATCGATAAGTTTTCTTCAAATTGTGCACAAAATAAAAAATAAAAAAAATTCCCAATTCCGGTTACCGCAACCGTTATGCTACGGCCTTTACACCCACAACTGCTACTACGTCACCACAATCGTTACGGCGACCACAACTGCTTTTCAAAATCTCGAGTGAAGTCCAACTCAAGTTTAAACACAACCAATATAAATTAAATTCAATAACACAACTAATAAAATAAATTTGAAAAACTAAACTCAACCCTTTTAGGTTAGTTGTGTTATTCTATTTAATTTATATTGGTTGTGTGTAAACTTGAGTTGGACTTCACTACACGATTCACAATTGTTGGCTTATATTAAACAATATTTTATTCTTTATCTGTGTTATATTCCAATGGTAAAAACTTGTTTATTTTAATTATTTATAGATGATTGTTTCACTTATTTTTAGTATAATAGAATCAATCCAAGTAACAAAGCAACAAAAAAACGAAGCAAGACAGCAGCATCCCCAAACAAACAGGGCAACAGAGCAACAAACAAACAAAAGAGAAAGAAAATCTGCTGCAGTACCAATAGGGCCGCACCAACACAATCAAATTACAAGCAAAATCTGACATCACTAAAGTTTGAGACAAAATCATGCATATTTGTAGTATGAGTCTAAACCAGTGGGCTAGAAGTGTAATTTCCTGTAGTGTGTTCCTAATGTCACCAAGGAAAAAAAAGCAAACCATAGCCAAATCCTGTTCACACCCACATGGTTGACTTGGGACCAAAGTGTTAAGTTCACAACTATAATCTCCATGAATTAGATATAGAGCAATAGAGCTCAAAATGTTTAAAATTAACAAAAGATATCAAGCTTTAAGGATTGGATTAAGACAGATATCTCACCACAAGGAACCCAAATGCTAGAAGCATGCTTCCTGTCCTTGCCTGAACACCCTTATAAACATTGTTCACACTGCGCAAGAATAGAACACCATGTAAAGTAAGGTCAATCTGATCATCACATAGGAACAGTTAAGAAGATGAGCATGTAAATTTTTGCCAAAAAGAATATGAAGAACTACTTACTTGAATGAGATCATTGGAAGAACAGCAAAAGCTATCATTAGAAACAACATAGCTCTGTTTGTTGGGATTTCTGAAGTCAAAAGAATAAATAGATAAATGAAAAATGAAAATAATAAAATAAAAGCAAGTCAATTTTCTAAAAATGTGCTTCGAAAATAGACAAGGGCAAAGCACATAAATAGACAAGGCAGAGCCTGACTGGTATTTGACAGAACGTCTAAATACATCCCAAAATCGAAGTGGAAAAAACTGTATTTCACCTGACTATTGCCTCCAGACATCCATAACTCACTAGCAAGAGAGGTCACGGATTCAATGACTACAATCAAACATTTAAAATCTAGAAAGGTTACCCTGACGGAAGAGCATTCAGTGAACCAAACCAGAGCATTCAGGTATAACAACTTTGGGTTGGAAGTTCTTATGCAACTCAACCTCTTTAGCTTACGATTTTGGGCTGGGTCAATTTACAGGTATGCGAATGGAAGAAGGCAGAGAGAGATACATAGAGAGAGAGAGAGAGAGAGAGAGAGGGCGAAAGACATACCTGGGGTAATGCTCCAATGGTGGATCGACGGAGGTACGACGCTGCGATGATGTGATGACGGTGTGAGAGAGATCATGGAAGGAGGAGAGGCGAGAGAGAGAGACAGTCACAGTGATCATAGAGATACACCAGCCTTCCAAGATAAGTTGCAATTTTTGTTTTCCTAACTAACAACTTTGGTCATCAAAAACAGGTAAAGTAACTTTTTCCCGACTGAAACATAGTTTCATCACCAATTAATTTAGGAACCCTCCAAAAATTCAAATCTTCCCTCCAAAATTTTAATTACAATTGCCGACTAAACAATTTAGTCGGTAAAAGTCAACTAAAGGCGTCTAAATTTTTTTTTAGTAGCTAAATATTGCCGACTAAATAATTTTAGTCACCAAAAATAAATATTTACCGACCAAATATTTGGTCGCCAAAGAGAAAAGCAAAAATTATGTTATTTGGTTGGCGACTAAATTATTTAGTAAGCAAAAACTCTTATAACACGACTAATAGTTTTTTGGTCACTAAAAATAAATTATTACTTTAGGAGGTTGATTCTCAATTTTGTATAGGGAAAAATTTACAAGAACAAAATATTCTTACTTTCTCGCCACAAATCACTCTCCAAATCCAAGATTCAAGCCCCAACCAAAAAAAAAAACCCAATTTTAATTTTTCTAATTATTCCACTGCCTTCAATTTCTAAAGCTCCCAATACACATGTAAACAAATAAAATCCCAATACATATTCCCCACAATACATAAATATATCTATATCTATATGTGTACACACAATTACAAGGGGTTTCAAAAGTATGAAAGGGGTTTTGAAATACCCTAAATCTAGAACAAAAATCAAAACTCATTTACTCATTTCACAGAAATGAAAATCCTATAGCATCAAAAAACCAAAAAAAAAAAAAAAAAACCAGAGCAAGAGTAAAAATGGGAAATAGAGGAAGAGAGAGAGAGAGAGAGAGAGAGAGAGAGAGAGAGAGAGAGAGAGACCTGAACGTCGATGGGACGCAAGGCGACGGGGAGTGAGAGTAGGTGACTCTCTATTTGGTGCTTGGTGTGTGGTTTATGTATCTCAACTAAGATACAGAGAAATATAATAATAATAATAATAATAATAATAATAATAATAATAATAATAATAATAATAATAATAATAATAATAATAATAATAATAATAATAATAAAATTAAACATAAACTCAAATTGGGCAGTAAGTGTTCCCACAAAAAAAAATTGAGTTTATTGCCGACTAAACGTGTTTTGGTCACCAAAAAAGATTAAAAATGAAATTATACTAGATATTTGGCGACTAAATATTTTTTAGTCGACAAAAGTTAGTAAATGACGACTAAAATTTATTTAGTCGCTGAAAATAATTTTTTGACTATGAAACTTTTGGTCGTCCAAAATAAAAAGTAAATTTTTGTTTTTCATTCGGCGACTAAATAATTTTAGTAGCAAAAACTAACTATACAGCGACTAAAATATTTATTTAGTCGCTGAAAATAAATTTTTGCTGACCAAACTTTTGGTCGCCAAAGATAAAAAATAAATTTTTGTTTTTCATTCGGCGGCTAAATACTTTTAGTAGCCAAAACTAACTGTACAACGACTACAAAAAATTTTAGTCGCCAATTGTAGCATTTTTACCAATTAAAAATTGTTTTAGCCGCCAATTGTGGCATTTTTACCAACAAAATTGTTTTTAGTCGCCAATAATCAATATACAACGAACTGAAAAAATTCGTAACTAAATCTTGTGATTTTGCCGACTAATATAATTTTTGGTCACCAATTCCACAACTTTTAGCGACTAAATTTTTGTTTCACCGTCAAATTTGATTGCCAAAAGTGTAATTTCCTATAGTGCCTTAGGCTTCCATCATCAACTATAAAGAGATGAAGAGGAACTTTCATGCTTTTTGATGGGCCATCTTTAAAAATTTAGGACTAATTTAGAAATTGATTATTTTAATTATTTTTTTTTATAAAAAATTGTGTAGAAAAACAAAAGGAGTAATATGATAACTTATGGTGATTTTTAAATTTTTTGGCTATTTTAGCCACTCCCAAAACAAGGCCTTAAGAAAAGTGTCATATACTTTACATATGATTTAATTTTTTGTAAATTTCTAACAAAATTTTAACAAAAATGGTTAATTGTTGTGTTTAAAATTCAAGGAGACAAACTACAAATAGATCATAATTCAAGAGACTTTAATATAACTTGGTGTTTGATAACCTAATTCTACACTTAAAATTTAATGTATTAAATGATAATCAATTAAGCTTGTTTGACAATCACAATTAATATTACTTAAAAATTTAAGTGTATCTTAAAATGTAAGATAAAAGTTAAAATAATTTTAAATCATATAAAACTTACTTAATTTTGACTGAATTTATAAATAACATAAGTATCGATATACACTATTATAAACTCACTACCACCACCACTACTACCATCGCCACCATCGTTGCTACCACCACCTTCATCACCATTATCATTATTGCCATAAGCAGTACCATCATTTTCTCATTACTACTATCGCTACTGTTACCACTACCACCACTATCAATGTTACCATGCCACCACAACCACCACTATCAATGTTACCATGCCACCACAACCACCACCATCACAAAATATAAAAAGGGGCACTTACGGGTTGATCCTATTAACTAGACTTATTTACTTACAAGTCCTTATTGATAAATGGGTAAATTATGCAAATAGTTTTTATAGTTTACACGATATGTCAATTTGATCCATATTGTTTCAATTTACAATTTTGCCCCTTAATTTAACAGATTGTGTCATTTTAGTTCAATAAATAACGATTGTTAAGTTTGGTGGACGGAAAGTCTACACAATATGTCAATTTGGTCCATGTAGTTTACACAATGTGTCAATTTGGTCCATATTGTTTTAATTTGCTCAATTTTGACAGGGACCAAATTGACATATTGTGTAAACTACAAGGACCAAATTGACACATATTTTGACTTTCCATCCACTAAACTTAATAACCATTATTTATTGGACTAAAATAATACAATCTGTTAAATTAAGGGACAAAATCGAGCAAATTAAAACAACATAGACTAAATTGACACATCATGTAAGCTATAGGGACTATTTGTATAATTTACCCCTAATAAATTTATCACTGTAAATCTATGCATTAATATCCACCATAGTTACTTATATTCACTCACTCACTTATAAGAATCCACCATCCTCTTCCACATACATAAAAAACAAAAGCGACTGATAAATTAATCACTGAAAAATAAATCTAAATATGAAACAAATAAGACGGTGGTGATATGGTGGTTGGGTAGATTGGTGACAGTGAAGTGTAGATTTACGGTAAAGTGTAGATTAATGACGGTAAAGTGTATATCTGCGACGATGGTGGAGATAGTTGGTGAACAGTGTCGGCATTTGAATAACGATGGTGGTGGTGGTGGTGATAGAAGGCAACGGCAATGTGAAGCTTTTGGAAAAAAATAGAGAGAGAGAGAGAGAGAGAGAGAGAGAGAGAGAGGGGGAGAGAGAAGAGAAGATGAAAGAACTTGATAGATATAGGTATTGTAGGACTTATTAGTGCATTCAAAAAGTCAATGAGACTATATTTTTGTCTACTTAATGGGACTAGTTAGTAATTATCCCATATAAAAATTGAAAGATACAATTTGAAAATAATAAGTTTCAAATTTGATCTTATACATATCAAATAATTTGTTTTTAGTTAAACACTTAAATTTTTATCAAACAACTTTTCAACTTAAAAAATTCAACATTCAGTTTTCAATACATAATTTTCAATTTTCAACTTTATTAAGGGATAAGCTCTCCTCCATATCTCATCTCTCCATACCTCTCCATATTCTTATTGTAGGTTTCAATTCGGATCCGCATCGATGATCCAGACCGTATATCTTGTAGGCTTCACAATAAGTGTCATCCATACAAAAAATCAATTTCATCAGAAAATTATAAATATAAAAATAAATCACATTTTGTTTTATAAAATAAATGGTAAATATAATTAAATTTAAACCATCTATTTTATAAAACATAATACAATTTGTTCCCATGTTTATAGTTATCCGATGAAACTAAGTTTTTTCATGGGTGACCTTCATTGCGTGTCCTATTAGATAGACGGTTCGGATTATCAGTGCGAGTCCAAATTAAAACCCATAAAGAGTATAGAGAGGTATAAAAAGATGAGGTATGGAGGCGAGCTTATCCCTTTTATCAAACACTACCTTAGCCAACAACTTATCAACAAACAAGGCCATAATATATAAGTTCCTTAAATTTGACTTATTACTAAAGGGATAAGCTTCTCTTCTGTGTGTTGGTGGGCCTCTATGGGCCCACTACGGAGTCGACATCTATTATCTAAACTAGTCAATGTGTAGAACTTAGCAAGTATTTTATCCTTGTAAAAATTCACATTGATCAGATATAAATAGTCACTTAATCAGAACATATTTTTGTCCATAATTTATTTTAAAATTATAATTACTGTTGATACAAATTTGATTTCATCAAATGGATATCGATATTCAATCAACATAATTTTTACAGATATAAAATACTTGACAAGTTTTATACATTGAACGGTTTAAGTTGTTGACGTAAATTCTATAATAATGTCATAAAACTTAATAACACTCTCCAATTTGATTTTGGACCAGAAACAAGGCGGTGCCATTACTAAAAAGGTAAAACTAAAAGAGTTAAAACATGCTGTTACATGTAAGGATGAGTATCAAAAATTGATGGTATTGTTTTTTTGAGATGGAAACTAAAGGTAGGTCACTTATTGAGGATTAAAGTTTCGTTTGGCAGGTAATAGTTTTAGTTTAAAAATTAAAAAATTATTAAAAAATCAAAAGGTCTATAATTTATACAAAAAAAAGTCAAAGATTTAATTTCCTCTATATTTTTTACACATCTTTTCATAAAAAATCAAAAAGTCATTTTAAACATACTAATTTTTTTTATCTCATATTTTAGCTAAAAAGTCAAAAAATTATCAAAATAGTCTGTTAACATTAGTGAGCCTCATTTCGTTAACATCATTTTTAATTTATTTTTTAAAAATTTTCTGTTAATGACGCCATTTTCATCATGGTTCTACCTCACCAAATAATGTCTATATTCAATTCTTTTGGAATCCTTCAAAATTAATTCCAATATTTGAAATGTGTGAATCATTTTCATTTTAAGTATGACTCATAATATAATAAGTTTAAATGTACACAATACGTTAAATTGTGAGTCAATTCAAATTATAGAAATTAAAATAACATAAAAAAAATATAAAAATTACAGGTGTAATTTATCCTTAAATTTATACTGGTTTATCGATATGTAATAAATGAACCATACACAGCCTTTGGTTTTTATATTGGAGCTAGATGGAAGGAGGAGAAACGAAGATTGAAATGGGTATCTGTTGTGCGGGTGATTCTATTTAAACACCATCAATCTTCTCAGTACACACCATTACTTGTTCATATCAATAATATTTTGAACTTTTGATTTTTTACTCGACACACACCATAATATTACTCTTTTAGCCTAAGTCACACAACACAATACACGCCAAAACACAATGATGTACACACCATCAAAGTTGAAAAGACAATATATAAGGTCTAAAATACAATTTACCGTAATTTTAGATTCTTATGTCTTTGTCTCCCCGATTTGTATTGAATCTATGGAAGCAACGTGAAAGCAAACGGTGAGAACCAAATGGTGGACTGAAATTTTATAGTGACGAAGCAATCGGTGTGGTATTCTGCAAAAATTTAAACAAAAAAAAATAGTTTTAGTATTGTTCATAAATACAGTTGTTGGCTACATATTTTGTAAAAGCCAATTACAATCCGACACGTGGCAGAATAAGGGTATTATAGGAAGATGTTTTATTCTTCGATCCTAATCATACACGTGGCAGTGAATATTGGTTCTCAAGTGATCTGAGTAGCACTAGATCAGTAATGAGATACAATGTGACGTGGCTTCAACGGTTACCCATATTCAAATTCAAATACAAGAGGGAAGCCTAACTGTAGGTAATGGCATAGTGGAACTACTTCTAAGGGAGCATGATCAGCGATCATGGAGGAGCAGTTCGACGGTTCGAAGTGCAGTTCGAAGGTCATCCTTGACAAGTATAAATAGCAAGGAAGCCCCCAGAAAAAAGCCCCAGACTCAGATCATACAAACCAGTCATTTACTTCATATTTTCTTTTCCAGTCGTTAAATTCCTGTACTTTAAATACCTGTTCTTTACATTCCTGCACTTTAAATACCTGCACTGCACTTCGATTCATAGGAGTAGTCTCAAGTAGATTCAAGTAGATCATTGTTGTAAACCTCTCGAGGTGAGTTTGGACCATTGTAAGTGTTCATTTTAATGAAATACTTCCATTGTTCTTCATATTCTTGTTATTTCTTTTAATTTCTCCTAAGTCAAGCCACCAAGAAAAGTCCTCTTCATTGAAATTTGAAAGAACTAAAACTCAATCGTGTGATAATTAATTGTCAATGACAATTTCTGTAAGGACTGATTGATCCTTGCTGGCACGCTCACATTTACAAAAATACCCTTCAAAAAGCCAAAAAGCCAACATATATTTTTGGCACGCCCAGTGGGACTAATTTAAAATGGCTAGAAGAAGACGACAAGGAGAAATTGAACGCCTCGAAGAAGGCGTGGAAGGAGAGGTAGAAATACCTAATCCAGAGGATAATGTGGTGACACATTCTGTGGAAACTCCCATGTTATCAGAACCAATGGTCGAGCATCAAGATTTCAGACAAGAACCATATGTTCATAATATTGGACGAAACCAAGGAATTGGACCATCCACTGTTCCATCTACCCAGCCAACAAATCCATGGGATGGCCTGGTAGAAGCCATGGGACAACAATTAATGAACACAATGGAAAGGTGGGCAACATCCTTTTTGGATCGAATGAATAACCACCAACCAATAAATACAAGACACACAGAGGAAATTATAAATGTCCCTCAGCAAAGATTGGCTAGAGAAAAACAGCCTATGCAAGTTAATGGACAACCTAGTGGTCAAACTAGTACTCAGAACTATGAGAGACCAGCACCTCAGTCTTGGTATGAACCCATTTCGAGGCCTGTAATAGGCCAAAATGCCTCAGTTCTTAACAATGAAGCCACACAAGTTGGTGGATCTGGCCAAGTACAAGAAACTGGCATAAGAATGGTGACAAATCCCATGTTCGAAGCCATACCTGGCACTAGGGGGCATAATAATCCATTATTTGAATTTATACCCGGGGGGTTGGAAGGTTTTCCCACAAATGGAAGGGACACAACACCTGTCCCAGCACATTTCACAGGTCCTTTTGCAGGACAGGCTCAAAGAGGTTACCCATACCCCCAACAGCAACCTGTACCACAGGGGCAACCAGTCCCAAATGTACCACCTTATGGACCGAGAGGACCACAAGCACAAGTTTGTAAGTTTGTCCAGCAAATCCTGTGTTTGTCCCTCCAGTAGTGGTTCAACAGGCGCAAAATATGGTCCCTAGGGACCAAATAGCTGACATTGTAAGGGAGATATGTGGACCGATGGCTCGGGGGGTCCAGACTCCTGTATACAGGAAACCTTACCCAGAATGGGTAGATAGGGTACATGAATACCCAAGGGGATTCAGAATACCAGATTTCACCCTTTTCTATGGGCTGAAATCAATCAGATGGAGCACATTGCTAGATTTGCTGCTCAATGCGGTGAATTTACTAACCATGATTATATGAAACTGAGGTTATTTCCAAATTCTCTAACTGGAGGGGCATTTGTATGGTATATCAACCTTACACCTGGATCCATTCAAACTTGGCAACAAATAGAAGAGGCATTTCATGCCCAATTCTTCCAATCGGAGCCAGAGGTGTCCATGGCAGACTTGGCAAGATTGAGTCAAAGGCCTGAAGAAAAGGCTACTCAGTTCATTGCCAGATTTAAAAGGGCTCGAAATAAATGTAGAGTCATCCTTCCAGAGTCAGAATTTGTAAGATTGGCTCAAAATGTTTTAGAGTTCAGGCTTCGAAAGAAGTTTGATTCAACTGAATTCAGGGATTTGGTCGAATTAACCTATAAAGTGTCCCGATATGAAGCATTACTAGAGGAAGAACAAGATCGAAACAATGCTTCGTATAAGACATATTACAGAGATCCCAATTATGAGATCGATGCAGCAGAGATTGTAGGCAAAGAACCCGTAATCTGTGAAGCATTAATTCATAAGGATACAACCATCGACCAGCAGTTTAAAAAGAAAGACTTTCACAGAAAGTATTCTTTTGATTTAACAAAAGCAGATGACATATTTGATCATTTGCTTGCAGCCAATTTCCTTAAGTTACCAAAAGGGGTAAAACTACCATCTCTTGATGAACTGAAAGGAAAAGTGTACTGTAAATGGCATAATTCTTGGTCTCACTCGACTAAAAACTGCATCGTTTTTCGAGACAGGATTCAAGAGCAAATTCGGAAGGGAAGTCTGAAGTTCCCAGCCAAAACAGAGAAAGCCATGGGAATTGACAGTAACCCGTTTCCAGAAGTTGGAGAAAGCACGACTAATGTGGTTGTACCAAACTTTCAGAATTTATCTCTGCAGGAATTGGAAGAGGTCAATGTGCAAATGCATATTGCCAACCAAACAACTGCTAAGAAAGAGACTAGAAGCCCGCCAATTATTGGACAAGGTTTCTCACATCAGAAGGAATACTCTGATGAAGAAGCACTGGATGACGATTCCTTGGAAGCAGCTGTTATGCAGAGGATGTGTCCTAGATGCAGACTAAGCTACAAATGGTTGAATGGGCTTCCGGTTGATGGGAAGCAATATTATAGGGATGTTCAGAGACGTCCTAAATCAACCAACGCTTACAATAAAAGGCCGTACCCGGCTAGTGAAAGGCAGCGACCATTAGTGGTTGAGCCTGCAGTTGACAGAGTGCATGCTAAAGGCAAGAGGCCCTTGTATGAGTCTAGGCCACTTAACTATTATAGAATGGAGAGTAAACATTCTGAAAAAAGATTAGAAAGAAGTTCAGGTTACGGGACCAAAACCAGAGATTGGCTCCCCAGACCAACCTCACATAGAACAGAAAATGGCTACCCCCATCAAAGGCCAGAATCAAACTCGAAGCATGAAACCAGAACCAAACACTTACCTCCACGACTAGCTTCGAAGATGGCGTCGAAGGTGGAAAAGGGTAATTCAACATCGGAATCAGTAAGCTCTTGGGTACCTGGAGTTCCAGATTGGTTTGTAATGCAGAACAAACCTAAGGAATTGCCGGCCAGAAAAGATGTTGGAACTACAGGCAGAATGGTCAAGCCTCCTTTGGTGGCTCCCAACAATTGGGTATTGCTGAAGCATCCAAAGACAAAGGAACCAAATATGGTTCCAGTTATTTCCAAGTCACAAAGAAGGAAAATTCAGCGTAGGTACACCCAGTACCAGCAAGATTTGAAAGAAAGTGGAGAGAGTTCTTCGCAAGTCAAGACGGAAGGGAAGAAAACTTCGAAGCCAGATCATGCTCTAAAACCAACTCTACAAAGTAAAGTGGTTTGTAGCAGAGAACAATTGGCCCAAGTCCATTCCGAACTGAAGGCCAGGGAGAAGTCTAGTCTGGCAGGGCTGGAGAACGCGCTAATGAAAAGTGATAGTGAAACGGAAGAAGAGATTGATATGAGCCGAAAGAAGGAAGTGGCAGAAGAAGAAATGTTCGAAGCCTTTATGGCTGAACAAACATTTTTGACTGAAGAACCAGTTGAGAAGGATCCTTCGAAGGGATCAGTTATCAATGAAATACCAGAATGCAGCATGGAGGATGCTGCTGAAGACACTGAGCAAAGTAGTCAAGAGGAAGAAGAAGTCTGACCATCCGGTTTGGCTCATTTCCTATGTCGATCAACATGGTTCACATACTACCTCATGAATTCCAGGCTGAAAATGAGGACCAGGGTGACCAAGACATGGATCCAATTCCTGTCTCTAGTGAGGAGTCACAAGTGAGTATGGTACAGGATGCTACTGAAACGGCTACTCCAATGGAAACTGAGTGTGAAAGTGAGGAAGAGGTGAGCATCAACCTCTCATATCCTTTTGAATACCCCTCGAATTCCATGACCCAACATGTCAAGCCTTTGTATATCAAGGCTTTCTTTGATGGGATACAGCTAAATCGAGTCTTAATAGACAATGGGGTAGCAGTAAACTTATTACCGAAATCTTCTTTGAAGAAACTAGGGAAGAAGAATCCCAGGTTAATCCCAACCAAAGACAACCATTCTTTGGCCATTTGGAGATAAGCAGATGGCCCAAGGGATTCTCGCCTATTAATTTGAGTGTGGGAACCAGGATCAGACAAAGATTTTTATCGACAAAGAATGCTAAATATAATGCCTTACTTGGAAGAGATTGGATTCACACCAACAAATGTGTGCCTTCCTCTTTGCATCAGAAGATCATGATGGCCCTGGGCAATGGAGAGACAGAGGAGATTGATGCAGATCCTCAACCCTTCATAGCTTGTGCAGACTTTGCAGAGGCCAAGTTGTATATTGAGGGAGTGACACCACTCAGTATACTGAGGAAAGCTGATGGCTCAGCCGAAGTGATGGCTGATGAGGAAGTAACACACCTGAAGCACTTAGTACAAGAAAGTGCTGATGAAGAGGTTGTCGTGAAAGATGACAATGATGCCTGGTTATAGGCAAAAAAGTGAAGAACGAGAAGCCAAGCCCTTGGCTTTGATTAAATTTTCTCCATTGGACATAAAAGCAATAGTCCAAAAAGTGCAGAAGCAAGAAAGAGAGGCCATGATAATTGGCTACAAACAAGAGCAGCAACAGGTCAGAAGTTTGACCCTTGGGAAATACTGTGCATTGGACATTGAAACAAAAGTCCAGGAGATACAGGAAGAAGATGCTTTATGGACAGATTTTGTCTATGAGGAAGAGGACAGAGATGTCGAAGTAGAGAACCTAAGAGCAGAACAAGGTGAAAAGGTTGCTTCGAAGGTTGAGGAAACCAAAGAAGAAGCTTCGATGAATGCTCAGACGCAAGACCTATTAGAAGAAGTGAATTTAGGGGAAGGTTCTGTGCAGCAGCCCACCTATATAAGCACTTGCTTGAATGTTCTGGACAGAGAATAGTTATTGGTTGTTCTAAAGAAATACAAAGATTGCTTTGCATGGTCTTATAATGAACTACCAGGATTGGATAGATCATTAGTGGAACATAGACTCCCTATGAAGCCTAATTTCAAACCATACAAGCAGAAACCGAGAAGGATGAGTCCAGAAGTAATTCAGAAGGTCAAAGAAGAAATTCTTAGACTACTTAAGGCAGACTTTATTAGGACAGCCAGGTATGTTGAATGGCTATCTAATGTTGTGCCTGTAGTTAAGAAGAATGGCAAAATGAGGGTATGCATCGATTTCAGAAATTTAAATCTAGCAACTCCTAAAGATGAGTACCCTATGCCTATAGTGGATCTACTAATAGACAGTTCAGCAGGGCATCAAGTTTTATCGATGATGGATGGCCACTCTGGCTATAACCAAATATGCATTGCAGAGGAAGATATCCACAAGACAAAGATTGAGATGTCACAGGAATATTGGCACCTTCGAATGGGTTAAAATGCCATTTGGTCTGAAGAATGCTGGGGCTACATATCAGAGGGCTATGAACACTATCTTTCATGACCTTATTGGAGGGTATCTAGAATGTTATATTGATGACATTTTGGTGAAATCCCAGTCCATGGAGAAGCATTTGTTTCATTTAGAAGCAGCTTTCGAAAGAATGAGGAAGTTCAAGTTGAAACTCAACCCTCTTAAATGTGCTTTTGGTGTGTCATCTGGAAATTTCTTGGGTTATGTAGTGCACAAGAAAGGAATACAGATTGATCAGAACAAAGCCAAAGCCATCATCGAAGCTAGGCCTCCATCAAGTAAGAAAGAGTTACAAAGGTTCCTTGGGCAGGTTAACTTTCTTCGAAGGTTTATTTCTAACACTGCAGGGAAAACTAAAGTATTCTCTTCCTTGTTAAGGCTGAAAGATGAAGAGGAATTTGTGTGGACAGCAGAGCATCAAATTGCTTTCGAAGGTATCAAAGCCTACTTGGCCAACCCTCCAGTGCTGATGCCACCAAAAGGGAATAAGCCTTTAAAGTTATACATAGCTGCAGCAGAAGATTCATTAGGAGCTTTCTTGGCCCAAGATAATGAAGAAGGCAAAGAGCAAGCTATTTATTACCTTAGCAGGTTTTTAAATCCTTGTGAATGTAAATATTCAGCTGTTGAAAAGCTGTGTCTTGCTTTGTATTTTGCTGTAATGAAATTAAGATATTATCTTTTACCTACAACTGTCTTGGTAATTACAACCACGGATTTGGTTAAATACATGTTATCTAGACCTATGTTGAGGGGGAGAATTGGCAAGTGGATACTAGCCTTATCGGAATTTCATTTAGAATATGTCCCTCAAAGGGCAGTAAAGGGGCAAGTATTAGCCAATTTTCTGGCAGATCATCCATCTCAAACAGAGAGCCAAGAGGTAATGGAGCTCGGTATGGCCAGTGTTGAGCCATGGCAAATGTGGTTCGATGGATCAAAAGCCAATGGTTTGGTTGGGATTGGTATTGTAATTAAGTCTCCACAAGGGGTGGAAACCACACATGGTTTCAGAGTGGATGAAGTTAACTGTTCCAATAACCAGGCTGAATACGAAGCCTTAATAGTGGGACTAGAAATCCTCACTGGATTACAAGTACATGCAGTTGACATATTTGGGGACTCTCAATTAGTGGTTAACCAAGTGAAAGGAATTTTCAAGTGTCAAAGCATAAGCATTTTACCATACTATGTTGTTGCGTTACATCTGCTTTCTCAATTTCAAATAGCAAATGTAACTCATGTTCCAAGATTCTTGAACAATAGAGCTAATGATGTGGCTCAGAAAGCTTCGAACTTCAAGAGAAGGGATGATACCCAAAGGGACATAAGCCAAACAACATATCAGAAGTTAATACAGCCCTTGAATAAAAGGAATGTGGTCTTGGAAGTCAATCATAATGACTTACAAGAACAAGATTGGAGGCATCCAATACTTGGCTGGTCCATCTTCGAAGGCCAACAGAAAAGTCAAATTGCAGTCTATGCAATACATGATATATGGTAATGCTCTCTACAAGAGGGGAGGGGATGGCTTATTGTTGGAATGTTTAGGCCCAAAAGAAGCATTAACAGCCATGGCTGAGGTTCATGAAGGCATCTGTGGTGCTCATCAGCCTGGTGTAAAGATCAGATGGTTGCTTCGAAGGCATTCCTACTATTGGCCAACTATTCTTAAAGATTGCATAGAATACGCAAAGGGTTGCCAGGCATGCCAAAAACATGGCACAATAAGGCATATACCCATAACTGACCTGCATGCAGTAGTGAAGCCTTGGCCGTTCAGAGGATGGGCCATGGATATGATTGGAAAAATACATCCACCTTCTTCGAAGCATCATTGTTTCATTCTAGTGGCCACTGACTACTTCACTAAGTGGGTCGAAGCTAAGCCATATAAGGCTGTAGACCAGACAGAGGTCATTGGGTTCATTAAAGATCTGATCCATAGATTTGGCATCCCACAAACCATAACAGTTGATAATGGAACTGTGTTTGATGGTAAGATGGTAAAATCCTTTGTGGCAGAATTTGGAATTAGCCTTGTTAATTCCACACCCTACTATGCCCAAGCCAATGGGCAAGCTGAATCATCCAATAAGTCCTTGAAAAAAGGAATACAAAAGATGGTGGAAGATAATCCTAGGGATTGGCATAACCTATTGTTGGATGTTCTATGGGCTTACAGAACTTCCCCAAGGTCAAGCACAGGAGTCACCCCTTATGCCTTGGTATATGGGCATGATGCAGTGTTACCTGTGGAGATTAATGTTAAATCTTTGAGGGTAAGATGCCAAGATCAGTTAGATCCTGAGCAGTATCATCAAAGTATGTGCTTAGAATTAGAAAGCATAGATGAAGCCAGGATTTTGGCATTAAATAGCATTCTTTTCCAAAAGAGGAAAGCAGCCAAGAATTATAACAAGAAGGTCAAACACATTGGCTTTGATGAAGGTGACTTGGTATGGAAAACAATACTCCCAATAGGAATTAAAAGCCATAAGTTTGGCAAATGGTCACCTAACTGGAAAGGACCATATCAAGTTCATAGAGTTCTGCCTTTTGGAGCATACCATTTAAGAAATTTGAATGGCCATGTACATCCCAAAAAGATTAATGGCAGATATTTGAAGCCTTATTTTCCAACCATTTGGGAAACACAAGGAATAAAATAAACGTCATGTACAAAACACAAGATATTCAGATGATAGATAAATTTGACTTTTCATAAAGAATCAAGTACATTGTGCCACAAATTGGCCCAAAAATCATCACAATGTTTCAATTGTTTTTGTACAATGGATTTCCTATTACTAAGTGATGGGAATAGTTTGATAGCTGCAGCCATGTCTTCTTTTCGTCCAGCCAGTTCTTGGTTGGTGATTTGTAATTTGGTGTCAGTTCGAACCAAAGCCTGGTTTACTGCAGCTAACTCTTCCTCAAGTTGAGCCTTCTTCTCTAGCAGTTGGATTTGAAATTGGGAAACAGAGGAATGTTGTTCCTTGAGTTCTGATACTTTGGTATGTACTTGAGAAACAAAACTCTGGTCCCTAGTTAATTTCTCATCCGCAGCCTTAGCAGCATGACAAATGTTGAGATAGAAATCAATGGTGGCTGCTGCCTGAGATAGGTGACTTGAGACATTCATACTGGACTGCTCAGCAATGTTACAGCACTGAAGGAACCCATTCCTGATAATAGGCCTTTGTAGAGCCTCAAAGGGAACCCTCGAAAAGGAAGTTAGCAGTTCCAGACATGTGTCTAAATCCACTGAAGGTGCAAGAGGCTTGCTGCTAGAAGAAGGACTATCAAAAATCTCCAGCAAGGAGTCAGCCAAGGCTAATGGCTCAGTTTCAGCACTAAATGTTGGGGAGGTAGAAGGTATGTCAAAAAGACTAGCAAGTCTTCATTCGAAAATGTCTACCTCATCCCAAGACATGGAGGGCGTAGAAAGTACTGTGGTGGAAGACACAGAGGGCTGCATAAGAATAGGAGAAATGAATGGAGCCTCCTTGGCAGCCTCTATGGTCTTGGCCACCAGCAAATCAAGGGAAGAGGGGCTGGAAGTAGGCATAGGTGATGAAACATGAAGTGAAGGACTACTAACACCCTCTGTAGAAGAATTAATTGCCATCAGAGATGGAGTAGCAGTTGAAATTCCCGAGAATGAAGGAGGAGGGGCAAGGTCTGAAGAAGAAATAGGTTGAGGCAGATCAAAAGTCAAAAAAGGAAGATATGGCTCTAAGCCAAGGAAAAGAGAGGTAGGGATGCTTGGATTCAAAGGAGGTATATCGAACATAGGCTTAGAAAGTGGAAGCATGATTTGGATGGTCTTCACACACTGCATTTGGTCAATTTCGACTGAAATTGAAAGGGGCCTCGCTGGGAAGATGAATGTAGTGGTTGTTGCTGCAAAAGGAAGAAATATAAAAGACTGTCAGAATTCAGTGAAAAAGTTGACAAAAGGAAAAAAAACAGCGGAAGTGTGGAAGAAATTACTTGTTTCAGAAGCACTGGCACTGTTAGGAGAGTTTCGAAGGGAATAATGTTCAGCAGTTTGTTGTCTTCTCCCTACTTCCCTTTGCAATGCATCAGCAGCAGCAGCTTCCTCTCTTAAGATTTGTTGCTGCCGTCTCTTCTCGGCCCTCTCAAAGACAATTATTGCCTTGGAATGTTCCTGCTCTACTGCTTTGGCAGATGCTTCATGAATAGGGTCTTCAACCAAATCAGCAGCAGGAACGGTCATCTTCTTTCTCTTCCTTCTTGGCAGGGATGCTATCGTTTCTTTTTCAATTCCCCTCTCTACAATTTGAGATTCAGATTCTTCGAAGGTCAATTCTTTCCCCATTATTGTAGTGGTTGTTTCGAGGGAAGGATGTTCGGTTTTATCAGAAGTAGAGACAGCCACCTTGTGTTTCTTTGTTCTTTGCAAGGGTACTTCTTGCTCTTGTTCAACCTCTTCTTCTTCCAGAGAGTCAGGTTCCTCAGGAGGAAGGACTAGTTTCCTTTTGGGTCTTTGTTGTTTCTTTTTGAGAAGAATTAAAGTTTCAGCTCTCTTGAGGGATTTTTCTTGCGGCGACCCTGCACCAAAAAGCACAAGGGTAAGGGAAACGAACGAAAGATTCAAAAGAAAGGAAAGGGGAATTTGAAAATACTTACCCTTTTTCGAAGCAGCTCTAGTAATTCTGACTGGGGGGGACGAAGTTGCAGGAATAGTTGTTACAACTTCAGGAGAAGGGGAAATGTTCTCAATTGTTGCTGATTTAGTCTTTGAAGGTACTCCTAACTTTATTAGCAAGTCATGAGGATGCATAGACAGGCGCACTTCCATATTGACCGTCCACCAGTTCTGAAATCTTTTCAGAACTGAGCCAAACGGAAGAAAAGGAACAAATTGAAACTCATTCAATTCCTTCAGCAGTTTAAGTATTGCCGCCTCTAGTCTGGATTTGGATATTCTCAAATCTCTGACAGTAAGATGGACATTCGAAAGACTGCAAAGTGGGACAGGAATCCCTTGAGTGAGCCCAAATTGTCTGGCGAATTGGGAGGGGCAATACACCTCAGATATACATTTATAGGCTCGAGGGTTCAAAGTGCCAATGAACAATTCCCTTGGTAGCAGTATGGAGGCCCACATATCTTTATGAGGTGAGGTGGAGCACTCTTTATCAGACAGAAAAGTTCGCAGCCAGGTTGGTCCTATATTGGCTTCGAAGGGACAAAAGAAAGAAGCGGATGGAGAAATCGGGAGTTGGTAAAAGAAGGTAAAGTAATACACAAAGGAAGCAGGATAAAGGGCAATCCTAGCATACTTCTCCCCATAAGTGCTTGGATCTTGGACAAGAAATTTTAGACATTTGGAATGCAAATCAGTGAAATAGGCTAAGAGCCAGAGCTGGAGTACCCAGAAGGGACCTCCTTGGTTAACATCAAGTGGTCTTTCACAAAATTGGGAGCAAGCTCTGTATATATGGCCTAACAGGTAAGGAGCAAGAGCTATATGTTTTTTCAAGACAAGTGCCTTCGCGAGGGGAGCGAACTCAGGCATAATCCTCTGAGAAGAAGTGCAAAAAAGAAATTTGCATAACCAGTACAAAATAAAGGAAAAGAGTTCTCTGTCTTTTACAGGGCCTTTTTTCTTATTTTCAGCATTTACAAAATCACTATAAGAAGAAGTTAAGGCTGGGAGGGGAAATTTAACAGGAAGGTCCGGATAATTGGGGGAAAAAGGAGAGCCATGAGGGGAAAGCCCTAAAAGATGGCAAATGTCTAGAACGGTGGGAGCCATCATGCCACACCGAAATTGGAAAAAATTAAAAGCCATATTCCAAAAACATAAAGCAGCTGGAATAAAAAATGGGTCCTCAGGAATGATGAACCTGGAAAGGCGAAGAGCGTCAAGGATGTAAAGCTCCTGTAGATCATCTTCTCTCGCAGGTACAACCCTGTCATACCATTCCTCCCATTCGGTTCTCAATGTTGGCCAGCAGCGATGAGGACGGGTCACTCTCCAGTTGCTCCAGTCAAGCCCTCCTTCGTATAGAAGAAGGTGATCCTCCAAACGAGGGTATAAAGCTGGGAATTGGTCAGGAGCTTCCCGAAAGATGGGTCCTAGGATATACTCTTGCTTGTTACTGTGACGAGGAACGAAGAGACGCCCATCTATGTTGCTTGGTCCACCAGTCGTAAGTTTGGTAATTTCTTCATCGATACATTTCTTCAGAACTAGGGTAGGACTGAGATGATCACCAGTGGGCACCTTCAGCGAGGAAGGATCCATTAAAAGCGAGTAGCAAGGAAAGGAGGGTTAACAGAAGATAGGTAGGGTTTGTGTGTTGGAAGATTAAGTGATTTCGGAGCACAAGACAAAAGGGCTTTTGAAGACTTTGTACCTAAAAATATAACGCGTGAAGCGTTAAGTATTAAAAGTATGGATACGAAGAGTTTCCTTCAATGTTGATGCTTTTGGAGGGAAAAAACACAGCCCAAATACTGAAGTCAGCCTCGAAGTAAAGTATTTGGCTTCGAAGCCAAAGTTGGCCGCCAAAGAATCAAGCAACAGTGGCTTCGAAATATGGAAGACGGCTTCGGAGCATGCTACATATTTAAAGATACTAAAACGCTTGAGCATTGGTCTACTTCAAAGGGTTTAAAGACTTGGTTGAAGGATATTATTGAAAGTAATGACCTTTAAAGCAAAAAGCTTAGAATTCTTTAAGAATGTGATCTACTGTTAGAAATATCAAAACCAATCATTGGTTTTTGTCCATTGAATGAAAACAGTATAAGCTGCTCTTCGAAGTAAAAGTGGTCAATTTAAGATTGATTGGCTATATTAACCATGACCATATGATGGTTAGAGTTAGCTTTGAAAAGTAAGATTGATGAATTCGAAGCACGAAATAATATCAGTCAGAATTGTCAAAACTTGTCTCATGAATTGAGAAAAGTTATGTTAATTCTTGGTATTTTCATGTTTAGACAATTTAGTTTACATTCGAAGAAATTACTCAGCTCGAAGTTCTAGATTGGCTTTAAAAGAAGAAAACAGAGTCAAATAAATACAGGAGAATTTTGTTTGTATTCAAGCCAAAGGAATTACATCAAGCAGTCATATCTGGGTACAAATTCGAGCTCATAAAAATAAGGAATAGAATAAATAACAAGATCATGAAATTTTGTCCAACAATGATCAATGAATTTTTGTTCTTTCTTTATTATATCTTCTATCTCTTCTAATGTTGGCTGCATAAGTTGATGTGCTCTCACTTCGTAGTAGAGCTCCTCAGCCTTTGTTTCGAAACTCTCTTCCCTCAATTTTTGTTCCAACTTATCTATAACTAAATCATCCCAATACGCAGAATCTTTGTTTTTAAAATCATCAAAATCTTCGATGAAGTTCTCTGCTTCGTACTGGGTATGAATTCGGAGAGATGAAAGTTGATCCAAAGATTGGATGGTGATTTTGGAATTTCGATGCCAGTAGAGGAGTACCGGAAGCTGATCCAGGAACATGTGAAGTTCTGCTTGGGCAATGGGATTGAGGACATGGCTTCTAGTCAGAATATCACAAGCCCACCGAAAGTTCTTGAGAGGGATGTCATCCTCAAGAACATTGAAGGGCAAGTGAGAAAAGGCTGCAAGCAGAAGTTGAGCTTGTTTCCGCTCAAAAGAAGTTGGAGGTAATGGAAGTTTGTAAGGAGGGAAGGTTTTTTCCATAAGAAGGGCAAGCCTTAATTTCTCTGTCCAGGGAAGAACGGGAAGAGGAGAAGGAGTAGATGGTTCTGCTTCAGAAGATGGAGAAGGTGTGGATGCTTCTATCCCAGAAGATGGAGAAGAAGAAGTGGATGCTTCTGTTATGGAAGATGGCACGGGAGTGGAAGGAACAAAGGCATTAATGTAATCAAGCCAGTCAGAAGAACAAATCTTCGCCTTCTTGGTTAAAAATGAAGGGCTGTATCCTTGTGATTCTTCCAGACGCCGGGTAGTGTGCATTATCCTTGTGGGTATAGAGGATGTGTACCATGCCACAAGAAGATTCTCTTCCAAACTACGTCGAAGGTCAATGGGTACGTAAGGATAGACCACTGAGCTTCGAGCATAGGAAGGAAATTCCAAGGGATCAGTAAATTCAACAAAATGGTGGTGGATTCGTTCCCTCAAATCGTAAGTCTCAGGCGTTGACCAGTTTATCCATCCAGAACCCTCAGAAGATGAAGAAGTTGTAGCTTCATCCCAAGCAGAGGTTTGTGAAGAAGAGCTTCCCAAATCCATTTCAAGAGAAGTTCGTTCGAAGTACAAGAAGAGTTTAGAGGAAGAACTTCTTGTATTTGTAAATTTTGTAAACTGAAGGATTAAGGACAATATGTTCGTAGTCCAAAGGTTGATAATCTGCAAAAGCCCCATGACCTGAATATAGAGAGGCGGGTAAAGATGGCTAATGAATGCGTGGAGATTCTTTCGAGGGGAAACTGTAACACTCAATGGCTCTTCGTATGCTTGATCAATAGAAAGGGAAGTTGATTTAGCCCTAGTCCGTTCGAATGCTAAAATATTGGGATGTTCAACAAACTTAAAAGAGTTAATAATCAACAAAGAGGTGACGGTTGTGTTTTCAGAAGATAGATTCCATGCACGTTCGAAAAGCGCGGGAAAAGGGTGTGATCCACTAATATCACCAAGTGTTGGGAATATTAGTGCGGGGGGTAATGTTGGCTACATATTTTGTAAAAGCCAATTACAATCCGACACGTGGCAGAATAAGGGTATTATAGGAAGATGTTTTATTCTTCGATCCTAATCATACACGTGGCAGTGAATATTGGTTCTCAAGTGATCTGAGTAGCACTAGATCAGTAACGAGATACAATGTGACGTGGCTTCAACGGTTACCCATATTCAAATTCAAATACAAGAGGGAAGCCTAACTGTAGGTAATGGCATAGTGGAACTACTTCTAAGGGAGCATGATCAGCGATCATGGAGGAGCAGTTCGACGGTTCGAAGTGCAGTTCGAAGGTCATCCTTGACAAGTATAAATAGCAAGGAAGCCCCCAGAAAAAAGCCCCAGACTCAGATCATACAAACCAGTCATTTACTTCATATTTTCTTTTCCAGTCATTAAATTCCTGTACTTTAAATACCTGTTCTTTACATTCCTGCACTTTAAATACCTGCACTGCACTTCGATTCATAGGAGTAGTCTCAAGTAGATTCAAGTAGATCGCTGTTGTAAACCTCTCAGAGGCTGAGTTTGGACCATTGTAAGTGTTCATTTTTAATGAAATACTTCCATTGTTCTTCATATTACTGTTATTTCTTTTAATTTCTCCTAAGTCAAGCCACCAGTAAAAGTCCTCTTCATTGAGGCTGAAAGAACTAAAACACAATCGTCTGATAATTAATTGGCAATGACAATTTCTGTAAGGACTGATTGATCCTTGCTGGCACGCTCGCATTTACAAAAATACCCTTCGAAAAGCCAAAAAGCCAACAACAGTGTTAAAAAATATTAATATGTTCACAAATTTATATTCGAACTAAAACCAAATTGTTCAATTTTTTATGTATGAACGTTTAATATTTGTTCAACTTTAATAATATGAACAACATGATTCTGTTCAAATATAAATAATTAAACATTTTGTAAATGTTAAACTCTACGTGCGCACGGAATGAATAAACCATTGTTGTAAAGATGAACAATAGTCGTTTGTTCCAAATCAATATGAAAAAGATAAATAACAAAGTAAACTGACATTTTCATTGCTATTTTGTTTCAAATCAATGTTACCCATAGTATGTAAAATTTTAAAATCAATTGATTTCAACGTTTTAAAACCCTAAATTTTCTAAAATAATAATACTTTGAGTTTGAAAAATAATAATTAAAAAAAAAAAGAGGATTTGTTCTAGGTAATAGTGTGTATGGAAATATTTGTGTTTTCATATGTGAATTGTTGAAATGAATATATACATACACATATTATCATTAATAGTCATTTTACTTGAGAATATTATTGTCACATAAATTTAATAGCTAAATGGTGTATACTGGGAGGATTGATGTTGTGTAAATAGAATCTCCCCTATTGCACAGAGAAAAGAGAAGATGGAAAGGGGAGATGTTCATTTTGCCCCTAAAAATTGTTACTCATGTGTGTGACTATTTTCCAAAAAAAAAATTCAAAAGGGCAAATAACATATTAGTGTTTGACAGAAAAAATAATTATAAAAAAATGATAAAAATTATAAATATTAATGATTATAACTATGATTTTTTTATTAATATTTAATAATTTTTAAACATTATCAGTAATTTGTCAAAACTTAAATGTTGATTAGCATAATTTGCTTTCATTTGAATAATAGAAACATAAAGTGGGGAAATATTAATCGCATTGTATTTATTTATTTTTATTTGACCGATGGCATTGTTTGAAGGGAAAATTACATCTGAATGAAATAGAAAAAATTTTATTACAGAAACATGGAGGGGTGCAATTCACAACTTTTCATTTACACCCTATCACATATTCACTTGCATACCACATGTTTTTTGGAATTTTATTCCCCCAACTGTGCTGTAATTCGCTCTTATTTAAATAACAATATTATATACTTAAAAAAGTATATCTATGGATCACAATATTCTTGATATTTCATAAATTTTAAATCTACATTGTATACCTCATTTCGAGATAATTTTTGAAGAAAAATTTATGATAAATAATTTTTTTTTTTAATTTTTCTATTTAAAACCATGTGTTTCAATGCTAAATAAGGAATCGAGAATAAATTAACAAATGGAAAAATTACTGATTACTTATGATTAGAAAAATAATTTATAAAAAGGTAAAAAAAATTATAATTATAATTATTAATATTTATCATTTTTTTCTATCTTGGGGAAAATGTCCATGACATAATTCACAACATAAGCTTCGAAATTAAAGAAGGGGGTTAGGATCCTCTGTCCTTAAAGTTAGTTTGTTTTCTTATCTTATACATTCGTAATTATGTTTGCACATAATTAGTTTTAATTAAAAAAAATAGATCCTGCGGCTGTAAATATATATGGGATAAGAGGACACACAATATTTGGAGACAGAACACCCGTCCCAACAGCGACATAATAATAATATTTCAACATACATGGCAAAGCAAGAGGCATGAATTATGTTTATTTGTAACTACCATTACTTGCACACATTATACCTAGGGGAATATTTCCATGACATAATTCACACAATACATACTAATTGACAAAATATTTATAAAATACAATACATTATTTACTAATTTCAATCCATTTTTATTGAAATCAACACATTTTTTAAAATTTTTATATATATATTTTCAAGACACTTTTTACACACTTTTCAACATTAAACAATACCTAGGAGGCATTTATTGTAACGCTCCAAATTTCTAACCCAATGATAATATAACGATCATGACTCTTTCAAGGAAAAGCGAATATAAATCTCCAAACTTACATTACATGATACAATAATTCTTCATTCAACAATATATTAATCCAACAACAAGTAAATAAACAAACAAATAACCCCAAGGGTTTACAAGTTTCCAAGGCTTGAGCTTGGTTACACAAAACGGTTATTCAAACCCACACACATACAGCCATTGGCTTACACACAGAGTCACAGCAAAATGAGAGTCTCGTACTCTCAACACACATTTCCTCGCCTTTAGTTAGGCGTCATCACCACATCTTTTCCTGCACAAAAATTCCGTAGGGTGAGCATAAAGCCTAGTAGGAAATCCTTAACAAAGTATATACATTTTATATAAATCTCAAGAGATGAAATGTACATGCCCTGCTATGCCCCTTTTGAAGATAAATCACATTTTCATCTTTTGAAAACCATCATGCTCAATGATGTCATGCAATTTCAATTGTTCAAAACTTAACAATTTATTTTCAAGGGCGGTAAATACGACTCTGGTAATCCCTAGGTCGGTGTCTGCAAGTAGACCATAGAAGTACTACCAAATTGTCATTTTTACTGGTATTAACCACAAGGCTCGACACCTATCCATGCGGGTTTTCGGTCTTTCACCCCGGACTCTCAGGGCAACTTATTCAATATCATCTACACCACCTATCAAGATTTACCAACGTATTTACCTCAAAACTATTTCATGAAAACTTGTTTCTCAACATTTTTATCTCAATGCAAGTTTTCAAATAAACTTTCAAAGTTTAATGTCATGCCAATAACACAAGATGAATATAAATACTTTTATTCAAATTCATCATCTAAGGAATAACACAATTCCCTCTTCTCAAGTATCCTCAACTATTAGTCATTTCAAGACTATTTCAACGTTTTGAACAATAATTTCTAAAATGAATAACGATTCTCATATTCCCTAAAATTCATCATTTATATAAATATAAACAAGAAATTTTCTAAACATCTATTTATTTTGACACACAAAATAAATACAACAATAACATTCATGGATTTTTAGTCTCTTTTAAAAAAACAATCCCCAAATTCTAGGTTTTCTCAACAAAACTATACAACTCAAATCCTTTGAAAGAAAACTTTCCAAAATCATCTTTTCTTTAATCAATGAAGATCAAAACCCATAAGATCGTTTTAAAAGAACAAGAAACAAACCTACTTTCCAAATTGCTCAACTTCTTGAATCAACAATCAATTTTCAAAGCTATCGAAAGATGATTTCGAAAATCATATAGATCTTGCAAATATATATATATAACTTTAAGAAAATCCCTACCTCAAGTTTTGAAGAAGAAATGAGATGAAACCCCCAAAATCAATGGTGTCGAAACTCGATCTTTACCGAACACAACGAAGCCCTCGAGATGATAATCAACTTTGGTGAAGAACTTAGGTCTAAATCCCAATGAATTTGGAGAAATAAAAAAGAGAAGATGATTTCTAGAGAGAGAAGCTCCCGATCTGGAATTCTGGAGAGTTTTAGAGAGAGAGAGAGAGAGAGAGAGAGAGAGAGAGAGAGAGAGGACTGAAAAAGTGATATGAAATATTAGATTCACGAACTGATATAACATGGTCTGCTCGAGTGTGGAAAGTCCCGCTCGAGCATCAAATACACTAACCTAGTACTTTTGCAGACATGTCAAACTTCTGAAACCAAACATTCTCTGCTCGAGTGCATAAACGGCCGCTCGAGCAGACAAGCAACTTCGAATGCATTTTGCATTTTTGCTTGGCCGCCATCGGACCGCCATAAGGGCGTTGCCTCTGGACCCATGGTGACCGGCAGCTCGATCCCCATCAAACCAGTCGAAGTGGCAAAACATGAAAGAATGATCGAAACCGGGATCGCTACATCTATTAACATTTGCCATTAATTAGGGGTACTTACGTGTAGGTCATAATAAGTGGACTTATTGTCTAATAGGTCCTATGAAAAAAATTTGTCATAAAAAAAGTCACTAATTGTAAGTTTTAGCGACAATTTATAAAAATCATGACAGAAAAAAGTCACTAATTGTCAATTTTTAGCGACATATATAAAAAATTGTCACAAAAAAATTATTTTTGGCGACAATTTTATCAAGACTTATTTTCAATAGGACTTGATGGGAATTAAGTCAAACTATTAAGACCTATTTGTAATTTATCCCATTAAAATTATATAGGAGATGAGTATTCATTAACAGAAAGAGGCATAAATAATATCATCAACATACATCAAGTTTGGAATAATAAGAAATTAATAAAGCACATATTTAATTATAGAAAATGCTAAAGGTCCTAAAATTTCTACCAAATGTTTTACCAAATGTCTCACATGAATGTAAACCCTACACTTATGTGGGACCCACCTCATATGAAACATTTCGCAAAAATTTTAGTATTCCTAGCATTACTCTTTAATTTTAAGTTTTGGTGGACATTCATTAATATTTACGATTTTTGTCTTTGAAAACTATGGTTCTTGTGTCTTTTGTCGTGTGATGTCTCGGGCCTTTTTTAAACAATTTGAGTTTATTGATTCAAAATTTATATTTCCTTATTCGAGTTAGTGCTGCTTTTTGAACCTCATGAATCGCATGTTATCACCTATTTTTCTTTTTATGATTAATTATTTCTATCCTAAAGTGTTTTCCGAGAAGTCGACTTGGGTCTTTGGGTGTTGGATCGAGTTCGGGAATGGTGGGAATGCTCTAAGGTTGATTTTATCCTCACTTGGGAGTTGATTGGTAAACCAGTCTGCTCAGTTATTTGTTTTGAAGTCTGAAATACTAGGAGCGTGATTTCACCGCTCGAGCGAAGTTTTTTACCGCTTGAGCGGTATGTTTGCAGAGAAGAGAGATTCTAGGAGTTTGAATTCATCGCTTGAGCACAGGATCCATCGCTTAAGGGGTCTACCTAGAGTCAGCTTCGTGAAATGTCTCCACTCACTTAAAAATCTAAGGCAATAAATTTTTCTTCACTTTTCATCACTCTTTCTCTCTTTACACTTCACTCTACTATCTTTTTTCTTATCTCTCTCTAGAAAACCACCCATTAACCTTCTTAAATTCTTGATCTCTTCAAATTCATTAGAGATTTGACCCTAGTGCCTCATCAATTTTGGAGAGCTCATCGAGGGTTACGACGTGTACGGTGGAGATGGGATTTCGACGACCGTTGATTTTTGGGGCTTGTAACGCCTTACAAAAATAACAATTATCTACCTCATGATAACCAATGGAAGAGCTGAAAATTATAAAATTTTAACCATTCATTACTTCTATTTTCGTGTACAAAAGATGACATATGCATACATACATTTATAAATCCTAGACCCTGAATCTATAGCATATGACATGTGTAATTGAATTGAAATAAAAGGAAGTACAAGTAAGGTTATGCCCTAATTAATGGCTACATCCTTCCAAGTCATTGCTTGGTTACAACAAAAGTGAGTTAAACTTAATTCATAGAAAGCCCAAGGCTTATACAGAAATAATTACACAAAAGAAACAAAAGAAAGCTCTTGGCTCCAAGTCCTCCCAAGCTATGTCTTTGGTGGAGGGATATTATCAACACCTAAAAGTTGTTTTCCACATAAGATGAGCTAAAGCCCAATAGAGATATTTAAACACAATTTATAAAACTTAACAAAGTCATAAGGTGTATGCATATGCATGCCATTTAACAAACATCATACTTTTTCATCTCAAAACAATGCAATGCCAATATTATATATCAATTCATGAAAATATTCTTTTCTATCGGAAAATAGGGTAGTGGAAACAAAACACTAGGTTATATCAAAAAACAGGGCAGTGGATACAAAACACTAGGAATATCTAGGTATGTGTCTACTAGTAGGCTATACAAGCACTACCAAAACCATTTTACCAGTACTAACCAGAAGGATTAGCACCTAACCGCGTAAGTTTCTGGACTTTCACCAAGGACACATAGGACAACAGAATAAACTACAACCACACCCACTAACTAGTTTCACCAAGGTATGCACCCCTTTTTCTCCAAGGAGCTATGGTGGGGAAATCAATGGGTGAGGGTATATTTGAAGTTTTAAAGCAAGAACGAGAGTGAGGGAATGAAGAAATTAGGGTTAGAGGTGTTTTAGAAAGACAGAGAATAAGTGAAAAAGTGACAAAAACCCTTTTTTCTTGAACTAATATATGCACAAACCGTTTGAGCGATCAAACCACCGCTCGAGCGTTAGACACAATAAATGACACATCTTGAGCGATCAAA
Organism: Camellia lanceoleosa; assembly: GCA_025200525.1. Lineage (NCBI taxonomy): Eukaryota > Viridiplantae > Streptophyta > Magnoliopsida > Ericales > Theaceae > Camellia > Camellia lanceoleosa. Next base: position 124,625,327 of record CM045765.1, read on the forward strand.
ACACCACTCAAGCGCACAATGACCCCCTTCTAGAAGTTCAGACCTGCAAAAGACTGCTCAAGCGAAGATCACCCATTCCCATAAGTTTTACAGGCTTGCCAAAATGCTGAGAGATCTCAAAGACCGCTAGAGTGACCAAAGCATCACTCGAGTGAACCAAAAGTGAAACAGACAACAACTTTATTGAAAAACTAACTCCCAACCTGTTTCAAACACAACTAATAACTCCCAATGACCAAACTCAACTAACAACAAGAATGGAAAGGGTACAAACAACACTTAAAGGTACAGAATCTCGGATCTAAGAGCAGGAAAAAGGATTGGGTCAAAACCGGAACTGTTATAGGGCTTTTCTCATCTTTCTTCTCCAAGCTTAAGGTAGAGAGTTTCTTAGAGTTATATATATATGATTCTGGCATGTCTTGGTCTATTTTGATGTGATTATTATGTTGGAGGTTTGGGATTTGAGGTGTTAAGTTTTGAGAATGTTGAAAAAGTAATTTTCTTATGATATTACTCAAATTGATTTGTTTTATGAACTTATGAGATTCTTGGAGGTACATTGGGGAAAATTTCTTTTAAAAATGAGAGAAATTCTCTTTGTGATCAAACCCTAGATTTTTTTAAATCGGTAAAAAGTGGATTTTGTGAAAGACTTATGCAAATGTTGGGATTTTCTTTGAGATAATGATGAACTTTCACATGTTGTTATGTTGTCGAGATATCCGTGGGATGGATGAGTTTTGTTGTGGAGAAATTGATATGGATAACATGATTAATATAGCTTGAACCATGAAAAAAATTCATATTGATTGTGAATATGAAAATGTGTCATATGTCAAATGTATGTTGAATGTTGTATCTTCACTTTGAGGAAAGATGTTCAGAATTGTGGAAAAATATACAATGGGGTTACATATTTGCATTTGCATTTCATTCACTTCCATAGCTTTTGAATATTGATTATTACAAATATGTTTTGGAAATTGAGTTATTATTTTGAGAAAACAATTGACGATCTTGAAATGTTTTGGAGTAAATACGTTTGGTAAGTCTAGATAGGGAGTGTAGATTGGTATTGGTTAAGTTGGCCTGAGTGTCTAGGGTGAAAGACTGAAAACATGCCCGAGTAGGTACCATATGCCTTCTGGTTAGGAGTCGGTAAAGTGGTAATTGGTAGTGCTTGATATGCCTATTTGTAGAGACTAGCCTAGGGATTACCTGAGCCATATTTACCATCCCATACTTTGTGTTTGAAATTCATTAAGATAATGAGTTATTTTTATTTATTTTTTTTTTAAAGAACATTGCATGTGATTTCAAAAGAACAGAACTTGCGATTTTGGAGCATGACATGTCATTTCATTTGTATTTAAGACTACTTAAACATATATACTTTGTTAAGATCTTCTTATTGGGCTTTGTGTTCACCTCTAGTGGATTTGTGCAGGAAAGGATGTGGTGATCCCGCCTAGCTAAAAGTGCAAGAAGTGTTTTGAGAGCATGAGAGTCTTTTCTTTTACTTTTTATTTTTGGCAAGCCAAGGGCTTTAAATGTATGGGTTCCGATAACCATATTTGTGTAACCCGGCCTAAGCCTTGGAATTTGTAGCCCATGAGGCATTCTTTGTGTTGTTCTTTTACATTGCCTCTCTCACATGCTATGGATTCATACTTTAAGGAGATTGAATATGTATTGCATATGGACCTCTCTTGTAAATCTCTCACATATTAAGAAATACAACCATAGAGATTTGACTAGTAAAATGATGATCGGAGTTTCGTAATTATTTAACTGAAAGGGATTGAATCAAGATTATTGTATGTTAATTATTTAGGGAGCCACCTCGGCTTAGTCAGTACAACAAGCCTATGCTTTGAGAGATAAGTAGGTTGATTAGAGGCCATAGGGACATGTGTATGTTGTCACTACATCAGACCAGTTGCCGAGATCCTTTGTTGTAAAGGTAATTGATTAGTTGGAGTCTCTATTGTGGATTGAGTCATTTGTTTAGGGTAGAGTGGCATTGGGGCGAGTGTGCCGCACTTGTGAGATTTAGGTCGTGGATTGTCAACTCTCTTTTGATTTTATCATCTTAGATATGCACACTTTTGATGTTATTTTGGGTATGGATTTGTTGACATACTTTTGGGCGATGATAGATTGTCAGCACCACAGAGTGTCTGTATGCATGCCAACCGGGGATTATTTTAATTTCCTATGTAATTGGAGTGATAGTTTGATCCCACTGTTGTATGACCTTAAGGGTTGGGGAGAGCTTAGTTTTCTATTTGCCATTTCCTTAGCCAATGAGGGTAGTATGGTTCGAGGTGACTTGCCAATGGTAGTTTGTAAATACTCGGATGTTTTCTCTGAAGATCTAACTGGGTTGCCACCTCATCGGGAGATTGAATTCTCCATTGACTTAGTGCCTGGCACGACACCAATTTTCATGGCGCCATCTAGATTTGCATCTGCCAAGTTACATGAGTTGAATATCCAACTCTAAGAACTTGTAGATAAAGGCTTCATTAACCTTGGCATATTACCTTGGGAAACATCGACTCTCTTTGCAAAGAAGGATAGGCCATTATGGTTGTGTATTGAATACCACAAATTGAATTAAGTTAACATTAAGAACAAGTATCCTCTACCCAGAATAGATGACCTATTTGACCAACTTAAGGGGTCTCATTGTTTTTCGAAGATAGACTTGAGATCGGGGTGTCATCAATTGAGAGTTAAGGAGGAGGACATCCAGAAAATGGTCTTTTGCACGCATTATGGCCACTATGAATTCCTAGTCATGCCATTCGCTTTAATTAATGCGCTGACTTCATTTATGGACTTGATGAATTAAGTCTTCCCAACCCCAAGTGGACAAACCACTGTTGGATTCTCATCTTCTTGTGCAGGTTGTTGGGCTTAATGTACTCTGTTGGTGCTCTCCAGCTGAGTTCCCCGTTTGGTTATGTCATCAAAAATCAACACCCACAATTTGGCGCCACCTGTGGGAACTTACGGAGAATAAATGGCCAATGACGGACAAGAAGAAAAGATTGGAGATGACATTAACAGTGAGAGTTGTGAACATAGAGATCCTAACGTCGGGAAAGAAAATAGTAACTGTGAAAACCCACATTTAATTATTCTTAAAAGAAAATAAATAAATAAATAAATTTTATCCAGAGTTTATATGAAATATATATTAGTGTAAAAGTTAGTTTTAAATTAACTCAATTCAGTCGCTAACAAAGACATTATTAAGAATAATAATTTTGTGGGTGTTCAATATTTGTTGTTTATAAATTCTTTTAATAAGAATCCAACATGATAATTATTCTTACTAAATAGCTTAGTTAAAAATCTTAGTGTATCAAATTTAAGAAACCCACACAAATACACACAAAAAAAAGAAAAAAAAAAGAAAAAAAGAAGAATATTTCGGCAGAGAACAACACTTGGATTGCATGCATATTGACTCAAATATACTCCTTGGAACTAGAAGATTTGATGGGACTAAAGGGAATGATTAAAAGAGAGAGAGGGAGTCTCAGAGGAGTCTCTCTACATATACATATATCCATACATGTAGATTTCATCCTCTCAAAAAAAGAAAAGAAAAAAGAAACTAATCGGAGAGAGTAAAAAAAGAAAAAGGGGAGGGGGGGAATTCTTGTGAGCAAGCTTAGTAGAAGAAGAGGAGGAGATTAAGGTTGCATATTTTCCTACCATTTCACTATTCCATTTCAATCCTACAACTAAGTAAGAAAACCCTCTCCACCCTCTCATTTTTTTTTTAATTGTTAAATTTTTCAGATTGTATTCATATGATAAAATGAATAAATTTATAGATAATTTTTTTTATATGTATATAAATTTTGTGATATGTATACCAAATATTTGAAGATATTGATAGTCTTAAAGTCATGGTATTATTGTGGAAATAAGCTTGCATGTGCAGTTTATACCATTAAAAAGAGGATTGAAGGTTTTATTTGGCCCTTGAATCTACTAGAACATTTGTACGAATTTTTAGAAAATTTTATACTCAAACTTTTGAGATTCTTTCTTTTACAAAGTTGTTTAGATTGATGTCTACTACATCCATGAATTTTTGCAACAATTATTGAGTTTTTTTACGAATTTATACACATTTTAAACCAAATCTGGAGCTATAGGCAGATTTTACTATGTGATTAAAAAATCTTTAAAAACTTTATATTAACCCAAATCTGGTAATTTCTACACAAAAAATGAAATTTGAGAAGTCTAATTTCATAATAAATTTTTATAATATGGAATTGATTTATAAATTTAAGTATGGAATTAATTTAAGAAAATGTGATTAATCTGTGTCATAAACTTTCTTGGAATTTTTAAGAATTATTTATAATTTATTTTTCGAAAATGCTTTCTGAAAAATGGCTATAACATGTTTATTGAGTATTCTGTAGATTTATATGCATTTTAGAGTTGTATAAGTAATTTATTTATAATTTTATTTGCGAGATATACATTCTGAAAATTTTGGCAGATTCAGGAGGAATAAAAAATTATCTCTTCAATTGTTTATTTGGAATAAAATTTAATATTGTGCTAATCTAATCTTATAGATTAAAAATCTATGCATGTGTGTGATTATGATTTATTTCTTTTTTGTACCTATATTATTATTTCGTACCATGGTTTAAATTAATTGTTTATTTAAATTTTGTACATTGATTTATTTTTGGTGTGACATGTGTAACATTTTATGTTGGGAATTTTAATGAGTTGGTACAACATTATTGGTGAATAAAATTGGAATTATTTGTGATTAATATAAAAACTAACTGAAACGATTAACAGCTTATACAAAGTTAACAATTGAGGGTTAATACCGGTTGTTCAGGGTGAGCCCTAGTTTTTAATAATTTTTACGTAAATTGTGTCGCGAAACCCTAAGATGGCATGGGGCTTGTTCGAACCCTTATCGGTATTTGGTTTTGGAATAAGAGTGGATGTGCGGGTGGCACGCAGGGAAGTTACGTACCCCTGGTAGACCGTTTCCTTGGGGTAGACCACTGATGCCACGGCTTGGGTATATAACTCCGGGCGTGGGCATCTTTGGTAGTTCTTGAATATTTGACCAAGGGAGGTTTCCAAATTAACCGTGGCCATAGCTTAGTGGTTGGTTAGAAAATCTCTTGGCTGAGATTTTGAGCATCACCTAAACTATTAAAATTGTCAAATTATGATAATGGTTGTTACATTTATCATGCTATTAATTATTATTATTATTTTAGTTATTATGGTTTGATTATTTTCTCTTAAAAAGAATGGTAGGTTGGTTATATTTTCTTACTATGTTGCAAAACTCATGGCATATATTTTGTTGCCCTGGCGTTTCATGCCAGATTATGTCGAAGAAGGGACTGAGGTTGAATTTGGATCTGCTGCTAATATTGAACCTTAGCTAACTTAAAGTCAAGACTTTATCAAAATAAAATTTTATTATCTCTTGTATTAGTATTTAAAAATGTCGTGACGTCGAATGTGAACTTGTAATTTTTTTTTGTTGTTGAACTTTGACTACGTGAGAATTTAAAATTTCCTAATTTGTTGCTAAAATTTTATTTAGCAAGTTATTTGTTATTTAAATTTTATGACGTTCTGAATAAGAAAATTTGGGGCATCACAGTAATGAAGAAGCACTGGATTCGAATCCTGGGGAGAAGGATGTCGGCAAAGATGGGCATGCCCCGAAGAAAGCTGGCCGAGATGAGTACTACAATGAAAGCAACCTCTAGGTATGGAAGGATAGAAGCCTGAGGAAGGATGACGAGATGAAAGGGATGGCGAATAAGTTGGCAGATCTACAGTTGGTTGTCAACTTCATGATGCAGAACAACATGATGCAACCATCGTTTCCGTTGCACAACATGTTAGTACCAGCGGCAAAGATTGATGCCCAGAAAGGGGGGGGCAGAGAACAATCCCAGTAGTCCCGTAGGATGGCAAGGAAAATGAGCGCTCACATTGGCCTTCATTGGATATCAGGCAAGCAGAGTCAGTGAGAGGTGAGTCGCAGAAGACGCCTTAGACCAAGGGAACTTATGTCAAAGAACCTCAGCATGTCCAGGGGAAGGGCCTGTGTTTTGATACAGTGAATGAAGAGAAGTTCAAGAGGATATACAATGACACCGGGAGCAGTGCACCAAAAAGGCTGAAATATGTTGATAGCCTAGCTCCCGGTCGAATGAAGGAGGATCTGAGAGACTACCTCCAAAGAAAGCGACTCAACGCCTAGGTCATATCCCTGGTCAAGCCGAGAACACTGTTCTCAGTGGAGTTGGATAGGTTTGAGGCCCCAAAAAGGTTCCATATGCCGAGGTTCCAAATTTATGACAGTAAGTCTGATTCGAACTTTCATGTCGGTCTATATTTGAATTCGATGGCTTTATATAACGAAAATGAGCAGTTGCTGTGCAAGGTGTTCCCCTCATCCTTTGGGGAAATCGCATCGGATTGGTTCCATAAGTTGCCGAAAGGAACAGTAAAGAGTTGGGAAGGCCTGGCCGAGATGTTTGTGGCCAGGTTTGTTACTAACAAGTTACAGCCACTAAGAGTAGACTCCCTGTTGGCTTTGAACATTAGCGAGGGTGAAAGCCTCCGAGCATAGGACAAGAGGTATTATGAGGTGTTCAACCGAATTCCTGCTTACAACCAGGAGTTGGCGGTCGTGTCCTTTAAGAATGGCCTAGAGGATGAATGCCCTCTTTAGAAATTGCTGGAAAAAAACTCTACCAAAAAGTATGGAAGAGCTAATGGCATGGATCAAGAAGTATGCCAAAGCAAAAGAGGACACGCCAAGGACGAAGGCACCAAAACAAGAGAAAAGAAACAGCTCGTTAAAACGAGATCGAGGTAACACTGGTTTTAACAGGAAGAAAATAGGGTTAAGGGCTGCACAAGCAGTCACCACTATATTCAGGATCCTGGTCTACAAAGTCCTGGAAAGGATCAGGAACCAACCGTATTATAAAGTACCAGAGAAGATCCCTGGTGAGCTTATGAGAAGGAGCCTTGGGAAGCATTATGCTTACCATAATGAAGATGGGCACTTGACTCAAGGATGTAGGGCTCTGAAGACACACTTGGAGGATCTGATCAGACAGGGTCACCTAAGAGACCTAGTAGATGAAGCCAAAACAAGGGAAGAGCAAGCAAGTCTACCCCAGGCATCGACAGCACCACCTCTACCACCACCACCACAGCAAGTAGATTGACCTCGGATGATCAATGTGATTCACTTGAAGGTCAATGAGAATGATGTATGTGGAGAAACTCAGAGGGTAAGGCACCTACAATATGTGTACCAGGTCTATCAAAAGAAGCCTAGGACAAATAAGTATCAGACCTGGATATGGTGTAACATCTACATAACGATGCCCTGGTGATAATGTGAAGATTGGAGAGTTCCAGGTGAGGCACATACTGGTTGATCAAGGAAGTTCTTGTGATATCATGTATGTTAGATGTTATAAGGAGCTTGGCCTTCAGCTAGATGACCTGGAACAATCCAACAGCCCAATGGTTGGATTCAACGGAACACCGATGTGGCCTCTATGAGCCACGAATTTGGAGGTGTAGATAGGCACGAAGAAGGCAAGTACGGAGTTTACAGTAATTGATACCTCATCTCCTTAAAATGTTATTTTGGGAAGACCGTGGTTGCACACAATGAGGGCTATTCCTTCAACGTTGCACCAGCTGTTACGGTTCCCAACAGAGAACGGAATTGAAAAGGTCAGAGGGGATCAGGTGTAGGCAAAAAATTGCTCCATGGTAGCAATGAAGTCCACCTACAATGTGTGAGAAGTAGAGACAGTTGAAATTGAAGACGAGGACATGGAGGTCCTAGATGATGTCAGCAAAGAACTAGCCGACAAGAGTGAGGAGGCTTTGAAGAAGATTCTGGTCCAAGAAGATTATGGAGAGCGCTTTTTCCTTCTCAGCTTAGGCTTAGCCGAGGAGAAGGAAAGGGAGTTAGAAGCTTTCTTGCGAGCAAACATAGAAGTGTTTGCCTGGACGCCCTATAAGATGCAAGCATCGACCCCGAGGTCACTTGCCATAGGCTCAATATAGACAGGTAAGCTAAACCTGTCATCCAGTGGGCAAGGAGGCCGATATTAGTACATGTGGAAGCAGTTGAGGAGGAAGTGGACAAGCTACTAGAAGCCCAGGCCATCCGAGAAGTACACTATCCGACTTGGCTGTCCAACACAGTGGTAGTGAAAAAGAAGAATAGCAAGTGGAGGGTCTATGTGGACTTCACTGGCCTGAATAAGGCTTGCATCAAAGACAGTTTCCCACTACCTAAGATTGATCAGTTAGTAGATACCACTTCAGAGCATGGAATGATGAGTTTCTTAGATGCATACAGAGGCTACCATCATATAGCAATGTATGCCCCAGATGAAGAGAAGACAACATTAATCACCCTGAAAGAACTATATTGTTACAAAGTAATGCCTTAAGGGTTAAAAAATGCAAGACCAACCTACTAGCGGTTAGTGACCAAGACGTTTAAGCATCTGATTGGGAAGACAATAGAAGTCTACATTGATGACATGGTCGTGATGACAAAGGAATTTGGGAACCATTTGGCCAATTTGAAGGCAGTTTTTGATATCTTAAGAACATATTAGCTCCGACTCAATGCTTTGAAATGTGCATTTGGAGTCGGGTCTAGTAAGTTCCTGGGATACTTGGTCACTAGGAGGGGCATTGAAGCAAGCCCAGACCAGATCAGAGCCATCATCAAATTAAAGAGTCCAATCGGCCAAGCAGGTCCAAATTTTGACCAGCAAGGCTGCAGCCCTGAATAGATTCATAAGTTGAAGTTTAGATAAGTGTAAACCAATTTTTAGTTTGTTAAAGAAGGCCACAAATTTTTTGTGGATAGAAGAATGCGAAGACGCCTTGGCAAACTTGAAAAGGTACCTGACAATAGCTTCAGTTCTGTCAAATCCAATACCTGGAGAAGAGTTGTTCCTATACTTAGCAATTTCAGACCATGCAGTGAATGCAATGGTAATTTGAGAAGAATAGGGAGAACAAAAGGTGGTATACCATGTAAGTAAAACCCTAGCAAGTGCAGAAACCAGGTACCTGCCCCTAGAGAAGTTAACACTAGCCCTGGTGATGGCTTCTAAAAAATTAAATCACTATTTCCAAGCCCACAAGATTATGGTGTTGACTGAGCATCTCCTGAAGTCCCTATTGAAGCATGGGGATTTGATAGACAGGGTAGCCAGATGGGTAATGGTACTGGGCCAATACGACTTGGAGTTTTGGTATCGCCAGAGGGGCGAATGATAGAGCAATCAATCTGTTTAGGATTCAAGGCCTCAAACAATGAAGCAGAGTATGAGGAACTTATTGCTGGACTAAGGCTAGCGGCAGCAATGGAAGCCGATGAGGCGGTGGTCTTTTGTGACTCCCAGCTTATTGTGAATTAAGCCATAGATGTGTATGCAGCCCGAGATGAAAGGATGATAGCCTATGTCAAAGAGGTTGTCAGGTTTCTAGCACTATTCTATGATTGTTGGCTACAGCAGGTTAGCTGAGATGACAACAGTGATGCTGATGCCTTGGCTAACCTAGCTAGTGCAATAAAGTCAGGGAAACCAGGGACAATCATGGTTGATTATTTGATAGGACCAAGTGTAGAACCCCTCATCACAGAATACGAAACAATGTATGTAGAGATGGGTCCAAGCTGGATGGCTGCAATAGTTGTGTTCCTCAGAGATGGCAGGCTACTATTAGACAAAAAAGAAGCACACAAAATAAGATTGAAGTCGACAAGGTTCTTCTTATCAGCAGAAGGCTATCTGTACAAAATATCCTTCACTAGACCTCTACTTCAGTGTGTGCACCCCTCTCAGGTAAAGGACTTCTTATATGAGATCCATAAAGGAGTTTGTGAAAGCCATGCAGGGGACAGGTGCAGACCGCCCTGAACTCCGCTTCGTGCGTGAGGGTGCGAATTATAGTTCTTAGCTACTACAGTTCAGACTCATGTCACGGTTCTGAATCTAATCTCACAAAGTGCAATGTAAGACTGATAAATCACCAAAGAGTCTAAATTCGGCAAATCGTTTTGGAAAATCGATTTTAATCAAAAAGCACCAAACATGGATTGCTTTGCCAATTTCAAAGTCGCCACCTAAATATTTTGTTTTAGAAAATTTAGGAAACCCTGACTCGTGCCTAAGGCCACGTGTCCGTCATCACCAAAGTTGCCTCGGCTCGGGAACTTGGGTACGAGAGCGGAAGGTCATGCAATGAGCACCCTCGCTCGCCCGATCAAAGGATTGGCCATTACTAACATGATATGTTGTTTTTGAAAACACATGTGTTCTTATTCCAGTTTATTAGCTAACCTTACTATGTAATGCGCATAGCATACAAGTATAGACTAAATCGCTCGATTTGGATCAAAACATTTCATGTTTGTTTATTTGAAAAATGGTTTGAAGTTGCTACTCGTAAGTAGGCTAAGTTGTGGATTTTGCCACCCTCAAGTGGGCTTAGAAAACAACATGATTTGCCACTTTCAAGTGGGCTTAAAACTCGCATTTCGATGAATTGTTCCAATTCAAGCAATCCAACCTTCATCCACAGGTATTCATGCAGTTATAGAAGTTAAGCACATAGCCTCATGGAAAGCATGCTATCATGGTAACACTTACACACATGCAAGGATGCTAAAGCATAAACACTTACAGTGTACTCCGAGCCAAAACAAAAACCAATTAGAAATCGATGCATGATCCTAATTATACAAGATGTTTAATGCAACACATGCAAAATGAAACTAAAATAGGATCGGCTAGCTAAGATGGCATATGAATGCAACACTTGATAACATGCTTTGAAACACGTATTCAAGTAAGTGTATTGGAGTACAATGCAGTTTGAATGATGCGCCAAGCCCGTGCATGCAATACGAATGAATGATGCACGCATGCGAATCATAAGGATGCTAATTGAAACATGCCCTAAACTAACCATCACAAGCTGGTAAATAAGAGGGAGAAAGACGTGGGGTTGGAAGACATGCATCACACACACGCATGCTTATTACAACAGTTGGCCCTCTCGACGGAGGGTCCGAATGAATAAGCTAAGCTAATTACGCTAAGCTAATTAAGTACAAACCAAATTAAAACTAGCTATACCTAGCTAATTATAATATTACAAAGATGGAATTAATTAGCAAATACATTAACTAATTAATTTACAAATTAACTAACTACACAAAGAAGTTAAAACAGCCTCAAGGAGAGAGGTGTATGCATGCTCGGTCGACTTCACTCAGAAATCCACTACCGTGCCTCGTGTTGCCTCTGTTTGCACTGTTTTGTATCTTTGAAAATTGTACCAACTTCCATAGTGCTTCTGACCCACCTTAGGAACAGTCTGAGGGGTGGTCGGCCAAGTATAATGATCATCGGCCAATTTTTATGGCTATCTGCCAATTTTGATAGCCGATCGGCATACTAAGTGGTCGATCGGCCACTGCTTCCTGCAAATTCCTCCTTTTGCTATAACAGAGCACTAACAGAGGCATGGCAATGTATTTGCAAGAAAATGTGTGTGCCACCATGCTCCTTATCATGTTTAAAGCTCAAAGGAGTGTAGTGCTCAGCTCTCGAGCCACCAATCATGCATCTCAATGCATGATGGCCAAAGAGGCCGAGTTGCACAAATCAATGTCAAATGAATACACAAAAACACATAAATGCCTTAACCTCTATCATGCACGATCAAGAGGGTCAGTGACCGAGAATTGAGGCACGTTTCATCACTTCAAGTACAAAACGTCCCTCGTTTCTCGTGTTTAGACTAACACCTTATCCAAACACAATGCAAAGCACACAACAAGGAAATGCAATGCAATGCAACATAAGCATGCCAAATGCAATACAACTCAAGCATGCACACATGATGCAATGTAACAACATGCAAACAACATGCTCAATGGACTTAAACCAAATATGGACAAATCTCAGTCATGTCCAAATCAGTGGCCAACAGTGCTAAAATGATGGCATGAAAAACATGAAAAGGCAAGACAAGCATGCATGCCAATTGGCTTAAGAATTAAGGCATAAAGATGCAACTCTTAAGAGCACTTAAAGAGTGAAAGGCATGGACGTGTGACAACACTATAAGCTCTAAAATCATGTATGGAATGGTGTCAAACCACTCAAACAACACAAGTATGGCATGCAAGAGGGCTCAAAGCTTGAAGCTAGCATAGGCACTTGCACTATAGCTGTACAAAACACGAAGCACATGGCCAAGACAACCCAAAATAGTCCTAGAACATGCCAAAATGATGCTAAAACATGCATGGACTAAAGCTAAAACATGCTAGTATGAAGGGCATGAAGCATGGAGTATGCAAGGCCAAAATGGAGGATTACACTACACCTACCAAGACCAAGCATGAGATGGCTTCGCCAACAAAAATCAGAGTTATATCATGGAAAAATAACACCAAAAACACACTGAAATGATAGCTTGCAAGCTTAGGCATGATGGCATACACAATGATCCATGTCTAAGGCATGAAGAACCAACCTTCCAAAGCATGGAAAGAGTGACAAATGTGAGTGCATGAACATATTACATGCACTGAAATCACCTAACAAATGATACCAAATCATGCAAATAGCCCAAGCAATGCATGTTAGTGACTTGGAAATTCAAAGCTAACAAGCTAGAATGCACTATGGCTATACAAAGCATGTCATGCATGACCAAAACAACATAAAATAGAGCTAAAGCACGATAAAACATGAACAAAATCTTGTTGGAGTTGAGCCAAAATCATGCTAGAGTGATGGTCAAAAGCATGATGCACATTAGGCCAATGAATGGAATTGCACTACAAGTGCATAGAGCATGCAAAAGGCTATCAAACCAACCTTAGACAGAGGTATAACATGGCAAAACAATACCAAAAACATGCTGAGATATGGCCAAAACATGCTAGAAATACATGCTCAAACATAAGGCATACAAAGCTAGTTTGTGAGAATTACACTACAAGTGTAAATAGCATGCAAAGGGTGATTAAACCAAACCAAAACAGAGGTATGTCATGCTGAAATAAGGCCAAAAACATGCTAAGATGAAGCCAAAGAAAGCTTAACAAACATGCTACTTTTATGAGCCATCAAGGCAAGCATACAAGACACAAGGAGAGGGGATGACCCTCTCCTATTTGGGACCTCAAAACACAAGTTTTGCCACTAAAAATCCACTGGATTTTAGTGGTTAAAAGGCTAAGAGAAAGTGATCTCAAAGGCCTAAAGTGATGGTGCAAAACAAAGCCAAACAAGGCATGCAAGGGAGTAGATCACCCCCCACACCAAAGAAGCCTTAAACAAACATTTTAAGCATTAAAAATTAGAACTTTTTGTAGTAGAAAGTTAGGCCTAAAACAACATGCAAATAGGGCCAAAAGCTTAATAAAAAACAAGGGTTTAAGAGGTTAGAAGCTCACCCTTGTAGAATAACTTTAGAGTAACAACCTCCAGCAGCCTGTTTTGATCAAAACCAGTCCAAAAACACCAAAACAAACTTCAAAGTGCCTCAGCAGCAAGAGTGTGGTGTTTCACTAGGTGTTTGTGTGCAAAAGTGTGAAAAAAAGGCACTTTTGAGCACAAACAAGGACAAATATAGAGAGAGAGGAAGAAATATAGAGAGATATATGTTTTGTATATCAATTTTTTAGAACCTCTGGAAAGGGAGAGAGGTCTCTCTTCTTATAGAAAATCAAATCCTAAGCTTGTTGGACAAGCTAAGGGTTTGATTCAATCCCTTCATACACGTGTATGGAGGATGAAATCTGTGCTCACCAGCTGTCACAACTGGCACAAAAATATCTACAAAAGCAAATAAAAAAGCCTCGGCCAAAAGATATGGCTGATTGTCCAAAAGGAGTGCCGATCGGCCAAAAAGAGTGCCGATCGACCATCACTGATGGTCAATGACAAGAAAACATGGCCGATAAGCAGAAGGCTTGGCCAATGGGTTGTAGGGCTAGCCAACAAGCCACCCTCTTCCCTCAGAAACGAAACCACAAGTCTTTGGTCCACAACCAAGCACAAAACAGACAAGTTGAGAGGTTCTAAGGCAAGGCGCGCAGCCGAGACCTTTAGGAACTCAAAACGAACATGAGCATGGATGATCATCGAGTGTTCAAACGATGATGTCCAAGTCTTGAGGACAGTCAAAAATGGGGTGTCTACAACAGGTCACTTGTCCATAGAGCTATCTCTCAGGGATATTGGTAACCATACATGCAAAAGGATGCTGAAGCCTATGTTAGAAAGTGTGAGATGTATCAAAAGTTTGCACCTTTGATACATCAGTTAGTAGTAGATCTGAACCCAGTATCCCGTCCTTAGCCATTCGCCCAGCGGGGCATGGACCTGGTAGCACCACTGCCCTAGACAACTGGACAAAGAAAGTTTTTGCTAGTAGCCATGGACTACTTTACAAAATGGGTGGAGGCTGAACCTCTTGTAAAGAGTCGAGATATTGATGTGAAGAACTTCATCTAGAAGAACATAATAAGCAGGTTCGGGATCCCAAGGGCTATTATAGCAAGCAAGGGCACTTAGTTTGACAGTAAGCTAATTAAGAGCTTTTGTGCAAAATAAAAGATCAAAAACTATTACTCTACTGCTAGTTTCCTCTAGAGTAATGGTCAGGCGAAAGAATCCAACAAGACCATCTTGGATGGGATCAAGAAGAGGCTGGAAGCAGCCAAGCAAATGTGGGTGCAAGAGTTGCCCAATGTGCTCTAGGCATATCGGACTATGTCGAGAAGATCAACTGGGGAGTCTCCTTTTTCCATGGCATATGGTACCAAAGTAGTAATCCCACTGGAGGTCGGCATCCCTGGAATCAAAACCCAAGGTATGCCTTGCCCGAGATCTCGATCTATTAGAAGAAAGAAATGAGAAAGTAGCAATGCGGCTAGGGACATACCAGCAGCAGCTTGCTAGGGCTTACAACAAGAAGGTCAACCCAAAAGAGTTCAAGATTGGGGACCTCGTCCTGAGGAAAGTTGTCGGCAACAAGAAGGATCCTAGGGGGGGCAAACTTGGCCCAAACTAGGAGGGCCCTTAGAGAATCATCCAGGTTGCCGACAATGGGGCATATTGGCTTGAAGACAATGATGGAAAAGAGTTTCCATGACCCTAGAACACTTGCAATCTGAAGTTTTTCAATCATTAGTTTTGTTTTTTCAAATCTATGTAATATTAGCCAAAGTTTAAATAAAGTACTAGTTTGATTTGTTTTTATAAATTGTTGAAGTATGTGCGATAAGATTGAACAGTCTTATAACGATGTTTCTGATTGAAACATGACGAATAACTTAGAGTTATCATATGGCATAGTTGAATTATGCTTGCCATATGATAGAGTTAAACTAAGTTGGCGATGGTTCTAAATAAAACATGACGAATAACTTAGACTTCTCATATGGTAGAGTTGAATTATACTTGCCATACGATAGAGTTGAACTATGTTGGCGATGTTTTTGAATGAAACATGATGAATAACTTAGACTTATCATATGGTAGAGTTAAATTATACTTGTCATACGATAGAGTTGAACTAAGTTGATGATGTTTTCAAAAGAAACATGATAAGTAACTTGGATTGGCCATATGGCAGAGTTGAACTAAGTTTGCATTGGTCAGATTAACAGGTGACACCAAGGTAGAAAACCTCGGCTAGGATTTGTTTGAATCTGACCTCGACACAAAAACAGAGATGTGTGCTTAACGTGAACATAAATGGTATTTAGGTTCACACTAAAGGGCAGGAAGCAGGAATGAGAATTAGGGTTGACACTTGTTGAAATTTTTGACTTGATTAATTTACAAGTTAGCTGAGATAACTAGATAAGGGGATATCCGAGGTATTTGTTACCCGAAATAACCAAACAATTTGTCAAAATTGGGAAGGGCTAAAAGAATGAAGTATTGATTAAAGATAACAAGTACATGTAAAGAAACAACACTTGTAAAAATATTTTTATATTTTTAAGTGTTGATCGAGGAAAACAATAAAGCTTTTTATCTGAGGTGACACTTGTTGGATGTGTTCCAACCCAAAGTGATTACACAATTAAGGTGTACTTTGAAAATTTTCAAAAATATTCTAAGTGTGGAAACATGCAAGATACATAAGCAATGAAGTAAGCAAACATGAACAGAAGCGTTTAACAGTTAGAGAAAAAGAAGCGTGCATTCATTTAAAGAAAAGGCTTGTTCAACTACGAAGCATAGGGCACATCGGCTAAAATAAAGCTAACATTGTTCAAACACAAAACGATTACAAGTACAAAAAGGAGAAAAAGTTCAAAGGAAAGAAGGAAAAAAACTAAGCACTATGGTCTTTGGCAGTAGTCTCAGACTAATTAGCCTCAACTGTTGGCATTGTTTTGGCCTCGGTAGACAGTTGCTTTGACTTCTCGGCCTCGATCTCAGCGTCAATCTCAAGAAGAGTCTGGTCCAGGCTCCTCTCGGTAAAAGTAATCTCGGCCTCAGATGTGGCTTTTTTAGTAAAGATATTTTTGGGAACCTCATCCTCCTCTTTATCCTGAGTCAAGTCTAGGACTTGCTTATTCAAAGTTAGGGACTTGGCTCCAGCGGATTCATCAGCATTGATTTCGGCCTCTGCCTCTTTGTCCCTCTCAGCCTCATCCTCAGATTGGCTTGGAGTATGAGGGAATGGCATGACCAGAAGGCTAGTATCCCAAAGAGGCGAGTCGTTGAGGATAGCCAACTCTTTCAAAGTAGCCATCCATCCAAGGGTACACCCCTTGTTGCACGCTTGATTGACTTGCTTCTTGTAGGCATCACGGATGTTGGCAGTCTCTTTCGGCATAGGCCTTCTCGTCGGCAGCCTTGAGATCAGCCTTTTTGGTGGCTAGAGTAGTTTGGAGCTCAATCTGGGCATGGGCCTCTTTATCTCTAGCTTTTGTTGCTTCGACCTTTGTGACCTCGGCAACATTCTCGGCTGCTTCGGCAAGATTTTCAACTTTGATTTGGGCTGCCTGGGCAGCCTTTGCCTAGTCTAACAGACCTCGGACGCGAGCCTCGGCCTAATTCAGCGAGGAGAGGAGCCTGGCTGCCTCCTTGGTCTTATTTGTCAACTTCTTTTTGAACTCCTCGGCTTTGACCACGAAGGAGTGGCCTTGCTGAATGACCTGTAAGAAAACAAGAAAAATAAAATATTTTTGTTAAGTACAAAACCCAGAAGTAAAACTGAATGAAAGAACACCAAAATGTAATAGTGTATCATCAAAGCGTATTTTTCATACTCAGTAAGCTTGGTCATTCGGTTGAGGTCGGCCGACAAGAGAACGAAGGTAGAGAGTGCGGCACCGACTTTAACATTCTCGAGTGCACTATCCACGGCCAACAAGGGTCGGTCTCCCACCATGACTATCAAAGCCCAGGGCTCGTCAACACAAAAAAATGCCTGGATGAGTTGTGCCCTCTGACCTCGGCTTCTTTAAAGAAGGTTCCTCAGATGACCTGGCCTTGGCAAGCCTTTTCTCGGCAATAAAAGCTCTTTTCTCGATCTCGGCCAACTTTGAGATCGGCGCGGTATCCTCAGATTCAACTTTTGTGGTAGTGGCCTTTGCCTTAGCCCTTTTTACCCTCTTGGCTTTTGGCTTTGGGCTTTGGTTGGGACTGGAATGGTGAAGAAGAAGGATCGACACCACTCTAGGGATGTTGGCAAGAAGGTCATAAGGAACGATATTAGCTTGGCCCATCTCATTGGTTGTAGCAACAATGGTGACTCTGGGGCTGAAATGAATTACTAGTAAGGAAATAGGAGGGTTGGCTGGGTCGATCATCGAGATGTTAGAACCTCAATGTCTGCGGTTGTGAGTTTTTGCAGCTAGAGCATTAAGAGGAATTCGTCATCAGCGTTGGCTTTGAGATGGAGGAATTAGTTGTGGAGCAGAGGTGGACGGCTGGTCAGCTAGATCAGATGTGGAGGTCTGGTCTAGCCTTGGCGATGAGGTGACTGGTGGAGTTATGGCAGATGGAGGAGACTTACCTTTTTTTAGGGACGTCGGGCAGCAGGCTCCGATATGTCGGGATGTAGTTGAGGAGAAGCGGAGCCTTGCGAACTTCAATTAGTAAGCCAAGAAGGAGAACCAAGTCCTTGCTTGGCACGTTGAACTGGCGGAAGTTTTTTTCTAGCTAAGGGAGAGTTGCAAAGCAAAAAGAGAACATTAGAATAGAAAAACAGAAAGACTGCTCAGTAAGGCAGTAAATAGGGGACTTTAAGAGGAGGGAACTAGGTCCTTACCCTTGTCATCCCTAAAAACTTCATAGCGCAAGAGGAAAAGATGGAACTCATCATTTGGCGCAAACTTCCAATTGCCCGAGACAATCAGGTAGTTGTCAGTCGCACTCTTATTAGAGTCTGGTATATCTGCTATCAGCTTGTACTATGTAGATCTCGGCTTGAGGTACTACGTGTAGCCAGTGTTGGTTTTGAGGCCACACATAGTGTAGCAATACTGGATGTCAGAGGGGGTAATTCTGGCATTCTATCAGCGGGCCAGCTCGGCAATGCCATTGATGATCCTAGAGGAATTTATAGCCAGTTTCATGGGATTGAGTTTGTAATAGTGGAGTACCTCTCTAAAAAGGATGTCAAGGGGGAACCTCACTCCGCCCTCAATGATAGAAACTACAGGAAAGGGCATGTAGTCCTTCCTAGGCATGATAGAGTCATCCTCTCCAGCCAACCGAAGTTGAACATTGACTGGAATGGAAAACTCTTGCCTAAAGTATTCTAGTTTGGAAGGGGTGTCTACCCTTCACCTAAACATACCCATAGTGTCGGCTTGAGGAAATCAGTATTGGATTACTGGGAAAAGTGGTTAAAAAGGGTCTGAAGACCTCGACTAAACCCTAGAGAACACTAGGGTGAGGTTTGTGAATATCTAAAGGGAAGTTTGTTTCAGTTTTCCTGAGTGTATGAGTTCTAAAGCAAATCCCAAACCTAGAACTCCAAAAATAAGAAATAGAAGCAAGAATCTAAAAAAAAAAAAAAAAAAAAAGACAAAGAAAACAAAAAAGAAACGAAGTTTAGAACCAAGAAAGAATCAGAGGAAAACAAAATTTAAGAATCACGTGAAGAAGAAAGAAACATAGATATGGCAAGAATAGTGCCAGACATTCAGTGTAGTCAATACAATATGCCAAGAGTGTGATTAGTAATACGAATGGCAATCCAAGAAATTACAAATCTACAAAACACTGGGTGAGTGTGTGAAGGCAATATGCACAAATCACAAACGAACACAGTGATGAACTTTGAAACACAAAACAGACTCAAGAAATGATTCATAATAGAGAAAAGAACATAGTACAACTATGATAACAAGTTCAATGGCAACATAATAGACATATGGCAAAGAAGGAACATATATAGATCAGTGGAAGACTGAAATTAAAGAGAAAGAAAGTAGAAACTCGCTGATTATAGCCGAGGAAAAGACGCCAGAGCAATGATTGCCGGAATCAGATGATGACAGTCACTAGAACAGACCAACGAATGCTTCGTCGGAAGTAGTGGACAGAACAGTTGCAGGAGCTTGGAACCACGGAAATGGAGGTTTGGGAGAGAAATGTTAGAGACAGAAAATTTGAAGGCAAATTGAATTCTCAAAAGTGAAAAGACAGGGTGAGAGGGAGAAGTTTTGTCAAAAATACGAAAAGGCTGCAAAACATAATGAAATGCCTTGGACGATGTGCTTGTTAGGCGGCATAGGAAGAAATGACGTGCCCTGATTGCACATGTTAGGTATGAAGCAATGAGAAAAGGACATGTGTAAGAAATGGTTGACAAGACTGTGCGTAACAGCTTATACGCAGCTAGAACTCTTGAAATTCTTGAAGTAATGAGACAATAACCTCGGCTATAGGAATGATCTCGACTGAGATGCTTAAAGAAATTGATTCTTGGCTCTTGATAGAATGGGCAACTGATTCTAAGTTGCGTGAAGCCGACAAGTCATGATCTCGGTCGGAGAGATATATAGATTGTTAGCCAATATGCTGTATGGACAAACGATGTAGGTTCCATCACCTTAGGTTGCCTAGGTAATAGAACCTAGGGGGCAGTTGTGGGGACACATTTTATGAAAGATAGCACGTGGCTAAGGTGATGCCGAAGTATCAGCCGAGATGTTACGTGGCCTGGTCACATTGCCGAGATGATCTCGGCTAGGCCGAGGTTATCTGCGGAGATACCGGAATCCGAGATAAGTAGATAAGGGACAGTAGTCCTAGAATGGAGGAGGATCTCAGTCTGGATAAAGATAAGGCTCAAGAAGAGTTTATCTCTATCTAGATGAGAGTCCAGGATGAGCATTGAGCCTGAATCCATTGAAGTGAGGCTTCCAAAGGGATCAGGTCATTGCTGGTTATAAAAGCAAGGCACCCTCATGGGTCTGAGGTGAGTTCTTTCTTGTGAGTTTAAGCACAATTTACTATCTTTGAGAGATATTGATTACTAACTTGATCGTTGGAGTGCCCTCGGGTGGACGAACCACCGCCAGATTCTTATTTTCTTGTGCAGGTTGTTGGGCTTAATCTATTCTGTCGGTGCTCTCCAGCTGATTTCCTCGTTTGGTTGTGTGGTCAAAAATCAATACCCACAAATAGTATTATAAGGAAAAAAAAATACAACACAAAATATACTTACCGTCAAAGTAAATAAGTGTCAATAAAGAATCACCCGAGAAGTTGTTTATTTTGAACAACGCAAAGTCAAAAACCAACCTGCAAAAAAATTAATAGTATTACACATAAAAATAAAAATAAAAATCACAATTATGGTTGGTAAGTCTACCCACCATCTGTCAATCAACAATTACAATTTTTGCTACTAAAAATATTAAAAAAAAAATCCCAAAAAACCACAATTTTCCCAAACATGGGCAAAGAGGTTGGTTTACTTAATTAACTTATTCTCTCTGATTATGACAGAAATAATGAAGAAAAAAAAAATCCAAACTGTTTAAGTCTAAGTCTAAACAATTGCACACATTTTATGATTCGCAATTTCGGGAAAACAAATTGAACCAAACAGGAAAAATCTCAAACTGTTTAAGCCTAAGTCTAAACAATTACACACATTTTATGATTCACAATTTTGAAAAAAAAAAATGAACATATAAATATACAGAAGCAAAATTATGTACTAATATTATGTTTTTTTCTTTTTGTTTTTAAAATTTACTCCATAATTAGTTCTTTATTAATATTTTTGTTAATTAAAATATTTTTAAGTATTAACCGAACACTGAGAAATTAAAAAATGACAAATTACAAAAAAAATTCTAAGATTTCGCATGTTTTTCAAATTAAATTTCAAGGTTTCCATTGCATCAATTTAAACCTTGAAATTCATTTCGTGTCACAATCTAAGCCCCTCCGTCCATCTTCGTCTGCTGAACTAACAAAAAACTCAATTGTACATACAAAATCTTTTTATATAATACACATGATGTTTTCTTAGTTGATGATTCAAATTAATATTATTTATAATTTTAAATTTGACCAAATCATATCGAAATTCTATTTATCATAACCATCTATTTGCAATCCTACCATAGAGTGAACCACACTAGATTAAATCTCTTTTCTTTTCTTCCTCAGAAACTCCATTGCAACTGGTGTAACTGGTGCAAAGATGAAAAGATGAACCCAAAACACGGCAAACGATCGGCAATTGGTGACCTGTGACAAAAATCTTAGGTTCGAGGGTTCGAAAATCTCAGAATCGTTTTTTATAAACAAAAAAAGAGAGTAGTTTTTGGATATAGAAATGGTAGAGACTAAGAAATTGACTACAAAAAAAATATAAAGCACACACCAATCACAAAAGTGAAAATATAACCAATCACATATCCATAGGAATGGCAAGTTGATAGATTTTGAACATGAGTGCAAAAACTGACCACCATACATATGCATTCAGGAAACTGAAAATATCGGTGTTCTCTATTTTAGTGCCATTAGCTTCTTTCTCTCAAATTTGTGTGAGAGAATTCAAAGTCCAATGAGGTAATTCAGTCTAAGAAAATAATTCTTTTAGCTTTCTTAGACGGAGTTCTATTTTTTTTTTTAATATCAAATGTTCTTCCATTGCTGAATTGCTTTATTGCTCTGTAATTCGGTAGTTGAATGAATTATAGGGGCATAGCCCAATGGTGGTGTTAATGCTCTAGATGTGTTGGTTATGAGTGTTCTATTATTATGACAATGCTAGAGCTGTATTGCATTGTGCTAATATTGGCATTATCAGAATTACCTAACATTTAATCTTTAAAAATGGATTAAACCTTCATACAATGAAGAGAACTACAGTGAAGATACAAAATACAGTGAAGAGACAAAATACAGTGAAGATACACATTCATACAAGAGAGAACTTACCAAATAGAAACATTCCAATCACATATCCACAGGATGCTTTCAGAAAAGAACTTTCAAAATTTTTGTATGCAAAATACAGTGAAGGTGTTAAGAACCTTCCAGTGAAATCAAAATAAAATGCAAAATGCAATGAAGATGTTGTAACTGCTTGAGGACTAGAGACGTGGAGAGTGGGGAGTGGGAAGTGGGAAAGTGGAATTGGTTGTTTTATTTTATCATTTTACCCTTAATTAAAACTGATTTAAGGGTAAGAAGATAGGGTCACTTTAGGGGAAATTGGAAAAAGTTTCTAAGGAGGGTTTCATGACACCAAAATCACTATTCCCTTTTAATAATAGAATAGATACAATAGATTTATGAGGAATTGTACATGAAAAGTATAATTTTATCTATATATCTATATAATAAAGCATGATTGTTTTTGAAAATATATCAAAATGTGTAAAGCCCCAAATTTCTAGCCCAAATGATAATACAACAATCATGGCTCCTTCAAGGAAAACCGAATATAAATCTCCAAACTTACATTACATGATACAATAGTTCGTTATGCAACAATACATTAATCCAACAACAACTAAATAAACAAATAAATACACCGAAGAGTTTACAAGTTTCCAAAGCTTGAGCCTGGTTACACAAAATGGTTATTCAAACCCATACATATACAGCCCTTGGCTTACACACAGAGTCACAGCAAAATAAGAGTCTCGTACTCTCAACACACATTTCCTTGCCTTTAGTTAGGTGCCATCACCACATCTTTTCCTGTACAAAAATCTCGTAGGGTGAGCATAAAGCCCAGTAGGAAATCCTTAACAAAGTATATACATTTTATACAAGTCTCAAGAGATGAAATGCACATGTCATCCTATGCTCCTTTTTTAAGATAAATCACATTTTCATCTTTTGAAAACCATCATGCTCAATGATGTTATGCAATTTCAATTGTTCAAAACTTAACAATTTATTTCAAGGGCAATAAATACGACTTTGGTAATCCCTAGGTTGGTGTCTGCAAGTAGACTATACAAGTACTACCAAATTGTCATTTTTACTAATATTAACCAGAAGGCTCGACACCTATCCACGCGGGTTTTCGGTCTTTCACCCTGGACTCTTAAGCCAACTTATTCAATATCATCTACACCACCTGTCAAGACTTACCAACGTATTTATCCCAAAACCATTTCATGAAAACTTGTTTCTCAACATTCTTTTCTCAATACAAGTTTTCAAATCAACTTTTAAAGTTTAATGTAATCAAATGAATTGTTATGCCAATAATACAAGATGAATATAAATACTTTTATTCCAATTCATCATCCAAGGAATAACACAATTCCCTCTTCTCAAGTATCCTCAACAATTAGTCATTTCAAGACTATTTCAACGTTTTGAACAATAATTTCCAAAACAAACAACAATTCTCGTATTCCCTGAAATTAATCATTTATATAAATATAAATAAGAAATTTTCCAAGAATCCATTTATTTTGACACACAAAATAAATACAACAGTAACATTCATGGATTTTCAGTCTTTTTCAAAAAAAATTCCCAAATTCTAAGCTTTCTCACAAAAACTATAAAACTCAAATCCTTTGAAAGAAAACTTTCCAAAATCATCTTTTCTTCAATCAACGAAAATCAAAACCCATAAGATCATTTTAAAAAAACAAGAGACAAACCCATTTTTAAAACCGCTCAACTTCTTGAATCAACAATTAATTTTCAAAGCTATCGAAAGATGATTTCGAAAATCATATAGATCTTGCAAAAATATATATATATATAACTCTAAGAAATTCCCTACCTCAAGTTTTAAAGAAGAAAAGATACGAAACCTCCAAAATCAATGGTGTCAAAACTCGATCTTTACTTCACACAACGAAGCCCTCGAGATGATAACCAACTTTGGTGGAGAACTTAGGTGTAAATCCCAATGGATTTGGAGAAATCAAAAAGAGAAGATGACTTTCAGAGAGAGAAGCTCCCGATTTGGAATTTTAGAGAGTTTTAGAGAGAGAGAGAGGACTGAAAAAGTGATTTGAAATATCAGATTCACGAACTGATATAACATGGTCTACTCGAGCATGGAAAGCCCGGCTCAAGCGTCAAATACACTAACCCAGTACATTTGCAAACAGGTCAAACTTTTGAAACCAAACATTCTCCGCTTGAGCGCATAAACAGCCGTTCGAGCAAACAAGCAACTTCGAATGAATTTTGCATTTTTGCTTCGAGGTGCTACCCCTCGATCCCAACAGGGCACTGCCCTTGGACCCGCCAAGGGGCGCTGCCCCCTGGACCTCCGCGAGCTGACCGGGCAGCTCTATTCCCCGATCGGCCCAGTCAAAGTGGCAAAACATGAAAGAAGGATCGAAATCGGGATCGCTACAACCTTTTCCCCTTAAAGAATTTTGTCCCCGAAATTTCAAATCAAACCACCCAAACAAAGGGGTTTCTAGTGATCAAAGCCATACTATTTCATTTTCAAATCACAATACCAACTGTCAACCAAATTCCACCATTTCCACCATGGTTATCTCATTAACAACAACCTCCCAAATATGCATAAACATGAAAT
Organism: Camellia lanceoleosa; assembly: GCA_025200525.1. Classification (NCBI taxonomy): domain Eukaryota; kingdom Viridiplantae; phylum Streptophyta; class Magnoliopsida; order Ericales; family Theaceae; genus Camellia; species Camellia lanceoleosa. Next base: position 124,650,473 of record CM045765.1, read on the forward strand.
TTCCTAAAAAGTAATGGCAACTCTTAACAACCTTATGCTTAAAATAACAACGCATATATCAACATGTGGTTAACAACTTTAAATACGTTTCCCTTAACACTAGAGAATATTACAAATAAAAGCAAGTTAAGCATTTTCAAACAAATCTAGATATTTAAAGTGGACTTCCGCTTGCCGTTCCCACGTCGCTTCTTCAACCCCATGGTGTCTCCACAACACCTTTACCAACGGTATAGTTTTACCCTGTAGCACTTGCTCCCGAGTATCTAATATTTGAACCGGTCGTTCTTTGTAAGAGGCATTTTCATCTACCTCCAAGTCCACCCAATCAAGAACATGAGAAGGGTCGGGTTCAAACTTCCTAAGCATAGATACATGGAATATGTTGTGAACTCCTGAAAGTTGTGGCGGTAAAGCTAACCGGTATGCCACTTCCCCAATTCGCTCTAAGATCTCAAAAGGCCCAATGAACCTTGGAGATAATTTACCACTCTTACCAAATCTCATCAAACCCCACCTTGGTGAGATTTTTAGAAACACATGGTCACCAACTTCAAAAGATAAAGGTCATCTCCTCTTATCGGCATAACTCTTTTGTCTACTTTGGGACGTAGCTAACCTCTTTCGAATGAGAACAACTTTCTCAGTTGTCTCTCTAGCAATTTTCGGACCCAGTAACGGTGCATCACCCACTTTGGCCCAACAAACCGGTGATTTACAAGGTTGGCCATACAAGGCCTCAAATGGTGCCATCCCAATACTAGCTTGGCAACTATTGTCCTAAGCAAACTCAATCAATGGTAAGTACATTTCCCAAGGCCCCTTAAAATCAAGGACATAAGCTGTAAGCATGTCCTCCAAAATCTGAATGATATGTTCCGACTGTCCATCGGTTTGAGGATGATAAGTGGTGCTAAGAGTCAACTTAGTTCCCAACGCCTCTTGAAGGCTTTGCCATAATCGGGCAGTAAAACGAGGACCCCTATCCGACACAATAGTCATAGGGACTCCATCAAGTCGAACTATCTCTCCAATGTACAACTCTGCCAAGCGTTCAACTGAGCCGCTGGTGCACATCGGAATGAAATGTGTAGACTTAGTTAACCTATCAACAATCACCCAAATGGCATCATTGCCTCGTTGTGCTCTAGGAAGCCCAACTACAAAATCCATGGTAACACACTCCCATTTCCACTCGGCTATCGGTAAGGGTTGCAACAAACCCGCTGGTCTTTGGTGTTCGGCCTTCACTTGTTGACAAGTAAGGCACTTCGATACAAATCGACATCCCGTTTCATACCCCTCCACCAAAACTGACGACTAAGATCATGATACATTTTAGTGTCTCCTCGGTGTACCGCAAGGCGTGAGTGATGGAACTCCCAAAGTACTTCCTCTCTGCAAGATTTTAGTACAAACAAACGGCCTAGGTAACGTACGCTCAGATTCGAGTGAACATTGAAACCTTTCTCTTTTTTCCCATTGGAAATCTTAACACGGATTGATTCCACATCACGGTCTCCTCGTTGTGCCTGTATGACCATACTAACCAAGGTAGGTTGAGCATTCAAAGTAAACAAGGTAACACTCTCTCCGGACTTACCCAAGTGCAAATCAAACTTGCTAATAACATCTAGCATATCCCATTCCTGAGTAGCCACACTTGCCAAACTACTCACAGATTTTCGACTCAAAGCATCGGCCACCACATTGGCTTTCCCCGGATGATAGTATAACTCAAAGTCATAATCCTTCATAAATTCCATCCACCTCCGTTGTCATAAATTCAAGTCTTTTTGAGAAAACAAATACTTTAGACTCTTATGATCGGAGAAAACCTCAAACTTCTCATCATACAAGTAATGCCTCCAAATTTTCAAGGCAAAAATCACTGCTGCTAATTCTAAATTATGGACGGGGTAATTCTTCTTGTGAGTTTTCAATTGTCGTGATCCGTAGGCCACAACTTTTGCCTCTTGCATGAAGACACAACCAAGTCCATCCCTAGACGCATCACAATAGACAGTGTAATTCAAACCCCTTTCCAGAATTATCAAAACTTGTGCAGTAGTCAATCTAGTCTTAAGCTTTTGGAATGACTTTTCACAAGCCTCACTCCACACAAATTTGATACCCTTTCTACTCAGCCTAGTTAAAGGTGCAGCAAGTCTAGAGAAGTCCCTTACAAAACGTCGATAATACCAAGCTAATCTCAAGAAACTCTGGATTTCAAAAACATTCTTGGGTTGTTCCCAATCCTGTACGACATCTATCTTTGAGGAGTCCACAGTTACTCCCTCTCTAGACACTACATGCCCCAAAAACTTCACCTCAGTTAACCAAAACTTGCATTTCTCAAATTTGGCATACAATTGGTGCTCACTGAGTAAACCCAGCACTACCCGCAAGTAAGTCTCGTGTTCCTCCTCGGAGGTTGAATAAATCAATATGTCGTCCACAAAGACGACCACAAAACAATCCAAGTATTCCCGAAAAATTCTGTTCATCAAATCCATAAAGGAAGCAAGCGCATTGGTTAACTCAAAAGTTATTACAAGGAATTCATAGTGGCCATAATGCGTATGAAAGGCCGTTTTCTGAATGTCCTCCTCCCGGACTCTGAACTGATGGTATCTCGACCTCAAATCTATTTTTGAGAAGCAACGAGACCCTTTAAGTTGGTCAAACAAATCATCTATTCTGGGTAGAGGATACTTGTTCTTAACTGTAACTCTATTCAACTTGCGGTAATTAATACATAACCGCAATGATCCACCCTTCTTCTTCGTAAAGAGAGCCGGTGCTCCCCAAGGTGATGTACTAGGACGAATAAAGCCCTTATTTAAAAGCTCTTGAAGTTGAATCTTCAACTCATGTAATTCGGCGGGTGTAAATCTATACGGTGACATGGAAATTGGTGCCGTGCCAGGCACTAATTCAATGGAGAACTCGATCTCCTGGTGAGGTGGCAAACTAGTAAGATCTTCTGGAAAGACATCCGGGTATTCACAAACTACCCTTGGTAACTCAACACGAGCCCCGTCATTCTCATTATCCAAGAGAGTTACAAGAAGGCCACTAAGTTTGCTCCTACTACAAGGGTCAACAACTCGCGACAAGGCTCTATCAACTCGGTTCCCCAAAAAATAGAAACGATCACCGCTCAAAGTGCACACCGTAACTCTCTGACGGTAACAATCAATCACAGCTTGGTAAGAACACAACCAATCCATGCCTAAAATGGCATCAAAACTAAACATATCTAGCACCACAAAAGCAAACGAAAGCCGACGCTCGGCAACTTCTATTTCACAATCACGACAACCCCAGTCTAAATCAATTGTACCCCCAACAGGTGACTCTACTCTAAGTGGAGGCACAAACCGTGCTACGTCTAACCCCAATGCAGAAGCAAATGCAGTAGATATAAATGAATGAGATGTACCCGTGTCTATCAATACATTAGCCAAATAATTACACACAACAAAAATACCTCTCAGAACTGAGGATTCTGGCAACTGCTCTGGCATGGTAACAGCATACACACGCCTTTGTGGCCCCTGATTAACTTACTCCCTTCTCGGAGCATAGGCCTGCTGTACTGACTGAGCTGAAGTGGCTCCCTGATTAACTCGTGAAGCTTGGACTGATTGAGTCTGCTGGTGGCTCTGAGTCTGCCTCGACCCTGATACGCCAGATGCACCTCCCAACTGTGGGCAAGTTCTCTTCATATGCCCTGGCTGACCACACTGATAACAATTAAACCCTTGACCTTTATTCTGAGACTGAGACTGACTTTGAGATCGGTTAGGTGGTGGTAACATTAACTGCCCTCCTTCATTCTGTGGGCATAAGAAGGATTTGTGACCTGGTTGGCCACACTTGAAACATGAGAAGCTACTCGATGCACTTTTTCTCGGACTCACACTAGGAAAAGGAAAAGTGGATCTAGACTGTTGTGGTTGGGACTTGGATGGATAGGTGTTCCTATTCTTCTTGTTCTGCCTATAGTCTCCTTGAGACTTTTGGCCCCTAGACCTTGAACTCCGAAGCCTCTCTTCTTCAGCTTGTATGGAAATTTCTACGTGTGTCACCGTCTCCACAAGGCGGTCACATTCCCGAATCATATTTCCGACGAGCTTGAATATAATTTTTGTTTTCAATTTCTTTTCAAATTCAATGCAACGACGTTCTTCCATTGCCACTAACTCTGGTGCAAATCTGAACAAACTAGAGAAGACCGTCTCAAACTCGACCACGGGCATGTCGAGTTGTTTGAGGTCTTTAAACTCTTGCCTCAATCTCTCCCTAGTAGTGGGAGGTATGTACTTATCATGGAAAGCGACCGTAAAGGCTTCCCATGTCAACTCCACTCTACCCTTGGCATATTTCCACCATTGACCTGCATCTCCCTTAAGGTAGTAACTCGCTAGAATCACTCTTGGTTCACTATCTTCGATGTGAAGCATCTCAAATGTCTTCACAGTTTGTTCGAGCCACTCATCTGCTTTCTTGGGCTCGGGGCCACCATGGAACTCATCCGGTTCGGCCCCCAAGAACTCTCTAGTAAGGAAACTCGCCCTTGACTCCACGGTGCTCTCTCGGGCTTGATTCTCCACCCTCAACAAGTTCATAGACCCTCTTAAAGCCCCTGCCATTTCTCGAGCTAGGGTCCCCATTGCAATTTGATCCGCTTGTCCCACCTGCTCGGCGACATTAGCTTGGCCTGCTTGCTCGACCATTTTAGCTTGGCCAAACCCTTCTTCTTGCACCGAAACCCTATAGACCGGCACCTCATGCACACCTCGGCGAGCCCTACCACGCCTTCCACCTCTACCACCACGGACTTGACCCTTTCCTGACATCCTAATAAAGGACACAAGAGAAATAATTTTGCACATTAACTCATATATGCTCATTACTTGACTCACACGTTCGACTACAACAATTCTATATATTTCTCTACCACATACACAATTCAATTTCACTCCACATAAGCACTTAGTCATGTAAACACATATGGATTATTCTTTTACGATGAAATCCGTCCCACGAAAAACCAAGAATTCTTAGTAGAACGAGTATTAATCAAGTACCCTTCTAATGAGACCTTAAAGAATTTAACAAGAGCAAACATCCCAAAAGTCCAATCCTATACCCATTTAGTCACATAAGCATGTTATCACATAGTCACAAAATGCATAACACCTCCTAAACATGCTAAATGAACCCATTGTGGTTAAACAACCACTTCTCACGAGCTCCAAATATTCAAACCTGGTAGCTCTGATACCAAGTTGTAATGCCCCAAATTTCTAGCCCAAATGATAATACAACAATCATGGCTCTTTCAAGGAAAACTGAATATAAATCTCCAAACTTACATTACATGATACAATAGTTCTTCATGCAACAATACATTAATCTAACAACAAGTAAATAAACAAATAAATACCCCCGAGGGTTTACAAGTTTCCAAGGCTTGAGCCTGGTTACACAAAACAGTTATTCAAACCCACACACATATAGCCATTGTCTTACACACAGAGTCACAGCAAAATGAGAGTCTCGTACTCTCAACACACATTTCCTTGCCTTTAGTTAGGCGCCATCACCACATCTTTTCCTGCACAAAAATCCCGTAGGGTGAGCATAACGCCCAGTAGGAAATCCTTAACAAAGTATATACATTTTATACAAGTCTCAAGAGATGAAATGCACATGCCATGCTATGCCCCTTTTTGAAGATAAATCACATTTTTCATCTTTTGAAAACCATCATGCTCAATGATGTCATGCAATTTCAATTGTTCAAAACTTAACAATTTATTTCAAGGGTGGTAAATACGACTATGGTAATCCCTAGGTCGGTGTCTGCAAGTAGACCATACAAGTACTACCAAATTGTCATTTTTACTGGTATTAACCAAAAGGCTCGACACCTATCCATGCGGGTTTTCGGTCTTTCACCCCGAACTCTCAGGCCAACTTATTCAATATCATCTACACCACCTATCAAGACTTACCAATGTATTTATCCCAAAACCATTTTATGAAAACTTGTTTCTCAATATTCTTTTTTCAATGCAAGTTTTCAAATCAATTTTCAAAGTTTAATGTAATCAAATGAATTGTTATGCCAATAACACAAGATGCATATAAATACTTTTATTCCAATTAATCATCCAAGGAATAACACAATTCCCTCTTCTCAAGTATCCTCAACAATTAGTCATTTCAAGAATATTTCAACATTTTGAACAATAATTTCCAAAAAGAACAACAATTCTCGTATTCCCTGAAATTCATCATTTATATAAATATAAATAAGAAATTTTCCAAACATCTATTTATTTTGACACACAAAATAAATACAACAATAACATTCATGGATTTTCAGTCTCTTTTAAAAAAATCCCTAAATTCTAAGTTTTCTCACCGAAACTATACAACTCAAATCCTTTGAAAGAAAACTTTTCAAAATCATCTTTTCTTCACCCATAAGATCATTTTAAAAAAACAAGAGACAAACCCACTTTCAAAATCGTTCAACTTCTTAATCAACAATCAATTTTTAAAGCTATCGAAAGATGATTTCAAAAATCATATAGATCTTGCAAAAAAATATATATATATAACTCTAAGAAAATCCCTACCTCAAGTCCGCAAAATCAACGATGTTGAAACTCGATTTTCACCGCACACAACGAAACCCTCGAGATGATAACCAACTTTGGTGAAGAACTTAGGTGTAAATCCCAATGGATTTGGAGAAATCAAAGAGAGAAAAGGACTGAAAAAGTGATCTGAAATATCAGATTCATGAACTGATATAACATGGTCCGCTCGAGCGTCAAATACACTAACCCAGTACTTTTGCAGACAGGTCAAACTTCTAAAACCAAACATTCTCCGCTAGAGCGCATAAACGGCTGCCTGAGCGGACAAGCAACTTCGAATGCATTTTGCATTTTTTTTGCCGCCGACCTGCCAGGCGCTACCTGGATCCCAACGAATAATGGGCAATTTTGATCCCCGACCGGTCCAGTCAAAGTGGCAAAACATGAAAGAAGGATCAAAACCGGGATCACTACAAAATGTATCAGAGATATATTTAATTTTAATGGTCAAGATCAATCCTAAATATATATCAATGGTTCAAATCAATAGATGATTCCTGCCTAAACAATTTTCCCCACCTTTCTACCTATCCACGTCTCCTCTCCACCCTCTCTCTTTATCTCTCTCCCTCTCTGTTCTTCTTCTTGATCAGTTGAAATCTGATCTGGATCGAAGTCATTGATCTGTTTTTTTATGTTTTTCGATATGGGTCATGATTTTTTAGCAATCACCCCTGTGCCGCCGTTGTTGCTGCCACCTCCAACATCTCTTGGAGCTCTTCGGTACCTCTCTCCCACTCTTTCTCTATATATATATATAGATATTGATATATGTATGCTTCAAGTTTTTTATTTTTAATTTTAGTTGGATAAATTGTTGGTTGATTTTGCTCTCATTTTGCCATCCTCTTTCATCTCTCTCCTCTTGCGATGACCGTCATCGACCACCGATTATCTCACTTTCCAGGTTTTGCTTTAAAGTTAATGATTTTGGTGTAAACTATTTTAATTTGTTGTGGTTGGAGTGGTTGTGATTTCTGAAATGGGTTTGATGGGTTTTGATTTCTGAAATTTGAAATGGATTTGATGGGTTTTAATTCTCATATATTCGCAGAAATTCACAGAAATTCGAAGTCGTTTCACTCGAGACATCATCCCTAGGAGCAAGTTTTCTGGCTTCAGCACTTTCTAGCTTATCCTTGTGATTTTACTCTCTCTGTCTCTCTAGAAATGTATATAAATATATGAATTTCTATGAGTTCTCTGCAGATACCTTTATTGCGACATTGAACATCACTGGTATGAGGTACTGGTCCCTGGAAGCTCATGTGGGCTATCTGCAGGTGCTTTCGCTTACTAGAAAGTAATCCTTCAAGTCCCTCTTGCTTATGTTGTTATTTTTCATGTTGGGAGAGGTCATAGTCTCTCACAAGTGGGACTAACAGACAATCCCTTGTGAAGGGCACTTTCATTGGTTCCAAACCGACAACATTTGGATAATAAATCCCCGCATGGCATGCCTTTTGTGGGTTTAGGGTTTGATTGGAACTTTTAGAAAGAAAATTCTTTTGGGGTTTTGATTTCATCTTGATTCTATTGCATTTCAAACTCAACCCATTTGTTTGAATGTGATGTGGATATATATATGCTTCAAGTTTTTTATTTTTAAACAAGTTTTCTGACTTCGGTGCTTTCCGGCTCATCCCCGTGAGTTTACTCTCTCTGTATCTCTAGAAATGTATATAAATATATGAAGTTTTTGGTAACTTTAATATGAAATTAAAGTAGGTCCCAACTATTAGTTGATGTGAGATTAAATGGGTTTAGATTCTTTGTAATAAGCACTTTACACCATAAAAATAAAATAAAAATAAAAAAAAGACCAAAAACTATTGAGAATTGAATGAGAAATTGTCTCATAAAGATGGCCTCATGAATGAGGTTTTGGGAATTGTGTATAACTACCAATCCCACATTCATTTTAGAGGAAAGCTTTGATGGGTATTTAAGCCTCAAGATTTTGATAAGGGTATGAGCCCTTTGGGTCATCCAAATTTTCTGAAGGAAGGAAATTATGGATGCTTCAAGGATGGGCTTGGTCTAAGACTATGGTCCAAGTTGGTTATGGCAAAATTGGCACACACACGTGCCGCCCGTCCCCCTGGACCGGGCCGGGTCTGGGTCTGTGATTCATAATCCATGGGTCATGGATCTTGGGACTTGGGCTTGAGGCTTATGGGCTGGGCCGGATTGGTGGTCCACCAACCTAATCTTTTTGGGCCAGGTCTGCTACAGATATGTATGTTGTAGTGTGTGTAATTCACACATTGAATCCTCATCAATTGGTTCATTACTCCAAGAGTAATGGACATTAGTTGCCAGCCTTCATGGCTGGAAGGTTATTTCTCTCGCCCCCATTGTGTATAAAAGGAGGCCTATCTCCTTTGGGTTCAACACAAAAATTTTGCTCTTAGATTACAGTTAAGTCAATCTCCTTCTATAATTTTCTTCTTGTGTGAGAGAATGCTACTATTGTCAGTTCACCAAAACTCACAGAAGGTGCATCTGCATTAGCATGGTCTAAACCGTCGTATCTTGGGAGACAGAAGTCGACATTCCTCCAACACCCACAGTGAGGCGGCTAATTTGTTTCAAGGACACTGTGGTATCACACAAGCTTAGGTTTGCTTCCTTCTACTAGTTTTATTTTATTATGAATTTCTGTAAATTCCAACTTGTTCTTGTTCTGAAATTCAAAGTGTTTGTTCAATATGAATTTATTTATTTATTTTATTTAAGTACACAATTTGCACACCAAATATAAATATATGAGTTTGTGAGCAAAGACCACCATTTACTCTTGACATCTAACAAATGTTTTGCTCTCTCACTGTCTCTCTCTTATTTTTATTTTTTTTCTATGGGTATCTATGAAAAGCCATGAAATTATTGTTGTATTTTTCTTATCAAAATCAGACAAAATTGAAGCTGTATTTGTGTTTGTGTTGGAAAAATTAAACCTGTTTGTATTTGTGGGTTTCATTTTTAAATGTGTTTTGATTTTTGAAATTGGTTTAATTTTTAGAAATTTGAAATGGGTTTGATTTCATCTTGATTCTATTGCATTTCAATCATAACCCATTTGTTTGAATGTGATGTGTATATATATATATGCTTCAAGTTTTTTATTTTTAATTTTAGTTGGATAAATGGTTGTTTGTTGGTGGAATTGAGGTCTTTTGGGTTTAAATTGATCTTTTTGTTTATCATCATTTCTGTTTCTGTATCTTGATATGTGTTAAGCTTTATTAATTTGGGTTTGAGTTGTTTGAAGTGTGATAAAATTGCCAGTTTGGTTTGTGCATATCAGCTCCAATTTTGTCACTTCTATTGCATTTGTGTTTGTGTTCTTAAAAATTAATTCAAAACCTTGGGGAGAAAGTTTGTAATCACTAGGTTTGTGCTTATTTATGTGTGTGAGAATATATATTTTGCCTTTCAAGTTCTATTTTTCCCTTTTTTGATGAATTTCTTGACCCACAACAATAGTGGAAACAGAGTAGAGAATACCCTAAGGTGGTGTTTGTTTTGAGGGATTGACGGGTGCGATTGGACTATTAGTCTATCCGGACTAATAGTCCATCGTTTAGATTATTAGTCCCAAATCTATTGGACGATTGTGTCCCATAGAGGGGGTGGGGGGGGGGGGGGAACAAATTGAGGGATAAGGTGGGATATGGGATTAAGTGATGAAATAACTATTTTGACCCTCTACTATTTAATTATGTATTATATTTAGTAAAATTCAATCAAATTTAAATGTCTCAATTTTAAAATAAAATAATTTTATTTAATTTTTATTGATGTTTTATTTATTTAATTTTTTACAGATATTTTATTGATATTTTATTTTAAAATTTTGTTTAAATTTTATTTAATTTCATTATTTAAATTTTAATAGATGTTTTTATTTAATTTCATTATTTAATTATTATTATTTTTTAAAATAAATTTATTTAAATTTTAATTAAAAAAATAACATATATTTTTATTGATATTTAATTTATTTAATTTTTAAAAAATAAATTTATTTAATTCTGTAAAAAAATAAAATAAAATAAAATTTTATTTAATCTAGTTAAAAATAATTAAAATATTAAAGATATGTTTAATATTGCTATTACTTAGTAAATAATTGAAAAAAGTAAAATAATCATTTGAACATTTATCCTTCTCCTTAATATCCTCAACAAACATAGGTTTCATATCTTATCCAACCAAATAGTTATTTCCTGACATTTAATCCCATGAATAAACAAACATGGGATACAAATCCAATCCAACTAAATAGTCCGGGGACAATGTATCTCAGGATTAACAATCCGGTGGATTCCAATCCCCCCTTATTCAGTCCGTCCAAACAAGCACACCGTAAAAGCTCCATGGTTATTCTCTCTATTTATTCATCAGATCCAAAGGTCACAGATTTGTGGGACTAAAGGAGGGGTGGATTCTACAAAGGTACTCTTAGCTTTTTAAATTTTTTTATTTTTCCATAGTCGTATTGTTTGCTTTTTTTTTTTTTTGGACAGAGGATATTCACTCTTTTCAGTCACATTGCTGGATAGATGTTGTTGTGGTCCTTGCTTTATTGTTTTACCTTTTCTTATGTTTTTGATATATTAGGTGTATAGTGGATTTTATTTTATTTATTTTTCTTTGTTTTTATCGGGTTGAATTTGTATTTTTTTTTTTTTACCATTAATTTTGTTTTCAAAAAATATTTAATGATTATGATTACTCCATTCAAGCTGGTTTTTTTTTTAATTATTATTTTTAATTATTTTAAATTCCATCGTGTATGTTCATCTAAGCAAACCAAATGGACAGTTGGAGTTATTTGATTTTTTATTTTTTATCCGTTGTTATTCATAGCATTTCAATGCATAATGTTAACTCATTAATATTCTTTAATATGATGCTTGGTTTTTATTGGGAATTAAATTGTTCAATCTATTTTTAGTTTACGATATTTTTTTAAATTTAATATTATCATCTATGACTTGAAGAAACAGAGAGTCTTTGTTTGAGAAGAGAGAGGAATGGGGGATATCAGTCGGTGAAAGAGAGAGAGACAGTTGAGAAAATTAATTTTTTACAATCTTTTGGGGAGAGAGACAGAGGTAATGGAGAAGAGGAGAGAGAGATTAGGTGAGAAAATTGAGGAGAGATTGGAATTTGGGAGAAGTGCAATTTATCTTAGGAATATTTTCTTTATTAAAAATATCAGAAATGGTACATATTTCTAAAAAAACACCACCCTACAACTCCCACTCATCTATGATTGGTCCAGAAAGGAAAAAAAAAATAAAATAAAATAAAACAAAACAAAAAAACAAAAATATATGATTGATTCAAACCATTTTGGGGGTAGTGGGAGCCTCTAGTTTTGGAGGTTCTAAGCATTTTTGTAAAAATATAGTATTGGGGACTGAGTTAAGATAAAGGTAAAAACTTTAGCAGTTTTTAGCTATCAATGCTCTGAAAGTAAAATATATTTGTGTACATATATTTGCATATAATAGTTATAAGGATTCATTATAGTTATAAAATAAAATATATTTTTTTGTGTGGTGTTTTGCGAGTGGTCGGCGTGCGTGAAATAAAACCACTTTTGTGTGTGCATGGGTGAATAGATATATATGTATGAAGATGTATATTTTACATTCAACTTTATGCATAGGGAGCATAATTTTTTTAATTCCCAAGAAGAGTGGTTAGTTTGATTTTGTTTTTTTTTTTTTTTTTGATGTGATGAAGTTTGAATATGTTTAATCTGAGATTGAAGTGAGAATCAGACCCATTTGTTTAAGTGCAATATGCTTTGATTTTTGAGCATGTGAGAGGGAGAGAAGTATGAAAACATATCAAATTCTATATTAAAAAAGAGAGAAAAGGAGAGATAGACATGCACCAAAGCTGCCACTATTCAACATTTCGGTCGGCGAGCAGACAAAGAGGCAAGTTCTCAAATTTTGTATAAAAAATACACTCTAATTAAAAATATATCAAATTCTATATTAAAAAATAATAGTGGTACATAGCAATTTTTTAATGTATAGATGGTTGTATTTTTAATTCTCAAGAGTGAGAGAGAGGGAAAGAGAAAGAGTGGGATGGGGGATATCAGTCATGCATGAAGGATAACTTTTGATCTAGAATTCCTGATTTAGTTGAATTGTCCCACGAGACATAGCATTTTACATTTTATTTATTTTATTTTTTTAACAGAACTTTTTTATTTACCGCAGTGACAAAACCCACGAGACATATTTTTATAATAAACAATTTTTTTCAATTTTTACTATAATTTTATTGGGTGCATTTTTATATGAGTAATTTTACAAAATTCATTTGAAAGTCGAAACTTGATATGTATTTATATTTTGACCTCAAATTTTTAGCAACGAATTTGATAAATTACATTTTAATTTAATAATTCTATTTTCATTTATTAATCTCATCATTAATTGCACCGTACCTTCAAGCATGAACAAACACTCTGTGTTTGGTTGCGTTTCCAAACAATGATTCTACATCCATAGTCCAATATGATGTTTGGTTAGAATTCTCAAATTACATTTCCACAACTCTGCGGAAAACTTTGTCTGGGGCGTGTTTTTCAAATTTTTTTTTTTTTCAAATTTGGCCTAACCGGTCGTCCGGCCAGTTGATCGGAACAGTGGATTTTTTTATTTTTTTTTTTCAATTGACATATGTTAATTTTTATATATTCGAAAAAAATATTTTTCGAATTTTTTAAAATTTTTTATGTGTTTTAATAGAATTTTGATTTGTATGTTTGGTTATAAGTTGTAAGTTTTTATATCAAATATCATATGTTACATCAAAAATTGCTCACTCAATTCAAAACTCTTTTACCAAACAATTTTTTCACACTCAGATCATAATTTCAAAACTCACAAATTCAAAATACAACTCATGCTCTCAAATTATATTTACAAAATTCTATCCAACGTAACCTAATATTTTATATTGTGTTGAACTCGTCTGTCCAAACAACTTGATAAACAAGTAAATAACATGGTCAAGGTTTTAAGATATTATAATACCATACCTAATGCACCTGTACGGGGGCGAAATATCCTTAGCTCTCCGTACGCCTTGAACGTCAAGCTTCCGTCACCAGCGTCTGTCTCTGCAACACAAGAATGGTGAGCTGCCCGGCGGTGGTGTGCCGGAAAAACCCTCCGACGCTCAAGTCAATCCTCTGATCAAGAAAGCAATGAGAAGGCAGAGAGTTTTTGTGAGAGTGAATTCGCATACCAGTAAAGTTCGCCTTTTCTTTCTATATCTAGGTTGGCCACGCAGCTCTGAGATTGTGCGCGCACTACCCCTGCTGTCCTTCCCTGGACAGGTGGCAGTGCTCGCCTCTCACCACCTTACACGTGTAAAGGTTTTGTCCTCCTTCCAGTACATGCAGAACTGCCCAACGGTATTGAGGCGTTCATGGAGCAGATGTCCTCTCCTTCACACCATTGGCCCAGGTGGCACCCTTGACCGAGGTACCATGACCGGCCAAACGCTTGCGGAAAATTGCCATCACACAACCGTGCTACATACCGCCGGCTTATGACTTGGAACCAGGCGAGAACTTAATAGCAAACGCCGAGCTACCCTCGACCGGTTCATCGCGATTGACCGGTTGTGAGGCATGCCGGCCTCCAACCGTTTCATCTCCAATCTCGGTCGCAGCATAAGCGCCAGCATGGGCTGGGCGACTAGTGGCATGCGGCAAAGCCGCATCCTCGGCGTAGCGGTCGATCCTTTCAAATGGCCGCTATTTCCACCGCGATCCACGCCCGCTGGCGGCCTCGGCCGCCTTCAGGAGGTTACCGGTTGAAATCGTCAACCGATCAATACAGACAACTCGATCGTAGCAATCTCCCATATTGCTCAGCGCCACATAGTCTGTAACGCCGAACGTCACTTTTGCTCGGCCGTACTATGAGATGGAAATCTCCCCTCTCAATTGCCCCTTAAACCCATCCGAGCTATCGTGATTGGGTTTACCTTGTTCGAGCAAAGGTTTGGTCGCGATCCTGCTAAGCCGAGCTTAATTGGGGAAGTTTTTGTCGCCGAGCGAAGCCTAAATCGAAACACCTCGCCGAGCTATCTCAACCAGGGACGCATCAGTCGCCGAGTTGTCTTAATCAGCGACACATCTATCGCCGAGCTGTTGCAATTGTTCGGTCGTCACATCCGCAGTCACATCAACGGTCGTACGGTCGTACTGCAGCCGTATTCTCAATGCCACGTGTCGTCACCTTATTGGGTCGTGCGTCCAGCTGGCCTGCACGCGCAGGATTTCAAACGGCTGCGCCGTTTAGGGTTTCCCCCCTTCCAATAAACCCTAATCGAAGGGTTTAACCCCTTCACATTTCCTCTTTGCTCTCCCAACGCCCAAAACCCTAGTTCTTCTCTGCCATTGCTGTTGTTGCCCTTTCCTGCCCCCGTGTTCATTTCAGTCGTTGCAGTCAAGCTCTCGTGGTCCACCTTTGATTTCTGGTAAGCTTTTCTTCCTCCCTCTTGCATTTTCTATTTTCTGTTTCCATGCTCTTAGGGTTTTTGCTACTGTTCTTCGTCATTTTTCCTTTGTTTGGTATCCTTGGGATTATTTTTCCTTGCTCGAGTCCTGCTCACCCTAGGAGAATGGAAATGGAGAGAAGAAGGGGCCCTCGTGCCCCCATTTTTCCTTGGGTAGGATGAATGGGCTAAGAACTTAGGAAGAACATGATGAACACGATGAACACTGGGCCAAACCGAGCAAAACGCTCGTTTAGATCCTTATTTAGGGTTGTAACCGAGCAAAAAGCTGTTTGTGGCTTTGCACTGAGGCCACAACCGAGCTATACACCTCAGATTGGTAGAGGATTTAACCGGGCTAAAGGCCTGAAATCAAAGGCCCATACCTTGATCTGGGCTCGACCGAGCAAAAACCTCCATTTGAACCCAACCGATCAAAACTCCTAGACCGAGTAGAAACCAGCACCAAAAACAGGGAAAGGCTAAATCAGCCATCCTGATGGGCCGCGGTAGGTGGAGGGCCGGCCAAATACTTAGAACCTCTCCGAGCTATTTCCAATAAGCCGCGCAATATCTGCCGTGCTAACCCTTGCCCTTATTTTTCATCATGCAGAACAAATAGGACCGACCAATCCCTTTAGCATTATTGGTGGAGCTCAAAGACCGAGCGAACACACCAACATTTTTGACCGCTCTAGCGAATATAACCGAGATAGATGGGCAAATACCGCTTTAGGGTTAGCTCACCCGGGGCGATGGCAGAATTCCGAGAAGAATTCAATATCCCCGATGACGTAATCCTAGAGCTCGGCAAGAAAGGAGATACGCCGTGGGGGGACTTAGACCGGTGCCCCTTCACGGTCGTATCAATTGTTGAAGGAGGGCTGCGCTTCCCCGTGCAACCTTTGATCTGCGAGTTTTTGAGGCAGACAAAGCTTTGCCCGACCCAGGTCTCAAATAATACATACAAAATAATAAACGGCGTCGCCGAGCTGAACCGAAGGCACGGTCTCAATCTCGGCCTCGCAGAGATTTTTCACCAATATAGCCTTAGCCGAAATAAGAGCGGGCTTTGTTGGTACCTTAAAGTGAGGAAGGGCCGAGCAAAATTAATCGAAGGCAACCCGGACAAGAAGTCAAACGATGACGACTTCCTCTGGGTGTCCGGTCCTTATGAGGACACCGAGGCGCCAGTACCGGGCTGGCGTATTAAGAAAAACTTCGGTAGTGCTGGTAAGGAGCCCGGCTGACTGTACAATTATTTTTCTGCTATTAATTATTATTCCTTGCACCGGTCTAACACTTGGCTTTCTTTACAGATAAGAACTTGGCTGCGCGCTACGACCGTGCTAACCAGGAGGCCATCAGAGCCGTGCTACGCATTCCTGCGGAAGAAAGGGAGTCCCGAACCTTGCTCGGTTTTGAGCAAACGTACAACTACCAAGCACCGCGCAGAGGCAGGGTTACCGACTTTCTGCGTGAGCCAACCCCCGAACCAGATCCAACTTTGCCGCCGGTCAGACTCGTCCCAACCACCACCGAGCAAGAAATGGCTAAAATCCGAGCCATCAAATCCATGATCATCGGGGATGAAGGTGAGTCCCGAACACCCGAAGCAACCGGGGGAGCATCTTCGACTCCGGCCGGACAACAAGAAGAGTGCTCGCATTGAACAACCGGGCCGGCCAGAAGAACGGAGGCGGCCGGTCAAAGCCTTGTGGATGAGGACTCCACTGAAGTGGCCTCCACCGAGCTCGGCGACCAGACCGAGCAACAACTTGCCCGCAAGACCAAAGGCAAGGCCCTCTTTGATGCGGGCGCCAGAGTTCACCACAAGGGCGGTCTCCCGTGATTCATCATGAGGATAAGGATCACTCGCTCGGTTTCAACTTGACAAAGGGGCTGATCCTGCCCGGCGACATGAAAAAGCATGAGGAGCTAACCGACCTCAAGGTCCTTCGCTCGGCTGCAGAATCCATTGTGCTGGTAAGATGTCCATTTTTTGATTCCAAGTATTTGTTCGGTTAATTGCTCGGCTTCGAGATACTAACAGTCTGTTGCTTTGGCAGGCCGCACAGAAGAACTACCTCGCCCACGAGCGGATGGCTTCTCTTCGCCATAGCCTTCGAGACGCCATCACCGAAATCAAGGTGTTTAAGGCCGAGGTAGACAGGCTCAAGGCCGAGCAGGTGGTTGTCCAAAACGAGCGGGACGAGCTGCGCCAGAAGCTTGACCGGGCTGACGAGGACAAGAAGAAGGCCGAGAAGAAGGCGAAAGCTCGGTACCTCTCCGAGCTCAGAAAGTTGAGGGACGCCAACAAGGACGCCATGAACAAGGCGGTGGACGAGGCGGAGGACCGCGGATACAAACAAGGTGAAAAGACCTATGAGCGCCAGGTCCGGGCTACCAGGGACATCTTTTTCCAGTGCGGCTGGAAAGCTGCCGTGGAAAAAGTTGGCCTTGGCCTGGATTCTGAGATGTTCATCAACCCACCCCCTGCCTATATCCCGGTCTACATGCATGCTTACTCCCAGGCCGAGCAAAATCGCCTTATTGCGGAGGCACGGAAGGAGGCCGAGGAAGAGGCCGCCGCCGAGAAAGCAGCCGAACAAACTCCGCCCGAAGCATTTCAGAATGCTGAGGATGAAGTATCTGATCGGGGTGTTGTCTCGGTGGAGGATATTGACGACGAGGCCGATGAAATCCTACCCGAGCATACTGCCCCGAGCGTGGAGTTGACAGTGGAGGGAGCCGAGCAGAACCTTGAGGGCTGAAGATTTTGCTTTCCTTGTATTTTTGTTTTTCCTTGTTTGCGATGTAACCGGGCTATGCCCCACCCCTTGTACTGGATTTTCTGTTATCAATGAAATTGCAAACTTTTTGCTCGTACATGCTACTTTCTGTTCGGCTTGTGTAATTTGAATTTCTTGTTCCAAATGTTTTTTCAACTTTTTGGTCGGCTTCACCGCGCAAACAACAAGCCTGCAAGTTACTTCGCAACCCTTTGCATGTCAAGTAAGATGTTTTTGGCCGAGCAAAATCCGCTCGGCCTTGTTCGGCTGGCAATGAGTATCTGGCCGAGCAACAACAACACGCCATTTTGAAGTCTGTTCAATTTGCCTTACAATTCTTTTCGGCCGAGCAAAATCAGCTCGGTTTTGCAATTGCTGGAAAAGACACCAACATTGCCATTTCCTCCGAGCAAAATCAGCTCGTTTTCCATATTGGGCAACTCACCAATATGCTAAGTGGGCCGAGCAAAATCCGCTCGGCTACTACATTGGGCAATTCACCAATGTTTCAATCAGGTCGGTCATGCTGCCAACATTCCAACTGGGCGAGCAAAACCAGCTCGGCCCTAATGCGCATTGCTCCAGATGCAACTGTTTGTGCGGTCTGCTCCCATTCCGAGAAAACAGTCCGGTTCTCTTAGGGTCGATTCTTGCCCCTGGCATACCTTACGACCGTGCAGTGCCATTGCAAGGTGGGAATACAAAAAACAACAATGTAATACAGCAAAAGCAATAGGGCCAGGTTTCATTACATGAACATTGCAAAGGCAATGCTATTTTCATACATGTAGTGCCAAAAGGCTAGAGGTCTAAGAAAGCTAAACAAGAGCAAATTACATCTTAAAAGTAAAAGACCTTAAGGTTGGCTGCGTTCCAAGGTCGGGGGACTGCCTTGCCGTCCAAATCTGCCAGATGGTATGCCCCCTTGCCAGCTAGGCCAACCACCTTGTATGGCCCTTCCCAGTTTGCACCAAGTTTCCCTTCGCCAGGGACCACCGTGTTGCCAAGCACCTTCCTTAGGACCCAATCCCCTATCTTGAACAGCCGGGGGTGCACTGCCTTGTTGTATTTTTTAGAAAGTTCCTGCTAATAGGCGGCTAGATGAATTAGTGCACGCTCTCTCCTTTCTTCAGCCAGGTCTAACTCCAGTGCCACAACCTCATTGTTCGAGTCTGGCTGGAAGCTTTCTGAACGGATGGTTGGCATGCCAATCTCTAGCGGGATGACGGCCTCCATACCATAGGCCAAGGCGAACGGTGTTTCCCCGGTTGATCGTCTTGGTGTAGTGCGGTAGGCCCACAGCACATTAGGAAGCTCTTCAACCCACT
The DNA here is from genome assembly GCA_025200525.1 of Camellia lanceoleosa. Taxonomy (NCBI): domain Eukaryota; kingdom Viridiplantae; phylum Streptophyta; class Magnoliopsida; order Ericales; family Theaceae; genus Camellia; species Camellia lanceoleosa. The sequence continues at coordinate 124,669,820 of CM045765.1, forward strand.
TTCCCTTAGCTTTCTCAAGCCGCTTCTTCAAGCCGTCCAGGATGGTCTTGTTCGAGGCCTCCGCCTGACCATTTGACTGAGGATAAGCTGGCGTTGAATTGTAAAACTCAATTTTCAACTCTTCGCAAAATCCGCGAAAGAGTTTTCCATCAAATTGAGTACCATTGTCTGAGATTAAGGCCCTGGGAATACCGAAGCGAGTGATTACATTTTTCCAGACAAATTTCTTCACATCCTTCTCCTTGATAGTTGCCAGTGGCTCGGCCTCCACCCATTTAGTGAAATAATCGGTGGCGGCGATGAAAAACTTGCGATTGCCCGGTGCAACTAGGAGTGGTCCAACAATATCCAATCCCCAAAGTGCGAACGGCCAAGGACTTGTGAGCGAGAGCAACTCTCTTGCTGGCTGGTGGATCTGGTGAGCAAATTTCTGACATTTCTCACACTTGCGAACATATTTCTGCGCGTCCGCCTGCATGTATGGCCACCAATAGCCCTGCGAGATTGCTCGGTATGCTAGAGATCTGCCCCCAGTATGGCTGCCGCATATGCCTTCATGGATCTCGTAAAGAAAAGCTTCCACCATTGAGGGGTGGACACACTTCAGATATGGACCCGTAAAAGACTTCTTGTACAAGGCGCCGGAAGGTGAGAGCCAAAACCGCTCGGACTTTGCCCGGATTTTGTGGGCTGCCTTCTTATCCTCTGGAAGAACCCTGTCTTTTAAGAAGGCGATGATGGGATCCATCCAGGAAGGACTCAAGTCGGTGCAAAGTGCCTCAGTTGCTTCTGCTTCCTCAATGCTTGGCCGAGGTAGGAATTCAATCATCAAGGGATTGGGAAAGGTGGTCTGAGTGGAGGCCAGACCAGCCAATTCATCGGCTGTGCTGTTTCCTTCGCGGTTGATCTGTTCAACTCTGATGGCATCAAACTTCTCGATTTCCGCACGCACCAGCGCCTGATACTTTGCCATTCTTTCATCCTTGGCCTCATACTCCCCTGAGACCTGATTGACCACCAGCTTGGAGTCGCTGAACACCATGAGGGCTGTGACCTTCATTCTCCATGCACTTCTCAGCCCGGCAAGGAGGGCCTCATACTCCGCCTCATTGTTGGAAGCTGGGAAGCCGAGCGTAATTGCTTGCTCTATAATCAGCCCATCCGGCGAAGTCAGCACGATTCCTAGCCCGGCCCCATGTCTGTTGGAGGCCCCATCAACGAAGAGCTTCCACATCTCGCCAATGAACAGCTTCCAACAATCGGAGGGATTCTGGGAACTCCTTAAATCAAAGTCTTTGGTAGGTTCAAACTGGTCTCCTTGCACGCATTTGCTAGGTTCTTCTTTCAACGAATCGTCGGCCTTAGGTTGTCCGGCTGAATTTTGCTCTGCTTCCTGCGGCGAGCTAACACTTGTTGCCAAAACCATGGGTTGTACTAAATCCGCATCAACCAAATCAACCGGGCAAACATGGTGTGTTCCCGGGGCAAATTCCGCCACAAAATCTGCTAGTGCTTGTGCCTTAATCGCGGTGCGTGGTCTGAACTTGATGTCATATTGGCCCAATTCCACGGCCCATTTCAGAATTCTCCCGGTGAAGTCCGCTTTCTCGAAGAGCACCTTGAGCGGGAACTCGGTCAACACTACAATTGTATGTGCGTGAAAATAGTGCGCCAGTTTTCTTGAAGCCATCATGAGGGCCAGCGCCAATTTCTCCAAAGGAAGGTATCTTGTTTCGGCTGGGAGCAGAGTCTTGCTCGCATAGAAGATTGGTAGGTGCTGGATGCCTTCAGCACAAACCAATACCGCGCTCACCGCGTGTTGAGAAACAGCCAAATAAAGGAACAACTCTTCGTCCGGCTGAGGAGTGACCAGAATAGGGGCCGAGGAAAGATAAACCTTCAAGTCTGCAAGTGCACGGTCGCATTCTTCATCCCAAAAGAACTTGGATTTCAGAGTTTTGAAGAAGGGCACTCAGAACGGTCTCGACGACGGTCGATAACTGCACATGCGGTCGCCATTCCAAAGAAGATGTTGCACGTCCTTTGTGGAGTTCGGGCGTTCTAACTCTTGTATGGCCTTAATTTGCAATGGGTCGGCCTCAATTCCCCGGTTCGTGACCAGAAAACCCAGGAACTTCCCAGTGCCAACTCCAAAGGCGCACTTAGAGGCATTCAGGCGAAGCTTGTGGCGCTTGAGTATGGCAAACATTTCTGCTAGGTCGGTGAGGTGCTGGGACTTCTCCTTGCTCTTTACCACCATATCATCAATATAGGCTTCCATAGTTCGGCCTAGGAGAGGAGCGAACATTTTCGTCACCATTCGCTGAAAGGTTGCCCCAGCGTTCTTTAGTCCGAACGGCATGACCTTGTAGCAATACAAGCCTCTGGGGGTGGTGAAGGAGGTGATCTCCCTGTCCGGCTTGTACATGGCAATTTGATGATAGCCGCGATATGCATCCAAGAAGCTAAACCTCTGATGGCCAGCGGTTAAGTCCACCAGCTGGTCAATTCGAGGGAGAGGAAAGCTATCCTTTGGGCATGCGCGGTTGACAGTCTTGTAATCCACGCAGACTCGCCACTTGCCGTTTTTCTTCAGGACAACCACCGTGTTAGATATCCACCGGGGGTACTGCACCTCTTCTATGGCCCCAGCCTCTAACAAATTCTTCACTTCTTCCGCCACCACTTCAGCATGGTGCAAGGCTGAACGGCGCGTTCTCTGTATGACTGGCCGTGCATTAGGAAAGACATTCAGCTGGTGGCAAATGAAGCTTGGGTCGACGCCAGGCATATCGTAAGGCGTCCACGCAAAAGCCTCTACATTGGAAATCAAGAAGTTGACATACTCCGTCCGCTCCTCGCCGGACAAGGATGATCCCAAGAGGAAGAACTTAGTCGGGTAGTTCACATCAATGCGCACTTCTACCAAGTCCTCGACTGATTTTTCCTCGGCCTTCCTTCCCGCATCTTCAAGGACTTCCTTTCCCTCGGGCCCCTCGATCATCTAGACAAACCCTTTGGCTGCTCGGCTGCCATTTACCGCAACGAAGCATTGTTTCGCCATCACTTGATCTCCCCAAACTTCTTCTATTTGTCCATTCGATGCCGGAAAGCGCATGACTTGGTGGAAGGTCGAAGCGACCGCTTGCATGGCGTGCAGCCAGCCCCGGCCCAAAATCAAGTTGTAAGTAGATGGAACCTTGAGCACCCAGAACTCAACTTGCTTTACAACCGACCCGGCTTTGACTGGCAAAATGATCTTTCCAATCGGCCACTCCGGCTGTGAATTGAAGCCGACCAAAGGGGACGTTGAGGGGGCCAAGTCTTTGTCGTCCAACTTCATTTGCTTGAATGCGTCGTAATACATGATCTCGACCGAACTCCCCTGGTCGATCAATATTCTTTTGATCTCAAATTTCTTGACGCGAAGTGTCACCACCAAGGCATCGTTGTGTGGCATTTGAACCCTCTCTAAGTCCTTCGTCGAAAACGTGAGGATATCTTTTTCCTCGGTCTTTCCCTTCTTCACCGCTGGTTGAACAGAGAGAACTTCCCTCATGTGCTCGGCCTTCTTGATCATCCCTCTAAGCTCGCAGACTCTGGCCGGTTCAATGATGCCATGGATGACATTGATTACTCCTTGTGGGGGGGCTTCTAAGGCGGCCATACCATTAGGCTCGGTCTGCTCGATTGGCGCGGCCTTCACTCCCCCTTCTATGTACTGATCAAGATGCCCCGCCGCCACCAACTCCTCCAGATGCTGTTTGAGCGGCAAGCAATCCTCTGTCCGATGCCCCCGTTCTTCGTGGAAGGTGCAGCGGTATTTTGGATTGAAACCACGTTGCGCACTTCCCAATTTGGCTGGCCACCGGACAAAGGGCTCTCCTCGGATCTCGCTCAAAATGCGGTAGATGGGAATTTTAAAGACCGTGGTGATCCCCGTCCGCGCCTTCAGCTTTCTCTTGGCATCTTCTGCTGCATCGCGAGGCGCATCAGCCCGGTCATTTCTGCGACCTCTATTCCTATCGCTTTGGCCGGTCCCCCGACGCTGATCTTTCGATCGGTCACTAGGGCGGTTTTCCTCCTACTCGACCGAGTGAACTTTCCCCGCTACTCTTCTGTCCACCGCGACTGGATTATCCTTCTCGGTCACTGAGGCGACATCCTCTTCCACGTGGATGTGTTCGTTGATCCGCTGCATCAAAGATTCCATGGTGGTCGGCTGATGCATCGTGAGTGAGTCTCTCAGCCTATGTCCGACTGGGAGACCTCTCTTGTATTGAGTGATTGCCAGATTGGTAGGGCAGTCGAGAATCTCGTTGTAGGTTTCCCAATACTTTGCATTGTATGCCTTCAGCGAACTCCCAGACTCCATCTTGACGCCCAGAAGGTGGTCGACCTCCTTCGGCGTTCGTGTGTTGGTCTTGAATCTGGTGACGAAGGCTTCCGCTAGCTGCTGCCACCCCTCTATACTCCCCTCCGGGAGCCTCTCGAACCACTTCAAGCCCAGCTCTCCCAAGCTTGCTGGGAAAATGAGGCACATCAACGCGTCGTTCCGGCGGTGGCCAGCCATCACTTGCCGGTAATGACTCACATGCATGTACGGATCCGTCTTACCGTCGTACAAAGTGAATTTTGGCTGGTGGAATCCGGCGGGAAGTGGGGTGCTCTCGATCTCTAGTGACAATGGAGTGGCTGTAAGTCTCGCCAGCTCCTTGTCCACCAGAGCGTTGGCTATCACTCTGGGTGCTGGCATCGCCACCTCTTCACTGCAATGGACTGGGGCGCTCAACCTCTGGAGCGCCGGCACCCTTTGAGCTTCCCGACGGCGCGCTCTCTCCTTCAACACGTCCCTGAGATCCCTGGAACGGGAGGAGGCAGAGTATCGCGATGTCGACGACGGGCGCGAAGGGCGATAGATGCTGTCGCGAGTGATGGATCTGTCCTCTCGCTGGTCAGAATCTCCAACCCCATAGTTCCTGGTGATTGAGATTGAATGAGTCCTCCTCTGGCGGCGACTGCTAGAACGAGGGGAGGGGGTGCGCTCACTGAGGTTGTCCTCTCCAGCAACACCCTTCCCCCTCACTTGACGCTTCAGAAGCTCCATCTCCACCGCCATCCTCCGAATGAGGGCTTCTTGATCTTTGAGTTTGTGCTCCAGGCGCTCCTCACGGGACTCCCCCCGGCGCCGACGGCCTTCTGGCCTCCGCGAACGATCTGAACTCCTCCCGCGCTTGTCGCGCGTTCCTCGCGAAGAAGTTTCTAGGCCCGCCATGGCCTGAACATTAGGAAGGCCTTTTCTCCTTCGGACATACTCCGGAGTAACACCATCGACGACGGACAGCGGAACTTCTTCGTTGTTGGCCATGGAAATGGCTGAAAAAGCTCGAAGAACAAGGGTTGATTATCAAAGATTTCCCACAGACGGCGCCAATTGTACGGGGGCGAAATATCCTTAGCTCTCCGTACGCCTTGAACGTCAAGCTTCCGTCACCAGCGTCTGTCTCTGCAACACAAGAATGGTGAGCTGCCCGGCGGTGGTGTGCCGGAAAAACCCTCCGACGCTCAAGTCAATCCTCTGATCAAGAAAGCAATGAGAAGGCAGAGAGTTTTTGTGAGAGTGAATTCGCATACCAGTAACGTTCGCCTTTTCTCTCTATATCTAGGTTGGCCACGCAGCTCTGAGATTGTGCGCGCACTACCCCTGCTGTCCTTCCCTGGACAGGTGGCGATTTTCGCTCACTCTCACCTTACACGTGTAAAGGTTTTGTCCTCCTTCCAGTACATGCAGAACTGCCCAACGGTATTGAGGCGTTCGTGGAGCAGATGTCCTCTCCTTCACACCATTGGCCCAGGTGGCACCCTTGACCGAGGTACCATGACCGGCCAAACGCTTGTGGAAAATTGCCATCACACAACCGTGCTACATACCGCCGGCTTATGACTTGGAACCAGGCGAGAACTTAATAGCAAACGCCGAGCTACCCTCGACCGGTTCATCGCGATTGACCGGTTGTGAGGCATGCCGGCCTCCAACCGTTTCATCTCCAATCTCGATCACGCGCAAGCGCTTGGCCTTGGCTGGACGGCTAGTGGCATGCCGGCTAGGCCGCATCCTCGGCGTAGAGTCGGCCACTCTTCAACTGCTATTTCCACCGCGATCCACGCCTACGCGGGCGGCCTCCAGCTCGGCCTTCAGGAGGTTACCGGTTGAAATCGTCAACCGATCAATACAGACAACTCGATCGTAGCAATCTCCCATATTGCTCGGCGCCACATAGTCTGTAACGCCGAACGTCACTTTTGCTCGGCCGTACTATGAGATGGAAATCTCCCCTCTCAGCACCCTAATTATAAATGAAACCGGTTTACATGCCACCAATTATAAATTTTCAATCTAATTACTAACTATAAAGTAAATAATTGAAATAGATTAATGAATAAAAAAACCTCCATGAAAACCGTGGGAACTAAAAACATTTCTTCAAGTCTAAATATATTAATGCCCTGTTCACACTAGGGTGATCAACACAATGTTGTCGACTATTCATTAATACCTACCTTTGCCTTGCAAGTCTTTGCCTAACTGATTGTGACATGTGCTACAATAAACTTTTTAGAAAATTAATTAGACATTGCATTTAATGAACAATGAAGTATTTGCCTAACAGATTGTGATATGTGCGACAATAAACTTTTTAGAAAATTAAGTAGACATTACATTTACAACATGTTTGTTTGGTGGGATTGAAGGGTGGAATTAGATTAATAGTCCATCCGGACTAATAGTTTATTGTTTATTTTAAATTTTTTGCACCGAACTATTAATTCCAAATCTGTTGGAATATTGTATCTCATAGGGGGGGTGGGACACAAATCATAAGATAACTTATCCCATGGGATTAGGTTACCGAATTACATTGTTGACCCTCTAATATTAAATATTTTTTTCCTCATGATGTTAATTATACTTAATAAAGTAGTGTCAATAACTTCCCTAAACTAACCAATAACTTCTCCTATTCAAGGCCTGCTGCTTAAAATTCTAACAACAAAACCCAACTTGGGTTAGTAAATTAAGAACCAAGTTCTATTCTACATCTACAATTGACTCGACTCCGATTGGATTCGTTCCTAAATTTGGATAGATAGAAAACCCACCCAAATGGGTGCAGTTACAATTGTTGTGAATCTAACACTCTGTTTATTTCAACCGTTTTTTTTTTTTTTTTATGGAAAACTTTTTTTTTTGGTTGTGTTTTTAAAAATAAATGTATTAATGGTTACATTAGTGATGGAGGTAGGAGGTGGTGGTAGGGATGGTGGTAGCGGTAGTGGTGATGTGGTGGTGGTAGTAGTAATGAGGTAGAAATGGTAGTGATGGTGGTTGTGGGGCGGTGGAGGTGGTGGTAGTAGTTGTGGTCATGGTAGTGGTGGTAGAGGTGATGGTATTAGTGGGAATGTAGTGGCATTGATAACACTTTGGCCTGGAAAACGTTTTCTACCTCTTAAAAGTGAAAAATATTTTTCGTCTAAATAGGCTTATTTTTCATTGGCCATAGAAAATGTTTTTCTTTGAATTTTATTTTTCGTTGTACTAAACAATAAAAAATGAAAAAAAATATTTTCCATCTAAACAAGTAGAGCGTAAATATTTACTTAAAATCCATTCAAATTAATATATTCAAGTGTTGTTTTTTTGAAAAATATCTCAAATTCTATCTTGAACCATGATTGACTACAATTCGGATGTGGCTTCTTTTGAGATGTGGATTGGCTTTTTGGCTTTTTTAGCCTAGGACTAAAAAGTCTAGTTTGGGATGAGCTTTTTGGCCTTTTTGACTTTTGTAAAAGAAAAAATGAAATAATTATAGTTTGGATATGACATTTTGTCTTATTGACTTTTTAACATATTTTGTCTTTTTGTGACTAAAATAGCCAAAAAACCTTTCAAACCCACATGCCAAACAAACGATTATTTTTTGATTAAGATACGTAGACAACTCTCTCAAATGAGCGCAGTCACAATACATAAGAGTTTTGAGGACTAACGTTGTGCTTAATTGGGGAATTTGGGAAAGAATTTAGAAAGAGAAAGGAAAAGGGAAAATGTAAGCAAAATATGAATAAAATATACTTAAATTTCACCTAGTTTCACACATATTTTTTCTTTCTATTTCCAAATCCCTTCCCAAATCCCCCAACAAAACACAGCGTAAGGGGTTGTTTGTTGCAGCTTTTATAAGTTGATTATAACTTATTTTAATTTGAGAGTCTATGCTAGACTGTTTGGCGCAGTTTTTGCTAACAGTTTTTTAGGCAGAAATAGTTTAAATAAGTTAAAACAAACTACGTATTTACAAGTTGAGAGAGGTGTTTTTAGCTTCTATTTTTTTATTCTTAACTTTTAACTTGGAAAAAACTATATGAAACAAGGCCTAAATTTTTGTCTTTGAAAGTGAAAAATTTGTTGCAAAAAACATTTAGGGACTAATTCCTGTTGCCGTAAGGATAACTGCTACAAAGTCAAAAAAGATTTTTAGTGACAAAATTCTGAAAATGTTGCTAATACATGCACTTTTAGAAACAAAATAATTTGGTCAGAAAAATGTTTATTTTTTGAAACAAAAAATTTAGTCTCAAAAAGTAGTAATCTATCACTAAATGTCTAATGTCGTTACTAAAAATACAATAATGTCACTTTTAATAGCAAAAATATTTTGCCCATAAGAAAGAATGCTGCTATTAGCACCTCAATTAATACTTTGGACTCTCCATTTTTTTTGGTTTTATTTTTATTATAATAATAACCTTAAATGTAATTACTAAAAGAGACATGAATTATTTTGGGACACCTCATTTCACAATTAAACCCACCTATTCATTAAGTTATAACATAGGGTTTATGAGAGTACTCACCTTCATCACCACCCATACACTTCAAAACTCTCAAAACCTTCAAAAGACTTCAAAACTAGGGGTGCTTGCGGTTCGGTTTTGGACGGTTCGGTTTGTGCGATTCGGAGAAAATTGAACCCGCAACCGCCTGCAGTGTGGGTTGCGATTTGTGTGGATAGAGTTTACAGATGTGGGGGCGGTTGCGAGCGGTTTGCAGATTAGACTTTTTTCTTTAAAATTTTATTTTTGGGCCTTTTTTCCGTTATGTAAATATTTATTTTGAGACATTTTCCCCCATTTTCTAAAATACTCAACATTAATAATTAATGAATTAATGAATTAAAACTTATAAAATTAAAAACATAACAAAATCAATTCCTAAGACAAGCAAATCATTCAAAATCCTAAACTTTTAAATAAAATCATAAACTAACACAAGCACATCTTTCAAAATCCTAAACCAAATCATCAAAATCATTCACTACCCAACAATACAATTAAAGTAAAATCATTCAAAATCTTAAACTTACCTAAAAGTAATTCTTCATTAATTTTTACATTCATCAAAAATTCAATAATAAAATAATAATAACTTGTTGTGAAATTTCATCCAATTCAAACCCATTAAGAGATTTAGGGTTTGGTTTGTTGGGAAAAAATATCTAAGATAGGATGAATGAAATCAATGGTCCAATTTTTAAGGGAAAAAAAAAAAGGAGATAAAACCTGCAACCCACCTGCAATCCACCATAATGTCATATTCCAAACCGCATCCGCCCGCATTGTGTTTGCGAAACCACCCATTTCTATGCGGATCGGTTCGTGTCGGGCAAGTTGTACAATTCGGATAATATTTTGCCCAACCCTATTCAAAACCCTCTAGTAGGTAGTCTTTCAATATCTTCCAACGACAAGTATTCAACAGGTTACATGTGACAACCCCACTACGTATTATATTTGACATTTAATTATTTAAGGAGATTTAGATTTTAATTAGTCATTATTCTAATTTAATTTGGGATTTGCGAGAATTGTGGAGCTCAATTGGTAAGTTATTTTAATAATGATTTATTTTGAGATTAGAAATTGAAGGTCCAAATGGCTTAAGGAAGTGAAATTAATTAGTTGAATCAGTTTGATTTCAAGTATTGACCCATTTGGGAGGTAATTAAATATTCGATTCAGCTTCGATTCAGTCTAGTAAAATTAAGATTTGATTAATTAGGTCCGAGTTGGAGTTAATCCAATTAATTACGTTATAAGGTTTGAGAAATTAAGATTATTATGAATTAAATTTATTTATAAGGTGTCCAACTTAAATATGCAATTTATTGATAAGGATTTTGGGTTTGATATGAAATTTGAAGGCTTTAGTGATTTGAGAAGCCAAGATTGATGATGGAAATGAGTTTAATTTGATATTTTGGACCATTTGGGAGTTTGACTAAAAATTTGATTCAGATTAATAAAATTTAATATGAATAAATTAAGTTTTAATTGGAATTAATGAAGTTAAATAAATTATGTAAATTATGTGAGATTCATGATTAATCAAAATTAATTAAAACTAAGTAGTGATTAATTAAGCTAATAGATAATTAGTGATTAATCTAATCTAAATCATAAAATAAAATAATAAAAAATTCTAGAAAGATTGGGAAGGAATTGTTTTGTTATAGTGACCTCATTAAAGGGTGTGTATATGCATTCTATAAACTTTGGGCTGGAAACCCACACTCAGCCGAGAGAGGGGGAGGGGGAGAGAGAGAGAGAGAGAGAGAGAGAGGGGGGGGGGGAAACCGAGAGAATGCCGTAAAGGAAGAAGAAAGGGAAGAAGAGGGTCTCGTGGAATACCAAAATTCAAGTTAAAAATTATGAAAAATTCATCTAAGGTAAGAAATTTCATCCTGTTTCTAGTGTTGTTTAATTAATCTAGACAAAAATTAATTGAATGAGGATTTGAGAAGATCAAAATAAAGATTTGAGGATTAATTATACAAATTCATAGAAATTAGGTTTTGTATGTTTAATCAAGTTAGGTTGAAAAATATGAGTTATGATTCTTTAAATTTGTTAAATTTGAGTTCAATTTAGAGAATTATTCTTGAATTGAGTTCTATAAATTACATGCAACAAGGATTTATTGAAGATTTGATCCATGCAAAGGAGTTAGGTTCAAATTTATGAAAATTAATTTAGAAATTAATCACTTTTGGTTTGAATTTAGTTGTCTTAACATGAAATTGAGTTTCAATTGTACATGCATCATGAATTTTTAAAAGCTTTGGAAGATCAATTCATATTTTAGAATTTGTGGGTTTGAAATTGGACTTGATATGAAGAAAATGAATTAAATTTAAATTTGGACAAATATGGAAATATATTATAATTTATATTTGAGAATAAAAAATTAGTTTGATTTTGATTTAAATTTCATACATGCAAATATTTTTGAAAGGGCTTTATAGCTTCACTTTTATATTCCATAAAACACAGAAAGAATTGAAATATGATTTTTAAAAACATGAAATCCAAGGCTTAAATTTCAATTAAAGCCATGGAACTTTGAAGTATAGGTAGAACTAACTTCAAATAGAATGTTTCTGCATATTTGAGTGAGTCATGCATGAATTTGGAGCCTTGGTAATGTGTTTTGAAGTTTAAACAACATTCTGGAAAACCCAAAATTCGTTTTCATCGCTCGAGCGTAGAATTCAAGCAATTAGTATTTTTACAGATCAAGGGGTCCGCTGGCGTGAAGAGTGCTATTTTAGAAAATTTTGAAAAGTTGTTTCATGTTCCGATTTCCGTTCTCTTTTATTTCTCAGCACTCTTAGGCATATATTGAGCTTTATAAATGAATTATAAGAGTAAGAAAGAAGCCTAAGATAATTAAACAAGTTAAGAACAAAATGAATTGTATTGTGACCCGATTTCTATGTGTATTATGAATTGTGTAGGTCAGCTACAAGGGTGAACCAGGCCTCTGAACACTGTGAGTAATACTTAAGTAAAGATATGTTCATATATGGTATTTTTAAATACCACTCACGTGTAAGTTTTCTGAACTTGTGATTTTACATTAGGAATGAGAATTCTATTGTTTGAATCACAAATGAATTTATAAATGTTTGTCAAGTATAAACTGTACAAATGGGTCCGAGACCGTTTGTTATGTGTGTCAAGGACACGAAATGGGCCCGATGCCGTTTGATATGAATGAATTAGGCCCGAGACCGTTTGAATACGAATGTGATGAGCCATAGGCCGTTTGAATATGAATATGATCATGATCACAAATATGAAATGCATATAAATATGGATATGAAAATGATGCGCCAGAGGCTGTTTGATATGTTAGGTCAGAGACCGTTTGAATATTATGATAGGGCCAAAGGCCATTTGAATATTAATGTAATGGGCCAAGTTGGAATGAAAAGGTGCTTATGAATGTGAATATGAATATACGCATAGACATGAATATCGAAATAATGGACCGGAGGTCGTTCTAATTTGATTTACATGTAATATGTATTAATGTGATTTACTTGATTAAGAATCTCATTCATTCAGCCTCTTTACTTTGGTATTATTCACTGGGCATTAGCTCACTCTTTATATATATATATATATATATGTAGGTAAGCAATTGGAGGATCAACGTTATAGTTTGCCCCGAAGTCTGCCTCTTTGTCAAGCCACCCAAGAAGTACCTCTATGTAGAGGCTTTATTTTATTTTGTCAGGCTTGAGTTGGTCTTTTGTTAAAAGTCCTTCAAGAAGTGTTCGAGATATGTTATAAAATATGTCTTCGTACATGTACATATAAGTGTGTTAAAAGTGTTTTAATTACTACAGTTGATCATGTACGCAAAGTTCAATGGACATTATTATTTTTGTTTTGCTTCCACTTCAGGCCCCAATTATACTTAAAAATTTTGAACTTTGTCTTTGAGGCCATAGGTAATCTTCGAATTACTGGCCAGTTGTGACGCTAAACCTATAGGGGCGGGTTTGGGTCTTGACATTACACTTCTCTGATAAGTCGATAGTGAAAGTTTTTCTAGCAACCTGTAGACGTCCCCGAACGCATCCCGGGAAGGGTGCGACTCCCTCCGATTCGCTATGGTCTACTCATGATTCGAAGGACTCAAATGTCAGTTCTTAATCTTGAACCAAAGAGTCCAAATTCGCAAATCCGTCGTTTGAAAATAGATTTTTGAAAGATGTGCCAAACATGGGCTGCTTTGCGGAATCTGAGTCGCCACCTAAATATTTTATTTTGGGAAATTTAGGAAACCACGACTCGGTGCCAAAGGCCACGTGTCCGTCATCACCAAAGTTGCCTCGGCTCGGGAACTTGGGTACGATTAGAAGGTCACCGTGAGCACTTTCGCCCGGTCAAAGACCGGCCTCTACTAACCATGATATCTATTTTTGAAAACATTGTGTGTTCTTATTCCGGTTATTAGCCTAGATTTACTATGTGATTCGCACAGCATACAAGTATAGACTGAGTCGCCTGAATTGGAACAAAACATTTCATGTTTGTTTGAAAATGGTTTGATGGTGCTACCCGCAGGTAGGCTAAGACGTGGATTTGCCACCTTCGGGTGGGCTTAGAAAACATGATTTTGCCACTGTCTAGTGGGCTTAAAACAAACATTTGATGAATTGTTCCAATCCAAATAACACAACCTCCACCCACAGGCATTCAAGGCAGTTATATCACATAAGCACATAGCCTCATGGTAAGCATGCTATTCATGGCAGTCACTCGCACGCATGCAAGGATGCTAAAGTATAAAACTCACCGAGTACTCCAAGCCAAAACAAAAGCTCATTAGAAATCCATGCATGATCCTAGATACACAGAATTGCCTAATGCAACACATGCAAAGATGCAACTATAGCAGGCTTGGCTATTCTAAACATGGCATGTGAAATGCTACAACTAACACGTATTCAATTTGGAATTGAAATACAAATGCAGTTTGTATGATGCGCCGAGCCCGGTGCGTGCAAAACAGATGAATGATGCAAACATGCTGTCATACTGTATGCTAATTGAAATATGCCCTAATCTAACCATCATAAGCAGGTAAATAAAAGGGAAGAAAGACGTGGGGTTGGAAGACATACATCACACTCACCCACACTTATTACAATTATGCCCTCGCATAGAGGGTCCAAATAAATAATATACAGTCCCAAATGAAAGAATAGTACAGTCCAAATAATACACAAATTCCTAATTAATTAACGAATTAACTAAGAAAATAAATAACTGGCATGCAAGCGAGGGCGCCTTGACTCTTCTTGAATCTTTGAATGATGCATGTCAAGGTTGCCTTTCTTGAAATCCATGACGATGCCCCAATTAGCCTCTGTTTGCATTTGTTCTTCAAATGCGTGCAAACTCAAAAGTTCTTGATTCTTGGTTTCTTTAGCAGAGAACAGGAAAGAGGCATAGCAATGTATTTTCACAAATGTATGCATGCCTCGATCCTCGTGCCACCAATCACGCATCTCGATGCATGATGGCCGAGGAATCGAATTGCACAACTCAATATGGAATGAATGCACATGAAAACACAACAAGTCCTAACTCCATCATGGATAATCCGGAGTGTCGGTGACTGGGGAATTGAGACACATTCCGTCACTCGAGTCTGAGCATTACCTCGTTTCCGTGCAGGGCTAGCTCCTATCCCGAACACGATGCAATATGTATGATATGCATGAAATGCAACTAAGATACAACCTAACATGCAAGATGTTATGAAATGGAATACACAATGTACGAGGTAACCTGGCATACACAATGCACTAACATGCACCCTAGCATACACAATGCTATGAAATGAAATGGTATACACAATGCAATATGGACTTACACCAACACAAGTGGACCTCAGTCACACTCACATAGGAAGCCATCAGATAAAAACAAGATAACTCGAAATGCGTGCACGCGTGCCATAGCAAGACCAACCCTCGAGCAATCAAATGCCACTCTAATGAGACATGGCAAAGACATGGAATATGGTATGCAAACATGCAAAAATCAGTAGCAAGATGAGGTGCAAAACAGGCCCGAATCAAGGCGAAATGACACCCGATGCATGGAATCACTCCCGAAACATGAAATTAGGCATACGGAATGGCCTACAGCTATACAAAGCATGCATAATTGGTACATGAAGTGTAAAAGTAGAAGAAAGGCAGCCCCAAAACAAGCATTTTTACAGTTTAAAGCATGGCCAAACAGTGGGTCCAAGTAAGGCTAAATTAGCATGCAAAAAAGGCTCTACAAGAGGGGTAATGAGGCAAGTCACAGCTTCTTGTCTGAAACACAGGTGGCCCCTTCTACAATGTTGAAGAGGGGCCAAAAATATGATATTTTAGAGTTTATGACAAGCCCCAAAAACAGATACAAGTGTGGCCAAATTAACATGCAAGAAATGGGCCAACAAAGGGGCAAAGAGAAAACTGATACATGGAGGTCTCAAACAGGTAAGGGCCCTTCAACAATGTTGTAGAGGGGCCCAAAATATGGCTGTTTAGAGTAGATGATCAAGCCCAAAACAGTATAAAAACATGCTCAAAATATGATGCAAAATTAAGGCCACAAGAGAGCTATAACATGAAGTATACCAAAGATGTCTCAAACAGACCTAGACCCTTAATGAAACATGAAGAGGGGGTCATTTTAGGGCCATTTTCAGTTCGGACCAGAGTCTAAAAACAGAAGTTTAATAGGCTAATGAATCATGCAAAAATAGGGACCAAAGAGGGGTTCAATGGCAAGTCATGCATGGAGGTCCCAAACAGTGATGAGACCTTCTTCAATGTTGAATAAGGGCTCAAAATAAGCCTATTCACAGTTTATGACAGAGCTCAAAACAGATTATATATAGGCCAAAAATATCATGCAAAAATATGGCATCGAAGAGGATATTGAAGCAAGTGCAAGATGGGGGTCCCAAACAGGGTAAGACCCTTAATGAAAGATGAAATAGAGCCCAAAAAATTGACACTTTTAGTTTTGGTCGGAGCTCAAATGTACAAGTAAGAAGGGCTAAGAAATAGACCAAGAAAAGAGCAAAAAAGGGAAAAACGAGACTCACCCTTGAAGACCAACCCTTTAGCAGCCTCTTGGTCCAAAATGCAGCACTTCTAGCCTCTGAGAAGGTCCTCCAAGCCGCTGGAATGGAGTGGTGGTGGTGGTGCTAGGTGGTGGTGAAGAAATGGTGGAAGGAACTTGGAGTTTTGATGGTTAGAATATAGAGAGAGAGAGAAATTTAATGTGAGAGGCTTATACAAAAATTTCTAACCCTTCAACACAGACCTGGGGTGCTGTATTTATAAGCAAAAGAGGCTGGAAAAGAGGGGGAAAAAAGGGGGGGGGGAATATTTCAAGTTTCCCTCCAAAAATTGGCCTAAAGTGAGACAAAGAGGCAAGTGGTAGCTGCGGTTCTCAAACCGAAGAGAGCCCTTCAACAAAGTTGAAGAGGGACTCAAAACAAGACACTTTGTAGTTTATTACCAAGTCCAACACAGCCCACAAGTATGCCTAAAATACCGTGCAAAATAGGCCTAAAAAGAGGTAAAGAGGCAAGTGACAGATGGAGATCTCAAACAATAAAAGGTCCTTAATCAAACATGAAAATGACCTCAAAATATGACTATCTCAAGTTCGGGTCGGAGTCCAAAAATTCAAAATGAAGGTTCGGGAGCCGAAACACGCAATTCGGGGCCCCGAAAGTGGGCTGTTAGGCACCGGAAGTGGTGTCCAACCACGAAGTTGGTCTCTCAGACCACAGTGTCCCTCGAAAGGGAGGAAATAAAGTGTGTGACAAAAATCGGAGCAAACGGAGGTGGTTAGGCGGTCCCGAACCGAGGCACACGGCCTGACGGCTCCGAAAACCGGGAACCGGGCTCCGAAATGGGAAAAATGGCCTGCGACCACGAAACGTAGCCTACGGCCACTGAGGGATGATCTACGAGACCTCTCTCTCCCTTTGGGAAGAGAAAACAGAGAAAACAGAGCCTGGTTCGCAAACCGAGGCAAAGCACGAAAGAGTCCGGAAGTCCGGAGGCAAGGCTCGCAGCCGAGACTCTGAAACCTCTGGATGAGCACGATATGCAACATCACCAAGCGCTCAATCGGTGACGTCTGAGTCTTAAGGTCAGTCAAAAATGGGGTGTGTACACAACCCAATACCATAAGACGAATGCAACATCACAATGTAAGCTCAGAGGAGGTTCGCAGCGTGAATGATATCCACAGTTCAAAGGTGGTTAATTTTGTAATTGTAAGTTTTTCAAAAATACAAAAAAAAAAAAAGGTAAAAGTTGTTTGACTTTTTTTTAGTACTGAACTCCTGAACATATGTCAAAACTCTATCGATGGTGAGAAGAAGCTTGAGTTCAATGGTGAGAGTTCAACGATTAAGGGTTTTGGGAGATGAAGGATTTTTAAGGGGTATGCCAAGGAGTCTGCATTTTGGTGGGTCCGATTAGGCCCGAGCACGAGCTCAAGCCCAGTTCGAGATCCTGGATCGTGTGCTCTGGAGGCCAGTCAGCCCAGAAAAATTTTCGCCTCCGTTGGCCCGACCCCAACAGCTCCCTACTCTTGCCATTGTGCAATGGTCAATTTTTTTTTTTTTTAAAAAAATAATAATTTCAAACGATCATATGACCGTTAATTCCACCAACAACCAAATATATATATATATATATATTTATAATTTAACCCCTCCCTCTCCCCAAGTCCTATAAATACCACCCCTCTCCCATTTTATTTCTTACAAATAAATCTCTCTCTCAAACTCTCATTCTCTCTCAACTCTTAACCCTCTCATTTAATTTTCAAGTCTTATTCTTATGTGGCAATTGCAATTGTGTAAGAATAAATTTTTACCAGAATAAGCTAATTTTTGTATCGCACTCGCTAATCGATAGCATTAACTATTTTAATTAATATTTATTAGTTAATCATTTTTTTACATTAATTATTTGTTAACATCTATTACTTGTTGTTATTCATATTTATTATTTGCTTATTATTTTAATTTATTGTTAGTTGATATATATTATTTTATTTACATTATTATGAATCTTAATATTCTTAATGTTTATCTCGATGTTAATGCATATATACAACATGAATTTGTTTATTCTCTTTCTACTGTACCTCATATCCATCTTCCAAGAGCAGCATCATCATCTAGGGGCACAACTAATACTGTTTGGGAGCATTTTGAAAGAGTATCTGTAAATAATCATGATGGTATAACTATAATTAAAGCAAAATCTAAATATTGTGTACATTTACTTACTGCTGCTTTTGTAAGGGGTACTAGTCATCTAAAAAGTCATGCTAACAAACATTTACAAAGTCAACAACCTAATATTAGAACTCAAATGCAATTAGAGGTTCATGAACTGGTAATTTACAAATATTTTCATATGATTCTATATGTGCACAACATTCTGTAATAGATTATATTATTAAGAAAGAACAACCTTTTACTACTAGTGAATATCCCGATTTTTTAGAACTGATTCACAGAGATTTTGCACCGCAATATCAAGGTTTTTCAAGAAATACTATTAGAAATAAGATTTTAAAGAAATATGAGGTTATTAAAACTAAATTATTTGACATTTTTAAAAATTTGAATGGAAGAGTTTGTTTAATATCTGATATGTGGTCAAATAATGGTTTAGAATATCAATGTATCACTGCACATTTTATTGATAATGATTGGAAATTAAATAAAAGAATAATTTCATTTAGATTTATATCTACAATTCTGACTGTTCCGGAAGGTAGTAGACCTAGTAAGAATTGAAAACGGGCGAGATCCACTATCGAACCAAGGGTCATCCTCGAGGTCGCAATCCGGGCATTTTCTCTAAGATGATCCGATTGAAGGTTATCTAGCCTAGCCCAGGTCTTTTCCTTATAATCGTTGAGCATTAGAGTCATTACAGCCTAACCCAAATCTGTTCCCTAGTGGCTGGAGTCACCAATACATAGTGGATTAATTTCCCTGGACTTTTATATACAGATGGTTCCAATAATCAATACAATTCAGTGTCGCAAAACATGGTAGCTCACCATTATAAACATGAGATCATTACAAATAGTTTACAGTATGCCAAGTGTACACCTATTTTAGAAATAATTTAATTTCATTGATACTATAATAATTTATCAAAACAATTTAGTCCTGAAACAACAATTTAATTTTTTAATAGTTCAAGGTAGGGGAACATTTATAAAATATGTAGCATGCAACTACTCACCTGAACACGATACAATATAATCCTCAAACCGAATAGGAAAGTCCAACTAGTGCCCTGAATCAAGTACGAAAACTACATGTCACTAGTAACTCAAAAATACTAAAAAGAATAAGAAACTAAGTAACCCCAAGCTAAATCACACTATCACGGCTAAACCCAACTCACCGTTACTCTTAAATAATACCTAAGTTCATGTTCTTCAAGGTCTAAAATTACCCAAGAGATGGGTTCAGATCGAAACTTAATTAAAAGTAACTTTAAGATAAAACAGACTTTTATACAAGTTTTTCCAATTTGTTCGCTAAATTTGAAAATTAAAAACCCACTCCATGTTGTTATAAAAATTCCAAAACACTCCAGATGTTAAGTAATATATCCTAAGTTTCAAACCCAATTGGTTTACTTTGATTTGTTTATCAAAATAATTATTTACAATTAATTATATCCAAACAAGTTGTTTTTTGCAGCACTTTTATGAAATTGATGGTTTTCTTAGTATACACAAGCAATCCATGCAAGGAAAAAATTGTAAGAAACTAGACTCGTAGCCGGTTCTAATGACACTAATTGGATAATTTTTGGAATTATACCCAAAGAGAACGACACTTCCGAAATTACTGTTTTGTAGTAGTTTTCTGGACAAATTTGAACGCATCATTTATATGGACTTTGACTCCCAAAACTTATAAGAAAATTTGGATATGCAATTCAATATGTAATTAATCTACTGTAAAAATTTCAATTCTAAATTCATCCGTTTGATATAATTACTCGATTTTTAAACTTTTTGGTTCTGTACAGAATTTTTGAACTAAGAATTACTCTCATTCTTTACACACAATTTATCTCCTTAGGTTTCTTAACAGTGTATATATATACAAAATGCATAAAACTACAACCTCTCCATCAATGAACTAAATAATAATAGAATAAGAATAAAGAAGAAAAGCAAAAGAAAGAAGAAAGAGAGAGACCTACCACACCCAAAAATCCTTATTTGTTTGCAACCCCCCACCCTCCTTCTTTTTCTTTTCTTTTTTTTTTTTCTTTTCCTCTCTCTCTCTCTCTCTCGTGGCTGCTGTTATGTATTGTATTAGGCAACTTAGGGTTGCTTTATATATCTAAACAAAACTCTAAATAATTATCCTTTGTTTTATATTATTTTTTTCCTCTCACCATTAATTTAAATAAAATATAACTATTATTATATCAAAATATACTTACTAACTTGCCCCCCCCCCCTTTTTTAATAATAAATCTTACCTCCAAATTAAAGACTTCCACCATAAATTTATTTTAGGTTTAAAATTAATTAAAAGATCGTTCAGTAATATTTAATTTGCACCTTAAGATTTATAAATAAATATTTGAGGTTTATAAAATAATTATTATTTAATTATTTATTTTATTTGTATATTCGGATTCTCACATTCTCCCCTCTAAAAGAAAAGCTTCATCCTTGAAACTAACCTGAGTAAATCATGAGAATAGATATGGGTACTTCTCACACATCTCATCCTCGCGTTTCCAAGTCGCCTCTTCAACTAGATGATTACGTCACAGTACCTTAACCAATTTAATGGCTTTTGTATGCAACATTTTCTTTTTCAAATCCAAGATCTGAACAGGCATCTCCTCATATGAAAAATCCTCTCTAATCTGAAGCAGCTCATAATCTATCACATGCTACGAACTGTGCACATATTTCCTCAGCATAGACACGTGAAACACATTATGCATTCTTACCAACCTATGGGGTAAAGCAACACGGTTCCTAACCTCACCAACCTTCTTCAATACCTCAAATGGTCCAATGTATCTAGGACTCAACTTTTCTTTCTTTCCAAACCAGATGACTCATTTCCATGGTGATACTTTCAAGAATACCATATCCCCCACATGAAATTCTAAATCTCTCCTATGATGATCAGTATAACTTTTTTGTCTACTCTGAGCAGTCAATAATCTCTCTTTGATGGTGATAATTTTCTGTTTAGATCCTCCACCAAATCAGGTCCCAACATTTGCCTCTCACCAACCTCATACCAACACAAATGAGACCTACACTTCCTTCCATACAAAGCCTCATAAGGAGCTACTTCCAAACTAGAATGATAACTATTATTATACGCAAACTCCATGAGCGGCAAATAATCATCCCAATTACCTCTCCACGCCAAAGCACAACCTTCAACATATCCTCAAGGGTTTGAATAGTCCTCTTCGATTACCTATTTGTCTGAGGGTGATAAGCTGAACTAAAATTTAACCGAGTACCCATAGCTGATTGTAACGCACCCCAAAACTTAGGCACAAAACAAGGGTCCCGATCTGACACTATTGACACAGGTGCACTATGCAATCTAACAATCTCCTTTATATACAACTGTGCAAATCGAGCGAGAGAACAGTTCATCCGTACTGCAATAAAACGTGTTGACTTGGTTAATCTATCAACAACTACCCAAACTGCATCGTGATTACTACTAGTACGAGGTAATCCGCACATGAAGTTCATGGTAATATGATCCCTCTTCCACTCTGGTGTAGGTAAGGGTTGTAGTTTCCCCGCGGGTTTCTAATGTTCTACTTTAAGTTGTTGACACACCATACATTGAGCCACAAATTCTATGTAACGCCCCCAAAAATACAAATGAATCCAACTCATAAGAGAAATAAGTATAATAGAATTGGTGTATTTTCATTCATCAAAGTTCATATTACAAAAGGAAATTACATGCTTCATGCATTCATAAATGTTCATCCTGAATCTATAGCATGTAATGTCAATTAATAACAATAAAATAAATGCCCTACAGGCTTACATCTTTCCAAGACATTGCTTGGTTACAACAAAAGAGAGTCATAAGCTCTGTACATATATAAAGCCCTTGGCTTGAATAAACATTCAACGCAAAACACAAAATAGAGCCTCCAGCTCCTAGGCCCTCCCAAGCTACGTCCTTGGAGGAAGCATGTCATCGATACCTGAAAATGGTTTCCCAAGTAGGGTGAGCCAAAGCCCAGTAGAAATTGTCTATCACAATATATGAGATTTAACTAAGATATAAGTGTCAGAGACATATTCAATAGTTATGACAAAATGCCCATTCTTCTCATGACCACACGGTCCTGATATTCACATCTCAATCCATTCCCATTCATTCATTTCAAGGTAATTCATTTCACTTCAAATTCACAAGCCAAGTCTACAATTTTCCAAATCACTCAATTGAGACTACAACTTAGTGGTTCACAATCAACACGCTATCATATAAACACTTCAATCTTGCCATTTTACAGAAATCTTGTCCGCGGGACAGACACCCTTGTATACATAAGATTTCGAGACTTTCACCCTGAACACTCTAGCCAACTTAATTTTCAATGGAGTCCATCTCCTATCTCCTCCCAAAACATGGAGTACATCCCCTTTCTTCTCCCAAAACATTATACATATACAATGTATTTAAACACACCGTCATATTCAATGACCTTTGAATCACACATATTCAATGTCTCAACACACCGTCATATTCAATGACACAATTAAATGATTTGTTTTAATTCACCTAATCCTCATGCTATTTCTACGACAATCATGGCTATCCTCCACCGATAGCCCAATACAATTATTTCTAAACAAATATACCATCTTTATAACAGATAATTCATCAAATTTCCATAGGTGAGTGATTTAACAAATCCAACTACACCATTCATTCCTACATCCTCTCAATTTCACATTTCTTATACCAATTCCATTATTTATACAAAATAATTATTTAATACATATTGAGGCAAAACTCCCCATTTTCCCAGATATTGACCCCAAAGTGAAAATCAACTATTTCAACATAAGATAGGCTCACAACCAAGTCTCATAATCAATTATGTAATATAACATAGAAACCCCTCTTTTCAATTTGAATCCAAACCCTAGGTTTACCCAAATACTCCCAAAATCTCACCATTTGTACATAACAACAAATAACTAGGTTAAATATCATATCAAAATATAAAAGAATGTCCCTACCTCAAGAAGAAAAGATGGTCCAAGCAAGGATGGAACTTTGAAAAATGCTGAAAACCAACTTCAATCAGATCAAAATGAAGATCTTGAAGCACTCTACCTTTTTCTCAAAGGCACTAGGGTGAGGAGATCAACGGATCTACATGAAATCGAAGAGAGAAGGTGTATTCTAGAGAGAGAATGTGTAGATCTATGTTTTTGGAAAGTTTTAGAGAGAGAGAGAGACAGAGACAGAGACAGAGACAGAGAGAGAGAGAGAGAGAGAGAGAGAGAGAAATGAAAGCGTGAACAAAAACATCATCTTCACAGACTGTTATACAGGCAGTCTGCTCGAGCATGGAAAGTGACGCTCAAGCATCAAACACAAAAGTTCGCTTAAGCGTGAAAGGTGGCTGTAGCTCAACTTTTTCGCGCCCCCTTTCGGAGAGCTCGAATTACTCCTACAGTTCGGACTCCTGTCACGGTTCTAAATCTAATCTCACAAAGTGCAATGTGAAACTGATAAACACCAAGGAGTCCAATCTGGCAAATCATTTTGGAAAATCGATTTTGAATCAAATAATGCCAAAACTGGACTGCTTTGCCAGATTACAGAGTCGCCACCTAAATATTTTGTTTTAAAGAAATTTAGGGAACCCTGACTCATGCCAAAGGCCACATGTCCGTCATCACCAAAGTTGCCTTGGCTCGAGAACTTGGGTAAGAGAGGGGAAGGTCCTGAAATGAGCATCCCTGCTCACCCGATCAAAGGATCGGCCTCTACTATCATGATATGTCATTTTATAAACATTATGTGCTCTTGTTCCGGTTATTAGCTAACTTTACTATGTGGCACACACAATGCAAGTATAGACTAAGTCACAAGACTTGGAATGAATTCAACTCATGTTTGTTTTCGAAAATGGTTTGAAGGTGCCACCCTCGAGTGGGCTAAAATGCGGATTTGCCACCTCAAGTGGGCTTAAAACATGATTTGCCACTTTGCAAAGTGGGCTTAAAACTCTCATTCGTTGAATTGTCCCAATTCAAGCAACAAAGCCTTCATCCACAGGCATTCAAGCAGTTTCGTATTTAAGCACATAACCTCATGGCAAGCATACGAAACATGACAATATGGCAATCACACTCATGCAAGTATGCTAAAGCATAAAACTCACCGAGTACTCCAAGCCAAAACAAAAACTAGTTAGAAAAATGTATGATCCTAACTATACAAAATGCCTAATGCAACACATGCAATATGCAATTAATAGGCTTGGCTACTAATATGGCATATGATACAACTTGAACAACATGGGATAAAATATGTATTCGAATAAGTATTGAATTGACAATGCAGTTTGAATGATGCGCTGAGCCTCGGCGCATGTAAGACAAATGAATGGATACAAACATGCAAGCATAAGGTATGCTAATTGAAAATGATCCCTAAGCTAACCATAGAAAGTGATTAAATAAAAAGGAGAAAGACGTAGGGTTGGAAGACATGTACACACACTCGCACACTTATTACAACATTGCGCCCTCTCGAAGGAGGGTCCGAATGAGTAAGCTAACTAGCTACGCTAATTAAGCTAACTATTACAACACAAAACTAATTAACTATTCTAGCTAATTTTCACAACAATTGAAATAAATTAACTAACTATTCTAAGTTAGCTGAAATATTACAAACCAAATTAAACTAATTAATTACAACACTTGTATTGAATAATTAGCTATGCTAACTAACTAAAGCAATTTAAACAAAGCAAGTAAATGGCCTCGAAGGCGAGGGACGCATGCATGCTCAATTGCTCCGCCCGAAAATGCCCTTCCCTTGTCATCGGATGCCTTTGTTTGCACTTATTTGATCTCTGAACATTGTACCAACTTCCAGATTGCCTCTGCTCCAACACAAGAACACATTTGTACAAAAATTCACTGGTGGCCAGTCGGCCACAAAAAGTGGCTGTCGGCCACCTCAACTAGCTGTCGGCCACAAAAAGTGGCTGTCGGCCACTCTCTTAGACTCAAACAACCTTCCAACAGCCCAAAATAGGTTCCAAGAGGCCTCAGCTCCAAGGTGGTCCAATTTGGTTAAGGGCTAGTGTGCAAATGTGTAGAGAATTCTAACTATCAAGCATAAAACAAGAGGAGAGAAAGAGAATTCTAGGGAGAGAGGGAGAAATTTGCTCAAAAATATCCAACCCTCTAAAATGGGGAAGAGACCCCCCTATATATAGAAAATCAAGCTAAAGGCTTGTATTCATCCCTCCATACATGTGTATGGAGATGAGCATCAGTGAACAATAGCTGGCACAGCTGGCAAATAAATATCTGAAAAAGGGAACAAATAGCTGTCAGCCACTTTAGGTGGCCGACCGGCCACCTTAACTAGCCGACTGACCACTTCAAGTGGTCGACAAAAGGGAAAAGTGGCTGACAAGGCCAAAAAGTGGCCGACAAGGCCCCTCCTCCTTCCAGGCAAGAGGCACCAAGGTTTGGCCCAAAAATAAGCACAAAACAAAAAGGGGTTAGAGGCTCAAAGACAAGGCATTCCGCCGAGAACATCGGGCGCTCAAAATAGGCACAAACAAGCACAATCATCGAGTGCACAAACGATGACGTCTAAGTCTTAAGGTTGGTCAAAAATGGGGTGTCTACAGTTGCCCCTCCTTGACAGAACTCGAAAGTCATGAAATGACATGAGTGAATGTCAAAGCCCAGAAACGACCCATTTTTGACAAGGCCAAAGACTTGGACAAATAAACAAAATGCAAATGCAGTTGGTTGAACTCAAGGGTTGCCTACGTATCCCTTTGCTAGAAATCAAACCAGCGTAGTTCAGGGGTAGAATGCAAATGATACACAATATAACAAAACAATGCAGACGATATGCAATGCAACGAAACAATGCACATGATATGCAATGTAATTGAATCATCAAACCACAAGCAGTGCAAAATCACACAAATACCATAAAGAGATAGAGATGCAAAATCAAACTACGTTTAACATAGAAAAGGTGTCAGAACCCTCAAACCATAATTCTCTTTGTGGAATAGGCGTGTGCACATGCAGAGCTGTGTGTTTCGCAGAAAGAATACAAGTAATTGGGTGGGATGATATGAGTGAGGAGTGATTTGTTGAGGAAAGATCGTGATCCTAAATGCTGAATGCAACAAAACAAAGTACGATGCAATAGATGCAATGGATGCAGTGAATAAGGCATAAGCCAAACCACATTTTGCCTAGAAAAGGTATGGACACAAAACAAAGCACCTCTAACATAGAAAAGGTGTCGAAACCCTCAAACCACAATTCTGTTAGTGGAATAGGCGTGTACACATTATCACAAAACCATGCTTCAACGAAGGAAAGGTATGAGCACATGTCGAACTAAGTTTAACATGGAAAGGAAGCAGACGATAAAACAGATAATGCAGTAGATGCATGTGATAAATGCTATATACAATGCGATAGAAGTGCTAGATGATGTAGTAGCTGGGAAGTGAAGGTTACAGGGGCAATTGGCAATGACTTACCTTATGCTGTTGGGGATCTTCCTCTTCTGCATCTTGTGTTTTCGAACCACAGGTACTACTTTTCTCCCTAGCTATGGTTGCGACTTTCCCTATTCTCCAACAGGGTGACAAACTAGGTTGGTTCAGTATCTAGAATCAAGGCACATGCACTCTACCTCAACCTATGGGACTGCCATACAGATTTCAAGCCGAGAATACACCCCTGGGTATATAAACCAGACTTTAGTCTCAGAAATTTTGAACCTTTGCGTTCTAGGCATCAGTTATTTGACCTCTAGTTTCCACTATCTCAGTTGATCTCCTAGGAACTCACTGCAAACACAGACAGGTGGCTACACTAGACCATTGGAAGTTGTTCGGGCACGACAAACACCAAAGGAATTGCACATCTAGAGGATTTAAGGTCTCCTAGACCAGATGAATACACAAGACAGTGCGAACCAAGATGCTGGATTTAAGGTCTCCTAGACCGGAGATGATGCACAAGACAGTGCGAGTGATACAAAATACAAGGTACACAAGACAGTACAAACAATGCGAATGCACAAAATAGTGCAAACAATGTAAATGCAAAAAATAGTGCGATACAATGCACAAATAGGTGTAAGTAAGGTGCGCAAAATAGGGCAATGCAATGCACTAACAAGTGCAAGTAAGGTGCGCAAAATAGCACGATGCAATGCATGTTCTATGCAAGTATGGGAACATTTTCTATGCAAGAGATACGAGCATTTTCTATGCAAGTATAGAAGCATGTAATGAAATGCACAAGACAGTGCGATGCGGAAGAAAGCGCAAGTGTAAATGCAGGATTTTAAGGTCTTCTAGACCAAAGAATACACAAGACAGTGCGAGTAAGACACAACCACAAGGTGCACAAGACAGTGCGAGTGATACACAACCACAAGGTGCAGATAACAGTGCAAGTGATACACAAACACAAAGTGCACAAGACAGTGCGAGTGATACACAACCACAAAGTGAACAAGACAGTGCAAGTGATATGAAATTGTGAAATAGATGCACTGAGTGAGATTTTTGTGCGATAGATGTATGATGTTGATTGAAAGCATGTTCTATGCATTAAACAAGTATATTCTATGCAAGAGACAAAAACACACTCTATGCAACACTAAAAGCATATTCCATGCATAAAACAAGAGCATATTCTATGCAATATTGAAAGCATATTCTATGCGACATTGAAAGTATATTCTATGCAAGAATCATAAACGATGTGCGTCACGCATGCAACAAAAGTGTATATGAAAATGTACATTCTATGCAATAGAAAAGAATCAAATATGTACTTTGATGCCTCCAATTTACCTCCTGGAGCACTTTGCAACATGCTTAACTCAAAAAGGACACACCATGTTCATATTGGCAAGAGGTAACATCTGCATGTGTGTAGACACCCCATTTTTGACCGTCCTCAAGACTTGGACGTCATCCTTTGAACACTTAATGATCATCCATGCTCGTGTTCATTTTGAGTTCTTGAAGGTCTCGGCTGTGCACCTTACCTTGGAGCCTCTCAACTTGTTAGTTTTGTGCTTGGTTGTGGACCAAGAGCTTGTGGCTTTGTTTTTGAGGGAATGGGGTGGCCTGTTGGCCAGCCCTACAACCCATCGGCCAGGCCCTCTCTCCACCGGCCATCAGTGGTGGCCGGTCGGCACCATTAATGGCCGGTCAGCCATACTTCTTGGCCGAGACCTTTTTATTTGCTTTTGCAGATATTTTGTTGCCAGCTGTGCTAGCTGGTGAGCGTAGAATTCATCCTCCATACACGTGTATGGAGGGATTGCACCAAGCCTCTAGCTTGTTCAACAAGCTTGAGACTTGGATTTCTATAAGAGGGGAGGTCGCTCTCCCTTTCCAAAGGTTCTGAAAATTGCATTAAAGAAAGAATATATATCTCTCTCTCTCTCAATATTTCTCCCTCTCTCTCTACACTTGCACTTGTTTGTGCCTTAAAGTGGTTTTTCTTCACACTTTTGCACCTAAGCACCTAGTGAAACACCTTCACTCTTGAGCTGAGGTTCTTGGAGGTTGTATTTGAGTGGCTTAAGCTTGGTTTTGCCTCAGAAGTTGCTGCTTTGAAGTTGTTCTTCAAGGGTGAGTCTTCACCCACTTTAAAGTTTTGTTTTGCTTAAGTCTTTGGTCCTATTTGCATGACGTTTTAGGCCTAACTTTAAACTGCAAAAAGTTTCATTTTTAAGTATTAAAAATGGTTGTTTGAGGCTTGGTTTGAGTTAGGGGTAGTCTACCCCTTTGGTGGCTTGTTATGCTTTGTTTCGTGCCACCTCTTTAGGCCTTTGAGATCACCTTCTCTTGGCCTTTTGACCACTGAATTCCAGAGGAATTTCAGTGGTGGAAAGTGTGTTTTGAGGCCCCAAATAGGTGGGGGTGGTCCCCCCTTTTGTACCTTGTTTGCTTGTGTTGTTGGCTTACAAGTTAGCATGTTTTTCTACCTCCCTGAGGCTCTATCTTAGCATGTTTTTGTGACTTTTCTAACATGTTATAACTCTATTTTGAGTTGGTTTGATCACTTGTTGCATGTTTCATACCTTTGTAGTGCAACCTTCCCTATAGCCTTAACATGCATCATGCTTTGGACCATCATTTTAGCATGCTTTTGGCTTCACTCCAGCAAGCTTTTACTCATGTTTTGCCATGCTTAAGCTCTGTTTGAAGTTGTTTTGGTCATGCATGCCTTGCTTTGTATAGCCATAGTGCAATCTTGCTCACTAGCTTTGAGTTTCCAAGTCACTAGCATGCATTGCTTGGGCTATTTGCATGATTTAGCATCATTTGGTATGTGATTTCAGTGTGTGAAGTGTGGACATACTCTCTCATGCTTTACTCTTTCAATGCTTTTGGAGAGTTATGATTTATGCCTTAAACATGAGCCAATATGCATGCCATCTTGCCTCAGCTTTTGGGCTACCATTTCAGTGTGTTTTTTTGGTTGGTTTGAGCATCCCTCATTTTCTTTTTACACTTGTGGTGTAATCATCCTCATTGGCCTTACATGCTCCTTACTTCATGCCTTTTATTCTAGCATATGTTGGCTATGTTCAAGCATGTTTTTGGCCTTGTTTTCACCTACCTTGGCACTATTTTGAGTCACCTTGGCCCTTTGGGGCTTGCTTGATATGGCTATGGTGCAAATACATTTGCTAGCCTTAAGCTTTGAGCCTTGTAGCATGCCTCATTTGTCATATGTGCATGTTTTGGCATCATTTGGAATGATATTTCAGAGCATATAGTGTTGTCACACTTCCATGTTTTTAACTCTTTAATTGTGTTTGAGAGTTGAACATTGTGCCTTGTTTGTGGCCTAACATGTATGCATGTTTGTTTAGTCCATTGAGCTTCATTTCCAACATGCTTAGGCCTTTGTCTTGGCATGCATGAGGTTTATTTGGGGCTGGTTTGGTCCATTGAGTATTGCATTACATAGCCCTTGTGTTGCGTCCTTCACTAGCTTCCATGCTTAAGGACTCTAACTTGCCATGCTCATGTTGTTCGCATGTTGTTTGCATGTTGTTGCTTGCATGTTGTTGCATTGTATTGTGCTTGGATTGAACATTGATCCAAACACGAGGAATGAGGAACGTTTCATACCCAAAATGATGAAACGTGCCTCATTCCTTAGGTCACTGACATCTTTGATCATGCATGATAAGGTGGAGGTTCATCGATTTCTATGGGTTACTTGTGCATTCATCAACATTATGCAAGCTTGCCTCTTGGGCCATTATGCATTGAGATGCGTGATTGGTGGCTCGAGAGTCGAACACTACACTCCCTTGAGCATGAGAAATGATAAGGAGTGTAGTTGCACACACATTTCCTTGCAAATACACTGTCATGCCTCTGTTTGTGCTCTGTTACAGCAAAAAGAGAAATTGCAGGAAGCAGTGGCTGACCGGCCATCAAAGCTACCAACTGGCCACCAAGTCTACAGATCAGCTATCAAAATTGGATGATAGCCATAAGCTCTGGCCGATGGTCATCCCTCTTGGCCGACCACCCCTCAACATGTTCCTAAGGTAAATCAGAAGCATCTTGGAAGTTGGCACAATTTTCAGAAGTTCAAAAGAGTGCAAACAGAGGCATCACGAGGCATGGTAGTGGATTTCCAAGCGAAGCCAATCGAGCATGCATCCCTCGTCCCGAGGCCTTTTAATTGTTTTGCTTAGCTAGTTAACTATTTGGTTCTATACTTAAGTAGTTAATGCACTTAGCTATTCATTTATGTTGTGTAATAATTAGTCTAATTAGATTATTAGATTAGTTAAGTGGCTTAGCTTAGATTAGCTTAGCTTATCATTCGGACCCTCTGTCGAGAGGGCAAATGTTGTAATACGTGTGCATGTGTGCGTGCATATCTTCCAACCCCACGTCTTTCTTCTTTTTACTTAACCGCTTTTGATGGTTAGATAAGGGTATATTTCAATTAGCATACCTTATGCTTTGCATGTTTGCATCATTCACTTGTCTTGCATACACTGGGCTCGGCACATCATACAAACTACATTGTATTTCAATACCAATTTGAATACATGTTATCGAGTGTTGCATTCATATACCATTCTAGTTAGCCGAGCCTATTTTAGTTCCATTTTTACATGTGTTGCATTAGGCATCTTAACATAGCTAGGTTCATGCATGATTTCTAACTAGCTTCTGTTTTGGCTCGAAGTACACTGTAAGTCTTTATGCTTTAGCATCCTTGCATGAGTGTGAGTGACTGCCATGATAGCATGCTTGCCATAAGGCTATGTGCTTAAGTGATTAACTGCATGAATGCCTGTGGATGAAGGCTTCATTGCTTGAATTGGAACAATTCATCAAAATGTGCATTTTAAGCCCACTTGAAGTGGCAAATCACCATGTTTTCTACACCCACTTGAGGGTGGCAAATCCGTATTTGTAAGCCCACTCGAGGGTGGCAAATCCGCGTTTTAGCCTACTTGCGAGTAGCACTTTCAAACCATTTTCGAAAACAAACATGAGATGTTTTGTTCCAAATCAAGCGATTTAGTCTATACTTGTGTGCTGTGCGCATCACATAGTAAGCTAGCCAATAATCAGAATAAGAACACATGTGTTTTCAAAAACAACATATATTGTTAGTAGAGGCCGACCTTTGATCGGGCGAACAGGGGTGCTCATTTCAGGACCTTCCCCTCTCGTACCCAAATTCCCGAGCCGAGGCAACTTTGGTGATAACGGACACGTGGCCTTAGGCACGAGTCAGGGTTTCCTAAATTTCCCAAAATAAAATATTTTGGTGGCGACTCTGAAATCTGGCAAAGCAGTCCATGTTTGGCGCTTTTTGATTAAAATCGATTTTTCAAAACAATTTGCCAGATTTGGACTCTTTGGTGATTTATCGGTCTTACATTGCACTTTGTGAGATTAGATTCAAAACCATGACAGGAGTCCGAACTGTAGTAGCAAAGAACCTAATTCGCGCCTTCGCGCACGGAGCGGAGTTTCGGGGCGGTCTACAGTTTCTGGCGACTTTGCTGGGGATTTAGAGAACTTGACTCGAACTCATGATATGTTGTTTTGTTTACACTTATGTGTTTCTTTGCGTTGCATTTGCATTGGTGCGCTTAAGTCACAGTGTTTGCCGTCTGCTATTCCTGAACGATTTGCCGGTGGCTTGCTTGGAAAAGCGTGCCATAAGGCTGACCGGTTGCAGGCTCTACCATGATGGGAACACAAACCTCGATTTTTACTGAGGCACCCTTTTTGACCATTTAACCTAGTTGCATATCGGAAATTATAGTGACCGTTCCAAACTAGGACAAGTTGCTTACCCGATTATAGGTTGTTTGAAAGCCGCATGCGTGCGTAGTGAAACCCTAGTTCCTGACAAAATAAGACAGGGAAACCTTACCCCACCATAGGAGTGCTTTGGCTCTTACTTGCTTGCTATGTGCTGTCATAGTGTGTCTCTACAGGTTGTATGTATCAGTTTGCAAGTCTGGGTATCAGGTCTGCGGGCATCAGTATTTGGGGAATTAGTTTTACCTGAGGGTATCAGATTTGAGGCAGTGATTTGGGGAACAGTGATCAGTGTTGAGAACAGTGTGTTCAGCTTACAAATATCAACTGTGTGTTGTCTTTATTTTAAGCTAAAATGCTATCCATTTTTCTAGTTGTTTGTTTCCTTATTATGCTTTATTTATCTTTTTGCAATGTAGTTTAGCATCATTGCTTCTGACCAGGTAGATATTCCCCATGCACTCTGGATCAGAGGTCGAAGGCTTTATCGATCTGAGGATCTAGTTGACGGACAAGCAGTGTTCCTTTCATTACCCCCAGTTACTAGACAGAGGTCAATTAGGCGCAGCTCATCAATACAGCGGTTACCAGATCAGCGGTCCTTATCCACCCCACCAGTGAGCAGTCGGGCTGAGGTTTCCGTTTCTACCGTAGAGATATACCTATTGTTCTGTCAAATCAACACCTTATGGCCAGTATGGAGGACATGATGCATCAGCTCCAAGAGACTATGCAAGCCATGCAGCGAGATGTTGCCCGCCAGGAAGAGTTCGCCGCGCGTCAAGCAGAGGTTGTAGCTCAACAGACAGAGCTGATTACTAGACTTCAGCAACAACAACAACCACAGCAAGCCAGAGCATCTACTTCGTATCCACCCCCACTCCCACCTAGAGTTCCAACACTCGGGGAGACTGCTAACGTCCAGGAAAATACGAACGTCCCAACGGGGCCAGTTCCACCGCCAATCCTACCTCAGCTGTCCAAAACACCGACTAATTTAGTGGATACACCATTTGAATTTGAGGTGGATCCAACAGCGCTGAAAGTGAGCAAGTTAGAAAAGCTGTTCAAAAAAAGCTCAAGGCGTTAATTCCATTCCGGACATAAAGGATGGATACACCGATTCGGTAGTGACTTTGCCGGACCGGTTCAAGATACCGCATATAGACCGTTTTGACAGTTTTGGGGATCCCATGGTACATCTGCGATTGTTCTTGGATATCCTAAGGCCAATGGGCCTCTCCAGATTGCAAAAGCTTTCCCTCTTCGACCGGACCCTGTCGGGTGTTGCGGTTATTTGGTACACAAAGCTCGAGGATTCTATCAAAAGAAGCTGGGAGGAGATGGTTGAGGCCTTTATAGCTCAATCCTCCTACAACACACAGATTGAGATCACAACTCGTGATCTCGAGACGATCAGACAGGAGCCGAAAGAGGGCTTCTCCGACTTTGTAACCTGTTGGAGGGCCAAAGCTTCTATAATGACCATCAGGCCGGTCGACAAGGATCAGATAGGGATGGTTGTACGCAACCTCCAACCCAAGCTGATGCAAAAAATGATCGTCTTACCCCTTCCCACCTTTACGGATTTAC
Source organism: Camellia lanceoleosa (assembly GCA_025200525.1). Classification (NCBI taxonomy): domain Eukaryota; kingdom Viridiplantae; phylum Streptophyta; class Magnoliopsida; order Ericales; family Theaceae; genus Camellia; species Camellia lanceoleosa. The sequence goes on from CM045765.1 coordinate 124,703,992, forward strand.
ACGAGATTGGGGTATAGATTGAGGATGCTATGAAGCAGGGTCTGATTGACCACGAGAGAGAGCAGCCTAAGAGGGCATTTACCCGCAGTTCGAATACAGGCATAAGTAGTGCTGCAGCTGCCAGAACTTCTGATGTGGGCATGGTCACCACCATCACTCCAAAAACAGCCAATCCCTTTGCCTGTACTTCCACTTCAAACCCCCAAACTCTGAATTACCCATCCCGGGGCCAGAGGACTTTTACCCCGCTGTATATGCCTTTGTCCAAGGCCCTAGGGGTTTTAATCAAAAAGGGGCATCTGAAACCCCTAAAGCCACGGCCATTACCTAATAACCTCCCACCAACCCATAACCCGGCCAAATACTGTGCCTTTCACCAATAGCACGGTCACGACACCGACCAGTGCTTCAGGTTGCATCATGAGATTTAGGATCTTATCGACAATAAGGTGATCGCGCCACCACAAAAGACAAATGCTACCACCAACCCACTCCCACCACATAACCAGGCTCCACCACCCAAACACATCAACCTGATCCAAGTTGCGGCCATTCCATATGACCCGAGCACATACATCACACCCTCCCACCTACCCAAGCCTGAGGTGTTCATTCCAGACAGCACGAACTTGTGCATGTTGAGCATCTCCCAAACCCAGCCTGAACCGGTGGTGGTGACTATCGAAGAAAGAATTGGGAGGACTTTGGAGGCAGATGGGAATGTTGATTCAAAGCTTGAGGGGTCTGGGAGCTTTGCGTACAACCCGAGTGGTTACATCACGTCAACAGATCAGGTTAAGCCAAGGGTAGAGTTGCCAATTGGGGCAGAGATCAGTGTGGTTCGGGAAGATGGACCGAGTCAAGAGATAGATGACCTAGCAGAGCTGGAAGAGGACATTGCAAATCTGCAGTTCTTTGAAGAGTAGGACTCAGGGGATGTGAACATCAACTGGTTCGACTTGGATGGATCAGCAGAAAATATGGGGTGGCTCAGTGACTAGCCAGATGTTGTTGAGGCACCTCAGCCAAAACAGGGATCGTCAGGAATGAGAACATCAGCAGTGGCCAGAATGGCCGAGAATCAGGAAGCATCGCCGGAGAGCACCGGTTTTAAGAATTTTGCTCGGGATCCAGGTAGTTTAAGTACAACAGATACTGAGCAGCAGGTTGCATTAAAGCAACTTGAGCAGGAAAAGATCGAAGATCTTAAGAGGGCTAGGAAGGCCAAAGCCCCTGCGGGGACGGAATGTACTGTGAGCACAGGAACAATTGCAACGGAACCAGACAGCTATCTGTCGGTTGCTGACGGGATGTGGTAGGAAGACGACGACTTGCGTCTTGCCCACACTGATGAGGATTGGGGGCAGAACCAACCGGATGACACCTGGTATGTTGAGGAGGTTGACCATATGACCAGGAGTGGGCGGTACTTCAAGCCCCCATACTTGGATCAGCCAGAGGCGTCCGGGAATGACAAAGAAGCGGAGAGGCAGAAGGAAAAAGCGCCGAGGAGGAGGTCAGATCAAACAAATTTTAAAAAATTCAAGCAGACATCTTCATCTGGAGACTGCTTATGGCCTCAAGAGTTCACAGACAAGCTGTCCTTTCTGCAATGGATAGGTCCAAACTTTCAATCGATATAACTCCTGAGCAGTTGGTAATATTGGTTTTCTCGGGAGGAGCTTCCCCAACCTTGACCTTCACTGACAAGGAACTGCCACCTGAGGTCTTAGATCATAACAGACTGCTCTATATCTCTGTCGAGTGTAGAGAGAAATGGATACCATGGTCCTTGTGGACACAGGATCTGCTATCAACGTGTGTCCGTCGAGGACGGCATATGCTATTTGGTTGAAGCCTGCGGATTTTGTGCCTACTGCCCAGGTGATACGGGCCTATGATAACACCAGCCGAGAGGTGATGGGGACTATACAGATTTAGACTCAGGTTGGTCCGCGGCAACAAGACATTGAGTTTCATGTCTTGGATGTTCCCACAACCTTCAATCTACTCCTTGGGTGGCCGTGGCTGCACCAGGTCAAAGTCGTCTCTTCCACCTTACACCAAATGCTAAAGTACCCCCACGAGAAGGGGGTAGCAATCATTTTTGGGAATTCTTCAATACATCCCCCGCCAGAGGTTTCTACACCAGTTCTGGAGATTGAGCATGGCGCGGAGGATGTGTTTTTGTCAGAATTCACACTAGTCGAGGCCCGGGTTGTACAGAATATTCTAGTTGTTGATGAGGGGCTATACGTCAGCGCACAATCTGTCTACCTTATGAACAAGCTTCAGCACATGCCCGGGATGGGATTAGCGCGAAATGGCCATAAGGGCGTTGTAGCATCGGCCGAAGTGCCGCACAACTCATATACCTTTGGCCTAAGTTATCTGCCTACCGAAGAGGATTGGACGAGGAAAGGAAAAGAGATGGCCAGAAGAGCCAGAGCAAAGCAGGTCGGGAAGTATTACGAGTTGGTGCACCGACCTATCTAGGGGACCCTAAACGACCGCTTTGTCCGGAAGGGGGAAGACTTCCCGTTTTGCGGCTTTTCGGAGCCATGGCTAAATGCAGAGAGGCGACGCTTGCTGGGATTTGAGATTTTCTTTGACTTGCAATTATCCGAGGATGAAGTTGCCGAAGAGCAGACAGATCCATCAGCTGAGGCTGAGCAGTGCAAGGAGGAGAATTCCGAGAGCACAGAAATTGAGATGGGGGTAGCACTGGCTTGTCTCCTGTCAAATCCTCATATCATACTAGAGTGCTTGGGGGATAACTTCTCAGTTTCCATGATCGGGAATGAAGCGTCTGTGGGCCCATCTTTAGGCATTCTTGACATATCCATCGCACCCTCCCTTGTCTGGCAATACGAGGAGGGCTTTTTATCGAGCAGCACCGGGTCAGGTAGTGAGCCGGAATCTGATTCCACTGAGTCTGTGGAGTTAGAATCAGGTTCCAGCTCGTCTGAGTTTGAGTCCGGTATTCTTGCGAATGATAACCCGGATGCTACTGTCCTGTCCAGGTTATCTTTTTCTTTTTCCTTTGAGTCTGTTGTAACAGAGGAATCAGGCGGATTGGATGTTATTAATGAGAATGGTATAACTGTGGCTTCCGAGTACTTTTCTGTGCCTTTAATTTATTGCATTAATCAGCATTTTCAAAATTTTGATGAAAACGACGAGGAAAAAATTCCTCCAGTTTTACAACGTTTGATTAATCAAGAGCATAAGAGATTTGTAAAACCTTTGGTTGATGAAATCACCACAATTAATGTTGGTATTGAGAAGGACCCGCGGCTGGTCCAGATCGGGTCCACGTTGTCTTTGGAGGAGCGCGAACGCTTAGTCGCTTTATTAAAAGATTTCAAAGATGTTTTCGCATGGTCCTATGAAGACATGCCTGGAATCGATCCTGATATTGTATAGCACCGGATCCCTCTTGACCCAGAGGCCCGACCTGTTAAGCAGAAGCTCTGAAGGATCCGCCCGTACTGGGCTCTGAAGATCAGAGAATAGGTCACTAAGCAGATTGACGCAAGGTTCCTGTTGGTATCTAAATACTCTACTTCGTTGGCCAATATAGTTCCAGTGCCGAAGAAGGACGGCAGAATTCGGGTATGTGTGGACTTTAGGGATTTGAACAAAGCCAGTCCGAAGGACAACTTTCCTCTACCGCATATCAACGAATTAGTGGACTTCACTGCTGGGCATGCTCTGCTCTCGTTCATGGATGGGTTTTCAAGTTACAATCAGATTTTGATGGCACCCGAAGACAAGGAGAAGACTGCTTTCACCACCCCGTGGGGAACCTATTGTTAAAGGGTGATGCCGTTTGGGTTGAAGAATGCTGGGGCTAGGTATCAACAGGCTGCGACCACGATTTTGCACGATATGATCCATAAAGAGGTTGAGGTGTACGTAGACGACATGATTGTCAAGTCCAAGGAAAGAGAGGGCCACTACATCGCCTTGTAGAAATTCTTCTAATGGATCAGAGAGTATCAATTGCGGCTAAATCCTCAGAAGTGTACCTTTGGTGTTACAGCAGGAAAAATGCTAGGGTTCTTGATCACACAAAGAGGTATCGAGGTCGATCCTTCTAAAATCAAGGCCATCTTAGAAATGCCACCACCGAGGACTGAAAAGGAGGTGCGAGGCTTTCTGGGTAAATTGCAATTCATAAGACGGTTTATTGCAAAATTAACCTTGACTTGTGCACCACTGTTTGGTCTCCTGAATAAAGGAAAGAAGTTCCAATGGGACGATTGATGCCAAGTTGCTTTCAAGCAGATCAAGCAGTATTTACAGAACCCACCTGTGTTGTCACCGCCTGAGCTGGGGAAACAGTTGATTCTGTACCTAGCAGTGACTGAAATGACAAGGGCTGCGTGCTTGCACAAGAGTCTGAGAACAAAGTGGAGAAAGCTACCTACTACTTGAGCAAGAAAATGCTGGATTACGAGACCCACTACACTCCGCTGGAGAAGGCCTGTCTGGCCTTGGTATGGGCTACCAGGAAGTTAAAGCACTACTTGTTAGCTCACTCTGTAATACTGGTTTCGAGATTAGATCCCATCAAATATCTCTTCGAGAAACCAGCACTTACGGGTAGGCTAGCCCGTTGGTTGCTTCTGCTTTCCGAATTTGATCTGAAGTACATGACGCGCAAGTCAGTGAAAGGGAGAGCGATAGCGGAGTTATTAGCTGATCACCCAGTTGAAGGGGATGAAGCAGTTGAATATTTGTTCCCAGACGAGGCCATTCTGCATGTCGAAGAAGAGACTTGGACGATGTACTTTGACGGAGCATCAAACCAATACAGGTATGGGATAGGGGTGTTGCTGATAGCACCTGACAATTCCCACATAGCCTTAGCATTTAAACTTCGATTCAAAGTGTCGAACAATGAGACAAAATATGAGGCATGTATTGCTGGATTAGAAGCTGCCCTGGAACTGGGGGCAAAATGATTGGATGTCATCGGGGACTCGAACCTTGTTGTATCTCAAGCTAAAGGAGATTGGAAAGTTAAAGAAGAAAAGATGAGAATCTACCACCAGACCTTGGATGTTCTGATTGCTTGGTTTGAAAAACTAAACTTCGTGCATTTGTTAAGAGAGAACAACAGGTTCGCTGATTCATTAGCAACTCTATCTTCTTTGATAGACATCCCTTTCGGAGTCCGGATGCGTCTGATCATTATTGAACAGAAATTCGTACCGGCCTACGAGCTAATTGCTGCCATAGATGAGGTACAAGATAAGAATCCCTGGTATTACGACATTTGGAACTTCTTGAAAAAGGAGGTGTATCCACTAGAGGCAAATGCCAAAGATAAAAGGGCAATTTGAAGAATGGCTACTCAGTTCATCGTCTGCAGAGGTAAACTGTACAAGAGAGGTCATCTCGGGATGCATAAGCTATGCATTGATGTTGAAGAATCCAAGCTCCTGATGGAGGCCATCCATTGAGGAGAGTGTGAAGCGCACATGAGCGGGGTGATGCTAGCTCGAAAGATCCTTAGGCAGGGTTATTACTAGTCAACCATGGAGGAGGATTGTATTGGCTTTGTCCGGCGATGCCACAAATGCCAGATCCATGCAAACCGCATGAACATTCTGCCGTCGAAGCTGTACAACATGACTTCGCCATGGCCGTTTTCAGTCTGGGGGATTTATGTGATTGGGGCTGTCACTCCGAAGGGGTCCAACGGGCATGAGTATATTCTGGTAGCGATAGACTACTTCACGAAGTGGGTTAAGGCCCAATCTTATACAGTGTTGAAGGCATCGCATGTCGCTAAGTTCATGAGGAACAACATTATCTATCGCTACGGGGTCCCAAACGAGATTATTTCAGATAATGGTTCCCACTTCAAGAAGGAGGTGATCGACTTGTTGGAGAAGTACAAAGTGGCTTTTCATAAGTCATCTAAATATCGGCCGCAAACCAACAGAGCAGTTGAGGCCGCCAACAAAAACATCAAGCACATTCTGCAGAAGATGGTGGAAACCTACAGGGATTGGCCAAACAAGCTACCATTTGCTCTTTAGGGCTACCGGACTTCAATTCAAACTTCTACTGGAGTAACTCTGTACTCCTTGGTTTATGGGATGGAGGCTGTTCGTCTATCGAAGTTGAGGTTCTGTCATTACGGGTATTGGCTGAGTGCTAGATAGCTGAGGCAGATTGGCAGCAAAACAGGTTCGAAGAACTCATGCTCTTTGATGAAAGAAGGTTGAAAGCACTGTATCATGTCCAGGGTTATCAACGAAGAATTTCCAGGGCTTTCAACAAGAAGGTTAAGTCCAGGAATTTGAAAGAGGGGGATCTAGTGCTCAAAGACAACCGAGCTCCCATCCACGACCCTAGGGGCAAGTTTAGACCCAATTGGACTGGCCCTTACATCATCAAGTCTATCTGGTAGGGTGGAGCTATCGTTCTGATGGATCTAAATGGCCTAGAGTTTTCCCAACTGATCAACATGGACAAGTTGAAGAAATACTATCCCTAAGTGGCTCGCTAGGCCAAAAACCCGAAAGGGCGACCTAGGCAAAAGTTAGAGCACAGAAAATTTGAAATAATAAAAATTGAGCTTGCAAGGTTGAAAATCCAGAAGGGGCGGCCTTGGCAAAAGTTAGAGCGCAAAAGAATAGGGTTAATACACGAGTGAACCTGAACCGAACTACATAAGGCTTGATTCCCATCTTCGGGATACGTAGGCAACTTCATTCCAAAGTCCAGCCATAAACACTTCCAAATCAACTCTGTCCATGTGATCATGTTTGGTCATCTTTGTCTATTCTGCATTCAAGAGCTCGATTGTGATCTCCAGTGCAGTGTTGTTCGGACTAGGGGCAACTTTCCAGTTGCTAGATCTGGGGTTGTACATCTCAGTGATAGATCTTGGGCGTGTGTAGTTGTGATCCATATCGAAAATGGTTTTGAAAAGTTTTAATAAAAGTTGATTTTGCTCAAATTAATCTTTTTACAACTTAGACCATTTTTGGACTAAACGGAAAATTTTCAGTACAGAGTTCTCCTACTCTTGAATACAAATTGAAGTTGCTTTTTATTACATTCATAAAGAAAACTTGAAAGCACTGATTAAAGCAAATAAACTCGGGGCATAGTCAGGTGTTCCTGCGTCCCCTCTCAGAGCTTGTGAAAGCCTCTGATGCCAAAGTAGGCCCAACCTACACCTCTTCATCGAGCCAAGCTATGCACTCATCAGAGAGGGTGTAACTGAAAGTAGAAGCGGGGGCCAGAAGCTCTCTCGTCCTCCATGCTGTGGCATACCAAGCTAGCTGTGCGCCTCAAACTAGAAATGCAGTAGGGTACTCTATCCCTTCTTCCGGGCAAGTCTGATCATGACCGAGTTGGCGTCGGATTCGAAACAAGAAGTAAAAGACACCATGTGTCAAGCCGATCAATTGAATCTCGGGCTGGCGAGACATGATGTAGCTCATCGCCGGTAGATTAAGCTAGGGGAAGCGCCAAGCAATGTTGACAGCGGACAAACTGCACATCCATTCGCACCACCATCCCTCATCAGGGGCATCGACTAGACGTTGCCGGAAGAAATAGCCGCGAGCTGAATATGCTGGGCATGAGTCCACCACTCTCAACTTGTCCATCAACCATATCTGGGGAGGGATGAAAAATGAGAGATTAAAGAATAGAGAGGTGTACGTGGAGAGAAAAGTGAGAAAAGGGTTTTGAGAGAAAAATCGAGCCTGAGGGCCGAGTGATGTGAGAAATATATGTGAGATAAGGTAGGAAACGTTACCTACAGCAGTAGTGGACTCCCCACGAATCTAGTCATCTCCCAGCGATGGAAGGTATCCAAACCCATCAATGTCTCAGCTAGCGTCATGGCAATACAGCTCTTGCCCTCTCTTAAACCTTGGGCAACCTCAATCTAATGGACGCTAGACCCACCGGAGCCTGGGGCAAGCAAGAAATGGGACAGCATGCATAAGCAAATCGCATGTCACCGAAAACCCTACTAATGATGATTGGCGCAGTCATCGGCATCAAAAAATTGATCTCGGAATGTCCAGTTCTCCATCGCGAATCAAAGACCGAGCGTCATGCAAAGTGAGCTTGCACATCCGTCCTAAGGCTTGGATGTGGCCGAAGCGGAATTGGGGCAAGATCTCTTCCTCACGCTCAGACTCCATCAAAGCTTGGAAGTCTTCGAAAGTGGGACACATCTCTTGTCCGCCAAAGCTAAAGGCATGAGTTACCAGATTCCAACACCTTGCTGTGGCATGGGAGAACAAAAAATGCAGCGGGGTGCGGCTCAGCGTGAATAGTGCATTTATTCCGAAGCCCCGGAAATTCAGCTTTTCCAAGCCATCCAAGTTAGCAATCCAATTCGTGAGATTTTGGACAAGAAATGCCTCTATTTGGTGCAAAAACAGAGTTGAAATGGAGAAACTACGAAGTTGGGGCTTTTGTAAAAGATAAGGTGTTGAGTAGAAGACAGGTGTCAACAATCTGGGCACTTTCTGCATTGATGGCCGACCGACCATCTTTTTAGTCGATCGGCTAGTGCTTGTGGCCGATGGCTCTTTATGGTGGTCGATGACCTCCCACCTTGGCCGATGGCCCCTTCCTTTGTTCTCTGAGGTGTCCATGTCTTGGAAGTGTTGAGAACTTGTGTCTTGTTCCACTTCAAATGCCTTTTTGTGATGATTTTGTGAAGTTGTGTCTATGTTACTTCAATTTGTTCATTGAGTTGTTGCATTTTTGTTTATCGAGTTATATTTTGCATTGTTGTTAAGTTCTTGTCTTGTTTATCGAGTTGTATTTACATTTTATTAGCATTGTCAGGTCCTGGTTTTGCATATCAAGTTGTTTTGTTCTTTCAGTTGTCAGTCGGTTCACTACCTGATTAAGGCAATGCAATTCGAGTGTATAGTTTTCAAACAAAGTTCAATCTCATTTACATGTTGTGTGATGTAATGTGTAGACACCCCATTTTGACCGACCCTAAGACTTGGGCGCTTTCTTTTGATTACTCGATGATGACAATTAGAATGTGTTTCTCACAGAATTCTCAGTAAAAAGAAATGGAATTTGAACTTTAATCCCAACCTTCACCATTATGGCCAAATTATTTTAAAATATTGAATATTTCATTAATTTAGTATTTTTGTAATTTTTCATAATTTTATGTGTTTGTTCATATTTTCAGTGTATTTTATATAAAAGAAAATAATAAAACAAATTATCTTATGTGTTTAAAATTATTATATTATATGTTTGGTATTTTATATAAAATTATATTAGTATATTATATGTTTAGTATTTTGGTATAAATTATATATTTTAGATATTTTATATATATTATATAAATATATATATTATATTATAAAAATAATAAAAATATATATATTGATATCGGCATGCCAACATCAATTCAACTACTGAGGCGCACATGTATATATATATATATTATATTTATATTATTATATTATTATTATATTATTATTTTACGCCTATATAAGGCATTGATTCAAGAGGGTCTGAGGGGAGGAGGATTCAAAAAGAGGAAAAGAATCTTTGGGAGGCTCAAAGATTTTTGGAGCGAAGAATTGTGGGGGAAAAAAAAGGGAGAAGAAAAAAAAAGAAAATTAGTTTTTTTTTTAAGAGAGAGAGAGGGAAAATAAAATATTTTCTTTGATATTTTCATTTCCATTTCACCAATACACGATTCAAAAACCAACCACTAAAGTCATAATTCCAAATTTTGGATTGAGAATTGAGAACACATTCCACAGACTTGAGAGTAGTCAAAAGAAAGTTTGTGACTCAGAAAATTCATCATTTCCCCAAAAGGTGAGTTTTCACAAATTTTTATTTAATTTAATAATGTAATATAATTTGTTTAATTAATTAGTTTAGTTCAATTAAGTAAGTAGTTTTCGTTGAATAGTTAGTACATTAGAATTTTATAATGAATTAATTAGTGTAATTAAATAGCTAATTAGTTTATTTAATTAGAATTTAATTAATTAATTGTTGTTAATTAATTAGTGTAGTCTTTTCGTAAATTTTCATTTAATTTAAAAATGTGATATAATTTGTTTAAATACTTTATTTACTTCGTTTTATAACTTTTTTTTATCGCTTTAATGGGATGGCTGCACCACCCACATATCTGCTGTAATTTAAATATTGTATATAAATTGTTGTAATTTATTACTTTAAATAATTTATCCCGGCGGTGAATAGTAACACCCGGCGGTGAATAGTAACCCCGACGATGAATAGTACATCCGACTATTTAATTTTGCTCACTTTCTATGGCTTAATTTCAGCACTATTATATGCTATTTAGTGGGCTGTTTAATTTATTTCAACAATTTATGTTTTGAATATCAAGTTTGTTTGTACTAACCAATTAATCAATTTCGCATAATCATCTCTGCAACCTCCCTCCATTCTTTGCTTATTTCGATTAAAAAGTTGTGAAAAATTAAGATTGTGATTCAAGTATAAGAAAGGAACTCTTCCATACTTAATAGTTTAATCTCTTCAGAGATTTATTATCAAAAGTATAAAACGCTCTATGCTTAATAGTTTAATCTCTTTGGAGATTCACTATCAACGGCATAAAACGTTTTATGCTTAAGAGATTCATTACCAAAAGTATAAAACGCTCTATGCTTAATGGTTTAATCTCTTTGGAGATTCACTATCAACGGCATAAAACGTTTTATGCTTAAGAGATTCATTACCAAAAGTATACAATGTTCTATGCTTACTGATTTAATCTCTTAGGGGATTTACTACCAAAAGCATAAAACGTTCTATACTTAAACGGTTTAAATTCTTTGGAGGTTCACTACCCCAAATGTATACATGTTCTTATACTAAAGCACAATCTTTTATTTTTCATTTCTCTTTATTCATCAGTGTGTTTACTTTTAAGGGACTAATTGACCCTTGGAAATCACTAAGGAAAGTGTCATTATCACTTATTTTCAAGTTTGGATTTCAAATCATTATCACTCAAGTTTGGGTTTTTCTACGTCATTATTACTCTAGTTCTTGTTGCACATCTTGAGTTTGACTTGGAATCCCTTATCGCTTGTAAATAAGTTTGACTCTTCCTTTGTAATTTCCCCCGAAGAAAATTTTCTCGGGTTAAGTTGATGCGTGTTTCTCTTTATTGCATTTTGGACTTAGTGGACGTAAATATCACTTTTGCACAAACAGGAGAACAGATAAAGAAATGGACAGGTAATAAAAAAAAACTAATAAAATTGGTTAAAATTGGATTACAACCGACATAAAGAACCAATATGATTAATTAAATTCGGTCGAACGTTATACCGAATTTATTATGTCAAGGCTTGCCTTACATCAATTATTGTAATAAATTAGACAGCCCCTTTCATTTATTATTCATTCGGTTTTGTAATAATTATTTATTCGGACACTTGGACATTCGGACCCTCCTGCGTGAGGGCGCAGTAGTTCATTCGAACCCTCCTTCGTGAGGACAAATATGTAATAAGTTGTATGTCTTCCAACCCCTATTTTTTCTCCCTTTTATTTCACTGCTTATGATGGTTAGATTAGGGACATCATGTTTAATTAGCATTTTCTATGATTTGCATCCATTCGTTTGCATGCATAAAAGTTCGGCTCATCATATTATTCAAATGTCAAATTCAAACTTTTTGCTTGAATACATGCTCTATCACATGCCTTGAATTGACTCGCATGCCATGCTAGTAGCCGAGCTTATTACTTGCACATTGTATGTGTTGCATTAGCCATATCGCATTAATTAGGATCATGCATTTTTTCTAACTATTTACTTTCTTTTGACTCACCTTCGGACATAAGGTAAGTTTTTATGCTTTAGCATATTGCATAAGTGTGATTACTGTCATATCAACATACTACCATGAGGCTAAATGCTTACTTGATATACCTGTTTGAATGCCAGTGGATGAAGGCTAATCACTTGAATTGGGATACTTTGATTCATGTATATATGATATCACCATTTTCAGTGATACATATTCAAAACATTTTTTAACAAATATGGAATCAAACGTTCCAACTTTTTGTGAAATTAGTCTATACTTATATGTTACATATAGAACAAGAGCACATATTGTACATAAAAATCACATCATGATTAGTAGAGGCCGATCTTTAATCGGGTAAGTGGGGTGTTCAATTATTGACCTTCCCCTCTCATACCTAAGTTTCCGAACCAAGACACTTTGGTAACGACGGACTAATGGCCTTTGGCACGAGTCATGGGTTTCCTAAATTTCCCAAAATAAATATTTAGGTGGCGACTCTGAAATCTGGCAAAGCAGTCCATTTTTGGCATTTGATTCAAATATCGATTTTCCAAAAACAATTGCTAGATTTGGACTCTTTTTGTGTTTCCACTGTTTCACATTGCACTTATGAAATCAGATTCAGAACCAACACACAAGTGGAGTCCGAACTGTACGGGCTATTTCATTCTTCCGAAAGGGGGCGCGAAAAGCCAAGCTACAGTTTCTGGCGACTCTGCTGGGGACTTAGAGAACTTGACTCAAACTTCATGATGTGAATTTTTATCTACATTTATATGTTCTTTGCATTGCATTTGTATTGGTGCGTCTAAGTCCCTGTGTTTGCCATCTGTTATTCCTGGACGGTTTGCTGGAGGCTTGCCTACAAAGCTTGCCAAAAGGCTGATCGGTCATGGGCTCTGTCAAGTTGGGAACACAACCCTTGGATCTGGATTACCGTTGTACCGCTTGATTCTCCTTTCACTTTTCAGTGTTAGGTGTGAGAGGTATATTAGGTAGTCTTGTTGTGGTACCCTTTGTGACTATTTGACCTAATGCATATAGTACGCTCTAGTGACCATTCAAATTAGGATACGATGTTACCCGTACAGGATGTTGTGAAGCCATTTGTTTGAATAGTGAACCCTAGATCATTTCAAAAAGCTAGGACAGGATAACCCTACCATCCATAGGGGTGTTTGTTCTCTTTCTTGCTATGTGCAATATATTGGATCTATTGGATCTATACAAAGGTTCTCAAATTCCGAACAGTGGTTCAGGCATTTAAATTTGTGGGGTTGAGTTCAGTATGTCAGCATGAGTTAGCAATAATCAGTGATCAGTTGAGTCGAAATGCTGCTACAATTCAGATTGGGGGTTTCCATTTTTTTTGCAAGGTAGTTTGCAAACATCATTTCAAAAAAATAAAAAAAATTATTAAAAAAAAATCATCAAATCATTTTGTTTGTGTCGTTTTAGTAATTGTTGTTTTTCCAAAATTTTTTAAAAAAAAAAAAAAAAAAAATAGGAATGGGATTTGTTTTCTTTTGTTCATATAAAATGTGTTTTTTTTTTTTTTTTTTGAGTATATATATGTTAAAAAAAAAAACAAAAACAAAAACAAAACAAAAAAAAACAAAACAAAACAAAACAAAACAAAAAGGCAAAAAAATAATACTAAGTCAACTCATTTTATTTGTGTTGTTATTTTAGATCAGAAAAAAAAAACAATTATTAAAAAAAATTATTAAAAAAAAATCAACAAATCATTTTGTTTTTGTCGTTTTAGTAATTGTTGTTTTTCCAAAAAAAATTTTAAATAAAAAAAAAAAGAAAAAGGAATGGGATTTGTTTTCTTCATATAAAATGTGTTTTTTTTTTTTTTTTTTTTTTGAGTATATATATGTTAAAAAAAACAAAAACAAAAAAAAAAACAAAAAGGAAAAAAATAATACTAAGTCAACTCATTTTATTTGTGTTGTTATTTTATATATATATAAAAAACAATTATTAAAAAAAAATCATCAAATCATTTTGTTTGTGTTGTTTTAGTAATTGTTGTTTTTCCAAAAATGTTTTTTTTTTAAAAAAAAAAAATGGGAATGGTGTTTGTTTTCTTTTGTTCATATAAAATGTGTTTTTGTTTTTTATATATTTAAAAAAAAAAATTCTAGTATCCCACAAGTCCACCAGTGTAAATAAATAGAACTTGTGGGATATCCGACCATTTCTGTAATTGGGGAGTGACCACTTGTTGATTACACGGGCTTTATTTTGAATGTTATGGATGGCCCACATGTTGACTGGCAATTTGAGAATGATTTTATTCTGAGTTCTGAATTAAATATTAAGTCTAAGTTTAATTCCACCAAGTTTGTAGAGTTGGGATCAGACTTGAGTCATTCTAGTGAGTCAAAGTCTGTTGATTTCAAGAGTACTAAATTTAGACATTTATGTCCTGTCTAGATCTTCTTTGTCTTTTTCTTTTGAGTCTGTTGTCATTGCTGAGTCATAGTCTCTTTCCAAAAAAAAAAAAAAAAAAAAAAAAAAACAAAAAAACAAAAACAAAAACAAAACAAAATGCCATAGTCTGCCTACTTCTCTGTGTCTTTAAATCATTACATTAATCAAAGTTTTTCAAAACTTTTTCCAAGACTCTAATAAAAACAAAGAGGGAGAATTTCCTTGGGATTTGCAAATTTTGATCAACTAAGAAGAAGAGAGGTGTACTAAGCCCTTGATGAATAAAATCATTTTTGTTAATGTGGGTACTGAGAAGGATCCTGGCTTGGTCCAAATTGGTTCTATCTTGTCTTCATAAAGAGTACGAGTGATTAGTCACTTTGTGAAAAGATTTCAAAAAACTGTTTTTGCGTGGTCCTACGAAAACATGCCTGGAATTGATTATATAGCATAGGGTCCCTCTTGACTCAAGGTCCGACCTGCTTAGCTCCTTAGCTTTCAAACCATGATTCGAAGTATTTAATGATCAACCAAAGTGTAAGGTTTGCATAGCCAAATTGGAAACAGCCCTTGAACTAGGGACAATGATGTGATTCAAATGGAGACAGCCCTTCAACTAGGGGCAATAAGGTCGAATATGATTCAAATGGAAACAGCCCTTGAACTAGGGGCAATGATGTGATTCAAATGGAGGCAGCCTTTCCACTAGGGGCAATAAGGTCGAATGTGATTCCAGATTTGAAACAGCCCTTGAACTAGGGGCAAAAGTGTGAGGCTTGCATAGCCGAAATAGAGGTAGCCCTTGAACTAGGGGCAATAAGGTACCAACCTTGAGAGGCTCGTTGGGCTGAAAACCCAGAAGGGCGACCCAGGCAAAAGTTAAAGCACAAAAAAAAATAAAAAATAAAAAATAAAAATGAAAAGTTCTCAAGGTTGAAAACCCGAAAGGGCGGCTTTGGCAAAAGTTAGAGCATAAAAGGAGAGTGTTAATACTCGAGTGAACCTTAGCCATGTAGATTGGAATCAACCCTTGAATTAGGGGCAATGCTGTGATTCAAATCAGAAACAGCCCTTGAACTAGGGGCAAGAAGGTCGAACATGAGTTAGATTGGAATCAACCCTTGAACTAGGGGCAATGATGTGATTTTAGATTTGAAACAGCCCTTGAACTAGGGGCAAAAGGTTGGATGTGATCAAAGAGTTAAAACTGGATCGTTTCCCAACGAAGACCGCCCAGAAAGGCAAAACCCTTAATTTGAGAGAAGAAGGACAATTGAATCCACTACACTAGGGGAAAATGCAGATCCAAGTAGCCTAGTCCCTACATCATCATATCTCCTGGTCAAGTGTAGCAGTCATTATTATAGATTTTGACGGCCTAGAGATCTCACACTCAATCAACATGGACAAGCTAAACTGAAACCCTTGAGAGGCTCGCTGGGCGGAAAACCCGGAAGGGCGACCCAGGCAAAAGTTAGAACCAAAAAAAAAAAAAATGATGAGAAAAAAATGAAAGTAAAAATAATCAAAAAAATCAAAAGCTCGCAAGGTTGAAAACCCGAAGGGGCGACTTTGGCAAAAGTTAGAGCATAAAAAGAGAGTGTCAATACTTGAGTGAACCTTTGCCGGAACTACGATGGCTTGATTCCTATCTTAAGGATACGTAGGTAGCTTTATCTTGAAGTTCGGCCCCAACAATTTTTGTTAACTCATTCATTTTGTCCATGTTTGATTGGTGTATCTTTAGTCGACTTGGTTGTCCTATCCATGTTTGATTGGTGTATCTTCATTCTGCTCAGTTCAGTTGGTTCGATTCAACTTGGTTCAGTTCGGTTCGGTTCGGTTCGACGGTTCAGTTCGGTCCTGTTCTGCTCGGTTTCATTCGATTCAGATCGGCTCGGTTCGGTTATCATCGTTGCTACAACAGAACCAATTCGGGGTTATCTGGCTTATGCACCTCAATGATTGATTCCATGTTGGTTGGGTAGTGGCCATTTTGCAAAAATAGGTTTTGATTAATTTGATTAAAGTTAACTGATTTTCTCAAAAATTATTCTATTTTTGCAAAACTTGGACCATTTTTTGGATTTAGAAAGGTAAAATTTGCAATGCTCATAGCTCAGCTTACATGATTTCAAAATAGAAAATGGAAGAAGTATGCTAATCTAACTCTTATGTTGATCAAAACATGTTTACAAAAAAAACCAAAAGGTCAAGGCAATAAATTAGGGGCATAGTCAAGTTAGAGATTCTGTCTTCTCCACCGCTCGAGTCAACTATTCAGTATATATAAGTGTGTATTCATACCAGTCAAGATATTCATACCAGTCAGTGTATATAAGTGTGTATTCATACCAGTCAGTGTATTCATACCAGTCAGCGTATATAAGGGTATTCCTTTCATACCAATCAGTATATTTATATCAATCGGTGTATTTATACTAGTCAGTGTATATAAGTGTGTTTGGAACGTTTTGCTTCGTTCTTATTTCGTTAAGTCATTCTTTGATTCAAATCAGTATAGAATCAATGTTCAATTCAGAATTCAAAATTTAATCACTCTCAAATTCAATCAAACAAAAATGTTTTCAAACTCAAAGTGATATGCCAGTCACGTCATTGATGTGCAAAAACGAAACTTATTTTATTGAAGTAAATATCTGTGTATTATCCTGCCTGTGTTTGTAATGAGTTCCTATGAGACCAACTGCGACGGTGGAAACTAGAGTTCGAATGGCAAAGCCTAGAACGCAAAAGGTTTCGAATTTCCGAGACTAAAGTCTGGTTTAAATACCCAGGGGTGTATCCCCGGCTTGAAATCTGTATAGCAGCCCCATAGGTTGAGGTAGCATATATGCGCCTTAATTCTGGATACTGAACCAACCTAACCTGTCACCCCATTGGAGAATAGGGAAAGTTGTAAATATGATCAGGAAGTAAAGTGGCATCCATGCCCATTCAATAGGTTAAAAACAACAGGTACGCCTAGTGTTCTTTTTCCGGTCTAGGAGACCTTAAATCCTCTGAAGGTGTAATTCATTTGGTGTTTGTCGTGCCCAAACGACTTCAGAGGTCTAGGAGACCTTAAATCCTCTAAAGGTGCAAATCCATTGGTGTTTGTCGTGCCCGAACGACTTCAGGTGGTCTGGTATAACCACCTGCCTGTGATTGCAATGAGTTCCTATGAGACCAACTGTGACGGTGGAAACTAGAGTTCGAATGGCAAAGCTTAGAACGCAAAAGGTTTGGAATTTCCGAGACTAAAGTCTGGTTTAAATACCCAGAAGTGTATCCCCTGCTTGAAATCTGTATGGCAGCCCCATAGGTTGAGGTAGCGTATATGCGCCTCAATTCTGGATACTGAACCAACCTAGTCTGTCACCCCGTTGGAGAATAGGGAAAGTTGTGAATATGATCAAGAGAAAAAGGGGCATCTGTGACTTCTACATGTAAATGTTACCCCTTGTCAGCAAAAAATCATTCTACCATACCTTCCTCCATTCGCGTAAGACACGTTTGGACTTCGAATTTACCTTCGCTCCTTTCATGTGAATGATGATAGATTTGATGTATACCTAGTTAAAACGTTCCCCCTTTCCTCTTGCGTAAGACGTGTTTGGATTGCAAATCGGTTAAAAACAGCAGGTGCACCTGTCTGTTTACACCACGCCACCTCCTCTCGCGTAACACGCATTTGGAAAGCATATTCCTCCTCTCGCGTAACACGCGTTGGGAAAGCAAATTCCTCCTCTCGCTTAACACGCATTTGAAAAGCAAATTCCTCCTCTCGCTTAACAGGCGTTTGGAAAGCAAATTCCCTCCTCTCCCGTAAGACGCGTTTAGAAAGCAAATTCCTCCTCTCGCTTAACACGCGTTTGGAAAGCAAATTCCTCCTCTCGCGTAACACGCGTTTGGAAAGTAAATTCCACCTCTCGCGTAATACGCGTTTGGAAAGCAAATTCTTCCTCTCGCTTAACACGCGTTTGGAAAGCAAATTCCCTCCTCTCGCGTAAGACGCGTTTGGAAAGCAAATTTCACCTCTCGCTTAACACACGTTTGGAAAGCAAATTCCTCCTCTCGCGTAACACGCGTTTGGAAAGTAAATTCCACCTCTCGCGTAACACGCGTTTGGAAATCAAATTCTTCCTCTCGCTTAACACGCGTTTGGAAAGCAAATTCCCTCCTCTCGCGTAAGACGCGTTTGGAAAGCAAATTCCTCCTCTCGCTTAAAACGCGTTTAGAAAGCAAATTCCTCTTCTTGCGTAACATGCTTTTGGAAAGCAAATTCCTCCTCTCGCTTAACACGCGTTTGGAAAGCAAATTCCTCCTCTTGCTTAACACGCGTTTGGAAAGCAAATTCCCTCCTCTCGCGTAAGACGCGTTTGGAAAGCAAATTCCTCCTCTCGCTTAACACGCGTTTGGAAAAAAATTCCTCCTCTCGCGTAACACGCGTTTGGAAAGTAAATTCCACCTCTCGCGTAACACGCGTTTGGAAAACAAATTCTTCCTCTCGCTTAACACGCGTTTGGAAAGCAAATTCCCTCCTCTCGCGTAAGACGCGTTTAGAAAGCAAATTAATTCTCTCGCTTAACACGAGTTTGGAAAACAAATTCCTCCTCTCGCGTAACACGCGTTTGGAAAGTAAATTCCACCTCTCGCGTCACACGCGTTTGGAAAGCAAATTCTTCCTCTCGCTTAATACGCGTTTGGAAAGCAAATTCCCTCCTCTCGCGTAAGACGCGTTTGGAAAGCAAATTCCTCCTCTCGCGTTTGGAAAGCAAATTCCTCCTCTCGCTTAACACGCGTTTGGAAAGCAAATTCCTCCTCTCGCTTAAAACACGTTTGGACAGCAAATTCCTCCTCTTGCGTAACATGCGTTTGGAAAGCAAATTCCTCCTCTCGCTTAACACGCTTTTGGAAAGCAAATTCCTCCTCTCGCATAAAACGTGTTTGGAAAGCAAGACCCTCCTCTCGCGTAACACGCGTTTGGAAACCAAATTCCTCCTCTCGCGTAACACGCGTTTGGAAAGCAAATTCCTCCTCTCGCTTAACACGCGTTTGGAAAGCAAATTCCCTCCTCTCGCGTAAGACGTGTTTGGAAAGGAAATTCCTCCTCTCGCTTAACACGCGTTTGGAAAGCAAATTCCTTCTCTCGCTTAAAACGCGTTTGGAAAGCAAATTCATCCTCTCGCGTAACACCCGTTTGGAAAGCAAATTCCTCCTCTTGCGTAACACGCGTTTGGAAAGCAAATTCCTCCTCTCGCTTAACACGCGTTTGGAAAGCAAATTCCTCCTATCGCGTAACACGCGTTTGGAAAGCAAATTCCTTCTCTCGCGTAAGACGCGTTTGGAAAGCAAATTCTTCTCTCGCTTAACACACGTTTAGAAAGCAAATTCCTCCTCACGCTTAAAACGCGTTTGGAAAGCAAATTCCTCCTCCCGCTTAACTTGCGTTTGGAAAGAAAATTCCTCCTCCCGTTTAACACACGTTTGGAAAGCAAATTCCTCCTCTCGCTTAAAACGCGTTTGGAAAGCAAATCACCCCTCTCGCGTAACACGCGTTTGGAAAACAAATTCCTCCTCTCGCTTAACACGCGTTTGGAAAGCAAATTCCTCCTCTCGCGTAACACGCGTTTGGAAAACAAATTCCTCCTCACGCGTAACACGCATTTGGAAAACAAAATTCCTCCCTCGCTTAAAACGCGTTTGGAAAGCAAATTCCTTCTCTCGCGTAACACGCGTTTGGAAAGCGTATTCCTCCTCTCGCGTCACACGCGTTTGGAAAGCAAATTCCTCCTCTCGCTTAACACGCGTTTGGAGAGCAAATTGCTCCTCTCGCTTAAAACGCGTTTGGAAAACCAATTCCTCCTCTCGCGTAACACGCGTTTGGAAAGCAAATTCCTTCTCTCGCGTAACACGCGTTTGGAAAACAAATTCCTCCTCTCGCTTAACACGCATTTGGAAAGCAAATTCCCTCCTCTCGCGTAGGACGTGTTTGGAAAACAAATTCCTCCTCTCGCTTAACACGCGTTTGGAAAGCAAATTCCACCTCTCGCATAACACGCGTTTGGAAAACAAATTCCTCCTCTCGCGTAACACACGTTTGGAAAGCAAATTCCTCCTCTCGCTTAACACGCGTTTGGAAAACAAATTCCTCCTATCGCGTAACACGCGTTTGGAAAGCAAATTCCTTCTCTCGCTTAACACGGGTTTGGAAAGTAAAATCCTCCTCTCGCGTAACACGCGTTTGGAAAGCAAATTCCTCCTCTCCCTTAACACGCGTTTAGAAAGCAAATTCCTCCTCTCGCGTAAGACGCGTTTGGAAAGCAAACTCCTCATCTCGCGTAACACGCGTTTGGAAAGCAAATTCCTCCTCTCGCTTAAAACGCGTTTGGAAAGCAAATTCCTTCTCTCGCGTAACACGCGTTTGGAAAGCATATTCCCCCTCTCGCGTAACACGCGTTTGGAAAGCAAATTCCTCCTCTCGCTTAACACGCATTTGGAAAGCAAATTCCTCCTCTCGCTTAAAACGCGTTTTCAAAACAAATTCCTCCTCTCGCGTAACACGCGTTTGGAAAGGAAATTCCTCCTCTCGCGTAACACGCGTTTGGAAAGCAAATTCCTCCTCTCGCGTAACACGCATTTGGAAAGCAAATTCCTCCTCTCGCTTAACACGCGTTTGGAAAGCAAATTCATTCCTCTCGCGTTAGACGTGTTTGGAAAGCAAATTCCTCCTCTCGCTTAAAACGCGTTTGGAAAGCAAATTCCTCCTCTCGCATAACACGCGTTTGGAAAGCAAATTCCTCCTCTCCCGTAACACGCGTTTGGAAAGCAAATTCCTCCTCTCGCTTAACACGCGTTTGGAAAGCAAATTCCTCCTCTCGCGTAACACGCGTTTGGAAAGCAAATTCCTCCTCTCGCGTAATACGCGTTTGGAAAGCAAATTCGTCCTCTCGCTTAACACGCGTTTGGAAAGCAAATTCGCTCCTCTCGCGTAACATGCGTTTGGAAAGCAAATTCCTCCTCTCGCTTAACATGCGTTTGGAAAGCAAATTCCTCATCTCGCTTAAAACGCGTTTGGAAAGCAAATCCCTCCTCTAGCGTCACACGCGTTTGGAAAACAAATTCCTCCTCTCGTTTAAAACGCGTTTGGAAAGCAAATTCCTCCTCTCGCATAACACGTGTTTGGAAGGCAAATTCCACCTCTCGCGTAAAACGCGTTTGGAAAGAAAATTCCTCCTCTCGCATAAAACGCGTTTGAAAAGCAAATTCCTTCTCTCCGTAACACGCGTTTGGAAAGCAAATTCCTCCTCTCGCGTAACACGCGTTTGGAAAGCAAATTCCTCCTCTCGCGTAACACGCCTTTGGAAAGCAAATTCCTCCTCTCGCTTAACACGCGTTTGGAAAGCAAATTCATTCCTCTCGCGTTAGACGTGTTTGGAAAACAAATTCCTCCTCTCGCTTAAAACGCGTTTGGAAAGCAAATTCCTCCTCTCGCATAGCACGCGTTTGGAAAGCAAATTCCTCCTCTCCCGTAACACGCGTTTGGAAAGCAAATTCCTCCTCTCGCTTAAAACGCGTTTGGAAAGCAAATTCCTCCTCTCGCATAACACGCGTTTGGAAAGCAAATTCCTCCTCTCCCGTAACACGCGTTTGGAAAGCAAATTCCTCCTCTCGCTTAACACGCGTTTGGAAAGCAAATTCCTCCTCTCGCGTAACACGCGTTTGGAAAGCAAATTCCTCCTCTCGCGTAATACGCGTTTGGAAAGCAAATTCCTCCTCTCGCTTAACACGCGTTTGGAAAGCAAATTCCCTCCTCTCGCGTAACATGCGTTTGGAAAGCAAATTCCTCCTCTCGCTTAACATGCGTTTGGAAAGCAAATTCCTCATCTCGCTTAAAACGCGTTTGGAAAGCAAATCCCTCCTCTAGCGTCACACGCGTTTGGAAAACAAATTCCTCCTCTCGCTTAAAACGCGTTTGGAAAGCAAATTCCTCCTCTCGCGTAACACGTGTTTGGAAGGCAAATTCCACCTCTCGCGTAAAACGCGTTTGGAAAGAAAATTCCTCCTCTCGCTTAAAACGCGTTTGGAAAGCAAATTCCTTCTCTCGCGTAACACGCGTTTGGAAAGCAAATTTCTCCTCTCGCGTAACATGCGTTGGGAAAGCAAATTCCTCCTCTCGCTTAAAACGCGTTTTCAAAACAAATTCCTCCTCTCGCGTAACACGCGTTTGGAAAGGAAATTCCTCCTCTCGCGTAACACGCGTTTGGAAAGCAAATTCCTCCTCTCGCTTAACACGCGTTTGGAAAGCAAATTCCTCCTCTCGCTTAAAACGCGTTTGGAAAACAAATCCCTCCTCTAGCGTAACACGCGTTTGGAAACAAATTCCTCCTCTCGCTTAAAACGCGTTTGGAAAGCAAATTCCTCCTCTCGCGTAACACGTGTTTGGAAGGCAAATTCCTCATCTCGCGTAACACGCGTTTGGAAAGAAAATTCATTCCCTCGCTTAAAACGCGTTTGGGAAGCAAATTCCTTCTCTCGCGTAACACGCGTTTGGAAAGCAAATTTCTCCTCTCGCGTAACATGCGTTGGGAAAGCAAATTCCTCATCTCGCTTAAAACGCGTTTGCAAAACAAATTCCTCCTCTCGCGTAACACGCGTTTGGAAAGGAAATTCCTCCTCTCGCGTAACACGCGTTTGGAAAGCAAATTCCTCCTCTCGCGTAACACGCATTTGGAAATCAAATTCCTCCTCTCGTTTAACACGCGTTTGGAAAGCAAATTCATTCCTTTCGCGTTAGACGTGTTTGGAAAGCAAATTCCTCCTCCCGCTTAAAACGCGTTTAGAAAGCAAATTCCTCCTCTCGCATAACACGCGTTTGGAAAGCAAATTCCTCCTCTCCCGTAACACGCGTTTGGAAAGCAAATTCCTCCTCTCGCTTAACACGCGTTTGGAAAGCAAATTCCTCCTCTCGCGTAACACGCGTTTGGAAAGCAAATTCCTCCTCTCGCGTAATACGCGTTTGGAAAGCAAATTCCTCCTCTCGCTTAACACGCGTTTGGAAAGAAAATTCCCTCCTCTCGCGTAACATGCGTTTGGAAAGCAAATTCCTCCTCTCGCTTAACATGCGTTTGGAAAGCAAATTCCTCATCTCGCTTAAAACGCGTTCGGAAAGCAAATTCCTCTCTCGCGTAGCGTTTGGAAAGCAAATTCCTCCTCTCGCGTAACCGCAGCGTTTGAAAGCAAAATTCCTCCTCTCTTAAAGCAGCGTTTGGAAAGCAAATTCCTCCTCTCGCGTAACCGCAGCGTTTGGAAAGCAAATTCCTCCTCTCGCTTAAGCAGCGTTTGGAAAGCAAATTCCTCCTCTCGCGTAACACGCGTTTGGAAAGGAAATTCCTCCTCTCGCGTAACAGCGTTTGGAAAGCAAATTCCTCCTCTCGCGTAAACAGCGTTTGGAAAGCAAATTCCTCCTCTCGCTTAACAGCGTTTGGAAAGCAAATTCCTCTCTCGCGTAACACAGCGTTTGGAAAGCAAATTCCTCCTCTCGCTTAACAGCGTTTGGAAAGCAAATTCCTCCTCTCGCTTAACACGGCGTTTGGAAAGCAAATTCCTCTCGCTTAGGCGCGTTTGGAAAGCAAATTCCTCCTCTCGCTTAACGCAGCGTTTGGAAAGCAAATTCCTCCTCTTGCGTAACATCGGTTTGGAAAGCAAATTCCTCCTCTCGCTTAACACGCGTTTGGAAAGCAAATTCCTCCTCTCGCGTAACACGCGTTTGGAAAGCATATTCCTCCTCTCGCGTAACACGCGTTTGGAAAGAAAATTCCTCCTCTCGCGTAACACGTGTTTGGAAAGCAAATTCCTTCTCTTGCGTAACACGCGTTGGGAAAGTAAATTCCTCCTCTCGCTTAACACGCGTTGGGAAAGCAAATTTCTCCTCTCCCTTAACACGCGTTTGGAAAGAAAATTCCTCCTCTCCCTTAACACGCGTTTGGAAAGCAAATTCCTCGTCTCGCGTAACACGTGTTCGGAAAACAAATTCCTCCTCTCGATTAAAACGCGTTTGGAAAGCATATTCCTCCTCTCGCGTAACACGCCTTTGGAAAGCAAATTCCTCCACTCACTTAAAACGCGTTTGGAAAGCAAATTCCTCCTCTCGCGTAACACCCGTTTGGAAGGCAAATTGCTCATATTGCGTAACACGCGTGTGGAAAGCAAATTCCTCCTCTCGCATAACACGCGTTTGGAAAGCAAATTCCTTCTCTCGCGTAACACGCGTTTGGAAAGCAAATTCCTCCTCTCGCTTAAAACGCGTTTGGAAAGCAAATTCCTTCTCTCGCGTAACATGCGTCTGGAAAGCAAATTCCTTCTCTCGCGTAACATCCGTCTGGAAAGCAAATTCCTCCTCTCGCGTAAGACGTGTTTGGAAAGCAAATTCCTCCGCTCGCTTAAAACGCGTTTGGAAAGCAAATTCCTCCTCTCGCGTAACACCCGTTTGGAAAGCAAATTCCTTATATTGCGTAACACGCGTTTGGAAAGCAAATTCCTCCTCTCGCGTGACACGCGTTTGGAAAGCAAATTCTTTCTCTCGCGTAACACGCGTTTGGAAAGGAAATTCCTCCTCTTGCTTAAAACGCGTTTGGAAAGCAAATTCCTTCTCTCGCGTAACACGCGTTTGGAAAGCAAATTCCTCCTCTCGGGTAACACGCGTTTGGAAAGCAAATTCCTCCTCTCGCTTGACACGCGTTTGGAAAGCAAATTCCTCGTCTCGCATAACACGCGTTTGGAAAGCAAATTCCTCCTCCCGCGTAACACGCGTCTGGAAAGCAAATTCCTCCTCTCGCGTAACACGCGTTTGGAAAGAAATTTTCTCCTCTCGCTTAACCCGCGTTTGCAAGGCAAATTCCTCCTCTCGCGTAACACGCGTTTGGAAAGCAAATTCCTCCTCTCGCTTAACACGCGTTTGGAAAGCAAATTCCTCCTCTCGCTTAACACGCGTTTGGAAAGAAAATTCCTCCTCTCGCTTAACACACGTTTGGAAAGCAAATTCTCTCTTCTCGCGTAAGACGCGTTTGGAAAGCAAATTCCTCCTCTCGCTTAACACGCGTTTGGAAAGCAAATTCCTCCTCTCGCGTAACACGCGTTTGGAAAGCAAATTCCTCCTCTCGCGTAACACGCGTTTGGAAAGCAAATTCCTCCTCTCGCGTAACACGCGTTTGGAAAGCAAATTCCTCCTCTCGCTTAACACGCGTTTGGAAAGCAAATTCCTCCACTCGCGTAACACGCGTTTGGAAGGCAAATTCCTCCTCTCGCGTAACACGCGTTTGAAAGCAAATTCCTCCTCTCGCTTAAAACACGTTTGGAAAGCAAATTCTTTCTCTCGCGTAACACGCTTTTGAAAGCAAATTTCTCCTCTCGCGTAACATGCGTTGGGAAAGCAAATTCCTCCTCTCGCTTAAAACGCATTTGGAAAGCAAATTACTCCTCTCGCATAACACGCGTTTGGAAAGCAAATTCCTCCTCTCCTGTAACACGCGTTTGGAAAGCAAATTCCTCCTCTCACTTAACACGCGTTTGGAAAGCAAATTCCTCCTCTCCCTTAACACGCGTTTGGAAAGCAAATTCCTCCTCTCGCGTAACACGCGTTTGGAAAGCAAATTCCTCCTCTCGCGTAACACGCGTTTGGAAAGCAAATTCCTCCTCTCGCGTAACACGCGTTTGGAAAGCAAATTCCTCCTCTCGCGTAACACGCGTTTGGAAAGCAAATTCCTCCTCTCGCTTAACACGCGTTTGGAAAGCAAATTCCTCCTCTCGCGTAACAAGCGTTTGGAAAGCAAATTCCTCCTCTCGCGTAACACGCGTTTGGAAAGCAAATTCCTCCTCTCGCTTAACACGCGTTTGGAAAGCAAATTCCTCCTCTCGCGTAACACGCGTTTGGAAAGCAAATTCCTCCTCTCGCGTAACACGCGTTTGGAAAGCAAATTCCTCCTCTCGCGTAACATCGGTTTGGAAAGCAAATTCCTCCTCTCGCGTAACAGCGTTTGGAAAGCAAATTCTCCTCTCGCGTAACGCGCGTTTGGAAAGCAAATACCTCCTCTGGCTTAACCAGCGTTTGGAAAGCAAATTCCTCCTCTCGCGTAACAGCGTTTGGAAAGCAAATTCCTCCTCTCGCTTAAGCAGCGTTTGGAAAGCAAATTCCTCCTCTCGCGTAACCGCGTTTGGATAGCAAATTCCTCCTATCGCGTAACAAGCGTTTGGAAAGCAAATTCCTCCTCTCGCGTAACTGCAGCGTTTGGAAAGCAAATTCCTCCTCTCGCGTAACGCGTTTGGAAAGCAAATTCCTCCTCTCGCGTAACAGCGTTTGGAAAGCAAATTCCTCCTCGCGTAACAGCGTTTGGAAGCAAATTCCTCTCGCGTAACAGCGTTTGGAAAGCAAATTCCTCCTCTCTCGCGTAACAGCGTTTGGAAAGCAAATTCCTCCTCTCGCTTAAAGCGGCGTTTGGAAAGCAAATTCCTCCTCTCGCGTAACAGCGTTTGGAAAGCAAATTCCTCTCTCGCGTAACAGCGTTTGGAAAACAAATTCCTCCTCTCGCGTAACAGCGTTTGGAAAGCAAATTCCTCCTCTCGCGTAACACGCGTTTGGAAAGCATATTCCTCCACTCGCGTAACAAGCATTTGGAAGGCAAATTCCTCCTCTCGCGTAACACGCGTTTGAAAGCAAATTCCTCATCTCGCTTAAAACACGTTTGGAAAGCAAATTCCTTCTCTCGCGTAACACGCGTTTGGAAAGCATATTCCTCCACTCGCGTAACACGCGTTTGGAAAGCAAATTCCTCCTCTCGCGTAACACGCGTTTGGAAAGCAAATTCCTCTTCTCGCCTAAAACGTGTTTGGAAAGCAAATCCCACCTCTCGCGTAACACGCGCTTGCAAAGCAAATTCTTCCTCTCGCTCAACCCGCGTTTGGAAAACAAATTCCTCCACTCACGTAACACGCGTTGAGAAAGCAAATTCCTCCTCTCGCGTAACATGCGTTTGGAAAGCAAATTCCTCCTCTTGCTTAACACGCGTTTGGAAAGCAAATTCCTCCTCTCGCTTAACACGCGTTTAGAAAGCAAATTCCTCCTCTCGCGTAACATGCGTTTGGAAAGCAAATTCCTCCTCTCGCTTAACATGCATTTGGAAAGCAAATTCCTCATCTCGCTTAAAACGCGTTTGGAAACCAAATTCCTCCTCTCGCGTAACACCCGTTTGGAAAACAAATTCCTCCTCTCGCTTAAAACGCGTTTGGAAAGCAAATTCCTCCTCTCGCGTAACACGCGTTTGGAAAGCAAATTCCTCCTCTCGCGTAACACGCGTTTGGAAAGCAAATTCCTCCTCTCGCTTAAAACGCGTTTGGAAAGCAAATTCCTCCTCTCGCGTAACACGCGTTTGGAAAGCAAATTCCTCCTCTCGCGTAACACGCGTTTGGAAAGCAAATTCCTCCTCTTGCGTAACACGCGTTTGAAAAGCAAATTCCTCCTCTCGCTTAACACGCGTTTGGAAAGCAAATCCCACCTCTCGCGTAACACGCGTTTGGAAAACAAATTCCTCCTCTCGCGTAACAGCGTTTGGAAAGCAAATTCCTCCTCTCGCGTAACAGCGTTTGGAAAGCAAATTCCTCCTCTCGCGTAACAGCGTTTGGAAAGCAA
Source organism: Camellia lanceoleosa (assembly GCA_025200525.1). Classification (NCBI taxonomy): domain Eukaryota; kingdom Viridiplantae; phylum Streptophyta; class Magnoliopsida; order Ericales; family Theaceae; genus Camellia; species Camellia lanceoleosa. The sequence continues at coordinate 124,731,955 of CM045765.1, forward strand.
ATTCCTCCTCTCGCTTAACAAGCGTCTGGAAAGCAAATTCCTCCTCTCGCATAACACGCGTTTGGAAAGCAAATTCCTCCTCTCGCGTTACACGCGTTTGGAAAGCTAATTCCTCCTCTCTCTTAACACGCGTTTGGAAAACAAATTCCCTCCTCTCGCGTAAGACGCGTTTGGAAAGCAAATTCCTCCTCTCGCTTAACATGCGTTGGGAAAGCAAATTCCTCCTCTCGCGTAACACGCGTTTAGAAAGCAAATCCCTCCTCTCGCGTAACACGCCTTCGGAAAGAAAATTCCTCCTCTCGCTTAACACGCGTTTGGAAAGCAAATTCCTCCTCTTGCGTAACACGAGTTTGGAAAGCAAATTCCTCCTCTCGCTTAACACGCGTTTCGAAAGCAAATTCCTCCTCTCCCTTAACACGCGTTTGGAAAGCAAATCCCTTCTCTCGCGTAACACACGTCTGGAAAGCAAATTCCTCATCTCACAAAACACGCGTTTGGAAAGCAAATTCCTCCTCTCGCTTAAAACGCGTTTGGAAAGCAAATTCCTCCTCTCGCGTCACACGCGTTTGGAAAGCAAATTCCTCCTCTCGCTTAACACGCGTTTGGAAAGCAAATTCTCTCCTCTCGCGTAAGACGTGTTTGGAAAGCAAATTCCTCCTCTCGCTTAACACGCGTTTGGAAAGCAAATCCCTCCTCTCGCGTAAGACGCGTTTGGAAAGCAAATTCCTCCTCTCGCTTAACACGCGTTTGGAAAGCAAATTCCTCCTCTCGCGTAACACGCGTTTGGAAAGCAAATTCCTCCTCTCGCGTAACACGCGTTTGGAAAGCAAATTCCTCCTCTCGCTTAACACGCGTTTGGAAAGCAAATTCCTCCTCTCGCGTAACACGCGTTTGGAAAGCAAATTCCTCCTCTCGCTTAACACGCGTTTGGAAAGCAAATTCCTCCTCTCGCGTAACACGCGTTTGGAAAGCAAATTCCTCCTCTCGCTTAACGCGCGTTTGGAAAGCAAATTCCTCCTCTCGCTTAACGCGCGTTTGGAAAGCAAATTCCTCCTCTCGCGTAACGCGCGTTTGGAAAGCAAATTCCTCCTCTCGCGTAACACGCGTTTGGAAAGCAAATTCCTTCCCTCGCGTAACACGCGTTTGGAAAGCAAATTCCTCCTCTCGCTTAAAACGCATTTGGAAAGCAAATTCCTCCTCTCACTTATAACGCGTTTGGAAAGCAAATCCCTCCTCTAGCGTAACACGCGTTTGGAAAACAAATTCCTCCTCTCGCTTAAAACGCGTTTGGAAAGCAAATTCCTCCTCTCGCGTAACACGCGTTTGGAAAGCAAATTCCTCCTCTCGCTTAACACGCGTTTGGAAAGCAAATTCCTCCTCTCGCGTAACACGCGTTTGGAAAGCAAATTCCTCCTCTCGCGTAACACGCGTTTGGAAAACAAATTCCTCCTCTCGCGTAACACGCGTTTGGAAAGCAAATTCCTCCTCTCGCTTAACACGCATTTGGAAAGCAAATTCCCTCCTCTCGCTTAACACGCGTTTGGAAAACAAATTCCTCCTCTCACTTATAACGCGTTTGGAAAGCAAATCCCTCCTCTAGCGTAACACGCGTTTAGAAAACAAATTCCTCCTCTCGCTTAAAACGCGTTTGGAAAGCAAATTCCTCCTCTCGCGTAACATGTGTTTGGAAAGCAAATTCCACCTCTCGCGTAACACGCGTTTGGAAAGAAAATTCCTCCTCTCGCTTAAAACGCGTTTGGAAAGCAAATTCCTTCTCTCGCGTAACACGCGTTTGGAAAGCAAATTTCTCCTCTCGCGTAACATGCGTTGGGAAAGCAAATTCCTCTTCTCGCTTAAAACGCGTTTGCAAAACAAATTCCTCTCGTAAAGCACAGCGTTTGGAAAGTAAATTCCCCCTCTCGCTTAACACGCGTTTGGAAAACAAATTCCTCCCCTCGCGTAAGACGTGTTTGGAAAGCAAATTCCTCCTCTCGCTTAACACGCGTTTGGAAAGCAAATTCCTCCTCTCGCTTAAAACGCGTTTGGAAAGCAAATTCCTCCTCTCGCGTAACACACGTTTGGAAAGTAAATTCCTCATCTCGCTTAAAACGCGTTTGGAAAGCAAATTCCTTCTCTCGCGTAACACGCGTTTGGAAAGCATATTCCCCCTCTCGCGTAACACGTGTTTGGAAAGCAAATTCCTCCTCTCGCTTAACACGCATTTGGAAAGAAAATTCCTCCTCTCGCTCAAAACGCGTTTGGAAAGAAAATCCGTCCTCTCGCGTAACACGCCTTTGGAAAGCAAATTCCTCCTCTCGCATAACACGCGTTTGGAAAGCAAATTCCTCCTCTCCCGTAACACGCGTTTTGGAAAGCAAATTCCTCCTCTCGCTTAACGCGCGTTTGGAAAGCAAATTCCTCCTCTCGCTTAACGCGCGTTTGGAAAGCAAATTCCTCCTCTCGCGTAACACGCGTTTGGAAAGCAAATTCCTCCTCTCGCTTAACGCGCGTTTGGAAAGCAAATTCCTCCTCTCGCATAACCCGCGTTTGGAAAGCAAATTCCTTCTCTCGCGTAACACGCGTTTGGAAAGCAAATTCCTCCTCTCGCTTAACACGCATTTGGAAAGCAAATTCCTCCTCTCGCGTAACACGCGTTTGGAAAGCAAATTCCTCCTCTCGCTTAAAACGCGTTTGGAAAGCAAATTCCTCCTCTCGCGTAACACGCGTTTGGAAAGCAAATTCCTCCTCTCGCGTAACACGCGTTTGGAAAGCATATCCCCCCTCTCGCTTAAAACGCGTTTGCAAAACAAATTCGTCCTCTCGCGTAACACGTGTTTGGAAAGCAAATTCCTCCTCTCGCTTAACACGCGTTTGGAAAACAAATTCCTCCGCTCCCTTAACACGCGTTTGGAAAGCAAATTCCTCCTCTCCCTCAACACACGTTTGGAAAGCAAATTCGTCCTCTCGCGTAACATGCGTTTGGAAAGCAAACTCCTTCTCTCACGTAACACGCGTTTGGCAAACAAATTCCTCCTCTCGCTTAACACGCGTTTAGAAAGCAAATTCCTCCTCTCGCTTAAAATACGTTTGGAAAGCAAATTCCTCCTCTCGCGTAACACGCGTTTGGAAAGCAAACTCCTCCTCTCGCGTAACACGCGTTTGGAAAGCAAATTCCTCCTCTCGCTTAAAACGCGTTTGGAAAGCAAATTCCTTCTCTCGCGTAACACGCGTTTGGAAAGCATATTCCTCCACTCGCGTAACACGCGTTTGGAAAGCAAATTCCTCCTCTCGCGTAACACGCGTTTGTAAAGAAAACTCCTCCTCTCGCGTAACATGCGTTGGGAAAGCAAATTCCTCATCTCGCTTATAACGCGTTTGCAAAAAAAATTCCTCCTCTCGCGTAACACGTGTTTGGAAAGCAAATTTCTCCTCTCGCGTAACACGTGTTTGGAAGGCAAATTCCTTCTCTCGTGTAACACGCGTTTGGAAAGAAAATTCCTCCTCTCTCGCGTAACACGCGTTTGGAAAAATTCCTCCTCTCGCGTAACAGCGTTTGGAAAGCAAATTCCTCCTCTCGCTTAACAGCGTTTGGAAAGCAAATTCCTCCTCTCGCGTAACCGCGTTTGGAAAGCAAATTCCTCCTCTCGCGTAACAGCGTTTGGAAAGCAAATTCCTCCTCTCGCTAACAGCGTTTGGAAAGCAAATTCCTCCTCTCGCGTAACAGCGTTTGGAAAGCAAATTCCTCATCTCGCTTAAGCAGCGTTTGGAAAGCAAATTCCTCCTCTCGCGTAACAGCGTTTGGAAAGCAAATTCCTCCTCTCGCGTAACTGCAGCGTTTGGAAAGCAAATTCCTCCTCTCGCTTAACAGCGTTTGGAAAGCAAATTCCTCCTCTCGCTTAACCAGCGTTTGGAAAGCAAATTCCTCCTCTCGCGTAACCGCAGCGTTTGGAAAGCAAATTCCTCCTCTCGCGTAACAGCGTTTGAAAGCAAATTCCTTCTCTTAACTCAGCGTTTGGAAAGCAAATTCCTCCTCTCGCGTAACTGCAGCGTTTGGAAAGCAAATTCCTCCTCGCTTAACAGCGTTTGGAAAAAAATTCCTCCTCTCGCGTAAGGCGTTTGGAAAGCAAATTCCTCCTCTCGCTTAACCGCGTGTTTGGAAAGCAAATTCCTCCTCTCGCGTAACTGGCGTTTGGAAAGCAAATTCCTCCTCTCGCTTAACAGCGTTTGGAAAGCAAATTCCTCTCTCGCGTAACGCAGCGTTTGGAAAACAAATTCCTCCTCTCGTTTAACAGCGTTTGGAAAGCAAATTCCTCCTCTCGCGTAACAGCGTTTGGAAAACAAATTCCTCCTCTCGCTTAACCGCAGCGTTTGGAAAGCAAATTCTCCTCTCGCTTAACTGCGTTTGGAAAGCAAATTCCTCCTCTCGCGTAACCAGCGTTTGGAAGCAAATTCCTCCTCTCGCTTAACCAGCGTTTGGAAAGCAAATTCCTCCTCTCGCGTAACTGCGTGTTTGGAAGCAAATTCCTCTCTCGCTTAACAGCGTTTGGAAAGCAAATTCCTCCTCTCGCGTAACACGCGTTTGGAAAGCATATTTCTCCTCTCGCGTAACACACGTTTGGAAAGCAAATTCCTCCTCTTGCTTAACACGTGTTTGGAAAGCAAATTCCTTCTCTCGCTTAAAACGCGTTTGGAAAGCAAATTCCTCCTCTGGCGTAACATGCGTTTGGAAAAACCATTCCTCCTCTCGCGTAACACGCATTTGGAAAGCAAATTCCTCATCTCGCGTAACACGCGTTTGGAAAGCAAATTCCTCCTCTCGCTTAACACGCGTTTGGAAAGCAGATTCCCTCCTCTCGCGTAAGACGTGTTTGGAAAGCAAATTCCTCCTCTCGCTTAACACGCGTTTGGAAAGCAAATTTCTCCACTCGCTTAAAACGCATTTGGAAAGCAAATTCCTCCTCTCGCGTAACACCCGTTTGGAAAGCAAATACCTCATGTTGCGTAACATGCGTTTGGAAAGCAAATTTCTCCTCTCGCGTAACACGAGTTTGGAAAGCAAATTCCTACTCTCACTTAACACGCGTTTGGAAAGCAAATTCCTTCTCTCACGTAACACGCGTTTGGAAAGCAAATTCCTCCTCTCGCTTAAAACGCGTTTGGAAAGCAAATTCCTTCTCTCGCGTAACACGCGTTTGGAAAGTATTTCCTCCTCTCGCGTAACACGCGTTTGGAAAGCGAATTCCTCCTCTCCCGTAACACGCGTTTGGTAAGCAAATTCCTCCTCTCGCATAAAACGCGTTTGGAAAGCAAATCCCTAATCTCGCGTAACACTCGTTTGGAAAGCAAATTCCACCTATCGCGTAACACGCGTTTGGAAAGCAAATTCCTACACTCGCTTAACCCGCGTTTGGAAGGCAAATTCCTCCTCTCGCGTTATACGCGTTTGGAAAGCAAATTCCTCCTCTCGCGTAACACGCGTGGGGCAAGTAAATTCCTGCTCTCGTTTAACACGTGTTTGGAAAGCAAATCCCACCTCTCGCGTAACACGCGCTTGGAAAGCAAATTCCTCCTCTAGCTTAACACGCGTTTGGAAAGCAAATTCTCTCCTCCCGAGTAAGACGCGTTTGGAAAGCAAATTCCTCCTCTCGCTTAACACGCGTTTCGAAAGCAAATTCCTCCGCTCGCTTAAAACACGTTTGGAAAACAAATTCCTCCTCTTGCTTCAAACGCGTTTGGATAGCAAATTCCTCCTCTCGCGTAACACGTGTTTGGAAAGCAAATTCCTCCTCTCGCTTAACACGCGTTTGGAAAAAAAATTCCCTCATCTCGCGTAAGACGCGTTTGGAAAGCAAATTCCTCCTCTCGCGTAACACACGTTTGGAAAGCAAATTCCTCCTCTCGTTTAAAACGCGTTTGGAAAACAAATTCCTTCTCTCACGTAATACGTATTTGGAAAGCGAATTCCTCCTCTCACGTAACACGCGTTTGGAAAGCATATTCCTCCTTTCGCTTAAGACGCGTTTGGAAAGCATATTCCTCCTCTCGCGTGAGACGCGTTTGGAAAGTATATTCCTCCTCTCGCGTAACACGCGTTTGCAAAGCAAATTCCTCCCCTCGCTTTACACGCGCTTGGAAAGCAAATCCCTCCTCTCGTGTAACACGCGTTTGGAAAGCAAATTCCTCCTCTCGCGTAACGCGCGTTTGGAAAGCAAATTCCTCCTCTCACGTAACTTGCGTTTGGAAAGCAAATTCCTCTTCTCGCTTAACACGCGTTTCGAACGCAAATCTCACCTCTCGCGTAACACGCGTTTGGAAAGCAAATTTCTCCTCTCGCTTAACACGCGTTTGGAAAGCAAATTCCTCCTCTCGCTTAAAACGCGTTTGGAAAGCAAATTCCTTTTCTCGCGTAACAGGTGTTTTGAAAGCAAATTCCTCCTCTCGCGTAACACGCGTTTGGAAAGCAAATTCCTCCTCTCGCTTAACACGCGTTTGGAAAGCAAATTCCTCCTCTCGCTTAACACGCGTTTGGAAAGCAAATTCCTCCTCTCGCGTAACACGCGTTTGGAAAGCAAATTCCTCCTCTCGCTTAACACGCGTTTGGAAAGCAAATTCCTCCTCTCGCGTAACACGTGTTTGGAAAGCAAATTCCTCCCCTCAATTAAAACGCGTTTGGAAAGCAAATTCCTCCTCTCACGTAACACGCGTTTGGAAAGCATATTCCTCCTCTCGCGTAACACGCGTTTGGAAAGCAAATTCCTCCTCTCGCTTAACACGTGTTTGGAAAGCAAATTCCTCCTCTCGCTTAAAACGCGTTTGGAAAGCAAATTCCTCCTCTGGCGTAACACGCGTTTGGAAAGGAAATTCCTCCTCTCTCGTTTAAAACGCGTTTGGAAAACAATATCCTCCTCTTGCGTAACACCCGTTTGGAAAGCAAATTCCTCCTCTCGCTTAACACGCATTTGGAAAACAAATTCCCTCCTCTCGCGTAAGACGCGTTTGGAAAGCAAATTCCTCCTCTCGCGTAACACGCATTTGGAAAGTAAATTCCACCTCTCGCGTAACACGCGTTTGGAAAGAAAATTCTTCCTCTCGCTTAACACGCGTTTGGAAAGCAAATTCCCTCCTCTCGCGTAAGACGCGTTTGGAAAGCAAATTCCACCTCTCGCTTAACACGCGTTTGGAAAGCAAATTCCTCCTCTCGCTTAACACGCGTTTGGAAAGAAAATTCCCTCCTCTCGCGTAAGACGCGTTTGGAAAGCAAATTCCTCCTCTCGCTTAACACGCGTTTGGAAAGCAAATTCCTCCTCTCGCTTAAAACGCTTTTGGAAAGCAAATTCCTCCTCTGGGGTAACACGCGTTTGGAAAGCAAATTCCTTCTCTCGCGTAACACGCGTTAGGAAAGCAAATTTCTCCTCTCGCGTCACACGCGTTTGGAAAGCAAATTCCTCCTCTCGCGTAACACGCGTTTGGAAAGCAAATTCCTCCTCTCGCTTAACACGCGTTTGGAAAAAAAATTCCCACCTCTCGCGTAAGACGCGTTTGGAAAGCAAATTACTCCTCTCACGTAACATCCGTTTGGAAAACATATTCCTCCTCTCGTTTAAAACGCGTTTGGAAAGCAAATTCCTCCTCTCGCGTAACACGCGTTTGGAAAGCATATTCCTCCTCTCGCGTAACACGCGTTCGGAAAGCAAATTCCTCCTCTCGCTTAACACGTGTTTGGAAAGCAAATTCCTCTTCTCGCTTAAAACGCATTTGGAAAGCAAATTCCTTCTCTAGCGTAACACGCATTTGGAAAGCAAATTCCTCCTCTCACGTAACACGCGTTAGGAAACCAAATTCCTTCTCTTGCGTCACACGCGTTTGGAAAGCAAATTCCTCCTCTCGCGTAACACGCGTTTGAAAAGCAAATTCCTCCTCTCGCTTCACACGCGTTTGGAAAAAAAATTCCCACCTCTCGCGTAAGACGCGTTTGCAAAGCAAATTACTCCTCTCGCTTAACACGTGTTTTGAAAGCAAATTTCCTCCTCTCGCTTATAACGCATTTGGAAAGCAAATTCCTCCTCTCGCTTATAACGCATTTGGAAAGCAAATTCCTCCTCTCGCGTAACACGCGTTTGGAAAGCAGATTCCTCCTCTCGCGTAACACGCGTTTGCAAAACAAATTCCTCCTCCCGCTTAACACGCGTTTGCAAAGAAAATCCCTTCTCTCGCGTAACATGCGTTTGGAAAGCAAATTCCTCCTCTCGATTAACACGCGTTTGGAAAACAAATTCCCTCCTTTTGCGTAAGACGCGTTTGGAAAGCAAATTCCTCCTCTCGCTTAACACGCGTTTGGAAAGCAAATTCCTCCTCTCGCTTAAAACGCTTTTGGAAAGCAAATTCCTCCTCTGGGGTTACACGCGTTTGGAAAGCAAATTCCTTCTTTCGCGTAACACGCGTTAGGAAAGCAAATTTCTCCTCTCGCGTCACACGCGTTTGGAAAGCAAATTCCTCCTCTCGCGTAACACGCGTTTGGAAAGCAAATTCCTCCTCTCGCTTAACACGCGTTTGGAAAAAAAATTCCCACCTCTCGCGTAAGACGCGTTTGGAAAGCAAATTACTCCTCTCGCTTATATCGCATTTGGAAATCAAATTCCTCCTCTCGCGTAACACGCGCTTGGAAAGCAGATTCCTCCTCTCGTGTAACACGCGTTTGCAAAGCAAATTCCTCCCCTCGCTTTACACGGGTTTGGAAAGCAAATCCCTCCTCTCACGTAACCCGCGTTTGCAAAGAAAATTCCTCCTCTCGCGTAACACGCGTTTTGAAATCAAATTCCTCCTCTCGCATAACACGCCTTTGGAAAGCAAATCCCTTCTCTCGCGTAACATCCGTTTGGAAAACATATTCCTCCTCTCGTTTAAAACGCGTTTGGAAAGCAAATTCCTCCTCTCGCGTAACACACGTTTGGAAAGCATATTCCTCCTCTCGCGTAACACGCGTTCGGAAAGCAAATTCCTCCTCTCGCTTAACACGTGTTTGGAAAGCAAATTCCTCTTCTCGCTTAAAACGCATTTGGAAAGCAAATTCCTCCTCTAGCGTAACACGCGTTTGGAAAGCAAATTCCTCCTCTCGCGTAACACGCGTTAGGAAACCAAATTCCTTCTCTTGCGTCACACGCGTTTGGAAAGCAAATTCCTCCTCTCGCGTAACACGCGTTTGGAAAGCAAATTCCTACTCTCGCTTAACACGCGTTTGGAAAAAAAATTCCCACCTCTCGTGTAAGACGCGTTTGGAAAGCAAATTACTCCTCTCGCTTAACACGTGTTTGGAAAGCAAATCCCTTCTCTCACGTAACACGCGTTTGGAAAGCAAATTCCTCCTCTCGCTTAACACGCCTTTGGAAAGCAAATCCCTTCTCTCGCGTAGCACGCGTTTGGAAAACAAATTTCTCCTCTCGTTTAAAACGCGTTTGGAAAGCAAATCCCTCATCTTACGTAACACGCGTTTGGAAAGAAAATTCCTCCTCTCGCGTAACACGCGTTTGGAAAGTTAATTCCTCCTCTCGCTTAACACGCGTTTGGAAAACAAATTCCCTCCTCTCGCGTAAGACGCGTTTGGAAAGCAAATTCCTCCTCTCGCTTAAAACGCGTTTAGAAAACAAATTCCTCCTCTCGCATAACACGCGTTTCGAAAGCAAATTCCTCCTCTCGCGTAACACGCGTTTGCAAAACAAATTCCTCCTCTCGCTTAACACGCGTTTGCAAAGAAAATCCCTTCTCTCGCGTAACACGCGTTTGGAAAGCAAATTCCTCCTCTCGATTAACACGCGTTTGGAAACCAAATTCCCTCCTTTTGCGTAAGACGCGTTTGGAAAGCAAATTCCTCCTCTCGCTTAACACGCGTTTGGAAAACAAATTCCTCCTCTCGCTTAAAACGCATTTGGAAAGCAAATTCCTCCCCTGGCGTAACACGCGTTTGGAAAGCAAATTCCTTCTCTCGCGTAACACGCGTTAGGAAAGCAAATTGCTCCTCTCACGTCACACGCGTTTGGAAAACAAATTCCTCCTCTCGCGTAACACGCGTTTGGAAAGCAAATTCCTCCTCTCGCTTAACACGCGTTTGGAAAAAAAATTCCCTCCTCTCGCGTAAGACGCGTTTGGAAAGCAAATTACTCCTCTCGCTTAACACGTGTTTGGAAAGCAAATTCCTCCTCTCGCTTATAACGCATTTGGAAAGCAAATTCCTCCTCTCGCGTAACACGCGTTTGGAAAGCAGATTCCTCCTCTCGCGTAACACGCGTTTGCAAAGCAAATTCCTCCCCTCGCTTTACACGCGTTTGGAAAGCAAATCCCTCCTCTCACGTTACACGCATTTGGAAAGAAAATTCCTCCTCTCGCGGAACACGCGTTTGGAAAGCAAATTCCTCCTCTCGCTTAACACGCCTTTGGAAAGCAAATCCCTTCTCTCGCGTAACATGCGTTTGGAAAACAAATTCCTCATCTCGTTTAAAACGCGTTTGGAAAGCAAATTCCTCCTCTCGCGTAACACGCGTTTGGAAAGCATATTCCTCCTCTCGCGTAACACGCGTTCGGAAAGCAAATTCCTCCTCTCGCTTAACACGTGTTTGGAAAGCAAATTCCTCCTCTCGCTTAAAACACATTTGGAAAGCAAATTCCTCCTCTCGCTTAACACGCGTTTGGAAAAAAAATTCCCACCTCTCGCGTAAGACGCGTTTGGAAAGCAAATTACTCCTTTCGCTTAACACGTGTTTGGAAAGCAAATTCCTCCTCTCGCTTATAACGCATTTGGAAAGAAAATTCCTCCTCTGGCGCAACACGCGTTTGGAAAGCAGATTCCTACTCTCGCGTAACACGCGTTTGCAAAACAAATTCCTCCCCTTGCATTACACGGGTTTGGAAAGCAAATCCCTCCTCTTACGTAACACGCATTTGGAAAGAAAATTCCTCCTCTCGCTCAACACGCGTTTGGAAAACAAATTCCCTCCTCTCGCGTAACACGCGTTTGGAAAGCAAATTCCTCCTCTCGCTTAAAACGCGTTTAGAAAACAAATTCCTTCTCTCGCGTAACACGCGTTTGGAAAGCAAATTCCTCCTCTCGCGTAACACGCGTTTGCAAAGAAAATTCCTCCTCTCGCTTAACACGCGTTTGCAAAGAAAATCCCTCCTCTCGCGTAACACGCGTTTGGAAAGCAAATTCCTCCCCTCGCTTAACACGCGTTTGGAAAGCAAATTCCCTCCTCTCGCGTAAGACGCGTTTGGAAAGCAAATTCCTCCTCTCGCTTAACACGTGTTTGGAAACCAAATTCCTCCTCTCGCTTAAAATGCATTTGGAAAGCAAATTCCTCCTCTGGCGTAACACGCGTTTGGAAAGCAAATTCCTTCTCTCGCGTAACACGCGTTAGGAAAGCAAATTCCTCCTCTCGCGTCACACGCGTTTGGAAAGCAAATTCCTCCTCTCGCAGCACACGCGTTTGGAAAGCAAATTCCTCCTCTCGCTTAACACGCGTTTGGAAAAAAAATTCCCACCTCTCGCGTAAGACGCGTTTGGAAAACAAATTACTCCTCTCGCTTAACACGTGTTTGGAAAGCAAATTCCTCCTCTCGCTTATATCGCATTTGGAAAGCAAATTCCTCCTCTCGCGTAACACGCGTTTGGAAAGCAGATTCCTCCTCTCGCGTAACACGCGTTTGCAAAGCAAATTCCTCCGCTCGCTTTACACGGGTTTGGAAAGCAAATCCCTCCTCTCACGTATCACGCGTTTGGAAAGAAAATTCCTCCTCTCGCGTAACACGCGTTTGGAAAACAAATTCCTCCTCTCGCTTAACACGCCTTTGGAAAGCAAATCCCTTCTCTCGCGTAACATGCGTTTGGAAAACAAATTCCTCCTCTCGTTTAAAACGCGTTTGGAAAGCAAATTCCTCCCCTCGCGTAACACGCGTTTGGAAAGCATATTCCTCCTCTCGCGTACACGCGTTCGGAAAGCAAATTCCTCCTCTCGCTTAACACGTGTTTGGAAAGCAAATTCCTCCTCTCGCTTAAAACGCATTTGGAAAGCAAATTCCTCCTCTAGCGTAACACGCGTTTGGAAAGCAAATTTCTCCTCTCGCGTAACACGCGTTAGGAAACCAAATTCCTCTTTCGCGTCACACGCGTTTGGAAAGCAAATTCCTCCTCTCGCGTAACACGCGTTTGGAAAGCAAATTCCTCCTCTCGCTTAACACGCGGTTGGAAAAAAAATTCCCACCTCTCGCGTAAGACGCGTTTGGAAAGCAAATTACTCCTCTCGCTTAACACGTGTTTGGAAAGCAAATTCCTCCTCTCGCTTATAACGCATTTGGAAAGCAAATTCCTTCTCTCGCGTAACACGCGTTTGGAAAACAGATTCCTCCTCTCGTGTAACACGCGTTTGCAAAGCAAATTCCTCCCCTCGCTTTACACGGGTTTGGAAAGCAAATCCCTCCTCTCACGTAACACGCGTTTGGAAAGAAAATTCCTTCTCTCGCGTAACACGCGTTTGGAAAGCAAATTCCTCCTCTCGCTTAACACGCCTTTGGAAAGCAAATCCCTTCTCTCGCGTAACACGCGTTTGGAAAACAAATTCCTCCTCTCGTTTAAAACGCGTTTGGAAAGCAAATTCCTCCTCTCGCGTAACACGCGTTTGGAAAGCAAATTCCTCCTCTCGCTTAACACGCGTTTGGAAAACGAATTCCTCCTCTCGCTTAATACGCGTTTGGAAAGCAAATCCCTCCTCTCGCGTAACACGCGTTTGGAAAGCAAATTCCTCCTCTCGCTTAACACGCGTTTGGAAAGCAAATTCCTCCTCTCGCGTAACACGTGTTTGCAAAGCAGATTCCTCCTCTCAATTAAAACGCGTTTGGAAAGCAAATTCCTCCTCTCGCGTAACACGCGTTTGGAAAGCATATTCCTCGTCTCGTGTAACATGCGTTTGGAAAGCAAAATCCTCCTCTCGCTTAACACGTGTTTGGAAAGCAAATTCCTTCTCTCGCTTAAAACGCGTTTGGAAAGCAAATTCCTCCTCTGGCGTAATGCGCGTTTGGAAAGCAAATTCCTCCTCTGGCGTAACACGCGTTTGGAAAGCAAATTCCTCATCTCGCGTAACACGCATTTGGAAAGCAAATTCCTCCTCTCGCTTAACACGCGTTTGGAAAGCAAATTCCCTCATCTCGCGTAAGACGTGTTTGGAAAGCAAATTCCTCCTCTCGCTTAACACGCGTTTGGAAAGCAAATTTCGCCACTCGCTTCAAACGCGTTTGGAAAGCAAATTCCTCCTCTCGCGTAACACACGTTTGGAAAGCAAATTCCTCATGTTGCGTAACACGCGTTTGAAAATCAAATTTCTCCTCTCGCGTAACACGCGTTTGGAAAGCAAATTCCTCCTCTCACTTAACACGTGTTTGGAAAGCAAATTCCTTCTCTCGCGTAACACGCGTTTGGAAAGCAAATTCCTCCTCTCGCTTAAAACGCGTTGGGAAAGCAAATTCCTTCTCTCGCGTAACACGCGTTTGGAAAGTATTTCCTCCTCTTGCGTAACACGCGTTTGGAAAGCAAATTCCTCCTCTCGCTTAAAACGCATTGGGAAAGCAAATTCCTTCTCTCGCGTAACACGCGTTTGGAAAGTATTTCCTTCTCTCGCGTAACACGCGTTTGGTATGCAAATTCCTCTCGCATAAAACGCGTTTGGAAAGAAATCCCTCCTCTCGCGTAACACGCGTTTGGAAAGCAAATTCCACCTATCGCGTAACACGCGTTTGGAAAGCAAATTCCTTCTCTCGCTTAACCCGCGTTTGGAAGGCAAATTCCTCCTCTCGCGTTATATGCGTTTGGAAAGCAAATTCCTCCTCTCGCGTAACACGCGTGTGGAAAGCAAATTCCTGCTCTCGCTTAACACGCGTTTGGAAAGCGAATTACTCCTCTCGCGTAACACGCGTTTGGAAAGAAATTCCCTCCTCTAGCTTAACACGCGTTTGGAAAGCAAATTCCCTCCTCTCGCGTAAGACGCGTTTGGAAAGCAAATTCCTCCTCTCGCTTAATACGCGTTTGGAAAGCAAATTCCTCCTCTCGCTTAAAACACGTTTGGAAAGCAAATTCCTCCTCTCGCGAAACACGCGTTTGGAAAGCAAATTCCTCCTCTCGCGTAACACGCGTTTGGAAAGCAAATTCCTCCTCTCGCGTAACACGCGTTTGGAAAGCAAATTCCTCTTCTCGCTTAACACGCGTGTCGAACGCAAATCCCACCTCTCGCGTAACACGCGTTTGGAAAGCAAATTTCTCCTCTCGCTTAACACGCGTTTGGAATGCAAATTCCTCCTCTCGCTTGAAACGCGTTTGGAAAGCAAATTCCTCCTCTCGCGTAACAGGCGTTTGGAAAGCAAATTCCTCCTCTCGCGTAACACGGGTTTGGAAAGCAAATTCCTCCTCTCGCGTAACACGCGTTTGGAAAGCAAATTCCCTCCTCTCGCGTACGACGCGTTTGGAAGGATAATTCCTCCTCTCGCGTAGCACGCGTTTGGAAAGCAAATTCCCTCCTCTCGCGTAAGACGCGTTTGGAAGGATAATTCCTCCTCTCGCGTAGCACGCGTTTGGAAAGCAAATTCCTTCTCTCGCTTAACACGCGTTTGGAAAGCAAATTACTCCTCTCGCTTAACACGCGTTTGGAAAGCAAATTCCTCCTCTGGCGTAACATGTGTTTGGAAAGCAAATTCCTCCTCTCGCTTAAAACGCGTTTGGAAAACAAATTCCTTCTCTCGCGTAACACGTGTTTGGAAAGCGAATTCCTCCTCTCACGTAACACGCGTTTGGAAAGCATATTCCTCCTTTCGCTTAAGACGCGTTTGGAAAGCATATTCCTCCTCTCGCGTGAGACGCGTTTGGAAAGCATATTCCTCCTCTCGCGTAATACGCGTTTGCAAAGGAAATTCCTCCCCTCGCTTTACACGTGCTTGGAAAGAAAATCCCTCCTCTCGTGTAACACGCGTTTGGAAAGCAAATTCCTCCTCTCACGTAACACGCGTTTGGAAAGCAAATTCCTCTTCTCGTTTAACATGCGTTTCGAACGCAAATCTCCCCTCTAGCGTAACACGCGTTTGGAAAGCAAAATCCTCCTCTCGCTTAACGCGCGTTTGGAGAGCAAATTCCTCCTCTCGCTTAAAATGCGTTTGGAAAGCAAATTCCTTCTCTCGCGTAATAGGCGTTCGGAAAGCAAATTCCTCCTCTCGCGTAACACGCGTTTGGAAAGCAAATTCCTCCTCTCGCTTAACACGCGTTTGGAAAGCAAATTCCTTCTCTCGCTTAACACGCGTTTGGAAAGCAAATTCCTCCTCTGGGGTAACACGCGTTTGGAAAGCAAATTCCTTTTCTCGCTTAACACGCGTTTGGAAAGCAAATTCCTCCTCTCGCGTAACACGTGTTTGGAAAACAAATTCCTCCTCTCGATTAAAACGCGTTTGGAAACCAAATTCCTCCTCTCGCGTAACACGCGTTTTGAAACCATATTCCTCCTCTCGCGTAAGACGCGTTTGGAAAGCAAATTCCTCCTCTCGCTTAACACGTGTTTGGAAAGCAAATTCCTCCTCTCGCTTAAAACGCGTTTGGAAAGCAAATTCCTCCTCTGGCGTAACACGCGTTTGGAAAGAAAAATCCTCATCTCTCGTAACACGCATTTGGAAAGCAAATTCCTCCTCTCGCGTAACACGCGTTTGGAAAGAAAATTCCACCTCTCGCGTAACACGCGTTTGGAAAGCAAATTCCTCCTCTCGCTTAACATGCGTTTGGAAAGCAAATCCCTCCTCTCGCGTAATACGCATTTGGAAAGCAAATTCCTCCTCTCGCTTAACACGCGTTTGGAAAAAAAATTCCCTCCTCTTGCGTAAGACGCGTTTGGAAAGCAAATTCCTCCTCTCGCTTAAAACGCGTTTGGAAAACAAATTCCTCCTCTCGCGTAACACGCGTTTGGAAAGCAAATTCCTGCTCTCGCGTAACACGCGTTTGCAAAGCAAATTCCTTCTCTCGCTTAAGACGCGTTTGCAAAGAAAATCCCTCCTCTCGCGTAACACGCGTCTGGAAAGCAAATTCCTTCTCTCGCTTAACACGCGTTTGGAAATCAAATTCCTCCTCTCGCGTAACACGTGTTTGGAAAACAAATTTCTCCTCTCGATTAAAACGCGTTTGGAAACCAAATTCCTCCTCTCGCGTAACACGCGTGTTGAAAGCATATTCCTCCTCTCGCGTAAGACGCGTTTGGAAAGCAAATTCCTCCTCTCGCTTAACACGTGTCTAGAAAGCAAATTCCTCCTCTCGCTTAAAACGCATTTGGAAAGCAAATTCCTCCTCTGGCGTAACACGCGTTTGGAAAGGAAATTCCTCCTCTCTCGTAACACGCGTCTGGAAAGCAAATTCCTCCTCTCGCGTAGCACGCGTTTGGAAAGCAAATTGCTCATCTCGCTTAACACGCGTTTGGAAAACAAATTCCCTCCTCTCGCGTAAGACGCGTTTGGAAAGCAAATTCCTCCTCTCGCTTAAAACGCGTTTGGAAAGCAAATTCCTCCTCTCGCGTAACACGCGTTTGGAAAGCAAATTCGCGTAACACGCATTTGGAAAGCAAATTCCTCCTCTCGCTTAACACGCGTTTGCAAAGCAAATCCCTCCTCTCGCGTCACACACGTTTGGAAAGCAAATTCCTCCTCTCGCTTAACACGCGTTTGGAAAGCAAATTCCCTCCTCTCGCGTAAGACGCGTTTGGAAAGCAAATTCCTCCTCTCGCTTAACACGCGTTTGGAAAGCAAATTCCTCCTCTCGCGTAACACGCGTTTGGAAAGCAAATTCCACCTCTCGCGTAACACGCGTTTGGAAAGCAAATTCCTCCTCTCGCTTAACACGCGTTTGGAAAGCAAATCCCTCCTCTCGCGTAAGACGCCTTTGGAAAGCAAATTTCTTCTCTCGCTTAACACGCGTTTGGAAAGCAAATTCCTCCTCTCGCGTAACACGCGTTTGGAAAGAAAATTCCTCCTCTCGCGTAACACGCGTTTGGAAAGTAAATTCCTCCTCTCGCGTAACACGCGTTTGGAAAGCAAATTCCCTCCTCTCGCGTAAGACGCGTTTGGAAGGCTAATTCCTCCTCTCGCTTAACACGCGTTTGGAAAGCAAATTCCCTCCTTTCGCGTAACACGCGTTTGGAAAGCAAATTCCCTCCTCTCGCGTAACACACGTTTGGAAAGCAAACTCCTTCTCTCGCTTGGCATGCGTTTGGGAAGGAAATTCCTCCTCTCGCTTAAAACGCGTTTGGAAAGCAAATTCCTCCTCTCGCATTACACCCGTTTGGCAAGCAAATTCCTTCTCTCGCGTAACACGCGTTTGGAAATCAAACTCCTTCTCTCGCTTGACACGCGTTTGGAAAGCCAATTCCTCCTCTCGCTTAAAACGCGTTTGGAAAGCAAATTCCTCCTCTGGCGTAACACGCGTTTGGAAAGCAAATTCCTCCTATCGCGTAACACGCGTTTTGCAAAGCAAATTTCTCCTCCCGCTTAACACGCGTTTGGAAAGCAAATTCCTCCTCTCGCTTAACACGCGTTTGGAAAGCAAATTCCTCCTCTTGCGTAACACGTGTTTTGAAAGCAAATTCCTCCTCTCGCATAACACGCGTTTGGAAAGCAAATTCCTCCTCTCGCTTAAAACGCGTTTGGAAAACAAATTCCTTCTCTCGCGTAACACGTGTTTGGAAAGTGAATTCCTCCTCTCACGTAACACGTGTTTGGAAAGCATATTCCTCCTTTCGCTTAAGACGCGTTTGGAAAGCATATTCCTCTTCTCGCTTGACACGCGTTTGGAAAGCATATTCCTCCTCTCGCGTAACACGCGTTTGCAAAGCAAATTCCTCCCTTCGCTTTACACGCGCTTGGAAAGCAAATCCCTCCTCTCGTGTAACACGCGTTTGGAAAGCAAATTCCTCCTCTCGCGTAACGCGCGTTTGGAAAGCAAGTTCCTCCTCTCGCGTAACACGCGTTTGGAAAACAAATTCCTCTTCTCGCTTAACATGCGTTTCGAACGCAAATCTCACCTCTCGCGTAACACGCGTTTAGAAAGCAAATTCCTCCTCTCGCTTAACACGCGTTTGGAGAGCAAATTTCTCCTCTCGCTTAAAACGCGTTTGGAAAGCAAATTCATTCTCTCGCGTAACAGGCGTTTAGAAAGCAAATTCCTCCTCTCGCGTAACACGCGTTTGGAAAGCAAATTCCTCCTCTCGCTTAACACGCGTTTGGAAACCAAATTCCTCCTCTCGCTTAACACGCGTTTGGAAAGCAAATTCCTCCTCTTGCGTAACACGCGTTTGGAAAGCAAATTCCTTCTCTCGCTTACAACGCATTTGGAAAGCAAATACCTCCTCTCGCGTAACACGTGTTTGGAAAACAAATTCCTCCTCTCGATTAAAACGCGTTTGGAAACCAAATTCCTCCTCTCGTGTAACACGCGTTTTGAAAGCATATTCCTCCTCTCGCGTAAGACGCGTTTGGAAAGCAAATTCCTCCTCTCGCTTAACACGTGTTTGGAAAGCAAATTCCTCCTCTCGCTTAAAACGCGTTTGGAAAGCAAATTCCTCCTCTGGCGTAACACGCGTTTGGAAAGCAAATTCCTCTTCTCGCGTAACACGCGTTTGGAAAGCAAATTCCTCCTCTCGCGTAACACGCGTTTGGAAAGCAAATTCCTCCTCTCGCTTAACACGCGTTTGGAAAACAAATTCCCTCCTCTCGCGTAAGACGCGTTTGGAACGCAAATTCCTCCTCTCGCTTAAAACGTGTTTGGAAAGCAAATTCCTCCTCTCGCGTAACACGCGTTTGGAAAGCAAATTCCTCCTCTCGCGTAACACGCGTTTGCAAAGCAAATTCCTCCTCTCGCTTAACACGCGTTTGGAAAGCAAATCCCTCCTCTCGCGTAACACGCGTTTGGAAAGCAAATTCCTCCTCTCGCTTAACACGCGTTTGGAAAGCAAATTCCCTCCTCTCGCGTAAGACGCGTTTGGAAAGCAAATTCCTCCTCTCGCTTAACACGCGTTTGGAAAGCAAATTCCTCCTCTCGCGTAACACGCGTTTGGAAAGCAAATTCCACCTCTCGCGTAACACGCGTTTGGAAAGCAAATTCCTCCTCTCGCGTAACACGCGTTTGGAAAGCAAATTCCTCCTCTCGCGTAACACGCGTTTGGAAAGCAAATTCCTCCTCTCACGTAACACGCGTTTGGAAAGCAAATTCCTCCTCTCGCTTAAAACGCGTTTGGAAAGCAAATTCCTTCTATCGCGTAACACGCGTTTGGAAAGCATATTCCTCCTCTCGCGTAATACGCGTTTGGAAAGTAAATTCCTCCTCTCGCTTAACACGCGTTTGGAAAGCAAATTTCTCCTCTCGCTTAAAACGCGTTTGGAAAGAAAATTCCTCCTCTCGCGTAACACGCGTTTGCAAAGCAAATTCCTCCTCTCGCTTAACACGCGTTTGGAAAGCAAATTCCCTCCTCTCGCGTAAGACGCGTTTGGAAGGCAAATTCCTCCTCTCGCTTAACACGCGTTTGGAAAGCAAATTCCCTCCTCTCGCGTGACACGCGTTTGGAAAGCAAATTCCCTCCTCTCGCGTAACACGCGTTTGGAAAGCAAATTCTTTCTCTCGCTTGACATGCGTTTGGAAAGCAAATTCCTCCTCTCGCTTAAAACGCGTTTGGAAAGGAAATTCCTCCTCTCGCATAACACCCGTTTGGAAAGCAAATTCCTCCTCTCACTTTACACGCGTGTGGAAAAGAAATTCCTCCTCTCGCGTAACACGTGTTTGGAAAGCAAATTCCTCCTCTCGCGTAACACGCGTTTGGAAAGAAAATTCCTCCTCTCGCTTAAAACGTGTTTGGAAAACAAATTCCTCCTCTCGCGTAACACGTGTTTGGAAAGCGAATTCCTCCTCTCACGTAACACGCGTTTGGAAAGCATATTCCTCCTTTCGCTTAAGACGCGTTTGGAAAGCATATTCCTCCTCTCGCGTGAGACGCGTTTGGAAAGCATATTCGTCCTCTCGCGTAACACGCGTTTGGAAAGTAAATTCCTCCTTTCGCTTAAGACGCGTTTGGAAAGCAAAATCCTCCTCTCGCGTAAGACGCGTTTGGAAAGCATATTGCTCCTCTCGCGTAAGACGCGTTTGGAAAGCATCTTCCTCCTCTTGCGTAAGACCCGTTTGGAAAGCATCTTCCTCCTCTCGCGTAAGACGCGTTTGGAAAGCATCGCCCTCCTCTCGTATAGGACGCGCTTGTAAAGCATCTTACTCCTCTCGCGTAAGACGCGTTTGGATCTCAAATACTCCTCTCGCGTGAGACGCGTTTGGATCTCAAGTTCACATACTCCTCTCGCGTGAGACGCGTTTGGATCTCAAGTTCACTACACTCCTCTCATGTGAGACGCGTTTGGATCTCAGGTTCACATACTCCTCTCACGTGAGACGCATTTGGATCTCAAGTTCACAAACTCCTCTCGCGTGAGACGCGTTTGGATCTCAAGTTCACTATACTCCTCTGGCATGAGACGCGTTTGGATCTCAAGTTCACTACACTCCTCTCGCGTGAGACGCGTTTGGATCTCAAGTTCAAATACTCCTCTCGTGTGAGACACGTTTGGATCTCAAATACTCCTCTCGCGTGAGACGCGTTTGGATCTCAAGTTCACATACTCCTCTCGCGTCAGATGCGTTTGAATCTCAAGTTCACATACTCCTCTCACATACGACGCGTTTGGATCTCAAGTTCACTTTCCTCCTCTCGCGGACGAAGCGTTTGGATCTCACATTTACTACATCCAACATTTATGCTTTCATTCAGTGTCACATTATTGTCTTGATTGCATTTCATTGCATGGTTATAAGTTATGTTTTGCATTTCATTGCATGATCATAAGTTATGTTTTACATATCATTATGCATCTTGCCCCTGAACTACGCTAGTTTGATTCCTTGCAAACGGGATACGTAGGCAACCTTCTGGTTCAACCACTTGCATTTGCACATTTGTTTGTTTGCCCAAGTCTTATGGCCTTGTCAAAAGGGTCCTCTTCGGGCTTTGACATTCACTCACGTCATAAAATGACTTCGAGCTCTGTCAAAGAATGGCAACTGTAGACACCCCATTTTGACCGACCCTAAGACTTGGGCGCTTTCTTTTGATTACTCGATGATGACAATTAGAATGTGTTTCTCACAGAATTCTCAGTAAAAAGAAATGGAATTTGAACTTTAATCCCAACCTTCACCATTATGGCCAAATTATTTTAAAATATTGAATATTTCATTAATTTAGTATTTTTGTAATTTTTCATAATTTTATGAGTTTGTTCATATTTTCAGTGTATTTTATATAAAAGAAAATAATAAAACAAATTATCTTATGTGTTTAAAATTATTATATTATATGTTTGGTATTTTATATAAAATTATATTAGTATATTATATGTTTAGTATTTTGGTATAAATTATATATTTTAGATATTTTATATATTACATATATATTATATTATAAATATATATATATTGATGTCGGCATGCCGACATCAATTCAACTACTGAGGCGCACATGTATATATATATTATATTTATATTATTATATTATTATATTATTATTATATTATTATTTTATGCCTATATAAGGCATTGATTCAAGAGGGTCCGAGGGGAGGAGGATTCAAAAAGAGGAAAAGAATGCTGGGAGAGGCTCAGCATTTTGGAGCAGAAGGAATTGTGGGGGAAGAAAAAAGGGAGAAGAAAAAAAAAGAAAATTAGCTTTTTTTTTAAGAGAGAGAGAGGGAAAATAAAATATTTTCTTTGATATTTTCATTTCCATTTCACCAATACACGATTCAAAAACCAACCACTAAAGTTATAATTCCAAATTTTGGATTGAGAATTGAGAACACATTCCACAGACTTGAGAGTAGTCAAAAGAAAGTTTGTGACTCAGAAAATTCATCATTTCCCCAAAAGGTGAGTTTTCACAAATTTTTATTTAATTTAATAATGTAATATAATTTGTTTAATTAATTAGTTTAGTTCAATTAAGTAAGTAGTTTTCGTTGAATAGTTAGTACATTAGAATTTTATAATGAATTAATTAGTGTAACTAAATAGCTAATTAGTCTATTTAATTAGAATTTAATTAATTAATTGTTGTTAATTAATTAGTGTAGTGTTTTCGTAAATTTTCATTTAATTTAAAAATGTGATATAATTTGTTTAAATACTTTATTTACTTCGTTTTATAACTTTTTTTTATCGCTTTAATGGGATGGCTGCACCACCCACATATCTGCTGTAATTTAAATATTGTATATAAATTGTTGTAATTTATTACTTTAAATAATTTATCCCGGCGGTGAATAGTAACCCCCGGTGGTGAATAGTAACCCCGACGATGAATAGTACTTCCGACTATTTAATTTTGCTCACTTTCTATGGCTTCATTTCAGCACTATTATATGCTATTTAGGGGGCTGTTTAATTTATTTCAACAATTTATGTTTTAAATATCAAGTTTGTTTTTAATCAATTTCGCATAATCATCTCTGCAACCTCCCTCCATTCTTTGCTTATTTCGATTAAAAAGTTGTGAAAAATTAAGATTGTGATTCAAGTATAAGAAAGGAACTCTTCCATACTTAATGGTTTAATCTCTACAGAGATTTATTATCTAAAGTATAAAACGCTCTATGCTTAATGGTTTAATCTCTTTGGAGATTCACTATCAACGGCATAAAACGTTTTATGCTTAAGAGATTCATTACCAAAAGTATAAAACGCTCTATGCTTAATGGTTTAATCTCTTTGGAGATTCACTATCAACGGCATAAAACGTTTTATGCTTAAGAGATTCATTACCAAAAGTATACAACGTTCTATGCTTACTGATTTAATCTCTTAGGGGATTTACTACCAAAAGCATAAAACGTTCTATACTTAAACGGTTTAAATTCTTTGGAGGTTCACTACCCCAAATGTATACATGTTCTTATACTAAAGCACAATCTTTTATTTTTCATTTCTCTTTATTCATCAGTGTGTTTACTTTTAAGGGACTAATTGACCCTTGGAAATCACTAAGGAAAGTGTCATTATCACTTATTATCAAGTTTGGATTTCAAATCATTATCACTCAAGTTTGGGTTTTTCTAAGTCATTATTACTCTTATGAGTTTGACTAGTTCTTGTTGCACATCTTGAGTTTGACTTGGAATCCCTTATCGCTTGTAAACAAGTTTGACTCTTCCTTTGTAATTTCCCCCAAAGAAAATTTTCTCGGGTTAAGTTGATGCTTGTTTCTCTTTATTGCATTTTGGACTTAGTGGACGTAAATATCACTTTTGCACAAACAGGAGAAAAGATAAAGAAATGGACATGTAATAAAAAAATAATAATAAAATTGGTTAAAATTGGATTACAATCGACATAAAGAACCAATATGATTAATTAAATTCGGTCGAACGTTATACCGAATTTATTATGTTAAGGCTTGCCTTACATCAATTATTGTAATAAATTAGACAGCCCCTTTCATTTATTATTCATTCGGTTTTGTAATAATTATTTATTCGGACACTTGGACATTCGGACCCTCCTTCGTGAGGACAAATATGTAATAAGTTGTATGTCTTCCAACCCCCATTCTTTCTCCCTTTTATTTCACTACTTATGATGGTTAGATTAGGGACATTATGTTTAATTAGCATTTTCTATGATTTGCATCCATTCGTTTGCATGCATAAAAGTTCGGCTCATCATATTATTCAAATGTCAAATTCAAACTTTTTGCTTGAATACATGCTCTATCACATGCCTTGAATTGACTCGCATGCCATGCTAGTAGCCTAGCTTATTACTTGCACATTGTATGTGTTGCATTATCCATATCGCATTAATTAGGATCATGCATTTTTTCTAACTATTTACTTTCTTTTGACTCGCCTTCAGACATAAGGTAAGTTTTTATGCTTTAGCATATTGCATAAGTGTGATTACTGTCATATCAACATACTACCATGAGGCTAAATACTTACTTGATATACCTGTTTGAATGCCTGTGGATGAAGGCTAATCACTTGAATTGGGATACTTTGATTCATGTATATATGAGATCACCATTTTCAGTGATACATATTCAAAACATTTTTTAACAAACATGGAATCAAACGTTCCAACTTTTTGTGAAATTAGTCTATACTTGTATGTTACATATAGAACAAGAGCATATATTGTACATAAAAACGACATCATGATTAGTAGAGGCCGATCTTTGATCGGGTGAGTGGGGTGTTCAATTATTGGCCTTTCCCTCTCATACCTAAGTTTCTGAACCAAGACACTTTGGTAACGACGAACTAATGGCCTCTGGCACGAGTCATGGGTTTCCTAAATTTCCCAAAATAAATATTTAGGTGGCGACTCTGAAATCTGGCAAAGTAGTCCATTTTGGGCATTTGATTCAAATATCGATTTTCCAAAAACAATTGCTGGATTTGGACTCTTTTTGTGTTTCCACTGTTTCACATTGCACTTGTGAAATTAGATTCAGAACCAACACACAAGTGGAGTCCGAATTGTACGGGCTATTTCATTCTTCCGAAAGGGGGCGCGAAAAGCCGAGCTACATAATGTGATGCGATGCGATGCCTAGAATACAAATGTAACACTTTTTCAATCAAAAATCTATTTTTTCATTCTATCATGGTTTCTTTTTGCAAAAGTACAAAGTTTCGAAGAAAATAAACCTGCATGAGGTAATACAATGTGCAAAAACTACAGGCAAAAAGAGAAATAAAAAACAAAAACAAAACACCTAGATCGGCGCCAGTTGCCTCAAGAGCAGGAAGCCCTCCTCGTCCTCTTCCTTGATGAAGGCCCAGAACTACCGCCGTCAGCTCCGCTGCCTGAGTCTAAACCCGAGCTATCTCCAGCCTCATCTTTATCCTGAGAAGACTCTGACTGTGGACTCACTGCCTTCTCATCAGACTCGGCATCATCTGGGGCAAGCGCCCTCGAACTACTCCTAGTGTGAGCACGTCTGGTTCTGCTACGACTGTGTGCTAGAGTCCCTCGTCCCGCTCCCCCTACTGCTCAGGGAGGTCCTGAAGGTGCCGCTGAGGCGCCTGCTGTGGCTGGTATCTGGAATGGGGCCTGAAAAGAACAATTTGGCAAATACATCAGTTATGTTATGCGAAGCTGAGTATGGTATCAAATGTAGTATATGATTACAGTGTATGAATGCTGTGAGCAATATATGAACGCCGTAAGTGGTGAATGATTGGATTGTATGAGTGTCGTGGTCGGTATATGAGATGCAGTGTATCAGTGCCGTGAATGGTATATGAGTGTGGTGTATCAAATGCA
Source organism: Camellia lanceoleosa (assembly GCA_025200525.1). Classification (NCBI taxonomy): domain Eukaryota; kingdom Viridiplantae; phylum Streptophyta; class Magnoliopsida; order Ericales; family Theaceae; genus Camellia; species Camellia lanceoleosa. The sequence goes on from CM045765.1 coordinate 124,757,366, forward strand.
GTATTGATAATGTGATGCATCAGATCAATATGGAGCAAATTACAAAGGGTTTTGGGACTGAGGTTGAAAGAACTTACCGGAATACCGTAAATACTGAGGAGGTCCATGCTCCTCTGCAGCATCCCCATCACCGAAGCCGACAGCTCCAGAGCCTGCCCAGTGTACTCTATGGAAGCTTGCAAAAGTGTTGAGGTAATTAGTAATATGCGGGATATCAACTGAAATGAAATGAATGCACAAAATGTAAAGTATAGCATATACCAAGGTCGAGCCTCGAACTCCGACAAGCTCATGATCAGTCGGGGGAGAAGCGATAGGAATCTGATAAGTCTCTCTAGCCCATCCTCGGCATGTCATGGTAGTGGGCAAGTCTGGCCACGCCGTCCTCTGTCCCCTCCGAGAACCCCTCCTGCCATGGGCTTGGGTCGCCCTCGATCCTCCCACTCCTCCTGTTATGGCTACAGGTCTCTCTCTCTCTCTCACCTCGGCGAGCACTGGCTAGAGGCGGCATGAGATATGTCTCGATGAAAACGGTGTGTAGACACCCTATTTTTGACCGTCCTCAAGACTTGGACGTCACCGTTTGAACACTCGGTGATTACCCTTGTTCGTGTTTCGTTTTGAGTTCCCGGAGGTCTCGGCTACGCTCCTTGCCTCAGAATCTCTCAACTCGACTGTTCCGTGTTCGGTTTTGAACCAAACACTTGTGTTTTTGTTTCTAAGGGTAGAGAGTAGCTTGTTAGCTACCCCTGGCACCCACCGGCCGTGGCTTGAGGCCACCGGCCGTGTTTTGAGGCTACCGGCCATTGGTAAAGTATACCATTGGCCGGTCAACATTCAGTGTGGCTGGCCGGCCATCTGTTTGGCTGGTGCCCGCCTTTTCTGGCCGGTAGAACTTTTTTTGCCATTTTCAGGCATGGTGCATGCCAGCTGTGCCAGCTGGAATGCACTAATCCTGCCCCCGTGCATAAGTGTGGCTACTTTGCCCCTTTTGCACCCTTTTGGTCTAGCTTCTTGAGGAAGCTTGGACCTTTATCTTAGCTTTCTCAAGAAGCTTGCCAGCTGTCCTAGCTTCCTCAGGAAGCCTTGCCCCCCTTGCCCCCTTTGACCCTTTTTTTGTTTAGCTTCTTTGAGAAGCTTAGTCATTTGCATTGCCTATATAAGAGCCCCTCCTCCTCCATTGTTAAGGGTTGAACAAAAAACCAGAGCTTATACATACATATATCTGTCATATACTCTCTCTCTATATATATCTCCCTCTCTCTCATCCTTTGTGTGTGTTTGGAAGCCTAAAAAGTGTGTTTTGATCTTGGTTTTGCACTAAAACACACACCATTACACCATACTTCGACCTTGAGAGGCTTTGAGGGTTTGCTCTCGAGTTTTTGAACTGGTTTTGATCAGAGGAAGGTGGCTGATCTTGCTGTTCTTCAAGGGTTCTTCATGGGTAACATTCTTACTTTAGATTCCCCAATCTTGCACTAGATTTTTTCCTATCTTGATTGTTGTTTTAGACTTTGTGTATAACTGAAAAAAGTCTTGTATTTGTATGCTTAAGATACTTCATTAAGGTTGTTTTGTGGTTTGGGGTCGACCTCCCCCTCTTGGGCCTTGTTTGGTCCTTTTCGTGCTCTCTTTGTTAAACTTTGATTACTCTTGTCTATTGGTCTTCTCACCACTGAAATACTGTGGATTTTTAGTGGTGAAGAAGGGGTCTTGAGGTCTTGCATAGGGGAGGGACACCCTCTCCCTTAGTCTCTCATTTTTGTATATTCTTGGCTCATAAGGGTAGCATGCATGATTAGGTGTTTTTGGTCCCATTTCAGAGGGTTTTTTATGTTGTTAGGTCATAATATGCCTCTATTTTTGGTCAGATTAGGGGTCCCTTTCATGCTTAACACATTTGCTTTGTAATCCCTCATTTTGCCTAGAAGTGCATCATGCCATTAGACCACCATCCTCTCATGTTTTGACCTTGCTTTGTGAAGTTCTTGGTCATATTTTGCCATGCTTGAGGTCTGTTGGTTATTGATTTGGTCATGTTTGACATATTTAATATGGTTGCTATGCATTTAGGTTTGTGATCCCTAAGTAAGCGAGTCATAAACATGCCTTGGTTGGTCTATTTCAATGGTTTGAAATCATTTACCATGCCATTTCAGTCCATGTTTTTATGTTTTCATACTTGGAATTGTTCTCCTTTTATTGTTTAGAAGATGTGTCCTCTTGTGCCTTGAAATGAGCATTGTGCATGCTTAAGTGTTTACACCTTTGAGGCTGCCATATCAGTGGGTTTTGGGACTTATTTTGGTGCTTTAAGACTCTATTTTGGTTGTATAGTAGTGGTAGTGGAATGTCCCTTTGTTATGCCTTAATCTTGGGCCTATTGGTGTGCATGCTTACATGAATGTTTATCCATCATTTTAGGCATCTTTTGTCACTGTTTTGGGGTGGGCTGAGGTCTGCCCCTTTGCATTGCATGATCATATTGCATTGCTTTAATTTCATGCTTGGTCTAGTATCACAATTGCATGCTTGCGTATTGTTAGCTAATCGCATTTCATGTCATAGTTTGCATGATGGGTTACATGACATTACATCTTGTATGTTTGGCATATTGCATTGCTCATGTTGCATCTTTGAGCCAAGTTTGTATACATGCATTGCATTGTTTGGATTGGGGTGTCAAGCCAAACATGAGGGGTGAGGAGTGTTTGCACTTTGAGTGACGAAACACGTCTCAACCCTCGGTCACCAATCCCCTTGACCCTAACATGATAGGGTGTTAGCATTCATCTCCTTTGGTTGTATGCATTTACATTGATTTGCAAAACTTGGCCTCTTAGGCCATCATGCCTAATTGATGGCCCGAGGGCCGAGGATCATGCTCCCTTGAGTCCATTGCATGGTAGGGAGTGTGGCCATACTTACATTTGCTTGAAATTCCATGCCATACACTGCTTGCCCCCTGTTGCTGTCAAAAACCAATTTCTGCAGGAAGTTTTGGCCGGCCGGCCATCTCCAGTGCCGACCGGCTATCCATCAGTGGCCGACAACTTCATCAGTGGCCGGTGGCTATTCCTACTAGCCGGTGGTGTTCCACAGTGTGCAGAGAACCTATCCCAAGACTTGTGCAGTCTTCAGAGGAGCTAGGCAGTGTAAACAGAGGCAGCAATGCTATGGCAGCGAGTTTTCGGGCAGTACGAGTCAGGCATGCATCATCCAAATATTTTGAAGGCGGGGCTGTGGCCATTTTAATTCTGCATTTCATCTGTTAATTAAATAAGGGTTCTGTAATAATTAATTAAGTAGTTAATTATTTATTCAGTTATGTAATATTTATTCGGACCCTCCGAGTGAGGGCAATTGTGTAATAAGTGTGGGTGAGTGTGTGCATGTCTTCCAATCCCACGTCTTTCTTCCCTTTTATTTACCCATTTATGATAGTTAGTATTAGGGCATATTTAACCTAGCATACATTATGCTATGCATGCGTGCATCCATACATTTGTCTTGCATGCACCGGGCTCGGCGCATCATACTAACTGCATTGTATTTCAATTCCAAGTTGAATACGTGTTAGTTGTAGCATCATCATATGCCATCTTAGAATAGCCGAGCCTATCATAGTTGCATCTTGCATGTGTTGCATTAGCCATCTTAACATGAACTAGGATCATGCATATGATTACTAACTAATTTCTGTTTTGGCTTGGAGTACTCGGTAAGCATTTATGCTTTAGCATACTGCACGCGTGTGAGTGTTGCCATAATAGCATAATTACCATGAGGCTAGCTGCTTATGTGATATAACTGCTTGAATGCCTGTGGATGGAGGTTGAATTACCTAAATTGGAATAATGCATCAAAACTGTGAGTTTTAAGCCCACTAGATAGTGGTAAAATCATCTTTTCTAAAAGCCCACTCGAGGGTGGCAAAACTTATATTTTAGCCTACTTACGAGTAGCGAATCATTTTCAAAACAAACGTGAAATGTTTTGTTCCAATTTAGGTGACTTAGTCTATACTTGTTTGCTATGTGCATAACATAGTAAAACTAGGCTAATAACCGGAATAAGAACGCATAATGTTTTCAAAACAAGATATCATGGTTAGTAGAGGCCGATCTTTGATCGAGTGAGAGGGGATGCTCATAGCTGACCTTCCCCAATCGTACCCAAGTTCCCGAGCCAAGGCAACTTTGGTGATGACGGACACGTGGCCTTAGGAAAACGAGTCAGGGTTTCCTAAATTCCCCCAAAATAAAATATTTAGGTGGCGACTCTGTATCTAGCAAAGCAGTCCATGTTTGGCACTTCTTTACAAAAAATCTGTTTTCAAAAACAATTTGTCAGATTTGGACTCTTTGGTTCAGATTAAGAACCATGACAATTTGAGTCCTGAACTGTAGTAGACCCACTGACGAACAAAACGGGATTTCCCCCCCGAGACGTTTGGGGACGTCTACACGGTGTAGTCGCCGTTGAGCCTGAAGTAGTCGGCGTCCCAACCTATCGTGAAATCGGTCATCTCCTGAGGAGTGTACGTCGCTGTATGCCTCATGTGTGAAGAAGGCGGCATCGGAGCCACCGGCTCAGGTAAACCAAGGCTTTGTCACAGGAAGCGCGCACCCAAATACCACGCTCGGCAGACCGGAGCCTCAAGCAAAACCCGAAATCAGGCGATCTCCGGCGCCCATATCACGGTCTCTAATCGTCAAAAGACCTTGCCCAGGGTTGCCAGGTGATCTGCAAATGATGGATATACAGGTTGTTATCTGCTATTTAAAGTGCAATATAAAAGCAAAGCTTAGATGAACTATAAGGTTTGAAATACCTCTGCTGCGGCTACAGTGTCAAAATATCGACGGAAGAATGAGAAAGACTCTCGCGGCCTCCTGCTTGCATTTCACATCGTACCTATGTGAATATGGAACTATGGGGGGCATCTCTACCTCCGGCTCTAGAGCAAGCCTTGGAAAGTAGGCATATACCCACAAATACAAAATGTGAAAGGGCAATAATGAGTATGTTTATCAGTAAAGCAGTATACAGATAAAGCAGAAATCAGAGAGTGATGTGCAATGTCTTATGCAGTGTGTGCAGTGTACAATCAATGTAAAGCAGATTGTGTGTTATGTAGCGTGTGTGGTGTACAGATAGTGTAAAGCAGAACTGTAGAGCAAAAGGGAAAGATGTACCTCCCAGGCTCTCCAGTAGCCTCCTAGCAGGTGCCTGCTCCAGCGAGATGAAGAACTCATGTAGCCATACAATGTGTCCAATCCTGCACTGCCCCAGTCATAGCACCGGATGTGAGTCATATCTACTAGTGTGCTCAAGAGGTAGAGGCCAACGGTGTTCGCCCGGTCGACGAAGAGAGTAGTGCCCAACAAGAACATGAGGAACCCCCAGGCATAGTACTCGGTCTCCTCGCGGGTCGTTCGCATCCCCCCTCTGAAGTAGTCCGCGAACCATGAATACCGCACCATCCCTGGTCGGGAGAGGGGTGGGCGAGTCCCGAGCAAGTAAATTTGAGCGACATCCCACTCGCCCATATCAGTGTCGAAAGGGATCAGATCGCCCCCTACTCCGATGCCGGTGAGCATAGAGAAGTCGAAGGGAGTCATCGTCATCTCCCCTGCTATAGAAACGTGAAAGGAATCGGTGGTGTCCCACCACCTCTCCACTAAAGCGCCTAGAAGAGGCCGACTCGCAGTGAGGCGCGAGAGTCCCATGCAGAATATGCCAAAATCGGCCTCGTCGATGATGTGGCGAACATCACCGGGTAGCTCCATGTACCAATCTCGTGCAATGGTGTTCCTATAACCTCGGAAGGCATGAGAATCTCCCTGTGTTCAAGATAAATAGATGCGAGGTGGTGTCAGGAATACAGTGTATGCTTGTGTTCAGAATTGATAGAAATGCAGCATGTACATATGTTCGAGTTGACAGAAGTATCATGTATGAATGTGCTCAGAACGAACTAGGCATGCGATATACAAGTGTGTTTGGGTTAATAAGATGAAGAGTGATATTGGCTATCTAAGACATATGACATACACTGCGGAAAGTAAAGAAGAAGAGTATACCTCAGCGGCGCCATAGGATAAGTGCGACTCTGGCTTGCGTAGCAGGAGGTCCTCCAGAGCAACTCGCGCAAAGCTCCTGAACTAGCGAATACTGTCGGGAGGCAACACGTGTACGTCAGGATCGTACGTCGTCGGGTCGAAAGGCCGAATGCCGAGTGGCAAAGGCTCGAACTCGGGATCCATCTTCATCCCTGCAGGAGCCCCACCATGTGGAACATCGTCCGCCATTTCGAGAAGAATGAGAAAATGGTCAAAGGTATGGAAAATGGACAAGAATGCCAAAAGTCAACCGAAAGTCAACTCCAAGGGGTGAAAAATGGAAGAAAAGGTCGAAGTGCGGAAGAAGGCACGAAGATCAAGGGTAACTTGGGGGAAACAAACCCCAAGTGATGGAAATCAAGAATGTGGCACCAAAAACACTTTTCAATCGGTTCAGAGTGTTTGAAACAACGAGGGTTTTGTGAATCAAAAGTTTTGGGAGGTTTGAAAACTTGTGTAAAGCTCGGATCGGAGGGAGGAAAACGATCAAGAGAGAGAGGAGAAAGGATTTCGGCAAGGAAGAAGTGAAAGAATAGGGTTTGGAACCCTATACTTAAAGACCCGAGGCAAAATGTCAAAACTGCCCCGAATCTACCATTTTTGGCCGATCGGCCAATTTGTTAGCTAGCTGGCCAAATTGTTGGCCGATTAGCTTGTTTGATGGCCGATGGGTGGCTGATGGCTCCTTCTTGTGGCCGATGGACCTCCAATGCCCTTGTTTGGGGTAGTTCTGTTGATTTGTACCCTCATTTCTCAAGAAAGTGCAAGAAAGTATACCTTTTGAAGCTTAAGCAGTCTCCGTGGTGACCTTGAACCGTGTTTTCCGTGTGCGGCACTCGATATGCACATGGTGTATCCTTTTTCGTATCCTTTTGCATATTGCTCGATTCGAAAATTATCTTTGAATGTGTGGCTTTACAGTGTTCTTATCACATTCACGAGGTTTGTATTTGTTATATGCCTCTTTCACTTTTGCATCGGACATGCATCATCGCGTTTGCATGACATATGCTCGTTGTGTCAAATAGGTATTCGTGTTTATATTGCATAGAGTATGTACATTGCATGGAACATGTTTTAACCTTGCTTGTATAGAATGTGCACTTCTCACCTTGGCATGAAATGTGCGTCCTAATGTTGCACGGAGCATACATTTCAGTTGCATTGTTATGCGCGTTTCAGTTGCATTGTTATGAGCGTTTCAGTTGCATTGTTGTGCACATTTCAGTTGCATTATGCACCCTCTCCGTTTGCATTGTTATGTGCATTCCACTTGCATTGTTATGCACATCTCCCATGCATTGTTATGCACCTTTCCATTAGCATCATATGTGCACACATTTGTCTTGTATTGGAATTATATCTTGATGTAACGTTGAACATGTGTTTCTACTATATTGTACCTGTTGAGTTTCTATCTTATGCAGGCACGATATTGTATGTACGGTTTATTCGAAGTTGATGCAACTAGACGATATTGTATGTATGGTTCATTCAGAGAAATTCCGGTTAAGATCTTTCCTGTCCGTTGAGTTCGTCTTGTCTCGGTTAGAAGCATTCGGGTACGCCCGATGTTTATAGCACCCTTTTAGTTGGAAGTGTTTGGGACTCATGTCTGACGCTTATACTACCTTGTTGGTTAGAAACACCCGGTGCGCTCGGTGTTTATGCTTTACCCTTGTTAGAAGCATTGGGACGTACTCCAATGTTTATACAACTCCTCAGTGCTTCCATTGTTGCCCTTTCCTCTCCCGCGTGTGATACGCCGAGAGGTGTACCTTTCCTCTCTCCCGTGTGATACGCTGAGAGGTGTACCTTTCCTCTCCTATGTGTGATATGCTGAGAGATGTTGCTCTTTCCTCTCTCGTGTGTGATACGCTGAGAGGTGTACCTTTCCTCTCCTCCGTGTGATACGGTCAGAGATGTTGCTATTTCCTCTCTTGCGTGTGATACGCTGAGAGGTGTACCTTTCCTCTCCTGCGTGTGATACGCTGAGAGATGTTGCCCTTTCCTCTCTTGTGTGTGATACGCTGAGAGGTGTACCTTTCCTCTCCTGCGTGTGATACGCTGAGAGATGTTGCCCTTCCTCTCTCGCGTGTGATATGCTGAACTTTTCTCTCTCGCATGTGATACGCTGAGAGGTGTACCTCTCCTCTCTCGCGTGTGATACACTAAGAGGTTTTACCTTTCCCTCTCTTGCATGTGATACACAGAGAGATGTTGTGTTTGAGACTCCGGGTATTCTCGGTAGTCGCTTTTAGCCTTCTCCGCATGAGACGTAGTGAGAATTTTATAATTTTCTTACATCCTTTCTGCATGAAATGTAGTTTGGTTTGTTATACCCACGCGTGGTGTGTTTACTTATTTGCTTGTGTACGAGTTTGCTGTAGCATTTCTTTGCATAACATTTGCATCTAGATGTTTCATTACAGCTCTCTTTGCATAATCATAAGTTATGTTCTGCATTATGCATGTCATTTGCATTTTGCCCCAGCCTGCGGGCACATCCATATTCTTATCTTGTATGTTTGTCTAAGTCTTTGGCCTTGTCAAAAATGGGTCATCTCTAGGCCTTGACATTCACTCCCGTTATTTCATGACTTTCGAGTTCTATCAAAGAGGGGCAACTGTATACATCTCATTTTTGACCATCCTTAAGACTTGGACGTCATCGTTTGAACACTCGATGATCATCCATGCTCGTGTTCGTTTTGAGTTCCTGAAGGTCTCGGCTGTGCGCCTTACCTTGGAGCCTCTCAACTTGTCTATTTTGTACTTGGTTGTGGACCAAGAGCTTGTGGCTTTGTTTATGAGGGAATGGGGTGGCTTGTTGGCCAGCCCTACAGCCCATCGGCCAGGCCCTGTGCCCATCGGCCATGCCCTCTCTCCATCAGCCATTAGTGGTGGCCGGTCGACACCATTAATGGCCGGTCGGCTATACTTCTTAGCCGAGACCTTTTTATTTGCTTTTGCAGATATTTTGTTGCCAGCTGTGCTAGCTGGTGAGCATAGAATTCATCCTTCATACACATGTATGGAGGGATTGCACCAAGCCTCTAGCTTGTTCAACAAGCTTGAGACTTGGATTTCTATAAGAGGGGAGGTCCCTCTCCCTTTCCAGAGGTTTTGAAATTTGCATTAGAGACAAGATATCTCTCTCTCTCTCTCTCAATATTTCTTCCTCTCTCTCTACACTTGCACTTGTTTGTGCCTTAAAGTGGTTTTTCTTCACACTTTTGCACCTAAGCACCTAGTGAAACACCTTCACTCTTGAGCTGAGGTTCTTGGAGGTTGTATTTGAGTGGTTTAAGCTTGGTTTTGCCTCAAAAGTTGCTGCTTTGAAGTTGTTCTTCAAGGGTGAGTCTTCACCCTCTTTAAAGTTTTGTTTTGCTTAAGTCTTTGGCCCTATTTGCATGAGGTTTTAGGGCTAACTTTAAACTGCAAAAAGTTTCATTTTTAAGTATTAAAAATGGTTATTTGAGGCTTGGTCTGAGTTAGGGGTAGTCTACCCCCTTTGGTGGCTTGTTATGCTTTGTTTTATGCCACCTCTTGAGGCCTTTGAGATCACCTTCTCTTGGCCTTTTGACCACTGAATTCCAGAGGAATTTCAATGGTGGAAAGTGTGTTTTGAGGCCCCAAATAGGTGGGGGTGGTCCTCCCTTTTGTACCTTATTTGCTTGTGTTGTTGGCTTACCAGGTTAGCATGTTTTTCCACCTCCGTAAGGCTCTATCTTAGCATGTTTTTGTGACTTTTCTAACATGTTATAACTCTGTTTTCGGTTGGTTTGATCACTTGTTGCATGCTTCATACCTTTGTAGTGCAACCTTCCCTATAGCCTTAACATGCATCATGCTTTGGACCATCATTTTAGCATGCTTTTGGCTTTACTCCACAAGCTTTTACTCATGTTTTTCCATGCTTAAGCTCTGTTTGAAGTTGTTTTGGTCATGCATGCCTTGCTTTGTATAGCCATAGTGCAATCTTGCTCACTAGCTTTGAGTTTCCAAGTCACTAGCATGCATTGCTTGGGCTATTTGCATGATTTAGCATCATTTGGTATGTGATTTCAGTGTATGAAGTGTGGACATACTCTCTCATGCTTTACTCTTTCAATGCTTTTGGAGAGTTATGATTTATGCCTTAAACATGAGCCAATATGCATGCCATCTTGCCTAAGCTTTTGGGCTACCATTTCAGTGTGTTTTTGGCCTTATTTTGCCATGATACAACTCTGTTTTTGGTTGGTTTGAGCATCCATCATTTGCTTCTTACACTTGTAGTGTAATCATGCTCATTGGCCTTACATGCTCCTTGCTTCATGCCTTTTATTCTAGCATATATTGGCTATGTTCAAGCATGTTTTTGGCCTTGTTTTGACCTGCCTTAGGACTGTTTTGAGTCACCTTGGCCCTTTGGGGCTTGCTTGATATGGCTATGGTGCAAGTACCTTTGCTAGCCTTAAGCTTTGAGCCTTGTAGCATGCCTCATTTGTCATATGTGCATGTTTTGGCATCATTTAGAATGATATTTCAGAGCATATAGTGTTGTCACACTTCCATGTTTTTCACTCTTTAATTGTGTTTGAGAGTTGAACATTGTGCCTTGTTTGTGGCCTAACATGTATGCATGTTTGTTTAGTCCATTGAGCTTCATTTCCAACATGCTTAGGCCTTTGTCTTGGCATGCATGAGGTCTATTTGGGGCTGGTTTGGTCCATTGAGCATTGCCTTACATAGCCCTTGTGTTGCATCCTTCACTAGCTTCCATGCTTAAGGACTCTAACTTGCCATGCTCATGTTGTTCGCATGTTGTTTGCATGTTGTTGCTTGCATGTTGTTGCATTGCATTGTGCTTGGATTGAACATTGATCCAAACATGAGGAACGAGGAACGTTTCGTACCCAAAGTGATGAAACATGCCTCATTCCTTAGGTCACTGACATCTTTGATCATGCATGATAAGATGGAGGTTCATCGAGTTCTATGTGTTACTTGTGCATTCATCAACATTATGCGAGCTTGCCTCTTGGGCCATCATGCATTGAGATGCGTGATTGGTGGCTCGAGAGTCGAGCAGTACACTCCCTTGAGCATAAGAAATGATAAGGAGTGTAGTTGCACACACATTTCCTTGCAAATACACTGACATGCCACTGTTTGTGCTCTGTTGCAGCAAAAAGAGAAAATGCAGGAAGCAGTGGCTGACCGGCCATCAAAGCTGTCGATCGGCCACCAAGTCTGCCGATCGACTATCAAAATTGGCCGATAGCCATAAGCTCTGGCTGATGGCCATCCCTCTTGGCCGACCACCCCTCAGCATGTTCCTAAGGTGGATCAGAAGCATCTTAGAAGTTGGCACAATTTTCAGAAGTCCAAAAGAGTGCAAACAGAGGCATCACGAGGCATGGTAGTGGATTTCTGAGCGAAGCCGACCGAGCATGCATCCCTCATTCCAAGGCCTTTTAACTGTTTTGCTTAGCTAGTTAACTATTTGGTTCTATACTTAAGTAGTTAATGCACTTAGCTATTCATTTATGTTGTGTAATAATTAGTCTAATTAGATTATTAGATTAGTTAAGTGGCTTAGCTTAGATTAGCTTAGCTTATGATTCGGACCCTCCGTCGAGAGGAAAAATGTTGTAATAAATGTGCGTGTGTGTGTGCATGTCTTCCAACCCGACGTCTTTCTCTCTTTTACTTAACCGCTTTCGATGGTTAGGTTAGGGCATATTTCAATTAGCATACCTTATGCTTTGCATGTTTGCATCATTCACTTGTCTTGCATGCACCGGGCTCGGCGCATCATACAAACTACATTGTATTTCAATACCAATTTGAATACATGTTATCGAGTGTTGCATTCATATGCCATTCTAGATAACCAAGCCTATTTTAGTTGCATCTTTGTATGTGTTGCATTAGGCATCTTAACATAGTTAGGATCATGCATTATTCTAACTAGCTTCTATTTTGGCTCGGAGTACACTATAAGTCTTTATGCTTTAGCATCCTTGCATGAGTGTGAGTGACTGCCATGATAGCATGCTTGCCATGAGGTTATGTGCTTAAGTGATTAACTGCATGAATGCCTGTGGATGAAGGCTTCATTGCTTGAATTGGAACAATCCATCAAAATGTGCGTTTTAAGCCCACTTGAAGTGGCAAATCACCATGTTTTCTAAGCCCACTTGAGGGTGGCAAATCCGTATTTCTAAGCCCACTCGAGGGTGGCAAATCCGCGTTTTAGCCTACTTGCGAGTAGCACTTACAAACTATTTTCGAAAACAAACATGAGATGTTTTGTTCCAAATCGAGTGATTTAGTCTATACTTGTGTGTTGTACGCATCACATAGTAAGCTAGCTAATAATCAGAATAAGAACACATGTGTTTTCAAAAACAACATATAATGTTAGTAGAGGCCGATCTTTGATCGGGCGAGCGGGGGTGCTCATTTCAGGACCTTCCCCTCTCGTACCCAAATTCCCGAGCCAAGGCAACTTTGGTGATGATGGACATGTGGCCTTAGGCACGAGTCAGGGTTTCCTAAATTTCCCAAAATAAAATATTTAGGTGGCGACTCTGAAATCTGGCAAAGCAGTCCATGTTTGTCTCTTTTTTATTAAAATCGATTTTCAAAAATGATTTGCCAGATTTTGACTCTTTGGTGATTTATCGATCTTACATTGCACTTTGTGAGATTAGATTTAGAACCATGACAGAAATCCAAACTGTAGTAGCAAAGAACCCAATTCACGCCTTTGCACGCGGAGTGGAGTTTCGGGGCGGTCTACAATGTGAAAACCACGGGTGCTGCTTGGATTGCCATTCTGACTTGAAGCAGGCTTACACTTGGAGTCAAGATACACTCATACTCCAGAGAAAGACGTGGCCTGAGAAGGTGCACCTGGAATGCAGTCTCGGACTTTGCTAAAATTGAAACACATTAAGATGCTCCAAATTTTCCCTCTTTTCTTTTGCTTTGCAATCCGGAACCTATGTAGCTTCAGATAGGTCCTGGTTCAGTTGTTCACACATGACCTAGGTTGAACCCTGCAGTTTATGAAAGAAAAGATATTGTTTTGCACATATATGGAGAACGGCACAGCACTCTGAGCACAAAACGATTTTTTGAAATTGAAATTGAGAAATGAATTCTTAACCGGGTATTGAGCCTACGACTGACCACAATCAAAACGACTCAACAAAGGAAAACAAAGGTAAAATAACCTAAACACATCCATTGACACTCGAAACGACTCAAAACAAGAATCGAGACAAACAAAAACAAACAAATACAACACCTAGATACTCTGCCATCCATCGGTGGGAGACGTCTCGATTCACGAGGAGCCTGTTTCTTCGGGTATTGTTTCCCACCCTTTCTTACTTGTGATTCTCACATCACTCTGGCACTCAATCTCTTTTTCTCTGAAAAGCCCTTTCCTCACTTTTCTCTCAGCGCATATCTCTCTATTTTTCAATCTCTCTTATTTTTTATCCCTCCCCTAGGTGGTTGATGGATAAACAGGAAGTTATGGGCTCTTGCCCCTAGTATTCTACTAGATTCTCCTTCTTCCGCTCACAACAGTGAGCTTTCCCACAGAGGGGTTGTGATGCGACCGAATGTGCAGCAGATCTGCAACTAATATTGGTTGACGATGCCCTTGGCCAGTTTGGATGTGATCAGGCCTATCCAGATGAGGGAATGGAATACCCTACTCCATTTTCAATTGATGCTTCGCACTCAGCTTAATACCTCGCTGCTCAAAGGATGAGAGAGCTTTCGGCCCTTTGCTTGTTAGCTTCAGTTGTGCCCTTTTTGGCGAATATGGTGCCCTTTCTGGCAAATATGGTGCCTTTCTTGGCAAGTATGTTGACAATGGGGAAAAGACAGAAAACCTGATTCAACTGTGCCCCTAGTTTATCATTTTGACCATTTTTGTTTTGGCTTTTTACTAAAACAATTTTGACCAATATGAGAGTTAGATTAACACACTTGTTCGACTTTCTGATTTAAAATCATGCAAGTCAAGTTGTGAGCACTGAAAATTTTTCTTTTTTGGGTTCAAGAAATGGTCTAGTTTTGGAAAAATAGAATAATTTTTGAGAAAATTAGTCAACCTCATTAAAAATCCTCAGAACTGTTTTTGCAAATGGCCATTGCTCATCCAACACGGAATCTACTCTCGAGATACACAACCTCAGATCTGAGCTTTGAATCATCTTGCAACTGAATCTTGTAACGGAATAGGACACCCAAATTTGAATGAAGATAAGCCAATTTGCACATGGATAAAATAGCCGAGTTGAACAAGGATAAACCAATCAACATGGATGAGCCAAGCAGGCTGAAAATGATTAGGCCCGAACTTCAGGATGAAGTTGCCTACATATCCCAAAGATGGGAATCAGGTCGTACGTAGTTTTGGGTTGAGGTTCACTCGGGTGTTGACACTCTCCTTTTGTGCTCTAACTTTTGCTAAAGCCGCCCTTCTAGGTTTTCAACCTTGCGGGCTCTATTTTTCTTTTCTTTTCATTTCTTTTCTTCTTTTCTTTTTCTTTTCATTTTTTCATTTTCTTCATTTTTTCATTTTTTTCATTTTTTTTCTTTTTCTTCTTTTTCTCTGCTCTAACTTTTGCCTGGGTTGCCCTTCCGGGTTTTCGGCCCAGCGAGCCTCTCAAGGATAAAAAAAGGTTTAACTTTGTCCATGTTGATTGGCCATAGGATCTCTAAGCCATCTGAATCTAGGAGAATGGCTGCTGTTCGTTGATGATGTCGGAGTCCATCCAATCGGGTCTGAATTGCCCCTAGTGTTGTGGATAGGAACTCGATTGTCCTTCAGCAATAAACTTTCTTCTTTCCGTTTATCAGATTTGGCTTTCTTGCCAGTCTTCATTAGTTTGTGGAATGACTCACCTTTTGAATCTTTGAGCACATCTGACATTTTTGCCCCTAGTTCAAGGGCTATTTCTGATCTAGCTATGCAAGCTTCCTTTGATGACATCTGATCTTCTTGATCTAACCTTCTTGCCCCTAGTTCAAGGGTTGCTTCCGATCCAGCCATATAAGCCTCCTTTGATGACATACGACCTTATTGCCCCTTGTTCAAGGGCTGCTTCAAATCTGAGCATGCAAGTCACATATTTTGGTTGACCGTTGAACATTCTGAATCAAAGTTCAAGGTTTGAAACCAAAGGGGGTCGAGTCTCGAAGCCGAGAGTGATCTATGCTGCACAATCTTAAGATCAATTCCATGCATGTCTTCACAAGACCACGCAAAACACTTTTGAAATCCTTTAATAAAGCGACTAGTCACTCAGGCTCCTCTGAAGACAATGCAGAATCAATTTGGATCAAGCTAGGATCTTTCCCAATACTCACATTAACAAACATGATCTCATTTATTAAGGGCTTAGCATGCCTCTCTTTCTCTCAGTCGATCAAATTTTTACAAATCTCGAGGAATTCCTTCCTCTTTGTTTTCGTCACAGTGTTAGAAAAGTTTTGAAAAACTTAGGTCAATGCAATGATTTCAAGGCACAGAAAAGTTGGTGAAAATCTCTTCTGTTTCATTCAGATCTTCTGGCGCAACTGGCTCAATGGCAGAAACAGACTCAAAAGAAAGAATGTAAAAGACAAACACAAAACAAGATAGTGATATCCGAGGTAACACCCGCGAAATCACTTGACTCTAACACAATAAGACTGACTCGATACAACAAGACAGACTCAATTGACTCAGTACAAAAAGACTGACTCAATACAACATAACAAGATTGACCTAATACCCAAGTCAGAAAGTAAAATAAACAGCATTTGCAAATTGCCCAAAACAGTGCATGCCATCCACCATATCTGGAGTAAAATGAGCACCATCCGCAGGTAGTTCATCCCCTGATTTCATAATCACATTATCCCCCAAGTTCACTGATCCAGTGCCGATAGACTTTGTAGGACCTGGTGCGACGATGACCTCTTTATCAATCAGATCTTGTATTTCGTGGCATGGATGAAAACAACTATCAGTGTCATGGCCGTTTTGTTGATGGAAGGCACAGTACTTGGCAGCATCATGCTTAGCCGGAAGGGGATCCGAGAGAGGCCGAGGCTCAAGGGGTTTGAGATGGCCCTTTCCTATAAGGATTTGGAGGGCTTTGGACAAAGTCATGTAGAGGGGATTGAAGACCCTCTGGCTTCGGGGTTGGTGCTTTGAGGTTTGTGGAGTTATATTAGATATACCAGCAAAGGGATTGGTAGGTGCTGGCTGGGTTTGATGATCTCTTCCGAGTGTAGGATTAGAGCTGAAAGGAGCATTTTTGGTACGACACCCCGTTTTCCCGGCTTGCCCCTTGATTCAGAATGTTCTCATCCCGAGTGGCAAAAGTGTCATCCACAGTCTTTGCAACAACTGTGAGCACTTGCTGTTTGTTCAGTCCTTTAGCCTTCAAAACCTCAACAGCCTACAGAAGGTGTTCATGGAGACCAATGCCTGCCCCTACCATGTTCTTATCACTTGTCTCCACTTTGCCAAGGGATTGGGTCGCTATATTAGAGCGGAGCCCAGTTGTTGTTGACACGCCATTGTCCAGACCTAAGATAGCTTTAGGTTGGCTACTTTCAACCCCAGCTCGCCCCAAGATTGGGGAGCCTTTTGGCATGAAATTTCTGGCATGTGATATGGGCGACGACGGAGTTAATATCCTAAAGGCCAAATCTGCCACAGTTCTTTGAAGATCTTCAATCATTCTCATCAGCTCAAAAGTAGTGGGTTGATGGATTTGAGATGATTGGGGTTCGAGTGCATCCATCATGCACAATTCCGTGCTTTCTGGAATTAACACCTCAGGCTTGGATAAATGAGCTGAGGTGATGTATATGCTGGGGTTGAAGGTGGATGGGAGTGTATGGATTAGATTGAGATGTAGAGGTGACGGGTCAGTACTAGCCCGAGGTCCTTTTGGTGGAGCTATGGTCTCTTCGTCAATAAGATCCTGAATCTTATGATGGAGGCAGATGGAACAGTTCATATCATGACCGTGCTGTTGTTGATAGACACAGTATTTAGTTGGGTCATATCTTGGTGGAAGAGGATTTGGAAGGGGTTGAGGTTCTAGGAGCTCAAGGTACCCTTCTTCTCGCATCATTTTCAAAGCTTGAGAGAGACTCATGTAAAGAGGATGGAAATTTCGGGCTTAGGGTCGAGTTGAAGTGGTTAGTTTTTGGCCATTGAGGGAAGTGGTGATAGTGTCTACTTCTAAGCATTTCACAGTTGTGCTACCATTAGTAGTAGCATTGGAACTGCGAACAACATTCTTCTTCAAAGGCTCATTATCTTCCGCAAAGACCCCTTGTCTGATGGCATCCTCGATTTGAACCCCCATTTCATGAAACTCTAGAAAGGTAAACAGAGGTAGAACGATCATCTTCTACAGCAACTTGCCATGTAGATTCTGAACAATCATCCTGATCTGATCTTTGTTGGAAGGCCTTGTAGTCATCATCAAGGCCTTCACTCTCCATCTCATCACAAACTTTGAGAAACCCTCATTTAGCTCTTGGCGGGTGGTTTCGAGATCATGAGTTGCGACCTCAATCTGTGTGTTGTAGGAGTATTGAGCAATAAAGGCCTCAGCCATCTCTTCCCAGTTCTATTTCACAGAGTCCTCTAATTTTGCATACCAGATTGTGGCTATCCCAAACATGGTTCAGCCGAAGAGAGACAACTTCTGGGCTAGGGTCAAACCCATTGGCCTCAGGGTATCAGAAAACAGGAGAAGGTGCACCATTGGGTCTCTAGAGCCGTCGAAGCGGTCAATATGCGGCATCTTAAACCGCTCCGGTAAGGTAACTATAGATTTAGTATACCCGCCATCCTCTAAATCTGGGATGGAGTTCACTCCTTGTGCTTGTTTGAATAACTTCTCCAGTTTACTGACCTTAAGTGCAATTGGGTCAACCTCAAATTCAAACGAAGCTTTGGTTTGATAAACAGGAGCTTTAGAGGCCTGTGCTGGGATTGGCTCCGCCGGATTGCTCTGAGTCTCTTGGACATTAGCAGTATGGGCAGTGGCTCCAGGTGTCAGGTTACCCGTGGGAGGTGCATGAGATGTAGAAGCGGTGGCCGGCTGTGGCTGTTGTTGTTGTCGCCAGGTTATCACTTCGGCCTGACGAGCCATGACTTCAGTCTGTCGAATTGTGTCCTGTTGTAGTGCCTCGATTGTCTGTTGCAGGTGCTGTATCTGTTCTTCTATACTGGTGGGGGATACTGAGCCATGGGAATGAGTGATTGATCTCATGTTGAGCTGAATATAGACAACTGTTCCCAGACTAGACTAAACCCAGGTGAACTGAGGGGTAACTGATGTAGAAACTGCACTGGTGAATTCTGCCTGAACCTCATTCGTCTTGTAATTGGTGGGGGTAAGGTAAACACAGGTTGCTTTTGAACCAATTTTGACCTGACAAAGTCTATCGATACAAGTCCAGAGTACCTGGGGATATTGGAGCCTTTTGAAGATATGGTTCCAGGACTACCTTGCAAAAGAGAAAACAGACAGCAACTCACCCTGGTTTCACTAGAACAGATGTGAGCATAGCTGAATGACTGTGCTCTCTACTGAATTCTGCCCCAAAACAGATACCAACTTGGCAACTGATATGCACATCCCTGTATAGTTTCATTGTAAAGCACATACCAGTTAAGGAGAGCCAAAACACCCCTATGATGGGATAGGGTTACCCTGTCCTAGTTTCGCCAGGAGCTAGGGTTTCACTATGCACTACAAGTGGCTTCATATAATCCTGCATTCGAGTAGGCAACCTGTCCTAGTTTGGAACAGTCTCTATGGCTTCTGATATGCAACTAGGTCGATTAGTCAAAAAAGGGTACCTCAGCAAGACCACTTAATATACCTCTCACACCTAACACCGAGAAGTGAAAGGAGGATCAAACAGTACAGCGGTAGTCCAAATCCGAGGCTTGTATTCCCATCGTGGCAGAGCGTGCAACCGGTTAGCCTTATGGCACGCTTTTCCAAATGAGCCTCTGGCATACCGCTCAGGAATAGCGGATGGCAAACACTGTGACTTAGGCGCACCGATGCAAATGTAATGCAAAGAAACACATAAATGTAGATAAAACAACAAATCATGAGTTCGAGTCAAGTTTTCTAAATCCCCAGCAGAGTTGATAGAAACTGTAGCTCGACTTTTTTGCGCCCTCTTTTGGAGAGCTCAAATTGGTCCTACAGTTTGGACTCCTGTCACGGTTCTAAATCTAATCTCACAAAGTGCAATGTGAAACTGATAAACACCAAGGAGTCCAATCCGGCAAATCATTTTGGAAAATCGATTATGAATCAAATAATGCCAGAACTGGACTGCTTTGCCAGATTACAGAGTCGCCACCTAAATATTTTGTTTTTGGGAAATTTAGGAAACCCCTGACTTGTGCCAAAGGCCACATGTCTATCATACCAAAGTTGCCTCAGCTCGAGAACTCGGGTACGAGAGGGGAAGGTCCTGAAATGAGCACCCCCGCTCGCCCAATCAAAGGATCGGCCTCTACTATCATGATATGTCATTTTATAAACATTATGTGTTCTTATTCCGGTTATTAGCTAACTTTACTATGTGGCATACACAATGAAAGTATGGACTAAGTCACAAGACTTGGAATGAATTCAACTCATGTTTGTTTTCGAAAATGATTTGAAGGTGCCACCCACGAGTGGGCTAAAACGCGGATTTACCACCTCAAATGGGCTTAAAACTCTTATTCGTTGAATTGCCCCAATTCAAGCAACAAAACAGGCATTCAAGTAGTTTAGCATTTAAGCACATAGCCTCATGGCAAGCATGCGAAACATGACAATATGGCAATCACACTCATGCAAGTATGCTAAGGCATAAAACTCACCGAGTACTCCAAGCCAAAACAAAAACTAGTTAGAAAATTGCATGATACTAACTATACAAAATGCCTAATGCAACACATGCAATATGCAATTAATAGGCTCAGCTACTAATATGGCATACGATACAACTTGAACAACATACGATAAAACACATATTCAAATAAGTATTGAATTGACAATGCAGTTTGAATGATGCGCCAAGCCTTGGTGCATGTAAGACAAATGACTGGATGCAAACATGCAAGCATAAGGTATGCTAATTGAAAATTATCCCTAAGCTAACCATCGAAAGTGATTAAATAAAAGGGTGAAAGACGTGGGGTTGGAAGACAAGCACACACACACACACACACACTTATTACAACATTGCGACCTCTCGAAGGAGGGTTCGAATGAATAAGCTAACTAGCTACGCTAATTAAGCTAACTATTACAACACAAAACTAATTAACTATTCTAGCTAATTTTCACAACAATTGAAATAAATTAACTAACTGTTCTAAGCTAGCTAAAATATTACAAACTAGATTAAACTAATTAATTACAACACTTGTATTGAATACTTAGCTATGCTAACTAACTAAAGCAATTTAAACAAAGCAAGTAAATGGCCTCGAAGCCGAGAGAGGCATGCATGCTCAATTGCTCTGCCCGAAAATGCCCTTGCCGTGCCATCAGATGCCTTTGTTTGCACTCATTTGATCTCTGAACATTGTACCAACTTGCAGATTGCCTCTGCTCTAACACAGGAACACATTTGTACAAAAATTCACTGGTGGCCAGTCGGCCACAAAAAGTGGCTATCGGCCACCTCAACTAGCCTGTCGGCTACTTCAAGTGGCCGGTCGGCCACCCCCTTTTCTGGACTTCTACTTTTGCTGCAACAGAGAGCAAATAGAGGCAAAGCAATGCATTTTCAAGAAATGTATGTACTGCTACCCTCATTATCATCTTTCAAGCTCAAATGAGTATAGGTCTTGACTCTCAAGCCACTAACCAAGCATTCTCAATGCATGATGGCTAGAGAACCAAGCTTGTGCAAGGTTAATGAATGCACAAACAAGACCAATACAACCACCACCCTATCATGCATAATCAAGGGTGACGGTGACCAAGAAAAATGACACGTTTCATCACTTTGAGTATGAAACGTCCCATTTTTCTTGTGTTTGGATTAACGTCCAATCCAAACACATGCAATGCAACACAACATGCTTATCTTGCCTCTTTTACTTTGTTCATTTTGTTTACACATTTTACATTACCGATTAGTCCTTTAATCGATTAAGTCCAAGGTGATTGTCCTCTATTGGAAAGAGGGCTTGAACCACAAGTGCCTTAAGCATGAAAGAGGCCTCATGCTGTTGGTTAGTAGAAACCCTCAAGAGAGGATTAAAACCATTAGGCATGAGAGCCTCAATTCCACACTCAAGCCAACAAGAGGCTCAAAGCCACTTTCAAAACAAAGTAAAGAGTGAAGAATAGAGGGAGGTTGCAGATGTTATAGTGCTGAAATGGCGTGCAAAATAACACTAAATCATGCAAGCAACTCATGCAATATGCTTAAGAGCCTAAAACATTAAGCTAATGAAGATCATAACACTATAGCCATGTAATGCAAGCCTCAACTGACTAAATCAGCTCTGGACAGAGTTAAAATATGCCAAAACAGTGGCTAAAACATACTGAGATTGAGGTACAAAGTGCTAGAAAAGCATGCTCACATATTAGCACAAACAAGACTCAAGACACAACTCTCAAAAGCAATGAAAGAGTGAAATAAATGAGCATGTGACAGAGCTATATATACTGAAATTACATGTTAAAAGTCACTACAACATGCAATCATTCCAAGCAAAACATGTTTAGAGGCCTAAAATGCCAAGCTAATGAAGCCATTCGCACTATAATTATGCAAAACAAACCCCACATGACCAAAGCAGCCCAAAACAGAGTTAAATTACGCCAAATCAAAGGCAAACACATGCTGGAAATAAGCTAAGTTAAGCTACAAAAACATGCTACCATGTGATGCTAACTAAGCATGCAAGTGAGACACAAGGAGGGGAGGCTACCCCCTCCATTTTTGGACTTCAAAACATACATTTTACCATTGAAATCACTCTGAATTTCAGTGGTTTAAAGGCCCAAAAAGTTTGACTTTAATATGCTAAAAGATAGTGTAAAGGCTCACACAAATAAGCAACAAGAAGGGTAGACAACCCCTTAGCACAAAATGACTTCAAACCAACATGTTAAGGCCCAAAAATCAGAACTTTTTGTAGTTGAAAACTAGACCCAAAACAGTAGAAAAAGATGGCCAAGCAAGTATGTACAAAGAGCGTAGATGAGGTAAGTCTTATACCTTTCAAGCACAGCACAAAACAGCCACTCTCTTAGGATCAAACAACCTTCCAACAACCCAAAATAGGTTCCAAGAGGCCTCAGCTCCAAGGTGGCCCAATTTGGATAAGGGCTAGTGTGCAAACGTGTAAAGAATTCTAACTATCAAGCATAAAACAAGAGGAGAGAGAGAGAGAGAGAGAATTCTAGAGAGAGAGAGGGAGAAATTTGCTCAAAAATATCCAACCCTCTAAAATGGGGGAGAGACCCCCCTATATATTGAAAATCAAGCTAAAGGCTTGTATTTATCCTTCCATACACATGTATGGAGATGAACATCAGTGAACAACAACTGGCACAGCTGGCAAATAAATATCTGAAAAAGAGAACAAATTGTTGTCGGCCACTTTAGGTGGCCGACTGGCCACCTCAACTAGCCGACTGACCACTTCAAGTGGTCGACAAGAGGGAAAAGGGCCGACAAGGCCAAAAAGCGGCCGTCAAGGCCCCTCCCCTTTCCAGGCAAGAGGCACTAAGGTTTGGCCCAAAAACAAGCACAAAACAAAACGGGGTTAGAGGCTCAAGGACAAGGAGTTCCGCCGAGAACTTCGGGCGCTTAAAACAGGCACAAACAAGCACAATCATCGAGTGCACAAACGATGACATCTAAGTCTTAAGGTCGGTCAAAAATGGGGTGTCTACAGTGGTGCTCGAGCGTGAAATACACATTTTCAAAAGTTTTATAGATGAAGACTCTCGCTCAAGCGTGAGACTAGACGTTCCAGCGTCCAATGCATTCTCCCAGTATTTGCAGCTCCACAAAAATACTGAAAGATGACAAATCCCACTCGAGTGCGAGAATGGCCGCTCGAGCGAAGGAGCAAAATTTGTGAAGCCCGCTCAAGTGGAAGAGCCAAAATTTGGGCATCACAGGTTTGGAAAAACTTGCAACCAACCTGTTCCAAACACGCAACCACAACCCGAATCCAGAGCACAACAAGTGACGGGTCAAAAACTAAAATTGCTATATTCCACAATATCTCCCTTCATACCATTCCACCAAAAATGTTCATGAAAATCCCGATACATTTTAGTGCTTCTAGGATGAATGTTGTAACTAGAACTATGTGCCCCCGTCATAATCCTTCCTCAAATCACCACTAGCAAGAACACAAACTCGACTATGGAATCTAAGCAACCCATCATCACTAACCACAAAGTCTACATGCTTACCCTCTGCCATCTCTCCTTTAATACGCTCACACTGGGGGTCAATCTCCTGACCTAAACAGATTCGTTTTCTCAAAGCTTCAAACGTCTCATGTCTTCCACCAAACAACTCTCAATAGACTAAGCAGCTACATCTCCAACTGCAACCTTCCTACTCAAGGCATCTGCCACCACATTTGCCTTTCTCGGATGATACAAAATATTCACACCATAATCTTTTAACAACTCAAGCCACCTTCTTTGCCTCAAATTTAGTTCCTTATGTGTGAAAATATACTTCAAACTCTTATGATCAGTGTAAATCTCACATGACTCTCCATATAAATAATGTCGCCAAATCTTAAGAGCTGAAATCATTATTGCTAACTCCAAGTCGTGCATAAGATAATTTCTCTCATGTACTTTTAACTGTCGTGACATATAAGCAATCACTTTCCCATGCTGCATGAGTACACATCCCAAACCCTATAGTGAAGTATCACTATAAATCACAAAACTACCACTATCTGTAGGTAAGGCAAGGATTGGAGTTGATGTCAACCTCTGTTTAAACTCTTGGAAGCTACGCTCACAATCATCATTCCACTCAATTTTTACCCCTTTCCTAGTGAGACTAGTAAGTGGCAAAACAATACGGGAGAATCTTTCCACAAACTGTCTGTAATATCCATCAAGTTCTAGAAAGCTACGTACCTCTGTCACGGAAGTAGGTCGTGGCCAATCAACAATTGCTGCCACCTTCGTGTTATCCACAGATACCCTATCTTTACTCACCATATGACCCAAAAAGGATACACTGCTCAACCAGAATTCACACTTCTTAAATTTTGCATATAGTTTCTTCTCCCTAAGGGGCTGCAGTACTACCCTCAAATGCTGCTCATGCTCCTCCTTACTTCTTGAATAAATTAGGATGTCATCAATAAACACTACCACAAATTTATCTAGCTAGGGTTTAAATACTCTGTTCATCAAATCCATGAATGCGGCTGGTGCATTTGTGAGACTAATAGGCATCACCAAGAACTCATAATGCCTATAACGGGTTCTGAAAGCAGTCTTAGGAACATCTTATTCCCTTACTTTCAACTGGTGATAGCCCGACCTCAAGTCAATCTTAGAGAATACTTAAGCTCCCTGCAACAGGTCAAAGAAGTCAATACGTGGCAAAGGATACCTATTCTTCACTGTGACTCTGTTCAGTTCCCTATAATTAATATACAATCTCATAGACCCATCATTCTTCTTCACAAACAACACAGGTGCTCCCCAAGGTGAGACGCTAGGCCTAATAAACCTTTGTCTAGCAACTCTTGTAACTAAGTTTGTAACTCCCTCAACTCCAACAGTGCCATTCTATAAGGTGCTTTAGAGATAGGTGTTGTATTGGGACCAAGTCAATGGAAAATTCTACCTCACGGTCTGGAGGAAGACCAGGTAGATCCTTTGGAAAAACATCAACAAATTCTCTCACTACAGGCAACTCCTCTAACTTTTGCTTTGGTTGTTCGGTATTCACCACACAAGTTAAATAACCATGACACCCTTTTCTCAACATTCAGTTAGCCTAAAGGGAAGAAATAAAACAGATAGAAGACCCTTTCCTATCTCCTTAAAAGAAAAACTCATGTTGTCCCGGCACAGCAAAAACTACCCTCTTTCTAAAACAATCAACAGGGGCATGATGCTTCGTCAACCAATCCATTCTCAAAATCACGTCAAAATCCTTCATCTCTACCTCACAAGATCTACAGACATCTCCCAATACTATTGTTTCTTCTAATGGAGTAGGCATGGCAATTCATGCATCCAAAGGCTCACAAGGAATAGTCAAATAATGTAGATATCAAGATGTCATCTCTTAACCTTCAAAATGAAATCAAGAAAAGCTTAAACACAAGCTTAAACAAAACTAACTTAACCATACACTACTAAGGACTCTAGGGACTTGGACCTCCTTTAAATGATGAAATGCAAGATATGTAACTCGATAAACTACAGCTCTGATACCACAATTGTCACACCCCAAACCCAGGCGTGACCGGCCGTGGCTCACAGGGCCTTAGCCCAAGGCACACGTAAACGTAAACACAAAACTATAATTACATAGAATACATGTAACAATAGTCCAATAATAAATAAATCAAAACTCAATCCAAAGACATGCCACAAGTATGCATGGCAAAATAAGCCATAACTAACTTCCAAAAAAAAAAAAAAATTATACTAAGTAGGACACAAACCGCCCACAAAATAAAATAATTCTAAATAAAACCCAACCATAATGTATGCACAAAACCCGACATAACAAGCTAAAACAAAATCAGTGAATGTCCTAGAGGTCCATGCAATTGAGTCCCCACTACGCCATGAGTTCACTCTAAGTCCTTTTAACAAATATAAATGATAAATAAGTAAGTCAGCTAATAGCTCAGTGAGTAGCATTATGGATAATAAATACAGTTTTGAAAACAGGGTTCTATTCCAAAATAAGATATATGTCACAGAAACTAGATTGGCATAAAGTTTTGATAAAGATAATCTATTTCAAAAGAAGGTTCTACAGTTCAACAGTTAAAATACTCATTTCTCTCAAGAACATAATAAATGACATTCTCCACTTAAAACAGATTACAACATGATCACCAATAATTTTCTAGGTACCTAGAATAACAAGTAACATGCCACGAAGTTCTCAAGGCAATAAGCCCATTGGATCTAAAATCGAACCAAGAGTCATCCTCGAGGTGACAACCTGGGCCTTTTCTCTAAGACAGTCGAAGTCTTTTCCTTACAATCATTGAGTACTAGAGTCATCACAGCCTAACCCAGATCTGTTTCCTAGTGGCTAGAGTTACCACACACAATAGAATAATTTCCCTGAACTTTTATATACAGATGGTCCCAATAATCAATACAATTCAATTTCGCAAAGCATGGTAGTTCATCATTATAAACGTAAGACCATAACAAATAACTTACAATATGCCAAGTTTACACATATTTTAGAAATAATTTAATTCCATTGATACTATAATAATTTATCAAAACAGTTTAGTCCTTAAACAACAATTTAATTTTCCAGCAGTTCAAGGTAGGAGAACATTTATAAAATATGTTGCATGCAACTACTCACCTGAACACGATATAATACAATCCTTAAACTGAATAGGAAAGTCCAACTAGTGTCCTGAACCAAGTACAAAAACTACATGTCACTAGTAACTCAAAAATACCAAAAAGAATAAGAAACTAAGAAACCCCAAGCTAAATCACACTATTACAGCTCAACCCAACTCACCGTTACTTTTAAATAATACCTGAGTTCATGTTCTTTAAGGTCTAAAATTACCCAAGACATGTGTTCAGATCGAAACTTAATTAAAAGTAACTTTAAGATAAAACAGACTTTTAAATAAGTTTTTCCAATCCATTCGCTAAATTTGAAAATTAAAAACCCACTCCATGATGTTAGAAAAATTCCAAAACCCTACAGATATCAACTAATATATCATAAGTTTCAAACCAATTGGTTTTATTTGATTTTCTTATCAAAATAATTATTTACAATTAATTAAATCCAAATAGGTTTTTTTTGCAGCACTTTTAAGAAATTGACGGTTCTCTTAGTATACAAGAGCAATTCATGCAAGGAAAAAAATGTAAGAAACTAGACTTGTAACCGGTTCTAATGACGCTAATTTGATAATTTTCAGATTTATACCCAAAGATAATGACACTTCCGAAGTTACTGTTTTGTAGTAGTTTTCTGGACAGATTTGAACGCATCATTTTATAATGATTTTGACTCCAAAAAAGTATAAGAAAATTCTAGTATGCAATTCAATATGTAGTTAATTTACTGTAAAAATTTCAATTCAAAATCCATCCGTTTGATATGATTACTCGATTTTTAAAGTTTTTGGTTCTGTATAGAATTTTTGAATAATTACTTCCATTCTTTACACAATTTATCTCATCTGGTTTCTTAACAGTGTATATATATACAAAATACAGAAACCTACAACCTCTCAATCAATGAACCAAATAACAATAGAATAAGGATAAAGAACAAAAGCAAAAGAAAAAAGAAAGATAGAGACCTACCACACACTCAAAAATCCTTCCTTGTTTGCAACCCCCTCCCCCCACTCTGGCTTCTTTTCTCTCAACCTCTCTCTCCCGTGGCTACTGCTGCTACTATGTATTGTATTAGGCAACCCAGGATTACTTTATATATCCAAACAAAACTCTAAATAATTATCCTTTATTTTATATTATTTTTTTCCTCTCACCATTAATCTAAATAAAATATTACTATTATTATATCAAAATATACTTACTATCTTGCCCCTTATTTTTTTTAATAATAAATCTTACCTCTAAATTAAAGACTTTCACCATAAATTTATTTTAGGTTTAAATTAATTAAAAGATTGTTTGATAATGTTTAATTTGCACCTTAAGATTTACAAGTAAAATATTTGAAATTTGTAAAATAATTATTGTTTAATTATTTATTTTATTTGTATATTCGAAATCTCACAAAATGCATACTAATTAGTTATAACTTGAGAGAAACTTCTTTAATTCCATCATTTGTAGCATATAATGACAGTAAAGTAATTTATGATTACTTGAATGATAGTTATGCCATATAATGCCAAATAAACACAACGAACAATTGTTCGAATTTAGTCTATATCTTAGCATTCTAACATTTGTAAGTAAACAAATATTAAAGGTAGACACTTTCCTGCACGTGAACTCAAATTCGCCTTAGATTTTTTTCATTAATTGCAAGCGTACAGTTGAGTTCATGAGAAACGGTTTAACAGAAATCAAGAATTTTTCTAGATCAATCATACAAAAAAACAAAATAGCTTTACATCATCAACCATAATACATAAGATTTCAATTAAAAATGCATAAGAAAAGAGTTAATTTTGTATGTAGTCCATATACTTGGCAAACATCCTAGACAACTAGAGAAACAACATTCCTGTTGATCTTTATTCTAACAAGATGAGAGGAAGACATTCAATTTTTATTCATGAATGTTTATGTTCTCTTCGTTTAGGAAATGTACCATTGTTCTATAACAGATGCTAATATTCAAGTGTGACACTTAGTGGACAATTTAGTAAATTATTACATGAGCTTAAAGTGGTAATAATTAAAAAAGAGCAACAAATATAATCGAACTAATTAATCATACTTACCTAGTTCTTTTCGTGCCATTCGTATGTACAGATCATCTCCACCTTGAGGAAAACTCTGCATGCCAAGCAATTCATTTAACCAAACAACACATGTGCTACCATTTCCAGAAGCATTCATGTATGTGTAACCCATGCAACTGCATTAATTTAAGCACTTCTTCTCACATTCTTTAGAGCCTAGGTTTGGCCACACGATTGCATTATCTGGCAAATTCAAACCCTCATACTTAACAAATCCATGCCCATCACCACATTTTAGCTCAAAGTTCCTCTTACATCCATCAGTGTAATCCATCATACACCAATCTCTTGATGAATTGGTTGTGAACCCTTTTAAGCACTGTGCGTACTGTATACCACACTAGATGATTGTTGATTAGAGCTCCGCACTTGATTGGACTATCCAAGAATCGAGACCCTGCAACAATGAGCACCGTTAGAGCTGCCCGGCTAGGGTTGGCCGGATAATCCCTCCGGTGTAGGAGTGAGTAATCGGAGAAGATGAGAGGTACTCTCTAAGTGTAGAGAGTTGTGTTTAGGTGAGTATGGTTTAGCTTTTTTCAGTTACCTTCAGTGTAAAGTTAGTGTAGTTTATATAGAACTTCTTTCTTGTTGCCCAAGATGGTTTCATGGAGCTCTGGTGCTGCCAAGTTTCTTTTAGCATTGCTCAAGGTCCGGGACCATCTTGCAGTTGACAAGGGGTGTATATACTTATTGTAACCATGCCTATAATAGATTACATTCCTTCGATTAACTGTTTCCATGATTCTAGGGGGACGGGACTAGCTGAGGTGACACCATCCATATGCATGCATTCACAACTTCCACGTTTCTCTGTTGGGTTCTTTTGGCTCGGTACCGTCATGCCTCGGCTCGACCCTCTATAAGGTTGCTTGTAGAGATGGATTGGCCCAATAGAATATCTTTGTATGGGCTCGACTCCTTTTGGGTTCGGTCCAAGGATCAGATCCCGCAGCTCGGCCCAACCCAATATTATGGCTGGAGTGACCTTTCCACTGCAGGTTGGGCCCAAGTGCTTAAGGACTTGGGTGGATTGTTGATGATGTAATTGGGCTAATCTAACAAGCCCACTCGTTTACCTTACTCCTCAGGACTTGAGTCTAATGGATTGGGCTGGCCCAAGCTTGGATCTGACCCATTTTATATTTAGTCCCTTCATTTGCCCCCTAGCTCGCGCTAAGGTTCCCCTTGTAGGGGGCTAATGCTCTGTACTTCAAGCGTCACGTCGCTTCGGATCTATCCCAATTCGGCCTTGGTGACAGTTCAATCCTGACACATGCCCTCTGCATGTGTCCTTTCATTGTGACACATGGCGGCGTGGTACTAGTGTACAGGGGTAGTGCACCGATTCCATATTGATGGTTGTGATTTATGTACCTTCATGCCGGCTGGATGCAATAAATGCTCTTGGGTTATCAATCCAAACCCCTTCATCTGTCTCCAATCTTTTAAAGAGTCCAAAACCCTCTTCGTTCCTCTAAGTTGGTCTTGATGGTGCTCTACCCAGACGTTCCGTTGCCGTTCTCATTCTTGTTTCAAGGCCGCCTACTTGTCGCTACTGTTTCAATCTCTATAAGTTTCCCTAAAATGTTTCTCTTCTTGTTCTTTCTGTGTTGACCGCCCCCTTTGGCCCTTGCATCATTGTTTCCGGTGTCTGGTTTTATTCTTTGCTTAGTTTAAGTTGTCTTCATCCCATTAGGTCTGGTTAATGGGGAAATTTCGGTCGTTAGTTGATACCCCTAAGGCAATGGGCATGTTTCGCCGAGACTAGGGTATCCTTTACTATGTGACCCTTTCGCTGGTGAAGGTTGACGCCAAGCGCATGGGCACTAGGAGTACCGTTACTTTCCCAGTCGCAACCATTGTTGAAGGAGGGGTCCGATTTCCCCTTGATCCTTTGGTGCACCGCTTCCTGCACTAAGTTCAACTTACCCCTATGCAGGTGTCTGTCAATCTGTTCTGAGTCGTCTGTGGTGTCTCCGCTCTTAACAGGCGGTTGGGTTTGAACTTGGACATCTGGGACATTTTGGATTGCTATACCCTTTCACACAACAAAGATCACAGTACTTATTATCTCCGTGTTTGCTCGACCGATTGCCATCTTGTAACTGGCTTACCTAATTCAGACAAACATGATGACGATTTTCTGCAAGTCGGTGGTAATTGGGAGTTTCTTGTTGGGACTGAGTTCCAGTCTAAACAAATGCCCCAAAAGGATGGTTACCCAGGTCAGAGTCCTTCCTTCTAGTATTTCTGTGTTTTTTGCCTTGTTTTGAATGTTGTTCTAATGTTGTTCTTCTTTTCTGCAGAGGCTTCCCATTTTCAGCGTAGGCCAAACTGAGAGAACACCGAGGCCATCAAGGCTATTTTGAGGTATAAGAAGAGGTCTGCGCCTAAGCCGCTGGATTACCAGGCGACTTATCATTCCTTCAACCTGAAGAAAGCGAGGCTCGCTTCATCTCTTCTAGATTCTGAGACTGATACGTCCCTTACCCCTCTAGTTATGAACCGCCGCCGAAGCCAAGGCTTGTTGTCTGAGAGGACACCTTCCCCTGCCCCCAGTTTCTCAGGGAGTGGGTAAATGTCAAAAAGGAGAGTGCTGGTGGACTTGGAAGTGGAGGCTTTTGGCTCCTTTGACGTTGTGGGGACTCCTTTGGTGAAGGCCGAACCAAAGAGCCTTATAGACGTGAAGTTGGAGATAGAAGCCTCTGGCCCTTATGCTGCTGCTGCTGCTGCTGAACCCTCTGCTTCAGTTGCTGCAAGGGTGAAGAAGAGGAGGAGGGAGACCTGCAAGGTGATAATTGGAGAGGCTTCTAAAGATCTTGTTGAGAATGAGTCACTTGAGAAGTGGGAGCTACCAATGTTGCATCAGGGCAAACCCATTTCTACTTCTGATTTAGTTATTGCTTCTAGGGACTTTGCTTTTGACCTGACCAAGGCCTTGTTAATGCTAGTGGACATGGCAAATCACAACGGGCCCCATGATATTCCGGTTCTGAAGGGGACCCTTCAAATGATGACTGCTCTAAATGTTTTTGGGATTCGCTTGGTGTTATTTTACTATTTTCTTTCTTTTAATATCTTTGTTATCTGTTGTACTAGAGCTGAGGAACTGGAAAAGGCCGTATTGGAGGCTTCCATGAATGTTGAAAGATTGACAATGAGTTTGGAAGTCGAGAAAGAGAGAAGTGGGACTGCTGAGAGGGAGGTGTTCCGTCTGAGCAAGGTTGTTACCTCATCTGATAAGTCCAAGGAAGCTACAATTGGGGTACAGGCCCAACTTGAAGGGAAGGTGGTGGAGCTGGAGGCTGTTATTGCGGTGATGGCCACTGAATGTTTTGCTTTGAAGGCTAAGTATTGGTGGTAAGGTTAGGATGAAGTTGGGGCTGCTTACAAAGAAGAGGTACTGGTGTTGTGGGACAAGCTCTTTCTGAAGGATTGGTCAAGTGCTCTGGCCGATGCTCAGATTCCTTAAGGATCTCCCTTGTTTCAAGACATTCATGTTCCCTCAAGGTCCTAGGGTCTGAAGACTGCTGGTACCCCTGCAATTCTTCCAGCTAAGACTTCCCCAGGAACTGATTATGTAGCTAAGACTCTGGAGAGCGCCATTGCCAATGATACAGTGAACGTTGGGGGTAGAACCCTAGAAATTGAAGCTGTGGGAGATGTGGTTAAAGAGGCTTCTACTTCTCAGGAAGTTGGAGCTACCTCTACTTTTCCTCCCCAAGATAGCCCGAATAAGATTGTGGATGTTGCTCTTGAAGTTCCTCTAGTTGATGAAAGTTGAAGTCATCTTTGGAATGATTTGAAGTTTTTTGCATTCTCTCTCTCTCTCTCTCTCTCTCTCTCTCTCTCTCTCTCTCTCTCTTGTTTTTATTTTTCTATTGTACTGGGCCTCGGTCTTCTTGACGAGTTGCACCTTAAGTTGGTTAAGACAATTTTTCTTTCTTCTTGGTACTGTTTCATGGGGCCAACTGCGCCTTTGATAGAACTTCACTTCTGATATTGCAGTTTGTTTTCATGTTTGCACTTATTCATACTATTTTCCCCCGGCCGAGCACTATTGGGTCCATGGAGCCGAATAGATGCTCAGTCTTCATGGTTGCACTGATCGTTGTAATTCGAATGAGAGTAACTTACTTAGGTCCAGGTTGACTTTAAGAAAAAAACAATTGTTTGCCCCCACCTGGAGCTAAGTAAGATTGGTACTAAAGAACTCGCTCTCTAGGAGAACTGCTTAAGTTGATGTTGATAGTATAATTCCCCATGAATGAGGCAAATATGTGTAGAGGAAAGATGTCATACTTAGGTCCAGGTTGGTACCAAGAAAACAATTGTTTGCCCCTGCCTGGAGCTGAGTAAGACTACTGTTGAAAGTGTGATTGTTGAAGGGTTTACCCAAGTCTGTCCCAACTTTGTTTGTGGTGCAGCAGTACTGGGGTGTTGACGTGATGATACTTAAGAAAATCTGTGATTGCGAAGAAAAAGAGTTAAAAAATTTGTTAGGGCGGTTTTCACCAATCAGTTCTACTTGGCTAAGGTCCATTTTGGTGGCCAAACATAACTCCACTAAGTAATCCCACTTGACATGTTTGAGTGTGGACCAAAACTAAATTCTGTTTAGTCGTTCCGAAACTTTTTCCGTGTGGTTAAATCCAAAGCTAAATTCGTTTGGTGAACACCAAGGCTAATTCCGTTTGGTAAACACCAAAGCTAATTTGAAATATGCCCCTTGGGCTTAAGTTATAGAGTCCAAGTTAAGTAATAATCTGCCCTAACCACAAAGCATGTACAAGTACTTGAAAATAAAAGTTCAAAGAAATGGGGAAGCATTCTCATTAAGCGAAAAAAAAAAGAAAAAAAGAAAAAAAAAAGATGCTTTTACACTTGAGAGATAAATACGAGGTTGAGTCTATTGATTGTATTTTTTGAGGTTTGCTACATCCAAGACTGAGGAATGGCCTTGCCCTTGATATCCTCCAAGTAGTATGCTCCGTTTCCAGCGACGACTATAACCTTATGTGAACTTTCCCAGTTAGGTCCTAATTTTCCTTCGCCAGACACCCTTTTGTGGTCCATGACTTTCCTCAAAACCAGTTCTCCAGGTGTGAATTGTCTTCGAAAAACTTTTTGGTTGAAACTCTTGATGAACTGCTACTGATATGCTACAAGTCTGATCTGTGCTGCTTCTCTTCGGCCCTCTACCATATCTAGTGCTTGTGCAATAGCTTCCTCATTACTTGTGCTTTCAAACAGCTCCGATCGGAGGGTTGGGAGACCAACTTCGAGTGGGATAACAGTCTTCATTCCATAAGTTAGTGAGTAAGGTGTTTCCCCCGTTGAGCGCTGTGTCGTGGTTCAGTAAGCCCATAACACGTGGGGTAACTCTTCAACCTACTTCCCTTTCGCACTTTCGAGCCGTCTCTTTACTCCGTTGATGATGGTTTTGTTTGACATTTCTACCTGCCCATTACTCTGTGGGTAGCCCGAAGAGAAGTTCTGATATTCGATATTGAGGTCGGCACAAAATTTTCTGAAGATCTTTCCGTCAAACTGTGTTCCATTGTCTGTAATCAGTACCTACGAGATGTCGAAATGGACCACGACGTTCCTCATGACAAACCGTTTTGTGTCTGCTTCTTCAATGCTTGCCAGTGCTTCAACCTCACCCACTTGGTGAAATAGTCGGTTGCAGCAATGAAGAATTGTTTGTTCCTAGTGCCTTGTGCCAAAGGTCCAACAATATCTAGACCCAACTGGGTAAAGGGCCACGAGCTGATGAGTGGAGTGAGAGTCTTGGCTGGTTGATGAATTAGCGCGGCAAACCTCTGACATTTGTCATACTTTTGAACGTACTATTGTGCATCTTGCTGCATTCGTGGCCCCCAGTACCCGTGAGTGAGGGTTCGGTGTGCCAATGACCTTCCACCAATGTGGCATCCACAAATCCCATCATGAATTTCATAAAGAACATTTTCGACTAGATTTGGATGCACACGCAACAGATAAGGACTGAGATAGGAGCGTCGATATAGCTTCCCAGATAGTGAGACCCAAAACCGAGCTGATCTATATCGAATTTTGTTGGCTTCTTTCTTGTCTTCGGGGAGAGCGCCAGATTTCAGAAAAATAAGTATTGGATCTATCCAACTTGGCTCTAGGTTATTGCAGAGAACTGAAGATGTAATGCTTGGTTCTGGCACGAACTCAACCTAAACTTTTCTAGCATCTTTGGTATCTATTGAAGAGCCGAGGCAGGCCAGAGCATCAGTGTGGCTGTTTCTGTCCCGACCGATTCATTCCACTCATATGGATCATAACTTTTTAAGTAGATCCTTAGCCTTATCTGCATACATGGCCATTCTTTCATCTCGTGTTTCATAGATCCCAGTGAGCTGGTTAACAACCAACTGAGAATCACTAAAAACCAGAAGTTGCTCTACAGTGAAGTGTTCGGCACTGCGTAGACTAGCTAACAGTGCTTCGTACTTTGCTTCAGTGTTAGATGCCTTCCAACCAAGCCTAAGAGCTTGCACCCAGATAAATCCTTTTGGTGACGTAAGTACTACCCCTGCTCTCGAGCCTCGGTTATTGGATGATCCATCGACATAGAGCTGCCAGATGTTACTAATAAAGAGTTTCCATGCTTCTGAAGCGCATTACTTTCCTAGTTCGGTGGTGCGTGGCACCTGTGTCGAGCTGGAGTTTTTGTGCTCGGTGCTCTGGGTAGAAGCGAATTCGGCGATGAAATTCGCCAAGACCTAGGCCTTGATTGCTGTTCTGGGTTGATATCGAATGTCAAACTCATCAAGTTCAACCACCCATTTCGCTGTTCGGTCAGAGAAATCAGCTCGGCTGAAGACAGACCTAAAGGGGAATTCGATGAGGACATTAATGGTGTGACCTTGAAAGTAATGTTGCAGCTTCCTTGAAGCGATGAGCAGTGCGTAAGCTAGCTTTTCCAAGGGTCGGTACCATGTCTAGGCATCTAGTAGAGTCTTGCTAACATAGTATACTGGCATCTATTCCTTTTCAACCTCTCGAATCAATACTGCACTTCCGGCGTGATCTGAGACTGCCAGATAGAGGTACAGTTCTTCTATCGGTTCTAGAGTGGATAGGAGAGGTGGTGTACTGAGATATTTTTTGAGGCCTTGCAATGCTTCGGTACATTCAGGACCCCATTCAAATGTAGCCTTTTTTCGTAGTAGCTGCAAGAAGGGCTTTATCCGATTTGAAGACTTGTTGATGAACCGATTCAGGGTGACTGCCATTCCAGCCAGCTTCTGTAGCTCTTCAGCCTTTGTTGGTACTTCAAGCTAGCTCTTGTATTGCTTTGATTTGATCCGGATTTGCCTCGATTCCTCTATGACTCACCATGTACCCCAAGAACTTACTTGTTCATACCCCGAAAGTGCATTTCGAGGCATTAAGGAAAAGCTGATGGTTTTTCAAGATACTAAAAACTTCTCTCAGGTCTGTAAGGTGGTTTGTAGCGAGCTTGCTTTTTACTACCATATCGTCTATGTAAGCTTCCATGGTTCTTCTGAGCTAGTCCTTAAACATTCGAGTGATCATTCGTTGGTAGGTTGTCCCAGCATTCTTGAGGCCGAACGACATTACTTTGTAGCAATAGGTGCCTCTTGGAGTAATAAATGTTGTTTTCTCTTGATCTAGGTCGAACAGTGGTATATGGTGATAGCCGCTATAAGCGTCCAGAAAGCTCATATGCTCAGGTCCCGCTGTTGGGTCTACTAGTTGATCAATGCGAGGTAGAGGAAAGCTATCCTTGGTGTGAGAACCTAAATATAAAAATTAAGTAAATAATTAAATAATAATAATATTACAATCTCAAATATTTTGGTGGTGAATCCTAAAGTGCAAATTAAATATTATTGAAGTATCTTTTAATTTATTTTAAACTTAAAATAAATTTATAGTGAAAGTCTTTAATTTAGAGGCAAGATTTATTATTAAAAAATAAATAAATAGAGAAGAGGGTGTGACTGGAACTCTAGACCACAAAATTAATAAATAAGGCTCTTACCATTTGAGTTGCATATAACTTATATATACATTTTGTATATTATTTATATATTTGACCTACACATGCTTTAGCTGTATCCAACCACTAGTATTAAATAAAATATACACAAAACCCTACCTTCTTATTTATTCTTCACTGTCGTCGTGAGGGAGAGAGAGAGAGAGAGAGAGAGAGAGAGAAGGGTTGCTTGCGAAGGAGATTGAAGGAAGAACCAAGTAAGTATTTTATATATATTCACGTATGCTATTGTTTCTTTTAGGTAAGTCTATGGTGTAGTCATTTAATTGCTGAGATCATTGTATTGTGAGGATGATGCATGGTGGTGTGAAAAATTAATGGTTGGTGATGGGAGGTTTTGGGTGTAGTTGATTTCTTTTGCAAGCAAGTACAAGTGGATATTGTGGATGTAACTATGGTGCTGGGTATATTTTTTGGGGCTGAAAATATTAGTGCATGAGTGACCCACAATAATAGTTTAGTCTTGGCTTACCTTTTGTACTATAACAATCTCTGTGTATATATTTCGTTTTAAAGAAATCTGAAAGCAAATTAAGGAGCAAAACTTGTGCTTAAATGGTGGGTGGATATCTTTAGAATTCTGCACATAATCACAAACTTTAAAAATCAAGGAACCATATCAAACGAATGAATTTTGAACTGAAATTTTTACAGTAGATTAATTACATATTGAATTTCATATCTGAATTTTCTCATAATTCTTGGGAGTTAAAATCCATATAAATTGATGAGTTCAAATCTGTCCAGAAAACTGATTTAAAACAGTAAGTTCGGAAGAATCGTTCTCTTTGGGTATAGATCCAAAAATTATCAAATTAGTGTCATTAGAACCAGTTACGAGTCTAGTTTCATATATTTTTTGCCTTGCATTGATTGCTCATCTATACTAAGAGAACCATTAATTTCTTTAAAGTGCTGACGAAAAGAACCTGTTTAGGTATAATTAATTGTGGATAATTATTTTGATAAGCAAATGAAGTAAAACCAGTTGGGTTTGAAAGTTAGGATATATTAGTTGATATCTGGAGAGTTTTGGAATTTTTTGAACAGTATGGAGTGGGTTTTTAATTTTCAAAGTTAGCAAATAGATTAGGAAAACTTGTTTAAAACTCTGTTTTATCTTAAAGTCACTTTTAGTTAAGTTTCGATCAGAACCCATGTCTTGGGTGATTTTAGACCTTGAAGAACATGAACTTAGGTAATATCTAAGAGTAACGGTGAGTTGGGTTGAGCCGTGTTAGTGAGCTTTAGTTTGAGGTTACTTAGTTCGTATTCTTTAGTATTTTTAAATTAGTAGTGACGTGTAGTTTTCATACTTAGTTCAGGGCACTAGTTGGACTTTTATACTCTATTCGAGGATTACATTATTCCGTTTCTAGGTGAATAGTTTCATGCTGCATATTTTTATAAATGTTCCCCTATCCTGAACTGTTGGAAAATTTAATTGTTGTATCAGGACTAAATTGTTTTGATAAATTATTAAATTATCAATGGAATCAAATTATTTCTGAAACATATGTGAACTTGGCATACTGTAAACTATTTGTTTTGGTCTCATGTTTATAATGGTGAACTACCATATTTTGCGAAACTGATTTGTATTGATTATTGGGACCATCTGTATATTTTGTCCAGGGAAATTATTCCACTGTGTGTGGTGACTCTGGCCACTAGGGAATAGATCCTGGTTGGGCTGTGATGACTCTAGTGCTCAATGATTGTAAGGAAAAGACCTAGGTTAAGGTAGATGACCTTCAATCGGATCGTCTTAGAGAAAAGGCCTGGGTTGCCACCCTGAGGATGACTCTTAGTTCGGTATTGGATCCAACGGGACTTATAGCCTTGAGAACTGTGTGGCATGTTACTTGTTATTTCTTGGTACCCAGAAAATTATTCGTGTTCATGTTGTAATATGTTTTAAGTGAAAAATGTCATTTATCATGTTCTTGAGAGACATGAGTATTTAAACTGTTGAACTGTAAAACCTTCTTTTTGAAACATATTGTCTTTACCAAACTGTATGCCAATCTAGTTTATGTGATATATATCTTATTTTGGAATTGAACCCTATTTTCAAAACTGTATTTACTATCCATATTGCTACTCACTGAGCTATCAGCTGACTTAGTTGTTTATCATTTCCAGGTGTTAGAAGGACTTAGAGTGGACCCATGGCGTAGCGGGGACTCAATTGCATGGACCTCTAGGACATTCATTTATTTTGTTTTAGATTGTTATGTCAAGTTGTGCATATTTATTTTTATTTATTTTTATTGGGGTTCATTTAGAATTATTTTGATATGTGGGTTGTTTATATCCCATAAGTTTGGATGGTATTGTTTATTGGACTTTTGCTTAGTTGTTCAATTTGATTATGGTTTCGTGTTTAGGCTTATGTGTGCCTTGGGCTAAGGCCCTATGGGCCACGGCCGGTCATACCCGGGTTTGGGGTGTGACAATTGTGGTATCAAAGCTATAGTTTATCGAGTTACATATCTTACATTTCATCATTTAGACGAGGTCTGAGTCCCTATAATCCTTAGTAGTGTGTTGTTGAGTTAGTTTTGTTTAAACTTGTGTTGAATCTTTCTTCATTTTAGTTCGAAGGTTAAGAGTTGGCACATGGATATCTGCACGGATTGTCTATTCCTTGTGAGCCTTTGGATGTTTGTATTATCGTGTCGACTCCATTAGGAAAAACAGTAGTATTAGGAGATGTTTGTAGATCTTGTGAAGTAAACTTGGATGGTAGGATTGTTCTATTGGATTTGATTTCCTTAGAGATGAAGGATTTGATATAATTTTTGGGGTGGATTGGTTGACGAAGCATCATGCCTCTATTGATTGTTTTACAAAGAGGGTAGTTTTTGCTATGCTGAGACAACTTGAGTTTTTCTTTCAGGGAGATGGGAAAGGGTCTTCTTTTTTTGGGTCTTCTATTTAGGAAGTGCGAATTTAGGAAGTGCGAATTTTGGTTGAGCATTGTATCCTTTTTGGGTCATGTGGTGAGTAAAGATTGGGTATTTGTGGATAGCACGAAGATGGCGACAATTGTTGATTGGCCACGACCTACTTAGATGATAGAGGTACGTAGCTTCTAGGGCTTGCTGGATATTACAGATGGTTTGTGAAAGGATTCTCCCATATTGCTTTGCCACTTACCAATCTCACCAGGAAAGGGGTAAAGTTTGAGTGGAATGATGATTGTGAGCGTAGATTTCAAGAGTTTAAACAGAGGTTGACATCAGCTCCAATCCTTGCCTTACCTACAGATGATGGTAGTTTTGTGATTTATAGTGATGCTTTACGACAAGGTTTAGGATGTGTGCTCATGCACCATGGGAAGGTGTGCTTATGCGCTATAATAGTTGAAAGTACATGAGATAAATTATCCTATGCACGACTTGGAGTTAGTAGCAATAATTTTTGCTCTTAAGATCTGGCGACATTATTTGTATGGAGAGCCATGTGAGATTTAAACTGATCATAAGAGTTTGAAGTATATTTTCACACAAAAGGAACTAAATTTGAGGCAAAGAAGATGGCTTGAGTTGTTAAAAGATTTTGATGTGAATATTTTGTATTATCCGAGGAAGGAAATGTGGTGGCAGATGCCTTGAGTAGGAGGTCGCAATTGGAGATGTAGCTACTTTGTGTATTAAGAGTTTTTTTGTGGAAGACATGAGACGTTTGAGGCTTGAGGCTATTACGCCTGATGATAGGGCTTATTGTAGTCAATTGATAGTTTCGCCGACCTTGAGAGAACATATTCATTTAGCTCAGGAGATTGACCCACAGTGTGAGCGTATTAAAGGAGAGATGGTAGAGGGTAAGCATGTAGACTTTGTGGTTAGTAATGATGGGTTGCTTCGATTCCGTAGCCAAGTTTGTGTTCCTATTGTTGGTGATTTGAGGAAGGAGATTATGACAGAGGCACATAGTTCTAGTTACAGCATTCATCCTACAAGCACTAAAATGTATCGGGATCTTCATGAACATTTTTGGTGGAATGGTATGAAGGGAGATATTGCAGAATTTGTGGCTAAGTGTTTGGTATGTCAACAGGTTAAAGTAGAACATCAAAAACCCGTGGGGAAACTACAACCCTTACCTATACCAGAGTGGAAGTGGGATCATGTTACCATGGACTTCGTGTGCGGGTTACCTTGTACTAGTAGTGATCACGATGCAATTTGGGTAGTTGTTGATAGATTAACCAAGTCAGCACATTTTATTGTAGGTCGGATGAACTATTCTCTAGCTCGATTTGCACAGTTGTATGTGAAGGAGATTGTTAGATTGCATGGTGCACCTGTGTCAATAGTGTTAGATCCGGACCCTCGTTTTGTGTCTAAGTTTTGGGGTGTGTTACAGTCAGCTATGGGTACTCGGTTAAATTTTAGTTCAGCTTATCACCCTCAGATAGATGGGCAATCGGAGAGGACTATTCAAACCCTTGAGGATATGTTGAGGGCTTGTGCTTTGGAGCGGAGAGGTAATTGGGATGATTATTTGCCACTGATGGAGTTTGCGTATAATAATAGTTATCATTCTAGTTTGGGAGTAGCTCCTTAAGAGGCTTTGTATGGGAGGAAGTGTAGGCATCCTTTGTGTTGGTATGAGATTGGTGAGAGGCAAATGTTGAGACCTGATTTGGTGGAGGATGCTACACAGAAAATTATCACCATCAGGGAGAGATTATTGACTGCTCAGAGTAGACAAAACAAAGTTATGCTGATCATCGTAGGAGAGATTTAGAGTTTCATGTAAGTGATATGGTATTCTTGAAAGTGTCACCATGGAAAGGAGTCATCAGGTTTGGAAA
Organism: Camellia lanceoleosa; assembly: GCA_025200525.1. Taxonomy (NCBI): domain Eukaryota; kingdom Viridiplantae; phylum Streptophyta; class Magnoliopsida; order Ericales; family Theaceae; genus Camellia; species Camellia lanceoleosa. Next base: position 124,799,119 of record CM045765.1, read on the forward strand.
GAAAGGAAAGTTGAGTCCTAGATACATTGGTCCATTTGAGGTATTGGAGAAGGTTGGTGAGGTTGCGTACCGTGTTGCTTTACCCCCTAGGTTGGCAGGAGTGCATAATGTGTTCCACGTGTCTATGCTAAGGAAAATGTACATAGTCTGTTGCATGTGATAGATTATGAGCCACTTCAGATTAGAGAGGATTTTATGAGGAGATGCCTGTTCAGATTTTGGATTCGAAAGAGAAAATGTTGCGTACAAAGGCCATTAAATTGGTTAAGGTACTGTGGCGTAATCATCTAGTTGAAGAGGTGACTTGGGAACGCGAGGATGAGATGCACGAGAAGTACCCACATCTATTCTCCTGATTTACTCAGGTTAGTTTCGAGGACGAAACTTTTCTTTTAGAGGGGGAGAATGTGAGAACCCGAATATAAAAATTAAGTAAATAATTAAATAATAATAATAATATTACAATCTCAAATATTTTGGTGGTGAATTCTAAAGTGCAAATTAAATATTATTGGAGGATATTTTAATTAATTTTAAACCTAAAATAAATTTATGGTGAAAGTCTTTAATTTAGAGGAAAAATTTATTATTAAAAAAAATAAATAGAGAAGAGGGTGTGACTGGAACTCTAGACCACAAAATTAATAAATAAAGCTCTTACCATTTGAGTTGCATATAACTTATATATACATTTTGTATATTATTTATGTATTTGACCTACACATGCTTTAGGTATATCCAACCACTAGTATTAAATAAAATATACAGAAAACCCTACCTTCTTATTTATTCTTCACGGTAGTCTTGAGAGAGAGAGAGGGGTTGCTTGCGAAGGAGATTGAAGGAAGAACCAAGTAAGTATTTTATATATATTCACGTATGCTATTGTTTCTTTTAGGTAAGGCTATGGTGCAGTCATTTAATTGTTGAGATCATTGTCTTGTGAGGATGATGGATGGTGGTGTGAAAAATTAATGGTTGGTGATGGGAGGTTTTGGGTGTAGTTGATTTCTTTTGCAAGCAAGTACAAGTGGATATTGAGGATGTTACTATGGTGCTGGGTATATTATTTGGGGCTGCAAATGTTAGTGCATGAGTGACCCATAATAATAGTTTAGTCTTGGCTTACCTTTTGTACTATAACAATCTCTGTGTATATATTTCGTTTTAAAGAAATCTGAAAGAAAATTAAGGAGCAAAACTTGTGCTTAAATGGTGGGTGGATATCTTTAGAATTCTGCACATAATCACAAATTTTAAAAATCAAGGAACCATATCAAACGAATGAATTTTGAATTCAAATTTTTACAGTAGATTAATTACATATTGAATTTCATATCTAAATTTTCTCATAATTCTTGGGATTCAAAATCCATATAAACTGATGCATTCAAATTTGTCCAGAAAATTGATTTAAAATAGTAAGTTTGGAAGCATCGTTCTCTTTGGGTATAGATCCGAAAATTATCAAATTAGTGTCATTAGAACCGGTAACGAGTTTAGTTTTTTGGTCTTGCATTTATTTCTCGTGTATACCAAGAGAACCATTAATTCCTTTAAAGTGCTACGGAAAAGAACTTGTTCAGATATAATTAATTGTAGATAATTATTTTGATAAGCAAATCAAGTAAAACAAATTGGGTTTGAAACTTAGGATATATTAATTGATATCTGGAGAGTTTTGGAATTTTTTGAACAGTATGGAGTGGGTTTTTAATTTTCAAAGTTAGCAAATAGATTGGGAAAACTTGTTTAAAACTCTGTTTTATCTTAAAGTCACTTTTAGTTAAGTTTCGATCGAAACCCATGTCTTGGGTGATTTTAGACCTTGAAGAACATGAACTTAGGTAGTATCTAAGAGTAACGGTGAGTTGGGTTGAGCCGTGTTAGTGTGCTTTAGTTTGAGGTTACTTAGTTCCTATTTTTTAGTATTTTTAAATTAGTAGTGACGTATAATTTTCATACTTGGTTCAAGGCACTAGTTGGACTTTTATACTCTATTTGAGGATTACATTATTCCGTTTCCAAGTGAGTAGTTTCATGATACATATTTTATAAATGTTCCCCTATCTTGGACTGTTAGAAAATTTAATTGTTGTTTCAAGACTAAATTGTTTTGATAAATTATTAAATTATCAATGGAATCAAATTATTTCTGAAACATGTGTGAACTTGACATGCTGTAAATTATTTGTTTTGGTCTCATGTTTATAATGGTGAACTACCATGTTTTGCGAAAATGATTTGTATTGATTACTGGGACCATCTGTATATTTTAGTCCAGAGAAATTATTCCATTGTGTGTGGTGACTCTGGCCACTAGGGAACAGGTCTGGGTTGGGCCGTGATGACTTTAGTGCTCAACGATTGTAAGGAAAAGACCTAGGTTAAGCTAGATGACCTTCAATCGGATCGTCTTAGAGAAAAGGCACGGGTTGCCACCCTGAGGATGACTCTTAGTTCGGTATTGGATCCAACAAGGCTTATAGCCTTGAGAACTGTGTGGCATGTTACTCGTTATTTCTTGGTACCCAGAAAATTATTCGTGTCCATGTTGTAATATGTTTTAAGTGGAAAATGTCATTTATCATGTTCTTGAGAGACATGAGTATTTTAACTGTTGAACTGTAGAACCTTCTTTTTGAAACATATTGTCTTTACCAAACTGTATGCCAATCTAGTTTCTGTGATATATATCTTATTTTGGAATTGAACTCTATTTTCAAAACTGTATTTACTATCCATATTGCTACTCACTGAGCTATCGGCTGACTTAGTTGTTTATCATTTCCAGGTATTAGAAGAACTTAGAGTGGACTCATGGCGTAGCGGGGACTCAATTGCATGGACCTCTAGGACATTCATTTATTTTGTTTTAGATTGTTATGTCAAGTTGTGCATATTTATTTTTATTTTTTTTATTGGGGTTCATTTTGAATTATTTTGATATGTGGGCTGTTTATATCCCATAAGTTTGGATGGTATTGTTTATTGGACTTTTGTTTAGTTGTTCAATTTGATTATGGTTTCGTGTTTAGGCTTACGTGTGCCTTGGGCTAAGGCCCTATGGGCCACGGCCAGTCATACATGGGTTTGGGGTGTGACACTTGGGACAAGCACTTTTTAGGCAAGTGAAATCAACGCAGACTCTCCATTTTTCATTCTTCTTTTTTACTACAACTATGTTGGACAGCCATTGTGGGTACTGAACTTCTCGAATCGCCCACGATGCTAGGAGTTTGTCGACCTCGGCAATTACTGCTTCAGTGTGCTCAACTGAGGACCTTCGGCTTTTTTGCACAATAGGCCGAGTGGAAGGGTTGATGTTGAGTTTATGGCAAGCAAAATCTGGATTCAACCCTGGAGTATCATACACTAGCCATGGGAATACCTCCACATTTTCCCTCAACAAATCCAGCAACTGAAATTTCTCATCAGCGTCCAGCGAGGTACCAATTAGGAAGTACTTTTTTGGATCATCCTCCTTTACTTGGACTTTCTCCAAATCCTCTACTATCTTTTCCGCTAGGGTTCCTCCGACATCCTCCAAGACTGGCTGTTCGGCTACTTCAACTGTCTGTACCCGATTGCAGAGTTATTTAGCCTTCATAGTTGCCATGAAGTAATGTTTTGACGCAACTTGGTCCCTTGAGATCTGTTCTACTCTGTGTTCCGTTGGAAAGCAGATGAGCTGGTGGTAGGTTGAGGGGACTGCTTTCATTTGATGAATCCAAGCATGACCGAGTATGGCATTGTAAGGAGAACGTGTATTAATAACTAAAAATTCTATTTGCAGGGTCTTTGTCCTAGCCACAACTGGCAACACTATCTTGCCAAGTGGCCATTCAGGCTGTGAATTAAAGCCGACGAATTGAGCTACCGCTGGGGTGAGGTGCTGCTCAGAGAGACCGAGCTTCCTGAACAAGTCGTAATACAATATATCTACTGCACTACCATGATTTACCAGGACTCGTTTTAAGTCAAATTGTTTCCTAATTCCCACAGTTATAATCAGTGCATCAGTATGTGGGTGTTGAATACCTTCTAAATCCTTTCTAGTAAATGAAACAGTGCATAAGGGGGGGCTTAGGTACTGTATGTACCTTTTTTGGTGCAGGCCCTAGTGACATGACCTGCTGAATCTGCACAGCTTTGCTAATTTCTTCTTGAACTGCCTCCTCGCGCTCGTGGCTGGTTGTTTCATGGATCGCATTTATTACCAACCGAGGAGGATGCTCAATGTTCGGCTCTAGTAGAGGGTTCCCTTGTTCGACCACCACTTTATCCTGATCAATATAGTCTCGGAGGTGTCCAACAACTACCAAGTCTTCCAGGTGTTGCTTCAATGCTCTGCAATTCTAAGTTATATGCCCCCTTGTCTTGGTAATAGGTGCATCTGAGCTTCTGATTGCACCGAGATGGATCTCCCAACATTTTTAGCGGCCAAATAAAGAATGGCTCTCTCTTGATCTTTTCCATAATATGATAGATTAGTTTCTTGAATACGGTCACAACTGCTTCATGGGATTTAGACTTGTTTACTTCATTCACTATGATTCCTCAGTGTTCCCCTCAGTCCACTCGCTGTTTGTTCAGTTGATGCTACCTCGATGGGGATCTGATCATCTTCGAGGTGAGCGTACTGCTCAATCCTGGCACGTAAGTCCTTCAGTGTTGTGGTTAGGCGCTTGGTGAGTGACTGTCTCAGCTTACTTTTCAGGCGCAGACCGTGTTTAAAAGACATTACAGCCATCTGTTCACTGCAAACGTTTTCTTCCAGGTCATTATACTCCTCCCAGTACCTCCTAGCATAATTGCGCAGTGTTTCTTCCTGCTTCTTTCGGAGACCAAATAGTGTATCTGGCTCTTTTGGGATCTTAGTGTTGGGGAGGAATCTGGCGAAGAACTCTTCAAAGAGCTGCTTTCAGTCGTAAATCGATCCAGCAGGGAGATGATCGAACTATCGAAGTCCGGATTCTCCCAAGCTGGACGGAAAGACTTTGCACATCAGTGCCTCGTCTCGGCTCCATAAGGACATCATCTGCTGATAATAGCTTATATGTGTCAATGGGTCTAACTTCTTATTGTATGATGTAAACTTTGGTGGAGTGAATTTCTTGGGGGGTCTCACGGCTTCGATTTCCGTGGAGAATGGAGATGAGATAAGCCGATTCAAGGCTCGGTGCTCTCTTTGATGGATAGTTCAGTCAAGATGATCTCGCCATTGCTCATTTTGTCTGTTGCCAATTAGCCAAGTACGGAGATCCTGAGGAGGGTATTCTGTCTGCTGGCTAGTTGTTTTCTGCATCTTAGCCCTTCTCCAGCGTGAACCACAAGTGTGGTTGCTCGCTGTCTCACTTTGTACAGAGATTGGCTGGCTTTGCTGCCCAGACTCATTTCTAGGAACCTTCTTTACTGGTGGTTCATGGGATGGGCTCCTCTATCGCAAGCGAGAGGGCTCTACATCAGTTCTCTTCTCCGTCGGGTCACACATCACCCTTTTGAGTTGGGCTTTTAGTTCATGCATCTCCATTCCCATGGAATCAATGATTCGATCCCTGTAATCCTTCTCTAGTAGAAAATGATGAGAAGAACCTCCAACGAAGGGTAGTCGATGCTCAACAGATTCAGGAGTCCTTTTATTGTTTCCAGTCTGTTCTTCCAAGACTGTCGAGAGTGCCAAGCCTTTATCCTTTATCTTCTCCATTTGTGGAGTCAATGTCGAAGATGGGATGTCCTCGATCCCCATCATCGAAATCAAGTGTAGAACTTAGAGATGAAGTCCTTCCACGCTCACCGCACCAATTGTGCGTACCGTATACCACACTAGATGATTATGGATCGGAGCTACACACTTGATTGGACTATCCAAGAATCAAGACCCTACAACAATAAACACTGGTAGAGCTGCTCGGCCAGGGTTGGCCAGATAACCCCTCCGGTGTGGAAGTGAGTAATCGGAGAAGATGAGAGGTACTCTCTAAGTGTAGAGAGTTATGTTTAGGTGAGTATGGTTTAGCTTTTTTCCGTTACCTTCAGTGTGAAGTTAGTGTAGTTTATATTGAACTTCTTACTTGTTGCCCAAGATGGTTTCATGGAGCTCTGGTGCTGCCAAGTTTCTTTTAGCATTGCTCAAGGTCCGGGACCATCTTGTAGTTGACAAGGGATGTATATACTCATTGTAACCATGCTGGTAACAAATCACATTCATTCGATTAACTGTTTCCGTGATTCTAGGGGGAGGGGACCAGCTAAGGTGGCACCCTCCATGTGCATGCATTCACAACTTCCACGTTTCTCTGTTGGGTTCTTTTGGCTCGGTACCGTCATGCCTCGGCTCGGCCCTCTATGAGGTTGCTTGTAGAGATGGGCTGGCCCAGTAGAATATCTTTGTATAGGCTCGACTCCTTTTGGGTTCGTTCCGAGGATCAGATCCCGCAGCTCAGCCCAACCCAGCATTGTGGCTGGACTGACCTTTCCACTGCAGGTTGGGCCCAAGTGCTTGAGGACTTGGGTGGATTGTTGATGATGTAATTGGGCTAATCTAACAACTCGTTTACCTTACTCCTCAGGACTGGAGTCTAATGGATTGGGCTGGCCCAAGGCTTGGATCCGACCCATTTTATATTTAGTCCCTTCAAGCACTAACAAGTTGGTTCATCAATGTAACAAACTCCATAAGGTTCACATGACCCATACCCATCACAAGTGTCCTTATTAAGGGTAACCGTTGGAATCCATTGGCAGGTATAGTTCTTCCATGTGAGAAACTCAACCTTTCCCAATTGGGTCACCACTAACATAACTAGAACGAACTTGTCTAGGACATCAAATGTGAAGTAAACACCATCACCATTGGTATTAAACATGGTTTTGAAGATTTGGTTAGACGAAGGCATTGGTACCACTAAACCATACCCCATCCCAAGGACCCCATCTCAAGGACCCCACCTAGATTGCTTGGTCAAGTTAATTACGAAAACCAATCGGGGCAATTGAGACTTTTCCAAGCCCAATGTGAAGTCACCAAGTGGATCATCATTGTTCTTCCATGATGTTATCACCTAATTTTGACTTTTATTATAATCCCAACCAATTTTCATCTCATGCAACAAAGTATCACATGGATAATCAAAGCTTTGCCATATATACCCAACATTAAACACATCACTATCATCTTAAGAATGAGATTACCTGAATCTAATAGTTGTAGTACTGGTTTACCAACCTTCTTACCAGGCATCACGAGCAAAACCAAAAGTTACTCGCTTGATCTTGAAGTGCAAGACTACCATTGAAGTATAACATAACTGTAGCATCAAAATTCTTTACTGGTTTGGTTTTGTTGGCAACCCAGACCACTATGAGTGGTATTACGTCCTTGTACCATATACCCAAGTTCCTTTTCGTTGTTTGGCTAGAAGGATTGAAGAAACCCAAAACAAATCTCTGCTTGGTAAAGACTAGTGTTTGGCCATCCTTGACCCTCTGAAATGGTCAAGGTACCTTTTTCAACAATGGAGGCGAATGTGGATGTTGATACGTAGATAAAAAAAAAAAAAAAGATTGCAAGTAAAGAGAGCAAACCTATTGTTGTGTGAGATGTTGATGGTTGTGTGTGTTTCTTGGGTTTCAATGTCAGTGAATGAGAAAGAACTATAGTTAAAATAGTCCAGTTAGAGATATGATGCTTCTATTTTTTAAATGTGGCTAGTGTATTGATGGGTGATGACACTATAAGAAAAGTGGGCTTAAAAGACGGAACTATTTGCGACGGCACACTTGCCGTATCAAAAAGTCACTTTTTGTGACGATAGAAAATGTCGTCTTAAAAAAGCAGAGCATTTGCGATGGCACCATTTGTCGTATCAAAAAAGCAGAGCATTTGCGACGACACAATTTGTCGTCTAAAAAAAGGAGAGTATTTGCGACGGTATTTTCTGCCGTCGCAAACACTCTCCTTTTTTGAGACGGTTTTTTTTGCCGTCGCAAATACTCTACTTTTTTGAGACGATAAATTGTGTCGTCGCAAATACTCTCCTTTTTCGCGACGGCATTTTTTGCCGTCGCAAAAAGTGACTTTCGTGTTTTTTTATTTTTTTTATTTTTAGTGAATATTTTTTAAATTTTAAATATTTTTTTTAGATGCACCTTACTTAGATGTATCTAAAAAATAAAAAATTTATGAAAAAATATTTTTAAAAATTAATAAATACATAAAAATACACACAAAAAAATGTATTGAATTATTATTATTTTTTTGTATTTTTGGTATTTAGTGAATTTTTAAAAGATTTATTTTACAATTTTTTTACTTTTTAGATGTATTTGTGTTAGGTGTGTCTAAAAATTAAAAAAATTACTTAAAATATTAAAAAAAAAATCGGTAAAAATAATATAACACGAAAAACAAGAAAGTATAATTTTCTCAAAAGAGTTTTTGGAAAACTCTAACCTAGCATAGTGGTTGTGGTTTTGAGACAACTTCATATATATACAGTCACAAAATTGTTTGAATAAATGCAACAGTATTTTTCTGTCACAAAAAAAATTAAAAAAAAAACAATATCATCTTACTCTTTTGATATAACATTTCTCTTTTCATTCATTTTTTTCAACTTCCTGTCTCTGTCTCTATCTCTCTCTCTCTTCTCTTTATCTCTTTCATTCATCACTCTTCTTTCTCTGTCTGTCTGTTTCTCTCTCTCCGTTTCTCTCTTCTCTCTATCTCTCTATCTCTCTCGCTCATCTCTCTTCTCTCTATCTCTCTCATTTCTTTTCTCTCTCTCTCTTATCTTTCTATCTCTCTCTATTTCTCTCGCCCATCTCTCTTCTCTTTCTGTCTCTCTCTTTTTCCGTGTCTTTCTCTCGTTCATCTCTTTTCGCTCTATTTCTCTCTTTTTGTCTATATCTCGCTCATCACTTGTTTCTCTCTCTTTTTTTTTCTCTCTCTCTCTCTCTCTCTATCTCTTTTTCTGTCTATCTCTCTCCCTGTCTCTCTCTCACTCATCACTCTTCTCTCTCTCTCTGTGTATGCTTGCCTATTTGTCTATTTCTCTCTCACTATATTCGCCTTGCTCACTCTCTCCCTCACATCTTCTCTATTTATCGAACTCCTTCTCGATTTATTGATCCACTATAAGAAAATAAACTTTTAACAACCACTTTGTCTCTCTCTCGCTCATCACTCTGTCTCTGTCTCTGTCTCTGTCTCTGTCTCTGTCTCTGTCTCTGTCTCTATCTCTCTTCTTTATCTGTCTCTCACAAAATTAAAATATTTTTAAAATATTTAAATATTTAAAATATTTAAAAAATTGATTGGAATTAAGTTTTGAAAAGAGTTTTGAATTATGTGTTTGGTTATGAGTTTTGAAAAGTAATGATTATATTTTGAATTGAGTTTTGAAAAATGGATGTAGAATTATGATTTGAAAGCTCAAAACAAACACCATACTTAAATCAATGGGTGAAACTATGAGCCGCGGAAAAATATTTTTTATTAAAATATTACCCCTACTTCTTCAAAATAAATAAATAATAATTTTTTTTCATTAAAATAAAAATGAAACAAATAAATTTTCAACCTTAGTAATTAAAAAAAATGGAAAATAAAAAAATTTCATTAACTACAAAAAAATAAATTTATTTTAACCAAAAAATTTCATTTTCCCACTCTTTAATTCCCTCATTTCTTTTCCCCCTTTTGTTTCTCACGATCTCAAATCATCAATCCCCAATCCCTTAAACAAAAAATTCCCAATTTCAAAAATCCCCCAAAAATTACCCCTACTTCTACCAAATAAAAAAAAATAATAATAATTTTTTTTCAATAAAATAAAAATGAAACAAATAAATTTTCAACCTTAGTAACTAAAAATAAATAAAAACAAAAAAAAAAAGTTTCATTAACTACAATATATATATATATGTTTAAGGCCATTTAAATTTGAAACTGTCATTGTGTTCATTAGAGACATTACAAATTGATCCCATCAAATGTGTTGTTGGGGGTTAAAAATCTTCCTTGCTTGTTCCTAGGTCTTTTATTTCATTTTTTTAATTGTCATCTTATTTAAAGGTTGTATATTAACCTCTATTTGATGAATAAAGGGTTGTAGTTACAACATTTTTAATAACTATGTTTTTAAGAAGTCCGTTTTGAGTAGTGTATAAAAATTTGATTCTTCCAAAAGAGCATTTGGAGCTTGCTTAACCACAAATTAACATAGTAATGGAACTCCACGAATAAAATACCTGTTGTATATAGGTCTAGAGGTTTACATTTTGTTGTGTAGCATATAGCTCAGTCTGGGATATATCTACACCTTTATGTGTACAAACATAATATATGCGTATATGCCAATTAATTGAAAGATGATGAACTTTTGTATGAACTTTTTATGTTTTTTTCTATTTGATGCTATAGTAGTTAAATTTTTATTTTTGTATTTGATTGAGATGCTTAATTATCCATGTGGGATTTGATGACTAACAAAAAAAATGTTGTATTTGATGCTATAGAGTTAAATTTTTATGTTTTTTTGTAATTAACATTAACACATAATTATATTGTCATTAATTATTTTTATTTTTATTTTTCAGATATTTCCCATGTAGGAGTGTGCTTCTTGTGGAATGCATGCATGTGGAGAATGTGCCTAACTTTTGTTTTTGTTATCTACAAAGAATGATGAGAAAAACATTTAATTTTGGTTTATGTAATTTTGAATTATGAACAAAATCATGTATTTAAACATTATATATGTATTATGGAACATTATGTAGTAGGATAATTTTGTTGATGTGTAATTATGAATGGAAGAACATTTTATTATGGAGAAATTGTTATTTTTGTATAGGAATTTTTATATTATTATGCAATTATTATGGAGAAATTTTAATATTTTTCATACTTTTATCGTATGGTGTTTTTTTCTTTTTTGTGACGGCACTACACCGTCAAAAAAAATAGAAAATTTTAATATTTTTATTAATTTTGTTACAGGTTTTACTTTTTGCGACGGCAGTAAACTATCGCAAAAAATAGACATTTTATTATTTAAAATAGAAATTTTATTATTTAAAATACAAATTTTATTATTTTTTAAATACTTTTTGCGACGGTAGTACATTGTCGCAAAAAATAGAAATTTTCATATTTTTAATACTTTTTGCGACGGCACCACATCGTCGCAAAAACAGTGTTCTTGCCGTTGCAAAACAAAAAAAAAAAGACTATTAGCGACGGCATTTTTTGCCGTCTCAAATAACATTTTTAGCGACGGTAAAATAGTGTCGTCGCAAAAAGTCAAGAAATTTCAAACATTATTAGTGACTGTAAAGTGCCGTTGCAAAAGACAAAAATGCCGTCGCAAAACATTAGCGCCGTCGCAAAAACTCTTTCGCAACGCCTCCAATTGCGATCCCCCTCTTGCCGTCGCAAAAAGTCATTTGCCGTCGCAAGCAAAAAAAAATTTGCGACGGTATTAAGAGTATTAGCGACGGCATTTTGCCATCGCAAAAAACTGAAATTTTAGTAGTGTGAGTTGTCACTTATATAGAGCTATTTACTAATTTGAACCATGTGGAAGACAGAGACTAAATTTAAACATTGGTTTAGAGCATTGAATTGTAATTAGTGAATTTATTGAGGGTCCAAAATGGTCATTGTGCGAAAGCTTAGGTAAATGATACACCTTAGTTACCATTATATGGGTTGCTTGCAAGTGCATTATAAAACTTCTTCTTTTCTTTTTTTTTCTCACTGTGATGGGATACATACTCCCAAACTGGGAGAGAATTTTGATACACAAGTGATTAGAGTTGAACAGTTTGTTTTCTAGTGCGGTATAATAATTCTGGCCAATTATTTTGATATAGATGAATTTGGAAATTATTTTTTGATATAAAAAATACTCTATATATGTTTGGTAATTATTAACTAAAGAATAGGAGGAGAGAATATTTTAGAAATCTTGTAAGATGGTCCTACAAAGTCTCCAAAGTAAACATAGAATCTGAAAGCTACACATAAAGAATAATGCTTGGCGCCTCCAAATTTCGAGGTTCGAATGCCTCGAAATTATTTATTTGTTTGTTTGTTTGTTTTTTTTTTTTTTTACAAGGTTGGTTATGTGTGGGGGTGTGCTAAAAAATTAAACATTCCATACCAACTCAGCCTGTGTGGTTTGATAAGGTGAGTGAGTTGGGTCGGACTGGTTGGGTGATAAAATTGACTGATCAGTTTGGCTGCTGGTTAAAATTTGTTAATTCCATACAATTTACTACGAGTCCCTACTATATTTTTATTTATCAGGAAGACTCAAAATTATTTGTTTTTTTTTTTTTTTTGGCTGTGTTGGTTTGTTTGTTTTTTATTTTATTTTTTTTTGCAAGGGTGGTTATTTGTAACGGTGTGCTCAAAAATTAAATATCTCGTACCAACTTTGCCTTTGTGGTTTGATAAGGTGAGTGGGTTGGGTTAGACTGGTTCAGAGTCTTCCTATTTGAAATAAAAATATAGTGGGACTCGTACAAAACTATATGGAATTAACAAATTTTAACTAGCAACTTAACTGATCAGTCAATTTTATCACCCAACTAGTCCAACCCAACTCACTCACCTTCTTAAACCACACATGCTAAGTTGGTATGAGATGTCTAATTTTTTAGCACACCCCTACACATAACCACCCTTCCAAAAAAAAAAAAAACATTGAGGCATTTGAGCCTCGAAATTTCGAGGCCTCTAGGACGACCCATAATTATATACAATTATTGTTCTACTTTCATAATTGCTAAAACTGCTCGTCAAACAAATAATATTTTATTAATACTAATAAAAAGGATAAATTACAAATACATCCTCTGAGATTTACTTAAAATATGAATTGCTCCATATGATTTTTGAAAATTACAAATATCTCCTTATCAGAATTTTTTATTTAATAGAATTAATTGAAAAATTGAAATTTCTAACTATTTACCTATACAATAATAAAATTATCTAAATTACTAATTGAAATAAAATTTTAACATTATTAAAAATTGTGAATTAACTTGATAATTTATTAATAAAAGGACATATTTGTTATGAAATTAGAAACCTTATGGGGCATAGTGTAATTTCTAGAATCACAGGGAATAATTTATAATTTAAGTAAATCTCAGGGAGTGTGTTTGTAATTTACCCTAATAAAAAGGAGAAGAGAAGCATAATATATTTTGCTAAAATTGTTTTGGGGTATTGCCATTGGAGGATTTTGCCTTTTTTTAATAAACAAGAAGAAAAAAAAAAAAAAAAAAACATTTTGCCTTATCTATCTACTATCTACTACTATTATAAAAGTGTGAAGAACTTACAATGTTTTCTATTTTTTTTTAAATCTCAATTTTACCATCTTAAATCTATTATATTTTCTAAAAGTCATGAAAAGTCCTATATAAACCAACTATCTTTTTATTTTTGGAGTTGAAAACTCAAAAATGATATATCTGTTTCCAAGAGTCCTATATAAATATAAACAAACCATCTCTCTTCTTATCAAAAAGAAAAAATTATCTCCCTATGTTTTACATTGATGATGATTGAATAATAAAAAATAATTACTCTTTCTTATTTCTTGTGTCTGTTTCTATATTAATATACATAATATTTACATTTCTCCATTAGATATATATAATATTTTAATTCTCCATCATGGATCAAATCACTATGAATAATTTTGGTTGAATTTTAAAATTGTATGCATTCGTTCGAATTTAAACAGAGAAAAACGTTTGCGTTTTTAAAACAGAGATTTGTGTTGCATCTCAAAAATTCACATGTTATCTTTATACATTTTCTTTTTTTATTTAAATTATATTTTACGAACTATAATATTTTACATTGTAGTTTAATAACCAATATATGATATCAAAATTCTAAACAAGAATCACTTACTTTGGTTTTATTTTTTAAATCTATTTTTTATATTTTCTCAGTTTTGGTGATTAAAGATATTGAAATTTCATCATATTTTATATTTAAATTATCATTTTACATGAAAATCTAATATCTAATAATCTAAATAGAATTAGAATGTAAAATATTAGTAAATTTTTTTTATAAATTCAAACATGTACTATTTATTATTATATATATTTTCTGTTATTATTATTTGATTAAGGCCGAAACGTACATCATTGAGGCTGTTAATTAGAATTTCTTAACTTCACTTACTGGTCAAACTGTATACTTTATGTGTGTTGAATGTCAATCAGGTTGTACATCGTTGGGGCATAAAATGGGCAAAAAGGCAGAATTTGGATAGAGTTGACTTTTCCGCACGTGCGTTGACTTTTTCTGGGAAAATCAAACCGACGTTTTAAACCTATTTGGAAGTGAGTAGAAGTATAAAAAGAAAAGGAAAAGGCTTTTCTAGGGTTCTGAAGTTGTTTTGACCTAAAGAGAGAGGCTAGGGTTTGGAAGGGAAGAGAAACAAAAAGCTTCAAGGATGTCTCCCATGGTGGTTTCTTCTCTATCTACCTCTTTTCACTCCTCCATGAGTGGCTAGTCTCCTTTTCTAGGGTTTTGATGAAACCCTAGCCATGTAATTATTTTGTTTTCTTCTTGATTTTTAATTATGTAAAGGTTTGAACATTTGTATGGTGATTTAGAAGTTTCTTTTATATATTTTTCATTATTTCTTCGAATATTTGGCTTTCTGTGATTGTTGAATGTTATCCATACATGAGTTTTCTATTCCTTCACATTCAAGGTATGAGACGAACCATGCTACGAGGAACGAGTCGTATCACTACTTTAGTTTAGAGTGAACGATTTGTATTACTTGAGATGGTTCGTGCTCGTACATTGAATGTGATGATCTTCTTGTTAAATGATTTGAGCTTGTAGTTGCGAAGCATTAATCCGTTCAAACCATAGCATAATTGATTTTAATTGTAAACCCTAATTACGTGGCTAGTGGTGGACTCTTTGTCCTAGTTTTTTCCCCAATTCAGTAAACCCAATTTCATTTATTATTGATAATTTAATTCCTTAGTTTAATTTATTCGTTATTAAATTAGGTTATGATCATTCAATCTTTTTATCAAAATTAATTTAGGAATTTAACAATTAAATTAGTTTAATTTTACAATAGTCAATGTGGATCGATACCTAGACTTGCCATTATTCTAATTGAATTTGGTATAATTTAGTATTTAATTTTGGTGTGTTCAACGACCCATCATCATCATCATCATCATCATCATCATCATCATCATCATCATCATTATTATTATTATTATTATTATTATTATTATTCATAATTCCTTTTCCCAAAAGAATACACAACTAATTATTTTCTAAGTATATTTAAATTAAGTGAATCTAAAATGAAAATAAAAGGGTTATTAAAAATAAAAATGTAAAAAGTGTCAAAGACAAAAAAAAAAATGAAAATTCAAAAATTCAAATAAAAGTTTGAAAAAAAAAAAAAAAAACTAAACCAAACACTATAAACTTCTCTTTTTAAAATCAGTGAATCTAAAATGAAAAAAAAAAAAGGTTATTAAAAATAAAAGTAAAAAAATTGTCAAAGACAAAAAATATGAAAATTCAAAAATTCAAAATAAAAGTTTGAAAAAAAAAAAACTAAACCAAACAAACACTATAAACTTCTCTTTTTAAAATCTTTTTTCACTAATCTCTAATTTTACATAAATTATTCACAAATTCCTTTCAATTTTTATGTAAATTTAATAATCTACTTAAAAAATTGTGCATACACACAAAAATGTAACACTAAACGTCCACATTATTTATGACCAACTATTTAATTATGAATAATTAATTTCTCATTGTTACCTTATTACATTGTTCCAAATATTTCACATATTACTTTTGTGATATCTTATATATGTCAATGTATATATATATATATATATAAATTTATATATGTTATTGTATTCATACATTATCAATCTGTAATGTTATATTACCATCGGATACTTTAATTTTCTAACATCGCGTTAGTATTATAGTTATATTTGTTAGGAAAAAACTGTAGAATTGTATATTCACTACAAAAAATTAACGTTTTAGAGACCACAATTTAGGGATAAAATTATTTTTTGGAGAGCAAATATTTTTGTTTCGAAAAATGTCGTTATTATATTTTTAGCAACAAAAATTAGACATTAGTGATGAATTATTATCCTTTTGGCGTCAAATTTTTTGTCTCAAAAAATAAACTATTTTGCGACTAAATTATTTTGCTCTAAAAGTCTATTTATTGGTAACATTTTCAAAATTTTGTTGCTAAAAGTCTTGTTTTTTTATTTTTAGGGGACGACTTTTTAGCGGCTATCTTCATGACAATATAAATTGGTCCCTAAATGTCTTTTGTAATAAAATTTTCACTTTTAAAAATCAAAATATTTGGTCTCTAAAACTCTTATATGTTGCAGTGATTGTTCTCCTATATATACATTCATGTCATACAAATAAGTGTCCACAACAAACAATTTCAATAACAAATCAATATTTTGCAAAGCACATCCATCACAACAATAATTGTACTTTTTTTCCCCTCACAAAAAAAAATCACATTATTGAGGAAAAATGAATTTTGAAATTCATAATAATATGATATCGCCTCAAACTCTAACTCATCAAAATATTTTTATTATAATGAGTTATAATGGTGAGTAAGAAGAAAACTAAGAAGATGGTGAAACAAAAATTACAGAAGATCTATTACAACATGCTGTCCATGCAAAGTTAGACGAGCTGAAGCAGGGATTGTCCTATTTGTTGTCAAGTTCAAGAAAAATAATGTACCTCATGCATACATTTTATGTTTATAAAATTTCTCATTTATCATTTAAATTCTTAACCGAGTATTTATTCATTTCTTACTTAGTTATATTTTGGATAGGACCAATTTATTCATACAAATCTTTATATTTTATATATATATATATATTACATACTAATTTAATAGACACGCATAATTATAATATTAATAATTGATAAAAATTACGCGACACATGTAATGCAAGTGCCCAACCTATGGTTGTATGAAAGGTTGGAAGCAACATAAATAAATTAGACAGCTCCAATAATCCAAGCCTTTGCCCTATTATATGAGAGGCTGTACATCAGCTATATTATTAAATAAATAAATGTTATATTATTATTTATTGGGCCAAAATGGCCCAAGCGAAGAAAACTTGGGCCAAAATAGGCCGAGCAAAGGCGTCTTTTGCGGAAAATCAGCTATATTATTATCACATTGCCAACTAAAGAAAGCTTTTGTATTCTATAGACTTCCATTTGTAATCTCTCTTTTCTGTTCAACTTTTATGATAAAATTCAAAAAATAAAAAATAAAAAATTGTTGTTCTACAGACTACAACCCCTTCTTCTAATGCAATAGGCATAGCAGAGGAGTTCAAGACTGAATCTAAGCCTTTGATTATAACCTATTTTGCAATTTCCATTTTCTTATGAATTTGTTTCTTTTTCATTAATCTCAGGATTTAAAATTGGTGTTTCTATGTAATGTGTCATATAGCAAAAGACAATTTTTGAGATATAATATTGAGTTTGTAAACTCTTTTTCTTCCAATAGTACTCTTTGTGAATTAACTACGATTAAAGCCTTTATTCTCATAAAAGAAATTTTTTATTTCCAATATTCAATTTTATATCGAAGGACGTCAAACGTTACTGAAATTTTTGGATAAATTGTGACAGTAGTCCCTGTACTTTGGTCATTGTGTTATTTTGGTCCTTATAATTTTAATTGGCTCGATTTTGACCCTGAATTTATGATTTTGTTTCAATTTGGTCCAATTGATTACCACTTTTAATATTTTTTTTTAATGAAAAATATGCACATAAGCGATATGTTTCATATTTTTTAGAGTAAAATTATAAATTTACTAACCTCGGTGAATACTTAACCAATTCAATGATTATTTTCAGTCAAAAATACTAACGATATTATCAATTTAATCAAATTGACACAAAATTTAAAATTAAGGGTCAAAATTGTGCCGATTGAAAGTGTATGAATCAAAATGATACAAAGGATAAAATACAAGGATCACCAGTGTAATTTGTCCAAAAAATTTTCTTTTGTACATTTTTGTTACGTTACCTTCTCTTATACACATATATATATATATATATATGGTGAGAATCACTTATAAGAGAAGACATCGGATCCATCGAGTCATGGTGAATGTGACTCGTATGTTTGGCCTCAAGCTCTAACAATTATGTTCTCTCCGTGGTCCATGCAACCTATATAAACTGGTCGGCAAAAGGGGAAAGAAAATTAGTGAACTCGGTCGACATATAAAGGTGAATTTTTATTTAATTATTGGCATGTATTATACATTACAAGTGCATAAAAAGCTATACAAAAAATAAAAATAAAATAAAATAAGACTAGGAAACCTTAGCAACTTCGTATCTTTTTTGTGCCTACCAAATGATATCGAGAAGAGATTGTTTATAAGGCTTTGTTTGGTGGTGGTTGTGGAAGAAATGGGGGGATCATCCACTACGCAAAGTGACTTGTTTATATTAGGTATATTGCACTTGTATAAAGATATATCATGAGGCTACATGGTTCAAAAATACTTCTAGGGAATCTTCCACACTTGATTCCATTTTAAAATAGTTCATAGCTATGATTTAGCATCTTTATATGATGCTGTTAGGTAATACATTAAGAATTGCAAAGGCACTTGTTTTGTTTCTGTTTTTCTTGTTGACTTCTCGCCAACTCTTGAGGTTTTATGTTAGCATATAATTGGGTATGTTTTTCAATGTCAATTTAGTTGGGATTGCGTTGTTATACTTTGATACTTTTTGAACTTCTTCTTTTATTGATGTAATTTCATATTTGTGTATGTTAATTCATCAATAAAGTTTTTTTTTGCTATTCAAAAAAAAATGTTTGGATATCTAGAGTGAGAAGAAAGAAATCATTCGTTAAGTTTAAAATTTTTTTTTTTTAAAATTTGATTTCTATTGTTCTTTTTGTTACAACAAATAAAGCTTTTAGAGTGGGGATTGCCACAAGGCATTTTGTTGTCTGTCGTCCCTGTCCAATATCATATCAGGAGTCGGACAAATCCCATTAGTGGCGGGAGCAAGTTAATCTTATAACTTAAAATATATAAATAACAATAATTATTATAAATAATATAGTATATTATAGATAGTGATTTATAATTAATGAAAATCAAAAGATGTAAGATGAGAAAACAACGAGTGAAATGAATACGAAGTGTAATATTTTGAGTTTTAATTTTATCATATACAAAATATATATATATATATATTAATTGAAATATATTATATACATATAAATATATGTAGTAGACATAAACGAGGTGAGGGTAGGTTAGAATGGGATAGGGGAAGCAAAAACCTATCCCCACCCCCCCCCCCCCCCCCCCACTTTCTCATTAGGGCGGGAAAAATCCGGGGTAGGCGATGTTGGAGCGGAGTGGGACGGGCATAAAATGGACATTCCCATTTTAGAGACAAAAAATTAGAGACAAATCTTCTTGTGCTTCTTGTTCAGTTAAGGTGAAAATAAAAAGAAAGGAAAAGATAGTAATTTATTTCCAATTTTGTTTAGATAACCTATATAAAAGAAAATAAACTCTTATAAGTTATATTACCAAAATAATTTTTAAAAATTTTATTTTTGGGTAAATCACAAATACAACCATTGAAATTTGTTTAAAATACGAATTGTTCTTGTGATTCTGAAAATTACATCATGCCGCTTGAAATTTCTAATTTCATAGCAAATGACCCATTTTATCAATAAATCATAAAGTCAATTAACGGTTTTTAATGATGTCAAAAATATATTTCAATTAATAATTCAGTTAATTTTATTAGTGTATAGGAGAGTAGTTAGAAATTTCAATTTTTAAATTAATGTTGAATAAAAAATTCTTATAAAGGTATATTTATAATTTTTCAAACCACATGAGTAATCTGTATTTTAAGTAACTCTGAGAGGATGTATTTATAATTTATCTTTTATTTTTTTTTAATACCTAGATGAACATTTTCAATATTATATAAAATTAATAATCATTTCTTTTTTCTTTTTTTTTCTCTTTTAATATCTCTAACTTTAGAAATATTTATAAAAAAAAAATTTTTAATAGAAATTATTATTTTTCTTCTTTAATAATTCAAATTGGCTCTTTTTTAAGTGCTTGGACTTACTGATGAGTCCTCACTACCTAGTTTATATTGTTATGCATATAGGAATAAATCCATAAAACATGACAAGTGAAAAGCATACAGCACTTTTTTGTGTGAGGACCTCTTGATTTTCAACTTTCAATTTTTCAGTAACGGCGTGTTTTGATTTTCATAGTTGTTGGGGGTTCGTTGTCTATATATATATATATATAAAAAACCAAGAATAACCCGATTGGATGGTGCAATAGTTTTTTTTTACAGGCTCACTTTAGCTTACTTTAATAATCTAAATAATTTATTTCCTAAGATTTGTTAAATTAATCATTCATGTTAAAAATTAACACTGCTGGAAAATATATTTTTAGCGGCGTTCAAAAACGCCGCTAAAAGTACTAAAAAGGTCGCTAATTCTTTTGTGGCGTTTAGTATCAAACGCCGACGACGTGGCCGTCGCTATAACTTTATGGCGTTCAAAAAAACGTCGTTATATTAGTCACTCTGACAGTACTGTGACGTCACTCTGACATTTAGCGACGTTTTTGAAAACGCCGTGATAGACATTTGTACATTTTAAATATCTAACTATTGGGATGGGATATAGTGACGTTTTTTAAACGCTGCCATAGCCTTTTTTTTAATTTTTAGATTGTGTTAATTTTATATGGTTGAACAAAAAAAAAACCTAGCAAACAATTATTAAGAACTAATAATTAATGTTTATTAAAATAATAAATAAACTAAGCTTGAAAACAAAATTAAAAATAAAAAACAATACATTGCATATCTAAGAATAGAAACAATTCAAACTTTAAATACATCAATTAAACATCCCCAGGAGATAACGACCTGTTATTCACACATTGGTAATTATTGTTGGTTCAACACTTGCAACCCCTCTCTCTCTCTCTCTCTCTCTCTCTCTCTCTCTCTCTCTCTACAAACAAAAAAGAAAAATAGAACAGATATATTACCACAAGAGACTTTATGGGCCGACCCATATCTTGTTCTTGCTCACTAAAAATGTCATCAGCTATATGCTTGTCTAATAACTTATCCTGGTAAAGTCAAAACCATGCTGTGAAGAAATTACAAGAATTGCTTCCTTTTGAGGCTTATGATTCAACCTCACATGGACATGAAAATAATATTTATGGCTACAACCTTATCCCTACTCCATAGGAAAAGATAGACCATGCAATACAAAAAGGCAGTTAACCACATTTCAATATCTAAAATCAGGAAAATGGAGGTAATCAATTTTAAATGTTCAACTAGGGCTAAGAACTTTCTATGAATTGCCATTAGACCATTGATAGAAGACATATGTTCAAAACATGGTTCAACTACCATACACTATGCTTCTTGAAGAAAGAATTCAGTTAACCCTTTTTACATAAGCAGTTAATTCCCACTGTTTACATACCCATAAGACGCTTGTAAGTTTCATTTTTTCCCAAGAAAATATCAGAGTTGGCTTATTGCTTCTCATGTTTGGCTATAATAACCTTTTTCTGAAAATCCAATGGTATATCCTTAGGTAGCTGTGCTTGCAATTTGTCTTTGTCTGCATTTATTGATAGTTCCACACATTTTGGATTATTGATGCTTAAGCTCTCGATCTTGATAGTCTCTGCATCCTTAGCCATAGAACATCTAAGGTCTTCTCTAACATCCTGCACAGATTAAATCATGAGACACCAATCATACCATAGAAAGCAGAACTCAATTAAGTACTTACATTCAGAAAGGTGGTTACTTGCTCCATAAGAGATGTCGGAACACACTCAAACTGAAGTTCCTTCAACACAGCCCACCACAACATAACAAAAAAAAGAGCCCCGGGGGGGGGGGGGGGGGGGGGGGGGGGGAAATCAGAAAGTGAAGAAATCCAAAATGAGCTTAAAAAGAGATACTTGCAAATTAAAATGCAATGTTAAAAGTTATACTTTATGAGACATCTGAGTTTGAAAAAACTTGATCGAATTTGATCAAATTGAGAAACTTGATGAAATTTAATTATATCTCTAACCTCAACCCGATTAGAAAAAATTCCAGCAGGGGTAACAGAATAAAGCATCAAGAAAACCTTCCATTGATGCTCGTTAGCTGCAACAGAAGTAAATCGAATTAGCACATGGAGAGCATTCTGACAATTATGTAAAAACTGAAAACAAATTAATTAAACATATACTTTGGAAAATACCAAAGGAGCTGTATTTGACCATCACCAGCAAAACATCTATAATTGGTTCATACCTTACCTTTAATGCCTTTGGTATGCTGTGGAAAGGTGCATGATTTTATAGATATCCATAAAAGTAGATTAGAATTAGTAATCACCAAAAACTAGCAGAACAGCTTATGCTTTCTTAATTCCATTTGTTTATAAACGAGTGATATAGGATTTCAGCAGCTAATATGCAACTCAAAACTCCAAAAGAAAGCTCAAATCTCTACCATTTGGGGTTGAATTCTAGTTAATAGTTCATATCTGTCTAGAGCCACATCTTCCAATCATTGTCTGGAAGCATGTAGACCCATGGGTGAATGAGAATATGCAAGACACCAAAAAAAAATGTAGGCAGATAGATGACGCCCCGAAGAATGTATTAACAGATTATAACTGACATGACAGTTCTATAGCTCATACTAGCCTTCTATCAGGTCTACATTTTTGCTCCAGGCATTTTACATTCATGAACCCTGGTCACTACCAAAAATATTAACTTCATGGAGCTAATGAAAACATTCAACTAGTCAATCACATTTGACATTGCTACCTGTCATAAAATCAGTTTGAAGCAGACACAGTAAGCAAGAAAAGTCAATAACAAATAAACAATCTTCTCAGAACAAATAAACAATCAGTTTCTTGGTTGCTTACATATACATATCAAGAAGTGGACTTCCAGGTTTGAAAAAAGCATTGAGTTGAATGATCTTGATAAAGTTCAAAATTTTACCTCGCATCATGAAACAATTTCAAAATTAGAGAACATGTCAAGTTCAGATTCTTACGGGAAGGAATTTTGATGATTTCTTCATTACAGCTAATGCACTACCAAGGCAACCTGATCGCTGTTATAAGGAATTTTGACAAATAATCAGTGAAAATCATAATTTCTTTTTTTATTTTATAAGTGGAAACGTAGTATAAAGCAAAGATTACAATAAAAGCATTCCAAATAAGGCAATATAGCAAATTTTAAACTGTCATTTGCCGAAAGAAATATGTTTAATTTGCGAACATGAGTATGCCTCTATATGTCTACCAACATAACTAATGTGCATATGCATGTCTGTGCTTGTGAATGCACATGTATAAAAGAAAACTGCATGTTAGACAAGCATTCATATACATGTCTCTGCTTGTGAATGCACATGCATAAAAGAAAACTGCATGTCAGACGAGCACCTGAGCCAAAAGCCATCCAACAAGCCAATCAATGTCACTTTTGTGATTCGATACGACAAGTGCATGCTCTTTACCTAGAAAATTTGCCAACATAAGCCAACGAAATAAGCTTCTCAGTGTATTCCAGTAAAGAATAACATTTATCTGTCAGATAAATAGTAGCATATTGTACTCAACCAATAAGCAGTTTAGCCTTACCCATTAATCGAAAAGTTTCTGAGGCATCGTTTGGCAAGGGCTCATTGGGCTCATGAGCCACAAAAGACAAAACAGGCTCATGAGCCACAACAGACAAAACATCACATCCAACCCCATAATCATTACACTCTTCTCTCACAAAAAAAGCCAAAAAAAGCCAAAAAGCCAAGAGCCCTTCCCAAACCAAGCTTTTGAGCCCATGCTCATATAGCCAAAAAAGCCAAAAAGCCAAAGAGCTAGCCCACTTCCCAAACGGAGGCTGAATCTGTGAAGAGTTTAATCTGCAGCAAGAAGTAACTAACTATCAACAAGTGGAATTTCAACAGATTACACACAATAAATCATAAGAACTCAGATCACAACTAATGCCTATCCTGTTAATGGATCAGTTTCTTAGCAGTAAATCAATTCTACAACTAAAACAATGAGATTTCATATATATTCAAAAATTACCACAACAAAGGTATTAAAATTGGAGTACATTCCAGGCATCATTACTGTAAAAAAATCTAGATTATGGCTGCTTCCTGCATAGAAGAGATTAGGGATGTCATCGTATCATGATTCATAAAGAAGGATAGCTAAATATATGCAACCATAAATGAAGGGAAGTTTCAAGAATCATAAAACAACACAAAAAATTAAACAAGTGATACCTCCATTCTCAATCTCAGAGCTTAACACCTCTTCATATGTGCTTGCCTCAAAGTTGGTCACCGCTTCCCTTCCATTGCATTTTATTGCAGCCTTGTCATAAGCCCTGATTAACATAATGTTAAATTGGATCGGATGGAGAATAGATAATATAATATAACATATAGAGCAAGGAAAAGTAAAATTTTAATCATTATGACCTTGCAGCTTCCACCTCACTGTCGAACAACCCAAAATAGATATACTGAGGCAATGTGTCGGATACAAACCAATGAAGACCATTTTCACAGTTCATTAATAATATAAGTTAATAAAATTGATCTGAGAATTTGGGAGATCACACAGAATTTTGAGTCACATCTGACTAGAAAATGTAAAAAATCAGTTCAGTGTTGTCTCACTTCTTGCCAAGGAACTGCCCCATTCGAGCTTCCCATCGTCCGCATTTGTGCAGTGTAACACCCCTGTATTTTGAAGTACCCCTAGAGAATCTGGCACTCTGGCGACGAAGTACATGCACGAATTCTTCCTTCGTCAAATTCTTCATCTGCATAAAGATCAAAACCAGATAAACACAATTACATTCCTTATAGAAAGAAAACTTTTGTATCAACTAGACATTTATCAACCCCAACCACCTGTTGAAGATCTTCATTATAATCACTGATATTAAAATTGATATCTGCATCAGTTCCACGGAACTTAATTGCAGCTCGATCATACGCCCTGAGATCACAAAGAAAATTGAAAATAATTTTCCGAACCCATATCACAGAAAAACTTCAGAGTATAAAATTGTTTAAACTTCCAACCCAATACCATTATTACCTAACTGCGGCATGTGCAGTGTCGAATCCCCCTACGCAATTAATCGTTCATATTTAAAGGAAGAAGCACATTTAGCAACACAATAGTCGTAACAATACAAAGTTTCTAACCAGATTGATATGTAAGTCCAATCAAATTCAGAGATCAAAGTTCCTTACCCAGACACACTTGTTTCCCACAATCCCTGTTCAAATCAAAATAAAACACTCAACATCATACAGAAATGAGAGCCCATCACTTCAAAATGAACAACCGCCATGATCAATATCTTCAAATTATACAAGTACAATGCAAGAAATGAAAGTTCAGCCTATGACAATTTTACCAACAATAATAATGTAAACAGAAAGTAACACATAATCATAGACCACACCATAACCACAATCTTAACGAATTATAACAACTATATATATACATATAAAACCATAAAAATTGAAAAAAAAAATGCATAATGCAAAAAGGTATATATATATAATCATACAAACATAATAATATACTAACCAAATATGTGATTTCCATCGCCCAGTTCTCCGATAAAACGTGACTCCTCGATACTGAGAGCTCCGAGATCTCGGTCCCCTCCTACTCTT
This sequence comes from Camellia lanceoleosa, assembly GCA_025200525.1. Classification (NCBI taxonomy): domain Eukaryota; kingdom Viridiplantae; phylum Streptophyta; class Magnoliopsida; order Ericales; family Theaceae; genus Camellia; species Camellia lanceoleosa. The sequence goes on from CM045765.1 coordinate 124,825,034, forward strand.
CCTCACCTGCTGTCTCTGCAATACACATTATGATCTTCAATCGATCAATAGATCTTCAATCGAAACCTACCATACTTGAATCGAATCAATAGATCTTCAATCTGATAAAGTAGATGAAACCTAGCATACTTGAATCGAATGATTCCGTCAATAAGAAGATAGAGATGAGACTGATCAACACTTACTATGAAGAAAGAGCTGCGAACGCGAACACGAACTAGAGAAGAGGCTTGAATCGATCTATGAATACTTGAATCGATCTGCAAAAACGAAGGGGTTCAGCTACGGTTCTACAAATATGAAGGGTTGTCTCTGAAACGAAGGGGTTTGAAGCGAGAGAGAGTGAAATCAAGGGTTTAGAGAGAGAGAGAGAGAGAGAGAGAGAGAGAGCAAGACTGAGAGTGAATAATACTTGAATCGATCTACGAATACATGAATCGATCTGCAAATACAAAGGGGTTCAGCTGCAGTTCTACAAATACGAAGGAGTTTGAAGAGGAGAGAGAGTGAAATCAAGGTTTAGTCAGAAAGAGGGAGACTGAAAGAGAGTGAATACGCTACTTTATGTTCTCATATGTTCAAAAAAAAAAAACATTCAAAGGCGTTTTTAAAACGACTTCTGAAATTGAAACGGTGTCGCATTATGAAACAAAAAATGCGGCGTTTATAAAAACGCCGTTAAATATTAAAAATATAGGCACTTTTTTAAACGTCGCTAAATAAACGTCGTTAAATCCCAATATTCTTGTAAAGTGATTAAATATTAGAATCCATATAATCAAGGGAGATTTACCAATAAATCTCAAATATTGATCTTATAATCCAATTAGTCCTATATGTTTTCTAATGATCCGTTTAGTCCTGTCCATTGGAAAAGGACGCAATTGCCATCAATATTGATTGTAATGGGAGCAGTACAGCTAGTTTTTATGTTGAAGGTGGGTTAGGCGCGTGTGTCACGCATGAGGTGAGTTACAGTGTGTCACATGTGGTGGGTCATGTGTCACGTAATGGAGTGCCACAACACAAGAAAGTGCACTAAGGGGCTTTATACTCTACTTGTGTGGTTCTTGGTTGCCATGTGATACATTACTTGTAGACCCACACCCATCAAATGAAACCCCAATTTGTACATCCACATCCCCACACCCATTGTAATGGAAGACTGAGTAACGTAAGAAACCCAAATTTTGCGTGTCTCTAACATTTGAAAATTTTGGTTTACCGTAAATACCGTTGCGTGATTCGGAGAGGAGGTGGTGACCAATAATAGAGATTGACTGGATCATCTTGACTGTTGGTGTGATACTTTGGCCGATCATAGTTGTGACAGGGCAAATCGTGGACGACGGCAAAACCCTACTATTCCTTTTCTGTCTTTCTTGTTTGTGGGCTTGAAGCAATGGCCGAAAATGGTATGTTTCATAAATTGGTGTTGTGTTGCGTGTGTGACAATGTGGTGCGTGGTTATTTGTCTTTTTTTTTGGTTACCACTGTTTCAGCCGTGTTGTTTGAAAATGTTAGGGTTGAGGTGTTGTGTGTTATTGTTTTATTGTGTGTTTTGTGATGTAGTTATTGGGTTTGAATGTGTGGATATTGTGTCTATTGTGGGGTTGTTTGGTTTTGGATGTAGGGTAGTGGGATGTTTTGAGGAGGGTGAGGGGTTTTGAATTTTTTGTGTTGGCTGTGTGATTTGTGCGTGTGTGTGTCGGGCCTAGATGTGGTTTGGGTGTGGACGTTGTAAATGTGACGGCATATAATGTTGTGGTTTGTTGTGTGTTTGCTATTTTTGTGATAAATAAACTGCATGTGGGACGAAATCTATGCTGGGACCACACTAATAGAAGACAATGTTGTGTTGTGGGGTTGGGTTTGTGGGGGTTTTTTTTGTTGTGAAGGGGAGATTTAGGGTGTTTATGTGGTGTGCTATGGTTGGGTTGCATGTGTGTCGAGGATGGTTGGGTTTTGGTGAACCCATTTGTGTTGGGTTTGAGGCATGGGTAATGGAACTTCTTCTTCCCTTTTTTTTTTTTGGTTACAGTGTAATGTGATATGTCAAGTTGTGTCTGGTTGTGGTATTTATTTATGGAATGTGGATGGGGAGATCAAATACGGTTTTGTTATGGCATGAAAATGGTTTAAGTGAACGGTGTGGTGGGAGTTGGTGCGTGGGTTGGGAAATGTATTGGTTGTGGTGTGTTGTGATGATGATGGGACATAAAGGGGTGTGGGAGGTGGGTGCTGTGGGACAATGGTCTGTGTTGTGTATTTGTAATTTGGTTTGAATTCATAATAAGGATGTTGGGATATGTATTTGTGTTTTCAAAGAGCTTGCTATTGTGGCTTTAATGCATCTGGAGGTGTGTTCGCTGTGTGCGGTGTGTGCACATTGTGCGGTGTGTTCACGTCGTATATGTGTGTAGTCTGTTTTTAGGACCACGTGCTTCATCAAGACCACAACAAACAAAAAAATAAAATAAAATGACATACACCACACACAATGCAACACAAGCCCACACCAGGAAATATAACCCCTGTCATTGGCACATCTCGTTGGCCCCCTCTATAACCCATGCCATCTGGAAAACTTACCACACACCTCATCGAAACAACACCACCCACAATAGCACCCAAAACAACCCCACCAATGCACCACAAATCACCCCATGTTGGAACATTATTCAAAACCACCCTCCATCCCCCAACGATGTAAAACAATAAGATTAACGAAGTGCAATGCAACATAAATATGTAACTGAACTATACCTGAACACAGAATAAAACATACCTTCGTAACAATGGCGTTCCGACGACGGAAATGCTATCTCTATCAGCTTACCACACAGCCATCACAGACACCCCTAATCAGACAACACAAAACCCTAACCGTAATGGTTGAAACATATATGAACGTACCATTCAAATTATCAAATGTGAGCAAAACACGTTTCCAATCAAAAGAAAGGGTACAATTGTCCACTCAGTAAAGCCAAAAATGAAAAATAGGATCACAAGGGAACAAATCTCCCCACTAGCAGGACTTACCGGAACAAAAGTATAAAGTTGGGACTAATTGGTATAACAGTTTGTGAGATAGGATTTATTGGTAAATATTCCTATAATGAAATCATAAAATCATGCCAAAAAAATAATAATGACAAGTGAGAGGCATGTTGAGATATAAATTATAAAATTCTCTCTTTCTTGAATCATTTGAAGTTCAGTAAATTACACTGAATTTTCTTTAGATTTGATAAAATGCAGTAAATCACATAGTTTTGGTATAATTTTACACAACACCCCTCTAGTAATGGTAAGAGTATTGCTATTAGCACCCCATCAGTTATTTTAGACCACGTATTTCTTTGGATCCCTACTTATAAATTATAAAGTCCTTAAAATTTCTTTCCTCCTCCCAGATAATACCAAAATTATCCTTATGAAAACATTACACCCATTCACATGCACACCCCCACACCCCAAAAAACCTATCTCCCAAAATCCTAACAAAACCCTCAACAAAACCCATGACGGTGGAACCTCTCAAAACCGGCGGAAGAAAATTTATTCACCACTTGTAACCACTTGTCACGGTGATTAAGAAGTTTTTTTCTCTTGATCATGAGTTTTGTTAATCTGCTTATTTGATTTATTTATTTATTTTGTCTATTATTTCTTTTCATACATACAACACAATCCACTTTCATGCTTCTTTGGTTGGTTTTCTATCACTCATCCATGGCCTCACTGTACTTGTAAGCGTTGTTGTTCTCCTTGGGGTCTTTTCTAACATTGTCAATTTAAAGTTATATATTTCTATTAGATGATTATTGTTTTATCTCCACATACTTGTTCATGACCTTATAGTGACAAAATAATATTCGATTATATGTTTATGAACAAATAAACAATATTTGGTTACCTATTCTCGGACAAATAAATAATGTTCGAGCCTGTGTTCCTGAATATCGGTTATATGTTTAGGAGTTCAGTCCCAAAAAAATGATAAACAATTTTCATTATTTTTGCCATGTTTTTCAAGAAACTTACCCTTACAAGGCTAATCTCTTTTGAACTAAGAACACCATCAAAGTTATGAACCTCCTCTGAGCTTATATTGTTGTACTCATCTCGTCTCATGGAGTTGTGATTGCCAAAAAATTGTTCACTCATTATCATTGCTGGAGAAGTGTATATAATTGAATGGTTGCCATCGTCGCCGCCAGAATATTGCCACAAAAGGATTTTTAGGGTTTTGAGGGCGAGTAGGTTTTGAATGTGGGATTTGGGAAAGATGGATGGGTAGGGATATAGGTGGGTGCTCTCATTATTCCTATCTCATGATGTAGTGGGTGTGTGAGTTCAATTGTGAGAGAGGGTATTCCAAAATTATTGATGTCATTTTTAGTAATTTTTTTGAGATTATTATTGTAATAAAAAAAAAAGCCAAAAAATTAAAAGTCCAAAATAATTGATGGGGTACTAATAGAATCACTTAATGGTAAACATAACGAACCTAACATTTAGTGTGAAATTACCATTTTACCCTTCTTAATCCTTATGAAATCCGCACAACAAATTTTTCAATGTTGTTAAAGCATATTTGTTGATATTATGAAAAAAAATATATAATTAAATAACCATAATAACCCCATTCCCACTCCACCACTAAAAGTAGGGTGATCATGGACCCGACTACTCGTCAAAATCGACTAATCCAACCTAATCCATTCGCTTATAAGCGGTTTCGATAGTATAAGAAGATAGATGTAAATAGAGATCATCTAAATCCGTCTATATTTGGATGGATGGTAGATGAGAGACTACCCGACCTAACTAGATCTGCCAACCCCCTTAAAAAAATGATGTTATGTTTTTATGTTTTGTATGTTAGAAAAATAACATTTTATTTGGTAATAATTTTAGCTATTTATGACATATGAAATTTTGACCTTTATGGTAATTAAAAAAATGAAGAATAAAAAATTTTGGACTCAAATAAGACCCAAAATAAATAAAAATAAAAAAATAGTCAAAAATAGTTCAAATAAAAGCATAAAACAACAAAGCTCAAACCGCCAAATCAATCCACATCCACCTGCCAACTCGTATGACCTGCTCAATCTGCATTCGTTAACTAAGCGCAGAGATGCAGATTGATTTTTTTTTTTCCAATCTCTTTAAATTTGAATGGATGGCGGATGGGAGACCATCCGACCCAACCCAACCTAATCCACAAGCACCCCTATCTAAAAGCATGGTCATGCCCCATCCTAGCTTCCCTCTTCCATGCCATACCACACAATCCCTCGACTTTCAACACGTCACAGAAAGTCCATTCACCACAACTTTTTTTTTTTTTTTAATTTTTTTTATCAACAAAAAGAAATCCAAAAGCAAATTTGTGCTACAGCAGAGTTGATTCTTTCACCTAACAGTCTTCTCATCTTCTTTTGTTCTCTTTCCCCTTATAACATGGCACAACCTGTATTTTCCGAATTTGTTATGCAAACTAAAATTTAAGTAGGTTTGATGTAATTATATCAAAATTGTGAAATTAATGAATTTTTTTTTCACACTTCTAAGAAACTCGGTGTAATTTAGTTAATAGTTTAATTTTGATTTAAATAAATAAAATATATTGGATGACATCAGCAAATATTAACGGATCTTATCATTATGGACCAATTTGTTATATAATTTAAAAAATTTTAAAAAGTCAATATAATTATACCAAAACTGTAAGGCTAATTATAATTTTTTCAAGCCTTGAGGATGTCAGGATATTCAACTAATTGAAAGTAAATGAAGTTTGTAAATTACAACCAATTGAACGTAAAGCATATTTGTAAATTGATTATTGTTGACGGCATATTGAAACCATCTAGTTAGAAGATGACACATGACAGGTAAGGGGCATTATACAAAATACAACAAGTCAGTAAAAAGTCTCAACCTATTCACATGAGCCGCCAATGCAAGATTTTTAATCGATGAAGCTCTTAAATCACATAAGGAAGGCACATGAAGAAGAAGCTATTCAAGGAGCAGTTACAAGCAGTTATGCACACTCAAATAAAGGAGTGGCCCTAAGAAGTAGCTAAAGAGAAGGAGATAATGGTGAAAAGAATCAACCCAACTGCTTTGAAGGCGCCAAAAAGAGACTATAAATAGATGAGAGAAAACACTAGAAGATCTCTGACCAAATCCAGACACTACAAGAAAAAACACATTTGGCAACTAAATTTTTAGTGGCCAAAAGTCAATTTTTAGTCGCAAAAAGTCAGTTTTTTAGTTTCCCAGACTAAATTTTTTAGTAGCCGGTTTGGTTGCCAGAAAACGGTCAGGAAAGGTATTAGCGACTAAAAAAGTTTTTTGTCGCCAAAAAGCAAGTCTTTAGAGACCAAAACTTTGGTCGCCAATAGTCAATTATATTTTTTAAAATTATACATTTACCGACTATTTTTTTAGTCGCCAATACTCAAGCTTTTGGCGACCAAACATTTTAGTCGCCAAAAGCTCATTGGTGAAAAAAAAAAATCACACTCTGCTCTTGTGGAGATTCGAACCATCAACCTCCCACACTATAAACCTTATACAACACACTCTTTCCACTACGCCTCCATAACACCATATAATTATATATACAACATACATTATTTATATAGTACATAAACCCATATTAATATAAAAGTATATATATAAACATAATTATTTTTTTATTAAACATAATTTATTTAAAAGTAAATTATTTAGTAGAAAAAAAAAGAGACCACTTTTGACGACTAAACATAATTTTAGTCGCCAATTCTATACTTTTGGCTACTAATTATTTTTTAGTCGTTAAAAAAAAATTCCCATGCTAAAATTGCCACTTTTAGCGACTAAACTTCTTTTTAGTCGCCAAAAAGCCTCACTTTTGACTACTAAACATGTTTTTAGTCGCCAAATGCCTCACTTTAGGCTACTAAATTTTTTTTAGTTGCCAAAGGGCCTTACTTTTGGCTACTAAAATTTTTTTAGTCGGTAAAAGCCTCACTTTTGGTGACCAAACATCTTTTTAGTCGGCGAATGCCTCACTTTTGACTACTAAATTTTTTTGAGTCGCCAAAGGGCCTTACTTTTGGCTACTAAAATTTTTTTAGTCGGTAAAAGCCATATATTGGCGACCAAATAGATTTTTAGTCACCAAAACATATACTTTTGGCTACTAAATTTTTTTGGTCGCCAAAAATCTTCGCTTTTGGCTACTAATTCTTTTTTAGTCGCCAAAACCTATACTTTCAGCGACCAAAATTGATTTTTTAGTCGCCGAAAATGCTTTTTCTCGTAGTGAGACTCTACGTCTTCGTTAATTTCATTTATCTTTATGTTTCAGTACTTTACTTTCATGCATTGCACTTACATTTCATTCGAGTAGATTAACTCTGTAATTTCAAAACTCGATCGGCTTAAAATTTTGAAGTTGCCCTTACTAAAGGTAACATTTTGTAATTATTTATTCAATTAATCAATTACATTTTCTGTCCAGTTTCTCCCTCGCATTTTGCTATGAATTCAAGTTAAAAGTATTGGTTCATCTTTCAAAGCAATACAAAGAAAGTTCTTTTCATTGAGGCTGAAAGAATCTTAACATAATCGTCTGATAAATTTGGCATTTGTTATCTTTAGATTCTTACTAGCACACTCTAATTATATTTCTGACTTTCGAAGTGTAAAAAATAGTCAACAGTTATATATATGTGGAGACTAAATTAATTATTTTTCTTTGGATAAATTACACTGGCCTCCATGAAGTTTGAAAAAAATACTGTTACTTCTACAATTTTGACATAATTACATGATCTCTTTTAGTAAGGTTAAAGAGATCAAAATTAATATAGGTATTGTGAAGACACAAAAACAAATGAGGTAAAATATTCATTTAAGTGTGAAAGAAATGACAACCTCATTTTTTTTATATAACTAATAAATTACTTATGAAAAAGGCATAAGTATTTATGTGAATTAAAATTTTAAAAGAGCCCAATGTATTTATGTCAAAATTATAAAACTTACTGTATTTTTTAAATTTTTTTAAAAAATAGATTAGTGTAATTTAGTCTTTTTGTTTTTACTAATGTTATAATAATAATAGGAGTAAAAAAAAATCATACCATTTAATAAAATTTGAATTTAGGTATCACATCTCATAACTCATCGAATGGTAATATGATGATATCTCTTTCAAAATCAACCCATAATTTGCCAAGAATATGTTTATGCGGTGGAGTAGGGGATGAAGTGTGAGATCCATAAGTAAAATGAATTTGAATTATTAATTCTTTTTTCTGAATAAATTTTGAATTCATAAATTTAAATTTGTAGTGTTATTGTTCAAAATGTAATGTTGTATCACTCGGGAAGTTTTGAGGAAATAGATAGATAGATAGTGACCGCTTTCCTTTGATTGGGACGAAAAATTACATTAGCACATATATATTACTCCCCCATCTCAAAATATTAGTTTCTTATTTCATTTTTTATTGTCCTAAAATATTAGTCCATTTTCAAAAATCAAGGACAAAAATAATATGAATTTCCTATTTTTCCATTCTTTTAAATTCATTAACAACATAAAAAGTGCAATTATGACAATTGATATTTCCCAAAAAATCAAAGGGTAATTTTGGAATTTTTTTTAAAGTGCAATAATTGTACTACCAAAAAAAGTTAAATTCCCCAAAAGAAACTATTATTTTGGGACGGGGGGAGTAATATATATATGTGTTACTTTTGGTACCACTATCCTCTATGGTCTTTCTTTTATATTCTATTTTGTGAGCTTATCACGGTTTCATCACGAAAGATCAATAATAAAAATAAGTTGTGAAAAAAAATCAATTTTATCAAACATCACTACACATGAACAAATCACATTTTGTTTTTTAAAATAGATGGCAACAATAAGTTTAAACTTAAATTATCCATTTTATAAGATAAATACAATTTGTTCATCTATTTATCGATATCCAATGAAGTTAATTTTTTTGCAGATAGTTTTCACTACGAGATTTATGAGATGAATGGTTCAAATCATCATTGCTACCCAGAGAAGGCCCCCTAAAATAAATTATGAAAGATAGTCATATAGAGAGAAGCAATTTTTTTTCGTATTTCTATTTTTAGTATTTAATCAATTTTTATTTTTACTTTTAGATTTACCTAACCTAGATGCATCTAAAAAATAAAATATTTGTGAAAAAATCTAGAAAAAAAATACAAAAGAAAAAACAAAATTTAGTACATTTTCATTTTTGTTTGTTTGTATTTATTAAATTATTTTAAATTTCTTCATAAATATTTTACTCTTAAGGTGTATATAAAAAATAAAAATAAAAATAAAAAAAATGATTACCATATGAAAAAATTTCACTAAAATCTTCAAAATTATATTTAAAAATTCGAAACCAAACAAATTATATGTTTTTTCTTTTTTGTAATTATGAATTACACTAATTATATGATCAAAAAAAAAATTTACACCAATTATTCCTGAGATTTAAAAAATACAAGAAGTCTAATCAGTTTTATAAAATTACATTAACCTCCTTTTTATTATAATTAAAATGATCAAAACTAATAGTTTGTAGACATAGAAATAAATCAGATAAAAAAATATCACAGTATTAATTTTTTTTTTTTTTTAATCTATAAGACTAATAAACTACTGATAAAAATAAGTTAAGTATAATGTGAATTAAAAATTTTAAAAAACCTACAAAACTCAATGTATTTTTTAAAAACTTCAAGAAAATTAGTGTAGATAGGGTAATTTGCCCTATTTTTTAAATGCAATTACAAGTGTGGTGTTTAAATTGATAATATTAAAATTATTAGGACCAAAATAAAAAATTTTCCCAAGCTAAAGAAACTAATCATGTAAGCAAACATGTATGGATTAACTTCAAGAAACTTATTTTCGCTATAGTGAATATTGAACTTGAGACCTGGAGGTGAAATGTTTGGGTGTGCTAGGTGCATACCATATGCACTTGTATAAGTTCTCATCAATATACATAAGTCACATTACAAAATCACATACGTTCTCACAAATATACGTAACTTGTGATTTTTCAAATTTTTATGGGTTAACCTATGTATGTTTGTGAAAATTTATGCAATTTTGTAAGGTAACTTACATATATTTGAGAGAATTATGCAAGTGCATATGGCATATATGAACTGTAACGCCCCAAAAATTTGGCAGGGTATATCTATTTATGCTACAAAACCCACCTGATAGACAAACACACACATGTATGGCTAACTATTCCATACATCGATTTTCATTAAATCCCAAATGCCAAATACATGCTAGTCATATCTCAATGCCCCAGTTCCAATCCTAAGCATGCATTTTACAACAAGTATGAAATGGAAGCCAAACTGATAATAAGTGCTCTCAAGGCTTACAAATTTATCCAAGAACATTCTTGGTTACACAAAATGAAGTTTCAACTCAACGCAATTATAGCCCTGGGTTTACATTCAATAAATAACAATAAAACAAAAATGAAGCCTCAGCTCCGAGTCCTCCCAAGTTAGTGCCTTAGTGGAGGCATAGCACATGTACCTGAAAATGGTTTCCCTTATAGGGTAAGCCACAGCCCAGTAGAGATATACTACACAACATATGAACCATGACAAGACTAAAGAGGGAGTATGCTTATGCCATGCTCATGATAAAACAATTTATCTTTTTTTTTAAAAAAAAAAAAAAAGCATGCAACGCTGAGATGCAACAACAAATATAAAAACATTTTCATTTCAAACCATATCTGTTACATGAATACAAGCTATGTGAATCTTTAGGTAAGTGTCTGCAAGTAGGCCCTAATGCACTGCCACTATCATTTTTACCAGTAAACTAGAAGGCTCGACACCTAACCGTGTAGTTCCACACCCCCTACCTAAATTCTCCAAGTACTCATCTTTTCGCAAACAGATATATTTACAAACATTTCTCAAAAACAGATACATTTTCATTGAAATGAATATAATGCAATGTCCAATGTAACAAATGAGAAATGTGGTTCGATTTACCTAAGTCTCATGCCCTTCTACAACAATCGTGGCTATCCTCCATCGATAGCCCAAAACAGATATTTCTAAACAAATATTTGAACAATTAAATTCCAAAATGTCGATAAATACAATCTATTCCACATCTCATCAAATATGAACAACTACACTAGTTTTCATATCACAATCACATCCAGTAACCTCTCAAGGTCCATTTCTAACCGTGTCGGTTTTATTCCAAGCAAAATAATACCGTTAATGCCCAAGAAAACATCATTTTCTTTCCAAACTCATTCTCCAAGCATTATTCAATTATGACATCCTATTTTAATCGAAAGCCCCAAAAGTTAAACATAGTTCCTTTGTTTTCTTTAAAAATGCTCTTTTGCTCGCAAACCGGTAAAAATTTCAAAACCGATCGAATCAAAATCTGTTTTTGTTCAAATTTAAAACATAGCTCTTTCATAACCTTACAAACATATTCCAAGTTTACACTTTCGCAATTTGGATATCAACTCTTTATTTTTCTCAAAATTTTCCTTTTAAGCAAATAAATCACAAATTTTTCAAAAATTCTAATTAAATTATATACAACTCTAAGCTCCCTATAGTCAAATAAAAGTGCATAAAGAAGTGTAAGAAAAATTCCTACCTCAAGCTAGAAGAGGAAACAAGCAAAAATCCAAATTTTCAATTTTGTCAGATTTTGATCTTTACCGATCAACATCAAAATATTGCTCTCACCAAGCTCTTCACTTTTTCCTCAAGAACTAGGGTACAGTGGATTGGACACAATTAATTTACATGCTAATCTTCACTAAAAAAAAAAAAAACAGCCAAGAACTTCCACAAGAAGCCAAAACTCCCAAATATAATAGGAAGATTAAATAAATAAATTTAATGGTTACTTATTGTGTGTGTGTGTGTGTAAATAATCATCAGATTGAACAAGAAGAGAAAACTTTGATGGGGTTTATGCAAAACGGCAGTCTCTCACTTCAATTTATTACTAAAATTTATTTATACATGTTTTTTTTTAATATAGAAATAGGAGGAAGAGAGTGGTTTACCGTTTGGGTCCACAAATATAAATAAATCTGGTGGAAGCCGCTACTGCGCAACAAGTAGATCTCGCCGACCTTCAAGTGGCAACAGTGTCGCCGGTGAACAATATTTAGTTGAGCCAAGCGCAACTAACTACGGTAATGAGTTTCACAAAGTACCAGCGACAAGGATGACCAAGGTCGATGGCAACTAGAATGGAAGACAAGTTAAGACACGGGTGAGTGGGGAGACAGATTGAGGTCGTTTGTTTGCTCTCATGCATGCTCGCCAAAAATCCTCTCGACTAAGGAGCAAGACACAGGTGACAAACAGATGGAATTGCACAGCATAAAGCGCATAATCTTTTTTTGCTGTCAGGTGTCAGATGATCGATGAATTGAATATGAATGGGATTCCCCTTGACAAGAACTGCGTAGCTGTTCTCCCCTAACACCTACACACAACACAATCATACACATTTTGAGAAAAGAGAGAGAGATTTTTTTTTTTTTGGTGGTGGTGCAAGCCAAGTTTATGGAGCAGCCGCAGGCCGTTCTTTCTTCTCCCTCTATCTTATCTCCTAATGATGTATCTATAGTGTGTATAGTATATTGAGAACAATCGGACCCATCTTTCTCTCTCTCTAGAAAATATTCTTTACTCCTTTTGAACCCCACTCCAGCACCTCTTCTTTTTTATATTCCTTCACGAGAAAGAAAATGGTTTGGTCACCTTTTTAGCCATCTCCCCCAGATTCTCTTTTATTAGTGGGATGATTTTTTTTTTTTTTTTTTTTTTTTTTTTTTTTGGTCTTCATAGTGTTTGCACATGGATTAGATTTAAGTGCAAGTGGGGGAAGCTGATGTTTACACTTGAGAATCAATCTGCCACTACCTTAGAAAAAGAATAGGTGGAACGGCTCCTCTCTCTTATTTTATCATTCACTCCCCCTCAATCTCTCTCTCAAATAGATCATTCTCCACCATTAAAAATCATAAAATCTCCCACCATCGAAAACATCATCATGCATATTCCACCCTCTCTTTGCTTTCTCTTCTCCCCAAAAATTCCCTAACCATATCATCTCTTTTATCTTTTTTTTTTTTTTTTTGGTTTTACTATTTTCTATTTTCTCAAATCATGGTCCGAACACCCAAAACTCAAATTCTAAATTCTGCACTGACTATTTTAAAAAAAAAAAAATTAGGTCATCACATGAACTTACATACTTAAGAATTGCCTTGCAAAATAGTATAAAGTAAACCAATAAATAAAGTCTATATAAAGACTATTTCAACCAATAAAAGTAAATTATGTCGTTTCAACTAATAAAAATTAAATTAGAACAACATCTCAAGGTATTTCAAGATTACTTAAATCATTTTTAGAAAATCTAATAGATTTTGATGAACAATCAAGTATAGATGTACTCTCTGCTCTATACAATTGTCTAGTTCTTTGATTGATTACATCAATAGAATCTTGATAAATAAATAAATGCATCAATTGTAGATAAGGTAGAGGTGTGACATTGCAGATATGGATATTGTGGCAAAATGCTAAGACTAAGAGAGATAGAGACAAGTTGTACACTTATATGATTTCGAAGAATCGAAGGTTCTATGAAATATTATTAGATTGTCTAGCCACATTGTGTCTTTGTCCCTGATTAATCACTAAATGCCATGTTTCTAAACCGAGCAAAGCGAACCACCGAGCAAAAAGTCTAGCCCGGCCTTGTAATGTAATTGTGGTCACGCAAATGTGGACGGAATTAAGGGGTAATTGAGAGGGGAGTTTGTGCCGAGCAAACTGACCGAGCTAGTTGTGACTTGGGCCTTGCCGTGGGATTATGCGACCGAGTTGGCATAGCCGAGGGCGGTTTGGCTGAGGTTTTAGATCGTGGCTGGGTTAGCCTGAGGTCCAAAAGTTGGACCGAGCTAGTTGTTCGGAGTGGATCCTTTGCCGAGCTAGGTGAAGCGATGATTTTTCCGACCGGACTAGACGCACCTGTTGCATACCAAGGCCGAGCAAGGTCAACAGGGACGAATGAGCACGAATGAAGAAGTTGGCTAGATGCCCTAGATCTTGACCAGTAGAGAGTAATGCGGTTCCAAAAGGTGCGTCAATACCGTTTGGCGGTTTGCCCAATGTTGTTTGGTAGTATCGATGCGTACACGTATAGAGAATAAAGAGGACAGTACAGCCACACATCCAGGAAAGGACGAACAGAGTAGCACGCAGAGGCTATATAGTCTGAACGGCGCCTCCATACAAAAGGTCTGAATTTCTAGCTACCCAGAGCTCGATCTCTTTTTGGTCTTCTCTCCCTTCCTCTCTCTAAAAATGTGCTAACTTGACCGTCAGAGGGGTATTCCGGTAGCACACCACCGGGTAGCTCACCATCGTTGTGTTCTCAGGTTAATCAAAGTGAAGTGCAGCTTGGACACGAGGAGTACGAAGAGCAACGAATATTTCCTCCCCGTACAATTGGCGCTGCCAATGGGAATTTGATAGACAAAACCTTGTCCTCCAAGCTTCTCCGGTAATCTTTTATGGCGAACCACGATGACATTCCGTTGTTCGCCATCGACGGCATCACGCCAGAGTCCGTTCGGCGTAGAGATGGCCTGTCTTCCATTCCGACGATGGCTGATTTGGAGACCTCCGCACAAGAACTTCCTAGGGATGCGTGAGACAAGCACACAAGGAGCTTTGGGCGCTCTCTCATTCCAAAAAAGCATCGTCGACGGTGAGATTCATACACTCCACACTTGGAAGACAAACTGAGAGACCAAGATACCATCATTAAGAAAATGACGACGGAGATGAAGGTCATGAGATGACAAATGAAGGGAAAGGGCGTAGCTGGAGTGGGAAACCACAGTGAGCACGCCCATTTCCGCCATTTCGACAATCTTAATAGACGTCACTCCCCTTCACTCTCCGTCACGAGAAGCTTCAGAGCTGGAGACTACGTCGCGTCGGCGATGATATCTCGCACACAGGACAGCAATTACCACCCCTCACGCCTGACGACGGCATCAAGATATTCTCGCTCTAACCGTTTGAAAGACTTGAGGGATGTGTTGGAGGAGCACGCTCGTCGGCAGGAGGTGTAGAGGGTGCCTGCACTGCAGCGGTTGGTCCCCAGAGGGTGAGCCAGTAAAAAGGTCGCCATGCCACAACCACGCTTGGCGGCACACGCGCCACCAGACAGAGAGTTGGCAAGGCTAAGCACCACCCCTTTTTCCGTAGAGATCGAGAACACACCGCTCCCCCCGGGTTCCATCAACCAAAGTTCATGCTCTATGACGGAAAGACTGATCCTTATATGCACGTAAGCCACTTTCAACAGGTTATGGCTGGGCATAGGCGAAACGATGCGCTCATGTGCCTTGTTTTTCCATCGAGTTTGGGCGAGTTGGGCCTAAAATGGTTCGAGAGGCTGCCGAAGGAGAGCATCAAGGGGTGGCAAAAGTTGGCAGAGGCATTTGTCACCAGATTTAAGACAAATGCCAAAACACCCAAGGAAATTGACCATCTCTTGAGAGTAAAGATGGAGCCAGGTGACTCTTTGAAGGCGTATAACGCTAAGTATTGAGATGCTTTCAACGAGATCCTTGATTGCCCAACCAACCTTGTAATCACTTAGTATAAGCGCGCTTTTCCAGTTGGAGATCAACTGAGAGACTCGCTTACAATGAATCAACCGTCGACCATGGAATTGCTCATGCAACACATTAATGAGCACATCCGAGTCGAAGATACTGCAGCTGCAGCTCCCGTGATGGCAAGTTCGGTAGTAGAGAACAAGAGAGTAGCGCGAAAGGTTCACGCAGTCGGACAAGATGATGGCCATGCAAACCACCATGGAAGAGATATAGGGAGTTCGATTTTTGGAAGACGTCTGTAAGAAGGCTGAGGAAAAGGGGCATAAAACTCACAGAATGTAAATGGCCGCTCCATTTCCAGAACATTGAACTCTGCCAATCTAAAGTTTTGTTCTTAGTTCTATTTTTGTAACCCTTTTTGTTATTGGCACAATGAAACAAGTTGGCCATTTTCTTGAAAATTGTTATATTTTTGCCTCACCGAGGGGATTTAGTGCGGTCCAAGGGGCAACTAACAACCATTTTGACAGAAAGATCAAAGTTTCCGAGTGGATTTTGCTCGGCAAGAGGTTTGTTGATAGTTTTGATCAACTTTGGAATTCCTTGCCGGACGGATTTTGCTCGGCAAGAGGTTTGTTGATGATTTTATCAACTTTGGAATTCCTTGCAGGATGGATTTTACTCGGCAAAAGATTTGTTGATGATTTTAATCAACTTTGAAATTCCTTGCCGAGCTGATTTAGCTCGCCAAGAAGAAAGTTGCCGAGCTAATTTTGCTCGCTAACTTTCAAGTTCCTTTCTGAGCTGATCTTGCTCGCCAAGAAGTAAGTCGTGGAGGGGACCTTTCTTTCCGACTTTGGAGTTCCTTGCCAAGCTGATCTTGCTCGCTAAGAAGCAAGTCCCCGAGCTGACCTTGCTCGTCGACCTTGGAGTTCCTTGCTGAGCTGAACTTGCTCGCTAATAAGAAAGTCAAAGAGTAGAGCTTACTCGCCGACCTTGGAGTTCCTTGCCGAGCTGATCTTGCTTGCCAAGAAATAAGTCGCTGAGCTGACCTTGCTTGCCGACTTTGGAGTTCCTTGCTGAGCTGATCTTGCTCGCCAAGAAGCAAGTCACGGAGCGGACCTTGGTCGCCGACCTTGGAGTTCCTTGCCCAACTGATCTTGCTCGCCAAGAAGCAAGTTGCAGAGCGGACCTTGCTCGCCGACCTTGGAGTTCCTTGCCGAGCTGATCTTGCTCGCCAAGAAGCAAGTCGCGCAGCAGACCTTGGTCGCTGACCTTCAAGTTCCTTGATGAGCTGATCTTGCTTGCAAAGAAGCAAGTCGCTGAGCTAACCTTGCTCGCTGACCTTGGAGTTCCTTACCGAGATGATCTTGCTAACCAAGAAGCAAGTCGTGGAGTGGACCTTGGTCATCGACCTTGGAGTTCCTTGACGAGCTGATCTTGCTTGCCAAGAAGCAAGTTGCTGAGTTAACCTTGCTCGCCGACCTTGGAGCTCCTTGTCGAGCTGATCTTGCTCGCCAAAAAGCAAGTCGTGGAGCCGACCTTGGTCGCTGACCTTGGAGTTCCTCGACGAGCTGATCTTGCTTGCCAAGAAGCAAGTCGCCGAGCTAACCTTGCTTGCCGACCTTGGAGTTCCTTGCCAAGCTGATCTTGCTTACCAAGAAGTAAGTCACAGAGTGGACCTTGGTTGCCGACCTTGGAGTTCCTTACCGAGCTGATCTTGCTCGCCAAGAAACAAGTCGCGGAGCGGACCTTGCTCGCCGACCTCGGATGTAATGACCCTCATTCTCGTCTTAGTCTTGTTCATGTGCATCTGCATGATTTTGTTTTGTTAAGCTTGCATTTGTAGATTTTGAATTGTTTTGCTTAAGTAAAGGCACATGTCTTGTTTTGTGCTTACGTGATTTACCTGTGTATTATTGGTATACTTTGTTCCTTGCTTGGTGCGTTAAGCCTAGGTCACTCCTTTGAACCTCTTATACCTAGGACCATCATGAAACCACTTCGGTTGACCTCCACTTTCACCCCGGTATATTGGCTGAGATGTCATCATCTAGGCCGAGGTGTGCATCACCTAGGCCGAGATGTATATCATCTAAGCCGAGATGTTACTATCTAGGCAGCCAACATCCTTGATCCTTGCACCTAGTGATCTTGTTCCTGGACTGGTATGACCTAGACCGAGGTGTGGCACATCTAGGCTAAGGTGTGGCACAGCTAGGTCAAGTGTTATCCGTCATAGCCGAGATCATTAAGACCTTACTTGCCGAAGCCTATGTCTTGATCCGAGGTCATTGCCTTGTCGGAGTGCCCTTGTCACCTTACTTATTGTACACCTTTTGTCATGCTCTTGTCTTGTCATTCAATCACCTTTTTTAGGAAACCCAATCTGGTAGTGCCACGTGTCCCAGCAGAGGGTTAAGTCAGCCGACAGTGAAGAAAACATATCATTTGCTATATCTTTTCCTTAGAAGAGAGAGAAGCTCTAGGAAGAGAAAGAAGGAGTTCTTAGATAGAGAAGTAGATTTCCAAGCTTGATCCTTAGAGTTTGAACCGTTTGATTCGTGTTTTAAGGTTAGAATCTTGAACTACTCTTGTTGTTCCTTATGTTGATCTAATCTCATTGTATGATCTAGCATGATTCATAAGCCATGCATTGATTTAAAGCTTGGTTTTAGAAAAAGAAAATGGTGTTATTGTGTTCTTCAAGGAAAGCTTTGTTTTGATCCGAAAGCTTGTAATAAGTTTCATGTTTTTGTGTTTGTTTTCTTGAGATCTTCAACTACGGGTACCCAGGTCCATGTTTTTGAACTCATATCATGAAATCTCCAATTTTGAATAAAGAAGTTATGATTTTAGCATTCATGTTCTTCGAAAGGAAACCCTGATTTTTCCAGACTTCATTTCCCTGAATGTGGTCATCGGGACCACACCTTGGCCAAGAGGTGTGGGACCTCGGCCAAGACCTGGTTGGTACCCAGCATGTTCTCCCGAGATGAAAAACAGTGTTTTAACTCCCATCACATGTTTTGCTTTGTCTTGACTTAGTTTTGAAAGAAATGCCGGGATCATTTACATTCACGTAAAGCTTGTTCTAGGGATGCATTTCATATCCAGCTTTGAGTATCTCTTCTTGTCTTCTTGAAATGCATTCAATAGGATTTATTATGTACTTGTAGGCCTTGGATCCTTGCTTTAATCCCCACACCCGAAGAGCTATGTGAGTGGTATTTTTAATAAAGCTATGTTCTAATGTTTTGATAAAAGCTTTGCTTGTTTCGTTTTGGAAAAGTATTTGTTGTTCAAGATGAATGATTATCTCTAGTTTTTGTATCAAGTATTATCTCGTTTTGATGGCATTCTTGGAAAGTCCTTAGTGCTAGGAGACTATAATGCAACTAGCACCCTTGTTTGAGATATCTCCCTTGCCACTGACGGCCTTGTGCGGGTGGGTTTGTCTAATCGATTCCGGGTCGATTATTCCCTTATTTTGTCAGGAATGTCATCCCTTGTATTATATTGATGCTAGTAAGCATCCCTGGAAGCTTTGAAAGACTTGATAGGTGAACTTGGTTCATCCCTTGATTTTGTACAAGCTATGATACGTATTGTTTTGATAAAGATCTTGGATATCATTCATTTAAACCTTTATTACTAATATCATTCACTGAGTATCCAAGCTCACCCTCTCCTTATATATATGTAGGTGATGAGCAAGAGGGCGCTGCCGCCTAAGCCTTGTTTAAAAGATGTTTTGGATTCATGTTTTATATCATCTTGAAGATTATGCTTCTTGGCTTTGTATTTCCTGTCTTTTGTATATGTCGGCTTGAGAAGCCTTTTGATCAAGATGTAACATGCACTTTGTTTTATTTGTATTCAAGTTGTAAAACCATGTTAAAATGTATGCCATTTCATTTGATCTATGCACAGCTCTTATGGACTAATTAGATTTAAATTTATTACTTCCGCACATGTAAGCCCCATATGTACACTTTGATTGTGTGAACTTGGTAAGTTGGCCTTTGGTAATCTCGGATTACTGGCCATCATGGCACCATTCTACTAGGGCGGAATGGGGTCGTGACAGATTGGTATCAGAGCACGGTTCCTTATAGTACGTTATTCACACACTTTGAGTCCTAAAAAGAGCACAGGATTTCCCTTAGGATGATGTTAGGATTGCATCATATTGCTTGCTACTTGACAAGGTGTGCATTATCTCGGCATGATTATATGTTACTTGCATGCATGTCTATTTGTTCATTTTGTTTTAAAGTTGCACTTTGCATACTTCTAGCATCATGAGAAGGGGTAGACCTCCAGTTGGCCGAGATCAATCTGAGGACAGGTTAGATAGATTAGAACGGTTAGTTGAAGGTTTGGCTCATGAGTTGAGACGAACAAGGCAATAGAACACCAGTACTACCTCTACTCAGGCCGAGTAGACAAACGGCCGAGATGCAGTTCCGCATCCACCTCCTCCAGTGCTGCAAGTACCCCCACAGCCATCTTTGTATGGAGACGGCACATTGACTTTGATTAAAGAATTCAAGAAGATGAATTCACCAAAATTCCATGGGGGTATAGAGCTGATGAAAGCTGAAGCATGAGTCTTGGAAATGGAGAAGTTGTTTGAGATCTTTCCTAGTACCGACGCTCAGAAGGTGTCATTGGCAGTATTCAAATTGGACGACGACGCCCGTAGGTGGTGGATGATGATCCGAGAAGGTAATCCAGACTTGACTTGGACCAAATTTTTGGAGTTATTCTACGACAAGCACTTTTCTCTCAGTGTTCGAGATTGCAAGACCACCGAATTCTAGACTTTGACACAGGGTAACAAAACCGTGGCTGAATACGATCGTGCTTTCACCGAGTTGGCAAGGTATGCACCTCACATGGTCAATAATGAATATAGAAAAGCCAGGAAATTTGAGAGTGGGCTTCGTGGACCCATACAAGATCGGGTGAATATGCTCAACATGCCGACTTACGCCGGAGTGTTAAACAAGGCCATCCTGGAAGAAGCTAACTTAAATAGATACCAGAGTTCGGGAGAGAGCTAGAGGAAGAGGCAGAATTATGATAATCGCCGAGTACCGTTTGGTGCCAAGAAGATGGCGAATATGGGTAGTTGGAGCAACTCAAATCAGGAAGGTGATGCTAGGCCAACATGTTCGAGTTGTGGGAAGCGCATTTTGGAGTTTGTTGTTGGGCATCTGGAGCTTGTTTCAAATGCGGTGAGATAGGTCATCGTGTGAAAGACTGTCCGAAGACAAAGACTAATGATGGTAAGAAAAATGGGAGTACTTCGGGCTCTGCACAAAAAAGCAACGTCGGGAGGACGCAGATGAGGTAGGGCAGAGTCTTTGCATTAGTACCAAGAGACACCCAAAGTGCCGAGACAGTAGTGTCAGGTACCCTTCCAATTTGCTCTTAAGATGCATATATATTGATTGATTTGGGGTTCTACACATTCATTTGTATCTGTTAAATTTGCCGGGAAGTTAAATAGAGAACTAAAACCCCTTGGTTATGTGTTATCTGTATCTACTCCATCTGGGAGAACTATGACTGTTGCATCCATTTATAGGGCGTGTGTTGTTGTGATTGAGGATATTGAATTATTAGTTGATTTGATGCCGTTGAATATGACTCATTTTGATGCTATATTGGGAATGGATTGGTTGTGCATCCATTAATTGTATTTCCAAAAGTGTCACATTTAAACCCCTAAACCAAGCCGAGGTTACGTTTCAGGGTAAAGGAGTAGTATCCCCACCTTACTTGATTTCATCCATGAAGGCTTATAAGTTAATCCAAAAAGGGTGTCGAGGTTATCTGTGTTGTGTACTAAGTAATCCGAATGGAAACGTTGAAATGGCCGATATTCCAGTTGTTAATGAATTCCCCGACGTCTTTCCAAATGACTTGCTTGGCCACTTAGTCGATAGAGAAGTAGAATTTACTGTTGACGTTATGTCGGGAATCCAGCCTATCTCCAAAACACCCTATAGAATGGCCCCAGCCGAGCTGAAGGAATTGAAGCTGCAATTACAAGAGTTGTTGGATAAATGTTTTATTAGGCCGAGCACTTCACCTTAGGGAGTGCCAGTTCTATTTGTTAAGAAAAAGGATGGTACACTTCGTCTTTGTATTGACTATCGAGAACTGAACAAGGTAACCATTAAGAATAAGTACCCATTGCCGATGATCGATGATTTGCTTGATCAACTACAAGGAGCACGAGTCTTTTCTAAGATTGATCTTAGGTCGGGCTACCATCAGCTCAAGGTTAAAGCCGAGGATATTGAGAAGACTGCTTTTTGGACAAGATATGGCCACTACGAATTTTTGGTAATGCCTTTTTGAGTGACTAATGCTCCTGCAGCTTTCATGGATTTGATGAACAGAGTCTTTAAGCCATACCTAGATGAGTTTGTGGTTGTTTTCATCGACGATATATTGATCTATTCCAAGAGTGAAGTTGAACCTGAGAAGCATTTGAGAATTGCCTTACAAATTTTGAGAGACAGAAAATTATATGCCAAGCTTAGCAAGTGTGAGTTTTGGCTTTCCAACATTTCATTGTTGGGTCATGTGATTAATGAAGAAGGTATTTCGGTTGATCCCAGCAAAATTGAAGCCATTGTGAACTGGTCGAGGCCGACTAATGTGTCCGAGGTTCGTAGTTTTCTAGGTTTGGCAGGTTATTACAGAAAGTTTGTGAAGGACTTCTCAAGGATTGCAGTGCCATTGACACAACTAACTCAGAAGGGAGTGGCGTATGAATGGACCGAGGATAGAGAATCAGCCTTCCAGGAGCTAAAGACGAGGTTAGTCACATCACCGATTCTTGTACTGCCATCAATAAATGAGGAATTTCAGATTTATAGTGATGCTTCGCATAAGGGTTTATGTTGTGTGTTAATGCAATGGGGTAAAGTCATAGCATATGCATCTCGTCAATTGAAACCCCATGAAAAGAATTATCCTGCCCATGATTTAGAACTAGCAGCCGTAGTATTTGCCTTGAAAATTTGGCGTCATTACTTGTATGGAGCTTCTAGCCAAGTTTTTACAGATCACAAGAGTCTAAAGTACTTGTTCACTCAGAAAGAATTGAATATGAGACAGAGAACACTACAACAAAAAAGGTCTATGGTGACAAAAACGCATGATAAAATAATATTTTGCCTCAAAATATACATGTTTTAGTGATGAAAATAAGATTTCGTCTCCAATTGTATTTTTTTTTGGAGACGAAAACAAAATTTCGTCACCAAATGCTTAAAATAAATACAATAATAGGTGGCGAAAACAAATTTCATCTCTAAATTTTATTTTTCGTCGCAAAACAAATTCCCGTCCTTAGAAATTTTTGTGGAAAATTTGGGCGTCATATTAGAAACGAAAAATTTCGTCACCATTATAAAAAATTTCAAAGACAAATATAATTTTTTCACTTATAATTTAAGGAGACAAAACGACGTCATTTTGTCTTCCCAAATCAGTCTACCCAAATCACTCTTCTTTCTCGCGCTCTTTCTCTCACTCTCTCACCCAGTCTCGTCTCTCTCTCTCTGGTCTGAGCTCATGAAACCCTCTCACCAATCTCTTTCTTGCCCTCTCATATGCACACATGCACTGCCGAAAATCCTCTCTCTCTGTTCTAATCGCACAACCGAAAGCCCTCTCTCTCCGTTCGAACCACACACTGGAAGCCCTCTTCTCTGTTCATTTTGCTTCATTGATGCGACACCACCAGCCCCCTCTGGCCTTTCCTCCCCCACCCCCACCAGCTTCGGCTGACTCAACACCACAACTCCCTCATTCCAATCCAACCAAAATCTCTTTGATCTCTTCATCGATATGTTTCAGGTAATTCAATCTTCATCTTCACCCCTTAATTTCTCAATTTCTTCATTTTCTTTCTTTTTTTCCCCCTGAATCAGATCAATCTCTCTCTAGAAGATAGGCTATTTGAATGTCTGCCTGTGTATTTTGATTGTTTGGTTCAATTCTATAGAACAAAAAGGTAGGTATTTATGTATGAGTAACCTGATATATATATATATGTATTGTGGGGAATATGTATGTAAATATTTCTGTATATGCAAGTAATCATTGGTGGAGCTGCATAACCCCACTCAAAATTGGGATTTTTTTCCTTTAGATATGTATATTTATGCAAAAGTTTAGCAGTTTCAGAAATTTAAGGCAGTGGACTAATTAGAAAATTTTAAATTGTTTTTTTTTTTTTTTTTTGGTGATTGAATCTTGGATTTGGAGAGTGATTTGTGGAGGGAAAAGGAAAGTGATTGGAAAAATGAATGAAAGATAAGATTAAAATAAAATGAACCAACTGTATGAACAATGTCTAAAATTAAAACTGGGAGCTTTGTTGTGCTGTTGTTGTTGGTGCTTTTTTTCTTCACCCCCCCCACCCCCCCCCCCCCCCCCCCCCCCTTCCCTTAATTATTACATGAACTATAATAATAGTTTGTTTTTTAAATTTGACTGTGATAAAAGGAAAACCCCAATTGTAGTTGTCTGGTTATGTGATGTATATGAGGCAACTAACAAATTTAATTATTGTTATTTTTTTGTCATGTATTGTTGTTGTTATTGTTTATGTATGTGTCTTTTGTGTTAATTTAGTGTTTTTTGGAATTGATGTATGTACTACTTTCGTTCTTTCTTTTGCCATTCAAGGTGAATCGCAATCCTTCATTTCCATACATGTAGATATGTCCTTTTATTTTCTTTTTTCCATTTTGTATAAGAATTTCAAGTGGGCCTTACAATCTTGGGTGGTTACTCCAACGTTATGTAACATGTGTATGTGGTGTATTTGTTATGACAAAGATGAGTGTGACTTTCAAATGCTTTTTTTTTACAATTTTGCACGTTAAGAATATATATATACATATATGTGTTTTTTTGTTGGTGTCAACTTTCAAATGCTTTTTTTTATTGTGCACGTCAAGAATATATATATATAGAGATGTGTTAATTATAAAAATAAAAAAATTAATCTTGAATTTGAATTGTTAGCATCTTGTTTATTTTACTTCACCATAACTTCAAAAAGAAAAACCATTTTAAATGAGTATAGATATGGATACTCCGTTATTCTAATGCTTTTGGCTCCTCCATTTATCAAACAATTCATCTATTTTGTTCAATTCATCTATTTTGTTGATTTTGGCCAAGGAGTACAGAGATATATTTTATATTGTGGGTTATTGGTCTCTACTCATCAATTGTTTCTCTTCACCCTATTGCTCACCATGTGTTTGAAAAAAATGTGCAAACAAAGTTTAGAATAACATGAATAGACAACCACAATACCTCTACAAATGAACCATACCATATACACCAACAGAGGGAAAACTATGAATAGAAACTGATCAAATGTTTTGATTTTAACATAGAAAAATCAGCCTACTGGGTTGTTTATAGACAGCACAACAAAACATGCTTTTCTATTAATTTCAAAGCTTGAAACTTTTGTTGAGTTTTTGCTTTAAATTCTTGTTCCTCTGGTTTCCTATTATGGTAGTTCATGGAACTACTTAGAGCTCCTAGCTTGTATGCTTTGATTTTACTCAAGCTCTGCATTGTTTTCTATTAGATCTTTGCTTGTTTGTTTGTGTGTGAGGGTAACACAGGGGTTACATCAGGTTGAAGCCTTTATATAATGAACCTTTTAATTGTTGGACATTACATTATATGATATTATGATGGCTCTTGTTCATTGTAGTAGTGGCCCTTTATTTTGTGCAAATTTTTTGATTTAGTAGGGAAGATTTAAGTTTTTTTTTTTATGGGACATGTACTTTAGTACCTTTGAGAGTAAAGCAAAGTAGATTGATTATGACCACCAATTAAAAAGGTGTTGTCAGTCTAGTTATCTTGCTGAATAGCACTAATCTTAGAGTGCACAATGCCTTTGTGTTTGGCTATTATTCTGCTGAACTGAGGGGTGATAATAATTCTTAAGTATTCATGTAGTTAGTGTGGAAGCCCCCACAGCCTAGAGATTTCTTTCAGAGCTAGTCAGTAAACATTAATCTATTATTCAAGGGACGTATCTGGAAATTAATTAGTGAGTAAAGTGGGGCATTTCGGCTAAAACTGAGTTTACCAGATGAGTTAAAAGACTTTTTTAACCAAGCGAAGCCTTTGTATAGGGAAGAGAACGATAACTACTTTGTTATTCATATGTAGTAATTCTATTTCATTTTTTTTATTTACTTTTTTATGTTTTTGGTGTGTGTATACTGTGAGAATTGGAATTCCTCATCATGGAATTTTATGATCTGTGATGGAGGGAACAAGCTGTCCATCTCCTGTTATAGAACAATTTTTAGTAGTTATGCTTCTCGGTTATACATTGGTTGAGCTACCTACTGCTGCAACCTATGTATATGCTGTTGTTGTGTTTATGCTAGGCATGTCTGGTTTGCTACTCTGTTGAGTGAAGTGAGTACATGCTGTAGCTGTGTATTTGCTGTTGCAATCTGTGTATATGTTGTGGGTTGATGGGTTTTACCTTATGTATTGCTTTGGTTTTTGTTGAGAGTTGAGTGACAATAGACGTCACTAGAAATTGTTGATGGGTTTTACCTTATGTATTAGTCGATGCCCATGTACTTCCAAGAACAGTAGTATTTTTCAATGATTCAACAGCAATTCTCAACTACATACGAACTTCAAAGAATCCAATGGCAACATTGGTTCCACCGGAAACTATTTTGAATAGTAAACCAGCGCCTTTCATGGTATCCTTCTCTTCAATGGGTCCAAATGGCCTTGAACCCAATATTCTCAAGGTATGAAGTATACTCATTGGTATAAAATTATACTTTTAGATGTCCATAATGAATCCCAAAAGGTGACACATGTTGTTTCTAGTTATAAATCACAATAACAATCTAAAAAATTTAAATAAATAAATAAATAAAGTGCACAGATTGTAGTGTTGGCAATACTATATTTAGTGGAGTGTGTACTCCATCCAAGACAACGTGCATTATTCTTTTCAATGGAAGTTTTATATCTTTGTTCATTATTGAGAAGTCCTCAAGTATTGGACATGCGACTGCAATATCATTATATATGAACAACAAGAATAGAAGAGGTTTCAATTTTAGAGTCTCTTTGGCTTAGTAGCTTTTATGTCTTCATAATTGTGAATGGTTTCATGAACTTAAGGTTAATGGCTATCATGGCAGCCAGACATTACTACTCCATGACTGAATATCTTAGCAACATGGAGTGAGGCATCCTCTCCCACAAAGTTGCCTGATGATCATCGAGTTTTCAAATATAACATCGACTCTAGAACTCCATGTCTTGCTCTCATGTGGCTGCTATAGTTGCACTCGTCAAAGCCATACACCCTGATTGAAGCAGTGCTATGATAAGATCTGCCCTCATAACAATCGGTACACTTGCATGTTTTAACTTATTACATGTTATCTATTTTCTATCTTTCAAGACATCTTTCATGTCCTAAATTTTATAGGTTTTTCTTCTTCTTTTGGCACAGCCGATAATAACCAAATGAAACTTCTCTTTCTCTCTATTAACCAAATGTCACTTCTCTTTCTCTCTATGTTCATTATGGACAAGCAGGCCAAAGGAAGCAAAAATTCTGTCTCAAGAGTGATGTTCTACTAACCACCTATGGAGTTTTATCTTTAGAATTTTGAATAGAGGTATCCTGAAGGGTTCTTGTTTGAATTTAATAATAAAAGTAATATGATGGATGGATAATGTTGATATTTCAATTTTCAGAGTTATTACATGTTATCTATGTTAAATGTCCCAATCATCACTCAATTTCACTTGGATTTTGAGTAAAAGCTTCATTTGATATGAACTCCAATGGAAAAAACCAATTTTATTTTTAAAAATTCTCATCTTACCACAAGAATGACAGTTTGCTAAATGATAAACTTCAAATGAAGCAAATATAGCTTTTAAATTGAACATTTGAGTCAAGATTTAAGGGGAGTCAAGATTTAAGGGGTGTCATCTTGGTTGTAGCACCCATGTAAATTGAGAACTAAGATACCAAAGGTAAAAAAGATTAAATAAATGAAAAGAAAACAAGAAAACAAGAGTAATAATGTAGTTCATAAGGTGCTCTAGGAAAAATTATTATTTTAGTTGTAGTTGTCCAAAAGTATTGGTTCACTGCCACATTGAATTGAGTCGGAACAATTAAAGTACAAATGAACTTGCAAGCTACAAATCTATGGATTTTATGATTTTGAGTACCTGTTTGTATCTCATGGGGAATACTTTGTGGATAAGGTTTTTGGTGTAGCTGATTGAAACAATACAAATACTAGTATCAAATGTATAACTATATATTGGATGGAATATACAATTTTGAAAGGAATAGAAATACAATAGCCTGAGGTAAATCTATAATCACATGAATTTGCAAATTAAACAAACAACTACTAGTAATGCAACACATAAAATAGGTAATGAAAAAATCCAAGTCTAAAATGCCTAAAATTTAACGGAAAAAGGGCGTTAAGGGGGCGAAAATGCAAAATAGCCCCAAATCCATCGTACGGATGTCATAGCCAGCTTCCCCATGACAAACAGGACCTGTGACAATAGACGGAATGTAATTAGCACGCGTAGATTGGGAGTTAGAGCCAAAAAAGCATTAAACTTAACCGAAAAGGGGCATTAAGGGAACAAAAATACGAAACAACCCCTGAACAACCATACGGATGTCACGACCACCTTCCCCATGACAAATAGGACCTGTGACAACTGGTATAATGTAATTAGCATGCGTAGGTTGGGAGTTAGAGCTTAAAACGCATTAAACTTATTCGAAAAAGGGCGTTTGGAGAGAGAAAATGCAAAACAACCCCCGAACCACCGTACGGATGTCACCGCTAGCTTCCCCATGACAAATAGGACCTATGAAAATAGACAAAATGTAATTAGCAGGCGTAGGTTGGGAGTTAGAGCCAAAAATGCATTGAACTTAACCGAAAAATGGCGTTAAGGGGGCGAAAATGCGAAACAGTCCCGAACCATCGTAAGGATGTCACGGCCAGCTTACCCGTGACAAATAGGACCTATGACAATAGACCGAATGTTTAGGATCTTTTTCTCTGATAAAAAGATGGATAAGTGGTTTTTTTTTTCCTTTGGCAGGAATCACACATATTTTGGGCTCAACAAGATTTAGGGCAGCGGATACGTTTGATTTTTTATTGTAGGTTTTTTTATATTGAGTTGAACAAAGTTATTTTTTGTTTTTTGTTTTTTTTGGTATGATGCTTCAGGTTGAATCCTCCAAATATTATTACAATAAGTAGATTTACAATTCATTGATTTAAAAGTTCATATATAATAAGTTCATATATAATGTATATATTTTGAATTTTCCCTCCTCTACTTTTATATTGTGTTTTCATGTTTCAGTATAATTTGAAAATCAACTCAAACATGAAATTTGAAAATCAAATTTGAACACCAGAGGTAAGTAGTGTTTTGTTCTTTCTCATCTTCTGTAATTCATGTTTGATCTAAGTCTGTTGGCTTCACTAAAATTGCAAGTGCAACCTTTTTTTGATTTTAGGATTTTTGTGGGTTAATTAATGACTTCATTTTCATATCAGAAAACGCTTATGTTAGGTAATAGATTCTTCTGATGGAGAAGGAAATTTTGGGAAAATTGGAATGGTATTAACATTTCCTAAACTATGTCTTTCTCATTTTGATTTATTTTTTTTTAGAACTTTTTATGGGGTTAATGTGTTAATGAATGGCCATGAAATGCATGAGTTTGTAGTGTAGAGAACGGCTGCACATAATAGTCAACACGATCTTCATATTGGGGAAATGACTGTGAGAGAAACCCCGACATTTTCAAGAAGATGTCAAGGGGTCAGATCTCGTTATGGTTGATAAAAAATTGGTTTAGTTTTATTTTCCTTTGTCTACATATACTCAAACCATGCGCACCAATGACTTGTTACAAGTTAAGTATGTTAATTATTCTTTTCAAACATTTGCAGATATATTAACAGAGTTACCAAAGAGAGAGAAAGAAGTAAATATTAAACATGATCCTGAAATTGATATCTTCATGAAGGTAATAAATGAGTGCTACCAACTTTGAAGAATTTCCTAACATATGATGTTTTGTGTTGATACTAGTTGTTTTCATAAACGATTGTATGAGTTCTCTTCTTATGACTTGAATGATAATAATAACATAGATAAAGCAAGAAATGTTTGAATTTGAATTCACTGGGTTCTGTTAAAAATGGAGTTTATAATGTATAGTTTCATCTTTATGTGAATTTTACGTTCCAAAATTATTAGTGTAGTTAAGGTGTTCTCTTAAACATTCAAACGTGTTTCTATTTTTAGATTCTTTTAAGTTCTCTTGGATTGAAGATTTTGTTGAAAACATGAGATCACTGAACTTCTGAATGTGGTGTTTATGCATGAAGTTAAAGCGTAGAAAAAGTATTGCGGTTTGAAAACCAAGTAGAAAAATGCACTTTTTCCAACACTTAGGCTTGAAAATAGGTCATCGGATGCCAAAATCGTGAAACACCCACGAGAAGGCCACAGGAACACCCTGAACACCTTGGGAGGGACCAATGTAACTTGTAAAAACTTATAAAACTAGCATGGGACTCTCGGTTTGAAAACTAAATAGAAAAATACACTTTTCCAACACTTAGGCTTAAAAATAGGCCATCGATGGCCAAAATCGTGAAAACCCACAAGAAGGCCACTGGAACACCCCGAACACCTCAGGAGGGGCCAATGTAACTTGTGAAAACTTATGGAACAAGCACTAGATTCCCGGTTTGAAAACTAAGTAGAAAAATGCACTTTTCCAAGACTTAGGCTTGAAAATAGGCCATCGGGGGGCCAAAATCGTATAACAGTCACGAGAAGGCCTGGAGAACACCTCAAACACCTTGGGAGGAACCAATGTAAGTTGTGGAAACTTACAGAACTAGCAT
This sequence comes from Camellia lanceoleosa, assembly GCA_025200525.1. NCBI lineage: Eukaryota > Viridiplantae > Streptophyta > Magnoliopsida > Ericales > Theaceae > Camellia > Camellia lanceoleosa. Next base: position 124,855,788 of record CM045765.1, read on the forward strand.
GGGACTCCTTGTTTGTAAACTAAGTAGAAAAATGCACTTTTCCAACACTTAGGCTTGAAAATATGCCATTGGGCTCCAAAATCGTAAAATAGACATGAGAAGGCCTAGGGAACACCTCGAACACCTCAAGAGGGACTGATGTAAGTTGTGGAAACTTACAGGACACCTTGTTTGAAAACTAAGTAGAAAAATGCACTTTTCTAACACATACGCTTGAGAATAGGCCATCAAAGGCTAGAATCATGAAACAACCACGAGAAGACCCGGGAAACACCCCAAACACCTAGGGAAGGACTAATGTAAGTTGTGGAAACTTATGGAACTAGCACGAGGACTCCCAGTTTGAAAACTAAGTCAAAAAATGCACTTTGTCCAACACTTGGGTTTGAAAATAGGCCATTGGGGGCCAAAATCATGAAACAGCCACGAGAAGGCCCGGAAACACCCTAAACACCTCAAGAGGAACCAATGTAAGTTGTGGAAACTTATTGAACTAGCACGAGATTCCCAGTTTGAAAATTAAGTCAAAAAATGCACATTTCAAAAAATGTTGAATTGCATATTTTATCGATAAGATAGTAATTGTCTTCCTCTTTTCTTTTCTTTTTTTTTGGTTTTGTTTTGTTGCAGATTGGAGATTAGAGATGGACGTGTTTGGTAATCTAGAGAGCAGGAACTTACTCATTTTGTGTTTTTGTTAATATTACCTTACATGTATTTTGGTTGCGTTGTAAAGTTTATAGTTTTGTATATATTAGGAGACATGTTTGGTAATCTATACTTGATATTATATTTTTGTAGATATTAGGAGACGTGTTTTCTATGGATATTAGGATGCGTGTTTTGTAATCCGTAGTTGATATTGTATTTTTGTGGGTATTAGAGACATATTTCGACTGTGGTGTTTATGAAAATGAACAAGTTTTTGTATTGATCTGTAATAGACATTTTATTAAAATGTGCAAAGAATTTTTAGTGAAAAAAAAAAATTGAAAATTGAAACATATTACCCCCATTTTAAAAAAAAAATGTTAATTATTATTAGCGATGAAATAAAAAAACTATCTCTATTAGTTTTTCAACATCTTTTCTTGATGAATAATTTTGTCACTAATGATATAGTTCTAACAAATAATTTCGTCACATTTACTGAATATTTTGTCACTAACTTGAAATATTTGGCAACAAAATTGTTTTTTTCATTGAAGAATTTTGTTTTGTGCTCATTTTAGTGATGAATTGTTTTGTTACCTTAATCTATATCATTGATGAGGATAAATTTCGTCACTAAAACCTCTATCTTAATATTTTGTGATGAAATATTTCGTCGCCAAAATAATTAAAAATAAAATATTATTTAATTATAGTGACGAAATGGATGTTATAGAGGACCAAAAATTCAACATTTAGAGATAAAATTTTCATCGCCAAAAGTGAAGAATAGGCGACAAAATGATTTTTCGTCACCTGGTACTTTCTGCGGCGACAAATAGACGACGAACGGGGTGACAAATTTTTTTCATCACAGATCACTTTGGTAACGAAAATTTGATGTTCGGAGACAAAATCAGTCTGTCACCAAAGGCCAATTTTTTGTACTGGAAGGTGGCTTGAGTTATTGAAAGACTACGACATGCAGATTCAGTATCACCTAGGTAAAGCAAGCTTAGTGGCCGACGCGTTGAGCAGGAAACTAGTTGGGAATTTGGCTTGTTTAGCAACGATTTCAGTGGAGCCGACTATTATTGAGGAGGTAAAGACCAGGCAGATGGAGGATGAATTCTTCAAGAAGGTAATTGATGAGATTGCCACTAAGCCGAGGCCAGGGTACACCATCGAAAATCAAGTACTTCAGTTTGTAGAAAGATTGTGTATGGCCGACGTCCCAGAGTTGAAAAGAAGAATTTTGCAGGAAGCCCATGGTTCCAGATTTGCCGTTCATCCAGGGAACACCAAGATGTCTCAAGATGTGAAGCAGACTTTTTGGTAGCCAAATATGAAAAGAGAAATAGCCGAGTTTGTATCCCAGTGTTTGTATTGTCAACAAGTAAAAGCAGAACACTAGAGGCCAGCAGGACTTCTTCAACCCTTGTTAATTCCTGAGTGGAAATGGGAACACATCTCCATGGATTTTATGGTTGGGTTGCCGAAGACACAAAAAGGTATGGATTCGATTTGGGTTATCGTTGATAGATTAACTAAGTCAGCACACTTCTTGCCCGTTAAGACTACCTTTAATGCCGATCGACTTGCTTTGTTGTATATGAATGAGATTGTTAGACTTCATGGAGTGCCGATGTCCATTGTGTCAGACCGAGATCCGAAGTTTGTTTCTAGATTTTGGCAGAGTCTACAAGGAGCTTTGGGAGCCGAGTTGAGGTTTAGCACAATTTTTCATCCCCAGACCGATGGGCAAACAGAGAGAACAATTCAGTCACTTGAAGATATGCTTAGACTATGTGTATTAGACTTCAAGGGAAGTTGGGAAGTGCATTTGCTGTTAGTGGAATTTGCTTACAACAACAGTTATCAAGCTAGCATCGGCATGGCGCCGTATGAAGCTTTGTATGGAAGGAAGTGCAAATTGCTGATATGGTGGTCCGAGGTAGGAGACAAAGCTCTGATTGGTCCCGAGCTAGTTCAAGTGACAACTGAGAAGATTAAGTTCATTCAGCAAAGAATCAAAACCGCTCAGAGTTGACAGAAGAGTTATACCGACCAGAGAAGAAGAGAGTTAGAATTTGAAGTTGGGGATCATGTATTCCTGAAGATTTCGCCGATGAAAGGAGTTTCAAGATTTGGGAAGAAAGGTAAGCTAGCACCCTGATACATTGGGCCATTCGAAATTCTTGAGGGGGTTAACCCCGTTGCCTACAGGCTTGCTTTACCGCTAGAATTAAGCCAAGTCCATAGTGTGTTTCATGTTTTGATGTTGAGGAAGTATATTCGGGACCCACTGCATGTGATTGATTATTCCGGAATTGTGGTTAGTGAAGATTTAGGCTACGAGGAGAAGCCAGTAAGAATTATTGATAGGCAAGTGAAACAGTTGAGGAATAAGTCGATACCGATGGTAAAAATTGAATGGAAGGAACATTACGGCAAAGAGGCTACATGGGAAATGGAAGAGGAAGTAAAAATTTGTTATCCGGAGTTGTTTTCTGGGCAAGGTAACTTAAGTTTGGGGACCAAACTTCTTTAAGGGGTGTAGACTGTAATGACCATCATTCTCATCTTAGTCTTGTTCATGTGCATCTGCATGATTTTGTTTTGTTAAGCTTGCATTTGTAGATTCTGAATTGTTTTGCCTAAGTAAAGGTCCATGTCTTGTTTTGTGCTTGCGTGATTTACCTGTGTATTACTGGTATACTTTGTTCCTTGCTTGGTGCGTTAAGCCTAGGTCACTCCTTTGAACCTCTTACACCTAGGACCATCTTGGAACCACTTCGGTTGACCTCCACTTTCACCCTGGCATATTGGCCGAGATGTCATCATCCAGGCCGAGGTGTGTATCACCTAGGCCGAGATGTTACCATCTAGGCATCCAACATCCTTGATCCTTGCACCTAGTGATCTTGTTCCTGGACTGGTATGACCTAGACCGAGATGTGGCACATCTAGGCCGAGGTGTGGCACATCTAGGCCGAGGTGTGACACAGCTAGGTCAAGTGTTATCCTTCCTAGCCGAGATCATTGAGACCTTACTTGCCGAAGCCTATGTCTTGATCCGAGGTCATTGCCTTGTCAGAGTGCCCTTGTCACCTTACTTGTTGTACACCATTTGTCATAATCTTATCTTGTCATTCAGTCACCTTTTTGAGGAAACCCAATACGGTAGTGCCACGTGTCCCAGCAGAGGGTTAAGTCAGCCGACAGTAGAGAAAACATATCATTTGCTATATCTTTGCCTTAGAAGAGAGAGAAGCTCTAGGAAGAGAAAGAAGGAATTCTTAGAGAGAGAAGTAGATTTCCAAGTTTGATCCTTGGAGTTTGAACCGTTCGATTCGTGTTTTGAGGTTAGAATCTTGAACTACTCTTGTTGTTCATTATGTTGATCTAATCGCATTGCATGATCTAGAATGATTAATAAGCCATGCATTGATTTAAAGCTTGGTTTTAGAAAGAGAAAATGATGTTCTTGTGTTCTTGAAGGAAAACTTTGTTTTGATCCGAAAGCTTGTAACAAGTTTCATGTTTTTGTGTTTGTTTTCTCGAGATCTTCAACTACGGGTACCCAGGTCCATATTTTTGAACTCATATCATGAAATCTCCAATTTTGATTAAAGCAGTTATGATTTTAGCATTCATATTCTCCATGTTCTTCAAAAGGAAACCCTGATTTTTCCAGACTTCATTTCCCTGAATGTGGTCATCGGGACCACACCTCAGCCAAGAGGTGTGGGACCTCGGCCAAGACCTGGGTGGTACCCAACATGTTCTCCCAAGATGAAAAACAGTGTTTTAACTCTCGTCACATGTTTTGCTTTGTCTAGACTTAGTTTTGAAAGAAATGCCGGGATCATTTACACTCATGTAAAGCTTGTTCTGGGGATGCATTTCATATCCATCTTTGAGCATCTCTTATTGTCTTCTTGAAATGCATTCAATGGGATTTATTATGTACTTGTAGGCCTTGGCTCCTTGCTTTAATTCCCACACCTGAAGAGCTATGTGAGTGGTATTTTTAATAAAGCTATGTTCTAATGTTTTGATAAAAGCTTTGCTTGTTTCGTTTTGGAAAAGTATTTGTTGTTCAAGATGAATGATTATCTCTAGTTTTTGTATCAAGTATTATCTCGTTTTGATGACATTCTTGGAAAGTCCTTAGTGCTAGGGGACTATAATGCAACTAGTACCCTTGTTTGAGATATCTCCCTTGCCACCGACGACCTTGTGCAGGTGGGTTTGTCTAATCGATTTCGGGTCGATTATTTCCTTGTTTTGTCAGGAATGTCATCCCTTGTATTATATTGATGCTAGTAAGCATCCCTAGAAGCTTTGAAAAATTTGATAGGTGAACTTGGTTCATCTCTTGATTTTATACAAGCTATGATACGTATTGTTTTGATAAAGATCTCGGATATCATTCATTTAAACCTTTATTACTAATATCATTCATTGATTATCCAAGCTCACCCTCTCCTTATATATATGTAGGTGATGAGCAAGAGGGTGCTGCTACCTAAGTCTTGTTTGAAAGATGTTTTGGATTCATGTTTTGTATCATCTTGAAGATTATGCTTCTTGGCTTTGTATTTACTGTCTTTTGTAAATGTCGACTTAAGAAGCCTTTTGATCAAGATGTAACATGCACTTTGTTTTATTTGTATTCAAGTTGTAAAACCATGTTAAAATGTATGCAATTTCATTTGATCTATGCACAGCTCTTATGGACTAATCAGATTTAAATTTATTGCTTCCACACATGTAAGCCCCATATGTACACTCTGATTGTGTGAACTTGGAAAGTTAGCCTTTGGTAATCTCGGATTACTGGCCATCACGGTACCATTCTACTAGAGGCGGAATGGGGTCGTGACATTGGAGTTCCTTGCCGAGCTAATCTTGCTCGCCAAGAAACAAGTCTCCAAGCTGACCTTGCTTGCCGACCTTGGAGTTCCTTGCCGAGTTGATCTTGCTCGCCAAGAAGCAAGTCGCGGAGCGGACCTTGGTCACCAACCTTGGAGTTCCTTGTCGAGCTGATCTTGCTCACCAAGAAGCAAGTCGCGGAGCAGACCTCGCTCGCCGACCTTGGAGTTCCTTGTCGAGCTGATCTTGCTCGCCAAGAAAAAATTCGCCGAGCTGACCTTACTCGCCGATCTTGGAGTTCCTTGCCGAGCTAATATTGCTTGCCAAGAAGCAAGTCGCCAAGCTGACCTTGCTCGCTGACCTTGGAGTTCCTTACCAAGCTGATCTTGCTCGCTTGGAAGCAAGTCGCTGAGCTGACCTTGCTCGCCGACCTTGGTGTTCCTTGCAAGAAGCAAGTCGCCGAGCTGACCTTGCTTGTCGACCTTGGAGTTCCTTACCGAGTTGATCTTGCTCGCCAAGAAGCAAGTCGCCGAACTGTCCTCTTTCGCCGACCTTAGAGTTCCTTGTTGAGCTGATCTTGTTCGCCAAGAAGCAAGTTGCTGAGCTAACCTTGCTCGCCGACCTTGGAGTTCCTTGCCGAGCTGATTTTGCTCGCCAAGAAGCAAGTTGCTGAGCTAACCTTGCTCGCCGACCTTGGAGTTCCTTGCCGAGCTGATTTTGCTCGCCAAGAAGCAAGTCACGGAGTAGACCTTGGTCGCCGACCTTGGAGTTCCTTGATGAGCTGATCTTGCTTGCCAAGAAGCAAGTCACCGAGCTAACCTTGCTCGCCGACCTTGGAGTTCCTTGCCAAGCTGATCTTGCTTGCCAAGAAACAAGTCGCGGAGTGGGCCTTGCTCGCTGACCTTTGAGTGCTTTGCCGAGCTGATTTGGCTCGCTAAGATGCAAGTTGTCGAGCTGACCTTGCTTGCCGACTTTGGAGTTCCTTGCCGAGCTGATTTTGCTCGCCAAGATGCAAGTTGCCGAGCTGACTTTCCTCGCTAACTTTGAAGGTCCTTGCCAAGTTGATTTTGCTCGCCAAGGAAGTTGTTGAGCTGATTTTACTTGCCAAGAAGCAAGTTGCCGAGCTGACTTTGCTTGCCAACTTTGAAGTTTCTAAACTGAGCAAAGCAAACCACCGAGCAAAAAGTCTAGCCCGGCCTTGTAATGTAATTTCAGTCACGCAAATGCGGATGGAATTAAGGAGCAATTGAGAGGGGAGTTTGCGCGCGAGCAAACTGGCTAAGCTAGTTGTGACTTGGGCTTTGTTGTGGGATTACGTGACTGATTTGGCATAGCCGAGGGTGGTTTGGCTAGGGTTTTAGATTGTGGCTGAGTTAGCCCGAGGTCCAGAAATTAGACTGAACTAGTTGTTCGGCATGGATCCTTTGCCGAGCTAGGTGAAGCGATGATTCTTCCAACCAGACTAGACGCACCTATTGCATACCAAAGCCGAGCAAGGTCAGCAGGGACAAATGAGCACAAATGAAGAAGTTGGCTAGATGCCCTAGATTTGACCGATCGAGAGTAATGCGGTTCCCAAAGGTGCGTCAATACCGTTTGGCGGTTTGGCCAATGTTGTTTGGCAGTATCGACGCGTACATGTGTAAAGAATAGAGAGGGCAGTATAGCCACGCGTCCAGGAAATGACGAACATAGTAGCGTATAGAGGCTATATAGACTAAGCAGCGCCTCCATACAACAGGTCTGAATTTCTGGCTACGCAGAGCTCGATCTCTCTTTGGTCTTCTCTCCCTTCTTCTCTCTAAAAGTGTGCTAACTTGACCGTCGGAGGGATATTCTGGCAACACACCGCCGGGTAGCTTACCGTCGTTGTGTTCTCAGGTTAATCGGTGTGAAGCGCAGCTTGGACACGAGGAGTACGAAGAGCGACGAATATTTCCTCCCCGTACATAAATGCACCAATTGTAGATAAGGTAAAGGTGTGACATTGCAGATATGGATATTGTGTCAAAATGCTAAGACTAAGAGAGATAGAGACAAGTTATAGACTTATATGATTTCGAAGAATCAAAGCTTCTATGAAATATTATTAGATTGTCTAGCCACATTGTGTCTTTGTCCCTCATCAATCACAAAATGCAAGTTCTCCTACTCTTCTCTCATGCTTAACATAAGTTGAGGTACCAATCACAATACTTCGGGACAAACTTGACATTGCCCTAAAACCACTATATAACTACTCAGCTTCTAAGTAATAAGATCATAATACTAATAATTTTTTGGTTCAATGATGGAATGGTCATTTAGCGAGAATATCCATTCTCATGTTTGGTTTAATAAAAGAAGAAAGAAATGTATGTAGTAAATAGAATTGTCATTCATTAATTTAGGAGAATAATCATTCTATTGAAAAGTCAAAAATTATTCCATTCTAATTCAAAATTGTTCTAGTCAACCAAACAATACTTTAGAATTACGCTCGTAGTGCATGTTGATCGGAAAAAGAAGAAAGTAAGAATGAAAAATATGAATAATAAAATTCTCTCTCTGATAGCTCGAGTTTTTAAATGAGTTAATAACTAGTAATTTTAATATGATATCAAAACACATAATAAAAAATTATAGTCACACGTGAGGGGGTTGGTTGTTCTCTAAGGCCTTGTTTGTTTTCTGAACTTAAGTTTTGGATTGGATTATTGGTAAGGTAAGGAGCACCAATGTCATGTTTGTTTGCAAAATGGAGATCTACATTGGAAGTCCATTCGGACTATGAAAGTCCTTGGAGGAGTGGATTAGCAATCATTTAAATGAGTATTCAGAAATAATCCGTTGGAATTACAGTAGAACCAGTTGTCTAGGCAAACATTTTGTCGAAGTACAAATTTTTTTTATTTATATTTTTACCAAAACATTAATTGAAGTTCAAAACCATGGGCTGTTTTGAAAAACTATGGTTGATTTGTTTATTTACTTTTTTTTTATTATTTATTTTTGATCTCTCATTATTTTATATATAAATAATTTAACAATTCTCACACTAACTATTATCAAACAAATACAATTTTATTTAATCTTTTCACTAATAATCTCTATACTAATAATTATATTCATCATGCCTCTGAAAATAAATGGACCTAACAACTTAAATTTTTAATTAAATTAAGTAAATTAGGCATACCTACGACCAGCAGTATCAAGAAGAACTCCTGGGGGGAGTTATAGGAGCTATTTGTAATTATATAAAGAAAGACTCTTTAAGTATAGCTGAGCAAATTCATATCTTTGGCTGGTGCAATGAAATCCACGACTCAATTTTATTAATATCAATTCACTTGGGAGTGGTTTATGCAAGCTACGGAGATATTGGATATATGTGAAGCTAAAATAGAATAATATACCACAACGTTTTTTTTTTGTTGAAAGAATTAGTTTGTTTATATGGACACATATATGTCGAGGCTGGAATGCCTCGACAATTCCTCTCTCTTCCCCCCTCCTTTTTGTTCTTGTTCTTCTTCTTTCTTTTCTTTTTAATATTATTATTATTTATTTGTTGGTTTGGTTTGGTTGTTTTTTGTTTTGGAAGGGTGGTTACGTGTAAAGGTGTGTTAAAAAACTAGACATCTCGTACCAATTCAGCTTGGGTTGGACTGATTGAGTAATAAAATTGATTGATTCGATAAACTACTGGTTAAAATTTGTTAATTTCATATAATTTTGTACAAGTCTCTGCTAAAGAAGGGACTCGTTTTAGCAGAGACTCGTATAAAATTATATGGAATTAACAAATTTTAACTAACAACTTAACTTATCAGTCAATTTTATCATCCAACCAGTCTAACCAAACTCACTCACTTTATCAAACTACACAGGCTAAGTTAGTGCGGGATGTCTAATTTTTTGGTACACCTCTACATATAACCACCTTTCAAAAAAAAAAAAAAAAAAAAAAAAAACACACACACACACACACAACCTAACAAATAAATAAATAAATACATAAAAATGAGGAAGTCGAGGCATTCAAGCCTCACAATTCGAGACCCAAAACATTTCCCACAGGACAAGAGCCCTCATATAATTTTGAACTAAATTATAACGGTAACTTGGATTAATGATGAAAATTTATAATCTTCTTTGGTTTCAATTTTTTGAATTTATTTTTTTGAAAATTAAGTTTTTTTTTAGTGAATTTTTAAAAATATTTTAAGCATTTAAAAAAAAAAAAAAAAACTTTTTAGATGCACTTAACCCAGATATACATAAAAAGTAAAATATTTCTACAAAATTATTTTAAAAATCAATAAATACACAAGAATACAAAAATATACTGAAATTGTTTTTTATTTTTTATACTTTTGATATTTAGTAAATTTTTTAAAGATATTTTTCACAAATATTATACTTTTTAGGGGTTTTTTTTTAAGGTCCCTAGTATTATGATTTTAGAGCATAAAGGACACTTAATATTTTTATAATGTCTAAGGTCCCTCAATAATATTTTCATAATGTCTAAGGTCCCCCAACCTTAATCCAGAGAAATTTCAGCCCAGAGAAATTTCAGTCCAGAGAAAATTGGTCCAGAGAAATTCTGGCTTAGAGAAATTTCAGTCCAGAGAAATTTTGGCCCAGAGAAATTCTGAATTTCTCAGAATTTCTCTGGTCCAATTATTCTCAGAATTTCTCTGGCCCAATTCTTCCTAGAATTTCTCAACATTTCTCTAATACATTGGCTGAGTCCAGAGAAATTTGAATTTCTCTGGTCCAATTCTTCTCAGAATTTTTCTGGCCCAATCCTTCCTAGAAAATTCACGTCACAGAGAAATTTCCCACTGTGTGTTTGATGCTTGTTTGTTTTCTCTCTTCGATTTAAATGGTGTTTATGTATTTAATGTTGCTGAACGAGAGGATCTAGACAGGCCAACTGCAAGACTCATAAAAGAATTTGATTGCATAGAAGGTAAGCCCTCAGTGTGCTATCTGTTGGCTTACAAACATTTTACAATTTGTGAGCGTGGGTGGTGAGTCTCTGATTTTAAGAGTTGATATTTTCAGAATCTTTTCCATTCTTAGTTGGAATTTTTGCCAAAAAGAGTTTATATATATATCTCAGTGACCATACATATCTGTTTGGTCAATCCAAAGCACAGAATTTCTCTGGATCAACCCAGAGAAATTTCAGTTCAAGCCAGAGAGTTGAACCCAGAGAAATTCTGAATTTTCTCTGGAACTATAAAACTCTGATTTGATCAATTTGTCAATTGAAATACCTGGGGAGACTCTTTCTTGAAAGTGATGAGGAAGGCGAAGTTTTCCTGCACCTGTCTTGCTAAAGAAGGTATTAAAAGCATCGTGTGCGACACCCACATTGTTAATCCTTTGCCGCAGACATGATAAATTTTCCGGATTATGCCATTCATAAATAGAGACGGTGACACAAAATTTGGTAGTCGGAGAAATAGCATATACTCTTTCCTCGAGCTGGTACAGGGCAGAATCAATGGCACGGTTCACTAGAATAACTTGATAATCGACATTATCTGAAACAGAAATTGCTTAGAGATCTAGCAGCAGTGGGATCTTCCCTTGCACGCCTGAATTTGAAGTAATGCCATATACATCGTAAAACCCATCGGCATATTTTGGGAATAGATCTGTGGTGGTGGTGGGTTTTAGGGTTTGTGATTGAAATGAGTGGTGGAGAGAAGGTGGTGATGGAAGAAGAGAAGAGGGTTGGTGGTGGTGGTGGTGGGAGGAGGATTGCGGTGGCCATGGCTGGTGAATTTTGATTTTCTGTTATAAAGCTCTCTCTCTCTCTCTCTCTCTCTCTCCAACCAACTAGTGACGAGTTTTTCGGTTTTGGACTCGAGTTCAAAGCATTCGAACTTGAAGGAACTAGCTTCGTCGGTGGTTTTGATGACTTGATCTGCCAATTGAATCAGCTTTGCTAGGATCTGCTTCACTATGACGAAGTGAGGGACCTTAGACTACAAAAGAATATATTGTGGACCTAATCCATTACTAAAAGTTAGATAGGGACCTTAGACCGATTTTCCCTACCTTTTAATTGTATTTATATTAAGTGTATTTAATAAGTAAAACATTTTGCTTAAAATATTAAAAAAATTTACTAAAATAAAAAAGACACGAAAAATAAAAATTTAACTTTTTAAAAGTTGAATTCAGAAAATTAGAATCAAACAAAAACTTATCACCATCCAAAAATTATTTCTTAAAAAAAAAAAAAATCTATGTGACGTTTGATAACATTTACGTTTAAAAAAAAAATTGTAAATTGGTTTTATTTAATATTTAGAAAAATAAAAACTATAAACACATTTGGTTTGAATAAAATTTTTTTAAAAATTGAAAACAAAAACCAAAAAATATGTTTGCTAAGGTTTAGAATATTCATATTTGTTTAATTATTTATGAGAATGGGAATCATACAAATCATAAAATTAATATTATTTATTTTTGAATGATAAATTGTCATAACTCTATAAACAATTACATCACAAAAATATTTTATGGTAAATATTATATTTTTTTTTTTGATAGAGTTACGATAATTTATAATTTATTTTTGTACATATTTTTTAGAGTTACGAGTTATGATTGTGATTTATTTTTTTGATATCTATTATGTATTTGTGATAATGGTATGTTAAAGTATTTTTTTTTTTTTTTGATAAAATAATTTATATATTTTGTGATAATATTATACAATTTTTAAAAAATACATAACAATATGCATACCACAGAATTTCCCGAAGATAGATATGATTTTTTTTTTTTTGCAGGAAAAATAAATAAATAAATAAATCAGATTTTGGATAATACTTTTTAGATATGTTACAATTTGCTTCTATAGAGATTCAAACCACTGTTGGAGGAAGCTCGTACCCATTTATTGTTACTCCGTGTTTTTAGATTGAAGTTTTTCATTTAAAAAGTAGCGTAAACTAATTTTTTTTGTGAGTTTAGCAAAATTTTATAAATCGGGATTGCTTGTTTATAAATTAAAAAAATTATCAAATAAGTTTATATGGTAATTTTTAAAATTTTTATAAATATAAATAAAAAAACTACAAACATAATGATTACTATACAGGCTCTTAACATTTTTAACGTAATTAAAAATCAATGACAATTTTTTCTTATAAAAAAATATATAAAAATGTTATAAACCTTTTGAAAACCTACCATCCACTATGAGACCCATTTAATTTGGCCACACTTTCAAACGTCACACCTTGACCACTAAGTCAATCCTTTAAAGCAGGGGTAGTTCTTTTTGAATTTGAAACCGAATACACTCGCAAGTCTTTTGACCACTAATCTACTTTTTTAAGTTATTAACTTTTTAATTTAATTAAGAATCATATTTATTTAATTTTTAAATTCAATTTCAAATTTGATTACATATTGTTATGGGTTAATTAGTGAAAAGTATATTTCTATGAGGTCATATGGTGTTTAATCTATAATTTATTCTTTTTTAGTGATAAGTGTTAGGGAAAATATATGATTCTCCACAAGTAAATCAATCAATGAGAATAAAAATTAATGCGAAAAAATTAAATCAAATGTTACACAAGAATTTTACGTGGTTCCCTCAATGTGAGGTACGTCCACGGGATCGAAATTTAATTCCACTATCAACCAAATAAGTTTCCAAACGATTACAAACGAGACACTAATAGTCTCACAAAATCACCCTTAAGTGAATTTCAAATAATCCCAAATAATCACAAATAAACAAAGAGAAAAGATCTCACCAAATAGATAAATTAAAATCTTCTAAATCAAAATTGAAGTAGATCCAAAATAATGAACCAAAACAGAACCGAAAGCCGAACCACACAAAGCAGAACTGACCCAAACATTTGATTCCACTGAATTGCTCTCAATCAGCAGCAGCACATTATCTAATCAATTGGCAGCCACACTGTTCCACCGAATTGATTGATCAACCCAAGTATTATTTCACCAAGGAAAAAAAAGTGCATTCTGCTGCCACTTTTTCTTCACTACTTCCACGGAGCAAAAAGCATAAACAATATATATATATTATTGAATCTTAGGTTTCGAAATCAAATCCTAAATTGTTTCCAAATTAGATTGGGTCTCCACAAATTAAATATAATATATAAAAATATATTATATCTAAACCAAATCAAATTAAAATTCTTCTTTTAACAAATTAATTGGGTCTCCAACTCCAATAAGGAGATATATTCCAACAATTCTCCCCCTATCGACTTAGGTGGAGACATCAACCATACCCGCCAAAGTTCGACATTTTAAATGTTTGTCCCTTGACAAAGTCTTAGTCAACATATCTGAAATATTATCATCTGTGTGAACCTTTTCGAGTTGCAACAATTTCGAATCTAACACATCACGAATCCAATGGTATCTCACATCAATGTGTTTCGATCTCAAATGAAAAGTAGAAGTTTTACTCAAGTGAATAGCACTTTGACTATCACAATAAAACACATACTTTTCTTACTTCAAACGCAACTCTTGCAAAAATTTCTTCAACCATAATTCTTCTTTACAAGCTTCCATAATGGCAATAAATTCAGCTTCAGTAGTTGAGAGAGAAACACATTTTTGTAATTTAAATTGCCATGCCATAGCTCCCCCTGCAAAAGTCATCAAATATCCCGAAGGAGATTTCCTAGAATCAACATCACTGGCCATGTCAGAATCTGTGAACCCATCAAGCATCGGCTTACCATCCCCAAAACACAAACACATCTTCGAAGTCCCTCGAAGATACCTTAGAATCCATTTTACCGCTGGCAAATGTTCTTTACCCGAATTAGAGAGAAAACGACTCACCACGCGTGAGCAACATCCGGCCTTGTACAAACCATGGCGTACATCAAAGAACCAACTGCTGAAGCATAAGAAATTTTCAGCATTTCTTCCTTATTTTTCTCACTTGTAGGACATTGATTCGAACTAAGCTTGAAGTGACCCGCAAGTGGACAACCAACCGGCTTTGTTTTATTCATGTTGAATCTCTCAAGAACTTTCTCAATATAGCTTTCTTGAGACAACCAAATCAGTCTCTCTTTGCGATCACGAACAATTTTCATACCAAGTATTTGCTTTGCCGGCCCCAAATCTTTCATAGCAAAAGACTTGCTCAACTCTAATTTCAACTTGTTAATCGTGGTAGAATCTTGACCCACAATTAACATGTCATCAACATAAAGCAAAAGAATAATAAATTTACCATCCGGAAAATTTTTCACAAACACACAATGGTCTGAAGTGGTTTTAGAAAAATCATTATTCATCATAAAAGAGTCAAATTTTTTGTACCATTGCCGCGGGGCTTGCTTGAGGCCATACAAACTTTTTTTCAATTTGCAAACAAATTTCTCTTTCCCTTTCTCCACAAATCTTTCATAGCAAAAGACTTGCTCAACTCTAATTTCAACTTGTTAATCATGGTAGAATCTTGATCCACAATTAACATGTCATCAACATAAAGCAAAAGAATAATAAATATACCATCTGGAAAATTTTTCACAAACACACAATGGTCCGAAGTGGTTTTAAAAAAATCATTATTCATCATGAAAGAGTTAAATTTTTTGTACCATTGCCGCGGGGCTTGCTTGAGACCATACAAACTTTTCTTCAATTTGCAAATAAATTTCTCTTTCCCTTTCTCCACAAAACATTCTGGTTGCTCCATGTAAATTTCTTCTTCAAGATCACCATGAAGAAATGCGGTCTTCACATCAAGTTGCTCAACTTCAAGGTTCATACTTGCAACCATGCCAAGTACAACCCGAATAGACGACATCTTCACAACCGGTGAGAAAATCTCATCAAAGTCAATGCCTTTCTTTTGCCCAAAGCCTTTCACAACAAGACGTGCTTTGTACCTCAGATTCTTGCTATCATTCTTCAATTTGAAAACCCACTTATTTTTCAGAATTTTCCTCCCCTTAGGCAACTTCACTAAATCATAAGTGTGATTTTCAAGTAAGGAATTCATCTCCTCTTCCATTGTCTTGTTCCAATCATCTTTCTTTGTATGCTCAATTTCTTCTTGGTAGTTTTCAGGCTCCCCTTGATCGGAAATCAACACAAATTCATTGGGAGGATACTTTCTTGAAGGTTGTCGGTCCCTTGTAAATTTCCTCAACTCAAGTTGTGGTGGCGGTTCTTGAGTTGGATACTCTTCCTCAATTTCTGGCTCAACTTCATTAGGATTAGCATCATCCTCTACATCTTCAATGGGTGACTGCACATCTCTCCCGTTTTCATCATCAACTGAAGATGAAGGAGATGGATCTATGTCAATGAGATCACTAGTTTTTTGCCCCCGTTGATCACCTTTGCCAAAGTCTTCAATTGTTTGGTCTTCAAGAAACACAACATCACGGCTTCGAATGACTTTCTTATCGACCGGATCCCACAATCTATACCCAAATTCATCACGCCTGTAGCCAAGAAAAATACATTGTCTTGATTTACTATCAAGCTTGGACCTCTCATCCTTTGGAATGTGAACAAAAGCTCGGCAACCAAACACTCTCAAGTGCTCATAAGATACATCTTTACTAGTCCAAACTCTTTCAGGAGCATCACCATTCAAAGGATAAGAAGGAGACAAATTGATTATGTCAACCGCTGTCTTCAATGCCTCACCCCAAAAGGATCTTGGCAATTTAGCTTGTGAAAGCAAACACCTTGTTCTTTCCACAATTGTACAGTTCATTCTTTCAGCAACGTCATTTTGTTGAGGAGTCTTCTTAACTGTCTTTTGGTGCCGAATACCTTGGCTGCGACAATACTCATCAAATGGCCCAATGTATTCACCACCATTGTCAGATCGGATGCACTTCAATTTCTGTCCTGTTTCTCTTTCAACCACGGCCTGAAAATGCTTAATTGGCAGCCACATTGGAAACAAATGGCCCAATGGAAACAAATTTCTGCCCTGTTTGATTCTACTGAATTGCTCTCAATCAGCCGCAGCATATTATCTCACCAAGAAGAATCAATTGGCAACCACACTGTTCCACCGAATTGATTGGTCAACCCAAGTATTATTTCACCAAGGAAAAAAAAGTGTATTCTACTGCCACTTTTTCTTCACTACTTCCGCGGAGCAAAAAACATAAACAATATATATATATATATTATTGAATCTTAGGTTTTGAAATCAAATCCTAAGTTATTTCTAAATTAGATTGGGTCTCTACAAATTAAATATAATATATAAAAATATATTATACCTAAACTAAACCAAATTAAAATTCTTCTTTTAACAAACTAATTGGGTTTCCAACTCCAATAAGGAGATATATTCCAACAATAAGGACGAGTTAAAAAATTATTGACATCAAAAAAGTTATTGAAAAATTGATCGAAAAAAGTTGTCGAAAATTCACCAACAGTCAGCACTGGTCGACAACAGTGACAGGTGATAGTGAGGTATTAGGTGATATTAAATAGATAGATGAATAAATATGTAAAACATATACATATAGGTAATATTTGAATAAATAATTATACATTGACATAGATAGGTGTCATTTTGAATAAAGAACATTTTTTTATCTCAAAAAGATTTAAGTTTGAATCTATTGACTCAAATTTAGAAAGTGGCTCTCTAGCTTGATTACCCAACAGTTATATATATATATTAGGAGGCAGTTCCTCTCATATTCACTGCACTGTTTCAGCCGTGGTAGGCTCATCACAGGTTTATCTTAATAATCTAAATCATTCATTTTTTAGATCATAACGTATAGATTATTCATAAAAAAAAAAATCAGGCCGAAAAAATTAAATCATTCATATTTTGGAAAACAAATGCAATAAACTAACATAATTACGGTTATAAGATCAACCTATTTTTTTCATAAATAATCTATACTTTGTAGCGTAAAATATAAATAGTTCAAATTATCGAGCGACCCGTGAGGGACCTTACGGCTGAAACAGTGCCGTCCAGAGAGGAGCTGCCTCCTGTATATTTTATGTGTGCATCAAGCATCCAAGAGAAAAAAGAACCCAAAAAAAAAAAAGAAAAATCACATCCAAGTCCGGCAAGCGGTTCTGCTGCTAGTTCTTCAAATGTTCAAGAAACTGTAAGTGATGGTGGGTCATTGTGAGGGGAGATTTGCATTGGACTGTACGGCCGAGGAATGATGACGGCGGACTTGACGGAGTGTGCGGCACCGAGCTAACCCTCACGACGGCGCGCTGCAAAGAACCGACTTCGACGGTTGAGAAATCGACCGAGGCGGCAAAGAATCGGTGTTAATGCGGCTGCCGCACGAGGTGAACGGAACTCAAGGCTGCAGATGATGGTGCCGAGCTAGATGGTGCCCGGGCTACACCTGAGACGCAGTTAGCGCCGGTATGCGTCTAACCGGCCACAAGAGGAAGGCAGTGTCCGTGTGACCGAGGTGAATGATTGAACGGTTGGAGGCCGGCATGCCCCGCAACCGATTGATCGATATGGATCGGTCAGGAGTAACTCGGCCGAGATGGTCAGATCACATGATCCCAAGGGACAGTTCGGTGGAGTGTAGCCCGGTTGAGTACGCGTAATGGATGCCTTCCGTCAAGTGATAGGCCGATCGTGGTACCTCGGTCAAGGGTACCACCTGGGCCAATGGAGTGGAGGAGAGGACACCTGCTCCACGAACGCCTCAATACCGTTAGACAGTTCTGTGTGTACTGGCGGAAGGACAAAACCTTTACACGCGTAAGGTGGTGAGAGGCGTGTATTGCCACCTGTCCAAGGAAGGACAGCAGAGGTAGTGCGCGCACGACCTTGAGGCTACATGGCCAGCCTAGATATAGGGGGAGAGACGAACATTGAAGGTATGAAAAATTCACTCTCACAAACACACTCTCTAATTACCTTCTTTCTCACTGATCTGACTTGATCGTCGGAGGGACTTTCCGGCACACCACCGCCGGGCAGCTCACCCATTTGTGTTGCAGAGATAGATGCCGTTGACGGAAGCTCGACGTTCAAGGCGTACGGAGAGCAACGGATATTTCGCCCCCGTACAATTGGCGTCGTCTGTTGGAATTCTTTGGTAATCATCCCTTGTTCTTCGAGCTTTTTCAGCCATTATCATGGCTAACAACGAAGAAGTTCCGCTGTCCGTCGTCGATGGTGTTACTTTGGAGTATGTCCGAAGGAGAGAAGGCCTTCCGAATGTCCCAGCCATGGCGGGCCTCGAAACTTCTTCGCGAGGAACGCGCGACAAGCGTGGGAGGAGTTCAGATCGTTCGCAGAGTCCAGATGGCTGCCGGCGCCGGGGGGAGTCCCGCGCGCAGCGCCTGGAACACAAACTCAAAGACCAGGATGCCCTTATTCGCAAGATGGCGGCGGAGATGGAGCTGCTGAAGCGCCAGATTAAGGGGAAGGGTGTTGCTGGAGAGGGCAATCTCAGTGAGCGCACCCCCTCCCCTCGTTCTAGCAGTCGCCGCCGGAGGAGGACTCACTCCATCTCCATCACCAGGAACTATGGGGTGGGAGATTCCGACCAACGAGAAGGCAGATCCCTCGCTCGCGACAGCACTTACCATCCCTCGTGCCCAATGCCGACGTCGCGATCTTCTTTCTCCACACGCTCCAGGGATTTGAGGGACGTATTGGAGGAGAGGGCGCGCCGTCGGGAGGCACAGAGAGTGCCAGCATTGCAGAGGTTGAGCGCTCCAGTCCATTGCAGTGAAGAGGTGGCGATGCCAAAGACCCAAAGTACGGGCTAACGCCTGAAGACAGAGAGCCTGCCTTACTGACCACTCTTTTGTCCCCAGAGATCGAGAGCACCCCACTCCCTGCCGGATTCCACCAGCCAAAATTCACTCTGTACAACGGCAAGACGGATCCGTACATGCATGTGAGTCATTATCGGCAAGTGATGGCTGGCCACCGGCGGAACGATGCCTTGATGTGCCTCATATTCCCAGCAAGCTTGGGAGAGCTGGGCTTGAAGTGGTTCGAGAGGCTCCCGGAGGGGAGTATCGAGGGGTGGCAGCAATTGGCGGAAGCCTTCGTCACCAGATTCAAAACTAACACTCGAACGCCAAAGGAGGTCGACCATCTCCTGGGCTTCAAGATGGAGTCTGGGAGTTCGCTGAAGGCATACAATGCGAAGTACTGGGAAACTTACAATGAGATTCTCGACTGCCCTACCAATCTGGCGATCACTCAATACAAGCGAGGTCTCCCAGTCGGACATAGGCTGCGAGATTCACTTACGATGCGTCAGCCCACAACTATGGAATCCTTGATGCAGCGGATCAATGAACACATCCGCGTGGAAGAAGATGCCGCCTCCGTGACCGAGAAGACTAATTCGGTCGCGACGGATAGAAAGGTGGCAGGGAAAGTCCACTCGGTCAGGCAGGAGGATAACCGCCCAAATGACCGGGCTAAAGACCAACGTCGTGGACCAAACCGCGATGACCGAAATAAGGGTCGCGGAAACAATCGAGCTGACGCACCCCGCGACGCGGCCGAAGATGCCAGGAGGAAACTGAAGGCTCGGACAGGAATTACAACAGTCTTCAAAATTCCAATCTACCGCATTCTAAGCGAGATCCGAGGAGAACCTTTTGTCCATTGGCCAGCCAAGTTGGGGAGTGCGCAGCGAGGTTTCAACCCAAAGTACCGCTGCACCTTCCATGAAGAACGGGGGCACCGGACAGAAGATTGCTTGCCACTCAAACAGCACCTGGAGGAGTTGGTGGCGGCGGGGCATCTTGACCAATACATAGATGGGGGAGTGAAGGCCGCGCCAACTGAACAGACCGAGCCTAATGGTATGGCCACCTTAGAGGCCCCCCCACAAGGTGTAATCAACGTCATCCATGGCATCATTGAACCAGCAAGAGTCTGCGAGCTTAGAGGGATGATCAAGAAGGCTGAGCACATGAGGGAAGTGCTCTCTGTCCAACCCGCTATAAAGAAAGGAAAGACTGAAGAAAAAGATATCCTCACGTTTTCAACCAAAGACTTAGAAAGAATTCAGATGCCGCACAACGATGCCTTGGTGGTGACCCTTCGCGTCAAAGGATTCGACATCAAGAGAATTTTGATCGACCAGGGGAGTTCGGTCGAAATTATGTATTATGACGCGTTCAAGCAAATGAAGCTGGCAGATAAGGACTTGGCCCCCGCAACATCTCTTTTGGTCGGCTTCAATTCACAGCCGGAGTGGCCGATTGGAAAGATCATTTTGCCGGTCAAAGCGGGCTCGGTTGTGAAGCAAGTGGAATTCTGGGTGCTCAAGGTTCCATCGACTTACAACTTAATTTTGGGCCGAGGCTGGCTGCACGCCATGCAAGCGGTCGCTTCGACCTTCCACCAAGTCATGCGTTTTTCGGCATCAAACGGGCAAATAGAGGAAGTTTAGGGAGATCAAGTGATGGCGAAACAGTGCTTCGTTGCGGTAAACGGCAGCCGAGCAGCCAAAGGGTTTGTCCAAATGATCGAGGGGCCCGAGGGAAAGGAGGTCCTTGAAGATGTGGGAAGAAAGGCCGATGAAAAATCGGTCGAAGATTTGGTGGAGGTGCGCATTGATGAGAACGACCCAAATAAGTTCTTCCTTTTGGGATCATCCCTATCCAGCGAAGAACGGTCAGAATATGTCAAGTTCTTAGTTTCCAATTTGGAAGCTTTTGCATGGACGCCTTACGATATGCCTGGTGTCGACCCAAGCTTCATTTGCCACCAACTGAATGTCTTCCCTAATGCACAACCAGTCATACAAAGAACGCGCCGCTCAGCCTTGCACCATGCTGAAGTGGTGGCGGAAGAAGTGAATAATTTGTTGGAGGCCGGGGCCATAGAAGAGGTGCAATACCCCCGGTGGATATCTAACACGGTGGTGGTCCCTAAGAAGAACGGCAAGTGGCGAGTCTGCGTGGATTACAAGACCGTCAACCGCGCATGCCCAAAGGATAGCTTTCCTCTCCCTCGAATTGACCAGCTGGTGGACTTAACCGCTGGCCATCAGAGGTTCAGCTTCTTGGATGCATATCACGGCTATCATCAAATAGCCATGTACAAGCCGGACAGGGAGATCACGTCCTTCACCACCCCCAGAGGTTTATACTGCTACAAGGTCATGCCATTCGGACTAAAGAACGCCGGGGCAACCTTCCAGCGGATGGTGACAAAAATGTTCGCTCCTCTCTTGGGCCGCACTATGGAAGCCTATATAGACGACATGGTGGTGAAGAGTAAAGTCTCAGCACCTTACCGACCTAGCAGAAATGTTCGCCATACTCAAGCGCCACAAGCTTCGCCTGAACGCCTCTAAGTGCGCCTTTGGAGTTGGCACTGGAAAATTCCTAGGTTTTCTGGTCACAAACCGGGGAATTGAGGCCGACCCATCGCAAATTAAGGCAATACAAGAGTTGGAACGCCCGAACTCCACGAAGGACGTGCAACATCTTGCCGGAATGGCAGCCGCGCTAAACAGATTTATCAGCCGATCATCGGATCGTTGCAGGCCCTTCTTCAAAACTTTGAAGTCCAAGTTCTTTTGGGATGAAGAGTGCGACCGAGTGCTGGCAGACTTAAAGGTGTATCTCTCCTCAGCCCCAATCTTGGTTACACCTCAGCCGGGCGAAGAGTTATATCTCTACTTGGCGGTCTCTCCACATGCAGTGAGCGCTGTTCTAGTCCGCGCCGAAGGCATTCAACACCTGCCCATCTTCTATGTGAGCAAGACTCTGCTCCCGGCCGAAACGAGATACCTCATCTTGGAGAAATTGGCGCTGGCCCTCATGATGGCTTCAAGAAAGCTGGCGCACTATTTTCATGCCCATACAATCGTAGTGTTGACCGAGTTCCCGCTCAAGGTGCTCTTTGAAAAAGCGGACTTCACCGGGAGAATTCTGAAATGGGCCGTGGAATTGGGCCAATACGACATCAAGTTTAGACCGCGCACCGCGATCAAGGCACAAGCACTAGCAGACTTTGTAGCAGAATTTGCCCCTGGGACGCACCCGACCTGCCCGATTGACTTGGTTGGCGCGGATTTAGCGCAATCCATGGTTCTGGCAACGGGAACAAATGATGGCCTACAGGAGGAAGCGGAGCAAAAATCAACCGGACTACCTAAGGCCGACGGCTCGTTGGAAGGCGAGACCAACCAGGGTGAGGACAGAGACCAGATTGAGCCAACCAGGGACTTTGATTTAAGGAGTTCCCAGAATCCCTCCGATTGTTGGAAGCTGTTCATTGGCGAGATGTGGAAGCTCTTCGTTGATGGGGCCTCCAACAGACATGGGGCCGGGCTAGGGATTGTGTTGACTTCACCGGATGGGCTCATCATAGAGCAAGCAATTACGCTCGGCTTCCCAGCTTCCAACAATGAAGCGGAGTATGAGGCCCTCCTTGCCGGGCTGAGAAGCGCATTGAGAATGAAGGTCACAGCCCTTATGGTGTTCAGTGACTCCAAGCTGGTGGTCAATCAAGTCTCAGGGGAGTACGAGGCCAAAGATGAAAGAATGGCCAAGTATCAGGCGCTGGTGCGAGCGGAAGTCAAGAAGTTCGATGCCATCAGAGTTGAACAGATCAACCGCGAAGGAAACAGCACGGCCGATGAATTGGCTGGTCTTGCTTCCACTCAGACAACCTTCCCCAATCCCTTGATGATTGAATTTTTACCTCGGCCAAGCATTGAGGAAGTAGAAGCAACCGAGGTACTCTGCACCGACTTGGAACCTTCCTGGATGGACCCCATCATTGCCTTTTTGAAAGATCGAACTCTACCAGAAGAAAAGAAGGCGGCCCACAAGATCCGGGCAAAGTCAGAGCGGTTTTGGCTCTCACCTTCCGGCGCCTTGTACAAGAAATCTTTCACGGTGCCGTATTTAAAGTGTGTCCACCCATCTAAGGTGGAAGCTTTCCTCTATGAGATCCATGAAGGCATCTGCGGCAGCCATACTGGGGGTAGATCTCTGGCCTACCGAGCAATCTCGCAGGGTTATTGGTGGCCATGTATGCAGGCGGACGCGCAAAAATACGTTCGCCGATGTGAAAAATGTCAGAAATTCGCCCGCCAGATCCACCAGCCAGCAAGGGAGTTACTCTCGCTCACAAGTCCTTGGTCGTTCGCACTTTGGGGATTGGATATTGTTGGACCACTCCCAGTCGCACCGGGCAATCGTAAGTTCTTCATCGCCGCGACGGACTACTTCACCAAGTGGGTCGAGACCGAGCCACTAGCAACTATAAAAGAGAAGGACGTGAAGAAATTTGTCTGGCGAAACGTGATCACCCGCTTCGGTATACCCAGGGCCTTAATCTCAGATAATGGCACCCAATTCGATGGAAAACTCTTTCGCGGATTTTGCGAGGAGTTGAAAATTGAGTTCTACAATTCAACGCCGGCCTATCCTCAGTCAAATGGCCAGGCAGAGGCCTCGAACAAGACCATCCTGGACGGCTTGAAGAAGCGGCTTGAGAAAGCTAAGGGAAAGTGGGTTGAAGAGCTTCCTAATGTGTTATGGGCATACCGCACTACACCAAGACGGTCGACCGGGGAAACACCATTCGCTTTGTTCTACGGCATGGAGACCGTCATCCCACTGGAAATCGGCATGCCAACCATCCGCTCAGAAAGTTTCCAGCCAGACGTGAATAATGAAGCCGTGGCATTGGAGCTAGATCTTGCTGAGGAGAGAAGAGAGCGCGCACTCATCCACCTGGCAGCATATCAGCAAGAACTCTCCAAAAAATACAACAAAGCAGTGCACCCTAGGCTACTCAAGGTCGGGGACTGGGTCTTAAGGAAGGTGCTTGGCAACATGGTGATCCCTGGTGAAGGAAAACTTGGTGCAAATTGGGAAGGACCATACAAGGTGATTGGACTTGCCGGCAAAGGGGCATACTATCTAGAAGATTTAGATGGCAAGGCTGTCCCCAGACCGTGGAATGCAGCCAATCTTAAGGTCTTTTACTTTTGAAATGTAATATGTTTATGTTGCTTAGCTTTTTCAGACCCCTAGCCCTTTGGCATTTGATGTAAGAGATGGCAATGTCTTTGTAATGAAAATTAGTTTTGTATAGTATTTGTCCAATGATATAACAAGACACAAGGGGCAATTATGGGTGCCGGGGGCAAGAACCGGATTACATAAAGCCGGACTGTTTTCCCCGGAATGGGAGCAGACCGCACAAACGGTTGCGTATGGAACAATGCGCATTAGGGTCGAGCTGGCTTTGCTCGCCCAGTGGGAATGTTGGCGGTAGGACCAACCTGACTGAAACATTGGTGATTTGCCCAATGTAAAAGCTGAGCTGATTTTGCTCGGCCCATCTAGCATATTGGTGAATTGTCCAATATGGAAAACGAGCTGATTTTGCTTGGCGGAATTGGCAATGCTGGTGTCTTGCCCAGCAATTATAAGGCCGAGCTGAATTTGCTCGGCCGAAAAGAAATATTGGCATATTAAACTTAAACAGGCAGGCAGTTTTTGCTCGGCCGAATAGGTGTTGTCAATCGAACAAGTCCAAGCGGATTTTTGCTCGGCCGAGTACAAAATATCATTTCACTAGGAAATCAAGGAATTGCAAGGTTAGGCTGACTATTTGTGCGGTCTCGCCGACCTGCCAGTCCATAAAAGTGCAAGCAAGAAATTCAAACATGCAGAAGCCGACCAAAAACAGCAGACGTACGAGCTAAAAGTTGCATTTCATTGATAGAAAGAAGTTCAGTACAAGTGGAGGGGCATAGCCCGGTTACATTTCAAAACAAAAAAGAGAGAAGGTAACAAAAAATAAGGAAACAAAAGAGAAATCCTCAGTCAAGGTCAAGTTCAACGCTCGCTCTGGCCTCCACCCGGCTGCTTCTAAGACTGCGTTGTTTGCTCGGGCAGGATCTCCTCGGCCTCAGTGTCAGTGCCTTCCACCGAGACGACCTCCCGATCAATCACTTCATCCTCAGCATTTTGGGATGCCTCGGGTGGAGTTTGCTCATTTGCTTTCTACTGGCTCGCCTCTTTCTTTCCTTGCCTCCGCTATCAGACGGTTCTGTTCGGCCTTGGAGTAAGCTAGCATGTAGACCGGGATATAGGCAGGGGGCGGCTTGTTGAACATCTCAGAATCCTGGCCAAGGCCAACTTTCTCCACGGCCTTCCACCAAGACTTTGAAAAAGATGTCCTTGCGTCGCCGAGGCTGTCTCCTGTCTCGGTATCTCGTCCCTCCGCTTCGATCACTTTTTCCATCTGGGCGCTTGTTGGCATCCTCGTAGCTCGGCGAGGTACCGAGCTTTGGCTTTCTTCGCGGCCTCTTTCTTGTCCGCATCAGCTCGGTCCACCTTCAGCCTAAATGCATCCCGCCGGTCAAGAATCCTCTTGCGACCTTGAGCTTCGCTTATCTCGCCACGTGTGCCTTTGTTTTCATGATAGCATCTCGGAGGCTCTGACGCAGCTTAATCATGCGGTCGTACGCCAAGTAGTTCTTTTGCGCGGCCTGAAAACAAGCGCAAAATCAAACATGAGAAAACCGAGCAAAAAACCGAACAATAACTTGAAAAAAAAAAAATGGAAAACTTACCAGCACAATCGATTTCGCCGCCGAGCGAAGGACCTTGAGGTCAGCCAGCTCGTCGTGCCTCTTCATATCCGCGGCCAGGATCAACCCCTTGGTCAAATTGAAACCAAGTGAGTAATCCTTGTCCTCAGAGACTCGGCGCCAGACCGGAGGGGCAGCAAGACCCTTGCCCTTGGATTTGCGGGCCAGTGGTTGCTCGGTCTGGTCGCCGAGCTTGGTAGAGGCGACTTCGGTGGAGTTCTCGTCCACAAGGCTTTGCCCGGCCTGTTCCTTCCTTTGTCTTTTCTTTGGCCGGCCAGCCGGTTGTTCGCTGGCCAGGGCGAGCACCGCCCCTTCTTTTTGTCCGGCGGGGGTAGAAGATGTCCCCCCGGTTGCTTATGGGGGTTAGGACTCGCCTTCGTCCCCAGTGATCATGGACTTAATGGCTCGGATTTTAGCCATTTCTTGCTCGGCGGTAGTTGGGACAAGTCTGACCGGTGGCAGGGCTGGATCTGGCTCGGGGGTTGGCTCGCGCAGAAAGTCGGTGACTCTGCTTTTGCGCGGTGCCTGGTAATGGTATGTTTGCTCAAAACCGAGCAGTTTCAAGGCTTTCCTTTCTTCGGCGGGGAGGCGAAGCAGAGCTCGGATTGCTTCGGGGTTGGCCTGATGATAGTCCTCTGCCAAGTGTTTATCTGCAAAAGGAAGACGAGTGTTAGACCGGTGCAAAATGATAAAAATTGACGCACTGTAAAGATAGCACGGTGGGCCGGGCTACTCACCAGCACGGCCAAAGTCTTTCCTAATGTACCAGCCCGGTATGGGTGCCTCGGTGTCCTTGAAGTTACCGGACACCCAGAGGAAGTCGTCGTCATTCGTTTCTTTGTCGGGGTTGCCTTCTATAAGTTTTGCTCGGCCCTTCTTCACTTTAAGGTACCAGCAGAGCCCGCTCTTATTCCTACTTAAGCT
Organism: Camellia lanceoleosa; assembly: GCA_025200525.1. Taxonomy (NCBI): domain Eukaryota; kingdom Viridiplantae; phylum Streptophyta; class Magnoliopsida; order Ericales; family Theaceae; genus Camellia; species Camellia lanceoleosa. The sequence goes on from CM045765.1 coordinate 124,882,838, forward strand.
GTACTGATGGAAGATCTCAGCAAGACCGAGATTAAGACCAAACCTCCGGTTTAGCTCGGCGACCCCGTTTATTATCTTGTAAGTGTTATTAGAAACCTGGGTAGGGCAAAGCCTTGTCTGCCTCAAAAATTCGCAGATCAAGGGTTGCACGGGGAAACGCAGCCCTCCTTCAACAATAGATACGACCGTGAAGGGGCACCGGTCTAGGTCCCCCCAAGGAGTATCCCCCTTCTTGCCGAGCTCTAGAATGACGTCGTCAGGGATATTGTACTCCTCTCGAAACTCCGCCATCGCCCCGGGCGAGCTAACCCTAAAGCGGTATTTGCCCATCTATCTCGGTTTTATTTGATTTATTGTATCTCGGTCAAAAAGGTTGTTGTGGTTGCTCGGTCTTTGAGCTCCACCAGTTATCTGGCCCGGATTGATTGGTCCTATTTACTCTGCATATTAAAAAATATGGCCAAGGGTTAGCACGGCAGATATTGCACGGCCCCTATGGGAAATTGTTCAGTAAGGGACTTTGGTGTTTCGACCTAGCTCGGTTCACTTACATCTGCTACTAGGGCTCCTAGTTCGGTTCTAGCCCGGTTGGGATTTAATGGTTGATCTTGTTAATCCTTCTTCTTGGTTAAGATTTCTTGCAAAGGTTTCATGTTCTAGCTCGGTTCACCCTACTCACCAACCTAATGGGATATTCAGCCCGGTCGCAGCCTCTACGAGAAGCCACAAACTGGTTTTCGCTCGGTTACAGCCGTAATTGCGGATCTAAATGAGCGTTTCGCTCGGTTTGGCCCAGTATTCATCGTGTTCATCCAGTTCTTCCTAAGTTCTTGGCCCATTCATTCTACCTAAGGAAAAACGGGGGCACGAGGGCCCCCTCATCTCTCCATTTCTATTTTCCTAGGGTGTGCAAGACTTAAGCAAGGAAAAACAACCCTAATGACTCCAAACGAAAGAATAAGAGGGAATAGTGGAGCAAAAACGCAGAAGAAGCATGGAAGACTGGAAAGTGGAGACAGAAAATTGAAAATGCAGGGGGGAGGAAGAAAAGCTTACCAGAAGACGAAGGTGGGCCTTGAAGAACTCGACTGCAACGGCGGGAACGGAGACTGGAGCTCGAGAATAACAATGACAGAAAAGGGGCAAGAGCGTTGGAGGCTAGGGTTTGGAGTTGAAGAGGGGAATGAAATGTGAAGGGCTTAAACCCTTCGAATAGGGTTTATTGATGGGGGGAAACCCCAAACGGTGCAGCCGTTTGAAATCCTGCGCGTGCAGGGCAGCTGGATGCACGACCCAATGAAGCGACGACACGTGGCACTGAAAACGCGGCTGTCAGTACGGCTGTACGACCATTGATTGGACAGCGGAGGTGATGGCCGGCCAATCGAGGTTGCTCGGCGACAGAGGTGTCCCCAATTCAACCATGGCTCAGCGGCGGACATAGCCTTGTTCAAGCTCGGCCTGGCGGGGTGCGATTCGATCATAGCTCGGACACATTGGTAAACCCGATCACGATAGCTCGGATGGGTTTAAGGGGCAATTGTGAGGGGAGATTTGCATTGGACTGTACGGCCGAGGAATGATGACGGCGGACTTGACGGAGTGTGCGGCACCGAGCTAACACTCACGACGGCACGGCCAGCAAACTGACTCGCACGGTTGAGGAAATCGACCGTGCGAGGCAGCAACTGGTGTTACCGGGCTGCGGCCTGCACGAGGTGAATGGAACTCAAGGCTGCAAATGATGGTGCCGAGCTAGATGGTGCAGACTCTGGTGAGATGCGGTTAAGCGCCAGAGGCGTCTTAACCGCCACAAGAGGAAGGCAAAGGTCCGTGTGACCGAGGTGAATGATTGAGCGGTTGAGGCGGCATGCCCCGCAACCGATTGATCGATATGGATCGGTCAGGAGTAACTCGGCCGAGATGGTCAGATCACATGATCCCAAGGGACAGTTCGGTGCAGTGTAGCCCGGTTGAGTACGCGTAATGGATGCCTTCCGTCAAGTGATAGGCAGGTCGTGGTACCTCGGTCAAGGGTACCACCTGGGCCAATGGAGTGGAGGAGAGGACACCTGCTCCACGAACGCCTCAATACCGTTAGACAGTTCTGTGTGTACTGGCGGAAGGACAAAACCTTTACACGCGTAAGGTGGTGAGAGGCGTGTATTGCCACTTGTCCAATGAAAGACAGCAGAGGTAGTGCGCGCACGACCTTGAGGCTGCATGGCCAGCCTAGATATAGGGGGAGAGACGAACGTTGAAGGTATGAAAAATTCGCTCTCACAAACACACTCTCTAATTACCTTCTTTCTCACTGATCTGACTTGATCATCGGAGGGACTTTCCGGCACACCACCGCCGGGCAGCTCACCCATTTGTGTTGCAGAGATAGACGCCGTTGACGGAAACTCGACGTTCAAGGCGTACGGAGAGCAACGGATATTTCGCCCCCGTACAGTCATCAACCCAAGATATGGAAGTAGATTAAAAAATAATTTCTAATTAGAGTCCAGCAAGCGGCTCTAGTAATTCTGTAAATGCGGGATGAATTGTAACTATGGGTCATCAACTCAAGAAGAACAAAAACTAAACGGAGATCAGTTTCGGTAGGTTTTTTGGGCGCCTGAAGCGAATTGATTCAGAAATAAAATGAAATTGGAAACAGAGCAATATGATTCGTAAGTAAACTGAAATTGGTAACAGTCGTGCTACATGCAAGTACTGAACACAGAATGTACAGATGTAATTCACATTGATGAATCATTATCTAGACCCTCACATGTTCGTATATTTTTTGAGTCCCTGTTGTGAGCCTGGATATTTCAAAATTTGACCCAAAAAGCTCCGAAACAAACCCGAAGAGAGACAAACCCAAGCTAGGCCCCTAGGGCTGGCCGGCTTTCTTTCCCACCAGTCAGCCTATTTTTGTTCTCAGCTCCATTTATTTGCAGTTGTCCAGTTTTGGTACATTCCCACATTTGATTTTGAGCATGAAAAATTGAGCTGTAAATACTCCCTTGGAGCTTCCTATATAAACCCTAAGCCTCCACATAAGATTTTTTTTTTTTATATTTTTTTATTTTTTATCTGTAAAAATTAATTGTTAATTGTTAGATTAGTACTTATGAGAGTTAGTCTTCCCACTATTTGCCAAAGACTAAGTCCTATGGACTAAGCTCTTAAGAAAGTCTTGGTGACCAATTAGGATATGCCTAGTTGGTTGCCTCACATAAGAATATGCCAAAAGCTCCCAAGAAACATTGCCAGAACAAGGCTAGCATCTAACTTTCTACACTTTATCTCCAAAATTTTCTCAACTTAATAGTTTTTAAACTTCTTTTTGAAGTTTTCCTAAAGTTCACTAAGCAAATGCATCATGTAAAGAACAAAAGTAAATATGGCCAGAGTCCTGCACTATGTGTGTATATATATATTCATCATTCTCTAATGTCCAGTACAGTTTTATGATATTGCATACTCTTGCTAAAAATGTAAATTCCTTGATGATAAACCCTTGATTTCTTTCGGCAGTAAATGTAAACAACAGAGTAATAGAGTAGAGTAAAAAATAAGTTGATCAAATTCATAACGAGAAACATGTCTCTTTATTACCGATGATGACTAGTCAAGATTACTCAACAAATTACACATTTTCAATCTATTGATGCACAACAAATGCATTCAACTACTTTCCCACAATTAATGTTGCCCTCTCATGGCCCTCACTTATTTGAAACTGATTCTCTAAGCCCAAATGAGACATCAACAACCAAACAAATGTGATGAGTTGACCACCTCTACACAGTTGTTCAGCATGGGCATGAGCAGTGCAACGAGAGGCAGCATAGGACAGCAATTCAACCCAAACTTTGCTAATTATCACCCATTTTTTCCCCTCTTCTAATTTCTCCAGCTCTTTGGCAAGCATGCATGCATCAAACAACACAGACTTGCTTCTATCACCCTTGACAACAGCAGGTTTAACTGTTACATTCACATCAAGGATACTTCTGCAGGCTTGTTTGTGCAAAGGCACATCCGTAGACTGTCCTATTTTTCTTTCTCTGAAGAAATTTATGGCCTCGGCACAGGTATCGTCGAATCTTCTTTGCCCAATACGTGCCACAGCGGACATCATTCTGTACTGAACCAGCAGAAGATATAACATGTACTCTGACAGAATCTTTGACGAACGACGAAAATGCGTATTCGTAGAAGTGTCCTCTCTGGTATTTTGAGTATCAAAGCAGCAGAGTTCAGTAGCAATGTGCCACAAAAGAAGGCTCTCATCAAAATCAGTATCGTTGATCCAACGGAGTAAGTCAGTGCAACCTTCCATTCGAAGAACCCACTCACCCCTGGCTTGATATATCTCCTTGGCAGTCTCTATATCATCCGCCAGCTTAGATTTCATCTTCAGTTCGTCAAAGATAAAGTCTCGAAATTCATTGGTGAATTTAACCTCCAAGAAACGCATTGACCTCTTCTTATAGCCAGAGAAATTTCCCCTTTTCTTTGCCCATGTCAGACAATAACCTATCAAGTTGCATTGACAGATAGATTCAGACCACCTGCGGTCCATGACTTGCTTAAACCTCCCAAAAGAACAGGTAGTACAATGTTGGGTAGAGTTAGAGTTTTCATCAGGCCACCTATCCCTATTAACATTGAGGGATTTCCTGAGGATTCGAACAACTAAGGATGGATTATTGGACTGATTGAGGGCCACAACAATCCAATCAGAGAAACCGACCTTGAGAAACGATGTTATGTCGAGGGTAATGGCACCAAGGAGCAAGATGTAGGTGATTCTAACATCAATCTTGTGGAATCCCTGCTTGTCAATCAAATAAAAATGCGCAAAGGCTGCCATAGTTAACGTGAATGAAACAAAACGAAGAAGAAATCCATATCTACCTCGCAACACCTTGCCCTTGGTGTAGAGAATTTCATAGAAGAAATTGAGTTCTAGCTCTACCACTTTAAAAGCTTCTCTTGCTGTTCTGTTAAGGAAGAAGGTTCGGCTCTGGGCTCTCTCATCAAAGCAGAATACCAGTCCATTGAAAGTTTGAAAAAAGTGATAAGCATATCGTACCACTTCCAAATAATTCAAAGGGCGTTTGTCTGCATATTCGTTAGTTTTCTTGGGAACTCTTTCGGGTTCTGGAATCATCACTATCCGGCTTGGAAGCTTTGCCCCTTTCTTGGAAATATATGTATCCATGAGTGTGGCATAATCAGGCCCAGGATCGGGTTCTGTAAGCAAAGAGTCTTGGAAATTACGCCAGCTAGCAAGATAGAGAGAACGGATTCGCTCAGTATATTTGATAAAACCGGCAACATATACGAGCAGTGTTGGGAGCCATAGCTTGTTTTTGTTTGAGAGAGTGAAAAAGAAGACATAAGCAATAGTGGCACTCTGAGACAACAGCGAAGGGAGGTGCCTGTGCCACAGCTTATTGTCCGTGAGCGAGAAAGCAGTGATGGTATCGGCACCACCAAGGTGTACCAAGAGAAAGGTAGCCCAAAATCCTACAAGTTCCGGAATAGCAGAGGATGATTCACTGGAGGTGTTGCCTACTGTACTGGAGACGATTGCCATAGCTAAGTAAGCAACCGGATCTATGTACACAAATGCAAACCAAATAGGCCCTACTATATAAGGCCTTGCCATTCGCCTTCTCAAAGGGGCAAATAAGAATAGAAATGTTTGCAGAAAGAGACTAAAGAGGACGATTGCCCTGACATAATAATATGTCCTGTCGGTCGAGATGGAATCCCCTGTAATGTATGTGAAGGTGACCATTTTTGTAGTGCACCGAAACCAGGTCGTTGGTCCGCACCCAAAAAATAAAAATAAAATAAAGGGCAGCAGAGACAAGAACAGTCCAGGCCAACCAGATCCTGCAACTTCTTATTTTTCTTCCTCCTCTTCACGCTGACCGTCGACTGTGGTGGCGAGATCGAGAGTGAAGGGGGCTCGCGGCCGTGGCGGGTAGGCAGAGGACTAGGTCAATGGTGTCGGAGATTTCCACATCAAGGGTGAATCAGCATCTGTACAGTCCCAAAAACAAAACACCATTAACAAAATCTTCAAACCCATCACACAAATCTATAGATGAACAGAGAAGTTCAACCCGCAAAATTTAAATAAAAATTTGTTCACACTCAACCAACCCACAACCCAAATCCATGTCTATAAAATCAAGCAAAAAAAAAAAAGATTAAAAAAGAAAAAAAGAAAAAAAAGCAGCCAATAGATCAGTGTGTCCACTTCTGGTACACAACATCAACCTGGGTGGCAGTCTCTGTTTTCAAAGCTTTTCCTTCGGTTCCAACATACGAAATAAATTTCTGGAAATCAAGACAAAATCAAATGAATTAATGAGATAAATCCTTCTTTCAATGATTCAAGTTACTATGAGCTCAGATCACCAGAACACTTTCACTTGGAGCCTTCCTAGGACGACCAGACCACATTGTGTTGATGTGAAATTTGTACCTTTCAATTGCTAAAAGTTTTGTTTCTAATGAAAAAATTGCATAGTAGAAGAACTAGCAAAGCTAGGGGGTAGCCTGGGCGGTTGATTTCTCAAACTTTATGACAAGATTCAAATATAAGTAACAGAAGAAAAGGAAGCAAAAGAGGGAACAAAAGACAACCGAAACGATCAAAATAAACCTAAAAAAATTGAAACTAATTGCAAATGGATAAATTGCAAATGGTGTGAAAATATAAAGTAGGGGGTGGTCGGTGGTGGGGGAAAGGGAGGAGACTACGCCGTCGGTGAAGAGGAGGGTGGCTCAATTGCCAGTGTGGGTGAAGGATGAAGGCGCCGTTGTCTTCGCCGGTGGAGGAGAGTTGCGGGAGTGAGAGGAAATTCTGTAAGAGTTGCGGTGTGGAATAATCTGTTGAGGGAGACTGAGAGGGGTTAAAGCATTGGTTGTCCATAAATGGGAAGTTGATTATTTTAGTTTTTTTGGTTATTTGAATAGGTTAAATTTTTTTTTTTTCTTCATATATTTGGGGAGGTGGTTAAATTTTTATTTTTTTTTTATAGTTGAATGTAATGTTTGTGAGAGAAAAAATGAAATTATTATGGGTTTGATATAATATTTTGGTTCTGTTTGGCAAGTGGGTTTTGAGTTATTTTTTGATTAAAATTTACAAAAGGATAAAATAGTCTAAAATATTTAATAAAATAAAATATCACATAAAATCTATAATTATTTCATTTTTTAGAATATAATATCACATCTAACTACAAAAAATTCTAATTTTCTTCGCAAACAAAAAAATTTTAACCTTCTAAAATAGTCACAAACTAAAGGGCAAATTACCTACACCTCCCTTGAGATTTAGCTAAATTACAGATTTCTCCTAAGATTTTAGAAATTATATCCTGCCTCCTGAGGTTTATATTCACATAACAATTTAACCCATACCGTTAACTAAACGTTAAGAATGGTTAACTGACATCAACAAAATATAAATTGATGGACGATATTGTCTTTGTTGAAATCTCTTTGATAAATCAACAAAATTTACAAAAGAATTACGTTAGATGGAAAAAAAATTAAGTTTTTGGAACATGTTTGATTTGTTGTTTAGAAAAAAAAATTCAGAATTTAAAAATAAAAATAAAAACTACTTTTTGAAAAAATATATTTAATTTGTAAAAATTATTTCTAACCACTCAAAAAATAAAATTATACAAACATAAAAATTATTTTTGTTCTTTATTTCTTAACCAAATTAATTTTTTATTTTTTAAAAATAAATTTCTAAAAATCAAACCAAATATGTTTTAAGAATTTTTTGACAAGCCATTTCTTATGTTTTAACTTATTTAATTATTTGTTAATTTTATGATATTTTCACCACTTGACACTACAACATATAAGAGTTTTAGAGAACAATTTTTTTAATCTCTAAAAGTGAAAATTGTGTTATAAAAGACATTTAGGGACTAATTTCTATCGTCGTGAGAATAATCGCTAAAGGTCGCCTTGAAAAGTAAAAAAATAAGACTTTTAGCGATAAAATTTCGAAAATGTCAATAATAAATAAACTTTTAGGAACAAAATAATTTGGTCTAAAAAATGGTTTATTTTTTTAGACAAAAAATTTGATATCAAAAAGATAATAGTTAATCACTAATGTTCAATTTTCGGTGCCAAAGATATAATAACGACACTTTTCGCAACAAAAATATTTGGTCTCCTAAAAATAATTTTGTTCCTAAATTTTGGTCTCTAAAACCTTAATTTTTTTTAGTGTGATAAATGTTTTTTTATTTTAATTTTGCATTTCATAACTTATTTAAAAACGATAATTTAGCTAAATCTCAGGGGCATCTATAATTTAACTAAATCTCAAGGGGGTGTAGGTAATTTGCCCTTATTTGTCAAAGGGCATTTTAATCAATTTATGATATCTGTTAACAACATTAATTGCGATGGGACGTGATGTAATTTTTCAAACCTCAGGAGAAAATCTGTAATTTTGTTAAACCTTAAGGGAGGTGTAGGTAATTTGCCCAAAACTAAAATAGCTTACAAAAATAGCAACTTTTCAAACACCCAATTTGTCTTATTGGCTATTTTATCATATTTTATCTTTTTGCGAATTTTAGCCAAAAAAAAGCCAAAAAGACTCTTGCCAAACGAGACCTTAATCTCACATATGTTTGAGTGTGAAAGAGATGATAATATCATTTTTTTTGAAAAAATTTGGTCAAAACTCACCTATAATAAAACTTTCATGCATTAACAACTAGCCCAACAATTTTTTCTCAAGAAGTTCAACACATACCACTATTACCAAAATATCATTAGTAACTAATTTAATATTTTAAATTTTAAAATGTTATAACTTTTTATTTATGTGTCAGTTTTTAATAAAAAGAATTATATATATATATATCAATTGGTATGAGTATTTGTAATTTGTATAATGGACAGAGTCATAATTTTGAAGTAATAATATTATAACATATGTTGGTATATTAATTGGTATATCAATGGATGCATGTAGCATCACTGTGAGAACCCGAATATACAAATAAAATAAATAAAATAAACAATTTTACAAATCTCAAATATTTTATTGTAAATCTTTAAGTGTGAATTAAATATTATTGGAGGGTCTTTTAATTAATTTTAAACTTAAAATAAATTTATGGTAAAAGTATTTAATTTAGAGGAAAGATTTATTATTTAAAAAAAAAATAGAGGGTTAAAATACTCATGTCTAAATTAACTTCAACAGTAAAATTTTATTTATTACTGGACTATTGTTTAGTTTTTCAATGTGATTATGGATTTGTTTTTAGGCTTACGTGTGCCTTGGGCAAAGGCCTTGTGGGCCACGACCGGTCATACTCGGGTTTGGGGTGTTGTCATCGTTAATAAAATGGGTGAATTACAATAACGTTTTCATAGTTTGGGACTTATGTCACTTTGGTTACTGATTTTTCAATTGTGATACATTTGATTCTGAATTTTGAATCTCGTTCTAAATAAGGATAATTGTTGCTTAATTTGAAAAACAAAATTGTTAATTTGATAAAATATAATCTAGTTTGACAAAAATAATTGTCAAAAAAATATTTTTAAATTTTTAAAAATTATTTCTACATACCAAAGATAAAATTATATAAAAATGATAATTTTTTACATTATTATTTTTTTATCAAGTTAATTTTTAGTAGCTGTTTGGATGATGATCGTATAATGAGTGATTGTTTTTGTTAATATTTTTGGATGGTTATCATGTAATAGACGGTTGTATTTGTTATTAATAGATTTTTTTAGATGGTTATCATGTAATGGATGGCTATTAGGCTTTTAATATGTAATTGATAGATTTAATATATGAAATGTTTTTAGTTTTGAATTTTTTGATTTAATAGATTAGTTTAATAATCACATCAAAGTTGTTACTTTGTTTGACTTTTGAAAAAATAGAAATTAATTTAGCAAAAATAAATATTAAAATATTATTTCTACCCGCCCAAAAGATAAAATTATACAAAAAAAAATGATGTATTTTTAATTTTTTTTACCAATTTAATTTTTAGTTTCTTAGAAAAAATTTCTGAAAATAGATTTTGAAAACTAAACCAAACAGAACTTTATAACCAACAAAGTTTTAATATCATTCATTAAAAAAAAGGCCATTACATTTTAAACAACATACAAGTTAATTAACACAAAATAAGTTGTATGTGGCTTTGCCCTTAAAATAGATCGTTTGCAAAGAAAACATCTTTGATTGTCCTTATTTGGAATAAAATTTAAAATTTAGGGTCAAATGTATCACAATTGAAAAGTTAGTGACCAAAGTAACACAAGCCCCAATCTATTTGGATTGTTAGTGTAATTCGTCCTAATAAAATTCATATTTATAGAAATCTCTGTTAAGATTTATTAAATAAAATCTATGTTGGCTATGAAATTATTTTAAAAAAAAAAAATCAAATTTTTAATGTATAAATTAACTTTAACAGTAAAATTTTATTCTATTTCATAGTAAAATCTACTGTTTTACTCTGATACACAGTAAATTTTACTTTAACATTTTAATATTTAAATAGTGAAATATCGGCACCATCCCTAAATACCATAGTCAATATAATTATAGAAATATTAGATAATAAATTTATTAAAATAATGAAATGATAATGTTAACAAATTAAAATTTTACTGTTGCTTTATAACAGAACTACTATTACTTTAAAACAAGGGAGACTTATTTATAAGTCCTTTTTCATACTCTTAAGCTAGGCTAAGTCCTATGTAATTTCTTATAGACTCTCAAGTCCTATTTTCATAAGAATGTATTCCATAAGATCCTACATAAGCATAACGTGACGTGACACTTACATAAACGTAACGTAACGTGACACCTATATAGCCTCCGTTTGGGAAGTGGGTTGGCTTTTTGGCTTTTTTAGCCTGTGCTTAAAAGTTTGGTTTGGGAAGGGCTTTTTGGCTTTTTTGACTTTTTTTGTGAGAGAGGAGTGTAATGATTATGGGTTAGATGTGATGTTTTGTTTTTTATGGCTAAAAAAGCCTATTTTGTCTTTTGTGGCTAAAATAGCCAAAAAAGCCTAAAAAAGTTCTTGCCAAACGGAGGCATAAACGTAACGTAACGTGACACAAATATGAACGTAACGTGACACCTATATAAAACGTAACGTAACGTGACACTTATATAAACGTAACGTGACACTTACATAAACGTAACGTAACGTGTCACGTTACGTTTCGCAAACTTATTAAAACATAATTTGAAGAAATTCACTTTTAAAGCAGAATATGTTCTGATTTTTAAATAATATTATGACTAGTGGGATGTGGACTTGCATCTTTTGATTATTCCAATCAACTCAGCAGCAGAAACAACCCCAAATGGTCCATCCACAATTACTGGGAATGTCCACAACCGAAAACGTGGATTTTTTGCCGTCTTCTTCCTGTATGAAAAGTTTAATCTCAGAATCAAGCTTAAAGAACAATATGAATGGACAAATATGATATATTCACTTTGCAAAAATAGTTGCAGATATGAAGACATCAAAGTACTTATCAAACTACAAAATTACATACTCATGGATTTCCTCATCACCGGTGATGATGAGATGTGCTATGGCAAGAAATGCAATGACAAGAATTGGGGCACTGAATGCCAGAAATATACTTCCTGCAATTTTGTCAAATCAAACTTTGAGATCACTTATAGCGGTAGGCTAAAGTGAAAATCAAGTGGTTTGAATTGCCAACATACCTGTGATCCCATACGCAGTTCCCTCAGTAGCTTCAATATATTTCCCATACAAATCATTGACAAAAGTTGAAGGGTAAAAGAAGATAAAAGTAGCCCAGTAAATGAAAATTACAGGTATGGGAAAAACAAGTCAGGAATGAAAAATGTATGAGCGATGAAAAGGTAGAAATCGAACAGGGGAGGGAAAAATAGCATTATTCCTTACCTGCAAAGCTATATGTTGTTGTGCCTGAGATAATATAAATAAAATAAAATCAATTTCCTATATAAAAAATTGAATGTTACCATAGATCATAGGTGTCACGTTACGTTACGTTTATATAGATATGTCACGTTACGTTTATATAAGTGTCATGTTACGTTTATGTAGGTGTCACGTTACGTTACGTTTATGTAGATATGTCACGTTACGTTTATGTAGATGTCACGTTACGTATAGGTGTCACGTTACGTTTATGTAGGTGTCACGTTACGTTACGTTTATATCAATTTCCTATATATGGTTTTACTATTATTTATGATATTAACAACTAATATTGAGGGTAAATGTGTCAACAAACTTCCCACAGGACTTATAGGAACATAAGTTTTTTAGTAGGACCATATGTAGCATAAGTTTCCCTAATAGGACTTATAAATAATTTTCCCTTAAAAGGAAGTATATTAGCTAATAAAACACGAGCAACATAATACCACAGCAAACAAAAATAATAGAAAATCGGCATCAATTGCATTAATTGTAACAGATTGTTGATAGATCTAGGGTCGCTAGTGACAAATCCAAAGCCGCCGGTGATAAATCTAAGGGCTACGAAGATGGTGAGATGCTCCGGTGGTGGTTTCCATTACATGAGAGAGAAAGAGACAGAGAGAGAGAACAGTGACTGCTGAAATATTTAATTCAAATCTATACCATATACATCGAACGACAAGATCATCCATAATAAAATAGAAATAAGTTGTTTTGTCCTTTATGAAAAAAACGCAACTCTTGAGGGGGTTTTTTTAGATTAAAAAAGTTGGGGTTGTTCTTTTTACTAAAAATTGGCCTAACAAGGGGATTTTGGCCAAAATTTTATTTATTTATTTATTATTTTTACTATATGACTAAAGAATTATTGATGAAAATGGGGTTAAGTGTTATGTGAATTTAAACTTGATGAAAATGGGGTTAAGTGTTATGTGAATTTAAACTTGAAGAGAGTCTAACGTAATTATTTCAAAACTATGGAATTTATTGTATGTTTTCAAAGTTGTGAGATTTATTTCCCTTTATGACCTTTAACTATGTCATGAGGTGATGGGTGTTCTGTTACTTTGATATGTTGCATGCGGTCATGAATTAGGTGACATAAGAGCCAGTGTAAGATCATTTAGTGTGCCTCTACTATATATTCACTGTCAACAACTTACATCGCTCTATATGAAATGTGATTGAGTGTGAATATACTGTAAGATTTAAGAGGACCAAACATGTTTTTTGAGGGATTATAGATGTTTTAAACCGGTATAACTAGATGGGTATGAGGTATATGAGACACTCCTATTTATCTTTGGATTGATATCTCTATATAGAGTTGTTCTTAGCAGCCACATAGCCCATTGGCTAGTTTGAGTTTGTTTTATGTTTGGGTATATTCCGATAGAGATCTAGTAGTGTTATGCCAACCTATATTTGAGTGGGACATTGTTGGCTTTTTTGGCTTTCAAGGGTTAATAATGTAAATTTAAGTGTGCCAGCAAGTATCAATAAGTCCTTACAAGAGTTTAATTGCCAACCAATTATCAGACGATTATGTTGAAGTTCTTTCAACCTCAATGAAGAGGACTTTACTGGTGGCTTTGCTTAGGAGAAATTTATAAATGATAATAAGTGCAAAACAATTTTAGAAACTGAATTTCATTAAGTAAATAAAACTTCCAATAAACTTACAATGACTCAGCCTCGAAGAGGTTCACAGCAACAACTACTTGAAACTACTCTTATGAAATAAAGTGTAGTGCAGGAATTGAAGGTACAAAAATTGAAAAACTGGAAATGTAAAAACTGAAAAGAAAAATATGAAGTAAATAATTGGTTTCTAGATCTGAGTCCGGGCCTTTCTTCTATTGACTCTCTCTTCTATTTATACTTTATAATGGTAACTATCGAAGTGGGCTTCTAATCGTCGAAATGCACTTCGACGATCTCTGGTCATGGCCTCACACAGTTAGCTTTCATTACGTCATTCTTGGCAGTTAGGCTTTTCTCCTGAATTTGAATTTGAATTATGAGTAACCGTTGGGCCACGTTATCTTGTGCCCTCTAACTGCTTCAATGCTACGTAGATCCATTGCTACCAATATGAACTGCCACGTGTCTGCCGTTGATTGAAGACTTGTATTAACTCCCCAAATTGCCCTTTTATGAGCCACGTGTCATGTCATGACCCGAACCCGCCCCTATAGGTTAAGGACATAACCAGCCAGTAATCAAGGGATTACCTATGGCCTCAAACCAAACAAGACATATCTCATCAGAGTAAAGGGGCCAAACGGAAGCAAATTTAAAACTTTTGTCCATAGAGCTGTGCTTACATGGCACATCATAACAATCCATATATATACATGTTAATAACTCACATCAAAGGGATAATAACACAAAGTTCTGTACATACAGGATCATTCAAGTCTAAGTCAGTCAAACCCAAAGTTTATATACAAAAGTAATCCAATGTTTTCGCCGATATAAAAAAAACTATATCAAAAGAAGAAAAGACGCGAAGACAAGTCTCGTGCGTGAGACGTTTGGGCTGACTCTTCAAAACCTTGACTGTTTCTCACATATTTCACCGAGGCTGGGTTTGGACATCCCTTGGCTCACCTACATACACATGAATGAGCGTGAGCGAAAGCTCAGTGAATAATATCAAATAAAGAAGGTACACGAATGAGATTCACATATATCAAACGGCCTTAGGCCTATTTAGTATTCTATTTCGCGCATTATTTAGTACATTAGGCGATTCAAGCCCGAACATATCAAACGGCCTCTGGCCTACTACGTCCTTAACAGACGGCCTCAAGCCCAAATCATTGATGTCCAACAGCCTTTGGCCCAATCATTCATATCAAACGGTGTCCAACGGCCTTTGGCCCAATCATTCATGTCAAACGGTGTCCGACGGCCTTTGGCCTAATCATTCATGTCAAACGGCCTTTGGCTCGACGATTCATATCAAACGGTGTCAGACGGCCTTTGGCCCAATCATTCATGTCAAACGGCCTTTGGCCCAATCATTCATGTCAAACGGCCTTTGGCCCAGTCAATTGTATCCAACGGCCTTTGGCCCAACCATATGGCATAACAAATATTTGTCCACAATTCAATTTAACAAACTTATAAGACTAATATGGAAATAAGCATTTGGACAAATAACATACTTCAAATATCTTTACTAAGATATTACTCACAGTGTTCTGCCGGTGGATTTGCCCTGGAGCTCGACTCTACACATTACATAACACATATGGGGCACAATTGATTCAATCCGTTCTTAATTCATACATCCCTCTTAGGCTTCTTTCTTATTCTTTTAGTTCATTCATAATACTCACTGCATGCCTAAGAGTGCTTAGAAGTGAAAGAGAACGGAAAATGAAACACAAAACACCTTTACAAATTTTCTGAAACAGGGGTCCCCGCTCGAGGGTAGGTTCCGCCGCTCGAGCGGACCCCCATGGCCTGCAAAAGAACTGGTTGCCTGATTTTCACGCTCGAGCGTGAAGTCGGGCGCTCGAGCTGAAAGTCACACTACATGGCTCCGTCCTCGAGCGTGAATCTCCCCGCTCGAGCGGACATCCATGCCTGCAAAAGTTCTGGGAACTAGCATTTCACGCTCAAGCGGCTCTTTCCCCGCTCGAGCGGACATGCCAATTTCTGAGTTTTCCAGAATTGTTCTTCAAGTGCAACCTTGATATTCAAAGGTCCAACATTCATGTTTTTGGTCCAAAAATGTGGAAACACAATATATAGCATAAGGATGTAAGCAATATGAGGCCAATTATTCAAAATCCATATTCATACTCTCAAATTAATCAACATTTCTCTTGTATGGTTGAAACCCATGCATTTAAACTTCATGGAATCTTCATATCTCCATTAATCAAACATGCATATCAATTTTGACTCAAATTCTATTTCAATTGGTACAAATGACACTTATAATCACGAAACTCATGAGAATTATGCATGCATGAGAGATTTGATGCTCAATTCTTCTTGTTCAACATGATTCATGCTTGAACATAAAAAATTATAACAATTATGCACATGCATGTTCATACAAGCTCCAAGTTCAACAAATTCAATTCAAGTTATGTTCTTGATCACAATTAAACCTTGAATTTACAAAATTACAAACTCAAACTTATGAATCCACTCACCTAGAAGCTTCAGACACCCAAATTCTAGCTAATTCTTTGAGTTTAACCTCCAATTCTCAAGCCTTTAGTTCAATCTTCAATTTGAGCTCCTTCTCTCTCTCTAAGTTCGGTTCTCTCTCTCTCTCTCTCTAGAGAGCAAAATCTGATTTGAAAAACAAATGAATGAGAGTGTAAATTGGCCTTTATATAAGCTCATTTAATCAGATTTCATTAACACTAATTAATTGAGCACTATTTCATTAATTTAATCTATTTAATCTGATCTGAATCAATTTTCAATTAAATTTCACCGTAGGCTCTAAAAATTACGCTAATCAAAATGTCGTAATCAATTTCGGATTTTATGGCTGATAGGGCCTTCAATGTAAATTCTAAAGCAGATAATCAAACAGATTTTTCTACGGTGAATAGATAGAAATTCAAAACCACATATATTCATATAAATGGCACTCATAATCATATCAAACACATAATCACAATCATAATTAAGATTAATTAGCATAATACGGACCGGGGTTATCACATGTCAAGCTACGATTGACTTATACAAAATATACAACCAACATTACCCCACAAACTAATATGCCCAATATTTGGTGATATTAGTGGATTAGTGCACTTTGCCCACGTACAAAGACGTGCATGGACTTTGTTTATCTTGGAATTGTAACCGTTTTTGAGTAATGAGGTGCTAAACTTCATTAAATTCTACCTTGCACTTGAACCTTTTCTCCACCATTTGTGTATACGAAGGGACTGATACTTCTCTAATGGCCAATCAAGCCCTCTCTTACATTGATGGAGCATACAAGAAGGTTTTGGACAATGATGACTGACCTCGAAAGAACCTTCATGCATTTATTGGCCACACTTATCCACCTCTATTTTATAAAAGTTATGGAAGCTTTTGCAGAATACAAGCCTCTGGACCAAGAATTTGCAAAAAACAAATCTAGGCCAAGACTTTGCAAAAATGGATCTTGGAAGCCCTTCCTCTGCTCCAAAACTTTCTACATGGGATGAAGCTGCTTCCTCTTCCTCTGGAGACACTGGTTGGGATGCTTGGTCAACACCGACTCAACCTCAAATAAGGGAGTGGATTTATCACAGAATTGTTGAATTCGATGATCCCCTTTTGGTGCCTCCTTCTTCTTGAAGCTCGGTGGTATATCCTTACATACGCTTTGATCTCTATCGTTGTCTAGAGGACAACTTGCTTTCGGCGTGGTATACCTCCTCCCAACCAACAAGGATAGTGCATAAGACTCCTAACCCAATCGAAGCATTAGGATTCAGTCTCTCATTCTTGGCTGAGAAGGCAAAATATTATTCTCCTGATTGGCTGGAGTGCGTGAATGACCCCCAATTTCCTCATTCTTTTGTGATGGACCCTTCTGCACCCCCTCTCCATCAGAATCCTAATTGGATGGAGGAATTAAAACTCATTCTCTTTAAGGGTCAGCATTTCTCTTCCTACCAACCTCCAGTTCCACCAATTGCATTTCGACAGTATAAAGCTCAGCTCCTACTTGTCACCTTCTCCTATTTGCCTTTCGAAGTACTTGGAGATGAGGTTCCTCACAAGAAATTTCTATGGACTTGTGACATTGTGTCTTGAGCTCACATTCTTAACCCCATAGCCCAAACAGAGCTCCACACCTTCTTAGACCAACTCCCTCTCTTACTCAACTGGCATAAAAATTCCTTGGCCACCAGTGATTCATTGGATGAAATCACTGCCACTCAAATTCATACTCAGTACGAAACAGAGAACGTTTTCAAAGAATATGATGCCTTCAAGAATAAGGACTCAGTGTATTAGAATGATGTAGACATGGATGAGAAGGAGCATGACTTGAAGGAAATGGAGTTTGAGGTGAAGGTTGAGCAACTTTTCCATCAAATACGAGCACATCAGCTGCAAAAGCCCAGTTTAGATAGAGTTGAAGATAGGATAAAGAAAGAACACAAGTTCATAGAACATTGCTGGGTCAAATTCAATGAACTTGTTACTTTTTCTATTCCTTACTATTATGAGATTGAATTTGTAGCCAAATAGGCCCTCCTAATGTAAACATTTATACATCAATAAGACTGGGTTTTTGACATTCCAATTTGGATAATCTAGTTTTTATACTCCAATTGTATGATCAATTTAATATGTCCTTATTTCTCTCCTTGTCATATAATTTATGCAAATGACAGTTTCGAATTAACCAATTTTGCTTCGAAGCCTGGTTAAAGTGTTTTCGAAGCATGGAGTTTCTTTTGCAAAAATGACAATATTTGTCTTCGAACGGATCTATTTTAGCATAAAGTTCAAGAAAATACTTTCATGTACGGGGTGAATCCTTTGGTCTTTGAAATTTCCACATTACCTGACCAAGTACTGGTTTTGTATTGCTTACTTATTTTGAAATCCAAAAAATCAGGCAAAACCCATATCCTACTCACAGAATACCACAAAGACTCCTTCGAAGGGAATTGCCTTTTATGGAAAGCCTAAGAGAATATCCTCAAAGCCTTTGAAGTAAACAAACCCTAGCTATACTTAGTTTAAGGTATAAAACTGGCTTTGAAGCCAACTACCTCCTTTTCAAGCTAAACTGAGTATTTGAAAAACTGGTTTCGAAGCCAACTACATGCTTTCGCAGCCGAGTTGAGTCTTTGAAACGTGTTTCCCTCCTTCATAATGTATCCACATATTGTTTTTAAGGTAGCTCTCTTTCTTGTGTTTTTAGAAGCTTTTAAATAAAAGCCTTAATCACACATGGTTCAAAACTTGGGTCTATTTGACCCATTATGTTAAATGGGTAATTTTGGACAGAAAGGTTTAAAAACCCCATCTTCTCGCGCTTTACCTATTCACTTGTCCAGTATTTCCCTTTCACTCTTATTGCTATCTACTTCGAGTTCTTACTCTGCTCATACTTACTCTCCTCATAGTTACTCTTTTTGCCCTCTCTTCAGTCCCTCACTAATGGCTTCTTCTTCCTTTCTTCAGCCCCTCACTAATGGCTTTTTTTTTCCCTCGAAAGTGCTAGTTATTGACCGCATGAGCCCTTCTGTGGCTTTGAGGAGGTGTATTGGTGAAGAGGTGGCCAAATACAAGGCACCAAAGGGTCAGAGCGTCGCCACC
This sequence comes from Camellia lanceoleosa, assembly GCA_025200525.1. NCBI lineage: Eukaryota > Viridiplantae > Streptophyta > Magnoliopsida > Ericales > Theaceae > Camellia > Camellia lanceoleosa. The sequence continues at coordinate 124,902,193 of CM045765.1, forward strand.
ATGAGCAAGGAGAATTTGTTCTTGGCCCTATTTTCAAAGAAGCTCCTGCTTTCCTTCCGCCTTTTATATCTGTTCTTGGAGGAGCATTACCTTATCTATGAAGGAAGCCTTAACTGGTGAAATTGGAGAGTTAATCGACCTCACCGCTGCTGGCCTACGTTGAGGAGTGAATGGGAGGAGTGGTATGATAGAGTGGTTGAAGCTTAGGAGCAGGATTTGGAGGCCCTTCACATTCTCGACGCCTTTCATCTTTCAAGGTTTGTGATTCCTGAAGATCCTTTCCTTATTCCTGCTGCCCTTTGTTTTTGGAACCCTGCATTCAACTTCTATCAATTTTGGTGTGGCATGATGGCCCCTACCGTTCTTGACATATGCCACCTTCTAGGGCTTTCACCTATTGGTGTTACCTTTGGTTTTCAGTACCCCGACCTCAAGGTCTTTTTTCCTTTCCTTCTTGCAACTCTTCTTATAGTGATTTCGTCACTTCTGAAAATAAGAAGGAAGGTCCTGTGACAGATTGTGAGTTTTTTTTCTTTTCTTTTATATTGACTCTGTAAATTCGTTTTCTGTACCTCCTCTCAAAGAATAATGACTGAATTTGTCCCCCTTGCCAAGGCTCTGGCTTCGAGGAAGAAAATAGCTCTGGCTCCCTATGTTTTGGGGCACGTATACAGGGTTTGCTCCCAATTTTGTGAGAGGCCTTTAGAGCCTAACCAAGGGGGGCCAATTTGGATCCTCTAACTCTGGTCGTTTGCATACTTCACTGAACTCTACTCCCATAACTTAAGATTTCTAGTTCAAGATCCCACTACCTACGGAGAGAAATATGCCAAAGTGTCTCTATACCCTTCTAGTTTTGCATTCTACTTTTCCTTTTTCCATTAGTTGCCTCTAGCTGCCCAATCCTCCTTCTTCTGTCTTCGATGCTGCTATGGGGCCAGTATGGTTTAGGGAATTTTTGGCCGACTCCTTCTGCTTCCAAGCTGTTCATAAGGATAATAAGGCTTCAAATATCTGCCATTGATTTTCTTGGAATACACATAACCATTTAGATTTCTTAGATGGTAGGCTCCCCCCAGGCAAGACTTTGAATTTGATATGGTCCCTCCCAATTAGGTGACCATTTGCCAAATTTATGGTTCTTAATTCCTATTGGAAGTATTGTCTTCCACACCAAAACACCTTCATCAAAGCTAATGTGCTTGACTTTCTAATTATAGCTTTTGGCTGCCTTTTTCTTTTGGAAAAGAATACTGTTTAATGCCAAAATTCTATCTTCATCCACATTCTCTAATTCCAAGAACATGCTATGATGATATTGCTCAGTAGTTAACTGGTCTTGGCATTTTAACCTCAAGGACTTGATGTTAATTTTCATAGGCAACACTGCATCATGTCCATATACTAAGGCATAAGAAGTGATTCCTGTACTTGACCTTGGAGAAGTCCTATATGCCCATAACACATCTAACAACAAGTTATGTCAATCCCTAGGATTGTCTTCCACAACTCTTTGTATTCATTTTTTCAAGGATTTGTTAGATGATTTAGCTTGACCATTTGCTTGTACATAATAAGGGGTGGAATTAATAAGACTAATTCCAAATTCTACTGCGAAAGATCTTACTATCTTTCCATCAAACATAGTGCCATTATCTACAGTTATGGTCTGTGGGTTGCCAAACCTATGGATCAATTCTTTGATAAACCTAATAACTTCAGTCTGATCCACAACCTTATAAGGCTTAGCTTCGACCCATTTAGTGAAGTAGTCTGTGGCCACTAGAATGAAACAATGTTGCTTCGAAGAGGGTGGATATATATTTTTCCTATCATATTCATTGCCCAACCTCTAAATGGCCAAGGCTTCACAACTGCATGCAAATCAATTATTGGCACATGTTTTATCATACCATGCTTTTGACATGTCTGACACTCCTTTGCATATTTTATACAATCTTTAAGGATGGTTGGCCAATAATAGGAATGCATCTGAAGCAACCATCTCATCTTCACACCAGGTTGATGGGCATCACAAATGCTTTCATGCACCTCAGCCATGGCAGTCAATGCCTCTTTTGGCCCTAGACATTCTAATAGTAGCCCATCTACTTCCCTCTTGTAAAGAGCATTCCCATATACTATGAATTGCATTGATTGTAATTTAAGTTTTCTGTAGGCCTTCGAAGAAAGGCTAGTTAAATATTATATGATTGGATGTCTCTAATTATGTTCTTCCAAATTATTCTAGTTAACTTCTACCATGATACCCCTTTTAGAAAATAGAGATATTAGCTTTTGATATGTTTCTTGACTTATGCCTATTTGAGTTTCACCCATTCTTCTGAAATTCGAAGCCTTCTAAGCTACATCATTGGCTTTGTGATTCATGAATCTTGGAATATAAGTTACATTTGCTATTTGAAACTAAGAAAGCAAATGCAATGTAGCAACATAATATGGTAACATGCTTGGACTTTGACATTTTAAAATTCCTTTTACTTGGTTGATTACTAATTGGGAATCTCCAAATATATCAACTGCATGAGCCTGTAATCCAATAAGTATCTTAAGTCCCATTACCAAAACATCATACTCAACTTGGTTGTTGGAACAAGTAGCTTCATCAATTTTGAAACCATGTGTGGTTTCTACCCCCTGTGGTGACTTAATCACAACACCAATTCCAACTAGACCATTGGCTTTTGATCGATCGAACCACATTTGTCATGGTTCAACATTAACTATACCAAGATCCATTATCTCTTGGCTTTCTATTTGACATGGGTGGTCTACTAAAAAATTAGCCAAAACCTGTCATTTTACTGCATTTTAGGGAACATATTCTAGATGAAACTCTGATAAGGCTAAAATCTATTTGCCAATTCTTCCTCTTAGCATAGGTCTAGATAACATGTACTTAACTAAATCTGTGGTTACAATTACCAAGACAACAGTAGGCAAGAGATAATATCTTAGTTTCATCGCTGCAAAGTACAATGCTAAACACAGTTTTTCTATAGCTGAGTATTTACATTCATAAGAATTCAAAAGCCTACTAAGGTAATAGATTGCTTGCTCTCTGCCTTCTTCATTGTCCTGAGCTAGAAATACTCCCAATGATTCTTTAGCTGAAGTAATGTATAGCTTCAAAGATTTGTCTTTCCTTGATGGCATCAACATTGGAGGCTTGGCCAAGTAGGCTTTGATTCCTTCGAAAGCAGCTTGATGCTCAGCTATCCACACAAATTCTTCTTCATTTTTTAGCTTTAACAAATAAGAACATACTTTAGTTTTCCCTGCAGTGTTAGAAATAGACCGTCGAAGAAAATTAACCTGACCAAGGAATTTTTGCAATTTTTTCTTACTTGATGGAGGCTTAGCCTCAATGATGGCCTTGGCATTGTTCTGATCAATCTGTATTTCTTTCTTGTGTACTACATACCCCAAGAAGTTTCCAGCTTATACACCAAAAGCACACTTGGGAGGATTGAGTTTTAGATTGAACTCTCTCATTCTTTCGAAAGTTGTTGTCAAGTGAACTAGATGCTCCTCCATAGATTGAGATTTCACAACAATATCATTTATATAACATTCTAAGTATCCTCCAATGAGATCATGGAAGATAGTGTTCATTGCCCTTTGATATGTTGCCCCAACATTCTTCAACCCAAATGGTATCTTAACCCATTCGAAGGTGCCAATGTTTCCAGGACACCTGAAAACTATCTTGTGGACATTCTCCTCTGCTGTGCAGATCTGGTTGTAACCAGAATGCCTATCCAACATAGAAAAAATCTTGTGTCCTGCTGAACTATCCAACAATAAATCAACTATAGGCATGGGGTACTCATCTTTTGGAGTTGCTAAATTCAAATTTCTGAAATCTATGCATACCCCCATCTTGCTATTTTTCTTGACCACATGCACAATATTCGACAATCATTCAACATACCTGGCTGTTCTAATGAAGCCTGCTTTAAGGAGCCTAACTATCTCCTCTTTCAATTTTTGAACCACTTTAGGGCTCATCCATCTTGGTTTTTGCTTGTGCGGATTGAAATTAGGCTTCATTGGGAGCCTATGTTCCACCAGTGACCTGTTTAAACTAGACAGCTCATTGCAAGACCAAGCAAAACAATCTTTGTATTGTCTCAAGGCATCCAACAACTGGTTCCTGTCAATAGAATCCAACCAAGCACTAATGTAGGTAGGCTGTTGTACTAAACCTTCACCTAGGTTAACTTCTTCCAAGGGATCTTGCACTTGAGCACTTACTGAGGCTCCCACTTTGGCTTCTTCCACCTTCGAAGCAACCCTTTCATCTTGTTTTGCTCCTATCCTTTTTGGTTCAACATCTCTACTCTCCTCTTCATAGACAAAATCTATCCATAGGGCCTCTTCTTCTTGTATTTCTTGGACTTTAATTTCAATGTCCAATGCACAGTACTTATTAAGAACCAAAGGTCTGGCCTTTTATTGCTCCTGACTAGAGCCAATCATCATGGCTTCTTTCTCTTTTCCCTGCACCTTTTGGACTATAGACTCTATGTCTAATGTTGAAAATCTGATTAAAGCCAATGGTTTGGCTTCTTGATCTTGATCCTTTTGCCTACAACTAGGCATCATTGGCATCTTTCATGATGAACTCCTCATCAGCACTTTCCTATACTAGATGCTTCAGGTGTGCCATTTTCTTATCAGCCGTCGCTTCAGCTGTTACATCAGATTTTTTTAGCACACTAAGTGGTACTACCCCATCAGTGTATAGCTTGGCCTCCACAAAATCTGTATAAGCAATAAAGGGTTGTGGATCTACATTGATCTTCTCTGTTTCCCCATTGCATAGTGCTATCATTATCTTTTGATGTTAAGAAGAAGGCACACATTTGTTTGTGTGGATCCAGTCTCTGCTAAGTAAAGCATTATATTTGGCATTGTTGTCTATCACAAAAAATGCTGTCATACAGTCTTTGGTTCCCACACTCAGATTGATAGGCAAAATGCCTTGAGCCATCTGCTTGTCACCAGCAAAACCAGCAATGGTTGTGCTTGTTGGGATCAACCTGGGATTTCTTTTCCCCAACTTCTTCAAAGAGGATCTTGGAAACAAGTTCACTGATGCCCCATTGTCCTCATTACTTTGCTCATTTGTATCCCATCAAAATAAGCCATAATGTACAGGAGCTTAACATGTTGGGTCACGGATATTGTAGGGTATTCAAAAGGGTATGAGAGGTTAATGCTTACTTCCTCACTCTTTTCATCAATTTCCATGGGCCTGGCTACCTCAAATTCATCTTGAACCATGTTGATTTGTGAATCTTCAATAGAAACTGGAATAGGGTCATCCTCCTGGCCCTCTTGGTTATCCTCCTCAATTTGAAACTCTTGAGACAACACATAAACCATATTGACTGGCACCGGAGGGAATGAGCCAAATTGTACTACTAGCTGTGTTTGCTCTCCTTCCATATTAACTTGCTTTGATGCTTGAGAAGCATCCTCCATACTGCATTCCGGTTCCTCCATGCTAGTAGGTTCCTTTGAATCAGCTTGTTGGTGATCTACCTCTGTTGGCTTGTTAACCATGAAGGTTTGTTCAGCCATAAAAGCTTCGAATATTTCATCTTTAGGCAATACCTTTTCTTGGCCTAGTTCAATTTCGTCATTTGTCTCATCATCACTTTGCATCAAGGCCTTTTGGAGGCCTGCTAGACTAGATCTCTTTTTGACTCTCAGCTCAGCATGAACTTTGGCCGATTGTTCTCTGTTGGCACTCCTTTTGATCGTAGTGCCCAGCTTTGAGCTTTCTCCTTCTTTTGTCTGGTCTTTTGACTATGCCAAGGAAGTACTCTCTCCATTTTCTTTCAGATCCCTTTGGTACTGGGTGTACCTTCGTTGGATCTTCCTCTTTTGTGACCTGGAGATCACAGGAATCATATCTGGTTCCTTTATTTTTGGGTTTTTTAGTAGCACCCAATTGTTTGGAGCCACCAAGAGGGGTTTGATCATTCTTCCCTTATCCCCAAAAGTCTTTCTTTGGGTAGGCATTACCTTAGGTTTGTTCTGTATGACAAACCAATCTGGAACCCCAGGTACTCATGAGCCTACTGCTCCAATCGCTGGGCTTGCTACCCCTACCTTCGAAGCTATCTTCGAAGCAGCCTTCGGAGGCCAATCATTAGCCCTGATTCCCTATCTTGAGCCCAATTTAGGCCTTCTTTCAAGGTAGTTGCCTTCCATCCTGTAATAGTTGGGTTGTCTGATCTCATGTAGAGGTCTCTTACCCAGTTGGTGGTCCAATCAAGGATGACTGTTGTCTAGGGCCAGTTGGATATGGCCTTCTATTGTAAGTGCTAGCTAACCTTCAGTCTTTCTATACATCTTTGTAGTACTACTTCCCATCAATTGGAAGCCCCCTTAGCCATTTGTAACTCAACCTGCATCTGGGACACATCTTCTATATTACAGTTGTTTTGAGGGAGTCATCATCCAATGTTTCTTCACTGGAGCCATCCCTTTGGCTTGCAAAGCTTTGTCCACTAGTTGGTGAACTTCTTGCGTCCTTCTTGAAGGCAGCATGGCTAGCAACATACATATGCATATTGACTTATTCCAATTCCTTCAAAGAGAGATTCTGGAAATCTGGTATGCTAACATTAGTTGTTGCCTCTCCAATCTCTGGAAATGGGTTTGTGTAAATTCCCATGGCCTTTTCAGTCTTGGTTAGAAATTTCTGTCTTCCTTTATGAATTTGTTCTTAGATCTTGTCTAAAAAAACAATACAGTTTTTAGTTGAGTGAGACCAAGAATTATGACATTTGCAGTACAATTTTCCTTTAAGTTCTTCAGAAGTTGGGATCTTAACTCCCTTGGGTAACTTTAAGAATTGTACTGCAAGCAAATGATCAAATATGTCATCTGGTTTTGTTATGTCAAAGAATATTTCCTATGACAGTCTTTCTTTTTATACCGTTGGTCAATTGTAGTGTCATTATGAATCAATGCTTCACAGGTCATAGGTTCTTTTCCTATGATCTCTGCTGCGTCAATTTCATAGTTAGGGTCCATATAATAGGTCTTATAGGATGCATTGCTTCGGTCTTGCTCTTTTTCAAGCATGGTTTCATATCTAGAAACTTTATAAGTTAATTGTACTAATTCTCGAAACTCAGTTGAATCAAACTTCTTTCAAAGCCTAAACTCCAACCCATTTTGAGCCAATCTTATAAATTCAGGCTCGGGTAGCATGGCCCTACATTTGTTTTGTGCCCTTTTAAATCTGGCAATGAATTGAGTAGCCTTTTCATCAGGCCTTTAGCTCAATCTTGCCAAGTCTGCCATAGAAACCTCAGGTTTTGTTTGGAAAAATTGGGCATGAAATACTTCATCCATCTGTTGCCAAGTTTGGATAGAGCCAGGTGTAAGGTTTATATACCATACAAAGGCTGTCCCAGTTGGAGAATTTGGAAAAAGTCTTAGTTTCATATAATCATTATTGGTGAACTCATCACACTGGCCTATAAACCTGGCAATGTGTTCCATTGTTGACTGGTTTCCATTTCCATAAAAAAGGGCAAAATTAGGTATTCTAAATCCCCTTGGGTATTCATGTACCTTATCTACCCATTCTAGGTAGGGTTTTCTGCACATAGGGGTTTGGACCCCCCAAGCCATGGATCCACACATCTCTCTAACAATATCAACAATTTGGTCCATATGAACCATATTTTGTGCTGGTTGGACCACTATTGGAGGAGCAAACACACGGTTTGGAGGAACTCCATGTGCCTCAGGTCCTCTTGGTCCATATAAAGGTGTATTTAGGACTAGTTGTCCCTGTTGTACTGGTTGTTATTGAGGGTATGCTGGCCTCTTGGGGCCTGCCCTACAAAAGGTCCTGCGAAAGGTGCTGCAGGAGGAAAAGCAGGTGTTGTTTCTCTTCTAACTGCAGGAAACCCTTCTAACTCCCTGGGTGCAAATTCAAACACAGGATTAGTTAACACCCTTGTGCCAGGCATGGTTTCAAACATAGGATTTGAAAACATCCTCATGCCATTCCTTTGTGTTGGTCCAGCCCCACCAATTTGCATGGTTTTGCTGGTAGATAATGGTATATTTTGATTTGCCAATAGTCTAAAAGGAGCTTCGTGCCATGACTGAGGCACAGGTGATGGCCTTTCATGATTTTGATTACTAGTCTAACCATTAGTTTGTCCATTATTTTTCATAGGCTGTTTATCTCGAGCCAATCTATACTGAGGCAAATTCATGTTTTCCTCAGCTTGCCTTATGACAGTTGGTTGATGAGAGTTCATTCAATCCATAAAGGATGTCGCCCATCTCTCCATTGTATACATTAATTACTTTCCCATAGCATCCACCAAACCTCCCCATGGATTCATTGGTTTGGTAGAAGGGGCAGTTGATGGTCCAATTTCATGGCCCTGTCCAATATTCTGGCTTTGTTGTATATGTCTTGAAGTGCTGGTCTCTTCGACCAATTGTGCAGGAATATTTGAAGCAGGCACATCCATTGGATGTGGCTCACTTCCATCTTCTGGGTTATTTAACTCCAGATCCTTTTCTACACCCTCTTCAGGGCATTCATTTTCTCTTTGTCTCCGATATCTAGCCATTTAAAAATGTCTCACCAGGTGTGCCACAAATATATGTTGGTTTTTTTGGGTTTCGAGGGTTAATAATGTAAATTTAAGCGTGCCAACAAGGATCAATTAGTCCTTACAGAGAGTTTAATTGCTAACCAATTATTAGACGACTATGTTGAAGTTCTTTCAGCCTTAATGAAGAGGACTTTACTAGTGGCTTTGCTTAGGAGAAATTTATAAATGATAATAAGTGCAAAACAATTTCAGAAACTGAATTTCATTAAGTAAATGAACTCACAATAACCCAGCCTCGAAGAGGTTCACAACAACAAACTACTTGAAACTACTCCTATGAAATGAAGCGCAGTGCAGGAATTGAAGGTACAGGAATTGAAGAACTGGAAATGTAAAAACTGAAAAGAAAAATATGAAGTAAATAACTGGTTTATGGATCTGAGTCCGGGCCTTTCTTTTGTTGACCCTCTCTTCTATTTATACTTTCTAATGGTAACCGTCGAAGTGAGCTTTTAACCGTCGAAATGCTCTTCCACGATCTCTGGTCATGGCCTCGCACAGTTAGTTTCCACTACGCCATTCTTGGCAGTTAGACTTCCCTCATGAATTTGAATTTGAATTGTGAGTAACTGTTAGGCCATATCATCTTGTGCCCTCTAACTGCTCCAATGCTACGCAGATCCATTGTTACTAATATAAACTGCCACATGTCTGCCGTTGATTGGAGACTTGTATTAGCTCCCTAAATTGCCCTTTATGAGCCACGTGTCAAGCTGCGGTTGGCTTATACAAAATATACATCCAACATAGATGTTAGAAAAATGAGTCGGGTTTCGAACTCAGGTTTGGACGCCCATAGTGGGATGACCCATGACTCACAAAGAGACGTATATGAATTTGAATTCTAGCTTATCCTATTGATAAGTATAACCCACTATCACATGTTATTAGGTGATAAGGATAGGTGGTTACATATATTAGTTATAAATGTGATATAACACAATACGTATTATGTGTAGGTAAAAAAATCAAAATACTCCCTTCATCTCTCTGTCATTAGAGAATAGAAATATTAGAGGCCTTTATCCTATGATTTGTGAGGGTGATACTCGCATTGTAGTATCACTTTATTCCTGAAATTTTAGTTTGTGATTCGGAAGCATGTGATTCATTTATTAGATTCTTTATTTCAAATTCAAGATTACAAGGCATGATTTGAATTCATTTATCCGTTGCATTACATTTATCCCGCAATGTGAATTTGAAATCTATTTAGAATGATGCATATCAACAAAAATCCTGAGAATCCAACAACCATAGCCTGTGTCTTCATATTATCTAGTGAAGTCTGTAGTATTTCTAAGATCAACTCAAGGATAGTTTAGGCATGTTTAGTTGTTTGTTTGTTTTTATTTAATTTTATTTATTTTAGGGTAAATTACACTGTTGATTCCTTTTGTTTGAGCAGAATTTTATTTTGGGTATTGTAATTTTAATTTGAATAATTTGAATCCTACACTTTTCAGTTTTGTTGTGATATGGTCCATTCGTCACTTATCTTTAAAATTTTGAATGGAAAAAGGCCACGTGCAAAATTAAAAGGATTAAACTAAAATTTAAAAGGAACTACATGAACCACTAGTATAATTTAGGAAAAACCAGTCTGATGAATTACATCGGCAATCCCTATAGTTTCTTTTTATTTCACTTTGATGTCTCTAATTTTGTATGTGTTGTTTTTCCATCCAAAATGTTAATGGCATATAGCAAAGGGACAAAGTTATAACAAAAGTGAAATTATGAGGTTCAAATTGTTAAAATTAAAACTACAAGGACTAAAAGAAATTGAAACTAATACAAATGGTGTGAAAATACAATGACAATATATATATATATATATATTTGAGTGTAAAAGAGATGATAATATAATTTTTTTTTACCTTGTGACTAATGAATTATTGATGAAAAGAGGGTTAAGCGTAATGCGAATTTAAATTTAAGAGTGCCCAACATAATTAATTCAAAACTGTGGCATTTATTGTATGTTCTCTAAATCTCAGCAAAAGTAAATGAATTTTACACTAAATTTTTATATAGATTATCTTCTTGGACAACCCCTATAAAATGAACGACGTAGATCGCCGAATTAAGTCTCAAAGTGGATTGATTGAGCCCAATAGCTTCTCTCCAATTGATGATCCAATAAGAAAGGCATCATGAAGAAAAAAAAAAATCAAGAGTTATCGAAAAATTGAAAATAATAATAATAAAAATTCAAGTTCAATTTGGGGACTAGAGACCCTAAAAATGTGATTCTAGGCAAATATTCAAGTGGTCATGGAGAAGATATTTACGTCTCAAGGTAAGCAAGATAAGTCTTAATCTTACTACTAATATACTGATACCACTATCTTGTGTCAAAAGAATAAGAAAATGTCATAACTAAAACCTAAATTTATTGACAAATCAATTACAAAAATAAAATTATTTTTAAATCACAAAATCATTGGCCTAAATACTTATTCGCACAAAACGCACCTTAAAAGTCATGGCAAAGGCACTAGTTTTGACTAGGGGTCTCCAAAAAATCCGCGAATAAAAAATTCGATATTATTCAATCCGACCAACTTGTCTTATGACACATCTCGTCTGAGTGCCTAAATCATCTTAACCCATAAAAAATGATTTTGAATTTTAGACAAAGGTTGGTAATCTGAACCCCCCATCACCCCCACAAACCTTGTTCGTAAGAGCTCGCATAGGTAAGTCTAATATTAGTTTAATTTTTTTTAGTCAAATATTTAGTTCGATTTTTTTTCTTCTCATGTTTAAAGTTTTTATTTTTTTTCCCCTTCACTTGCAAGTATTACATGTTACTTTATTGTTTTTTTACTATACGAGATGTAAAAAGGTAAAAAAGAAATCAAAATACTGGAATTATGTGGAAAACTGAACAAGAAAAATAATTAATGAAAATATTAAAAATATGTGAATGAAAAATGTGTAGAACTTAATAAGTATAATGAAATATGTGTAGCCCGGTTCGGTTTGATTTTAGCCTGTAAGATTTGAGTTTATGGGTGAGAAATGGTTTTAATTTTTTAAATAAGCCTAGCCCATACTAGCGCGGTGATTGGTCAAAGCCCAAAAAATCCTTTAAAAATATGATATTTGGAGAAAATAGTTAGGGATCATATAGCGATTCTGGTTTAAACCCGACCCGGTGATGTTTTGGATCCTTTTTTTTTTTTATAAATTTTTTTTAATGGTGGTTTATGTCTTGTTTCCCCTTATTCTTCCTTGCGTTTGGCTTTAGGAGTGTCTTGGTTGCATTTGGAACAGGTTGGTAGCCTATTTTTCTGAACTCTTATTGACCAGATTTTGACCAGTTCGCTCGAGCGGTCCCTAAATTTTGACCTGTTCGCTCGAGTGGACATTCAGTCGCTCGAGCGGTTTTTGAGACCTTCCAGTATTTTTGCAGGTCTGTAAAACTTCTGGGAGTGTGTATTCTACGCGGTGTTGGCTCGAGCGGTCATTCTTGCACTTGAGCGGTTAGCCTTTTGTCTGTAAAACTACTGGGAGTTTGTATTCTGCGCTCAAGTGAAACTTCTTGAGCTCAAACGGTGACATCTTTTCCTTGTGTCTTGACGCTCGAGCGTCACTTCCTGCGCTTTAGAGTGATTATTTTTGTGTCTGGACACCCGAGCATCACTTCTTGCATTTAAGCGGTCTGTGTGTATGTTAGTCCATGAAAGTCACTTTTTACATTACTTTTTCATCTTTCTCTCTCTAAACATTTCAAAACACAAAGTTGAGACCCTCTCTCTCTAAAACTCACATTCTCTCTACAAATGCACCTAGATCCATCGAGTTCTTCACGCATGTGCCTTTGTTAAAAAGGAAAAGCTCACCTAGAGCTTCGTTTTCATCCGAATAGAGTTAGATTTCGGCTTTATCTGAGTTTCAAACGTGTTTATCTCATCTTCTAGCTTCGAGGTAGGGATCTTCTATACTCTTTTATGATTTTTAGCTTAACTATTTGTTTTTATAAAACAATCTTGTGATTTTAGAGGGTTTTGAGCAAACCTAGGGTTTTGATTTAAAATCAAAAGAGGGTTTTTCAAATGGATGTATTGAAAATGGTTGTGGGAGTGGAAATGAGGTCGAGTTGTGAAAAAATTATTGATTTTGATACTTGGAATAGATTTTGGAAGAAAAATGAGTTTTACCCTAAATGTCTCAAATGTTTATTTTGTATAAATAAATGGAATTAATGTTGGAAATGTGAAATTGGATGGATATTGATATGGATGGTGGAGTTGGATATGTATTATCACTCATATCTTGAAATTTGGAAAGTTTATATGTATTGGAGATTTTATATCTGTTTAGAAATATCTGTTTTGGGCTATCAGTAGAGGATAGCTATGATTGTTGTAGAAATTGCATGAGGATTAGGTGAATTGAAACTAATTTCTCATCTATTTGCATTGAGTATTATCACATCTTGACACATTGTACATGTATAACGTTTTTGAGAAAAATGGGTGAATTTGGGAAGGGGAGGTATTCCATTGAATTAAGTTAGCTTGTGTATCCAGGGTGAAAGTCTCGAAAATCGCACATTTACATGGGTTCTGATTCCCGCGAACGAAATATCTGTGAAATGGTAGAAGTAGTGCTTGTATAGCCTACGTTTACATGGATGCCAGTTACGGTTTCTCGCGGACGAAATATCCATGAAAGATTGTACTTTGAGATTCCAAAGTTATGATTCATGGCCTTGTTTTCTAATGTAAATGAAATGAATGATGAATTGTGATATAAACCAGACTTTGCATGGTTTTGGAAAGAGAAATGAGACATTTTGGTCATGAGCATTGAATATGCATTTCACCCTTATATTTTTGTTGAGATTCATATATTGTATTGGATTATTTCTACTGGGCTCTGGCTCACCCTATATGAGAAAACCATTTTCAGGTGTTGGTGAGATCCTTCCGGCAAGGCAGTAGCTTGGGAGGATTAGAGCAAGAGCTTCATTTTGTTTACTTGTTATAATTATTTTGTACAAGCCTAGGGTTTTATCTATATTGGATTTAAATCCATTTTGATGTAACCAAGTACAGTCTTGGAAGGTTGTAACTTTAGGGCATATGAGTATCTGTTTAGCTTTCATTTCTTTTCACAATCTTGTAACACATGCTGTAGATTTAGGATTTACTGTTTATGAATGTATATCGCATGTGTCACCTTTTGTATTTCAAACTCTGATTAATGAAAGTTTATCAATTCATTTATGTTTCTATTTATTGGTTGTTATGAGATGGGTGTATTGTGTTTATTTCGGGGCGTTACAATTTGGTATCAGAGCTTATCGGGTTTTAATACTTTGGGTATGTGGGAAGTGGTTATTACTGCAATAGGTTTGTCTCACTTGACAGAGACATTTGTATGCACAATATGCTTATGTGATAACATGCTTATGTGGTTATATGGGCATGGGATTTAATTCCTAAGATATTGATTGGGTCTACGGGTTTCTGGAAGTCCTATTAGAAGAGCATCTGATCACTGTTGTTTCTAATTGGAACTCTAGCAATGCCGCAGGACGGTCGTTATCTAGGAAGGAAATTTGTATGTATTTATGTGTATTTATGTGATTACGTACTTATATGGAGTGAATTACTGTTGTCCATCGCATTAGGACGCGAGCGGGTTAGCTTCTACACATTTGTAAATGTGATAATATCTTTTGTTACCTTCATTAGGATGTCAAGACATGGACGTAGTGGTGGTAGACGTGGTAGGCCTAGAAGGCATGAAATGCCTTTACTGGATAAGATTCCGGTATAAGAGGAGGGGTTGGTCAGGCCAATGTGGCCGAACCAGTTAGTCAGCAGGCTATGGATGCCGTGGCCATTGAGATGGCTAGAGCTTTGCGGGAATCTATGGACATTTTCAGGGCTTGAGAATCAGGTTCAGGCTAAGTAGCTGAGGCATGGCCTTCTTTCTTGAAGAGGGAGTTCTTCCGATCTAATCCGGACGAGTTTTTGGGTGATCCGAAGGAGGCACTGAAGGCGGATGAGTCGCTAGAACAAATGGTGAAGTTGTTTGAGATGCTCGGCATTGAGGACGACCAGCTAAGAGTGACCTTGGCATCCTTCCAGCTGAAAGGAGATGCAGGTCAGTGGTGGAAGTATACGCATAGGTGTATTGGGATGACTTAGTAGGCCTTTGTCAATGCCTTCCATGAGAAGTTCTTGCCTCCCATGGTTAGAGAGAAATTGAGGGAGCAGTTCTCAATGCTCAAGCAGCTCAACATGCCTGTAATCAAGTTTAAGGCAGCCTTTACTAGCCTCTCTAGTTTTGCACCAGAGTTAGTGGCGACAGAGGACGTTGTGTGGAGTTCGAGAAATGGTTAAGAACCGGGCTTCTTTTCAAGGTAGTCGGTTTGATGATTAGAGATTATGGATGACTTGTAGAGTCGGCGGCTCATCTTGAGGCCATGATGCAAATGGAAGAGGAGCGGACGAGGGGCTCTAAGAGGAGTTAGGATGTTCAGGGAGATAGTAAGAGGTAGAGAGGTTCCACCCCATAGCAGTCCCACGGAGCTTAGTCGAGGTCCACTTTTTCGATACCTAGTTCGGGTTTTAGGAGAGGTGGTCGGGGAGATTTCACTTGTTTCAAGTGTGGTCAGTTGGGCCAAGAGTCTCCAGCTTGCTCGTAAAGGGGATGAGGGCAACAATCTATTTCGTCAGTGGTTCGTTCTTAGAGCTAAAGTCAGGGGAGAGGGCATCCACTCACTTGTTATCAATGTGGATAGGCAGGGCACTTGAAGAAGTTTTGCCCTCAGTTGGGTGGTACACTTGGTGCATCTGGTTCAAGGCCGATGCCAAGCCATCATCCTACCCAGTCAGTTCAGGCCTCGGGGGCCAATCATGGAGCCATTTCAGCTCAATCAGTGTATCAGACTTATGCTTTGAGAGGTGAGCAGGTTGAGCAGAGATCCACGGGGTGTGTGTATGCTCTTACCACGCTAGATTTGTTGCCAGCGCCTTTGGTAGTGAGAGATACATTCTTGTTATGAAATTCTATGGCCAATGTGTTAATTGATACGGGTGCATCCCATTATTTTATATCATTTGCATTTGCATCAGCTTTGGGATTAGAAGTGGCTTAGTTAGCATCTTCACTCAGAGTAGAGTCACCTGTTGGTGGTGAGGTTGTGTTGGACCAGGGGTGTCGGGGTTGTGATATAGAGGTTGTCGGGCATCGTCTTCCTTTTGCTTTTGTATTGATTGACATGTCGAGCTTTGATGCCATTTTGGGCATGGATTGGTTATTTTCATACTGTGCTGTTATAGATTGTTATTGTTAGAGAGTTACTGTATGTACCTCGAGTAGTGATTGCTTTTATTTCTTGGGGGATTGGGTTGATCGAGTTTTGTCACCGGTTTATGATCTGCGTGGTCGGAGCGAGCTTAGTTGTTTTCTTGCAACCTTCTTGGGCAGCGAGTGTGATGTGGTTCTAGTTGTGTTGCTCAGGGTAGTTTGTGAATACCTAAATGCCTTTCCCGAGGATCTTCCTAGTTTGCCACCCCACCATGAGATTGAATTCTCTATTGACTTAGTACCTGACACGGCACCAATTTTTATGGCACCGTACCGATTTACACTTGTCGAGTTGAGTGAGTTGAAGATTTAACTCTAAGAATTGTTAGATAAGGATTTTATTCACCCCAGTACTTCGTCTTGTGGAGCACCGTCTCTCTTTGCTAAGAAGAAGGATGGCACTTTGTGACTTTGTATTGATTATCAGAAGTTGAACCAGGTAACTATTAAAAACAAGTACCCAATGCCTCATATAGATGACCTGTTTGATTAGTTGAAGGGGTCTTGTTGTTTTTCGAAGATTGACCTAAGATCGAGTTATCACCAATTGAGAGTGAAGGAGGAGGATATCTAGAAAACGACATTCCATATGTGCTATGGCCATTATGAGTTCTTAGTAATGCCTTTTGGGCTAACCAACGCACCTGCCATGTTTATGGATTTGATGAACCGAATCTTTCGTGAGTTTCTAGACCGTTTTGTGGTTGTCTTCATTGATGATATCTTGATTTACTCACCCTTTGAGGAGGAAAACGAGGAACACCTACGGGTAGTACCTGAGTTACTTAGAGCCCATAAACTGTATGCTAAGTTTGGAAATGTGAATTATGGTTGAAAGAAGTTAAGTTCTTAGGCCACGTGGTATCTGGGGAAGGAGTGACTGCAGATTCATCCAAGATAGAAGCAATATAAGATTGGGAGCAACCTTAGAATGCCTTTGAGATCCATAGTTTCTTGGGGTTGGCCGGGTATTACCGTCAGTTTGTGAAAGATTTCTCTAGATTAGCTTCACCATTGACTAGACTGACGAGGAAAGGAATTAAGCTTGTGTGGAGTAACACATGTGAGAAATCATTTCAAGAGCTTAAGGTTAGACTTACCACTGCTCCAGTATTGATTATTCCAGAGAGGGGTTCGGGCTATTTGGTGTATTATGATGCTTCACGGGAAGGTTTAGGTTGTGTATTGATGCAAGAGGGGAAAGTAGTAGCATATGACTCACGTCAGTTGAAAACACACGAGTGGAACTACCCTACACATGACCTAAAGTTAGCAGCAGTGATCTTTGCCTTGAAGATTTGGAGGCATTATTTGTATGGTGAGAGGTTTGAAGTATTTTTCTGATCTCAAGAGTCTGAAATATCTGTTTACACAAAAAGACTTGAATCTGAGGCAGATGAGGTGGATGGAGTTTATAGAAGATTATGACTTTGAGTTGCATTATCATCCGGGGAAGGCCAATGTTGTGGCCGATGCCTTGAGTAAGAAATCCATTGGCAGTGTAGCTAGTATTACCATTCGGGAATGGGAGATGTTGGCCGCTATTGGTGAGTTTGACTTGCATCTTAGTGAGTTCGTTGAGTCGACAGCTTTATTTACCATGGTTGCTCAACCTACACTTGTGAGTCAAGTTGTAGAAGTATAGCGGGGTGCTTCCGAGGTAGAAACCCTCCGGGAAAAGATCTCTAGTGGGAAGGTAGAGAAAGGCTTGAACGCATATTCTGAGTCGAGTGTTAGACACCTTGACTGTCTTTTCGTGCTAGAGTCTTGATGAGAGGAAGTACTCCGAGAGTTTAACCACTCACGCCTTGCGGTGCACCCATGAGGCACAAAGATGTATCATGACCTTAGACGCCAGTTTTGGTGGACAGGTATGAAGAGAGATGTAGCCTTATTTGTTTCGAGGTGCCTTATTTGTCAACAAGTGAAGGCCGAGCATCAGAGGCCAGGCATCAGAGGCCAGCAAGTTTGTTACAACCCTTGCCTGTAGCCGAATAGAAGTGGGAGCATATCACTATGGACTTCATTGTGGGTCTTCCGAGGACTCAACGGGGTAACGATGCGATTTGGGTGGTAGTTGATCGGTTAACCAAGTCGGCACACTGTGTACCTATGCACTTGAGTGACTCGGTAGATTATCTTGCCGACCTTTATATTAGAGATTTAGTGAGAATTCATGGGGTCCTTGTGACTATTGTTTCAGATAGAGATCCATATTTTACGGCTCGATTGTGGCAGAGCCTACAGAATGCCTTGGGTACGAGATTAACTTTTAGTACCGTGTATCATCCTCAGTCTGACAGTCAATCAGAGCGTATCATTCAGATTTTAGAGGATATGCTTCGGAGTTGTGTTCTCGACTTTAAGGGGTCGTGGGAGAGACACTTGCCTTTAATGGAGTTTGCTTATAACAATAGCTTCTAGTTGAGTGTTGGTGTGGCATCGTTTGAGGCCTTGTATGGCTGACAGTGTAGATCTCCTGTGTGTTGAGCCGAGGTGGGTTATGCACCTATGTTGGGTCCAGAGTTAGTCTAGGAAATGACAGAGAAAGTTGCACTTATTCGTAAGAGGTTGGTTACGGCTTATAGTTATCAGAAGAGCTGTGCTGACCGTAGGAGGACCGTTATCCTTCGAGGTGGGAGATCATGTTTTCTGAAAGATATCACCTAGACGGAGTTTGATGAGATTTGGAAAGAGTGATAAATTGTCTCCTAGATTTATTGGTCCTTTTGAGATTCTAGAGATTATTGAAGAGGTAGCTTATCGTTTGGCATTGCTTCCATAGCTTTCCGGGGTTCATGACATATTTCATCTCAGTATGCTCTGGAAGTATGAGGTAGATCCTTCACACGTATTGGATTGGACCGACTTAGAGGTAGATAAAGATGCCTCATATGAGGAGAGACCAGTAAGAGTTTTAGATACTAAGACCAAGTCTTGCGAGGCAAGACGATTCCTTCGGTAAAGGTGTTGTGGAGACACCATGGGGTTGAGGAGGCAACATGGGAACGCAAGGTGGAAGTCCATGAGAAGTATCTAGACTTGCTTATTAATGTTTAAGCATGTATTGAAACTTTTGTTGTATTGATTTATTAAACATTGTATATGTTTTGGAAATGTGAATTGTATATTCCACGTTGAGAACTTTGTTTATCATTGCTATGAGAAAGGATGACCATTGGATGAGTCATGATTGCGAGTATTGTTGTAATTAATTTAAACACAAAGTTGTTGATTTAAATTTTGGGGACTAAATTCTTGGAGGAGGGGGGGGAGGGGAGGTTATAGCGATTTTGGTTTAAACCCGACCCATTGATGTTTTGGATATGGTTTATTTATTTAATTTTTTTTTTGGGTCTCATATGGTGGTCTATGCCTTGTTTCCCCTTGTTGTAAAGGTGCTGTGAAGACACCATAGGATTGAGGAGGCAACATGGGAATGCGAGGTGGAAATCCGTAAGAAGTATCCAGACTTGCTTAATAATGTTTGAGCATGTATTGAAACTTTTGTTGTATTGATTTAGCAAACATTGTATATGTTTTGGAAATGTGAATTGTATATTCCATGTTGAGAACTTTGTTTATCATTGTTATGAGAAAGGGTGACTAGTGGATGGGTCATGGTTGTGAGTATTTTTGTAATTAATTTAAGCACAGAGGTGTTGTTGATTTTAAATTTCGGGGACTAAATTCTTATAGTGATTATGGTTTAAACTCGACTCGTTGATGTTTTGGATCTGGTTTATATTTTTTTTTATTTTTATTAATTTATTTATTTTTGCCTCATATGGTGGTCTATGTCTTTTTTTCCCCTTGTTCTAACTTGAGTTTGGCTTTGGGAGAGTCTTGGTTGCATTTGGAACATGTTGGTAGCTTCTTTTTCAAAACTTTTGTTGCCCAGATTTTGACCAGTTTGCTTGAGCAGTCATCCTTGCCCTCAAGCAGTCCCTGTATTTTGACTTATTCGCTCGAGCGGACATTCGGTCGCTCAAGCGGTTTTTGAGACATTCCAGTATTTTTGCAGGTTTGCAAAGCTTCTGGGAGTTTGTTTTCTATGTTCGAGTGAAACTTCTTGCGC
Organism: Camellia lanceoleosa; assembly: GCA_025200525.1. Lineage (NCBI taxonomy): Eukaryota > Viridiplantae > Streptophyta > Magnoliopsida > Ericales > Theaceae > Camellia > Camellia lanceoleosa. The sequence goes on from CM045765.1 coordinate 124,922,293, forward strand.
TCTAGCGGTGTTGGCTCGAGCGGTCATTCTTGCGCTCGAGCGGTTAGCCTTTTGTCTGAAAACTACTAGGAGTTTGTATTATGCTCTCGAGCGAAGCTTCTTGAGCTCGAGCAGTGACGTCTTTTCCTTGTGTCTTGACGCTCAAGCGTTACTTCCTGCGCTGGAGTGGTGATTATTTTTGTGTCTAGATGCTCGAGCGTTACTTCTTGCGTTCGAGTGGTTTGCGCATATATCAGTCCGTGCAGTCTGTGCGTATATTAGTCTGTGAAAGTCACTTTTTACATCACTGTTTCATCTCTCTCTCTCTAAACATTTCAAAACATAAAGTTAAGACACACTCTCTCTAAAACTCACATTCTCTATACAAATACACCTAGATCCGTCGAGTTCTTCCCCCATGTGCCTCTAATAAGAAGGTAGAGCTCACCTAGAGTTACGTTTTTATCTGAATAGAGTTGGATTTAGCTTCATCCGAGTTTCATCCGTGTTTATCTCGTCTTCTGGCTATGAGGTAGAGATCCTCTACACTTCTTTATGATTTTAATTTAGCTATTTGTTTTTATAAAACAATCTTGTGGTTTTGGAGGATTTTGAACAAACCTAGGGTTTTGGTTTAAAATCAAAAGAGGGGTTTTCAAATAGATGTATTGAAAATGGTTGTGGGAGTGGAAATGAGGTCGAGTTATGATAAAATTATTGATTTTGATACTTGGAATGGATTTTGGAAGAAAATGAGATTTTTCCCCAAATATCTCAAATGTTTATTTTGTATAAATAAATGGAATTGATATTGGAAATGTGAAATTAGATGGATGGTAGAGTTGGATATGTATTATCACTCATATCTTAAAATTTGAAAAGTTTATCTATATTGGAGATTTTATATTTGTTTAGAAATATCTGTTTTGGGCTATCGATAGAGGATAACTATGATTGTTGTAGATATTGCATGAGGATTAGGTGAATTGAAACTAATTTCTCATCCATTTGCATTGAGCATCATCACATCTTGACACATTGTACATGTATAACGTTTTTGAGAAAAATGGGTGAATCTGGGAAGGGGATGTATTCCATTGAATTAAGTTGGCCTGTGTGTCTAGGGTGAAAGTCTCAAAAACTGCGCATATACATGGGTTCCGATTCCCGTGGACGAAATATTCGTGAAATGGCAGAAGTAGGGCTTGTAGAGCTTACGTTTACATGGGTGCTAGTTACAGTTTCTCACGGACAAAATATTCGTGAAAGGTTGTACTTTGAGATTTTCAAAGTTATGATTCATGGCCTTGTTTTCTAATGTAAATGAAATGAATGATAAATTGTGATATAAACCGGACTTTGCATGGTTTTGGAAAGAAAAATGAGACATTTTGGTCAGGAGCATTACATTGTATTTCACCCTTATATTTTTGTTAAGATTCATATATTGTGTTGGATTATTTTTATTGGGTTTTGGCTTACCCTATATGGGAAAACCATTTTCAGGTGTTGGCGAGATGCCTCTGCCAAGGCAGTAGCTTAGAAGGATTGGAGCAAGAGCTTCATTTTGTTTACTTGTTGTAATTATTTTGTACAAGCCTAGGGCTTTATCTGTATTGAATTTAAATCCATTTTGATGTAACCAAATACAGTCTTGGAAAGTTGTAACTTTTAGGGCATATGAGTATCTGCTTAGCTTTCATTTCTTTTCACAATCTTGTAACACATGCTGTAGATTCATGACGTACTATTTATGAATGTATATCGCATGTGTCACATTTTGTATATCAAACTTTGATTAATGAAAGTTTATCAATTCATTTATGTTGCTATTTATTAGTTGTTATGAGATGGGTGTATTGTGTTTATTTCGGGACATTACAGATCAATAAGCTCGGTCCGTCCCATCCTGTCCCGTTGATGACCCTTTTGACCATTGTACTATTCCATAACACACGTCAATTTGATCCAATTAATAACACCGTTAATGTTTTTGATAAGAAATTATTACTAAATTAGTTAAAATTAATTCACTGAATTGAACAAATTTATAATTTTGTATTGAAAAGTATGATATATGTCACTTATGTGCATATTTTTTATTAAAAAAATATTAGTAAGTATAAGTAATTGGATTAAATTGAGACAAGATTATAATTCATGGTCAAAATCGAGCTAATTAAAATTATAAAGATCAAAATAACACAGACCAAAACACATGAACTATCAGCATAAATTACCATTTTTTTATGTTTATATTTATTTTATATTGTTTATAATATGTATATATATATCTACATTGTGGCTAATCTGTATCAATACAAAAGATATATAACTCCATACATAATTCTCCCTAATTATATATTTTGTGGGGTTTCCATATGCTGCTACACTAGTCAATGAATAAACAAACCTCAATGAAAACCTTTCGTAAGTGAAGAAATTTCTGACAGTCAAGGATTTGTTAGTTCTTTGTTCACATTGTAGTCTGCTCAACACAGCGTTGTTGAACTGTTCACTACCGACCATTGCCATGGAAGTAGTTGTCGATGCCAATTACATGAAATGATAGGTGGTTCTATAGCGACTTTCAAAGTTTTCCTGAATTTGATTATACATTCCATCTTCGTTTGTTTGGGCGCAAAATATTTTTTAATGAAAAAACTTTTTTAGAAAATATTTTCCAGAGAAAATGGGTGTGTTTTGGGAGAAAAGTTTTTAAAAAAAATCTTGGGAAAAAAGTTCATAAATTTTTTTAATTTGTTTGGTTGTATATTTTGGAAATGGTTTTGGAATATGGGAGTTTGAGATGATTTGATATTTTGTTAAAGTTGAGTAGATGTGTGTAAGAGAAAAAGTGATTGAGAATGAGAGAGGAGAGGGAAAAATAATTGATTGATGTGTAGGAGAGAGAAAGTGATTTTAAAATTTTTTTAAAAAAAAATTTCCAACCAAAGAAAATTTTGAAAATTTTTTTCAAAAATTATGTTTTGAGAGTTAAACCGAACAAGGCTAATAATATATATATATATATATTTTTTATATGTTTGGTGGTGGTGGTGGAATGAATGTGAAGGTGGAGGTGGGGTGGCGGTGATAGTGATGGTGATGGTGGCAGTGGCCATGATAATGGCGGTGTGGTGGTGGAGGTGATTGTGGTAGTGGTAGTGTGGTGACATTGGTAAAACTTTAGTTTGGAAAATGATTTTCACCTTTTAAAAGTGGAAAACGTTTTATGCCTATATAAGTTTGTTTTCTATTGACCATGAAAAATATTTTCCGTTGACCATGAAAAATGTTTTCTATAAACTTTCATTTTCTATTACACCAAACACCAAAAAATATAAAAAATATTTTTCTAAAAATATTTCTGCCTAAACAAACGGAGTGTTAATATATACAAAAACATTGGATGACTATAAATCTTCTGCAAACCGAAAAAAAATAGTAATTGAATATTTAAGGGTAAATTATACTTACCTCTCCTCCTGAGGTTTTTCATTTTTTATTAGTAAGGAATTTTAAATTTTGATTTATTTGCGCCAGTAGATCCCAATTGGGCAAGTCTTGGTATAGTGATAAGATTCTTCCATTCCAATTTGTAATCTGAATGTCACGGGTTGAATTTATGACGATTGGTCTGTCGAGATGATCCAAAATACTTAACCACAATTTACTTTGCAAGTTTATATTGCCTTAAATCTGTAGACATTTCATTTTTGACTAGTTTTGAGACTTGGGAGCTTCCTTTTAAGCTCCCGATGACGAAGACAAATTTTTTTAATCTTAGAGCATCCACATCAGGCTCTCTACAATGGCTTTGAAGCTATTGTAGAGGGCAAAAGCTGTAAATACGTACTCCACCAGACTCTCTACAACAACCATTCATTTTGACTTTGTTACAGTGCCTTACCTAATTAAGCGAGACACTGTTTATAGGTTAATATATTTTTTATTATATTTTCTTTCTCGGAGTATACTGTTGGTTTGACAGTCGGAGTGAAATAGAACTGAACTGGAGCAAATCTAGGCCAAGATACCATGGTCGGTCGTCCTCTCAGATGTCCGACTGGTCATCCAGTCGGACGATTGCCACGGTCAAATTTCCTTCATCTGTCTGGCCAAAATCTGTCCAAGCCGGCCAAAATATTTGTCGGCTGGCCAAAAGAACAGTACGGCTGGCCAAATCATTCTTCAGTGTTAGTGCTGTTTTGGTTCAGTTCTGATGCTATTTTGGGCCTGTTTAAGTTGCATATTGGTCTCCAAGAACATGGTTAGCATCAAGAGAAGATAGATTAATTGATATGGATAAAACATATTATATTGATCAATTTAATTTATTAAGAACAAAATCAAAACATAATATGACGGTTGGAAAAAATATATTTAAATTGAAAAAGATAAAAGAATAAAAAATAATATTTTAATGAAATAAAGTTTTAGAATAGAGAGTTTGATGGAGTGTGCATATAAAAAAGAGGCTAGCTAAAATACAAAAGTGAATTTTGGGTTATAATTTGGCTCAAAATTTGCTGAGGCTGATGCGGATGCTCTTACAAGTTCTACGACAAAAAGCTTAAGGATCAAGTTTTAAACCATCCAAAGGCATGTTTTGATCATAATATTTTTTGACCAAAATGGAAACCTCTTTAAAAAACCAGTTCAGTGATGCCACAAATGCCAAATTCATGCCAATCGTATGAACGTTCCGCTGTCAAAGCTCTACAACATGACTTCACCATGGCCATTTTCTGCTTGGGGAATAGATGTTATTGGTGTAGTCACGCCAAAGGGATCAAATAGACATGAATTCATCCTGGTGGCAATTGACTACTTCATGAAATGGGTAGAGGCCTAGTCCTACTCTGTGCTAAAAGCATCGCATGTAACTAAGTTCATCAAGAACAATATCATCTGTAGGTATGGGGTGCCCAATGAGATTATCTCCGATAATGGGTTGCACTTCAAGAAAGACGTGATAGACTTGCTTGAGAAATATAACGTGGCTTTCCATAAGTCATCGACCTATAGGCCACAAACCAATGGATCCTTGAGGCTGCGAACAAAAATATCAAGAGATTGTAGAAGATGGTGGAAACCTACAGGGACTGGCCAGATAAATTGCCATTTGCGCTCTGGGGCTACAGAACCTCGATCCGAATATCTACAGGGGCAACCCCTTATTCTCTTGTTTATGGGATGAAGGCTGTTTTGCCAATCGAAGTTGAAGTGCCCTCACTACGAGTTATGGCTGAGTGTTAGATAGCAGAGGTAGATTGGCAACAAAGTAGGTTTGAAGAGTTAATGTTGTTTGATGAGAGAAGACTAAGAGCATTGTATCATGTCCAGGGCTACCAACGTCGAATTACCAAGGCTTTTAACAAGAAAGTTAAGTCCATAAATCTTCAAGAAGGGGACATGGTGCTGAAAGACAACTGGGCTCCCATTCATGACGCTAAGGCCAAGTTCAAACCCAACTGGACTGGTCCTTACATCATCAAGTCGATCTGGTCAGGAGGGGCTGTTTTTCTTATGGACTTGGATGGCTTGGAGTTCTCGCAACCAATCAATATGAACAAGTTGCAGAAATACTACCCCTAAGAGGCTCTCTAGGGCAAAAACCCGAAAGGGTGACCTATGCAAAAGTTAGAGCATGAAAAATTAGAAATAAAAGAAAAACTGAGCTCGCAAGGTTGAAAACCCTAAAAGGTGACTTTGGCAAAAGTTAGAGTGCAAAAGGAGAGAGTTAATACTCGAGTGAACCTGAACCAAACTACGTAAGGCCTGATTCCCTTTTTGGGATACGTAGGCAACTTCGCCCTGAACTTCGGTCGTAGCTATCTCCAATTCAACTGTCCTATCTTTCTTGATCAAGTCATCTTTGCTCATTATCTATTAGTTTGGTTGTGCCCTTTATTTTAGGAACAAAAGTCGGTTATAGTGCAGAGCAGTAGTGATATGTAATCAGGGGCAGTTATGATTTCTTTTGATTCGGGACTGTACATCTTGAGAATTGATTATGTCTGTGTCAAGTGGTGATCGTTTTCGAAAATTGTTTTGAAGAGTTTTAATAAAAGTTGATTTTGCTCAAAATTTTATCCTTTTACAACTTGGACAATTTTTTGGGACCGAAAGGAAAATTTTCAGTACTCGTAACTTTAATTTTATTGATTTCAACACAAGTACATTCTCCAACTCTTTGATTTAGATCAAAGTTGCTTTTACATCTTAAAACTTGAAAAGAAAAGATCAAAGCAGTAAAACTAGGTGCATAGCTAAGTCAGGTGGCTCTATGCCAAAGACGGCCCAACTTCTGCCTCCTCTTCGAGCCAAGCCAAACACTCCTCAGACAAGGTGTAACTAAAACTAATGGCAGGGGCTAGAATCTCTCTCGTCCTCCAAGTTGTAAGATACTAGGGCATCAGGAATGAAGCTGTGTATTCTACTCCCTCATCTAGACATATCTAATTGTGCCCGAACTGGCATTTGAACCGGAGAGGAATATAGAATATGCAATGTGTGAGGCCAATCAACTCTACACCCGACTATCGGGACATGCTGTGGCTCATCTTAGCTAAATTAAGCCAGGGACAATGCCAAGTTATGTCAGCTGCGGACCAGTTGCAAATCCAATCACACCATAAACCCTCTGAGGGGAAATCCACTACCAGGGGGCTAAAAAAGTAAGCTTGGGCCGAATACTTGGGGCAAGGGCCCACTACTTGCAGTTTATCCATAAGCTATACCTGGGGCGGGATGAAAAATAAGAGAGATGAAAGAATAGAAAGGTGTACGATGAGAGAAAAGTAAGAAAGGCTATAAGAGAAAAACAAAGGATGAGTGTTAAGTGATGTAAGAATCATAAATTAGAAGGGTGGAAAATAATACCTGGAGAAGTAGCGGACTCCCTGCCAACTGGGTGGTCTCTCCTCGGCGGAAAGTATCTAAACCCATCAAGGTTTTGGCCAGTGCCAAACCCATGCAACTCTTACCCTCTTTCAGACGTTGAGCCACTTCAATCAACCAAATGCTAGGTTTGCCGAAACTAGGGGCAAGGAGGAATTGTGCGAAAGGCATAAATAGAGGGCATGTTGCCGGCGGCCTCGCCAAAGAAGCTACTCTTGTCTCCAATGGCGGAAAATAGATGAACTAAACCGGGGATGTCTAGCTCCCCATCATGTGCCAAAGACTGAGCCTCGTGTAATGCTAACCCACACATCCATCCCAAAGCTTAGGCATGGCCAAAATGGGGCTGTGGCATGCAAAGGAAATCATTCAACAAAAACTTGTCTTTTATAACTAGTGGGTCCAACCCTAATCATCGTTTTACAAGGCAACAAAATGAAAGAAAATCCTTCAAAACAAAAGGGTCTATCTAAAGGTGGTCTTTAACTACAAAGCAAAATAAAACAAAAGAAGAAGAAGAAGAAGAAGAAGAAGAAGAAGAAGAAGAAAACAAAACAAAATCGTCGTCCTTATCAATAACCCATCCTCGCCCTCTTTCTCCTCGGCTACAGAGGAGGTGCATCACTATCGTCGCTGGGGCAACTGGACTACAAGTCAACCTCCTCTCCCTTGTTCTCGGGGGTCGTGGACCTGTCAAAGACTCCTCAGAAGGTGAGTGCTGCCTTACTCGGCCTCTCTCTCGATCGGCTCCTCCTCGGCCCCTCACTGGACCCCGTCTTCGTCTACTAGTTGAAGGAGGTCCTGCAGGCACTACTGGCTCCAGCTCAAGCTTAAAAGATTACAAGTATCAGTATGGACTAACAGGAGTATAAAAAGTATGGCAACAATAGTGAACTACAGACAGAGTGTACCTCATTCCCCTGAGTGACTAAGGCAGTCTGTCTCCTCCGTACCATAAGGAGCAATTGGTCGATTGTCTGGAGGAGGTCATCAGCATACGCTCGGGGTATCTGCAAAAGGCATAAAATTTGAGAAAGGTGATAGAAGTAATAGAGAACAATGAACATAAATGGTAGAAAACAAAACAAGACAAAGTGCAGTGAGTAGATGCATAAAGAAATGTGTACCTACTCGATGCCAGGAGCGAACGTTAGCCTGCGGTCCCTCTCCTCGATGTGCTCAAGCCGGATTTGCTCGATCACTCCATTTGGACGCATGTATATGATCTCAGTGGGAATCACGAGAAACCTATGAATGAGAGCAACAACAGGGGTACCTCCAGTAGGCTCATCACTAGCCGGAGCAACCTCCGGCACAGCGCGAACCACGCCCGGGGTAAGAGGCGCCATCACCCGAGTATGTAAGAAAGTGGTGAAGTCACTGGGCTTGTGATGATGATCACCGTCCTCTCCCAACATCAGGAGGTCGATCTGAGGACCATCTTGTAGCTCATCAACTACCCTCATGACTGGAGGAGGAGGGTGTGAAATGTCGGGGTCAGCAACGCCCCGCGTCTGGCGGATGAACCTCTTCCCCAAGTAGTAAGCCCGGCCAAAGGGGCCTTCAAATAGAATCTGCATGGTGGAGGCATGCCATGCAGCAGCATAGGTTGTCCTCGACACCTGGGAAATGCTCGCCCAAGGATGCCAGTCGACCTGTGGAAGCAAATGTCTGATGTCAGAACTCTAATTAGTATGAGAATGGCAGTGCAATGTGAGACATCAGTGTAGTATGAAAATGACAGTGCAGTATAGAAGCAACAGTATGATAATGACCGTGTAGTATGGGAAATAGTGCAGTTTGCTTACAGGATGTAAAAGTTAAAGGTTGATATTTTGTTACCTGATCCATAGTGATCGTGTCAAAGAAGCGGCGGAAGTTGGGGAAATCTTGGTCTACGCGACGACGACGCTCAAATCGGGAGTTATAGTACCGGGAGCGAGGTACTGACAAGTCAATCGGCCTTACCAGGACTGGAGCCAGAGAGGTGAAGTATGTATAAACCCAGAGCTGCAAACTGAAAAAGATGAATAAATTAAATGAGCGGAAAATGAAATGCAAAGATGATCAGAAAATGCAGAATGAACATAATGCACAGAAAAGATAAGTGTGAGGCATACCTCCCTAACCCTCTAGTAGCCGCTGAGTGAATCCGCCTTGTGGCGGGAGACGAAACTCATGTAGCAGTATAAGGTGGCCAGGCTGGCGCCACCCCAATCATACTCTGTCACCTGGGGAGGTGCACTAGTGCCCCCAGAAGTTATAACCCCACGGTATTTTCCCTATTCGCAAACAAGGTAGTACTGAGGAGATACATGAGGAAGCCGCGAGTGTACTGGGCAACCTCATCTGTTGTAGTGGGCTAGGACTCAAAGAAATGATCATAAAACCACCTGTACCTCACCATCCCATGACTGGTAATGTCCGGGATCGCCCCAAGAAGTTGGCGCTGTGCGGCTTTCCACTGTGTCATGTCAGGATCACATGGGATCGGGTCGCTAACTCTAACCCGCAGGCCGGTGAGCATCGAAAAATCGTACGGGGTTAGAGTCAACTCCCCAATTGATGAAAAGTGGAATGAGTCTGTAGTATCCCACCATCTCTCAACCAGGGCCCCGTACAACAACGACTCGACCCTCATCTGTATGAGCACTAAGTAGAAGAGCCTAAAGCCGGCTACATCAACTAGTGCGCGGACCTCTACGGGCGGTCTCTCATACTAGCATCGGGGGATGGATATGGATTTGTATCCACCAATCCTCCTGGCTATCACCTATAAATGAGAAGTGTATGAAGCATTAACTAGTGATCTACTTGTGAGATTCAACAATGCATCAAAATAAAGGAAAGTTGCTTACCATGGAGGCATCGGCAGACCAGTGCTCCATGGGCTCTCGCAACAAGATGCCCTCGTCTATCCCGGGGATGAGGCCCTCGAATCTCAAAATACCTCCTAGGGTTGGAGCATGTGTGCCTGGTCAGTAGGTGGCTCCATCAAATGTTCTATCAACGAGCGGAGGCAACGTGGGAGTGTCCTTGTCCTCCATATCTGCGCCAAAGGCGGCCCCGACATGGGTCTGGGATTCGAACTTCTTCACTAGCCATGGAGAAAAGTGGAGGAAATGAAGAAAAAACAAGAAAAATGTAGGGGGCTAAACCCTAGGAGAGAGAAAATGAGAGGGAAAAGTGAAAACACGAGAGTGAGTACACAAAAAACGAAGAAAACCCATGAGAAACAAGTCAAAAACAATGAGAAATCCAAAAACTCCACCAAATTCAATTTTGTTCGGTTCAAAGTGTAGAGGAGGCGAAGGGTTTCAAAGGAAAAATGGCGAGGGTTGTTGGGTAACTCAAGGAAAGAGAAAATCTAGAGAGAGAGAGGAAAGCTAGAGAGAGAGAGAGAGGAGGGAGTTTTGGATGAGAGGGTGTGAGGAAATAGGGTTTGAGTTTGTTTTAAATAAACAAATCACGCGGAATGCCCAAAACTGTCCCTGCCGCTATTGAAGCCTAGTCGGCTGTCGCGATGCCCGGCTATGCTTCATTGAGGCCCGACCGGCTTTCAATGTTAATTCATTTCAATTTGTTTTTCTCTATTTTCTTTTCTTTTTTTTATTATTATTTATTTCTTGTATTATGGGGTTTCAAAAAAAAATAGTAATCATAAAAAAAGAAAAAACAAAAAAAAGAGAGTTTCAAAAAGAAAAGAAAAAGAAAAGTAAGAAAACAAAAAGAAGAAAAGAAAAATATGAAAAGAGTGGAAAAGAAAAGAAAGTTTTTTTTTTTTTTTGTTCATTCAAATTTGTTGTATGAATGCATGATTTGATTCATAATTTATTTTTTTAAACTCATTTGTTTAACTCATAGTGTGATCTGTTTTAATTTGTTTAAACTGTTCTGTTAGTTTATAAATTGTTTGCCTCCATTTTTTCTTTTGTTATATCATAAACAAACAATATTGTATGTTCGGTTCATTCAAAGGAGTTCCAGATAAAATCATTCATGCCACAGCAAAATCATCATCCATTTGCAACCAAATTGAAATGTGGTGTGTTGTGTTCATTGTTTTAACACGTGGTAAATTGGCTTTCACTTTACTACATAGCTTTGATTGTTTTGATTTTACGTATGTTTATTTCTAATTCCTACCTATGCGATTTGTTTGTTCTTTTATCCATCCAACCTTTCCTTCTTTCGCGTGCGACACGTTAGGATTGTACCTCTGGTTAAAAACATTGGGCGTGTCCCGGTGTTCACACCACCTTTCCTCTTCTCGCGTGCGACACGTTAGGATTGTACCCTCGGTTAAAAACAGTAGGTGCACCTGTTCGTTCATACCATCTTTCCTCCTCTTGTGTGTGATGCGTTAGAATTGTACCTTCGGTTGAAAACATCGGGTGCACCTAGTGTTCACACCAATCTTTCCTCCTCTCGCGTGCGACGCGTTAGGATTGTACCTTTGATTAAAAACGGTGGGTGTGCTCGTCGTTCACACCATCTTTCCTCCTCTCGCGTGTGATGCATTAGGATTGTACCCCCGATTAAAAATGACAGGTGCGCCTGTTTGTTCACACTATCTTTCCTTCTCTCGCGTGCGACGCATTAGGATTGTACCCTCGGTTAAAAACATCTGGTGCGCCCGGTGTTCACACCAATCTTTCTTCCTCTCGCGTGCAACACATTAGGATTGTACCCTCGGTTAAAAACAATGGGTGAGCTCGTTGTTCACACCATCTTTCCTTCTCTTGCGTGTGACGTGTTAGGATTGTACCCCGGTTAAAAACATCAGGTGCGCCTGTTTGTACATACCACCCTTTCTCCTCTCGCGTGCAACGCGTTAGGATCTCAGTTGAGACCTCGGGTGCGCTCGATGGTTACGTCGTCCTTCTCCCTTTCTATGTGAGGCGTAGTTAGGTTTTCATTTTCTTACATCCTTTCTACGTGAGACATAGGTTGGTTTGTGCTTTCTTTGTGTTTTTCACGTGAGGCGTGCCTATTTATTCACTTCGTTCTGTGTGAAACACGACGATGTTTATTTTGCTTTGATTTGCATTGTCATTCAAATGTTGCATTCTTGTCTAGATTGTAGCGTTGTTTCATTGCTTCATTTACATTGTGTTTCATTGCATGATCATAAGTTATTTGCTGCACTTTGTTTGCATTTTGCCCTCGAGTTCAATCTTTTCATTCATGTCTTGATTTCTTGCCCGAGCCTTACGGCCTCGTCAAATGGATCGTCTCTGGGCTTTGACATTCACTCATGTCACTTTATGACTTCGAGCTCTGTCAAAGAAGGGCAACTGTGGACACCTCATTTTTAACCGCCCGCAAGGCTCGAGCGCTTTGTCCAGTACACTTGATGATGAAAGTGGTGTTGTGCGTTGTTCGAGGTCTGAACGAAGGGGCCATGTTTAAGTTCCGAAACAATCCCAAACCTTCTGTATTCCTACTGATTATACCCTAGGAATCCATTTTTACACATTGTGCCATCCTATGCTGAGGCTAAAACAGAAAAACAAGGGAATGCATTAAGGGCTGGCCGTGCCTTAGTAGTGAGAAAAACTATTCTGGGTGGGAGGCTGCCAGCTGTTCATTTTTGAAGATATTTATGATATTTTTGGCTCAAATTCTATTAAAATGACCATATACCTCTGTTTGAGGGTTGAAGAATTTCAAGAAAGCCTCTATACCACATTGAGAGCTCCCTCTATACACCATATTCTTCTTCTTCTTCTTCTTCTTCTTCTTCTTCTTCTTCTTCTTCTTCTTCTTCTTCTTCTTCTTGTGCAAGCAACACTTTGAGTTAACCTACCACCTTGAACCTATATCCATACACCATATACACCTTCACACCTTAGCCTAGGAACCTTGGTTAAGCCTTGAACACCATAATTCAAGCTTGAGAGTGTGTTGAGACTTGTTTGAATCACAAGCAAAAGCTTACTTCTTTGAGAGATATAAGCTTGTCATCCTATCTTTTACTTTTTGTTCTTTCATTTTCTATATAGTTCTTGTAGTTTCATGTTGCTTTGATTCTATTCTAAGTATTTAAGTTTGGGTTTAGAGAGCTACCAAAAGGATAGAGAGAATTTACACTTTTTCTACACCTTTACCTATAGCTCAAACCCTTGCTTTCACACTCTTTTTTTTGTGTTCTTTAAACTAATTTTCAGAGTTAAAAAATGGCTAAAAATCATGCTTTGAGGTTTCAAAAGTGGAGGGTTAGCCACCCCTCCTTGCTCTTCCTTATTAGTCTTGTTTCCTCTCTTTGTTGTTTAGCTTTTTAGGCTCTTTTCATGCATTCTAAGCCACTGTTTTTCATCTGTTTAGGGCTGTTTTAGGGTTGTCTTAAGTTGTTTAAATAGTTCATGCTTTAATTAGCTTGGTTGTTGTCTCATAAGTTTACATACATAGCATGTTGTACATTGTTCTTAGCTTTTCTTTAACTAACTTCCATGTTTAAGAACCTCATTTTAATAATCAATTTGCCACTCATCTCTTTCATTTGAGAATTGTTTCAATCGGTTGACAATTATTCAAAACGTGAACTAGTGATTTACGCTTAATAGCTTTAATCTCTACGGAGGTTCATTGCCAACGGTGTAGTCTCTTTTTCATGTTGAGAATCACCTCCCGTTTGACATACTTCTCACTTAGTGGACATAACAATCATCTTGGACTTAATGGATTAAAGGATTTTAAAGACTAATGAAATTTGCTTAATATGAATCAACCCATATAAAGAAAATGAGTTATATTGCTTGGGATTCGGCTAGACGTTATGCCGAATCCATTGTGTCAAGAGTTGTCTTACATCAATTCATGATGTTTTGATGAACCTTGATGCATCTCTACTTCCCTCTTTGAGTTCACTCTATGATAGGAGGCATGGGTGGTTATAGTTCTTTTCATTTATTGATTTTTGTCCAAATTATACTTGAAATCATCAAGCAATCAATTTTCTCATTGATGGTTTTGGAAACAATTCTAACTTTCTCTCGAGGTTTTCCCATGACAGAGAAGTGTAGGAAGGACAGACATAGTTCAGAACACTTTGTCTGCACTGTTTTCACTTCAGAGCACATAATAGTATTTTACATGACATTGAGGCACGATCGGCGTTCTTTGGGCCTGGCTGGGCTTCATTGACGGCCGGTTGGTCATCATTGTTTGGTCAGCAGTGTATTTTTTGTAAAAAATAGAGGGCAATGGCTGAAGGTGAAACAGAGCAAGCCTGGGCAGACAAAGTTATTTTTGGACATTGTGCATGTGCATGCAACCCCTGTGCATCCTTACTTGCATCATTATCATTGTTGTAATTAATTAATCCATTTATTCTTGTTGTTGTAATTAGTTTTGTTAATTAGTGGTGTTATAATTAATTAATTTATTATTGTTTATTTGTAATTGTTATAGTTAATTAAATTTAGATAGTTAGATTACTTGTCATGGTTACCCTTGTTGTAATAGCATAATTAGTTAGTTAATTCTTTAATTTATTCATTTGGTTTTGTAATAAGTAGTTTAATTTGGACTTTCGGACTTTGATTCGCACCCTCTTGCACGAGGACAAATTATGTAATAAGTTGTATGTCTTCCAACCCCATGTCTTTCTCCCTTTTACATACTTGCTTACGATGGTTAGAATAGGACATCATTTTTCAAATTAGCATTCTTGTGCTTTACATCCATTGTCTTGCATGCATCCTAGGCTCGGCTCATTATACAAATCCAATCTCAAATGTTCAAAATTCATTACTTGAATACGTGCTTTATCGCATGTCTTGAATGGAATCATGTGCCATGCTCATAACTGAGCCTATAAAATACATAATGTATGCGTTGCATTAGTCATATTGCATTAATTAGGAACATGCGTATTTTTCTAATTATTTTGCTTTGTTTTGGCTCGGAGTACTAGGTGAGCTATTTTAAGCTTTAGCATATTGCATGAATGTGGTTGTTGCCATATCAAAGCATACTTCCATGAGGCTAATTGCTTAAATGATATAATTGTTTGAATGCCTGTGGATGAAGGCTAGTTGCTTGACTTGGGATAGTTTGATTAAATGTCCATTTTAGCCCACTTTTTCAAGTGGCAAATTCACAAAACAATTTCGAAAAAAAACATGAAATCAAAAATTCTAATTCTTGCAAGTATCAGTCTATACCTTGTGTGTGCATGACCTAGTAATGTTAGCTAATAAATTGGAACAAAAGCATATAATGTAAATAAGAATCACATCATGATTAGTAGAGGCCGATCTTTGATCGGGCAAGTAGGGTGTTCAATTCATGACCTTCCCCTCTCGTACCTAGGTTCTCGAGCCGAGACACTTTGGTGATGACAGACTAATGGCCTTTGGCATGAGTCTTGGGTTTCCTAAATTTCAAAAAAAATATTTAGGTGGCGACTTTGAAATCTGGCAAAGTAGTCCATTTTTGGCATTTGATTTAAAATCGATTTTCCAAAAAGATTTGTCGGATTTGGACTCTTTGGTGTTTATCTATTTCACATTGCACTTGTGAGATCAGATTTAGAACCGTAGGAGTCCGAACTGCAGGGCTTGTCGTCTTTCGAAAGGGGCACGAAAAGTCGAGTCTACATTTTGGACAAACTATTTTTCAACCAAAATGGAATCCTTTTTCAAAAATGAGTTCAGTGGTGCAATTCCAGACATTACGACAATGTTCCGAGGCTCATATTTTCAAAATCAAATCGTCGTATTCTTTCAAACAAATCAAGCAAAGAATATAGTAGGAATGAATGAAATGGATGAAATACTCTGAAATACCTGTTTCTCCTTTTAATTCAGGCTAACCTTCTCTTGTTAATCTGATGATGTGCTTACTGACTAGTCGGACACCATATAGTGGCCGGCTACAAAAGCACTCGGCCGATCACCAAGAAGAACGGTTAGCTGAATGTTCCAGGTACAGAGCATTTTTGGGAATTTCAGCTTGTTTTGCTTATCTACCACATATATCTTATATATTTATACCCTAGGCTCTATATATAGAGCTCGACAGCTTATTTCAAAGGATTGAAAAATCTTACCTAAAGCCTATGTAAGCTTTTGGACCTTTTCTTCTTCCTCTCTTACTCCCTACCTACCACATTCACTTTCTAACATTAAAAGCTCCATTAAAGCTTGATCATAAGCTCTGGATAAAGGACTTGGATATTAAGTAACATATCTAAAAGCTCTTGAGGGAACAAAAAAGGGACTTTGTAAACAAAAGGACTCATCCTCTTTAAGAGGTGAATTCTTTGCATCTTTATTCTTTTTTCTCTTACTCTTTCTTCAGTTCTAACTTTATTTCAACCATGTAATTGTTATAAGTTCTCATGGATGTGGAGGGAGTAGCTTTAGCCACTCATCCATTGAGTTGATAGCTTTTCTCTTATTTTCTTACTTTACTTAGTTTTACCTTCATTGTTATTATGCAACTTGTACTCTTGTGGATGTGTTTAGGAGTAAATATTAGCCATTCATTCACAAGTTTAATAAGTAGAATAGTGTGTTTTTTATTATACTCCTCCTTTTCACATATCTTATCTTTTAAGTGCATCCCACCTATGTGACCTATGCTTAAAGATGATGTGTAGAATGGTTGTTTCATAGGGTTGCTTGAATATTTTTGGATTTGATGCAAAGACAGTTGTGTTCTTTTCCTTTTGGTTGTTTTTTGGAAGTAAAACAAGAGATTTTGGGTCAAAGGGCATTGAAATCTCCCTTCTCAATCATTTGTGAACATAGAAATGGATATAACTTTCCTTGTTCTATGACTAGAGGAGGAGCTTTCAATGGATTTGATAAATCCCTGGTTTTATAAAGAAAAGCTTCCACCAAGAAATGATTTGCATTAATCTACACTCTTCACTTAAAAGCATGGATTTGGGCATTGATTTTCCCTTATTCACAAAGAGATGATGTAGGTTCCTATCTATTGCTTGGGGTTGAATTTGTGTCTTGATTTTCATTCATTGATTTATTCCAAAATATCTATTGTATATATTTGTTTATATTATTGTTGAGGGTTTTAGCCCATTCCCTTCTTTTGCAAGTGATCCTTGTCAGCAGAGGAGGTAGAAGAGATGAGCATCCTCCAGAAAGTGCCCTTTTGGCCTCTGTCTTGGAGTTTGCACTAACCTAAATCTTAGCCAAAGGAATAACTCGGTCAGTCACTTCCTACACTACAACATTTTCTTAGTTTAGTGACATTTGAAAGTGCCACAAAACTATTCTTCTAATGACATTTTTTGGTCTTGTGGCATTTTGAACAAGTGCCACTTCTATCGGTGCCACGGTAGATACGAGTGCCACGGTAAATACTTGCAAGTGCCACTGCGCCATCATGGCTGAAAACTTTCAATAACATTTTAATGTCATGGTAGATATTATTTGTGGCACTATCAAGCGCCATTAAAAAAAGAGTTAGTGACACTTGTAAGTGTCATTACACCATCAAGACTAAAACTTTTCAGTAACACTTTAATGTCATGGTAGGCACTATTCGTGACGCTATCAAGTGCCATTCATGACGATAATTCGTTGTAGAACAATTTGATCCGCTCTTGCGGAGACTCGAACCGCCAACCTTCTGTACCATAAACCTTATACACCACACTCTTCCTACTACATCTCTATAGTACCACATGATTATATATGCAACATATATTATTTATATAGTACATACATCCATATTAATATAAAAGTATATGTATAAATATAATTATTTTATTGAACATAATTTATGTAAAATAAACTATTTACTACCAAAATAAAAAAAAGACCACTTTTGGCGACTAAAAATATTTTTTAGTCGCCAATTCTATACTTTTGGCTACTAATTATTTTTTAGTTGCTAAAAAACTTAACTTTTGTCGACCAAAATCGGATTTGGTCGCCGAAGATGCACTTTCAGCTACCAAAATTTTGGTCACCAAAAAATTTTATTCCCGCCTTAGGATTTTAGTTCTCCCGCGCTAAAAATGACCACTTTTGGCGACTAAACTTATTTTTTAGTCGCCAATTGTAGACTTTTGGCTACTAAAATTTTTTTTGGCACCAAAAAGCTTTACTTTTGGCTACTAAAATTTTTTTAGTCGGTAAAACCCATATAATCAGCGACCAAACTTATTTTTAGTCGCCAATTGTAGACTTTTGGCTACTAAATTTTTTTAGTCGCCAAAAAGCTTTACTTTGGGCTACTAAAAATTTTTTAGTCACTAAAACCCATATAATCAGCGACCAAACTTAGTTTTAGTCGCCAATTGTAGACTTTGGCTACTAAAATCGTTTAGTTGCCAAAAAGCTTTACTTTGGCAACTAATCGTTTTGGTCATTTGAAGTTATACTTTCAAATGACCAAATTTTTTTGGTTAAGAAATTTAGTCGCCAAATATGCTTTTTCCTGTAGTGTATATTGAGTTTAATTCATTTATTTTTAATCATTTACTGCATTTTAAAAATTTAGAAAATATATTGGCATTTTTTATTTTTTCAAAAATGTCATTATAAGCTTGGAAAGTTTTTGGCTTAGTGGCATTTCTCAAAATGCTATAAAATATTTGTTTATGACACTTTTCACCTAAGTGCCATAAAAAGTAATTTGCACCTACTTAGTGTCCTGACATTTTTAAAAAAATGCCATTGCAACTAAAGTTTAGTGGCATCTGTTGGTAAATGTCACGAACATAATTTTTTGTGTCATTATTTTATAAAATGTCATAAAATTGATGTGACATTTCTTTATTGAAATGCCACCAGAGCCTTATATGTTTTGTGGTTCTGTGGCATTTTTCTAAAACATTTAATGCCAATTTTTATTTTTGTGGCATTTTCTAAAAACATGCTACTAGTGTAGTATCACTAAAGTGTAAATTTGTTGTAGTCACATTTTTGTTGTAGTGAAGTGACACTTTTTTTAATTGAAATGCCACCAGAGTCTTGTATGTTTGTGGCTCTATGACATTTTTAAAAAAAATGCCACCAAATATTCTTTTTGTGACATTTTTTAAGAACATGCCACTAGTATGGTGTCACTATAATATGTTTTTGTTGTAGTGTTGTGACACTTGTTCATTGAAATGTCACTAGAGCCTTTTATGTTTGTCGTTTTGTGGCATTTTTCAAAAACGTGCCACTAAATATCATTTTTGTGGCATTTTCTAAAAATATGCCACTAGTGTAGTGCCACTAAAGTATGTTTTTGTTGTAGTTTTGTGACACTTGTTTATTGAAATGTCACTAGAGCCTTTTATGTTTGTCGTTTTGTAGCATTTTTCAAAAACGTGCCACTAAATATCATTTTTTGTGACATTTTCTAAAAATATGCCACTAGTGTAGTGCCACTAAAGTATGTTTTTGTCGTAGTGCTAGTTTGGTCGGCTCATCACGAACATAGCAAATTGTTTCAGGGAAGTGTTCTCCCGAATGGTTCTAGAACTTTTGTACACTTTGTTGAGCATGATTAGTTAAATTCAGTAGTAATTTGGCTAAATTGATTCATTTTTGTAATAATCTCCCTCTTTCTATTCTTTCTCATTAGAATTGTTGTAATAACTTCCAACCCTATGTCTTTTTAACCCTTTTATTTATATGCTTTCGGCATTGCATCATGTTTTATTTATCATACCTATATATTGTATCCATTTTTCATGCATTCGGGTATGGTTTATATGCATTTGTGAAATTTATTATTTTCAAAGATGAATACGTGCGTAGTTTCATGCATTGAGATGATATCCATGGCACATTTTAGTATCTAGGCCCCTAGGCGCATGTTATGTATGTATTGTATTAGCCAATTGTATGTAGGATCATGCATGTATATATATATATATATTTGGCTTTAGCATATCATATGTGTATGTTCCCTTATCACACCTATCACTGTATCATGAGGTTCAATGCTTAGATGAGATATCTATTTGAATAGAGTGGATGATTCTTATGCTGTTGAGTTTATACAAAAAAAACCTTTCAAAATGCATAAAATCAAAGCACACCAAAATAATTAACATGATCTATACTTGTTTGTTTCATATAGTAATGTTAGCATTATTAAAACTCATACCATGATTTAGTAGAGGTCGATCTTTTGATCGAGTGAGCAGGAGTGCTCAATTCATGATCTTCACCCCCTATACCTTAAGTTCTGAATCGATATATCTTTGATTATGATTAACAGTGGCCTTTAGCACGAGTCACAGGTTTCCTAGTTTTCCCAAAAAGATTAGGTGGTAACTCTGAAATCTGGTGATGTAGTTTATTTTTGGCATATTTTGCAATAAATGGATTTTCTATAAAAGTTGCAGAATCTGGACTCTCATTTTCTGTTTCACATTGCACTAGTGATACCAAATTACGAGATTGGGAGTTTGAAATAGTCAATTTCCTCTCATTCACATTTAACTAAATGATTTATCCATTTAACTCAAAGTGAGAAACTGTGGCTTGCCTTTTTTGCGCCCCCCTTTCGGAAGGTTTGAAAGAAAGGCCTCACAGTTCGGACTCTCGCGGTTCTGAATCTAGTCTCACAAGTGCAATGTGAAACTAATAAACACCAAAGAGTCCAAATCCGACAAATCATTTTGAAAAATCGATTTTCAATCAAATAATGCCAAAATTGGATTGCTTTGCCAGATATAGAGTCGCCACCTAAATATTTTATTTTTGGAAAAATTTAGGAAACCCTGACTTGTGCCGAAGGCCACGTGTCCGTTATCACCAAAGTTGCCTCGGCTCAGGAACTTTGGTACGAAGGGGGAAGGTCATAAATTGAGCACCCCCGCTTGCCCAATCAAAGATTGGCCTCTACTAATCATGATATGATTTTTTTATAAACATTATGTATTCTTATTCCGGTTATTAAACTAGTTTTACTGCGTGATGCGCACAAGCAAATATAGACTAGTTTGCTCAATTTGGAATAATTCAACTCATGTTTGTTTTTGCGAAAATGGTTTGAATGTGCCACCTCAAGTGGGCTTAAAGATGCGGTTTTTCCACCAAAGATAGTGGGCTTAAAACAAGATTTGTCACTCAACAAAGTGGGCTTAAAACTTACATTTGTTTAATCGTTCCAATTCAAACAACAAGCCTTCATCCATAGGCATTCATGCAATTAATTATTTAAGCACATAGCCTCATGGCAAGCATGCTAGTCATGGCATCAATCACACTTTATGCAAGTATGCTAAAGCATAAAAACTCACCTAGTACTCCAAGCTAAACAGAAACTAGTTAGAAAGATGCATGATCATAACTATACAAGATGCTTAATGCAACACATGCAATATGTAATTAATAGGCTCGACTACTAATATGGCATATGAAATAATTTCGAACAACATGCGATTAAACACGTATTCAAAGAAGTATATGAAATTGCAATACAGTTTGAATGATGCGCCGAGCCTTGGTGCATGCAATACTAATGAATGGATGCAATCATGTGACATGCTAATTAAAACATGTCCCTAATCTAACCATCAAAAGCGATTAAATAAAAGGAAGAAATACGTGGAGATGGAAGACATACACACACGCACGCACACTTATTACAAAATTATGCCCTCGTGAAGGAGGGTCCGAATGAATAAGCTAACTAGCTACGCTAATTAAGCTAACTATTACAGCACTTGAAACTAATTAACTATTCTAAGCTAATTTGAAAAAAATTAACTAGGTTAAGCTAATTAAATATTACAACATCAACTAATTAGTTACAACTAATTAGACTAATTAAATATTACAACACAATTTGGTATGCTAATGAAACAATTAAAACGATCAAAGACATTCAATGCAAGCACCAAAGGAGATGGATGGAGGTTGCATGCACATGACTTGAAAGATACTCTGTCTTCGCAGATTCTCTCTGTCCCACCTTCAGCCACTGCCTCTGTTTCTGTAAAACTGCATTGCTGACCAAACACCAAGGGCCGGCCGTGCATCACTAAAGCCCGGCCGGGCCTATAGAGGGCTGGCCATGCATTGATTTTGTGTACAGTTCTGTTCTGTGCTCTAAGGTGAAACATGGCAAATAGAGCATTTTCAAGCTCTATTTACCCTTTCTCCCTTCTCTGTCATAAGAAGGCCTCAAGAGAAGAATGGAATCATTTCTAAATATATCAATGAGCAATTGATTGCTTGATGCTTTAGGACATGATTTTGGACAAAATCAATGAATGTAATGCAAATGACCCCCTCTCCCTTTTTGTCATGAAATGAACTCAAAAAGAGAAGTTGAGACGTTTCAAGGACATCAAAACACCATGGATTGATGCATGATGGCACTTGATACAAGAAGCTTGGCATGACGTCCGACCAAGTTCAAGCTATTCAAGCCATTTTCTTTAAGTGTGTTGAGCCAAGTGTTAAACCAATTGATTTAGTCATTGCCATTCATTAGTCCATTTGTCGAAATGTGGTGTTAAATCCTCTAACAAGAAATAATGTCAAACAAGAGGTCTCCCTAAAACATGAGAGAAAGGCTACCCTGTTGACAATGAATCTCCTAAGAGATTAAGCCATTAAGTGTAGGCCATTCTTACATGTTTTGAGCAACCTCAATCGGTTGAAATCATTCTCAAATATATGGAAATAAATAAAGAGAGCATAACAAGCAACACAAATACCAACTTATGAGATCACAAATGCACTAAACAAGGCATAAACTAATTGAAAAAGGTTAGACAGCCTCAAAACAACCCTTAATACATGAAAAACAAAGGTAGAACATGCATGAAAGGAGCTTGAAAAGCTAAACAATAAAGAGGAAAAACAAAGCTAATAAAGACGAACAAGGAGGGGTGGCTAACCCCCCATTTTTGAAGCTTCAAAACATGATTTTTAGCCTTGTTTTAACTTTGAAAATAAGTTTGAAAACAAATAAGAAAGGTATAAAAACACAAGGTTTTGAGCTACAAGAATAGATACAAGTGAGGGTATTAAACCCCACTACCTTTGTTGGCTTATACAAAACCAAGATCCAACACTTGTGATAGGCACAAAATAGTCCAAGAGTATCAGAAATAAAGATAAATGAAGTAAAAAAGAGCGAGGGTAAGAATTGCAAGCTTACACCTCTTAAAGATGGAGGAAGCTTTTGGTGATATTCAAACTTGATCTCTACACACTCTCAAGATTGAATTATGGTGTTCGACTCAATTAAGGCTCTAGGGTGGTAAGACCAGGTTGTGTATGGTGTGTATGGTGGAAATACACAAGCTAGGTTGGCTTCAAGGATGCCTTGCAATGGAAGAATGAGGAGTCAAGGCTCTCAAGGTGTATATATCTCTTGATGACATTTTTTTCAACCTCAAAACATGTAAGGCCCCTAAAATACGTATTTACTTTTAAGACCCTAATGTTGAATTATTTTCTTAAAGCTCTCGTTTACTTGAATTAATTCGAATCTTGTCGGTTGGCAATTGCTATTTTTATTTTTATCGAAACAGGAATTTCCCTAATCGGATTAGGATCCTTGACCTAATTTAATTCTACATAAATTACATGTATTTAACACCAAGCCCTCACTCTTTATTTAAATTCAAAACTTACCCCAAACTAGTACTTATATCTTGTACCATGGTATGCCATCAATCTTGCAATATAGATATTTATATATATACACCTTGTAGAGTGTACCCTAGGACTAATATATATATATATATATAGCCCCTTCTAGGAGAAAGTGAGAACCATTTTTCAAAGCACATCATCATGACATTCTAGAAAAAAAAACACAACCTAATACCTAGACCTAGGATACAAATTCCCAAAACTAGTTTCATTACAACCAAATCTTGCCAAATCCTTGAGTAAGCCTCCCAAATCATCCCTATTTCCTTTAACACTTCAAAAAAATCCTAAACTTTCCATCTATTTTCAACTAGTGGGCTTTTAGGACATTTTACTCCAAAATTGCCTATATATACCACACCCTCCCTAGCTTGCAAACATACACACAACACAATCACTCACACACACATTTTGGTTAGAGAGAGGGAGGAGAGCAAGGAAGATAAGTCTAGAGGAGGAGAGGGTAGAAGAAGAGAGTTTCTTGTGCAAAGCTAGAAGGTAAGCCACAACACAACCTTCTCTTTCATTTTCCTTTTTCAAATACATGTTTCTAAGGGTTCCAAATAATGTTTTCAGATCTGTTATTGATGAGTTAATTGTGTTAAAAATGCTAAAAGTTGAGCATTGATTCCATCTCTTTTGTATTTTCCCCATTTTGGCACAAAACCATCTTTTTATACCAATCTCTCAAACTTTCCAAAGGCACACCTTCAAGAAAAATTTCTGAGTTAAACATATGTTATTTAGCATGTTTTCTTCACAAAAGAAATGAAACTTTCCCTTGGTGGAACCCCTTTTTCATAAATTTTCTTGTTTTAGGCATTCTACCTTAAAATCTGTTTTTGCAGCCCACTTTCAAAAATTCCAGAAAAATGTACAAAAATATTCTGGACCTCTATTTTATTTCAAAACCTTCCTTAATGAGTTAGCTTTCAACTAAAATTGGTTTCATCGAAAAACATTAAGCGGTTTGCAAGAAAATCAAATTTTCGTAACGGTCGACGGATCTGGACAGATTCTGGACAGCGCTGGACTATTTTCTAAATAACTTAAAATCTGGAAAAACAAACCCATTTCCGAAAAATGTTCTAGAAACTAGATCAAATTCTCTACAAACCATAGGAAGACCGAGCTCGGTAGATGATCTAAAGTAGTCCTTTCGTATTAATCTTCACGTGATGTTAAATCCTGAAATTTGTTATGTATGGATGTTTTGTGCCCTTGTATTCATGAAAATGTTTAATGGCTTATGATCATATCTTGGTAACATGTTGTATGTGCATGTTATGTTATTTATCTTTCTTATCCCGAGGATGCATGCTTATGTGGATGTTATTATATTGTTTAGTTGGACTAACCTTGACTTAAAACACTTAATTCAACGGGAAACCTAATTGGGTGGGTATTGGGTTTTCGAACACTTGAGTAATGAAAAGATGAGAAATGTGATATATGGATTGTTGGGATGCGTTCCCTATCTGAAAGATTAAAGTCTTGCGCAAGTGGTTTTTGGAACCCTTGAACGGAGCGGTTGTATTCGGACCCTAGGTGGTTTGGTGTAAGGAGGGATTTCGGGCAAGGCCCTATTTTTACCGTCTCTTTTGAGGCCCTGCGGTTGGCGCTACGCGGTATATAACCGTTGGTAGGCATTCGAGGTTAGTTCTGCAACAAAGCAGCAAAAGAGGGGGCATACCGAATAATCTGCGTCCGATTCTTGTGGTTGGGAGGACGAAATCTCTTTGGGGGATTTCTAGTTTACTAACACTTAACTTGACCCTTCATTTATTTATTTGAGTATCATGCTTTATTACTTGATGTTATAATTGTGATTGTGTATTGGATTGGGAAAAAGGGGTAGGGTGTGTGTGTGTTTACTGGGCATTCAAAGCTCACGGCGTATCATGCCAGGTGACGACGCGGAACTTATAGCGGGAGGCGATGAACCAGAAACCTTCGAAAACCTTTGGCTATCTTAGGAAAAACTAGAAATTCCTTTTATTATTTTGTAAGACTCATGTGAAGTTTTAAACTTTCTTTTGGGGATGTAATGTAATGGAGCAAGCTTTTGAAATTAATGATATTCATGGTTGTTATGAACTTTCATTCTATATTTATCCATGTACTCCTTATCGTTGCTTATGAGATCTTGTGTCAATGCCTTGTAAGATCTGTCGAAAAGGTAGTGCGCTGCCTAAGAAAGCTGGACTTAGAAGGGAGGCTATTTTGACTCCTCCGGCGATCTGGGATCTTACTTGGTTATTGGCCATAGGACTCACTAGTGACTCTCCCTTGACTGCAACCTATAGTGTAGAATCGGGGCGTCACAAAACAATCCCATAGCTTCTCTTTTATAGAATTCTAGCTCATGAGGTGGTAAATATCTTCAAAAATGGGCAGCTGGCAGCCTCCCGCCCAAAACAGTGTTTAATAACATCGAAGGCCGGCCGACCGGCCATCAATACCCACGGCCAGCCATCACTGATGCACGGTCGGGCCTTGATGGGTTCAAACTCAACTCATGAAGGGAAAAGGTCCAAAAATAAAGCTCACAGGTTCCAACAAGGTAAATGTTGAAGATTTGAGGTTATTTCGGGAGCCTAATTGATTCCGAATCGCTGCGAATTCATAATTCAACTTTCATCATTAAGTGCATTGAACCAAGTGTCTAAGTCTTGTGGACGATCAAAAATGGGATGTCTATAGGTTAACTCATTAAAATCTCTCAGTTGAAAATATATATAATTAAGGCATATGTGTGCGTGTGTGTATATATAAATTTCTCTATACGTAGAAGAGAAAGAGAAAGAGAAAGAGAAAGAGAGAGATAGATGATGATAAGGTGTTGTCAAAGGGTTTAGAGAAGGGGAGAGAGGTGGCATCGAGGGCCTATGAGAGGGAAAAAAAAAGATGGCATTAGGGTTGAGGGAAGTAGAACACTAAAATTTTCAAAGTTGTTGAAATCAAGTTTTGGCTATACCAGTGTGAAGTACTCATTAAGCCGAGTTCAACACCATAAACGACATTGAAATCGGAGCTAAAATGAAGCCGTACGAGCCAATCGAACTTTGCCGAGCAATTTCACTTCCATCAGAGAAGACGACCCAAAGTTGGCACATATAAGAAATTATTCAGTGCATTGTAGCTAAGTTACATCCTATCACAATTATGTTCAAATATATATCTTGCAAACAAAGGGATCTGTGGTGACTAAGGGGTTAAGTTTTATTTATTCATCACAAGGATGCAAGTTCAAACCTTGTCAGCAGCAACAATTTCCTTTTATTTTTTGCCAACTTAGCAATAAGAGCAATTATTCACTGCTTCGCACAGCACAATTCTTAACCGATCTGAGCCATCAGCTCTGTTTTGCCTAAAACTACGCCTCCATGAGTCTGATTATAGCGATCCAATAGTTGTTTCCAATGATTTGGAGCCTTCTGAACAAATCCGTAAGGTTTGATTTTGCAAATTCCATACCAGAAATTTGTAGATTTTATATGCCATGCCACATATCTATCGTCAGTTAAACAATATTTTTGCCGCCGAGCCTGAAGTTTGATCGATGCCGACTTCAACAAATATTTGGCAACTTCTCAACTATATAACCACTAGAATCATTCTGATTTCCTTCCGAATATCGAATTTCATTCGACAACAATGAGGCCAGGAATCCGTTTCAACAATTTATTCTTAGCTTTCTCAGTTTAACTCCTTGGTACTTTTGGCAAGACCCCATTCTGATTTCCTTCTAACTAAAAAATGTCATTCGAAAGTAATGGATTAAATATATGTTGGACAAGAGACTCAACTCAAATAAATCGGCAATCTACTTCAAAAATCTACCAGCAATTCCTTACAACGGAGCAATGCTATTTTTTTTAATGTTTTACCATTGGCGTACTTTTTTCCGCTTTTCACTTAGTTGTGATTAACAAGTCCACCTCATTTGGTACAGGCAATCAATGACACGGGATGCATTATTCAAAATCCTTGCAATGTTGGCAATTGCTCACTACTTAAAATCAGCAAACGTCTCCGAATACGGCACAATTTTCTTACTTGGCATGGAACACCATCAGCAAAAATCTCCGAATTTGGAGCAAAACATACATATAGTAATTATGGAATCCTTAGTGCGGCCCTTGCCTGGGGGATATAATATCGCAGCCTACGGTCCTTGCCCGGGGGATATAATACCGTGGCCTACAGCCCTTGCCCGGGTGTTATAATACCGCAACCTATGCCTCTCTCCCTTATATACACATAGTTATACATATATTTGCACATACATTCAAACATACATGCATTCTTATAGTCATTCATCCATTTATTTATTTTTCATTTATCTAGAGTGTTCTTTATCAAGAAACCTAACATCTATTTGAACAGTGTAGTTCAGCAATAAAACTTTAATTTCTTCTACTGCAAACAATGAAAGTTTTGGGGCAATTGTGGCGGCCAGAAAAAAAATATTAGTTTATTGGGCCCAGCCCAAACAAGGGAGCCCATCAAGTACATATCATACCTCCATCTATATAAAAGGAGAGCATCTTATGGAATGTAGGTATGATCTCTCTCTACCAGATAGCACACAAACACTCTTTATTTTCTTTCTCTGAATCTAGCAACTAACTTTATCATCGGAGTGTCTCTGGCTGGCAACCCCTGGGTGGCGCCGATTATGTTGATCCTTGTAGATCTACAAGCTCTTATTTCGTTAGATCTCTTCAACAATCCATGTGAGAGGATTTTCTGGGTCTCAAAATAAATTAGAACTTGTGAATATATATGAGGAAGTGTACATGGAGAATATAAGTTTACCTATATAGATTTTATATTGTGTTTAGCTCGTCTTTCCAAACAACTTGAAAAAAAAGTAAACAATATGGTCAAGTTTTTAAGATATTATAATGCCATACCTAATGCTCCCTAATTATAAATCAAATCGGTTTACATATGCTGCTATACTAGCTAGTCAATGAAGACATGCCACCAACTACAAAGTAGTAAATAATTGAAATAGATTAACAAAGAAATAAACCTCAATGAAAACCTTGATAACTAAAAACATTTCTACAAGTCTAAATATATTAATGCTCTGTTCACCCTAGGGTGATCAACCCAATGTTGTCGACAATTCATTAGTATCTATCATTGCCTTGGAAGTATTTTCCTGATAGATTGTGATATGTGCCACAATAAAGTTTTTAGAAAATTAATTAGACATTGTATTTAATGAACAATGAAGTTTTTGGACAATTCATTACCTACCATTACCTTGGAAGTATTTGCCTAATAGATTGTAATGTGTCACAACAGAGTTTTTAGAAAATTAATTAGACATTGCATTTAATGAACAATGACAACGACAATGGGGTGTGTTTTTTGGGTGATTATTCAGTAATTTGAGAGTACAGTCACGTGGTGCTTTATAATAGTATGATTAGTGGAGAATGTAAACTATTAATTATGAGGGCTACTATGAGCACCTCCTTAATTTCTTTAGACTGCCCCATTTCTTTGAATTACCACCTTAAACCCTAAATTTTAATAAGATTTCTTTGAACACTCCACTTAATACCAATTTTACCCATATTCACAATATCATCACACCGAAGTGCACACTGTTATGACCCGAACCCGCCGCTATGGATTAAGGTCATAACCGGCCAGTAATCAGATTACTTATGGCCTCAATCCTAATTAAACATGTTTCAATAGAAATAAGGGGCCAAAACGGAAGCAGACTTTAAAATTTTATCCAATGAGCTGTGCTTGTATGGCATAACAGAATTATTCCAAAAGCATTTCATAATAACTCACACATATAGGCAGAATTAACATCTTGTACATCCAGGAACTTCAAACATGTAGTCAGCCAAACAAAAGTTAATGTACATGGGTGATCCAATGTATTCACCAAGGTAGCAAAAAGAGTAAACAAAAGAACAAAAACAAAGTCTCATGCGTGAGACGTTCGGGCTGACTCCACAAAACTTGACTTTCTCTCACATTTTTCACTGAGGCTAGGTTTGGACATCTCTTCA
This sequence comes from Camellia lanceoleosa, assembly GCA_025200525.1. Lineage (NCBI taxonomy): Eukaryota > Viridiplantae > Streptophyta > Magnoliopsida > Ericales > Theaceae > Camellia > Camellia lanceoleosa. Next base: position 124,951,817 of record CM045765.1, read on the forward strand.
CTCACCTACATACATTTAAATGAGAGTGAGCAAAATGCCAGTGAATAATATCAAAATAAAGAAGCTACATGAATGAAATTCGTAATGGACATATCAAACCCAAACATATCGAACGGCCTTTGGCCCATCATATCAAATGGCCTCGGGCCCAATTCATTCTTATCAAATGGCCTTGGGCCCAATTCACTCATGTTAGACAGCCTCAGGCCCAATTCATTCATGTCAAACGGCCTCGGGCCCAATTTAGTCATGTCAAACGGCCTTTGGCCCAATTCATTAGCACAACGGATATTCGTTCACAATTAAAATTAACAAATTCGTGAAACTTATATAGAAGCAAGCATTTGGAAAGTAACATACTTCAAAATATCCTTACTAAGATATTACTCACAGTGTTCTGTCGATGGATTTGCCCTCGTGTTTGACCCTACACATTTCATAACACATTGGGTCACAAACAATTCAATCCGTTCTTAACTTATTATTTCTCTTAGGCCTCTTTCTTATCCCTTTTGTTCATTTACAATGTTCAATGCATGCCTAAGAGTGCTTAGAAATGAAAGAGAAAGGAAAACGGAAAATAAAAGAACTTTTCAAAATTTCTAAAACAGGGACCTTCGCTCAAGCGCAGCTTTGGTCACTCGAGCGGTCTGCAAAACTCTGAAAAAGTGCTAGTTGCATAAATTTTACGCCCGAGCAAGATTTTCGACACTCGAGCGAGTAGTCTTACAAAACAGGGTTTGCTCAAGCGTAAAGTCTGCCACTCGAGCCACTGTGCAAATCTCTACAAAACTTCTGGGAGCTAAATTTTCACGCTCGAGTGAGACTTCCCTCGCTCGAGCTGATGGGTCGAATTTTGCGTTTTCCAACAAGTTGTTTGAGGTTCAAAACACAACTCCAAAGTTCCAATGTTTGAAAATTGATGCCAAAAACATAGAAAAACATTGTGTATCATAAAAACTTAGATAATTTGAAACCAATTGTCCAGAATCATGGTCCATTTCCAAAATCATTCCAAATTCTTTGCCAATTTCAAAACTTATGCATTCGAGCTTCGCACCTTCATGAATCATGCATGCATGTTAATTATTAACTCCAATTCCATTTCAAATTGCACAAATGATGCTTATAATCATGAAGCTCAACAAAACTATGCTTGCATGTATGATTTGGTACTCAATTCTTCATGTCTCATGCTCAAATGAACATAATCATGGTGAATGCAAACATGCATGTACATACAACTCCAATTTCATTATATTCAACTCAATTCTTGTTCTTAGTCACATATCATGCTTGGATTCACGTAGTTATAAATTTAAACTCATAAATTTAAGCTCAATTATTCACCTAGGAGCTTCAATTCTTCCAAATATAGTAAATTCTTGAGCTAATCCTCTTAGTTTCTTGAATTCACTTGCAAACCCCCAAGGTTGAGCTCCCTCTCTCTCTAATTTGGCTCGCTCTCTCCCTCTAGAGTGTATTTTCAGATTCTTGAGGTCAAAATGAGGAGCCTAAATGTGTTTACCCATATATATACTAAGTGATTAATTTAAACTAATCCATCTCAATTAGTGTTAACTAATTGCATTGCATTTAATTGATTTAATCTAATTATTTTAATCTGAATCAATTTTTAATTAAATTTCACCGTTGGAAAATCATGCTAATCGCAAAAATATAGTCAATTTCAATTTTTGTCACCTCTACGGCCTTTAATTAAATTTTATAGCAAAAAATCAAAAAGATTTTCCTACGGTTGTAGACACCCCATTTTGACCGTCCTCAAGACTTGGACGTCATCGTTTGAACACTTGATGATCATCTATGTTTGTGTTCGTTTTGAGTTCTCGGAGGTCTCGGCCGCGCGCCTTGCCTCAAGATCTCTCAACTTGTCTGTTTTGTGATTGGTTGTGGACCAAACACTTGTGTTTTTGCTTCTGAGGGAAGAGGGTGGCTTGTTGGCCATTCCCTCAACCCATCGGCCAAGGCTTGAGGCCATCAGCCAAAAGTTTTGGCCGATCGACACTATATTTGGTCGGCTGGCACTTATGTTGGTCGATCGACCATTTTTGCTGGCCGAACCCTGTTCATCTGCTTTATGCAAATATTTTGTGCCAGCTGCCACAGCTAGCATGCACAATTGACCCCCTCCATACACGTGTATGGAGGGATTTTCCCCTTTGTTTAGCTTATCCAAGAAGCTTAGAAATTAGATTTCTATAAGAAGGGAGCTCCTCCTCCCTTCTCAGAGGTTCTAAAAATTAGGGTTAGGAAGTTGTATCTCTCTATCTCTGTATCTCCTTCTCTCTATCCATTTGTGTGTGTGTTTGTGACCTAAAGTGTGATTTTGTCTTACTTTTGCACTAGAGCACCTAGTAGAACACCATCCTTGGTTGCTGAGGAGCTAGGGAGTTGGTTTAGGGTTCTTGAGCTATTTTTTATCAGAGAAAGATGCTGGTGTTGTGTTCTTGAAGGTGTTCTTCAAGGGTGAGCATTCTTGCTTTAGATACCCCTTTCTTGCTTAAGCTTTTAGCCCTTCTTGCTTATTGTTTTAAGCTTAGTTATTAACTGATAAAAGTTCTTTTTTTACTTACTTTAGACCATTGTTTAAGGTCTCTTTTTGGTTTGGGGTTGTTCACCCCCTCCAAGGCCTTGTTAGGCCTTGTTTTAGGCCATCCTTTTTGGCCATTGTTCTTGGCTTTGCATGACCATTCTACCACTGAAATCCAGAGGATTTTCAATGGTGGAAAGGTGGTTTTGGTGTCCTAAATAGGAGAGGGTCATCCCCTCTCCTTGTTGTCTTGGATGCTTGCATAAATGGCTTATGTTGGTAGCATGTGTGTTTAGCTTGTTTTAGCTTTATTTCAGCAAGTGTTTGGTGTTATTTTTCCATGCTTTACCTCTGTCTAAAGTTGGTTTGGTGGTCTCTTGCATGCACCATATACTTGTCTTGTAATCCCTTGATTTGGCCTTAACATGTATCATGTTGTAACATGTCATTTTAGCATGATTTTGGCTCAACTCCATGAAGATTTTAGCCTTGTTTTACCATGCTAAAGCTCTATTTTGCATTGTCTTGGTCATGCTTGCATTGTTTTTAATAGCTACCATGTATCCTAGCTTGTTAGCTTTGAGTGTTCCACTAGCATGCTTTGCTTAGGCTATTTCAGTGGTTTGGAATCACTTGTAATGTTATTTCAGTCCATATAGTATGCTCACATACTTGCATTTATCACCCCTTTAATGCTTTAAAGAGTTGGTATGTTATGCCTCATGAATGTGTCATTGTGTATGCCACCATGCTTAGACATCTGGGATGCCATCTGAGTGGGTTCTTGGGCTTATTCTAACATGCCATAACTCTGATTTTATTGGTTTAAGCCATCCCATGTTTGGTTGTATTAGGTGTAGTGTAACACCTCTTTTGTAGCTTTGCATGCCTCATGTCTTTGGCGTTGTGTTCTAGCTTGTGTTGGCTAGTTTCAAGCTTGCTTTTGGTTTTGTTTAGACCTGCCTTGGGACTATTTTAGGTCCCCTTGGCCCTTTGGGGCTCACTTTGTGTAGCCACGGTTTGAGTCCTTTGGCTAGTTTCAAGCTTCAAGCTTTTGTGCATGCCTTACTTGCATGGTTTGGTTGATTTGGCAATCATCCCTTACATGTTTTCAGAGCTTAACATGTTTGTCATATGTCCATATTTGTCTCTTTTAAGTGTTCTTGAAATTTGCACTTTTACGCTTAGGTGTTAGGCCAATTGACATGCATGTTTGTATGTGCTTTTGTCTTCATTTCCATAGCATTTTGGCCATTGATTTGGGTCTATTTGAGAGCTGCCCATTTTGGTTTAAGACCATTTTCGCATGTTGTTGCATGCTTTCCTTGCATGTTGTTGCATACTTGGCCTATTGCATGTTGTTGCATGCTTGAGTTGTATTGCGTTTGGCATGCTCTGCTTTTGTTAAGTTGCCTTGCATATTTGCATATTTAAGTTGTATTTTGCATGCTTGTTAGCTTGCATTTTGTCATGTGCTTGATATGTTGTCACATATTATTACATACTTGTTACACGCTTGAGGTATTTGCTTGCATGCTCATGTTGCATTAGCTTGCTTGCATGTTTAGGTTGCGTGACATTATGCATGCATCCCTTGCCTCTTGATCAACCATGATAGAGGTTGGGGGCCCCTTATGTGTTTTGTGTGCATTTCATTTGACATTAAATTGCACACTTGGCATCTTTGGCCATCATGCATTGAAATGCGTGATTGATGGTCCGAGGGTCAAGAGCCATACTCCCTTGAGTTCATGGCATGATAGGGAGGGTGGTTGTGCACACATTGTCTTGTAAATGCATTGCCATGCTCTGTCTATCCTCTGCTGCAGCAAAAGCAGCATTCTGCAGGAAGATATGGCCAGTCAGCCATCTGCAGCGCCGGCTGGCTACAAACATCTGGCCGATGGCTTCACATATGGTTGACGACCACTATCTCTTGGTTGATGGCACCAAATTTTGGTCGATGACCTCCCACAGCACTCAGGGAGTGGTTCAGAAGCATCCTTGAGACTTGTGCAACTTTTAGAGGTGCAGGGCAGTGCAAACAGAGGCAATGTGACATGGCGATGGATTTCCGAGCGGAGCCGAGCATGTATGCATTTGTCCCTCTTCCCGAGGATGCTTTACTTCTTTCATAGCTTAATTAATTTGTTTAATTAGTTAAGTGTTGTGTAATAATTAATTAGCTTGTTAGTTAGTTAATTAGTCAATTTGTATTATTCTTTCAGTCCCTCCCTTGAGAGGGCATAATTGTGTAATAAGCGTGCGTGTGTGTGATGCATGTCTTCCAACCTCCATTTCTTTCTCCCTTTTATTTAACCGCTTACGATGGTTAGATTCAGGGCATATTTCAATTAGCATACCTTATGCTATGCATGTTTGCGTTATTCATCTGTACTGCATGCACCGGGCTCGACGCATCATGCTAACTGCATTGTATTTCAATTTCTATTTGAATACATGTATCAAATTGTCGCATCTCACATGATATTTTAAATTAGCCGAGCCTATTCTAATTGCATTTTGCATGTGATGCATTAGCCATTGTTAACATGAACTAGGATCATGCATTGATTACTAACTAGTTTCTTTTTTTTGTCTCGGAATACACTGTAAGTGTTTATGCTTTAGCATCTTGGATGTATGTGAGTGTTAACATGACAACATGCTTGCCATGAGGCTAACTGCTTATGTGATATAACTGCCTGAATGCCTGTGGGTGAAGGTTGGATTGCTTGAATTGGAACAATCCATTGAAATCCGTGTTTTAGCCTACTTGCGAGTAGCAAACCTCAAACCATTTCCAAACAAACGGATATGCGATGCTTTGTTCCAAATTAGGCGATCTAGTCTATACTTGTTTGCTGTGCGCATAACATAGTAATTCTAGCTAATTAATTGGAATAAGAGTGCATGTGTTTTCAAAAACAAGATATCATGTTTAGTAGTGGCCAATCTTTGATCGGGCGAGTGGGGGTGCTCATTGCATGACCTTCCCCAATCATATCCAAGTTCTCGAGCTGAGGCAACTTTGGTGATGACGGACATGTGGCCTTAGGCAACGAGTCATGGTTTCCTAAATTCTCCAAAAATAAAATATTTAGGTGGCGACTTTGTATCTGGCAAAGCAGTCCATGTTTGGCATTTCTTTCTTAAAAATCAGTTTTACAAAATGATTTGCTGGATTTGGACTCTTTGGTGATTTATCAGTCTTGCATTGCACTTTGCGAGATCAGATTAAGAACCGAGACATTTGAGTCCGAACTGTGGTAAGCATAGGCCCTCAGGGCGCGTCGACAACGGTGAATAGATAGAAATTCAAAAACACATATAATCATATAAATGGCATTCAAAATCATATCAAGCACATAACCACAATCATAAATAGGATTAATTAACATAACACAGGACAGGGTTATCACACACACCAACCTAATTTTGCACACCCTCTCTTCTTCTTCTTCTTCTTCTTCTTCTTTCAGTAAATGATGAACGTTTGAGAGACAATTCAGAGCAACAAACGATTGAGAGACGAATCGACTGTCCCTCTCATTCTCTCATAAAACGACGGTCTCTTTCTCCTTGTCACCGTGAACAATGGTATCTCAGTTGAAAATCTAGTCGAAAATATCTTCGACGGTCTCTTTCTTCTTTTACTCCCCAGTCATAGCAGCAGCCCAAGCAGGAGTTTTAATATCTTCAGAGAAATTATAAGGCTCAATCAATGCAGGATCAGTACCAGTAGACACCAACAAGCACTGATAAGAAAGGTGTTTCTTTGAATGGGTGAGCATAGGATGCGTATTAATTGGAAATGGAGATGCAATTGTGAGAGGATAGGAACTAAGATCAATAGTGATAGAGTTAATTGGAACAAAAGATGAAGGCACAGAAGCATGAATAGAAGCAAGAGGAGACGCTTGAGCAGTTGTATAGGAGGTAGATATATGGAGAGAAGCAGAGGAAGAGGAAGGTCAAAAATGGAGATACAACAGTGTATGTAGAGCTGAAAGAGGGCCAGAAAAGTGTTTGAAGTTGAGAAAGAGCTGGTGAAGGAATAGAAGAAAGGGAATAAGTAACTAATGGAAACAACGACTCATCAAAGACAACATGAAGAGATAATTATACTTTACCTGTGATAGGATCGAAGCACCTAAAACATTTAACAAAAGGGATGATAACTAGTGAACACACAAGGGATGGACCGAGGAGCAAATTTATGGAGTATAGGGCTTGAGCCAGGGAAAGCATCGACAACCGAAGCTCTAAAAAAAGGAAAAAACAGATGGTTTATTATATAATTTACTACTATGTCAGACAGATGGCCTATCAATAAGGAAGATAGTAGTAGCAAGAGTGTCAAACCAAAAGGATAGGGATAAGCCAGATTGGTGAAGAAGGGCAATTGTAGTGGTGATGGTGTGTCGATGCTTCCTTTCAGCCATTCCATTTTGGGGAGGAGTGTGAGGACAAGACACATGATGAAAAATTCCATGAGATTTAAGATATTGCTCAAACTAATTTCCTATAAATTCACCTCCACCATCTGTGCGAAACACTATAAGTGTGGTGGAAAATTGATTTTCAACAAAACATCTAAACTCTTTGAACCTTGAGAAGACTTCATTTTTATAGAAAAAAGGATACACCCAAGAAAACTTACTAAATTCATCCACAAACAGCAAATAATATTTGAAATCAAAACTTGATGAAGAAAAAGGACCCCAAACACCACTGTGAATGAGGGATAATGGTGCATTGACAGTGGAATTAGACAACGTACATGGAAGTCTGTGGCTCTTTGCTACAACACATTGAGTAAAAACATGTTTATTACAGGTACTAGAAATAGGTAATTGAAATTTATTTGTAACACCCCGAAAAAATAAACATTGAACCCAACTCATGACAGTGATACAGTTGATCAATAATCTTATAACTTCTATTCATGTTGTCTTTGATCACTACAAAAGATGACATATGCGATATATAATCATAAATCTTAGATTCTGAATCTATAGCATATGACATGGATACAAGAGTAGAAAAGAAATTTAAATCAAATAAAGAAATACCCTAATGACTTACAACTTTCCAAGATGATGCTTGGTTACAACATAATGAGTTTAAACTCAATACAAGTAAAGCCCGAGGCTTGAACAAAAATATTTACATCATGACAAAAAAGAAAAAAATAGGGAAGCCTTAAGCTCCGAGTGCTCCCAAGCTATGTCCTTGGCGGAGGCATATCATCAGCTCCTGAAAGTTGTTTTCCACATAGGGTGAGCCAAGGCCCAGTAGGAATACTCTAACACAATATATGAATCTTAGCAAAATTATAAGGTGAATGCACATGCATGCTATTTTCCAAACAGTTCACGTTTTCCATCTCAAATTAATGCAATGTTAGATTATATCTCAATTCATGAAAACAATCTTTTTTATACAGAAAACAGTGCAGTGGACATAAAACACAGGAAATCTCTAGGTACATGTTTGCCAGTGGGCTATACAAGCACTACCAAAGCCATTTTACTTGTACTAATCGGAAGGATTGGCACCTACTTGTGCGGATTTTTGGACTTTCAGCAAGGACACACAGGCCAACATCATAACTACAACTACACCCCTTAACCAGATTCATCAAGGCATTCACCCTTTTTTTTTTTTTTTCAAAATCGATACATTTAAAATGTTCAATGTATAATGATGCACAATGCACAATGGATGAGAAATTAGTTTCAACTCAACTTAATCCTCATGTAACATCTACAACAATCAAGACTATCCTCCACCAATAGCCCAAAATAGATATTTCAATAAAATAGATAATTTCAAATCAACATATACATTTTCATCAATTACAATGGGAGTGATATTGCATATCCAACTCCACCATCATCAACATCACCATTATTCTAACATCAATTTCCATTTCCTTCTCACAATTCCAAATATTCAAAATTAGGGCAAAACCCCATTTTCTTTCAAAATCAATTTTAAGAACATATTTCCACCATTACAACACAACTTCTCCATAACCATACTCCCACAACCATTTTCAAGAATCAATTTGGAAAACCCTTCTTTTGATTTCAAAACCAAACTCTAGGTTTACCAAAAATTCTTAAATAAATAAGTCTTTTCAAGGAGCAAATAACTAAGCCAAAAACCATATAAAAGAGTTAAAAAAATACCTACCTCCAAGTAGAAGACACAAAGAAAAGATGGGTAGAACCTAACAGTGTCAACAACACTAGATACTCTGATTAAAACGAAGCCTTCGATGTACTCAACGTTTTTCTTCAAGGGAGTAGGGCGAAGAAATGCACGGATTAAGAGTATTTGGAGCTAAAGCTTAAGAACTAGAGAGAGAGAAAGTAGATCTAGGGTTTTGGAATGTTTAGAGTGAGAAAGAGATGACAAAGTGACTAAAAATGGCTCTCTCTCGGACTGATATATGCACAAACCGCTTGAGCCCAAGAATGGTCGCTCGAGCAGAAAACACAAAAGGTGACACTGCTCGAGCGGCCAAGTCACCGTTCAAGCGAACAATGATCCCCTCCTAGTAGTTCAGATCTGCAAAGGTTCGCTTGAGCGCAAGAAAGACCTTTTGAGCAAAGATATCAAACTCTCAGAAGTTTTTCAAATTGTAGAAGACTGCTCGAGAGCAGGAATGGTCGCTTGAACGAATAGGCAAATTTCTGGGCAACAACACTTTGAAAAACTAACTTCCAAACCTGTTTCAAACACCACCAAAACTCCCAATAGCCAAACCTAACAAACAATAAGATGGAAATGAATTGAACAATAGTTAAATACACGGTTTCTCGGATCCAAAAGCAACAATTGGGTTGGGTCTAAACCAGAATCGTTATATTATTCAAAAAAAAATTTAATTTTTGTAAAGATGGATGCCCTAGAAGAAGAAGTCACATTGAGATCTAATATAGAAGGTTTGGATTCAGATTCAACATGTAAAGCCTCAGAGTAGAGTAATGAAGCAAGTTCCTCCATAGCTATAGGCTCAGACCTAGCTTGAACAATGGTCTTAAGAGCATTGAAATCAGCAGGAAGCCCATTCAAGGTATTGAGAACTAGATCTTCTTCATCAATAGGAGATCCAGCAAAAGAAAGCTGATATGAAATGTTCTTGATTTGACTCAGATATTCATCCATTGAAGAATATTTCTTCGAGATATTGGTGAGTTCATTCTTTAATTGGTGCATATGAGATCAAGAGAGAGAAGTGAATTTCTTAGCAAGAAGAGACCAAACATCACTGCAAGTCACACATTGAAACACAGATGTGAATACTACAGGTGTCAATGTTGCAGTGATGTAACTAAGGAGATGGGAATCAAACGATTTCCATGTCCAGAACTCTAGATTTGGCATAGCTTTTCCAGAGGAATCAAGCACAGTTGTAGATGGACAAACAGATGATCTATCAACATAGCTGAAAAGATTTGTATGTTTTGGAATTGGTTCTTCCAACAATGTAATTCGTGGTATCTAACTTGACTATAACAAATGAGTTCAAGTTAGAGATAAGAAGCATAATATTTAGAGGAAGAGAGGAAGATAAAGACTCCATGGTCACCGTTGATGAACCTTCACAAGATCTGTGCTCGTTGGAGCATATGCTCTAATACAATAAAGACAAACTATAAAATGATGAACTATTTCTTCATTGATTCAAATGGTTACAATACTGATATTTATATATACGCTTATGATATATACGTAAGCTATATCTAACTATACAACTAACTCCTAACTGACTCCTAACCATCTTCTATTACCTAATCTTGTTATAACAACTTTATATGAATTATTATCTGTTACTACTCATCCTTTTTAGATGATGCACTTGAACTGTAATCATTATTGATCTACTGCTCCTGTTCTATTTGAGTGTGAATCTAATCGGTATTAATTGATTGGGATTAAAGCAGTGAAATTACATAATTACCCTTCTTTCATTGTAATATAATTGAAACTAAGGGACAAAATGTATCTTTTTACCATCAATCCCACCTTTCATCTATCTTCGCTAATCCACCCAGTGTAACAATGTGTTCTGGGAGACTGCTCGAGCGGTCAATTGGTCGCTCAGGCGGTGATGCGAAACTCCCAATATCTTGTCTATTTACAGGCGAGACCGCACGAGCGGTTAAGTGGTCGTTCGAGCTTAAAAGTGAGACTTCAAGTATTTTCACTGTAGCTCTGCAAAACTTCTGAGACCTTGCATTTACCGCTCGAGCGATGGAAAGTTCGCTCGAGTGGTCTTTTTGATTTTGTGCACTTCACTCGAGCGGTGTAAAGTTTGCTCAAGTGGCCTGTTCGGGACAACATATTTAAAAGTCGATCTAAACCCATTTCTCTCTCAGTTTTTCACATCCTTTCTCTCTCTAACACCTTTTTTTGAAACACTAACCCTAAAACACTTGGTTTTCCTTAGTTTTACCTAAGATCCACCTTAGATCTTCCAAAGGGGTTAAAGAACAAGCTTGATTTTAAAGTTCAACTGATTATTTGTTGTTTTCTTGAAGTTTAAAGTTGGGTTTTCATCTCTTTCCTTCAATCTTGAGGTACGGGTACTTTTAACTTGTTATATCTTTGATTTGAGACTCATATGTTGTGTTTGCATTAAATATCAAGTTATATGATATGTATTGTGTTATAAAATGGTTTGATAAACAAAAGTGGCCTATACCTAATATTTTTGGAAAAAGATTCTTAACGTTTCTTATTGATTATTGTTATGGATGATGAAGATTGATTCTTTAAGTGTAAAAGAAGGAAAAGCCCTAATTTTCTTAAAAACCCTAGTTTTAAATTTGATTTAATAATAGTGTTTGGTTCAATTGATTCTTGAATATTAAATTGGGTCAATGATTATGAAAAATGCGTTGAGACACGAGGTTTTTGAACTATCTTGGACATCTGTATATATTAATTGGTAAATGTGAGATTGTGGAAATGGTGGAATTAAATAGTATTGTTGCTCATATTATATTTTGTTGTTCTGAATTGAACAAACCCTAGAGAAATTGAATTTGAAAAATTCAGGCATCATGTGCATCATAATTTTTCTTGTAATGCTACAAGTTTGTGGAGGTTTGGAAAGCATTGGAAGAGGGCAAATAGCGTAACAGTTTGGGTAGTGAGTTGGTTTTAGAATTGAGTTGTGTATTGTATATTGGTACCTGCACGGGGAGTCAAAGTGCCCAATTGCCCTGTCTTGTACATATCGCTCGATGAATGTGGGAAAGGTTTTAGGGTGTCGACGAGCCTGCCACTTATAGAGTCGACGAATGTGGAAAACTTGATTTTGGGTGTCCATGAGCCTGCCGTTTCAAGAGTCAGTGAATGTGGAAAGGGAAAGGTCTGGGGTGCCCATCGCCCCACCGTTTTAAGAGTTGGCAAATGTGGGGATTATTTTTTGTATATAAATCTATAAATATATATATATATATTTGGTTATGATATGTTGTTGGCATTGAGCAACATTATGATTTTATAAAAGAAAGAGGCTTTAGTTTTCTTATCTCTACCATGGCATGATCATATGTATTTCGATTAATTATATAACATGTCAATGGTATTTCCTACTGGGTAATTGCTCACTGAAAAATCTTAAAATCCCGGAGATATTGATTTGTGATTATGTATCCATTTTAAACCGCGAATCACAATCCTAATCAAACAATCAAGGACGAATCAATAAAACAATCTAACGTGGAAAAACTATAATTGAAGCGCCTTCCAATTGTGATAAATAACCACGGGCCAAAGCCACAAAACAATGCACTAAGAAGACAAAAAAGAAATTACACTAGTGTACCCTCAGTTACCTAGCAAATCCATGCCCGAATTGAACTGACCCTTATGTGCCTCTTCCACCACCGTTTTCACCTTGGAATTATCTTACCCAACGTTGAATCCATAAAGCCGATGTCAAATCCATGACGATGAGCCAATCCGGAATCCACCAAAGTTTCAGGCCCAAGTTCCCCGAAATCTACCGAAGAACAACTCTCTCTTTTGTGAATAAAAAAAAATAAACAAACCCCTTTATGATGTTGATATAAGGTTCATGAATCCATTGATCACTCTTAAATCATCAAGGAAACACTCATAAAGTACCCTGAAATATAAAACACTTTGTTTTTTCTTCCTCTTCGAAAAATTGGATGACTCAAACCCTAGATACAACAAACTGCGCACTTTATAGTAAATTGAATCGCAAAGACCGCTCGAGCGCACATTTCACCGCTTGAGCGGTGTGAGCAAAGGCAGTGCTAAACATATAGGTTGACTGCTGCGACCACTTCATCACTCTAGTGAACTCATTAAAACGTGTGCCCATCGCTAAAGCCAAGATTCCAGTGCTTGAGCGCATATAAGATGCTCTCAGAAGTTTGGACGCTTTGCAAAAGTACTAGATGATGCCATTCACCGCTCGAGCGCACAAATGACCGCTCGAGCGGTCAAATAACCTCAATTGCATTTTACTTTTTTTTTGAGGGCTCTGCCCCTTGACCTTGCTATGGGGTACTGCCCTCTGGACCCTCGCGAGCTAAGCTCTTATACATAGTCAGCGAAGTGGCAAACATGAAAAGATTAGGATCACAAACTCCTCTACATAAGCACAATTCCGGTTGGATTCGCATCTAAACACTCATGGCTTCACTGTAATAAAAATAGCGAATAAAATTAGAATTGAAATAAGTTTTGGCAAACGGGATTACTAATAACAAAAACTTAACACTCACTCGAAAACTAACAATCTTTCAAGAGATGATGTTATTGTGCCACCAAAGTAAGTTGGCTAAGGATGGATTTTAGGATGGGAGCATGAAGGCTCTATGAATGTTTTCTATTGAAGCCTTGGGCTATTTTGTGCTGGAGATTGAAATCTTTTTTTTTTTTTTTTTTTGTAGGAAAATCCTTGAAAAGGTATAAGCCTTTAGGACATTATATATTGTATGATTTTTATGTTTTGAACTACTTATTCTATTGAGGAATGTACTTGAGAATGATGTAATCACTTGAATAGTTTAACGGGAAAGGGATAACTATTGAAAATTGTGCAATGAATTTACTTAATGGTCTAACTTGTTTTTATAAATCACATTTTTGTGAACTAATGTTGTGAAATGATGATAATTATCTGGGCGTTACACCCAAAGTGGTTGACTACTACTCCAATTGGAGTACTAATCAATCCTCCTACAACTTTTCTAACCAAACATGCTATGATTAGGGCTGACCTCACTGATAGTCCAATCCTCCTATTCATGGAGGAAAACAAAAATAATTAGTAGGGCTAGATATTAAAAGTGGCTTAAAACATAGAAGTTACTCAACTTTTAGTCCAACTCGTCCCTAACTTTCTCATTAAAAATTTGTCTTGTTCTATATATGTTGAACATAACTTGACATATTTATTTATTGAATTAGTAAATAGATATCTATAAGTATTTTTTTGTAATAAAAAAGTACATATGTACGTATATTTATTAAAAAAATTGAACTTATATAAAAAAAGTTATATATTTATGCTTAAAACTATTAAATGAATTAGGTATTCTAACCCTAGCCTTATAACTTTTCTAAAAAATTTATCATTTAATTAATAAAAATAATTTTAAAATTATATTATAATTTCTCATATTGTGACAGACATGAGCTAATTTGGTGTCCAAAATATTGAATTAAAAACTAAAAGTAGTTTAAAAAATGAGTTCGAGCTGATTTTTATACTAATAATTCTTGGCTCAAGCCTAATTCTGAGAGAATTGTCTTGATTTATGTCTAATATATGAGTTATTTGCCCACTTACTTTTTAATTTTTAGATATTTTTTATAACAAAAATAGGAAATATATATTTTTGGTATATTTATTAACATTTTTGAAATTTCATTAAAAACTATATATGCCTAAGATCTATTGTAAAATTTAAACTTGTATTTTTGTTAGTCTATGCATAATTTTTATTATAAAATTTAATTGAGGTTATTTTTTATTTTTTGTTTATAAATAGATGGCAACTTGAGGTTTAGGAACTTCAAATTTAAAAGGTTGTATTCAGTTAGGTTGTGTTACACATAATAAGTTAAAATTAATCACGTCACTTATGGTAATTTCAATATGTTATAAGTTAGCAATGACACAAATTATTTTAAATTTTTTATTTCTCAAAATAATTTAAGTAAAAGTAAAAATAGAGATTCTTTATGTATATAAAATAATTTCTAATTTGTATAAATGATTTTAGGAATATTTGACATAACGAAAGGGAGATAAATTAGGTAACATAGAGAGAAGGAAAGTGAGAGGATACATGATTTATAGAATTAATTAGGAGAGACAAAGTTATTGATTGAGTTAATTAGAAAATAACTTATAATATTGGACAACTAGTAATGAAAGTAGGAAAATAAAAAATAAAAAATAAAAAATGATTTTTGTTCTCCCTTTGGGCGCCATTATATATAGAAGATTTAATCACATAACTTTCAGAAGAAGGCCAACATAGTAAGAAAAGATCTTCCTCAAAAAAATGTAAAAATATATATATATAAAAATAATAATAATCAAAATTCAAAATTTAAAATTCGATGTGTTTTTTAATAGGTTAGGTTTTATACGAATAATATGTTCGAGTTTGATTGTGTATGATCAGCATTACTAACACGTTTCAGCTTAGGCTGTCTTGGAATACAATCAGAGCCATATTTAGAATACAATCAAAGCCATATTGATGATCCTCATATTCCAACTTTGCGATAAAAAAAAAAATGGTGGAACCCATCAAATATATTACATTTAATTAGAGACCAAAAATTAAAAAACAAAAAATATTCAGAATTACCTGATTAATGTTTGATACGTACGCTATAAAATGACTTTTTCGATATCAATTTCAGTGTCACAAAGTTTCGCATTCCTTTCTCATCATCTAAAACCCATAATCGTTTATTAAAAAAATAAAAAAATAAAATGGAAACACTCACTTATAAATACACTACTTTACATTAAAATCAATGTATAAATTGATGCAGAATTTACATATAACAAACAAAGCTTGAGAATGTCTATTTAAAGTAAGATATACATACATAAAAATGACTCAACCATATTATGTAACGGTTCCGGTTTACACTCGACCCATTGTGTGCTCTTAGAGTAGGGATTCCATGTCTTTAACTGTTGTTTATGTCCTTTATTGTCTTGTTCGTAGTTGAGTTGGGTTGTTGATTGTGTTTAAAACAGGTGAGGAGTTAGTTTTTAAAAGGAGTTGCTGTCCAGTTTTCCTCTTGTTTGCTCGAGCGGTGTATTGGTCGCTCGAGCGGTCTTTGAGAACTCCCAATACTTTTGCAGGTCTGCAAGACTTCTAGGAGTAGGGTGATCTTAGATCGAGTGGTACTTCTTGCGCTTGAGCGGTCTCTACTGTTTGCAAAATTTCTGGCAAGGGGTCATTGTGCACTCAAGCAGTGTTTTGGTCGCTCGAGTGGTTTGCACGTATATCAGTTCGGGAACGGGGGTTTTTGAATCACATCTTCATTTCTCTCTCTCTCTAAAACATTCCAAAACCCTAATTTCTTTACTTTCTGTTTCTAGTTCTTGCTTAAGACCCTCGCATACACCCTCATCCATTGATTCTACCACTATTGTGCTTTGGAGTTGTTGGAAATTAGGCCAGGTGTTGGACCCGAATTTGGGCGTCCATGTGGCATGACCCATGTCCCATTCAAATTACCCATGTAATTTGAATTTGATTTCTTGATTATCCTATTGTAATAGGATAACCCTCTATCTATCTACATCTATCCTATCCTTTGGAGATATGGATAGATGGTTATATATCTGATTATTTGTATCTGAATGATATAAGAATATCAAATACGTTATGTGGTTTTTACCCATAACATTTTTTTCATACTCTCTCTCTAACTCTCTCCCATATTAGAGAATGATCCAGCCTTTGCATTGTGATTAGAGTGGGTGATACTCACATTGTGGTATCACCCCATTGCTGGGTGTTCTTAGTTCGTGATTAAAGAAGCACGTGATTTACCCACAAGGTTCTTCGTTTATGATTCTATCACACAAGGTATGGTTTGAATCCTTTTTTACCCACTACATTTGATATATCTTACATTGGTATCAGAGCCTTAAATAGGTATTTTTGTGCTTGTTTTCTGTGAATTAAAATATGTATATAATTATATATATACACACAAGATATATGAATGAAAAATTAATATTTTTTTGAACTTTCTCCGATCAACCTGAAATTTATATATGTTGTATTATATTTCATGTAGAATATATCTGCCAAGTTTCATGAAAATCCAACAGTCGAATTTTGAGAAAAATGGATATTCATATTTAATTTTTCGTAACTTTGACTGTATTCTGGTTTTACATGCTTTGTTTTTATGTTATGAAAATTATATATTTGGAATCCTTGTTTCGATACATTCGAAACAGTATATTATGGTCCTGATTCTGAACTACGGTTGATGAAAAAAAAAACCCTAATTTGGGTTCGTTTTGGTTTTTGGTGGCTTGAGGAAGAAGATGAAGTGCAGAGTTTTAGCACTTCCACTCTCATTAGAGAGAGAGAGTGTGTGTGTGATACACCTCATTTTTTGTATTTGTTAAATGTCTTTTTTTGGGACCACCATTGTTTTTATTTTGAAAAATGGAGTCCAGCAGTACCAAAATTGGACCAGAAAACACCCTGGAAGGTAGCGCATGAGCCACACGCGCCAATCTGACGACGTTAGCACCACCACTCGTCAGCCACGACCCGCACACATCAAGCGTGCTTTGTACACAGCGGATGTCGTGAGCCGAGCTCACACGTCACAAGAGCTGAGCCACGAGCCATTTTTTTTTCACGCTGGCTTGGCTGTAAGGCCCTATTTCTTTATTTTTTTAAAAATCCAGAATTGCTTTAAATGGTCATAAGCAATTTGTTATAGCTTTATTTTAAGCATGGTTGGTTCTGTTAGACTCAAAATTAAATTTTTTTATCTTCTGTAAAAGTTTCAAAATTTTATGAAAATAAAAAATATTTTTTCTCAAATAATAATTCATTATTTCTGCTTTAAAATGCTTCTGGTGTTGCATGATTAAGTTTTTGGAGCTGAAATTTTTACTGTAGACCACTGTAATGGTTTAGTATTTACTGGTATGATTGTTGCATTTTTCCAGATTCTAGAATATTTATTTATGATTTTATGTGTGTTTATTAATTATTTAAAATTCCAGAAAATACCAGAAAATTTCAAAAAAATTTCAGAAGTGATATACTTTCTGTTATGGCATAATCTGAATATTAAACATAGCATATTGTTATTTTTTGCCGAGAGTTTCTAATATGTTGTGATTAGAATAACATGATTACTTTTTTTATTTATTTAAATTCCATTATTAAATGTAATATAGCATGAGTTGATTGTGAATCTACATAAATATGCTATTGTATGGAATTAGAATATTTTATCATGCTTTTAGTCATGCCATAGTCAGTGGGAGGTTGTCCGGTTGAGAGAAATCTTTGTAGATTTACTCCTGAAAACTAATATTTTGTGCATAAATTAAATTGAATTTTTGGATAATTGTCACCTATGGCGCAAGAGATGATTACGAGCATAGCGGATTTTCGATCTTGCGACTTCTGTAATATTGCCATTATTTAATTTAGATTTTTGCGACAAAATTATATTATGCTAATCAAATTAATCCTAATGCGAATTTCTCTCTAAATTGACTTAACTTATGGAAGTTAATTTGGTTGACCTAGACTTAGTAGAGATGTTCAAATGTGAACAATGCAATCATATTCGTTAGATGAGCAAAAAGTCTTAGAGATTTTAGGTCAGACCTTAATTGAGCCAAAGTAAGGAAACATGACTGAAAGTCGCCGTGGTTTTGTTGCCTTGTTTTGGCACAATAATAAAAAAAAAACTGATGTGTGCGCTATGGTTAGCGGCATTCTACGTAGTTTTGATTGGCGAGTTTTGGAGTTGTGAAATTAGTAAGCCCTCAATAGATCTATATATGACCTTGACTATTGAGCTGCATGGATTGACTTTGTAATTTGACTTGTAATAATGTTGCATCATTGGATGAAGTAACATTCAAGAGTCACATCATCCAAGAAATGTGAGCTTAAATGAAATAGTCATTAAGTGTAAGGCGAGTAGCCAGTATGAGCAGTGTTTTGCTCTCTATCCAACTGTTGGGAGTGGATGGAGCAAAATCTCATGCACTATAATAGTGTGCATTAAAGTATCACTTGAAGTTAAAAGATTAGTGCTTGGTAGTAGAAAAATCTATTAACACTAAGTGAAAAGATTAGCGCCAAGTGGCTGCAAAATCTATTAGCTTTGCCAACTTGTCTAAGTCTAGAAACTTACTGTTTCCACACTTGAGTGTGAGACATGAAGAGCGGCTTATTTGTATGATTCCTTAGTTAGGCTAACGTTTTTGAATAATGTTTACCACTAAGCGCAAACGTTGCAGCATAGTAATGAAATAGTCAAGGCCGACAAGGTTGTTATGACTCTAATAATTTGACGCATCGCTTGTGAGAGCATTGTGTTGAATTAGACGCTTTAGCCTAATTCGCGCTTAAGTTACTTCAGGAGCTGTCATAAATTGATAGCTTATTCTTTCTTTCTTGTGGATAATAGAATTAATTGCAACTAACTATGAAGCAAGAAAAAGATATGCAACAGGAGTATCATCATGTTTCAACTAGATGTAGTAAAGTGTATGGAGAATTAAATTGACTTAAAGGTGCAGGGGATTAGCACTTACTAGTTAAATTTGCGACTTAGGCACACTTGATATCCATGACATCCCTTTATGATCTAGTGAACATGAATTAGTCGTGAGTAATTACCTAGTTAGGCCTAAACCTTTAAAACTTGTCTTTGAGAACTCACACATTAGGATGATTGGAATTAGTTTATGACATTGGTCATGAACCGGTGGCTTATTATACTTAATCACATTAATGAGAAGATGGCATGGATGGTTTGAGTAGGCCCTCTCTGGCCCACTCGCTTGTGACATCTTGCTCTCATATGAATATGTAACTTTGTTTGCAATGGTTGTGCACAAGTAAGTAGGAAAGCCGCAAAAGGGCATTTGTATTGGCGCATTTAGTCCATTATGATATTTGTGACTGGATATGTGTAAGGGTATGATAGCTAGCCTCAATCTCGACACATTTATAGATTACGATATGTATCCAAGTCAAGACTATTTGATCTCCCATAAGTCAAAAGTTTTGAGATAATTTTTGATATTGCACATATGAGGTTGAGATCAATCAGATAAGAGCTTTCGTGCTTTTAGTTTTGACCAAGGTGGCGAGTATCTATTTGAGTTATTTTAGAAAGCTCTGTGAAGAGAAATGGATGCTTAGAAAATTGATTATTCCTAGTACTCAGCAACACAATGGTGTAGTAGAGATAAGGAATTAAGTATTGTTAATGTTAGGTGGATGGTGGCGCAAAATGTTTCCCAATTGGGAATTGCACTTTAGTTTGTTGCCTATATCCCTAACTAAGTGCCCTCCATATCAGATTTTACACTCCATTTCAGTAATGGGTTAGTAGAGAGCCATTTGTGGGCGATCTGTAACCATCAAGTAACTTATCTTTATTTTTCTTCTCTTAAGGTTACGAAGTTAAGACCTAAAGTTCTAGGGCACATTATTGTATGTTGTCTTGTAAACGCTTAGGATTGTGTGGCACATTATTGTATGCAGTCATGTAAACCCTCCAGGTCATGTGCTTATAGATAAACAACTTTGGTGGGAGTGTAACTAAGTCACATAAAGTTTTCTTAGTAAAGGTGACATGAATAGAGTTTTGGAACTCTATAAGATAGAGAATTCTAAGCATAGCGCTCTATGTAGCCTAGTTGAGAATGGAAAGAAATTTCCAATATCATAGGGACAGTGGGAGCGATGTGCCTACTAATGGATTACTCCATTAGAGAAGAATACTCTACATTCTTAGTTGCGTGGTAGGGAATGTGAAAATTTTCCACGTCATCACTAGGTGATTAAGAGGGAAACATTCATGATTACTCCGCAAGATGATAAAGAGCCTAGGATAATGCCAATGGCTCTAGTCCCCTATTTTTAGAAAGTGGATCAATGTTGCGTAGTTTAAGACAAAGTCTTTGAGGATTAACCATTTCTATAATTTGGTTGACTTTCCATTGTGATGCGAAATTGTTCTAAAGTTATGCGCAATTTGGATAGTCATTGTTGAGGCATATTGCTCGTTAGATACCAAAAAGTCGTATCATTAAGGAAGGTGTAGACCATGAGAAGACTTCCTCCTGGGGAGTGAGGTTAATTCGACTTAGGCTATGATTGACATAAGTTCGGAACATTGATTTATGGACGTTGTGACCCAACTTCTCGTTGGAGAATTGGATAAGTAGATCCGTAGGGATTTACCTTCTGCTTTTATGGTGAAAAGTTAGGAGCGCAAAAATGTTGCTAGTTCCAATAATTTTTTTTACAGCCTAAAACAGTTATCCAAATAGTGGTTCTTATATTTCATTGAGCCATAATAGGCCAACGATGATCAATAATGACCATTGAGGCATGATCAATGGTCCAAAAGAAGCTTTTCCTTACTTAGTCATTATGAGCCAGGAATTTATAAGGTTATCGCCACCTAGGGTGGGCAGTCCTCTGTTTTAGATATGATGGACATGGGTGATGTAATTTATATGCTCGGATGTATTATCCCTAGGGATTGTTTCGGGAGAATTCCTGGTTTGTTTTTGATGACTTACATAAGGAATATCCTAGAATGATTCTAGATGCAAAAAATTGCAAACCCATTGACTTACCTATCGGTAAAAGACAGAGCCTTAGCTATTGAGTGAATCCTCAGATTGTCTTTAGGAGAAACAAATGACCTATATTCCTTGATTTTTTTTTTTTTTTTTTTTTTTTTTTTTTTTTTTTGTGGTTATGGGAGCCTGAAGTACGCTATATGGGCATATTCGGCATGATGAGTGTTATCTTTGGTAAATGGTCAACTCAGTAGTTTAGACATTGACCTTGCTCATTAGACTGTTGATAGAATGCTTTACTAGTAGTATATAAATTTGCCCCTTGTAAGATTCAATGCAATAGTTGGGCGCATCTTGAATGAATGCAGATTGGTCATCAAAATATCTTTAGAGAGGTAATTGCGCAAGAGGTAGTGATCTTGAGCCACTTCATGTAAGGCGCACATGGTGGATTCCGTTGTATATGCTTATTGCGAGAGGTGCTGATAAGGCTTATGCTTGGAATCTAAAATTGTGTAGACTGTGGTCGTGTTTTTTAAAATCGATCACTTATTTGTTGTGAGATGATGGGATGTTGACACTATTATGGTTTGTGTCATAATGATCAGCAGATGATGATGTCAGCAGGCAAGATTGGCTCACTCACACCGCAATCGCCTTCGGTGCTTGGGAGTGAGCAAGGATGAGACTAAGGGTATATTTTTATTTGGAGCTAAGAGAGGCTTAAATTATCCACTATGTATGTCGCCTTGGTTACAACCAAGATGAGGTCGTGTTAAGGACCAAGCATGAATGTTAGTACCCATTTTCCATGTTGTGCCTATTATGATTAGCCAGATACGAGATCTTATTTGGCGCCTGGAAGGGGAGCAAATAGAGAATTCGAGTTAGGGGCTAGAAAGCGACTAGACTAAGATCTGTACGGTGTATAGAGTATGACGTCACTCTTTTGGAAGAGTTACTCCACCGTAGCATGTATTCATACTACATGTGCTTGGCGATCGAGTAATGAGGTGAGAGAATGGACCCCTATTTCTTCACCGTGTGAGTCTTAGGTGTCATTTTTTGTATGACTTTTACTTATGTACCCTTTTGTGACCTTTGACTATCTCATAAGGTAAGGGGTTGATGTTCTGCTACTTTGGTATGTTACCTGCGATCATGTATGATTCAGCCTTAAGGGACATCAATGGGAAAGCGATCAATCCTAAACTAAATGGCATGAGGGCAAAGGGAAGATCATCTAGTATTACACCACTGTTGTATATTCACTGTCGGCAACTCGCATCGCTCTATATGAGAGGCGGATTGAGTGTGAATATATTGCAGGGATTGAGCAGGTCAAACATGCTCTTTTGAGAGATTAGAGATGTTTTTTGGACCAATGTAATTAGATGGGTCTGGGGTATATGAGACACTATTTTTATTTTCGGGTTGATGTCTCTATGCTAGCTCATTTTTGAGTCCACATGTAGGTGTTTCTTAGCGGTCGCACGGTTCATTGGCTAGTATGAGATTGTTAAATATTTGGGGAGATTGAGATAGAGATGTGGTAGTGTCATGCCAACTCATGTGTGTGTGGGAGATGTTGGAAATTGGGCCGGGTATTAGACCCGAATTTGGGCGCCCATGTGGCATGACCCATGGCCCATTCAAATTACCCATGTAATTTGAATTTGATTTCCTGATTATCCTATTGTGATAGGATAACCCTCTATCTATCTACATCTATCCTATCCTTAGGAGATATGGATAGATGGTTTTATATCTGATTATATGTATCTAAATGATATAAGAATATCAGATACGTTATGTGGTTTTTATCCATAACATTTTTTCCATACTCTCTCTCTAACTCTCTCCCATATCAGAGAACGATCCAGCCTTTGCACTGTGATTAGAGTGGGTGATACTCATACTGTGGTATCACCCCATTGTAGGGCGTTCTTAATTCGTGATTAAAGAAGAACGGGATTTACCCACAAGGTTCTCTGTTTTGGATTCTATCACACAAGGTATGGTTTGAATCCTTTTTTACCCACTGCATTTGATATATCTTACATGAGTAAAACATAAAGCTCGTCGAGGAGGTCAATCTAATTGGAATAGATTTCATTTTCAACTCCGCCAAACTACAACTTTCCAAGACGATGCTTGGTTACAACAAAATGAATTTTAACCCAATACAAGTAAAGCCCGAGGCTTGAACAAGAATATTTACATCAAGAAAACAAAAGGGAAGCCTTAAGCTCTAAGTCCTCCTAAGCTATGTCATTGGCGGAGGCATATCATCAGCACCTGAAAATTATTTTCCACATAAGGTGAGCCAAAACCCAGTAGAGATACTCTAACACAGTATATGAATCATAGCAAAATTATAAGGTGAACGCACATGCATGCCATTTGTCAAACATTTCTCTTTTTCCATCTCAAAACCATGCAATACCAACTCAAGATTCAATCCATGAAAATAATCTTTTTTAAACAAAAAATAGGGCAGTGGATGGAAAACAATAGGAATCTCTAGGAATGTGTCTGCCAGTAGGATATACAAGCACTACCAAAGCTATTTTACCGATACTAACCGTAAGGATCGACACCTAACCGCCAGGGTTTTTGGACTTTCACCAAGGACACACAGATCAATGTCATAACCACAACTACACCCCCTAACCAGATTCACCAAGGTATTCACCATTTTTTCTCAAAACCGATACATTTAAAATGTTCAATGTATAATGATTCACAATGGACAATGGATGGCAAATTAGTTTCAATTCAACCTAATCCTCATGCAATGTCTACAACAATCAACACTATCATCCATTGATAGCCCAAAACAGATATTTCAATACAATAGATAATTTCAAATCCACACATACATTTTCATCAATCATGATGGGAGTGATATTGCATATCCAACTCCACCATCATCAACATCACCATTATTCCAACATCAATTACCATTTCCTTTTCACAATTCCAAATATTCAAAATTAGGGCAAAACCCCATTTTCTTTCAAAATCAATTTTAAGAACATATTTCCACAACACAACTTCTCCATAACCATACTCCCATAACCATTTTCAACTATCAATTTGGAAATCCCCTCTTTTGAATTCAAAACCAAACCCTAGGTTTACCAAAAATTCTCAAATAAATGACTCTTTTCAAGGAGCAAACGAAGCGAAAAACTATATAAAAGAGTAAAAAAAATCCCTACCTCCAAGTAGAAGACACAAAAAAATATGGGTAGAACTTGACGGTGTCAAAAACACTAGATGGTTCGATTAAAACGAAGCCCTCAACGTACTCAAAGTTTTACTTCAAAGGATTAAGGTTAGGAAACTCACGAATTGAGAGTATAAGGAGTTAAAGCTCAAGAACTAGAGAGAGAGAGAGAGAGAGAGAGAGAGTAGGTCTAGGGTTTGGAATGTTTTAGAGAGAGAAAGGGATGAAAACGTGACTAAAAATGGTTGCCTCTCGGACTGATATATGCATAGACCGCTTGAGCGCAAGAATGATCGTTCGAGCGACCAAATCTCTGCTCGAGCAAACAATGATCCCCTCCCAATAGTTCAGACCTGCAAAGGTTCGCTTGAGTATAAGAAAGACCGCTCGAGCGAAGATATTAAACTCTCAAAAGTTTTGCAGACTGCAGAAGACCGCTCGAGCTCAAGAATGGTCGCTCGAGCGAACAGGAAATTTTTGGGCAACAACACTTTGAAAAACTAACTTCCAAATATGTTTCAAACACCACCAAAACTCCCAATAGAAAAACCCAACAAACAATAAGATGGAAATGAACTGAACAATAGTTAAATACATGGGTTCTCGGATCCAAAAGCAACAAATGGATCGAGTCTAAACTAGAATCGTTATAATTCTTAACTTAGTCATGTGTTCCTTGACTAGTACCGAGATTTGAAAATGGAAATTTTGATTTAGCGTTTAGAATTTTAAAAGTGAAAGAGGGGTTTTCAAATGTGTCCTTGAGCGGGGTTGTGGAAATGTCTTTATTGTTGAGTTATGTTGAAATGTTGAAAATTTCTTCTTCAAAAGTACTTTTGAAAGAAAAATGTGTGTGATTTGAAAATCATAAATGTTTGATTTATGAAAGAAAAAGGAATGATGTTGGATTTTTAGAAAGGATGAAATGAATGTATGTGTTGATAATGAGGGTGGAGTTAGATTTATGAATCACTCCCACTTTGAAGAATTATGAGATTTTAATTGTTGTTGGAAAATTATTTGTTCATTAGAAATATCTATTTTGGACTATCGGTGGAGGATAGCTTTGATTGTTGTAGAGCTTGCATGATGATTGGGTTAATTGAAACTAACTACTTATACATCTTGCGTCGAGTATTGTTTCATACTTAAACATTGAAAACGTACTGTGTCATGCCCCAAATTTTATTACCCAGAAACATCACCAAAACCTTTAATTCAAGGCCTTTTTACTCAATACATTTATATATACAAGTGACCATTGCACTTGAGTAGAAGAGAAATGTTCTCTCTCGAATGAATACAACAATATTGCATGCTAAGATTTACATTGAATTACACAAGATAAATAATTACATGCGAGGACATTAAACCAGCTCAAGTCATAGTATACATTTCATTTACATACAAAATAACAATTACACGTAAAAGACAATAAACTTCTTGAAATCTACGACGGGGTGTTTTTGAATCTTTCTCCCTGAAAATGGTAAAAATATGTCGAGTAGGAATTTTCAAAAATTCTCAACAATAAGATCTCTAGGAAAATGCGATCATGAATGCTAAAGAATGATACATATATAATTAATGTGCTCTTTTCATACTCAAAATACAATACATAGAGGTAATACCTTTCACATAAATAAAGCCATGAACACTCTTCAAAGAAAACTCTTTTTTTTTTCCTCTTCTGCGTATCATCCTAGTATAGTTTCCAATAGTTCTTTCAAAAATCCCTTGTTAACATTACTTAACGGTCAAGAATATAGAAACCAACAATTCTACAATAATTCACACCAAGCCATCACCCCATCATATCCCACATAAATAGATCAACTCAATTTCATCTATTCAACTTTAAACAATTAAATTATTCATTTCCAATTATCGCAATCACACACATAGATCTCATTATAATTATTTTACATAAATCTAAATAGAAACTAGCTCCATTACCAAGCTACATCATCACACCACACGCTTTTCCAGGAGCTACTCTAGAAGGAATGCGGAACCTTTGTTAAGCACCACGCTTTACCGGTCGCGATCGGGAAGGAATGCGGAACCTCATGGTTTACCGGTCACGAGCTGGAAGGAAAGAAGAACCTCAACATTTCTTAATAGACCACATGCTTAACCAGACACTACTCTTGAAGGAAGGTGAAACCTCTATTAAGCGCCACACTTTATTGGTCACATGTCAAAAGGAAACATACCTTTTTTCTATTGTCACAATCCATCAATTCACCTTGTTATTCATTGTTACAAATCAAGCAAACCAACAACATCATTCATTACTTCCATTGCACACTAATCCGACAACACATCCATCACAAGTGTAAAGATTGTCTCTTTAGAAACAATTACCATGTGAGTTCCATTTCAGTACTTACTTCTCCACATTATCATCAAGTCTTTATATTCAATTACACAACACAATGATTATCATATATTACCCATGATTTAATGATTTAATTTCCAATATTAATTTTTCCAACATAACCCTCGTATACGATAATCATTTTCCACAACCACTAATTATTAATTTTAATACTCATCTTAACCAAACATAAACTTAATTTCATGAATCTAATGTCAATTGAAACATTCCTCATTTCAAAAATAAATTCCACAACTAGGGTTGGGCATAAATTTGGGCTTTTTACTTTAAGGCACAAAACCAAGTTCTAACTACTTAAAACTCCCTTAATCCACTTCAATCTCACTTTAAGTTCCCTATTTTGGAAACCCTAACTTTCTTTACATGCTTTTGTGAAAATCTCCTCAAGATGAGGTTTTTATGCAATAGAAATCTACCACCCATCTATCTATAAGAAAATTTCGAAGGGAAGTAAAGAAAATCCCTACCTGAAGCAAGAAGTGGAGAAGCCCAAAATTTCAAATTAAATGAAAATGCGATCCACTTGGATGGATAGAAAGCCCTCGACGTGCTCTTCGTTTTCATATAAGGAACATGGGGTAGATAATGAAAGGAAGGAGATGAAAACAAAGCTTGAAACCCTAAAAAATGGTGGAAAGAAGGAAGAAGAGAGAGAAGGAGCAAGAGAGAATAAAGAAAAATAGGACCAAAATTGACTTTTAAATGTGTTGAATTCAGACACTTCGCTCGAGTGACCAATCCTTTGCTCGAGCGAACAATTCGAACTCCCAGAAGTTCAAATCGGATAAGGTAGACCACTCGAGCGACCACTCCTATGCTCGATCAAACATCGAAAACTCCCAAAATCTTAGACCTAAAAAAGTATTGGTAACTTCGCAAGGCTACTCGAGCGATGAGAAGAAAATTTTTTTTTGGAGTGCTACAACCTCCCTATAAACACCCCATTTTTGGCGGCCCTTCAAGACTTGGATATTCTTTGAGGTACGTCCGATGCTGAGTCTATTTACTCACTGAGCACTCGAAGTCCTTAGCGGAATGCTACAGGTTTGAGCCTTTCAAAGCATGCATCCATTTTGTCTCCTTTTTAGACAATGTCTTGGTCTTTCCCTCCTGTAGTCTCTGGTGGCCTGCCGGCCATCTATGAAGGCTGCCAGCTAGAGCTTCTGGTCTAATAGCCATTGATGTGCCTTGCTGGCCATCACTGATGGGCAACCGGCCACTAGTGTTTTCTGCAGATATTTTATGCTAGCTGTGCCAACTGTTTGCACAGAAGCTTGCATCTGTCCACACATGGAGGGCTGGATCTCCTTGTATAGAATTCATGTTTTCTATATATAGGGAGTCCCTCTCTCATGTTTAGAGGTTAGAAGATTTCAAATTAAAAAATTCTCTCTCTCTTGAAATTTTGTGCTTAGTTACTAGATACACTATACTTTTGCATATCAACCCTTAACCCAAATTGATCACCTTTGAGCTGAGATCCATTGAGGTCTTATTGGAGCTCTTGAAGATGGTTTTTGGCTTGCATTTGTGCCTAAAGTTGTGCTTGGCTTCAAGAAGTATTACGCTTGTCTATTAACTTGTTTTAGTATACTTGTTTCTCTATTTCTTTCCACTATTTTTGGGCCATTTTTGAGCTGTAAAAATCTCTGTTTTAATGGGCTAAAATTGGTGTTTTAAGCCATTTAAGGTTAAGGGGGTGTCTCACCCTTCTTTATTCCTTGATTCTAAGGCTTTTGCACCTTTGTTTCCCATTTTCAAATCATCTTTTTTGGGGATTTTAACCATTGAATTTCAGAGTATTTTCAGTAGTGAAAAACATGTTTTAAAGTCCAAAATTGGAGGGGTTAGCCTCCCCTCCTTGTGTCATGTTTGCTAGCCTAGTTAACTCCATGTGTTAGCATGTTTTTCTAGCTTTTTCTAGCTATATTCCAGCATGTTTTGGCCTTTGTTTTAGACTGCTTTAGCTCTATTTTGGGCTGTTTGGGTTGGTTGAGCCTTGTTTTGCATGGTTGTAGTGTAATAGTCCTCACAAGCTTGGTGTTTTAGGCCATTAGGCACCTCTTGTTTGAGTTGATTGCATGCTTTGGTGTTGTTTTGCGCTTCATTTCAGCGCTAATCACCTCTGCAACCTCCCTCCTTTCTTGGTTTTTCTTTTTTCTTTGAAAGTCGTTTCAAGTCATTTGTTTGCCTAAGTGTGGAATTGAGGTTTAATACTTAATAGTTTAATCCCTTTAAGGGTTCATTACCAATGGTATGAGGCTTCTTTCATACCCAAAGCAACTTGTGTTTTGAGCCTTCTTTCCATTAGAGGACTCTAACTCACCTTTTTGACTTAATTAGAATAAAGAATGGTTGGTAAGTTAAAATGAGTAACTAACAACTTGGGACTAAAATTGAGCAAGATAATAACTTGTGTGTTGTGTGTTCAATTGGACGTTAATTGAACACGAGGAAAATTGGGACATTTCATACTCAAAGTGATGAAATGTCTCAAGTTTTCTAGGTTTCCATTGCCCTTGATAATGCATGATAGGGTGATGGTTCTTGAGTGCCTTGTTTTGCATTTATTAAGCTTGCACACCTTGAACCACAAGCCATCATGCAATAAAATTGCTTGGATTGGTGGTTTGTGGCTTAAGTTTATAACTCCTTGGATTTATCCATGAAAAGGAGAGGTGAATTGTGCAAACAATCCTTGGAAATACCCTATTTTTTTGCTCTATTTGTACTATGTTGTAGCATGATGATCCAGTGCATCAGTGGCTGGCAGTGCACCATAGATGGCCGGCCAACCACCTTCATGGCCAGTAGATGGCCGGCAGCATTCATCCTTGGCCGGCTGGCCACTGATGCAAACTTTAAGCAAAATGTTGGTAAGGTGGGGCAAAATGGTTCTGGAAATGTTCAACTCTGCAAACAGAGACTTTCGAGAGCAAAAATGAGGTCTTTTCGGGTGGCATCTGAGCATGTGCATCTTCCATTTCCTGTGGCGGAGTAGTGGCAGCATAGTTAAATATCTTAATTATTTAGGTTGCTTACATTTGTATTGTAAATTAATTAGTTATCTTACTAGTTAGTTCATTCAAGTGTTGTAATAATTAGTTAATTAGTTTAGCTTTTTATTTCATTTGGTTTGTCATAATTAGCTTTGATTAGCTTAGCCCTAATTAGTTGCTAGTTAGTTAGCTTTTATTCATTCAGACTCTCCTTTGTGAGAGCAAAATGTAATAATGTGTATGTCTTCCAATGCCACGTCTTTCTCCATTTTACTTAATCACTTTTGATGGTTAGACTGGGGACATGTTTCAATTAGCATACCTTATGCTTGCATCCATTCATTTGTATTGCATGCATCGAGGCTCGACGTATCATTCAAACTACATTGTTGTTTTAATACTTCTTTGAATACGTATTGACAACATGTTGTCAAATTAATTCATATGCCATATTAGTAGCCAAGCCTATTAAATTGCATATTGCATGTATTGCATTAGGCATCTTATATAGTTAGGAAGCATGCATATTTTTCTAACTTATGTTTTCCTAGCTTGGAGTACTAGGTGAGTTCTTGGTGCTATAGCATACTTGCATGAGTGTGAGTGATTGCCATGACTAGTATGCTTACCATGAGGCTAAATGCTTACTCACTAAATTGCTTGAATGCCTGTGGATGAAGGCTTGTTATTTGAATTGGAATGATTCAACGAATGCGTGTTGTGGGGGCCGAATATTATAAGACGTAAAAAGGCCGAATAGTTGGACCTGGAGAGTTGAAATTCATACATCGCATTCGGCCCCGTCTTATACATACAAATCCAGAGGTACCCTATTCGGCCAAATAACCAGTTGAGTAAAGGGCCGAGTGAAGAGCGGTTTGCAACAAAAAGAGCCGAGTAAATAGTTATACGATGAATTGAAGTGGGCCCAACCCTGAAGTCCAAGAAAGAAAAGATACAAATAGAAGAACATCATCCAGAGAGAGATATGTGAGAACCAGTACGCTTAACTTAGAATACAAGCAATCGAGAGATTAAATACTGACTTATCCATCAGAGTACAAATTCTGGCACCCCCGACCGAAGTGTTCATTATTTTTCAGGTTACCAGCTGAGGATTACAAGCGTCCCCCTAGATTCAAAGAGTATTTCCAAACCGCATCCCCATAATTGGCGTCGTCTATGGGAAAACTCAAGCACATCCATGGCGAGCGTGACGGAAGATCCTTCGGTAGTCGCTGGCGACCCTACGCCGCAAGACGAAACCACACCAAGCAACATGCTTGGGCTAGAGAATATTACCGCAATAAGGGTCCTAAACTTTGATTCACCTTCGACATTAGCTTATAAGATAATGCAAGCGATTATGGAGCAAGCAAAGCAAAACAAACAAAGGTTGGAAAACAAGATGGTTAAGAATGAGCGCTTTCGACAAGATTTGGCCTTGGAAGTGGCAAAATCCCAACAGGCCGCGTATCAAGACCCAGGACGACCTCTGAGAAGAGATGGTCGACGACCTCGAATTCGGAGACATGATAGTGTCTCTGACTCGTCGTCCCTAGAATCTACAAAGAAGGGACGAGTTGACATCTCCAATTCTTCTAAGGAAAGTCCGCGTGCACGAAAGAAGTGAAGAATGAATGATTCAGATGAAGAGGATCAGCATGACCCCTTTGTACGACAAATTGCAAGGGCAGTGCTACCCAAAAAGTTCAAAGCACCGTCATTCACCTTGTATGATGGTAAATCAGACCCCACCGATCACATCCGCCATTACAAGCAAGCCATGACGCTCCATGCAGACGACGAGACCCTTATGTGCCGAATATTTCCTAGCAGTTTGGAACCACTGGCTGTTAGGTGGTATTATAAACTGGAGCCGGCTTCGATCAAGAGCTTCCACTAACTCCAAAAATATTTCAGGGTAAGGTTCATCACTAATGAGGTCCAGCCGAAGCAAGCTGATTCTCTGTGGGCAATGCAGATTCAACCGGGGAAAACCCTTCGTGCATATTCGGCGCGGTATTGGGAATGTTTTAATCTGGTAGATGATGCTTGCAATGACTCCATGGCCATTACCGCCTTCAAGATGGGGTTACATCCAGACAGTGCCCTCCGCAGCTCTTTGACCAGATGCCCCCTAAAGACGGTCTGGGCGTTGATGAAAAATTTGAGGAATACTGCAAAGTAGAAGACGATGCCCTCCAGGTTAAAGACGGGCATAAAGCCACCAAGTTGGCCCCTCCTAAAGTCGTACAGTGGATAAACGCTGTACCAACATGGAGCCCTGAATCACGGAATTGGGCTAAGCAAGATCGAAGATGGGATTCGCGCCGATCAAACGACCAGTGTCCACATCGAGCTAATGAATAGCTTCAAGTGGATAGCAGGCGCTAGGCGCGCCGACAAGAAATACACGAAATTATCAGAGTCGGTCAGTGTGGTTATGACTAAGGTTCAACACCTTCTGCTCTTCAAATGGCCATAAAAAATGGTGGGACCTCCCGACACAAGGAGATGGGATAGGCGGTGCGATATCACAAAGATCACAGTCACGATACCGACAGTTGCTATGCTTTGAAAGGCCATCTTGAGGAGTTGGTACAAGACGGTTGGCTCCAGCAACATGTCCGAAAGAACTCAACCAAAATGATTGCCCTATGGCAGGATTCACCTCTGCTCGGCGTCATCCATATGATATATAGCTTGCCAATAGCCCCAACCGTGCATGCAATTCAGTCGCATCCAGTCTCCCAAAGGCAAATCACACCAGGAAAACAGCCCCATGAAGCTCCGAATATTACCTTCGACGACTATAATTTGATCGGCGTAACACTCCCCCACATCGATCCATTGGTCATTGAACTACGCGTAAACCAATTTATCATTGAACGCGTTCTCATAGACCAATGGAGTACTTCGGAGGTTATGTATTACAAGACCTTCGTCAAACTCGGGTTCGCCGAATCAGACCTGTCTCTGGCCCCTTATCCATTGTTCGGCTTCAATGCTAATCCAGAGTACCCATTGGGCAAAATCACACTACTAGTTCAAGAGGGCTCCCTGAACAGTGGATGTGGAATTCTTGGTCGTCAAGCTGCCTTCGCCGTATAATCTCATCATGGGGCGAACTTGGTTGCATACTATGCGGGCCATGCCAAGCACCTATGATCAACTGCTCCGCTTCACGACAGAACGCGGCATTGAGCAAATCCGTGGTTTCCAGAAATTGGCACAAGCATATTATCTCCTTGCTTCAAAGACACCAAAAGAGTTAGAGGTGAATTCTATTGAGGTCCCGAATCGAGAGAGCCTCGACGATGTTGGGCGGCCCGCAAGTGAAAAGGCCACGGAAGCCCTGGATCAAATTGAGATTGACGGGAATCCTGAAAGGTTCTTCATGGTTGGCGCCTCCTTGAATGAAGCCGACATGAAGCAACTCATTTCCTTCTTGCTCGGCAACCTTGATATATTTGCATGGACACCATATGAAATGTCGGGTGTGGATCCGTCTGTTTTGCAACACCGTTTAAACATAGACCCTAAGTGCAAGCCAATTATTCAGAAAAGCCGACAGTCAGCCGTAGAGCACACTTCCACCGTTGTTGAAGAGGTTGACCGGTTGCTTGACGCCGGGGCAATCAGGGAAGTGACCTACCCTACATGGCTCTCGAATACTGTGGTTGTGAAGAAGAAAAATGGGACTTGGTGAGTCTGCGTTGATTTCACAGACCTAAACAAAGCCTGCCCCAAGGATTGCTTTCCCCTCTCCAAAATAGATCAACTTGTAGATACTACGGCACGTCATCAGCATATGAGCTTCCTCAATGACTACAGAGGCTACCATCAAATTGCCATGCATTCGGAGGACCAAGACAAAACTGCATTCCTCACCCCAAGAGGAACCTATTGCTATAAGGTTATGCCTTTTGGTTTGAAGAATGCAGGGCCAACTTACCAAAGACTAGTCACTGCCATGTTCAAGGAACAGCTCGGCCACACTATGGAAGTGTACATTGATGATATGGTGGTCACGTCCAAAGAAGAGCAAGCTCACCTAGCCGATCTGGAAGAGATATTTGGCATTCTTTGCAAGTACAAAATGAAACTGAACGCCTCCAAATGTGCATTTGGGATCGGATTCGGCAAATTCCTTGGCTTTATTGTTAACCACCGTGGAATTGAAGCCAACCCGAGGCAAATCATAGTAATCCTAGAACTTGGCTCCCCTCGGTCGGTCAAAGAAGTTCAAAAACTGATGGGGATGGCTGCCGCACTTAACAGGTTCATTAGTCGATCCACAGATCGCTGCCGACAATTCTTTCATACCCTTCGGCATGGTAAGGATTTTGAATGGACCTCCGAATGTGAAGCCGCTTTGAACGGTTTGAAGACATACCTCCGATCAGTTCCTTTCCTGACAACTCCTTCGGCAGGCGATCCGCTCATTTTATACCTGGTAGTTTCTGACCGGGCTATCAGTGCCGTATTAATAAAGGAAGAACATGGGGAACATCGGCTAGTTTATTATGTGAGCAAGGAAATGGTTGATGTCGAAACACGTTACCTTCCGTTGGAGAAACTCATCCTTGCACTCGTAATGGCCGCAAGAAAACTGATGCATTACTTTCAGGGACATACCATCGGTGTACTAACGGACTATCCCCTCCGGTCAGTACTTCGTAGTGCGGAAGCATCAGGGCACGTCTCAAAGTGGGCTCTCAAGCTCGGCTAGTATGACATTCAATTTCTGCCCAGAACTTCAATGAAGGGTCAAGTGCTCGCTAACTTCATTGCCAAATTCACTGGATGCCTTTCCGGCTTTAAGTCTGACGAAATTCAACCTAAGCCAAATTGGAGAATTTACATGGGAGATATTTGGCAGTTGTATTGTAATGGCTCATCCAACCAACGGGGCAGTGGGGCCGGAGTAGTTATCATGGCTCCTAATAGAGCAAGAATCGAACAGTCTGTGAAACTCGGCTTTAAAGCGTCAAACAATGAGGCCAAATACGAAACCCTGTTAGCCGGCTTACGGAATGCACATCTCCTGGGTGCTCAGCGTTTGCTTATATTTTGCAATTCGAAACTGGTGATCAATCTGCTGAAAGGGGAGTATGTGGCCAAAAACGACCGTATGGCAACTCACATGAAAACAACAAATTCCTTGTTGGAAAAATTTAATCATCATGAATTGAACCAGATAACCTGTGACCAGAACACACATGCAGCCACCCTGGCTTGCCTCGCCTCCGCCATTAACTTAGAGATTAAACAGACAATTGAAGTGGGTTTCGCCCCTAAGCCAAGCATTGGCCTTTCAGAAGAAATCCAGATCAATGTCATAGAGTCAGGTCCGAGTTGGTTAGACACCAATGCTGCATTCATATCTTCCAAATAGCTCCCGTCGGATAAGAAAGAAGTGCACAAACTGCCCTACGATACTACTTGGATCCGCAAGGAAAGCTTTACAAAAAATTCCTTTTTGGCCCATACCTAGAATGCGTTCATCCAAATAAAGTCGAGGAACTCCTGACTGAAATACATGAAAGTAGCTGTGGTGCCCATTCTGGCGGACACTCTTTGGCCCATCGAGCTGTAATACAGGGGTATTGTTGGCTGACAATGAGAGCTGATGCCGAATGTTATGTAAAAAAATATAAACAGTGCCAAAAGTTTTCTCCCTTAACCCATTTGCCTACTGAATAGTTAAGCTCCACAACCAGTCGCTGGTTGTTCGCCCAATGAGGACTTGACATCGTCGGACCATTGCCTCGCGGCCTAGCCAATAAGCGATTTTTGATTGTCGCAACAGATTATTTCACAAAATGGTGGAAGCGGAGGCACTAACGCACATTCGGGATACTGATGTGAAGTGTTTTGTACGGAGAAATATCATAACATGATTCGGCATTCCGAGAGCACTTATTTCAGACAACGGCACCCAATTTGATTGCAGTGTCTACTGAGAACTGTGCAACAAGTATGGTATTCGGCCCTATTTGTGATAACTCTGTTCCATATTATGCTAATTGGTCCTTAATATGAATATGATTATGTGTTAGATATGATTTTGTGTGCCATTATCTGAAAACATGTGGTTTTGAATTTCTATCTGTTCACCGTAGGAATATCTATTTGATTATCTGCTTTCGAATTTAAATTGAAGGCCTTATCGGCCACAGAACCCGAAATTGTTTACGCCATTGTGATTGGCATAATTTTTAGAACATACGGTGAAATTTAATTGGAAATTGATTCAGATCAAATTAATCAGATTAAATTAATGAATTAAGTGCCCAATTGTTTAATATTGATGTTTTGATTAGTGGGACTTATATTTAAAGGGCCATATACACTCAATTTCTCTCTTTTACTCAACATTGGCTGATTTTGAATTGAAGAATAGAGAGAGGGCTGACTAGAGAGAGGGAGAGGGAAACAATTGAAGATTTGCTTAAGAAGTTTGAATAAATTGAAGGCTAGGTGCAAGACTTGGCCACATTTGTAAGGATTAAGGATCCTAGGTGAGTAATCCACCACTGACTCATGAATTTTGGTTTGTAATTTGTAAATTCAGAGTTGATTGATGATAAAGAACATGAGCTAAGTTGGTTTTGATGAATTTGAAGTCAATAGATGCATGCATGTAGGAAATTGCTATGAATTTGCATATTTGAACACAATGTGTACAATCCATGTTGAATCTTGTTTGAAATCCATGTATCTGATCATCTCTTCACCAATTAAGTTGAGAATAATGAATATTTCTCACATGCAAGTGTAGATCATGGAGGTGTGAGCTTTGCATGTTTGAATTTGATGTGTTGGTGATGAGTTTGTGTTAATTTGAGGCATGCATGTAAGTAATTCAAGAAATTGAGCTTT
This sequence comes from Camellia lanceoleosa, assembly GCA_025200525.1. NCBI lineage: Eukaryota > Viridiplantae > Streptophyta > Magnoliopsida > Ericales > Theaceae > Camellia > Camellia lanceoleosa. The sequence goes on from CM045765.1 coordinate 124,988,744, forward strand.
ATTGTGTTGTAATTTGATGTTGGTACCATGTTAGTACAAGTATATTTGAAGTTTCAGATATTGTATGCGTGAAATGTTGATGGGAATGTCGAATTTGAGCTCAAAGAACAATTCTAGGTTTTCCAGAATTTTGATGCCTGCTTGAGTGGGGAACCTGTCGCTCGAGCGTAAAATACGTGCTCCCAAAAGTTTTGGCAGACATGGTGTCTGCTCGAGCGGGAGAAGTTCACGCTCGAGCGCCAAAATTCACGCTCGAGCGTAAAATTGACATGTCCAGTACTTTTGTAGGCCCCATGGGTCCGCTTGAGCGGGGAAGTCTACGTTTGACCGGGGACCCTGTTTTCTGAAATTTTGAAAGTGCATTCTGTGATTCGTTTTCCGTTTCCTTTCACTTCTAAGTACTCTTAGGCTTGCATTGAGCATTGTAAATGAAGTATAAGGGTAAGAAAGAAGCCTAAAGAGGAATATGTGAATCAAAAATGGATTGAATCGTTTGTGACCCATATGTGTTATGTGATGTGTAGGGTCAAGCTCCATGGCAAATCAATCAGCCGATCACTATGAGTAATATCTTAGTAAAGATATCTGAAGTATGTTATTTGTCCAGTCGCTTACCTTCATATAAGTCTTGTAAGTCTGTCACATTGAATTGGGGACAAATATTTGTTATGCCATATGGATGGGCCAAAGGCCGTTGGGTACAATTCACTGGGCCAAAGGCCGTCTGACACGAATGATAGTCTGACACGAACGATAGTCTAACATGAATGATAATCTGACATGAATGATAGTTTGACACGAAGGATAGTCTGATATGAATGATAGTCTGACATGAATAATAGTCTGACACGAATGAAAGTATAAATGGCCGGAAGGCCAATTTGATACGAAAGTATAAATGGGCCGAAGGTCGGTTTGATTCGAATGAGTAAATGGGCCGAAGGCGAGTCTGATACGAATGTATGAATGGGCCAAAGGCCAGTTTGACATGAACGAAAGAATGGTTGGGCCAAAGGCCTGTTTGAAATGAACGAAAGCATGAATGGGCCAGAGGCCAGTTTGACATGAATGAATTAATGGGCCAAAGGCCAGTTTGACATAAATGAATGAATGGGCCAAAGGCTAGTTTGACATGATAGAATGAATGGGCCAGAGGCCAGTATGATTTGAAAGATAGAATGAATGGGCCAAAGACCAGTTTGACACGAATGAAAGTATGAATGGGCCAAAGGCCAGTTTGACACTAATGAAAACATGAATGGGCCAAAGGCCAGTTTGACATGAATGGATTGGGCCCGAGGCCGTCTGAAATGTTTGGAACTGCAATCACCTGCCCTATGTATACCTATATATATATTAGATGGAATATGAGTTGGGCCCAAGGCCGTTTGTCGTATGCTGTTCTAAAGTATCTTCTTTATTTGATATTATTCACTAGGCTTTCGCTCACGCTCATTCATATGTTTGTAGGTGAGCCAAGAGAGGTCCAAACCCAGCCTCAGTGAAGTCTGTGTGGAACAACCAAGGTTTTGAGGAGTCAGCCCTTGCGTCTCACGCACGAGACACGTCTTCGCCCTTTTGCTATCTTTTGTCATTCTGTCATGTTGGCGAGGACTTTGGATATGCTGTATATAGTTTTGATTGGCTGACCAAGATTTGAATGATCCTATTAGTACGGAACTTTATGCTACTGTTTTGTCTAATGTGAGTTATTAACATCTTTATGTACTGTTTGTTATGATGTGCCATGTAAGCACGGCTCTATGGACAAAATTTTAAATTCTGCTTCCGTTTGGCCTCTTTGCTCTGATGAGTTATGTCTAATTTGGTTTGAGGCTGTAGGTAATCCCAGAATTACTGGCCTGTTATGTCCTTAACCCATGGCGGCGGGTTAGGGTCATGACAGAGTGGTATCAGAGCACGAGTTAATAACTCACACACTTGTCCAAAAGAGCAATAAGTGTCTAGAAAAGATCTAGGATGCATTCATGTGATAAGTATGAATTTAGAAGCATCAAGAATACACTTAAATGTTTAATGTGAATGGTTTTATGTTATAAGTTTGTGATTTGCTTGCATTGCAAATTATTGAATATGTATGCTCTTTAGTATATGCATACCTGTGAATCTTTTGTATAAAGTATAATGCAAGTTTGATCAGATGGTGAGAACATGTGACTATATGAGATATGAATTGTTGCACTAACGTGTACAACAAGTTTGTTTTGTTATAATGCACATACATGAATATATGAATCATGAAAAGCTGCTTATGTGCATTCGATTATGCAAATGAGTGTTATGTGGAATATGAATGTGATCTAAGTGTACAATCACTTAGTAAGTGAGTAGCGCATGATATCTGACAAGTATGAAATCATCTGTTTTGCATATAATTAATTGCGTCTTGACGATATGTAAAATGAGAATATAAAGATGTGCCTATGTACGAATGTGACTATGTGTATCTGTGTTCATTTCAATATTGGGCATTCCAGTATTTGGCATGGCTTAATAAGAGTTTGTGTAGAACATGGATAAAGTAAGGGCATACGAGTTGGAAGGCTCTTCCACAGCCCGACTTGATAGACTCGAAAGAATAGTACAAGAAATGGTAGAGATCTTGAGACAACAACGTCAGTTGCCGCTACGGCTAGAACCTTTGCCACCACTAGTGTAAGAAACACCGAGGTGTTTGTTATCGGATTTCTGGGGCTTGTTATAAATGTGATAAAAAGGACCGTATGGTAAGGAACTGTCCCTGAACTGAACAAAATGTGAATAAACCTTCTGCCTCAGTTGGATTCATACCAATGGTGGGAATTGCTGATCAGGATAGAGTAATTACACTCATCCCAGAAAGCGCTCAAAATACTGTGACTATTATCCCTGGTATCTATACTGTTTATAAACGAATGCTTATGTGTCGATTGGTTCTAAATTAGTGCATGTGTACATCTTTGCTTGGGATATTATTTGATTCGGGTCGGCATATTCTTTCATATCTGCTGCATTTGTACCTAGATTGGTTAGACCCACAAGATCGAGGCCGTATTCATTGAATGTATGTGCTCTATTTGGGAAATTTGTGAAATACGTATTGGGATATTGATTGACTCTGTACATGCACATGTACATTTAAACCTATGCTCAGGGTGATTTGTTATATTATTGCCTTAAATGAATAAACCACTGGAATTATCACTCTGTGATTGTGTGATTTAGTTGAACACCCCAAAGGATGAACTCTATAATTGTGAGACCATGAATTTTGATTGGTAGAAAATTGACTGGGCTATGTGACTATATTGTGCTTAACTCATAAACCTATGATATGTGACTAATTTGGAACTTTTGCGTAACAGACCCTATCTTATGTGCGGCCGAGGAACTTTGTTTAATGTGTTACTGTGCACCATGTGCTTGCATATAAGACTTATTTGGGAACTGCTGTATTGATTATGATACATACCTTTTGATGTGAACAACTGCATGCATATGCAACTACCCCTGAACTTATGTGGACAATGCCATATTGTACATGACTTGAAATACTTTGATATGAACGGTTGTGATGAATGACTTTGATATGACCTTGAGAATTGATGAACTTAGGACAGTTGTGAAACTATCGACTAAGTGCCTACGCAAACGAAGTGTGCCTTACAGAACCAAATGTACCCTATTTGAGAAAACTTTTATCTGATTCGATCCGATAGAACTTTTGTCTGATTTGGCTGGATAGAACCCTCATTGGATATGATTCGATGGGACCTTTGTTTGATTTAATCCGACGAGACCTTTGCATGGAATGATCGATAAGACCCTCTATCTAATTTGATTTTGTTAAAGGGGATTAAGAGTTGTTTGTAAATAAATAGCCAGATTATTCTTGGCAGAAAAACTGATAGACCCAAAACTTGAATCCGTTTAGAGTACTTGACTTATCTGAAAGACATTTTGTGGGCTATCAACAGATTGATCTAACCATGAACATCGTTGAGAACCAACCTTCAACTATTGAGGACATATGTGTTAAAAATGAACTGAATTGTGCAAATCCAGTGATTGGGTGTCTTAAGGAACAATGCTTGTGTATTGTCATATTCTTACTTATTTGATGCTATGGAAGCCGATGACAACAGATTGATTTGATTATAAACAGTACTAAATATTTGTCCGCGACTAATCAGAATATGTTTCATATGTCTGCTTCAGTGTTATTAGATTTTGGGAAATCAGGTTATGGTGAGTGGTATTGTGTTTGTTTTGATGACATTCTTGAGACGCCCTTTTGTGCTAGGGGATGTTAAGCCTATGTAGCACCTTTGTTGAGATATCTCTTTTGCCACCGACAGTTTTGTACGGGTGGGTTTGTCTAATCGATCTCGGGTCGGCCACCGACAGTCGTGAATGGGTGCGCTTTGATTCCGAGACGATTATTCCCTTGTTTTGTCCGGAATGTCATCCTTTGGTATTATGTAGATGTTATTGACATCCAAGAAGCTTTGGAAAAACCCTGATTATCTGTAAGTGTGTGAATCCAGTACGCCTTGTAAATAACTGCTCAGTGCCATTATATTCTGTAATTGAGGCTCTAGGGATGTGTGAATTGTGCTTAACATGTGATTGACTCCTTTGATATTGTCTTTGACATCATGGGGATTTACATATGAATTGCCTTATGCTTTTGATGACTATCAGATAATGTGGAAAGACTCGATGGAACAGGGGATTGAATATTGAACTAAATTGTAAACCGAAAACTGTTGAATGAATTGAGAACACGTGTATTGTGTTAGAAATTGAGTGCTTCGATGTTATTGTACTTTACAATCAGTATTATGGGGAGATGTGGACTATGTGCATTGTATGAGTAATTACTTCGATGCTACCTTTGTTGATTCGGGAATCAGTAGCTGGATCCACTTTAAATTTCGGAAGACTTTTGATTGACCTTGGGTAACTGTGATGAGTCACTGAACTAAATACCGAATCGGATTGTGAATTGCGGAATTATTGAAGAATGAATTGAACTTTAGTGACAACGGAATAGACCGAACTCCTATGGTAAAGTTAGTTGGCATTTGAAATAAATATGTTGGCGACCTATTGTGAAGAAGGAAATTGTTGAATTGTGTGTAAATATTTTTCGGTGCCAACAAGTCGAAGTCGAATATCAGATGGTGGCGGAACTACTTTAACCTCTCTCTCTCTCTCTCTCTCTCTCTCTATTTCGGAAAGGAAATAGGAATGTGTGGCTATGAAATTCATTGTGGGGACTACCTTGAGCACCCAAGGTATAAGTCCCGTTTGGGTTATTGTATGTAGAATTATTAAGTTTGCCTATTTCCTCCTTGTAAAAGTTTTGTATGATGTTTGTAGACTAGCCACTGTTTACATCAATAAGATTGCTCATTTGCATGGGATCCTAGTATCTATTATTTTGGACAGGAATCCTAAAATGTGTTTGAATTCTGACAAGCCTCCAAGAGGCAATGAGGACTGAATTGTGATTCAGAGCTGCTTTCTATTCGAAAATCGATGTATAACTAGAAAGAACTTTTGGGAGAAATGCTCCAAATATATGTAGTAGATTTTTCTGGGAATTTGGAAGATCTATTCATTGTTGGCAGACTCTGCTTACAACAACAGCTTGCACTCTAGTTTCAGTGTGACGCAAAGCCTTGTATGGCGGAAAAGGTAAGTCTTCGACTGGTTAAGAACAGAGTGTTACTTGACTTAGAGACTGAGCAAATGACTACCAAAAGAATTGGAACCGTTGAATAAAGAGTATTCTGAATTGCTTTCGACTGAAGGTAAATTAAGTTTGGAGGACCAAACTTCCTAAAGAGGGGAAGACTGTGATAAATCTATTCCATATTATGCTAATTGGTCCTTAATATGAATATGATTATGTGTTTGATATGATTTTGTGTGCCATTATGTGAAAACATGTGGTTTTAAATTTCTATCTGTTCACCGTAGGAATATCTGTTTGATTATCTGCTTTGGAATTTAAATTGAAGGCCTTATCGGCCACAGAACCCGAAATTGTTTGCGCCATTGTGATTGGCATAATTTTTAGAACCTAAGGTGAAATTTAATTGGAAATTGATTCGGATCAAATTAATCCGATTAAATTAATGAATTAAGTGCCCAATTGTTTAATATTGATATTTTGATTAGTGGGACTTATATTTAAAGGGCCATATACACTCAATCTCTCTCTTTTCCTCAACATTGGCTGATTTTGAACTGAAGAATAGAGAGAGGGCCGGCTAGAGAGAGGGAGAGGGAAACTATTGAAGATTTGCTCAAGAAGTTTGAATAAATTGAAGGCTAGATGCAAGATTTGGCCACATTTGTAAGAATTAAGGCTCCTAGGTGGGTAATCCACCATTGACTCATGGATTTTGGTTTGTAATTTATAAATTCAGAGTTAATTGATGATAAAGAACATGAGTTAAGTTGGTTTTGATGAATTTGAAGTCAATAAATGCATGCATGTAGGAAATTGCTATGAATTTCCATATTTGAACACAATGTGTACAATCCATGGTGAATCTTGTTTGAAATCCATGTATCTGATCATCTCTTCACCAATTAAGTTAAGAATAATGAATATTTCTCACATGCAAGTGTAGATCATGGAGGTGTGAGCTTTGCATGTTTGAATTTGATGTGTTGGTGATGAGTTTGGGTTAATTTGAGGCATACATGTAAGTAATTCAAGAAATTGAGCTTTATTGTGTTGTAATTTGATGTTGGTACCATGTTAGTACAAGTATATTTGAAGTTTCAGATATTGTATGTGTGAAATGTTGATGGGAATGTCGAATTTGAGCTCAAAGAACGATTCTGGCTTTTCCAGAATTTTGATGTCCACTTGAGCGGGGAACCTGCCGCTCGAGTGTAAAATACGTGCTCCTAGAACTTTTTGCAGACATGGTGTCTGCTCGAGCTGGGGAAGTTCACGCTCGAGCAGGGAGCCATGTAGTGAGGCCTTCCGCTCGAGCGCCAGAATTCATGCTCAAGCGTAAAATTGACATGTCCAGCACTTTTGCAGGCCCCATGGGTTCGCTCGAGCGGGGACCCTGTTTTCTGAAATTTTGAAAGTGCATTCTGTGATTCATTTTCCGTTTCCTTTAACTTCTACGTACTCTTAGGCATGCATTGAGCATTGGAAATGAAGTATAAGGGTAAGAAAGAAGCCTAAAGAGGAATATGTGAATTAAAAACGGATTGAATCGTTTGTCACCCATATGTGTTATGTGATGTGTAGGGTCAAGCTCCAGGGCAAATCAATCAGCCGATCACTCTGAGTAATATCTTAGTAAAGATATCTGAAGTATGTTATTTGTCCAGTCGGTTACCTTCACATAAGTCTTGTAAGTCTGTTACATTAAATTGGGGACAAATATTTGTTATACCATATGGATGGGCCAAAGGCCGTTGGGTACAATTGACTGGGCCAAAGGCCGTCTGACATGAATGATAGTTTGACACGAATGATGGTCTGACACGAATGGTAGTCTAACTCGAATGATAATCTGACACGAATGATAGTTTGACACGAAGGATAGTTTGACACGAATAATAGTTTGACACGAATGAAAGTATAAATGGGTCAAGGCCGCTTGAATAAAAGTACAAAGCGGGCGAAGGCGGTTTGATATCTGAATGAGTAAATGGGTCAAGGCGTCGTCTGAATGTATGAATGAATGAATGGGCCAAAGGCCAGTTTGACATGAACGAAAGAATGGTTGGGCCAAAGGCCTGTTTGAAATGAACGAAAGCATGAATGGGCCAGAGGCCAGTTTGACATGAATGAATGAATAGGCCAAAGGCCAGTTTGACATGAATGAATGAATGGGCCAAAGGCCAGTTTGACATGATAGAATGAATGGACCAGAAGCCAGTATGATTTGAAAGATAGAATGAATGGGCTAAAGGCCAGTTTGACACGAATGAAAGAATGAATGGGCCAAAGGCCAATTTGACACAAATGAAAGCATGAATGGGCCAAAGGCCAGTTTGACACGAATGAAAGCATGAATGGGCCAAAGGCCAGTTTGATCCTAATGAAAGCATGAATGGGCCAAAGGCCAGTTTGACATGAATGGATTGGGCCCGAAGCCGACTGATATGTTTGGAACTGCAATCACGTGCCCTATGTATACCTATATATATATTAGATGGAATATGAATTGGCCCAAGGCCATTTGTCGTATGCTGTTCTAAAATATCTTCTTTATTTGATATTATTCACTGGGCTTTCGCTCACGCTCATTCATGTGTTTGTAGGTGAGCCAAGAGAGGTCCAAACCCAGCCTCAGTGAAGTCTGTGTGGAATAACCAAGGTTTTGAGGGGTTAGCCCTTGCGTCTCACACACGAGACACGTCTTCGCCCTTTTGCTGTCTTGTGTCATTCTATCATGTTGGCGAGGATTTTGGATACGCTGTATATCATTTTGATTGGCTAACCTAGACTTGAATGATCCTGTCTGTATGGAACTTTATGCTACTATTTTGTTTGATGTGAGTTATTAACATCTTTATGTATGGTTTGTTATGATGTGCCATGTAAGCACGGCTCTATGGACAAAATTTTAAATTCTACTGCCGTTTGCCCTCTTTACTCTGATGAGGTATGTCTAATTTGGTTTGAGGCAGTAGGTAATCCCAAGATTACTAGCCAGTTATGTCCTTAACCGATGGGGGCGGGTTAGGGTCATGACACTATTTTTCCACCCCGGCTTGTCCGCAGAGTAATGGTTAAGCTGAAGCCTCCAACAAATCTATTTTGGACGGCATCATGAAGAGGCTGGAGAAAGCTAAAGGCAGATGGGTCGACGAATTTCCGAGTGTGTTGTGGGCTCATCGCACTACTCCGAGGCAGTCCACTAGGGAGACGTCGTTCGCTTTGTGCTTTGGAACGCTGGCAATCATCCCCTTGGAGATTGGCCTCCCAACCTTGAAATCAAAAGTTTTTGATATGGGCCGAAACGACATGATGTTGGCTTTGAATTTAATTCTGATTAAAGAATGAAGAGACCGTGCCTTTGCTTCTATGGCACGGTACCAGTAGCAGCTTGCTAAGTCGTATAATCAACGTGTTCAGCTGCGCTGCTATACACCAGGAGAGTTGGTCTTGAAGAAAGTACTTCCAGCAGCCAGGAATCCAGCCGATGGAAAATTGGGTCGTAACTGGAATGGCCCCTATCAGATCGATTCGATCGCGGGAGTAGGGGCATATCGGCTCAAAGATATGTCTGGGAGGAGTCTACCATGGCCTTGGAATTCAAAGCACTTATGTAAATTCTATCATTAAACCCGACTTGTGGGGCATGATACTTGTTTTGAATGATTCAACATGTACATATTTCACCCTTGCAATGCAAAGTCTCCTGTTTACTCATTGTGAAACTTAGTTCAAGTCTTCCGATTAAAGTCTCTGGATTTGGAGCACCCTTCGTGAATATCACGATTGGCCAAGACAAAAAGCTTCCGAATTCGGAGCCCCATCTGTGCAGGTCGCGTTTGGGTCGAATAAGACTTCGGATTCGGAGCGCCCTTCATGGATATCATGATTGGCCAAGATAAAAAGCCTCCGAATTCGGAGCCCCATCAGTGCAGGTCACGTTTGGGCCGAATAAGACTCCGGATTTGGAGTGTCCTTCGTGGATATCACGATTGGTCAAGACGAAAAGCCTCTGAATTCGAAGCCCCATCCATGCGGGTCACGTTTGGGCCGAAGAAGACTCTGGATTCGGAGCGCCCTTCGCGGATATCATGATTGGCCAAGACAAAAAGCCTCCGAATTCGGAGCCCAATCCGTGCAGGTCACGTTTGGGCCGAATAAGACTTCGGATTCGGAGCGCCCTTCGTGGATATCATGACTGGCCAAGACAAAAAGCCTTCGAATTCGAAGCCCTATCTGTACAGGTCACATTTGGGCCGAATAAGCCTCCGGATTCGGAGCGCCCTTCGTGGATATCACAATTGGCCAAGACAAAAAGCCTCCGAATTCGGAGCCCCATCCGTTCAGGTCGCATTTGGGCCGAATAAGACTCCGGATTTGGAGCGCCCTTTGTGGATATCACGATTGGCCAAGACAAAAATCCTCCGAATTCGAAGCCCCATCCATGCAGGTCACGTTTGGGCCGAATAAGACTCCGGATTTGGAGCGCCCTTCATGGATATCATGATTGGCCAAGACAAAAAGCCTCCGAATTCAGAGCCCCATCCGTGCAGGTTGCGTTTGGGCTGAATAAGACTCCAACTTCGGAGTGCCCTTCGTGGATATCACGATTGGCCAAGACAAAAAGCCTCCGAATTCGAAGCCCCATCCGTGCAGGTCACGTTTGGGCTGAATAAAACTCCGGATTCGGAGCACCCTTCATGGATATCATGATTGGCCAAGACAAAAAGCATCCGAATTCGGAGCCCCATCCGTGTAGGTCGTGTTCGGGCCGAATAAGACTCCGGATTCAGGGCGCCCTTTGTGGATATCACGATTGGCCAAGACAAAAAGCCTCCGAATTTGGAGCCCCATCTGTGCAGGTCACGTTTGGGCCGAATAAGACTCCGGATTCGGAGTACCCTTTGTGGATATCATGATTGGCCAAGACAAAAAATATCCGAATTCAGAGCCCTATCTGTGGAGGTCACGTTTGGGTTGAATAAGACTCCGGATTCGGAGCGCCCTTCTTGGATATCAGGATTGGCCAAGACAAAAAGCCTCCGAAGTCGGAGCCCCATCCGTGCAGGTCACGTTTGGGCTGAATAAGACTCCGGATTAGGAGCGCCCTTCGTGGATATCACGATTGGCCAAGACAAAAAGCCTCTGAATTCGAAGTACCATCCATACGAGTCACGTTTGTGCCGAATAAGACTCCGGATTCAGAGTGCCCTTCGTGGATATCATGATTGGCCAAGACAAAAAGCCTCCGAATTCAGAGCCCCATTTGTGCAGGTCACGTTTGGGTCGAATAAGACTTCGGATTCATAGCGCCCTTTACGGCGAAAATTGAAGTGCACCAACATTCAAAATGAAATGCTTAATTAAGTTAAGCCGACAAATGCCGTATAAACAAGTTAACGCAAGTAAACATTTAAAATAGACTATTTTATTAAATTAACCAATAAATACATAATTTGCACCCAATCTGCATTGGGGCATTTACAATATGTTCAATTTTATTCGGCATCACGCTCATCGTCACTTTTCTCAATTTCAAAAGCGCCAAAGGGAAAGTGTTGACGTTGGTATAACGGCAACGCCGATTCAACGCCTTTTTCACGAAGAGCTTCTGCGGCTTGTAGACCCTTAATCCACTCGTGCTTAAAACCCTGGTTCTCGCATCGATATACTTCCTTGGCGAGTTTCTCCTTGGTCTTCTCTATCTTGACCTTCCGGCCGTCGTGGAAGCCTTTCTCATAACCACTAGAGCTCGCAATCTCTACTGCAAACATGCTTGCCATCTCTCGAATGGCAATCACATGACTTATCAGCCGTTGGGTCACCCTTTCCTTCACGACCGGGTTAGTTTGGCTGGCTGCACTCGTCTCGGCGGTTTTGGCTTTCCTTAGCTCACGCTCGGCCTTCTCCGCGCAAGCCTCCAAGTTTCGAATTCGTTCATTCTTCTGCTCTATCTCGCTCCACGCGGCACCCAGACGCATGCCGACTTCATAAGTGGTATATAGCCCTTTCACAGCTCCATGGATGCCCTCTCGAAACACTTCGAAATCCTGTCGACCACCCATCGACTGCTGGACTTCCGGTGAAAATATCTGTCGAGCGAACTCAACTGCTACACCTAGGTCGTGAACAATAGAATCCACCTTCATCATCGGTTTATTCCCTACAAAAACTGCAAAACTCAATGGTCGCGGTGTCGCATCGGATTCGCTTCTCGGTCCCGGGTCGAGGGGAGCTGCCCTGTTGTTGTTTCTCCTTTATGGGTGATCTACTTTGGCGACTTGGGGGCTGACATTTTTCACGTTCCCTCGACGTCCTACTTCTCGTGCGTATAGGCTCGTTGCTACGATTCATTTTAGTGTCAAGCTCAGCCAATGTCCGCCCTTCTCCTCTGCGGTTGAAGAATAGTCTATTTGACATTCGCACTTATCTAACCTTCTGCAACAACTTGGTTTAAATTGAGTCTGAACATAATAAGTGGGTCTACAGGCGTGAAGAACTCACCCCATTTATTTCTAACGCATGCAGCGTCCCCAAGGCGATTTCATTAATGCTAAACTTCAAAAGCCTAGTGCCGATCGACTTGTGTCGCAGCCATTCCATGAACTCATAATACTTGGCCTTCAGAGTTCATACATTGGCTGGGGCAAGGGCAAATTTATTAATCTGATCGGCCAAATATATAAGCCCGATGCCGATCTACGTGTGCCTCAACCACTCCATGAACTCATGATATTCGGCCTTTAGAGTTCATACATTGGCTAGGGCAAGGGCATATTTATTAATCTGATCGGCCAAATATATAAGCCCGATGCCGATCTACGTGTGCCTCAGCCACTCCATGAACTCATGATATTCGGCCTGTGGAGTTCATACAGTGGCCGGGGCAAGGGCAGATTTATTAATCTAATCGGCCAAATATATGAGCCTAGTGCCGATCTACGTGTGCCTTAGCCACTCCATGAACTCATGATATTCGGCCTTCGGAGTTCATACATTGGCTAAGGCAAGGGCAGATTTATTAATCTGATCGGCCAAATATATAAGCCCGATGCCGATCTACGTATGCCTTAGCCACTCCATGAACTCATGACATTCGGCCTGTGGAGTTCATACATTGGCTAAGGCAAGGGCATATTTATTAATCTGATCGGCCAAACATATAAGCCTGGTGCCGATCTACGTATGCCTTAGCCACTCTATGAACTCATGATATTCGGCCTTCGTAGTTTATACATTGGCTGGGGCAAGGGCAGATTTATTAATCTGATCTGCCAAATATATAAGCTCGATGCCAATCTACGTGTGCCTCAGCCACTCCATGAACTCATGATATTCGGCCTTCGGAGCTCATTGGCTGGGGCAAGGATAGATTCATGAAGCTAATCGGCTATTCGACGAGGGTAAATTACAAAATTGCCTTGTTATCTAATCGGCAAGTGTACACGAATGTTTTATCCAAAGTAGCAAAAAACAATACCTTTCATCAATAGCAAAATTAAGCACAAATAATAACAAATTACAAAGGAAATTTTCATTAGTAAATTGGGCACAGACTGTAGCCATTTTATATATGAAAACTACTAAAAAAATGCTACAAGTTTGCATAGAAATGCCTAACAAAAACAACTAAAATGTCGCCCTAATCAATCCTCGGAGTTAGACTCCAGTGGCTCAACGTCCACCTGCTCATATGGAATCGGCATAGCCAATGTCACATTAGCAGCAGCAAGGGCTTTGAGCCAGCCGTGTTTGAATCCCCGGTTTTCAAATTTGGGAACTTCTTCCACATAATTTGCGAGAGCAGCGATCTGCCTAGCCTCATACGCCTTGCAAGCCTCGGAGTCGACTACTTCCTTCGCCTTCTTCGATTCTTCCAATTCAGCCTCCAGTTTGGCAATCGCCTCTAGGGCTAACTTAAGCGCATCTTCGCTCGCGTTTTCCCTATCCTCGGCGGCCAATTTGCGTGGGTCTGAATCTCTCGCCCTCTCCATCTCGGCCTCGGCCCTTGCACCTTCCATCTTCGCCCTTGCTGTTTCGAACTCGGCCCTGCTCCTCTGGCCCTCATCTTCCAATTGTAACCGGCCAATTTGTTCGACGGTGTCATGCTGGTGATGGCCTATCTCAGCTATCCTCCCGACCGTTTGTAAAACAGGAAATTAAAACCAAAACAATATATGCATAAAAGGGAAAGACACGATCAAGGTATAGACCAGAAGAGCCGATTGAGCAGTTAATGCTATTGCCAACAGATCCGACTCCGACAGGAAAGTCGCATTGTCAGCCGGTAATGAGACCGACGAAGCCATGCTCAATGCCACGGCTGGGTCTTTCATAGCCGACGCGTCAGAGGAGATCGACATGTTTTTTTATCTTGGGTTGAACGACAAAAGGCACAACCACATTCGACTCCTCTAAGCGTGGCCGTTTGTTAGTGGGGTTTTCCTCAGAGCCGGCCTCGACCTTGGCAGGACGTTTCTCCACCCTTCGCTTAGCCTCCTGATTTGCCTGCACAACTGCCTCCGACTCGGCATTTCGGGTTTGAGTCGCCTCCTCCTCGATAACAGGCAGGGAGGGCTCAGCTTCGACGGTAGGTGCCAATTCTGATCGAATGGCCTCTGCACTCCATCACGCAGCCATTCTTTCTATTTTTTTCTTTTTGGCGAGTTGTGTGAGTGATAACCCAGCCATGTCTTCGGGGTACGCATCGGGAAGGTCTTCTAAGCCAGTAAAAATGTCGTCGAAGGGAAGGTCCCCTCGGCCCGAAGTGGATGGAGGGTTGACTGAATTGAGACCGGCTTCCTCAAAGGCCAACTTTAAAGCCTCGTCTACTTCGGCTTCGGATTGGTTTGACTCTTCGGCGACCTCCTTAGCTACCTTCGCCTACTTCGAGTCGGATCCGCCCAAACCAACTTGCCGCAAGTTTTTGAAGTTGGTTAAAACAAGAGCCGTAAGAAACTCTTTGCCCCTCGGAATTGGGATGTTTTCTACAGCAAAAAAAGTCGTATAAGTCGGCTCGTATCGAAGAAGAACATAGGCCACCCTCCCTTGTTTTTGAAGGCTTGGATGGCCGAAGTATTTGAGCGTGACTTCAATTTCTGCAAGAACGACGTCATCGGTTGAAATCAAAACTTTCTTGAAATCGTTTCCTGCACAAGCAAAACCATGAGACCGTAAAAATGAAGCCTTGTAAATATAAGAAAAATAAATGCAAGGAGCTATACGGCCACCTGGTTTGCCCCTCTGTCTAGGAATAAAATCTAGGCGGTCCTCGCCTTTGCCGAATTCCCAGTTACCTCGAACAACGACCATGACATCATCGACTCGTTTGCCAGAGCTAGAAAGCATAGTCACTAATTGATGGTCGGAAGACTTGGCCAAGGCATAACAATGACAAATAGCAACTATGCCGAGGTTAATCCTAAGGCGACGGTTTAACTCTATAACCCCCATTACGATTCTAAAAAAGTTGACATTGGGTTGGGAAGGGATTAGACCCCAATGGCGAAGGACAGCCCTAAGGAATGGGTGAAGCGGGAAACGGACTCTGCCCTCTGTAATTGACAAGAGAGGGAAGATGATTGTGCTTTTATCAGCCCTCTCCATATCAAGGGTGCCGTCTGTCACAAGTTATAGACGGAAGCCATCAGGGATGGAAAAATGGCGTTGAAAGCCAGAGACTCGATCCGCGGAGAGGAGGTCTTTCAAATGCTTCGCCATTTTTGTCAGCCTATAGGAGTATGCTAACCTAAAAACAAACCAGGAAAAGGGATTCAAAGCAGAGAGGAAGAGAACTTACAAGAGATGGAGAAGACAATAAAGGATAAAAGGAAGCTGTAGAGGTGAGTCGGAAGGCAGTCCAAAAACATCAAGCATCAAAAAATGTGTATGTATTTGAAGAGACGACAAAATTTTAAATCACAATAAATGGAAGCGTACAAAAGAGCAGGAAGTTAAAATGATGACCGAAAGGCGTGTGCTCTGACATCCGCATTGAAATAAGGTTAGCCGCCGAATTTCGGCTCTGACTTTTCGAATTTGAAACCAAACACGCCAGCTAACTGTCGTTAGTGGAGTGTTTGGGGGGCAATTGTGGGGGCCGAATATTATAAGATGCAAAGAGGCCGAATAGTTGGACCTGGAGAGTCGAAATTCATACATCACATTCGGCCCCGTCTTATACATACAAATCCAGAGGTACCCTATTCGGCCAAATAACCAGTTGAGTAAGAGGCTAAGTGAAGAGCAGTTTGCAACAAAAGGAGCCGAGTAAATAGTTATACGACGAATTGAAAGTGGGCACAACCCTGAAACCCAAGAAAGAAAAGATATAAATAGAAGAACATCATCCAGAGAGAGATGTGTGAGAACTAGTAGGCTTAACTTAAAAAACAAGAAATCGAGAGAGTAAATACTGACTTATCCGTCGGAGTGCTAATTCCGGCACCCTCGACCGGAGTGTTCATTCTTTTTCAGGTTACCAGCTGAGGATTACGAGCGTCCCCCAGGATTCAAAGAGTATTTCCAAACCATATCCCCACACGTGTTTTTTTTAAGCCCACTTTGTTGAGTGGCAAATCATTTTCAAGCCCACTATGTTTGATGGCAAATTCGCAAACTTTAAGCCCACTTGAAGTGGCAAATTCAATCCCTTTTCATAAAACAAACATGAGTTAAATTGTTCTAACTTGAGCAAATTAATCTATACTTGCTTGTACTCATCACATAGTAAAGCTAGCCTAATAACCGGAATAAGAGCACATAATGTTTATAAAATAATCATATCATGATTAGTAGAGGCCGATCTTTGATCGGGTGAGCGGGGGTGCTCAATTCATGACCTTTCCCTCTCGTACCTAAGTTCCCAAGCCGAGGCAACTTTGGTAAGGACGGACATGTGGCCTTTAGCACGAGTCATGGGTTTCCTAAATTTTTCCAAAAATAAAATATTTAGGTTGCGACTCTATATCTGGCAAAGCAGTACAATTTTGGCATTTTTTATCCGAAAATGAATTTTCCAAAAGATTTTATGGATTTGGACTCTTTGGTGTTTATCAATTTCACATTGCACTTGTGAGATTAGATTCAAAACCATGGGAGTTGGAACTGTAGGGCTCCTTTTGAGTTTCCGAAAGGGGGCGCGAAAAAACGGAACTACAGTTTTTGGCGACTCTGTTGGGGAATTTAGAGAACTTGACTTGAACTCGTGATATGTTATTTTAACGACACTTATGTGTTTCTTTGCATTTGCATCGGTGCGTCTAAGTCATAGTGTTTGCCATCTGCTATTCCTCAACGGTTTGCCGAAGGCTTACTTGGAAAAGCTTGCCAAAAGGCTGACCGGTTGCGGGCTCTGCCACGCTGGGAACACAACCCTTGGATCTGGACTACCGCTATACCGTTTGATCCTCCTTTCACTTCACGGTGTTAGGTGTGAGAGGTATATTAGGTAGTTTTGCTAAGGTGCCCTTTTTGACCAATCGACCTAGTGCATATCGAAAACCATAGAGATTGTTCCAAACTAGGACAAGTTGCTTACCCAAATACAGGATCGTGTGAAACACTTTACGTGAATAGTGAACCCTAGCTCCTGACAAAACTAGGACAAGGAAACCCTACCCCATCATAGGGTGTTTTGGTTCTCGCTTAACTGTTATGTGCTTTTAGAGTGAAACTCTACAGGAATGCATGTATCAGTTGCAAGTTTGGGTATCACTTTTGGGGGCAGGAATCAGTGTTGAGTATAGTTCTACAGCTTATGATTGCAACTACGTGTTGTTAGTATCTGTGCCGAGGTGCTGTCTGGTTTTTGATTTTTGCTTTCTTTTGCTTTTTTCTTTTTGCAAGGTAGTTTTTCACAATTGCTTCGGACGATTCTGTTACCCCCCAAGCACTCTGGACCCGTGTAATAAGACTTTACAGATCCGAGGATCTTGTCACAGGATAACCAGTGTTTGCTTCACTCTCACCGGTTACCAGACGGAGGAGGGTTAGGCATAATTCACCAGTCCAGCAGTTCCCTTTTACTTCACCTGCAACTAACCAGGCTCAGTCTTCTACTTCTACTCTAGTGAGAGAGTATTTGCCAGTTATGATGGCTCAACATCCCCCGGTTAGCATGGAAGACATGCTTTGTCAGCTCCTGCAGGCCATAGAAACTATGCAGCTAGATGCTGCCCGCCAAGTTGAGGTCATAGCCCACCAAGTGGAAGTGATAAATAGGCTTCAGCAACAGCAACCGCAACCGCCAGTAGCCTCTGCATCCCATGCACACCCAGTGGGTATTCCAGCACCCAGAGTCACTGTCAACGTCTAAGAGAATCTGGGCATTCCAGTAGATCCGATTCCATCACAAACCTCCAAGGCACTAGTATACCAGACTGAGGCGCCATTTGAATTTGAGGTTGACCATGCTGCACTAAAGGTCAATAAGCTAGAAAAGCTCTTTAAGCGGGCAAGTGGTGTGAATTTAATCCGTGATATTGAGGATGGATACACAGACTCTATGATAACTCTGCCGGATAGATTCAAGATGTTGCACACAGACCGGTTTGACGGCTCTGGGGATCCCATGGTCCATTTGTGGTTATTCTCTGATATCCTACGACCAATGGGTCTTACTAGACTTCAAAAGCTGTCACTTTTTGGCCAGACCCTGTCGGGTATAGCGGCCATCTAGTATATAAAACTTGAGGACTCTGCGAAAAGAAGTTGGTAGGAAATTGCTGAGGCCTTCATCATGCAGTACTCCTACAATACACAGATCGAGGTCACAACACGTGATCTTGAAGCGACCCGCCAGGAGCCAATGAAGGGCTTCTCGAATTTTGTAACGAGATGGAGGGCCAAGGCCTCTATTGTAACACCCTCAAAATAACAACATAAAACCCATCAATATTAACATGCATAGATATACAAATGATCAACATCCTTCGATTCATCAGAGTAATTCATGACAAAGAGTGGTACATGTTATCAACAACAGCGAATGCCCTACGGGCTTACAGCTTTCCAAGTTAACACTTGGTTACAAAACAAAGGAGTACTAACTCAGTTACACATTAAGCCCTTGGCTTGAATCTACAAGTAATACATCAAAAGAAAGTAAGACAATAAAAGTCTGTCCGCCTCTAGCCTTCCAAGTTATGTCCTTGGAGGTGACACGCTACTTGCACCTGAAAATGATGTTCCCATATAGGGTGAGCCACAGCCCAGTAGAAATACACTAAACTAGCTATAAACAATGACTAAAAGATTAGCAATTGATAGATGGTCAACACTCACACAACCATTTACATCTTATTACAATTCCATGACAATCAAGTCTATGTTACAATTCACTTTCCATTTCTTATTCAACATTGACTTTGAAAACAAGGCTCAGTACTCTGGCCAAAACCTTTGATGAGATTACAGTTCATCACTAGAACACTTTCGAAATTCAAGGTGGATACACATTTTGGTGTTGTATCAATAACACATAAACCACTTTCATACTTCTCAAATGATATACATTCTAATGTTATATCAAATCCAACAACATCTTCATACTTCACCGACGATAATGATATACATTTTAGTGCTATATCAAATCAACAACAAACATTTCAATAGATGAGCATATGAGCTATATCACTCCTACAACAGATAAGCATATGAGCTATATCAATACCACAACAGATAAGCATATGAGCTATATCAACACCACGACAGATAAGCATATGAGCTATATCAACACTTCAACAGATAAGCATATGAGCTGTATCATCACTACAATGGGAGAGCATATGAGCTGCATCCCTAGGTCCATCCCCCATCTTTCCATAACCATTAACCGGTTTAGAAGTACATCCCCCATCTTCCCCTAAACCGTGGAGTACATCCCCCATCTCCTCCCATACACAAGAAATGCATATAAACATAGAATCATATACGCAATCAATCAATACATAGAAGTTAATGTATTCTATCAACCGTCTACACATAATGCATATAAACACATTGGTCATATGCACAATCAATCAATACATAAAGTTAATGTATTCTATCAACCGTCATACTCTATGACACGTCCAATTGATTAGTTTTAGTTTGCCTAATCATCATGCGTTGTCTACAACAATCAACACTATCCTCCACCGGTAGCCCAAAGCAGTTATTTCTAAACTGGAAATAAATGCACAAATGGATAATATATCAACATTTCAACTAGGTGAGCAATAAAAGATTCAACTACCCCCTTTTATCCCATACATTCCCAATTTCAACATTCTCAATCCAACTCCTCATTACCTTTAATTAATTATATACATTAACTAATTAAACCAATTAGGGCAAATTACCATAATTCACAAAACAACCCTACGGTTCCATTACCATCAAATGTTCCAACATTAATCTCATTTCTCTATGCCTAACTTGCATATAGGTTTATATAATTAAAACCCCAACTTTTGTAAAATTACACAAAGGCCCAAACTTTCTCAAAATTACCCAACCACCCCCAACATATCAAAATGCTAAAATTCAAAGACAAAGTTCATAAAGAGGAGTAGGATATCCCTACCTCAACTGAAGGAACTCAACGAAGGAGATGAAGAAAACGAAAATGCTCCAAATCTCGAAATTTTCAGATTAAAAGATAGCCCTCGACGATCAACACAACTTTTGTAAGGGCCCAAGGTGAGAAAACAACTCCTACTAGATCAATCCTAAGAGAGAAGTTAGGGTTTTAGTGAGAGGAACTCTCAAAACAGCTTTTTGGAAAAGTAAGAGAGTGAAAGGATGTTGAAAAGTGAACAAAAAAGTCGGATCTCGGCTTTATATAAAAGCCTCCCCGCTCGAGTGGCAAAAGCACCGCTCGAGCATCACTCACAGGTCCCTGCTCGAGCGTCCAATCCCTCGCTCGAGCGGCGGATGCACGCTCCCAAAAATTTTGCAGAGTGTCCCCGCCGAAATCCAACTCCCGCCGAGCGGCACACGAACTCCCGCCGAGCGGCCAATCCGCCGAAAGGCCCAACACTGCAGACGAAAAACTAGATGGGTGATTTCCCCGCTCGAGCGCCAAAACCCCCGCTCGAGCGGAGAGGCCAAATTCTGGGAAACTTTTCTAGGTTTCTCGACACAACCAACCTATCCCCAACTTGCCCAAAACAAACCAAAACTCAAAAACACAGAGTAGAGAATAGAGATAAGAGTATGACAACAACACATCCACGGAACCAAGTTCGGATACGACAAATAAAGAAAAGGGAAACCCGGATCGCTATAACCTCCCCCCCTTAAAGAATTTCGTCCCCGAAATTAAGGAAACGCCTAAACACAAGGCCAACTGATCACACAACACCAACACCCGAGTACTAGGGAAGAAGCTACTCTTACTACAAACCTCCAATCCACTCTTACCAAGAAAGAGACTAACCAAGGGAACACGTTCCAAACGACAATACTATGGGCACAAAAGCCACAACAAAACCAAACCTTTCCCGACTAGCGCTTAAAGCTAAGCCACTATTCAACAATCACAATCCCGAATAGAACAACCAATGCAAGCCTTTGTATGCATACAAAGAAAATTATTCTCTGGTTAAAAGGGCATTTTCTCAAAAAATAATTAAGTTTTCGACGTTAACATTCCGAAATAAATTTTGCATTTCTCATGCGAAATCCAAGAGTTTTGTAAACATTTTTCATAAACACGGTGTTACTCATAACACCTAACCATGTTCTCAATTGATTTGGCCAAGACTTCTCATTGAAATTTCTTATAACGTTTAAATTGAATCAATTTCTCCGCAATACATAGTTTAGTATTCAAAAATCTAACCTATTACCGGTTACCCTATCTCTATTCAAGAGACAAATTACAATATACGCTATAACATGCATTATCGATATGCATTTCTTTCAACTTTAATAACTTCTAACATGCATGGTTCACAATTTTGAAACACATTCACTGTTAATGATACATTTGTATTTCCACATCACATTTAACATATATAATGCGAACTTAACTTCCATAATATTACCATAGACTGAAACACATGTAATATTCGTAAAGTTCATCAATACAACAAGATATTCAACATACGCTCAAATTCCTACCAATGGATCCAGATACTTCAACCCCACTATGTTTCCACAACATCTCAATTGATGGGAAGATCCCACTCTCCAAGGCCCGATAACAATGGTAATCAGTATGACCCACGTAACCAATACCGCGTTCTGAGACGTCTACTACATCTCGACTACCGACAGTACCCAAGCCAGTGTTTAGTACATACCACCCCAACATAGGAAACACGAGAACATTCACCCACAAGGCTTCCAGTCAACTTTCACAAGACAAGTGTGCAAGACAGAACACGGTTAAGGAACAACATTACGGTGCACTACTACCCCATAAATTCACGGTCTTGCCAAAAAGACACATGACATACAACCAGCCCTCCGACTAGGTCGAGTCTAACTTCTCGTAAAATATTCAGGTCTATATCGCCACCTACCGAAAATACGTCATTTACAACTAGTCACAACCAAACTCAAAGGTTTCTTTCAAATTACTTTCCCGAAAATAGGGGTCGTAAATTCACGTCTTGATCAAAAATCATTTTAGTTTACGAGGAGTACCCAATGCACCCCAAGTAAAACACAACATCGCCATCCCACAAAACCCGTCATACTCACGTTGATGACACTGTACCCAAAAACAGAACTTTCATAAAAGACTCTTAAACACTTGAAATTCCCAATACCGTAATGACACGACTGATAACATTGCACACCCCCGTGCCTTACAACATACTAACAAGGACCAAACGAATCAAAACGATTCTAACTGAGTACCTCACTCATTCTTCACAACTCTCCTACTTCACTTGTGTTACCACTGTCCAAACTGGATGACGGGCACTTATGCCGAAGTGGCCTAACTTTACCAAACATCCAACCTCTCGATTTCAATCAGAAACCATACAAACCACACGCTAACACGCATCGCACTGTGCAAAACTCCCTTATCTAGAGATTTCACTCACCACCTCGACTGAACTCGAAGTAATAAAATTTGCCTACCCCTTCCCTCGTACTTAGTTAACTGACTGGGTTTGCTACACCGTGATATTCAACACTACCAAGTAACCATTCGTACCGAACACAAACTAACATAGTACCTTCATCCGCCAACGACCTATACAGTCTACCCTTCATTCCAACCCTTATTTGCCACTCACCCCGTGAGTACAATCAAGACACCCAGCCTCCGTGCCCAAATCACTAGCCAATGCTACCACTGGACAATCACCATGAACCAACCCCGACACTGTCGCATGTCGCCGATAAGGCTTTCTAAGATGCGCCAATCTCAATTTCCAGAGGAGTAAAGGTCCTTAACCTTCTCATTACCATTCCAAACCTGTCTTCGCAAAAGACTTACCACAGTGACTCGACTCATGGGTCACACCCCAACCACGGGCCATACGCCCAATCAATCCTCACAACAGCATCTCCCGACCTAACTAGTGTTAAGGTACAAACCTATCACTTTCGATCAAAGTAAGGAAATCCAAAAACTTAGGAAACGTCCATAAGCTACTACCCGAGATATAGCACTAACTGCTCACAACACACCACTCCCGATGCCAACCGCCACACCCTTATATAGGGATTAACATACCCTCTCTTAAAACGGCCAATCCGTACACATGCAATCTCGGCAATGTTACTTACCACAAAGGTACAAGTCTAATCCTAACATGATTATGCGCTATGCCCTCGCAAAACACCATGTTAATTTCATACTATACCTAGTATCAATCTCACACTTCACATCCTCTCGAGGAGTTCCCGCGACTGTAGACTAACATCATTTTCGCACACATAAGAATCAATTAGATAACACTAATGAAATTTCGAACACCTGGTAAGTATAACTGTTCTCGCCCCCTTGTACTACTGATTAAGATACGCATCCCTCAGTAATCCTTCCAAATTTGAAAACATGGCTCATCAGCCCTCACTTTTCCCAAAACCAAATCACACGCATAAGAATGCATTATTACCAAAGATTTTATGGTCTCACAACAACCCATCACATTAATAAAACTTTAGAGCTACAACATGTTCCAATCCACCCAATCCAAGGAAAATAACAAACCAAGCATATGTATATAGATAAACAAACAGTTTAGATGTTTCAACATCCCCAAAACACATTGGTTAGATAACAAAACCCAATGGTCACAAAACGATAATTCACCGGTTACAAAACGGATTAGTCAAAACAAAACCCACCCCTCGGTATTGCCACCACCGCTGTCCCTCGCGGGACCGCCAAAAGTTGGTCATTCTCTGACCCAAGATATACTATGAGCTAACAAGCCATGAACAAGGGCTACTGATGTGCCCCAACTGGCCACACTTGCAACAACTGCGAATTTCCCCCAACTGGGGCTTAGGAACTCGACTCCTCTGAGGCCCTCGAAATCTGGCCTGTTTGTCCCCCAAAACGATACTGCCCCTGGCTAATCGAATGAAACTAAGCCTGGCTAGGTTGCAAAACCCCTAAAGAAGCCCCTGGCTGAGCACAGAGACGTCGAATATGACCTGACTGATTACACACCCAACAAGTAGGCGGTGCCTGAGCACCAGACTGGTTCAAAATCTGGGCTGATGAAGACCCCAACAACTGCCTTCCCACTGAGCATTTGATCGGCCCAAAACCCGGCTAGTTAAATGATCCTGGTGGTACAACTACCGGTTGAACTGCTAACCCTGCCCCCTTCCTCTGTGGGCAAACCGAAACTTTATGGCCCAGCAGACCACATTTAAAACAAATGACGCCCCTCTGTTTACTTTCTCCCAAACCCAAATCCGACACTGGAAAGGTAGTTCTAGCCCGACCTCCCTGTTGCGAGTTTAAACCCCTCTGCTTCTTAAAAGGCCTACCAACACTCTGAGTCACGGGAGTCACCAAGATGGCTTCCTCCCCACTCTGCCCCATTGCTAGCACCGCAGCCTCTACATGGGCAGCCGCCTCAACAAGCACACTATAACTTCTATGCCAAGACCTCGCTATCCTTACACGGATGTCGTCACACAGCTTACTCTCAAACTCCGCACAACGCAACTCCTTCGTCTCCCCCAATTCTGGAGCAAAGCTCGACAGGTTAGCAAACCATCTTTCAAACTGCACCAAAGGTGTAGTACCTTGGCGTAACTCTACAAACTGTTTCCGCAACTCTTCCCGAGCAGAAGAAGGAAAATCGCAACTTCCTCGCCTAGGCATCCTAGTAAAAGTAACAAGGATATTAGCACATTCATACATGTGCCGAAGCTAAACACTTACGTCCTAAAACATGGACAACTGTAATTCACTTCACGTAAGCACATAAACACATAAGCACTTACGAATTTCATTTCAGGATAATGATAGTCCCGAGGCATTACTAGAGTTCCAGTTAGAAACAGCATTGATCAGGTGCCTTTCCAACAGGACTCCCAGAAACCCAAGGATCCAATCAACATCCTAGAAACCAAATCCCATACTCAAATAGTCACATAAACATGTTATCACATAAGCACAGAACATTACATCTAAGTCTCTAACAAGCGAGACAAACCCATTGTGATCCTGATCACTTCCCACGTACCCAAAGTATTCGAACCGAGTATGCTCTGATACCAAGTTGTAACACCCTCAAAATAACAACATAAAACCATCAATATTAACATTCATAGATATACAAATGATCAACATCCTTCTATTCATCAGAGTAATTCATTACAAAGAGTGGTACATGTTATCAACAACAGCGGATGCCTACGGGCTTACAGCTTTCCAAGTTAACACTTGGTTACAAAACAAAGGAGTACTAACTCAATTACACATTAAGCCATTGGCTTGAATCTACAAGTAATACATCAAAAGAAAGTAAGACAATAAAAGTCTGTCCGCCTCTAGCCTTCCAAGCTATGTCCTTGGAGGTGACACGCTACCTGCACCTGAAAATGATGTTCCCATATAGGGTGAGCCACAGCCCAGTAGAAATACACTAAACCAGCTATAAACAATGACTAAAAGATTAGCAATTGATAGATGGTCAACACTCACACAACCATTTACATCTTATTACAATTCCATGACAATCAAGTCTATGTTACAATTCACTTTCCATTTCTTATTCAACATTGAGTTTGAAAACAAGGCTCAGTACTCTGGCCAAAACCTTTGATGAGATTATAGTTCATCACTAGAACACTTTCGAAATTCAAGGTGGATACACATTTTGGTGTTGTATCAATAACACATAAACCACTTTCATACTTCTCAAATGATATACATTCTAATGTTATATCAAATCCAACAACATCTTCATACTTCACCGACGATAATGATATACATTTTAGTGCTATATCAAATCAACAACAAACATTTCAATAGATAAACATATGAGCTATATCACTCCTACAACAGATAAGCATATGAGCTATATCAATACCACGACAGATAAGCATATGAGCTATATCAATACCACGACAGATAAGCATATGAGCTATATCAACACCATGACAGATAAGCATATGAGCTATATCAACACTTCAACAGATAAGCATATGAGCTGTATCATCACTGCAATGGGAGAGCATATGAGCTGCATCCCTAGGTCCATCCCCCATCTTCTCATAACCATTAACCGGTTTAGAGGTACATTCCCCATCTTCCCGTAAACCGTGGAGTACATCACCCATCTCCTCCCATACACAAGCAATGCATATAAACACATAATCATATACGCAATCAATCAATACATAAAGTTAATGTATTCTATCAACCGTCTACACATAATGCATATAAACACATTGGTCATATGCACAATCAATCAATACATAAAGTTAATGTATTCTATCAACCGTCATACTCTATGACACGTCCAATTGATTAGTTTTAGTTTGCCTAATCATCATGCATTGTCTACAACAATCAACACTACCCTCCACCGGTAGCCCAAAGCAGTTATTTCTAAACAGGAAATAAATGCACAAATGGATAATATATCAACATTTCAACTAGGTGAGCAATAAAAGATTCAACTACCCCCTTTTATCCCATACATTCCCAATTTCAACATTCTCAATCCAACTCCTCATTACCTTTAATTAATTATATACATTAACTAATTAAACCAATTATGGCAAATTACCATAATTCACAAAACAACCCTAAGGTTCGATTACCATCAAATGTTCCAACATTAATCTCATTTCTCTATGCCTAACTTGCATATAGGTTTATATAATTAAAACCCCAACTTTTGTAAAATTACACAAAGGCCCAAACTTTCTCAAAATTACCCAACCACCCCCAATATATCAAAATGCTAAAATTCAAAGACAAAGTTCATAAAGAGGAGTAGGATATCCCTACCTCAAATGAAGGAACCCAACGAAGGAGATGAAGAAAACAAAAATGCTCCAAATCCTGAAATTTTTAGATTAAAAGATAGCCCTCGACGATCAACACAACTTTTGTAAAGGCCCAAGGTGAGAAAATAACTCGTACTAGATTAATCCTAAGTGAGAAGTTAGGGTTTTAGTGAGAGGAACTCTCAAAACAGCTTTTTGGAAAAGTAAGAGAGAGAAAGGATGTTGAAAAGTGAACAAAAAAGTCGGATCTCGGCTTTATATAAAAGCCTCCCGCCGGCGCAAAGCCCCGCCGAAGGCCACTCACAGGTCCCCGCTCGAGTGTCCAATCCCCGCTCGAGCGGCGGATGCACGCTCCCAGAACTTTTGCAGATAGGTCCCCACTCGAGCGTCCAACTCCGCTCGGCGGCACAGAACTCCGCTCGGCGCCAATCCCGCCGAAGGCCCAACATCAGATGAAAAATCGATGGGTGATTTCGCCGGCGCCAAAACCCGCTTCGGCGGAGGCCAAATTCTGGGAAACCAACCTATCCCCAACTTGCCCAAAACAAACCAAAACTCAAAAACACAGAGTAGAGAATAGAGATAAGAGTATGACAACAACACATCCACGGAACCAAGTCCGGATACAGCAAATAAAGAAAAGGGAAACCCGGATCACTATATCTATGATGACTATTAGACCGTCTGAAAATGACCAGATCAGAATGGTGGTCTGCAATCTGCACAGGAGATTATTACAGAAGATGATAGTCTTGCCTTTGTTTACATTCACTGAGCTCCATGAGATAGGGGTTCAAATCGAAGATGCGATGAAATAGGGGTTGATCGTTGATGAGAATGAACAGCCCAAGAGGCCCTTTATACGCAGTTCCAATGCAACCACGAGTGGTAGCACCTCTGCACGACCTTTGGATGTGAGTATGGTTACCACCACACCCAAAACTGCCAACCCTTTCGCCAATACATCTAACACAACTCCACAAACCTCAACCAGCCAGGCCCAATCTGAAAGGGTCTTTATCCCTCTCTACATGCCTTTATCCAAAGCCCTAGGGGTCCTGATCAAAAAGGGGCATCTTAAGCCACTAGAGCCTCGCCCTCTACCCGATCCTCTCCCTCCGAAACATAACCTAGCCAAATACTGTGTTTTTCACCAGTAGCACAGTCATGACACTGATCAATGTTATAGGCTGCGTCATGAGATTCAAGATCTCATTAACAATAAGGTGATAACACCTCCCCGAAAACCCAACGTCACTACAAATCCTCTCCCACAACATAATCAAGCCCCTCCACCTCGACATATAAACCTCATCCACACATTGGCCATCACTTATGACCCCAGTATATATATCACCCCTTCCTACCTACCTAAACCGTCGTTGTTCATCCCTGAGAGCACAGACTTGTGCATGATGAACACGTCTACACTCTAACCCGAACCTGTGGTGGTGACAATAGTAGATGAAGGGAGGTCAGCCTTGGTGGACGATGTCAGTCCGTTGCCTGAGGGCTTTGAGTTCTTATCTGAAGGGGTGTACAACCCATACTGCTATATTTTGTCAATCAATCAAGCTAAGCCAGAAGTGGTGTTGTCGACTAGGATGGAGGTCAGTGTAGTTCGAGAGGATGGCCGAAATTAGAGATTAGATGATCTAGCTGACCTAGAGGAGGACATAGATAATTTGTAGTTCTTTGATGAACAAGATCAAGGGGACGTGCATATTGATTGGTTTGATCTGAACGGGTCGACAGATAATTCTAGGTGGCTGAGTACTGAACCCGATAGAGATGAGGGAACTGAATTGAAGCTGGAAGATCAGAAAGCGGGAACCGCTACAATGGCCAGAATGGCCGATTGGAAGGGTAAACTGCCGGAAAACACCTGTGTAGAACAATTGGCTCAGGATATGGGTGTTGTTAGTACTGTACATACAAAGCAAGAAGATGCACTGGAGTGTTTTAAGCAAGAAATGGTTGAAAACAATCGGAAACCTAGAAAATCCTAACACCCTGTGGGGGAGATTTTGATGAGAAGATAATCCCGACGGAGCTGGACAAATGCTTGTCAGCTGCCGAAGAAATCTAGTGGGATAACGGCAACCTACACCTGGCTCATACTGATGAGGATTGGGGTGAAAACCTTCCTGACAACACTTGGTATGTGGACGAGGTCGACCATATGATGAGAAGTGGCTGATATTTTAAACCACCGCATCTGCACCAACCCGAAGCATCCGGGAAGGATAAATAAATCGAGAAGCAGAAGAAAAAATAGTTAGAAGAAGAGGCTGTGTTGAAATAGTTGAAGAAGATTCAAGTTGATATATCTATCCGGGGTCTGCTTATGGCTTCGCGAGTGCACAGACAGGCTGTATTATCAGCGATGGATAAAGCTAAGTTGTCCACCGAAACTACCCCATAACAATTGGTAGGATTAGTCTTGTCAGGAGGTGTTGCGCCAACTTTGGCCTTTTTAGACAAGGAACTGCCGTTGGAAGGCTCTACACATAACAAGCCTCTATACATATCGGTGGAGTGTTGAGAAAAGTGGATACCAGTGGTATTGGTCGACACCGGATCAGCAATCAACGTTTGTTCTTGTTGCACAACTTATGCTATTGGTCTAAAACTAACGGATTTTGTGCCTGCAGCCCAGGTGATCCGGGCGTATGACAATACCAGTAGAGAGGTAATTTGAACAGTACAGATCATAGTACAGGTCAGCCCAACTCAACAGGATATCGAGTTCCATGTCCTGGATGTTCCGGCAATTTCAACTTACTACTTGGGTGACCTTGGCTGCAGCAAGTGAAAGCTGTCTCATCTACCCTCCACCAAATGCTGAAGTACCCCCATGAGAAAGGGGTGGCCATAGTCTTCGGGAATTCATCTATTCATCCTCCGCCAGGGGTCACTACACCTGTGCTGGAGATTGTGCATGGCGAAGAGGATGTTTTCCTTACGGGGTTTACCTTGGCTGAGGCCCGGTTAGTGCAGAATATCTTGGCTATTGATGAGGGCTTGTATATCAGTGCCCAATCGATCTACTTCATGAACAAACTCCAACACATACCAGGAATAGGACTGGGAAAAGTGGCCGAAAGGGCATTACTGCGTTGGCCGATGTGCCACATAACCCGTATGCCTTTGGTCTTGGCTATACGCCCACCAAAGAGGACTGGGTTAGGAAAGGGAAATAGATGGAAGGAAGAGCCAGAGCTAAGCAGACCAGCAAGTGCTATGAACTTGTGCATAGACCAATTCGGGGAACCCTGAATGGTTATATTGTTCAGGAGGGTAAAGACTTCCCATTCTGTGGTTTCCCCGAACCCTGGTTCAACTCTGAGAGGTAGTGGGTTCCTGGTTTTGAGATCTTCTTTGACTTGTAGTTGCAAGACAATGATACGGAAGAAATGGTTGAACCAACTGCTAAAGATGCGAAAAGCATAGAAAGTGATTTCAACAACAGCGAGCTTGAAATGGGAGTAGCACTGGCATGTCTCCTTTCAGATCCTCTGATCAACTCACAGAGCTTGGGGGATAACCTGACCGTTTTCTTGAACGGGGACCAACTGGGTGTGAACCCTTCTAGCAGTATCTTGGATGCATCTGACGCACCATCCCTCATTTGGCTGCTGGATGAGGGCTACCTATCTAGTAGTTCTTAGTCGGTTAGTGAACCAGAATCTGATTCCACAGAGTTTGTGGAGTTGGAATCAGATTTCGATTCTTCTGAGTCTGGGTCTGGTATTCTTGGGGTTGATAACCTAGATGCTAAGGTTTTGTCCTGATCGTCGTTTTCTTTTTCCTTTGAGTCGGCTGTAACCTTGGAACTGGATGAGCTTGACCTTATGAATGAGAATGCCACCACAGATTCTGAGTATTTCTCTGTGCCGCTTGTTTATTGCATTGATCATGATTTTCAAAATTTTAATGAAAACGATGAGGAAGGAATTTCTCTGGTTTTGAAAATTTTCGTTAATCAGGGGGAGGAGAGGGTTGCAAAACCCCTCGCTGATGGAATCATTGCTTTTAATGTGGGTGTTGAGAAGGATCCGCGTCTTGTCCAGATCGGGTTTACATTGTCTTCGGAGGAGTAATAGCGCTTAGTCGCTTTATTAAAAGATTTCGAAGATGTTTTTGCATGGTCCTACGAAGACATGCCTGGAATCAATCTTGAGATTGTACAGCATTGGATCCCTCTTGACCCCGAGACCCAACCCAATCAAGCAGAAGTTGCGGAGAATATGCTCGGATTGGGCTTTGAAGATTAAGGAAGAGGTCACCAAGCAGATAGACGCAGGGTTGTTGCTAGTATTTGAGTATCCAACTTGGTTGGCCCACATTGTCCTAGTGCCGAAGAAAGACGGCAGAATTTGAGTGTGTAGACTTCAGGGATCTAAATAGAGCCAGTCCGAAAGACAACTTTCTCTACCCCACATCGATGAATTAGTTTACTTCACCGCAGGTCATGCATTGCTCTCCTTCATGGATGGATTTTCTGGGTATAACTAGATTCTATTGGCACCCAAGGATAGAGAGAAAATTTCCTTTACTACGCCGTGGGGAACCTACTACTATCAAGTGATGTCGTTTGGACTGAAGAATGCCGGGGCTACCTATCAAAGGGTTGCAAGCACAATTCTGCATGATATGATCCATAAAGAGGTTGAGGTGTACGTGGACGATATGATTGTCAAGTCCAAAGAAAGAAAGGGCCACTGCACCGCCTTGAAGAAATTCTTTCAACGGATCACAGAATACAGACTGATGTTGAATCCGTAGAAGTGTACTTTCAGCATAACAGCAGGGAAAATGTTGGGTTTCTTGATTACACAGAGAGGCATCGAGGTGGATCCTTCCAAAATCAAGGTCATCCTAGAAATGCCACCACCAAGGATTGAAAATGAGGTGTGAGGCTTTCTGGGTAAAGTGCGATTCATAAGACGACTTATTTCTAAATTAACCTTGACTTGTGAACCACTATTTGGTCTCTTTAAGAAATGAAAGAAGTTCTAGTGGGATGATCGATATCAATTCGCTTTTGAGTAGATCAAGCAGCACCTTCAGAATCCACCCGTGTTGTCACCGCCAAAGCCGGGGAAGCCTTTGATTTTGTATCTGTCAGTAACAGACACACCGATGGGATGCATGCTTGCTCAGGAATCTGAGGTTAGGGTGGAGAAAGCCATCAATTACTTAATTAAGAAAATGCTGGATTATGAGACCCGTTACACTCCGCTCGAGAAAGCTTGCTTGGCCTTGGTATGGGCTGCCAAGAAGTTAAGGCACTACTTGTTATCTCACTTCGTAATTCTGGTTTCAAGATTAGATCCCATCAAATATCTCTTTGAGAAACCAGCGCTTATGGGTAGGTAGCTTGTTGGTTGCTTCTCCTTTCCAAATTTGATTTGAAGCATGTTACTCGCAAGTCTATCAAAGGGAGTGCAGTAGCAAAGTTCTTGACAAATCACACAGTAAAAAGGGATAAAGCGGTAGAATACCTGTTCCCAGATGAAGCTATTCTGCAAGTTGAAGAAGAGATTTGGACAATGTACTTTGACGGAACATCTAATCAGTACGGTTATGGGATAAGGGTGTTGCTGATAGCACCCGACAATTCTCATATACCCTTAGCCTTCAAACTCTAGTTCAAGGTATCCAACAATGAAGTAGAATATGAGGCGTGTATCACTGGTTTGGAAGCCGCCCTGGAAGTAGGGGCAAAAAGATTGGACGTCATTGGGGACTTGAACCTAGTTGTGTGTCAAGCTAAAGGAGACTGGAAGGTTAAAGAAGAAAAGATGAAGATCTATCATCAGACCTTGGATGTTCTAATTCCTAGGTTTGAGAAGTTGACATTTACGCACCTACTAAGAGAGAACAGCAGGTTCGTGTTGACCACCCGAACTCCCTCTGTGCGCCCCCCTTTTCGGAGAGGGTGCGAATTTCTAGCTACTACAGTTCGGACTCCTGTCACAGTTCTGAATCTAATCTCACAAAGTACAATGTAAGACTAATAAATCACCAAAGAGTCCAAATCTGACAAATCATTTTGGAAAATCGATTTTAATCAAAAAGCACCAAACATGGACTGCTTTGCCAGATTTCAGAGTTGCCACCTAAATATTTTGTTTTGGGAAATTTAGGAAACCCTGACTCGTGCCTAAGGCCACATGTCCGTCATCACCAAAGTTGTCTCGGCTTGGGAACTTGGGTACGAGAGGGGAAGGTCTTCACATGAGCACCCCCGCTCGCCCGATCAAAGATCGGCCTCTACTAAACATGATATGTTGTTTTTAAAAACACATGTGTTCGTGTTTGATTATCAGCTAACTTACTATGTGGTGCGCACAACACACAAGCATAGACTAAATCACTCGATTTGGAACAAAGCATCTCATGTTTGTTTTTTGAAAATGGTTTGAAGATACAACTCGCAAGTAGGCTAAAACGCGGATTTGCCACCCTCAAGTGGGCTTAGAAAACATGATGATTTACCACTCTCAAGTCGGCTTAAAACTCACATTTGATGAATTGTTCCAGTTTAGGCAATCAAGCCTCCACCCACAGGCATTCAAGCAGTTAATCACTTAAGCAAGTAGTGTCATGGTAAACATGCTATCATGGCAATC
This sequence comes from Camellia lanceoleosa, assembly GCA_025200525.1. Classification (NCBI taxonomy): domain Eukaryota; kingdom Viridiplantae; phylum Streptophyta; class Magnoliopsida; order Ericales; family Theaceae; genus Camellia; species Camellia lanceoleosa. The sequence goes on from CM045765.1 coordinate 125,022,515, forward strand.
ACTCACACTCATGCAAGGATGCTAAAGCATAAACACTTACAGTGTACTCCGAGCCAAAACAGAAACTAGTTAGAAATCAGTGCATGATCCTAATTATGCTATAATGCCTAATGCAACACATGCAATAATGCAAGTAAATAGCCCCAGTTATCTAAAATGGCATATGAATGCAACACTTGATAACATGCTTTGGAACACGTATTCAAGTAAGTGTATTGAAATACAATGCACTTTGAATGATGTGCCGAGCCCGGTGCATGCAAGACAAATGAATGATGCACGCATGCAAAGCATAAGGTATGCTAATCAAAAAATGCCCTAAAACTAAACATCGAAAGCTGATAAGTAAAAAGGAGAAAGAAATGGGGGTTGGAAGACATGCACACACACACGCACCCTTATTACAACAATACGCCCTCGCGACGGAGGGTCCGAATGAGTGCTAAGCTAATCTAAGCTAAGCTAATCAACTAATCTAAATAAACTAGTTAGACTAATTATTACAACACTTTAACTAATTAACAAATTAATTAAATTATAAATTCATACTATCTAACAAGAAAAGTACTAAACTACATTGCTTCAGCTCTGTTTGAAGAAGATGCATGCATCCATTCGGTTTCTCGCCCTGTAAAGCTCTCCGGTTTGCTCTCTTGAGGCTCTGTTTGCAGGGTGTCTTCAAGGACTTACTGCTAAACCTTACCAAATCCAAGCTGGGGAGTGCACCAGTGGCCTGCCGGCCATGGGGGCTTGCTGCCGGCCACCTGTCAGCCAAGGATGGGCCTCTGCCGACCAAAAATGCAAGGGTGCCGGCAATCTGTGAAGCACTGCTGGCCACTGGTGTGCTGTGACACCAAGCTGCAACAGAGCACAAAACAGAGGAAAACAGAGGGTCTCCAAAGGGTATGTACATACTATGGCACTCAGAATCACTTCAAAACATCAAGAGAGCGGCACCATTGGATCCAAGACCATCAATCAAGCATCTCAATGCATGATGGCCAAAGATCCAATTTGCACATATTCGATGAATGCACAACAAACAAGACACTAAGACCACGACCTTATCATGAGTGATCAAAGGCAATGGAGACAAAGAGGATTGGCTCACTTTCATCACTTTGAGTATGAAGTGGGCTAATCCACCTTATGTTCAACATAATGTCCAGTTGAACACGATACAATGCAAACAACACGCTATGCAGACAACATGCTAATCTTGACATGTTAAGGTGGCATGCATAAGACTCTATCATGTAAGCAATGCATGCAAGACATGTTAATAGGCCAAGAATACTAAAGCAAGTGAAGAACATTACACATGAGGCATGCACTATCAATCACAGAGGACCAAACCAACTCTAGACAGAGCTCAATCATGCCAAAATAATGGTCTAAACGTGCTAAAATGGGAGCTCAAAAGGCTAGAAGAAATGCACACATGTTGGCCTATAAGCAAGACATAATACGCAACTCTCAAACATAATGAAGACGTGACAAATGTGAGAGTGTGACTACACTATATGCACTGAAATTACATGCCAAACGGTGCCATACTGTAGACACCCCATTTTTGACCGTCCTCAAGACTTGGACGTCACCGTTAGAACACTCGGTGATTATCCATGTTTGTGTTCGTTTGGAGTTCCCGGAGTTCTCGGCTGTGCGAGCCTTGCCTCAGGACCTCCGAACTCGATTGTTTGTGTTTGGTTTTGCACCAAACACTTGTGTTTTGCCTTTGAGGGGCAGGGAATGCCTTCTGAGGCATCCCCACACACCACCGGCTGGGGCTAGAGGCTACCGGCTGGCTGTAGTTGTCACCGGCACTATATTGTGCCGGTCGGCACTATTTTGTGCCGGTCGGCCTTTATTTTGGGCGAAATGACCATTTTGCCCTGCCGACCACTGTGCACTTGCTTGGTGAGATATTTTCTCACAGCTGTATGCAACTTGTTTCCCCTCCATACACGTGTATGGAGGGATGAGCTTGCTTAGTGGCCAAGCTTGTGAGCTTTTGGCCTATAAGAGGGAAAGCTCTCCCTCTTGGCTGAAGGTTAGAGATTTTCAGAGCTTAGGACATTGTTAGAAAAGCTGAAGCTCTGGTTTTCTAGGTTTAAGTTAGATACACACACATATCTCTCTTTTTCCTTTGTTAACTAGGTGTTTAGTGCCTTACTATTGCACTAAAACACCTAGTGTTCCACCTTTCTCTTGGAACTGAAGCTCCAGCAGCTGGTTGGTGGAGTTTTTAGTTGGTTTTGAGTTCAAAGAAGCATCAACTCCAAGCTTTGTGAAGAGGTCTTCAAGGGTAAGCTACTAACTCCCATTTTCCCCCATTTTTGCACCTCTTGTTTACCTAGTTTAAAACAGTTTTTGTGCTTAGTGACTAACACATAAAAACTCTGTTTTTAAGCCCTCTTTATTGTATATTTAGAGTGTTTTGTTGTTTGGGCAAGTTTGACCCCTCTTAGGCCTTGAAAAGGGCCCTTTTTGTGCCATTTTGTGAGAGCTCCGGGACTTGTGTGCTTGGGCCTCTCCACCACTGAAATCTTGAGGGATTTCAGTGGTGGAGATGGTGCCATAAAGTCCTAGAAAGGAGAGGGCCACCCCCTCTCCTTGATGTCCTTGAAAAGGGCAAGATTTGGCTTCCTTAGGAGTTCCATGTTTGAATGTGTTTTGAACATGTTTAACTTGCTTTCTATGCTTACTTTGCCATGTTATAACATGTCTTCAAGTTGGTTTAGGCTCCTTGTGCATGCTTAGCATAGGTGTCTTGAAGTGCTCTTGTATGCCTTAACATGTACTAGGTTGTATGCCTTAGTTTATAGCATGTTTTAGGCTTGCATTTGTGAAGCTTGTATGCTTATTTCGCCGCCATGTATGAGGTCTGTCCATAATCATTTTGGTCGACCGTGACTTGTATTCCATGTCCTCTTCATGTTTGGCTTGTTAGCCTTAAGAGTGTGATTGTGTAGCATGCCATACTTGCATCATTTTGAGGGTTGGAAGTCATTTCTCATGTCATATCAGTCCATTTGACATGCTCATATATTTGTATTGCATGCTCCTTTTAAGCTTCAAGAGTATGTTTTGTATGCCCTATGGGTTGGTCATATTGCATGCCTTTATATCCATGTCACTTAGATGCCCTCTACGTGTTGTTTTGGGTTTGGTTTTATGTATTAAAACTCTGATTTTGGTTGGTTAAGTGTTGCCGTGTGTAAGTATGCTAGGTGTGGTTCAATGCATCTTTGACTTGCCTTAGACTTAGGCCATTTGTACACTTTATTTAGCTTGCTTCATTACATGATTTGGCATCATGTTTGCACGAATTTCAGAGCTTATACTACATGCTAGTAGTCCATGTTTAGCTCATCTCAAGTGTGCTTGAATGTTACTTCTTATGCTTAGGTGTAAGGACCATGAATGCTTGCATGTGTGCATGTGTTTAGACCCTCATGCCTTAGCATTTTGGCCACTGATATTAGGCCTTTTAGGGTTGCCTAATTCATGTTTAAGCCCAATCTATAATTGGTTTGCATGCTTGCTTCATATGCTTGTTTGTATGCTTGCATAGGTACCATGCTATTGTCCATATTGCATGCTAGATCACATGCTTAGGACCTCATTGCATTGTCATGCATGCTAGGCCTCTTGACTAAGTCATGATGGAGGTTTAACACCCTCTATGTGCTTGCGTGGTTTGTATGCATTTGAAAGTGAAGTTGCCTTCTTGGTTCTTAGGGCCATCACGCATGGAAATGCGCGATTGGTGGCCCGGGAATCGAGGCACATGCCCTCTTAAGTTCATAGCATGATTTGGGATGTGTTTAGTGCATATATACTTTGAATTGCACTGCCTTGCCTTTTGTTCCCTGTGCTTCTTTGTCGATTCTGCGGTTTCTTGAGAACAATTTGTGCCGGCCAAGCACCTTTTAGTCTTGACCAAGCCCTTTGGCGGCCGATAAGAGAATTGATGCCGATGGAAATTCTACTCGGCGGTGGCCCTCTATGCGAGCCGATGATGCTTCTCGGTGCTCTAAGCACTCTGAAGTTTTGGAATTTTACGGTGAAGAAGCGGAGAAGCAGAGGCAACTTGTGCAGCGGTGTGATTCGAGCGAGTCCGGGCAGCCTTGATCGACCCTCCTCGAGGCATTTAATGCTTAATTAGATTAATTAATTTATTTAATTAATTTAGTTGGCTTGTAATATTTAATTAGCTAGAATAGTTAATTATTTGTTGATTTGTATATTTATTCGGTCCCTCGGCGAGGCGCCAATTGTAATAAGTGTGCGTGAGTGGGTGTATGTCTTCCAACCCCACTTCTTTCTAACCCTTTTATTTACACCTTATGGTAGATTAGGGCATACTTATTTTAGCATACCTTATGCAATGCATGTGTGCATCCATGCATTTGTTTACATGCACCGGGCTCGGTACATCATACAAACTGCATTGCAATTTTCAAATTCCAAAATTGAATACGTGCTATGTGATAGCATTTCATATGCCATGTTAGGGTTAGCCGAGCCTACTCTAGATCGCATCTATGCCTGTGTTGCATTAGACACTTAACATGCACTAGGCCATGCATGTTTTGCTAACTAGTTTATTATTTTGGTGAGTACGATGTAAGTATTTTTGCTTTAGCATATCGCACGCGTGTGATTGTTGCCATGACAATAGGATTGCCATGCGGCTAAATGCTTATGTGTTATATCACTGTTTGAATGCCTGTGGGTGGAGGTTGGATTGCGTGAGTTGGGAGTACTCATTGAAATCCGCATTTTAGCCTACATGCGAGTAGCAAAAGAAAACAACACGTTTTTCGAGACAAAACGGATATGCAATGTTTATTTCCAAGTTAGGCGATCTGGTCTATACTTACGTGTTGTCGCATCACATAGTAATTCTAGGTTAATAACCGGAATAAGAACGCATAAAGTTTTCAAAACGGATATCACGGTTAGTAGAGGCGGTCTTGGACGAGGCGAAAGAATGCTCATAAATGACCTTCCCGATCGTACCCAAGCTCGAGCCAAGACCACTTTGGTGATAGCGGACCACGTGGCCTTGACCGAAGTCGGGGTTTCCTAAATTTCCCATTTTAAAAAATATTTAGGTGGCGACTCATGTCTGAAAGCGATCCATGTTTGGCACTACTTTTCAAAAATCTTTTTTCTTCAAGCGATTTGCGGATTTGGACTCTTTGGTTGATTTAGAACCGACACAAAAGGAGTCGAATGTTAGCGCGAGGTCCCCGCGGGCGTGCTCTGATTTCTGGCGACTTCTTTGGGATTTTAGAGAGCTTGACTCGAACTTCGTGATATCTGTTTTGACTACACTTATGTGTTTCTTTGCATTGCATGTGCATTGGTGCGCCTAGGACACCGTGTTGGCCATCTGCTATTCTGGCGGTTTCTTGGGAGGCTTGTCTTGTCAAGGCATGTCCATAAGAGTGACGGTTCTTGAACTCTGCCGATGTAGAACACAAACCCGGTTTCTGGGCACCCTTTTTGGACCATTCGACCTAGTTGCATAGTCGAATCCATAGTGACCATTCCAAACTAGGACGGGTTGCTTACCGATTTAGGTTGTTTGAAACATTGCGTGCGTAGTGAAACCCTAGCTCTTGACAAAATAGGACGAAACCCTACCCCAACATAGGGGTGTTTTGGTTCTCATTTATACGCTATGTGCTTTAGAGTGTAACTTCTGAGGGAATACATATACCAATTTGAGTCTGCGTATCCGGCTGAGGGCATCGATGTCGATATTGTGAATCGATTATATCTGTGGAAATCGATTTGATATGGGGCGGTGACTTGAGAGCAGTGTTGATAGTGGTCTGATTGTTTGACTACACCGTGCTTGATCCGATTAAATTTGAAATCTTTGCTTGTTTTCCGTTTGATTCGATAATTGAGAGAGTTGAGTCGAGCAGTTAGTGTCTTCTCCTGCCGAGACAGACCGAACATGATCTGAGAACTTCGGAAGAGATTGTGGTCATAACGGCCGCCAAGTCGAGAACCACCCCACAAGATGAGGCTCTTGTTGATATGCCACACCCGCCTAGGTCGCCTTGCGCACCAATCTGGGCCCTCGGTTCTATCGGGCTCATGAGCCTCTGCATTCGAGTTAATGGGAATGATAGGCGAGCTCGAGAGGTCGTGGCGGATCTCGCTTACGGAATGTCAACCTCGCCACGGTTGCACCGTATGTTGGAAATTCGAACCCGAGAGCCTCCGATCTTTGGGGCGGATTGTGTCGAGCTCAATCGATCGGAGATGACCTCCACCCACAAATGATGCACGTACCAACCCAAACCTCTCATCGAGATGAAGCGGAGGCAAAGACAAAGTAAAGGCCGAGGCGACCGTGGAACAAGCTTCTTGTGGGCGATCCGGCTTTGAAAACCGCGAGGATGAGCAAACAACAGTATCGCGATTGTAACCAAAAGTATGGATAGCGTTTTCCCTACGCCGCTGAGGCGGTTCAGTCGATCGGAAGAAGGATAGGCCCCGACATGCCAAGAAGGTTCTTTCCACTCCCAGCCCTGCTCCCGGAAAGGATCAGAAACCCAAGGCTGCACCCGCTGACCCGTTCGCTAGTGCATCTAGCAAGAGTCCTCAGATTCCGAAGTACTTGCCCCGGGGGCGCAGGGCCTTCCATCCCCTCTACATGCCGTTGTCTAGGGCACTTCTAATTCTAGCCAAAAAGGGGCATCTCACGCCCCTTGATCCTAGGCCGCTCCCCAAACCCCTTCCAGCAGGCCATGATGCCACTCAGTACTGTGCGTACCATCAACAGTCTGGCCACACCACTGATAATTGCTTCCGCCTCCGTCATGAGGTACAGGATTTGATTGATAACAAGGTTATCCTCCCACCTACCTCGACCAAATCAGTCACTACAGAGTTCTTGGATTGTGAGGACACAGATACCGAGGACACCGATACTGCGAGTATGTAATTGGGATTCAACTGCCTGCGGGCAATATCTGGTACATTTTTGGATATGGCGTTTGGCGCGCATTTTTGAGCACGTGCCGATGCTAGTTTTGTAAAACCTGACTTGGGTGTCGAGTCAATCTTTTGATTTGTCTTGAGTCCGTCTCATTGTTTTGAGACAGTCCTTTTTGCTTAAGGGTCTGTCTAATTGTAATGAGTCATTTCCTCTTTTGTATAAGAATACTAGGTGACTTCGGGGTTGTTGCCTCAAGCACCGTTTTGTTTTGTAATTACTTCTTTTTTTGCTTTCTTTTGGGTCTGTCTCTGTCGTGGAGCCAGTTTACACCTGGGAAACTTGAATGAAGCAGCCGCGGCTATCGTGATCCCGTACTATTTATGATTGGGCTAGTTGTGCCAGAGAATTCGAATGGGGGGGACAGTGCATTCCACCTGCTCTTTTGCGCCTTAAAAATTATTGTTTTGACCTAAGTTTTTCAAAACTTTCTTTGAACATTGCGGTGATGAAAACAAAGGGGAAGTAATTCCTCGGGTTTTGCAAAATTTTGATCAATCTGAGAGAAAGAGAGGCGTGCTAAGCCCTTAATGAATGAAATCATGCTTGTCGGCGTGAGTACTGAGAAGGACCCTAGCTTTGATCCAGATTGGTCCTACTTGTCTTGGTATGACGATTTGTCGCTTTCTTAAAAACTTTCAAAAATGTTTTGCGCGGTCTTGCGAAGACATGTGTGGAAACACTCTTGAGATTGTGCAGCCTAGGATCGCTCAGCCTCGAGGCTCGACCCCTTATTTTCAAACCTTGGACCGATTATCGGAATGTTCAAAGATAGCTACCAATCACGGCCTTTGTGTGGCTCGGTTCAGCGACCCTCGAGCAAGAGGCATCGAGTCCGATCGGGAAGATCAAAATCCCACCAAGCAAAGCAGAAATGTAAGTGATGGGCCTTACGCAAATCGGCACAATAGCCGTTCTCCCAGATATAGAGAGGCTTCAATCTCAAAACCATTTGGCATGGGCTTGCTGTACTTTTACCCTTTGAGAGGCTCGCTGGGCCGAAAACCCGGAAGGGCGACCCAGGCAAAAGTTAGAGAAAAGAAAAATACAAAAGAGAAAAGAAAATGCAAAAAATAATAAAAGATGAAAATGCAAAGAAGAAAAAGAAAAGAAAAGAATGAAAGAAAAAAGAAAGAACAAAGCTCGCAAGGTCGAAAACCCGCATTGGGCACCTTGGCAAAAATTAGAGCCTAAAAATAGCGAAGGTTAAAATACCCGAGTGTACCTTAACCGGAACTACGTAAGGCTTGATTCCCATGTTTGGGATACGTAGGCAACTTCATCCTGAAGTCCAGCCCCCAACGCTTCCATAGCGTCTTAGGCCATGTCATGGTTTTGATCACTTTCGCCCACTCCGAATCCGATGTCTTGATTGCAGTAACCCGGAGCCGCGCGATTAACTTCCTCTTGAAGTCCAACCACCAACACCTTCCAGGTGACTGTGTCCACATATTGATTCAAGCCATCTTCGACTTCTCCGCGTCCGAGGATCCGATCGTCATCAACAAAGACTGGCTTACAATATGCCGCGGCATCATCCAAACAAGGGGCAACTTTCCGTTGCCCTCCATTGCCATAAATTGCCCTGAGCTACCGTTCAAACCAGGGGCAACTTTCCGTTGCCTCCCTTTCCCTTTTAAGCCAGGGGCAATTTTCCATTACCTCCGATCAGGGTTGCATCTCGAGGTAAGTTCTCGCTCGTTGAGCATTGATTGTCCAAAAGCGGTTTTGAAAAAGTTTTACGAGGTTGACTTATTTTTCTCGGCTGTTTAGCTCTCAAAATAGGACCATGTTTGGACCCAAAAAGGAGAATTTTTCGATTAACGATTCGCATGATTTTCAAATCAAAAATTGAATAAGCATGTTAATCTAACTTTCATTTTGGTCAGAACTGTTTTAGAAAACACAACAAAAATGGCCAAAATGATGAATTAGGGGCACGATTGAGTCAGGTACTCTGTCCTCCCCCCGTTAACCTGATTGTCCGAGAGACACTCTATCCACCAGAAGAAATAGCCGCGAGCTAGTCGTGTTGGGCATGAACCCGCAACTTCCTATTCATCTGTCATTCACCTCGGGGAGGGATGCAAAATGAGAGAATAAAGAATAGAGAGGAGTAAGTTGAGAGAAAAGTGAGAGAAGGCTTTTTGTGAGAAAAGCCGAGCCTGAGGGTCGAGTGATGTGAGAATCACGCAAATCAGAAAGGGTGGGAAATCTACCCAGAGGAACTAGCTCCTCGAAATTCGAGGTCTCTTTTAAACACGTCTGTGTGTCGTGTCTTTCCATTTGCCGGTTTCAATTTTGGATTTGAGTCTTTTCCAAGTATGTCTCGTTGTGCTAAGTCGTGCGCCTTTTGTTTCTTCGTTTGAGTCTGTCTCGTCGTGTCCTGTGGTAGGCTCGATACCCCGGTTGAAAAACCCATCCTCTTCTAAAAGGCAATTGCTCGTGCTCAGAATGCTGTGCCATTCTCTACATCCGCGCAAAGCAAGAGAAGAAAAGGGAAAATTCGGGACATCCGAGTGTGTTTCAACTGCAACCGTGTCAGCTTTGTGATTTGTCTCGTCAGGTTAGGGCTATCTGTTCAGAGTTTGCTGTGTGCAGAATGAACCAAATGCTGTGTTATGGGCTGTATGCAAATCGATCCCAATGGTCAGTCCCAGTAGAGTATGAAATTTGTATGTTGATTGAGTAGTGGTTCGTATGAAATTTGTTTCTTTGCTTAATTGGTTATTTGATTATTACAGTGCAAGTGTTCAATTGTCAGATACAAATCAATATCATTTACATTTGAGGTGTAGTATGATGCAATGCGATGCAAAGTATGGAATGTCTTGGTATCTGTGAGACATATAGATATAACACTCTTTTAGACAAAAGTTTGTTTTATATATAATCTTTTCCAGTACATAGTTTTGGAAAGCAAAATCACACTGTGGCGATACATAGTACTCTATCTACCAAAAAAGAAAAGTACAAGAAAAGAAATAAAAGAAAAAGCGACAAAATCATCATCATCAGCAATAGGCCTCATGCCTAAGGATCAGTCCTCGCCCTCTTCCTGGGCAGAAGCACAAAAGCGTCGTCGGGCAAATCCTTTGTCGAGCCCGAGGCGAAGCTATCCCGGCCTCCTCTGCAAATGACTCGATCCGCCTCCGACTCCCCATCTCACAGGCTGGAGCTCGTGAGCTGCTCCCCACATGACCACGTCCCCCTGCAGTGCGAGGAAGATCCGCCATCCCGAGTAGAGGCGGGAGGCCCAGTGGGCAGTGTCACCTTTGGAGGGATCGGGAAAGGAGGTGAAAATCTGAAGAACAAACACATTAGAAAGCGTGAGCGGTTTATCAATGCGAGAATCACGATGTATGAGTCTGATAAGTGAATGCCGTGGCGGTTTATCAATGCGAGAATCACGATGTATGAGTCTGATATGTGAATCTGGTGGCGGTTTATCGGTCTGAGAATGTAGTGTATGAGTACAATGTATGGAAGCCGTGAGCAGTTTATCAGATTTTTGTGCAGTGAAGCGGTTATGCGAAAGCAGTATGATTCGAGGCGTGGTCGATAAAACATACCGGCAAGCCGTGGCGACCAAAGCGTCGAAGTCATTGCGGCATCGGCGAGGAGGCATTGACTCCTGATGGCGGGTATACTCGGAGGAGGTGCGCAAAAGTATTAAATATATCGATGATACGTGGGATATCTGAAAGAACTGAAATGACAAGACAATGCAAGATCTTGAAATAAAGTAATACATCTGGGAGGCAACTCGGGAATGCCGGCCAACTCGTGACCGGTAGGAGGAGCAAAAGGGATCTGGTAGGTCTCCACTCTGCCCTATAAGTCAACATAGTAGGTAGGCGGGCGGCCGTCCCTCGTCCCCTCTGCACCCCCCTCCTGCCGCGAGCTCGAGCCCTCTGTGATGGCCCCGCTCCTGCTCCTGTCTCTGCCCGGGCCGCTGGCGCCGCGGGTCTCACTGGATCAGCTCGAGAGCCCCTGCTCAGAGGTCGCATGATGAAGGTCCGGACGTACTCTGAATAGTCGCCCTCGCCCCTGTCAGCGTCAATGTCCACGGCCCAGCCAAGGGTGTAGTCCTCCATCTGCTGGAAGCCGTACCCCTCAGTCTCCCTCATGCGCTCGGGAGGCTGAATCGGAACTATCTGCTCCGGCAATCCCAAGGTCTGACGCAAGAAGCGCTCACCCAAGTACCAGGCCCGACAGACCGGACCCTCCAGGAGAATCCGGTAGCGCGAGGTCTCGATGGCGCCGGCATACCTGTCTCGTATCACCGCTGGGAGTGGAGCCCACGGCTGCCAGGTGACCTGAAATGAAATACAGTTGATCATCTACTGATATAGAAATGTACACATGAAAGCGAAGCTTCAAACGGACTGTAAGTAAAACATACCTCAGTAGGGGTGATGGTGTCGAAGAAACGACGGTAGAAGCTAAAAGTGTCCCGGGGTCTCCGGACACATCGCCCGTCATGTGGCGAGAAGGGGACGACGAGAGGGTCTCCGTCTCGTCTTAGCTCGATCTGGGGAAGTAGGCATACACCCATTACCAAAAGCAGACGTCGAGCGACTATTAGATAATCTGAGTCTGAATAAGCGAAATATGAACCGTGTGTTGTGTATTGTGTTGAGCGAGTGTCTGATATGAGCGATGTCTGATCGGTATAATGATATGTATGTGTGCGTGTATACGATTATCTGATGTGTGCGATGTCTGATCTGAAAATCTGGCGAAATAAAAGCGAAGAAGAAGGCATACCTCGGGCTCGCGATAACCCCGAAACAGCGCCCGTGCCACGGGAAGCGAGCTCATGTAGCCGTAGAGGGTGGCGAGCCGCGCCACGATCATCTTGCACAATCCGTCGGACGTCCACGGTCTGGCGAGGCGAAGGCAGTGTTCGCCGGTCGGCGAATAGGGTGGTCCCTAGCAAAAACATGAGAAGCAGCGTGCATACCTCTCAGCGACCTCATGGTCGCCGGGCGCGTCCACTAGCATGGTCACTTTTCAGCGCACCTCAAACCGGGAATAGCGGGCGAACCACAGGCGAACAAGCGGCGGCGCCTCGCCGAAACAAATAAACTGGCGGCGATCCACTCGTCCATGTCTGTGTCAAAGGGGATCGGATCACCCCCCACCCCGATGCCAGTAAGCATCGAGAAGTCGTAAGGGGTCATCGTCATGTCCCCGGTCTCCGATAGATGAAAGGAATCGGTGGTATCCCACCACCTCTCTGCCAGAGCAGCAAGAAGAGGTCTGCAAGTGGAGAGTCTAGAAAGCCCTCTGCGAAGGTGCAAAGGCGGCACAGTCCACAATCTGCTAACGGCGTCGGGCGGTCGGTAATGTTCCCATACCCACGAAGAGTATGGACGTCTCCCTGTAGTCAAGAAATTACAAAGCCATATGAAGATATGCAGTTGGTATAAATCTAGTATGCGTGCGGATTATTTTTAAAATTCAAACAGAAACCGGGTGCCGGTGTGCTTATAGTAAACTACAGCCTGTGATTTATCAGTGTGCTTTGTGAAGATTAGCATGCGGGTACGGTGTATGTGTGTGCACATTTTTCAGATTCAAGCAGATATCGGGCTTCAGTGTACTGAGATTCAAACAGATAACGGGCCACAGTGTGTCTGCAGTGAGCTACGGCGTATAATACGCCAGCATGTTCGAGTGGTTCGATTCAGTGTAGATCTAGCATGTGTGCAAGTTTTCAAATAAGCGCCGAGTGTCGGCGAATTGGCAGTGCAATGTGTGCCGTGTGTTTGGGCGATTCAGACTAGTGCAGTGTGTGTGCATGTGCGTCGGTCCTAAACAGGTGTCAGTTATGAGTTTGTCTACGATCGACTACAGTACAGTACATCGGAACTAAGCAGTTAAATGGGTTCAGTTAGCTATGGCAGTTGACAGAAAATCCTACATTGCGGAAAATAAGAGACCAGAAAGTTACCTCGACGGCGCCAGCAGACAAGTGGGAGGCCGGCTCGCGCAGCAGAAGCTCCGGGTCCAAAACCCTGTCGAAGCCGCGGAAGTGGCGGAGTCCGTCAGGTGGTAGTACGTGGATGGCCGGGCGATAGGTCGCCGGATCGAATGGGCGCTCGCTCAACGGGAGGAGCTCGACCCCGGGGTCCATCTCATGGTCCGGGGGAGTCCCGACATGTGGAACATCGTCTGCCATGGGTAATGATGATGGAAAATAGCCGAAAATGAAAAATGGGCCGGAATACGAAAAGTCAACCGAGAAAGTCAACCCCGAGAGGGTCGGAAATGGCCGGAAGGGTCGGAATGTGAAAAGACACAAGAATGAAGAGAAAATCGAGGGGAACAAGTCCCGAAAAGGCGAAAATAGCAAAAGGAACACGAAATGGAGAAATATTCGGTTCAAAGTGTTCAAAGCGAAGGTATCTGTGAATCGGACTGAAAGCAGGCGGAAATCGATGAAAAAGTGAGAGAAAACACTTTGGAGAGGGAGAGCAAAGATTTTCGGCGGAGGCAAAGTGAAAAGAATAGGGTTTCAAGCCCTATTTTAAAAGACCCGAGGCAAAATGGCAAAACTGCCCCCGATCAGTCATTTTTGGCCGGTCGGCACTATTTTGTGCCGGTCGGCACATTTTTGTGCCGATAGATGAGTTCATGCAGCCGGTGGTAGCCGATGACCTCCCCACCCAGCCGGTGGTGTTCCCAAGGCCCTGTTTAGGCAAGTTGAGGAGTTTTGGGTCTTCATAGCTCAAGAAAGTGCAATAAAGTGCATCCCCGATGCTCAACCGGCCTCCGTTTTGACTTCGGACCGTCTCTACTGTGCGTGGCACTCAAATTCAAGCAGAGATTGTATCCTTTTGTATCCTTTTGTCATGTACAGAGATTCAAAAGTTGCCCCGTGTGCGTTACGCCCATCCATCGCATTTCCCGGCGTATCGTATCACGCCATCTTGCACGTCCCTTGCGACTTGCACCGTTTTGCATTGTCATATGGCATGCGTGTCATACTGCTTCATCTTGCATTCCATTTCGAGTCCCGTGAGGTGTGCTACCTCGTGTGCTTTGTTTTGCATTTCATTCCCCCCCGGGTCCGGCGGGACCGAAAACACGCGCGGTCCAGGAGACCTTAAATCCTCGGGAGGTGCAAGACCTTCGGTGCATTAAAGCGTGCCTCGTCACGTTCATTTCGCATTTCATTGCATCTCGAGGCACGTATGCCTCGTTTTGCACTTCATTTTCCATCAAATGAGGTACGTATGCCTCATTTCGCATTTCATTGCATCTCGAGGCACGTATGCCTCGTTTTGCACTTCATTTTCCATCAAATGAGGTACGTATGCCTCATTTCGCATTTCATTGCATCTCGAGGCACGTATGCCTCGTTTTGCACTTCATTTTCCATCAAATGAGGTACGTATGCCTCATTTCGCATTTCATTGCATCTCGAGGCACGTACGCCTCGTTTTGCACTTCATTTTCCATCAGATGAGGTACGTATGCCTCATTTCGCAGTTCATTGCATCTCGAGGCACGTACGCCTCGTTTCGCACTTCATTCTCCATCCTTTGAGGCACGCGTACCTCATTGCACTCCATTTTCCATCTTTTGAGACACGCGCGCCTCATGCGCGTCTCATTTGCATTGCATGCACTTGGGTACTGTGTAACAGTAGCCCCCCCCCGCGGTCCGGCGGGACCGAAAACACGCACGGTCTAGGAGACCTTAAATCCTCGGGAGGTGCAAAACCTCCGGTGCATTAAGATGTGCACCTCATTGCATTTGGCATGCATTCCATCGCATTATTTAGCGCACCTCATCAGTTGCCCCCCGGGTCCGGCGGGACAGAAAACACGCACAGTCCAGGAGACCTTAAATCCTCGGGAGGTGCAAGGCCTTCGATGCATTAGAGTTGCCCCTCATTGCATCTTGCATGCATTTCATAGCGTTGTTTTGCGCATTTCATCGTTGCCCCGTCTGGTCTGGCGAGACCTTAAACACACACGGTCTAGGAGACCTTAAATCCTCTAAAGGTGCAATTCCTTTGGTGTTTGTCGTGCCCGAACGACTTTCGGTGGTCTGGTAAAGCCACCTGTCTGTGCTTGCGGTGAGTTCCTAGAAGACCAACTGGGACGGTGAAAACTAGAGTTCGAACGGCTTATGCCTAGAACGCAAAGGTTCGGAATTTCCGAGACTAAAGTCTGGTTTAAATACCCAGGGGGATGCACCCTCGGCTTGAAATCTGTATGGTAGCCCCATAGGCTGAGCGTGTGTCTCGCCTCAGTGCAGATCTTGAACCAACCTAGTGTATCGCCCGGTTGGTAAGATAGGAAAAGCGCAATCATGACCATTGCATCACATTGCATTTATCATGCATTTCATTGTAAATACTATTGTATATGTCATGCACTTGCAAAAATCCAAAATTCAAAAAAAATGCATCCCATGCATCATTAATTCTATTGCATATGTCATGCATTGTCATGCATTTTCAAAAAAAAACAACCAAAAAAAAAAACATGCATATGTCATGCATCATCCTCGTAGTATAGTGCATATGTCATGCATTTTTTGTAAATATCCATTTCCATTGCATTTTAGTTGCGTGCATTTCACTGCATCATCTTCCACCTGTGGCTTGCGCCTTTCCTTGTTGAGCTTGGTTTGGTATGTGCCCTTCTTTTCACGTCAAAACACAGTTCTGTATGCAGAAGTTCTGTGCTAGACATGGCTTGTATGCGTACATTCCTTTCCTAGGCAAGACTGGGTTTGGCCCGCGTGCCATATCCATTGTATCTATTCCATCGCATGCATTCCACTGCATCATCTTCCATCCATGGCTTGCGCCTTTCCTTGTTGAGCTTGGTCTGGTATGTGCCTATACTTCTCATGTTGAAGCATAGTTCTGTTCGTGTATCGCGCCTACTCCACGTTGGTATGTTGGATTGAGGTTGCGGCACCCTTTTCTGTGCTAGACATGGCTTGTACGAGTGCATGCCTTTCCTAGGCAAAATACGGTTTGGCCCGCGTGCCATATCCATTTGTATCCATTTCCATTACATTGTAGTGTAATTGTTGCATCCGGCATTAGGATTATTATCCAATCCCCAGCGGATCGTTTCCCCACTTATGTCAATCCACTCAATATCTGTTCTTGTATCCGTGCGTATTACTCATAGATCGGACATCGTTCTATGGGACACGGGTGTTCGTGCGTATTCCCCATAGATCAGACATCGTTCTATGGGACACGGACTTGTTACTTCCATCAATCTACCTGACATTTGTGTGGTTTCGAACCGCTCGTGATTGAATCATGATTCAATTGCATTGCATATTACATTGCATAGTATTTGCATTGTATATATTTGTTTTGTAGTTTTGCATATCATTTGCATTACATTTAGATTCAATTGCATATCATTGCATTGTTTTGCGCACTTCATTGCATTGTCATGCATTGTTGCTAACAATATTGTACTTGTTAAGTTTGCTTTCTTTTCAGGCACGATATTGTATGTACGGCTCATTTACCGCCGGTGGAAGCGAGCAGTATTGTATTGTATCTCAAAGTGAGGCGTTTGAGAATTGCATAATTCTCTTACATCCTTTCTACATTGTAGTGTAGATGTTGCATGTTAGCTTATAACTATCGCATGTATGCTTTATTCTGACTTTCTTTGCATGATCATAAGTTATGCTCGGCTTCTTGCATTTTCGGTTGCATTTGCCCGCCTCTGGTAGCATATCTTATCCTTGGCATGTGTGCCTGTGCTTGAACTACGCTGGTTTGATTCCTAAAGGGATACGTAGGCAGCTTGCGAGTTCAACCATTTGCGCTTTGTATGTTTGTCTGAGTCTTCGGCCTTGTCAAAAATGGGTCGTCTCTGGGCTTTGACATTCACTCCCGTCATTGTTATGACTTTCGAGTTCTGTCAAAGAGGGGCAACTGTAGACACCCCATTTTTGACCGTCCTCAAGACTTGGACGTCACCGTTAGAACACTCGGTGATTATCCATGTTTGTGTTCGTTTGGAGTTCCCGGAGTTCTCGGCTGTGCGAGCCTTGCCTCAGGACCTCCGAACTCGATTGTTTGTGTTTGGTTTTGCACCAAACACTTGTGTTTTGCCTTTGAGGGGCAGGGAATGCCTTCTGAGGCATCCCCACACACCACCGGCTGGGGCTAGAGGCTACCATTTGGTGTAGTTATCACCGGCACTATATTGTGCCGGTCGGCACTATTTTGCCCGGTCGGCCTTGTTTTGGCCGACATGACCATTTTGCCCTGCCGACCACTTTGCACTTGCTTGGTGAGATATTTTATCACAGCTGTATGCAACTTGTTTCCCCTCCATACACGTGTATGGAGGGATGAGCTTGCTTAGTGGCCAAGCTTGTGAGCTTTTGGCCTATAAGAGGGAAAGCTCTCCCTCTTGGCTGAAGGTTAGAGATTTTCAGAGCTTAGGACATTGTTAGAAAAGCTGAAGCTCTGGTTTTCTAGGTTTAAGTTAGATACACACACATATCTCTCTTTTTCCTTTGTTAACTAGGTGTTTAGTGCCTTACTATTGCACTAAAACACCTAGTGTTCCACCTTTCTCTTGGGCTGAAGCTCCAGCGGTGGTTGGTGGAGTTTTTAGTTGGTTTTGAGTTCAAAGAGCATCAACTCCAAGCTTTGTGAAGAGGTCTTCAAGGGTAAGCTACTAACTCTTTTTCCCCATTGTTGCACCTGTTGTGTACCCAGTCTAAAACAGTTTTTGTGCTTAGTGACTAACACTTAAAAACTCTGTTTTTAAGCCCTCTTTATTGTATATTTAGAGTGTTTTGTTGTTTGGGCAAGTTTGACCCCTCTTAGGCCTTGAAAAGGGCCCCTTTTGTGCCATTTTGTGAGTGCTCCGGGACTTGTGTTGGGCCTCCACCACTGAAATCTTGAGGATTTCAGTGGTGGAGATGGTGCCATAAAGTCCTAGAAAGGAGAGGGCCACCCCCTCTCCTTGATGTCCTTGAAAAGGGCAAGATTTGGCTTCCTTAGGAGTTCCATGTTTGAATGTGTTTTGAACATGTTTAACTTGCTTTCTATGCTTACTTTGCCATGTTATAACATGTCTTCAAGTTGGTTTAGGCTCCTTGTGCATGCTTAGCATAGGTGTCTTGAAGTGCTCTTGTATGCCTTAACATGTACTAGGTTGTATGCCTTAGTTTATAGCATGTTTTAGGCTTGCATTTGTGAAGCTTGTATGCTTATTTCGCCATGTATGAGGTCTGTCCATAATCATTTTGGTCGACCGTGACTTGTATTCCATGTCCTCTTCATGTTTGGCTTGTTAGCCTTAAGAGTGTGATTGTGTAGCATGCCATACTTGCATCATTTTGAGGGTTGGAAGTCATTTCTCATGTCATATCAGTCCATTTGACATGCTCATATATTTGTATTGCATGCTCCTTTTAAGCTTCAAGAGTATGTTTTGTATGCCCTATGGGTTGGTCATATTGCATGCCTTTATATCCATGTCACTTAGATGCCCTCTACGTGTTGTTTTGGGTTTGGTTTTATGTATTAAAACTCTGATTTTGGTTGGTTAAGTGTTGCCGTGTGTAAGTATGCTAGGTGTGGTTCAATGCATCTTTGACTTGCCTTAGACTTAGGCCATTTGTACACTTTATTTAGCTTGCTTCATTACATGATTTGGCATCATGTTTGCACGAATTTCAGAGCTTATACTACATGCTAGTAGTCCATGTTTAGCTCATCTCAAGTGTGCTTGAATGTTACTTCTTATGCTTAGGTGTAAGGACCATGAATGCTTGCATGTGTGCATGTGTTTAGACCCTCATGCCTTAGCATTTTGGCCACTGATATTAGGCCTTTTAGGGTTGCCTAATTCATGTTTAAGCCCAATCTATAATTGGTTTGCATGCTTGCTTCATATGCTTGTTTGTATGCTTGCATAGGTACCATGCTATTGTCCATATTGCATGCTAGATCACATGCTTAGGACCTCATTGCATTGTCATGCATGCTAGGCCTCTTGACTAAGTCATGATGGAGGTTTAACACCCTCTATGTGCTTGCGTGGTTTGTATGCATTTGAAAGTGAAGTTGCCTTCTTGGTTCTTAGGGCCATCACGCATGGAAATGCGCGATTGGTGGCCCGGGAATCGAGGCACATGCCCTCTTAAGTTCATAGCATGATTTGGGATGTGTTTAGTGCATATATACTTTGAATTGCACTGCCTTGCCTTTTGTTCCCTCTGCTGCTGTCAGTTGCAGGTTTTGCAGAACAATTTGTGCCGACCGGCACCTTTTAGTGCCGACCGACTGCCCTTTGGCAGCCGATAAGAGAATTCAGTGCCGATGGAAATTCTACTCGGCCGGTGGCCCTCCTGCGAGCGATGATGCTTCTCGATGCTCTAAGCACTCTGAAGTTTTGGGAATTTTACGGTGAAGCGAGAGAAAGCAGAGGCAACCGTGCAGCGGTGATTAAGCGAGTCCGGTAGCGGCCGCGATCGCCCTCCTTCCGAGGCATTTAATGCTTAATTAGATTAATTAATTTATTTAATTAATTTAGTTGGCTTGTAATATTTAATTAGCTAGAATAGTTAATTATTTGTTCGGTTTTGTATATTTATTCGGTCCCTCGGCGAGGGCCAATTGTAATAAGTGTGCGTGAGTGGGTGTATGTCTTCCAACCCCACTTCTTTCTAACCCTTTTATTTACACCTTATGGTAGATTAGGGCATACTTATTTTAGCATACCTTATGCAATGCATGTGTGCATCCATGCATTTGTTTACATGCAAGCTCGGTACATCATACAAAGCGCATTGCAATTTTCAAATTCCAAAATTGAATCGTGCTATGTGATAGCATTTCATATGCCATGTTAGGGTTAGCCGAGCCTACTCTAGATCGCATCTATGCATGTTGCATTAGACACTTAACATGAACTAGGCCATGCATGTTTTGCTAACTAGTTTATTATTTTGGTAGTAGTCGATGTAAGTATTTTTGCTTTAGCATATCGCGATGTGATTGTTGCCATGACAATAGGATTGCCATGCGGCTAAATGCTTATGTGTTATATCACTGTTTGAATGCCTGTGGGTGGAGGTTGGATTGCGTGAGTTGGGAGTACTCATTGAAATCCGCATTTTAGCCTACATGCGAGTAGCAAAAGAAAACAACACGTTTTTCGAGACAAAACGGATATGCAATGTTTATTTCCAAGTTAGGCGATCTGGTCTATACTTCTGTGTTGTGCGCATCACATAGTAATTCTAGGTTAATAACCGGAATAAGAACGCATAAAGTTTTCAAAAACGGATATCACGGTTAGTAGAGGCCGGTCTTCGGACCGGGCGAAAGGGGGTGCTCATAGCTGACCTTCCCCGATCGTACCCAAGCTCCCGAGCCAAGACCACTTTGGTGATGACGGACACGTGGCCTTCGGTACCGAGTCAGGGTTTCCTAAATTTCCCATTTTAAAAAATATTTAGGTGGCGACTCTGTAATCTGGCAAAGCAGTCCATGTTTGGCACTACTTTTCAAAAATCTATTTTTTCTTCAAACGATTTGCCGGATTTGGACTCTTTGGTTCAGATTTAGAACCGACACAAAAAGGAGTCCGAACTGTTAGCGCGAGGTCCCCCCCGGCGGGACGTGCTACACATACCATGCAAACATCACATGCACAACATGTTAAAGGCCCCAAAACTCAAAGCTAGTCAAGCCCCTTTACACTGCAACCATATTAAACAATGCTCAAATGACCTTAACCATTCAAAATAGATCTAAGGCAGGTCAAAATAGCAGGAAAAACATGCTAGGCTTGCAACATAGATGGCAAGAAAGGTATGCTCATGTATTGGCTCACAAACAAGGCATCAAAGCACAACTCTCAAACACATTGAAGGGGTGATACATATGAGAATATGACAGTGAACCACGCTCTGAAATCACACATCAGATGATGCCAAATCAAGCAAACAACTCAAGAAAAGCGTGCTAGAGGACTCAAAACACAAAGCTATTCAAGGCATTTGCACTATAACTATACAAAACATGAGCCAAAGGACCAAGACCACTTCAAACAGAGTTTGAGCATGTTAAATAAAGGCCAAAAACTTGCTGGAGCAGAGTCAACACATGCTAGATTGATGGGCTAAAGTAACAAGCATGCAAAGCTAGTGAGCAAGGTTACACTATAAGTGTAAGAACCATGCAAGGGGTGACTCAACCAAGCCAAAACAGAGTTAAAACATGCTAAAATAAGACCAAAAATAGGCTGAGACTAAGCCAACACATGCTAGGATAACTGTGGACGCGCCCTCGGGCCTCAATGCATGCCACAGTTCAGACTCAATTTGTCACGGTTCTTAATCTGAACCAAAGAGTCCAACTCCGGCAAATCGTTTTGAGAAAACAGATTTTTAGAAAAGAAGTGCCAAACATGGACTGCTTTGCCAGATACAGAGTCACCACCTAAATATTTTTATGGGGGAATTTAGGAAACCCTGACTCGTTTGCCTAAGGCCATGTGTCCATCATCACCAAAGTTGCCTCGGCTTGGAAACTTGGGTACAATTGGGGAAGGTTAGCTATGAGCACCCCCTCTTGCCCGATCCGAAGATCGGCCTTTACTAACCATGATATTTTGTTTTTGAAAACACATGCGTTCTTATTCCGATTAATTAGCTAGAATTACTATGTGAGGCGCACAGCAAAACAAGTATAGACTAGATCGCCTAATTTGGAACAAAGCATTGCATATCCGTTTGTTAGGAAATGTTTGAGGTTTGCTACTCACAAGTAGGCTAAAATGCGGATTTCAATGAATTATCTCAATTCAAGCAATCCAACCTTCACCCACAGGCATTCAGGTAGTTTATCACATAATCATATCCAATTGGTAAGCATGCTGTCATGTTAACATTCACACTCATGCGAGATGCTAAAGCATAAATACTTACAACGTACTCCGAGCCAAAAAAAAGAACTTGTTAGTAATCAAATATATGATCCAAGTCCATGTTAAATGGCTAATGCATCGCATACAAAATGTAATCTAGAATAGGCTCGGCTAATCCTAGGATGACATGTGGAATGCAGCAGATAGCATGTATTCAAGTTTGATTTGATACACGATGCAGTTAGCATGATGCGCCGAGCCCGGTGCATGCAATACTGATGAATGAATGCACGCATGCATAGCATAAGGATGCTAAATTGAACATGTCCTAATACTAACCATCAAAAGCAAGTAAGTAAAAGGGAGAAAGAAGCGGGGGTTGGAAGACATGCACACACGCATCCACACTTATTACAAATTCACCCTCACTCGGAGAGACCGAAAGAATAGTACAAACCACCTAATTAACTAACTCACGAGCTAATTAATTATTACAAAACCAAATGAATAACTAGCTACAACTAATTATTACACAACTTAATTAATTAACAAATTAATTAACTACAAATGAATGACAACAAACAAATAGGGAAAGCAGTAAATGATGCTATTCCAGCTCTGTTTGAAGAAGAGGAAGGTATGCATGCTCGCTTTGGTTCCTCACCTCGAAACGCCTTCTGGTTGCTCTATAGGGGCTCTGTTTGTAGGGTGTCTTCCAGTTCTGGTTGTTGAGACTTACCAAAACACTGCTGGAGAGTTCACCAGTGGCCTGCCAGCCATGAAGGGAGAGCTGCCGGCCAACAACAGGCCACTGCCGGCCAAGGATGATGCACTGCCGGCCATCGGTGGTGAACTGCCAGCCACTGGTGTGCTGTGACACCAAACTGCAACGAAGCACAAAATAGAGAAAGTGGAGGGTCTCCCAAGGACCTATACGCACTATGCCACCCCAAATCACCTCAAAACATCAAGGGAGAGGCCTAGTCGGATCCAAGACCATTAATCACGCATCCTGATGCATGATGGCCAAAGATCCAACTTGTGCAAATCAATATGAAAATGAATGCACAAATAAGCAAGTAAAGCTTAGAACTCTATCATGAATCATCAAGAGCTTCGGCGACCGAGACTTGAGACATGTTCCATCACTCAGAGTATGAAACATCCCTCGTTCCTCGTGCTCGGACTAATACTTCACCCAAGTAATGCAACAGATAAGCATGGCAAACATGCAATATGAACAAGCGAACATGCAAGGCATGCGAAGCTAAACAAGTATGCAACAACATACTACATGTAACAAGCATGCGACAACATGGTAAAATGGGCTTACACCAAAGATGGTCAGCTCTCAAATAGGTCCAAATCAGTAGCCAAAGTGATGGAATTGATGGCATGAAAAGCATGGAAAGGCAAGGCAAGCATGCATGCCAAACGACTCAAGTATTAAGGCACAAAGAGGACAACTCTTAAGCACACTTAAGAAGCAACAAACATGGATGTATGACAACGAGGTAAGCTCTGAAATCTCATGTAAAGTGATGCCAAATCAACTCAACATTGCATGCAAGGCATGTTAGGATGCTCAAAGCTCAAAGTAAGCAAATAGGCTTAAGCCACGGCCATACAAGGCAAGCCCCAAAGGACCAAGGGGACCTAAAATAGTCCTAGGGCACGTCCAAACAAGACCAAAACCAAGCTCAAAGCTAGCCAACATAGGCTAGAACACAAGGCTAAAAACAAGGATCATGCAAGGCTTTAAAGAGGCAATGCACTACACCTATTGGAACCAATCATGGCATGACTTGGGCAACATAAAACAGAGTTACATCATGGTATATTAAGACAAAAAATGCACTGAAATGATGAGCCAAAGGCTTAGGCTAAATGGCATGTACAAAAGTCCATTCTTGAGGCATAAAGCACAAGCTATGCAAAGCATTCAAGGCATGTCAAATGCAAGTGAATAACAACATTTCATGGACTGAAATAGCATGTGGGATGAGGGCAAAGCATGCAAACATCACATGTATGGCATGGTAGGGGCCTCAAAACGCAAAACTAGCCTAAGCATTTACACTATAGCTATACAAAGCATGAGTGGTGTGGCCATGGAAGCCTAAAATAGTCCTAGAACAGCTCAAAATAAGCATAAAATCATGTGAGACCAAAGCCATAATATGCTAGTATGATGAGTCAAAACATCATGCACAAAGGGCTAGTAAACAAGATTTGTTCTACACCTATATGGAGCATGCAAAGGATGATCAAACCAACTATGGATAGGGTCATAACATGCCAAATGATGACCAAATACATGGTGGAATTTAAACCAAACAAGCTAAAATGACATGGCATGGCATGGAGCATATGAAGCTAGTTTAGGGAATTTACACTACAAGTGTATCATGCAAGCATGGAGTTACAAAACCAACCCAAAACAGGTTCATGGCATGGTAAAACATCACCAAAAATGAGCTGAAATGGACTCAATAAAAGCTATGCACACATGCTACTTTGATGAGCTATGAATGGAGCTGCACTACACATACTAGATGCATGCAAAATATGACCAAACCAGCCTCGGACAGCGCCAAGGCTGGTCCTAAAAGTCACAAAAATAGGCCCAAACCAGGCCTCAAAAATGCATAGAGGGATGGTCCTTTGGAAGGCCAAAAATGCAAGCAAAGAGAAGCCAAAGAGAGGGGGCCACCCCCTCTGATTAAGGACCTCAAAACCACACCGCTACCACTAAAAATCCATTGGATTTCAGTGGTATGAAGGCCAAACCAAGGCTAGCTCGGAGGGCTCAAGGTATGGTTTAAAACAAAGCCAAACAAAGCATGCAATGGGGTTACACACCCCTAACAACAAAATGACCTTAACCAAACTTAAAAAACAATTAAAAACAAGACTTTTTTCAGTTATAAGCAAAGCCTAAATCAATATCAAAAGAGGGCTAAAGCAAGGTGCAAGAAAATGCAAAAAAAGGGTGAAATGCTCACCCTTGAAGACCCTCTTCGAAACCAGCAACTTCTAAGGGTGGAAACCAGTTTTCAGACCTCAAGAATCTCTCCCAAGAAGCTTAGTCCAATGGTGTTGGTGTATATCTATGTGTTGTAGTGTAAAAGTGCAAGGAAATCCAACTTCAAAGCACAAAACACACACAATATAGAGACAAAGAGAAGTTTTTCTCTTCAACAGCTCAGAACCTAGTATAAGGAAGAAGCCTCTTCCTTATATAGAGGAATGAAAAGGCAAAGCTTCTTCAAGAAGCTTTGCAAGGCTTCCATCCCTTCACACACGTGTATGGAGGGGAGCAAACAAAAAACCAGCTAGCTCAAAAGATCTGGAGGAAAACCAGCTGAGACAGGGGGGGTGCCGGCCATCATCAATGGCCGGCAGTGGCTCATTGATGGCCGACAGGGCCTCATCAATGGCCTGCAGATGCAAAGCCATGGCCGACAGTGCCATGCCATGGCTGGCAGTGCACCAAAAGGTCCACACTGAAAGGACCTAGTCAAGGTCCAAAAAGGGACAGAAAGGATATAGGGTCCGGGAAGCTCGAACCGGTGACGTTCCGCGACGACAGCTGAGTACTCAGCAAGCAGTCGAACTAGTTGTTGGGTGTACCTGCAAGCACAACCAAGTCTCGAGGATGGTCAAAAATGGGGTGTCTACAGTTGCCCCTCTTTGACAGAACTCAACAGTCACAAAGTGACAGGAGTGAGTGTCAAAGCCCAGAGACGACCCATTTTTGACAAGGCCGAAGACTTAGACAATCAATCAATACAGGCATGTAGAGATGCGCCCGAAAGCTGGGGCAAAATGCAAATGTTATGCAAGATGCGAGAGCATAACTTATAATTATGCCAAGCATGCTGTAATGAAGCAAGTCATGCAACAGTTTTAAGCAGGTGAACAACAGTCCTACATATTCCGACAGGAAGGATGTAAGAAAATTATGCAATTCTTACCACGTTTCACGCGGAGTGCATACAATACCTGCACGGCTCATCTGGTTATGCCAGCTTCAAATGAACCGTACATACAATATCGTGCTTGAAAAAGAAATAATCTTAACAGGTACAATATCGTTAACAATATGCATAATAATGCAATTTGAAAAAAGTGCGTGACAACGCATATGAATTGTGCATAAACACATGTAAGTAAAGCATGCAGTAATACAGGCAATGTGTGAAGCAGGAATTTGAAGACATGTCTGCAAAGTGCACATGACAACGTGCACAATGTGTGAAGGAATTGAACACATGTAAGTAGAGCGCACGTGACAACGTGCACAATATGTGAAGTAGGAATTGAAACAAACACATGTAAGTAAAGCATGCAGTAACACAGGCAATGTATACAGCAGAAATTTGAAACATACACATGTAAGTAAAGCACACGTGACAACGTGCACAATGTATGAAGGAATTGAACACGTGTAAGTAAAGCGCACGTAACAACGTGCACAATATGTGAAGGAATTGAACACATGTAAGTAAAGCACACGTAACAACATGCACAATGTGTGAAGTAGGAATTGAAACATACACATCTAAGTAACGCATGCAGTAACGCAGACAATATATATAGCAGGAATGAACACATGTCATTAAAGCAAGCGTGATTAACGCAAGCAATGTGTAACCTCCTGCAAAATGCATAAACACATATAAGTAAAGCACACGCAGAAACGTATGCAATGTGTAAAGCAAGCAAAGGTATGAACACATGTCATTAAAGCAAACGTCGAAACGTGCACAATGTGTAACCACCTGGAAGATACAATATACACATGTAAGTAAAGCAAACGTAGAAACGCATGTAATGTGTATAGCAGGAATGAACACATGTCATTAAAGCAAGCGCGATTAACGCAAGCAATGTGTAACCTCATGTAAAATGCATAAACACATATAAGTAAAGCACACACAGAAACACATGCAATGTGTAAAGCAAGCAAAGGTATGAACACATGTCATTAAAGCCCACGTCGAAACGTGCACAATGTGTAACCACCTGGAAGATACAATATACACATGTAAGTAAAGCAAACACAGAAACGCATGCAATGTGTATAGCAGGAATGAACACATGTCACTAAAGCAAGCGCGATTAACGCAAGCAATGTGTAACCTCTTGTAAAATGCATAAACACATATAAGTAAAGCACACGCAGAAACGCATGCAATGTGTAAAGCAAGCAAAAGTATGAACACATGTCATTAAAGCACACGTCGAAACGTGCACAATGTGTAACCACCTGGAAGATACAATATACACATGTAAGTAAAGCAAACGCAGAAACGCATGCCATGTGTATAGCAGGAATGCACACATGTCATTAAAGCAAGTGCAATTAACGCAAGCAATGTGTAACCTCCTGTAAAATGCATAACAATACATGATAGAGATAAGGAAATGCATGACAATGCATGATAGAGAAAATGCATAGCGATGCATAATAGAAAATGCATGACAATGCATAAAAGAAAATGCATGACAATGCATGATAGGAAGAATGCATGACAATGCATAATAGAAAATGCATGACAATGCATGATAGGAAGAATGCATGACAATGCATTTTAGAGATAAGCAAAACAATGCATGTGAGGTAGATGGGTGTTTATTGTAATAGATGAATGCCAATTGACATCAACAAAAGTGGAAGATGCTTAACAAAGACATCTTAAATGGAGACCTCCGGTTTACCTCCCAGGGGGTTTGGGATGCGTCAAAAGGATACACCTCGTGCGCATTGATGGATGTAAACCATCGTATATTGAAGACATGATTCCCTAGCTCCCATGGAGGCGTTTTGAATCAAGTTTTGAGCATTCCTCGGGATTGCTGCAGCCCGGGAACAGACACCAAGACCAAATAGGCCAATAAAGCTGATAGAGAGTTGTTGGTCATCAAGGGCAACCGCCAGCTACTGCCGGCCATCTGCATCAACTGCCGGCCATCGACAACATGTTGCTGGCCATCGATGGGCCTCTACCAGCCATCGGTGGCAGATTTGGGCAAAAAGGTCTTTCAAGCTGTGGGTCTTTAAATTGGCTCAAAACCAACTCATTTCTTCACAAACCCTTCCATAGAAATCACTTTTCTTCCTTTCTATGTGTTCCTTCTCTCTAGATTCGCGCATTCTACGCGTTTCCCAATGCCCTATACAACCTTGAATCACTAAAGATTCTTGGTTTTCTTCGATTTGAACCGATCAGAAATTGCATCTGAGGCTTCTTTCATCGTTTCCCGCATTCAAGGATCACTTCCCCCGATCTTCTCTCGAGGTTAGTTCACTTTCCCGGGTTTTTCAACTTTTCTTGAATTTTCTCTCTCTTAGGGTTTGAGTTTATTCAAAATTTCATCATTTTGCCCATTTTTGCTCATTTTCACATCATTCTTTTTGCATCTATCTCAGATGGCTGACGATGTGCCTCATGACGAGGGCTTTCCCGCACTCCCTCCAGTAGAGTTAGCGGTAGAGTTTGCGGCCGAGCCGGAGGTTGAGCCTCAGCCGTTACCATTGGACGTACGTCCCTTCGACCCTGCGGTGTACCATCCGGAGACTCACATCATTCCAGTGGTGGGAGGCATCCGTACCTTTACCGATTTTGATGAGGACGTACCAGACGACCTCTTGTTGAGAGAGCCGATGTCTCACTTGTCGGCCATTGCCGTGGAGGTACCATCTCTACTTATCTGTAGTATTAGTTTCGAATACCTGCATTTCTTGCGTTGTTTCAATCTGATTGCATCGCATGCTTTGATCTGACTGTATTTCATACATTGCTGATCTGCTCTTGAATGTACCTTACACATCACTACCCTGTATACACTGTACGTAACCGCATCTCATGCGTCACTATTCTGAATTTGAATACATCCTTGACATATCACTGCTCTGGATACAACTGTATTTTCAATACATCACTGCTCTGATCTGAACTATATTTTCAATACACTACTGATTTGATTTGAACTGTGCTTATCTGATTTGACCTGTATCTTCAATACATCACCCGCTTAATTTGAGCTACATTTTGGAAACACTACTCATTTGAAATGTATTTTCAATACACCACTGATTTGATTTCGAAACTGTATTTTCAACAGGAGGCATCTCGCTCCTTTCGAGGCCACGGCGCTACGACCGCTCGCGACTGGTACAATGTGCTCCCCACAGGGGTCCGTCGGATTGTCAACAAGACCGGCTTCGGTATATTTTGCTGCAGCCTGACAAGGGTTACAGCGAGTCACCTTCTCCTGGGGGCTCTTGTGGAGAGATGGTGGGACACCACCAATTCGTTCCATTTTTCCATAGCGGGGAGATGACCATGACTCCTTTTGATTTTGCTATGATCACCGGTCTGGGCGTGGGAGGTGATCCGATTCCCCTAGATCCCGACATGGGGGAGTGGGTGGCTGCATGTGATGTGTTGCTTGGAGCACGTCCACCCCTTGCTTAAGCGGGTATGGTTAGATATTCTTGGTTCGAGGAGCATTTCCATGGGAAGGACCCTGAGGCCGATGAGGGAGTGGAGCAGTACGCCAAGGGCTTCCTCATGTTCCTTTTTGGTGCCACCTTGTTTTCGAATAGGTGGAATACCGTAGGCTTGTACTTCTTGAGTGCTCTGGTGGTACTTCTGCGGTTCCGCTCCTACAACTAGGGCGCAGCCGGCCTCACCACTCTCTATGGATACATGAGCTCCACTTCTCGGCTGTGTGGAAGATTGATTGGAGGCTACTGGCGAGCTTGGGAGGTACACAACCTAGTTCTCCTTTTCATTATTTTGCTCTTACACTGTATGCTTTCTGCTTTGCATTTTCAACATTTGTACTCTCTGTACTTGCTCTTATACTGCATGCTTTCTGCTTCGCATTTTCTGTACACCATACATGCTGCACACTACAAACCATACATTGCACACACAGGATCTACACACTGCTCATGATACATCACGGGCATAGGATCTAATGTCGGTCTTTCTAGACTTGCATCTATTCTGTACTGTATTGCATTCTGCTTTCTGCATTTTCAACATTCTGTTCATACGCTATACTGATTACATCGGTCCAACAGCTTTGGGAATATGCATAGTTCCCGGCGCTTGCTCCTGATCCGGTGGAGGAGACTGCAGTGATGGTCCCATTCTCAGATGTATATGACGGTTCGCTCCGTCATTGGACTCGGGAGAGCTTCATGTTCTTCCGGCAGTATTTTGACACCGTCGCGGCGCGTGAGGTAAGTCTGCAATAAGATTATTTCAATTAACCTAATGCACTTGCCTTAGTTGTTTGATTTTTTATTATCTTGTTGGTTCTCTTTCTCAGATTAAATGGTGACCATGGGAGGTGATTCCGTTAGGGCTCCGGGATCAGTATCACATTTCTCAGATTATGTCCCAGTACCGTATCCTCTTTGAGAGGCCGATCTGTCAGGCCTAGTTTTTGAGTGAGCACTTTGTGCAGCAGACTTTGGGGTTGCTTGTCCCATTTGTACGGATGGTGCCTCCACCGTCGATGAGGGCGACACACATGTTATCCGCCGACCAGGTGATCCAGTTCATGGTAGGGCTAGAGATAGATTACTTCCGTGCTGAGGGCGACTACGCAACCTTCATTCAGACATATCTGATGCCGCCTTTGACTGGTGTCCGCGAAGGACAGGGAGCTAGGGCTCCAGCTGCTGGAGGCAGAGGCGGAGCGACCAGGTCTCATAAGAGAAGAGGTCTTGAGGAGAGACAGGGGCCTGGATGGCCAGTGCTGCCTGCTACTATGACACTTCGAGGACGAGCTGGAGAGATTTATCAGGTTCCCTTTGCTCCTCCTCCAACTGGTCACTGGTCACGAGCTTATCGGAGGTTACGGCTTGACTCCAGTATGTACTACACTGTGATCTTTTGTACAGTCATTTTATTTCACTTGATATTCTGCAGAGTACTAATGATTTCAATCATTTTTGCAGGCTCCCATTGAGTACACTCGTCAGTCTCTGGCGATGACGGCTTCAGTGATGGGGATGCTGTAGACGAGCATAGACCTACTCAGTATCTACAGTATTCCGGTAAGTTCTTTCAAACTGCACTTCGTGCCATTAAGTCGTTTCTTAACACATCATTACTTGTACAGCTTGCACATTGCACTGATCTGATACATTGTTCCCATACACCACTCACGGCATACATTCACTGCAAATCATTCATTATTCATAGTACATCCTTTTTCCTGCATCTGGTATATTCTGATTACTAATGCATTTTGGTGGATTGTCCCTCTTTCAGATTCCTTTCTTCTTTGCCGGGCCCAGGACGTTCGGCGGGGAAGCGAGGTGGGCCCTTGGCACCTCCTCGAGCAGCAGAGAGAGCAGGACGAGGGACTAGTTCACGGGGGTCTGCCCCAAATGATGATGAGTTTGACGAGGAGGCGATGAGTCCGGAGTCAGACTCAGAGTCAAATGCTGATGGTGGAGATCCTGGACCTTCGTCCAGGAAGAGGACTAGGACAGATTCCCGCACTTGAGGCCACCGGCACTGACCCAGACATTTTGCTACTTCAGATGCTGATCTTCTTTTTGTTTTATTTTCCTTTTTTACTAGTAGTTTTGCACATTGTACTACGTTAGGCAGATTTAGTTTAAAACCAAGCTCTTTTGTAAAAAGAAACTATGACGGAATGAAAACAGCCTTTTTGTTGAAAAAGTGTTTCGTTTGTACATTCTATGCATCGCATTACTTTACACAACAATGTAAATGAAATCGAAGTTTGTTTTGCAAACCAAACGCTCAAATTGCACTAATCAGGTAGTGAACTGACAAATAACAAAACACCTCGATAAAAAAAACAAAACCTAGCAAGTTTACAACTCGATAAGCAAATCGCAACAACTTGATAAATGAAAGGAAGGTAATTATAACCTGACCCACATAAAGAAACTAATACGTCTTAAACAAGACACGACAGAGTCCAACAGGACAAAACAAGACCTTGAAAGACATAAGAAAGAGGACTCCACTGCAACAGACAACTGGGTCTTTAGTGAGGGAGCCAATGAGCAAGAGGGAAGTACTACTGGCCATCAAAGGAGCCCTGCCAACCATCAGTGTGCCACTGTCGGCCACTAATGAGCCACTGCCGGCCATCGATGGCAGACTCTCCGAAATGACAACATCTGTCCTCCGCTCACTACCTTATCTTCTATATGAGTTCCAGCTTCGGGATCCTCTTCATTTCAGCTCAAATTTGCACCAAATGGAAGCACTCCTTGCTCAAAACCTCACAAATTGGATTGTCAACTTAGATGGCTCAGAAAAGCTCAATTTCTGGGGTTTTGGCATAAGTACACTATTCACGCTGAGCCGCACTCCGCTGTGTTTTGCGTTTCTTCATGTCGCAACAAGATTTTGGAATCCGGTGACACATGTCTTTAGCTTTGGCGGGCAAGAGATGTGTCCCACCTTTGAAGATTTCTAAGCTTTAATGGAAACCGAGCGTGACGAAGAAATATTGCCACAATTCCGTTTCGGCCATGCCCAAGCCTTAGGACAAATGTGTGGCCTTGCCTTACATGATGCTCGATCATTAGTTCATGACGGGGAGCTGGACATTCCAAGCTTGGTTTGTCGGTTTTCTGATGCTGGTAACCGCGATGACCACCATTGGCAGGGCTATCGACGACATGCACTTTGCCTATGTTTGCTATCTTATTTCTTGCTTGCCCCGGGCTCCGGCGGGTTTAGCGCTCGTCTGATTGAGGTGGCCAAGGGCCTGAAAGAGGGCAAAAGCTGCATTGCCATGACATTGGCTGAGACATTGATTGGTTTAGACGCTTTTCATCGTCGGGAGACGGTTAGGTTCGCAGGGAGTCCACTACTGTTGCTGGTAATGTTTCCTACCCCACCTCACATATATTGCTCACATCGCTCGGCCCTTAGGCTTGGTTTTTCTCTCAAAACTCTTTTCTCGCTTTTCTCTCATTGTACATCTCTCTATTCTTTATTCTATCATTTTTCATCCCTCCCCAGGTGTGGTTGATGGATAAATTGAAGGTTGTGGACTCCTGCCCAGCATACTCAACTCGCAGCTACTTTTTCCAGCAACGTCTAGTCGATGCCCCTGATGAAGGGTGGTGGTACAACTGGATGGGCAATTTGTCCACAGACCGCATTGCTTGGCGGTGTCCTTGGCTCAATCTACCGGCGATGAGCTACAGTATGAGTCGTCAGCCTGGGATCTAGCTGATTGGCATGACACACTGTGTGTTCTATTTTCCATTTCGAATCCGGTGCCAATTCGGACATGATCAAACTTGCCCGGAAGAGGGGATTGAGTACCCTGCCACATTTCCGGTGCGACGCACGCAGCTGGCCCGGTATGCCACAACTTGGGGGACAAGAGAGCTTCTGGCTCCTGCTCATGCTTTCAACTGCACCCTTTCTGATGAGTGCCTAGATTGGCTCAATGAAGAGGCACAGGTGGGGCCCACTTTGGCAGCGGAAGCTTCTGCCAGCTCTGGGAGGGGAGGCAGGAACATCTGACTATGCCCCAGATTTATTTGCTTTATTAGTACTTTCAAGTTTTCTTTATGAATATAATAAAAAGCAACTTCAATTTGTATTCAAGAGCAGGAGAACTCTGTATTGAAATCAATGAAATTGACGGTTGTGGGTACTGAAAATTTTCTGCTTTGGTCCAAAAATGGTCTAAGTTGTAAAAAGATTAATTTGAACAAAATCAACTTTTATTAAAACTTTTCAAAACCATTTTCGATATGGATCAGAACTGGACACGCCTGAGATCTGTCACTGAGATGCACAACCCCGGATTCCAGCAACTGGAAAGTTGCCCCTAGTTTGAATAGCGCCACAGCACTACATGGCAACGGAAAGTTACCCCTAGTCTGAATAGCACTGCACCGGAGATGACAAACGAAGCTCTTGGATGCTGAATAGACAAAGATGACCAAGATGATCAAATGGAAAAAGTTGATCGGGAAAGAGTTTATGGCTGAACTTCAGGGTGAAGTTGCCTACGTATGCCAAACATGGGAATCAAGCCTTACGTAGTTCAGGCTTGGGTTCACTCGAGTATTTTCACTCTCCTTTTGCGCTCTAACTTTTGCCAAGGCCGGCCTTTGCGGGTTTTCAACCTTGCGAGCTCAGTTTTTATAGTTTTAAATTTTTCAATGCTCTAACTTTTGCCTAGGTCGCCCTTTTAGGTTTTCAGCCTAGCGAGCATCTCAGGGGTAATATTTCTTCAACTTGTCCATGTTGATCGGTTGTGAGAACTCTAGGCCATCTAGGTCCATCAGAACTATAGCTCCACTTGACCAAATAGACTTGATGATGTAAGGGCCAGTCCAATTGGGTCTGAACTTGCCCCTAGGGTCGTGGATGGGAGCTCGATTGTCTTTGAGCACCAAATCTCCTTTCAGATTCCTGGACTTAACCTTCTTGTTGAAAGCCCGGGCAATTCTTCGCTGATAACCTTGAACATGGTACAGTGCTTTCAGTCTTCTTTCATCAAAGAGCATGAGTTCTTCAACTCTGCTCTTCTGCCAATCTGCCTCAGCTATCTGACACTCTGCCAACACTCACAAAGATGGAACCTCAATCTTGATAGGTAGAACGGCCTCCATCCCATAAACTAATGAACACGGAGTCACCCCAGTAGAAGTTCTAATTGAAGTCCAGTAGCCCTACAGGGCAAACGACAGCTTATTTGGCCAATCCTGGTAGGTTTCCACCATCTTCTGCAATATGTGTTTGATATTCTTGTTGGCGGCCTCAACTGCTCCGTTGGTCTGCGGCCGATACGTAGATGACTTATGGAAAGCCACGTTGTACTTTTCCAACAAGTCAATCACTTCCTTCTTGAAGTGGGAACCATTATCTGAAATAATCTTGTTCGGGACCCTATAGCGATAGATGATGTTGTTTCGGATGAACTTTGCAACATGCGAAGCCTTCAACACCGCATAAGGCTTGCCCTTGACCCACTTTGTAAAGTAATCTATTGCGACCATGATGAACTCATGTCCATTCGTCCCTTTCGGGGTAACAGCCCCGATTACATCAATTCTCCAAACTGAAAATGGCTATGGCGAAGTCATGTTGTACAGCTTCGACGGCGGGATGTTCATGCGGTTTGTATGGATCTGACATTTGTGGCATCGCCAAATAAAGCCGATACAATCCTCCTCCATGGTGGACCAGTAGTAACCCTGTCTGAGGATTTTCCGAGCCAACATGACCCCGTTCATATGCGCACTGCATTCTCCTCCACGGATGGCCTCCATCAGGCGTCTTGATTCTTCGGCATCAACACACAGTTTATGCATTCCCAGATGGCCTCTCTTATACAATATACTTCCGCAGATGATGAACTGAACGACCATTCTTCTAATTGCCCTTTTGTCCTTGGCATTTGCTCCTAGTGCATACGCCTCTTTCTCTAAGAAGTTCCAAATGTCGTAATACCAGGGGTTCTCATCTTGAACCTCATCTACGGTAGTAATTAACTCATAAGCCGGCACAAATTTCTGGTCAATAATTACTGGACGCATCCAGACTCCAAATGGGATGTCTATCATGGAAGATAGAGTTGTTAGTGAATCTGCGAACCTGTTGTTCTCTCTTAGTAGATCAGCAAAGTTTAGCTTCTCAAACCGAGGAATTAACAAGTCCAAGGTCTGGTGATACATTATCATCTTTTCTTCTTTGACTTTCCAGTCTCCTTTTGCTTGAGACACAACAAGGTTCGAGTCCCCAATGATGTCCAACCATTTTGCCCCTAGTTCCAGGGCTGCTTCTAGACCGGCAATGCATGCCTCATATTCTGCTTCGTTGTTCGAGACTTTGAAATGGAGTTTGAATGCTAGAGGGATACGGGAATTGTCGGATGCTATCAGCAACACTCCTATCCCATACCCATACTGATTTGACGCTCCGTCAAAGTACATTGTCCAAGTTTCATCATTGATATGCAAAATAGCTTCATCTGGGAATAAGTACTCGATTGTTTCATCCCCGTCCACTGGATGATCAGCTAAGAATTCTACTACTGCTCTTTCCTTGACTGACTTGCGCGTCACATATTTTAGATCGAATTCAGAAAGTAACAGCAACCAGCGAGCTAGCCTACCCGTAAGTGCCGGTTTCTCGAAAAGATATTTGATGGGATCGAGTCATGAAACCAACATTACAGAGTGAGCTAACAGGTAGTGCCGTAGCTTCCTGGTAGCCCATACCAAGGCTAAGCAAGCCTTTTCCAACGGTGTGTAGCGAGTCTCATACTCTAGCATCTTCTTGCTCAGGTAGTAGATGGCTCTCTCCACTTTGTCTTCAGACTCTTGCGCGAGCATACAGCCCATTGTAGTCTCAGTCACTGAAAGGTACAATATCAACGGTCTCCCCGGCTCTGGCAGTGACAACACGGGCGGGTTCTGTAAGTACTCCTTGATTTGCTCAAAAGCAGCTTGGCATCGGCCGTCCCATTGGAATTTCATTCCTTTCTTCAGGAGGCCAAAAAGTGGTTCACAAGTTAAGGTTAATTTTTGAGATAAACGGTCTTATGAATTGCACTTTACCCAGAAAGCCTCGCACCTCCTTTTTAGTCCTTGGTGGTGGCATTTCTAAGATGGCCTTGATTTTGGAAGGGTCGACCTCGATGCACCTTTGTGTAATCAGAAACCCAGCATTTTTCCTGCTGTAACACCAAACGTACACTTCTGAGGATTTAACCGCAGTCGGAACTCTCTGATCCTTTGAAAGAACT
This sequence comes from Camellia lanceoleosa, assembly GCA_025200525.1. Lineage (NCBI taxonomy): Eukaryota > Viridiplantae > Streptophyta > Magnoliopsida > Ericales > Theaceae > Camellia > Camellia lanceoleosa. Next base: position 125,059,223 of record CM045765.1, read on the forward strand.
TTTGCAAGCCGGTGTAGTGGCCCTCTCTTTCTTTGGATTTGACAATCATGTCGTCCACATACACCTTAACCTCCTTGTCGATCATGTCATGCAATATTGTGGTTGCGGCCCGTTGATAAGTAGCTCCAGCGTTCTTCAACCTAAATGGCATCACCCTGTAACAGTAAGTGCCCCACAAGGTGGTGAATGCAGTCTTCTCTCGGTCTTCGGGTGCGATCACAATCTGGTTCTAGCCTGAGAAGCCATCCATGAACGAAAGCAAAGCATGCCCCGCTATGAAGTCCACTAACTCATCAATATGCGGCAAGGGAAAGTCGTCCTTCGGACTAGCTCTGTTCATATCCCTGAAATCCAGGCATACTCGAATCCTACCATCGTTTGTCGGCACCGGAACGATGTTGGCCAACCAAGTCGGGTATTCAGATACCAGCAGGAAGCCTGCGTCGATTTGCTTAGTGACCTCTTCCTTAATCTTGAGAGCCCAGTCCGGGTGAATTCTTCTGAGTTTCTGTTTGACAGGTCGGGCCTCGGGGTCAAGAGGGATCCGGTGTTGTACAATCTCAGGATCGATTCCAGGCATGTCTTTGTAGGACCACGCAAAAACATCTTTGAAATCTTTTAATAAAGCGACTAAGCGCTCGCGTTCCTCCGAAGACAACATGGACCCGATCTGGACCAGCCACGGGTCCTTCTCAGTACCAACATTCACAGTAGTGATTTCATCAACTAAAGGTTTAACAAATCTCTCCTGCTCTTGATCAATTAAACGTTGTAAAATCGGAAGAATTTCGTCATCGTCGTTTTTATCAAAATTTTGAAAATCCTGATTCAAGCAATAAATCAAGGGCACAGAAAAGTAATCGAAGGCCACACCCACATCATTCTCATTAATAACTCCATCCGGTCCATCAGATTCTTCTATTACAACAGACTCAAAAGAGAAAGAAAAAGACGACCTAGACAGGACTATGGCGTCCGGGTTATCACCCCCAGGAATACCGGACTCAGACTTAGACTCAGTCGAGTTGGAACCTAATTCCGACTCACAAGACTCGGTGGAATCAGATTTCGGCTCACTACCTAACCCAGTGCTGTTTGATAAAAATCCGTCTTCATACTGCCAAATGAGAGAGGGTGCAATGGATGCATCCAAAATAGTTGATGGTAGGCCCGCAGCTGTTTCATTCCCGATCACGCATACCGAGAAGTTATACCCCAAGCACTTATGTTCGATCAGAGGATCTGAAAGTAGACAAGCCAGCGCTACCCCCATTTCTGTTTCGATGTCTTCAGACTCCACTTTCTTACTCTGCTCAACCTCAGCCAATGGGTCTATCTACTCTTTAGCAATGTCATCCCCGAATAGTTGTAGGTCAAAGAAAATCTCAAACCCTGGCACACGACGCTTCTCCTCGTTCATCCACGGCTCTGGAAAGCCACAAAACGAAAAGTCCTCCCGCTCTCGGACGAAGCGTCCGTTTAGGGTACCTTGGATGGGTCGATGCATTAAGTCAAAAGGCTTTCCTGCCTGCTTCGCTCTGGCTCTTCCAGCCATCTCCTTACCTTTTCTCACCCAATCCTCTTTGGTGGGCAGATAACCCAAGCCAAAGGTATGTGGGTTGTGTGGCACTTCGGCCAATGCTGCGACGCCCTTCCGGGCGCTCTTTCCCAATCCCATCCCGGGGATGTGTTGGAGCTTGTTCATGAAGTATATTGATTGCGCACTGGCATACACCCCTTCATTAACGGCCATGATGTTCTGAACGACCCGAGCCTCAGCCAAGGTAAAACCTGACAAGAACACATCCTCAATACTGTGCTCAATTTCAAAAACTGGCGTAGATACCTCCGGTGGTGGATGGATTGATGAGTTTCCAAAAACAATGGCTACTCCCTTACCATAGGGGTATTTCACCATTTGATGCAAGGTGGACGAAACCACCTTCACTTGGTGTAACCACGGCCACCCCAAAAGCATATTAAAAGTTGCGGGAACTTCTAAGATGTGGAAGTCTATCTCATGCTGTCCTGTCCTGGCCCAACCTTGGTCTGAATTTTCACTGTTCCCATCACTTCTCTGCTCGTGTTGTCATATGCCCGAATCACCTGGGCTGTCAGTACGAAGTCTGCGGGTTTCAACCTGATTGCATACGCTGTCCTTGCTGGGCATACATTGATGGCAGATCTGGTATCAACAAGAACCACTGGTATCCATTTATTTCTACACTCCACAGAGATGTAGAGTGGTTTGTTGTGGTTCATGCCCTCAGGTGGTAGTTCCTTATTGGAAAAGGTTAGCATCGGGGTAGCCCCTCCTGAAAAAACTAAGCCCGCCAGCTGTTCAGGCGTGGTGTCTGGTGATAACTTAGCCTTGTCCATGGCTGATAGGATGGCTTGTCTGTGTACTCTCGAAGCCATAAGCAGTCCCCAGATGGAGATGTCTGCCTGTATCTTTTTTAGCTGCTTCAGTACAGCTTCTTCTTCGAGTTGTTTCTCTTTCTATTATTCCATCTCTTTGTCTTTCCCAGACGCTTCTGGCTGGTCTAGGTGTGGGGGTTTGAAATACCGCCCGCTCCTGGTCATATGGTCGACTTCACCGATATACCAGGTACCGTCTGATTGGTGGTCCCCCCAATCCTCATCTGTGTGGGCAAGACATAAATCATCGTCCTCCTACTACATTCCATCAGCAGCTAACAGACACCTATCCGGCTCTGGTACCATTGTACTCGCAGTACTTTCCATCCACATGCTCGCAGCATTCTCTACATCCATGCACACAGTACTTTCGATCCCCACGGGGGCTTTAGCTTTTCTGATTCTCTCAGAATGCCCAAACCTTTCCTGTTCCACCTGCGTCAATACAACTGGCTGTTCAATATTCCCTGCATTCACAATGCCCATGTCCTGAGCGAAATTCTTAGTGCCAGCGCTCTCCGACGGTGTATTTCGATCTTCGGCCCTTCCGGCCGCAATTGATGTTCTCGCCCCTGCGGGGCCCTGTTCCAGTTAAGATTCTTCAACAACGTCTGGTAGGTCATCAAGCCAGCCGATAACCTCTGCTGATTCCTCAAAATCAAACCAGTTAGAATTTACACCCCCCGAATTTTGCTCTTTGGAGAACTGCAGATCTGCTAGGCCTTCTCCTAGCTCTGTTAGGTCGCTCATCCCTTGATCAGGTTCATCTCCGTGTAGTACACAAAGCTCTGCCCCTATTGGTGATTCTGGATTTGGCCCAACCTGGCCTACAGACAAAATGTAGTCACTCGGATTGTATATCTCCTCAGCAAAGCTTCCAGATTCCTCAAATTTTGGCTCAACAATCCCAATCTTCTCTGAAATCTCCCCTGTTCTGTGTTCAAAAGTCACCACCATTAGTTCTGGTTGGGTTCTGGAGATGTCCAACATACACAAATTGGTGCAGTCAGGAAGGAGCACCTCTGGCTTGGGTAGGTGGGAAGGAGTGATATAGATGCTAGGATCGCAAGACACGACCCCAGTCTAGATGAAATTGATATGTTTGGGAGGTGGAGCTTGGTTGTGTGGAGGGAGAGGGTTGTTTGTGACGTTGGGTTTTTCTAGAGGCAAAATCACTTGCCTGTCAATGAGGTCTTGAATCTCATGACGTAATCTAAAGCAAAAGTCAGTATCGTGACGATGCTACTGGTGATACGAGCAGTATTTGGCTAGATTATGGGAAGGGGGAAGTTTTTCTAGCAACGGCCTCGGCTCCAGGGGCTTCAAGTGCCCTTTTCTGATTAAAACCCCTAGAGCTCTGGACGGTGGCATATATAATGGGGTGAAGGTTCTTTTGCCTCACGGTTGGTATTTGGGGGTTTGTGTGTTACTTCCGGACGCATAGGAGAATGGTGTAGCTGCCATGGGTCTTGGAGGGGGAATGGTGGTGACTATACTCACTGCCGAAGCTCTCGCAGTAGCAGCGCCACTTGGGTCTGCGTTGTTGTTGCGGGTGAAAGTCCTTCTGGGTTGCTCCTTGTCTTGGTCAATCAGACCCTGTTTCATTGCATCCTCAATTTTTACCCCCATCTCATGCAGATCTGAAAGGTAGGGAAGGGGAGTACGATAATTTTTTGCATTAGTTTTGGCTGGAGATTGCGCACAATCATTCGAATCTGATCCTTATTAGTGGGCCTTAAGGTCATCATCGAGGACTTAGCCCTCCACTGCGTTACGAACTCTGAGAAGCTCTCTTTAGGCTCTTACCTTGTTGTCTCAAGATCACGGGTTGTGATCTCGATCTGAATGTTATAGGAGTATTATGCAATGAAGGCCTCAGCCATCTCATCACAACTCTGCTTGACATCGTCCTCTAACTTTGCGTACCAGATGGCCACCACACCCGACAGGGTCCGGCCAAACAAAGACATCTTCTGTAATTTGGTGAGGCCCATCGGCCTTAAGATATCTGAAAACAACCGTAGATGCACCATGCGATCGCCAGATCCATCAAAGCGGTCGATGTGTGGCATCTTGAATCGATCCGGTAGCGTCACAGCTGCGTCGGTATACCCGTCCTCGATGTCTGGGATGGACTTGACTCCCTGGGATTTCTTGAACATCTTCTCAAGCTTGCTCAATTTCAATGCTGTGGGGTCCACCTCGCACTCAGAAGGTGAATCTGGCAAGTTGATTGGTGTTTTAGACAACTGGGGTAGAATCTGTGATAAAGTCTGGGGGAGGATCGGGGGCGGAGGTGCCCCTGTGGGAATGTCCGTATCTTCCTGGACAATAGTCGTCTCCCCGAGTGCTGGAGCTCCTGCTGGGGGAGGAACTTGTTGTGAAGTAGATGCGCTTTCTTTATTCTGACTGGTGATTAGGTCTGCTGGTTTGGGCCATGATTGCGACTTCCGCTTGGCAAACTCCGGCAGGCGAGTCCTGCTGCATGGCCTTCATGGCGTCCTGCATCTGACGCATCATTTCTTTCATTCCTGTTGTTCCCGACATACTGCTCTGATCCAATTGAACCACCGGTAAGTCTATCTCTGGAGTAGCCCCGAGAATCTCAACCTGACTGTTGGAAAACCACTGATTTGGCAATCTCTGCTCGGACACAGTGCGTCTCCTCGATCTCCGTCTAATAACCGGGCGGTAGAGAGTGAAACACTGGTTGTCCGTTTACCAGATCCTCAGATCGATGGAGTCTGCAACCTCTAGTCCAGAGTGCTTGGGGATTATCTGTCGGGTTGGAAGCAATTGTGCTAAACTACCTAGCAAAAAGATTAATAAAGCAATGATAAGGAAATAAAAAAATGGGCAGCATAACAACTTAAATAAACACAACACACAGTCGGCATGACAACACACAGCTGATAAACTGAAGATGCTTTTTTTTCGAGCATGGATCACTATTCTCAAAACACTGCCCTAAAACTGAATCTGATACCCGCAGATATAACTGATTCTTGAAAATACTGATACTGATTCCCTCAGGCCTGGTTCCCAGATTTGTAAACTGACATGCTCATTCCCTGTAGAGACACAACTCTAAAAGCACATAGCAAGTAAATGAGAACCAAAAACCCCTATATTGAGGTAAGATTTCCTGTCCTATTTTGTCAGGAGCTAGGATTTCACTACGCACACAGCGGTTTCAAACAACCTACATCGGGTAAACAACCTGTCCTAGTTTGGAATGGTCACTATGGATTCTGAATATGCACTAGGTCGAATGGTCAAAAAGGGTGCCCCAGTAAAACTGGGGCTTGTGTTCCCATCGTGGCAGAGCCCACAACCGGTCAGCCTTATGGCACGCTTTTTCAAAGCATGCCTCCGACAAACCGTTCAGGAATAACAGATGGCAAACACGGTATCCTAGGCGCACCAATGCACATGCAATGCAAAGAAACACATAAGTGTAGTAAAAACGAGATATCACGAGTTCTAGTCAAGCTCTCTAAGTCCCCAGCAGAGTCGCCTGAAACTGTGGATGCGCAATCGGGCCTCAATGCATGCCACAGTTCGGACTCGATTTGTCACGGTTCTTAATATGAACCAAAGAGTCCAAATCTGGCAAATCGTTTTGAGAAAACAGATTTTTAGAAAAGAAGTGCCAAACATGGACTGCTTTGCTAGATACAGAGTCACCACCTAAATATTTTTATGGGGGAATTTAGGAAACCCTGACTCGTTTGCCTAAGGCCACGTGTCCGTCATCACCAAAGTTACCTCGGCTCGGGAACTTGGGTACGATTGGAGAAGGTCAGCTATGAGCACCCCTTCTCGCCTGATCAGAAGATCGGCCTCTACTAACCATGATATTTCATTTTTAAAAACACATGCGTTCTTATTCCGATTAATTAGCTAGAATTACTATGTGATGCACATAGCAAAACAAGTATAGACTAGATCGCCTAATTTGGAACAAAGCATTGCATATCCGTTTGTTTGGAAATGTTTGAGGTTTGCTACTCGCAAGTAGGCTAAAATGCGGATTTCAATGAATTATCTCAATTCAAGCAATCCAACCTTCACCCACAGGCATTCAGGCAGTTTATCACATAAGCACATAGCCACATGGTAAGCATGCTGTCATGTTAACATTCACATTCATGCGAGATGCTAAAGCATAAATACTTACTGCGTACTCCGAGCCAAAACAAAGAACTTGTTAGTAATCAAATGTATGATCCAAGTCCATGTTAAATGGCTAATGCATCGCATACAAAATGTAATCTAGAATAGGCTCGGCTAATCCTAGGATGGCATGTGGAATGCAGCAGATAGCATGTATTCAAGTTTGAATTGATACACGATGCAGTTAGCATGATGCGCTGAGCCCGGTGCATGCAATACTGATGAATGAATGCACGCATGCATAGCATAAGGATGCTAAATTGAACATGTCCTAATACAAACCATCAAAAGTAGGTAAGTAAAAGGAAGAAAGAAGTGGGGGTTGAAAGACATGTACACACGCACCCACACTTATTACAAATTCACCCTCACTCGGAGGGACCGAAAGAATAGTACAAACCACCTAATTAACTAACGCACGAGCTAATTAATTGTTACAAAACCAAATGAATAACTAGCTACAACTAATTATTACACAACTTAATTAATTAAAAAATTAATTAACTACAAATGAATGACAACAAACAAATAAGGAAAGTAGTAAATGATGCTATTCCAACTCTGTTTGAAGAAGAGAAGGGTATGCATGCTCGCTTTGGTTCCGCGCCTCGAAACGCCTTCCGGTTGCTTTTTAGAGGCTCTGTTTGTAGGGTGTCTTCCAGTTCTGGTTGCTGAGATTTACCAAAACACTGCTGGAGAGTTCACCAGTGGCCTGCCGGCCATGAAGGGAGAGCTGCTAGCCAACAACAGGGCACTGCCGGCCATCAGTGGTGCACTGCCGGCCACTGGTGTGCTGTGACACCAAACTGCAACGAAGCATAAAATAGAGAAAATGGAGGGTCTCCCAAGGACATTTACGCACTATACCACCCCAAATCATCTCAAAACATCAAGGGAGAGGCCTAGTCGGATCCACGACCATCAATCACGCATCCCGATGCATGATGGCCAAAGATCCAACTTGTGCAAATCAATATGAAAATGAATGCACAAATAAGCAAGTAAAGCCTAGAACTCTATCATGAATCATCAAGAGCTTCGGCGACCGAGACTTGAGACACGTTCCATCACTCGAAGTATGAAACCTCCCTCGTTCCTCGTGCTCGAACTAATACTTAACCCAAGCAATGCAACACATAAGCATGACAAACATGCAATATGAACAAGCGAACATGCAAGGCATGCGAAGCTAAACAAGTATGCAACAACATACTACATGTAACAAGCATGCGACAACATGGTAAAATGGGCTTACACCAAAGATGGACAGCTCGCAAATAGGTCCAAATCAGTAGCCAAAGTGATGGAATTGATGGCATGAAAAGCATGGAAAGGCAAGGCAAGCATGCATGCCAAACGACTCAAGTATTAAGGCACAAAGAGGACAACTCTTAAGCACACTTAAGGAGCAACAAACATGGATGTATGACAATGAGGTAAGCGCTGAAATCTCATGTAAAGTGATGCCAAATCAACTCGACAATGCATGCAAGGCATGTTAGGATGCTCAAAGCTCAAAGTAAGCAAATAGGCTTAAGCCACGGCCATACAAGGCAAGCCCCAAAGGACCAAGAGGACCTAAAATAGTCCTAGGGCAGGTCCAAACAAGACCAAGACCAAGCTCAAAGCTAGCCAACATAGGCTAGAACACAAGGCTAAAAACAAGGATCATGCAAGGCTTTAAAGAGGCAATGCACTACACCTATTGGAACCAATTATGGCATGACTTGGGCAACATAAAACAGAGTTACATCATGGTATATTAAGACTAAAAATGCACTGAAATGATGAGCCAAAGGCTTAGGCTAAATGGCATGCACAAAAGTCCATTCTTGAGGCATAAAGCACAAGCTATGAAAAGCATTCAAGGCATGTCAAATGCAAGTGAATAACAACATTTCATGGACTGAAATAGCATGTGGGATGAGGGCAAAGCATGCAAACATCACATGTATGGCATGGTAGGGGCCTCAAAATCCAAAACTAGCCTAAGCATTTACACTATAGCTATACAAAGCATGAGTGGTGTTGCCATGGCAGCCTAAAATAGTCCTAGAACAGCTCGAAATAAGCATAAAATCATGTTAGACCAAAGCCAAAATATGCTAGTATGATGAGTCAAAACACCATGCACAAAGGGCTAGTAAACAAGATTTGTTCTACACCTATATGGAGCATGCAAAGGATGATCAAACCAACTATGGATAGGGTCATAACATGCCAAATGATGACCAAATACATGCTGGAATTTAAACCAAACAAGTTAAAATGACATGGCATGGCATGGAGCATATGAAGCTAGTTTAGGGGATTTACACTACAAGTGTATCATGCAAGCATGGAGTTACAAAACCAACCCAAAACAGGTTCATGGCATGGTAAAACATCACCAAAAATGAGCTGGAATGGACTCAACAAAAGCTATGCACACATGCTACTTTGATGAGCTATGAATGGAGTTGCACTACACATACTAGATGCATGCAAAATATGACCAGACCAGCCTTGGATATGGCCAAGGCCGGTCCTAAAAGTCACAAAAATGGGCCAGAACCAAGCCTCAAAAATGTATAGACGGATGGTCCTTTGGAAGGCCAAAAATGCAAGCAAAGAGGAACACAAAGAGAGGGGACCACCCCTTCTGATTAAGGACCTCAAAACCACACCTCTACCACTAAAAATCCACTAGATTTCAGTGGTAGGAAGGCCAAACCAAGGCTAGCTTGGAGGCCTCAAGGTATGGCTTAAAACAAAGCCAAACAAAGCATGCAAGGGGGTTACACACCCCTAACAACAAAATGACCTTAACCAAACTTAAAAAGCACTTAAAAATAATACTTTTTTCAGTTATAAGCAAAGCCTAAATCAATATGAAAAGAGGGCTAAAGCAAGGTGCAAGAAAATTCAAAAAAAAGAAGAAATGCTCACCCTTGAAGACCCTCTTCGAAACCAGTAACTTCTGAGGGTGGAAACCAATTTTCCGACCTCAAGAATCCCTCCCAAGAAGCTTAGTCCAAGGTGGTGTATATCTATGTGTTGTAGTGTAAAAGTGCAAGGAAATCCAATTTCAAAGCACAAAACACACAATATATAGAGAAAGAGAAGTTTTTCTCTTCAAAAGCTCAGAACCTGGTATAAGGAAGAAGCCTCTTCCTTATATAGAGGAATGAAAAGGCAAAGCTTCTTTGCTAGGCTTCCATTCCTCCATACACGTGTATGGAGGGGAGCAAACAAAAAACCAGTTGGCTCAAAAGATCTGCAGGAAAACCAACTGAGATAGGGAGGTGCCGGCCATCATCAATGGCTGGCAGTGGCTCATTGATGGCCGGCAGGGCCTCATCAATGGCCGTCAGGTGCAAAGCCATGGCTGGCAGTGCCATGCCATGGTCGGCAGTGCACCAAAAGGTCCACACTAAAAGGACTTAGTCAAGGTCCAAAAAGGGACAAAAAGGATAAAGGGTCCGGGAAGCTCGAACCGGTGATATTCCGCCATGACAGCCGAGTACTCAATGAGCAGTCGAACTAGTTGTTGGGTGTACCTACAAGCACAACCAAGTCTTGAGGACGGTCAAAAATGGGGTGTCTACAATAACAAGCTAACTCGCTAGGCATACAAGGCTTAACAAGCAAAATTGCACTACAAGTGTAAGATACAAGCAACCAATGACCAAACCAGCCAAAAACAAAGTGATGGCAGGTCCAAAAGGTCACAAAAACAACTTTGAACAAAGCTACAAAGAGGTAGAAACACATGCTCATTTGGTTGGCCATCAACACAAGCAAGCAAGACAAGAGGAGAGGGGACCACCCCCTCTCATTTTTGACCTCAAAACCACCTTTTCACTGCTGAAATTCCTCTGAGTTTCAGTGGTAGAAAGGCTATGCAAAGGCTAAAACAAAAGCTTCAAAGAATGGCTCAAAAGCTTAACAAATAAGACATACAAGGAGATGAAACACCCCCAACTCCCACAAGGCCTCAAAGAAGTAGTTTTAACACTTAAAATCAGAGCTTTTTGTAGTTAACAACCAAGCCTAAAACAACATGCAAGGGTGGCTAATATGGTATGCAAACATAAGTTTAAAAGGGGAATATACTCACCCTTGAAGCACAGCAGCAAGAGGACAACTTTTGAGCCCAAAAACTAGCCTTTTGAATTCCAAACAAACCTCCAAGGACCTCAGCTCCAAGGTAGTGGTGTTTGACTAGGTCTTCCATTGCAAAAACATGAAGAAAAACACACTTTAAGGCACTATCGAGCACCACATAGAGGGAGAGTGAGGATGCTAGAGCGAGAGAGATATATATATATATATTTTTGTCTCTAAACTTTCTAAACTCTCAATAAAGGGGAGGGACCTCCCCTTATATAAGCAATGCAAGCAAAAGCTTGCTTGACAAGCTTAAAGCTTGTTGCAATCCCTCCATACACATGTACAGAGGATAGCTCAGTCAGCCACAGCTGGCTCAAAATATCTAAAAAAAATATCTGTTGAAACAAGGGTGGCCGGCCGGCCATCAATGGTGGCCGGCCGGCCATCAGTGGTGGCCGGCAGTGCCTCATTGTTGGCCGGCATGCCTCATCAATGGCCAGCAAGGCTAAAATGATGGCTGGCAATGCCGAAAGAAGGCCGATAGTGCACCACAAGAATCATGCTGAAAGGACCAACACATGGTCCAAAAAAGGAGCAGAAAGGATACAGGGTTTGGAAAGCTCAAACCTGTGACGTTTCACTGCAAAATTTGAGTACTCGACGAGCAATCGAACTTGTCATCGGATGTATCTACAAGCATATCCAAGTCTTGAGGACAGTAAAAAATGGGGTGCCTACAGTTGCCCCTCTTTGACAGAACTCGGGAGTTATAAAATGACGGGAGTGAATGTCAAAGCCCAGAGACGACCCATTTTTGACAAGGCCGATAACTCAGACAAACATTCAATATAACATTATAGAGAGATGCCCGCAAGCTGGGGAAAAATGCAAATGACATGCATGATGCAAGAGCATAACTTATGATTATGCAAAGAGGGCTGTAATGAAGCATTTATGCAAAACAAATACAACATTTTAGCCAAACCAACAAGGTATGGTAGTCTCACATAGTTCATATAGAAAGGATGTAAGAAAACTATGCAATCTTCACTACGCCTCACGCATGAAAGGCCAAAAGCAATTGTCGGGCGTACCTGAAATCTCAAATGAAACACCTCTTAGCGTATCACACGCGAGAGGTGAAAAGGACGCACCTCGTAGCGGATCACACACGAGAGGTGAAAAGGACGCATCTCGTAGCGCATCACACGCGAGAGGTAAAAAGAACGCACCTCGTAGCAGATCACATGCGAGAGGTGAAAAGGACGCATCTCGTAGCGCATCACACGCGAGAGGTGAAAAGGACGCACCTCGTAGCGCATCACACAGGAGAGGTGAAAAGGACACACCTCGTAGCGTATCACACGCGAGAGGTGAAAGGGACGCACCTCGTAGTGTATCACACGCGAGAGGTGAAAGGGATGCACCTCGTAACGTATCACATGCGAGAGATGAAAAGGATGCACACAGTGAGGACACAACTCAAGCGCCTTCAACAGGGTGCCAGTGTAAACACCGGGCGTACCTGGGCGTTTCCAACCAACGGAATGAGGGAGAGGAATGGTGTTACCTAGAATTCCTCTGAATGAACCGCTCATACAATATCGTGCATGTAGATGAAGGAAATTTCACAAGTATAATGCTATAAGAATGCACGTTCTATACAAAATACGACGGCACTTATCCAATCCAAGATAATCAACAATGCGTATTCAATGCAAGATAACCAACGATGCATATTCAATGCAAGATAATCAATGAGGCATACTCCATGCAAACATAGTAATGCACGGTCCATGCAACTATTCAAAATACATGCCCCATGCATCAATAAAAGCGATGTTCTTTCTATGCCTCAACAAAAGCATATAATAGAAACAATTCAAAGGCAACTCCTGATTTACCTCTCAGTGAGTTGCACCATGCTTAAAAGGATACACCTCATGTGGGTTGAAAGGAGATGACCTTTGTGCACTATGAATGTGATTCTAGGCTTCCGCAGATGCATTATAAACCAAATTTTGAACATACCCTGCATTTCTTGGAACCCAAGGACACACACTAAGGCCAAAGCGGTAGGGGAAACTGGTGGAGGCCTGTCGGCCATTAGGGGAATCTTCCAGCTCCCTGCTGGCCATCAGTGGCCACTGTCGGCCATTAATGAAGTGGTGCCGGCCATCGATGTGCCCCTGCCGGCCATCGATGGCAGATTTGGGCAAAATAGTCCTCTCGGCTGTGGCTCTTTAAGTAGAGGCAAATCACTTTATTTCCTTATAAGCCCTTGTACGAAAATCATCTCCCTTGCTCTCTAGGTGTGCCTTTTCTCTAGATCTACGCATTCTATGCGTTTCCCAACACCCTAGAAACATTTTCTTCGCGAAAACCCTTTCATTTTCTTCGATTTGAACCAATCAAAATTTGATTTCGACGACTCTTCCGTTATTTCCACCACCCAAGGTTGATCTCCCTCAAGTTTCTCCCAAGGTTAGTACACTTTTCCCGGGTTTCCAACTTTCTTTGATTTTTCCTCTCTTCTAGGGTTTACTTTATTCAAAGTTTACCATTTTTCGCATTTTTGCTCATTTTACATTTATTTCAGATGGCAGACGATGTCCCACATGACGGAGGCTTCCATGTGCTTTCTCCGATAGGGTTTGCAACAGACTTTGAGGCCGAGCTCATGGTCGAGCCTGAGCCATTACCGCCGAGCATTCGAGCATTCGCCTATTCGATTCGATGAGGTACCATCCCGAGACGCATATTATACCAGTTACGGGAGGTATCAAGGCCTTCACTGATTTCGCCGAGGATGCACCAGACGACCTCTTACTGAGAGAGCCTATGTCTCAGTTGTTGGCCATAGCCGTAGAGGTACAAACTTCACTTTTCTGCAATACCACCTTTGACTGTTGCATTTCTCGCACTATTTTGATCTGATTGCATCACATGCCTTGATCTAACTGTATTTCATACATCACTGTTCTGCATTCAACTGTACTTCATACATCACTGCTCTGAATTCAACTGTACTTTCAATTGTAGTTTACACCTCATTTGATCTAATTGCATCACATGTGTTACACAGGATGGGTCCCATTCCTTCCGAGGCTACGGTACCACGACAGCTCGGGATTGGTATGGCGAGTTTCCAGTTGGGGTCCGTGACATCATCGATGGGACCGACTTTGGTCTATTTTGCTCTAGTTTGACACGAGTCACATCGAGTCGCCCTTTCTTAGGGGCTCTTGTGGAGAGGTGGTGGGATACCACCAACTCCTTCCACTTCTCCTCTATGGTTTGATACAGCTAGTTTGAGGAGCAGTTTAGAGGAGAGGAGCCCGTGACCGTTGAGCAGACCGAGCAGTACGCCAGGGGTTTTCTCATGTTCCTTTTGGTACCACCTTGTTCTCAAACAGGTCGAATAGTGTAGGTTTGTATCTACTGAGCCCATTGGTAGTGCTGCAGCGAGTCCCATTCTACGACTGGGGGGAGCCGGTCTCACCACTCTATACGGATACATGAGCTCAACCTCTCAGATGTGCGGGACCTTGCTCGGTGGCTATTGGCCAGCCTGGGAGGTACACAGCTTAGTTCCCCCTCTTCACTTTTACATTTTCTGCTCAGCATTTCATGCTTTACATTTGTGCAACACATGCATTTTCTGTATTCTCTGTACCTACTCATACACTGTATGCTTTCTGCTTTGCATATTCTGAATCTGCTCATACACTGTACTGATCATTGTGCTTTCTATATCTGCTCATACATTGTACTGATCACATTTCCCTTGTAGCTCTGGGTGTATGCATACTTTCCGACTCTTGCCCCAGAGCTTGTAGAGGAGACCCTAGCGACAGTCCCGTTCTCTCGGGTATACGACGGCCAGCTTCGCCGTAGGACCCGGGAGAACTTCATGTTCTTCCGATAGTACTTTGACATGGTCACAGCGCGCGAGATAATCTAGAACAAAACAATCTGCTCTTCAATGAACTTGATACACATATTGGTTAATTGGCTAATGACTGATCATTTGCTCATTCTCTTATTTTCAGATCACTTGGCAACCGTGGGACGTGATATCGTCGGGGGCCAGATTCGCATATGAGACTGCTAGGGTCGCGAGTCGCTACCACATCCTTCTTGAAGGACTGACCTGTTGCGCGTGGTTCTTGAGCGAGTGCTTCGTGCGCCAAACCTTGAGCTCGCCCAGTTTGTACCGATGGCACCTCTCGCATCTATAGGAGAGACATATAAGCTTTCTGAGGAGGAGGTGATCCAGTTCATGGTAGGACTGGATGCAGACTTTTTCCGCATGGAGGGCGACTACGCGACCTTCATTCAGACGCATCTGATGATGCCTCTGATCGGCATTTGCGGAGGTGAGGGAGTTAGAGCTCCAACTGCCATGGCGAGGGGCAGAGGGACCAGGTCTCGTAAGAGACCAGAGCTGCCTACTACATTGACTTACCGGAGACATTCTGGGGAGACTTGCCAGATCCCCATAGGGCCCACACCAACTGGTCATGCACTTGTCAGGGTTCGAGGCCCGACTCTGGTATGCACCGAACTTTACATTTTGCATATTTACTTTCTTTCAACTATGCTGTATAGAGTACTGATCCCTTCAATGCACTTACAGGCACCCATAGTGTACACAAGGTAGGCCCTTGAGCTTGTGGCTTCCTTGACAGACATGGTGCAGACGAGCTTGGACCTGCTCAGCCTTTACAGGATCCCGGTAAGTTTTCTTCGAGTTGCATTTCAAGCCATGAAACTCCCTGTTAACACATTAGCATTTCAAATGTTCCACACTGCACTGATCTAATTCATCGTATCAAAACACCACTGTTGCCATACACTGCACACGGCATACATACACTGTATATATACACTGCATCAATACATCATTTGATATGTACCATCTGATATATGTCACAACTAATACATCTTCATAAACTACCCTTTTCAGATTCCCTTCGAGATGCCAGCCCCATTGGACACCCCAGCAGGAGCAGCAGCAGCGGGACGTTCAGCTCCTCCGCCAGCAGCAGAGAGTAGAGGGACATAGGCTCAAGCACGCAGCCGAGGCAGAGCTAGGGGCACCAGTAGCGAGGGTGGCCCTTCAGAGCCCGTTCTGGGCAATGATGATGACGAGATGAGTGAGGAGGAGGGTGAGGTGGCGAGTGCACATTCAGAGTCCTCTAGGGATGGAGATGGCGACACTGGCTCAGGTTTAGCTGGGGACGAGGCTGGAGAGACTAAGGAGGGCTCTGGTTCAGCTTCAGACAGTGGTGCCGATGGTGATGATGCAGAGTCTGCTCAGCCGAGGAAGAGGATGAAGAGAGCCTCTGAATCCTGAGTTTGACGACACTTATTTAGATGTTTTTGCTTTGTTTTCTTTTGCTTGTAGTTTTTGCACATTGTACAGCCTTAGACATATTTATTTCCTTAAAACTTGTACTCTTTTGCAAAAAGTGACCATGATGGGAATGAAAACTCAACTTTTTGGTTAAAAAGTGTTTAATTTTACATTCTAAGCATCGCGTCGCATCGTACAGCACAAAAAATGAGATTGATCTTTTGAAAACTGCACAGTCAAAATGTATTGGTCTTAATCAGGTAGTGAACCGGCTAACAACTGAAAGAACAAAACAACTCAATAAACAACACGAGTGCAACTCGATAAGCAAAACACAATAACTCCGTAAACAAAGTGCATACAACTCGACAAGCAAAGTGCATACAACTCGATAAGCAAAGCTAAACGGTTACAGCTTAAATAGACACGTTCAAACTTGAAAAGAACCAAAACAAGGCCCTGAAAGGTACCAATGACAGAATACAACTATTGAAAACAACTGAATCCTCACCCAGGATATTAGTGGGCACAACAGAGGGACTGTCGGCCATGGGGAATGGCCTGCTGACCATTTATGATACCCTGCCATCCATCAATGCGTTGCTGCCAGCCATCGATGGTAGAGCCTCCAAAACGTTGACATCTGTCCTTCACTCACTACCTTATCTTCTATAAAGGTTACAGCTTCGTGAGTTCTTCATTCTAACTCCATTTTTGCCCCAAATGGAAGCCTTTCTTGCCCAAAAACTCTCCGATTGGCTTGCAGCTTTGGATGGCTCAGAAAAGTTGAATTTTTGGGGTTTCGGAATAAACGCACTATTCACACTGAGCCGCACTCCGCTGCGTTTTTCGTTCCTTCATGCCACGGCTAGGTGTTGGAATCCGGTAACTCATGTTTTTAGCTTTGGCGAACAAGAGATATGTCCCACTTTTGAAGATTTCAAGCTTTAATGGAACCTCGGCGTGACGAGGAAATCTTGCCTCAGTTCCTCTTTGGCCACATCCAAGCTTTAGGATGGATGTCTGGACTTACTTTGCACGACACTCGGTTTTTGATCCGCGACAGGGAGTTGGACATTTCCAGCTTGATTCATCATTTTTCTGACGCCGTTGATCGCGGTGATCATCTTTGCCAAAGTTTTTGGAGACATGCCCTCTGTTTGTGCATGTTATCTCATTTCTTGCTTGCCCCAGGCTTTGGAGGGTATAGCGTCCGATTGATTGAGTTTGCCCAAGGCTTGAAAGAGGGCAAGAGCTGCATTGGCATGGCACTAGCTGAGACTCTGATGGGTTTGGATGCCTTCCTTCGCCGGGAGACAACTAGATTCGCAGGGAGTCCACTACTACTGCAGGTAATGTTTCCCTCCCAACTCACATATGTATTCCTCACATCACTCGAACCTCAAGCTCCGTTTTTCTCCCAAAACCCTTTTCTCTCCACGTACACCTCTCTTTTCT
The DNA here is from genome assembly GCA_025200525.1 of Camellia lanceoleosa. Classification (NCBI taxonomy): domain Eukaryota; kingdom Viridiplantae; phylum Streptophyta; class Magnoliopsida; order Ericales; family Theaceae; genus Camellia; species Camellia lanceoleosa. The sequence continues at coordinate 125,076,726 of CM045765.1, forward strand.
TTATTCTCTCTTATTTTTCATTTCTCCCCAGATATGGTGGATGGATAAGTTGAAAGTGGTGAACTCATGCCCAGCGTATTCAGCACGCGACTATTTTTTCCGGCAACGACTAGTTGATGCTCCAGAGGAGGGATGGTGGTGCGAATGGATGTGCAGCCTATCAGTCGTCAACATTGCTTGGCGCTGCCCCTGGCTTAATCTACTGGTGATGAGCTACAGCACATCTCTCCAGCCAGGCATTCAGCTGATTGGTCTGATACACTGTGTCTTTTACTTCCCATTTCGATTCCGGCGCCAATTTTGACATGATCAGACTTGCTCGGAAAAGGGGATCGAGTACCCTACTATATTTCCAATTCGAGACGCACAACTGTCTTGGTATGCCACAACATGGAGGACGAGAGAGCTTCTAGTCTCTGCTCCCACTTTCAGTTACACCCTTTCTGATGAGTGCATAGCTTGGCTCGATGAAGAGGTGCTGGTTGGGCCTACTTTGGCATCAGAGGCTTCCACAAGCTCTGGGAGGGGGTACAGGAACACCTGACTATGCCCCGAGTTTATTTGCTTTAATCAGTAATTTCAAGTTTTCATATGAATGTAATAAAAAGCAACTTCAATTTGTATTCAAGAGTAGGAGAACTCTGTACTGAAATCAATGTAATTGAAGGTTGTGGGTACTGAAAATTTTTCGTTTGGTCCAAAAATGGTCTAAGTCGTGAAAGGATTAATTTGAACAAAAATCAATTTTTATTAAAACTTTTCAAAATCATTTTCGATATGGATCACAACTGGACATACCTGAGATCTATCACTGAGATGTACAACCTCGAATCCCAACAATTGGAAAGTTGCCCCTAGTCCAAATAGCACTGCAGTGGAGATCACAGCCGAGCTCTTGAATGCAGAATAGACAAAGATGGCCAACATGATCACATGGAGAAAGTTGATTTGGAAGTGTTTATGACTGGACTTCAGAATGAAGTTGCCTACGTATCCCGAAGATGGGAATCAAGATTTACGTAGTTCGGTTCAGGTTCACTCGTGTATTAACCCTCTCATTTTGCACTCTAACTTTTGCCAAGGCTGCCATTTCTGGGTTTTCAACCTTGCAAGCTCAGTTTTTATTATTTCAAATTTTATGTGCTCTAAGTTTTGCCTAGGTCGCCCTTTCGGGTTTTCAACCTAGCGAGCCACTCAGGGATAGTATTTCTTCAACTTGTCCATGTTGATCAGTTGGGAGAACTCTAGGCCATCTAGGTCCATAAGCACGACAACTCCACCCAACCAGATAACTTGATGATGTAAGGACCAGTCCAATTAGGTCTGAACTTGCCCCTAGGGTCGTGGATGGGAGCTCGGTTGTCTTTAAGCAACAAATCCCCTTCCTTCAAATTCCTAGACTTAACCTTCTTGTTGAAAGCCCTGGAAATTCTTCGTTAATATCCTTGGACGTGATACAGTGCTTTCAACCTTCTTTCGTCAAACAGCATGAGTTCTTCGAACCTGTTCTGCTGCCAATCCACCTCAGCAATCTGGCACTCAGCCATTACTCGCAATGAAGGAACCTTAACTTCGACAGGCAGAACAGCCTCCATCCTATAGACCAAGGAATACAGAGTTTCCCCAATTGAAGTTCGAATTGAAGTCCGGTAGCCCCAAAGAGCAAATGGCAGCTTATCTCGCCAGTCTTTGTAGGTTTCCACCATCTTCTACAAAATGTGTTTGATGTTCTTGTTGGTGGCCTCAATAGCTCCGTTGGTTTGCAGCCTATATGTGGATGACTTATGAAAAGCCACATTGTACTTCTCCAACAAATCAATCACCTCCTTCTTGAAGTGGGAACCATTATCCGAGATGATCTCATTCGGGACCCCATATCGGCAAATAACGTTGTTCCTAATGAACTTAGCTACATGTGATGCCTTCAACACTGTGTAGGATTGGGCCTCGACCTACTTTGTAAAGTAGTCTATAGCCACCAAGATGTACTCATGCCCGTTCGACCCCTTCGGAGTAACTGCCCCAATCATATCATTCCCGCAAACTGAAAATGGCCATGGCGAAGTCATATTGTACAGCTTCGATGGTGGAATGTCCATGCGATTTGCATGGATCTGACACTTGTGGCATCGCCAAACAAAACTAATACAATCCTCCTCCATGGTTGACCAATAATAATCATGTCTGAGAATTTTCCGGGCTAGCATTACCCCGCTTATGTGCGCTCCGCACTCTCCTCCATGGATGGCCTCCATCAGGCGCTTGGACTCTTCAGCATCAACACACAGTTTATGCATTCCCAAATGACCTCGTTTATACAGTTTACCCCCACAGATGATGAACTGAGCAACCATTCTTTGAATTGCCCTCTTGTCTTTGGCATTGGCCCCTAGTGGATAAGCCTCCTTTTCCAAGAAGTTTTAGATGTCGTAATACCAGGGGTTTTTCAAACCGAGGAATCAGAACGTCCAAGGTCTGGTGATAGATTCTCATCTTTTCTTCTTTGACTTTCCAATCTCCTTTAGCTTGAGATACAACAAGGTTCGAGTCCCTAATGACATCCAACCGTTTTGCCCCTAGATCGAAGGCGGCTTCTAGTCCAACAATACATGCCTCATATTCTGCTTCATTATTTGATACTTTGAATCGGAGCTTGAAGGCTAAGGGTATGCGAGAATTGTTGAGTGCTATCAGCAACACCCCTATCCCATACCCGTACTGGTTTGACGCTCCGTCAAAGTACATAGTCCAGGTTTCTTCTTCAACATGCAGAATGGCCTCATTTGGGAATAGATACTCTACTACTTTATCCCCCTCCACCGGGTGATCAGCTAGGAACTCCGCTACCGCTCTCCTTTTCACTGACTTGCGCGTCATATACTTCAGATCGAATTCGGAAAGAAGAAGCAACCAACGAGTTAGCCTACGTGTAAGTGCCGGTTTCTCAAAGAGATATTTGATGGGATCTAATCTCGAAACCAACATTACAGAGTGAGCTAACAGGTAGTGCCTCAACTTCCTGGTAGCCCATACCAAGGCCAGACAAGCCTTCTCCAGCGGAGGGTAGCGGGTCTCATAGTCCAGCATTTTCTTGCTCAGGTAGTAGATAGCTTTCTCCACTTTATCCTCAGATTCCTGCGCAAGCATGCAGCCCATTGTCGTTTCGGTCACTGATAGGTACAGAATCAATGGTTTCCTCGGCTCCGGTGGTGACAACACAGGTGAGTTCTGTAAATATTGCTTGATCTGCTCGAAAGCAACTTGGCATCGGTCATCCCATTGCAATTTCTTTCCTTTCTTCAGGAGACCAAACAGTGGTTCACAAGTCAAGGTTAATTTTGTAATAACTCGTCTTATGAATTACACTTTACCCAGAAAACCTCGCACCTCCTTTTCAGTCCATGGTGGTGGCATTTCTATGATGGCCTTAATCTTGGAAGGATCGACCTCGATACCTTTTTGTGTGATCAAGAACCCCGGCATTTTCCCTGCTGTAACACCGAAAGTACATTTCTAAGGATTCAGCCGCAACTGATACTCTCTGATCCGTTGGAAAAATTTCTTCAAGGTGGTGTAGTGGCTCTCTCTTTCCTTGGATTTGACAATCATGTCATCCACGTACACCTCAACCTCTTTATGGATCATATCATGCAAGATTGTGGTCGCAGCCCGTTGATATGTAGCCGCTGCATTATTTAAACCAAACGGCATCACCCTATAATAGTAAGTCCCCCACGGGGTAGTGAAAACAGTCTTCTCCCTATCTTCGGGTGCCATCAAAATCTGGTTGTAGCCTGAAAACCCATCCATAAATGAGAGCAACGCATGCCCCATAGTAAAGTCCACCAATTTCGATATGCGATAGAGGGAAGTAGTCCTTCGGACTGGCTTTATTCAAATCCCTAAAATCCACACACACCCAACTTTTGCCATCCTTCTTCTGCACCGGAACTATGTTAGCCAACCAAGTAGGGTATTCAGATACTAACAAGAACCCTGAATCAATCTGCTTGGTGACCTCTTCTTTGATTTTCAGAGCCCAGTCCGGCGTGGATCCTTCAGAGCTTCTGCTTAACAGGTCAGGCCTCGGGGTCAAGAGGGATCCGATGCTGTACAGTCTCAGGATCGATTCCAGGCATGTCTTCGTAGGACCATGTGAAAACATCTTTGAAATCTTTTAATAAAGCGACTAAGCGCTCGCGTTCCTCAGAAGACAACGTGCACCCGATCTAGACCAGCCACTGATCCTTCTCAGTACCAACGTTAATCGAAGTGATTTCATCAACCAAAGGTTTTACAAACCTCTCACGCTCTTGATCAAGCTAATGTTTCAAAATCAGAGGAATTTCTTCCTCGTCGTTTTCATCAAAATTTTGACAGTCCTGATTAATGCAATAGACTAAAGGCACAAAAAAGTACTCAAAAGCTACAGCAGCACCATTCTCATTAGCAACTTCCATTTCGTCTAATTCTTCGGTTACAACAAACTCAAAGGAAAATGAAAAAGACGACCTGGACAAGACAGTGGCATCCGGGTTATCACCCCCAAGAATACATGACTCAGACTCAGATGAACCGGAATCTGATTCCAACTTCACAGACTCTGTGGAATCAGATTCAGGTCCACTACCTAACCCAGAACTGCTAGATAAAGAGCCCTTCTCGTATTGCCAGACGAGGGAGGGTGCAATGGATACATCGAGAATGCCAGAAGATGGGCCCGCAGCCACTTCATCCCTGATCATGGAAACTAAGAAGTTATCGCCCAAGCACTCCGGTACAATCTGAGAATTTGAAAGGAGATAAGCCAGTGCTACCCCCATCTCAATTTTTGTGCTCTCGGACTCTTCCTCCTTGCACTGCTCAGCCTCAGCTGGTGGGTCTGTTTGCTCTTTGGCAACTTCATCCCCTGACAACTGAAGGTCAAAAAAGATTTCAAAGGCAGGCAAATGCCGCTTCTCTAAATTCAACTAGGGCTCTAGAAAGCCACAAAACGGGAAGTCTTCCCCCTCCCGGAGAAAGCGTTCGTTCAAGGTTCCTTGGATAGGTTTGTGCACCAGCTCATAGTGCTTCCCGGCTTGCTTAGCCTTGGCTCTTTCGGCCATTTCTCTTCCTTTCCTCGCCTAATCCTCCTTGGTAGGTGAGTAACCTAAGCCAAAGGTATAAGGGTTATGCGGCACTTTGGTCAATGCTGTGACACCCTTCCGACCACTTCGCCCCAATCTCATTCTGGGCATGTGTTGAAGCTTGTTCATGAGGTAGACAGATTGTGCACTGCCGTACAACCCCTCATCAACTGCCAGCAGGTCCTGTGCTACTCAAGTCTCAACCAAGATGAATCCTAACAAAAATACATCTTCCACTCCGTGCTTAATCTCTAGAACTGGTATAGAAACCTCTGGCGATGGATATATGGACGAGTTCCCAAAAACGATGGCCACCCCATTCCTGTGGGGATATTTCAGCATCTAGTGTAAGGTGGAAGAGACGGCTTTCACTTCATGCAGCCACGGCCGCCCAAGGAGTAGATTGAAGGTGGCTGGAACATCCAAGACATGGAACTCAATGTCCTGCTGCCCCGGGCCAACCTAAGTCTTGATCCGCACCATCCCCATCACCTCCCAGCTGGTGTTATCATAGGCTCGAATCACCTGAGTCGTAGCCACAAAATCCGTGGGCTTCAACCCAATAGCATATGCTATTCTTGATGGACATATATTGATTACAGATCCTGTGTCGACCAAGACCACTGGTATCCATTTCTCTATACACTCCACCAAGATATAAAGCGGCTTGTTGTGATCGGAGCCCTCGGGCGGTAGTTCTTTGTCAGTGAAGGTCAAGGTAGGGGAGGCTCCTCCCGAGAAAACCAGCCCTACCAACTGCTTGGGTGTCGTATCGATTGAAAGCTTGGCCCTATCCATGGCTGTATGGACGGCCTGTCTGTGAACTCTCGAGGCCATGAGCAGTCCCCAGATGGAGACGTCTGCTTGAATTTTCTTAAGCTATTTCAGTACAGCTTCCTCCTCCAGCAGCTTTTCTTTCTGCCTCTCTGCCTCTTTGTCTTTTCCGGACGCCTCCGGCTGGTCCAAGTGTGGGGGCTTGAAGTACCGCCCACTCCTGGTCATATGGTCGATCTCCTTGACATATTAGGTGTCATCCGGTTGGTTCTGACCCCAGTCCTCATCGGTGTCGGCAAGACGCAAGTCGTCGTCTTCCCACCACATCCCATCAGTAACCGACAGACAGCTGTCCGGTTCTACTGCAATTGTTCTTGTGCTTGCAACACATTTTTCCCCTAGGTGCTTCAGCTTTTCTAGCCCTTTCGTCATTCTCGACTTTCTCTTGTTTGAACCGCTGCAGTGCATTCTCTTGTTCTAGGTCCACTGTACACAAACTACCCAAGTCCCGAGCAAAATTCTCTGTGCCGGTGCTCTCTGACGATTCTTCTTTGTCCTCGACCATTCTGGCCACTGTAGATGTCCCTATCTCTGGCTGACTCTGCTCTGATTGAGGCATCTCAACAACATCAGGCTCGTCACTAAGCCACCCTGTAGCATCTGTTGCTCCATTCGCATCACACTAACCAACCTGCACATCCTCCAGGTCCCGCACATCAAAGAATTGTAGGTTGCTGATATCCTTCTCCAGATCGGCTAGGTCATCCAGCCCCTGATTCGACCCGTCCTTCCGGACAACATCGATTTCTGCTCCAGTTGGCAACTCTACCCTCGGCTTAACCTGATTTGTTGACACACTATAACCGCACGGGTTGTATGTTTCCTCAGTAAAGCTCCCAGATCCCTCAAGTTCTGAGCCAACGTTCCCATTCTCCTCCAAGGTCTCCCTCGTTCTATTTTCAACAGTCACCACCACTGGCTTGGGTAGGGTTAATGACGTGCTCATTATGCACAAGTCCGTGCATTCCAGGATAAAAACCGTTGGCTTAGGTAGGTGGGAGGGAGTGATGTATTTACTAGGGTCATATGGAATGGCCGTGGTTTGAATCAGGTTTATCTGCCTGGGTGGAGGAGGGGGGTTGTTATGTGGTGGAAGGGGGTTTGTGGTGACATTTGGTTTGTCGGGAAGCGCGATCACCTTGTTGTCAATGAGATCTTAAATCTCATGACGCAGTCTGAAGCACTGGTCAGTGTCATGACCGTGCTGTTGGTGAAAGGCACAATATTTAGCCAGGTTATGTGTTGAAGGGAGGTTATTTGGTAGTGGGCATGGTTCAAGAGGCTTTAGATGCCCCTTTCTGATTAAAACCCCTAGGGCTTTAGATAAAGGCATGTAAAGTGGAGTGAAGGTCCTCTGGCCCCTAGGTGGGTACTTTGTTGGTTGAGAGGTGGTTCCGGATAAGCCGGTGAAGGGTGTGGCGGTTTTTGAGGTGGTGGTGGTGACCATGCTGACATCAGAAGTTCTTGAGGCTACACTACTACTTGTAGCTGCATTCGAGCCGCGGGTAAATGCCCTCTTGGGCTGCTCTCTCTCGTAGTTAATCAGACCTTGCTTCATGGCATCCTCAATCTGTACCCCAATCTCGTGCAAATCAGCAAAGGTGGAGGGGGAGAAGACGATCATTTTTTGCATAAGCTTGGGTTGCAGGTTGCGCACAACCATCCTTATCTGATCCTTTTCGAGCGGCCGAGTTGTCATCATGGAGGCCTTAGCCCTCCATCGAGTAACAAAATCAGAAAAGCCTTCCTTCGACTCCTACCTGGTTGTCTCGAGATCACAAGTCGTGACCTTATTCTGGGTATTGTATGAGTATTGAGCAACGAAGGCCTCGGCCATCTTCTTCCAGTTCCTTTTCATTGAGTCCTCCATCTTGGCGTACCAAATGGCCGCAATACCGGACAGGGTCCGACCGAAGAGTGATAGTTTCTAAAGTCTCATCAAGCCTATCGGGCACAAAATATCCAAGAACAGCCTCAAAAGAACCATAGGATCGCCCGAGCCGTCAAACGGTCAATGTGGGACATCTTGAATCCGTCCGGCAATGTCATTGCCGAGTTCGTGTAACCATCCTCTATATCCAGGATCGAGTTGAGTCCTTGGGCCCGTTTAAATAGCTTTTCAAGCTTAATCATCTTTAGAGTGGTTGGATCCATCTCAGATTCAAATGGTGTATCTGTTGAGAAGGCCGGTGCCTTTGAAGTCTGTGGTAGAACTGGTGGCAGGACTAGCCCTGTTGGAGCATCCATATCTTCTTGGACGTTTGCAGTATCCCCGAGTGTTAGAACTCTAGGTAGGGGTGGGGGTGGATACGAAGCAGATGCTCCGGCTTGTTGTGGTTGTGGTTGTTGTTGTTGTTGGAGCCTGGCACCCAGTTCTTCCTGCTGGGCTGCAACCTCTGCTGGACGCATGGTAATCTATGCCTGACGCATGGTAATCTCTACCTGGCGAGCAGCATCCCGCTGCATGGCTTGAATGGTCTCTTGGAGTTGACAAATCATGTCCTCTATTCCGATTGTAAAGTGCTGATCTGACTGAGCAAGTGTATATTATCTCTCAGTGGTAGAAATAGAAATTTCAGCCCAACTGCGCACATGTGAGGTAGATAATGACCGCTGATCTGGTAACTGCTGTACTGACGATCTGTGCTTGGATGACTTCTGTCTCGTAATCGGGGGTAATGCAGTAAACACTGGTTGTCCGCCAACTAGATCCTCAAATCAATGAATTCTCCCAATCCGGGTCCAGAGTGCTTGGGGGGTATCTGCCTCGTTGGGAGCAATGATGCAATACTACCTTGCAAAAAGGAAAATAAAACAAAAATAAGGAAACAACAATCAGAAAAATGCACAGCATTTCGGCTAAGACAAAGACAACACAAAGTTGATATCACAAGCTGAACAAACTATTCTCAAACACTGATCTCTGCCCCCAAATCACTGCCTCAAATTTGACACCCCCAAATACTGATGTCCCCAGACTGATACCCAGACTGGAAAACTAATACATGGATTCCTGTAGAGACACACTCTAAAAGCACATAGCAAACAAGTGAGAGCCAAAACACCCTTATGGAGGGGTAGGGTTTCCCTGTCCTATTTTGTCAGAAGCTAGGGCTTCACTACACACACATGCGGTTTCAAACAACCTACATTCGGGTAAGCAACCTGTCCTAGTTTGGACCAGTCATTAAAGCTTCCGATATGCACTAGGTCGAATGGTCAAAAGGGGTGCCTCGGCAAAATCGAGGTTTGTGTTCCCATCGTGGCAGAGCCTGTAACCAGTCAGCCTTATGGCACGCTTTTCCAAGCACGCCTCCGACAAACCGTTCAAGAATGACAGACGGCAAACACTGTGACTTAAGCGCACCAATGCAAATGCAATGCAAAGAAACACATAAGTGTAGATAAAACAACATATCATGATGTTCGAGTCAAGTTCTCTAAATCCCCAGCAGAGTCTCCAAAAACTGTAGGCCGCCCGAACTCGCTCCGTGCACCCCCCTTTTCGGAGAGGGCGCGAATTGGGTTCTAGTTACTATAGTTCGGACTCCTATCACAGTTCTGAATCTAATCTCACAAAGTGCAATGTAAGACTGATAAATCACCAAAGAGTCTAAATCCGACAAATCGTTTTGGAAAATCGATTTTAATAAAAAAGCGCCAAACATGGACTGCTTTGCCAGATTTCAGAGTCACCACCTAAATATTTTATTTTGGGAAATTTAGGAAACCCTGACTCATGCCTAAGGCCACGTGTTCGTCATCACCAAAGTTGTCTCGGCTCGAGAACTTGGGTACGGGAGGGAAAGGTTCTGAAATGAGCACCCCGCCTCACCCGATCAAAGATCGGCCTCTACTAAACATGATATGTTGTTTTTGAAAACGCATGTGTTCTTGTTTGATTATCAGCTAACTTACTATGTGATGCGCACAACACACAAGTATAGACTAAATCGCTCGATTTGGAACAAAACATCTCATGTTTGTTTTTTGAAAATGGTTTGAAGATGCTACTCGCAAGTAGGCTAAAACGCGGATTTGCCACCCTCAAGTGGGCTTAAAACTCACATTTGATGAATGGTTCCAATGCAGGAAATCAAGCCTCTACCCATAGGCATTCAAGAAGTTAATCACTTAAGCAAGTAGCCTTATGGTAAGAATGCTATCATGGCAATCACTTACACTCATGCAAGGATGCCAAAACATAAACATTTACAATGTACTCCGAGCCAAAATAGAAGCTAGTTAGAAATCAATGCATGATCCTAATTATGCTATAATGCCTAATGCAACACATGCAACAATGCAACTAAATTGTCTCAGCTATCTAAAATGACGTATGAATGCAACACTTGATAACATGCTTTGGAACACATATTCAAGTAAGTGTATTGAAATACAATGCAGTTTGAATGATGCGCCGAGCCCCGTACATACAAGGCAAATGAATGATGCACACATGCAAAGCATAAGGTATGCTAATCGAAAAATGCCCTAAAACTAACCATCGAAAGCTGATAAGTAAAAAAGAGAAAGAAATGGGGGTTGGAAGACATGCACACACACACGCACCCTTATTACAACAATACGCCCACGCGACGGCGGGTCCGAATGAGAGCTAAGCTAATCTAAGCTAAGCTAATCAACTGATCTAATTAAACTAGTTAGACTAATTATTACACAACCAAATTGAATAACTAGCAAACTACTTACTAATTATTACAACACTTAATTAATTAACAAATTAATTAAATTACAAATTCTTACTATCTAACAAGAAAAGCACTAAACTACACTGCCTCAGCTCTGTTTGAAGAAGATGCATGCATGCATGCATTCGGTTTCTCGCCCCATAAAGCTCTCCAGTTTGCTCTCTTGAGGCTCTGTTTGCAGGGTGTCTTCAATGACTTATTGCTGAACCTTACCAAATCCAAGCTGGGGAATGCACCAGTGGCCTGCCGGCTATGGGGGCTTGCGGCCGGCCACCTGTCGGCCAAGAATGGGCCTTTGCCGGCAAACATGCAAGGGTGCCGGCCATCTTCGAAGCACTGCCGGCCACTGGTGTGCTGTGACACCAAGCTGCAACAGAGCACAAAACAAAGGAAAATGGAGGGTCTCCCAAGGGTATGTACGTACTATGCCACTCCGTATCACCTCAAAACATCAAGGGAGAGGCACCATTAGATCCAAGACCATCAATCAAGCATCTCAATGCATGATGGCCGAAGATCCAATTTGCAAAAAATCGATGAATGTACAACATACAAGACACTAAGACCACGGCCTTATCATGAGTGATCAAAGGCAATGGAGACAAAGTGGATTGGCTCACTTTCATCACTTTGAGGATGAAGTGGGCTAATCCACCTTGTGTTCAACATAATGTCTGGTTGAACATGATGCAATGCAAACAACACGCTATGTAAACAACATGCTAATCTTAACATGTTAAGGTGGCATGCACTAGACTCAATCATGTAAGCAATGCATGCAAGACATGTTAATGGGCCAAGAATACTAATGCAAGTGAAGAACATTACACATGAGGCATGCACTATCAATCACAGAGGACCAAACCAACTCTGGACAAAGCTCAAGCATGCCAAAATAATGGTCTAAACATGCTAAAATGGGAGATCAAAAGGCTAGAAGAACATGCACACATATTGGCCTATAAGCAAGACATAATACACAACTCTCAAACATAATGAAGACGTGACAAATCTGAGAGTGTGACTAAATTATATGCACTGAAATTACATGCCAAATGGTGCCATACCATGCAAACATCACATGAACAACATGTTAAAGGCCCCAAAACTCAAAGTTAGTCAAGCCCCTTTACACTACAACCATATTAAACAATGCTCAAATGACCTTAACCGTTCAAAATAGATCTAAGGCAGGTCAAAATAGTAGCGAAAACATGCTAGGCTGGCAACATAGATGGCAAGAAAGGTATGCTCTTGTATTGGCTCACAAACAAGGCATCAAAGCACAACTCTCAAACACATTGAAAGGGTAATACATATGAGAATATGACAGTGAAACATGCTTTGAAATCACATATTAGAAGATTCCAAATCAGGAAAACAACTCAAGCAAAGCATGCTAGAGGACTCAAAACACAAAGCTATTCAAGGCATTTGCACTATAGCTATACAAAACATGAGCCAAAGGACCAAGACCACTTCAAACTGAGTTTAAGCATATTAAATAAATGCCAAAAACTTGTTGGAGTAAAGTCAACACATGCTAGATTGATGGGCTAAAGTAACAAGCATGTAAAGCTAGTGAGCAAGGTTACACTATAACTGTAAGACTCATGCAAGGGTTGACTCAACCAAGCCAAAACAGAGTTAAAACATGCTGAAATAAGACCAAAAATAGGCTGAGACTAAGCCAACACATGCTAGAATAACAAGCTAACTCACTAGGTATACAAGGCTTAACAGGCAAAATTGCACTACAAGTGTAAGATGCAAGCAACCAATGACCAAACCAGCTAAAAATAGAGTTATGGAAGGTTCAAAAGGTCACAAAAACAAGCTTGAACAAAGCCACAAAGAAGTAGAAACACGTGCTCATTTGGTTGGCCATCAACACAAGCAAGCAAGACAAAGAGGAGAGGGGACCACCCCCTTTCATTTTGGACCTCAAAACCACCTTTCCACCACTGAAATTCCTCTGAGTTTCAGTGGTAGAAAGGCCATGCAAAGGCTAAAACAAAAGCTTCAAAGGATGGCTCAAAAGCTTAACAAATAAGGCATACAAGGGGGTGAAACACCCCCAACTCCCACAAGGCCTCAAACAACTAGTTTTAACACTTAAAATCAAATCTTTTTGTAGTTAACAACCAAGCCTAAAACAACATGCAAAGGTGGCTAATATGGTATGCAAACACAAGTTTGAAAGGGGAATATACTCACCCTTGAAGAATAGCAGCAAGAGGACAACTTCTGAGCCCATAAACCAGCCTTTTGAATTACAAACAAACCTCCAAGGACCTCAACTCCTAGGTAGTTGTGTTTGACTAGGTGTTCCTTTGCAAAAATGTGTAGAAAAACACACTTTAAGGCACTATTGAGCACAACATAGAGAGAGAGTGAGGATGCCAGAGAGAGAGATATTTTTGTCTCTAAACTTTCTGAACCCTCAATAAGGGGGAGGGACCTCCCCTTATATAAGCAATGCAAGCAAAAGCTTGCTTGACAAGCTTAAAGCTTGTTGCAATCCCTCCATACACGTGTATAGAGGATAGCTCAGTGAGCCACAGCTGGCTCAAAATATCTAAAAAAATATCTGTTAAAACAAGGGTGGTCAGCCGGCCATAAGTGGTGGCCGACAATGCCTCATTGATGGCTGGCAGGGCTAAAATGATGGCCCACAATGCCAAAAGGAGGCTAGCAGTACACCACAAGAATCATGCTGAAAGGGTCAACACATGGTCCAAAAAAAGGAGCAGAAAGGACACAGGGTTTGGAAAGCTCAAACCTGTGACATTCTGTCGTGAAATTCGAGTACTCGACGAGCAATCGAACTTGTCATCAGATGTATCTGCAAGCGTATCTAAGTCTTAAGGACGGTCAAAAATGGGGTGTCTACAGTTCGCTGTCGCTTTATCAACTCTATCTTCCATGATAGACATCCCGTTTGGAGTCCGGATGCGTCCGATCATCATTGAGTAGAGATATATGCCGGCCTACGAGACTATTGCCGCAATAAATGAAGTGCAAGATTAAAACCCTTGGTTCTATGATATCTGGAACTTCTTGGAAAATGAGGTTTATCGACCAGGGGAAAATGCCAAAGATAAGAGGGCAATATGGCGGATGGCCGTTCATTTATCATCTGCGGAGGTAAACTGTACAAGAGGGGTCATCTGGTAATGCACAAGTTGTGTGTCAATGCAGAGGAATCAAAGCACCTAATGGAGGCCATCCATGGAGGAGAGTGCGGAGCGCACATGAATGGAGTAATGTTAGCTCCGAAGATTCTCAGGCAAGGTTACTACTGGTTTACTATGGAAGAGCATTGTATTGGTTTTGTTCAGCGATACCACAAATGTCAAATTCATGCCAATCGCATGAACATCCTGTCATCAAAGTTGTACAACATGACTTCACCATGGCCTTTCTCAGTCTGGGAAATCGATGTCATCGGCGCAGTCACACCAAAAGGGTCAAATGGGCATGAATACATTCTGGTGGCAATTGATTACTTTATAAAGTGGGTAGAAGCTCAGTCTTATGCAGTGTTGAAAGTAGTGCATGTGCCTAAGTTCATCCGAAAAAAACATCGTTTGCCGTTATGGAGTCCAAAACGAGATCATCTCAGATAATGGTTCCCATTTCAAGAAAGAAATGATCGACTTGTCGGAGAAATGCCACGTGGTTTTCCATAAGTCATCTACATACCGGTCATAAACCAACGAAGCTGTTGAGGCCGCCAACAAGAACATCAAGAATATTCTACAAAAGATGGTTGAGACCTACAAAGATTGGCCAGATAAATTTCCATTTGCACTCTAGGGCTATAGAACTTCAATCCAGACGTCTACTGGGGCAACACCCTATTCTCTTGTTTATGGGATGGAAGCTGTTCTGCCAATCGAAATAGAAGTCCCGTCACTGCGAGTTATGGCTGAGTATCAAATAGCAGAGGCGGACTGGCAACAGAGCAGGTTTGAAGAACTGACGTTGTTCGATGAGAGAAGGCTGAAAGCATTGTACCATGTTCAGGGTTATCAACGCAGGATTGCTAGGGATTTTAATAAGAAGGTTAAGTCTAGGAATCTTAAGAAAAGGGATCTGGTGCTGAAAGACAACCAAGCTCCCATCCATGACCCTAGAGGCAAGTTCAGACCCAATTGGACTAGTCCTTACATCATCAAAATTATCTGGTCGGGTGGAGCTGTTATTCTCATGGACCTAGATGGCCTAGAATTTTTCCAACCGATCAACATGGACAAATTAAAGAAATATTATCCTTGAGAGGCTCGCTAGGCTGAAAACCTAGAAGGGTGACTTAGGCAAAAGTTAGAGCACAAAAAATTAGAAATAAAGAAAAACTAAGCTCGCAAGGTTGAAAACCCTAAAGGGCAGCCTTGGCAAAAGTTAGAGCGCAAATGGAGAACGTTAATACTTGAGTGAACCAGAACCGAACTACGTAAGGCCTAATTCCCATCTTCAGGATACGTAGGCAACTTCATTCTAAGGTTCGGCCGTAAACACCTCCAATTCAATTGTCCTGTCCATGTGCTTGATCAGGTCATCTTTGTCAATTCTTTATATGAATGTTTGTTTGTGATCCTCTCTAAGAACTAGTTACAGTGCTGAGCAGTACTATTCAGTCAAGGCGCAATCTGTGATCTTTGCATTCGGGGTTGTACATCTCGAGGATAGATTCCATGTGTGTCAAGTGGTGATCTTTATTGAAAATGGTTTTGAAAAGTTTTAGTGAAAGTTGATTCTTGTTCAAATTTTATCGTTTACAACTTGAACCATTTTTGGACTGAAAGGAAAATTTTCAATGCTCACAACTTCAATTTCATTGATTTCAATACAAATTTCTCTAGCTCTCGATACAAATCAAAGTTGCTTTTATTACATTCATAAAACTTGAAAAGTGAGATCAAAGCAATAAACTAGGGGCATAGATGAGTCAGGTGTTCCTACGTCCCCCGCTTGTGCTTATGAAAGCCTCTGATGCTAAAGTGGGCCAGAATTGTGCCTCATCTTTAAGCCAAGTCAAGCACTCGCCAGAAAGTGCGCAGCTGAAACTAAGGGCAGGGGCCAGAAGTTCTCTTCTCCTCCAAGCAGTGAGGTATCTAGCCAAATATGAACCTCGGATTGGGAATGAGACTGGGTACTCTACCCCCTCATCTGGGCAAGTCTGACCATGTCCAAACTGATGCCTAAACAAGAACGAAAAGTAGAATACACGGTGTGTAAGGCCAATTAGCTTAGTGCCAGGTTGCCGACTCATGCTGTAGCTCATTTTGGTCAAATGAAGCCAGGGGCAACGCCAAGCAATGTCAGCAGTAGACCTATTTCACATCCAGTGGCACCACCATCCTTCATTTGGGAAATCCACTAGCTGTTGGCCGAAAAAGTATGCTCGGGGCTGAGTATGTGGGGCAAGAGTCCACTACCTTCAGCTTATCCATTAGCCACACCTGGAGAGGGATGAAAGAAAAGAGAGATTAAAGAATAGAGAGATGTATGTTGAGAGAATAGTCAGAAAAGGGCTTTGAAAAAAAAAAAAAAAAAAGGAGCATGAATGCCGAGTGACGTGAGAAACACATATTAGAAAGGGTGGGAATTATTTATCCCTCGTTGATGGAAAACATCTAAGTCCATCAAAGTCTCGGCCAATACCAAGTCGATGCAACTCTTGCCCTCTTTCAAACCTAAGGCCACTTTAATTAGCCGAATACGAGACCCGCCAAAACTAGGGGCAAGAAGGAAATGAGCCAACATGCACAAACAGAGGGCGTGTTGCCAAAAACCCCGCCAAAGAAGATTACCTCGGTCGCCAACTTCAGAAAATTGATGGATCAAGTTGCGAATGTCCAGCTTCCATTGTGGACCAAGGATCAAGCCTTGTGTAGAGTTAGCCCGTACATCTGTCCCAAAGCTTGGATGTGGCCAAAGTGGGGTTGAGGTATGATTTCCTCATCTCCCTGGGATTCCATTAGCTCTTGAAATTCTTCGATTGTCGGGCTTATCTCTTGTCCCCCAAAGCTAAAGACGTGTGTAATCAGGTTCCAACATCTAGCTGTGGCATGAAGGAATGAAAAACAAAGCGGGAAACGACTCAACGAGAATAGTGCATTTATACCGAAACCCTAGAAATTCACCATTTCCGAGCCATCCAAAGTCACAATCCAATTCAAAAGTTTTTTGGCAAAAAATGGCTCCATTTGTGAAGAATTTGAAGCTGAAATGAAAAAACTATGAAGTCTAACCTTTTGTAGAAGATAAGGCACCGAGTGGAAGGCAGGTGTCAACAATTTGGAGGTCCTGCACATTGATGGCCAGCAAGCCACATTTGTAGCTGGCAAAGGACGGCCACCTCACATGGCCAACACATGGCCAGCAATCACCACTCATGGCCGACAGTCTCTCTCTCTAACTTGTTGTCCTTCTTTGTGCTAGAAAGTGCTGAAAGCATGTGTTTTGTTCTGTTCTTTATGTGTTTTAGAGTCTTCTTTTGAGTCCTTTTGGGCTTTAGCATGTTTGTTAAGTTCTATTCATTTTGTTTTTCTTATCGAGTTGTATTTGTGTTATTTTTGTTTATCGAGTTGTTGTTGTGTTGTTTATCGAGTTGTATATTGCTTTTCATTTCAGTTGTTGGTCGGTTCATTACCTGATTAAGACCGTTGTACAATACAAGTATTCGATTTTCATTATCAAGTTCAATCTCATTTTCATACAATGCAGTGCTCATGATGCAAAATACAACACTTTTTCAAATAAAAAATGGTTTTCATTCCGATCATGGTTGTTTTTACAAAAGGGCAGTACAAGTTTTTAAAGCAAATAAAACCTGTCTAAAGCTTTACAATGTGCTTAAACTATAAACAAAAAGAAACTAAGCAAAAATACAATAAATCAGCGCTAGCCAGCTCAGACCCGAGAAGCCCTCTTCGTTCTCTTCCTCAGAGGAGGGGACTCTAGGGCACTGTCTCTGTCAGTCCCGCTGTCTAAATCTGGACCAGAGTCTGAACCGAAGCCATCTCCACTCTCTGCCTCGGAGATCGCCTCAGCATCGCCCCCGCTCTCGAAACCCAAGCCAGCGTCATCATCTCCACTCTCAGATGACTCTAAATGCTGACTTATTGCATTCTCAGAGTCGCTCATCTCGGTATCATCATCACTCAGAATGGGCTCTAAAGGGTCACTTTCGTCTCGGGTGCCTCTAGCTCTGCCTCGGCTACGTGCCAAAGTCTATCTCTCTCACCTCTCTACTACTGGAGGAGGTACTGCTGGTGCAGAGGCTACAGCTGTCGCTGGTGCCATCGGCATGGGTGGGATCTGAAAGGACAATTATTGCATGTTAGTTACAGCATGTGTATCAGGTGCAAGCATAGCATGCAGAATAAGTATACGCAGAAGTCATATACAATGTGTGAATATAGTATTCAAGTGCAGTGTGTCAGATGTCGTTTATCGATGCAATGTATCAATGCAGTTTGGGAAGTTTACAATGTTGGTGTTAGTGTGTCAGTGAAAAGTTGATGCCTGGAATAAAAAACTGAAGAAATTACTTGAACACCATAGAGGCTGAGTAGTGTCTCTCTCCCCTGTATCATCCCCATCGGTGAGGCTATCAGCCCAAGGGCGCCTCCTGTATACTCAATCGATGCCTGCAAATGTATTTGAATGATTACTATCTGCCATAGATATATCTAAAATGAAATATGGAGTGCAAGTGCTAAAGTGTGGTTCATACTGGGGTCGGGCCTCGGACCTCAACAAGCTCATGACCAGCCGTTGCGGGCTCAATCGGGACATGGTAAGTCTCTCCGCTGTGTTGTCAGCAAGTCAGCGTGGTGGGGAGCTCCGGCTAATCAGCCCTTCGCCCCGCTCGGGAAGCCACTCTGCCACGGGCCCTGTTCGCCCGGGTCACTCTGCGCCTCGCTCTCGCGGCAAGAGCCCCTACTTCCTCAGCTCTGTGAACGCCAGTCAGGGACATCATCAAGTGTGTCTGGATGAAAGCCACATAGTCGCCCTCTTCCTAGAAGAAGTCAACGTCGAGGCCCACCATGAACTGGATGACCTCCTCAATAGATAGGCTCTTTGTGGACCCCATAGACTCTGATGGAGCCATTGGGACGATTGGGTCCGGCACACCCATAATCTGGTGCATCAAGCGCTCAACCAAGAAATAGGCTCGACAGACCGAACCCTTAAGCACAATGCGGTAGCAAGAGACGGCCCAGGAACCGGGGAACTGGTCCCGCACCCCCTGGCATCAAGGCCCATAGCTGCCACGTGATCTACAAATAGAAGCTGCACAAATTATTAGTTGCTGTCAGTTGCTAAGTAATCAGCTTCAAAGCAAAAATGAAATGACTGTGTTTCAGATTACCTCATGGGTGGCTATCATATCGAAGTATCGCCTAAAGAATGTGAAAGGCTCACTGGTCCTACGCAGAAGCTGACCGTCATATACCCGCGAATAGGAGACTATCAACGGAAGCTCCTCTACAGGCTCCGGGGCAAGAGTTGAAAAGTATGCGTATACCCATAACTGCAGGGAAAATGCGGTGGTATATGATCAGTATAGTATCAAGCCGATACATAAAGTGCAAAATAGAAAGCACAGTGTATGAACAGTGTTTGAGCAGATACAGAAATGCGAAGCAGAAAACATGTGTTGAAATAGATGTAAAGCAGAAACTGTAAAGTAAATGTAAAGTGCAAAGAGGGAACTGAGATGTGTACCTCCCAGGCTCGCCAATAGCCTCCAATCAAGTCTCCCCTCAGATGGGAGGTAGAGCTCATGTATCCGTATAGTGTGGTGAGGCCAACTCCGCCCCAGTCGTAGAAACGGACCCGAGAAAGGATCACCAGGGCACTTAGGAAATGCAAGCCTACGGTGTTCCACCTACTCGAAAACAAGGTGGTACCGAAGACAAACATCAGGAAGCCCTTGGCATACTACTCGATCTCCTTTATCATCTCGGGCTCAGTCCCTCTAAATCGCTCAGTGAACCAAGTATACCTGACTATCCCCGTCCGGTAAATGGGTGGGTATGCCTCCAACAGCTCGAACCAAGCTGTCTCCTACTCCTCCATATCTGTATTAATAGGGATCGGATCGCCTTCTACGTCTAAGATGGTGATCATGGCAAAGTTGTAAGGAGTCATCGTCATCTCCCCTGCGGTGGAAAAGTTGAAGGAGTTAGTGGTATCCCACCACCTGTTCACTAGTGCTACTAGTTGGGGACGACTCGCGGTGACCCGAGTCAAGCTAGAGAAGAAATGGCTGAAGCATGCCTCGTCGATGATGTCTCGAACTCTTGCTGGGAGCTCGTCATACTAGTCTCTAGCGGTCGTAGCACCATAGCCTCTGAAGGCGTGAGACTCGCCCTGTGGCAGAAGACAATGCATCAGATAAGGTAGTGCATGAAATATAATCAGATGAAGACAATGCATCAGATAAAGACAGTGCATGAAATGCAATCAGATATAAAGTAGTGCATGAAATACAATCAGATGTAAGGTAGTGCATGGTTAAATACAAGGCAGTGTATGAAATGCAGTTAGGTGGATCCGAGTACAAGGCAGTGCAGGAATTGCAAGTCACTAAAGGCAGAAATGCATGAAGCAGAAATACATAAAAACAGATTTCTTACCTCAATGGCAATGGCCGACAAGTGAGACTCTGGCTCCCTCAACAAAAGGTCCTTCGGTGCATCGCGGGCGAACTCGGTGAAGCGTCTGATGCCTCGGGAAGTGGGCAGTATATGTGTCTGTGGGTGATATCTCGCCGGATCGAAAGGTTGTACCCTCAGTGGTAGCGGCTTTGGCTTGGCCTTGAGTTCAAACTCTGCCTCTAAGTCGGCCTCAAGATCAGCTATCGGCTCCTCTACCTCTGGCACAAGTGGAACTACTAGGGGAATCTCTGGAGGAGCCCCATCATGAGGAACTTCGTCCGCCATCTGAAAATGGGTGCAAAATAGGTGAAAAGTGAAGAATAATGGTAAACTTGGAAAAAGTCAAGCCCTAGGAGAGAGAAAATGGAAGAAAAAGTCAAAGCCAGGAAAAGTGCACAAAACTCGAGAGAAACTCAAGGGGAACAAGCCCAGAATGGTAGAAATAAGGAAAGAATCACCGAAATCAAGTTTCAATCAGTTTAAAGTGAAGAGAACAAAGAGGGTTAAGCGGATCAACTTTGCATGGGGTGTTAAAAAACGCATAGAAAGCGCAAATCTAGAGAGAATGAGGGTCTAGAGAGAGAGGGAGATAATTTTCGAGCATAAGTGAGGAAATGAAGTGTGGTGGCTCACACTTAAAGGCCTGAGCCGAAAAGTCTAATTTACCCTCGATCTACCATCGATGGCCGGCAAGGTCCACTGGCCGTGGCTGACCCTTGCCTCATGGCGGCCGGTATTATGACTTTCTTTGGGTTCTTGATGATGTTTTGTGTCCTTGGTTTCCAAGAAGTGAAGGGATTGTTCATTGTTTGGTTCAGAATGTCTCTGCGGAAGCTTAAAACTATGTCTTCGGTGTGCGATGTTCATCACTTTTCAACATGAACGAGGTGTATCCTTTAAATACATTGTATTTCTTCCGAGAGGTGAATTAGAAGTTGTCTTTCAGTTTGTTTATGTCAAATCATGCTTCGATATCTTGCATAGAACGTGCATGTCCTATTCGTTGTTGCATAGAGCATGTACTTCACTTTGTGGCATAGAATATGCATTTCACATATGTTGTTGTAAGATGTGCATCTTACGGGAATTGCATGCTCATCTTGCATTTGCTCTTCAATCATGCATGGAATATGCATCCGCTTTTACGCAAAGAATATGCTCCTGTTACCAATCATGCATAGAATATGCTTATGCTCTTGTTTGTCTTACATAGAACATGCATTCTTACTGTATCGTATTTGTTAAATCTCTTTCCTACACATGCACGATATTGTATTTACGGTTCATTTAGAGAAGTTCCTAGTTAAATCATTCGTACCCTTTGAATCGTATCCTTTTACTCTCCCTCTTCTCGCGTGAGACGCGTTAGGACCCCTTTCGGTTAAAAACATTCGGGTGCATCCCGGTATTCGCACCACCCTTTTTAGTTAAAAACATTCGGGTGTGTCTCGATGTTCACACCACCCCTTCGGTTAAAAACATTCGGGTGCGTCCCGGTGTTCACACCACCTTTTTCGGTTAAAAACATTCGGGTGCGTCCCGGTGTTCACACCACCCTTTTCGGTTAAAAACATTCGGGTGCGTCCCAATGTTCACACCACCCCCTCAGTTAAAAACATTTGGATGCGTCCTAGTGTTCACACCACCTCCTCGGTTAAAAACATTTTGGTGCGTCCCGGTGTTCACACCATATTTTCTCCTCTCGCGTGAGACGCGTGGATTGTTTGTATTGGTTAAAAACATTTGGGTGCGCCCGATGTTCACACCATCCTTTTTCTCCTTCTGCTTGAGATGCGTTAGGATCTCGGTTGAGACCTCGGGTGTACCCGACGGTTACGTCGCCCTCCGCCTTTCCTGCGTGATGCGTAGTTAAGCTTGTAAAATTTTTCTTTCATCTTTTTTGCATGAAATGTAGTGTGGGTTTGTGTTTATTGCGCATGGCGCATGGTTTTCTTTTCGTGTTTGGAATTGTTGTGCCTTGCTTGAGTTTGTTGAACTGTGGCATTTCGTTGCATAGCTTTTGCATTTAACTGTTTCATTGCATAGCCTCATTGCATGATCATAAGTTATGTTCCTGCATCATGCATATCATTTGCATTTTGCCCCAGAACGACGCTGGATTGATTCCTTGCAAAGGGATACGTAGGCAGCCTGCGGGCGCAACCATTTTGTTTTTTGTCTTGATTGTTTGTCCAAGTCTTATGGCTTTGTCAAAATGGGTCGTCTCTGGGCTTTGACATTCACTCATGTCATTTCGTGACTCCGAGTTATGTCAAAGGGGGTCAACTGTAGACACCTCATTTTTGACGGCCCTTCAAGACTTGGATATTCTTGCAGGTACATCCGATACTGAGTCTGTTTGCTTGCCGAGCGCTCAAAGTCCTCAGCGGAATGCTCTAGGTTTGAGCCTTTCAAACCCTGCATCCATTTTGTCTCCTTTTTGGACCATGTCTTTGTCTTTCCCTCCTGCAGTCTCTGCCAGAGCTTCTGGTAGCCCGCCAGCCAGAGCTTCTGGTTTACTAGCCATTAATGTCCCTTGCCGGCCATCAATGATGCCTTGCCGCCCATTACTGATGACCGGCCAGCCACCAGTGTTTTCTGCAGATATTTTATGCCAGTTGTTTGCACAGATGCTTGCATCTGTCCACACGTGGAGGGCTGGATCTCCTTGTATAGAATTCATGTTTTCTATATACAGGGAGTCCCTCTCTCATGTTTGGACATTAGAAGACTTCAAACTCAAAAATTCTCTCTCTCTCTCTCTCTCTCTCTCTCTCTCTCTCTCTCTCTCTCTCTCTACATTTCTCTTTCTCTCTTGAAATTTTGTGCTTAGTTGCTAGATACACTATAATTTTTCATATTAACCCTCAACCCAAATTGATCACCTTTGAGCTGAGGTCCCTTGAGGCCTTGTTGGAGCTCTTGAATGTGGTTTTTGGCTTACATTTGTACCTAAAGTTGTGCTTGGCTTCAAGAGGTATAACACTTATCTATTAACTTGTTTTAGTATACTTGTTTCCCTATTTCTTTGCACTGTTTGTGGGCCCTTTTTGAGCTATAAAAATCTCAGTTTTAATAGGTTGAAATTGGTTTTTTAAACCATTTAAGGTTAGGGGGGTGTCTCACCCTTCTTTATTCCTTGCATCTAGGGCTTTTTCACATTTGTTTTCCATTTTGAAATCATCTTTTTTGGGGCTTTTAACCACTGAATTTCAAAGTATTTTCAGTAGCAAAAAACATGTTTTGAAGTCCAAAATTGGAGGGGTTAGCCTCCCCTTCTTGTGTCATGTTTGCTAGCCAAGTTAACTCCATGTGTTAGCATGTTTTTCTAGCTTTTTGTACCTATATTCCACATGTTTTTGCCTTTGTTTTAGACTGCTTTAGCTTTGTTTTGGGCTGTTTGGGTCAATTGAGCCTTGTTTTTCATGATTGTAGTGTAATAGTCCTCACAAGCTTGGTGTTTTAGGCCATTAGGCACCTCTTGTTTGAGTTGATTGCATGCTTTGGTGTTGTTTTGTGCTTCATTTCAACACTAATCACCTCTGCAACCTCCTTCGTTTCTTGGCTTTTCTTTTTGCTTTGAAAGTCATTTTAAGTCATTTGTTTGCCTAAGTGTGGAATTGAGGTTTCATATTTAATGATTTAATCCCTTTGGAGGTTCATTACCAATGGTATGAGGCTTCTTTCATACCCAAAGCAACTTACGTTTTGAGCCTTCTTTCCATTAGAGGACTCTAACTCACCTTTTTGACTTAATTGGAATAAAGAATGGTTGGTAAGTTAAAATGAGTAACTAACAACTTGGGACTAAAATTGAGCAAGATAATAACTTGTGTGTTGTGTGTTCAATCAGACGTTAATTGAACACAAGGAAAATTGGGACATTTCATACTCAAAGGGATGAAATGTCTCAAGTTTCCTAGGTCTTCAGTGCCCTTGATCATGCAAGATAAGGTGATGGTTCTTGAGTGTCTTGTTTTGCATTTATTAAGCTTGCACACCTTGAATCACAAGCCATCATGCAATGAAATTGCTTGGATTGGTGGTTTGTGGCTTAAGTTTATAACTCTTTAGATTTATCCATGAAAATGAGAGGTGAATTGTGCAAACAATCCTTGAAAATACCCTATTTTTTGCTCTGTTTGTACTCTGTTGTAGCATGATGATCCAGTGCATCAATGGTCGGCCATGCGATGGCACGATGCACCACCATAGATGGTCGGCCATACCACCTTTGGTCGACAGATGGCGGCGACATTCATCCATGGCCGGCTGGCCACTGGTGCAAACTTTAAGCAGAATGTTGGTAAGGTGGGGCAAAATGGTTCTGGAAATGTTCAACTCTGCAAACAGACACTTTCGAGAGCAAAAAGGCGGTCTTTTCGGGTGGCATCCAAGCATGTGCATCTTCCATTTCCCGTAGCGGAGTAGTGGCAGCATAGTTAAATATCTTAATTACTTAGGTTGCTTACATTTGTATTGTAAATTAATTAGTTAGCTTACTAGTTAGTTCATTCAAGTGTCGTAATAATTAGTTAATTAATTTAGCTTTTTATTTCATTTGGTTTGTCATAATTATCTTAGATTAGCTTAATTAGCTTAGCCCTAATTAGTTGCTAGTTAGTTAGCTTTTATTCATTTAGACTCTCCTTTGTGAGAGCAAAATGTAATAATGTGTATGTCTTCCAACCCCACGTCTTTCTCTCTTTTACTTAATCGCTTTTGATGGTTAGATTGGGGACATGTTTCAATTAGCATACATTATGCTCGTATCCATTCATTCGTATTGCATGCACCGAGGCTTAGCGCATCATTCAAACTGCATTGTTATTTTAATACTTCTTTGAATACGTGTTAACGTCATGTTATCAAATTAATTCACATGCCATATTAATAGTTGAGCTTATTAAATTGCATATTGCATGTGTTGCATTAGGCATCTTGTATAGTTAGGAAGCATGCATATTTTTCTAACTTATGTTTTCTTAGCTTGGAGTACTAGGTGAGTTCTTGGTGCTTTAGCATACTTGCATGAGTGTGAGTGATTTCCATGACTAGTATGCTTACCATGAGGCTAAATGCTTACTCGCTAAATTGCTTGAATACCTGTGGATGAAGGCTTATTGTTTGAATTGGAACGATTCAACGAATGCATGTTTTTTTTAAGCCCACTTTGTTGAGTGGCAAATCAGTTTTAAGCCCGCTATGTTTGGTGGCAAATTCGCAAACTTTAAGCTCACTTGAAGTGGCAAATTCAAACCCTTTTCATAAAACAAACATGAGTTGAATTGTTCCAACTTGAGAAAATTAGTCTATACTTGCTTGTGCGCATCACATAGTAAAGCTAGCCTAATAACTGGAATAAGAGCACATAATGTTTATAAAAAAATCATATCATGACTAGTAGAGGCCAATCTTTGATCGGGTGAGTAGTGGTGCTCAATTCATGACCTTCCCCTCTCGTACCTAAGTTCCCGAGCCGAGGCAACTTTGGTGACGACGGACATGTCGCCTTTGGCACGAGTCATGGGTTTCCTAAATTTTCTCAAAAATAAAATATTTAGGTGGCGACTCTGTATCTGGTAAAGCAGTCCAATTTTGACATTTTTTATCCTAAAATCAATTTTTCAAAAGATTTGCTGGATTTGGACTCTTTGGTGTTTATCAATTTCACACTGCACTTATGAGATTAGATTCAGAACCGTGGGAGTCTAAATTGTAGGGCTTTTTTCGAGTTTCCGAAAAGGGGGGCGAAAAAGCCGAGCTACACTCCCCACCTTAAGAAATTTCTTCCCGAAATTAGAGAAGGACTGAAACAAAAGGCAATCAAATACAAACGGAAACACAACCCCTAACTTAAGAGTAGATCCATACTTGGGATAGATTTCAAGATTATGGTTCAACACCTTGATGTCCCAAAGATACCTGAACAAAAGGAATTGCAAGGAAAAGATCACAAATACTCTTTCTACCCACATATTCATTGGAGTCTAAGAGGCGAGGGACAACACTAACCACTTGTATTCCCAAGGACCACAACAACTCCCCAACCGATAGCAACGCACACAACGACCATCGAATGATCACAACCCAATTTCGAAGGAAAAGGAAAGCACCATTAAACTAAAATCCCGGTCAACACTAGCAAAAACAAATCATACACTATAATACATGGCCCAATACAACAATCTCAGATAGCATCACACTTAGCATCATTACCAATTCGTTATACAACCCGATATTTAAAGGTAAAATAGTGAAAATCATTCATGTGCATATGTAGTTTTCTTTCTCAAAAAGTATTCCAGTGTATACCGTTTACCATCAAAACACATTGCAATCCAAAAATTTCATAAACATTTTTTCGAAACGGAAAGTGTTATTTAAAATAGTAAACCAATTACATCCTCATGAACCATCTATACGTAGTTTCCACTCAATCAACAAGCTATTCATTAACACAACTTAGATTAAATCTTTAACATTTAGTTTATCCATGCCATTCCAGGCCACAATACAAGGAAAATAAATTTTCATTTTTCAAATTATTCTCAACATTTATCAAGTGAATTCCAACCATCACCCAATAACCTCCGTCACCTATCCGATGACATTACAACATATTTATCATACATATGTGTAATAACAACGAATAGAAACAATCACAGTTCATTCGAGGAGTATACAACACATACGACTCCCCAAAAGTTGAAAATTCCTAACCATTACAAACATCAACACAGATAATCGATAATATACATTGGCACAAATGTGCTTGTAGCAATC
Source organism: Camellia lanceoleosa (assembly GCA_025200525.1). NCBI lineage: Eukaryota > Viridiplantae > Streptophyta > Magnoliopsida > Ericales > Theaceae > Camellia > Camellia lanceoleosa. The sequence goes on from CM045765.1 coordinate 125,103,858, forward strand.
TAGATTCTAACACATTGTCCCAACTCGAGGAATTCTGTAATTTCACACCAATAACCTGCATACACAAGCAAAGCTCAACGTTCTCATTAATTTATCGAACCGAAACAATTCCCAAGATGACTAGGTGTCCATTAGCTTCGAATAGCACTCATTGAAATCACCGGTTTCAAACCAAACTGAAACAGACCACACTAAGCCAAACAATCCTTAAGTCCTGTCAAAAGGGAGCGATTACAAGAATCCATCTTCTCTACACGACTTAATCCAACTCACCAATTCTTTACTCTCACAACTTAAACATCAATAGGCTAACTAACACCAATGGCCCCTATCTGTGGTTCAACATATTCTAACATCACACCTGCATTGGAACTAAGCTTCTAAAGCCAAATCTCATTATTCAAAATCATCATCGTCACTTATCATTCACATAAGGCACAAAGCATAAACAAGACCAAGAAGTTTACAATATTTCACTCCCAACCCGAGAAGTTTCCACCAACTTGAGACAAGCTTCATCCAATCCTCACCACAACATATATGAGACTCAACACTCACAAAACCCTTCGAAGACATTTCTCAAACTTGTCACCTTACTCATATCCAATCATTCTAAAGTGACTATTTGTCACCCAAACCCTAATATCAACCAATCGGTTAACTACTCAATAAAACTTTAACTTCGACAATCAAACATCCATAGGTTGCCCCTAGCCATTTACTCCGAGATGGAGCTCGACACACCATTCCCCACACTTCTAGAATCTCACCGAATTCCTAATATATATCGCACTAGTACTATTTCCGATAATCCCATTACTTTTATGCCGATATGGCAAGACTCATTTTCTAGCACACAACAAGGCCTATAAGGTCAATGGCAATTTATCTACTTCAAATAACAAAAAACAATCATCATCCGCACAACACTCATTACTAGGAAACACAACCCGTATTTCCGCCCAAGAACCACTTCTAGCATCCAACTATTAAGTTTCCTTTCACACTTATGAACCCTACACCAGCCTTAACCATGTCACTTACTACTTAAACACCGCAAACCCCTTTACACCCATACACAGGTACCAACTTATAACAATACTACACCAACACTACTCTCATCATTGCGAAACACAATTCTCACACCCTTTTCAAGTTATCCCAATTATACCCCTTTTTGAATCATACAACTCCCACTTTTCACACACACTTTAATTCATGTCCAGGCTCATAGGTCAACACATACTTCATTCAGGGAATAGAAACAGTCACACAACAAAATATTAAGATCACAAATTCATATAGCACTTCCCAACATAAACAAGTTCCAAGGTTTAATTACATTACCACACAGTTGGGTTTTGAAAACACACATACATATATACACACACAACATTCGTAGGCATAAAGCCCTACATACAAGGGAAATTATACCATGGTAACAAAGCACAAAAATCTCCACCAAGACACCACATCATTGTCGTCCCCACCCGGAATACTAAGATACACCCTGTCCGCAGGAAGGGCAACGATGCCTAACATGGCCCATCTGCCTACACTTGGAGCAAAAATGTGGTCCTCTACTCTGTGACCGACTCGAGAAAATCTGAGTTTGGCTAGATCTTCCAACAAATGAACCTGACGAGGTAAAACTAGATTAAGGCTATGACTGAGATAGTGATTGAGATTCAGCCCTCCTTTGCCTCCTACTAGGTCTCGTGTGTTCTTGAACCAAAGAACTCGCCAATATGGCCCTTTCTCCTTCATACCGACCAGCCTCAAGATTAATGGCTTCCACATGAGTCGCTTCTACTAGTGTATGACAGTTCCTATGCATGCACCCCACTACCTTCCATTAGATATCATTGCATAACCTCTCTTCAAACTCAATACAATGTTGCTCCTTCATTGCTACCAAGTCTGGTGCAAATCTAGACAAACTGGTGAACCTTACCTCAAAATGTGGCTGAGGTGTAGTACCTTGGCGTAACCCCAAAAATTATTTCCTCAATCTTTCCTGAGCAAAAAGAGGAAACTACTTGGCCCAAAAGGCCTCAGTAAATGCTGCCCAGTTAGTGCCTAGGGCTTACATACTTCCATCAATACCCGGCATCTCCCTTTAGTAGAAAACTTGCTAATGCCACTCTCAACCCCTCATCCGTGACTCTGAGCATATCAAGAGTTTTAGTGACCTGCTCTAACCAACTTTCTGCCTCTAACGGTTCTGACCCTCCTGTGAACTCTAGTGGGTTAAAGTGAAAGAACTCCTTAGTGATCTTGAGGGCATGAGACTCATCTCCCTCATTACGAGTAAAAGCCTCCCTTACGGCTCTTACTATCTTACGTACAATCTCTTCATCCATAGCCGGTGCTGCAGGTGTGGATACTACTGGAGTTGTTATGCCCGTACCGGCGCTTCTAGTCACAACATAACCTCTACTAGTGTGCCCTGACATCCTATCAATGACAACATCAAACATCAATCAACCGAACTCTAAACCTTTCTTGAGACACTTACTCTTCCTATCAAAACATGAAACCAACTACACATATAATCATACAACAGATAAACAACTTTGAACATTAGGCCACATAATCGAGTCAAGTCTACAAGAATGACCACTAGTCCCGGAATTTCCAAGGAACTCCCACCGGAAACCATGTTGATCAGACGTGTTTCCGATGAGATCTTAAAGCAAGATAGTTGGCTGTAAGCACTATCCATGAAACTTAACTCATGCTCACACAATGTAACACATAATGTTCTATACCTCATTCTCCCTACATGCACACGTCCTCACCAAACGAAAACAACTCATTGTGGTAAAAACCACTTCTCACAAGCTCAAGGTTTTCAAACCCGGTAGCTCTGGTACCAAGTTGTCATGCCCCAAATTTTATAACCCGGAAACATTACCAAAACCTTGAATTCAAGTCCTTTTTACTCAATACATTTAGATATACAAGTGACCATTGCACTTGAGTAGAAGAGAAATGTTCTCTCTCGAATGAATACAACAATATTACATGCCAAGATTTACATTAAATTACACAAGATAAATAATTACATCGAAGACATTCAACCACCTCAAGTCATAGTATTCATTTCATTTACATACAGAATAACAATTACATGTAAAACAAAATAAACTTCTTGAGATCTTCGACTGGTGTTTCTAAATCTTTCTCCCTTAAAATGGTAGAAATACACGGGATGAACAAATATGTACAGTAGGAATTTTCAAAGATTCTCAACAATAAGATCTCTAGATACATGTGATCATGAATGCTAAAGAATGATACATATATAATTAATGTGCTCTTTTCATACTCAAAACACAATACATGTAGGTAATACCTTTCTCATAAAGAAATCCATGAACACTTTTCAAAGGAAACTTTTTTTTTTTTTTTTCTGTATCATCCTAGTATAGTTTTCAATAGTTCTTTCAAGAATCCGCTGTTAACATTACTTAAAGGTCAAGAATATAGAAACCAATAATTCTACCATAATTTGCACCAAGCCGTCACTCCGTCATATGCCACATAAATGGTTTAAATCAATTTCACCTGTTCAACTTTACAAAATTAAAGTATTCATTTCCAATTATCAGAATCACACATATAGATCTCGTTATAATTATTTTGCATAAATCCAAATAGAAACCGACTCCATTACCAAGCCACATCATCACACCACACGCTTTTCCAAGCGTTACTCTGAAAGGAATGCAGAACCTCTGTTAAGCACCACGCTTTATTGGTCACAAGCCAGAAGGAATGCGGAACCTCACGCTTTACCAATCACAAACCAGAAGGAAAGTGGAACCTCTTCTCAATAGACCACACGCTTTACTGGGTGCTACTCTGGAAGAAAGACAGAACCTCTATTAAGCGCCACGCTTTACCGATCCCATGTCAGAAGGAAACGAACCCTTGTTCTAATGTCACCATCCATCAATTCACCTTGTTATTCATTGTTACAAATCATGCAAACCAACGATATCATTCATTACTTCCATTACACACTAATCTGACAACACATCCATCACAAGCATAAAGATTGTCTCTTTAGAAACAATTACCATATGAGTTCCATTTCAGTACGTACCTCTCCACATCATCATCAAGTCTTTATATTCAATTACACAACACAATGATTATCATATATTACCGATGATTTATTGATTTAATTTCCAATATTAATTTCTCCAACATAACCCTCCTATACGATAATCATTTTCCACAACCACTAATTATTATTTTTAATACTCATCTTAACCAAACATAAACTTAATTTCATGAATCTAATGTCAATGAAACATTCCTCATTTCAAAAATAAATTCCACAACTAGGGTTGGGCATAAATTTGGGCTTTTTACTTTAAGGCACAAAACCAAGTTCTCACTACTTAAAACTCCCTTAATCCACTTAAATCTCACTTTAAGTTCCCTATTTTGGAAACCCTAACTTTATTTACATGCTTTTGTGAAAATCTCCTCAAGATGAGGTTTTTATGCAATAAAAATATGCCACCCATCTATCTATAAGAAAATATTGATGAGAAGCAAAGAAAATCCCTACGTCAAGCAAGAAGAGAAGAAACCCAAAATTTCAACATCAACGAAAACGTTATCTGCTTGGATGGATAGAAAGCCCTCGATGTGCTCTTTGTTTTCATATGAGGAACATGGGGTAGAAAATGAAAGGAATGGAATGAAAACCCCTCTTGAAAGCTTGAAACCCACAAAAATGATGGAAAAAAGGAAGAAAAGAGAGATGGAGCAAGAAAGAATAAAGAAAAAGTGGACCAAAAATGACTTTTAAATGTGCTGAATTCGGACACTTTGCTCGAGCAACCAATCCTTCGCTCGAGCAAACAATATGAACTCCCAGAGGTTCAAACCAAATAAGGCAGATCGCTTGAGTGAACATCGAAAACTCCCAGAATCTCAGACCTACAAAAGTACTGGGAGCTTTGCGAGACCGCTTGGGCGATCATTCCATCACTAGAGTGATGTGAAGAAAAAAAAATTCTGGAGTGTTACATATTGTTTTGAGAAAGGCCTATGTGTCCTGGGTAAAAGTCCAAAAACCCGTGTGGTTAGGTGCCGATCCTTTAGATTAGTACTGGTGAAATGGCTTTGGTAGTGCTTGTATAGCCTACTGGCAGACACGTGCCTAGAGATTCCCAATGTTTTGTATCCATTGCCCTATCTTCTAATATAAAAAGTGTATTTTCATGAATTGAAATATATTGATATGGCATTGCATTGTTTTGAGATGGTAAAGTGCAATGTTTTGGAAAAAGGTGTGGCATCACATTGTATTCACCATATGATTTGTGAAGCTTCATACGTTGTGTTTGAATATCTCTTCTGACCCTACATGAAAACAACTTTCAGGTGTTAATGATATGCCTTCACCAAGGACATAACTTGGGAGGATTTGGAGTCAAGAGCTTCTTTTGCTTATTTTGATGAAATTATTTTTGTACGAGCCTTGGGCTTTAACTGTATTGAGTTGAACTCACTTTTGTTGTAACTGAGCATTGTCTTGGAAAGATGTAGCCATTCGGGCATTAATTTATTTGTATAACCTTTCTTTCCATGTTAAGTTTTTTTTTTTTTTATGAGATGAGTTATGGTTATTATTTTTGGGGCGTTACATACTATCACCCAAATTATAGTGGAGCTAGCTTTGACCTGTGTTACACTTCAGAGGACAGCAAAATAACTCAACCATTGCTGAGCATATTTCATGGATCTTCATACTCTTCGTGGGATATGTTATAATTACAGGTAGGGTTTTTTGGATTGGGGGAGAAAATATGATTTTTTGGATTGAAGAGAGAATAGGTTGGTGAGATGATAATGGTATGAACATATATTTCCTTTTAAAAGTCACAAATCATGCATTTTGAAAATCATAAATCAATGAATAATTACTATTTTTTAAATAATTAATTAAATAGATTAGCCTATAATTTTTTTGACATATCTTTTAATTTAAAAAAAATCAGCAATGTTTTTCATTAAAAATCCCATTTTCTTTAATATATATATATATTAGTAATAGTCAAAAAAATCGTGTCTCTTTGGCTGTGTGGATGAGTTGGTCTTTTATTAACGGATTATCATATTTACTATTGCGCCAAAGAAGCAATGTCACTTTCGTGCCAACCTTGCTAACTTCGCTTTGACTTTATTCTCATTCCATCCATGAATGCGAAGTTGGTCCATTCTTTAGATATTAAAAAAAAAAATTAGTAAAAACAAACATATATTATTAAGTTTAGACGACTTAAAATAATGCTCATAATAGTTCATAATTGTGAGAAAAAAATGATTTATATCATAAAAGAATGAGGACAAAATTGTGAGGAGAAGAGGGAAAAAAAAAAAGTAGGGCATAATTTTATGGAAAAGAGTTTAAAAAATTCATAAAATATAATGGTATAAATTAATCAATCATAAAAGTGTGACATCATATAGAAGAATGATATAAATCTAACATAATAAAAGAGTAGTGTATCAATAAGTTATAAATCTAACATTATAGAAAAAAGATGATTTACATAAAGAAGTTGCATACACAACAGTTCATCAGTTACCCCTCAAAGATTAAAAGAATAATTTAAAGGAAAAAAAAAAGTAGAAAATTGAAACGTGGGCAATGATTTATCTGTCAAAAATCAAAGAGATAAATATATATATATAATGCATACCAAGAGATTAAATAATACTTATAAATTTACCGTAACATGAGTATAATAATTCTATAATAATAAGGGTGATTTTTTTTTTGATAAATCCCATTCCTAAGTGTTTTATTCTACTAAACCCAAACTGCTTTTGACTATTTTAATAAGTCTCATACCTTTTTTTTTTTCCTCCAAAACACCCCTACTACGTTTTTGAGTATCTCCTACCATTCAAACCAAGACAATCCTAAAATATAAGAGCACTCCCAAGCATAAGGGAAACAATCCGGAAAAAATCCTATATTCCATACTTGTGAAATCGTCTCATCATTTCATCGCCTCAACTCCTTCATCATCTTCTTTGTATCTTTGGCCACTGGAATCATCAATGTCATCATTCGTTCCTGTTATGAATCTTTATAGCAATTCTGGTTTAGACCTGACCCACGATGTATCCTAGACTCGGGTTTCATGGTTTCGCATTGTTTTCCTTGTCTTTCGTTCATTATACTTCCTTGAGTTTGGCTTTGGATAGTAGTGGTTGCATTTGGAACAGGTTGGTTGCTTGGTTTTCAAAGTTTTGTTGCCCAGAATTTTACTCCTCTGCTTGAGCGGTACTTCTTGCACTCGAGCAGACTTTGCGAACTCTCAATACTTTTGCAGGCTTACAAAACTACTGGGAGAGTGTATTCTACGCTCGAGTGGCGTTTCCTATTCTTAAGCGAGTGTGCACTCGAGCGATGTTCTTCTGTCTGCAAAACTATTGGATGTGTGTAATCTGTGCTATAGCAAGACTTCTTGCGCTCGAGCGGAACAACTTATTATGTCTGACACTCGAGCGTCACTTCTTGTGCTCGAGTGGACTGTGCGTATTTCAGTCTGTAAAAGTGACATTTTACATCACTTTTTCACATCTCCCTCTACTTTCCAAAACCCTACATCTAGAGCCTCTCTCTAAAACTCGCATTCTCTCTACATTTTCACCTAGATCCGTTGGTTTCTCTACCCTAGTGTCTTTGGGAAAAATGTAAAACATCTCAAGAGCTCCATTTTGATCCGAACAAAAGTCGATTTTGGTGTCTTTGAAGTTTTCTCTTTGCTTTGCTCGTCTTCTAACTTTGAGGTAGGGATTTTCTACACTCTCCTATGATTTTTAACTTAGTTATTTGTTGATTGTGTAAATAATGTTGGGATGTGGAGGATTTTAAACAAACCTAGGGTTTTGGCTTAAAATCAAAAGAGGGGTTTTCAAATGGAAGTATTGAAAATGGTAGTGGGGTTAGATATGAGGATGCATTGTGTTAAATTTGTTGATTTTGACACATGGATTGGATTTGGAAGAGAATGGAGTTTTTCCCTAAAATGTTTCAAATAATTGTTTTGTATAAATAATGGAATTGGTAATGGGAATGTGAAACTGGTTAGATATTTATAAATGGTGGAGTTGGATGCTTGTTATCTCTCACCTATGGAAATTTGGATAGTTTATCTATTTTGGAGATTGTATATCTATTTAGAAATATTTGTTTTGGGCTATCGGTTGAGGATAGCTATGATTTTTGTAGAAATTGCATGAACCTTAGGTGAATTGAAACTAATCTCTTATTGATTGTCATTGAATTTGACTGTGTTTTTAATACATTATATATATGATGTTTGGGTGGAGAAAGGGGATGTAATCTACGTTTTGGAGAAGAAAAGGGATGGACACCATTGAATTAAGCTAGCCTGGGTGTCCAGGGTGAAAGTTTTGAAAACCACGCGTATATAAATGGGTGTCAATTCCCACAGACGAAATTTTCGTAAAATAGAAAATTGAAGTGTTTGCGTAATGATTATATTGGTTAGAGAATCACTGAATTGTAGCCTCAGTTGGGTCGTCTGGATAACATTGGACTTGATTCATGAATTGAAGTGTAATGAATTGTCATGAAATGAATTAAGATAAAATGGCTTGCAATGTGAAATTTGGCATATTATGATCTTCTAACAATAATGAATGATTTTTATCATGGGCATAGTATATATATATCATACTTATATCTTTGTTAAGATTCATATATTGTGTTAGATTTCTTTCTACTAGGCTTTGGCTCATCCTACTTGGAAAAAATCATTTTCAGGTGCCGGTGATATGCCTCCGCCAAGGACTTAGCTTGGGAGGATTGTGGAGTTGAAGGCTTAATTCCTGCTTATTTTGTATTTACTTTTCACAAGCCTAGGGCTTTATTTGTATTGAGCTTATGACTCATATTTGTTGTAACAAAGCATGGTCTTGGAAAGATGTAAGCCATTAGGGCATATGAATGTTTGTTTAGCTTTCATTTCTTATTACGTCTCGTAACACACACTGTAGAATCTGGTTAAATGGTTTACGAATATATGTATCGCATGTGTCACCTTTTGTATATTAACTCGGATGCTTATTTTATTTACATCACATTGTACTAGTATTTGGAGTTAGTTTATTGTAATTATTTTTGGGCGCATTACAATCTTCACAATATTTATCTATGACAATCCAACTGTCCCATAATGGGGAGCAAACATAAGTGATTTCACTCCTTTTGTATAAAAACCCTAAACCCTAACTATTTTTGTCCCAATGCGAACTTCCACACATATCCCCATGATTATATTGATATGATTTTGGTGTTTGTTATTCCTATTATTGTTGTTATTTTCCCTTTCTTGCTGTTGTTGTTGGCATTGATGATATCCCTGCATGGATGTGAGCCCCCTAAAGTTTTTGATTTTTGTCAGATTTTTGTTTTGTTTTGTTTTTTTAGTTGTTGTTGTTCCCATGATGTGAATGGAAACCATGGTGTGCATAAATTGTTACATGATTGTTGTGGACCAATTCATTTGTATGTTACATTGTGAAGATTCACATTAAGTTAATACCTATAAAAAAAACCTTCCTTCTTAGACTTGTTATGTAACATGTGAATAAAGCTATTGTTTTCGGATGTTGAGATTCATGCTAATGTGAATATTTACAATATGTTTTGATTCCCACAAAAATTGTGGTGTGTGGTTAATGCATTACTGATGTTGTCATATATTTGTACATTATAATCTATAATGTGAACATCCACATCCTTCTTATATTCAAAATAAGGCTTGTTTCTGTATGTGAATATAATGTGAAAAATAGCATTGACAATTATCCATTCCCGCTTAATGTTGTCCATGTTTGTCAACTTAACATTCACATCGTGTGTTAGGTGGAATGCAAAAATTTGTAGTATGTAGTTGATGAATTGGTGATGTTGTCATGATGTTTGGTAGTATGTAGTTATTGTTTACGTTGGTGCTATTTGGTTATTGTAGACACCCCATTTTTGATTGCCCTTAAGACTTGGAGGCCACTGACTGATCACTCGATGATAAAAGTTGCGCTGCACAAATGTTCGATTTCTTCAGTAAGAAGAGCTTCTAAATCCCAACCTTACACTCCATTTTGGACCCAAAACTATTTTAGACCTTAAAACCCAATCATTCAAAATATTTTCGAAAATGTTTCTACGATGTTCCGAGGCTCAAATTTCGTTAAATGTTGCATTTTTCGGTAAACTGAGCAAGGACAAAGTGGAAATAAATAGAAGGGAGGTGAACTCTTTGAAAAAATCTTTAAAACATCTTATTTAAAGGTTTGGAGTTGAAGAAAAGAAGAGGGGAGGGAAGAAAACTAGTTGGCAGAAGAGTTAGTCATCAATCCGATTAAGACCAAAACTGAACAACCTTCACTAAAATAGGCATATCTCTTTCCACACTTAGCATTTCGATGTGAGGCTTCCACCATTGAAAAATAGACTTCTGGGGCTCAATTTAGACTAAAGAATGACCTAAAACCGAGTCCGGATGAGGGAGATATGCTCATTTGAAGTCGGGCCTGGAAGCAAGGCCGGCATGTGGTCGGCAAGCCACCATTTTTTGCCTGCCGGCCCACTAGTGATGGCTGGCTGGCCACCATTGCTAGCCGGCCGGCCGGCCACCAGTGTAAAACCCAAATATTTTCTCCAGCTGTTTCCACAAAGTTCCAACTATCTTTTTTAGATATTTTCGAGATAGGCACATGGTTTTCTATATATAGAGGACGTCCATCTCATATTTCAAGGTTAGAAACATTTTAGGAGTGAGAAACATTTTGGAAATAACCACTCTCTCTACAATTCTCTCTCTTTTACAACTTGCATAGCCTTTACTCAAGCACTCTAAACCAAACCTAAAGCACTTCTTGCTGAGATGATTTGAGCTTGAATTTGAGCTCTTGAAGCACTTGAGAGTGTGAACTTGGTCGTTTTTGACTTAAGGGTTCAGTCCTCTTCAACAGGTATACTTTCTCTTACCTTTGTACCATCTTTACACTATTTGTTTTCCATCTTTTCTTGCTGTTTTTAAGCTCTTTAAAACCTGTTTTTATGGGCTGAAGCTTATGGCTTAAGGCTATTAAAGGTAGAGGGGTTAATCACCATTCTTTGAACCTTGTTATCTAAGCCTTTCCACTTGTATTTCCCTTCTCTTCATCAACTTTTCTTTGAACTTTTTACCACTGATTTTTAGAGGTTTTTAGAGGCTAAAAAAGTGGTTTTGAAGTCCCAAAAATGGAGGGGTTAGCCACCCCTCCTTTTGTTTGTTTACTAGCTTAAATTGCCATGTTTTAGCTTGTTGTTTTAGTTACTTCTTGTCTTCATTTCAGCATTTTTTTGTACTCTTTTTGGGCTGTATAAACTCTATATTTTTGGGCTGAAACTGGTGATTTAAGGCCAATAAAGGTTAAGGGATGGTTCACCCTTCTTTGTACCTTGTTTTGGAGGCCTTTGCCCTTGTGTTTCCCACCCTTTTACTATCTTTTTTTAAGCTTTTAAACACTATTTTTCAGAGTTATTTCAGTGGCTACATGCTTTGAAGTACAAAAATTGAGGGTTAGCCTTCCCTTCTTGTGTTTTGTTTACTAGCCTAGCATGCTCTATGTTTTAGCCTATTATTCTAGCTTTTGTTCGCCTAATTCCAGCATGTTTGAGGACTGTTTTAGACCTATTTTAAGACTGTTCTTAGCTGTTAGTTGCATTTAAGTCTTGTTTTGCATACTTGTAGTGTAATTGTGCTCATAAGCTTGGTGTTTTAGGTCTTAGACATCACTTATTTGAGTTGACAGAATTTGTTTTATGCTTTTATCACTTATTTCCAGCATTAATAATCTTCACAACCTCCCTCATTTCTTAGCTTTTGTTTTGCTTTGAGAGTTGTTTCAAGCCTCTTGTTCTTTTAAGCATACGATTGAGGTTGTCATACTTAATGGTTTAATCCCTTTTAGGGGTTCATTATCAACAGCATGCCTTAAGTTAACTCTTGGTTTGGTACTTTACTCAATTAGAGGACTTAAATTTCACTATTTGGACTTAATGAATTAAAGGATGGTTGGTAAAGTTGAAATGAGTAACTAAAACTTGAAACTAAAAGTGAGAAAGATAATAATTTGGTTGTATTCAATTATACGTTAATTGAACACACGGAAGCTTGAACCATTTCATACTTGTTAGTGATGAAATGATTCAAGTCTCTAAGGTCAAATTCTTCCCTTAATCATTCATGAAAGGGAGGAGGTTTGTGTCGTGTTTTGCATTTATGGAAATTGTACATCTTGCATCAGAAGCAATCATGCAATGAAATTGCTTGAGTTGGTAGTTTGTGGCTTAAGTTCATCACTCCTTGGATTTGCTTATGAAAAGGAGGGGTGAGTTATGCAAACAAGCCTTGAAAATACCCTGTATATGCTCTGTTTGTCCTCTGTTGTAGTAAGATGAATCTGTGCATCAGTGGCCTGCAGGCCACTATCCATGGCCGTCAGGTGGCTGGTAGACCATCATTGATGGCCGGGAGGTGGCCAACAATCTTCACCAGTGGCCCGCTTGCCACTGATGCAAATCTCAGCAGAGTGCTGGTAAGGTGGAGCAAAATGGTTCTGGAAATGTTCAACTGTGCAAACAGAGGCATTCGGGAGCAAAACGGAGGTCTTTTCGGGTGGAAACCGAGCATACGCGTGCACATCTCTCATTTCTCGAGGCAGAATAGTTAATTAATTAGTTTAATGTTTAGTTCCACTTGTGTTGTAATTATTTAATTAGTTAACTTACTAATTAATTCATTTGTTGTTGTAATACCAAGTTAAGTAGATTAGCTATTTATTCGGTTTGTAATAATGAGCTTAATTAGCTTAGCTTAGTTAGCTAGTTTATTCATTTGGACTCTCCTTCGTAAGAGCGTAATGTAATAATGTGTATGTCTTGCAACCCCACGTCTTTCTTCATTTTATTCATCCGCTTTTGATGGTTAGATTAGGAGCATCGTGTTTCAATTAGTATACCTTATGCTTGCATTCATTCATTTGTCTTGCATGCACCAAGGCTCGGCGCATCATTCTAACTGCATTGTCATTTAAATACATTCTTTGAATACATGCTTAGACCGCATGTCCTGAATTGATTCATATGCCATATTAGTAACTGAGCCTCTTAGTTGCATATCACATGTGTTGCATTAGCCATCTTGTATAGTTAGGAATCATGCATTTTTCTAACTCTTTTTGTTTTATCTTAGCCTGGAGTACTAGTGAGTTTTAGTGCTTTAGCATACTTGCATGAGTGTGATTGTTACTATGACTAGCATGCTTGCCATGAGGCTAAATGCTTATTTGATAAACTATTTGAATGCCTGTGGATGAAGGCTTGTTGTTTGAATTGGAATAATCCAATGAATGTACATTTAAGCCCACTATGTCTTGTGGCAAGTTCGCAAACTTTAAGCCTACTTTGTTAAGTGGCAAATTTAAACTCTTTTCGAAACGAACATGAAATTGAATTGTTCCAACTCGGGCAAACTAGTCTATACTTGCTTGTGCTCATCACATAGTAAAGCTAGCCTAATAATCGGAATGAGAGCACATAATGTACATAAAAAATCATATCATGATTAGTAGAGGCCAATCTTTGATCGAGCGAGTGAGGGTGCTCAATTCATGACCTTCCCCTCTCGTACCTAAGTTCTCAAGCCGAGACAACTTTGGTGATGACGGACACATGGCCTTTGGTATAAGTCATTGGTTTCCTAAATTTCTCTAAAATAAAATATTTAGGTGGCGACTATGTATCTAGCAAAGTAGTCCAATTTTTGCATTTTTGTTTCTAAAATCAATTTTTCAAAAGATTTGTCGGATTTGGAATCTTTGGTATTTATCGATTTCACATTGAACTTGTGAGAGTAGATTCAGAACCGTAGGAGTCCAAACTGTAGGGCTTTCTTTCAAACCTTCCGAAATGGGGCACGAAAATGCCGAGCTACAGTTTCTGGCGACTCTACTGGGGATTTAGAGAACTTCACTCGAACTCATGATATGATATTTTATCTACACTTATGTGTTTCTTTGCATTGCATTTGTATTGGTGTGCCTAAGTCGCTGTGTTTGCCATCCACTATTTTTGGACGGTTTGCTGGAGGCTTGCCTAAAAGCTTGCCAAAAGGTTGACAAGTCGCGGGCTCTGCTGCGATAGGAACACAACCCTTGGATCTGGACTACTGCTGTACCGTTTGATCCTCCTTCCACTTCTCAGTGTTAGGTGTGAGAGGTATATTAGGTACTCTTGCTGAGGTACCCTTTTGACCATTTGGCCTAGTTACATATCGAAAGCCATAAGGACTATTCTAACTTAGGACAGGTTACTCTCCCATATGTAGGTTGATGTGATACCTATAGACACCCCATTTTGACCGGCCCTAAGACTTGGGCATTTTATTTTGACCATCCTCACCAGAAAAATCAAATTGAAATTTCAAATTCCAAACATCGCCCATTTTTGGCCATCACTAATATTTTGGTAATTTGTAGTGTTTTATAATTTTACGTGTGTTTTATAATTAGGTGTGTGCATATCTTTTAAGTGTGTTTTCTAATTGAACTATTTTTAAAACAAAAGAAAATAAAAAAAAATAAAAGAAAATAAAAAAATTAACAAAAGAAAATTAAAAACAAAAAAAATAATATATAATAAAAAAATAAAAAGAGAAGACAATGGAGGGTGGAATATATGATGATGGGGGTAAGGAGATGATGGTGTTTGTTTTGGTGGGGGAGAAGAATATTTGGTTGGTGAGCCATGTGAAAAAAAGGGGAAGAACAACCCACGGGAGAGAGGAGAGATGGGTTAGGTGGGGTTTTTGGCTCTCGGGTTAGAGGACTCACACAGAGACCATGCACACACATGCACCTCTTCTTTCTCTCAACTACCAATCTCTCACTCAAACAAAAAAAACACATGCTTGACACCTCTCTCACTCATGGAGATAAAAGCACAACACAACGGACATACGAGGGAAAGGGGAGAGTACATGCACACAGGCAAAAGACCCACACACTTCTCTCTCTCTGTAAACTCTCTCCCTCCCTCGTCTCTCTCTCACGGCACACTCCACACTAAACACAGACACACACACAGGGCAACACAGAGGGAGACCACATACACACTGCCATCCTCTCACACTCGGCATTCACAGACACACACTATACACACGGACTGATACAGCACCACACACCAACACACAACCTATGCACAACACACCCAGCTCACGGAGATGCATGACACACACCATTGAGGCAGCACAAACACACAAGAGAGACACGTTTTTGAGGGGGGGATCACCACATGGCCACAAGGCAACACACGAGCTCTCTCTTCTCTCTCTCACCCAGCAAACCCAGCACAGCCACACATGCACACGGGCAGACCCAGTCTCTCTCTCTCTCTCTCATCATCTCTTCCCTTCCATAGACTCTCTCTCTCGGCTGGATTTTGGAGAGGAGAAGCTACACTCACTACCCATGCTCCATACACACAGACTTGACACACAAGACCCAAGGGGAGCTCTCTCTTCTCTCTCTAACATTTCTCTCTCTCACGGCTACATACCACCACCTCCAATGCACACACCCACTCGAATTCTCTCTCATGGCTCTCTCTCTCTCTTCTCTCTCTAAGACACTACCCGTACATGAGGCACACACACAGAGCTCACATACACACAAGGATGACATACACGGGAGAAGGAGGAGAGACCCACATGCACACAAACACAACTCTCTTTCTCTCTCTCAGTAGATTCACAGAGACACATGCATGAGAGCCACGGCCATTCACACATCACACACCCAACAGACCCAGCTGAGACACGGACAGAGATAGTAGAGAGAGTGTGAAAGTGTATGTGTTTTTGATAACTTCTATTCTGGGTTTTGGTTGGTTGGCTTGATTGTTTTGTGGGTTGGTTTTCTGGGTTCGGCTTACGTCTTTTATTTATTTTGTTTGGATGGGTTTGGCGGGAGAAGAAGTCTTGAAAAAGGAGAGAGATGGGGTACCCAAGAAAGTGAAATTCTTCTTTAGTACACCAATTCAAAATTGGGATGCAGATTTTTATGTAAAAGTTGATGACAACATTGCCCTTGATCTTGATTGTTTAGTTGAACTTCTTGAAAGTCGTCGTGGTCAAGATAGTGCTTACATTGGATGCATGAAGTCTGGAGATGTGATAACTGAAGATGATTTTGGTGGGGTCTACATGGAAGATGCGTTTACATGGACTGGATTGGATTGAAGAGACATGGATGTTTGTTAGTTGTTGAATGTTCGGGGTTTAAAACTTTTATTTTTTATTTTGAGTGTTTGTGAGGTTTTATTTTATTTTATGTTTCTCTCCTCTCACCCTCATTTGGATCTGTGATAATTCAAGTATTGTAATAATTCCCCCACCCCGCTTCTTTCTATTCCATTCTTTTATCGCTTTCCCTAACTGTGTGTATGTATATATCTGACATGCCATGCATATCCATACTTTACACTTATGTCTCATGCATTAAGATTCGGCTACATTTACACGTGTGGATTTAATCACTTATCCCATGATTCTGTGTGCTATCGTAAGTTTTGAGATGATTCACATGCCATATCTTAGAAGTCGAATCTTTAGTTGCATCTCATGAGTGAATTGCATTAGGATTCTGTATATAAGATCATGCATATTTTACTAACTTTTGTTTTGTAGTGGTTCGAGGGACGTCGGTCAATCTGTGAGTTTTTATGCTTTAGCATCCCATTTGTGTGTGATTTTCTTATTATGTTTTGCATCCTACCATGAGGCTAATTGATTAAATGATAAACTGTTTGAATGCCTGTGGATGAAGACTTGTTGCCTGAATTGGAATGATTCAATGACTGTACGTTTTAAGCCCACTTTGTAGTGGCAAATTCCCAAACTTTAAGCCCACTTGATGGTGGCAAAAGCAAATCATTTTCAAAAAAAACATGAGATTGAATTGTTCCAATTTGAGCAAACTAGTCTATACTTGTATGCTTCACATAGTAAATTTTAGGATTTACTAAAATAATCAGAACATAAACATATAAAGAAAATAAAAGTCATATCATGGTTTAGTAGAGGCCGATCTTTTGATCGGGTGAGTGGGGGTGCTCATTATTGACCTTCCCCTCTCATACATAAGGTTTCGAGCCAAGCATCCTTGGTTACGACGAACAGTGGCCTTGGCACGAGTCATGGGTTTCCTAATTTCCCAAAATATTAGGTGGCGATTCTGAGATCTGATGACGCAGTCCATTTTTGACAAAATTGCAATAAAATGAATTTTCAATAAAAGTTGCCAAATCTGGACTCTCATCTACGTTTCACATTGCACTCGTGAGACGTGAGATCTAAGAGATCTCGGGAGTCCGAACTGTTTAACGCGCGCGGGTACCCCCTAGGCATGTTATAGTTTCTGGCGACTCCGCTGGGGATTTATGAAACCTTGACACTACACCTATCTCTACGTTACTTTGGAGGCCTTGTGTTTTAATCTTTTGAGATCTAAAAGTTCTCAGACTTTGAAGAGAGGCTAATATTGACTCTTCTGAGTTCCTAAGATCTTCATTGGTTATGACCCAAAGGACTTTTTGGTAATGTCACCTTGACTTTAACCCCTAGAGTAAAGCAAACCTTGTACATATAGTGAGCTATAGTACCTTTCAAACTTAGGACAGGATGTTCTCCTATTTCTAGGATGTGTGATACCACTTGTCTGAATAGTGAAACCCTAGATCATTTCAAGCTAGAACAGGATAACCCTACCCTCCATAGGGGTGTTTGTTCTCTTTCCTGCTATGTGTTATGTGCAATGTATTGGATCTATACAGGGGTTCTCAAATTCAAATGAGTGGTTCAGGTAGTTCAATTTAGCACCATTACTTCAAAAAATAAATAAATAAATAAATAACAAAAACATAAAATCAAAAAAAAAAATATATTAAAAACAAAAACTCCGATCTCCCACAAAGTTAACCATTGTAAATAAATAGAACTTGTAGGGTATCCGACCATCTCTGTGATTGGGGAGTGACCACCTGTTGATTGCACGAGCTTTATTTTGAATATTGTGGATGGCCCACACGTTGACTGGCAATTTAAGAATGCTTTTATTCTGAGTTCTGAATTGAGTGTTGAGTCTAAGTTTGATTCCACCAAGTTTGAAGAGTTAGAGTTAGGCTCGAGTCAGCCTAATGAGTCAGAGTCTGTTGATTTCGATAGTGCTAACCTAGACATTTCTGTCCTGTCTAGGTCCTCTTTGTCATTTTCTTTTGAGTACGTTGTCAAAAGTCTGTTGTCATTGCTGAGTCATAGTCTCTTTTCAATAAACAGAAAAACAAAAAAAAAAAACAAAATGCCATAGAGTCTGCCTACTTCTCTGTGCCTTAATTCATTGCATTGACCAAAGTTTTTCAAATTTTTTTCAAAACTCTAATAAAAACGAAGAGGAAGAATTTCCTCGGGATTTGCAAATTTTGATCAACTGAGAGGAAGAGAGGTGTGCTAAGCCCTTGATAAATAAAATCATTTTTGTTAATGTGGGTACTGAGAAGGATCCTGGCTTGGTCCAAGTTGGTTCTATCTTATCTTCGTAAAAGTACGAGTGATTAGTCACTTTGTGAAAAGATTTCAAAAACTGTTTTTGCATGGTCCTACGAAGACATGCTTGGAATTAGTTATACAACATAGGATCCCTTTTGACTCATGGTCCGACCTCCTTAGCTCCTTAGCTCCTTAGTTTTCAAACCTTGATTCAAAGTATTCAATGATCATTCAAAGTGTAAGGCTTGCATAGCCGAATTGGAAATAGCCCTTGAACTAGGGGCAATGATGTGATTCAAATGAAGACAGCCCTTCAACTAGGGGCAATAAGGTCAAATATGAATGGAAATAGCCCTTGAACTAGGGGCACTCCAAATTGGAAATAGCCTTTGAACTAAGGGCCATAATGTGATTCAAATGAAGGCAGTCCTTCAACTAGGGGCAATAAGGTCGAATGTGATTCAGATTTGAAACAATCCTTGAACTAGGGGCAAAAGTGAGAGGCTTGCATAGGTGAAGTGGAGGCAACCCTTGAACTAGGGGCAATAAGGTACCACCCTTGAGAGGCTCGCTAGGCCGAAAACCCGGAAGGGCGACCCAGGCAAAAGTTAGAGCACCAAAAAAAAAATAATAATAATAATAAAATAAATAAATAAATAAATAAAATAAAAAATGAAAAGCTCGCAAGGTTGAAAACCCGAAAGGGCGGCTTTGGTAAAAGTTAGAGCATAAAAGGAGAGTGTCAATACCCGAGTGAACCTTAGCCAAAATGATGTAGGGCCTGTGATTCAGATTGGAAGCAACCCTAGAACTAGGGACAAGAAGGTTGGATGTGATTTAGATTTGAAGCAGCCCTTGAACTAGGGGCAAAAGGTTGGATGTGATCAAAGAGTTAAAATTGAACCGTTTCCCAATGGAGACTGCCCAAAAAGGCCAAACCCAGAATTTGAGAGAATGAATTTTATTATTGAAGGAGAGTCGAGTTCCTATCCACTACACTAGGGGCAAATTCGGACCCAATTAGCCTAGTCCCTACATCATCATATCTACCGGTCAAGTGTAGCAGTTGTTCTTATAGTTGGCTTAGAGATTCCCCAATCAACATGGACAAAGTGAAAATGAAAGTAACCCTTGAGAGGCTCGCTGGGTTGAAAACCCGGAAGGGCGACCCAGGCAAAAGTTAGAGCAGAAAAACAAAAAAAAAGAAACTCAAAAGAAGTAAAAAAAAATGATGAATGAATGAAAAACAAAAAAAACGGAAAATGGAAAAAAATAAAAAAAAAATGAAAAGCTCGCAAGGTTGAAAACCCGAGAGGGCGGCTTTGGCAAAAGTTAGAGCATAAAAGGAGAGTGTCAATACCCGAGTGAACCTTGGCTGGAACTACGATGGCCTGATTCCTATCTTTGGGATACGTAGGTAGCTTCATCTTGAAGTTCGGCCCCAATAATTTTTGTTACCTTATTCATTTCGTCCGTGTGTGATTGGTGTATCTTTAGTCGACTTGGTTGTCCTATCCATGTTTGATTGGTGTACCTTCATTCTGCTCAGTTCAGTTGGTTCGAGTCAACTTGGTTCGGTTCGGTGGTTCGATTCGGTCCGATTTTGCTCAGTTTCATTCGATTTGGATTGGCTCGGTTCGGTTATGGTTTGGGACTATGCACCCCGATGGTTGATTCCATGTTAGTTGAGTAGTGGTCATTTGCAAAAATAGGTTTTGATTAATTTGAATGAACCTAACTAATTTTTCTCGAAAATTGTTCCAGTTTTGCAAAACTTGGACCATTCTTTGGATTTGAAAAGGGAAAATTTTCAGTGCTCACAGCTTAGCTTACGTGATTCCAAAACAGAAGATGGAATAAGTATGCTAATCTAACTCTCATGTTGATCAAAACATTTTTACAAAAAAATCAGAAAAAAAAAAAAAAAAATTTTAAGGTAATGAATTAGGGGCATAGTCGAGTCAGTGATTCTATCTTCTCCATCGCTCGAGTCAACCGGTCAGTGTATTTATACCAGTCAGTGTATCGAAGTGTGTATCTATACCAGTCAGTGTATTTATACCACAGTCAGTGTATTTATACCAGTTAGGGTATTCGTACCAATCAGTGTATATAAGTGTGTTCCTTTCATACCAGTTAGTATATTTACACCAGTCGGTGTATTTATACCAGTCAGTATATATAAGTATGTTTGGATTGTTTGGCTTCGTTTTTCTTTTGTTAAGTCATTCTGTGATTTAAGTCAGTATGGGTCAGTATAGAATCAACATTCAATTCAGACTTCAAAATTCAATCACTCTCAAATTCAATCAATCAAACAAAAATGTTTTCAAGATTCAAAGTGATATGCCAGTCATGCCATTGATGAGCAAAAAAAAGAGAAACTGATTTTATTGAAGTTAGGGGATGACATCCCCGATTACAGAGACTCCAAAAAAAAAAAAAAAAACCAACATATATACAAAAACAAAAAAAAAAACAAAAAAAAAAACAAACTAGAAATACAAAAAACAAGCCCTGAAAAAAAATACAAAAAACAAACCCAGAAAAATAAAAAAATATATATATATTACAGAGTCCAGAAAAAAAAAAAAGGGGGATCTTGTTCTTCTTCTTCTTCGTCTTCGTAGATGCCGACCACATGCCAGCTTCATTTACTCGGCTCTTCTATTGCCGAGCTCTTCCTCTTTTTGTCATCGGCCTTCGAAGGCCCTGCCTCAATGTTTCTGGCAAAAGAGTTCACTTTCCGCCGACCATCAAAGGAAAAATACGCCGGCGCTCCGAACTGGTCCAGACAAATGGTCTGTCGTTTTACCTCTCTACTCTCCATGGAGGTAGTCTTCCGTTTCAGTTCTTTGTTCTCTGCCTTCAGCGCACAAGCCTCCGCTCGTGCATCCCTATACATCTGCTGAAGCAGATTGAGTTGGGCATTAACCCGATGTGGCTCACTCATCCTGTTTTGCAGACGGTGAGACAAATTAGTGACCGCGGCCACTGTTTCCATACATGACTTCAACGTGAGGTGGTTGGCATCAATATTAGTTTGAGCAGCCATCACTTTCTCAACTGTTAGTGTGGGAAGACTGGGATGCGTAAGAGTAGGGGCACTTGGCCCAGAGGAGCTTGATGGATCATTAAGATCCGGAAAAAGAGAGAGAGGGCGAGACGAAGCCATGTATAAGAGGAGAGAAGAAAGAAATCACAGAAGAATGGCAGAAAACAGAAGAGAAAAATAAGAAGGATGAGGACGATGGAAGAGCGATAGAGAAGATGGAAAAGAAGAATAGAGCAGTTAAGAAGAGTGATAAAGATACTGAAGAGAAGAAGAAGACGAGAGAGAAAGACAAAGGAGGGAGAGAGCCGAGGAGAGCCTGCAAATCGAGGCCTGCTTTTTGTCGGCCAACTGACGCAAAAGCTGGGCCTCGTGTCAAATGCGTGTATCGAAAGAAGAGAGAGACGCGGGAGAAGTGTGTATGCATATATGTATATATTGTATAGTTATGTAATATATATATTTGTTTGAACATTTTGGTCATATGAGTGGCTTGGGTTCAGTGGTTTGGCCCAATGGGTTTAGGGTTCGGAAGCCTAAGCTCGAGGTCAGGGGTTCGAACCCCACATTGAGTGTTTTTTTTTGTCGGCCAACTGACGCAAAAGCTGGGCCTCGTGTCAAATGCGTGTATTGAAAGAAGAGAGAGACGCGGGAGAAGTGTGTATGCATATATGTATATATTGTATAGTTATGTAATATATATATTTGTTTGAACATTTTGGTCATATGAGTGGCTTGGGTTCAGTGGTTTGGCCCAATGGGTTCAGGGTTCGGAAAGCCTAAGCTCGAGGTTAGGGGTTCGAACCCCACATTGAGTGTTTCTTTTGTTTTGTTTTCATTTTATGTATAAATATGTCTTACATATTTGTTTGACCATTTGAGTCACAGGTGTGGCTTGGGTTCAGTGGTTTGGCCTAGTGAGTTAAGGATTGAAAGGCTGAGTCCGAGGTCAGGGGTTCGAACCCCGCAGAGTCTTTATTTGTTTTGTTTTTGTTTTGGTTTTGATATATATATGTTTTGTCCACCTATATATAGATATATATATATATATTTTATGTTGTCACAAGAGTGACGCGGTTCAGTGGTTAAGGAGTCGGAGGCCAAGCCTGAGGTCAGGGGTTCGAAACCCCGCATATGTCCATCCATTTTGTGATTTTTCTTTTTGCGTGTTTTGCGTACGTGTGCTGACGTCAGCAAACGGAATATGCCTTCTCAGTAACGGCATCTTCCCACTGACGGCAGCCAAACAGAATATTCCCTACCTGTGTATATCTCCGTATATATATCTGTGTATATATCCGTATATGTTTGAGTATAGGTCCGTATATGTCTGTGTCGTATATACCTGTATATATATTGTATATGTTTGTGTATATATCTATATATATTTGTGTCGTATGCACTGTATATATCTGTGTATATGTCTGTATTTTGTCTATACATACCTGTGTATGCCTGTGTTTGCAATGAGTTCCTAGGAGACCAACTGCGACGGTGAAAACGAGAGTTCGAATGGCCAAGGCCTAGAACGCAAAAAGGTTTGGAATTTCCGAGACTAAAGTCTAGTTTAAATACCCAGGGGTGTATCCCCGGCTTGAAATCTGTATGGCAGCTCCATAGGTTGAGGTCGCGTGTATGCGCCTCAATTCTGGATACTAAACCAACCTAGTCTGTCACCCCATTGGAGAATAGGGAAAGTTGTGAATATGATCAGGAAGTAAAGCGGCATCCATGGCCATTCAATCGGTTAAAAAATAGCAAGTGTGCTTGTTGTTCTTTTTTTGGTCTAGGAGACCTTAAATCCTCTGAAGGTGTAAGTCCTTTGGTGTTTGTCGTGCCCAAACGACTTTCTTGGTCTAGGAGACCTTAAATCCTCTAAAGGTGCAATTCCTTTGGTGTTTGTCGTGCCCGAACGATTTCAATTGACTATGTTTGTAATGAGTTCCTAGGAGATCAACTGAGATGGTGGAAACTAGAGTTCGAATGGCCAAGGCCTAGAACGCAAAAGATTTGGAATTTCCGAGACTAAAGTCTGGTTTAAATACCCAGGGGTGTATCCCCGGCTTGAAATCTGTATGGCAACCCCATAGGTTGAGATAGCTTGTACGCGCCTCAATTCTGGATACTGAACCAACCTAGTCTGTCACCCTGTTGGAGAATAGGGAAAGTTGCAAACATAGCCAGCACTCCATGACACTGTATTGCATTGCATAAATCCAACTTTCAACCCGGCTTCGCGTAGCGTGTAAGTCCAATTACCAACTCGTCTTCGCGTAGCGTGTAAGTCCACTTGCCAAACCGGCTTCGCGTAGCGTGTAAGTCCACTTGCCAACTCGGCTTCGCGTAGCGTGTAAGTCCACTTGCTAACTCGGCTTCGCGTAGCGTGTAAGTCCAATTACCAACTCAGCTTCGCGTAGCGTGTAAGTCCACTCGTCAAACCGGCTTCGCGTAGCGTATAAGTCCACTCGTCAAACCGGCTTCGCGTAAGCGAATAAGTCCAATCTTCAAACCGGCTTCGCGTAGCGTATAAGTCCAATCGTCAAACCGGCTCTGCGTAAGCGAATAAGTCCAATCTTTAAACCGGCTTCGCGTAGCGTATAAGTCCAATCTTCAAACCGGCTTCGCGTAGCGTATAAGTCCAATCGTCAAACCGGCTTCGCGTAGCGTATAAGTCCACTCGTCAAACCGGCTCTGCGTAAGCGAATAAGTCCAATATTTAAACCGGCTTCGCGTAGCGTATAAGTCCAATCGTCAAACCGGCTTCGTGTAGCGTATAAGTCCAATAATCAAACCGTCTTCGCGTAAGCGTATAAGTCTAATCGTCAAACCGGCTTCGCGTAAGCGTATAAGTCCAATAGTCAAACCGGCTTCGCGTAGCATATAAGTCCAATCATCAAATCGGCTTCGCGTAGCGTATAAGTCCAATTATCAAATCGGCTTCGCGTAGCGTAGAAGTCCAATTATCAAAATCGGTTAACAACAGCAGGTGCGCCTGTCTGTTCACACCATCAAAATCGGTTAACAATAGCAGGTGCGCCTGTCTGTTCACACCATCAAAATCGGTTAACAACAGCAGGTGCGCCTGTCTGTTCACACCATCAAAATCGGTTAACAAAGAAAAGCGCGTCGTTCACACCATCAAAATCGGTTAACAAGCGAGTGCGCTCGTTTCACACCATCAAATTGCTTAACAAAGAAAAGTGCGCTCACATGTTACACCACCCCGGTTAAAATACAGTCAGGTGCGCCTGTCTGTTTACACCACCCTCGGTTAAAATACAGTCAGGTGCGCCTTTCTGTTTACACCACCCTCGGTTAAAATACAGCCAGGTGCGTCTGTCTGTTTACACCACCCTTCCTCCTCTCGCGTGAAACGCGTTTGGATTGCAAATCGGTTAAAAACAGCAGGTGCACCTGTCTGTTCACACCACCCACCTCGGTTAAAATACAGTCAGGTGCGCTTGTCTGTTTACACCACCCTTTCTCCTCTCGCGTGAGACGCGTTAGGTTGTTGATTCACTCGGTTAAAAACATTAGGGGCGCTTGTCGTTTAAACCATCTTTCCTCCTTTCACGTGAGACCTATTAGGATGTTGATTTCTCTTGGTTGAGGTCTTGCCTCTCTTGCATAAACCATCAATTTTCAAACAAACCGGCTTCGCGAAGCGTGTAAGTCCAACTTTCAAACTGCATTTTGAGCATATCATTTGCATCTTGCCCCTGAACTACGCTGGTTTGATTCCTTGCAAGGGGATACGTAGGCAACCTTCGGGTTCAACCACATGCATTGCATCTTGTTTGTTTGCCCAAGTCTTACGGCCTTGTCAAAAGGGTCGTCTTCGGGCTTTGACATTCACTCACGTCATTTCATGACTTCGAGCTCTGTCAAAGAGGGGCAACTGCAGACACCCCATTTTGACCGGCCCTAAGACTTGGGCATTTTATTTTGACCATCCTCACCAGAAAAATCAAATTGAAATTTCAAATTCCAAACCTCACCCATTTTTGGCCATCACTAATATTTTGGTAATTTGTAGTGTTTTATAATTTTATGTGTGTTTTATAATTAGGTGTGTGCATATCTTTTAAGCGTGTTTTCTAATTGAACTATTTTTAAAACAAAAGAAAATAAAAAAAATAAAAGAAAATAAAACAATAAACAAAAGAAAATTAAAAACAAAAAAAATAATATATAATAAAAAAATAAAAAGAGAAGACAATGGAGGGTGGAATATATGATGATGGGGGAGTAAGGGAGATGATGGTGTTTGTTTTGGTGGGGGAGAAGAATATTTGGTTGGTGAGCCATGTGAAGAAAAGGGGAAGAACAACCCACGGGAGAGAGGAGAGATGGGTTAGGTGGGGTTTTTGGCTCTCGGGTTAGAGGACTCACACAGAGACCATGCACACACATGCACCTCTTCTTTCTCTCAGCTACCTCTCTCTCACTCAAACAAAAAAAACACATGCTTCACACCTCTCTCACTCATGGAGATAAAGGCACAACACAACGGACATACGAGGGAAAGGGGGGAGCACATGCACACAGGCAAAAGACCCACACACTTCTCTCTCTCTCTCTAAACTCTCTCCGTCCCTCTTCTCTCTCTCACGGCACACTCCACACTAAACACAGACACACACACACGGCAACACAGAGGGAGACACTACTAAAAAAAACATTTTTTGCGACCGCTCTAAACCGTCGCAAATAATAAAAAACAGTCGCAAAAGACCTTTTGCGACGGCCCATGCGACGGCAAATGGGGGTCGCGAATATGGGGGTGGCAAATACTTTTTGCGACGGCAAAACAACGGTCGCAAATTATTTGCGACCACCTAAACTACTTATGGCGACCGCTATTTTGCCGTCGCAAAAAACAAAGAAAAACACTAATATAATCTTTGGCGACCATCTTGTTACCGTCGCAAAAAATAAAAATAAAAATAAAAATGAAAACAAAAACAAATAAATAAACCGATATCAACACTGTTAACAAATTGATCGGGTGGGGATTACAATCACAACACAAAAGCATTGCATAATTTGCATTTAATACTCATGCTTAAAGCTATACAAGTCCCAATTCATGTGCCCTATACAATTATAGAGACAAATGTTGAGAAAATATTTTTGAACAAATTTCAAATTGAAACAATCAGTCAGAAATAAACTTGTCAATTACTTTCTGTAAAACAAAAACTAAGAGGAAGAAGATATCACTAGCATCCCTTGTGACATTTATCTCCTCCAAGAGACCAACACAATTAACAAGAAATCAGAAAATCCTTCACAGTTTTAATGTTGCCTTCTGTCAAACGCTTATGGAAAGCACCATCTTTACCAATCTTTTCTAATCTCCAGACAACATCAGATAGAGCCGGAGGGTGGTGCTTCTGATACACTGCAAACAGAAACAAGAAGTTACATAGGATGGTGGAAGTCCAAATATTAATCACAATGCACACTTACATTTTCAACCTTTTATCATTTTTTGATTTTTTTTTTTAAATACCAGAACGAAAAAAAAGGGAGTCTATATCTTTACAAAGGCCACTGACACGAAAACCATGAAGAAAATAAGGAGGTGGGGTCTGCAATGGATATTTAGGTCTTGGAAATAAACTCGATTGAAGCAAAAATTTGCAAACCATTATCCATAATGATAATATTTCCGAACGTAATAAAGCCAATGATGAGAAGTTTAGGACAATTGATTAGTCATCCATTGGTCTATTTTGAGAAGGACGATCAGAGGAAGATGCATACAACATTCTACTTTAAAAAATCAAAGAGGAAAGCGAGAAGTTTTGAGTGTAGAACTACATCACCAAGGGTTCGACAAGATATTTGAGCAAATATTGAAAAATTGTAGATGAGGTGCAGTAGCGACAAAGGTTACGAAAAATGCTTTGGTCACCTTGTCGAAAATAAGCACACCAAGGCCAACAAATTCTACCAATCACAGAATCATCCTTAAGAAACTAGTTTGAGAGCACTGACCAACCACAAGGTCTAGAAAGTCTATCAATCTTTTATTGAACACAAAGCTTCCTAGTTATACAGTTCTAGAATTTGATGAAAAAGGGATAGCAAGTGAAGCCGTTTATGATACAAATATTGAGTCATCTCATTTTGCGATTATCACAAATACAATCCAAGAAAAATTGGTATGAAAAAGATGCAAACTAATAACTAAGTTTGATTAGAACTCAATCGAGAAAATAAAGAAGCAAGGGCTTGAAATGTATTTTTGTCACCACTAAGTTACTAATGCGGTGTGTGCAATCTTGTATCTGAGAATGTGTAGACAACTTAGACATTGAAAGAAGAATAAGTCCAAGACACAGAAATTGGTCACAGAGAATGTACCTAGATAGATGAAATTTTCTGAAAGTGCTTTGTGCTAACAAATCTCATAAAATATTGTCCATTGACGTGTAATGTGTAATTTGTAATTTGTGTCCACTAGTTTTCTGGGTTGGTTGGTAGTAGTAGAACTGGTCAAAATAAACACCAATTCTGACATAAACTATAGCAGATGGAATTGACTTGATACAAAATTATCAACAAATGCGGATATGAGTATTAAAAGGCTTTGACACTTTCATATAATGTATAAACATGGGCATCCAACTATATCTATATCTATATCTAGCAATATGTGCAATTCTCCAATCCAAATTACCTGAAATCGAACAAAGAATAAAGAAGCAGTGCAGTGGTGGTGAAACGTCCTTCACGCCGTGAAACTCCTTCTCAGGGCTGCCACCACCACAAAAGAAACCTATTTTTGTGTCCTTGGTTTGAATTCCACAGATAGTAAAGGATGGATATCAATGGAGAAAATATGGACAAAAGGTCACTAGAGATAACCCATCTCCTAGATCTTATATAGTAGAGTGGCATACCTATTCATTTTCTTTTGAAGCTTGTTGCCCACTAGATGCATCGGACACCTACAATATGTTAGTATAATGTGTTAATAATTTCCATATGTGTATATACAAATTGATAAAATGTAAAATTCGTTAATTTGTAAGTATTGCACCTCTCTCAAGCTCATACTCCCAGCCACACCCTGTGACTCTAAGAACAAAACACGTGCCGTTAGGTTCTTGATCGTCGTAGTGAATCTAGACTCAACGTCTTGGGTCACGCGCTATGTGATCTCATCAATAAACGAAGGGGCTGCTAATGATTGGGATGGACCGTTGCCTCGCGCATACACCGCACTCCAGGGCACTCCTCTCCTATAGGTCTTGCAATACCCATGTCCATCCTTCCCAAGGATTTTATGGTAAATTATGAATACAGATGACTAGCTAAAGAATTAGAATGATTAAATTATGAAACTCAAGAAAAGAAACAATAAGCTGAAACGCAAAATTTCACTTGCAAATGGATAGAATAGCTTCATCAAAATTATGAGAACGGTATTGAAGCCGACCAAAGTTTCATCTTCTACCCCACAAAAATATCTGTCATAATTTACTTGAAACAACAATCATCCTTGACATTTCAATTTCCACACCAAAAAATTTTTGGAAAAGGCAACCAATATCCTGGATTTGGTCAGGTAATGCTATGCTCCTAACTTCAAATGGGTACTTAAAATTGTCGATGATTGCCTTCTCTCTTTTATGCAACTTTCACAATCAGCAATGTTGAATAAAATACTGCTACAACTAAATTAAATATATATAGTAGTTTATGACATTTCAAATAACAAGCACAGATTAAAGCACGATAGAAGTGAATTATTAAGTACAGTATGAGATATATTTGAAAACAAAAAACTATGCCTGGTAAATAACTCCATGATATTCAATTGTTATCCCCAAAAAGTGAGAAAGGAAACTCCTATGCCTACCATGTAAGAAACAACTGAATGCAATTTGAAGTTGAGTCATTTAAGTCTAACTATGTTTACCTTTCTCTCATGGGAACACATGGACAGTTCCAAAAGCCTTGCCTCGCCTCGGCAGCTTTGTCGTCATAGTGCACGAAACAAAACCAACCCATTATAGGATATTATAATATGAGATGAAGACAACTACATTTGACATTTTCAAGAAATTCTTCTCGAGAAGATGACAAAGACTGAATGTTTTACCTACAAGGGCAAAGTGGTGCACCCAATGAATCTTTATGGTCGGCCAGTCCTGTATGTATTCCAATATGAGTTTCTATCAAATAACTACTAATGGATTTGCATTTAACAAATCAATATATGATTAATTTTTTAAAGAGAACTTCAAAGGAGAAAAAAAAAAAAAAAAGGTTTCATATTATAACAATCGGTCTACACAAGAATAATTGCTTTAAACATATGCTATGTTCCGGCATGTGTTTTTATCAAATAAGAATAACAATTTCCATGAGGTTTCTTTTCACTTTCTAGCAGAATAAACGCCCATTGAATCGAAAGTAACTCAGATCAATCAAATTATTCGAGAGTCAATTATTTCAACTTATGCAGGTGTTAATTAAAATACCTAGAACAACTATATTAAATTAGCAACATTGTTGTTCATGTAAGCTACTGATTAATTGATAAATATATAACCTATCACTCCGTCATGACAATTTCATAGAAACCAGAAATACATGAAAAGCTCTGACTATCAACTGCTCCGGCTTTATAATGAGTAACCATAGATCTGAACGGTTCAAAACCCCCAAAACTGATGCTCTTATCCTTTATATCTTGCTAATCCTGATTCGTTCTGTTATAATTGGCAGTTGAGTTTCCATCATGTAATCTATGAAAAGAAAGAGCCTCCAGGCTCCATGAAATCTTTATTAAAAAAATTAATAATTCTTCAATGAAAGAACCTTTCCATTCCAGAAAGGCATCTTACACAAATTTATCAGCATTTTAAAAACACTACTAAAAATATATATCACATTGTACCTTTGTGGTAATGAATGTGTAGTTATGTAACATGGATGTGAAGTGCATGTGTAGAATCCTTAAACGTGGTATAAGTCCAACATAGTTATGGATATAAGTCCAACTATGTAGTTAGACACAGGCAATTGAATAGCTGATAAATGATATTCAATTGAATATCTGAAGTTGAGTCATTTAAATCTAATTAGACATCTCCACCAAGAACAACAGGCAATTGAATTACTATATAATAATTGTACATAAAAATGACTATTATATTACTTTTCTGACATGGCTGCTTCAAAATGTGAAACACCCACGATTAGCTCTACATGGTATAAAAATACCATTTTCCCTAGAAAGGAAATAATAGAAGAATATTATAGACAAGAATAATATTTAACCGTGTCCAAATGTTCTTGAATATTAGATGAATTACACATAAACGCAAACTCATACTTGTCTTACATGCCCTGTGATACAGGGTGCATGTACCTATATATTATCTTGTGGGCACTTCCTACACAATCCCAAGCAGAATATAAGTCATCCCTCAATCACCCATAAATAAACGTCCATAAACATGTGCCCAAAGCCTGATCAGTCTCCTCCTTAAGCTCTTCCTCCAAATGATCTCACAAGATAAAATAAATGGTTTCTCTTTAGTAAAGATTCATTATTATATTATGTTTCAGACCTATTGATCTTATATTCTTTTGCGTATGAACCTTCATACTTCTAATTATGGTTTTAGCTTAGAAGAGGTATACAACAAACATCATTATGTGGATAAGTTATCAATATAACAACATTAAATTTTAAGCAGTTTGAACATAATGAATTTAAGTAGTTAATGGCTATCATGTGAAACCCATAAAAAGAACATGCCACAATCTTAAAACTGTAGCTAAAGAGATCTGCTAGAGAGGTTGCCACCAAAATTGTCACCAAAAACTATTTTATATCGGTAAAGGACAGTCTCCAAGTATTAAGCAAGCAATGAGTATCATCCTACTTGATTGTCAAAAACAATAAATGTATGGTTGATTATGGAACCAATGCACTCAAATTATCTAAACATGGAACACAGAAAGCTGCCTTCCGTAAAATTCAAAAAGCATGAAACTATGATAAAACAAAGAAATGCATGAACTAGGTTTCTGAAACCAGAAATGACAAATGAGAGGCCTCAAGCTGGCTTGGATAAACATAGCGGATCTGATATCTATCTAGCTGCCTTAGAATGTATACATATGTCAATAGAAGTATTTCCAGAGTCTGACCAAACAAAGCAATATATGCAAAGTAGAATTTACATACTGTTTTTGTTAACATGCTACAGTAAATAACTTCCTGCTATGGTGAGGAAAAAAGAAAGGAAAAAAAAGAAGCAGCCCACTACAATGGTGTGCTACGATAAAGCTCTAGTGGTTCACTACAATATCACAACATGACTTGAACTACTCTTGCTAATGTGCTAATGTCCTTAAGCAACCATGGACCGTTTTTCTCAAACCAAAGCAACTTACTAAATGGAATGATGAGGTGTTTGGTAATATCAACACAAAGCTTAAGGAATCTGAAGAAGAATTGCATGCAATTGACATAGTAGCTGAGGCTAGACCATTACTGGACACAGAAAAAGAAAGAAGAAGAGTGATTAGATGTGAAGTGTGGAAGCTTTATAGAATGGTGGATTGGTTATGGTTACAAAAATCTAGATTAAATTGGACTTTGAATGGTGATAGAAACACGAGGTTTTTCCATATCTCTGCCAGCACTAGGCAGAGTAGAAACCTTCTCAACTCTATTTCAGTTAACGGGGTATCTTATGAGGATCCTAATATGATTAAGCTGGAGGTGCTGCTCCACTTCAAGAATCATTTTGCTGAATCTTGGGTAAACAGGCCTGTTTTGGGGGGGGGGAGTTCAATTCTCTTGAGCTAGGTCTTATTTCCGAGCATCTTATTTCAGACTTCAAGGAGAATGAGGTTAAGGCGGCTATAATGGAATGCAATCACAATAAAGCTCCAGGCCCCGATGGGTTCAACCTGTTGTGTTATCAAAAATATTGGAAGATCATGAAGGAGGTTATCATGCAATTCTTTAAGGACTTTCACACCCATAGCAAGCTTGCGTATGGAATCAATAGTTCTTTCATTTCTCTTATCCCCAAGCTGGAGAATCCTACTGGTATAACTGACTATAGACCTATTAGTCTTGTGGGCTCTCTATACAAAATATTGGCTAAAGTTCTAACGGGTAGACTGAAGATAGTGATGCCCTTAATTATTGGTGAAGCTCAGACTGCTTTTCTTGGAGGGCGAAATATCTTAGATGGAGTTTTCATTGCAAATGAAGTGGTTGATGGGTGGAAGAAGACCAAGAAGTCAGGGCTAATTTTAAAGCTGGATTTTGAGAAAGCATTTGATTCGGTTAATTGGGAATTTTTATTCTCCATGCTATCTAGTTTCGGATTTGGGTCTAAATGGATCTCTTGGATGAAAGTTTGTGTCTCTTCACCTCGTCTATCCATTCTTGTAAATGGATCACCAACTAAGGAGTTTTCACCTCAAAAAGGTCTTAGGCAGGGTGACCCACTCTCACCATTCCTTTTCAATATAGCAGCGGAAGGGCTCAACATTCTTTTCAACAGAGCACTTAATCTTCATATTCTCAAAGGAGTGAAACTTGGGGCTAATGAGGTTCTCTTATCCCATCTCCAATTTGCAGATGATTCAATCCTTTTTTGTGATGCAGAGTGGGATCAGTTGGTAGTTATCAAACGAATTCTTAGATGTTTTGAAACTCTATCGGGCCTTAGAATCAACTATCATAAAAGTGTTGTGTGCGGGATTGGTGTGTCGGATGACCTCTTCTTCTTCAAATCTTCTTAATTGTAAGGTGCAAAACTCCCAATGAAATTTTTGGGACTACCATTAGGAGCCAATCCGTAGGAAATCAATGTGGAAACGTTCTTGACAAAATCAAAGTTAAGCTTGCAGGGTGGAAGAGGAAATTACTATCTTTCGCAGGTAGACTAACCTTGATAAAATCTGTCCTATCCAGTCTTCCTATGTATTACCTCTCTCTATTTAAGATGGCTGAAGGAGTTGTGAAAGAAATTGAGAGGATTCAAGCTGTGTTTTTGTGGGGTGGCAATGATCTAAAGAGGAAAGTTCATCTAGTGAAATGGGTGGATTTAACAAAGCCTGTCAACCAAGGTGGTCTGGGTATAAGAAGGATTCGAGATGTGAACTCCTGTTTACTTCTCAAATGGTGGTGGAAGTTTGGGAATCAAGTCAATGCGCTTTGGAGAAGGGCTATTTGTAGCAAATATAAAATCAATGAAAACTGTTGGCATCCTCCTCTGGAATCCCATTATAAACACTCTAGAATGTGGTCTGATATCATTTCCATTGGGGCCTACAGCAGGAATATCTCCAACTTCTATTTGGTTAACTGTCTAATTAAAGTGGGGAATGGGTCTAGAATCTTATTTTGGCATGACAAATGGTGTGGAGGGCTCTGTTTTAAATCTGAATTCCCACTCCTCTACAACCTTTCTACTGAAAAGGAAGGATCCCTTCATTATTTCTACCACAGAAAATCCAGCTCAGATAATTGGAATTTTCAGTACAGAAGAGAGCTTTATGATTGGGAATTACTTGAAGAAATCCGCCTTGTTAATGTCTTATCCTCTTCTCCTCCTCTGTGTTTAGACAAGGTGGATTGTCAAGTTTGGGCCAATGGGTCTTTCTCAGTATCTGCTCTCTATTCTTTCAGTAGCTCCCAGCATGGCCCTCCTCAAAAAATTTGTAAGTTTGTCTGGTATAGTGCACTTCCCCCCAAAGTTCTCTTTTTTGGTTGGCTAGCTTGGAAAAACAGATTAAAGACAGCGGAGTTTCTGCACAGATTAGGCATATTAAGCAGTAGTGCATCCACCCTCTGCCCATTCTGACTCTCTGAAATCGCTGTCCATGTCTTGCTTCAACGCCTTTTTTTCTGGTGTATTCGGTCATCGGTGATTCAAGATTGGGGACTTAATTGGTGCATTCAAGGTTCAGTAGAAGGTCTTTTCTATTGGTGGATGGGTGGTAAATTTAAGAGGCTTGAGAAGAAAATATGGAAAGCAATACCCTTAGTGGTTCTGTGGTCTCTTTGGAAACATAGGAATGAGTGTGTTTTTTCTTTGTCACAGCCCAATTCCTCAGGCCTATATGAACTTATTAAAACCAGAACTGTTCTTTGGCTTAAAGCTACTTCTAAGGACTTTCCTCTCTCAGTTGATGACTATTTGTTCAAATGGAATCAGATCAGATGCTGAAGCAGTGAAAAGTATGCTTGGTGAAAAGTTGTCCTGATGATTGGCTATGGTCTTCATCTTGGTGTTCTGTTCAGTTCAGTTCTGCAGTCTGATGTTCTGTGGCTATCTACAATGGCTGGTATGTGCTGTGTGCTTTTGAGTTCTGTGACAGATTTAGTGCATTGATTACATCTTGGTGTGTGCTGTGTGCTCCATCTCTGCTGTGCTAATATGCCTTGTCTGCTGTTTGTTCTGTTTGTTAATCTGTGTTAATCAGTTTTGGAGGTTTGTTTGGTCTTGGAAGGCTGTTGATCTGCTTATGAGTTCATCAGTATACTTTCTGTTACTACCTCATTTTTTGGGCAGATTTGTTTGTTCTGTTTTGGTTTGCTTACTGTGGCATGTATTTTACTAGTTGCTACCAAATATGTAAGTGCCAAATTCTGGATATTCCAATCACTGAATTTACTTTTAAGAAGGAATAAGTTTGCATGCTTGAAGTCTTCATAGCAGCAAGCAAGGGAGTTGTGCTAACTTCTGGCCTCTTAGAATGCTGCTGGGGTCTGGGTTTTGGTTGCATTTCTTCTAGATTTGATCTCTTTCAATTTGTGTTGAACTGCCTCTGAATCTGCTGAGTCCTGATGTTGTGCTGTCCATGGTTTTGTTATGTTGGTGCAAGGTAAATCTGTCACCAACAGTCTGGTTTGTAGCAGGTTGGTTTGTAGCAGGTTGGTAGCAGATCCCGTCTTGGAATATCTGATGTGTTGTAACGTGGAGTGCAGATCTGATGGGCAGCCCTGAATTTGCTGTGTTGTTATTATAGTGGGCTATGGGCTGCTTTGCTTAGCTAAGGTTTTGCTAGTGTGCTGTGATTGAATATGCTGGATGGAGGGTTATGTTTGGATGGTAGTTTTGGTCTGAATTGCTAGTGTGGACTGAGCAGTCTTGATCTGGTCTGTTTTGTGAGTGAAGCAGTGGTGGAGGCTGCTTTGGTTGATTGGTTTCAGTTAATTTGGATGGTGGTGCTTAGTTGGTTGTTTGTTGTTTTTTCTTTCTTTTTCTTGTTTGTTTTCTTCTGATTGGTTTCTCACCAATCTTGGGTTAGTGCTAGCAAATGAATGTGCTTCCTTTGCGGTGCCAGCCTAGCTGGGATCAAGAAGGATAGCTATGATGCTTTGTGCACTTCCCCGCTTTATTGATGTAATTTATGCATGTTCTGCGTTATTATATTAATAAAGCTTTTTTGCTGATCAAAAAAAAATGGAATGGAACCAAGCCCCCGTAGATTTAGGTTTCATAGAGCTTGCTTTTGCTAACTGATCAATTGCTACCGCATCAAGCTACCTAAACTATCTTCACAAACCAATTATTACCCAATTGTAAAAGATATGACATTAACCTATGATCTGAAATTCAAAGGAGGTGCATATTAAAAATTGAAACATCCAAACTGTTGGAAAAAATGATTTTTGGTGACTTTAATTAAATATTAAAGTAGGTCCCAACCATCTATTGTGTTGGATCCAAGTGGATCTAGATACTTTGCAATGAGATCTTTACACCATAAAAAGAATGGCCAAACACCATTGAGAATTGAATGAGAAATCTCCTCATGAAGTTAGCTTCAATAAAATACAATGTTATAGTTTTGTTAGGTATACTACTGCTCCTCCCTTATTTTACAGCTATAATCTAGAATGGTTCACATGGTTTGGTCATGTTTAACAATTTGGATGCTTCAACACAAAGTTGGACATGAACATGACACGTTCTACAGATGTAAAGTAAATGAATGGATGAGAATACTACATTTTTACATCTCTAATTTAGCAGGATGGGTTTGACTAAACTTCCATTTCATATCATCTACTTACTGCTCAACAAACAAAAAGAATCCATAGCATTGCTAAACTGATGCAGAAACTTTATAATACAATGAATAAATTACAGGTACAAGTTTCCACTGTCATAAGGATTTTATTTCCATAAAAAAGGACAAGATTAAACTGAAAATAAACATATAAACCAACCTGAATTCAGACCCGCTGAGAGTACTCCAGATGCTACTGAATTAGCAACAACATCATAGTGGGAAGTATCACCTCTTATCTACCAACCAAAAATAAATAAATAAATAATCATTGATTGATTAGGACATCAATAGCAAGCAGACTGTAATCACACCAAGAAGATAAAAGAAAAGCTTAGAGCTTCCTGATTGAAATATAACCCACATAGATTAAACATCCTTCAACAGTAGTAACAAGTAGTCGTGGAAGAAGATTGAAGTGCTTATTGGATTACTTGTATGAATAAAGTCAAGAAGCATTCCTCACAGGAAGGGAAGCATTCTATGATGGTTCAAACCAAAAACATAAGACATAAAATGAAATTACAACAATTGGAGCAATCATAACGAAACAAATAAAATAAAACACACCTAGAGAACCTTTGTATGCCAGGGCATTTCTTCCTAAACAATTCTGAATATATGCTTCAGGCAAAAGTCTAATAGTTTTTTGAACATGTCTTAGAAGCTAGAGCCATAACACAACTTTTCGAAAGCAATAGATAATTCGTTAATGCGTGCATTTGAGATATTGCTAAAAGTGAAAGACAAACATGTCTTAGAAGCTAGAGCCATAACACAACTTTTCGAAAGACAAGTAAAATAAGCTCCCAAGAAAAAACTAAAGAATACTCCAATAAGAACCTTTCTTAAATATCTTGCTTCAATCCATCCATACATCTACACCCAAATACACATGTGACTTAGGTTGCACAGCGAAATATATCAATGCTCATCAGGTGCAACAGAGCCATGAGGTCTATTTGATGTGGCAATCATAGAACATATATATCACAAAACAACTATATATAATTCAAAAAGCAATATAGTAACTAAATTACTAAATATGTAAAGAATCAACACATATTTTCATGAAATACACTAATAATCCCTTGTTAATTGTTCCGATTAAGAAAATATACTTTGTAATGTAACTTCTTTTCATCCAAAATAAGTATAAGATGCTTCAATTTGTCAATGGCATGTAATGTGCCTGGAAAAACTAAAACTCATCCAAAGAACAAACCAAACACTCAATTGACCAGATTCCATGAGGAGATGCGTAAGATTGTGACCCATATCATTTTGATGAGCAAATCCTGAATCTAAAGAGAGGTGATCTGAGAGGCATATACTGATTCTAATGAGAACATACTGTATCCATATCAATTACAAAACCAGATCAAGTACAAATATGAAACAAATCAAAACAAACTGAATAAAAAAAACAGAGGAAATTTGACGAGAGTTGGTACCTAATTTGTACACAATGCGTGATAGGTGAGCTTACTCTACTGCATTTGAGAACTCCAAGAGACCTTTTCAATGCGGTCTACTAGTAGAGTTAGGGTTTCTCTGCGATGAATCGAGCAAATTGCAGCTAGATATGTACGGATCTGAGAGAGCAAGATTGTGCGAAAGAGATTGAGAGTTCAAGAGAGAAAGAGAGATCGAGACAGAAACAGAGAGATTGAGAGATCGAGGGAGAGATTCATACTGATGGAGTCCTTCAGACAACGATGGGTACGTGAGCGAGAGCAAGAGCGAGATAGAAAGCAAGAACGAGAACGAGAACGAGAGAGAGAGTCGAGTGAGCCTGCTAGGGCAAAACAAAAGGGCGCAAATAAATGAAAGAAAATAGGGTCCTTTTACTACCTACTTGCGTTTATGCTGTTGCGTTTTTTTTCCTCTCTTTTTTTTTTTTTTTGCCACCGCTAATCGAACAGTCGCAAAAAGTTAGACGCAAAAAGTCAATTTTCTAGTAGTGAGACCACATACACACTGCCATCCTCTCACACTCGGCATTCACAGACACACACTATATACACGGACTGATACAGCACCACACACCAACACACAACCCATGCACAACACACCCAGCTCACGGAGATGCATGACACACACCATTGAGGCAGCACAAACACACAAGAGAGACATGTTTTTGAGGGGGGGATCACCACATGGCCACAAGGCAACACACGGGCTCTCTCTTCTCTCTCTAACCCAGCAAACCCAGCACATCCACACATGCACACGGGCAGACCCAGTCTCTCTCTCTCTCATCATCTCCACCTTTCCATAGACTCTCTCTCTCGGCTGGATTTTGGAGAGGAGAAGCTACACTCACTACCCATGCTCCATACACACAGACTTGACACACAAGACCCAAGGGGAGCTCTCTCTTCTCTCTCTAACATTGCTCTCTCTCACGGCTACACACCACCACCTCCCATGCACACACCCACTCGAACTCTCTCTCATGGCTCTCTCTCTCTCTTCTCTCTCTAAGACACTACTCATACATGAGGCACACACACAGAGCTCACATACACACAAGGATGACATACACGGGAGAGGGAGGAGAGACCCACCTGCACACAAACACAACTCTCTCTCTCTCTCGGCAGATTCACAGAGACACATGCATGAGAGCCACGGCCATTCACACATCACACACCCAACAGACCCAGCTGAGACACGGACAGAGATAGTAGAGAGAGAGTGAAAGTGTGTGTGTTTTTGATAACTTCTATTCTGGGTTTTGGTTGGTTGGCTTGATTGTTTTGTGGGTTGGTTTTCTGGGTTTGGCTTACGTCTTTTATTTATTTTGTTTGGATGGGTTTGGCGGGAGAAGAAGTCTTGAAAAAGGAGAGAGATGGGGTACCCAAGAAAGTGAAATTCTTCTTTAGTACACCAATTCAAAATTGGGATGCACATTTTTATGTAAAAGTTGATGACAACATTGCCCTTGATCTTGATGGCTTAGTTGAACTTCTTGAAAGTCGTCGTGGTCAAGATAGTGCTTACATTGGATGCATGAAGTCTGGAGATGTGATAACAGAAGTTGATTTTGGTGGGATCTACATGGAAGATGCGTTTACATGGGCTGGATTGGATTGAAGACACATGGATGTTTGTTAGTTGTTGAATGTTCGGGATTTAAAATTTTTATTTTTTATTTTGAGTGTTTGTGAGGTTTTATTTTATTTTATGTTTCTCTCCTCTCTCCCTCATTCGGATCTGTAATAATTCTCCCACCCCGCTTCTTTCTATCCCATTCTTTTATCGCTTTTCCTAACTGTGTGTATATATATATCTGACATGCCGTGCATATCCATGCTTTACACTTATGTCTCATGCATTAAGATTCGACTACATTTACACGTGTGGATTTAATTATTTATCCCATGATTCTGTGTGCTATCGTATGTTTTGAGATGATTCACATGCCATATCTTAAAAGTTGAATCTTCAGTTGCATCTCATGAATGAATTGCATTAGGATTCTGTATATAAGATCGTGCATATTTTACTAACTTTTGTTGTGTAGTGGTTTGAGGGACATCGGTCAATCTGTGAGTTTTTATACTTTAGCATCCCATTTGTGTGTGATTTTCTTATTATGTTTAGCATCGTATCATGAGGCTAATTGATTAAATGATAAACTGTTTGAATGCCTGTGGATGAAGGCTTGTTGCCTGAATTGGAATGATTCAACGACTGTACGTTTTAAGCCCACTTTGTAGTGGTAAATTCCCAAACTTTAAGCCCACTTGATGGTGGCAAAAGCAAATCGTTTTCAAAACAAACATGAGATTGACTTGTTCCAATTTGAGCAAATTAGTCTATACTTGTATGCTTCACATAGTAAATTTTAGGATTTACTAAAATAATCAGAACATAAACATATAAAGAAAATAAAAGTCATATCATGGTTTAGTAGAGGCCGATCTTTTGATCGGGTGAGTGGGGGTGCTCATTATTGACCTTCCCCTCTCATACCTAAGGTTTCGAGCCAAGCATCCTTGGTTATTTAACAAAGGGCCTTGGCACGAGTCACGGGTTTCCTAATTTCCCAAAATATTAGGTGGCGACTCTGAGATCTGATGACGCAGTCCATTTTTGACAAAATTGCAATAAAATGGATTTTCAATAAAAGTTGCCAAATCTAGACTCTCATCTACGTTTCACATTACACTCGTGAGACGTGAGATCTAAGAGATCTCGGGAGTCCGAACTGTTTAACGCGCGCGGGTACCCCCCGGGCATGTTACAATACCGCTTTGTGTTAAGTAGTAAAGCTGTAGATCACTGCAAAAGATAGGACAGGGAAACCCTATCCTCTCATAGGGATGTTTTGAATGCTTTTATGCAAAATGTGAAATCTTTGGAGCTTTTGTGCAAAATGTGAAATCTTTGGAAATGTGTGATGCAATCCTTGGAGAGTCTTCATCTTGAGGAGGTTCCTTTTAAACCTTGAGGGTCATATCAGAATCAGATATGGGTCGAAATCCAGGGGTTTGTGTTTGATATGGGTGAATTTTCAGCAAAACCAGAACCATGGTCCAATATTGTATCTTGATTTGTTTTGACCAGCATACCCGATATCCGGATCTGATGGGAAATTTTGTTTTTAATGCCAGGTTTGTCTGAGCTAGAGAAAAAGCAATACCCAACTCAGCAAAGGCCAAGCCCAATCCAACCCGAAAAGCCTTAACCCATCACAAATTCATCCAATCCCAAAAAAAACCTATTCAGCAAAGGTCCAGTCCATCTGACCCCCAAAACGCCAGCTCAAAAAAGATCCAGCTAATGCCAAAAGACCCACTCTGAAAATGCCCAATCCAATCAAAGTTGTCTAAACTAATCCAGTTCAGATACATCAAGTATAACCGGGTCAAAATCCTTGTTAGTCAACTCTCAATAGACCCGTGATGACACAGAGTCCAGAAGATGTTGTGGCCATGATAGCAGCCCTAAACCTCAGAATTGCCATGCAAGATTAGACCAATGCTGAAATGCAACGCCCATCTGGTGCATCTACCACACATCCAGTTTCGGGCCTCCAGCCGAACTTTGATCCACCTCCGCCAACTAAAGATTTGCAAGGTCCGGATCCCCGAGAAGGGTTGGCTCAAGCTCGAGTTTTCATACCCCTAGTGTAGCTGAATGAGGCGCTTTATCCCCTTGACATTGATGATCTTGACCCGATCTTGATAAAAATTGCTAAACTTCAGAATCAATTCAAAAAGGCACAGGGCCTTAATTCCTTCCCGACATTGAGGATGGGTACACTGAGGTTGCCGTAAGGCCCCCAGATAGATTCAAAATGCCACACATTGACCGTTTCGACGGGTTTGGAGATTCTATGGTACGTATCCAAATTTTCTTGGATGTCCTAGAACCGATGGGTCTGACTATGCCTTAGAAACTCTCTCTATATGGAAGAACCCTGTTGGGCATAGCAGCCACTTGGTATGCCAAGTTGGAGGATAAAGTGATGTACAATTGGGAAGAGTTGGCTGAGGCGTTAGTCAATTAGTACTCTTACTATACACAAATTGAAATGACCACTCAAGAGCTTGAAGCAACCTACCAAAATCATGTAGAGTCTTTTGTGGAATTTGTTGCAAGGTGGAGAGCAAAGGCAACGCAAATGACAGATCGGCCTTCTGAGAGAGACCAAGTGTGGATAGTGGTGCAGAACCTTGAGCATGATATTGTGCAAAAGTTAATAGTCGCTCCACTATTCACTTTCAAAATTTTGCATGAATTAGGGGTTCAGATTGATAATGCATTCAACAAAGGGATTATTCCCAGGACAAGCGAACCAATGAGGAGGGTGTTTTCTGGGAGTTCCAATGCTAGCAATAACACTATTCGCAAACCTACTAAAATCAATACAGTCACCATTGCTGACCCGTTTGCTAATACAAGCCCACAAACAGCCAGCCCAACCCGAGCTTAAGGCAGAACTTTCACCCCCCCTCTATATGAGCTTAACCAGAACACTAAAAATCCTGATGGAAAGTGGTTATCTCAAAGCCCTTGATCCTCAACCTCTGCCTGACCCACTCCCTGCCAGACATAACTCCATCAAGTACTGCGTGTATCATCAATTGCGGTCATGGCACCGATCGTTGCTACTGGCTTCGTCATGAGGTTCAGAGTCTCATCGAAAACCAGATAATAGCTCCACCTCAAGACCCTAATGTTACCACCAATCCACTTCCCATCCATGATCAAATATCTCCTGCCCACCTTAACCTCATCCATATACTCTGGTCTACCTTCAACCCTAGCATATACATCACCCCGGCCCATTTACCCAGGCCTGAGGTGTTCATTTTAGAAAGTATTGATTTGTGTATTATGGATGCACCCAATTTGGGTCGGGCACGCCAA
The DNA here is from genome assembly GCA_025200525.1 of Camellia lanceoleosa. Classification (NCBI taxonomy): domain Eukaryota; kingdom Viridiplantae; phylum Streptophyta; class Magnoliopsida; order Ericales; family Theaceae; genus Camellia; species Camellia lanceoleosa. The sequence continues at coordinate 125,147,022 of CM045765.1, forward strand.
GAGCGCCAAATGGCCGAACCCACTACTGCTGAGATGTTAGAAATGATTGAAAACCTTCAAGGAATTGTGGAAAATTTAACATTTGGGGTTTTGATCCCGTTAAAAAGCTTCCCAATCTTGGGGCAAGCTGTAGTTGAAAAGGGTCAACCTGAAACTATCTCAAGTCTGGGTGATGACAGATCAAAACAAATGCGCCTCGCTTCGATATAGCCACCCAATCCCTTGGCCAAACAGAAGCAAGTGGCAAGAACAAAGCCAGAACAAGTATTGATCCCTATGCACAACTTCAGTGGGCTATTAAGACGTTGAAGGTCAAAGGGTTGAACAAGCAGCAAGTGCTTGAAGTTGTTGCAAAGACCGTGGACAACACTTTTGTCGCTCAAGATGAGACCATTTTGAATCAGGGGGCAAACAATGGAAATGGATGCTTTACCAAAAACACCCATCCTAATTCCAATCCCAAGCCCATGAATACTCGATCAACACGCACCAACCCATTTGCCAATATTTCTAAACCTAGTGCTTCCTCCTCCCTGAAACGAACCTTGACCCAACTCCATATGAGTCTAAAATGTGCATTAAAGGTACTGATGGAAAAAGGGTATCTCAAACCACTCCCTAATCCTCTCCCACCTACACATGACTCTACCCAATATTGCACATTCCATCAGCAGTACGGTCACTATACTGACCGTTGCTTTTGCATTTGCCATGAAATTCAAGACCTAATCGACAAAAAGGTCATCACCCCACTGAACATCCCAAAGCTGTCAATAACTCTTTCCCTGACCACAATAGATTGCCATTCCATAACATAAAACCCACACATGCTTGCCACCAACTAACCATTACCCTAGCCAACACAATATACCTACCACTGAGCTCAAACCCATTGTGTTCATTCCTGAATCTTCTGATTCCAATCTGAGTAAAATGAACAAAATCTTTGAAGGGATGTAAAGTTTACTCGATCTTGACAAGTTCAAGCTTGATGAAGCAGTGAAGCCAACACTGGTGGTTGGAATGATGAACCTCAGTCTTAGCTAGGGGAATTGTCAAAGCACTTGGGAAGGACCTTTTGAACTAGGGGCATGGTGCGAAATAGCAATTGTTTCAGTCAAGAAGATGTGTGGGGACAACATAATTGTGAGGCTTAGTCTGTGAGACCCAATTTGAAAGTCAGAAATCAATCCCTCTGGGTGTAGATGTGTATTGCCAAATTTAAGGCAGGTCTGGACCTTCTCGTGGCTACTTGAAGTTGCTTTTGAAATTCTACAGATGGACTTGAAGAGTGAAAACCCCCTTTTGTCTCAGATATGCTTATTTTGTTTGAGTTGTGTCTTGTGAATAGTTGGGTTGTGAGTTTTATTTCTTTATTTTTTCTTGCGTTGTTGCGTTAGTTGAGTCTTTTCCTTTGAGTCGCTCTCGTGTACTCTCAGGTCTTCATCTTTATAAGAAAGTGGGAGTCAAGTTTTTGATCATTTTGTTATGCCTATAGTGATGCATGTGTGACCTTTTGCAAATAGAAAAAACTTTGAATTTGTTTTTTGAATGAGATTCCATCAATAAGCTCGAGTATTGAGAAGGATCCCTCGAATAGTTTGAGTGAATTCTGACTTATCGTCACAAAGTCATTTATGCTTTCAAAAAATTTTAAGCTGCTTCTTTTACAAAACTTGTGAAGATAGGTTCAGAATTGTGCGTGGTATTTTACATTGTCCTGGGGATTCTCTTTACCGTTAGGCAATCATTTTGGCAAGCACAAGGCGGTTTTCAGACCTCCAAGTACAAGGTGGCTTTTAGACCTCACAAATCATAGAATTCTCCCCTAGTGTTTCTATTATTTCAAAGAGAAAGAAAAGAAAAAGAAAGAACAAAAAGAAAAAAAGAAGAAAAGAAAAAAAGAAGAAGAAAAAAAGGAGGGGTCAACCATCAAGCCAGGGGCGTTCATTAGAATGAAATCCAATTAGCGGTGAGGAGTGGAACTTCTGTCTGCATTTGGGGAAGCCGATACAAGGAAGAACCACATTGCAAGAACCAACTCTAAAAATGGAGCGAAAAGAAAAAAAGAAGACATGCATAAGGGAATAGAGAACCAAGTTAAAATCAAGGCGAAGCCAGTTCAAGTGTTAGGGCAAGGATGACTATTGATCAAATTCACCACAAATGTTATAACATTATTGTTAAGAGGCTCACTAGGCCGAAAACCTGAAAGAGCGTCCTAGGCGAAAGTTAGAGCATGAAAAATGAGAAAGCAAAAAAATATAGCTCATAAGGTTGAAAACCCCGAAGGGGTAACTTTGGCAAAAGTTAGAGTGCAAAAAGAGAGTGTGAATACTCGAGTGTACCTCAGCCATGAACTACGTTGACCTGATTCCCATCTTGGGATATGTAGGTAACTTCATCCTGAAGTTTGGTCTCAACCATATCCGTCGCATCCATCTTAACTCAATCATCTTGCCCGATTCACGTCGTCAGCTTCGCATCAATCTATGAGTTACACCGACTGCTATGTATATCATCTACTTGCGTTGGGTAAGAAAGAACTAACTTGAATCAACAAGTGGAGTAATTTTCGATACTTGAACCTATCAGTAGAATCTTTATCTTGAGCAAAACAGGAATCGAAATTGAGTTTTAAAGGGAGCATAAGTAAAAGTATGGGCACTATGAATGATCAGTTACCTTGAGTCTTTTTCTGATTTTGGGGTCAACTGTGAGTTCTGTTGTGTCACGCCTGATGTTTGTCTCGGTCTGTGCTCCTCATCGAGTCACCATAATGTGTCTGTCGCTCAAAAGCGCTCTTCATCGAGTCACCCTAGCGAGAGTTCAACAGAGTGGGCATGGTCAAAATTTCATACACAAATGTTCGCTTCAAACTCGAAAACAAGTCCATGTGTGGAATTCATAATCGAGCTGAGAGTGCCCATACAAATGGCATCGTGTTCATGATCATTGCAAAGTGTATATGAGAAAACCATCATTGCTTCGGAGGGGACTGGAGTAAGTTCTCAACATTCTAGAATAAAAAAGGAAGCATAAGTCTTATTGGTTGGCAACTGTTCCAGGATATGAAGATCCCTATCACACGTGCCTGCATAATGTTGAAAATAGTGGCCAGTGGCTGGATACTAGGGGCAATTTTCAGTACATCTGATTGGGTCATCCATCGAACAAGGGGCATGAACCCAAGAGGTGGCTAATGGCTGGACACTTGGGGCAATTTTCAATGTATCTGATCGGGTCATCATTTGAACAAGGGGCATAAACCCAACCTATCTCCCAGTCTGCCAAAGCCATTTGTTGGGCACTTTTCCCTAGATTAGGGTAGTTTACCCCCATGTTGATTCTGATATGATTCGGCTTTTGAAAGTTGTCTCTGACCATTTCAAGACTCTCTGGGGATTGCCATCTTCCCTTTGATCAATACATGTGTTTTTGATTATGCATGCATGCTTATAAACTCTAGTTGGGTTGAACTACGTGATTGGTTGCTCTTGCTCGACTTTGTTCTGCACTTAACAGAGTTTTGTCAAGTTATTTCTCTTTGTGTTACATTTTAATGAGTTGTGGCAAGTTGTCCTATACTCATTATGCATACCTTTCAAATTGTATCGCACTATTTTGTGCACCATCAAACTCAGTCGCACTATCTTGTGCATTTAAACTCACTTGCGCTATCTTGTGCATTTCAACTCAATCGCACTGTCTAGTGCATTTCAAACTCAATTGCATTGTCTAGTGCATTTCAACTTATATCGCATTGTCTAGTGCATTTCAACCCAATTCGCACTGTCTGGTGCACCTTGTATCTTTGTATCGCACTACCTTATGCACCCATTTAGCACTGTTTTGTGCATTCACTGTCTCACACTATTTTGTGCACCTCACCTGCACTGTCTTGCATACATTTACTGCATTATCTGTTTTATCGCCTACATCCTTTCCATGCTAATCTTAGTTTGGCATGTGCCCATACTTTTCACGTTAAAATAGCTATGCATGTGTACGCGCCTATTCTACAAGAATTGTGGTCTGAGGGTTTTGGCACCTTTTTTGTGTTAGATGTGATCTATTTTGTGTCCATGCCCTTTCTAGGTAAAATTGTGGTTTCGCTTGCGCTCCTTATTCACTTCATCCATTGCTTCCATTGCATTGTACTTTGTCTTATTGCATTCATCATTTAGGATCATGATCTTTCCTCAGTAGGGCACTTATATCATCCCACCTAATTACTTGTACTCTTTCTATGAAACACATAATTTTGCACGTGCTCGCACCCTTTCATGTTTAAACATGGTTCTATTATGTGTAACCATCCATGTTGCGCTGAGGCCAATATTGAGGATGCAGGCACTTAGCTTGTGTTAGGCGTCGTTTCGCTGTGCCCACTTCTTTTCTGTGTTAAACGTAGTTTTTTTTTTAATCCCCATCCCATCATGGTATTTGTGTGGTAAGCACTGCTTGTGGTTTGATTATTTCATTACATTGTTTTGTTGCATTGTGTATCATTTTGCATTCTGCCCTTGAACTACGCTGTATAAATGTTTGATTTCTTCAGCAAGAAAAGCTTCCAAATCCCAACCTTACACCTCATTTTGGACCCAAAACTATTTTGACCAAAACTATTTTAGACCTTAAAACCCTCTCTTTCAAAAAAATTTTGAAAATATTTCTACGATATTCCGAGGCTCACATTTCGTTAAATGTTGCACTTTTCGGTAAACCGAGCAAGGACAAAGTAGAAATAAATGGAAGGAAGGTGAACTCTTTGAAAAAATCTTTAAAACATCTTATTTAAAGGTTTGGAGTTGAAGAAAATAAGAGGGGAGGGAAGAAAACTAGTTGGGGGAAGAGTTAGGCATCAATCTGATTAAGACCAAAACTGAGCAACCTTCACTAAAATAGGAATATCTCTTTCCACACTTAGAATTTAGAAATGAGGTTGCCACCATTAGAAAGTAGACTTCTGTGGCTTCAATTTAGACTAAAGAATGACTTGAAACTGAGTCCAGATGAGGGAGATATGCCCATTTGAAGTCGGGCCTGGAAGCATGGGGGGCATGTGGTCGGCAAGCCACCATTTTTTGCCTGCTGGCCACCAGTGATGGCCGGCCGGCCACTAGTGTAAAACCTTGAAATTTTCTCTAGCTGTTTCCATAAAGTTCCAGCTGTCTTTTTTTAGATATTTTCGAGATAGACACATGGTTTTGTATATATAGAGGACCTCCTTCTCATCTTTCAAGGTTAGAAACATTTTAGCAGTGAGAAAAATTTTGGAAATATCCTTTCTCTCTACAATTCTCTCTCTTTTATAACTTGCATAGCCTTTACTCAAGCACTCTAAACTAAACCTAAAGAACTTCTTGCTGAGATGATTTGATCTTGAATTTGAGCTCTTGAAGCACTTGAGAGTGCGAAATTTGTGGTTTTTGACTTAAGGGTTCAATTCTGTTCAAGAGGTATACTTTCTCTTACCTTTGTACCAACTTTACACCACTTGTTTTCCATCTTTTCTTGTTGTTTTTAAGCTCTTTAAAACCTGTTTTTGTGGGCTGAAGCTTATGGTTTAAGGCTATTAAAGGTAGAGGGGTTAATCACCCTTCTTTCAAACTTGTTATCTAAGCCTTTCCAGTTGTGTTTCCCATCTCTTCATCAACTTTTTTTTGAGCTTTTCACCACTGATTTTCAGAGGCTTTTAGAGGCTAAAAAAGTGGTTTTGAAGTCCCAAAAATAGACGGGTTAGCCACCCCCCCTTTGGTTTGTTTACTAGCTTAAATTGCCATGTTTTAGCTTATTGTTTTAGCTACTTCTTGTCTTCATTTCAGCACTATTTTGTACTGTTTTTGGGTGGTATAAACTCTATATTTTTGGGCTGAAACTGGTGGCTTAAGGCCAATAAAGGTTGAGGGGTGGTTCACCCTTCTTTGTACCTTGTTTTGGAGGCCTTTGCCCTTATGTTTCCCACCCTTTTACTATCTTTTTCTAAGCTTTTAAACACTATTTTTCAGAGTTATTTCAGTGGCTCAAAAGATTCTTTGACCAGCAATTTCTTGGAAGTTTAAATTATATTGCAGATTATTATAAGCATTTGGCACAAGGTGAAGCTATTCTTTATTCCAAATTATGCAAAAATCCAGAACCTTGGACTAAAGCACAAACTAGAGTTGTCCATAGAATTAAGCTTAAAGATAAGCAACTTCCTTCTCTTGCCATAGCAAATCCAGCAAGGAAAAAAATAGTGGAAATAGATACCTCTGATATAGGATATTGAGGTATCCTTAAACAGTTAAATCGAAATACAAGCAAAAAATAACTTTTAAGATTTACCTCTGGTATTTGGAAAAATGCTTCTTTGAATTATCCAACAATTAAAAAAGAATGTTTTTCTATTCTTAAATGTGTTCTGAATTTCCAAAATGATTTATTAAATCAACATTTTTTGATAACAGTTGATCGTAGTTCAGCAAAGGCAGTCCTAACCAAGGGGCTTCCAACTCAAAATTTAGCCCATAAATAGAAATTCGCCACCTCGCAAAGTTTACTTTTGGTATTTGATTTTGATATTGAGCATAATAAAGAGGCTTCCAACTCCTTACCAAATTATCTAACTACAGAATACTTGCAGGGCTCATGAGTGGCGGCCATGGCAAAGGTAGGGGTAATTGCTGCAAAGGACGAGGACACTTGCCTCACCAGCAAAACCTCTAGGATACCTCTGAGTATCCATAGATTACCGTTAAGCCAAAAGGCCAATCTAGTAAGACTCCTTAGGGAGAATCCAATACTATGAAAGCACTTCTTTCTAATCTAGAAAACACTTTTCTACCGACACCTCTTACAAAAGAAACAGTACTCATTATTGAGAAACAGGATGAATAATCGATGAGGGATCCATGGGAAATTAAGAGGAGGTATCTTACCACTCAAGCTTTTTCATCTCATTTTGACCGATATCGCTATGTTTATGAGAAAATTCTCATTGACACTACTATTAAATTTACCCACACACTTGTGGAACCACATCAGAAAAATAGACCCCTTTGATTTAGTAAGGCTATTATTAGAAATATCATGTCTATTTCTGCTTGGGGATATATCCTCAAACTACTAGATAACTCAGTACAAAATCCAAAGAACAGAAATTTGGTTATTGGGATTATATTGATGCTTTTTTGTAAAGCATTTTATTATCAGAATCTAGTTAACAATCATTCTTTTTTTTTTCAAAATTTGCCAAGATGTGTTAAAATCCAGTATACCTAGTTGGTTCTATCTTTGGTGGAAAAAATTTGGTCCGCTCATGGATATCTTACCAGAAATACTTCGATCAAAATTTAATGAGTGGCAGGTAGCTAACTCTTACACTCTAGGCAACCGAGAAATTACCATGTCTAAATCTTGGGTCATTTTTGTTATTAATTTTGGAACCCCTTGAATTTGGAAATGGGATTTTCAGTGCAATTATTTTTAAACCGATATTCCCCGCCTGAAAAAGGGTGCTTTATGCCAAAAGGTGGAGTAAAGGTATGGATCCTCACCAGGACGAACTTATCCAGAAAATCAAAGCTAACACTAAAGCTTGTCAGGATATGGCCCCAAGGACCATTCCCTTTTCAGTATCATCCAGTAATCCATTATTGGATATCCAGGAAGCTCTTCGTAAACAATTTCCAAATATTTCACAAACCAAATTAATCGTCAAAAGTATGGATTACATGAAGGAAAAACTTCTTCAGAAAATCACCAGCCAACCATCCCAAACCAAAGATGATACATCCATGCACACTATGTCAGCCCACAGTGATACAGATAAAGAAGAAGTAGAAATAGTACATGCTACAAGGTCTGTATGTCGCAGCGAGGATCCTGTCCTAGCTGTGGAATCATAAAATCCAGATGACGACATTATTTCTACAGAAAACATTGGAGATTTTTGGGATTCTCGTCACAAGTACTCCTTTCTAGACAAACGTCAACATAAAACAATAACCAATAGTAAAAGTAACCAATAGATTCCTTGTCTGCCATCTAGAAAAGGAGCTTATATTTGTCCCGCTCCATGACAAAAGAGATAAGATTCCCACCATGGTTATGGATAAAGATGATCGACTCCAATCTGTCTTGGACACGCCAACTATCTTCACTATAATATTTTTGATTCCAAACCTTGTCTATAAAAGGGAACGATTCACCCTTGTTGAAGCACGAATAATTTAAACCTTTCTTTCAGAATCTCCCCCTCTCCCTCTCTATTGGAATATAAAGTAGCTGTACTACTGGTTTGAAGGAATAAAAGTGTTTTTGTAAGTATCTCTTTCATGCATGCCTGTAGAATTACTTGCTTCTTTGTGTGAAATATTAGAATTTCATAAGCATCGAAGTTCTTTATATTTAAATTTATTATTTCATAATTATCTACGATCATCTATAATACCAATACTTGAAGAGCTTGATCACCAGATAGCTCTAATAGAACAGCAAATTCAAAAAAAGATTTGCCATTTGGCGGCCTTTCTTAGGCCTCATTGCCAACTGTAGAACAGTTAATGAGACCATATATGGCATAATTTGAGTTCAATATAGTCATAATATGGATCATAGTGTTCTTGGGTTCATACTAATTAGGGACTGATCAAATTGAGGGTAAGTGGGATGTCACCCAAGTCACGTATGGGGTTTTAAGGTCACTGTTACAGTGATTGGCTTTAGGCCAGGTTCCCAATAAGCCGTTGACAGACATGCTTACCCTGATCCTTATGTGTCAAGCACTTAGTTGGTATTAGAGCCATGTTTATTACAGTTCATATTAAGTTTATACTTTTCTTAAATTATACATATATGGTCATTACTAAAAATCATGGATATGGAATCTTCAGCAATCACTTCAATAGCTAATACAATAGCTTCTACATCAGAAACAGCTGAGCTTGTGGCTTACTAAGTTGTGAAGGAAGCCTTAGACAAATGGACAATTCCAAATGTCAAACCAAATACAATTTATAAAATTGGAACTTTTAATTTTACCAGTAAAAAGTTGATCAAAACTTTTCAGCACGCTGCTCCTTTTCAGAATAATGATGAAATAATTAAATTACTTCATATCCAGGATCTTGTACCATTTTTTAAAAAATACAAATATATCCATATAAGATTGGGGCACATAGCATTCAAGCCTTTAACTTTGTTAGATCAGAATACCAGTATCCAATGTACCCTTAGAGATGGAAGGTGTCTTAACTGGGAAACTTCTCTAGTGGATGCCATTGAAACCAATTTATCTCATGTACCAGTTTATTTTAATATATATCCGAATTTAAGTATGTCAATTTTTGACCCAAATATTTCCTAGAACTAGAGTTCTTACTCATGGTTATGAGTATTTACCAGGATCACCTCCCTTATCAACAATTTTTAGGATTCACTTGAAGGTTTTGACAACCTTAAATCCTTATACTAGAAGACATAGCGAAGACAGGACATACAGTCTTGATAGACACCAACCTGTTCAACTCTTAGGCAACAGTCCGTAAAATGTTACATTGGCAGGATATTACTTTTCCAGAAAAAATGAAAAATACCAAATGTTGTTACAACAATACCTATTGTACGTCAAACACTTGACCAAGTCATTCAGACACAAGGAAGAAATGTATACCTTCAATTCCATCATCCTTTGACTAGAAACATGTCTAGTACTTTCTTTAGGTCTACCCCACCTTATAGGGTAGACCTACCTGACTTTTTTAGACAATCTACTTCAGAACCTCCAGAATCTATCTTAGAAGGTATGGCCTCCAAACCACCTAGTGAACCGCCACTAGAATCTATAATTCGGGGAATTCATATTTCTGAAAACCAAATACCTCATGGAGTGTATAACACCAATAGGCCGTCATATGATAGTGAAAGCCCTATGGCCAGCGATATGAATTTTGAGATTTAATAGATTTTACTCCAAGTAGTAAAAACCGCAGACTTATCAATCAGGATTTTCTCCAGTCTAAATTCTTGAACCTTCAAAAATGGTATTTCAGTTATCATAATCCTCAATAACTAGAGCCATTAAAAAACCAGTACTATTTTCATCTAGAAAGACAACAAAAAATTATTCCCTTTCCTAAGTGGTATTTTGATTTTGCCACAATTATGGAACTTCTTCTAGAGACACAACTTAATGTCCTAGATGATTAACACAACACATGGCTAACAATACAAGGAAAAAGTATCAAATCTATACATCCTCCGCCATAGTCTTTAGAGCTAGCACCTAACTTGGCTTCTTGTTCTAGTGGTCCATTGGTCATTACCACTTTTGTTCAACCAACTGATACTCCAGAAAAAGGAGATCATGTGAAGGTCACTAGCCTTACTCCTCATATTAAACAAAATAATTATACCAACCTTCATCTTCAAACTGTAGGAAAACAGCTAGCCAGAATTGAAGAATCAGTTACTGCATTAGTTGAATATCAAAAAACTAATTCCTCCAGTTCTAAACTAGAAAAAGATATTCAACCAGTTAATATCAAACCACCTTTAGAGGTTTCAAACTTTAAACTTAAACCTCCTAAACAACATAATGAGTTTATTGACGCTATTGTCAGTAAAATAAAAACCATTCGAATAGGATCTTCCAGTCAATAGATTAATGTGCTTTCTCGGCAATAGTCTCATTCTCCATCAGACAATGAAGAAGATGATGATATCATGCCATCACAAATCTTTGCAATCCAACATAGTTTCTTCGAAATGCAATTTGTCAACAAGACTTATTTCGCTCAACAAACCACTCGTATGGCCTTAAGAGGACCAAGTAGATATTACTATTCCAAACCTACTCCCTAAGATATACTTTATGAAGAAGATTTTCTTCAAACTCAGAAATACTATCATAGGAAAACCATTTATGAATGGAATATACATGGTAAATCCAAATACCAGATTTTAGAGACTATCACTAGATACATATGTACAGTACTGTTTGTAAACAAAATGATAATACAAATAGTCAGATAGCTGTAGACGCGCCCGAACGCCCCGGGATGATGAGTCCCGTTCTGTTCATTTGTGGGTCTGCTACTACAGTTCAGACTCAAATTGTCACGGTTCTTAATTTGAACCAAAGAGTCCAAATCTGGCAAATCGTTTTGAGAAAAATTGATTTTTGAAAGAAGTGCCAAACATGGACTGCTTTGCCAGATACAGAATCGCCACCTAAATATTTTTTAATGGGGAATTCAGAAAACCCTGACTCGGTGCCAAAGGCCACGTGTCCTTCATCACCAAAGTTACCTCGGCTCGAGAACTTGGGTACGATTGGGGAAGGTCAGCTATGAGCACCCCATCTCGCCCGATCCGAAGATCGGCCTCTACTAACCATGATATCCAATTTTGAAAATGTTATGTGTTCTTATTCCGATTAATTAGCTAGAATTTACTATGTGATGCGCACAGCAAAACAAGTATAGACTAGATCGCCTAATTTGGAACAAAGCATTACATATCCGTTTGTTTGAAAAATAGTTTGAAATTTGCTACTCCCAAGTAGGCTAAAACACGGATTTTGATGAGTTGTTCCAACTCAAACAATCCAACCTTCACCCACAGACATTCAGGCAGTTTATATCACATAAGCACATAGTCACATGGTAAGCATGCTATCATGTTAACATTCACACTCATGCGAGATGCTAAAGCATAAATACTCACATCGTACTGCGTGCAAAGATAATGAACTAGTTAGTAATCATGCATGATCCTAGTTCATGTTAAGTGGCTAATGCAACGCATACAAAATGTAACCTAGAATAGGCTCGGCTAATCCTAGGATGGCATGTGAGATGCGACCATTTGATGCACGTATTCAAGTTAGATTTGAAATACTTATGCAGTTAGCATGATGCGCCGAGCCTGGTGCATGCAAGACTGATGAATAATGCATGCATGCATAGCATAAGGTATGCTAAATTAAACGTGCCCTAATAGTAACCATCAAAGCAGGTAAGTAAAAAGGAGAAAGAAGTGGGGGTTGGAAGACATGCACACACGCACCCACACTTATTACAAATTCGCCCTCGCTTGGAGAGACCAAAAGAATAATACAATTAATCAACCTGCATGCTAATCAATTATTACAGACAAATTAAACTAGTTAAGCAAATTAACTAATCTAATAAAGCAATAAAAAACAGCCTCGGGAAGAGGGTCCAATGCACGCGTGCTCGGTTCCGCTCGGAAGTGCACCGCCATGCACAGGCTGCCTCTGTTTTCCCTGCTCTGCTCCTCTGAAGACTGCCAAAGTCTTAGGGTGTACTCACTGGATGTTGGGGAATGCCACCGGCCAAAGGGAATCATCACCGGCTATGATTTGGTGGTCATCACCCAAAAATGCAGCTATCGGCCACATACCTTTGGTCGATCGGCACTCTGTGTAGTTGATCGGCCAAAAAATCCTGCAGAACCTGTTTTGACAGCAGCAGAGGGCAAAACATGGCATGGTAATGCAATTCAAGCAAATGTATGCACCAACACACCTCTTATCATGTTCATGACTCAAAGGGGTGTGCTCCTTGGTTCTCGAACCATCAATCGCGCATTTCGATGTGTGATGGCCCAAGAGACCAAGTATGCATTTTGATTTCAAATACAATGCAAACCAACAAACAAAAGGGGCTTCTACCTCTATCATGACTTGATCAAGAGGCGAAGCATGCATGCCAATGCAATGCATCCTAGGCATGTGAATTAGGTATGCAAAATGAGCATGCAAGCAAGTATGCAAGGCATGGAACAACTATGCAAGCTAATCAAGCATGCAATGTACAACTTAACCATGCAAACATGCAAGGTACAACATGGACAACATGTTAGGCAACCTAGCAAGAAATGCATGCCAAATACACTACCACCTAAGCATGCAACAATATGCCAAAGGGGCCAAGTATGCAACAATGCACAAGGCAAGCATACCCAAAACAGTGGCCACAAGCTCAAGAATGAAGGCAAAATAACATGCAAACATGCATGCACACAAGAACCAACACTTTAGCATTAAAGAGCAATTCTCAAGCACACTTAAGAGGATGTAAACATGGACAAATGGCATGCACATGAGCTCTGAAAATCATGTTATAATGGTGCCAAACCAAGTAAACAAGATAAGCATAGCGTGCAACCAATGGTCCGAAGCCTAAGGCAAGCTAAGGAGGTATTGAACTACCCTTAACAAAACCAAACATGGCATGAATTAAGTGACCAAAATCAGAGTTTTAGCATGCTAAAACAAAGCCAAAAGACCACTTAGATGGCATCTAAATGACTTATACATGGAAGCATACACAATGACCAAGCATGGAGCATAGGGCACAACCTCTTGAAGCATCGAAGGGGCCATGAAATGCAAGCACACAAGCATGCTAAGTGGACTGAAATGACATGGAAAAGTGGTTCCCAGCCACTGAAATGATGCAAGAATGGCATGCTAGAGGGGTCAATGCTTAAGGCATACAAGAGAGGTTACATGGTATCTATACAAAGCAAAGCATGGACAACCCAAATGAACCAAAACAGACCTCAAGCACATCAAAGCATGCACAAAAGCTTTACAAAGCTTGGCCAAAATACATGAGCATGGTAGTCTAAATGCTATGCATGTATTGAGGTGAATCATGGCATTACAAGACATGTATGCAAGGCATGCAAGGTGTGTCTAAACCAACTTAACACAATGCTATATCATGGCAATATAAGCACAAAAATCAGTTAAGGCATGGTCAACATGAACCTAAACTAGATGCCCCCTCAAGAGGCAAAAATGGCCCTTTTCAAGGACAACAAGGAGAGGGGGTGGCCCTCTCCTTCTTAGGACCTTAAGGCACCATCCTCACCACTGAAATCCCTTAAGATTTCAGTGGTGAGGAGGCCCAAACACAATGGTCCCGAAGCTCACCAAAATGGCACAAAAAAGAGGCCTAACAAGGCTTAAGAGGGGTCAAACAACCCCAAAGCTTAAAACACCCTTAACCAACTATTTAGAGCACTCAAAAATAGAACTTTTATATGTTATATGTTAAGCTCAAAAATAGTTTTAAGGTAGGCAAAAATACTATGCAAAAATCTTACCCTTGTAGATCCACTTCAAAAATGGAAGGCCAGCTGCTTCCTCAAGCTTGAATCCACTCAAGAACTCTAAAAATAATCCCTTAGAGCCTCAATAGCCAAGGGAAGGTGTAATTGTAGGTGTTTGTGTGCAATACTATGAACAAACACACACTAAACACACACAAGAGAAAAAGATATAGAGATAGGATATATGTAAACCCTAACCCTAAAACTCAGAGCTCTGGAGAAATTGTCTAACCCTAATGGAAGGAGAAGGGGCTCCCTCTTATAGAGCTCTCCCTTGCAAAGCTTTTCAAGTAAGCTAACCAAGAGGGAGATCCCTTCATACACGTGTATAGAGGGGAGCAAAGTGTATGCCAACTAGCACAGCTGGCATAGAAATATCTGCAAAAGCAGATAAACAGTGATCGGCCAGCCAAAAATGTCATTTTGACAAAACAAATGGCGGATGGCAACAAAACACTGGCCGGTGGCCTCTAGCCATGGCCGATGATGTGTGGGGATGCCTCACAAGGCATTCCCTACCCCTCCAAGGCAAAACACAAGTGTTTGGTGCAAAACCAAACACAAAACAGTCGAGTCGGGAGATCCTGAGGCAAGGCGCGTAGCCGAGACCTCCGGGAACTCGAGACGAACACAAACATCGATAATCACCGAGTGTTCAAACGGTGACGTCCAAGTCTTGAGGACGTTCAAAAACGGGGTGTCTACAGTTGCCCCTCTTTGACAGAACTCGAAAGTCGTAAGAATGACGGGAGTGAGTGTCAAAGCCCAGAGATGACCCATCTTTGACAAGGTCGAAGACTTAGACAAAGCATGCAAGACAATAAAGATATGTGCCCGAAGGCAGGGGAAAAATGCAACTGAAAATGCAAGAAGCCAAACAGAACTTATGATCATGCAAAGAAAGCTGTAACGAAGCACATACAATGCAACAGTTTTAAGCTAGCATACACCAAACTACACTACAATGCAGAAAGGATGTAAGAGAATTATGTAATTCTCGATACGTCTCACTCGAAGAATACAATACCTGCCCGGTTCGTCTGGTTGCACCAGCTTCAAATGAACCGTACATACAATATCGTGCCTGAAAGAGAAAGAAAACTCAACAGGTGCAATATTGTTAGCAACATGCATGACAATGCAAAATGATATGCAATATGTGCAAAACTATGTATAAACAATGCAAATGATAATGCAATGCAATCGAATCATGATCAAATCATGAGCGGTTCAAAACCACACAAATGTCAATAGAAATGATGGAGATGCAAAGTCCGTCTACCATAGAAAAAGTGCCGCAACCCTCAAAGCGTATACACATGTAGAACTATGAGTGATGTAGACGGACACAAGAACAAGTAATTGGGTGGAATGACATAAGTGGGGAAATGACCCGCTGAGGAAAGAACAATGATCCTAATGCTGGATGCAAAAATTACACTACAATGTAATATATACAATGGATATGGCTCGCGGGCCAAAACGTATCTTGCCTAGGAAAGGCATGTACACGTACAAGCCATGTCTAACACAGAAAAGGTGCTGCAACCCTCAAACCAACATACCAGCGTGGAATAGGTGTGTACACATGCAGAACTGTGCTTCGACGTGAAAAGTATGGGCACATACCGGACCAAGCTCAACAAGGAAAGGCGCAAGCCATAGATGTAGGTGATGTAGTAAATGCATGCAAGCTACAAGGCAATATATACAATATTCCATCGATGGATAGGATACAATGGATAAGGCACGCGGGCCAAACCTGATCTTGCCTAGGAAAGGCATGTACACAAACAAACCGCATCTAACACAGAAAAGGTGCCGCAACCCTCAAAGCGCGTACACATGCAGAACTGTGGTTCGATGCGAAAAGTGTGGGCACATACTAGACCAAGCTCAACATGGAAAGGCACAAGCCATAGATGGAGGTGATGCAGTGGATGCATGCAAGCTACAATGCAATATATACAATATGCAACAGATGGTATGGTATTTATAGTGAATGCATGACATATGCAGTTTAATGAAACGCATGACATATGCAATATATACAACGTAATGCGTGACATATGTACTATTTACAATGAATGCATGACATATGCACTATATACAATGTATGCATGACATATGCACTAATTACAATGTATGCATGACGTATGCACTAATTACAATGATGCATGACATATGCATGTTGTTTTTTTTTTTTTTTTTTTTTTTGAAATGCAAATGATGCATGTTGACGCATGATGATGCATGTTTTTTTTTTTGAAAGTGCAAATGATGCACGTTGTCCTTTTTTGTTTTTGTTTTTTGAAATGCATGACAATGCATGTTGCTCTTTTTTGTTTGCTTTTCTTTTGAAAATGCATAATAATGCATGATTGTTGTTTTTTGAAATGCATGATGCATGTTGAATGCATGCGAACTTGAACGCGCGACAACGTAAGTCACTTGAAATGCATGAAAATACTTGGTTTCAAAATGCGCGACAACGCGCGGCTTTTGAGATGCATGATGATGCAGACGAAATTGAAATGCGCGACAACGCGCGGCTTTTGAAATGCATGATGATGCATGTAAGATGCGTATGATAACGCATAATGAGGATCATGCACAACAATGCAGACCGATGGATTTAAGGTCTCCTAGACCGAGCGGGTTTAACGTCTCGCCAGACCGGGTGTATTTAAGGTCTCGCCAGACCATGGAAAATGCATGACATTGCAAGTACGACATGTGCATGACAATGCGAGATGTGTGCACAACAATGCGACTGAAATGGCGCGTAACCAACTCGTGTTTACGACAAAGCATTGTAAAGTAACTCATGCGGGGCAATTTTCGAATCCTAGAAGAGACAAAAGGATACAAAAAGGATACACCGCACCCGTATTCAAGTGCCACGTACAGAAGACACGGTCCGGGGTCAAAACGGAGACGGGTTGAGCTTCAGAAATGTACTGTCTTGCCCTGTCTTGAGAAATGAAGGCCACAAACCACACTTATGACCCAAAAAATGGTGTAGGAGGCTCAACAACAACTGGAGGAGGCCACCGACTGTCCACCGGCCATCAAAATATATCACCGGCCGTCCATCGGCCATCACAAATTTCCATCGGCCAAATATTTGGCCGACCGGCCAACACTGTGGCCGACCGGCCAAAAATGCATATATCGGGGCAATCTGGACATTTTGACCACGGGTCTTTAAATATAGGGCTTCTAGCCCTATATTTCTCATTCCCTCTTCTGCGAAAATCCTCCCCATCTCTCTCTAGAGCATTTTCCTCCCTTGATCCTCCCGTTTTCTTGCGTTTTCGGCCCCGTTTCGTCGTTCGATTCGCGTATACCTTCACGTTTCGAACGTTTTGAACTGAACGAAACTTCATTTCGGTGTCTTGATTTCCGCCTCTTGGGGTTTGTTTCCCCCAAGTTTTGCTCGATCCCCATACCTTTTCCATATTCCGGCTTTTTCGGCCATTTTTGCCCTCTCGGGGTTGACTTTTTGTTGACCTTTCACATTCTTGTCCGGTTTTCCCTCTCCCGGCCATTTTTACACCACTTTTTGCATGGCAGATGACCTTTCATAGGGCGGGACTCCCCCGGATCACGAGACGGATCCCGAGGCTGAGCCTCTGCCGCTTCACATCCGGCCATTTGATCCGGAGGCCTACAGACCAGCGATTCACATGCTGCTCCCCGACGGACTGCGCCAGTTCAGGAGCTTTGAGAGAGGCGTGCCACCCAATTTGCTACTACGTGAGCCAGAGTCACATCTGTCACACGGCGCCTCCGAGGTACATTCTTTCCCCGATTTCATTTTCTGCAAAGTAGAAACCCTAACTGCCATAGTCGATTCTGCATTCAACTGTTTGATCTGAATACACCGATTATACTATATGTTGTGTTTAACTGTAAACACATCTGCACTGACATCTGTTTGCATAGGAACACGCGCACACACACTTCACTTACCCTGAATCATTCAAACTGCCTGGCACATCATACACTGCAATTCACTGCGAGCACACCGGCACCCTATGTCTGCTTGAATCTGAAAACGTGCACACACGCTGTATCTATACTGAATCACTCAACACACTGACACATCATATGTTGTAGTTTACTGTAAAACACACCGACACTCGATGTTTGTTTGAATCCAAACACGTGCACACACGATGTATCTATTCTGAATGCTTTTCAAAATTGTATTTTGAATATTGCTTCGCAACTGTTGTTTTTGAATACAGGGGGATTCCCATACCTGCCATGGGTATGGGAATGTCGCCGCTCGAGACTGGTACATGTAGTTGCAGTTGAATCTGTCGCCAGCCGCTTCGGCATCTTCGCGAGGACTCTCCGTCTTACCACGCAGTGCCTCTCGCCGCTCTGGTGGAGAGGTGGTGGGATACCACCGATTCCTTCCACTTCTCTGTCGCGGGAGATACGACGATGACCCCCTATAATTTCTCGATGATCACAGGCATCGGGGTATGGGGTGATCCGATCCCCTTTGATACTGATATGGACGAGTGGGATGCCACTCAACTGCACCTGCTCGGCACTCAGCCACCCCTCGCTCGGGCAAGGTTTGTTAGATACTCGTGGTTCGAGAGCCACTTTAGGATTCAGCCAGCCTTGGCTGAGGAGGCGCAGATGACCTAGGAGGAGGTGGAGCAGTATATGCGCGGCTTCATCATGTTCTTGCTAGGGACGACCCTTTTTGCCGACCGGGCAAACACCGTGCCCCTCTGTCTGTTGAGTGCACTGGTGGACATCAAGCGGATCCGCTGCTACGACTGGGGTGGTGCAGGTCTGGACAGACTGTACAGCTACATGAGCTCTTCTTCCTGCCTCAGCGGACAGCTGCTCGGCGGTTACTGGCGAGCTTGGGAGGTACATCTTCTCCTTCTTTTACATTTCTGCTTCATATTTTCTGTATTTCTGTACACTGCTCACACTGCGGTCTGCTTCACGTTGACTGTATACTACACACACGGCACACATATACTTTGCTTTACACTGACTGTACACTGCACACACTGTACACTCTGCACAATACACTGCACAACACATGGTTCTGCCATTTCTGTTTTATTCTGTATTCTGCTTTATCTAATAAGCATACTGATACTTGCTCTGCAGTTGTGGGTCTATGCCTACTTCCCGAGGCTTGCGCCAGTGCCTGACGTAGAGATCCCACTTGGCGTCCCCTTCTCCCATCGCTTCGATGTGAGATGCGTGCGGAGACCTCGGGAGTCATTTATTTTCTTCTGCCATTACTTCGACACCATTACCGCCGCGGAGGTATGTTCAACTTTAGAGTTTATTTAAGCTTTGCTTTGCACTGTATTTTCGATAACAGATAGATAACAAACTTCATATTACTCGCAGATCACTTGGCAGCCCTGGGCTCCATTGCCAACTGAGGTGAGAGATCGCTATGAGGGCGTTGAGGAGACTGCCCGCCTCAGGATTCTGCTGGAGGGCCCCGTCTATCGAGCTTGGTACCTGGGTGAGCGTTTCTTGCGTCAGACCCTGGGTTTACCGGAGCAGATAGTTCTTGGTCCGCCTTCTGCTCACATGAGGCATACAGAGGGATTCTCCCTCGAGCATATGAGGGACTACACCGTTGGCTGGGGCGCGGAGCGTCACAGAGGCGAGGGCGACTACGCGGAGTACGTCCAGACCTACATCATGTGGCCCTTGAGCGGTGGCCCTTGAGCTGAGAGGGAGAGGCCAGCGGCGCCAGCAGCCAGGACAGGAGCAAGAGCGGGAGCGTCGAGGACGGCTCGAGTCCATGGCAGGAGTGGAGCTCGGAAGGGGCGAGGGGCTAGTTGGCCAGCACTGCCCACGACGATGACATGCCGAGGGTAGGGTGGAGAGACTTACCAGATCCCCATCGCTCCTCCTCTGGCTGATCATGAGTTGGTCGGGTTCTACGGCTTGCCTCCGGTATGTATTACTGCATTTTTCATCTTGCATTGTCATTTCATTTCATTTCATATTCTGCAGAATACTGATGCATCTAACACTTTTGCAGGCTTTCTCCGAGTACATTTGCCAGTCCCTGGAGCTGACCACCTCTGTGATGGGGATGTTCCAGTGGAGCCTCGATCTGCTGGCCATCTACGGCATTCATGTATGTTCTGTTGACCACAATCTCCAAACCATACATAAACTGTTTCACACAATCTGATGCACAACACAACACTTGATACACAGCCCTCACGGCATCTAATACACTATACTTACCATACCTCATATTCATACTCTGCTCATAGTATTCACACACTGTACTCATACATTGTATTCTGTACTGATACACTGCTCAAAGTATTCACACACTGCACTCATATACTGCATTTTGTACTGATATCCATATTCTGCTTTGCGTAGCATACTGATCCATCTGTTATGTGTGCTTTTTCAGGCCCCATTCCAGATTCCTGCTGCAGGAGGTGTTCTGGCTGCGCCTTCTATTCCCGCTCGAGGAGGAGGGCGAGGAGGCACTGTATACCCCCGTACCAAGGCGGGGCGCGCTCATGTCAGGAGTAGCTCTCGGGCACCGATCCCTGATGATGACGATGATGAGTTCGAGGCAGAGGCAGAGGCCGAGTCATCTGAGGGGGAGGCTGGAGACGACTCAGACTCAGGCTCAGATGGTGGTGCTGATGACAATGCTCCTGGACCTTCGTCCAGGAAGAGGGCGAGGACAGATCCCCGGGCCCGAGACTAATGATGTTGATCCAGATTTTTGCAGCTTTTCTTCTTTTTTGTTGCTTTTTCTTTTTGTTGGTAGCTCTAGTACCTTGTACTGCCGCGGGCAAGTTTTTGTTTTCTTCAAAACTATGTACTTGAAAAATGATGAAATGAACAAACTTTTTATCTGAAAAAGTGTTACATTTGTACGTTTCATACATTGCACTACATTGCATCATGCTACACCTCAATGTAAATGAGATTGATCTCCATGTCTGAAACTCAAACACTTGTATTGCAATAACCGGATAACGAACCAGCCAACAGCAAAACAACTCAAACAACCCATTGCTCAGTCCGAACAGTCAGCTCATACTCCGCTGGAGATTGACCTACATACAAACCATCTTGAACATACAGTTCAACCTGACAAGACGGAACACGAAGGTAGAATCGGCTGAAGCTGAAACACACTCAGATGCCCCAAATTTTCTTGCTTCGCAATCGGAACCCAAAAGATTCGGATAGGTTTAGGTTTTCCTGTTCACACTTATCGGGGATGGACCCTGCAGTTTGTTGAAAGAACCAGACTTACCTTGCACAAATGTGGAGAGTGGCACTACACCCTGAGCACAAAGCGATCTGAGGAAAGGGTTTCTAACCGGGTATTGAGCCTACAACTGATCACAGTGAAAAAGACTCAACAGCACAAAACAAAAGGTAGACTACCTAAACACAACGAGACATGCTCTGAATCGAATCAAAACAAGAGTTGAGGTAGACAAAACAAAAGACACAACACACAGACATGTTAAAAAAAGAGACCTCAAAAGTCGCGAGGAGCCAGTTTCTTCGGGTATTTTTCCCACCCTTTCTTATTTGTGATTCTCACATCACTCGGCCCTCAGGCTCATTTTTTTTCTCTATAACCCTTTTGCTCACTTTTCTCTCAACGCACACCTCTCTATTCTTTAATCTCTCATTTTTTCATCCCTCCCCAGGGTGATTGATGGATAAATAGGAAGTTGTGGGTTCACGCCCAACACTGTTAGCTCGTGGCTATTATACCTCGTTGCTTGGAGGATGTTTGAGAGCTTTCAACCCTTTGTTGTTAA
Source organism: Camellia lanceoleosa (assembly GCA_025200525.1). NCBI lineage: Eukaryota > Viridiplantae > Streptophyta > Magnoliopsida > Ericales > Theaceae > Camellia > Camellia lanceoleosa. Next base: position 125,168,972 of record CM045765.1, read on the forward strand.
CCTCGGTTGTGCCCTCTTCTGGCGAATAAAATGCCCTTCTGGCAAGTATGTTGATGACGAGGGAAAGACAGAACACCTGACTCGACTGTGTCCCTAGTTCATCACTTTGACCTTTTTTTTTATTTTTGGTTTTCTACTAAAACAAATTTGACCAAAATGAGAGTTAGATTAACATACTTGTTCGATTTTTGATTTAAAATCATGCAAGTCAGGCTACGAGCACTGAAAATTTTTCCTTTTGGGTCCAAGAAAATGGTCCAGTTTTGGAAAATGAAATAGTTTTTGAGAAAATAGTCAACCTCAGTAAAAATTTTCAAAAACTATTTTTGCAAACAGTCAATGCTCAATGAGCACGGAACTTACTCTCGAGATGCACAACCTCGGATCGAAGGCAATAGAAAATTACCCCTCTGCTCGAAGAGAGCTGCATGGCAACGAAAAGTTGCCCCTTGTTTGAACGGTACCGCAGTGCATTGAATGGCAATGGAAAGTTGCCCCTTGTCTGGATGGCACCGCAATGCAGTGTAATCAGTCCTCGGAGCGATGATTACAACCGAACTCTTGGATATAGAGAAGACGAAGATGGTCAAAAACCAATATATGGACATAGTCGCTTTGAAAGCGTTGGGGGCTAGACTTCAAAATGAAGTTTCCTACGTATCCCAAACATGGGAATCAATCCTTACGTAGTTCGGGGTAAGGTACACTCGGGTATTTAACCTTCACTTTTTAGGCTCTAACTTTTGCCAAGGCGCCCGTTGCGGGTTTTCGACCTTGCGAGCTCTGTTCTCTTTTTTCTCTTTTTTTCTTCAAAAATTTTTTCTTTTCTCTTTTTTATTTTTTCTCTTTCTCTTTTTTTCTTTTTTGTATTTTTTTCTTTTGCTCTAACTTTTGCCTGGGTCACCCTTCTGGGTTTTCGGCCCAGCTAGCCTCTCAAAGGGTAAAAGTGTAACGAGTCCATGCCAAATGGTTTTGAGGTCCTGAAGTCATCTGAATCCAGGAAAATGACTGTTGTATTAATTTGCAGAAGGATCCAACTTTGGCTCTTCGAGCACATCGGACATTTTTTTCCCTAGTTCAAGGGGTTCTTCTGTTCTAACTTCACAAGCATTCTTCTGATGAGATTTGACCTCCTTGAGCTGACTTTCCTTGCCTCTTGTTCGAGGGCTGTTTCAAATTGGGCCACACAAGCCTCTCTTGATGGTTGATCACTGAATGCTCTGAACACAAGGTCAAGGTTTTCGAGAGCGAAGGGGTTGAATCTTAAGGCTGAGAGCGATCCTAAGCTGTACAATCTCAAGAGCAATTCCACACAGGTCTTCACAGGACCGCACAAAACATTTTTTGAATTTTTGAAAGTTTTTAAGAAAGCGACAAACCGCTCGCGCTGAAGATAGTGTGGAACCAATCTGGATCAAGCCAGGGTCCTTCTCAGTACTCACACTAACAAGCATGATTTCATTTATTAAAGGCTTAGCACGCCTCTCTTTCTCTCAATTGGTCAAAGTTTGGCAAATCCCGAGGAATTCCTTCCTCTTCGTTTTCATCACCGCAGTGTTCAAAAATTTTTGAAAAACTTAGGTCAATGCAACGATTTTCAGGGGACAAGAGAGTAGGTGGAATGCAATGCCGTTCCATTCAAATCCTCTGGTATAACTATCTCAAAATAGTAGTAAGCACGGAAACATGATAGCCGCAGCCGTTTCATTCAGATTTCCTGGTTGCAACTGGCTCCATAGCAGAGACAGACTCAAAAGGAAAGCAAAATGATAATTACAAAAGCAAAACAGTATTCGGGGCAACAACCCCAGAATCACCTGACATTCTATACAACGGGACTGACTCGATACAACAAGATAGACCCTTAAGCAAAAAGACTGACTCAAGATGACGAGACAGATCCAAAACAAAAACAAAGAACTGACTCCAAAACCCAAGACGGACATTACAAAAAAAAAGGCATTCGTTGATGCTCAAAAATGCGTGCCAGACGCCACATCTGAAATACACCGAGCGCCGCCCCCAGGTGGTCCAACCCCTGATCACAAACTTGTAGTATCCTCGAAGTCCAACAACTCAGTAGTAACTGACTTTGCTGTGGTAGGTGAGAGGATGACCTCATTGTCGATCAAATCTTACACTTCGTGGCAAAGGCGGAAACAACCATCGGTGCTGTGACCAGACTGTTGGTGGTATGCGCAGTACAAGGTAGCATCATGTGAGAGAGGGAGATTCTTCGGGAGAGGCCGTGGCTCGAGGGGTTTAAGATGCCTCTTTTTAGTCAAAATTAGAAATGCCCTAGACAAAGGCATGTAGAGGGCATGAAAGACTATGCGCCCTCGATGCAGGTACTTTGAAGTCTGAGTGTTCTTGCTAGATGCACTAGCGAATGGGTCGGCAGGCACTGCCTTGGCTTTCTGATCTCTTCCCGGTACGAGGTTGGGAATGGCTGGAACTGCTCTGGCATGACAGGGCCTATCCCGATTTTTCGCCTGACGGGAACTCTCCTCGGTTGGAATGGGGAAAGCATCATCCATAGTCTTGGCCATGACTGCGGACATTTGTTGTTTATTCATCCCCCGGCTTTCAAAGCCTCGACTGCCCACAATAGTTGTTCAACAGGATCAGCATCTATTCCCACTTTGTTCTTACCTCTAGCCTCAGCTTGATCGAGGGTTTGGGCTGCCATATCAAAGCGAAACCCGGCTGTTGTTGACACGTCATTGCTGTAGCTGGAGGCAACCTCTGGTTGGCTGAGCCCGATCACAATCCGCCCCAGTAGCGGGGGCTCCTGTGGTACAAAATTCCTGGCATACGATGTGGCCGGTGGCGAAACTGACATCCCATAAGCAAGATCAGCCACAGACCTCTGGAGGTCACCAATCATTCCCATCAACTCGAATGTGGTGGGCTCACGGGCCTGATACAACTGGGGGGTCCAGATCGGGTGCACAACAGGCGACCTGGGCGGGTGCGGTACATCAACATTGGTCTCACTTTGCAGAGTGATTCCTTGATCTAATGCGGCTGCCATAACCACTATTTCCTCCGAACTTTGGGTTGTCATAAGTTCTCTGAACTGAACGGTGATTGACGGATCAGATACCTGCCTTGCCTCAGCGAAGGAAAATACTGGCTATTCTGTACTAAATCTCTAAACTGAAAGGGAAAAACATGCGACATTTCAGCCCAACTTTATCGTAATGCATGTAAGTACAACCGAACAACTATTTCGACGATCGATCATCGTTTCCCCAAATTATCGCTCCCAAAATACTGAATCTGATACCCGCGAATATGACTGATTCTCACAAACACTGATACTGATGCCCTCAGGCCTGACACTCAGACTTGCAAACTGGCATATGCATTCCTGTAGAGATACACTCTAAAAGCACATAGCAAGTAAGGGAGAGCCAAAACACCCCCATGTTGGGGTAGGGTTTCCCTGTCCTATTTTGTCAGGAGCTAGGGTTTCACTACGCACGCAACGGTTTCAAACAACCTAACATCGGGTAAGCAACCTGTCCTAGTTTGGAATGGTCACTATGGATTCCGAATATGCACTAGGTCGAATGGTCAAAAAGGGTGCCCCGGTAAAATCGGGGTTTGTGTTCTATATCGGCAGAGCCCATAACCGTCAGCCTTATGGTCATGCCTTGACAAGACAAGCCTCCCAAGAAACTGCTCAGAATAGCAGATGGCAAACACGGTGTCCTAGGCACACCAATGCACATGCAATGCAAAGAAACACATAAGTGTAGTCAAAACAGGATATCATGAGTTCGAGTCAAGCATTCTAAATAATCCCCAGCAGAGTCGCCAGAAACTGTAGACGCGCCCGAACGCCACGGGAGGATGAGTCCCGTTCTGTTCATTTGTCGGTCTGCTACTACAGTTTGGACTCAAATTGTCACGGTTCTTAATCTGAACCAAAGAGTCCAAATATGGCAAATCGTTTTGAGAAAAATAGATTTTTGAAAGAAGTGCCAAACATGGACTGCTTTGCCAGATACAGAATCGCCACCTAAATATTTTTTAATGGGGAATTCAGGAAACCCTGACTCGGTGCCAAAGGCCACGTGTCCTTCATCACCAAAGTTACCTCGGCTCGAGAACTTGGGTACGATTGGGGAAGGTCAGCTATGAGCACCCCATCTCGCCCGATCCGAAGATCGGCCTCTACTAACCATGATATCCAATTTTGAAAATGTTATGTGTTCTTATTCCGATTAATTAGCTAGAATTTACTATGTGATGCGCACAGCAAAACAAGTATCGACTAGATCGCCTAATTTGGAACAAAGCATTACATATCCGTTTGTTTGAAAAATAGTTTGAAATTTGCTTCTCCCAAGTAAGCTAAAACACGGATTTTGATGAGTTGTTCCAACTCAAACAATCCAACCTTCACCCACAGAAATTCAGGCAGTTTATATCACATAAGCACATAGTCACATGGTAAGCATGCTATCATGTTAACATTCACACTCATGCGAGATGCTAAAGCATAAATACTTACATCGTACTGCGTGCCAAGATAATGAACTAGTTAGTAATCATGCATGATCCTAGTTCATGTTAAGTGGCTAATGCAACGCATACAAAATGTAACCTAGAATAGGCTCGGCTAATCCTAGGATGGCATGTGAGATGCGACCATTTGATGCACGTATTCAAGTTAGATTTGAAATACTTATGCAGTTAGCATGATGCGCTGAGCCCGGTGCATGCAAGACTGATGAATAATGCATGCATGCATAGCATAAGGTATGCTAAATTAAACGTGCCCTAATAGTAACCATCAAAGCAGGTAAGTAAAAGGGAGAAAGAAGTGGGGGTTGGAAGACATGCACACACGCACCCACACTTATTACAAATTCGCCCTCGCTCGGAAGGACCAAAAGAATAATACAATTAATCAACCTGCATGCTAATCAATTATTACAGACAAATTAAACTAGTTAAACAAATTAACTAATCTAAGAAAGCAATAAAAAGCAGCCTCGGGAAGAGGGTCCAATGCACGCGTGCTCGATTCCGCTCGGAAGTCCACCGCCATGCACAAGCTGCCTCTGTTTTCCCTGCTCTGCTCCTCTGAAGACTGCCAAAGTCTTAGGGTGTACTCACTGGATGTTGGGGAATGCCACCGGCCAAAGGGAATCATCACCGGCTATGATTTGGTGGTCATCGCCCAAAAATGCAGCTATCGGCCACATACCTTTGGTCGATCGGCACTCTGTGTAGTTGATCGGCCAAAAAATCCTGCAGAACTTGTTTTGACAGCAGCAGAGGGCAAAACATGGCATGGCAATGCAATTCAAGCAAATGTATGCACCAACACACCTCTTATCATGTTCATAACTCAAAGGGGTGTGCTCCTTGGTTCTCGAACCATCAATTGCGCATTTCGATGCGTGATGGCCCAAGAGACCAAGTATGCATTTTGATTTCAAATGCAATGCAAACCAACAAACAAAAGGGGCTTCTACCCCTATCATGACTTAATCAGGAGGCGAAGCATGCATGCCAATGCAATGCATCCTAGGCATGTGAACTAGGTATGCAAAATGAGCATGCAAGCAAGTATGCAAGGCATGGAACAACTATGCAAGCTAATCAAGCATGCAATGTACAACTTAACCATGCAAACATGCAAGGTACAACATGGACAACATGTTAGGCAACCTAGCAAGAAATGCATGCCAAATACACTACCACCTAAGCATGCAACAATATGCCAAAGGGGCCAAGTATGCAACAATGCACAAGGCAAGCATACCATGACATGAAAAGGACGGTCTTAGACTAATTTAGGTAGCCCTCAAACAAGCCCAAAACAGTGGCCACAAGCTCAAGAATGAAGGCAAAATGACATGCAAACATGCATGCACACAAGGACCAACACTTAAGCATTAAAGAGCAATTCTCAAGCATACTTAAGAGGATGCAAACATGGACAAATGGCATGCACATGAGCTCTGAAAATCATGTTATAAAGGTGCCAAACCAAGTAAACAAGATAGGCATAGCATGCAACCAATGGTCCACAGCCTAAGGCAAGCTAAGGAGGTATTGAACTACCCTTAACAAAACCAAACATGGCATGAATTAAGTGACCAAAATCAGAGTTTTAGCATGCTAAAACAAATCCAAAAGACCACTTAGATGGCATCTAAATGACTCATACATGGAAGCATACACAATGACCAACATGGCGCATAGGGCACAACCTCTTGAAGCATCGAAGAGGCCATGAAATGCAAGCATACAAGTATGCTAAGTGGACTGAAATGACATGGAAAAGTTGTTCCAAGCCACTGAAATGATGCAAGAATGGCATGCTAGAGGGGTCAATGCTTAAGGCATACAAGAGAGGTTACATGGTAGCTATACAAAGCAAAGCATGGACAACCCAAATGACCCAAAACAGACCTCAAGGACATCAAAGCATGCACAAAAGCTTTACAAAGCTTGGCCAAAATACATGAGCATGGTAGTTTAAATGCTATGCATGTATTGAGGCGAATCATGGCATTACAAGACATGTATGCAAGGCATGCAAGGTGTGTCTAAACCAACTTAACACAATGCTATATCATGGCAATATAAGCACAAAAATCAGTTAAGGCATGGTCAACATGAACCTAAACTAGATGCTCTCTCAAGAGGCAAAAATGGCCCTTTTCAAGGACAACAAGGAGAGGGGGTGGCCCTCTCCTTCTTAGGACCTCAAGGCACCATCCTCACCACTGAAATCCCTCAAGATTTCAATGGTGAGGAGGCCCAAACACAATGGTCCCGGAGCTCACCCAAATGGCACAAAAAAGAGGCCTAATAAGGCTTAAGAGGGGTCAAACAACCCCAAAGCTTAAAACACCCTTAACCAATTATTTAGAGCACTCAAAAACAGAACTTTTATATGTTATATGTTAAGCCCAAAAACAGTTGTAAGGTAGGCAAAAATACTATGAAAAAATGGGGGATAAAGGGACAAAAATCTTACCCTTGTAGATCCTCTTCAAAAATGGAAGGCCAGCTGCTTCCCCAAGCTTGAATCCACTCAAAAACTTTGAAAATAATCCCTTAGAGCCTCAGTAGCCAAGGGAAGGTGTAGTGGTAGGTGTTTGTGCGCAATAGTATGAACAAGCACACACTAAACACACACAAGAGAAAGAGATATAGAGATAGGATATATGTAAACCCTAACCCTAAAACTCAGAGCTCTGGAGAAATTGTCTAAACCTAATGGAGGGAGAAGGAGCTCCCTTTTATAGAGCTCTCCCTTGCAAAGCTTTTCAAGTAAGCTAACCAAGAGGGAGATCCCTCCATACACGTGTATGGAGGGGAGCAAAGTGTATGGTAGCTAGCACAGTTGGCATAGAAATATCTGCAAAAGCAAATGAACAGTGATCGGCCAGCCAAAAATGTCATTTTGGCAAAACAAATGGCCGATCGGCCAAAAAGAATGCCGACCGGCCATACATATGGCCGATGGCAACAAAACACTAGCCGGTGGCCTCTAGCCATGGCCGATGATGTGTGGAGATGCCTCACAAGGCATTCCCTACCCCTCCAAGGCAAAACACAAGTTTTTGGTGCAAAACCAAACACAAAACAGTTGAGTCAGGAGATCCTGAGGCAGGGCGCGTAGTCGAGACCTCCGGGAACTCGAGACGAACACAAACATGGATAATCACCGAGTGTTCAAACGGTGACGTCCAAGTCTTGAGGACGGTCAAAAATGGGGTGTCTACAATAGCACGGACCATTGTGAATGATTTTACTGGCATTCTTAAAAGATGGTAGGACAATGTTCTCACACCTACTCAACATATTGAAATTCTTCACTCTATTAAGATTGAAACTGATCTAGTTACTGGTACTACTAGAAATAGGGAAGACGCTGTATATACCTTAACCCAGACAATTCTCCGTCACTTTGTTGGACCAGAAGTCGCCAATAGCAATCGAGGTCATGAACTTTCCCAAAATTTATGATGTCCATCCTTGACCCACTTTAGATAGTATAAAGATGTTTTCTTGCTCAAAGTTATTCAGAGAGCATATGCTAATAGTGAACACTGGAAGGCCAAATTTATTGATGGCCTACCTAATCTCTTCGCTAAGAAAATTAGAAAGAAACTCAGGGATCGTCATAATGGCATGATTATTCCCTACCACTAGTATACACATGGCCAACTCATTAGCCTTATTATCGAAAAAGGTCTTTCCCTATGTAATGACCTTAAACTCCACTATCTTAGGAATAAACAAAACCTTACAAGCCAAAAAGAACTTGGTAAGTTTTGTGATCAATTGACTTATGATACCAAGATTCAGTATCCTTCTAAGATCAAGAAGCTGAGACAGATCAAGTTGTATAAAAAAAATCTTCCAAAAAATCCTACTTTAAAAAATATAAGGGTTCTTCATTTAAACCCTCTTACCAACAAAAGAAAAAGCCTTGTGGGGAAGTGGTTTGGAAATACTCTTCAGATCCTGGGAGACGCCAATGATCCTCAGCTAATCACCTGAAAAGAGACAAACACTCCGGTCGGGGGTGCCAGAATTAGCAATCCGACGGACAAGTCAGTTCAGACGCTCAAGATAGCTTGTTTACTAAGTTAAGTGAAGTGATTCTTACATACCTTTCTAAACCCATTGTTTCTGTATTTATACCTGTTTCTTTTTGGGCCTCGGGGCCAGGGCCTACTTTTTAATCATTGTCCTTTCTCTTATTCGGCTCCAAGGGTTCACACTTGTTCGGCCCATAGGTTATATTCGGCTTCCCATTCTCGCAGGATACAGTCGTTTAATTTCAGTCTTCTAAAGTACGCACCTTCTGACCTTTCCATTTATTCAACTCCCACAATTGCCCCCCGAACTCCCTATTGACGGTAGTTAATCGGCGTGTTTGGTTTTGAATTTGAAAAGTTAAAATAGGTCAGGTGGCTTCTCATACCCCAATATAGATGTCAGAACGCTCACACCTTTTCGGTCATCATTACACTTTCCTGCCTTATTCATGCGTCTTTCGTATTTATTGCGATTTGAAGCGTCGGTCCTTTCAATTGCATGATTTTTTGAATATCTGAGTTTCCTGGACTTCTAGCCAGTATCGTTCTTCTGTCGCGTTTCTCTGCAACCTTTCTCCGCCCATCGTTGTGTCCTGCATCTCTCGTAAGTTTTCTTTCTTTCTTTGTGGTTCTATCTTCCGTGCTTATTTTAGTTTTGGCACATTCTTAATTTTCTACTAGAATGGCTAAGCATTTGAAGGAACTCCCTTCCGTGGGTTGTATTTTGGGTTTCCGTCGTCATTTTTCTATCCCTGATGATGTCCTCCTTTCGCTTGTGACGGACAATACCCTCGATATGAAGAGGGAGGATTGAAATACCATTGTTTTTCATCTTCTATCCATTGCGGAGGGCGGAGTCTGTTTTCCCCTACATCCATTCCTTAGGGCCGTCCTCCGCCATTGGGGTCTGATTCCATCTCAGCCCAATGTGAATTTTTTCCGAATCATTATGGGGGTCATAGAACTGAATCGGCACCTTAGGATCGGCCTTGGCATTCCGGCCATTCGGCATTGCTATGCTTTGGCCAAATCTTCCGGTCGACACGAGCGGTATTTTCTCAGGGCCAAGGACACTGACCATCATTTGGTAACCATGCTTGCCAGCTCTGGCAAGCGAGTGGACGACGTGATGGTCAATGTCTAAGGAAACTGGGAATTCAGCGCAGGCGAAGATCGCCTAGACCCTATTCCCCGACAGAGGGGTGAACCAGGTTACCGTATAACTCCTGGCGTTTATCTGAACTTTTCTTTGATTCATTTTTATTTCTAAATAACTTTGTTTTCGCCGGCAAACAATTGAAGAAGATTATGACTTCGACTAACGAGGCAGTCCTCACGGAAATCAAGACTGCGCTCGAGTACTTTGGCCACCCAAACGTACAGAAGCAAGTGAGAGCCGCCCACATACTCCTTCGGTACGAGCCTACCTATAATACGTTTTCGGTTGTGGACAACATTCCAATTCCATCCGGCGATCAATACCCTGTGGCTCTCATCTTCCCCAGCTTCAAGAACCTTAGGCAAGTTGGTCTCGAGGCTTCTAATTTGAAGGAAGTCAAGGAGCCGGTAGTCGAGGTAGCTGCTGAACCAACGAGAGAGTTCGCTGAGAAGGCCGAAGAGGTCGACGAGGCTCTAAACTCAGCGTTCGAAGCGGCCGGCCTCAACCAACCTACCTCGCTGTCCACTTCGGGTCGGGCGGAGTTTTCCTTTGGCGATATTTTTGCAAATTTAGGGGATCTACCTGCCGATTTTTTTGATGGCATGGCTGGGGAAAATCTTACGAAAATAGCACGGAAAAAGAATGTCGAACGATTGGCTGCCCGAAAAAAGGCTGAGGCCGCCCGTTCTGAACCTGCTCCGGTTGAATCTTTGAAAAGCACTATTGGGGAAGAGACGGTTCAGGTTGTTGCGGCCAAAATAGAGGAGGCCGGACATCAAATCAAAGAAGAATGGCTGATTCCAGAGGAGCCGGGCGTAAAACGTAGTGCCGAGGGAGAGGCCGGTTCAGATGATAGTCCTTCTGACAAACGGCCACGTCTAGAGGAGTCAGTCGTGTTCGTTCCTTTCATTGTTCAGCCAAAGACCAAGGACATGCCGATCTCTTCTAACGCATCTGTCATTACCGACCCAGCGGTAGCATTGAGCCTGGCGGCTTCGGTCTCCTTGCCGGCTGATAAGGCATCCTTTCATGCCGTGCCGAATTTGGTGGCCGTAGCCCTATCTGCGCAGTTGGCCTTTTTGGTAGGCATCCTTACCGGCCCTTTTGATTTTGCTTGTCTATGATTTCTGACGATCCTAATTTGTTTTGCAGACGATCGGCAGGATCGCCGATTTAGGACACCGCCTGCATGATGCCCTTGAGAGAGTTGACCGTTTGCAGTTAGAAGTGGACGGTCAAAAGAGCAGGGTCGAGTCTGAGGTGAAGAGAGCCGCAATGGAGACTGCGCGAGCCGAAGCTAAAATGGAAAGGGTTCGGACTGCCGAACAGCTCCGTTCTAACGCCGAGGATAGGGCGAACTCGAGTGAAGGATCGCTAAAGTTAGCCAAGGAGGCGCTTGTCAAAGTGGAGACTGAGTTAACAGAGATGAAGGCGGCAAAGGAAAAAGCCAAATCTGAGGCTTCTGCGGCATTTGAGGCAGGAAGAAGCACCGCCTTCACGGAATATGTAGATGAAGTCCCCAAATTTGAGAATCGGGGATTTAAACATGGGTGGCTCAAAGCCCTTGCTGGCGCTGGAGTTACATTGGCCTTGCCAATTCCCTACGAGCAAGTGGACGTTGAGCCACTTAAATCTGACCCCGAGGATTGATCTGGGAGACTTTTGTTAAGACTTTTGTTGGTTCCGAATAGTTTTCATGTATAAATTGGTTACTATCTGCACTTAATTTATTAATGAAAATTACCTTGTCATTTCACTACTACGTATGCTCAGTCTGATGTTGTTGGTGAAGAATTTTTGCCTTTTACTGCTTTAGATAAAATAATTACTCTGTTGAGCTTTCTAAGATTGAATATCTTGGCAATATTGACTTATCATTCATATGCCGAGTAGTTCATGGGTATTATGTTGATGAATCGATCCATGGGCCGGCTAGGGGCACTTAAGCTGAATATATTGAAGAACCTGCCCTTGCCCCAGGTGGTTCATGATGATTCGGGTGCCGGATGAGACGTACTTAAGAGTTGGAGAATCGATTCGTGGGCCGACTGGGGCACTTAAGTCGAATAGATTGATGAATCTACCCTTGCCCCAGGCGGTTCATGATCATTTGGGCGCCTGACGTACTTAAGAGTTTTGAATAATCGACTCATGGGCCATCTGGGGCACTTAAGCCGAATAGATTGATGAATCTGCCCTTGCCCCAGGCGGCTCATGATGATTCGGGCACTGGATGAAACGAAGTTAAGAGTTGGAGAATCGATTCATGGGTGGGCACTTAAGCCGAATAGATTGATGAATCTGCCCTTGCCCCAGGCAGTTCATGATTATTCGGGAGCCAGATGAGACGTACTTAAGAGTCTCATGGGCCGGCTGGGGCGCTTAAGCCGAATAGGTTGATGAATCTGCCCTTGCCCCAGGCGGCTCATGATGATTCGGGCGCCGGATGAAATGAAGTTAAGAGTTTTGAAGAATCGATTGCCCCATGAGGGTCGACTCAGTCAGCGCCAGGCGATTGAGGTTTTCACAATTAATGAGATTGCCTCGAGGGTGCTGCCTCTGTAAAGGATAAATAAACAAAGGTACAACTTTTATGAGCTTGGTAAACAACTGACTCCAGCTTTTGGAGAAAGATTTATCGTGTGAATGTCGAACAGACTCTTTTTTAACAGCAGATGAGAAGCGAGGACGCTAGCTGAGCTGGGCGGAGATATGAATCGAGGTGGTGAACCTTCACGTACATGAAGTAGGAGTTTTAGGGATCGAGAGAGGCGTCAGTCTCCACAACGTCGAAGCAGGCCGCTCAGGCGGGACAAGCAGTCGCAGGGCAGGTCTCCACAACCCCGAGTCGAGAGGGGATCTGACGTAAATCCATGCCCTTTAAGCTTTGCGGTATTTGTGGGGAATAGACCCATGACAGAGGCGGACTCGATCGTTCGAGACCCAAATGTAGCGGTCGAGTTTGCTCGACAAATATTTCCTCCTGAGGTTCAATAATCAATGGTAGGTCGACAGGACTACGAAGCATTTCTTGAAGGCATTCACGGGGCGGTGAAGGGGCTTTACACTGCCTATGAAGTTGGCATGCGGCTGCGCGCTGCCCGCCGAGAAATGGAGAAGAAGGAGGAACGTATTCGAAGTTTGGAGGCTCACGCGGAGGCGGCTGAGCGTGAGTTAAGGAAGACCAATGTGGCTCAGGCACAACCCACCGGGCAGGGAAACCCAATTGTGGAGGAAAGTGTTACCCAACGGCTCATCAGTACTGCGCTCGCCGATCGTGAGATGGCGAGTATGTTCGCAATGAAGTCTGCGAAGGGGAGGGCCTATGAAAAAGATTTCCATGAAGGCCGAAAAGTTGGAATCGAAAAGACCAAGGAGAAGCTTACCGAAGAGGTTTGCAGATGTGAAAATCATGGATTTAGGCACGGTTGGATCAAGGCATCCCAAGCTGCGGAAGCTCTTCGATTATCGGGCATTGATTCGGCATCACCACTCTACCACAGTAAACATTTTTCGTTTTCCGCTTTTGAAGTCGAGAAGAGTGAGGATAAGGGTGACACCGTATAAGGATAATCTTTGTAAGGTTGAAATGCAGATCACGTTCGAAACCATGTAATTTATTGTTTGATTGCATAAAAACGTTTTTGCATTAATATTTCGTTGTAGTTCGTATTCGGCATTTACGTGTTTCGTTTTATTACATAAATGTTCGAATGAATGTATAAATATTGATCAGCCTGATTATAGGCAGGGTTGGCCCATACGTGATAGCCGTTTAGTCTTAAATGAGGCCGTTTGTAATTAGGCCATTTATCATTGTAACTTGAGGAAGCCGAAAACTAGTGAGTGGAGTGGCTGCGGCAAAATCGACTTGGCTCGGGCCTGGATGTTTGGCCGGTTGGATTAATAATTCTGCCCTCGCCCAGCCAGTGCATGTGCTTCAGAAAGCCGTTGGGATAACTAGGTCGTGGCGAATGTCGATCGACGTTCGTCTCATGGGGTTTAGCATTAATGAAATCACCTTGGGATTGGTGCCTTTGTTAAAAATAAAAGGAGTGGGCGCTTCGTGCCAATAAACACACTGGTTTTACCATTACTTGTTGTGTGGGGGTGAGATAAGTGGGGATTTCAGTTAGAGAAGCTCTAACTTCGGCCGAGCTTGGTGTTTGCAATGGATCGCAGCAGAGAAGCTCTAACTTCGGCCGAGCTTGGAGTTAGGTCCTCCAAAGGATGGGAGATTCATGAGTCTCCAAGTCGTCGAAGCAAATCACCCCGAAAGGAGAGTCAACGACCGTTAAGTTTATCCTTCCTTGTCCTGGATCTTTGCCTTGACATTGTCAATGGTGTCAGGGGAAGTTTGGCAATGTGCAAGTCGTGGGCTTGGGCACAACTGGCTCATAGGATTGCAAGCCGTGGAGGACTTCCGGACGACGGGCGTTGATTCGGCGCTGCCGCTTCACCAACGCGTCTTTTTCCCCTTTTTCGCGTTCGAGGTTGAAAATGGATATTGTAATGTTCGAACGTGGATTGCGTTTATGTAACAACTGTTTGATCAAATAAAAAGTTTTATTTCAAACATTTGCGTCTTACTCTAAATTTTTTATATGCTTAGTTAAGCACCTTATTTCGAATGTTGGCATGTTTTGTTTTGTTTTGTTCGTGCCGAAGGGTGCTCCGAATTTGAAGGTATGATCTGCCCTATGGTGTTATGCGCCAGAGGTGTTGCGAATTCGGAGTCTTAATTGGCCCAAAGTCACTTATTTAGTAGCCATCGTAAAAAAGGGGTGTAAGCTGATGAATGGTATTGTCCTCGAATATAGTTCGATCGGCTTAGTTCAGGCACTTGGCTGATCAGCGTAATACATATGTAGCGGCCTGGTTTGAAAACATGGGCCAATCAGATTAATGAACGCAATCCCTATTTTAGCACTCCGAATCCGGAGACTTAATCGGCCATAAGATGTCATGCACCAAAGTGGGGCGGCTCCAAATCCGGAGACCTAATCGGCCCTGAGGTGTCATGCACCAAAAGGGGCTCCAAATCAGGAGACTTATTTTGGCCAGTCGTGATATCCACGAAGGGCGCTCCGAATCTAGAGACTTAATCGGCCCTAAGGTGTCATGCACCAAAAAGGGCTCCGAATCCGGAGACTTAATCGGCCCTAAGGTGTCATGCACCGAAGAGGGGGCGGCTCCGAATCCGGAGACTTAATCGGCCCTAAGGTGTCATGCACCGAAGAGGGGGCGGCTCCGAATCCGGAGACTTAATCGGCCCTAAGGTGTCATGCACCAAAGGGGGCTCCAAATCTAGAGACTTATTTTGGCCAATCGTTATATCCACGAAGGGCGCTCCGAATCCGGAGACTTAATCGGCCCTAAGGTGTTATGCACCGAAGAGGGCTCCGAATCTGGAGACTTATTTTGGCCAATCGTGATATCCACGAAGGGCACTCCGAATCCGGAGACTTAATCGGCCCTAAGATGTCATGCACCGAAGGGGGGGCGGCTCCGAATCTAGAGACTTAATCGGCCCTAAGGTGTCATGCACCAAAGGGGGCTCAGAATCTGGAGACTTAATCGACCCTAAGGTGTCATGCACCAAAGGGGGCCCCAAATCCAGAGACTTGTTTTGGCCAATCGTGATATCCACGAAGGGCGCTCCGAATCCGGAGACTTAATCGGCCCTAAGGTGTCATGCACCAAAGGGGGCTCCGAATCCGGAGACTTAATCAGCCCTAAGTTGTCATGCACCAAAGAGGCTTTAAATCGGCGACATGACGAACGCTACAATGGGGGCTGGGAAATGATTTGAGCGACGAAGAAAAACGGCTTGTATTGCAGAAGTGAAGTATATACAAGTGTCAAAGCCCACAGGCCGGGTCAGTGATAGGGTTTTCATAAAATCGCTGTTTGTGCCGATTGTGGGGAGCCACAGATTTCTTCAATGCCATGGGCGGTCGGGAAGCGCACAGCCTGATGATAAGTGCTGGGAACGGCCTTCATAATATGTAGCCAGGTTCGCCCCATGATGACGTTGTACGGCGATGGGAGCTTTACGACAAGGAATTGTACGTCGATTGTTCTGGAGCCCGCTCGAACAGGTAGTGTGATCTTCCCTAACAGGTACTCAGGATTCGTATTGAAGCTGAACAATGGGTGAGACGCCGGAGACCGATTTGACTCGTTGAATCCGAGTTCCATGAAAGTCTTGTAATTCATAACCACTGAAGTACTCCCTGGGTTTATGAGAATGCGTTCAATGGTGAATCGATTTACACGTAATTTGATAATCAGTGGATCGATGTGGGAGGTTGTTGTGCCGATAAGATCAAAATCGTTAAAGGCAATTCTCGGAGCTTCTTTGGGCCGTTTGGTTGGAGTATGTTGCTCTCAGGGGACCGGACGCGATTGAATTATGTGCACGGTTGGGGGTGCTAGCAGGCTGTATATCATATGGATCACGCCAAGTAGAGGTGAATCTTGTCTCAAGGCTAGTGCCTTGGTTAGGTTGCCTTTTCTTACGTACTGTTGCAGTCAGCCGTCTTGCACCAGTTCTTCTAGGTGATCCTTTAATGCGTAACTCTCAGTTTCGTGGCCGTGATCTTTGTGATACTCGCACCGCCTATCCCTTCTTCGCGTGTCGGGAGGCCCCACCATCTTTGACGGCCATTTGAAGAATGGAAGGTGTTGGACTTTGGTCATTATCGCAGTGATTGGTTCTGACAGCTCTGTGTACTTCTTGTCGGCGCGTCTCGAGCGCCTGCTATCGACTGGCAGTTGTTCATTGGTCCGGTGGGAGCATTGATCACTTGATCGGTGAGAGTCCCGTCTTTTGTCTCGTTTAGCGCATTGCTGTGGCTCAGGGTTCGGAGGTGGCATGAAACTTATTGGTTGAGCAATTTCAGGGGGGGCCGTTTTGTTGGAAATTTGTCTGGCTTTAATTCTCAAGGCATCATCTTCCACTTTGCAATACTCTTCAACTTTCTTCATTAACGCCCAGACTATTTTGGGGAGTCTTCTAGTCAGGGAACTGCGAAGAGCACTGTCAGGATATAGTCCCATTTTGAAGGCGGTGATGGCCATGTAGTTGTTGCAAGCGTCGTCAATGAGATTGAAGCACTCCCAATAGTGCGCCGAATACGCTCTGAGTGTTTCTCTTGACTGGATCTGCATAGCCCAAAGAGAGTCGGCCTGTTTCGGCTGCACCTCGTTAGTGATGAACTTAACCCTGAAGGATTTCTGTAATTGATGGAAGCTTTTGATTGAAGCCGGCTCCAGCTTGTAATACCACATGACAGCTAATGGCCCCAGGCTGCTGGGGAATATCCGACACATGAGGTCCTCGTTGTCTGCATGCAATGTCATGGCCTACTTGTAGTGACGGATATGA
This sequence comes from Camellia lanceoleosa, assembly GCA_025200525.1. Classification (NCBI taxonomy): domain Eukaryota; kingdom Viridiplantae; phylum Streptophyta; class Magnoliopsida; order Ericales; family Theaceae; genus Camellia; species Camellia lanceoleosa. The sequence continues at coordinate 125,186,100 of CM045765.1, forward strand.
TTAGTGGGGTCTGTTTTTCCATCGTTGAGAGTGAATGACGGGGCTTTGAACTTCTTGGGCAGGGCCGCCCTTGCAATCCGTCGGACAAAGGGATCGTGCTGGTCCTCTTTGTCTGAGATGCTTCTTCTGCGCTTGTTTCTTGTATGTAGACTCTTTTCGGAGGAGCTGGAAGTTTTGGAACGTCCCTTCTTGTTGAGCTCCGAGGATAATGAGTTGGAGTTGCTATCGGTATCCCTTGGTCGGGCTCGAGGTCGTTGTCCACCCGCCCGCGGAGGTCGTTCGGGTTCTTGGCGCCCGGCTTCTCTGGATTTTGCTACTTCCAGGGCCAAATCTTGATGGAGACGTTCATTCTCAGCAATAATGTTCTCCAGCCTTTGTTTATTCTGCTTTGCTTATTCCATGATCGCTTGCATTGTCTCTTGCGCTGAAGTCATTGGTGAATTGAAGTTTAAGGTGCGTCTTGCAGCGATGGTTTCCTTTCCGAGCATATTCGCTGGAGTGAGGTCATCTCTCTGTGTGGTCTCATCAGTGGTTATCGGAGGATCTTCCGTCACACCTGCCATGGATGTATTTGAGTATTCCCACAGACGGCGCCAATTGTGGGGAAGTGGTTTGGAAATACTCTTCAGATCTTGGGAGATGCCAATGATCCTCAGCTAGTCACCTGAAAAGAGACAAACACTCCGGTCGGGGGTGCTAGAATTAGCACTCCGACGGACAAGTCAGTTCAGACGCTCAAGATAGCTTGTTTACTAAGTTAAGTGAAGTGATTCTTACATACCTTTCTAAATCCATTGTTTCTGTATTTATACCTGTTTCTTTTTGGGCCTCGGGGCCAGGGCCTACTTTTTAATCATTGGCCTTTCTCTTATTTGGCTCCAAGGGTTCACACTTGTTCGGCCCATAGGTTATATTCGGCTTCCCATTCTCGCAGGATACAGCCGTTTAATTTCAATCTTCTAAAGTACGCACCTTCTGACCTTTCCATTTATTCGACTCCCACAAGCCTTATTCTAAAGGCAAACAAAAATCTGCTTCTCAATCTAAGAAAGATAGATCTCCAACAACCTGTTACAAGTGTGGCAAAGTTGGGCACTATGCTAACAAGTGTAGGACCAAACAAAAACTAAGAGAGCTTTCTTTTGATGAAGGTGTCAAACAATAGTTATACAAGATTTTGCTTAACTCTTCTGATTCTGACTATGACTCTACTCCCGAAGATGAGCTTGCTGAGCTATATTCCGCATCTGAGTCCAATGACTCTCCTGTTGATATACAATGCTCCTGTACCACCAGTCATCTGAATCCAATTACAGAATATAATTATTGGAAAGCCATCATTGAAATGAATGGCCTCAACATTGGAGGCCCAAGTATCAACGTTTTAACAGATAATTGAAAATTTATTTTAGATTTAATCGACCAAGTTAACGATCCAAAATTTACAATTTGTTATATCGATGATGTTCTAATCTTTTCATCTTTTATTGACCAGCATATTAAACATCTTAATATTTTTAAGAATGCTATTTCCAGGAATGGTTTGGTGATTTCTGCACCAAAAATAAAACTTTTTCAAACAACAGTTCGCTTTCTTGATCATAATATTCATAATGGCACTATTATCCCGATAAATCGAAGTATTGAATTTGTTTCTAAATTTCTAGATGAAATTAAAGATAAAACTCAACTCTAGTGATTTCTTGGAAGTTTAAATTATATTGTAGATTATTATAAACATTTGGCACATGGTGCAGCTATTCTTTATTCCATATTACGAAAAAATCTAGAACCTTGGACTGAAGCACATACTAGAGCCGTCTAGAGAATTAAGCTTAAAGCTAAGCAACTTCCTTGTCTTGCTTTAGCAATTCCAACATGGAAAAAAATAATGGAAACAGATGGCTCTGATATAGGATATGGTGGTATCCTTAAGCAGTTAAATCTAATTACAGGAAAAGAAGAACTTTTAAGATTTACCTCTGTTATTTGGAAAAATGCTTCTTTGAATTATCCAACAATTAAAATAGAACGTTTTTCTATTGTTAAATGTGTTCTTAAATACCAATATGGATTATTAAATCAACATTTTTTTTTTATAAGAGTTGATTGTAGTTTAGGAAAGAATGTCCTAAAAAAGGATGTTCAAAATTCAGCCCATAAAGAGATATTTGCCTCCTGGCAAAGTTTACTTTCAATATTTGATTTGATATTGAGCATATTAAAGGAGCTTCTAACTCCTTACCAGATTATCTAACTAGAGAATACTTGCAGGGCTCATGAGTTGCGGTCGTGGCAAAGGTAGGGGTAACTGTGGCAAAGGACGGGGACACTTGTCTCACTAGCAAAACCTCTAGGATACCTCTAAGAATCCATGGATTACTGTCAAGCCAAAGGGCCAATCCAGTACTATGAAACAAGAACTTCTTTCCAATCCAAAAAACACTTTTCTAACGACACCTCTTACAAAGGAAACAAACTCATTATTGAGAAACATAATGAACAATGGATGAGGGATCCATGGGAAATCAAGAGGAGGTATCTTACCACTCAAGCTTTTCCACCTCCTTTGACCAGTATCCCTATGTTTATGACCAAATTCTCATTATCACTGATTCCGTTGAATTTATCCACACACTTGTTGATCCACATTGGATAAATAGCCATCTTCGATTTAGTAAGGCTATTATCAAAAATATCATTTCAATTTCTTCTTGGTGGATACATCCCCATACTACCAAACAACTCAGTATAAAATCCAGAGAACAGAAATTTGGTTATTGGGATTGTATTGATGCTTTTTCTAAGGCATTTTATTATCAGAATCCAGTTAACCATCATTCTTGGTCTTTCAAAATTTGCCAAGATGTGTTAAAATCCAATATACCTAATTGACTCTATCTTTGGTGGAATAAATTTGGTCCACTCATGGATATCTTACCAAAAATACTTCGATCAGAATTTAGTGAGTGGCAAGCAGCCTACTCTCCACACTCTAGGAAACTGAGAAATTACCATGTCTAAATCTTGGGTGATTTTTGTTATTAATTTTGGAATATCTTGGATTTGGAGATGGTATTTTCAATGTGATTATTTGCAAACCGATATTCCTTGCCTGAAAAGAGTGCTTTATGCCAAATGGTGGAGTAGAGGCATGGATCCCCTCTGGGACAAACTTATCTAGAGAATCAAAGCTAACACTAATGCTTGTTGGGATATGGCCGCAAAGGCCATTCCCCCTTCAGTATCATCCAGTAATCCATCCTTGGATATCCAGGAAGCTCTTCGTAAACAATTTCAAAATATTTCACCAACCAAACTAATTGTTAAAAGTATGGATTACACACCAGCCAACCATTCCAAACTAGAGATGATACATCCATGCTCACTATGTCAGCTCACAATGATGCCGATGAAGAAGAAATAGAAACAGTACCTACTGCCAGGTCTATATGCAGCAGCAAGGATCCGATCCTAGCTGGGGAATCACAAAATCCAAATGACGACATTATTGCTACAGTAAACATGGAAGATTTTTGGGATTCTCTTGCAGGCATGATCTCTAATACCATAGTAAAATAGGAGGGAAAAAGCAAAACCTAATTTTCACCACCAATACTCCTTTCTAGATAAACATAAAAAATGCAACCTTCGAAAAAGCAGATTCCTTGTCAGCCATCCAGAAAACGAGCTTACAGCTAACCTACTCCATGACAAAAGAGATAAGATTCCCACCAAGGCTGAGGATAAGGATGATTGAGTCCAATCCATCTAGGACATGCCACCAGTCTTCACCATTATCTCTTTTGATTCCAAACTTTGTCTATAAAAGGGAAGGCTTCACCCTTATTGAAGCACGAATAATTTTAATCTTTCTCTTAGAATCTCTCCCTCTCCCTGTCTATTGTAATATCAAGTAATTATACTACTGGTTTGAAGGAATAGAAGTATTTTTGTATCTCTTTCATGCATGCTTGTACAATTACTTGCTTCTTTATGTGAAATATTAGAATTTCATAAGCATCGACATTATTTATATTTAAATTTATTATCAGAAAATTATTTACGACCATCCATAATACCAATACTTGAAGAACTTGATCACCATGTAGCTCTAACAGAATATCTAGCAGATTCAAGAAAAGACCTGCCCTTTGGCAACCTTTCTTAGGCCTCCTTCCAAATAATAGAACAGTTAAGAGACCATATATGACATAATTTGAGTTCAGTATAGTCATAATATGGATTGTAGTATTCTTGGGTTTGTGCAAATTAGGGACTAATCAGATTGAGGGTAAGTGAGATATCACCGAAGTCGCGTATGGGGTTTTAATGTCACTGTTGTAGTGATTGCATTTAGACACATAACAACTAGGTGCTTGACTCATAGGGATTAGGGTAAGCACGTCTGTTAATGGCTTACCGGGAACCAGATCTAAATGCAATCACTGCTACAATGACCCAAAAACCCCATACGCGACTTCTAAAAGATTTGGGTAAAAAAGTGACAAACTTAAATTCGGATATATATTAAAATAAACTGGTCCATAAGATAAACTGGTTTCAATGGTGCCCATTAAAGAAGTTTCCCAATTAAGACACCTGTCATCTCTAAGGGTACACTGGATACTGGTATTCTGGCTTAACAAAGTTAAAGGCTTGAATGTTATCTGCACCAATCCTATATGGATATATCTGTATTTTTTTAAAATGGGTAGAAGATCCTAGTTATGAAGTAATTTAATTATTTCATCATTATTCTGAAGAGGAGCAACATGCTCAAAAGTTTTGATCAACTTTTTATTGGTAAAATCCAAAGTTCCAAGTTTATAAATTGTATGTGGTTTGACATTTGGAATTGTCCACTTGCCGAAGGCGTCCTTCACATCTAGGTAAGCCACAAGTTCTGCTGCTTCGAATGTAAAAGCTACAATATTAACTATTAAAGTGATTGCTGAAGATTCAGTATTCATGATTTTTACTGATGACCATATATGTATAATTTAAGTAAACTATAAACTTAATATGAACTGTAATAAACATGGCTCTGATGCCAACTAGGTGCTTGACACATAAGGATCAATGTAAGCACGTCTGTCAACGGCTTACTAGGAACCAAGCCTAAATGCAATCACTATAACAATGACCTTAAAACCCCATACGCGACTTGGGTGACGTCTCACATACCCTCAATCTGATCAGTCCCTAATTACCACAAACCTAGGAATACTACGATCCATGTTATGACTATACTAAACTCAAATTATGCCATATATGGTCTCATTAACTATTCTACTGTTGGGAATGAGGCCTAATAAAGGCCACCAAACAGTAGATCTCATCTTGAATATGTTGTTCTGTTAGAGCTATCTAGTGATCATGCTCTTGAAGTATTGGTATTATAGATGGTCGTAAATAATTATCTGATAATAAATTTAAATATAAAGAACATCGATGCTTATGAAATTTCTAATATTTCACAAAAAGAAGCAAGTAATTCTACAGGCATGCATGAAATAGATACTTACAAAAATACTTTTATTCTTTCAAGCCAAAAGTACAGCTACTTCTTATTACAATAGAGAGAGAGAGGAAGAGATTCTTAAAGAAAGATTAAAATTATTCATGCTTCAACAAGGGTGAAGCCTTTCCTTTTATAGACAAAGTCTGGAATCAAAAGAGATAATGGTGAAGACATGGGACGTGTCCCAGATGGATTGGAGTCGATCATCTTTATCCTCAGTCTTCGTCATCTAGATTTTGTGATTCCCCAGCTGGGACCGGATCTTCGCTGCTGCATACAGACCTGGTAGCAGGTACTGTTTCTACTTCTTCTTCATCCGCATCACTGTGAACTGACATAATGTCCATGGATGTATCATCTCTGGTTTGGGATGGTTGGCTGGTGATTGTCTGAAGAAATTTCTCCTTCATGTAATCCATACTTTTAACAATTAATTCGGTTAGTGAAATATCTAGAAATTGTTTATGAAGCGCTTCCTGGATATCCAAGAATGGATTGTTGGATGATACTGAAGGGGGAATGGCCTTAGGGGCCATATCCCACCAAGCTTTAGTGTTAGTTTTGATTCTCTAAATAAGTTCATCCTGGTGGAGATCAATACACTTACTCCACCATTTGGCATAAAACACTCTTTTCAGGTGGGAAATATCGGTTTGCAAATAATCACACTGAAAATCCCATTTCCAAATCTAAGGGATTCCAAAATTAATGGCAAAAATAACCCAAGATTTAGGCATGGTAGTTTCTCGGTTGCCTGAAGTGTGAGAGTAGGGAACCTGCCACTCACTAAATTCTGATTGAAGTATTTCTGGCAAGATATCCATGGGTGGACCAAATTTATTCCACCAAAGATAGAACCAATTAGGTATATTGGATTTTAACACATCTTGGAAATTTTTGAAAACCAAGAATGATTGTTAATTGGATTTTGATAATAAAATGCTTTAGAAAAAGCATCAATATAATCCCAATAACCAAATTTCTATTCTCTAGATTTAATACTGAGTTGTCTGCTCGTATGAGGATGTATCCACCAAGCAGAAATGGATATGTTATTTCTGATAATAGCCTTACTAAATCGAAGAGGGCTATTTTGTACGGAGTGGTACCACAAGTGTGTGGGTAAATTCAACAGAAGTAGTGTCAATGAGAATTTGCTTATAAACATAGCGATACTGATCAAAATGAGGTAGAAAAGCTTGAGTGCTATGATACCTCCTCTTGATTTCCTATGGATCCCTCATCCGTTGTTCATCTTGTTTCTCAATAATGAGTATTGATTCCTCTGTAAGAGGTGTAGGTAGAAAAGTGTTTTCTAGATTAGAAAGAAGTGTTTCTTTCATAGTACTAGATTCTCCCTAAGGAGTCTCACTAGATTGGCCTTTTGGCTTAACGGTAATCCATGGATACTCAGAGGTATCCTGGGGGTTTTGTCGGTGAGGCGAGTGTCCCTGTGCTCTGCCATAATAAACCTACCTCTGCCATGGCTGCCACTCATGAGCCTTGCAAATATTCTCTAGTTACATAATGTGGTAAGGAGTTGTAAGCTTCTTTAATACTAAAAGTAAACTTTGCCAGGTGGAGAATATCTATTTATGGCCGAAATTTTGAACATCCTTGGCTAGGACTGCCTTTGCTGAACTACAATAAACCCTTATCAAAAAAATGTTGATTTCATAAATCATCTAGAAATTTTAGAACACATTTAACAATAGAAAAACATTCTTTTTTAATTGTTGGATAATTCAAAGAAGGATTTTTCCAAATACCAGAGGTAAAAATTAAAACTTCTTCTTTTTCTGTATTTGCATTTAACTGCTCAAGGATACCGCTATATCCTATATCAGAGGCATTTGTTTCCACCTTTTTTTGTTTTTTTGTTTTTTCATATGCTAGATTTGCTAAAGCAAGACAAGGAAGTTGCTTAGCTTTGAGCTTAATTGTCTGGACGACTCTAGTATGCGCTTCAGTCCAAGCATCTGGATTTTCTCATAATCTGGAATAAAGAATAGCTACATGTTGTGCCCAATGTTTATAATAATCTGCAATATAATTTAAACTTCCAAGAAATCACTGGAGTTGAGTTTTATCTTTAATTTCATTTGGAAATTTAGAAGCAAATTCAATACTTCAGTCTATCGGGATAATAGTGCCATTAAAAATATTATGACCAAGAAAGCGAACTTTTGTTTGAAAAAATTTCATTTTTGGTGCAGAAATCATCAAACCATTCTTGGAAATAACATTCTTAAAAATATTAAGATGTTTAATATGCGAGTCAATAGAGGATGATAAGATTAGAACATCATCGATATAACAAATTGTAAATTTTGTATATGGATTAAAAATATCATTCATAATATCCTGAATGGTGCATTTTTTAAGCCAAATGGCATGACATTCAATTCAAAATGCCCAAAAGTTCCTGTAAAAGCAGTTTTATATCTATCCTGCTTAGCTATTTGGATTTGCCACCGCCTTGATTTCATGTCAAACTTGTAACGACCTAGAATTTTTCTCTCTGCTCGAGCAGGAGAGTTGACGCTCGAGCGAACTTGAGAGGCTCCCAGCATTTTTACAGTCTGGCCGAAATTCTGAGAGTTGTGAATTCCCGCTCGAGCGGACGGCTTTGTTTGTCTGCGCACTCGAGCGCAAGCTTGGGCGCTCGAGCGGTCTACCTAGTTGAGTTTGAATTCCTAAGACTAATGGGATTGTTTTTAACCTTTTATTGTTGTGTTTGGAGCCTCCCTATTTTATTTTGGGGCATTGATTGAGGTGGTAACATGATGGTAAAGTAAGATTGGACCAAAAACTTTAATTCAAATAATTTGCCTACGATCAGCCGTCACTCTTTTGCCCTTTTCTTTTTCCACACTTTGAATTTGGGTGTAAGGCTAGAACCATTGGAAAGCTTGTTTCTAGGGCTTCAATTTGGACAGAAGAACGACCTATAATGGAGTCCGGATGAGAGAGTTACGCCTGTTTGAAGTTTTGGAATCTGTGCTGGAAGCAGGTACGCTCAAGCAGGAAAAGGGACGCTTGAGCGGACTGCGCAAATTCAGCGATTTAAAAAGTGGGTTTCTAGATCATTCTTTACATTTTCTTTTTCCCTCTTCCTTCGTCTCACCCTAGGTCTGAAAAATCCTTAATCTCTTGACCTAAATATCTTTCATTCCTCAAAGTTTTGGCCAAGATCTCCTACCAAAAAGTGAAGAAGGCTTGAAGCTCAACATTTTCAACCAATTGGATTTTGGATTTGCGAAGGATTCTTCTCAAAGATTGCTCTTTGTAGACACCCCATTTTTGACAGTCCTTAAAACTTGGGCGCCACTGATTGCTTACTCGATGGTGCAGGCTATGTTGTGTAAAGGTTTCATTTCTTTGGTAATGAGAGTGTCAAATCCCAACCTCACACCCCATTTTTTGACCAAAATGATTTTCACCAAAATATTTTAGACCTTAAAACCCTCTCTTTCAAAATAGTTTTTGAAAAAGTTCCTACGATGTTCTGACGCTTGCATTTTGTTAAATGTTGCATTTTTTGATAAACCGAGCAAGGACAAAGTGGAAATGAATGAAAGAGAGGTGAACTCTTTGAAAAATCTTTCAAAACACCATTTTTATAGGTTTGGAGTTGAAGAAAATGAGAGAGGAGGGAAGAAAACTAGCTGAGGAGAAGTTCGGTATGAATCCAGGTAGGATCGAAACTGAGCAGCCTTCACTAAAAGAGGTATATCTTTTTGCACAGTTGGAATTTCCATGTGAGGGTTTCACCATTGGCAATAAGACTTCATGAGCTTCAATTTAGACTCAAGAATGACCTACAAAGGAGTACAGATGAAGGAGTTATGTTCGGTTGAAGTCAGGCCCAAAAAGCAGATTTTTTTGGCCAACCAGAGATGGAAGTTGCTGGCCATGAATGGGATTTTCTAGCCATGTGCCAGCCATGAATGGCCTATGCCAGCCCCCTGCCATCCAAGAGTGATCCTTGCTGGCCAACAATGATCATGTGCCGGCCATCAATGAGTCAGTGCTGGCCATTGATGCAAAAAGGCAATTTTTTTGCAGATATTTTTGTTCCAGCTATTCCAACTTTCCCTTTTGGGATATTTTTGACCTGAAGCTTCAATTGTCTATATATAGAGAGCCTTCTCTATTGTTTTGGAAGTTAGAACAATTTATGAAGAAGTTTGGGTGCCTCTCTCTCTACAATCCTCTCTCTCTACAGCTTTTGTGCTTAGAAGCTTGCATACCTCAATCTTTAACCTATCAACCCTTAACAAGAGTGGTTCATCTTTGGGCTGAGGTTGCTTGAAGCTCTCTTGGAGCCTCCTTGGAGCTCTTGAAGGTGATTTTGCTTGGTTTTGTTGCCTATAATTGGGTTGTGCTTCAAGAGGTATAACTCTCTCCCTTTAAGCTTGTTTTTCATACTTGCTTTGGCATCTTTCTCCACCATTTAAAGGCTGGTTTTGGCATGTAAAAAGTTCTGTTTTTCAGTCCTAAAAGTGGTGGTTTGAGCCTTTGTGAGTTAGGGGGTTGTCCCCCCTTTTGCTCTTTAGCTTGTTAAGCTTTTTGCACCATTTCTCATCACCTTCAAATCAAACTTTTTAGGCCTTTTTACCACTAAAACTCAGAGGTTTTTTAGTGACAAAAACCATGTTTTGAGGTCCAAAATAGGAGGGGTTGGCCTCCCCTCCTTGTGTGTTGTTTGCATGAGTAGATAGCCTAACATGTGAGCATGTTTTTCTTCCATCTTGTGACTTGATCTCAGCCTGTTTTTGCTACTTTTTTTACCTTCTTTAGCTCTGTTTTGCTGGTTTGGTCACTTGAGGCTTTCTTTGCATGCTTGTAGTGCAATGGTGCTTAATAATCTAGTTTGTGCTATGAGTTGGCCCCTCATTCTAGCTATTTTTAGTTTACTTCAAGCATGTTTTAGGACTTCTTTTAAGTTGTTTTAGGACTATTTTGGACTGTTTGTCCCTTTTGAGCTTTGTATAGTATGGCTATAGTGTAATGGCCTTCACTAGTTCATTGTTTTAAGGCTTTAAGCATGAAGTGTTTGAGATGTTTGCATGTTGTAGCATCATTTTACATGTGATTTCAGTGCATATATCTCTGTCACACTCTCACATATTTCACTCTTTCATTGCTTTTGAGAGTTGTGCTTTGAGCCTTATTTATGAGCCAATACATGAGCATGTTTTTCTTGCTTTTCATGCTACCATCTCAACATGTTTTAGCCACTGATTTGGCATGTTGTAACTCTGTCCAGAGCTGGTTTGGTCAATTGAGCTTGATATTGCATGCCTCTAGTGTAGTGCTCTTCACTAGTTTAGTGTTTTTGGCTTTTGAACATGTCTTGCATGTGTTGCTTGCATGATTTAATGTCTTTTTGCATGCCATATCAGCACTAAAAAGTCTACAACCTCCCTCTATTCTTCACTTTTCAATTTGTTTTGAAAGTAGCCTTGAGCCCCTTGTTGGCTTGAGTGTGAAATTGAGGCCCTCATGCCTAATGGTTTTAATCCTCTCTTGAGGATTCCTCCTAACCAATAGCATGAGACTTGTTTCATGCTCAAGGCTCTTGTGGCTTAGGCCATCTTTCCAATTAGAGGACTTTCACCTTGGACAAATCAACTAAAGAATGGGTTGGTAATGCTAAAATGTGTAAACAAGAATTGGACAAGTAAAACATGACTAAGATAAGCATGTTGTGTTTGCATTGCATTGTGTTCAATTGGACATTATATTGAACACAAGGTAGATTGGTCCATTTCATACTTGAAGTGATGAATGAGCCAAGCTCCTTTGTCTCCATCACCCTTGATCATGGATGATAGGGTGATGATCCAGAGTCTTGTTTTTATGCATTGATTGAAAGTGTACAACTTGGATCTTTGGCCATCATGCATTGAAAATGCTTGATTGATGGTTTTGGATCCAAGAATGCCACTCTTTTGATGTTTTGAGATGATAAGGGGGGGCACAGTACGGATATGTCCTTGGGAAACCCTCATTTTTCCTCTGTTTGTGCTCAGTTGCAGTGTGGTCACTACAACAAAAAAAGGTTTTCACGGCGCGCAATGCACGCCATAAAAACCCTTCTACGATGTGCAGCGCGCGTCATATTATGACCAGTCATGAAAAGTCATTCACTTTTAACGACATGCTTCATACGCCGTTAAAAATGATTTAATGGCAGATTTTGTGCGTCGTTGTTACTTTTTCTACGACATGCTATAGTATGCCATTAAAAACTATTTAACGTCAGATTTTGTACGTCGTTGTTACTTTTTCTACAACCACTTTTGCACACCGTTAATTGGTGAGACAAATAACGACGCTGATTGCGTGCCGTAAAATATGTAATACAACGACTTATTATGCCTGTCGTAGAATATGCAGTTTTCTTTCCTTTTTTTTAATTTTAAGTTCAGCAGGTTCTATTTGACCAATTTTGTACAATCCAACAAATATTACAAACAAACATCACAAATATCAATCAACCACCAAAATATTGTTTGAAACGTCAAAAAGAAACTATATCCATAAATTATAAACATTCAACAATTGTCTATACATTCCAAACATTCAAAAACTATATCCTTCAGTTCTAAACTGTACAAAAAGTTTAAACCATCCAAAACTATGCATATCTAGCTTTCTAAACATATCGACAACTATTAAGAGATTATCTAAAACTACCAACAACAGTTCCTATAGCAGTTGCAGCTGTAGCAAATCCACTTACTCCTATCACAGGGACGAGGGTGCCCAATGTATGTGTTAAGGCACCTAAACCAGCGGCAATAACTGGAGCAACTAACCCTGTTGCATTTCTTGTCTGCACGACAACATAAACTTCACATAAGTACAAATGTGGTTTAGAAAGCCTTACCATGCTTGTATGCATTAATGTGTTATATTCCATCCCATATACTTCCCTCACATTCATGTATATTATTTGATTCGAATCTAGCTATATCAACCAGGAAAATTATATTCATATTATACCCTCTCTAGTGTATCAAATTAACAACAAAATTGGATAATTTAGCAACTCTGTGTATGCAAAAATAAGAAATCCAACAAAACTAATTAATGGTTATGCAGAAATAAGAAGAAGAGGTTGATTAAACAATCTTCTCAAAAAAACAACTAAAATAAACACATCAAAGTTCAAGGACTTAACATACCTCTAAAGCTCATCACTCATCAGAGAAGAGAGAACCAAAACAGCAAAGACCACAATTATTCAAGTGACTCCTTGAGAGGATGACAGACCAAAATATTACTTAGCCAAAAAATTTACCTTCAAAAATACCCTAAAGGTTAGGTGTGTATTGTACATTTAAAGTTGGTGTAACATAGGCTACACTCAGAATGAATGCGGTTCATAGATATACTTTTTTTTTTTTTCTAGGTATCTATAGTCCAAGCATATCTTTGTAGGAAGAAATTTACAAACAAAATTTGTATACATAAAGTACATTGAAAATGATGTGGCAGTAACATATTTGTAATTATAAGTTACCATGTTAAGTGTTTTAACTAGAAATGAAATGAGTCGTATAATTCTATGTAGAATTTATGTATAAAAAATTTGTTTGTATAGCATGATTACCTATCCTTGCATTACCTAAATGTATTATAAAGAGAAATTTTTGTACCAAAAAAAATTATCTTGAGTAACATGATATTGGCAATTTTAAAATTATGAACCATAATTGTGAGTGTTATGGGTTCTGTACAGGTGTCATATTCTTGTAATTTACAATTTTTTTTTTATTTCATATTTTTGTAATTACATTTATATGCAGTGTATAGCATTATTGAAGCAGCAAATAGAATAATGATGCTAATCAAAATATCATTATTGGAGAGATTAATAGAAAAGAACTTGGAGAGTGAAAGCTGTGACTATAATTAAGAAAGCCAAGGAACCAATTTCTAGGAGATTGAAGGCAAGATCCATATGTATACCCATTATCCATGCAACCACCACACATAATGGAACCTGAAAATTGAACAAGTTAATTTAGTATTTAATTTATATATAATTTCATCTTGGGTTTTATTTACTTAGTTATTTATTAATTTCAAGTCTCACCACAAACATTGAAATTTGAGCTACTGAACCCAAAGCCACCCCCAGTTAGATATCCTGCATGATAGAGAAAAAAAAATTACTAAAAAATTAAAAAATTTACTTGTCATGTATTCAGAGAGACAAAACTATAAAGATAACATATTAAAAATACATATGTATATTTGTGACATACCAACTTGTTTTTAAAAGCAAATATGACTGATCCATCATGTTTTGCTGCATTCTCCACAATTAGTAGCAATATTACACTGATAAAGCTAACAGAAATTCCCCATGAATCTGAAGCAACCTATTTTCATAAGAAATATTGATATCCATTAATTTAAAATGTTCATGAAACAGTTCTAAATAATATATATAAATAGGTCTGTAAGGAAGATTTAATAAGAAGTTTATATATATCAAAAGGAAGATGAACAATGGCCTTGATTGCAATGACATTCACACTTGATTCTAGTGTTGTCATCATCCAAGAGCAAGTGAGATAAGCTATCTACTAGATACCACTCAATACAAAAGGCTAAGAAGAACTACTGCTGATACAAAAAGCAGGAAGAACAATGCATGATATTATTGAAAAGCATACAACTACTAGCCATACATTGACACGAGGAGCCGTCAAATTTTCATAAAAAGCATAATAGTGTATGTCTTGCACCACACACACACAAAATCAAGAAATAACAATATCACCCTCATTTTTCATTCCAACTATTAGTTCACCCTCCTCCCCTGCCCCTGCTGCTACCGCTACATAAAGAAAGAAATGCTATTAAAAACACTAGTCCAAAAAAGGAAAAGATAATTTTTTTAACTTAAAAATAAAATTAATTGATAATGACAGATGGAATTCTCACATGGCGAAGGATTTTTAGGGAAAAAGCAGATAGTTTCCACTCCCGGAGCTGGACTAAAATTCCTGTCCCTAAAAACTTCAACATTGTCACCAATAACCCCAAGATCACCTCCTTCTATAGCAGCTTCGGCAGCTTCAGAAACTTCTACATCTGAATCTGATTGAGACCTAGCAACTATCAAGCAACATATAAAACTTTTAACACTGATTTCAAGTCCAAAAAAAATGATAATATATGTGAGTCAATACCATTAACGATATCCTTCTGTAACACCAATGTTCGTGCACCAGTAGCAATGTTTTGTTATTATTTCCAATTTTTTAATGGTAAATAGAGGCTTAATTCTTCTTGGCTTAATGGTAAATAGAGGTTGCAAAAAACGAATGGAATGTTTTAGACAACAATCGACTCTGCATTGAATAATTAAAGAAATGGAAACAAGGAAAGAAATTTATTTGAGAGAGAGACTGTGTCCACACTAACTGGTTTCCCATCCTTTGCAAGCACCTCAACTGCTGTTCCAGCTTGATCAACCTGACACAGACAAACAAAAGGGAAATTTTATTTAATATCAAGGCACCCATATACCATGAATTAAAAAGTGAATTTGTTAAAAAAAAAAAAATTTGTGAAGTAGGCAATCTGTAGAATCTACAATCAAGCTTTCACAGCTAAAAAATATTACTCAAAAGTGATAATTTTACCTTTCTTTCTATCTCATTTATGCAGCATTTCAAAATTCAAAATCGATATTCTATCTCATTTTACCATTCTTTCTATCCCATTTTACCATTCTTTCTTCTTCAATATTCAGTTCTTGTTATAGTTTAGTACCTAAATTAGATGGTTCAAAGAAAATGTTCAAGGTTTAGGGATAATTTCATGGATCATCTTCTAATGAGTGGTCTGTTACCCCAAGGTGGGAAGTGTGATATGATTGGCTAATGTTGTCCTTGTGAACAAAGCTTTCTTTGGAGTTTGTTGGTCAAAATTGCTTGTGATCTTAACAAGAATAATGGTATCTGATGCAGCCTCCGGGATATATAGCAGTTCTTGGAAAGCCATGTTATAGCAAATAGTAGCTAATTTCTCACATCGTGTGTCACATTATTGTAGCGGGGTCTAGTGTCTGTTTCTCGGAGGGATTTACACCAGTACTTGTTTTCTTTTTATTTTTTTGATACTTGTTTCTTGGACCTCCAAATGATTGTGGGTCCCTAATTTTTATTCATAGATAAAATCTGGTGTGTTTTTTTGGATTTTTACACTCTTAAAATGATTTTAATTTTTATTAGGATTAGAGTGAAGGATGTGCAGGGTGGAAAGCCCTTTGTATTTGTGTTTAGGCCTTTTCACCCTGCTAACTATGTGGAGATGTGTACACAAAAGTCTTGTTTTATGATTCTCATTCACTTCCCACTATGACTGCACTCTCTGCTCATTGCATAGCAAGGGTTTTGTAGGGGCTATTTTTTAAGTGTGTGTGTGTGTGTGTGTGTTTTTTTTTTTTTTTTTTTTTGATTAGGATAGGAGTGTTGTATCCTAATGCCAACACAGTGTGTGTTTTATGTGTAGTAGGGAGCTAACCTTGCTGCTGCTGCAGAATGGAGTTGTTCTTGCTGTTAGTTGCTGTGTGTGGCAAAGCTGTTAGAGAGCTGTTGAGTGTTGTTGTTCTTGCTGATTGTTGTTTCTGTAGAGCTGATTTTGGCGTTGTTTTTGGGTGCTATAGAGCTGTTTTTCATGTTGATTTTGGTGCTGTTTTTGGTGCCCCAAAATTCGTAGCAGCACACACAGCAGCCGGAGGCCACTCCCAACTAACAACAGCATGCTTATTTGCTAATTCAACAAAGAAACACAAGCATCTCTAATGTTGCAAATTTCTAAGAATTATATGTCAAAAAGAAAGTGTCCTTAACAACGTTTCTAGGAAGAACATACCAACTAGGATGGTGTAAAAAGCTCTAAAACTGTCTTGCGCAACTCCGTGAGGGCACTGAAGTCTCATTCTCCTAAGTTTTTCTTCAGTAGTTGTAACTTCTCTGCAACTTTCTGCCAATTAAATACAAGTAGCAATATGCCATCAGAATTAAGAAAGAGCATTAAGGTAAAAGAAACCACACTCACACCAAATTGAAACAAGAGAAGATTTCCATACTAACAACTTAGAAAAATAACTCAAGCTGCAGAATGGACCTTGCAAGGTTATCCAATGATTATACACAAAAAAGTTCAGTTAATGAATACTTGACCCTATCCTTCTAAAGGTTTCAAGGATGGTAAGCATCTATCATGAATAGAACCTTCTATGTAATTGAAGTCACCTAGAATTTAAATGTTGGCATCACAATTTATAGTAATGAATGGCATATTTGCATTGTTAGAGTTCAGTGCATCAACAATATAGGGCAACATTATACAACTGTATTCTGCCCATACAGAAGTACCCTAATTAAACCTCAGTTTAGACGATGCCAACATCTGTTTAGTAATGCTAGTGCATCTAACATGATCCTTTCTTTAATTTTTCTTCCTTAAATTTTCATAAGTACAGAGTTCACAAAGGAGTGGATTAGTAAGCTTCTCTCTTGTTTCTCAGATTACAACCTGAAAGCCCTCCCTAAGAAAAATCCCTTCGATGGTCACTACTTAGCAACAGACTGATTCTTTCTTTCACATTTTTTTGGCTAGAGCAACAATCTAAAACAAGGCCGCCAATCCAGGATCAAAACAAACACAGATTCACCCAGTTAGTGTGTCTACTATTAAGAAATAATTGCAAATAAATAAATAAATAAAAATCCTATGCCAAATGGAAACATTAGAAGTTACTGAATGAAGAGTGCAATAACAAACTACAATAGAGATATGTGAAATATTTTGAGATGAGGAAAACCTGATTTAAACCGTCTGAAAGAACTTTCTCGAAAACTCCAAATAGTAGGACAACCAAGGTAGGAATTCCAACCCAAGAAAGCACTTTTAGATATCCAATATTATGTGATTTAGCTCTAACCTATGAAAATCAACATTTTGTAACTTACACAAATTGTTTAGAAAAAAGAGAGAACTCCTCAAATAAAAATAAAATTTGACAATACAATCCTAATCATGTGGATGCGTTTGAAAAGGTGCAAATCTAGTCATTCTTGAACCAAGCTCCAGTAGTTCAGCACATTCTATAGCCTTAATAACAACACAATCACATCATTAATAAACCTGTGAGAAGGGGACAAAAAATTATTGTTTTTTAAACATGATAGTTAGGGTGGGGAGGGTCATGGTCAAGGAGAGGGCAATCCCCCATTGTGTGTAGCCCATCAAAATTCAACCAAAAAGAAAAAGAAAGATAAGTCTAGATCAGCAAATAACATTACATTCATAAATTTTTTTGCATATTGGATTTTTAACTGTAGAACTTCATGTGTGAACTAATTGATATAATCACAACAATTATACAATGCAAGTAAAACTTATGGTATTGCTAATTGCATAAATGAATGGCTAAAAAATGAAAAGAAATACAAAACACTTGCCTCTGACAAAAACCCATCAAGTGATAGCCCTCCCATAGTCACAGACTGGGTGAACCGCACACACCTTAGAATCAAGTATCCAATGAGAAGAAAGGTGAAATCCCATTCATTTCAAGAAGATGCCAAGTGAAACAAATTTAGCAAATATGTGTAGTATAGTATAGTATAGCTATCACCAAGAGATTACATTCATCCATCAGGGATTCCTAAAGACTTACATCCAAGAGTTCTAAAAGCTATTCAGATTTCTCACAAATCAAATCACAAAACATTTTGGAATAACTAGTTTGAATTTTCTAAACCAAAAATCAAAATTTATTTAGATCAAACTCCAACTTAACCTTAATTAAATAATCAATAGTCATTCACAATCAAACAAGTTACAAATAATGGTTAAGCACATTACCTTGAGACTAATAAACCCACAAAGGGCCTCGAATTCTATTAGTGCCAAAGCCATTTCAGGCTTATAATTATCATCCTTGAAGACATCAGGCAGAGTCTTATGCAGAAACCCAGCAAATTCCTTATCAAGATGGGCCTATATCGACAATGCCTTTGAAACTGAAAGTACCTAACACATTCCAATTAATCAAAAATCTATTCAATCACTTTAATACACAGACCATGAAATTCATAATCAAACCAAAAACATCAGAGTATTTTTACCTTGAACATAAAAGGAAGAGTAACGCCCCATTTCTGAATAACCTTATCGCAAAGAACACCAGGGACTTTGGCAATCCACGAGTTCAAACTCAAACACACACAGTCTGAACCAATCAACACTCTATCATTGAAGCTATGGAGGACGAATGAGGGTTCAGACTCATGAGTGCCCATCTAGAACTCAGCGTAAGGCTTGGCTTCATCGACGTCGATCCCAGAATTCAAAGAGAACAGCCTTGCAACACGCGATTGGCGGCCGAATTGACCTCAATCGTAGTCCTGCATTGAACATCTCAGTCTCTGTGCCCTCCTCCTTTGACTCGCCGAACCATTATCAACGTCATACAAGAAAAGCCCCTTCCATAGTGCCAGAAGAAACCCCTTCTATAAACTGTGACTATACAATCGTCATCAGCGAAGAAATTTAGGAATTTCTAGAGAAATGGCAGAGCTTCTCACACTAACCCATTGTAGCCGAATAGTTTCTTCCACTTTAAAAATTACTTTTGTCTTTGGTTTAACAATCAAAAAAATTAAAAACTTGGTTGCCCTCCTCTCTCAATTGATGTATATTTTTTTTTTTTTAACACATATTTCCTTTTTGGGTGAATTGGCGCCAGAAAAATTCATTTTAGTGCTTTTTTTTTTTAACATACAATTCACGACATGCATTGTACGTCGTAAAAAGGCAATCCTTTTAATGGCTGGTGATGTGTGTGTCATAAAAAGTACAATACTTTTAATGGCGGGCGTTGTGTGCACTATGAAAAGTGTAATACTTTTCACGGCTAGCGTATGTGTGTCGTGTATAGTTGATGTATTAACGGCATGCCATATACATGTCATAGAAAGTTTTATTATTTACAACAAACATTGCAAGCTGTAAAAAAATCATTGTTATTACCATTCACGGCCTACACAATAGACACGCCGTGGTTGGAAAATTATTTACGACGTGCAAAAAAATCAAGTCATAAAAGTGAGAAACTACGGCGTGCATTTATTATATGTCGTTGATATGGTGCCGTAAAAAATCAGTTTTGTTGTAGTGGGTGATCCAAAGACACCAGCGGTGGGTGATGCCTCTCTCTCGCCGACAAATGGCCATGACCTTGGTGCATTCTCAAAGATGAATTGGTAAGGTGGAGCAGAAAGTTCTTGGAGCAATCCTACAAACAGAGCCTCTCAAGAGCAAACTGTAAGGCTTTTCGGGGCGAGAAACCGAATGCATGCATGTTCAACTTTCTGAAGCAGAGCTGAAGTAGTGTAATTTATTGTTTTACTTGTTAGTTAGCATTGGTTTTGTAATTTGATTAATTAGTTTGCTAATTGATTAAGTGTTGTAATAATTAAGTAGCTTAGTTTAGCTACATCTTTATTGTTTTGTAATAATTAGTAATTAGTTTTCTAGTTATTCAATTGGTTTGTAATAATTAGCCTAATTAGTTTAATTAGGTTAGTTCAATTAGCTTAGCTTAGTGTAGCTTAACTTATTCATTCGGACCCTCCTTCGAGAGGACGCAATGTTGTAATAAGCGTGCGTGTGTGTGCATGTCTTCCAACCCCACGTCTTTCTCCCTTTTATTTAACCGCTTTCGATGGTTAGTTTAGGGTCATTTTTCGATTAGCATACCTTATGCTTGCATGTTTGCATCATGCATTTATCTTGCATGCACTGGGCTCGGCGCATCATTCAAACTGCATTGTATTTCAATACTTATTTGAATACGTGTTTCAAAGCATTTTATCAAATTGTTGCATTCATATGCCATCTTAGATAGCCGAGCCTATTTAGCTACATTATTGCATGTGCTGCATTAGGCATCTTTGCATAGTTAGGATCATGCATATTTCTAACTAGCTTTTGTTTTGGCTTGGAGTACACTTTAAGTTTTATGCTTTAGCATACTTGCATGAGTGTGAGTGATGCCATGATAGCATGCTTGCCATGAGGCTATTTGCTTAAGTGTTTAACTACATGAATGTAGCGACCCCGGTCTTTTCCCATTTGATTATTGTATCCGGACTTATGTTCCGTGGTTTCCGTTGTCTTGTTATGGTTGTTGTTGTCCTTTGATTCCTTCTTTTTGAGTTATAGGATGTGTTGGGCGGGTTTGGAACAGGATGGTTGAGCTTAGGAACCAAAACTAGTTGCCCAGGTTTTGCCTTGTCCGCTCGAGCGGGGAATCTGACGCTCGAGCGGGGATCTATTGTGGCTTGTCCGCTCGAGCGGGGGTTTTGGCGCTCGAGCGGGAAAAACACCCATCCAGTATTTCTTGTGCAGGTTGACGCCGGCGAGTTTGACGCCGAGCGAGTTCGTGTGCCGCCGAGCGAGTTGGACGCTTCGAGCGAGCCCTGTATCGAAAGTGCCGAGAGTGCATCCGCCGCCGAAAGGGGATTGGCCGCTCGAGCGGGGCGACTGGGTATAAAGTCGTGTTTTTGGCTTTTTTGAGCAGTTTTTCATCCTCTCTTCAGATTCCAAACCCTAGGTTCGAGTTCTCTATCTCTCAACTCATCTTCTCTCTTAGGATTGATCTATCTAGAGTGTGTATCTACCCTGGTTCCTTCATTAAAAAGGTAGAGGAGAGTGAGGGCTACATTTTAATCTGAGAAATCGTTGGTTTGGAGCACTTGAAGTTTTGGGCATCATCTCCATCCTCTTCTTTTTGAGTTATTTCTTCGAGGTAGGGATTTCCTACTCCATTTATACGCTTTAATCCTAAGTGTTGGTGTTTTGGTATGTGGGGGGTAGTTTGGTAATTTTGGGAGAAACCATAGGGTTTTGGTTTAGATTAATTTGTATATTAATTTAAAGGAAAAATGTGGAATTGGGTTAATTGGGTTTAATTCATGAAGTTGGGGAAATTATGAGATTAATGATATAGTTGGGTAGTTTAAATACTTACCTATGAGAATGTTGATTTTACATTCATTGTTGTAATTATTTCTTGTTTAAAATAACTGTTTTGGGCTATCGGTGGAGGATAGTCGTGATTGTTGTAGACCCTGCATGTGGCTTAGGTATAACTGAAATTTAGTCACTTATGTTGACTGTTGGATTAATACAGAACATTACTTGTATTGATTATGTGTTGTGTATGGCAATTGTGTGTTTCATTGCATATGCATGTTGTTTGGAGGAGATAGGGGATGAACTCCACGGTTTAGGGGAAGATAGGGGATGGACCTCTAAACCGGATTTGTTGGGAGGAGATAGGGGATAGACTCCAGTAGCATCACTCATATGTGTGCTTATTGATAATAGCTATATTGCTATTTGTTGTTGATATGATACATCATTATAATGTGTATCAGTTGGAAGTATGGAAGTGTTGTGATTTGACTTTAGTCTCATTTATTTTGGGTCATATGGATCACTATTATAGTTGGCCAGGTTCTGAGCCATAATGATATAATTGGAAATTGATTATCTTGTGTTAACCATGTATCGAATGCTAATGCTTTAGTTAATTCTTATGCTTGGTTTAGTATTTCTCTACTGGGCTGTGGCTCACCCTATATGGGAACTTCATTTTCAGGTTCAGGTGGTTCACAACCTCCAAGGACTTAGCCTGTGAGGATTTGGACTCGAAGATTTGTTTTTAGTTTATTTGCTTTTATATGTAAAACACTCAAGCCTAGGGCTTTATTTGTTTTGAGTTAGAACTCATGGAATTGTGTCCAAGTGTTGGCTTGGCAAGATGTAAGCCCATAGGGCATTTATTATGATGTTTTTATTTCATGGTACTCTGATGGATGGAATAAGATACTTTATTTCCTTATGATTCCGCATGTTAATATTATGTAATATGGGTTATTTTTGAGGGTGTTACAACTTGGTATCAGAGCATACCGGGTTTGAATACTTTGGGTACGTGGGAAGTGATTAGTATCACAATGGGTTCGTCTCATTTGATAGAGACTTAGTGTAATGATTACATGCTTATATGATAACATGTTTATGTGACTATGTGGGTATGGAACGTAGTTTCTAGGATGTTGATTGGACCTTTGAGTTTCTTGTAGTCTTGTTGGAAAGGCACTTGATCACTGCTGTTTCCAACCGGAACTATAGTAACGCTTTGGGACTGTCATTATCCAGGAATGAAATTCGTAGGTGCTTATGTGATTATGTGCTTACGTGGTGTGATTTATTGTTGTCCAATGTATTAGGACACGAGTGTTATAGTTTTGGCACATTATTTAGAGTGCTAACGTCTTTATTTCCTTTATTAGGATGTCAGGACGAGGACGAGGACGCGGTAGGCGTGGTAGGCAGGTTAGGCAGGAAGTGCCTGTGCCGGAGGAAGTTCCGTTAGAATCTGAGAGATTCAATTCGAGGTTCAGAGGGAGGGCTGTGCCAATGTGGCCGAGCCAGTAGGACAGCAAGCTAGGGGCGCTTTGGCCCAAGAGATAGCTGCTGCATTTAGAGAGTCTGTGGGCATTCTTAGGGCTCAAAATCAGGCTCCGGTTGTTGTGGCAGATGCAGGTCATTCGTTTTTGAGGAGGGAGTTCTTCCGGTCCAGTCCGGACGAATTTATAGGTGATCCTAGCGAGCCACTTAAGGCAGACGAATGGCTCGAACAGACGACGAAAACGTTTGAGATGCTAGGCATCGAAGACGAGGTACTGAAAGTGACCTTGGCATCTTTCCAGCTGAAGGGGGATGCGGGTCAGTGGTGGAAGTTCACCAAGAGTCGTATTGGAGGTACTTGGAAGGCTTTTGTTGATGCTTTTCAGGAGAAGTACTTGTCTCCAGCTGTTCAGGAGAAGTTGAGAGATCAGTTCCGCCATCTTGAGCAGAACAGTTTATCAGTGGCCGAGTTTGAGGCGGCATTC
Organism: Camellia lanceoleosa; assembly: GCA_025200525.1. Classification (NCBI taxonomy): domain Eukaryota; kingdom Viridiplantae; phylum Streptophyta; class Magnoliopsida; order Ericales; family Theaceae; genus Camellia; species Camellia lanceoleosa. Next base: position 125,209,632 of record CM045765.1, read on the forward strand.
ACTAGTTTGTCCAGGTTTGCACCTGAGTTGGTGGCGACTGAGGAGCGTCGTTGCATTGAGTTTGAGAAGAAGTTGAGGCGTGGCCTCATGCTGAGAGTTGTCGGGTCTATGATTCGAGATTTTGGGCGTTTGGTTGATGCAGCAGCCCATACTGAGATTATGATGCAGGAAGAGGGGGAAAGGCAGAAAGGCTCCAAGAGGAGTCAGGATGGCCAGAGTGATGGCAGGAGGCAGAGAGGTTTCACTCCTCAGCAGCCTCAGAGTAGTTTTTCTAGATCCACTTTTCCAGTGCCGAGTGCTAGTTCTGGGAAAGGCAGTCAGGGAGACATTACTTGTTTCAAGTGTGGCCAGCTGGGCCACAAGTCTCCAGCTTGTCCTCAGAGGGGAGGAGTGCAGAGAGCAGCATCTTCTTCGGCTCGATCTCAGAGCCAGAGTCAGGGTAGAGGTCAGCCGCTATCTTGTTTTCAGTGTGGTCAGCCAGGGCACATGAAGAGGTATTGCCCACAGTTGAGTGGCACATCTGGTGCATCAGGTCCGAGGCAGACTCAGAGTCACCGCCGGTCGATTCAGCCTCGAGGCCAATCAGGGGCTTCTTTGTCCCAATCAGGCAAAGAATCATATGCTCCGAGGGGTGAGCAGGTTGATCAGAGGTCGTCTGGGCGCGTGTATGCTATTACCGCGCAGGATCTGGTACCGACTCCATCAGTTGTGAGAGGTACCTTCTTGTTTTGCAATTCTGTTGCTAGTGTTTTGATTGATACGGGTGCATCTCATTCCTTTGTGTCTGCTGCATTTGCATCCATTTTGGAGTTGAAGTTAGCTCAGTTGGCATCTCCTATTTGTGTAGTGTCACCTCTTGGGGGTGAATTGATTTTGAGACAAGGTGTTAGGGGTTGTGATATAGAGGTCGATGATCATAGAATCCCTTTTTCTTTTGTGGTTATGCCCATGAAGGGCTTCGACGTTATTTTGGGTATGGACTGGTTATCGTCATACCGGGCATTTATTGATTGCTACCGTCAGAGGGTCACTTGTTGTACCGTTAGTGGGGAACGCTTTCATTTTCTGGGGGACCGGGTTGGTAGTGTGTTACCACCGGGGTATGATCCGCGAGGGCAGAGTGAGCTTAGTGGTCTACTTGCTAGCCTTGAGAGTAGTGAGTGTGATGAGACCCAGATTGTGTTGCCGAGGGTGGTTTGTGAGTACTCGGACGTCTTTCCCGAGGATCTTGTTAGTTTGCCACCTCATCGAGAGATTGAGTTCTCTATTGATTTAGTGCCCGGCACGGCGCCGATTTCTATGTCACCTTATCGTTTTGCCCCAGCCGAGTTAGTTGAGTTGAAGGTTCAACTCCAGGAGTTGCTAGATAAGGGCTACATACGTCCTAGTGTTTCGCCGTGGGGAGCACCGGCTCTCTTTGCTAAGAAGAAAGGTGGTGCTTTGAGACTTTGTATAGATTACCGGAAGTTGAATCGGGCTACGGTTAAGAATAAGTATCCTATGCCCCGTATAGATGATTTATTTGACCAGTTAAAGGGTTCCCGTTGTTTCTCTAAGATAGACTTGAGATCGGGTTACCATCAGTTAAGAGTCAGGGAGGAGGATATTCCTAAGACGGCATTCCGTACACGGTATGGCCACTATGAGTTTCTGGTGATGCCATTTGGGCTCACTAATGCACCGGCAGTGTTTATGGATTTGATGAACCGGATCTTCCGGGAGTTCTTAGATCGTTTTGTAGTCGTCTTCGTGGACGACATTCTGATTTATTCACCTTCAGAGGAAGAGCACGAGGAACACTTGAGAGTGGTGCTTGAGTTACTTAGAGCCCATAAGCTTTATGCTAAGTTTGGGAAGTGTGAGTTCTGGCTAGAAGAAGTGAAGTTCTTAGGCCATGTAGTTTCTGGGGAAGGGGTGTCTGTTAATACATCCAAGACTGAGGCAGTGCAGGATTGGGCACAGCCTAAGAGTGTATTTGAGATCCGCAGTTTTCTGGGATTAGCTGGGTATTACCGTCGGTTTGTGAAAGATTTCTCCAGGTTAGCTTCACCGTTGACTAGATTGACTCGGAAGGGAGTCAAATTTGTATGGAGTGAGACTTGTGAAAAGTCGTTTCAGGAATTGAAAATTAGACTGACCACCGCTCCAATCTTAATTATTCCGGAGAGAGGGTTAGGTTATGCAGTCTATTGCGACGCCTCACGAGAGGGTCTGGGTTGTGTATTGATGCAAGAGGGTAAAGTGGTTGCCTATGGCTCACGTCAGTTGAAAATTCATGAGAAGAATTACCCTACGCATGATTTGGAATTAGCAGCTGTGATATTTGCCTTGAAGATTTGGAGGCATTATCTTTATGGTGAGAGGTTCGAGATATTCTCGGATCATAAGAGTCTGAAATATCTGTTTACACAGAAAGACTTGAATTTGAGGCAGAGGAGGTGGATGGAATTTATTGAGGATTATGATTTCGAGTTGCACTATCATCCGGGGAAGGCCAATGTTGTGGCTGATGCCCTTAGCAGGAAATCTATTGGTGACATAGCTAGTATAGCCATCCGGGAGTGGGAGATGTTGGGTGCACTTGGGGAGTTTGATTTGCTTTTGGGTGAATCCGTTGAGGTCATGCCTTGTTTTCTTGTTGTTGCAGCCCTACGCTTGTGCCTCGGGTGTTAGAGGCTCAGAGGGGTGATCCTGAGGTAGAATCTCTTCGAGAAAAGATTTCCAGTGGGAAGGTTGAGAAGGGTTTGACGGTGTATCCCGACCTGAGTGTGAGATACAGAGACCGTCTGTTGGTGCCGGAGTCTTGCCGAAAGGAGGTACTCCGAGAGTTTCATCATTCGCGCCTTGCGGTGCATCCGGGAGGTACTAAGATGTATCAGGATTTGGGTCGCCAGTTTTGGTGGCGGGGTATGAAGAGGGATGTGGCAGCTTTCGTGTCTAAGTGCCTTACTTGTCAGCAAGTGAAGGCCGAGCATCAGAGGCCAGCGGGTTTGTTGCAACCCTTGCCTATTGCCAAGTGGAAGTGGGAGCATGTCACTATGGACTTCGTGGTGGGTCTTCCGAGGACCCAGCGGGGTAGTGATGCTATTTGGGTGGTTGTAGACCGGTTGACTAAGTCGGCGCACTTTATTCCTATGCGTGTTAGAGATTCGGTAGATCATCTTGCTGATTTATATATTCGGGACATAGTGAGGTTGCACGGGGTCCCAGTGACGATCGTCTCAGATAGAGATCCTCGTTTCACTGCCAGGTTGTGGCAGAGTTTGCAGAGTGCTTTAGGCACTAAGTTGACCTTTAGTACAGCTTATCATCCTCAGACTGACGGGCAGTCCGAGCGTACTATTCAGATCCTTGAGGATATGCTTCGGGGTTGTGTTCTCGACTTTAGTGGGTCGTGGGAGAGGCACTTACCATTAGTGGAGTTTGCCTACAACAACAGTTTCCAGTCTAGTATCGGTATGGCACCATTTGAGGCCTTGTATGGCCGACCGTGTAGGTCTCCAGTATGTTGGGCCGAGGTGGGTGATGCACCTTTGTTGGGTCCAGAGTTAGTGAGGGAAACGACGGAGAAAGTTGAGCTTATCCGTAAGAGGCTTGTTACAGCACAGAGTCGTCAGAAATCTTATGCCGACCGTAGGAGGAGACCCTTGGTGTTTGAGGTAGGTGATCATGTCTTTCTGAAGATATCACCTAGGCGAGGTTTAATGAGGTTTGGGAAGAGTGGGAAGTTGTCCCCTCGATTTATTGGTCCTTTTGAGATCCTTGAGAGGATTGGTGAGGCCGCATATCGCTTAGCTTTACCACCACAGTTATCCGGAGTTCATGACGTGTTTCATGTGAGTATGCTTCGGAAGTATGAGCCGGATCCATCGCATGTGTTGGATTGGACCGATTTAGTTGTTGATGAGGATGTTTCGTACGAGGAGAGACCGATTCGAGTCTTGGATAGGCGGGATCAAGTTTTGCGAGGCAAAACCATCCCTTTGGTGAAAGTTCTGTGGAAACATCACGGAGTGGAGGAAGCCACTTGGGAAGGTGAGTTGGAAGTTCGTGAGAAATATCCGGATTTGTTTATTGATTTGTAATCTTGTATTTAGATTATATAATAGTATAGAACTTGAGAATTTTATATGTCTTAAGTTGGAAAACATTGAGAATGTTTTGGTTTAATGTTAACATTTTGAAACTTGCCTTTTTATGGAAGTGGAATATAACATTTATATATTGAATGTATTGTTTATATCATGAGATTGAATATGATATGGGAATTGTTAACATTGAAAGGAATAATGCATAATATTGATGCAGGTTGAATATATGTTGATTTATACATATTATAAGATACCTCTTGCTAAGAGATGAAGTGACCGGTATCGGGTCAAGTTATTGTTTATTGTTTAATAATATCATTGGGAATTGAGAAAAACTTATTTTTTATACAAACTTATGCTTAATTTCGGGGACGAAATTCTTTTAAGGGGGGGAGGTTGTAGCGACCCCGGTCTTTTCCCATTTGATTATTGTATCCGGACTTATGTTCCGTGGTTTCCGTTGTCTTGTTATGGTTGTTGTTGTCCTTTGATTCCTTCTTTTTGAGTTATAGGATGTGTTGGGCGGGTTTGGAACAGGATGGTTGAGCTTAGGAACCAAAACTAGTTGCCCAAGTTTTGCCTTGTCTTCGCCGAAGTCGGAGTCTTCGGCGGGGATCTCATAGGCTTGTCCGCCGAAAGGGTTTTGGCGCCGAGCGGAAAAACACCCATCCAAGATTTCTTGTGTAGGTTGGGCCTTTCGCCGGGAGTTTGACGCCGAGCGAGTTCAGTGTGCCGCCGAGCGGAGTTGGACGCCGAGCGGGGAGATCGAAAGTGCTGAGAGTGTGCATCCGCCGCTCGAGCGGGGGATTGGCCGCTCGAGCGGGGCGACTGGGTATAAAGTCGTGTTTTTGGCTTTTTTTGAGCAGTTTTTCATCCTCTCTTCAGATTCCAAACCCTAGGTTCGAGTTCTCTATCTCTCAACTCATCTTCTCTCTTAGGATTGATCTATCTAGAGTGTGTATCTACCCTGGTTCCTTCATTAAAAAGGTAGAGGAGAGTGAGGGCTACATTTTAATCTGAGAAATCGTTGGTTTGGAGCACTTGAAGTTTTGGGCATCATCTCCATCCTCTTCTTTTTGAGTTATTTCTTCGAGGTAGGGATTTCCTACTCCATTTATACGCTTTAATCCTAAGTGTTGGTGTTTTGGTATGTGGGGGGTAGTTTGGTAATTTTGGGAGAAACCATAGGGTTTTGGTTTAGATTAATTTGTATATTAATTTAAAGGAAAAATGTGGAATTGGGTTAATTGGGTTTAATTCATGAAGTTGGGGAAATTATGAGATTAATGATATAGTTGGGTAGTTTAAATACTTACCTATGAGAATGTTGATTTTACATTCATTGTTGTAATTATTTCTTGTTTAGAAATAACTGTTTTGGGCTATCGGTGGAGGATAGTCGTGATTGTTGTAGACCCTGCATGTGGCTTAGGTATAACTGAAATTTAGTCACTTATGTTGACTGTTGGATTAATACAGAACATTACTTGTATTGATTATGTGTTGTGTATGGCAATTGTGTGTTTCATTGCATATGCATGTTGTTTGGAGGAGATAGGGGATGAACTCCACGGTTTAGGGGAAGATAGGGGATGGACCTCTAAACCGGATTTGTTGGGAGGAGATAGGGGATGGACTCCAGTAGCATCACTCATATGTGTGCTTATTGATAATAGCTATATTGCTATTTGTTGTTGATATGATACATCATTATAATGTGTATCAGTTGGAAGTATGGAAGTGTTGTGATTTGACTTTAGTCTCATTTATTTTGGGTCATATGGATCACTATTATAGTTGGCCAGGTTCTGAGCCATAATGATATAATTGGAAATTGATTATCTTGTGTTAACCATGTATCGAATGCTAATGCTTTAGTTAATTCTTATGCTTGGTTTAGTATTTCTCTACTAGGCTGTGGCTCACCCTATATGGGAACTTCATTTTCAGGTTCAGGTGGTTCACAACCTCCAAGGACTTAGCCTGTGAGGATTTGGACTCGAAGATTTGTTTTTAGTTTATTTGCTTTTATATGTAAAACACTCAAGCCTAGGGCTTTATTTGTTTTGAGTTAGAACTCATGGAATTGTGTCCAAGTGTTGGCTTGGCAAGATGTAAGCCCATAGGGCATTTATTATGATGTTTTTATTTCATGGTACTCTGATGGATGGAATAAGATACTTTATTTCCTTATGATTTCGCATGTTAATATTATGTAATATGGGTTATTTTTGAGGGTGTTACAATGAATGCCTGTGGATGAAGGCTTTATTGCTTGAATTGGGACAATTCGATAAATGTGAGTTTTAAGCCCACTTTGCGAAGTGGCAAAATCATGTTTTAAGCCCACCCGAGGGTGGCAAATCCGCATTTTAGCCCACTTGCGAGTGGCGCTTTCAAACCATTTTCGAAAACAAACATGAGTTATTTTGTTCCAATTCTTGTGATTTAGTCTATACTTGCATGTGTGTGTCACATAGTAAAGTTAGCTAATAACGGAATATGAACACATGAGGTTTATAAAACAATATATCATGCTTAGTAGAGGCCGATCTTTGATCAGGCGAGCGGGGGTGCTCATTTCAGGACCTTCCCCTCTCGTACCCAAGTTCCTGAGCCGAGGCAACTTTGGTAATGACAGACACGTAGCCTTTGGCACGAGTCAGGGTTTCCTAAATTTCTGAAAATAAAATATTTAGATGGCGACTCTATAATCTGGCAAAGTAGTCTAATTTTGGCATTATTTGATTCAAAATCCGATTTTCCAAAATGATTTGTCGGATTGGACTTCTTTGGTGTTTATCAGTCTCACATTGCACTTTGTGAGATTAGATTTAGAACTGTGACAAGAGTCCGAATTGTAGGAGACCAATTCGTGCCTCTCCGAAAAGGGGGCATGCGAAGAAAGTCGAGTCTACACTCTTTTGCTCAATTCTTGAGGTAGGTGTCCTAGTTCTCCTTTAATACTTACATTAATAGATAGATTTGTGGTATTTTGATGATATAAATACAAAATCTCCATTTTTTAGCATATAGTGTACATCATGAGATTTAGGGGTTTAGGATTTGAAGTGTTGGGGGTTCAATTGTTAGGTTAATATGGTGGATTATGAACCTTAGGTGTATAATCAAGGGGAAAATTGGAATTAAAAGTAATGGTGTGAGAAGTTTCAATTTTTCTTGAAATTCTTGATTTTTCTTGAAAACCCTAAGTTGATTCTTAATGATAATTAATGATTTCTCCCATATTGAAAGTTGAATCATGAAATTGAGGTATTGAATTGTATATATACAAGTTTAATTGAATTTTGGAAGTGTTTGAAAATTATGTTAAAAATTAGCGATTGAACCCTTAATATGGATAGTGTAAATCATGCTACAATATGAAATGACTTTGGGGGAAAAGATATGTTGATGATATAGATGACATAAACTTGTTATGGAATGTTGAAATGGGATTCAAGAATTTATCTTGAATTATGTTGAAATTGCAAATAGTGTTGTTGAATTAAGTTGTGTTGGTTTATGTTGAATTAAGTGTGTTGAATAATATTGAATTGAATTGTGTTGAACTATGATGAATTGTGTTTGAATCATGTTGAATTGTGTTAGGTTGAGTTGCGTTGGGTGTATTGAGATGTGTTGGGTGTGCTGAGTTTGGGTTGAGTTGCGTTGGGCTGTGTTAAGTTTGGGTTGAGTTGCGTTGGGTGGTGTTGTGTTGGTACCCACGCGGGGAGTTGAAAAATGATTTTTCGGTGCCTACGACCGTCCGTCTAATAGCCGGTAAATGTGGGGAATGGTTTTAAAAATTGAAGAAAAATGTTTTGGGGGGCCCACATCCCACCGTATAGTAGCCGGCAAATGTGTGGGTGGTTTTTGATTAAAGGTGCCCAATTGCCCTGTCTAGGCTTATCGCTGAACAAATGTAGGAAAAAAATTTTGGGTGTCCACACAGTCCCGCCGTATAGTAGCCGGCAAAAGTGGAAAAAAAAATGATTTTTTGGTGCTCACACAGTCCTGTCGTATTGTTGCCAGCAAAAGTGAAAAAACGGATGGTTTTCGAAAAAATTTTGGGTGCCCACATCCCGCCGTATAGTAGCCGGCAAATGTGGGGGATGGTTTTAAAAAGTTGAAAAATGGTTTTTGGAAAAATATGGTTTTTGGAAGAAAATGACTTGAGAAAATGGTTTTTGGGAGTTCACTTCCCGCTATATAATAGCCGGCAAAAGGTGGAAAGTGTTATGAATTGGGTTCCCGCTGTCCCGCCATAGTAAGTCGGCGAAAGGTGGATTGTATCGATATATGTGTTGAGTTGATGATGCTATTTGTGACTTGTGATGAATCTGTGAAATTGCAAATTGATGTGTAATTCGATATAAAGAGGAAATGCACATAGACATTGTTTGTAAAGAATGGAAAACAAAAATGGGTAAAGAGATCATGGATTGGTGATGATGAACTTAATGCATTGGTTGTGACCATAAAGATAAATTATGAGAGTTGTTCTGCAAATAAATTAGGGGACTTGAATTTGAATTCATGGAGTTCTAAATAAATATAATGAGTAGAAAGGAAGAAATAAAGAAAGAAAGAAAAAAAAAAAAAGAAAAAAAAAGAGGAATATTAAAAATAGAAATTAAATAAGAAATATTTTGGGAATTGGTTACTAATTTGTAAATGATGTTGTTTGTCAAATATGTTTGTTTCATAAGGATCTATGGTTTTCCAAAGATAATGGATGATTTTAATGACTGAAGGTTCTTCTTAAAAGTGTTTAAATAGTTTTTGAGAAAAAAGGAACTTTACTTATGGTATTTTGAAATTATAAAATGGCACCCTACTATATGGTATCACCCTGCATGCATGATCATTTCTATCTGTGTGTTAGTTATTGATTGAGAACCAGGAGATTCCTACTGGGCATTCATGTTCACCCCTTGTTGTGTTATCTTTTTATAGGAAGAAAATTTGGATTCATAGTTGAAAAGTTACGAAGTCTATAAGTCTTTTTGTGTAATCTCGTTGTGGATGCGAAGAAAGTAATTGTTGTATACTGATATTTGTATTTATTTATTTGTAGCTTCTCAGTAGGAGATTGGCATGTATTATTATTATTATTGTATTCATTGAGAGAGAGAGAGAGAGAGAGAGAGAGAATATGTATCATTGTATTTCTATTACTGAAGGGCAATGGATGTTTGTAAAAAAAAAAATGGACCTAAATTACCGGCTTTGGTAATGTTTCTGAGTAATTAAAAAATTGGGGTGTGACAACTTGGTATCAGAGCTAATCGGGTTTAAATACTTGGACCTCGTGGGAAGTGGTTTTTACCACAATGGGTTGGTTTCACTTGGTGAGGATGGTTGCATATAGAAGTAGGAGGTGTAGGACATTTTGTGTTGTATTGTGTGATCGTGGATTGAGCTTCATGGATAGTGCTTGTGGCCAGCTAACTTGCTTTGAGATCTCATTGGAAGATGCGTCAGATCAACGTGGTTTCTAATGGAAGTTCCTTGGAAGTTCCAGGACAAGTGGTCATCCTTGTAGACATGACTCGATTATGTGGTTTGTTACCTAAAATTTGTTTATGTGCTGTGTGATTATGTGTTAGGTTGGTTTCTTGATTTAGCAGGAAGAGTAAGTGTCCCAGGAAAGGGTTAGAGTTCAGTCGATTGATGTTTGATGTCGTTATTGAGATAATGAGCATTGTAAGGGAAATATAAAATGGTAGTGAGGGAGACGTTAGGTAGTGGTGGAAATGTGTATTGACTTATGAGCTTTAAATTGAATGAAAGTGTTTGTGGAACGAGGAATGTGCAACTTGTATGGTTTACGAGGAGTGTAGTTGAGATGAGGTGAGATCTTAGAATGGTATGAAATTAGTTTGGGTTATGTAGAATACTGTGAAAAGTTTGGAAAGGGAGTGTGAGAATTGTGTTTTTTGATAATGAGGGTGAAAAATGGGGGTTTGTTGTATTTAAGTAGTGAGTGACATGATTAAGACATTTATAGAGTTCATGAGTATGAAGGACACTTAATAGTTAAACGCAAGAAGTGGTCCTTGAGAAGGAATGTGGGTTGTAATCTTTGTAATGGGTGTTGTACAGGTGATGATTGTTTAGTGTGATTTAGAATTAGTGTTGCCATCTCGGTATAAAAGTGATGAGACTATTGGGAATGGTGCTAGTGCGACGCATATTCGAGAAGTCCAGTGAGATTCTAGGAAAGTATAGGATGGTGTATGAAGCTCCATCTCATAGTAAATGATTCAGGGCAACTTGTGGATGTTTGAGAACCAAAATTTAAGTTTTACGAAATAGTTAACTGATTGTTTGGTATTAACGATTGGATGACAAATAGTTCCTTTGGACTGGCTTCACAATGAGTAAGGTGGAAGGTTTGAGAAATATTTTGAAAAACGTTTAGTAAGTGTTGGATCTATTTTGGTTTGGTTTGGAATAGGTGGTTTCAATGAAAACTTGAAATTGTTAATTGAAATTGAATTGGTGATTTCGATGAATGCTACTTGAAGTTAATTAATGCTTAACTATCTCAGGATTTTTCTTGTTTTGGATAAATAGGGATATGAATGAATAGTGTCTCAAGGGGTACTAGAGGGCATGGAGTCTTACTTGTGCATATATATGTGTGTTGTTCATGTGAATTTGTGAAACCGCTCTAATTGATTTTAAAATGTTTGAATGGAAATTGTTGTAAGTGCACTTGTGCCAATGCATATATATATATATTGAATGTTGATATACGTGTTGACATTTGTGATGAATATACCAGTTTGTTTTTGTTTGTTGTTGTTACAAATATGTATGGAAATTATATTGTGATGTCATCGGATGGGTGGCGAAGGTTGTTTGGTGATGGTTGGAATTTACCGGGAAAAAATGTTGAGATCGATGTGGAAAACGAAAATTTATTTTCTTTGTATGTGGCATGGAATGGCACGCTAAATATTGAATGTTAAAAACTTAATCCGAATATGTTCATGAATGATTTTCCTTGTTCTACTTTTACATGCTAAGGGAGATAAGAAATAGATAACGTTGTTAATTGAAATGTAATTGAGAATTGTGGTATTGGAACATACCATGCAATGTGTTATTTGTTTCGCTTGTGTTGACTTGGTGTTAGTTTAAGGGTGATTTCTTCCCTAGGAAATTGAGTTTTGGTCATTCGATAGTCATTATCCGCGTTGTTGTTACTTGGGGAGTTATTATGGACTTTGGGATTATAAATGATTGGTGTTTCTCCTTGCCCGTTGAATTCCGATGTGTGTGTTGATTGAAAGGTAGTCGTGATCTCTTCCTTGTAATTTTTGTTGTTGGGTATCTTTGGAACACTAAGGTATCAAATCAGAAATTGATAATTTGTTCGGAGTGTGGATTTAATTTTGAACATTAAAGGGTGTGTTTCCGTTAATGTTTGAGTTTCCTTTTGTTTGGTTTTCTTCATTTCGTGGATGAAATTTCTTAAGGAAAGAAGATTGTGACATTTTGTATTTTTGGGTTTAGAATTGAAGTAAGGTGTAATTGGAAGTTGTTAAGGTTTGGTGGATATATATGGCTGCTCTCATGCTTTCTTTCTGGACTAGGGGTTGTTAAGAAATGAGTGAGTATAAGGTTGTTGTTATTTTGTTAGAACGGATGCAATTTCGGGGACGAAATTTCTTAAGGGGAAGATTGTAACTCTCTAGAATTTTTCTCTCCGCTCGAGCAGGAGAGTTGACGCTTGAGCGGACTTGAGAGGCTCCTAGCATTTTTGCAGTCTGTCTGAAATTCTGAGAGTTGTGAATTCCTGCTCGAGCATAGGAATGGTCGCTCGAGCGGATGGGTTTGTTAGTCTGCGCGCTCGAACGCAAGATTGGGCGCTCGAGTGGTCTACCTGGTTGAGTTTGAATTCCTGAGACTAATGGGATTGTTTTTTACCTTTTATTGTTATGTTTGGAGCCTCCCTATTTTATTTTGGGACATTGATTGAGCTGGTAACATGATGGTAAAGTAAGATTGAACCAAAAACTTTAATTCGAATAATTTGCCTACGATCAGCCGTCAATCTTTTGCCCTTTTCTTTTTCCAGACTTTGAATTTGAGTGTGAGGCTAGAACCATTAGAAATCTTGTTTCCGGGGCTTCAATTTGAACACAAGAATGACCTAGGATGGGGTCCGGATGAGAAAGTTACGCTTGTTTGAAGTTTTGGAATCTGTGCTGGAAGCAAGTACGCTCGAGCGAGAAAAGCAACGCTCGAGAGGACTGCACGAATTCATCGATTTAAAAAGTGGGTTTATATCATTCTTTATATTTTCTTTTTCCCTCCTCCTTCCTCTCATCCTAGGTCCAAAAATCCTTGATCTCTTTACACAAATATCTTCCATTCCTCAAAGTTTTGGCCAAGATCTCTTACCAAAAAGTGAAGAAGGCTTGAAGCTCAACATTTTCAACCGATTGGATTTCGGATTTGCGAAGGATTCTTCTCAAAGCCTGCTCTTTTTCTCGATTCTTGAGGTAGGCGTCCTAGTTCTCCTTCAATACTTGCATTAATAGATAGATTTGTGGTATTTTGATTATATAAATACAAAATCTCCATTTTTGAGCATATAGTGTACATCATGAGATTTAGGGGTTTAGGGTTTAAAGTGTTGGGGGTTCAATTGTTGGGTTAATATGGTGGATTATGAACGTTAGGTGTATAATCAAGGAGAAAATTGGATTTAAAAGTAATGGTGTGAGAAGTTTCAATTTTTCTTGAAATTCTTCATTTTTCTTGAAAACCCTAAGTTGATTCTTAATGATAATTAATGATTTTTCCCAAATTGAAAGTAGAATCATGAAATTGAGGTATTGAATTGTATATATACAAGTTTAATTGAATTTTGAAAGTGTTTGAAAATTATGTTAAAAATTAGCGATTGAACCCTTATTATGGATATTGTAAATCATGCTACAATGAATTGACTTTGGGGGAAAAGATGTGTTGATGATATAGATGACATAAACTTGGTTATGGAATGTTGAAAGGGGATTCAAGAATTTATCTTGAATTATGTTGAAATTGCAAATAGTGTTGTAGAATTAAGTTGTGTCGGTTTATGTTGAATTAAGTGTGTTGAATAATATTGAAGTGAATTGTGTTGAACTATGATGAATTGTGTTTGAATCATGTTGAATTGTGTTAGGTTGAGTTGTGTTGGGTGTGTTGAGTTTGGGTTGAGTTGTGTTGGGCTGTGTTAAGTTTGGGTTGAGTTGCGTTGAGTGTTGTTGTGTTGGTTCCGTGCAGGGAGTTGAAAAATGATTTTTCAGTGCCCACTACCGTCCGTATAATAGCCAATAAATGTGGGGAATGGTTTTAAAAATTGAAGAAAAAGGTTTTTGGGGGCCCACGTCCCGCCGTATAGTAGCCGGCAAATGTGTGGGTGGTTTTGGATTAAAGGTGCCCAATTGCCCTGTCTAGGCTTATCGCTGGACGAATGTGGGAAAATATTTTTGGGTGTCCACACAGTCCTGTCGTATAGTAGCCGACGAAAGTGGAAAAAAAATGATTTTTGGGTGTCCACACAGTCCTGGCGTATTGTTGCCGGCAAAAGTGGAAAAACGAATGGTTTTCGAAAATGTTTTGGGTGCCCACATCCCGCCGTATAGTAGCCGGCAAATGTGAGGGATGGTTTTAAAAAGTTGAAAAATGGTTTTTGGAAAAATATGGTTTTTGGAAGAAAATGGCTTTTGAGAAAATGGTTTTTGGGAGTTCACTTCCCGCTGTATAGTAGCCGGCGAAAGGTGGAAATTGGGTGTCCACTGTCCCGCCGTACAAAGTCGGCAAAAGGTGGATTGTATTGATATATGTGTTGAGTTAATGATGTTATTTGTGACTTATGATAAATCTGTGAAATTGCAAATTGATATGTAATTTGATATAAAGAGGAAATGTGCATAGACATTATTTGTAACGAATGGAAACCAAAAATGGGTAAGGAAATCATGGATTGGTGATGATGAACTTAATGCATTGGTTGTGACCATAAAGATAAATTATGACTGTTATTCTGTAAATTAATTAGGGAACTTGAATTTGAATTCATGGAGTTCTAAATAAATATATTGAGTAGATAGGAAGAAAGAAAAACAAAGAGGAATATTAAAAATGGAAATTAAATAAGAAATATTTTGGGAATTGGTTAATAATTTGTAAATGATGTTGTTTGTCAAATATGTTTGTTTCACAAGGATCTATGGTTTTCCAAAGATAAGGGATGATTTTAATGACTGAAGGTTCTTCTTAAAAGTGTTTAAATAGTTTTTGAGAAAAATGAACTTTACTTATGGTATTTTGAAATTATAAAATGGCACCCTACTTTATGGTATCACCTTGCATGCATGATCATTTCTATCTGTGTGTTAGTTATTGATTGAGAACCAGGAGATTCCTACTGGGCATTCATGCTCACCCCTTGTTGTGTTATCTTTTTACAGGAAGAAAATTTGGATTCATAGTTGAAGAGTTACGAACTCCATAAGTCTGTTTGTGTAATCTCGTTGTGGATGTGAAGAAAGCAATTTTTGTATACTGATATTTGTATTTATTTATTTGTAGCTTCTCAGTAGGAGATTGGCATGTATCATTATTATTATTGTATTCATTGAGAGAGAGAGAGAGAGAGAGAGAGGGAGGGAGAGAACACGTATCATTGTATTTCTATTACTTAAGGGTAATGGATGTTTGTAAAAAAAAAAAAAAAAAAAAAAAAAGGACCTAAATTACAGGCTTTGGTAATGTTTCCGAGTAATTAAAAAATTGGGGTGTGACAAAACTTAGAAAATGTGACAGCATCCTGGAGACAATCTGAAAGATCTTTTTTATTCATAAGAGGATACCTGATTCATTTTAAGGCATCATTAAGAGTCTTATAATTAATAACCAATCTTGGTGCACCTCTTTCTTTTTATGCATTTTTTTTTTTACATAAAATGCTATATAACTCCAAGGGGATAACTTTTTCTGACATCTTCTTCTCAAGAAGATTTGCAATTTCTGTTTGGCAAAGTTTTAAATACTCTTTATTCATCTAACTAGGGCGAGCTTTGGTAGGAATGTGACGCTCATCAAAGTCTGGTTCAATAAGAAGAGAGACTATGTGCCTTTTACGATTTCAAAAAGCATTGGGAATATCGCTGCAGACTTCTGGTTGGAATTCTTATTCAATCATTTTAATTTTATTCTGGAGGGATGGTTGTTGTAACTTTTGATCAATACTTAAGAAAATAATTTCTTTCTAGAGAAAATTTATCTATTTTTCTTTGACGTTAACCAGATCCTTGATTTCATCTCGTTCTTTGGTAAAAGGTTCTGTAATAAATTCAAACACAATGGTTTGATTACTAATGGTAGCATCAATACGTACTAATCTTGTCTATAAGAAATAAGTCCCTAAGATTATAGTCTCGAACATATTTCTAATTAGAACCAAGGAAGTGGGAAGTCCAATCCCTTGATTACAGATAAGAACCTCTGGAAGTTTGTATTTGATTTCATCTAGTTACCACTTGCACTGGTAAGTGACTAGATGGTTTTTTCAAAATACTGAGTTGGAACTAATCATTCTTGTATACAATTCATAGTAACCCCACTGTCAACGAGGGATATAACATCTCTAAGGATGAAATATGATTTTATGAAAAAAAATAATTCGGATATACCATTTCTAGAAAGTCACCTAGTTCATAAGAAGTAAATATTGGTCATCCTTTTATCTTCTGGAGTCTCTTTGGTAACAATACCCTTATTCTGTTGGGGTATTTGAGACAACTGGTGGTGAATTTTTAGAATTTCAGAATTAATCATTTGATTTGAAGATTTTAAATTTTTAACTTCTGTTTTTAATACATTAATCTCTATTTTGAGATCTTGTATTGTTACTGGTTTTTCTTCAAAGGAAGAGGACATCATTCTATCCCTAATTTCTCTCATACTGTAATGTTCTACTGGGAGAACTTCTTCTGATTTTTGGGTTTGATAACAAACTTCTAAGAGCTTTAATTTCATTTCTGGATCCTTAACTTGCTCAATTAAATCTAAAATACATTTTTGATTATCTGTTAAAATGTTGATATTTGGGCCTCCAATGTTAAGGCCATTCATTTCAACGATGCCTTTCCAACAATTAGATTCTGTAATTGGATTCAGATGACTGGTGGTACATGGGCACTATGACGACCCTGACCTTTGTATTATTTTTCTATAATATTTTATTGAGCATAATTGATGATTATGTGCTTA
Source organism: Camellia lanceoleosa (assembly GCA_025200525.1). NCBI lineage: Eukaryota > Viridiplantae > Streptophyta > Magnoliopsida > Ericales > Theaceae > Camellia > Camellia lanceoleosa. The sequence continues at coordinate 125,226,008 of CM045765.1, forward strand.
TTTGATACTTATCTATTTGTTTGTGAATTATTTGTCTGAATACCAGCGTAGAATTTGAAATTGAAAGCCCAAAGGGATTCAGAAACCAAAATTGATTAATTCAATATGCTAGTTGGAATATTTAGAACCATATAGCAAGTTTAATTAAAATTTGATTCAGATCAAAGTAATTGGAATAAAATAATCATAATTGATTAGATTTAAGCCCACTTGATTAGTCTTTATCATATGTGACTAGTGAAGCCTTAATCACCTTAGATATAAGTGCTAATCACACTTAGACTTCATTTTTGACATCAACTTGTGCTGAAAATTGAGCTATAGAGGGAACTCAATATCTTAGAGAAAGAGAAGAAGAATTCAAGAGAATTAAGGGGAGATTGAAGAGAGTAATCTTGGATAAGGCCAATTTAAGCTCTAGGTATGCCCTTTACCCATAATGCATCATGATAATCCATGTAGGAAGATGAATTCACCAATTTGTATGGCCATTTGCGTGTAATTGAAAGAAATGAGCATGAATCATCAAGAGTTTAGTGAGTTTGAGTGAATTGTGTACATCCATACATAATTCTTCAATTTTGAACTTGGTTTTCTACAAATTCACACATGCATGGGACTTACATGAGTTATTTCTTAAGGTTCCTCATGGATTTGCACTCAACACTTCATATAAGCATGTTTTGTGAAGAAAAGAGTTGAGTTTGTTACATGCATGTCAAGAACATGATGTTTTGACCTTTGTTTTGAAGGATTGAAAGAGTATTTGAGATCATGGCTTCATAATTTCCAAAGATTCATGTTTTATAAAGTGTTTCTAAGCTTTTGAGACCAACCATGCAAGCTTTGAACTTGAAAGGCATGTTTTTGAACATCAAACACAAATTTAGAAAACCCATAATTCGTCCAGTTCACTTAAGCGAAGAATTTGTCGCTTAAGAAAAAAATGAAGGCATCTGTACTTTCACAGACATTTGGCCATTGGCTTGAGCGACCAAGTGTGCGCTCGAGTGAACCTAGCTTCGTTTAGCACTTGGCTCAAGCGACAATCAAGCATAAATTCGAGCGTCCAAAAACTTTTGCAGTTAGGCCACACCGCTTAAGCAACCAAGTGTGCGCTCAAGCGAAGACCTATTTTTAGCAAATTTTTCCTGACACTTTTAAGTGCGTAATTGCATCCACATGCCCATTTAGGCATTCTTTTGCATCTTTTGAACATCCTTAATCATGGAACAAGCTAGAAACACACGTAAGCGAAGAATTAAGATACGTTACTTCTTTCAAACGTGTGTTCAATGTGTATTTGTGTTATGTGATTTGTGTAGGTGGTCAACCAAGGTCTGTCATCAGTACCAACCCACTGTGAGTAATGTCTTTATAAAGCTATGTTCAAAATGTATTTGGAAATTGATCAAGATTGGTATTTTGAATTCTATTTTGCTAATTATGAATAAATGTCTACTTTTGAAACGTATTCGTGCCATCCATTAGTGTGGCCCTTGCTTGGGGGAAACAATACCATGGCCCATTGGCCCTCGCTTGGGGGAAACAATACCATGGCCCATAGGCCCTCACCCGAAGGAAACAATACCATGCTCGTTAGATTAATTGAAACACAGAGATCTCTGATATTAGACCTTAATGGTCCACATTGAGTTATTGAATGACCTATCATGGTCCCATTGGATTGACCCTTGTGGTCCTATTGGCTTCAGTACATTGTCTATTGAAACCCTATTGAATGTACCACGTAAATTGAAGGAGTAAACATTGCTGTTGCAAGGAAGAGATTGATGTGATTGTATCCTATTGAATCGTTTAATGATATGAATTGTTTATCGATATGAATTCTTTCGGAAATGGAAGTTATATTTTGTAACATGTTGGACTTCATTCATATAAAACCTTTATACTAATATTACTCACAGGGTTTTAACTCACCCCTTCCCCTAAGATATGTAGGTGAGCAAATGGATCGTCAAGCATAGGGAAACCTCAGGAGTCCACCCTTTTGTCAGCCGTTTTGGAGTGCTTCTAGGATGGAGTGATCTTGGTTTCATGTGGAGCCAACTGTGTTAACCTTATGGATCATGATGCTTTGTTTTGTTTCTTTTGTTTTGGAACTTGAAATGGATGGATAATTTGTTTAAGTGTAAAGGAGCTATGATATATTTTTGTATCCGCATCAATAGACGGTTGAAGTTTAAATTTTATAGAGCCTTTCATTTATGCATTGCTCGATGAACATGTTTATATTTTAATAATGCTTCAGCAAGGCCTCGTTATTATCATTGTTTATCAGTTTTGTCTTTGAGGCCAGAGGTAATTTGGGATTACTGGCCGATCATGGCCTAAACCTCTAGGGGCGGGTTCGGGTCTTGACAGTTTGGTTTTAGAGCATGAGTCATATCCTACTCACTAGTCCATTGAGCAATAAGGTGTCTAGAAAAGACTTAAGAATTGCATTCATTTGCATTTGAATGTCAATGTGAGATAACTTTTGAAAATGTGTCTATGTATATGCGTGCATACAATATGTTTGTTATGATACAAGTTTCATATAGATAATGGTCAGAACAAAAGGGGATGAACTAGAGGAGTCTACCTCCAACCGTCTTGACCGAATATAGAGCATGATGCATGATATGGATGAGAATCTAAGACAACAACAGCAACCACCACTCCCACATCCAATGCCCGTATGACCAGTACTGGTCATCAAACAAATGACAGAACTATTGCCCTCACTAGAGAATTCAAAAAGATGAAGCCGTCCTTGTTCCATAGGGGAATTGATCCACTAAAGGCTGAGGCCTGGGTATTGGGAATCGAGAAACTGTTTAAAGTGTTTCCTTGCACAAAGACACAAAAAGTACTGCTAGCCGCATTTACTCTTTAAGATGAAGCAAGAAAGTGGTGGATATTAGTGTAAGACACCAATAGGGGAATTAATTAGGCTCAGTTTCTAGAAATTTTCTACAATAATTTGAACAACTAAAATAGGAAAATAAGTCAGTGGTAGAGTATGAAGCTCAATTTATTGAATTAGCTCAGTTTGCACCACACATGGTACAAAAAAGCCAGAAAATTTGAAGAAGGACTGCACGACTCCATCCTTGATAAGATTAATGTTTTGAAACTGCCTAAATTTGTTGATGTGTTAGACAGGGCTCTCATGTCAGAGGCAAACTTGGCTGCTCAAAACTGAAACTTCAAATGAAGGAGTAAGAGACAGAATTTTAGCAAGTCAGAAACATTTTCAATGAGTAAGAAATTGAAATCCAGTAATTCAGGTTCCAATCAGAGTGGTAACTTGGAACCCAATTGTGCTATTGGTGGAAAGAAGCATCGGGGTGTTTGTTATCGTACCACGAAAGCTTGTTATCAGTGTAGGAAAGTTGGTCACATGGCAAGAGATTGTACGCAACCTTGACGGGAGGGTAACCGAGGCACCGTAAGTTCAGTTGGATCAGTTCTAGCAGCAAGACCAAATGCAACACAAACTACAACACGAAATGATATAAGGCAAGGAAGAGTGTTTGCACTTATTATTCCAAGGGATATTCAAAATACAGAAACTGTACTCTCAGGTACATTCTCTATTTGTGGGCAGTATGCATATGTTTTGATTGATTCAAGATCCACCCACTCTTTTGTTTCTATGCAATTTGCCCCTAGATTGAATAGACCATTGGAAACTTTGAGATATACATTATGTGTGTCATCACTGTCAGGGGGATCTATGTTATGTTCAACTGTTTATCCTGCATGTGAAATCTTGCTTGAGAATGCTACATTATGGCCCCGTTTGGTGTAGCTGTTAAAATATATTATAGATTATAGCTTAACAGATTATAGATTATGACTTTAATCAGAAGTTATTAATCTGTTTGTTGTAACTGTTGGATTATATATTTAAGTTACTGAGTAGTGTTTGTTAAATAAGCTGTGAAGTAGTTTTTTCAATTAATTTTTATTTTTTATTATTCACTACTTGTCTACATTTCTCATAAAAATAATAATAATATTCTATAGTCCATTTGGGTCTTTTTCTATTTTTTTTTTTTAAAAAAATTAAAAAGTATAACCGTAAATTAACATGTCCACAGCAGAAGCTGATAATCAGAAATAAATGGTGAGTAGCTTCTCAGAATCAGCTTTTTTGACTTAAAATAAGTTGTTAGAATCAAAAGCTGTTTGAAATAAGTTTAACCAAACAGTCCAAAATAGCTTTTCAAAAGCCAGAAGCCATAAGTTGGCTCAAAAAAGCCCAAACAAACACCCCCTATATGTTGATTTATTACCCATAGACATGACTCACTTTGATATTATTATGGGTATCGACAGGTTGTCTAAATATTATGCGACCATTGATTGTGTTTCTATAAATGTGTAATATTCTGACCTTCGGGACAAACTGAGTTTTATTTTGAGGGAAGAGGTGTAGTTCCCCCACCATAATTGATTTTGCCATGAAAGCATGTAAACTAATTAATAAGGGGTGTCAAGGGGTATTGGTGTAGTGTTATGAGTACTCAGTCTTCAAATGTTGCCTGAGATAATATACCGGTTGTGAAAGACTTTTCTGATGTAGAATTGCCTGGACAGTTAGTTGATAGAGAAATTGAATTTGTGATTGATGTAATACCTGATACTTAACCCATATCGTATGTCAACTACTGAAATGAAAGTGTTGAAAGTACAGTTATAAGAATTTCCTAATAAGGGGTTTATCTGGCCAAGCACATCACCGTAGGGTGCACCTGTGTTGTTTGTGAAAAAGAAAGATGAGACACTTCTTTTATGTATTGACTATCGAGAACTCAACATGGTAACTATTAAAAATAAATATCCGTTGCCTCGGATTGATGATTTGTTTGACCAGTTACAGGGGCTCAAGTATTTTCCAAAGTTGATTTGAGATCGAGATATAACTAGTTGAAAGTTAAGGTTGAAAACATAGAGAAAACTGTTGTCCAAACCAGGTATGGACATTATGAATTTTTGGTTATGCCATTTGGGGTTACCAATGGACCTATAACCTTTATAGACTTAATGAACCAAACTTTTAAACCATTTTGGATGAGTTTGTTGTAGTCTTTATTGATGACATTTTGCTATATTCAAAGAGCAGAGAAGAACATTAACAACACCTTAGAATAATTTTGCAAACCCTCAGGGAGAAGCAACTGTATGGAAAATTTAAGAAATGTTCATTCTGGTTGAATGAGGTTATATTTGTGGGGCATGTTATTAATAGAGATGGGATATATGTTGATCTACAGAAAATTGAGGCAATTATTAACTGGCCTACTCTGACTAACGTAATAGAAATTCATAGTTTTATAGGTTTGGTAGGTTACTACCAAAGGTTTGTCAAAGGATTCTCAAAAATTGTTGTACCATTGACGCAATTGACCAGAATGGGAGAACTATTTGTATGGATAGAACAAAGAGAATCTGCATTTCAAGAACTGAAGACGAGATTGACTACAGCTCCAATTCTTACCTTACCATCAGGTACTGAAGGGTTTGTAATTTTTAGTGATGCATCTCATAGAGGTTTGGGTTGTGTTTTAATGCAGAATGGCAAAGTGATTGAGTACGCATCCCAACAACTAAAACCATATGAAAAGAACTACCCAACACATGATTTGAAACTTGCCGCCATTATATTTGCATTAAAAATCTGGCGCCACTATTTGTATGGGGCTAAGTGTGAAGTGTTTACCGACCATAGAAGTTTGAAGTATTTGTTTACCAATAAAGAATTAAATATGCGACAGAGACATTGGCTTGAATTGATTAAAGATTATGACTTATAAATTCTCTATCATCAGGGTAAAGCTAACATGGTGGCTGATGCTTTGAGTAAAAAGAATACAAGAACTTTAGCATGTTTGCTAACTGACCAAAAGAAAATTCTGCAAGATCTAGATAGACTTGAAATGAAAGTTGTGTGTCATGGGCAAGACAATGTTTTGGCCGCAATGTCCTTACAACCAATGATTATTGAAGAGATTAAATAGAAACAGAGAGATGATCAGTTTCTAAAGAAAGTGTGTGATGAGTTTGAAACTAAGCTCAGACCAAGATTTACAATTGAAGAACAAGTCTTGAAATTCCAAGGGAGACTTTGTGTTCCTAATGATGGAAAATTGAAAAGAAAAATTTTAGAAGAGGCTCACAAGTCAATGTTTGCCATGCATTTGGGAATACCAAAATGCACCAAGATTTGAAACAAGTGTACTGGTGGCCCAACATGAAAAAGGAAATTGCAGACTACAATTCTAAATGCCTTCAATGCCAACAAGTAAAAGCCTTAGAAACTAGCAGGTTTACTTCAGTCTCTCCCCATCCCAGAATGGAAGTGGGTACATATTACCATGGACTTCATCATCGATCTACCTCGAACATCTAGAGGTATGAATGCTAGTTGGGTTGTTGTTGATAGATTGACAAAATTTGCTCATTTGCTTGCTATGAAAACTTCGTTTAATGCCTATAGACTTACCGCTATTTATATTGATAAGATCATTCAATTATATGGGGTTCCAGTATCTATTGTGTCAGATAGGGATCCTAAATTTGTTTCTAGATTTTGGAAAAGTTTGCAACAGGCAATGGGCACAGAATTGAGATTCAGCCCAGCTTTTCATCCACAAACCGATGGGCAAACTGAGAGAACTATCCAAACATTGGAAGATAAGCTTCGTATGTGTGTTTTAGAGTTTCAAGGTAGTTGGGAAAGTTACCTACCATTGGCTGAGTTTGCTTATAACAATAGTTTCCACTCAAGTATCAGCATGGCACCTTATGAGGCATTGTATGGAAGAAAGTTTAGATCTCCAGTTTGCTGGACCGAAGTTGGTGATAGAGCTTTGTATAGGTCAGAACTTGTGCAAGAAACAACTGATAAGATAAAGATCATTCAACAGAGGCTCAAGACTACTCAAAGTCGATAGAAACGTTACGCTGACCAGAGAATGAGGGATTTGGAATATGAAGTAGGAGATCACATGTGCATTCGAGTAACGCCAATGGAAGGGAATACACTGTTTGGTAGAAAAAGAAAATTGACTCCACGTTACATTGGGCCGTTTCAGATTTTAGAAAGGCTTGGCCCTGTTGCTTATTGTATCGCTGTACCGCCGAGAATGGAACAAATGTACAATGTCTTTCATGTATCAATGCTTCATGGATACCTTAAAGATCCATACCTTGTCATAGACTACCACCGGATAGCACTAGATGATGACATGATCTATGAAGAAAAGCTTATTCAGATTATTGATCGACAAATCAAGCAGTTGAGGAATAAATCCATTTCTATGGTGAAAGTTGAATGGAAAGAACACTATAGAAAAGAAGCAACATAGGAAAAGGTTGATGAAATGAGACAACGCTACCCAAAATTATTTCCAAATAGGGGTAACTCAAGTTTGGAGCACCAAACTTCGTAAGGAGGAAAGATTGTGATGACCCCGATCTTCGTATTATTTTTTTTATAATATTTTATTGAGCATAATTGCATGATTATGTGCTTATTTGATACTTATCTGTTTGTTTGTGAATTATCTATTTGAATACCAACGTAGAATTCAAAATAGAAAGCCCAAACGGATTCAGAAACCAAAATTAATTAACTCAAAAGGCTAGTTGGAATATTTAGAACCATATAGTAAGTTTAATTAAAATTTGATTCGGATCAAAATAGTTAGAATAAAATAATCATAATTTATTAGATTTAAGCCCACTTGATTAGTCTTAATAATATGTGATTAGTGAAGCCTTAATTACCTTATATGTGTGTGTGTGTGTGTGTTAATCACACTTAGACTTCATTTTTTACATTGACTTGTGCTGAAAATTAAGAGCTAGAGAGGGAACTCAACATCTTAGAGAGAGAGAGAGAGGAGAAGGAGAAGGAGAAAGAGAAGAAGAGGAAGAAGAAGAATTCAAGAGAATTGAGAAGAGATTGAAGAGATTAAGCTTAGATAAGGCCAATTCAAGCTCTAGGTATTCTCTTTACCCATAGTTCATGAGGATAATCCATGTAGAAAGATGAATTCACCAATTTGTATGGCCATTTGCATGTAATTGAAAGAAAAGAGCATGAATCATCAAGAGTCTAGTGAGTTTGAGTGAATTGTGTACATGCATGCCTAATTCTTCACTTTTGAACTTGGTTTTCTACAAATTCACACATGCATGGGACTTACATGAGTTATTTCTTAAGGTTCTTCATGGATTTGCACTCAATACTTCATATAAGCATGCTTTGTAAAGAAAAGAGTTGAGTTTGTTGCATGCATGTCAAGAACATGATGTTTTGACCTTTGTTTTGAAGGATTGAAAGAGTATTTGAGATCATGGCTTCATAATTTCCAAAGATTTATGTTTTATAAAGTGTTTCTAAGCTTTTCAGACCAACCATGCAAGCTTTGAACTTGAAAGGCATGTTTTTTAACTTCAAACACAAATCTGGAAAACCCATAATTCGTCCAGTTCGCTCGAGTGAAGAATTCGTCACTTGAGCGAAAAACGAAGGCATCTTGTACTTTCACAAACATTTGGCTATTGGCTTGAGCAACCAAGTGTGTGCTCGAGCGAACCCAGTTTTGTTCAGCACTTGGCTCGAACGACCATTGAGCATAAAATTCGAGCATCCAATACTTTTGCAGTCAAGCTACACCGCTCAAGCGACCAAGTGTGCGCTGGAGCGAAGACCCTATTTTCAGTAAATTTTTCCTGACACTTTTAAGTGTGTAATTGCATCCTCATGGCCATTTAGGCATTCTTTTTGCATCATTTGAACATCCTTAATCATGGAACAAGCTAGAAACACACGTAAGAGAATAATCAAGATACGTTACATGTTTCGAACGTGTGTTCAATGTGTATTTGTGTTATGTGATTTGTGTAGGTAGCCAACTAAGGTCTATCATCAGTACCAACCCACTGTGAGTAATCTCTTTATAAGTCTATGTTCAAAATGTATTTGGAAATTGATCAAGATTGTTATTTTGAATTCTATTTTGTTAATTACGAATGAATGTCCACCTTTGAAACGTATTCGTGGCATCCATCAGTGAGGCCCTTGCTTTGGGGGAAACAATACCATGGCCCATAGGCCCTCGCCTAGGGAAAGCAATACCATGGCCCATTGGATTAATTGAAACACAAAGATCGCTGATGTTAGACCTTAATGGTCAGCATTGAATTATTGAATGACCTATCATGGTCCCATTGGATTGACCCTTGTGGTCCTATTGCCTTCGGCACATTGTCTATTGAAACCCTATTGGATGTACCACGTAAATTTAATGATTGGACATTTCTATTGCAAGGAAGAGATTGATATGATTGTATCATATTGAATCATTTAATGATACGAATTGTTTCAAAAATGGAATTTATATTTTGTAACATGTTGGACTTCATTCATATAAAACCTTTATACTGATATTACCCCCTGGGCTTTAGCTCACTCATTCCCCTATATATATGTAGGTGAGCAAATGGAGTGTCAAGCATAGGGCAACCTCGGGAGTCCACCCTTTTGTCAGCCATTTTGGAGTGTCTCCGGGATGGGGCGATCTTGGTCTCATGCGGAGCCAAGTGTGTCAACCTTGTGAATCATGATGCTTTGTTTTTTTTCTTTTGCTTAGGAACTTGAAATGGATGGATAATTTGTATAAGTGTTAAAGAGCTATGATATATTTTTGTATCCGCGTCTATAGAAGGTTGAAGTTTAAATTTTATATAGTCTTTCATGTATGTAGTGCTCGATGGACATGTTTATATTTTAATAATGCTTCTGCAAGGCCCCGTTATTATCATTATTTATTAGTTTTGTCTTTGAGGCTGGAGGTAATCTCGGATTACTGGTCGATCATGGCCTAAACCTCTAGGGGCGGGTTCAGGTTGTAACAAACATCGTGTATCATCAGGAGAGTCATCGGACTCAGGTGCGGAATATATCTCAACAAGCTAATCTTCGGGAGTAGAGTCAGAGTCAGAATCAAAGTTAAGCAAAAGCTTGCAATACTGTTGTTTGAGACCTTCATCAAGAGAAAGCTCTCTGAGTTTCTGTTTGGTTCTACACTTGTTAGCATAGTGCCCAACTTTGCCACACTTGCAGCAGGTAGCTAGAGATCTATCTTTCTTAGATTGAGAAGTACGTTTTTGTTTGCCTTTAGAATAAGGATTTTGCTTTTGTTAGTAAGAGGGTTTAAAGGAAGAACCCTTATATTTTTTAGAGTAGGATTTTCTAGGAGATTTTTTATACGGCTTGATATTTCTCAGCTTCCTGGTCTTAGAAAGATATTGAATCTTGGTATCATAAACGAATTGATCGCAAAACTCACCAAGCTCCTTTTTTGCCTATAAGGTTTTATTTTCTCATAATATACTGGAGTTTAAGGTCATTACATGGGAAAAGACCTTCAATAATAAGGCCAATGAGTTGGCCATATGTATACTTGTTGGAGGGAATAATCATGCACTTATGACGATCCCTGAGTTTCTTTCAGATTTTCTCAGCAAAGAGATTAGGGACACCATCAATAAATTTGGCCTTCCAGTATTCACTGTTAACATCTACTCTCTACATAACTTTCAGTAGGAAAATATCTTTATACCATCTAAAGTGGGTCAAGGATGGACATCTTAAATTCTAGAGAAGTTCACGACCTCAATCGCTATTGATGATTTCTGGTCCAACAAAGTGACGAAGAATTCTCTGGGTTAAGGTATATACAGCGTCTTCCCTATTTTTGGTAGTACCAATAACTAGATCAATTTTAATCTTAACAGAGTTAAGAACTTCATTTTGTTGAGTAGGTGTGAGACCATTGTCCCACCATCCTTTAAGAATGCCAGTAAAATCATTCACAATGTGTCGTGCTATCTGACTGTCGGTATTATCATTTTGTTTACAAACAGTACCGTACATAAGTTTTTGGTGGATAGTCTAAAAAATATGGTATTCTAATTTACCATCTATGTTCCATTCATAAATGGTCTTCCCATGATAGGATTTCTGAGTGTGAAGAAAATCTTCCTCATAAAGTATATCCTAGAGAATAGGTCTGGAATAGTAATATATACTTGGTCCTGCTAAGGCCATATGAGTGGTTTATTGAGGGAAATAACTCTTGTTGATAGATTATATTTCTGGAAACTATGCTGGATTGCAAAGATTTGTGATGGCATGATATCGTCATCTTCTTCACTGTCTGATGGAGAATGAGATTGTTGTTGAGAAAGCACATTAATATATTGACTAGAAGATCCTATTCGAATGGTTTTCATTTTACTGATAATAGCGTCAATAAACTCATCATGCTATTTAGGAGGTTTAAGTTTAAAGTTTGAAACATCTAAATGTGGTTTGATATTAAAGGTGGTTTGATATTAACTAGTTGAATATCTTTTTCTGGTTTAGAACTAAAGGAATTAGTTTTTTGATATTTAACTAATTCAGTAATTGATTCTTCAATTCTGGTTAGCTGTTTTCCTACAGTTTAAAAGTGAAGGCTGGTATAATTATTCTGTTTAATAAAAAGAGTAAAGTCAATGACCTTCACAAGATCTCTTTTTTCTAGAGTATCGGTTGGTTTAAGAAAAGTGGTAATAACCAATGGAGCACTAGAACAAGGAGCTAAGCTAGGTGCTAGCTCTAAAGACTATGATGGAGTATGTATCAATTTGATACTTTTTCCTTCTGTTGTCAACCAAGTCTTGTATAGATCATCTATGACATCAATATACGGCTCTGGAAGAAGTTCCATAACTATGGCAAATTCAAAATACCACTCAGGAAAAAGAATAATTTTCTATTGTCTTTCTAGCTGAAAATAATACTGGTTTTTTAATCGCTCTAATTATTGAGGATTATGATAACTGAAATATCATTTTCGATAGTTCTGGTATTTAGACTGGAGAAAATCCTGATTAATAAGAATGCGGCTTTCACTACCTAATGTAAAATCCATTAAATCTCAAAATTCATATCATTGGTCGTAGGGCATTTACTATCATATGATGGCCTACTGGTATTATACACTCCATGAGGTATTTGGTTTTCAGAAATATGAATTCCCTAAATTATATATTCTAGCAACGATTCACTAGGTGGTCTGGAGGGCATACCTTGTGAGACAGATCCTGGAGGTTCTGAAGTAGATTGTTTAGAAGAGTTAGGTAAGTCTACTCTATAAGGAGGGGTAGACCTAAAACTAGTACTAGACATGCTTCTAGTCAAAGGATGACGGAATTGGAGTTATACATTTCCTCCTCGTGTCTGGATGACCTGGTCAAGTGTTTGACATACAATAGGTCTTGTTAGAACAGCATTCGGTATTTTCCATTTTTCTAGAAAAGTAATATCTTGCCAAGGTATCATTTTGGGGACTGCTACCGAAGAGTTGAACATGTTGGTGTCTATCAAGACTGTATGTCATGTTTCTCTACGTCTTCTGGTATAAGGATTTAAGGTTATCAAAACCTTAAAGTGAATCCTAAAAATTGCTGATAAAGGAGGTGATCCTGGTAGATACTAATAACCATGAGTAAGAACTCGTAGTTCTCGGACTTCTGAAAGATTTGGGTCAAAAAGTGACACACTTAAATTCAGATATATATTAAAATAAACTGGTCCATGAGATAAACTGGTTTCAAATGCGCCCATTAGAGAAGTTTCCCAATTAAGACACTTGTCATATCTAAGGGTACACTGGATACTGGTATTCTGACCTAACAAAGTTAGAGGCTTGAATGCTATCTACACCAATCCTATATGGATATATCTATATTTTTTTTTAAAAAAAAATGGTGCAAGATCCTGGATATGAAGCAATTTAATTATTTCATCATTATTTTGAAGAGGAGCAGCATGCTCAAAAGTTTTGATCAACTTTTCACTAGTAAAATCAAAAGTTCCAATTTTATATATTGCATCTTGTTTGACATTTTGGAATTGTCCATTTGTCTAAGGCTTCCTTCATATGTTGGTAAGCCACAAGTTCTATTGCTTCTGATGTAAAAGCTACTGTATTAGCTACTGAATTGATTACTGAAGATTCAGTATTCATGATTTTTACTGATGACCATATATGTATAATTTAAGTAAAGTATAAACTTAACATGAACTGTAATAAACATGGCTCTGATACCAACTTAGTGCTTGACACATAAGGATCAAGGTAAAAATGTCTATCAATGGCTTACCAGGAACCAGGCCTAAATGCAATCACTGCAACAGTGACCTTAAAACCGCATACACGACTTGGGTGACGTTCTACCCTCAATCTAATCAGTCCCTAATTAGCACAAACCCAGGAATACTACAATCCATATTATGACTATACTAAACTCAAATTATGTCGTATATGGTCTCATTAACTATTCTGCTATTGGGAATGAGTCCTAAGAAAGGCCGCCAAATGGTAGATCTCTTCTTGAATCTGTTGTTCTGTTAGAGCTATCTGGCGATGAAGTTTTTCAGGTACTGGTATTATAGATGATTGTAAATAATTATTTAATAATAAATTTAAATATAAAGAACGTCGATGCTTATGAAATTCTAATAATTCACATAAAAAAGCAAGTAATTCTACAGGCATGCATGAAGAGATACTTAAAAAAATACTTTTATTCCTTCAAACCAGTAGTAAAACTACTTGATATTACAATAGAGAGAGAGAGAGAGAGATTCTAAAAAAAGATTAAAATTATTTGTGCTTCAACAAGGGTGAGGCCTTCCCTTTTATAGACAAAATTTGGAATCGAAAGAGATAATGGTGAAGGCATGTGGCGTGTCCTAGATAGATTGGAGTCGATCATCTTTATCCTCAACCTTGGTGGGAATCTTATCTCTTTTGTCATGTAGCAGGATAGCTGTAAGCTATTTTTCTATATAGGAGACAAGGAATCTGTTTTTCTAAAAGTTGCATTTTTTACTTTTTACTGTTGGTTATTGTTTTGTGGTGACGTTTATTTGGAAAGAAGTACTAGTGGTGAGAAATCAGGCTTTGCCTTTTCCCTTCTCATCTTTTACTAAGGCATCAGAGGTCATGCTTGTAAGAGAATTCCAAAAATCTCCAATATTTTTTGTAGCAATAATGTTGTCATCTGCATTTTGTGGTTCCCCAACTAGGACCAGATCCTCGTTACTGCATACAGACTTGGTAGCAAGTACTGTTTCTACTTCTTCTTTATCTGCATCACTGTGAGCTGACATAGTGTGCATGGATGTATCACTCTGATTTGAGATGGTTTGCTGGTGTTTTTTTAAAGAAATTTGTCCTTCATTTAATCCATACATTTAATAATTAATTTGGTTTGCAAAATATATGGAAATTGTTTACAAAGAGCTTCATGGATAACCAAGAATGGATTGCTGGATGATACTGAAGGGGAAATGGCATTGGGGGCCATATCCCAGCAAGCTTTAGTGTTAGCTTTGATTCTCTGGATAAGTTCATCCTAGTAGGGATCCATACCTTTACTCCACCATTTGGCATAAAAAACTCTTTTTAGGCAGGGAATATCGGTTTACAAATAATTGCACTAAAAATCTCATTTCCAAATCCAAGGGATTCTGAAATTAATAACAAAAATGACCCAAGATTTAGACATGGTAATTTCTTGGTTGCTTACCTGTGACTCACTAAATTTTGATCGAAGTATTTCTAGTAAGATATCCATGGGTGGACCAAATTTATTCCACCAAAGATAGAACCAATTAGGTATATTGGATTTTAACACATCTTGGCAAATTTTGAAAAAAAAAATAATGATTGTTAACTGGATTGTGATAATAAAATGCTTTAGAAAAAGCATCAATATAATTCCAATAACCAAATTTCTGTTCTCTAGATTTAATATTGAGTTGTTTGGTAGTATGATGATGAATCCCCCAAGTAGAAATAGATATGATAATTCTGATAATAGCCTCACTAAATCAAAGAAGGTATTTTTCCGTTCCACAAGTGTGTGGGTAAATTTAACAATGTCAATGTGAATTTGCTCATAAAGATAGCGATACTGGTCAAAATGAGGTGGAAAAGCTTGAGTGGTAAGATACCTCCTCTTGATTTCCATGGATGCCTCATCCATTGTTCATCTTGTTTCTCAATAATGAGTATTGTTTCCTCTGTAAGAGGTGTCGGTAGAAAAGTGTTTTCTAGATTAGAAAGAAGTGCTTCTTTCATAGTACTGGATTCTCCCTAAGAAGTCTTACTGGATTGGCCTTTTGGCTTAATGGTAATCAATTGATACTCAAAGGTATCCTAGAGGTTTTGCTGGTGAGGCGAGCGTCCCAGTCCTCTGTCGTAGTTACCCATACCTTTGCTACAACCGCCACTCATGAGCCCTGCAAATATTCTCTAGTTAGATAATCTGGCAAGGAGTTGGAAGCTTCTTTAATATGCTCAATATTAAAATCAAATACTGAAAATAAACTTTGCCAGGTGGCGAATATCTGTTTATGGGCTAAATTTTGAATATCCTTAGTTAGGACTGCCTTTGCTAAACTACAATCAACTCTTATCAAAAAAATGTTGATTTAATAAATCATCCTGAAATTTAAGAACACATTTAACAATAGAAGAACATTCTTTTTTTAATTGTTGGATAATTTAAAGAAGCATTTTTCCAAATACCAGAAGTATATCTTAAAAGTTCTTCTTTGCTTGTATTTGGATTTGACTGTTTAAGGATACCTCCATATCCTACATTAGAGGCATCTGTTTCCACTATTTTTTTCCATGCTAGATTTGCTAAAGCCTGACAAGGAAGTTGTTTACCTTTAAGCTTAATTCTCTAGACGACTCTAGTATGTGCTTCAGTTCAAGGTTCTAGATTTTTTCATAATCTGGAATAAAGAATAGCTGCATCTTGTGCCAAATATTTATAATAATCTGCAATATAATTTAAACTTCCAAGAAATTGCTAGAGTTGAGTTTTATCTTTAATTTCATCTGGAAATTTATAAGCAAATTCAGTACTTCGATCTATTAGGATAATAGTGCCATTATAAATATTATGACCAAGAAGCAAACTGTTGTTTGAATAAGTTTCATTTTTGGGTGCAAAAATCACCAAATCATTCCTGCAAATATCATTCTTAAAAATATTAAGATGTTTAATATGTCAGTCAATAGAAGATGAAAAGATTAGAACATCATCGATATAACAAATTATGAATTCTGTATATGGATTAAATATATCATTCATAATATTCTCGAATTCAGATGGTGCATTTTTTAAACCAAATGGCATGACTTTCCATTCAAAATGCCCAAAAGGTACTATAAAAGCAGTTTTATATCTATCTTGCTCAGCTATCTGGATTTGCCAATATCCTGATTTTATGTCAAATTTAGAAAATATGACAGCATCGTAGAGACGATCTAAAGGATCTTTTTTATTCGAGAGATGATACTTGATCAATTTTAAGGTATCATTAAGAGGCTTATAATTAATAACCAATCTTGGTACACCTCTTTCTTTTTATGCATTTTTTGTTTACGTAGAATGTTATACAACTCCACGGGGAGTAACTTTTTCTAATTAACTTCTTCTCAAGAAGATTTGCAATTTCTATTTGGCAGAGTTTTAAATACTCTTTATTCATCTGACTAGGCGAGTTTTGGTAGGAATGTGACGCTCATCAAAGTCTGGTTCATACAGAAGAGAGACTATGTGCCTCTTACGATTCAAAAAAGTATTGGAATATCACTGCAAACTTCTTATTGGAATTCTTTTTCAATCATTTTTAATTTAATTTTGGAGGGATGGTTGTTGTAACTTTTGATCAATACTTAAGAAGACAATTTCTTTTTGGAGAAAACTTATCTGTTTTTCTTTGCAGTTAACTAGATCCTTGATTTGATCTACTTCTTCGGTATACAGTTCTGTAATAAATGCAAACACAATAGTTTGATTACTAATGGTGGCATGAATACCTACTGAATCAATCTTGTCTATTGGCATTAATAGACATAAGAAAGGAGTCCCTAAGATTATAGTCTAGGACATATTTCTGATTAGAACAAAGGAAGTGTGAAGACAAATCCCTTGATTACAGATAAGAACTTCTAGAAGTTTGTATTTGATTTTCATTTAGTTACCACTTGTACTAGTAAGTGACTGGGTGGTTTTTTCAAAATGCTGAGTTGGAACTAATTCTTCTTGTATACAGTTCATATCAGCCCCACTATCAGTGAGGGCTATAGCATCTCTAAGGATGAAATCTGGTTTTATGATAAATGTAATTTTGATATACTAATTCTGGAAAATCATCTGGTTCATAAGAAGTAAATATTGGTCATCTTTTTTCTCTTCTAGAGTCTCTTCAATAACAACAACCTTATTATGTTGCGGTATTTGAGACAATTGGTGGTGAATTTTTAGAATTTCGACATTAATCATTTGATTTGAAGATTTTAAATTTTTAACTTCTATTTTTAAAACATTAATCTCCATTTTGAGATCTTGTATTGTCACTGATTTTTCTTCAAAGGAAGAGGACCTCATTCTATCCTTAATTTCTCTCATACTGTAATGTTCTACAGGGAGAACTTCTTCCAATTTTTGGGTTTGGAAACAAACTTCTAAAAGTTTTAATTTCATTTCTGGATCCTTAACTTGGTCAATTAAATCTAAAATAGATTTTTGATTATATGTTAAAACATTGATACTTGGGCCTCCAATATTGAGGCCATTCATTTCAATGATGGCTTTTCAATGATTAGATTCTATAATTGGATTCAGATGACCGGTGGTACAAGAGCATTGTATATCATCAGGAGAGTCATCGAACTCAAATGCAGAATATAGCTCAACAAGCTCATCTTCGAGAGCAGAGTCAAAGTTAGAATCAAAAGAGTTAAGCTAAAGCTTGTATAACTATTGTTTGAGACCTTTATGAAGAGAAAGCTCTCTGAGTTTCTGTTTGGTCCTACACTTGTCTACATAGTGCCCAACTTTGCCACACTTGTAGTAGGTTGCTGGAGATCTATCTTTCTTAGATTGAAAATTAGATTTTTGTTTGCCTTTAGAATAAGGCTTTTGCGTTTGTTGGTAAAAGGGTTTAAAGGAAGAGCCCTTATATTTTTTAGAGTAGGATTTTCTTGAAGATTTTTTATACCGCTTGATCTATCTTAGCTTCCTGGTCTTAGAAGGATACTGAATCTTGGTATCATAAGTGAATTGATTGCAAAACTCACCAAGCTCTTTTTTACCTATATGGTTTTGTTTTTTCATAAGATACTGGAGTTTAAGGTCATTACATAGGGAAAGACCTTCTTCGATAATAAGGCCAATGAGTTAGCCATATGTATACTTGTTATAGGGAATAATCATGCCATTATGACGATCCCTAAGTTTCTTTCAGATTTTCTCAGCAAAGCGATTAGGGTGGCCATTAATAAATTTCGCCTACCAGTGTTCACTGTTAGCATCTGCTCTCTACATAACTTTGAGCGGGAAAACATCTTTATACCATCCAAAGTGGGTCAAGGATGGACATCTTAAATTCTGGAGAAGTTCACGACCTCGATCGCTATTGGCGACTTCTGGTCTAACAAGGTGATGGAGAATTGTCTGGGTTAAGGTATATACAGCATCTTCCCTATTTTTGGTAGTACCAGTAACTGGATCAATTTCAATCTTAACAGAGTTAAGAATTTCATTCTGTTGAGTAGATGTGAGAACATTGTCCCACCATCCTTTAAGAATGCTGATAAAATCATTCACAATGTATCGTGTTATCTGATTGTCTGTATTATCATTTTGTTTACAAATAGTATCTGGTGGATAGTCTCAAAAATCTGGTATTCTGATTTACCATATGTGTTCCATTCATAAATGGTCTTCACATGATAGGATTTCTGAGTGTGAAGAAAATCTTCTTCATATAGTATATTCTGGGGAGTAGGTCTGAAATAGTAATATCTAGTTGATCCTGTTAAGGCCATACGAGTGGTTTGTTGCTGAGTAGAGGTCACAAATCAAACTGCGACCAGTGTTCAATATTTTTGCCATCACTTTGGAGAAGTATTTACGTAAAAGATAAATTAATATTTAAATTGATAGGACGAAACAGTAAAATGTAATTTTTTTCATAATAGTTTTATAAGTCTGGCATCTATTACTTCACTTGAGTTGTTTTTCTAATGGCTTAACTTTAAACATTTTCTGAATGGGATTTGTCGCTGAGTGGAGGCTACAGATCAAACCGCGTTGAACGTTCAATTGGTTAGCTACCACTTTGGAGAACTATTTGTGTGAAAGATAAAATAAAAGTTAAATTGATAGGTGTGCATTCATGAAACCACTAAAATACAATTTCTGATAGCCAAACTTTTAACATTTTATGGATGGGATTGGTGGCTGAGTGGAGGCCACAAACCAAACCGTGTCCATCGTTCAATAGCTTAGCCACTACTTTTGAGAAGTATGTGTAAAAGATAAATTAATACTTAAATTGATTGGTGTGCATCTACGAAACCACTAAAATGTAATTTTCCCATAATAGTTTGATAAGTCTCCCAATTATTACTTCACTTGACTTGTTTTTCTAATATCCTAACTTTTAACATTTTCTAAATGGGATTGATGGCAGGGTGGAAATCAAACCGTATATAACATTCAATTGCTTAGCTACCACTTTAGAGAAGTATTTGAGTAAAAGATAAATTGATACTTAAATCGATAGTTCTGCATCCACAAAACCACTAAAATGCAATTTTTCTATAATTGTTTGATAAGTCTGGAGTCTATTTTTTCACTTGACTTATTCTTCTGATAGCCTAACTTTTAACATTTTCTAAATGTGATTGGTGTGTGATAAACCAACCCGTACCATGCTTAATTATGCATGTGATTAAGCGTTTGATATGAATTTGCAAGTTTAAGTATGTGAGTTATGTGAATTTGGAATAATATCTATTGAATGTAAGAATATTTGTTGCAATTGAAACTTTGAATTGAAAATTGGAAGCCGTAAAGGCACGATAAGACAAAACCAACTTCATATCTATGATTAGCATGATTTTTAAAGCTTACGGTGAAATTTTGAAAAATTACTATTCGTAGTGATTAAATTAAAAATTTATGAGTTAAGTCATATATGTGTTTGGCTCTTGTGTTCTTCATTTGTAGTTAAGAGCTTGCTAGAGTGAGTTAGAGAGAGAGGAAGAGGAAGAGCTAGGGGTTTGGAGGAGAATCAAAATGCAAACCCTAGATTTGTACTAAGGTATGATAATCTACTTATAATCTTTGTCTTCAGCTCATCTTTCGCATGAAATCAAGAAGAAATTGGGAATTTTGAGCTAGGGTTTTGGGTTATGAAAGGGTTTGAGCTACTGCATGAAATAGAACCCTAATCTCTTCAACCTTGTTTGATTTGGGCTCAACTTTGTGATTAATGCATGAAATCACCTCTAGATTGTTGATACATTCAAGATTTGTTACAAGATTCACCATGTTTGTATGAATATTGAGCTTGTGTATGTAATTTATAAAAATATGAAAAAGTTGAGAGCATGAACTTAATGTTAAGGCAAGATTGATGTGTTTAAGTTGTAATTACCCTTTGATCACGCTAGTATATCATTTTTTTTGAGTTATTTTTGCATGACATTGGGCTTGGGAATGAATATGGAAAATCACACCTTGAAGCATTTTCGGACTGGGTTGGATTGCCCAGAACTATACGTGCGGCCAAAAGCCCCGCACGTGTGGAACACACAGTGAAACAAGGACTTAGATTCTGAAATAAATGTACGTGCGGTGAGGGACTTTGACACGTACAGGAAAAGGCAATTTTTTTTTGTCTTTTTCTGTTAACTTACCTGACCCTCTGAATTTGTGTATGAGAACGTTTTGACCCTCCACAATGCCTAAAGAGGAATGGAAAATGAACGAATCGTAAAAATGAATAAATAAAAGCATATGAATTGAACGGATTATTCACCAAATGTGTATGTGAAATGTTTGCGTAGGTCGTGTGCTAGAGGAGACACCGTGAGACCTAACACACTATGAGTAATAATAATGTTGTGCATATGTGTTCTCAATTACCTATTGAGTTATGAACGATGATTTATTCCATTACTATGTTTTATTTGAAATGAATGGGTTTCATGAATATGAAACAAAATATGCAATGTGTACCTAAGGTCGTTCTATTATACTATCAAATGTTGGGCCTGAGGCCGTTTTGTGGGCCCGAGGCCGTTCTATATTATGTGTGGGCCCGAGGTTGTTCTGTATTATGTGCAGGCTCGAGGTCATTCTGTATTATATGTGGGCCAAAGGCTGTTCTGTTAATGACATGATTACATGTGATTAGACCTGAAGTCGTTCTAAACATCTGTTAATATGTGGGCCCGAGGCCATTTTGTACTTTTGTAACGCCCCAAAAATAATACAAATAAATCCAACTCACAAGAGGAGTGATCATAATAGAATTGACATACTTTCATTCATCAGAGTTCGTATTACAAAAGGTAATACATGTAATATACATTCATAAATGTTCATCCTGAATCTATAGCATGTAATACTAACTAATGATAGCAAAATAAATGTCCCACGGGCTTACACCTTTCCAAGACATTACTTGGTCACAGCAAAAGGAAGAGTCATAAGCTCTGTACATATAAAGCCCTTGGCTTAAATAAACATTTAAACACTTAAACAATAAAATAGAGCCTCTAGCTCTTAGATCCTTCCAAGCTACGTCCTTGGAGGTAGCATATCACCAGTACCTAAAAATGGCTTCCCAAGTAGGGTGAGCCAAAGCCCAGTGGAAACAATCTATCACAATATATGAGTTTTAACTAAGATATAAGTGTCAAATATAAACATATTCAATATTCATGACAAATTCACATTCTTTCCATGACCACACGATACCAATACTCATATCTCATTCCATTCCCACACATTCATTTCAAATTAGTACATTTCATTTAGATTCATAGATAAAGTTTATAATTTTCCAAATAACCCAACCGAGACTACAACTCAGTGGTCCCCAATCAACATAACTACTGTACAAGCACTTCAACCTTACCATTTTATGAAAATTTCGTCCGCAGGATAGGCACCTATGTACACATAAGATTTTGGAACTTTCACTCTGGACACTCCGGCCAACTTAATTTTCAATTGAGTCCATTCCCTATCTCCTCCCAAAATGTGGAGTACATCCCCTTTCTCCTCCCAACACATTATACATATACAATGTATTTAAAAACACCGTCATGTTCAATGACTACTAATTACGCATATTCAATGTCTCAACATACCATCATATTGAATGACACAATTAAATGAAAAATTTCAATTCACTTAACCCTCATGCAATTTCTACAACAATGATAGCTACCCTCCACCAGCAACCCAATGTAGATATTTCTAAACAGATATACAATCTATAGAACAGATAATTCATCAAATTTGCATAGGTGGATGATTTAAAAAAATCCAACCACACCATTTATTCATACATCTTTTCAATTTCACATTTCTCATACCAATTTCATTATTTATACAAAATAATTATTTTAGCATTTTAGGGCAAATCTTCCAATTTCCCAAGTATTGTCCCAAACACCAAAATTTGTCATTTAAACACATGATAACCTCATATCCAAAACTCCATAATCATTTAGGTAACACATCATAAAAACCCCTCTTTTAAACTTGAAACCCAAGCCCTAGGTTTTCTCAAATCACCCCCAAATCTCACCATTTATACATAACAACAAATACCTGGGTTAAAAACCATATTAAGATGTAGAATATCCTTACCTTAAGAAGAAAAGACCACGCAAGACAAGCTTGAAACTCTAACAACACCGAAACCAACTTCCAATCAGATGAAAATAAAGATCTTGAGATGCTCCAACCCTTTAACAAAGACACTAGGGTAAGGAAACCACTAGATCAAGGTCAAAATGTAGAAAGAGAGAGAGTATTCTAGAGTGAGAAGGTCTAAATCTAGGTTTTTGGAAAGTTTTGGAGAGAGAGAGAGAGAACTGAAAAAGTGATATAAAACGTCACTTTCACGATCCGATATACGTACAATCTTCTCGAGCGGAGAGTTTCATGCTCGAGCGTCAAACACAAAGATTTGTTCTGCTCGAGCGCAAGGAAAGACCCGCTCGAGCGCGGAATACACACATCCAGTATTTATGCAAACAGCAGACAACCCGTACGAGCTCAAGAAAGGACGCTCGAGCGTACACCAGCTCAAGAAAGGACGCTCGGTCACACAATTTTATGTATGCACATGTAGATGATCCACAGCATGGGGCCTATCCTTAGAGTTAGCTTCAGGAACTATTTTTGTGAACCTATCGAGTCATGCCTCCGAGATGGAGTTTTACCTTTGACTCCAATTATGCTTTGACCATATTATGTTTTCTATTATTTGGTCTTTGGATGTGTAATCATTTTGTATGAAATTTCCTGTGGTACTTATATTTTTGCATAAGCATGTAATCGATGTGAATGTGTTATATTTTGCTCATATTGGCACAGCTCAATGGACTTCTTTGTTGTTATATACTTCTGCTTATGGCCCCATTATTATAATTATTCTGTATGTTTGCATGAGGCTGAAGGTAATCAAGTGATTACTGGCCAGTTATGACCCAAACTTTTAGGGGGCAGGTTCGGGTCATGATAGAGTGGTATCAGAGCACGAGTTTATATCTCACACACGAGTCCATTTGAGCAATAAGGAGGTTAGAAAATATTTAAGTGGCATCCATAATGCATTCATAAACAAGTATGACATGAAGATGTGCATTTGTAAATGTGACTTACTTGCATATTATCCGCGAAAGTTATAATATATGTTCTATAGATTATGGTGAGAACAAGGGCGGAAGATGGGGAGGATTCAACCTCCGCACGACTTGATAGAATTGAGGCAATGATCATGGACATGGCAGAGGCTTTTAGACAACAACAACAACAACAACAGTAACCACCACCGTCACCAATGCCCGTGCCACCAATTGTAGTGCAAGACCACCAAGCTGACGACTGAACTATTGCACTCACAAAGGAATTTAAAAATATGAAACCGCCATTGTTCAAATGAGGAATTGATCCACTAAAAGCAGAGGCATGGGTGCTTCGTATACAAAAACTATTTGAAGTCTTCCCGTGTATGGAGGCACATAAAGTTTTGCTTCTTGTTTTTACAACCGAGGATAAAGCACGTCGTTGGTGGATGCTTATCCGAGAGGAACATCAAGGAATGAATTGGGCCCAATTTTTAGAGATCATCTATGAGAAGTACTTCCCACAGAGTATCCGAGACAGAAAGGTATCGGAGTTTGAAAACTTAAAGCAAGGAAACAAAACCATAGCGCAGTATGAGGCACGGTTTACCGAGCTAGCCCGTTTCGCACCACATGTGGTCACTATAGACTACAAAAAGGCAAAGAAATTCGAGGGAGGACTCTGAGACTCCATTCTTGAGAAGATTAATGTGTTAAAGGAATAGAAATATGTAGATGAGTTGGATAGGGCCATCATACCGGAAGGTAACCAGGCCAACCGCACCCAGTACTCGGATTGGAAGGGAAAAATGCAGGGTTCTAATATGCATAAAGGGTCGACGTCCTCACAAAACAAGAAGCAAAATTTGGAAACTTGCAGCGCTTTGGGTTCTATTCGTGATTCAGCACCAACTTGCCCGGACTGTGGAAAGAAGCATCGAGGAGTTTTCTATCAAGCAACTGGGTCTTGCTTTAAGTGTAGAAAAATGGGACATACGATGAGAGATTGTTCCATGTTTGGGCAACAAAATGGAAATAGGCCAACTGCTAGTTCAGCCAGTTCCACTCCTGCAACAAAGACCCCTGCAAGACATGCTACTTCTAGAGACAATGTTAGGTAAGGGAGAGTCTTTTCCCTTGTTCCGGGTGATGTTCAAAATTTAGATGCTGTGGTTTTAGGTACACTTTCCATGAATGGCCAACCTGCTTATTTGCTACTTGATTTAGGTTCCATCCATTCCTTTGTTTTGAAAATATTTGCTCCTAATTTGAATAGATCTATGGAACCCTTGAATTATGTGTTGTGTGTGTCTCTCCCATATGGGGACTATATGTTATGTGCTCTATTTATCGTGGATGTGAGCTTTTACTTGGAGATATTCCATTATGTGCTAATTTGATGCCTTTTGATTTGGTATACTTTGATATAATTTTGGGGATGGATTAGTTAGCTAAGTATCATGCAACCATTAATTGTCTGTCTAAGCAAGTTGTTTTCCTCCCACCGGATCAACATGAGTTTACTTTTGTGGGACATGGGGTAGCGCCTCCACCCTATCTAATCTCGGTTATGAAAGCTTGTAAAACTACTTCAGAAAGGTTGTAATGGTTATTTGTGTAGCATTTTGCATGTAGAGACAACCGATGTGGGTGTTGAAAATATTTCAATTGTTAGTGAGTTTTCGAATGTGTTTCCCGAGGAATTGCCAAGGAACTTGATAGACCGTGAGATTGAATTTGTCATTGATGTTGTGCCGGGTACTCAACCGATTTCAAAAGATCCATACATAATTTTTCTGACAGCAATGAAGGAATTGAAAATACAGTTGCAAGAATTGCTTGACAATGGGTTTATCCGACCAAGTACATCGCCATGGGGCACACCAGTTTTGTATGTAAAGAAGAAAGATGGGACACTTCGGTTATGCATTGATTATCAGGAGCTTAATAAGGTAATGGTGAAGAATAAATATCCTTTACCACGGATTGATGATTTGTTTGATCAATTAAAGGGGGCACAAGTAGGAATGGCAATTTAAACCCGGCCCGACGGGGACCCGATCCCCCGACCCCAAAATAAGTGATTTTTTCCCGAAAAATATCCCCGCGGGGACGGGGATGGTATTAAAAAATCACTCCCCGATCAATTTCAGGTCGGGGACGGGGATAACTGTCCAAGCCCCGCACCCGGCCTGGCCCCGACCCGCCCCCCGCTCTGATTTGTTCCCCAAAATAAAATTACAATTTTACCCCTATATATATATAAAACCCAGACCTAAAACATTACCCTCACTCATATTCAACACTCATTCACGCTGTTGCTCTCTCCTCTCTCTCACCCTCACCGATGACGCTGCTGCTCTTTCCTCTCTCTCACCCTCACCGACGACGCTCTGCTCTCTCCTCTCTCTCACCGACGATGCTCCTCCCTCACCGCTATTGTGCTCCCTCACCGCCGATCCTTCCACTCTCTCTCACACATACGACGGCGACGGTTCATCCTCTCTTTCTCACCGGCATCGCGGCGGAAAAACTCAGATCAGATCAATTGGTGATGATTTGCAAGATGAGATCTATGTAAGGTGAGATCTATTTTTTTGTAGTTGATACGTAAACTCAGATCTATTTTTCTCTATTTTTTTTTCTTTTTGTTGATAAATAAACTTAAATCAGATCTGTTGGTGATGATATGTAAGATGAGATCTATGTAAGATGAGATCTATTTTTTTGTAGTTGATATGTAAACTCAGATCTATTTTTCCCCCTTTTTTTTTTTTTTTGTTGATAAATAAACTCAGATCAGATCTGTTGGTGATGATATGTAAGATGAGATGAGTTGATTTTTGTTGTTGTGGTAATATGTAAGATGATCTAGATGATGAAGATGATGTTGTTGTTGTTGTAGTTGATGAATGAGTTGATTTTTTTTTTTTTTTTTTTGGCCGGGGAGTTTTCGGGGTCGGGGAAACCCGATCCCCGTTAGGGGCGGGGGGAGGGGGCAGTGATTGGTACCCCGTCGGGGATCGGGGCCGGGGACGGGGAAATTTCCACCGTCGGGGATCGGGGACGGGGAGGATGATTCCCGGCCCTGCCCCGCCCCGTTGCCATTCCTAGGCACAAGTGTTTTCTAAAATTGACTTAAGATCCAGATGCCATCAGTTAAAAGTCAAAGTAGAGGATGTTGAGAAAACCGCCTTCTGAACCAGGTACGGTCATTATGAATTTTTAGTCATGCCATTTGGGGTTACAAATGCACCAGCAACTTTTATGGATTTAATGAATCACATTTTTAAACCATATTTAGATGAGTTTGTGGTAGTATTCATTGATGATATCCTTATTTATTTGATGAGTAAGGAGGAACATGAAAAGCACTTGAGATTAATTTTGCAAACACTTAGAGACAAGAAGCTATATGCCAAATTAAAGAAATGTGAATTTTGGTTAAATGAAGTTGTGTTTTTAGGACATGTGATTAACAAGGATGGTGTGTCTGTTGATCCGCAAAAGATAGAAGCCATTGTAAATTGGCCCGCTCTTACTAATGTTATAGAAGTGCGCAATTTTATGGGTTTAGCATGTTACTACCGAAGATTTGTTAAAGATTTCTCCAAGATCGCGGTGCTGCTTACCTAGTTAACTCAAAAAGGTGTTGCATTTGAGTGGACAGAACAGAGGCAGTCTGCCTTTCAAGAACTGAAAACAAGGCTCACAACAGCACCGGTCCTCGCCTTACTATCAGGTACAGAAGGGTTTGTTACCTATAGTGATGCATCTCATATTGGATTGGGGTATGTACTTATGCAGAATGGAAGAGCCTCAAGTATTTCTTTATTCAAAAGGAGCTTAATATGCGACAAAGACAGTGGTTAGAACTCATTAAAGATTATAACTTACAGATTCATTATCACCCTTGCAAGGCCAACATGGTAGTCAATGTTCTTAGTAGAAAGTCAACGGGAAATTTAGCATGTTTGCGTACGGAGCGGAATGAACTATTACTTGACTTGGAAAGAATGAAAGTGGAAATTGTGCTACATGAAAGGGGTGGAATGTTAGTCGCAATGGTAGTACAATCGGCTATTATTGAGGAAATTAAACAAAGGCAATTAGAGGATGAATTTCTCAAGAAGGCGCATGAAGAGATGGGAACAAAGCCAAGACTGGGATTCTCTTTCGAAGCTCAAGTGTTAAAGTTCAAGGGAAGATTGTGTATTCCTAATGTCCCCGAAATTAAAAGAAGATTGTTGGAAGAAGCTAACAAATCCAAATTTGCTATGCATCCTGGAAGTACCAATATGTATCAAGATCTCAAGCAAACTTTTTGGTGGCCTAACATGAAGAGAGAAATTGTGGAGTTTATTTCGAGATGCTTTCAATGTCAGCAAGTAAAAGCGGAGCACCAAACACCGGCGGGGTTACTTCAACCTTTCCCTATTCCGGAATGGAAGTGGAAGTACATTACTATGGATTTCATTGTGGGCTTACCCCGAACACCCCGAGGTATGGATTCTATATGGGTTGTTATGGATAGATTGACTAAGTCTGCTCACTTTTTTCCTGTGAAGATTGTTTATAACACTGAGAGACTTGCTACTGTTTATATTAATGAGATTATTCGATTTCATGGTGTTTCGGTTTCCATTGTGTCATATAGAGATTCTAAGTTTGTGTCGAGATTTTGGCAAAGCTTGCAGAAAGCATTAGGGACGGAATTGAGGTTCAGTACTGCATTTCATCCACAAACCAATGGGCAGTCTGAAAGGACTATGCAAACGTTGGAGGACATGCTCCGGATGTGTGTTTTGGATTTCCATGAAAGTTGGGAAACTCATTTACATTTGGTGGAATTTGCATATAACAACAGTTTCCGCTCTAGTATCGAGATGGCACCATATAAAGCTTTGTATGGAAGAAAATGTCGAACTCCAATTGGACCAAAGTTAGGGATAGATCATTGATTGGGCCTGAAATATTGCAAGTTACTACGGAGAAGATTCAGATCATCCAACAAAGATTGTAAATTGCTCAAAGCTAACAAAAGAGCTATACGGATCAAAGAATAAGAGACTTAGAATTTGAGTTGGGGATCACGTGTGTGTCAAAGTCACTCCAATGAAAGGGCACACAAGGTTTGGGAAGAAAGGGAAGTTGTCACCAAGGTACATATGGCCATTTCAGATTTAGAAAGAATGGGTCCAGTTGCCTATCGGATTACCTTACCACCAGGCATGGAGCAAGTGCGCAATGTGTTCCACGTATCAATGTTGCGAGGCTACCTTCAAGACCCTTCTCATGTTATTGACTATCATCAAATTGTGCTAGATGACGATATGGTTTATGAGGAGAGACCTCTTCGAATACTTGACCGACAAGTCAAGTAACTAAGGAACAAGACTATCCCAATGGTCAAAGTCAAATGGAGAGAACATTATGGGAAGGAAGCCACTTTGGAACGGGAAGAAGAAATGAGTCAACAATATCCTGAATTGTTCTCGACTTGAGGTAAACAAGTTTGGAGGACCAAACTTCCTAAATGGGGGAAGATTGTGATAAACCAACATGTACTATGCTTAATTATGCATGTGATTATGTGTTTGATATGAATTTGCAAGTTTAAGTATGTGACTTATGTGAATTTGGAATAATATCTATTAAATTTCGGAATATCTGTTGCTATTGGAACTTTGAACTGAAAATTGAAAGCCATAGAGGCGCAATAAGCCAAAACCGACTTCATATCTGTGATTAGCATGATTTTTAGAGCCTATGGTGAAATTTTAGAAAATTACGATTCGTAGTGATCAAATTAAAAATTTATGAGTTAAGTCATATATGTATTTGGCTCAAGTGTTCTTCATTTGTTGTTGAAAGCTTGCTAGAGTGAGTTATAGAGAGAGAGAGAGAGAGAGAGAGGAAGCACTAGGGGGTTTGAAGGAGAATCAAAGGGCAAACCCTAGATTTGTACTAAGGTATGATAACCTATTTATAATTTTTGTCTTTAGCTCATCTTTGACATGAAATCAAGAAGAAATTGGGAATTTTGAGCTAGGGTTTTGGGTTGTAAAAGGGTTTGAGTTAATGCATGAAATAGAACCCTAATCTCTTCAACCTTGTTTGATTTGAGCTCAACTTTGTGATTAATGCATGAAATCACCTCTAGGTTGTTAATACATTCAAGATTTGTCGCCAGATTCACCGTGCTTGTATGAATATTGAGCTTGTGTATGTAATTTATGAAAATATGAAAAAGTTGAGAGCATGAAATTAATGTTAATGCAAGATTGATGTGTTTGAGTTGTAATTACCCTTGCATCATACTAGTATATCATGTATTTTGAGTTATTTTTGCATGAAATTGGTCTTGGGAATGAATATGGAAGATTACACCTTAAAGTATTTTCGGACTAGATTGGATTGCCCAGAACCGAGCATGCGGCCAGGAGTCCCGCACGTGCGGAACACAGACTGAAATAGGGACTCAGCTTCTGAAATAAATGCGCGTACGACACCTTCCACACGTACGGTGATGGACTTCTGCACATGTGGGAAAAGAGGAAACAAATTTGTCTTTTTTTGTTAACTTTCCTGACCCTCTGAATTCATGAATGAGCATGTTTTGACCCTCTACAATACTTAAAGATGAATGGAAAATGAACGAATCGTAAAAAAGAATAAATAAAATAAAAGCGTATGAATTAAACAGATTATTCACTGAATGTGTGTGTGAAATATGTGTGTAGGTCGTGTGCTAGAGGAGACATCGCTGGACCTAACGCACTATGAGTAATGATAATATTGTGCATATGTGTTCTCAATTACCTATTGAGTTATGAACGATGATTTATTTCGTTACTATGTTTTGTTTGAAATGAATGGGTTTCATGAATATTATACGAGATATACAATGTGGACCTAAGGTCGTTCTATTGTAGTATGAAATGTTGGGCTTGCAGCCATTCTGTATTATGTGTGGGCCTGAGGCCATTCTGTATTATATGTGGGCCCGAGGCCGTTCTGTTAATGACATGATTATATGTGATTGGACCTGAGATCATTCTAAACATCTGTTAATATGTGGGCCCAAGGCCATTCTGTACTTTTGTGGGCCTGAGGCCATTCTGATATGATAGGCCTAAAGCCGTTCTGTTTTGTACTAGGCCCAAGGACGTTCTGATGTAATGGCCCCAAGGCCGTTCTGTTTTGTACTGGGCCCAAGGACGTTCTGATGTAATGGGCCCAAGGCCATTCTGATATAATGGGCCCAAGGCCGTTCTACTTATATGATGGGCCCAAGGCCGTTCCATATTATTACTATGAAATTATGCGAACCTTGTGTTCATTATTTACATTGTTTTACTGTATTATTATTCATTGAGGTTCGCTCACCCAATTTTATGTATGCACATGTAGGTGATCCGCAGCATGGGATCCACTTAGAGTCAGCTTCAGGAGCTATTTTTGTGAACCAATCGAGTCGTGCCTCCGAGATGGAGTTTTGCTTTTGACTCCCATTATGCTTTGACCTTATTCTGTTTTTTGTTATTTGGTCTTGGGATGTGTAATCATTCTGTATAAAATTTCTTATGGTACTTATATTTTTGCATGGGCATGTTATCGATGTGAATGTGTTATATTTTGCTCATATTAGCGCAGTTCAATGGACTTCTTTGTCGTTGTATACTTTCGTTTATGGCCCCATTATTATGATTATTGTGTATATTTGCATGAGACCGAAAGTAATCAAGTAATTACTGACCAGTTATGACTCAAACTTTTATTTTGCTTATATTCGCATAGTTCAATGAACTTCTTTATTATTATATACTTCCGTTTATAGCCTCATTATTATAATTATTCTGTATATTTGTATGAGACTGAAAGTAATCAAGTAATTACTGACCGATTATAACTCAAACTTTTAAAAACGGGTTTGGATCATGATGCCTGAGTGGAGGCCACAAATTAAACCGCATCCAACGTTGAATTGCTTAGCCACTACTTTGAAAAGTATTTGATTAAACGTGTCCAACGTTCAATTGCTTGACCACTACTTTGAAAAGTATTTGATTAAACCGCGTGCAACGTGCAATTGCTTAACCATTACTTTGAAAAGTGTTTGTGCAATTGCTTCCACGAAACACAAGTTGGTTATTGCACTTAGAGTCATTTGGTTATTTTCTTTGACAACGTTTCTTTCTTTGTTTTCTTTATTTTTTTTCCCCTCTTTTTTCGTATTTTCTTTGGCCATAAGGTGGGTCTTTTAGAAAAATATCAAATTTTGATCAAAACTGCTATCTTTTTCTCTTTTATATATGATGGGTGACAAATGATACTTTGATCTGATTTTTTTCTTTTTCAACAAAATAAGAAATAGTTAGTGTAATAATAAAATAGCATTGTTAAAATTTTACATTCTTACGTCGTAACATTATGGAGACTGATCTCAAATCCATTGTTAGGGCCTGTGTAAGCTATCACGGGTCACATCTCGATAATTTGAATTGTTTTATTCCGTAACCTATAGATCATTAATAACAAAAATTATGTCAATTTAATAACCGTAACTATGTTAGTTTATTATATATTTCTTAATTTTCAAATAATATTTAGTCATTAATATATTTGCAAATAAATGTCATAAACTAATGTAATTATGATTATCGAATTGACCTAATTTTTATGAATGATCTACATATTATGATCTAAAAAATAAACTATTTGAATCAGTGAGATAAAACTCGTGATAGCCCACACATGCTCAAATAAGATGGTGAATCTACGACCTATTAAAATTTAAAAGAAGTGCACTGATCTAGATTTTGAAACCACTAAAATGCAATGTTTCCATAATAGTTTGATAAATTTGGCATCTATTACCTCACTTGACTTGTTTTTCTAATAGCCTAACTTTTAACATTTTCTAAACAATAATGATAGAGACCACTAATTTTGGAGCTCTAAAAAGACCACTAATGACATCTCACATAATAAAAAAAGAAAAAAAATATAACACCAAAACCAAAACATCAAATCATTCATGGTAGGACACACTACCATATCATTAGTGATAGCACTAATTAGTACCCTCACTCATTTTCCTTTTCTAAATTGGATTGGTGTCAGAGTGGAGGTTACAAATCAAACCACGTCCAATGTTCAATTACTTAGCCACCACTTTAAAAAATGTGTAAAAAATAAGTTAATACTTAAATTGATAAGGAGTATTATTTTATATCATTCATATTTAGATAAGTGTCTAGTTATCACCTCAAAAGAGGCAATGTTAGAGATCTTAAAAATTCTACTAAAAATTCTATCAAATATCTCACATGGGTATGGATCTCATACAATATAAGTCTCACACCATATAAAACATTTTGTAAAATTTTTAATAGAATTTTTACGATTTATAACATTTTTAAATAAGTAATGAAACTCCAATCAATAATACTTAAATTGAGACCTCACCTAAATTTATGCCTGGCACAATAAATAATTTCTCCCACGAAAGACATGCCCGTGATAAGGTTGGGTCTTCTCAAGTCTTCTTTGTCTTGTGTAAAACTCATTTCAATCATTGCACAACAAATAATTTCCCCCACCAAACGCATGTCGGTGATAAGGTTGGATCTTCTCAAGTCTGGGAGCTTCTATTTGTACACACAAGATACACTTTTTTGCACATTCTCCTCACTACATTTTTTACACATCTTCTTCATTAAGTGTGTGTATAGAGTGGATTTGATGTGTATAAATAGAAGCTCTCCTCAAGTCTTCTTTGTCTTGGGTAAAAGTCGTTTCAGTCATTGCACAATAAATAATCTCCCCCACCAAACACATGTTGGTGATAAGGTTGGATCTTCTCAAGTCTTCTTTGTCTGGTGTAAAAGTCGTTTCAATTATTACACAATAAATAATTTCGGTCTTCTCAAGTCTTCTTTGTGTTGTCTAAAAGTCGTTTCAGTCATTGCGCAATAAATAATTTCTCCCATGTGCACTTGCAGTCATTTGGTTATTTTCTTTGACAACGTTTCTTTCTTTATTTTCTTTATTTTTTAGAGGGAATCCCTTCAATTCAGATTTTAAAACAGATGGTGTTATTTGAGCTCGTGAAACTCATCACGAGTCTCATTTTGATAATTTAAATCGTTTATTTTTTTAAATATTTCATATATTTTATCTATAAAAAAAAAAATTAAATCGATCCGATGACTGTAAGTTATTCAATTTTTCATTACAAATATAGATAATAATTATATTTTTTAAAAAATAAACCATACAGTTTTTAATGAGAAACATAGAAAATTGAATAAGTTATAGTTATTAGATCGATTTAATTTTTTTTAGATGAAATGAACGGTTCAAATTATCAAAACGGGACCCGTACTAGACCTCATGAGCTCAAACAGCATCCTCCCATCCAAAATCTGAATTGAAGGGAATCCTCCTCTATTTTTTCTCCTATTTTTTTGTATTTTCTTTGGCCATAAGGTGGGTCTTTTAGAAAAATATCAAATTTTGATCAAAGTTGTTATCTTTTTCTCTTTTATATATGATGAGTGACCAATGATATTTTGATTTGATTTTTTTAATAGATTAATGAATAAACAGACCTCCATGAAAACCGTGATAACTAAAAACATTTCTACAAGTCTAAATATATTAATGCCCTGTTCACATTAAGTCTTTGCCTAGTTGCTTGTGATATGTGCTACAATAAAGTTTTTAAAAAATTAATGAGATATTTTATTTAATGAACAACGAAGCTTTTAGACAATTCATTACGCGGATTCTCAGTCTCCAAATATTTTTATTCTTCTATTTCAAATTACTTATAATTATTGAATATGTATTGAAATTCTCATATGATCTAATAATTATAAGTAATTTAAAATGAGGAATAAAAATATATTTAGGAACAAGAGATGCTTGCTGATTCATCACCTACCATTGCCTTAGAAGTATTTGCCTAATAGATTGTAATATGTGCCACAATAAAGGTTTTAGAAAATTAATTAGACATTGCATTTAATGAACAATGACAATGACAACGACAATGGGGTGTGCTTTTTGGTTATTATTCGGTAATTCATGAGTATAGTCACGTAGTGCTTCATGATAGTATGATTGGTGGAGAAAATAGAGTATTGATTATTAGTGTTGCATGATTGAGGAACATGAGGGGCATATAATGAATAGTGATTGGTAATGGAGTATGGTCATGTGGTGGTGGAGGTGATAGCGGTGGTGGTAGTGCGGTGACATTAATAAAACTTTAATCCGTAAAATGTTTTCCACCTTTTAAAAGTGAAAAATATTTTCTGCCTATATAAATTTATTTTTCGTTGACCATAAAAAATATTTTCCGTTAGATTTTAATTTTTCATTTTACCAAATACTAAAAAATATAAATATTTTTTGCCCAGTCCTCTGCCGCAGTTACCCCTACCTTTGCCATGACCGCCACTCATGAGCCCTGCAAATATTCTCTAGTTAGATAATCTGGCAAGGAGTTGGAAGCTTCTTTAATATGCTCAATATTAAAATCAAATACTGAAAATAAACTTTGTCAAGTGGCGAATATCTTTTTATGGGCTAAATTTTGAATATCCTTAGTTAGGAGTGCCTTTTCTAAACTACAATCAACTCTTATCAAAAAATGTTGATTTAATAAATCATCCTGAAATTTAAGAACACATTTAACAATAGAAAAACATTCTTTTTTAATTGTTGGATAATTCAAAGAAGCATTTTTTCAAATACCAAAGGTATATCTTAAAAGTTCTTCTTTGCCTGTATTTGGATTTGACTGTTTAAGGATACCTCCATATCCTACATCAGAGGCATCTGTTTCCACTATTTTTTTCCATGCTGGGTTTGCTAAAGCCTGACAAGGAAGTTGTTTAGCTTTAAGCTTAATTCTCTAGACGACTCTAGTATGTGCTTCAGTCCAATGTTCTAGATTTTTTCATAATCTGGAATAAAGAATAGCTGCATCTTGTGCCAAATATTTATAATAATCTGCAATATAATTTAAACTTCCAAGAATAAATAATTACAATATGACGATCCACCTTCCAATCAATAATAATTAAATTGAGACCTCACCTAAATTTATGCCTAGCACAATAAATAATTTCTCCCACGAAAGACATGCCGGTGATAAGGTTGGGTCTTCTCAAGTCTTCTTTGTCTTGTGTAAAAGTCATTTCAATCATTGCACAACAAATAATTTCCCCCACCAAACACATTTCGGTGACAAGTTTGGATCTTCTCAAGTCTTCTTTGTCTTGTGTAAAAGTCGTTTCAGTCATTGCACAATAAATAATTTCCCCCACCAAACACATGTCGGTGATAAGGTTTGGATCTTCTCAAGTCTTCTTTCTCTTGTGTAAAAGTCGTTTCAGTCATTGCACAATAAATAATTTCCCCCACCAAACACATGTTGGTGATAAGGTTGGATCTTCTCAAGTCTTTTTGGTCTATTTTGAGAAGATGATTATAATTAATTTTTTGATAAAAAATTAATTATAAATAGATTATAATCAATTTTTTTGTGAGAAAAGAGATGGGTTATAATTCAAAAATCAGATTATAACTGGTTCCCAAAATAGGCCTTTATCTGGTGTAAAAGTCGTTTCAGTCATTGCACCATAAATAATTTCTCCCATGTGCACTTGCAGTCATTTGG
The DNA here is from genome assembly GCA_025200525.1 of Camellia lanceoleosa. Lineage (NCBI taxonomy): Eukaryota > Viridiplantae > Streptophyta > Magnoliopsida > Ericales > Theaceae > Camellia > Camellia lanceoleosa. Next base: position 125,262,515 of record CM045765.1, read on the forward strand.
TTATTTTCTTTGACAACCTTTCTTTATTTTCTTTATTTTTTTTAGAGGGAATCCCTTCAATTCTGATTTTAAAATAGATGGTGTTATTTGAGCTCGTGAAAATCATCACGAGTCTCATTTTGATAATTTAAATCGTTTATTTTTTTAAGCATTTCATATATTTTATCCAAAAAATAATAATTTAAATAGATCCGATGATTGTAAGTTATTCAATTTTTCATTTAAAAAATAGATAATTACATATTTTTTAAAATAAACTATACATTTTTTATTGAGAAACGTAGAAAATTGAATAAGTTATAATTATTAGATCGACTTAATTTTTTTTTTTTGGATGAAATATATGAAATATCTGACAAAATAAACCGTTTAAATTATTAAAACGAGACCCGTGATAAACCTCACGAGGTCAAATACATCCTCCCATCCAAAATATGAATTGAAGGGAATCCTCCATTTTTTCTCCTGTTTTTTTGTATTTTCTTTGGCCATAAGGTGGGTCTTTTAGAAAAATATCAAATTTTGATCAAAATTGTTATCTTTTTCTCTTTTATATATGATGAGTGACCAATGATATTTTGATTTGATTTTTTAATAGATTAATGAATAAGCAGACCTCCATGAAAACCGTGATAACTAAAAACATTTCTACAAGTCTAAATATATTAGCGCCCTGTTCACATTAAGTCTTTGCCTAGTTGATTGTGATATGTGCTACAATAAAGTCATTAAAAAATTAATTAGACATTTCATTAATGAACAACGAAGTTTTTAGACAATTCATCACGCGGATTCGCAGTCTCCAAATATTTTTATCCTTCTATTTCAAATTACTTATAACTATTAGATATGTCTTGAAATTTTCATATGATCTAATAATTATGAGTAATTTAAGACAAAGAATAGAAATATATTTAGAAACAAGAGATGCTTGCTAATTCATCACCTCCCATTGCCTTAGAAGTATTTGCCTAAGAGCATCTTCAACGGTTCACCAAAATCTTCAGCAAATCTGAATTAAAAAATGACTTTTTTCTCAATCTGATACAGAGGGCTCCAACGGTTCATCAAATCAAATTTTCATCAAATCTACGCCGAGACAACCGGCTGGTCGACTGGTGAAGGCAAAAAAAATTTTTTTTTTTTTTTTTTGAATTGTTTGAAACTTTTCAGTGAACTTTCTGAACTTTTTCCGGGACGACCGGTTGGTCGACCGGCTGATCGACAGGCTGGTCGACCGGTAAGACAAATTTTTTTTTTTTTTAACTGTTTAAACTTTTTTTTTTTGAACTGTTTGAATCCTTTTATGGTCAACCGGTTGGTCAACCGGCTGGTCTCCCCCAACGGTCAGGAACAGTGATTTTGTGAAATGCTTCGCCTGTTCTCATTTTGGTGAAAGGTTTGGTGAATTCTCGATTTAATATCGATTTGGTGAAACCGTTGGAGCTCAAAAAAGTGACTTTTTCACCAAATTTTGAATTTGATGCCAAGTTTGGTGAAGCGTTGGAGATGGTCTAATAGATTGTAATATGTGCCACAATAAAGGTTTTAGAAAATTAATTAGACATTGCATTTAATGAACAATGACAACGACAATAGGGTGTGCTTTTTGGTTATTATTCGGTAATTCAAGAGTATAGTCACGTGGTGCTTCATGATAGTATGATTGATGGAGAAAATAGAGTATTGATTGTTAGTGTTGAATGATTGAGGAACATGAAGGGCATATAATGAATGGTGATTGGTAAGGGAGTATGGTCACATGGTGGTGGAGGTGATAGCGGTGGTGATAGTGCGGTGACATTAGTAAAACTTTAATCCGTAAAATATTTTCCACCTTTTAAAAGTAAAAAATATTTTCTACCTATATAAATTTCTTTTTCGTTGACCATAAAAAATATTTTCCGTTAGATTTTAATTTTTCATTTTACCAAATACCAAAAAATAAAAATATTTTTCGCCCAAACAAACAAACGTTAATAAATACAACAACATTGGATGACCATAATCTTCTGCAAACCAAAAATAATAATAATTGAATATTTAAGGGTAAATTATATGGGAAATTGACCAATACGTCTTATATTTTGGATTTGTAATGCATATAGTCTTATATTTTTTTTATGATCCATTTAGTCCTTTTGGATGTATAAGGATTCATTTGCCCGCCGCATTAGAGTGTCGCATCATGCCCGCTACGTTAGAGTGTCACATTTGAAAAAAGTACACTAAAGCATTTTTGATTTTTTTAAAGTGTCACATCATATCCGTCACGTTGAAATGTCACATGTCAAGTTTAGAAAAAGTACACTAAGGAGTTCTATTTTTTTGAAGTGTCACATCATACCTGTCACGTTGTTACATTTGAAAAAAGTACATTAAGGAGTTTTTAATTTTTTTTAGAGTGTCACATCATACTCGTCGCGTTGTCGCGTTTAAGAAAATTACACTAAGGAATTTTTATTTTTTTAAAGTGTCACATCATACCTGTCACGTTGTCATATTTAAGAAAAGTACACGAAAGAGTTTTTATTTTTTTGAAATGTCACATCATACCTGCCACGTTATCACGTTTATGAAAAATACACTAACGAGTTTTTATTTTTTTGAAATGTCACATCATACCTGCCACTGTCACATTTGAAAAAGTATGCTAAAGAGGAATTATTTTTTTTAGAATAAAAGCTTTGAAGTGTTATATTACACCCGTCACACTGTCACATTTAGGAAAAAAAAATACACTAAAGAGTTTTTAATTTTCTTAGAGTGTCACATCGTTTGAGTGTGATATTAATACTTGTCACATTAGAGTATCACATCATACCTATCACATTAATAAAATAGTATAACTGTCTACCAAAACATTACCCGAAATTAAAAATAGGACCACACGAAAGGAAACTCTCCACTAATAGGACTTAACAGATCAATAGAAAAAATTTGGGACTAATTGGAGTATTTGTTTATAAGATGGGATTTATTAATAAATATTCCAAATTTATTTACCTCTCCTCGTGGGGTTTTTCATTTTTTATTTAGGGAGTTGTTTGGGATGATCTAAATAAGTGTATTTTTTGTCTTTTTACAAAAAGATATACAGAAAAATAGAGAGATAATGTGATAAAAAAAAGATAAAAAGATGAATTATTTTTAAATTGTCAAACTTGACCTAATAAGGAATTTTAAATTTTGATTTATTTTTGTTAGTAGATCCCAATTGGGCAAGTCTTGGTATAGTGATAACATTGTTCAATTCCAATTTGCAATCTGAACGTCACGGGTTCAATTTATGAGGATAGGTCTATGAAGATGATCCAACATACGTAGCCACAATTTACGGAAAATTATTCAATACTCTCCGAACATTATGTGTCTATATTTTATATTAATCATCAATTATTTAGTCTCATATTATTCCTCCATCATCAACATAAATCGTGGATTCTTATATCTTTCCACCAATCAAAACCTTATGGAGCACCACGTGTTGATACTCCGAAAGTGCTAAATAATCACCCACAATTTACTTAGTTGCAAGTTTATATTTGCCTAATATCATCTATTATTTTTATTAGCATTTACACACAATTTTTAATTTATAAACTTATATTCCATTAAATTCTAATTAAGATTTTTTAGAATTTCAAAGTCTATTAATTTTTTAATAGTCAGAATTACCCTTCAAATAATGATTGTTCTTTATTTATGATTATCTATAAATAAACATGATGATTTGACATTTATTTTGATTTTCAAAACTTTTAAAACACCAATTTTCAAATTGAAAAAACTGAAGAAAAAAAATTTATGTGCCAAAAAAAAAAAAAACTAATCTATGTGTTTGGTTTCAATTTTCCTAAAATTGAGTTTTTTTTCGAGTTTTTTTTTTTAGTGAATATTTTTAAAATCTTAAGTAATTTTTTACTTTTATAGATGCACCTTACTTAGATGTATCTAGATGTATCTAAAAAGTAAAATATTTGTGAAAAAATATTTTAAAATTTTAATAAATACACAAAAATACGAAAAATGATCGTGATGATGGAACACTGATGTGCAAAACTTAACCAAAAAAAAAACTTTAAAAATGCAAAAAAAAAAATGATAATATTCTCAATTTTAAAATTGGAAAAAGCTGATAATGTTCTCGATTTTATTAGATAGTTAAATCAAACTAATAAGTAAAATGACAAAAATGTTTAATCTCATGCTCTGTTTTTTTATCAGTTAGTGAAACAATTATCTGGAATATTACTATGCAAATTTGATAATATTCTTAGTTTTAAAAATTAGAAATAAATTGATAATATTCTTAATTTTATTAAATAAGACTTATTGGTTTAAAAAAATCTTAAACATAATCTAAATTACCATAACATTTATAAATAAAACTTTTAGATAATTAACTTTTTTTTTTTTTTTTCTTCACATCAATGTGAAATATTAGTCTATCCACACAAGAAAGACAACATGGTCAAGTTGCTAATAATGATGTACAAATATTTTGTGGGGGATTTAGGGAAAAGAATAATGTTTGGGGCCCTAAAAACTGTGGCTCAAATGGCTCAAATTTTCCAGTTTTGGTAACTTTGTTTTTTTTTTTGTTTTTTTTTTTACCTGATAAGGAAATTTGAGCCATTAGGGGCACCCAAATTTGGGCCCCCTAACAGTGCTGTAGTGAAAAATCCTCTTTTATAGACGTATAATTCAATTTGATAAGATATTTTTATAATTCAATAAGTCCTATGTATTTGGATTTATGTTTCACCATATTCTAATTTCCAAATTTAAGAGAAATTTTATTTCCACACATCATTTAATCTCTATACACATCATATCTCAGTTCATGCATTTATGAATTTGATTATATGTTATTATTCTCATTCCACAGACCAAATGTTCTAACTATAACTCTAACTCATAATATGTACACACACCACCCCAATAGATTTTTCCATTCACCACCTTCAAACCTCTTAATCATTCACCATGCACAGTATTTCAAAATTCAAACCAAACAAACAACTAATTCGTTTTGGTTACCTAGTTCAATTCTAAATAAATAAATAAATAAAGGATAGCTACCTGCCAGCCCTATTCTACCTTTCATGAGTTTTACCTCATTCAATACCTTAAACAACAGCATACCATATTTGACCTGCAAAAAGATTGGAAAGCAAGTATTACAAGGAGGATTCAATAAAATTGTACTCATATATCATGATTCTGAAAAATAAATTAGAAATTGTGATAAACATATAAACATCAAATGAATATCGCCAACCCAACACTTTCCAGCAAAACATGACTCCAATAAAAATTTACATTGAGCTCCACTGCATTCTTGAAGGTAAGGAATGTGTATCTCCATCTTATTTTGTAGTTATTAGAATAAATTTGCAAAAATAAGCTACAAATTTATCATTTTCGATAATAGTGTTGGAAAAAAATGAGTTTTTGGTGACTTTAATTAAATATTAAAATGGGTCCCAACCATCTCTCGAGTTGGGTCTAAGTGGGTCTAGATACTTTGCTATGAGATCTGTACACCACAGTTAGAATGGCCAAAAACCATTAAGATATAAATGAGAAATTGCCTCATGAAGTTAGCTTCATGAAAGAGGTAATGAGGTTTGTAACTCCTGCCTTTATTACAAAGTTTAATAGTGCATTAATGGGGTTTGTAACTCCTGCATTAATGGGATTTGTAACTCCTGCATTAATGGGGTTTGTAACTCCTGCCTTTATTGCAGAGGTTAATGGTGCATTTTGACCAAAGACCATAAAGGCTAGAGGCTCTTCCTCTCTCCCCTATACATGTATAAATTGAGACCCTCTGTCAAGTCTCAAACACGTAAATTTTACTTCCATTTTCACAAGTCTTTTCGAAAGTGCCTACAGTGAGAGAGTGCTGCCACTGTTTTGTTCGCTAAGCTAGACAGAGAGTGCTTCTGCCGTAGCTGGTTTTGACCGTCGTATCTTGAGAGACAGACGCCGGGTTTCCTCAAGCACTCGACCCGTGAGGCGGCGAAATCTGTTTTAAGGAAACTGCAAGTGCGAACGGTTTCGTCTCTTTACCCTTTGATTATTTTGTGTGTTTCTGTTGAACTTTAGTTGTACTTATCAGTATGTGTTCTTAGTATATATATATAATTTGATTTATTCATAAATCTATTTATTTAATTTCACAATATGAACAACAAGCTTAAAACAGATTTCTTATATATTTTCTATGAAATTGATCGAATAGATTTATATAAACAATTCAAATTATTTACATAAACTGCATGCTACTTATTTGGTTTCATCCTATTTTTTTAATATTATATATGTATATTTTGATTTTGCATGCTTCTAGTTTTACTATCTAATTTGCATGTGAAATTGCTTCTAGTTTTCTAGAGTTATACACATAAGTTATTTCCATGAATAGAGTGTGAATTAAATGTAGTTCTTTGGAGTTATAGAATTTATGTAACTTGTTTAGTATCTTAATTCCTTAGTTATTTTGCTATTCTATGATTTACTAGAAGGTTAAATAATATTTGATTGTATGTACAATTGCTTTATATTATGCTGTCGTTTTCTACTAACTCTCTTTGTAGGCATACCTAAGCGTAGAAAGGAATTGTATGGACTACTTATAATCCTCAATTGGATTGGTTATTTTTCTTTTATGTTTGAAGAAATTTTTGCTTGAGATTTAGTTGGTTTGTTTACCAATTTGTAGTAGCAAGTTTTATTTGCTTATTAGACGCATTTTATATGCATGTATATGGTTGTAGCAATTTTTTAAATTGTTTGCAAGATTAAATTACTTGTAAGTTTGGAATTTGGTTTGGTTTTCTGGAATAGAAACCAAAGTGTTTAGCCTTGGCTAAAAAATGAGTTTTATTTGTTTCGAAATGGCAACTATCATCGATGTCTGCCATCGCTAATGTTGGTGGGGATTCAACCCAGCAACTGGGTTGCCAACCCCTACTGTTGTGACCTCTGTGGTCAACCATGGCGTTACTCCGACTGTTCCGGGAGGACCGCTCAGTCATCATGAGCGCCCAGAGAAATTTGCTGGGGTGAACTTCAAGAGATGGCAGCAAAAGATGTTGTTCTACTTGACCACGCTAAACCTTGCAAAGGTTCTGAGTGAGGATCCTCCAGCCGTGGCAGAGAATGAGCCTGATAGGCAGAAAGTCATGGCGCTTGACACATGGAAGCAGACAGACTATCTTTACCGGAACTATGTGTTCAACAGCTTGGCAGACTCACTCTATAGTGTGTTTTGTTCCAAGAGCTCAGCAAAAGAGTTATGGGAATCTCTGGACAAAAAGTACAAGACTGAGGATGCCGGGGCAAAGAAATTTGTGGTTGGCCGGTTCCTTGATTTTAAAATGGTAGATTCTCAAACTGTGATAAGCCAAGTCCAGGAGTTTCAAGTGATCTTGCATGAAATTCATGCTGAAGGAATGCCTTTGAACGAGTCATTCCAAGTTGCTGTGATCATTGAGAAACTTCCCAATGGTTGGAAGGATTTCAAGAACTACTTGAAGCACAAGCGCAAGGAAATGTCAGTTGAAGAGCTGGTTGTCCGACTCCGGATTGAGGAGGATAATAGGAAAAAAGGAGGGAGTACCTCTTCAGTAAAAGCCAATGTCATTGAGCATGGCAAATCTTCTGGAATAAGAAAGAAGCCCACTAAGTTGGGGCCTAGAGGTGGTGTTGCAAAGAAGCCGGCTTACAAGCCACCGGAACCAAGTAATCGGTTCTTTGGGAAGTGCTATAATTGTGGTAACAATGGGCATCGGGCTAGTGACTGCCATAAGCAGAGGAAGTCATACAAGACTAAACCTCGTGCTCATATGGCAGATTTACAAGAGCACTCCCATGAGGAGGATGATATGCACTTGTCTGCCGTTGTCTCTGAGGTGAATCTGGTAGGTTCAAACCCAAGAGAATGGTGGATTGATACCGGGCTACGCCACATCTGCCCGAGAAAAGTCATTTACAACTTTCGAACCGGTTACAACCGGTGAGAAGTTGTTTATGGGAAACTCTGCTACCTCGATTGTTGAGGGGAAAGGAAAGGTGGTCCTGAAGTTGACGTCAGGGAAGGAGCTGACCTTGAACGAAGTCCTGTATGTTCCGGACATTCGTAAGAATCTTGTCTCAGGGTCTCTTCTCAGCAAACATGGTTTTCGCATTGTTTTTGAGTCCGACAAGGTCGTTTTGACCAAGAGCGGAGTGTATGTGGGTAAGGGTTATATGTTGGGGGGTATGTTTAAACTCAATGTAATGACTATTATCCCAAAGATGAATAAAGATGCATCTTCTTCTGCTTACATGCTTGAGTCTTCTAATTTGTGGCATGGTAGACTAGGACATGTGAACTTTGAATCTTTACGTAGATTAATCAAGTTAGATCACATACCATCTTTTAAGATTAATCCAAAACACAAGTGTGAGACTTGTGTTGAAGCGAAGTTGACAAGATCTTCGCTTTCATTCTATTGAAAGAAGTTCAGAGCCATTGGACTTAGTGCATAGTGATGTGTGTGACTTAAAGTTTATACAATCACGTGGTGGCAATAAATACTTCATCACTTTGGTTGATGATTGCACTAAGTATTGTTATGTCTATTTGCTCAAAAGCAAAGATGAGGCTATTGACAAGTTTATTCTTTATAAGAATGAAGTTGAGAATCAATTAGGCCGCAAGATTAAGGCTTTAAGAAGTGATCGTGGTGGTGAGTATGAATCACCGTTTATTGAGATTTGTGCTCAATCCGGGATTATCCACCAAACCACGGTGCCTTATTCTCCTCAATCAAATGGGGTTCTTGGCGGAAGAATAGGACGCTAAAGGAAATGATGAATGCAATGTTGATAAGTTACGGGTTGCCACAGAACATGTGGGAAGCAATTCTCTCGAAATCACATTCGAATAAAGTACCGGAAGAAGGTGGACAAGACGCCATATGAGTTATGGAAAGGCGTTAAGCCTTCGTATAAATTCTACGAATGTGGGGTGTCTTGCAAAAGTGGCAATTCCTACACCCAAAGGGTTAGGATAGGCCCGAAATCCATGGATTGTATATTCATTGGTTATGCACATAATAGTAGTGCATATCGGTTTCTTGTACACAAGTCTGAAATTCCAGACATACACAGGAATACCATTATGGAGTCAAGGAATGCATGTTTTTTTGAAGACATTTTTCCTTGCCGAACCTATGAAAGGGTTCCAAGGTCTTTGGAGCAATTTGATGAGCTTGCTAGTGAGAATGATCATATTGATGATTCAGGTGATGATCAAATTGAGGTTTTAGATGAGCCCAGAAGGAGTAAAAGGGCTAGGATATCCAAATCTTTTGGTCCAGAGTTCTTAACTTATATGGTTGAGAACGAACCTCAAACTTTCCACGAAGCTGTGACTTCTCCTGAGAGTCCATTATGGAAAGAAGCGATCAAAAGTGAGATTGACTCCATCTTACAAAACCACACCTGGGAGTTGGTAGATTTACCTCCAGGTTGCAAGCCTTTAGGCTACAAATGGATTTTTAAAAGAAAGATGAAGGCCGATGGGTCAATTGACAAGTATAAAGCAAGGCTCGTTATCAAAGGGTACAGGCAACAAGAAGGCCTGGATTACTTTGATACGTACTCACTGTTACTAGGATAACATCCATTCGGATGGTGATTGCGATTGCTGCTTTGCGCAATCTAGAAATTCACCAGATGGATGTAAAGACAGCTTTCTTAAATGGAGATTTGAATGAAGAAATCTACATGGAGCAACCTGAGGGTTTTTCAGCTCCAGGGCAAAGCAGGAAAGTTTGTAAACTTGTCAAATCTTTGTATGGTTTGAAGCAAGCGCCTAAACAATGGCATGAGAAGTTTGACAACGCAATGTTGTCAAATGGGTTTAGAATCAACGAATGTGACAAGTGTGTTTATGTCAAAGACACTGACAGAGGTTATGTCATTTTGTGTCTATATGTTGATGATATGCTCATTATAGGTAGTAACGATGAAATGATCAAAACTACCAAGAAGTTGTTAAACTCTAAGTTTGACATGAAGGATATGGGCATTACAGATGTTATTCTGGGAGTTAAGATTACCAGAATCTCTGACGGAATTGTACTATCTCAGTCTCATTATGTTGATAAGATACTTGAGAAGTTTAGTGGATTAGATACGAGTGTGTCATCGACACCTGTAGACTTAAGTCTACATTTTACCAAGAACAATAATGAGAGTGTCTCTCAGTTAGAATATTCTCGGGTAATTGGAAGTTTAATGTATCTGATGGGTTGTACTAGGCCGGATATAGCGTACTCGGTTAGCAGGCTTAGTAGATACACAAGTAATCCCGATGCTTCTCATTGGAGGGGCATTGTGCGGGTGTTAAGGTATTTACGCTACACTCGGGATTATGGGCTGCATTATACTCGATATCCAGCGGTGCATGAAGGCTATAGTGACGCAAATTGGATATCAGATATAAAAGACTCAAAGTCCACTAGTGGATATGTGTTCACTCTTGGTGGAGCAGCCGTGTCTTGGAAATCTTCCAAGCAAACGTGTATATCTAGATCAACGATGGAATCAGAGTTTATTGCTTTGGATAAAGCAATGGAAGAAGCTGAATGGCTTTTCCATTTTCTTGAAGATATTCCACGTTGGTCTAAACCTGTGCCTGCTATTTGTATTCATTGTGATAGTCAATCTGCAATTGGTAGGGCACAGAGTAATATGTATAATGGAAAGTCTAGACATATCCGTCGGAGACATAATTCCATACGACAACTACTCTCGAATGGAGTTGTCTCTATAGACTATGTAAAGTCTAAGGACAACATTGCGGATCCGCTAACCAAAGGGTTAAATCGAGTGTTAGTGTAACAACGCCCGCGGGGGACCTCGCTACAGTTCGGACTCGATTTTGTTGCGGTTCTCAATCTTGAACCAAAGAGTCCAAATCCGGCAAATCGTTTTGAAAAAAAACAGATTTTTAGAAAAGAAGTGCCAAACATGGACTGCTTTGCCAGATAACAGAGTCGCCACCTAAATATTTTAAAATGGGAAATTTAGGAAACCCTGACTCGGTGCCAAAAGGCCACGTGTCCGTCATCACCAAAGTTGGCTCGGGAACTTGGATACGATTGGGGAAGGTCACATCGTGAGCACTTCGCCTTGATCAAAGACCGGCCTCTACTAACCATGATATCTGCTTTTGAAAACATTGTGAGTTCTTATTCCGGTTATTAGCCTAGATTACTATGTGATGCTCGCAGCAAACAAGTATAGACTGGGCCGTCTGAATTGGAACAAAACATTTCGTGTTTGTTTGTTTGAAAATGGTGTGAAGGTGCTACCCGCAGGTAGGCTAAAATGCGGATTTGCCACCCTCGGGTGGGCTTAGAAAACATGATTTTGCCACTATCTAGTGGGCTTAAAACAAACAATCAGTGATTTGTCCCAATTCAAATAACTCAACCTTCACCCACAGGCATTCAAGGCAGTTATATCACATAAGCATTTAGCCTCATGGCAAGCATGCTATCATGGCAACACTCACACGCATGCAAGGATGCTAAAGCATAGAAACTTACCGAGTACTCCAAGCCAAAACAGAAACCGGTTAGAGATCATGCATGATCCTAAATATGCTAAAATGCCTAATGCAACACATGCAAAATGCAACTATAGCAGGCTCGGCTATTCTAAACATGGCATATGCGATGCAACAGCTAGCAAGTATTCAACTTGGAATTGAAATACAGATGCAGTTAGTATGATGCGCCGAGCCCGGTGCATGCAAAACAGATGAATGATGCAAACATGCTGTCATGCTGTATGCTAATTGAAATATGCCCTAATCTACCATCATAAGCAGATAAATAAAAGGGAGAAAGAAATGGGGATTGGAAGACATACATCACACTCACACACCCTTATTACAGCATTGCCCTCGCGCAGAGGGTCCGAATAAATAATACAGTCCGAATAAAAGAATAATACAGATTTCTAATTAATTAACAAATTAAACTAAGAAAATCAGAATCGCATGCAAGCTGGGATCGCTTTGCTTCGACGGATGATGCATGTTGCTTTTGGCGGAAATCCACTGGGATGCCCCGATTAGCCTCTGTTTACACTTTTTCTCGAAATACGTGCCAAGTCCCGAAAAGTTGCTGTTCCTGGGTTTTGCTGCAACAGAGAGCAAGAAAGGGGCACAGCAATGTATTTCACAAATATGTGCATGTCTCGATCCTCGTGCCACCAATCACGCATCTCGATGCATGATGGCCGAGGAGCCGAATTGCACAACTCAATATAGGATGAATGCATGTGAATGCTACAACAAAACCTAGCTCCATCATGGGTAATCCGGAGTGTCGGTAACTGGGGAATTGAGACACGTTCCGCCACTCGGAGTGCGAAACATACCTCGTTTCCCGTGCAATATGCATGATATGCATGAAACACAACTAATATACAACCTAGCATGCTCAATGCTATGAAAATGAGATGAAAATGAGACGCCTCGGCGTACACGCACGCAAATCGAGACGATGATATGAAATGCAAATCGGGTAAAACCGAAGTGTCTCGAAATCGTGCAATACGCGCACGCAAATCGAGGCGATGATATGAAGTGCAAATCGAAGTGCGTGCTTACCGCACGCAAACTGAGGCGATGATATGAAGTGCAAATCGGATAAAACCGAAGTGCCTCGAAATGCGTGCACACGGGCACGCAAACCAAGGCGACGATATGAAGTGCAAATCGGATAAAACCGAAGGGCTTCGAAATGCGTGCACACGGGCACGCAAACCGAGGCGATGATGAAATGGAAATCGGATAAAACCAAAGTGCCTCGAAATGCGTGCACACGGGCACGCAAACCGAGGCGATGATATACAATCATGAAATGGCATACGGAATGCAATGATGGGCTTACGCCAGCATGAGAGGGCCTCAGCCACACTCACATAAGCTGCCGTCGGATAAAATGAGTTGCCTCGAAATGCGTGCACTCGGGCACGCAAACCGAGGCGATGATATACAAGCATGAAAATGCAAATTGGGCTTACGCCAACATGAGAGGGCCTCAACCACACTCACATAGGCTGCCGGTGGATAAAAATAAAGTGCCTCGAAATGCGTGCACACGGGCACGCAAACCAAGGCATGGCATACAAGCATGAAAATGCAAATTGGGCTTACGCCAACATGAGAGGGCCTCAACCCCACTCACATAGGCTGCCGTCGGATAAAAATAAAGTACCTCGAAATGCGTGCACACGGGCACGCAAACCGAGGCAATGACATACAAGCATGAAAATGCAAATTGGGCTTACGCCAACATGAGAGGGCCTCAACCCCACTCACATAGGCTGCCGTCGGATAAAAGGTCGCTTTAAAATCTGCTGCGACACGCACGCAAATCGAGGCGAGGCTCTAAAGCACCAAAATGACATGCGAATGAGATGTGGCGAATGGCATAAGGAAGATGCAAAATTCAGCAACTAAAATAATGCAAAAACAGCCCCCAAATTATGATAAAATTGCAACCGATGCCCAAAATGCGATGAAATGCACTAAAATGGCCTCTACCCTATTAAACATACAGAATATGGACATGGAATGAAAAACAGTGGCAAGGCAGCCCCTAAAATAGCATTTTATCAGCACAAAGCAAGGCCAAATAATGCTCACAAGTATGGAAACAAAAGCTTGCAAAAATACGGTAAAAGAGGGGAATTACAAAGCAAGTGATATGTACAATGCTCAAACCCAAAAAATCAGTTCTACAACATTGAAGATGGAACAAAAATATGCACAAATTCAAGAGATGACAACCTCTAAATCAGTATGTATATGTGCTAAACATAGCATGCAAAATAAGGGCCAAAAGAGGGTTATAAAGAGAGATACCAAATGGATGCACCAAACCACTTAAGACCCTTGACAAAAAGTGTAGAATAGACCAAAACAAGACACTCTCTAAGCCTGATGGAGGCTCAAAACAGTAGCTAAACAAGTCTAACAAAGCATGCAAATTTACGGTAAAATGAAAGGATTTCAAAGGAAGTACCAAAAATATACACCAAATGTCTTAAGACCCTAAACAAAACATGACAAGAAGTCAAAAATAAGGCTTTATCTAGGCCTGATGAAGGCCAAAATCCGGATCCAAATAAGTCTAACAAAGCATGCAAAATAATGAACCAAAGAGAGGTCTTGAGACAAGTAGTATATAGAAAATTCAAATAGCAAAATTTCCTTCTACAACATTGAAGAGGAGCCCATTTTAAGACTATTTTCAGGCCTGAGCATGGCCGAAAACAGAACAAAGATAAGCTTAACAAAGCATGCAAAATATGGCCACCAAGAGGGCTACAATGAAAAGTATGTAAAGCATTCACCAAATAGCTAAAAATTCTTGATGAAACATGTAAAGGGGGTCAAAATAAGACCCCTCTTAGCTCTGACCAAGAGCCAAAACCATAAGCACAAAAGGCTACAAAATGAGCAAGATTTAGGGCCTAAAGAGGATTATAAAGGGAGATGGTACAAGCTTTCACCAAACATGGTTGAGCCCTTCTTCAATGTTGAAGAGGGGCTCAAAATAAGCACTTTATCAGTTCAAGGCAGCCACGAAATCAGATCATACATAGGCTAGAACTTTGATGCAAGAAATGAGCTAGAAAGAGGGAAATGACCACTCACCCTTGTAGACAAGTCTTGGCTGCTTCTTTGCTTGAGAAGTGGTGTCTCCTAGCTTCTAGAAAGCTTCCTTAGCTGCTGGAAATGGATTGGTGGTGGTTGTGCTTGAAGATGATGAAGAAATGGCCTAGAACCTTGGTGTTTAGAGCTTGGAAATATAGAGAGGGAGAGAGATACAACACAAGAGCTCTCCAAGGATTTTTTCTAACCCTTCCCCTAGCTGGAAGTTGCTGGTTTTAAGGCCAAAAAGATGGAAATAAAATATCTAGATATTTTGAGGGCAAAATATCTAGATATTTTGAGGGCAAAAAAAAAAGATTTTGTTCGGCCACGAAGTGGGCATCTGAGACCGCAGTGTTCCTCAGAATGATGAAACAGAGGTACCTGCCAAAATTGAACAAAAACTAATGCAAAACGAAAGCTCGGGGACCAAAACCGCGCGGGGTCCCGAAAATGGGCTGCCGGGCACCGGAAGTGGTGTTCGGCTGCGAAGTGGGTCTCGGAGACCCCAGTGTCCCTCGTTATGCTAAAACAGAGGTCTCTGCCAAAAACCGGAGAAAACGGATGCGAAATGAATGCTCGGGGCCAAAACCGCGAAGTTTGGGGTCCCGAAAATGGGCTGCCGGGCACCGGAAGTGGTGTTCGGCTGCGAAGTGGGTTTCAGAGACCCCAGTGTCCCTCGGAAGGACCAAACAGAGGTGTCTGCCAAAAATGAACAGACATCGATGCAAAATGAATGCTCGGGGCCAAAACCGCGGTTCGGTCCCGAAATGGGTCACGCACCTAAGTGGTGTTCGGCTGAAGTGGGTCTCAGAGACCTCGGTGTCCCTGGAAGGACCAAATAGAGGTGTCTCGCCAAAATGAACAGACATCGATGCAAAATGAATGCTCGGGGCCAAAACCGCGCGGTTCGGGATCCCGAAATGGGCCGCCGCACCTAAGTGGTGTTCGTCAAGGCGGGTTTCGAGACCAAAGGTCTCTTGGAAGGACCAAGCAGAGGTGTTCCGCCAAAATGACCAGACATCGATGCAAAATGAATGCTCGGGGCCAAAACCGCGTGGTTCGGGATCCCGAAAATGGGCTGCCGGGCACCGGAAGTGGTGTTCGGTTGCGAAGTGGGTTTCTGAGACCCCAGTGTCCCTCGGAATATTAAAACAGAGGTCTCTGCCAAAAACTGGAGAAATCGGAGATGGTTGGGCGGTCCCGAGTCGAGGCACACGGCCTGACGGCTCCGAAAACCGGGAACCGGGCTCCGAAATGGGAAAAATGGCCTACGGCCACGAAAAGTAGCTCACGGCCACCGGGAGATAATCTACGGGACCACTCCCTTCCCTCAGGAAAGAAAACAGAGAAAACCGAGCCTGGTTCGCAAACCGAGACAAGGTAGAGAAGAGGGTTCGGAAGTCCGGAGGCAGGGCGCGCGGCCGCGACTCTGAGACTTCTGAACGAGCACAGTAAGCAACATCACCAAGCGCTCAATTGGTGACGTCTAAGTCTCAAGGTCGGTCAAAAATGGGGTGTCTACAGTTAGTCGAAACGTCGTCAAAAGGAATGGGGTTAAGGCCTTTGGAAGTTACCGGAATGGAAACCCAACCTAGTTGACTGGAGATCCCAAGATCTAGGTTCAATGGGACAACCTAATTGCGTGTAACGGTGGTATGTCGCTGAGGAGGTTAAACCTCCAGCCATTCCTTCTATCAGTGATACCTGCAAGTGTAGAGGTTAAGCTGCGCTTTTAATGACTCTAGTGTGTTAAGCTGTTGAGCTGAGTATAGCAGGATACTCAAGTAGAGTCACCTATGTGAGTGTGAAGTGGGGCCGCTTCTAGAAGAATTGGGAAGGCCAAGATTCTTTGAAACCACTTTTGAACCGGGCTAGTGTCCAGGGCCACAGGGCACACAGGTGAAACAAAGAATGGTGGTAGGAGTAATTCCGTGTGAGATCTATTGTCTCGTTTACATAAACGCAGAGCGCTTCAAGATGTCATATTCATCGATCACCAAGAACTCGATAGGTTTTCACTGGGAGAGGTTCAAAGCCAAAAGCTACCTTCTCTGATGTCGGGGTTAATCCGTTGTACTCTCTCTCCGAGTCATTATTGTTGAACGGTGTCCGTTTGTTGAGTCATTCGGTCAATTTTTATTCATGTGGGGGATTGTTGGAAAAAAATGAGTTTTTGGTGACTTTAATTAAATATTAAAGTGGGTCCCAACCATTTCTCGAGTTGGGTCTAAGTGGGTCTAGATACTTTGCTATGAGATCTGTACACCACAGTTAGAATGGCCAAAAACCATTAAGATATGAATGAGAAATTGCCTCATGAAGTTAGCTTCATGAAAGAGGTAATGAGGTTTGTAACTCCTGCCTTTATTACAAAGTTTAATAGTGCATTAATGGGGTTTGTAACTCCTGCATTAATGGGATTTGTAACTCCTGCATTAATGGGGTTTGTAACTCCTGCCTTTATTGCAGAGGTTAATGGTGCATTTTGACCAGCACCATAAAGGCTAGAGGCTCTTCCTCTCTCCCCTATACATGTATAAATTGAGACCCTCCTGTCAAGTCTCAAACACGTAAATTTTACTTCCATTTTCACAAGTCGGTTTGCACGAAAGTTCCTCTGATTGAGAGAGTCTTGCCTTTGTTTTGTTCGCTAAGCTAGACAGAGTGCTTCGCCAGAGCTGGTTTTGACCGTCGTATCTGGGAGACAGACGCCGGTTTCTCAAGCACTCGACCGTGAGGCGGCGAAATGCTTTTAAGGAAAACTACTTCGTGCTTGCCGGTTTAAATCTCTTTACCCTTTGATTATTTTGTGTGTTTCTGTTGAACTTTAGTTGTACTTATCAGTATGTGTTCTTAGTATATATATATAATTTGATTTATTCATAAATCTATTTATTTAATTTCACAATATGAACAACAAGTAGTTCAATGTTGGTTGGTGATGAGACGAAAATAATCCATTCGATACTAGTTTTCCAAATCAAATAGGTTTATTCAATTTTGTATTTTCGAAATTTTTGTATTCGTTCGATTCTGTACTTTCGAAAAAAATTCGACAATTGAAAACTGAATTAATTTATATTTTTTGGAAGTTAATTTCCAAAATCATGAAATTATCTCGGCGGTTGATTTTAGAACATAATGAAAATTTTCGGCATTGTTTGCCAAATGAGAATCGCGAACAAAAAAAAATCAAAATTTTCACATAAAACTCACATTTTCATCGCCGCATTAGTTGTAATGGAGGACAATAGAGTGTGGTAATGGAAGAAGTGAGAAACAATGGAGGAACAATATAGGTTTTAATTTTTTTATTTTTCTAAAAGATATGTATTGAGAATTATTGTTTCCAAAAGATGTATATAAAGAAAACTTAACTTTAATATGTAGCATGTGTATTGATATCCATTATAGTCATTTTATTTTACGGTATAATTGCAATAAAAATTTATTTCATTAAGTATGTGCACAAAAACTAAAAAGTGTGTTGAAATAGAATTTCTCTATATTTGAGCTATTTTATGGACATTTTTATCCATATAGATATTTTCTACCAAACTTGCAGACAAGTTAGATTAGATTTTAGGTTCAAATTTATAAAGAGATTTTGACTTGTCTTTTAATCTTACTAGTAAGGGTAAAGTACACTTTACATCCTTACACTTTGCATAAAAATCTCATTTTGATACCTACACATGAAATTGTGACAACCAATCCCTTGTATTTTTAGTCAAGTGTCAATGCTCCTCTTTTGTTACTCCACAGGATAAGTTTTAATGAAAGCCAGTAATATGACAAGCATATGATTACGAAATGAGAGCAAACGAGGAAAATCACTCCCATTTTAAGCCTACATATATTTTGTCCCAAAATTTTACATCAAATTATGACTGTATTCGACCAAAACATAACATGTATTGTGAAATATTAAGGAGATGGATTAGAGTTTTGCAGAAAGTGGAATCACAAAACTTTGTTTCTACAGTAACATAGTCTTCCGTCAATTCCTCTTCCTTTCACTTCGATTTCTCTATTACATTTTTTGATTTCAAAAGCTCTATTTTTAGGATATGAGCATATATATATATATATATATATATTGTATTATATAACTCTCACATACTTATCACATGAAACAAAGTGTTTATTGGTGAAAAATGTGAATGATTTTCCTTTCTTACCCTCATTTCGTAGTCACAAGTTTGTCACGTAACTAGATTATGTTAAAAAATAGAGTAACAAAAGGGAGACATTGACATTTGACCAGAAGTGTAGGGAATTGACTACCACAATTTAATTTGTAGCCAACCAAGTACGATTTAGTGCAAAGTGCAAAAGTACAAAATGTAATTTATCCAACTACTAACATATAAAGCGTTATCATGTGAAAAAGAAAAATGTCAAAACTAAAACCTAAATTTCTTAACAAAGCAATTGCTAAAATAAAATTATTTTTAAATCACGAAATTGTTGGCCTCAATACTTAGAATTTGCCCAAAAGCACAAGTCACAAATTTTATGGCATCTGGTCTCAAATGATGATACACCTGGGTCAATACAGTAGAAGTTTAGAATCAGACAAAAATCCCAATGTCAATGCTTAAACTGTACAAATTGAAGAACCAAGGTTTCCCAGATCCTTAACACTCCGTTTGTTTTCAATAGGAAAATATTTTCCACCAAAACAGCAAATATTTACTACAAATTTAAACAAGAGTACAGAAACCAACAGCCAAATTAATATTGGAAGACATAAACACAATAAAGAATTAAGTTGTACTACAAATTTAATCAACAGAGCGATAGAGACCAAAAGCCAAATTCATGTTGGAAAACATAAACATGTTCCTTTTTTACTAATTATGACTAGGATTAAGCAAGATTTCCCGAAGAAGACAACACCTTCAACTGATTGATGCAGCAAATCAATTCAGCTACTTCTCCACAATTAGTTTTGCCCTTGCATGGCCTTCACGTATTTGAAACTGATCCCCCAAGCCAAAATGAGCCATCAATAACCAAACCAATGTAATGAGCTGCCCACCTTTACTCAGTTCTGCTACATGGCTATTGGGTGTGCAACGACACGCAGCGTAGCACAACATTTCAACCCAAACTTTGCTAATTATCACCCATTTCCTTTCCTCTCCTAATTTGTTCAGCTCTTTTGCCAGAATGCAAGCATCAAACAACACTGATTTGCTTTTATTTCCCCTAACAGCAACAGGTTTAACTACTGTATCAACATCAAGGATGTTTCTGCAGGCTTGTTGGTGCACTTCATCCCATCCTGTTTTCACTTTGCAACAGCATTTCTTGAAGCGAAGTATATCCATATATGATTTGCAGCTGCAGAAATATTTTTCAACAGCGAAGATATTATTCAGACTGAACTTCTTCTCCTTCTCTGCCTTTCCGGTTTTTCTTCTACGAAAGAATCTCTTGGCATCGGCACAGGTATCTCTGAATCTTATTTTCCCAATACCTGCCACGGAAGACATCATTGTGGGCTGCATAATCAGAATATATAACATGTAATCTGCCAAAAGCTTAGACAAAAGACAAACATCCCTATTATCAGCATTGCTAGTGTGAAAGCAGAGATCAGTAGCAATGTGCCACAATAGAAGGCTCGCATCGAAGTTGACCTCATCGATCCAAGGGAGTAACTCAGTGCAACCTTCAATTTGAAGAACCCAATCACCTCTAGCCACAGATATCTCTTTGGCAGTTTCTAAATCATCAGCCATCTGAGATTTCATTTTCATCTCCTTGAAGATAAGGTCTCTTAAGCCATCAGTGAATTTAATCGTTTCCACGTAATCCAACCCATCTAGCATATTAGTAAGGCCGAAGCAGCCAATCAATTTTTCCGACCATTCTGAACGTGCATTCAGACAATAATGTATCAAGTTGTATTGACAGAGAGATTCAGACCACCTGCGGTGCTTGATTTGCATACACCACCCAAAAGAACAGGTCCAATGCCGGGTAGAGCTAGAGTCTTGATCAGGCCACCTTTCCCTATTAACATTGCGGGATTTCCTGAGGATTCTAACAAGAAAGGATGGAATATTGTCGGACTCAGTGAGGGCCACAGAAGTCCAATCAGATAAAAGGAACATGCCCAAAGCTATTATATCATGGGCAATGGTAGCAAGGAGCAAGATGTAGGTGATTCCAACATCAACCACAAGAAATCCGTCCTTGTCAATCTTACAGAAAAGCCCAAGGGCTACCAAATTTAATAGGAAGGAAACCAACCGAAGAAAATATCCAAATTTACTTCGCAGCACCTGGACCTTGGTGTAGAGAATTTCATAGAAGAAATTAAGTTCTACCTCTACCACTTTAAAAGCTTCTCTTGCTGTTCTGTTGAGGAAGAAGTCTCGGCTCTGGTCTCGCTCACGGAAGCTGAATATGAGATCAACGATTAGTCCTTTGAAAATCTGAAAAAAGCGGTAAGCATGTTGCACCACCTCCAAATCTGTCAAAGGAGTCAGTTTGTCTTGATCATGGGTAGCTTTGGGAATTCTTTTGGGTTCTTGAATAATTTCTATTTGGGTTGGAAGGTTTGCTTCTTTCTTTGAAAAGTATACATCCATGAGCTTGGCGTAGTTTGGCCCTGGATCTGGTTTTGTGAGCAGTGACTGTCGGAATCCATCAAAGCTAGCAAGATAGAGAGAAAGGATCCGCTCAGTATACCTGAACAACCCCGCGACAATGATGATTAAATTTGGAAGCAATAGCTTGGTTTTGTGAAGTTTGGTGATAGAACTAGAAGCAACAACGCTCCACTGGTTTACCAGCTGATTGAGGTACCTGCGCCACAGCTCATTGTCCTCGAGCGCGAAAGCAGTGATGGTATCGGGACAACCAAGGTGTATCAAAAGAAATGAAGCCCAAAATGCTAAAAGTTCCGGATTAGTTGAGGAAGGACCACCGGAGGAGGGGGAGTCGCTTACTCTATTGGAGAGGATGAGTCTAGTGGCATTATTGACAATACTGTCTACGAGCGTGTAAGCCAACCACATGGCCATGATTACATAAGGCGTAGACACTCGCTTTCTCAAAGGCGCAGCAAAGAATAAAAAGGTTTGCAAGAAGAGACTAACAAAAAAGACTATCCGGAGATCCCATGCTTTCAACAGCTCCCTCCAACTGTGAATTGCTTTACTCAATACTGCAATCTTCATCTGCCTATAATTAACTTCTTTCCTACTGATCTATCTCACGTTGTTGATGGTAGAGAAAATTGCTTCTGATTAAAAGCACAATTTGTACATGGTAAGAACCATGGGGACACTCAAGGCTATGTTGAATGATCGTAGGTCTATTTCAAAAATTTTAAGATGCACACTGCGCATTAAAAGATATACACTGCACTATAAGAATGGGCCCTAGCTGTGGGGTTGTTGTCTAGTGGTTATTGGCTACTTCTGAAATATCATCACGTAATAATTTAAGATGTCGTGATTGATGGAAAAAGTAGAACTCATGATTTTGCATTGTGTGATGGAGGAATACGAGCGAGTATGATATATGATGATTACTAAAATAGTATGAACATATCACGTTCCAAAAATATTGAACAGTTTTTTGGTTGTTGTGACAATATGAAAAGTAAGACTTTACAAAGAGGCCAAGAAAGAGGTGATCCACGACGGCAATGTTTTGGGGGTTTGATGGGTTCACAGAAAGTTTTTTTAGTTTTTGAGCCACGAGACACACAAGTAATTTATCAAAAAAATAGAAAAATATTTAACACTTGTGAAAAACTGTTCATAATTTGATTAACTGGCACAATATAGGTTAACTTTTGATTTGTTAAGTATTTAATTATGTAGGGCATAACTCTCTTGGTATATCATTGGAAATAAATTTAAGAATTTAAATTCTGAATACCTAATATTACTGTTAAAAAAATTACCAAATACTAGCATGGAGAGTGTTTATAATAAACTTTATCTCTTTAAGAGAATCACCAGCAGAACCCCAAAACCAAATTACCAAACACTAACAAGGAGGTGGGTTGAGTGTTGAGTAATTTTTTTGATAATTTACTTTTATCTTTCTAAGAGTATCACCAGCCGAAGCCCTAAACCCTCTACTTACCTATTTTAAGGGGTTGATGACTCCATATCTGCTTCCATCAGCACCCTTAAACACTTTCTTAAAATAAGAATTGCTACGGTGTCTCCCTATTTGTAGAGAGTCACTGTAGCTTCCTTATATTCTTTTTTTGTTTTTTTTGTTTTTTTTCTTTCTTTTTTTTTGCTTTGCTTTACTTTGTTTAGGAACTGCAGTACACATTTATGATTTTTATTTTTTAAAAAATTTATAATCAAAAATTATATTTTATTGAAATAGAGAAAAAATAGAGAATTTGTTAATAGATTAGAAAAAGAATAAAGAGTTTATTGAGAAAAACAGATGGAAAAATAATTCGTAAAATAAGAAATAATTTTTTTTAATAATATTTTAAGATAAAATTTGATGGTAAGATGCTCTAACATTTTGGTTAGTTTTTTAATTCAACAATGCTAGAGACCTCTAAAAAGGTATCTCTAAACCCACCTCTAATGAAGTGAAAAAAAAAAAAAAAAAAAAAAATCAAGACACATGATTGACTGTGACAGTAGAGGACCCACTGTCACATCACTAATGACACCTCTAAATTAGAGGTCCCAAACAATTTTCCTTTTAATTATAGACGGATGACAGCACATTGAGAGTGCAACAGAGGTTTCGCACGGTAACTTGGGACAGAAGCCCAGGAGAAATTATTCGTTGCCCCTGGGGCACCACGTTAGAAGTGCCAGATGGTGCCCCAACCTAATAAATGCACGCCACATATATAGTTTGTCAGTGGACTTGCCGCAGAGACAAAGCACCGCACAGACTTGAAGAATGGGAAACGGAGTTAACATTTAACTCAAACAAATTAAAAATAGCAGTGTGTTTTTAGTTTTTTAAATTTAATTTTTTGAAAATTTAATTTTTAATTTTTTTGTTTTTAATGAATATTTTTAAAATTTTAAGTAATTTTTTTACTTTTTTAGATGTACCTTACTTAGATGTATATAAATAATAAATTATTTGTGAAAAAATATTTTTAAAAATTAAAAAATACACAAAAATATAAAAAATGTACATAATTTTAATATATATATATATTTTTTTGTATTTTTGGTATTTACTGAATTTTTTAAAGATTTTTTTCATAAATATTATATTTTCTAAGTGTATTTATGTTAGGTGTGTCTAAAAATTAAAAAAATTACTTAAAATATTTAAAAAAATTCAGTGAAAACAAAAAAATACGAAAGCGAAAAAATATTTTTCGAGAAGTGAATTTTAAAAACTAAAAACAAACAAAGTGAGTAATTTTTTTAAATTTTAGTTTGCCCGCTTTAAATCTTATTTTAAATTTGAAAGTTTGGATTTTAAAACCAAATTACATATAGGGGTGTAATTTTGGCCCGTGGCCCGTGGGCGGCCCGAAGCCCTTCGGCAACCCGAGATGGGCCTAACCCGTTAAGGCCCGAGCCTAAGCCCAGCCCGATGCCTTGGGCTAGGGCCTAGGCCATCGTTTTGAACCCCGGTCAGGCCTATGGGCCCACTTAAGGCACGCCCAAACGCCCGGCCCGAGGCCCGGGCCACCCGATGCCCAATTTTTTTTTAAAGGAAAATAATAAAATTTTGGTGGGAAAAATTTAAAAAAATTAAAAAAATTGTTTAGGCCTGCCCAAAGCCCAAGCCTAGGCTCAAGCCCGAGGCCTCGCCCACTGGCCCGTCCAAAGCCCCTATACCCTTGGGCCTGGGCTAGGGCATGGGCCTAGTTTACAGATGGTGGTGGCCCAGTGACCAGCCTAATTTTTGGCGAACCCGTAAAGGCTTGACATGGCCGGGCTCGAGCTGAATGGACCAGTCGAGTCGGTAGGGCCAAAATTACACCCTTAATTACATATATAAGAGCATCCATAGTGGAGCTGTTAACCCTCCACTAGTGTCAAATGTTAAACTTTTGGCTAGCCAAGTTCTATTTTGTTCATACAATGGAGTTGTATATACCGTTAACTAAACATTAAAAATGATTAGCTAACCATACTAAAATATAAATTGATGAAATATATTGCCCTTGATGAAATCTCTTTGATAAATCAACAAAATTTACAAAAGAATTACAATAGATGAAAAAAAAAAGAAAAAATTCGAACTATGTTTGATTTGTTATTTAGAAAAAAAAATTTCATAATTTTTAAAAAAATAATAAAAACTAATTTAATAAAAACAAAGATGAAAAAATATATTTAATTTGTAAAAATTATTTCTAACCACTCAAAAGATAAAATTATATAAAAATAATAATAATTTTTTATTTTTTATTTCCTAACCAAATTAATTTTTAATTTTTTTTGAAAAAATTTAAAAATAAATTTCTAAAAATCAAACCAAACATATTCTAAGAATTTTTTGACAAGCCATTTCTTGTTTTTTTAACTTATTTAATTATTTGTTAATTTTATGATACTTTCACCATATGACACTACAACATATAAGAGTTTTAGATACCAATTTTTTTTATCTCTAAAAGTGAAAATTTTGTTGCAAAAGACATTTAGAGACTAATTTCTATCATTGTGAGGATAGTTGCTAAAAAGTCGCACTGAAAAGTAAAAAATAAAGCTTTTAGCGATAAAATTTTGAAAATGTCAATAATGAATAGATTTTTAGGGACAAAATAATTTGGTCTCAAAATAGTTTATTTTTTTAGACAAAAAATTTGATACCAAAAAGGTAATAATTAATCACCAATGTTCAATTTTTGTTGCTAAAAATATAATGACGACACTTTTCACAACAAAAATATTTGGTCCCCTAAAAATAATTGTCCCTAAATTTTGGTCTCTAAAATCTTAAGTTTTTTGTAATGTGATAAGTATTTTTCCATTTTAATTTTTCATTTCATAACTGTTACCCAAAAAGCAACCAAAGAGGGGTGGTGAATTAGATTTCTACAAATTAAAATTAATAATATTCCAATAAAATTAACTACTAGTACAACAAATTATTAACAAGTACAATGATGAACTTAGCAGTAAATGATCAAGCAAAATAACAATGAAGTATAACTAACATATAGGGTAAATCAAATGATTAACACATGAATATTAGATAACTATAGCAGTAGTAGGAAAGTAAAGAGATTAAAGAAGAGGAGAGAAACATATTTGGTTCGGCTTCAACCAAGCCTACATCCACTCCTCAAGCTTCACTTGAGATTTTCCACTATCTTCTAGCTTCACAGGGGTGCTACCAACCTCATAAACATAGAGTAATCCTCCATAGATTTTACACAGACTTCACAAGCCCAAACCCTTGCAAATCTTAGGTGATTCACAATCACTCTCAAGATTTTAAGAATACAGTATTTGCAACACTTTTGCAAGATGAAATGGTATTTTTGCTTTCAAAGAAAGCTTACAATAAATATCTCTCCTAGATGGATATACAAAATAAAGCTCTGATTTTTCTGTAAACCTCACACAGGAAAAATAGGCATAAAGCTATACGTCTCAGTGTATAATTTCTGAGAGAGGATGTAAACAAAAATTGAAGAACACTTCTCAAAGAATTTTTCAGAGAATAGATGTGAATGATTATAGATTAAAGAATATTTTCTGATTTTTTTTTTTTTTTTGTAACTTGTTTACATTAGAAGCTTTGGTATGTATAATGAAACTTATAGCCATTTATAGCCGTTGTATTCATTTGAATATTTTTCACTCCATCATTACAAATTTGAATATCTTCCACTTGAACCTTTTGAACCTTTTGAATTACTGATGTGCTGGGCTGTTTGAACCTCTGTTTTGAGCTATTTGAACTCCTAATTTAATCAAATATTAAATACATTCTAACAATATTTAGGATAAAAGTTTAGGTGAGAAATAATGGGACAACATAAATTTTGATTCTATTTTTCTCTTTCAAATAAATAAAAAAATTAATTAAATAAATCATCAAAATAAATTTTAGATTTAAAATATAATTAAATAAATAATCAAAATAAATTTTAGATTCTATTTTTCTCTTTCAAATAAATTAAAACATAATTAAATAAATCATCAAAATAAATAAGTCTAACAATCTCTTCCTTTTTGATGATGGCACACAATGATGTTTTGATTTGATTTTGGAGTAAGAAAAGCTCCCCCTCAAGTCATGCTCCCTGAATTCATTTCTAAATACATAGGTTAGCACATGTGTAATAAATAAGTTTTAATTAAAGAAATGATATGAGACTAAGATATCAAACTATAAATACATAACATCAGATTAGTTTGAAAATAATACCATAATACATAACATCATAACATCATAAGTTTTCTCTCCCTGTGACATTATCAAAAGGAAATCATGGGTCAAAATCTGAAGGATGAGGAGAAGGAGGAAAATGATAGGGATAAATGGCATCAAAAAATAGATAATCAAAACATATATATATACATATATGCATACACATAAACTCTCCTATGTCTCTCTCTTTTTTCGCAAAACGCGGTTGCCACGAAGCCTGGCTTTTGCTTCATTGATCGACAAAAGCAACTCTCCTCGATTGCCGCTTGCCTCGGCTATCTCTCCCTCCTTGGCTTCTTCTCTTCAACCTCTTCTCTTCAGCCTTCTTCTTAATCACACTCGTCTGCTTCTTCTTCTTCACCTCACTCTCTTCTATCTCTTCTTCATCATTCTCTTCGATCTTCTTCTTCCTCGAGAGATCGAGCAAAGCAGAAAAGGTCGCCAAAACGACCCTCCTTTCGACATAAATTGTCTCTCCTACTACATGGCCTCGTCCCGTCCCCTTACTCTCTTTCCGAACCTGAATGATCCTGTAAGCGCTGCTGGGCCAAGTGCCCCGGCTCTTACTCTTCCCAACCTTTCTATGATGTCGATTGAGAAAATAATGGCAGCTAAATCAGACATTGAAGTCAATCATTTCACACTGACGTCCTGTATGGAGACGGTGATTGCAGTCACAAAATGGGCTCATCGACTGCAAAACAAAACGAGTGAGCTTCATCAGGTCAACGCCCAACTCTCTCTGCTCCAACGCATGTACAAGGATGCGCGAGCAGAGATAGGCGCACTGAAGGCTGAAAATAAAGAGCTTAAACGCAAGACTACCTCCATGGCCCGATTTGGAGCAACGTCGTTCTTGACTTTTGATAGTCGGCGAGGAGTGCTCGCTCCAGACGAAAGCATGGGGGCAGGGACGTCAAGCGTCGCCCAAGGTGATAAAAAGAAGAAGAGAGCGGTGGAAGAGGCGAGTAAGTAAGATCGGCGTATGGCCGTAAAAAAAATGAAGGTTTTTTTTGTTTTAATGTAAATATGTTTATTTGGATTGGCGTAAGATTGTAAAAAAATGAAGGGCATTTTTTTTTATATAAATATTTGTATTTTGATTTATTTTTGTTTTTATGTTTAAGTACTGAAAAATCAAATTAAAAAACAGAAAAAAAATAAGAAAGTTAAGTCCAAATAAATAATAATAATGAGAAAAAAAATAAAAAAAATAAAAAAAAATAAAATAATACCAGCAGAAATTAAACTTAATGGGACGTTGGTATTGCTGGAATGGTAATGCAAAAAAAATACCATGACGGTTTAAAAAAAAATCAATGTATGCAAAGTTAATTTTACCTCAAGATACAGAACCCAAAAAAAATTACACAGTTGATTGATTTTTCTCTTTAGATTGAACACTCTTGTTGTGCATTTCCTCTCAAAGTCATTGGTGTTCTTTGAGATTCCACCTACAAAATATCTTGATTTCTTTCTTGGTACCCATACTTTCTTAGGTCCATAGGGATTAGTCTAAAAACATTTAATCTCATAAAAGGTTTAAGATGATCAAAACCAATGCCTACTTTGTCAAAAACACATTTTTTATTTCCAAGAAGCTTGTTGAGGTTTTCTTTTCTTTTTACAAAATTTTCAAGAGTTTTATTTAAATCATCAACATTGTTTTTCAAAATGTTTTTCTTATTGACAATAAACGTAAAGTCATTTTTCAAAGTAGCATTTTCCATTTTTAAAACATCATTTGAAAGAGAAGTAACTAATTTCTTTAATTTGGAATTCTCAACATAGACATTTCTAAATATGTCATGTAATTCATTGAAAGCACTTTCAAGTTCTACATAATTAGAAATTACCTCATCTTGAGTGAATTTTCTTCTTCAAGAGCCATGAGATACAGGTTGGCTACTTCATCATTTTCTTTCCAAATGGCTTCCTTTTTGCGGCCATCCATCATTGAAAGTTTATGAGGCATGAGTGAGCCTAGGAGTTCTTCAATGCCTAATTTTGTTAGGTCTTTTTCTTCTTGGATAGTTGTAACCTTAGCTTCCCATTCATCTGGTAAAGACCTAAATATTTTTCTCACAAGCTCACCATTAGTATATGATTTACCAAGAGATTTTAGAGCATTAATAATATTGGTAAATTTATAAAACATCTCAGAAATATATTCAAATGATTGCATAGTAAAGAGTTCATAATCATGAATAAGCATGTCAATCCGAGACTCTTTTATTTGGCTAGTTCCTTCATAGGTGATTTCAAGTTTATTCCAAATTTCTTTAGCAGTAATACATACAGAAATTCTATTGTACTCATTTGCATCTAATCCACACACAAGAATAAGCTTGGCTTTAGCATTAGCTTGAAGGAGTTTATAATCACGCTCATCAAATTCATCCTCAAGTTTAGGCACACTGATATGGCCTACTACCTTGGAAGGGATTTTAGAATCTTTAGTGATAATAAGCCACAAAGAATAATTGGTAGCTTGAAGATACAAAGTCATTTCTTCTTTCCAATGAATGTAATTACTACCATCAAAGAGAGGTGGCCTATTGGTAGCTTGTCCTACAGCAGAGTAAGTAGAATACATGGTTGCTATGGATCAAAAACTCAAGAATGTTAAATCTAAACAAGAGCCCCAGGCTTTGATATCAATTGTTACCCAAAAAGCAACCTAAGAGGGGGGTGAATTAGGTTTCTACAAATTAAAATTAATAATACTCCAATAAAATTAACTACTAGTACAACAAATTATTAACAAGTACAATGATGAACTTAGCAGTAAATGATCAAGTAAAATAACAATGAAGTATAACTAACAAACATGGTAAATCAAATGATTAACACATAAATATTAGATTGCTATAGCAGTAGTAGGAAAGTAAAGAGATTAGGGAAGATGAGACAAACAGATTTATAGTGGTTCGGCTTCAACCAAGCCTACATCCACTCCTCAAGTTTCACTTGAGATTTTCCACTATCTTCTAGCTTCACAAGGGTGCTACCAACCTCATAAACATGAAGTAATCCTCCATAGATTTTACACAGACTTCACAAGCCCAAACCTTTGCAAATCTTAGGTGATTCACAATCACTCTCAAGATTTCAAGAACACAGTGTTTGCAACACTTTTACAAGATGAAAATGGTATTTTTTCTTTCAAAGAAAGCTTACAATAAATATCTCTCTTAGATGGATATACAAAATAAAGCTCTGGTTTTTCTGTAAATCTCATACAAGAAAGATAGGCTTAAAGCTATACGTCTCAGTGTATAATTTCTGAGAGAGGATGTAAACAAAAATTGAAGAACACTTCTCAGAGAATTTTTCAAAGAATAAATGTGAGTGATTATAGATCAACGAATATTTTTTGATTTTTTTTTTTTTTTTTTGTAACTTGTTTACATTAGAGGTTTTAGTATATATAATGAAACTTATAGCCGTTTATAGCCATTTATAGCCGTTGTATTCATTTGAATATCATCCACTCCATCATTACTAATTTGAATATCTTACACTCTGTCATTACAAATTGAATATCTTCCACTTGAACCTTTTGAACTGCTGCTGTGCTAGGCTGTTTGAACCTCTGTTTTGGGCTATTTAAACTCCTGATTTAATCAAATATTAAATACATTCTAACAACATTTAAGATAAAGGTTTAGGTGAGAAATAATAGGACAAAATAAATTTTGATTCTATTTTTCTCTTTCAAATAAATTAAAACATAATTAAATAAATCATCAAAATAAATTTTGAATTTAAAACATAATTAAATAAATTATCAAAATAAATTTTGGATTCTATTTTTCTCTTTCAAATAAATTAAAACATAATTAAATAAATTATCAAAATAAATAAGTCTAACAATAACTTATTTAAAAATGATAATTTAGCTAAATTTCAGAGGAATCTGTAATTTAGTTAAACCTCAAGGGGTGTAGGTAATTTGCCCTTATTTGTCAAAAGGACATTTGAGTCAATTTATTATATCCGTTAACGGCGTTGATTACAATAGGGCGGAATATAATTTTTGAAACCTTAGGAAAAAAATCTTTAATTTCGTTAAATCTCAAGGAAGGTATATGTAATTTGTCTTAATTTTTTTTATTTTTTTTTGATAGCTTACTTTATCGCTCTAACATTTTGGTTATTTTTTTAATTATAAATAGATGACATGGCTTGGTTTGAGAAGTGGGTTGGCTTTTTGATTTTTTTTTAACTATTTTAGCTTAGGGCTAAAAAGTTTGATTTGGGAAGGGCTTTTAGCTCTTTTGGCTTTTTTGTGAGAGAAAGAATGTAATGATTATGAGTTAGATGTGATGTCTTGTTTTATTAGGGTTAAAAAGCGTATTTATTTTTTGCGGCTATTTTAGTCCCAAACCCATCCAAACCCACTTCCCAAACAATGAGTGCAACGGAGGTTTCGAACAGCAAATTGAGACAGAAGCCCAGGAGAAATTATTCGTTGCCGCTGGGGCACTAGGTCAGAGAAGTGCTAGATTGTGGCCCGACCCAATAAATGCGGGTGTGTTTAGTTTGTATTTTGAGATAAATTTTTTTAAAAAATTTTGGGAGAGAGTTTAGAAATTTTTTTGATTTGTTTGATTGTATATTGTCAAAATAATTTAGGAGTTTGGGATGATTTTATTTTTTGTTATAGTTGAGTAGATATGTGTGAGAGAAAAAGTGATTAAGAAGGAGAGAGGAGAGATAAAAAGTAATTGATTGATCTGTAATAGAGAGAGAAGTAATTTTGAAATTTTTTTTGAGAAAATTTGTAACCAAACATGTTTTTAGAATTTTTTTCCCAAAAACATGTTTCAAAAACACAAACCAAACACACCTCATATGTTTTACCAAATGTTCTATTAAATGTTTCACATGAGTGTGAAACTCACACCATATGAGTCCTATGTGTGTCTTACACTCATATGAGATATATGATAGAATATTTAATAAAATATTTAAAATTCCCACCATTTTTTTGTAAACTAATAGTTATAATTTCCAAAGTCTTTTTTTTTAAATTTATTTTGAAGTGCATGTGATTTTGAATTGTCTAACATAAATTTTCCATAAAATAGTGTAAGAGCTAAGGTTAAATTGTCGATAGAAGGAAATTATAAAATATTTTTGAAGTATCACATATGTATACTCTATAATTAATTATCATTTATTATGTTCTTTTATATTCTTTAATTATCTAACATAATATCAAATCTATTCATATTTTTTTTATCAATCATAATATTATAGAGTATTATATATTTATACTCTGAGATTACTGAATAATTACCAATAGAATGACAAACAATTTTTAATTTTTAATTTGTTCACCACTTTCGTTATTCATGCCATTACACATAGGAATAAAGATTCAGACTACCAATCTTTCATCCTTAAAAACAGCATCATTTAGGTGGCATTTCATCTAAGGGTAATGGTAGGGATATTAAATTTTATACCAAATAAATAATCAAATATCTCATATAGTTGTAAGGTCTACAATTTTATAAACCCCACACCCATATGAAAACTTTGATAATTTATTTGATAGAAAATTTAGGATATGTAGCATTTTCCTTCACCTAATCATTCATATCACCATTCTACTTACCAAACAATCTAACTCATATTTCCACTAATTTCAAGTTCCATAAATTATAAAATGGCCCTAAATTTTAATATAATTTTTGGTAAATTACATTGACAGCACATGAAATTTATTTTTATTACAGTTCCCTCCTCACATTTAGAAAATTACACTGACCCCCTTGTCAGTGTAATTATTTGATGGTGTTAACTTTTAAGTTAAAATGACATATTTACCCTTAACCTTTACATATACTTTAAAGGGTAAATTACATTGACACCGCCTGAGGTTTCAATTTACTACGGAGCCCCCCCCTGACATTTAAAAAAAAAAAAACTTATTTAATAAAAATAAATATGAAGAAATATATTTAATTTGTAAAAAATTATTTCTAACCACTTGAAAGATAAAAATTATATAAAAATGATGATTATTTTTTATTAGTTGTTTCTTAACCAAAATAATTTTTAATTTTAAAAAAATAAAAAATAAAAATCAAACCATACATAGCCTAAGAATCTTTTGATAAGTCATTTCTTACCTTGGTAACTTATTTAATTATTTATTAATTTTATGACATTTTTACCATCTGAGACCTATTTGGTAACCATTTCGTTTTCAGTTTTCGATTTATATTTACAAAATTTTAAAAAACTGTTATAAAAACTTGTTTGATAATTTTTCTGGTTTATGTAGACACCCCATTTTTGACCGTCCTCAAGACTCGGTTGTGCTTGCAAGTACATTCGGACACAAGTTCGATTGCTCGTCGGGTATTCGACTTTCGTAGTGGAACGTCACAAGTTCGAGCTTTCCAAACGCTATATCCTTTCTGCCCAATTCTTGGACCATGACTTGGTCCTTTCAGAATGTTCTTCTTGGTGCACTGCCGGCCACCTTTTGGCCTTGCCGGCCACCACTTTGTTCTTTGCCATTGATTGTTAGGCCGGCCATCCCCGATGGCGGCTGACACCCTGCCTCAAAGAGTTTCACTCTAGATCTTTTGAGCCAGCTGGAATCCTCTTATCTGCCCTCCATACACGTGTATGGAGGGATGAAGCTCTTACCAAGCTTCTTGAAGAAGGTTTGCAATGTTTTCCTTCTATATAAGGAGTCCTTAGCAGAGGTTCAGTATTTTGGAGAAGAAATATCGCTCTCTATGCATTGAAGTCCATTTTCCTTGCACTTTTACACTACAACACATAGAGATACACCACCACCTTTGGACTGAGGTTCTTAGGAGGACTTCTTGAGCTCTGAAAGTGAGGTTTTACCACATGAAGTTGCTGGTTTCGAAGTTGGTCTTCAAGGGTAAGTTTCTTTCCCTTTTTAGCACTTTCTTGTACCTCATTTTGGCCATCCTTGCATACTGTTTTAGGCCTTGCTTTCAACTGAAAACAGTCTTGTATTTAAGTTCTTTTGGTGGTTGTTTAAGGTCTTTTTGCTGTTAAGGGTCTTGTGTTAAGGGTTTTGAACCCTCTTGTAGGCCTTGTTTGGCCTTGTTTTGAGCCATGCCTTAAGGCCTCCAAGCTAGCCTTGGTTTGGTCTCCTAACCACTGAAATCCAGTGGATTTTCAGTGGTAGGCATGTGGTTTTGAGGCCTCAAATCAGAGGGGGTGGCCCCCACTCTTTTGGTTTTTGTTTGCTTGCATTTTTGGCCTTCCAAAGGAGCTTGCCTCTATGTATTTTTGAGGCTTGGTTCAGGCCCTTTTTTGTGACTTTTAGGACCTACCTTAAGTCTGTCCATGGCTAGTTTGGTCACTTTTTGCATGCATCTTGTATGTGTAGTGTAATCCCATTTATAGCTCATCAAAGTAGCATGTTTGCTTAGCTTGTGTTGAGTCCATTTCAGCATGTTTTTGGTTATGTTTTACCATGCCTTAGATCTGTTTTGGGTTGGTTTTGTCACTCCATGCATGTGCAATACACTTGTAGTGTAAATCCCATAAACTAGCTTTATGTGCTTCTTGCTTTAGCATGTTAGCCTAGCTTATGTTGAGTCCATTTCAGTGTGTATTTGGTCATCATTTGGCATGTCATGACTCTGTCCATAGTTGGTTTGGTCGTATTTTTCATGCTCCATATACTTGTAGAACAAATCTTGCTTACTAGCTTTCTATGCATGATGTTTTGACTCATCATCCCAGCATATTTTGGCTTTGCTCCAGCATGATTTTATTCTTATTTTGAGGTGTTCTAGCACTGTTTTGGGCTGCCATGGCCATATCATTCATGCTTTGTATAGCTATAGTGTAAATGCTTAGGCTAGTCTTGGGTTTTGAGGCCCCTATCATGCCATACATGTGATGTTTCCATGTTTTGTAATCATTTCAAATGTTATTTCAGTCCATGAAATGTAGTCATACACTTGCAATTGACATGCTTTTAATGCCTTGGAGGTTTGGCTCTTTATGCCTCAAGAATGAACTTTTGTGCATGCAATTAAGCCTAAGCCTTTGGCTCATCATTTCAGTACATTTTTGGTCTTGTTATATCATGATGTAACTCTGTTTCATGTTGTTCAAGTCATGCCATGTTTGGTTTTAATAGGTGTAGTGCATTGCCTCTTTATAGCCTTGCATGCTCCTTGTTTTTTGGCCTTGTGTTCTAGCTTGTGTTGGCTAGTTTTGAGTTTGTTTTTTGGTCTTGTTTGGACTTGCCTTGGGACTGTTTTAGGTCCCCTTAGCCCTTTGAGGCTTGCTTTGTATGGCCATGGCTTAAGTTCCTTTGTTGGCTTTGTACTTTGAGCATCCTAACATGCCATACTTGCATTGTTGAGTTGGTTTGGCATCAATTTACATGAGATTTTAGAGCTTAGGGTGCTGTCACATATCTATGCTTGTTGCTCCTTAAGTGTGCTTAAGAGTTGTCCTCTTTGTGCCTTAATACTTGAGCCATTTGGCATGGATGTTTGCCTTGTCTTTTCATGCTTGTCATACCATCAATTCACCAATTTTGGCCACTGATTTTGGACATGGCTGAGGCCTATCCATTCGTAGTGTAAGCCCATCTTACCATATTGTCGCATGCTTGTCTCATCTTGTATGTTGTTACATACTTGTCCACCTTTACATGCCTTGCATGTTTGCTATTCATGTTGCATTTTGCATGCCATGTACTTACTTGCATTAAGTATGCTATTGCATTGCATGTTTACATGCTTAAGTCATATCGCATGTTTGCCATGCTTATGTGTTGCATTGTTTGGATTAAGTGTTAATCCGAGCACGAGGAAGGAGGGGCGTTTCATACTTCAAGTGATGAAACGTGTCTCAATTCTCGGTCATCGACGCTCTTGATGATCCATGATAGAGTTCTAGGCACTTATGTGTTTATTTGTGCATTCATTTTACATTGATTTCCACAAGTTGGATCTTTGGCCATCATGCATCGGGATGCGTGATTGATGGTCGTGGATCCGACTATGCCTCTCCCTTGATGTTTCAAGATGATATGGGGTGGCATAGTGCGTACATACCCTTGGGAGACCCTTCATTTCCTCTATTTTGTGCTTTGTTGCAGCTTGGTGTCACAGCACACCAGTGGCCGGCACCTCCTCATCCTTGGCTGGCAGTGCCTTGTTGTTGGCCGGCAGCTCTTCATTCATGGCCGGCAGGCCACTGGTGAACTCTCCAGTAGTGTTTTGGTAAGTTTCAGCGACAAACACTAGAAGACACCCTGCAAACAAAGCCTCAAGAGAGCAACCGGAAGGCATTTCAAGGCGAGAAACCGAATGCGATCATGCATACCCTCCTTTTTCAAACAGAGCTTGAGTAGTTTTATTTTATTGCTTACTTGTTAGTTAGCACTTGTTATTTGTAGTTAATTAATTTGTTAATTAATTAAGTTTTGTAATAATTAGTTGTAGCTAGTTATTCAATTCGGCTATGTAATAATTAATTAGCTTGTTAGTTAGTTAATTAGTCGGCATGTATTATTTATTCGGACCCTCCTTCGAGAGGGCCAATTTTGTAATAAGTGTGCGTGCGTGTGTGCATGTCTTCCAACCCCACATCTTTCTCCCTTTTACTTACCTGCTTTTGTTGGTTAGTTTTAGGTCATTTTTCAGTTAGCATCCTTATGCTTTGCATGTTTGCATCCATCCATCTGTCTAGCATACTTATGCTTCGCATGTTTGCATACATTCATTTATATTGCATGCACCGGGCTCGGCGCATCATACTAACTGTATCGTATTTCAATTCCAATTTGAATACATGTATCAATTGCTTCATTTCATATGCCATTTTAGAATAGCCGAGCCTATTTCTAGTTGCATTTTGTATGTGTTGCATTAGTCATTTTAACATGAACTAGGATCATGCATTGATTACTAACTAGTTTCTTGTTTTGGCTTGGAGTACACTGTAAGTGTTTATGCTTTAGCATCTCGCATGTGTGTGAGTGTTGCCATGATAGCATGCTTGCCATGAGGCTATTTGCTTAGTTGATAAACTGCCTGAATGCCTGTGGGTGAAAGTTGGATTACTTGAATTGGAACAATTCATCAAATCCGCATTTTAGCCTACTTACGAGTAGTAAACTTCAAACCATTTTCCAAACAAATGGATATGCGATGCTTTGTTCCAATTAGGCGATCTGGTCTATACTTGTTTTGCTGTACGCATCACATAATAATTCTAGCTAATTAATCGGAATAAGAATACATGTGTTTTCAAAAACTCGATATCATGTTTAGTAGTGGTCGATCTTTGAACGGGCGAGCGGGGGTGCTCATAGCTGACCTTCCCCAATCGTACCTAAGTTCCCAAGCTGAGGCAACTTTGGTGATGATAGACACGTGGCCTTAGGCAACGAATCTGGGTTTTCTAAATTTCCCCAAAAATAAAATATTTAGGTGGCGACTCTATATCTGGCAAAGTAGTCCATGTTTGGCACTTCTTTCTTAAAAATCAGTTTTCCAAAACGATTTTTCGAATTTGGACTCTTTGGTGATTTATCAATCTCACATCGCACATTGTGAGATCAGATTAAGAACCGTGACAATCGAGTCCGAACTGTAGCATGAAGCCTCCCCGGGGGCGCGTCCACAGTTTCTGGGGACTCCGCTGGGGATTTAGAAAGCTTGACTCGAACTCATGATATCCTATTTTAATTACACTTATGTGTTTCTTTGCATTGCATGTACATTGGTGCGCCTAGAACACCGTGTTTGCCGTATGTTATTCCTGAACGGTTTGCCGGAGGCCTGCTTCGATAAGCATGCCATAAGGCTGACTGGTTGCGGACTCTGTCACGACGGGAACACAAAACCCGATTTTTACCGGGGCACCCTTTTTGACCATTTGACCTAATGCATATCGAAATCCATAGTGACTATTCCAAACTAGGACAGGTTGCTTACCCGATTATAGGTTGTTTGAAACCGCTATGTGCATAGTGAAACCCTAGCTCCTGACAAAATAGGACAGGGAAACCCTACCCCACCATAGCGGTGTTTTGGTTCTCATTTGCTTGCTATGTGCTTTTAGAGTTGTGTCTCTACAGGAGAACGCATGTATCAGTTTGCAAGTCTGGGCATCAGTATCAGTATACTGGGAATCAGTCATATCTGTGGGTATCAGATTCAATTTTTGGGGCAGTAATTTGGGAAACAGTGATCAGTGGTTGAATACAGTTATTCAGTTATGCTTATATCTGTCCTGGTAAAAATTGGGCTGAAATGCTGCATGTTTTCTCTTTCAAGGGAGTTCAGAGATTTAGTCCAGAATAGTCAGTGTTCTCCTCTGCTGAGGCAAAGCAGGAAAAGACTCATCGGTACATCAGATCCGTCAGTCACCAGTCATATCACCTTCGTTCAGTTCAGCGGACTTATGATGGCACAAAATTCAGAGAAAATTGTGGTTATGGCAGCCGCGTTAAACCAAGGAATCATCTTGCAGGGTGAGACCGACGTTGAAGTACCACACCCGCCCAGGTCACCTGCCGCACACCCGATCTGGGAACCCCAGTTGTTTCAAGCTCGTGAGCCCACAACATTTGAGTTGATGGGAATGATTGGTGACCTTCGGAGGTCTGTGGCCGATCTCGCCTACGTAATGTCGGCTCTGCCACCAACCATATTATATGCCGGGAACTTTATGCCGGAGGAGCCCCCGCTACTGGGGCAAATTGTATTTGAGCTCAGCCAACCTGAAGCTGTCTCAAGCTCCGGCAATGACATGTCGATGACAACAAGGCTTCACTCCGATCAAGCAACCCAAACCGCCCAGCAGGCTGAGGCTAGTGGAAAGAACAAGATGAAGGAGGGCACTGATCTCTATGAACAACTTCAGCAAGCTGTTGAGGCTCTAAAAGCCAAGGGGTTAAATAAGCAACCAGTACTCGCGATTGTGGGTAAGACTGTGGATGACATCTTACCCACTCAGACCGAAAGCAGTTCAAGCCAAGGGAAAATCGGGATAAGGACCGTCGTACCAGAACAATTCCTTCCAATCCTAACCCTCCACCTGGAAAAGATCAGAGAGCCAAGGCAGCACCTGCCAATCCTTTTGCTAGTGCGTCCAGCAAAAGTTCACAGACTTCGAAGTATCTGTCCCGAGGTCGCAGGGTCTTTCATGCCTTCTACATGCCTTTGTCTAAGGCGCTTCAAATCCTCACTGAAAAGGGGCATCTTAAACCCCTCGAGCCTCGGCCACTCCCTAGTCGTCTTCTAGCTGGTCATGATGCTACCCAGTACTGTGCGTACCATTAACAGATCGATCATAGCATCGACAACTGCTTCCGTCTTCGCCACGAAGTACAGGATCTGTTCAACAACGAGGTCATCCTCCCACCAAGCTCGGCCAAGTCTGTCATCATTGAGTTGGTGGACTTCGAGGATAATACAAGTATGTGATCAAGGGTTGGACCACCTGCGGGCAGCACTCAGTTTATTTCAGATATGGCGTTTGGCACGCACTGTTTTGAGCATTTGCGAATACTAGTTTTTGTACTTTCTGACTTGGGTATTGAGTCATTTTAGTGGTTTTGTTTTGAGTCAGTCTTGTTGTTTTGAGTCAGTCTTTTTGATTAGGGCCTATCTTGTTGTATCGAGTCAGTCCTGTTGTACAGAAGTCGTGTGATTCCGGGGGTGTTACCTCAGATATCACTATTTTGTTTTGTGTTTGTCTTTTTTGCTTTCTTTTGAGTCTGTTTATGCCGTAGAGCTAGTTGTGCCAACAGATCTGAATGGAACAGCAGTAATTTTCACACTCTTGTGTTTGCTTCTGCCTTGCGCTGATTGTGCCAGAAGTTTGAATGAAACGACAATCCATTTCACCTGCTCTTCTGTGCCTTGAAATCATTACATTGACCTAAGTTTTTCAAAAACTTTTTGAACATTGTGATGAAAACGAAGAGGAAGGAATTCCTCGGGATTTGTGAAAATTTGATCAACTGAGAGAAAGAAAGGCGTGCTAAGCCCTTAATGAATGAAATCATGTTTGTTAACGTGAGTACTGAGAAAGACCCTGGCTTGATCCAGATTGGTTCTACACTGTCTTCAGTGCGAGCGATTTGTCGTTTTCTTAAAAGATTTCAAAAAAAAAAATGTTTTGCGGAGTCCTGCGAAGGCTTGTGTGGAATCGCTCTTGAGAATGTGCAGCTTAGGATCGCTCTCAACCTCGAGACTCGAGCCCTTGCTTTCAAACCTTGAACTCGGACTCAGAATGTTCGACGGTCAACCCCAATATAAGGCCTGTGCGGCCAAATTTGAAGCAGCCCTTGAACAAGAGGCAAGAAAGTCAAATCAAGAAAATCAGATGAGATCAAAGAAAGCTTGCAGAGCTAGATCAGGAACACCCCTCGAACTAGGGGCAAAATAATTTCAAATATGCAAGAGCAAAATTGAGATGTTTCTCAAACTAACAAAGATCGAAAAGAATGCCAA
This sequence comes from Camellia lanceoleosa, assembly GCA_025200525.1. Classification (NCBI taxonomy): domain Eukaryota; kingdom Viridiplantae; phylum Streptophyta; class Magnoliopsida; order Ericales; family Theaceae; genus Camellia; species Camellia lanceoleosa. The sequence continues at coordinate 125,303,108 of CM045765.1, forward strand.
GTCCCAGAAGGGAGGAAAAGAAGAAGGTATTGCTGAAGAACAACTGAGTTCCGATCCACAACATTAGGGGAAAATTCAGCCCCCCATTGGATGGACTCCTACATCATCAGCGAACAACAGCCTGTAGACGTCCCCGAACGCATCCCGGGAGAGGAGTGCGAGTCCCCCCCGTTCTGGTTCGATATCGGGTCTACTACAGTTCAAGGACTCAAATGTCACGGTTCTTAATCTTGAACCAAAGATTCCAAATCTGGCAAATCGTTTTGAGAAAAACAGATTTTGAAAAGAAGTGCCAAACATGGACTGCTTTGCCAGATACAGAGTCGCCACCTAAATATTTTTAAAATGGGAAATTTAGGAAACCCTGACTCGGTGCCGAAGGCCACGTGTCCGTCATCACCAAAGTTGTCTTGGCTCGGGAGCTTGGGTACGATCGGGGAAGGTCAGCTATGAGCACCCCCTTTTGCCCGGTCCGAAGACCGGCCTCTACTAACCGTGATATCCGATTTTGAGAACGTTATGTGTTCTTGTTCCAGTTATTAGCCTAGAATTACTATGTTATGCGCATAGCAAACAAGTATAGACTAGATTGCCTAATTTGGAAATAAACATTACATATCCATTCGTTTTGAAAGCAGTTTTGAAATTGCTACTCGCGAGTAGGCTAAAATACAGATTTCTATGAGTTTTTCCAACTCAAGCAATCCAACCTCCACCCACAGGCATTCAAACAGTTTATCTCATATAAGCATTTAGCCACATGGTAATCATGCTGTCGTGTTAACATTCACACGCATGCGATATGCTAAAGCATAAATACTTACATTGTACTCCGTGCCAAAACAATAAACTAGTTAGCAAACATGCATGCCCTAGTTCATGTTAAATGGCTAATGCAACGCATACAGAGTGCAATCTAAACAGGCTCGATTATCCTAATCATGGCATGTGGAATGCGACAGATAACACGTATTCAATTTGGAATTGAAATACAATGCAGTTAGCGTGATGTACCGAGCCCGGTGCATGCAAATACTGATGAATGATGCACGCATGCTATCATACGGTATGCTAAATTAAACGTGCCCTAAGCTACCATCATAAGCAGGTAAATAAAAGGGAAGAAAGACGTGGGGTTGGAAGACATACACACACCCACGCACACTTATTACAAAATTGCCCTCACTTGGAGGGACTAAAAGAATATACAGATTAATTAACTACGCAAGCTAATTAAATATTGCAAATTAATTAAATTAACAAATTAATTAATCTAATTAAAACAGTAAACCGCCTCGGGAAGAGGGCCAGATGCATGCGCGCTCGGATTCTGCTCGGAATTGCACTGCCATGCCTAGCCTGCCTCTGTTTTCCCTGCTTTGCTCCTCTGAAAATTGCCAAAGTCTCAAGGATGCCTCTCAGGATACTGGGGGATCCCACCGGCTAAGTAGAATGATCACCGGCAGTGAATTGTGGCCATCGGCACAAAATAGATCCACCAGCCATCGATTGACTGCCGGTCGGCACTAAATACTGCCGGCCGGCAATGAGTTCCTGCAGAACCTGCAACTCACAGCAGCAGAGGGCAGAATCTTGCATGGTAATGCTATTCAAGCTATGTATGCACCAATCACACTCCTTATCATGTTAATGACTCAAGGGAGGATGTGCCTCGATTCTCGGGCCACCAATCACGCATTTCCATGCATGATGGCCTAAAGAATCAAGTTGTGCATTTTCATGTCAAATGCATGCAAACCATATAATCACACAAAGAAGCCTAACCTCTATCACACTCACTTCAAGAGGCCAAGCATGCGCAATGCAATGCAATCCTAGACATGTTGGCTAGCATGCAATATGAACAATGCAAGGCACTTATACAAACATACAAGCAAGCATGCAAGGCAAGCATGTAAACCAAATAAAAGAGGGACTTAAACATGAATTAGGCAACTCCAAATAGGCCCAAAATCAGTAGCCAAAACCAAGGAAGTGAAGGCCAAAGTGCACACACACATGCAAGCACTCATGGTCCAATACTTAAAGCATAATGGGGCAGCTTTTAAACACATTTAAAAGGGGACAAATATGAACAATTAGCATGCAAGTTAAGCTCTGAAATCATGTTAGAAGGGATGCCAAACCAACTCAAACAAGACAAACAAAAAGCATGCAAATGGCCCAAGTATTTAAGGCAAGCCAAGAGGCATTGAACTACATTTGACAAGACCTAACATGGCAAGAATTAAGCAACTAAAATCAGAGCTTTAGCACACAAAATCAAGCCCAAAGGACCACTTAGATGGCATCTAAATGGTTTGAATTCAAAGGCATGCACAATGGTCAAAACATAGGGCATACAACACATGCTCTCAAAGCAACAAAGAGGCGACCAAGACAAGCATATGATCATGCCAAAGGGACTGAAATTACATGTTGGATGGTTCCAAACCATCAAAATGATGCAATCAACACATGCTACACATTCACATACTTGAGGCATACAAGCCTAACAAGCTACAAATGCAAAGGAGCTATACTAAGCATGCCAAAATCAATCCAAACAACTATGGACAGACCTAAAGCATGGCAAAATAAGCACAAAACATTCACAAGGCTAAGCCTAAAACATGCTCGAATAAAGGCTAACAACCTAAGGCATGTTAAGGGATCAAGGAGGCATTACATGGCAACTATACTAAACATGCATGGAGTACCAAAACCAACTTAATACAAAGTTATAACATGGCAATATAAGCATAAAATACAGCCATGGCGTGCTCAACACACCCTTGAACAAAGAGTTCCTTAAGAGACCAAAAATGGTCCCTTTCAAGGACAACAAGGAGAGGGGGTGGCCCTCCCCTTTTGGAGACTTCAAGGCACCATCACCACCACTGAAATCCCTTAAGATTTCAGTGGTGAAGAGGCCCAAACACCAAAGTCTCGAAACTTGCACAAAATAGCACAAAATGAGGCCTTTCAAGGCCTAAGGGTGGTCAAACACACCCAAACCACAACACACTCTTAACAAACAATCAAGAGGGCCTAAGAACAGAACTTTTTTATGTTATACACTAAACACAAAAACAGCTCTAAGATAGGTAGAAATAGGATTCAAAAATGGGGTAAAAAGGACTAGTTTCTTACCCTTGTTGACCTTCTTCACAAAGGGAGGACCAGCTACCTCCTTGAGCTTAAACCAGCCCCAAAACTCTGAAAATAGTCCCTTAGAACCTCAATAGCCAAGGAAAGGTGTAATGGTAGGTGTTTGTATGCAATACTATGAACAAATACACCTAGAACACTCAAAAGAGGAATGGATAGAGATAGAATATATATCAATTCTAACCCTAGAACCAGAGCTTCTAGCAATGTTTTCCTCTCTAAAATGTCTAACCCCAATGCCAAGAGAAGGCTCTCTCCTATATAGGCAACCAACCTTGTAAAGCTTGTCAAGAAAGCTTACAAGAAGAGCATCCCTCCATACACGTGTATGGAGGGGAACCAAATGCCGGCCAGCTGTTTCAAAATATCTCCAAAAGCAGCAGAACAGTAGTTGGCTGGCCAAAAATGTCATTTTGACAAAAATGACTGCCGACCGGCAACAAAGAGTGCCGGCCGGCAATATATATTGCCGGTGGCAACAAAAACCAGCCGGTGGCCTCTAGCTAGTGCCGGTGGTGTGTGGGGATGCCTCACAAGGCATTCCCTGCCCCTCCAAGGCAAAACACAAGTGTTTGGTGCAAAACCAGACACAAAACAGTCGAGTTCGGAGATCCTGAGGCAAGACACGTAGCCGAGAACTCCGGGAACTCCAAACAAACACAAACATGGATAATCATCGAGTGTTCAAGCGGTGACGTCCAAGTCTTGAGGACGGTCAAAAATGGGGTGTCTACAGTTGCCCCTCTTTGACAGAACTCGAAAGTCATAACAATGACGGGAGTGAATGTCAAAGCCCAGAGACGACCCATTTTTGACAAGGCCGAAGACTTGGACAAACATGCAAGACAAACAAGGTATGCGCCCGAAGGCAGGGGCAAAATGCAACTGAAAATGCAAGAAGCCGAGCATAACTTATGATCATGCAAAGAAAGCTGTAACGAAGCACACATGCAACAGTTATAAGCTAGCATACACCAGACTACACTACAATGCAGAAAGGATGTAAGAGAATTATGCAATTCTCAATACGTCTCACTCGGAGGATACAATACCTGTGCGGCTCGTCCGGTTGCACCGGCCTCAAATGAACCGTACATACAATATCGTGCCTGAAAAGAAAACAAACTTAACAGGTACAATATCGTTAGCAACATGCATGACAATGCAATGATGAATGCAAAATGATATGCACTATATACAAAACTAAGTGTAAACAATGCAAATGATAATGCAATGCAATTGAAACAATGCAAACTACATGCAGAGCAATTGAATCACGATTCAATCACGAGCGGTTCGAAACCACACGTATGTCAAATAGGTTGATGGGAGTAACAAGTCCGTCTACCATAGAACGATGTCTGAACTATGAGTGATGCAGACGGACACAAGAACAAGTATTGGGGGGGGGGGGGAATGACATAAGTGGGGCGACAACCTGCTAGGGAAAGAACAATGATCCTAATGCCGGATGCAATAATTACACTACAGTGTAATATAATAATGGTTATGGCGCGCGGGCCAAACCGTATCTTGCCTAGGAAAGGCATGTACGCATACAAGCCATGTCTAACACAGAAAAGGTGCCGCCACCCTCAAACCAAGTTCATCAAGGAATAGGCGCGTACACATGCAGAACTGTGTTTTGACGTGAGAAGTATGAGCACATACCAGACCAAGCTCAACAAGGAAAGGTGCAAGCCATAGATGGAAGATGATGCAGTGGATGCATGCAACTAAAATGCAATATATACAATATGCAATGGAATGGATATGTATAATGGATAAGTGAAGGCGAAACATGCGTACCGACGCAAGTGAAGAATGCACGACAATGCGGGTGGAAGCGAAACATGCGCGTCAACGCAAGTGAAGAGTGCACGACAATGCAGGTGGAAGCGAAACATGCGCGTCAACGCAAGTGAAGAATGCACGACAATGCGGGTGGGTAATGCAGTGGGTACATGCAAACTATAATGCAATATAGATGGATGTTTACAGAAAATGCATGACATATGTACTATATTACAATGAAATGCATGACATATGCATTATGGTTTTTGGATTTTTTGAAATGCATGACATATGCAGTATTCACAATGATGCATGACATATGCAGTATTTGCAATGGTGCATGACAATGTAATATCTACAATGATGCATGACAATGCACGTTTTTGGATTTTTTTGTTTTTTTGAAATGCATGACATATGCAGTATTTACAGTGATGCATGACATATGCAGTTTTTGGATTTTTTTGTTTTTTTGAAATGCATGACATATGCAGTATTTACAGTGAAATGCATGACAATGCGAAATAAGGAGATGCACGACAATACGAATGACGTGCGAGGCGACCTATGTATTGAGGTGCATGACAATGCAAAGGGGGTGCGTGTTACAACACGTGTTGAAGGTGCATAACAATGCCACTGTGAGGCGCATGACGGCGCGATGTAATGCACCGAAATAGTGCGATGAACGCATGCAACGCACGCGGGGCAACTTTTGAATCTTGCAAAAGACAAAAGGATATAAAAGGATACAACATTGCATGAATTTGAGTGCTACGCACGGAAGGCGCGGTTCGAGGTCAAAACGGAGGCCGGTTGAGCGTCGGAGATGCACTTTCTTGCACTTTCTTGGGCTATGAAGACCAGAAACCACTCATATGGCCTAAACAAGGCTGTGGGAACATCACCGGCTGGAAAAGGAGGCCACCGGCTGCCCACCGGCTAAAAAAGAATTCCATCGGCACAATATTCTGCCGACCGGCACAAAATGTTGCCGACCGGCAAAAAGTTGCTGAGTCGGGGCAGATTCGACTTTTCACCTTGGGTCTTTTAAAATAGGGTTTCTAAACCCTATTCTTCACTTCTCCTCTAGCCGAAAATCACACTTTCTCTCTCTAGAGTTCTTTTCCTCTCCTCATTTCCTTATTTCTTTGCGTTCTCGCGCCCTTTTCGTCGTTCGATTCGCGAAGTTCATCGCGTTTCTAACATTTTCGACCGATTAAAATTTCATTTCGGCACATCCTTTGCCATTTTCACCTTTTTGGGACTTGTTCCCCTCGATTTCCTCTTCATTTCCGTGCCTTTTCACATCCTGACCTTTCCGGCCATTTTCCACCCTCCCGGGGGTTGACTTTTCAGTTGACTCTTCGTATTCCGACCCTATTTTCATTCCTTGACCATTTTCCCATCATTCTCGATATGGCCGACGACATTCCACGCGGTGGGACTCCCTCGGACCACGAGATGGATCCCGAGGTCGAGCTCCTCCCGTTGAGCGAGCGCCCTTTCGACCCGGCGACCTACCGGCCAGCGATTCATGTTCTACCACCCGACGGACTGCGCCAGTTCAGGAGCTTCGACATGGCGTTGGACCCCGAGCTGCTGCTACGCGAGCCTGTCTCCCACCTATCCTCCGGCGCTTCCGAGGTAACTTTCTTTCTCTGCTTTACTTTCTGCAATGTAGAATGTTTAACTGCCAATTATCATAGCTGGTTGCATTCTTTAATTGCTTAGTTCCGATACACTGATACACAGTATATTGTAATTGATTACAAACGCGTTTGCAACTGATTATCTGTTTAAGACTCACATGCGCACACACTGCACTAGCCTTGAACCACTCAAACCACGGCACACACCGTATTTCACTGCAAACACCGACACCCGATACTTGTTTGAATCTGAAAAACTTGCACACATGCCAAATTTGCACTGAACCACTCAAACACACTGACGCATCATATGTTGTAGTTCGCCGTAAACACACCGGCACCCGGTATCTGTTTGAATCTGAAAAATTTACACGCATGCCAAATTTGCACTGAACCACTCGAACACGTTGACGCATCACACGTTGTAGTTCACTATAAGCACACCGGCACCTGGTATCTGTTTGAATCTGATAAACTTGCACACATGCCAAATTTGCACTGAACCACTCAAACACGTTGACGTATCACACATTGTAGTTCACCATAAGCACATCGGCACCTGGTATCTGTTTGAATTTGATAAACTTGCACGCATGCCGAATTTGCACTGATTTTGACTGTTTCTTCAAAACTGTACATTTTATATTGTTTCGCAATTACTTGTTTGAAAACAGGGAGATTCCCATACCATCGCTCGCGAGTGGTACGCCGAGCTTCCCGACGCAGTTTGCCGCATTGTAGATCAGGCTGGCTTTGGCGCCTTTTGCAGGGGACTCTCCCGGCTTACGACATGCAGACCTCTTCTTGCCGCTCTGGTGGAGAGGTGGTGGGACACCACCGATTCATTTCACTTGTCTGCGACCGGGGACATGACGATGACCCCTTATGATTTCTCGATGCTCACTGGCATCGGGGTAGGGGGTGATCCGATCCCCTTCGACACTGACATGGATGAGTGGACCGCGGCTCAGGTCTACTTGCTTGGCGCGGCACCGCCTCTCGCGTATCCCGACTTCGTCTGGTACTTCTGGTTCGAGGTGCAGTTCCGGGTCCAGCCCCTCCTCGTTGATGCAGCTCCGATGAACCTAGAGGCTGTGGAGAGATACGCACGCGGCTTCCTTATGTTCTTGTTTGGGACGACCATCTTCGCCGACCGGGCGAACACAGTGCCTCTCTGCCTTCTCAGCTCACTGGTGGATGTCAGAGACATTTTACATTATGACTGGGGTGGCGCCGCTCTAGCCACCCTTTATGGATATATGAGCTCGGCCGCGGCGTGGGCAGTTGCTCGGGGTTACTTGGCTTTGGGAGGTACATTTCTTTTTTTCTGCCTTTCGTTTCCGTTCTTTATTTTCTGTACTCTGCACACTGCACACACTATAGTCTGCTTTACACTTGTTGTATACTGTACACACGACACACACATACTCTGCTTTACACCGACTGTACACTGCTCACACTGTACACTCTGCACAATACGCTGCACAACACACGGCTCTGCTATTTCTGCCTTCTATTATGTATTCTGCTTTATCTGATAAATGCACTGGTATTTATCTTACAGTTGTGGGTTTACGCCTACTTTCCTAGGCTCGCTCCCGTACCCGACGTAGAGACCCCTCTGGTCGTCCCTTTTTCACGTCGCTTTGACGGGAGATGCACCCGGAGGCCGCGGGAGACATTCAGCTTCTTCCGCCGCTACTTCGACACCATCACCCCCGCCGAGGTATGTTTTACTTGCAATTCATTTAGGTTTCGCCTTTCCGCTGCATATTTGCAATATCAGTAGGTAACAAACTGTACTTCATTTTCAGATCACCTGGCGGCCGTGGGCTCCACTGCCAGCGATGATGAGGGATCGGTTTGCCGGTGCCGATGAGACCTCACGTTACCGGATTCTGCTCGAGGGCCCGGTCTGTCGGGCTTGGTACCTGGGTGAGCGTTTCTTACGCCAGACCCTGGGTTTACCGGAGCAGATAGTCCCGGTGCATCCTCCTGAGCACATGCGGGATACGGAGAGGTTCAGTGCCGAGCTGATGGCGGACTACACCATTGGCTGGGAGGCAGACGATTTCCGAGGCGAGGGCGATTACTCAGAGTACGTCCGGACCTTCATCATGCGACCTCTGAGCGGCGGCCACCGAGCAGAGAGAGAGAGACCTGCGGCGCCAGCGGCTGGAGCGGGAGCAGGGGCTGGAGGGGGAGCGCCGAGGAGGGCTCGAGTCCGTGGCAGAGGTGGAGTTCAGCGGGGGCGAGGGTCCGGTTGGCCTGTTCTGCCCGCTTCATTGACTTTCCGAGGGCAGGATGGGGCGACCTACCAGATCCCCTTTGCTCCTCCACCGGCTGACCACGAGCTTGTCGGTGTCCCTGACTTGCCTCCGGTATGTATTACTGCATTTTTGTACAGTCATTTCATTTTGGTTTATTTGATATTCCATAGAATATTGATGCATCTGATACTTTCGCAGGCGTCTTCTGGGTACACCCGGCAGTCATTGGAGATGAATGCCTCCATGATGGGGATGCTACAGCGGACATTCGACCTTCTGGCCCTCTACAGCATTCTGGTATGTTCTTTCTGACCACAGCCTCAAACCATGTACAAACTGCTTTACATAATCTGATGCATAATTGTGACATCTGATAAATCGCCACGACATCGATTCACATCAGATTCATACCCATCGCCTGATTCTCAGCGATTCACTGCTCATGACATTCACATACACTGCACTCATACACTGCATTTTGTACAGATTTACTGCTCACAGTATTCTGATGTATTCGCCTTTCATGCTTTTTCAGCCTCCCTTCCAGATTCCTCCAGTGGGTGGTGCTCCAGCTGGGCCTTCTGTTTCCACTTGGGACGGCAGAGCATACCCCCGCTCCAGAGGGAGGTGCACTCATGTCGGGAGTAGCTCGCGGGCTCCAGTCCCAGACGATGAGTCGGAGGCAGAGGCGGAGTCATCTGAGGAGGAGACCGGGGACAGCTCGGGCTTGGGCTCAGACGGTGATGCTCCTGGACTTCTGCCCAGGAAGAGGGCAAGGACGGATCCCCAGGCGTGAGACCATTGATGCTGCTTCAGATTTTTGCTGCTTTCTCCTTCTTTTTTTTCTTCTTTTTTTTGTGCATTTTCCCCTTTTGGTTAGTAGCTAGGGTACTTTTGTACTGCCGTAGGCTGATTTTGTTTCCCAAAACTTATGTACTTGAAAAGATGAAATGAAATGAAACAAACTTTTTGTCTGAAAAAGTGTTTACATTTGTGTATACTTCATACCTTGCACTGTATTGCATCATATTACACCTCAAATGTAAATGATATTGATCTGTTGTCTGAAATTTGAGCACTTGCACTATGATAATCGGATAACCAACCAACTAACAGCAAACAACTCATACAAACCACTACTCAAACTGAATAATACAGCCCATACTCTACTGGGGATTGATCTACATACAGCCCATAATACAGTACTCGGTTCATTCTGCACACAGCAAACCCTGAACAAACAGCCCCAATCTGACAAGACGAACCACAAAAACTGACACGGTCGCAGTTGAAACACAGTCGGATGTCCCAAATTTTCCCTTTCCTTCTCTTGCTTCGTACGAATGTAGAGAACAGCACAGCATTCTGAGCACAAACGATTTTTTTTGAAATAAGGAAGGGTTTTCAACCAGGGTATCGAGCCTACCACAGAACACAGCGAAATAGACTCAAACAAAGAAACAAAAGGCACACAACCTAAAAGAACGAGACATGCTCGAAAAAGACTCAAAGCTAAAATCGAGACCGACAGATCAAAAGACACGACACACGGACATGTTTACGAAAAGACCTCAAATCTCAAGGAGCCAATTCCTCCGGGTATTATTCCCACCCTTTCCGATTTGTGATACTCACATCACTAGGTCCTCATGCTTGGTTTTTCTCTTAAAACCCTTTTCTCACTTCTCTCTTCGCTTACACCTCTCTATTCTTTATTCTCTCATTTTTTATCCCTCCCCAAAGTGGTTGATAAGTAAACGAGAGGTTGTGGGTTCACGCCCAACACTGTTAGCTCACGGCTATTCCTTCTGGTGAATAGAGCGTCTTTCCGGCGAGTATGTTGACGGGGGAAAGATAGGAGACCTGACTCAACTGTGCCCCTAGTTCGTCACTTTGACCATTTTTGTTTTCTAAAACAGCTTTGATCAAGAATGAGAGTCGGATTAACACACTTATTCAATTTTTGATTTGAAAATCATGCGAATCAGGCTGTGAGCACTGAAAATTCTCCTTTTTGGGTCCAAACATGGTCCAATTTTGAAAATGAAATAGTTTTCGAGAAATTAAGTCAACCTCAGTGAAAATTTTCAAAAACTATTTTTGCAAACAGTCAATGCTCAAACGAGCGCGGAACTTACCCTCGAGATATGCAACCTTGGATCGGAGGCAATGGAAAATTGCCCCTGGCTTAAAGGGGGATGAGGCAACGGAAAGTTGCCCCTGGTTTGGACGGTAACTCAGGGCAACTTATGGCACTGTATGGTAACAGAAAGTTGCCCCTTGTTTGGATGATGCCGCAACATTTTGTAAGCCAGTCCTTGTTGACGACGATCGGATCCTCGGACGTGGAGGAGACGAAGACGGTTTGAATCAATATATGGACACAGTCACCTGGAAGGTGTTGGTGGTTTGGACTTCAAGAGGAAGTTAAACACGTAGTTCCAGGTTGCTGCAATCGAGACATTGGATTCGGAGGAGGCAAAAGTGATCAAAACCATGACATGGATTGAGACGCTATGGAAGCGTTGGGGCTGGACTTCAAGGTGAAGTTGCCTACGTATCCCAAATATGGGAATCAAGCCTTACGTAGTTCCGGTTAAGGTACACTCGGGTATTTTAACCTTCACTGTTTAGGCTTTAACTTTTGCCAAGGTGCCCAATGCGGGTTTTCGACCTTGCGAGCTATGTTTTTCTTTTTCTTTCTTTTTCTTTTTATTTTCTTTTGCATTTTCATTTATTTTTTTTATTTCTTTTGCTATTATTTTTTGTATTTTTCTTTTCTTCTTTTTTCTTTTTTTTGTATTTTTCTTTTTATATTCTTTTTCTTCGCTCTAATTTTTGCCTGGGCCGCCCTTCCGGGTTTTCGGCCCAGCGAGCCTCTCAAAGGGTAAAAGTGTAGCAAGCCCATGCCAAATGGTTTTGAGATTGAGGCCTTTCTGTATCTAGGAGAATGACTGTTGTGTTGATTTGCAGGAAAAGTCCATCACGGTTGCTTCACGAGCCTTGCTTGGTGGGATCTGATCTCCTTGATCTGACTTTGACGCCTCTTGCTCGAGGGCTGCCTCAAAATGGGCCACACAGGCGTTTCATGGCACTGGATGTTTTGAACGGATTCCAGTTTGCAACAGATGAATTGAATCTTGAGACCGAGAGCGATCCTGGGCTGCACAATCTCAAGAGCGATTCCACACAGGTCTTCGCAAGACTGCGCGAAACATTTTGTTTTTGAAAGTTTTTTAAGAAAGCGACAAATCATTCGCGTTGAAGATAGTGTGGAACGATGCCGATCGATCAGATCCTTCTCAGTACTCACGCCAACAAGCATGATTTCATCCATTAAAAGCTTAGCAGGCCTCTCTTTCTCTCAAAATGATCAAAATTTTACAAAACCCGAGGAATTACTTCCTCTTCGTTTTCATCACCGTAGTGTTCGAAAAGGGGTTTAATGAAAAGCTTAGGTCATCACGACGATGTTTAAGGCACAAGAGAGTAGGTGAAATGTACTGTCGTTCCATTCACATCTTCTGGCACGGCTAACTCAAATAGCAACAAATACGGAACGTGATAGCCACAGCTGTTTCATTCAGATTCTCTGATTGCGACTGGCTCCTCAACCGAGACAGATTCAAAGGGAAAAACGACAGGATAATTACAAAACGGTGTTCGAGGCAACAACCTCAGAATCACCTGACATTCTATACAAGAGGGACTGACTCATTACAACAAGACAGACCCTGTAAGCAAAAAGACTGACTCAGTACAGAGAGACAGACTCAAGACAAAACAAAAGACTAACTCGACACCCAAGTCATAATTTACAAAATTAACATTAACAGATGCCCAAAAATGCGTGCCAAACGCCACATCCAAAAATGCACCTTGCCCACAAAGCGGTTCACCTTCGATTACATACTCGCGAAGATTCGTGTCCTCAAAATCCAACAACTGGGTGGTGACGGACTTTGCTGAGGTGGGGGGGAGGATAACCTCGTTGTCAATCAAATCTTGCACCTCGTGCTGGAGGCGGAAACAATTGTCGGTAGCATGGCCAGTCTGCTGGTGATACGCACAGTACTGAGCAAGGTCATGAGTATCAGGGAGATTCTTCGGGAGAGGCCGAGGCTCCAGGGGTTTAAGGTGTCCCCTCTCGGCAAGGATTTGAAGTGCCTTGGACAATGGCATGTAGAGAGCATGGAAGACCCTGCGCCCTCGGGGCAGGTATTTTGGAGCCTGAGCACTCTTGCTAGATGCACTAGCGAATGGATCGGCGGGTGTGGCCTTGGATTTCTGATCCTTTCCGGATGCAAGGTTGGGAGCGGGAAGAACTGTTTTGGCATGACGGGGCCTATCCCGATTCTCTGATTGACTGGAATTGCCCTCAGGCTGAGTGGGGAAAGCATCCTCCACAGCTTTTGACATAACTGCGGATATCTGTTGCTTGCTCATTCCCCCGGCTTTCAAAGCCTCTACTGCCCACAGCAGTTGTTCGATAGGGTCGGCATCTGCCTTCATCTTGCCTTTGTCTCTGGCCTTAGGCTGATCTAGAGTTTGGTTTGATGCGTCGTTGCCATAGCTGGAGGCCATCTCCGGTTGGCTGAGTTCAATTACAATTCGTACCAATAGCGGGGGCTCCTGGGGTATAAAGTCTCCGGCATATGGTGCGGCTGGTGGCGAAGCAGACATCCCATAGGCAAGATCCGCCACGGATCTTTGAAGATCACCTATCATTCCCATTAGTTCAAATGTAGTAGGCTCGCGAGCCTGATATAGTTGAGGGGTCCAAATTGGGTGAGCGGCAGGCGACCTAGGTGGATGCGGCAGATCAATATTAGCCTCACCTTGCAGGGTGATTCCTTGACTCAACGCGGCCGTCATGACCACGATCTCTTCTGAATTCTGCGTCATGCTCAGTCCTATCTCAGTAAGGAGAAGACACTAGGCATTACGATCGACCCTCGAATCTCGAATCAAATGGAAAACAAGCAGTATTTCAACCCCAAACAGATCAAACATGGGTGTAGCCGAACAACTATACCCTACTTCTGATCACTGTTCCCCAGAATCACTGTTCAAAACTGAACTGATACCCGCAGACATAACTGATTCTCAACAACACTGATACTAGTGCCCTCAGGCCTGATGCTCAAACTTTGCGAACTGATATATGCGTTCCCTGCAGAGATACACTCTAAAAGCACATAGCAGGTAAAAGAGAGCCAATACACCCCTATGTTGGGGTAGGGTTTCCCTGTCCTATTTTGTCAGGAGCTAGGGTTTCACTACGCACACAGCGGTTTCAAACAACCTAACATCGGGTAAGCAACCTGTCCTAGTTTGGAATGGTCACTATGGATTCTGAATATGCACTAGGTCGAATGGTCGAAAAGGGTGCCCCGGTAAAATCGGGGTTTGTGTTCCCATACTGGCAGAGCCCGCAACCGGTCAGCCTTATGGTCATGCCTTGACAAGACAAGCATCTAGCAAACCGCTCAGGAATAGCAGATGGCCAACATGGTGTCCTAGGCGCACCAATGCACATCCAATGCAAAGAAACACATAAGTGTAGTCAAAACAGGATATCGCGAGTTCGAGTCAAGCTCTCTAAACTCCCCAGCAGAGTCGCCAGAAGCATCGCATCTCGGAGAGTGCGAGTCCCCCTTCTCGTTACAGTTGCTCGGGTCTACAGTTCAAGGACTCAAATGTCACGGTTCTTAATCTTGAACCAAAGAGTCCAAATCCGGCAAATCGTTTTGAGAAAAACAGATTTTGAAAAGAAATGCAAAACATGGACTGCTTTGCCAGATACAGAGTCGCCACCTAAATATTTTTAAAATGGAAAATTTAGGAAACCCTAACTCGGTGCCGAAGGCCACGTGTCCGTCATCACCAAAGTTGTCTTGGCTCGGGAGCTTGGGTACGATCGGGGAAGGTCAGCTATGAGCACCCCCTTTCGCCCCGTCCGAAGACCGGCCTCTACTAACCGTGATATCCAATTTTGAGAACGTTATGTGTTCTTGTTCCAGTTATTAGCCTAGAATTACTATGTTATGCGCACAGCAAACAAGTATAGACTAGATTGCCTAATTTGGAAATAAACATTGCATATCCGTTCATTTTGAAAGCAGTTTTGAAATTGCTACTCGCGAGTAGGCTAAAATACAGATTTCTATGAGTTTTTCCAACTCAAGCAATCCAACCTCCACCCACAGGCATTCAAACAGTTTATCTCATATAAGCATTTAGCCACATGGTAATCATGCTGTCGTGTTAACATTCACACGCATGTGATATGCTAAAGCATAAATACTTACATTGTACTCCATGCCAAAACAATAAACTAGTTAGCAAACATGCATGCCCTAGTTCATGTTAAATGGCTAATGCAATGCATACAGAGTGCAATCTAAACAGGCTTGATTATCCTAATCATGGCATGTGGAATGCGACAGATAACACGTATTCAATTTGGAATTGAAATACAATGCAGTTAGCGTGATGTACCGAGCCCGGTGCATGCAAATACTGATGAATGATGCACGCATGCTATCATACGGTATGCTAAATTAAACGTGCCCTAATCTACCATCATAAGCAGGTAAATAAAAGGGAAGAAAGACATGGGATTGGAAGACATACACACACCCACGCACACTTATTACAAAATTGCCCTCACTTGGAGGGACTAAAAGAATATACAGATTAATTAACTACGCAAGCTAATTAAATATTGCAAATTAATTAAATTAACAAATTAATTAATCTAATTAAAACAGTAAACCGCCTCGGGAAGAGGGCCAGATGCATGTGCGCCAATTCCGCCGAATTGCCTTCGCCATGCCTAGCCTGTTTCTGTTTTCCCTGCTTTGTTCCTCTGAAAACTGCCAAAGTCTCAAGGATGCCTTTCTGGATACTGGGGGATCCCACCGGCTAAGTAGAATGATCACCGGCAGTGAATTGTGGCCATCGGCACAAAATAGATCCACCGGCCATTGATTGACTGCCGGTCGGCACTAAATACTGCCGGCCGGCAATGAGTTCCTGCAGAACTTGCAACTCACAGCAGCAGAGGGCAGAATCTTGCATGGCAATGCTATTCAAGCTATGTATGCACCAATCACACTCCCTATCATGTTAATGACTCAAGGGAGGATGTACCTCGATTCTCGGGCCACCAATCACGCATTTCCATGCATGATGGCCTAAAGAATCAAGTTGTGCATTTTCATGTCAAATGCATGCAAACCATATAATCACACAAGGAAGCCTAACCTCTATCACACTCACTTCAAGAGGCCAAGCATGCGCAATGCAATGCAATCCTAGACATGTTGGCTAGCATGCAATATGAACAATGCAAGGCACTTATACAAACATACAAGCAAGCATGCAAGGCAAGCATGCAAACCAAATAAAAGAGGGACTTAAACATGAATTAGGCAACTCCAAATAGGCCCAAAATCAGTAGCCAAAACCAAGGAAGTGAAGGCCAAAGTGCACACACACATGCAAGCACTCATGGTCCAATACTTAAAGCATAATGGGGCAGCTTTTAAACACATTTAAAAGGGGACAAATATGAACAATTAGCATGCAAGTTAAGCTCTGAAATCATGTTAGAAGGGATGCCAAACCAACTCAAACAAGACAAACAAAAAGCATGCAAATGGCCCAAGTATTTAAGGCAAGCCAAGAGGCATTGAACTACATTTGACAAGACCTAACATGGCAAGAATTAAGCAACTAAAATCAGAGCTTTAGCACACAAAATCAAGCCCAAAGGACCACTTAGATGGCATCTAAATGGTTTGAATTCAAAGGCATGCACAATGGTCAAAACATAGGGCATACAACACATGCTCTCAAAGCAACAAAGAGGCGACCAAGACAAGCATATGATCATGCCAAAGGGACTGAAATTACATGTTGGATGGTTCCAAACCACCAAAATGATGCAATCAACACATGCTACACATTCACATACTTGAGGCATACAAGCCTAACAAGCTACAAATGCAAAGGAGCTATACTAAGCATGCCAAAATCAATCCAAACAACTATGGACAGACCTAAAGCATGGCAAAATAAGCACAAAACATTCACAAGGCTAAGCCTAAAACATGCTCGAATAAAGGCTAACAACCTAAGGCATGTTAAGGGATCAAGGAGGCATTACATGGCAACTATACTAAACATGCATGGAGTACCAAAACCAACTTAATACAAAGTTATAACATGGCAATATAAGCATAAAATACAGCCATGGCGTGCTCAACACACCCTTGAACAAAGAGTTCCTTAAGAGACCAAAATGGTCCCTTTCAAGGACAACAAGGAGAGGGGTGGCCTCCCTTTGGAGACTTCAAGGCACCATCACCACCACTGAAATCCTTAAGATTTCAGTGGTGAAGAGGCCCAAACACCAAAGTCTCGAAACTTGCACAAAATAGCACAAAATGAGGCCTTTCAAGGCCTAAGGGTGGTCATACTCACCCAAACCACAACACACTCTTAACAAACAATCAAGAGGGCCTAAGAACAGAACTTTTTTATGTTATACACTAAACACACAAACAGCTCTAAGATAGGTAGAAATAGGATTCAAAAATGGGGTAAAAGGACTAGTTTCTTACCCTTGTTGACCTTCTTCACAAAGGGAGGACCAGCTGCCTCCTTGAGCTTAAACCAGCCCCAAAACTCTGAAAATAGTCCCTTAGAACCTCAATAGCCAAGGAAAGGTGTAATGGTAGGTGTTTGTATGCAATACTATGAACAAATACACCTAGAACACTCAAAAGAGGAATGGATAGAGATAGAATATATATCAATTCTAACCCTAGAACCAGAGCTTCTAGCAATGTTTTCCTCTCTAAAATGTCTAACCCCAATGCCAAGAGAAGGCTCTCTCCTATATAGGCAACCAACCTTGTAAAGCTTGTCAAGAAAGCTTACAAGAAGAGCATCCCTCCATACACGTGTATGGAGGGGAACCAAATGCCAGCCAGCTGTTTCAAAATATCTCCAAAAGCAGCAGAACAGTAGTCGGCTGGCCAAAAATGTCATTTTGACAAAAATGACTGCCGACCGGCAACAAAGAGTGCCGGCCGGCAATATATATTGCCGGTGGCAACAAAAACCAGCCGGTGGCCTCTAGCTAGTGCCGGTGGTGTGTGGGGATGCCTCACAAGGCATTCCCTGCCCCTCCAAGGCAAAACACAAGTGTTTGGTGCAAAACCAGACACAAAACAGTCGAGTTCGGAGATCCTGAGGCAAGGCGCGTAGCCGAGAACTCCGGGAACTCCAAACAAACACAAACATGGATAATCACCGAGTGTTCAAGCGGTGACGTCCAAGTCTTGAGGACGGTCAAAAATGGGGTGTCTACAAGCCACTCTCATAGATTCAGATGGCTTCAAGATTCTAAAACCATTTGACATGGACAAAGCTACACTTTTACCCTTGAGAGGCTCGCTGGGCCGAAAACCCGGAAGGGCGACCCAAGCAAAAGTTAGAGCAAATAAAAAAAGAAAAGAAAAGAAAAGAACAAAAAAGAAAAAATGCAAAGAAGTGAAGAAAAAGAAATGAAAAGAAAAAGAAAAAGAAAAAAAAAAAAAGAAGAAAAACTTAGCTCGCAAGGTTGAAAACCCGGAAGGACGGCCTTGGCAAAAGTTAGAACGTAAAAGGAGAGGTTAATACCCGAGTGTACCTTAACCAGAACTACGTAAGGCTTGATTCCCATGTTTGGGATACGTAGGCAACTTCATTCTAAATTCCAGCCACAAACACTTCCAAATCAAGTGTGTCCATGTAATGGTTTTTGCCTTCTCTGTATCCGAGAGTTCGGTTATGATCGTAACTCTGAGGACTGGTTGCAGTGTGCTGTGGAATTATCCAAACAAGGGGCAACTTTCCGTTACCATACAGCGTGCTGCAGTGCCATTCAAACAAGGGGCAATTTTCCATTGCTTCCAGTTCGAGGTTGTGCATCTCAAGAGTAGGTTCTATGCTCGTTGAGCGGTGGCTGTTTGTAAAAATAGTTTTTGAGAATTTTTACTGAGGTTGACTAATCTTCTCGAAAATTATTCCATTTTTTTCCAAAACTGGACCATTTCTTGGACCCAAAAAGGAAAATTTTCAGTGCTCATAACCTAACTTGCATGATTTTGAATCAGAAAAGTTGAACAAGCATGTTAATTTACCTCTCATTTTGATTAAAATTGTTTTAGTAGAAAGCCAAAACAAAAAAATGGTCAAAATGATGAACTAGGGAACCTGATTGAGTCAGGTGTTCTGTCTTTTCCCCATTGTCAGCATACTTGCTAGAAAGGGCACTCCACCTTGTTCGCCAGAAAGGCACAACTGAAGTTAACAACAAAGGGCTGGAAGCTCCCTCATCCTCCGAGCAACGAGGTATCAAGCCAAGTGCGAAGCACGAACTGGAATGGGGCACGGTATTCCACTCCCTCATCTGGACACATCTTATTACGTCCAAACTCCCCAGCGGAGCATCGTCAGCCGATGTCAGCTGCAGATTTGCTGCACACCCAGTTGTAGCGCAACCCCTCTGTGGGAAAGTTCACTATTGTGAGCAGAAGAAAAAGAATCTAGGCGAATGCTAGGGGCAAGAGCCCGCAACTTCTTGTTTATCCATCGACCACCCAGGGGAGGAATAAAAAATGAGAGATTGAAGAATAGAGAGATGTGCGCTGAGAGAAAAGTGAGAAAAGGGCTTTTTAGAAAAACAAAGCCTGAGGGCCGAGTGATGTGAGAATCACAAATAAGAAAAGGGTGGGAAACACTACCTGGAGAAGCTGGCTCCTCATGATCTGAGAGGTCTCTTGTCGTTGAAACATGTCTGTGTGTCGTCTCTTTTGTTTTGTTGGTCTCGATTCTTGTTTTGAGTCGTTTCGAGTGTTACTCGTTGTGTCTAGGTGGTTTACCTTTTGTTTTCGGTTGTTGAGTCTTTTTTTTTTTTTTGCTGTGTTCAGTCATAGGCTCAATACCCAGTTGAGAACCCTTTTCTCATTTCAAAATAAATCGCTTTGTACTCAGAGTGCTGTGCCATTCTCTACATTTGTACAAAACAAGATTTGTTCTTTCATAAAACCGCAGGGTTCAACCCAGGTCATGTGAGAACAGCAAAACCAAGACCTATCTGAAGCTATTTGGGTTCCAGACTGCGAAGCAAAAGAAAAGAAGGGAAATTTGGAGCATCCGAGTATGTTTAAACTTCTACAGTTTTCGTTTTTGCATCCCGTCTTTTCGAATTGAACTATTCGTTCAGAATGCACTGTATGCCGAAGAAACCGAGTACTGTGTTATGAGCTGTATGTTCAGAATGAGTAGTATGTTGTATGATTTGTGTATTCAGAATGAACCGAATACCGTATCAACTGTTTCGAGGCTAGAGTGGCAATCAAAAGTACTCTCCTTGAGTACCATTCTCCGTCAGAGTTATTTCGGCTGTGTTTGCAAATAGGGAAAGTTGTGAGTACGATCAGGAAGAAAAGCGACATCTGTGGTTTCCCCAGCAGATGTTGCTCCTTGTCAGTATTTTAGAACCTTTTTGTACTGTGAGTTGAAGGTTAGTGTTCGAAGAACACAAGGGGGATCCCCGTCGGAGGAGAGCGGTTCACCGCCACTCACCTCGTGAGGTGCTTTCTAAAGCACCGCTTTATTTATTGCATTCCTTTAGTATTTTGGATTATAATGCATTCTACCTTCCTTTCGCGTTTAGCACGTGTTTGGTTTCCCCTCCTTTCGCGTTTGGCACACGTTTAGATGCTCCATTTCCTCTCTCGCGTGTACTACGCTGAGAGGATTTTCTCTTTTCTTCTCTCGCGTGTGCAACGCTGAGAAGATTTTCTCTTTTCCCTCTCGCGTGTGCTACGCTGAGAGGTTTTCTTTTTCTCCTTGCGTGTGCTACGCTGAGAAGATTTTGTCTTTTCCCTCTCGCGTGTGCTACGCTGAGAGGTTTCTCTTCTTTCTCTCGCGTGTGCTACGCTGAGAAGATTTTCTCTTTCCCTTCTCGCGTGTGCTACGCTGAGAGGTTCTTCTTCATTTTCGAAACACGGGGATACGTCCCTTTGTTTCCTTCTTTTTCGAGACACGGGGATATGTCCCTATGTCTCTGCTTCTTTTTGAAACACGGGGTTGTCTCCCCTTGTTTCTCCTTCTCTGGTTACGAGCATTCGGAATACGTTCCATTGCTCTCGCCATTTCTGAAACACGAGGATACATCCCTTTGTTTCTTTCTTTTTTTGAGACATGGGGATACGTCCCTATGTCTCTGTTTCTTTTTGAAACACGGGGTTATCTCCCCTTGTTTCTCCTTCTCTGGTTACGAGCATTCGGAATAAGTTCCAATGCTCTCGCCATTTCCGAAATACGGGGATACGTCCCTTTGTTTCCTTCTTTTTCGAGACACGGGGATACGTCCCTATGTCTCTGCTTCTTTTTGAAACACGGGGTTATCTCCCATTGTTTCTCCTTCTCTGGTTACGAGCATTCGGAATACATTCCAATGCTCTTGCCATTTTCGAAATACGGGGATACGTCCCTTTGTTTCTTTCTTTTTCGAGACACGGGGATACGTCCTTATGTCTCTTCTTCTTTTTGAAACACGGGGTTGTCTCCCTTCGTTTCTCCTTCTCTGGTTATGAGCATTTGGAATACGTTCCAATGCTCGCGCCATTTCTGAAACACAGGGATACGTCCTTTTGTTCCCTTCTTTTTTCGAGACATGGGGATACGTCCCTGTGTTTGGCCCTCTCCCACATTCCTCACACGATTTCAGTGTGTTTGGAATTTATCTCAGGTTGCACTATATACGCTCCTGATTGTTTGTTCTTAGACCTCTTCTAACGAATTCAGCGTGGTTAGAGTTTTTTTTGTTCCTCCCTCACACGATTTCAGCGTGTTTGGAATTTGTTGACCTCTTCTCACGAATTCAGCGTGGTTAGAGTTTTTTTGTTCCTTCCTCACACGATTTCAGCGTGTTTGGAATTGGTTTACCTTGTCTGACGAATTCGGCGTGGTTAGAGTTTTGTTCTCTCCTCACGCGATTTCAGCATGTTTGGAATTTTATCTCAGGACGCGTGATGCGCGGGCCTGGGCAAGTTTTAACCCAGGTTGTGTTGTAAACACACTTGGGCGGGTTGTTTTGGACCTCCTCTCACGATTACAGCGTGGTTTGAGTGTCCCGTTCCTTACGCGATTTCAGCGTGTTTGGAATTTGTCTCAAGTGGCGTTGTATACGCGCCTGGGCGGGTTGTTTTGGACCTCCTCTCACAATTTTAACATGGATTGAGTGTCCCATTCCTCACACGATTTCAGCGTGTTTGGAATTTGTCTGTGTTAAGAACGCTCCTGATTGGTTGTTTCGGGATTTGTTTTTCCCCTCTCTTGATTTCAGCATGGTGGGAGTTTGTCCCCTTTGCATCTACTATACTATCATCTCATCGCGCTACCGTGTGCATTTCACCTGCACTTGTTAAGTGCATTGCATTGTGTAAATCTCCAATTATCAAACCGGCTTCGCGTAGCGTATAAGTCTAATTATCAAAATCTTCCTGCATATCATTGCATTGCATGTTATTGCGCTATTTTGTGCATCGCGCTGTTTTGCGCACCATACTTGCATTTGGCATGCATTTTATCATGCTATTTTGCGCATCGCGCTGTTTTGCGCACCATACTTGCATTTGGCATGCATTTTATCGCGCTATTTTGCGCATCGCGCTGTTTTGCGCACCATACTTGCATTTGGCATGCATTTCATCGCGCTATGTTGCGCTTCGCGCTGTTTTGCGCATCGCACTATCTTGTGCACTCCGCCGGTCTGGGAGACCTTAAATCCACCGGTCTGGGAGACCTTAAATCCGTCGGTCTAGGAGACCTTAAATCCCTCGGTCTAGGAGACCTTAAATCCCTCGGTCTGGGAGACCTTAAATCCGCTGGTCAAGGAGACCTTAAATCCTGCATTCACTCTACATCGCACTATCTTGTGCACTCACCTGGTCTAGGAGACCTTAAATCCTGCATCTGCACTCGCATTGTCTTGTGCACTCTCCGGTCTAGGAGACCTTAAATCCTCTGGAGGTGCAATTCCTTTGGTGTTTGTCGTGCCTGAACGACTTTCGGCGGTCTGTTAAAGCCACCTGCCATTCGCACTGTTTTGTGCACTCTCCGGTCTAGGAGACCTTAAATCCTCTGGAGGTGCAATTCCTTTGGTGTTTATCGTGCCCGAACGACTTTCGGTGGTTTGGTAAAGCCACATGCCTTTCACACTGTTTTGTGCACTCTCTGGTCTAGGAGACCTTAAATCCTCTGGAGGTGCAATTCCTTTGGTGTTTGTCATGCCCGAACGACTTTCGGTGGTCTGGTAAAGCCACCTGCCTTTCGCACTGTTTTGTGGACTCTCTAGTCTAGGAGACCTTAAATCCTCTAAAGGTACAATTCCTTTGGTGTTTGTCATGCCCGAACGGCTTCCGATGGTCTGGTATAGCCACCTGCCTGTGTTAGCGGTGAGTTCCTAGGAGACCAACTGAGACTGTGGAAACTAGAGTTCGAATGGCTCATGCCTAGAACGCAAAGGTTCGGGATTTCTGAGACTAAAGTCTGGTTTAAATACCCAGGGGTATATCCTCAGCTTGAAATCTGTATGGCAGCCTCATAGATTGAGATAGCATGTGTAGGCGCCTCAATTCTAGATACTAATCCAACCTAGTATGTCACCCTGTTGGAGAATAGGGAAAGCTGCGACCATAGCCAGTGAGAGAAGTAGTACCTGTGGTTCAACCGAGAAGAAGGGGAAGTTTCCCACATCAGCATGAGGTAGGACATTGCTGAGGTAGGTCATTGCCAATTGCCCCTGTAAGGTACCTTCACTTCCTAACTACTACATCATCTAGTATGTCTATTGCATTCTCCATAGCAGATACTACATTGCATTGTAGCTTGTTGCATTCAACTGCATCCTCCATTGTATCGCTTGCGCCTTTCCATGTTAAGCTTGGTTTGGCATGTGCCCATACTTTTCACGTTAAAGCATGGTTATGAGTTTATGTGTACGCACCTAGTGTTGAGGGTGACGACACCGTTTCCGTGTTAGACGTGGTCTGTTTTGTGTCCATGCCTTTTTTGTAAGGAAGATTTGGTTTGGCTGCGTGCCTTATCCATTGCATCCATTGCATTTTATTGCATGCATTCATTGCATATCCATAGCACCCTCCATCTATCCCTTGCACTTTTCCATGTTAAGCTTGGTTTGGCATGTGCCCATACTTTTCGCGTTGAAGCATGGTTATGATATTATGTGTACGCACCTAGTGTTGAGGGTGACGACACCGTTTCCGTGTTAGACGTGGTCTGTTTTGTGTCCATGCCTTTTTCTAGGAAAGATATGGTTTGGCCGCGCACTTTATCCATTGCATCCATTGCATCTTAGCTATTACACTGCATTGTACATAGCGTATATTGCATGCATTCACTGCATATCCATTGTACCACTTCCATCTATCACCTGCGCCTTTCCATGTTAAGCTTGATTTGACATGTGCCCATACTTTTCGCGTTGAAGCATGGTTATGAGTTTATGTGTACGCACCTAGTGTTGAGGGTGACGGCACCATTTCCGTGTTAGACGTGGTCTGTTTTGTGTCCATGCCTTTTTCTAGGAAAGATATGGTTTGCATCCATTGCATCTTAGCTATTACATTGCATTGTACATAGCGTATATTGCATGCATTCACTGCATATTCATTGTACCACTTCCATCTATCACATGCGGCCTTCCATGTTAAGCTTGATATGACATGTGCCCATACTTTTCGCGTTGAAGCATGGTTATGAGTTTATGTGTACGCACCTAATGTTGAGGGTGACGGCACCGTTTCCGTGTTAGATGTGGTCTGTTTTGTGTCCATGCCTTTTTATAGGCAAGATTTCGTTTGGCCGCGTGCCTCATCCACTACATCTATTGCATCGTATTTTAATTTGTTGCCTCCAGCATTTAGGATCACGATCTTTCCTTAGCAGATCATTCCACACTTATATCATGCCACCTAATTACTGGTATTTTGTGTTCTATCTACGAAACGCATAGTTATGAATTTATGTGTGCGCGCCTAGTGTTGAAGGTGACGGCACCATTTTTATACCAGACGTAGTTAGATTTTGCATCTCCATCCCTTCATGATATTTGTGTGGTTTTGTACTGCCTGTGGTTTGATTGATTCAATTGCATTTCATATCATTCGCATCGTCTCAATACGTTATATATTAGTACATTGTTTTGTAATATTGCATATCATTTTGCATCTTATACCTGCATTGTTATGCATTATGCTCAGGTTGCATTGTCTTGCATCCATTCCGCATTGTTATGCGTCACACTTAGGTTGCATTGTCTTGCATCCATTCCGCATTGTTATGTATCACACATTCAGGTTGCATCGTCATGCACCCCTTCACTGGAAGGGCAACCCAGGCAAAAGTTAGAGCAAATAAAAAAAGAAAAGAAAAGAAGAGAACAAAAAATAAAAAATGCAAAGAAGTGAAGAAAAAGAAATGAAAAGAAAAAGAAAAAGAAAAAAAAAAGAAGAAAAACTTAGCTCGCAAGGTTGAAAACTCGGAAGGGCGGCTTTGGCAAAAGTTAAAGCGTAAAAGGAGAGGATAATACCCGAGTGTACCTTAACCGGAATTACGTAAGGCTTGATTCCCATGTTTGGGATACGTAGGCAACTTCATTCTGAAGTCCAGCCACAAACACTTCCAAATCAAGTGTGTCCATGTAATGGTTTTTGCCTTCTCTGTATCCGAGAGTTTGGTTATGATCGTCACTCTGAGGACTGGTTGTAGTGTGCTGTGGCATTATCCAAACAAGGGTCAACTTTCCGTTACCATACAGCGTGCTGCGGTGCCATTCAAACAAGGGGCAATTTTCCATTGCTTCCGGTTCGAGGCTGTGCATCTCAAGAGTAGGTTCTATGCTCGTTGAGCGGTGGCCGTTTGCAAAAATAGTTTTTGAGAATTTTTATTGAGGTTGACTAATCTTCTCGAAAATTATTCCATTTTTTTTCCAAAACTAGACCATTTATTGGACCCAAAAAGGAAAATTTTCAGTGCTTATAACCTAACTTGCATGATTTTGAATCAGAAAAGTTGAACAAGCATGTTAATTTACCTCTCATTTTGATTAAAATTGTTTTAGTAGAAAGCCAAAACAAAAAAATGGTCAAAATGATGAACTAGGGGCACAGTTGAGTCAGGTGTTCTGTCTTTTCCCCATTGTCAGCATACTTGCTAGAAAGGGCACTCCACCTTGTTCGCCAGAAAGGCACAACTGAAGTTAACAACAAAGGGCTGGAAGCTCCCTCATCCTCCGAGCAACGAGGTATCAAGCCAAGTGCGAAGCACGAACTGGAATGGGGCAGGGTATTCAACTCCCTCATCTGGACACATCTTATTACGTCCAAACAGCCAGCATCGCTACCAATGTCACTGCAGATTTGTCGACACCCAGCTAGAAGCGCAACCCCTCTGTGGGAAAGTTCACTGTTGTGAGCAGAAGAAAAAGAATCTAGCAGAATGCTAGGGGCAAGAGCCCGCAACTTCTTGTTTATCCATCGACCACCCAGGGGAGGAATAAAAAAATGAGAGATTGAAGAATAGAGAGATGTGCGCTGAGAGAAAAGTGAGAAAAGGGTTTTTAGAAAAACAGAGCCTGAGGGCCGAGTGATGTGAGAATCACAAATAAGAAAAGGGTGGGAAACACTAC
Organism: Camellia lanceoleosa; assembly: GCA_025200525.1. Lineage (NCBI taxonomy): Eukaryota > Viridiplantae > Streptophyta > Magnoliopsida > Ericales > Theaceae > Camellia > Camellia lanceoleosa. The sequence goes on from CM045765.1 coordinate 125,329,771, forward strand.
CCGGAGAAGCTGGCTCCTCGTGATCTGAGAGGTCTCTCGTCTTTGAAACACGTATGTGTGTCGTCTCTTTTGTTTTGTTGGTCTCGATTCTTGTTTTAAGTCGTTTCGAGTGTTACTCATTGTGTCTAGGTGGTTTACCTTTTGTTTTCCGTTGTTGAGTCTTTTTTTTGCTGTGTTCAGTCATAGGCTCAATACCCGGTTGAGAACCCTTTTCTCATTTCAAAATAAATCGCTTTGTGCTCAAAGTGCTGTGCCATTCTCTACGTTTGTGCAAAACAAGATTTGTTCTTTCATAAAACCACAGGGTTCAACCCAGGTCATGTGAGAACAGTAAAACCAGGACCTATCTGAAGCTATTTGGGTTCCGGACTGTGAAGCAAAAGAAAAGAAGGGAAATTTGGAGCATCCGAGTTTGTTTAAACTTCTACAGGTTCTGTTATTGCATCCCGTCTTTTCGAATTGAACTACTCGTTCAGAATGCACTGTATGCCGAAGAAACCGAGTACTGTGTTATGAGCTGTATGTTCAGAATGAGCTGTATGTTGTATGAGTTGTGTATTCAGAATGAACCGAATACTGTATCAACTATTTCGAGGCCAGAGTGGCAATCAAATGTACTCTCCCTGAGTACCATTCCCCGTCAGAGTTATTTTGGCTGTGTTTGCAAATAGGGGAAGTTGTGAGTATGATCAGGAAAAAAAGTGGCATCTGTGTCTTCCCCAGCAGATGTTGCTCCTTGTCAGTATTTCAAACCCTTTTTATACTGTGAGTTGAAGGTTAGTGTTCGAAGAACACAGGGGGGATCCCCGTCGGAGTAGAGTGGTTCACCGCCACTCACCTCGTGAGGTGTTTTCTAAAGCACTGCTTTATTTATTGCATTCCTTTAGCATTTTGCATTATAATGCATTCTACCTTCCTTTTGCGTTTAGCACGTGTTTGGTTTCCCCTCCTTTCGCATTTGGCACGCATTTAGATGCTCCATTTCCTCTCTCGCGTGTATTATGCCAAGAGGATTTTCTCTTTTCTTCTCTCGCGTGTGCTACGCTGAGAAGATTTTCTCTTTTCCCTCTTGCATGTGCTACGCTGAGAGGTTTTCTTTTTCTCCTCGCGTGTGCTATGCTGAGAAGATTTTCTCTTTTCCCTCTCGCGTGTGCTATGCTGAGAGGTTTCTCTTTTCCCTCTCGCGTGTGCTACGCTGAGAGGTTTTCTTTTTCTTCTCGCGTGTGCTACGCTGAGAAGATTTTCTCTTTCTCTTCTCGTGTGTGCTACGTTGAGAGGTTCTTCTCCATTTCCGAAACATGGGGATACGACCCTTTGTTTCCTTCTTTTTCGAGACATGGGGATACGTCCCTATGCCTCTGCTTCTTTTTGAAACACGGGGTTGTCTCCCCTTGTTTCTCCTTCTCTAGTTACGAGCATTCAAAATACGTTCCAATGCTCTCGCCATTTCCGAAACACGGGGATACGTCCCTTTGTCTCCTTCTTTTTTCGAGACACAGGGATACGTCCCTATGTCTCTGTTTCTTTTTGAAACACGGGGTTGTCTCCCCTTGTTTCTCCTTCTCTGGTTACGAGCATTCGGAATACGTTGCGATGCTCTCGCCATTTCTGAAACACGAGGATACGTCCCTTTGTTTCTTTCTTTTTTCGAGACACGGGGATACGTCCCTATGTCTCTGCTTCTTTTTGAAACATGGGGTTGTCTCCCCTTGTTTCTCCTTCTCTGGTTAGGAGCATTCGGAATACGTTCCAATGCTCTCGCCATTTCTGAAATACGGGGATACGTCCCTTTGTTTCCTTCTTTTTCGAGACACGGGGATGCGTCCCTATGTCTCTACTTCTTTTTGAAACACGAGGTTGTCTCCTCTTGTTTCTCCTTCTCTGGTTACGAGCATTCGGAATACGTTCCAGTGCTCTCGCCATTTCTGAAATACGGGGATACGTCCCTTTGTTTCCTTCTTTTTTGAGACATGGGGATACGTCCCTATGTCTCTTCTTCTTTTTGAAACACGGGGTTGTCTCCCTTCGTTTCTCCTTCTCTGGTTACGAACATTTGGAACGTTCCAATGCTCGCGCCATTTCCGAAACATGGGGATACGTCCCTTTGTTCCCTTCTTTTTCTGAGACATGGGGATACGTCCCTGTGTTTCTCCCTCTTCCCCATGCCTCACACGATTTCAGCGTGTTTGGAATTTATCTCAGGTTGCGTTGTATACGCTCCTGATTGTTTGTTCTTAGACATCTTCTCACGAATTCAGCGTGGTTAGAGTTTTTTTTGTTCCTTCCTCACACGATTTCAGCGTGTTTGGAATTTGTTGACCTCTTCTCATGAATTTAGCATGGTTAGAGTTTTTTGTTCCTTCCTCATACGATTTCAACATGTTTGGAATTTGTTTACCTCTTCTCACGAATTCGGCGTGGTTAGAGCTTTGTTCCTTCCTCACGCGATTTCAGCATGTTTGGAATTTTATCTCAGGACGCGTGATGCACGGGCCTGGGCGAGTTTTAACCTAGGTTGTGTTGTAAACACACTTGGGCAGGTTGTTTTGGACCTCCTCTCACGATTTCAGCATAGTTTGAGTGTCCCGTTCTTTACGCGATTTCAGCGTGTTTGGAATTTGTCTCAGGTGGCGTTGTATACGCGCCTGGGTGGGTTGTTTTGGACCTCCTCTCACGATTTCAGCGTGGTTTGAGTGTCCCATTCCTCACACGATTTCAGCGTGTTTGGAATTTGTCTCAGGCTGTGTTGAGCACGCTCTTGACTGGTTGTTTTGGGATTTATTTTTCCCCCCTCTTGATTCCAGCATGGTGGGAGTTTGTCCCCTTTGCATCTACTATACTATCATCTCATCGCGCTACCTTGTGCATTTCACCTGCACTTGTTAAGTGCATTGCATTGTGTAAATCTCCAATTATCAAACCGGCTTCGCGTAGCGTATAAGTCCAATTATCAAAATCTTCCAGCATATCATTGCATTGCATGTTATCGCGCTATTTTGCGCACCATACTTGCATCTAGCATGCATTTCATCGTGCTATTTTGCGCATCGCGCTGTTTTGCGCACCATACTTGCATTTGGCATTCATTTCATCACGCTATTTTGCACATCGCACTATTTTGCGCACCATACTTGCATTTGGCATGCATTTCATCACGCTATTTTGCATATCGCACTAGTTTGGGCACCATACTTGCATTTGGCATGCATTTCATCGTGCTATTTTGCGCATCGCGCTGTTTTGCGCACCATACTTGCATTTGGCAAGCATTTCATTGCGCTATGTTGCGCTTCGCGCTATTTTGCACATCGCACTATCTTGTGCACTCCGCCGGTCTGGGAGACCTTAAATCCGCCGGTCTGGGAGACCTTAAATCCGTCGGTCTAGGAGACCTTAAATCCGCTAGTCTAGGAGACCTTAAATCCTGCATTCACTCTGCATCGCACTATCTTGTGCACTCACCTGGTCTAGGAGACCTTAAATTCTGCATCTGCACTCGCATTGTCTCGTGCACTCTCCGGTCTAGGAGACCTTAAATCCTCTGGAGGTGCAATTCCTTTGGTGTTTGTCGTGCCCGAACGACTTTCGGTGGTCTAGTAAAGCCACCTGTCTTTCGCACTGTTTTGTGCACTCTCTAGTCTAGGAGACCTTAAATCCTCTGGAGGTGCAATTCCTTTGGTGTTTATCGTGCCCGAACGACTTTTGGTGGTCTAGTAAAGCCACCTGCCTTTCACACTGTTATGTGCACTCTCTGGTCTAGGAGACCTTAAATCCTCTGGAGGTGCAATTTCTTTGGTGTTTGTCGTGCTCGAACGACTTTCGGTGGTCTAGTAAAGCCACCTGCCTTTCGCACTGTTTTGTGCACTCTCTGGTCTAGGAGACCTTAAATCCTCTAAAGGTGCAATTCCTTTGGTGTTTGTCATGCCCGAACAACTTCCGGTGGTCTGGTATAGCCACCTACCTATGTTAGCGGTGAGTTCCTAGGAGACCAACTGAGACGGTGGAAACTAGAGTTCAAATGGCTCATGCCTAGAACGCAAAGGTTCGGGATTTCCGAGACTAAAGTCTGGTTTAAATGCCCAGGGGTATATCCTCGGCTTGAAATCTGTATGGCAGCCCCATAGATTGAGATAGCATGTGTATGCACCTCAATTCTGGATACTGATCCAACCTAGTATGTCACCCTGTTGGAGAATAGGGAAAGCTGCGACCATAGCCAGTGAGAGAAGTAGTACATGTGGTTCAACCAAGAAGAAAGGGAAGTTTCTCACATCAGCATGAGGTAGGACATTGCTGAGGTAGGTCATTGCCAATTGCCCCTGTAAAGTACCTTCACTTCCTAACTGCTACATCATCTAGTATGTCTATTGCATTGTACATAGCAGATACTACATTGCATTGTAGTTTGTTATATTCAACTGCATCCTCCATTGTATCGCCTGCGCCTTTCCATGTTAAGCTTGGTCTAACATGTGCCCATACTTTTCACGTTAAAGCATGGTTATGAGTTTATGTATACGCACCTAGTGTTGAGGGTGAGGCACCGTTTCCGTGTTAGACGTGGTCTGTTTTGTGTCCATGCCTTTTTCTAGGCAAGATTTGGTTTGGCCGCGTGCCTTATCCATTGCATCCATTGCATTTTATTGCATGCATTCACTGCATATCCGTAGGACCCTCCATCTATCACTTGCACCTTTCCAAGTTAAACTTGGTCTGGCATGTGCCCATACTTTTCGCGTTGAAGCATGGTTATGATATTATGTGTACACACCTAGTGTCGAGGGTGACGACACTGTTTCCGTGTTAGACGTAGTCTGTTTTGTGTCCGTGCCTTTTTCTAGGCAAGATATGGTTTGGCCGCGCGCTTTATCCATTGCATCCATTGCATCTTAGCTATTACATTGCATTGTACATAGCGTATATTGTATGCATTCACTGCATATCCATTGTACCGCTTCCATCTATCACCTGCGCCTTTCCATGTTAAGCTTGATTTGACATGTGCCCATACTTTTCGCGTTGAAGCATGGTTATGAGTTTATGTGTACGCACCTAGTGTTGAGGGTGACGGCACCGTTTCCGTGTTAGACGTGGTCTGTTTTGTGTCCATGCCTTTTTCTAGGCAAGATTTTGGTTTGGCCGCGTGCCTCATCCACTGCATCCATTGCATCGTATTTTAGTGTGTCACATCCAGCATTTAAGATCACGATTTTTCCTCTGCAGATCATTCCACACTTATATCATGCCACCCAATTACTGGTATTTTGTGTTCTATCTACGAAACGCATAGTTATGAGTTTATGTGTGCGCGCCTAGTGTTGAGGGTGACGACACCATTTCTATGCCAGACGTAGTTAGATTTTGCATCTCCATCCCTTCATGATATTTGTGTGGCTTTGTACTGCCTGTGGTTTGATTGATTCAATTGCATTTCATATCATTCGCATCGTCTCAATACATTATATATTATTACATTGTTTTGTAATATTGCATATCATTTTGCATCTTATACCCACATTGTTATGCGTCACACTCAGGTTGCATTGTCTTGCATCCATTTCGCATTGTTATACGTCACACTTAGGTTGCATTGTCTTGCATCCATTCCGCATTGTTATGCGTCACACATTCAGGTTGCATTGTCATGCACCCCTTCACTTGCGTTGTCACACACTTTTCACTAGCATTGTTATGCATGTTTTTAATGATATTGTGCCTATTGAGTTTCTTTCTTTTATAGGCACGATAATGTATGTACGGTTCATTTCGAGTCGGCACGACCATACGAACCGGACGGTATTGTATGCACTCCACAATAGACATGTTGAGAATTGCATAATTTTCTTACATTCTTTCTGTTGAAATATGTAGGACTGTTATTTATTCGCTTAAAATGCTGCGTTTATTTTGCATAATTGCTTCATTATAGTTTTCCTTTGCATAATCATAAGTTATGCTCTTGCATCTTGCATATCATTTGCATTATGCCCCAGCCTATGGGCGCATCTTTGCATGCTTACATTGATTGTCTGCCTGAGTCTTTGGCCATGTTAAAAATGGGTCGTTTTTGGGCTTTGACACTCACTCCCGTCACTTTGTGACTTTCAAGTTCTGTCAGAGAGGGGCAACTGTAGACACCCCATTTTTGACCGTCATCAAGACTCAGTTGTGCTTGCAGGTACATCCGGACACAAGTTCGATTGCTCGTCGGGTATTCGACTTTCGCGGTGGAACGTCACAGGTTCGAGCTTTCCAGACCCTGTATCCTTTCTGCCCCATTCTTGGACCATGACTTGGTCCTTTTAGAATGTTCTTCTTGGTGCACTGCCGACCACCTTTTGGCCCTGCCGACCATCAATGAGCCACTGCCGGCCATCCCTGATGGCCGGCAGCACCTCTGTCTCAGCAGGTTTCACTCCAGATCTTTTGAGCCAGCTGGAATCCTCTTATCTACCCTCCATACACGTGTATGGAGGGATGAAGCTCTTGCCAAGCTTCTTGAAGAAGCTTTGCAATGTTTTCCTTCTATATAAGAAGAGAGCCTCTCTCTTTAGCAGAGGTTCAGCATTTTGGAGAAGAAATCTCTCTCTCTATATATATATATATTGTTGCTCATTTGTGCATTGAAGTCCATTTTCCTTGCACTTTTACACTACAACACATAGAGATACACCACCACCTTTGGACTGAGGTTCTTGGGAGGACTTCTTAAGCTCTGAAAGTGAGGTTTTACCACCTGAAGTTGCTGGTTTCGAAGTTGGTCTTCAAGGGTAAGTTTCTTCCCCTTTTTAGCACTTTCTTGTACCTCATTTTGGCCATCCTTGCATATTGTTTTAGGCCTTGCTTTCAACTGAAAAATGTCTTGTATTTAAGTGCTTTTGGTGGTTGTTTAAGGTCTTTCACTGTTAAGGGTCTTGAACCCTCTTGTAGGCCTTGTTTGGCCTTGTTTTGAGCCATGCCTTAAGGCCTCCGAGCTAGCCTTGGTTTGGCCTCCTAACCACTGAAATCCAGTGGATTTTTAGTAATAGGCATGTGGTTTTGAGGCCTCAAATCAGAGGGGGTGGCCCCCTCTCTTTTGGTTTTTGTTTGCTTGCATTTTTGGCCTTCCAAAGTAGCTTGCCTCTGTGTATTTTTGAGGCTTAGTTCAGGCCCTTTTTTGTGACTTTTAGGACCTGCTTTAAGTCTGTCCATGGCTGGTTTGGTCACTTTTTGCATGCATCTTGTATGTGTAATGTAATCCAATTTATAGCTCATCAAAGTAGCATGTCTGTTTAGCTTGTGTTGAGTCCATTTCAGCACGTTTTTGGTTATGTTTTACCATGCCTTAGATTTTTTTTGGGTTGGTTTTGTCACTTCATGCATGTGTAATACACTTGTAGTGTAAATCCCATAAACTAGCTTTATGTGCTTCTTGCTTTAGCATGTTAGCCTAGCTTATGTTGAGTCCATTTCAATGTGTATTTGGTCATCATTTGGCATGTCATGACTCTTTCCATAGTTGGTTTGGTCATATTTTTCATGCTCCATATACTTGTAGAACAAATCTTGCTTACTAGCTTTCTATGCATGATGTTTTGACTCATCATCCTAGCTTATTTTGGATTTACTCCAGCATGATTTTATTCTTATTTTGAGGTGTTCTAGCGCTGTTTTGGGCTGCCATGGCCATATCACTCATGCTTTGTATAGCTATAGTGTAAATGCTTAGGCTAGTCTTGGGTTTTGAGGCCCCTACCATGCCATACATGTGATGTTTCCATGTTTTGTAATCATTTCAAATGTTATTTCAGTCCATGAAATGTAGTCATACACTTGCATTTGACATGATTTTAATGCCTTGGAGGTTTGGCTCTTTATGTCTCAAGAATGAACTTTTGTGCATGCCATTAAGCCTAAGCCTTTGGCTCATCATTTCAGTACATTTTCGTCTTGTTATACCATGATGTAACTCTGTTTTATGTTGTTCAAGTCATGCCATGTTTGGTTTTAATAGGTGTAGTGCATTGCCTCTTTATAGCCTTGCATGCTCCTTGTGTTTTGGCCTTGTGTTCTAGCTTGTGTTGGCTAGTTTTGAGCTTATTTTTGTTCTTGTTTGGACCTGCCTTGGGAATGTTTTAGGTCCCCTTAGCCCTTTGGGGCTTGCTTTGTATGGCCATGGCTTAAGTCCCTTTGTTGGCTTTGTACTTTGAGCATCCTAACATGCATTGTTAAGTTGGTTTGGCATCAATTTACATGAGATTTCAGAGCTTAGGGTGCTATCACATATCTATGCTTGTTGCTCCTTAAGTGTGCTTAAGAGCTGTCCTCTTTGTGCCTTAATACTTGAGCCATTTGGCATGCATGTTTGCCTTGTCTTTTCATGCTTGTCATACCATCAATTCACCAATTTTGGCCACTGATTTTGGACATGGTTGAGGCCTATCCATTCGTAGTGTAAGCCCATCTTACCATGTTGTCGCATGCTTGTCTCATATTATATGTTGGTGCATACTTGTCCACCTTTACATGCCTTGCATGTTTGCTATTCATGTTGCATTTTTCATGCCACGTAGTTACTTGCATTAAGTATGCTATTGCATTGCATGTTTACATGCTTAAGTCATATCGCATGTTTGCCATGCTTATGTGTTGTATTGTTTGGATTAAGTGTTAATTCGAGCACGAGGAACGAGGGGCATTTCATACTTCAAGTGATGAAACATGTCTCAATTCTCGGTCGCCGACGCTCTTGATGATCCATGATAGAGTTTTAGGAACTTATGTGTTTATTTGTGCATTCATTTTACATTGATTTCCACAAGTTGGATCTTTGGCCATCATGCATCAGGATGCGTGATTGATGGTCGTGGATCCGACTATGCCTCTCCCTTGATGTTTCGAGATGATATGGGATGGCATAGGTCGTACATACCCTTGGGAGACCCTCTCTTTCCTCTATTTTGTGCTTTGTTGTAGCTTGGTGTCACAGCACACCAGTGGCCGGCACCTTCTCATCCTTGGCCGGCAATGCCTTGTTGTTGGCCGGCAGCTCTCCATTCATGGCCGGCAGGCCACTGGTGAACTCTCCAGCAGTGTTTTGGTAAGTTTCAGCAACAAACACTGGAAGACACCCTACAAACAAAGCCTCAAGAGAGCAACCGGAAAGCATTTCGAGGCGAGAAACCGAATGCGAGCATGCATACCCTCCTTCTTCAAACAGAGCTGGAGTAGTTTTATTTTATTGCTTACTTGTTAGTTAGCACTTGTTATTTGTAGTTAATTAATTTGTTAATTAATTAAGTTTTGTAATAATTAGTTGTAGCTAGTTATTCAATTCGGCTATGTAATAATTAATTAGCTTGTTAGTTAGTTAATTAGTCGGCATGTATTATTTATTCGGACCCTCCATCGAGAAGGCCAATTTTGTAATAAGTATGCGTGCGTGTGTGCATGTCTTCCAACCCCACGTCTTTTTCCCTTTTACTTACCTGCTTTCGTTGGTTAGTTTTAGGTCATTTTTCAATTAGCATCCTTATGCTTTGCATGTTTCCATCCATCCATCTGTCTAGCATACTTATGCTTCGCATGTTTGCATACATTCATCTATATTGCATGCACCGGACTCGGCGCATCATACTAACTGCATCGTATTTCAATTCCAATTTGAATACATGTATCAATTGCTGCATTTCATATGCCATTTTAGAATAGTCGAGCCTATTTCTAGTTACATTTTATATGTGTTGCATTAGCCATTTTAACATGAACTAGGATCATGCATTGATTACTAACTAGTTTCTTGTTTTGGCTTGGAGTACACTGTAAGTGTTTATGCTTTAGCATCTCGCATGTGTGTGAGTGTTGCCATGATAGTATGCTTGCCATGAGGCTATTTGCTTAGTTGATAAACTGTCTGAATGCCTCTGGGTGAAGGTTGGATTACTTGAATTGGAACAATTCATCAAATCCGCATTTTAGCCTACTTACGAGTAGTAAACTTCAAACCATTTTCCAAACAAATGGATATGCGATGCTTTGTTCCAAATTAGGCGATCTGGTTTATACTTGTTTTGCTGTACGCATCACATAATAATTCTAGCTAATTAATCGGAATAAGAACACGTGTGTTTTCAAAAACTCGATATCATGTTTAGTAGTGGCCGATCTTTGATCGGGCGAGCGGGGGTGCTCATAGCTGACCTTCTCCAATCATACCCAAGTTCCCGAGCCGAGGCAACTTTGGTGATGACGGACACGTGGCCTTAGGCAACGAGTCAGGGTTTCCTAAATTTCTCCAAAAATAAAATATTTAGGTGGCGACTCTGTATCTGGCAAAGCAGTCCATGTTTAGCACTTCTTTCTTAAAAATCAATTTTCCAAAACGATTTGCCGGATTTGGACTCTTTTGTGATTTATCAATCTCACATCGCACATTGTGAGATCAGATTAAGAACCGTGACAATCGAGTCCGAACTGTAGCATGAAGCCTCCCCGGGGGCGCGTCCACAGTTTTATAAATGGTTGTCTCAATTTGTAAATTTGAGAAAAAAAGTGTAAATTCAAAAAATGAGTTTACGTTGGTTTTTAAACAGAAATTTTTGACTAACAATTTTTTTTTTCAATTATTTTTTTTCCCAATTATTTTTTTTTCAATGAATTTTTTTTCAATTAATACTAACAAAGGGGGGCAATTCATAATGCTACTTTAAACCTTGGGGAGGGGATTGTAATTTCTAAAATGTGAGTGGTGTCAATGTAATTTACCTAGTGAGGGCAAAATTGATATTTAAAAAAATTAAATTGCTGACATCAGCAAAATCTGTCAGTCAACTAACTAAGGAAGTAATCTATAATGAAACTTTAAACCTCAGGGAGGGGATGTAATTTCCAAAAGGTGGGGGGGAGGGACTATAATAAACATAAACATCAGGGGGTGTCAATGTAATTTACCCTATAATTTTGTAGTTAAGTCTTTAAGTTTAAGTGTAATTTTGTAAAATTTAATTTTTACTTGTAAGACATTATGAGACACTTAGGGTCTATAGAAATCAAATCTAGGAAAACTTTTAAAATGGAAATCCAATATTTAATGCAAGACATAATAGATGTAAAAAAATTTTTATACATCTTGATCACAGAAATAGTAAAATTGGAACTAAAGAACTATTAAATAGTTTAATAGATGTGAGTAAAAAAACTTTAAATATTTACAGAAATCAAAATATCATAATTACTAAATTATCTATAAAATGTTAAAAGAAATAAAAGAAATTTCTCTTAAAAATTAAAAAGAAAGTTTTAAAAAAAGATTTGGAACTTCTTTCATGATTATTGAACAAACTGCAAAAGCTGTAAAAGATGAAAAAGATTAGGATAGTAGTGGTACATCCACACCAAAAAATCCTATTAAAGGAATATACTCAGAAGATCTTCAAAAATATTTGAACCTATATATGGATAATTATGAAAGTGAAAAGATGCATAAAAAACCAATAAGCAATTCTATTAATCTAGCCGAGTTAAAAGAACAATTATTAATCAGAAAGAAAAGCTAAAATATCTTAATTAAATAAAGCATTTGAAAATTTTAATTTTTGAGAAAATCCTAATTTTATAAATATCTTCAGGAATAATGAAAAAAAATCTTCTAAGGTAATAAAGTTAAGAAAAGATGATCATTAAAAACTCATATAAAATACGACTTTATTCTTAAAACTGTAAAAAGTGAGTCTGTTACTAAATATAGAATATATTTTGATCTCGACGGTATAATCAACATAGAAGAAGTTATAGAGATTATAGATAATTGAACAAATCGAACATTAACATGTATCATGCGAGTGAATCACATTGTGAAATTTTTTTCACGAGTGCTAAATATTTTTCTGTTTTTTTGATAAATTACTTGGTGTCTCAAGGCTCAAAAACTAAAAAAACTCTCCGAGAACCCATCAATCCCCCAAAACATTGCGGTCGTGGATCTCCTATTCTTTCTCTCTTTCTTGGCCTCTTGGTAAAATCTTATCTTTCATACTGTCACAACAATCGAACACTCACATGGGTGTGAGTTGAGTGTCTAGTGATTTTTTTGATAAATTATTTTATGTCTCTAACATTTTTGTTAGGTTTTTTAATTATAGACAGAAAGTGCGACAGAAGTTTTGGACACTAGCTTGGGACAGAAGATCCCAGCCTCATTTTGATATATCTGGTGCCGGTTTTATCTTCTTCTTTTTTTTAGTCGTTATCAATTCCAAAGTCTTTTTTAAAATTTATTTTGAAGTGGGTGTGATTTTGAATTGTCTAAACATAAATTTTCCATAAAACAGTGTAAGAGCTAAGGTTAAATTGTCTGACTGAGAAAGACCAACATTTTTTAAGTTTTAATTTGTTCACCACTTTCGTTGCTCACGCTATTACATATAAGAATAAAGATTTAGATTACCAATCTTTCATCCTTAAAAACAGTATTATTTAGCTGTCATTCTATCTAACCATTCATCTCACATTTTCACTCACCAAATAATCCAACTCACCTTTCCGCTAATTTCAAGTTTCGTAAATCATAAAGTGACTATAAACTTTAATATAATTTTATAGTTAAGTTTTTGAATTTTAAGTATAATTTTGTAAAATTTAATTTTTACTTGTCAGATATTGCGAGACCCTCAATCTTGGTATTAGAGTCTAAAAATCAAATATAGAAAAAAATTTAAACATGAAAATTCAATGTTTAATGCAAGATATAATAGATGTAAAAAGACTTTATACATCTTGATCACGGAAATAGTAAAACTGAAACTACATAACTATTATATAGTCTAATGAATGTGAGTAAAGAAATTTTAAATGTTTCCAGAAATCAAAATATCATGATTACTAAAATATCTATAAAATGTTAAAAGAAATAAAAGAAATTTCTTTTAAAAATTAAAAAGAAAGTTTTATTAAAAGATTTGGAACTTCTTTTATGGTTATTGAACAAACTGCAAAAACTGTTAAATATGAAAAAGATCAGGATGATAGTGGTATATTCGCACCGAAAAATCCTATTGAAGGAATATCCTCAGAAGATCTTCAAAAGTATTTGAATCTATATGTGGATAATTATGAAAGAGAAAAAATGCTTAAAAATCAATAAACAATTCTATTGATCCAGTCAAGTTAAAATAACAACGCTATCAATTAGAAAGAAAAACTGAAATATTCGAATTAAATAAAGCATTTGAAAATTTCGATTTTTTGGGAAATCCCGATTTCATGAATATCTTTGGAAATAATGAAGAAAAATCTTCTAAGAATGAAACAAAGTTAGGAAAAAGAGAACCATTAAAAATGCATATAAAATATGACTTTATTCCTAAAGCTGTAAAAAAAATGAGCATGTTACTAAATATGAAATATATCTTGATCTCGATTGTGTAACCAACATAGAAGAGGTTATAGGTGATTGGGCTCAAGCAGTAAGAATTGTAATAGCTAGACAAACTATAGATGCCAGAGGTCTAAATGCTTTTGTAAAAGTCACTCTAAAAGGTCAAGTTACAAAATTTTGGGATACTCTCTTAAATAATGATAATATAAGAGTTCAGTGTTTAACTACAGCTGAAGAGAGTATCATGTTTATGGTAGAGAACCTTAATTGAGAATTCTGTGAAACAACCCTTAGCCAATTGGGAATTCAGGGAAAAAAAAAAATAAGAAAAAAAAAATCATTTGCAAATCTAACCAAGATACAAATATTTAATATGTGCTATTTTGAAAATTATGCTTGTAATACAAAAAATGGTTCTATAAACTAGACCTAAAAGATACTAGTCATTCGCAAAAACAATTTATAGCCAAACTTCCTAAAACATAGGATGAATTATCTCAAAATGAGTTTAAAAGGCTATTAGACAATAATTAAATCTCTAATTCTTTATGTGGGATAATAGTTTTTGTGGGAGAAGTTATAAAGAAATATTGTGCAGAACGACAAAATATAAAAAATTTGAAAAAAGCATATATGGATTATAGCTGTTGTTGAAAAATAGAAGGTATGGTAGGAAGTTATGGTTGTGATAAGAAATCCAAACCATTGGTTAAAAGAAGAAATTTGTGAAAAAATGGAAAGGGAAAAAAAAAACTTACAAAAGAAATATTAGAAAGAAATCTAGTAATAAATTCACAAATAATAAAAAGCCTAAAATCTCCTAAAGAATGCAAATATTGATTTTGTAGAGAAAAATGACATTTCGAAACCAAATGGCCTTACAAACAAAGAAAACAACATGTTAAACAAATATTATTTCCTGAATAAAAATATGAACCATTATGGGGATACAAAATAAAATTTGGCGATGAAGTAGAAGAACTCACATCAAAATATGAATCACAATCTAATATAGTTTTGATGAAAATGATGAACAAAGGTTAGAGAAAACTTTAACTGGAAATATTTTTATGCTGAAAATAGAGTCAAATGATGAGAATGAAATAATCCGTAGTAAGAAAGGAGAAAGTAAATCATTTGAAACCGAAGAATTAGAATTTTTCATAAAAGATTGGAAAATGTTGAAAATTCCAATTAAGGAAATTTATAAAAACTTAATCTTCAAATCTCAAAGTAAACTAAATGTAAAAATCTTTGAATGAAGAATTTCAATTGGTAATACAGAAGAAACATATGTGCATATATCATTGTTTGATATGAATAAGATCAAACAATAATAAAAAAAATATATAATTACACTCATTTAGAACTTATACAAGTTAACATATGTCGTTTATTTCCAGGCCAAAAAGACATTCATATGTTAACATGTGTCATGGATAATAGATGCTATAGCTTTGAAAATTCCTTAATCGGAGGAATTCAAAGTAATTTGTATAATGGATCAATTTGGTTCATTATTGATTGAAGCCAAATTGTATATTATTGAAGCTGATAATTGAGATATCTTAACTCTATTCTTGATTCAATTTTGTACATTTTACTAGTGTCTAATGTCAAACAGATTGGATGCGTTTGAAGCACAAAATGAGGAAAAAGATGGAATTTTAACTGAAAAGACATTCCTGCACATGCGAAGAGTCATTCTGACACATGACATTTCCTGCATGTGCGGCTGGACCTCGTTTTGTGTGTAAGACATTATAAACCTGTTCTGGAGGCCTGCAACGTATAAAGAGGAAAAAAAAAGAAAGAAAGTTGAAAAGGGGTTTTGATATTTTTCCAAAGAAAAAGATAGGGTAGGGTTTGGAGAGAAAAAGCTTGGAGCTTCAAGGATGTCTTCTATGGTGACTTTTCTCTCTACATCTTCCCACTCCTCCACGAGTGGCTAGTCTTCCATTTATAGGGTTTTGATGAAACCCTAGCCACGTGAAGAGATTTTTCTTAGGTTTTGATTGTGTAACAGCTTGAATAAATATATGGATGTTTTAGAAGTTTATAATAATATTTCTTTTCATCTATTCAAGTATTTTATTCTCTGTGATTGTTAAATACTTTCCATACATTCGTTTTCTTTGTGTTTGTGCTCAAAGTATGAAACGAGTCATGCTATGAGAGACAAACCATGTTGCTACCGTAGTTTAGAGCGAACGACACATGCTACTTGTAGACATCCCATTTTGACCAGCCCTAAAACTTGTGCGCTTTCTTTTGATTATCCGATGCGAACAATTAGAATGTGTTTCTCACAGAATTCTCAGTAAGAGAGATAGAATTTGGGCTTTAATCCCAACCTTCACACATTTTTTGGCCAAATTATTTTTCATCCAAAATTCACCAATCTCCACTACCAAAAGAATCTTGTCTCTTCAATCTCCACTACCAAATTTCCTACACATCAATTCCCACTCACATCCATCCACTTTTATAATCACACCCCACAATCCCCACTCATCATCCATTTTCCTAATCATACCCCACAATCCCCACTCACCATCTACTTTCATAAATACACCCCACAATCTCCACTCACCATCCACTTTCATATCACACCCCACTATCCCCACTCACCATCTATTTTCCTAATCATACCCCATCAATCCCCACTTTGTAATAACCCGACCCTCTTATATGCTTTAAGTCTTTAATTATATGTGTGATTACATGTCTGATCTGAAATTCCATATGTGATTGTGTTTAATTATGTGAATTATATGATTATGACATTATATCTGTCGATTATGAGAATATCTGTCAAAATTGTGACCTTTGGATTGGAAAATGAAAGCCTTAGAGGCGCTATAAACCGAAATTAACTTTATGGTTATGATGAGCATGATTTTTAGGATTTGTAAAAATTTGATTCGTAACAAATTAATTGGGATTTTTAGGCTCAATTCTTAATTAAACATTATGTAGACTCATAACTTAAGCCTTGATAGATATAATAGCCACTTATATGGGCCTAGAATAAGCATTTAGACTCAAACATAAAAACATATATCCTGGAAGAGTTCTAGAGAAAAGGAAAGAAGAGAAAAGAGAGGGGAAAAAAAGGAAATCAACTAAGGGCTTGAAGATTCAAGGAATTAGAAGGGGATTCAAGAAATACCACTCAAGGTATGTGTAAGTCAACTAAAATACCCTAAATCCCTCTTTAATTGCTTAGCATCAAGCTTTAAAATGAAGTTTTACACTCACATAAGCTAGGGTTTTGAAATAATGATCTTGTTTGCGTAAATATCCATGGAAATCATCAAGACTCATTGTATTTAGTTGATTTGAGAGTTGATTCTTGTGTTTTGAGTTTGTCTTGAGTTAGCTTGAGAGGAATCACTTCCTAATTTTCAGTTTTTACATGCCTTACACTCATATATGTGTATATGTTTGTATGTGTTTTGGTAAACCATGAGAAGATGAAGAAATATGGTAATTTGAGTTGTATATATGCAATGAAAATGGGTTATGATCTAATTGAGCTTGAAATTTATGTTTATTACGATTTATGTTTCCCTTTCTCTTTGACTTCTCCAACTACCATAGCTACCTTGACTTTCTTTTCCTCTAGTTTAACCTCGATTTCTTCTTCCTTGTTCGATTCATCACTCAACCATCCTATATTATCAGTCGACCTGCTCAAATCAAACCAACCGATCTGCACATTGACTTAATCCTGTTCGTCAAAGAATTGTAGGTTGTCCAAATCTTCTTCGAGGTTTGCTAGATAATACAACCCCTGGTTTGGGCCGTCCTCCCTAACCACATTAATGTTCACTGAAGTTAGCAATACTACCTTAGGCTTAGGTTGAGTAGCATGAACAATGTAGTGGCTCGGATCGTACTCCCCCTCAGAGAAGTCTCCGGAAACTTTCAGTGACAGACCGGTACCTCCCTCCGAGGTCAACACCTCCTCTGCTGTAGGTGTTGTCACCACTGATTTGTAATGCTCATGTTATGGTTTGGATATGCCTATCATGCACAAATTTGTGCTTCTAGGATGAACAACGTCGGCTTTGGTAGGTAGGAGAGGGTGATATAGACGCTCAGGTCATAGGAGGTGGGTAGTGTATGGATAAAGTGGATGTTTCTGGCTGGGGGGACTTGGTTGTAGACAAAGAGTGGATTGGTGGTCACATTTGGCTTTTAGGGTGGAACTACGACCTTGTTGTCGATGAGATCTTGAATCTTATGACGCAAGCGGGAGCATCAGTCGATTTCATTGCCATGTTGTTAATAAAAATCACAGTATTTGGTGGGATCATGCTTAGGTGGAAGAGGGTCCGAAAGTGGTCGAGGTTCTAGAGATTTCAGGTGCCACTTTTTGATTAGCACTTGCATGGCTCGAGATAGAGTCATGTAGAGCTAGTTGAAAGTTCTACCCGGAGATTGGGTAGGTTTGGAAGTTTGCGGGCCCATGTTGGTGAAGGGGTCGGCAATTTTGGTTGTGGTGACAACACTAATTTCTGGCGGCCTCGCAGCTATGCTACCCCCAATAGCATTGGAACTGCAAACAAACGGCCTCTTGGTCGGCTCTTTGTCATCAGTGATGATCCCCTGCTTTATGGCATCTTCAATTTGAACCCTTATTTCATGAAGTTCTTTGAATGTAAATAAGGAGAGAACAATCATTTTCTGCAACAGCTTACCATCCAGGTTCCGAACAACCATTTTGATTTGGTCCTTCCCTGAAGGTCAAGTGGTCATCATTGACGCTTTTTGCCCTCCATCTAGTTACAAAATCGAAGAAACCTTCCTTTGGCTCTTGACGTGTTGCTTCAAGATCACGAGTTGTGACCTCGATCTGTGTGTTGTAGGAGTATTGAACAATGAAGGATTCGGCCAGTTCCTCCCAGTTTTGCTTTACAGAGTCATCCAACTTAGCATACTAAGATAGCAGTTATTCCTAACATGGTTCGGCCAAAGAGTGACAACTTCTATAGTCTAGTTAAACCCATTGGTCGTAGGATATCTAAAAGAAAACGTAAATGTACCATTGGGTCCCCAGGGCCATCAAAGCGTTCAATATGCGATAATTTAAACCACTCTGGCAAAGTGACTGCAGATTCAGTGTACCCATCCTCTATATCTAGAATGGAGTTGACCCCCTTTGCTTTTTTCAACAGCTTCTCCAGTTTGTTAATTTTGAGCGCGGTCGAGTCAACCTCAAATTCAAACGGTGTCTCAGTTTGATACACCGGGGCTCTAGATGTTTGTCCTAGGATTGGGTCTGTTAGGACAGGAAAAATCGGAAGACCCTCAGCCAGTGGATCTTGATGTGTAGTAGCATTGGCAATGGTACCGGGCACAGGAATAGCCGCGATAGGTACATGCGGCACAAAAGTCGCAGCTGGCTGCTGTGTTGTTGCTGTAACCTAGTTATGACCTCGGCTTGGCAGGCCATATCATGCTGGAGTGAGTCAACTGATTGTTGTAGGTGGATTAGTAGGTCCTCCAAATCTAATGACTTGTGCCATTCTTGGAGTAGATGACTATTCTTAAAGTGGACTGAGTATAGATGAGCTGAGGGGTGATTGCTACAAGAACTGAATTGGTGAACTTTGTCTAATCCTTCTTCGCCTTGTAATCGGTGACAGTGAGGCAAACACAAGCTCTCCCCAAACAAGATCTCCGACCTTGCAAAGTCTTCTAACGCGGGTCCAGAGTACTTAGGAGATATCAAAACTTTCTGAAGCTATGGTTTTATAGTATCTAGCAAAAGAAATAAAGAAAGAGCAAAACAAAATTAGAAATCGGATAACACCTTAGCTAACATGTCATCAAAACAAATATAGTCAAAGTTGTAGGACTGTACTCCCTACTGAATTCTGCCCCAAAATAGATACCAACTATACCACTAATATGAACATTCTTGTACAGTTTCACTTTAAGCACATACCAGGTAAAGAAAGCCAAGACACCCCTATGAGGGGGGTATGGTTACCATGTCCTAGTTTTTGTCATGAACTAGGGTTTCACTACTTCAAACAAGTAGTTTCACACAATCCTGCATACGGATGAGCATCATGTTCTAATTTGGAATAGTCAATATGGCTTTACTATATACAGTAGGCCGAATGGTCAAAAGGGTACCTCAGCAAGATTACCTAATATACCTCTCGCACCTAACACCGAGAAGTGACAAGAGGATCAAATGGTACAACGGTAATCCAGATCCAAGGGTTGTGTTTCCAACATGGTAGAGCCCACGACTGGCCACCTTTTAGCAAGCTTTTTAGGAAAGCCTCTAGCATGCCGTTCAAGAATAGCAAATGGAAAACACAGTGACTTAGAGTAACGATACATATGCAAATGCAAATAACATATATTTGTAAATAAAATTTCACAACATGAAGTCCAAGTCAAGTTCTCTAATTTCCCCAGCGGAGTCGCCAGAAACTGTAGCTAGCTTTTCATGCTCCTCGTAGGGGTTTAGTCTCCTCGGATACAATAGCCCTACAGTTCGGACTCCCGTGGTTCTAAATCTGATTTCACAAATGCAATGTGAAACAGTGAAAACACAAAAGAGTCCAAATCCGACAAATATTTGGAAAATCAATTTTTAATCAAAAATACAAAAAATAGACTGCATTACCAGATTTCAGAGTCGCCACCTAAATATTTTTGAAAAATTTAGGAAAGTCGTGACTCGTGCCAAAGGCCACTTGTCTGTCATAACGAAAGTGTCTCAGCTCGGGGACTCAGGTATGAGAGGGGAAGGTAATGAATTGAGCACCCCACCCACCCGATCAAAGATCGACCTCTACTAATCATGATGTGAATCTTTTTGTACAATATATACTCTTGTTCTGATTATTATGATATCTTTACTATGTGATGCGCACAAGTATAGACTAATTCACCCACTTTGGAACAGTTTGATTTTATGTTTGTTTTGAAAAGTGTTTTGAATATGAGCTGCTTGGAAAAGTTAGCTCACATATACATGTATCAAATCATCCCAATTTAAACGAAAAAACCTTCATCCATCGGCATTCAAGAGATGTATCAACTAAGCACTTACTCTCATGGTAAATATGCTTGATATGGAAACACTAACACACTTGCAATATGCTAAAGAAAGAAATGCTCACCTAGTACTCAACCAAGACAAGCCAAAAGAAACAAAAACCATTAGAAAAATGCATGCTCTACTATGCAAGTGACTAATGCAACACATACAAAATGCAACTACGATGTTCGATTTTTAATATGTTATGTGAATCAACTTAAAACATGTGGTAGCACACATATTCAAGGAAGTAAGAAATGTGTTTCCAATTGTTAGTGAGTTTTTGAATGTGTTTCCCGAGGAATTGCCAGGGAACTTGATAGACCGTGAGATTGAATTTTTCATTAATGTTGTGCCGGGTACTCAACCGATTTCAAAAGATCCATACATAATTTTTCTGACAGAAATGAAGGAATTGAAAATACAGTTGCAAGAATTGCTTGACAATGGGTTTATCTAACCAAGTACATCGCCATGGGGCGCACCAGTTTTGTATGTAAAGAAGAAAGATGGGACACTCCGGTTATGCATTGATTATCGGGAGCTTAATAAGGTAATGGTGAAGAATAAATATCCTTTACCACGGATTGATGATTTGTTTGATCAATTACAGGGAGCACAAGTGTTTTCTAAAATTGACTTGAGATCCAGATACCATCAGTTAAAAGTCAAAGCAAAGGATGTTGAGAAAACCGCCTTCTGAACCAAGTACGGTCATTATGAATTTTTAGTCATGCCATTTGGGGTTACGAATGCACCAGCAACTTTTATGGATTTAATGAATCACGTTTTTAAACCATATTTGGATGAGTTTATGGTAGTATTCATTGATGATATCATTATTTATTCGACGAGTAAGGAGGAACATGAAAAGCACTTGAGATTAATTCTGTAAACAGTTAGAAACAAGAAGTTATATGCCAAATTAAAGAAATGTGAATTTTGGTTAAATCAAGTTGTGTTTTTGGGGCATGTGATTAACAAGGATGGTGTGTCTGTTGATCCGCAAAAGATAGAGGCCATTATAAATTGGCCTGCTCTTACTAATGTTACAGAAGTGCGCAATTTTATGGGTTTAGCAGGTTACTACCGAAGATTTGTTAAAGATTTCTCCAAGATCGCAGTGCTGCTTACCCAGTTAACTCAAAAAGGTGTTGCATTTGAGTGGACAGAACAGAGGCAGTCTGCCTTTCAAGAACTGAAAACAAGGCTCACAACAGCACCGGTCCTCGCCTTACTGTCAGGTATAGAAGGGTTTGTTATCTATAGTGATGCATCTCTTAAGGGATTGGGGTGTGTACTTATGCAGAATGGAAGAGTGATTGCCTATGCATCTCGAGAGTTGAAGCCACATGAAAAGAATTACCCTACACAAGATTTGGAATTAGCTGCAGTGGTGTTCATATTGAAAATATGGTGGCATTATCATTATGGAGCAACATGTGAAGTCTACACTAACCACAAGAGCCTCAAGTATTTCTTTATTCAAAAGGAGCTTACTATGCGACAAAGACAGTGGTTAGAACTCATCAAAGATTATAACTTGTAGATTCATTATCACCCTTGCAAGGCCAACATGGTAGTCGATGCTCTTAGTAGAAAGTCAACGGAAAATTTAGCATGTTTGCGTACGGAGCGGAATGAACTATTGCTTGACTTGGAAAGAATGGAAGTGGAAATTGTGCTACATGAACGGGGTGGAATGTCAGTCGCAATGACAGTACAATCGGCTATTATTGAGGAAATTAAACAAAGGCAATTAGAGGATGAATTTCTCAAGAATTCGCATGAAGATATGGGAACAAAGCCAAGACCGGGATTCTCTTTGGAAGCTCAAGTGTTAAAGTTCAAGGGAAGATTGTGTATTCCTATTGTCCCCGAAATTAAAGGAAGATTGTTGGAAGAAAGCTCACAAATCCAAATTTGTTATGCATCCTGGAAGTACCAATATGTATCAAGATCTCAAGCAAACTTTTTGGTGGCCTAACATGAAGAGAGAAATTGTGGATTTTATTTCGAGATGCTTTCAATGTCAGTAAGTAAAAGCGGAGCAACAAACACCGGCGGGGTTACTTCAACCTCTCCCTATTCCGGAATGGAAGTGGAAGCACATGACTATGGATTTCATTGTGGGCTTACCCCGAACACCCCGAGGTATGGATTCTATATGGGTTGTTATGGATAGATTGACTAAGTCTGCTCACTTTTTTCCTATGAAGATTGTTTATAACACTGAGAGACTTGCTACTGTTTGTATTAATGAGATTATTCGATTGCATGGCGTTCCGGTTCCATTGTGTCGGATAGAGATTCTAAGTTTGTGTCAAGATTTTGGCAAAGCTTGTAGAAAGCATTAGGGACAGAATTGAGGTTTAGTACTGCATTTCATCCACAAACCAATGGGCAGTCTGAAATGACTATGCAGACGTTGAAGGACATGCTCCGGATGTGTGTTTTGGATTTCCATGAAAGTTGGGAAACTCATTTACCTTTGGTGGAATTTGCATATAACAACAGTTTCCACTTTAGTATCGAGATGGCACCATATGAAGCTTTGTATGGAAGAAAATGTCGAACTCCAATTGGACCGAAGTTGGGGATAGATCGTTGATTGGGCCTGAAATTGTGCAAGTTACTACGGAGAAGATTCAGATCATCCAACAAAGATTGTAAACTGCTCAAAGCTGACAAAAGAGCTATGCGGATCAAAGAATAAGAGACTTAGAATTTGAGTTGGGGATCACGTGTGTGTCAAAGTCACTCCAATGAAAGGACACACAAGGTTTGGGAAGAAAGGGAAGTTGTTACCCCGGTACATATGGCCATTTTAGATTTAGAAAGAATGGGTCCAGTTGCCTATCGGATTACCTTACCACCAGGCATGGAGCTAGTGCACAATGTGTTCCACGTATCAATGTCGCGATGCTACCTTCAGGACCCTTCTCATGTTATTGACTATCATCAGATTGTGCTAGATGACAATATGGTTTATGAGGAGAGACCTCTTCGAATACTTGACCGACAAGTCAAGTAACTAAGGAACAAGACTATCCCAATGGTCAAAGTCGAATGGAGGGAACATTATGGGAAGGAAGCCACTTGGGAACGAGAAGAAGAAATGAGTCAACGATATCCAGAATTGTTCTCAACTTGAGGTAAACAAGTTTGGAGGACCAAACTTCCTAAATGGGGGAAGACTGTGATAAACTAACATGTACTATGCTTAATTATGCATGTGATTATGTGTTTGATATGAATTTGCAAGTTTAAGTATGTGACTTATGTGAATTTGGAATAATATCTATTGAATTTCGGAATATCTGTTGCAATTGGAACTTTGAACTGAAAATTGGAAGCCGTAGAGGCGCAATAAGCCAAAACCGACTTCATATCTGTGATTAGCATGATTTTTAGAGCCTATGATGAAATTTTAGAAAATTACGATTCGTAGTGATCAAATTAAAAATTTATGGGTTAAGTCATATATGTGTTTGGCTCTTGTGTTGCTAGAGTGAGTTATAGAGAGAGCTAGAGTGAGTTATAGAGAGAGAGAGAGAGAGAGAGAGAGAGAGAGAGAGAATGGGGGAGAGGAAGAGCTAGGGGGTTTGAAGGAGAATCAAAGGGCAAACCCTAGATTTGTACTAAGGTATGATAATCTACTTATAATTTTTGTCTTTAGCTCATCTTTGACATGAAATCAAGAAGAAATTGGGAATTTTGAGCTAGGGTTTTGGGTTGTGAGAGGGTTTGAGTTAATGCATGAAATAGAACCCTAATCTCTTCAACCTTGTTTGATTTGAGCTCAACTTTGTGATTAATGCATGAAATCACCTATAGGTTGTTAATACATTCAAGATTTGTTGCAAGATTCACCATGCTTGTATGAATATTGAACTTGAGTATGTAATTTATGAAAATATGAAAAAGTTGAGAGCATGAAATTAATGTTAATGCAAGATTGATGTGTTTGAGTTGTAATTACCCTTGCATCATACTAGTATATCATGTTTTTTGAGTTATTTTTGCATGAAATTGGTCTTGGGAATGAATATGGAAGCTTACACCTTAAAGCATTTTCGGACTGGGTTAGATTGCCCAGAACCGAGCCAGAGTCCGGCGAGTCCAGACGCGGAACCTGATGAAATAGGAGTCACCAAGAAATAAATGCACGTACGACACCTTCCGCACGTGCGGTGAGGGACTTCTGCACATACGGGAAAAGATGAATTTTTTTTTTCTTTTTTGGTTAACTTTCCTGACCCTCTGAATTCATGTATGAGCATGTTTTGACCCTCTACAATACTTAAAGATGAATGGAAAATGAACGAATCGTAAAAACGAATAAATAAAATAAAAGCGTATGAATTAAACAGATTATTCACCGAATGTGTGTATGAAATATATGTGTAGGTCGTGTGCTGGAGGAGACATCGCGAGACCTAACACACTATGAGTAATGATAATATTGTGCATATGTGTTCTCAATTACCTATTGAGTTATGAACGATGATTTATTTCGTTACTATGTTTTGTTTGAAATGAATGGGTTTCATGAATATTATACAAGATATACAATGTGGACCTAAGGTCGTTCTGTTATACTATAAAATGTTGGGCTTGAGGCCATTCTGTATTATGTGTGGGCCCGAGGCCGTTCTGTATTATATGTGGGCCCAATGCCGTTCTCTTAATGACATGATTATATGTGATTGGACCTGAGATCATTCTAAACATCTGTTAATATGTGGGCCCAAAGCCATTCTGTACTTTTGTGGGCCTGAGGCCATTCTGATATGATAGGCCTAAGGCCGTTCTGTTTTGTACTAGGCCCAAGGACATTCTGATGTAATGGCCCCAAGGCTGTTCTGTTTTGTACTGGGCCCAAGGACGTTCTGATATAATGGGCCCAAGGCCGTTCTGATATAATGGGCCCAAGGCTGTTCCTTATTAATACTATGAAATTATGCGAACCTTATGTTCATTATTTACATTATTTTACTGTATTATTATTCATTGAGCTTCGCTCACCCAATTTTATGTATGCACATGTAGGTGATCCGCAGCATGGGATCCACTTAGAGTCATCTTCAGGAGCTATTTTTGTGAACCAGTCGAGTCGTGCCTCTGAGATGGAGTTTTGCTTTTGACTCCCATTATGCTTTGACCTTATTCTGTTTTTTGTTATTTGGTCTTGGGATGTGTAATCGTTCTGTATAAAATTTCTTATGGTTCTTATAGAGTTATGATTGGGGGCCCGAAAACGGGACGCCCCGAATGCCCCTAATTTTTTTTCTTTTCTTTTCAGCAGAAGAAAGGAGGAAGACGAAGAAGGGAATGAGGGGGAGGAAGGGGAGGGGGAGGAGGAGGAGGAGGGGGAGGAAGGACTGGAGGGTGCCTAAAAAATAGAGGAGGAGGGGGCGGAGACGAGGCAGACGCGATCGGCGAAGGCGACGCGATCGGCGGCGCAGGCGGCGATCGGCGCAGGCGACGCGACCTCTCTCTCTCTCTCTCTCCCTCTTCCTCTGCAACTCTTGCAGAGGTCGAAAATGGTGGAAAAAAAGAGGAAAAAAAAAAAACACGGAATGCCCAAAACGACGTCATTTTGGGCATTCGGGGAAAGAAATTTCGAGGCACAAATCTTTATTCGTACTTATATTTTTGCATGGGTATGTAATCGATGTGAATGTGTTATATTTTGCTCATATTGAGACAGTTCAATGGACTTCTTTGTTGTTGTATACTTCCGTTTATGGCCCCATTATTATAATTATTCTGTATATTTGCATGAGACCAAAGGTAATCAAGTAATTATTGACCGGTTGTGACTCAAATTTTTATTTTGCTTATATTGGCATAGCTCAATGGACTTCTTTATTATTATATACTTTCGTTTATGACCTCATTATTATAATTGTTCTGTATATTTGCATGAGACTAAAGATAATCAAGTAATTACTTACCGGTTATAACTCAAACTTTTAAAAACGGGTTTGGATCATGATGCTGAGTGGAGGCCACAAATTAAACCGCATCCAACGTTGAATTGCTTAGCCACTACTTTGATTAAACGTGTCCAACGTTCAATTGCTTAATCACTACTTTGAAAAGTATTTGATTAAATCGTGTCCAACGTTAAATCAATTAGCCACTATTTTTAAAAGTATTTGATTAAACCGCGTGCAACGTTCAATTGCTTAACCACTGCTTTGAAAGTATTTGATGAAACCGCGTGCAACGTGCAATTGCTTAACCATTACTTTGAAAAGTATTTGTGTAAAAATTAAATTTATACTTAAATGGATAAATGTGCTTCCACGAAACACAAGTTGGTTATAAGGTTATTTGTTTAAAAGTCGTTTCAGTCATTGCACTTAGAGTCATTTGGTCATTTTCTTTGACAACGTTTCTTTCTTTGTTTTCTTTATTTTTTTCCCCTCTTTTTTCGTATTTTCTTTGGCCATAAGGTGGGTCTTTTAGAAAAATATCAAATTTTGATCAAAACTGCTATCTTTTTCTCTTTTATATATGATGAGTGACAAATGATATTTTGATCTGATTTTTTTCTCTTTAAACAAAATAAGAAATAGTTAGTGTATTAATAAAATAACATTGTTAAAATTTTACATTCTTATGCCGTTACATTATGGAGACTGATCTCAAATCCATTGTTAGGGCCTTGTAAGTTATCACGAGTCACATCTCGATAATTTGAATTGTTTTATTCCGTAACCTATAGATCATTAATGAAAAAAAATTATGTCAATTCAATAACCGTAACCATGTTAGTTTATTACATATTTCTTAATTTTCAAATAATATTTTGTTATTAATATATTTGTAAATAAATGTCATAAACTAGCGTAATTACGATTATCGAATTGACCTATTTTTTATGAATGATCTACGTATTATGATCTAAAAAATAAATTATTCGAATCAGTAAGATAAAAGTCGTGATGGCCCACGCACGCTCAAATAAGACGGTGAATCTACGACCTATTAAAATTTAAAAGAAGTGTACTGATCTATATTTTGAAACCACTAAAATGCAATGTTCCCATAATAGTTTGATAAATTTGGCATCTATTACCTCACTTGACTTGTTTTTCTAATAGCCTAACTTTTAACATTTACTAAATTGGATTGGTGTCAGAGTGGAGGTTACAAATCAAACCACGTCCAATGTTCAGTTACTGGGTGTGTTTGGCAACGTTTACGTTTTCAGTTTATATTTATAAAAAATTTATAAACTGGTTTTTATTTATTTCTTGTTTATTTTTAGAAAAATATAAACTATAAACGCGTTTGGTAATTGACAAAATGTTTAAAAATATAAAAAAAGGGTGAGAAATGGCAAGTGGTGGCAAGTGGCGGCAAGTGGCGGCAAAAGACGGTGGTGAAAAGTGGCGGGTGGGTGGTGGTGGGTGGGTGGGTGACGGTGGCAGGTGGTAGCGAGTGGGTGGTGGTGGTGGTGGTGGGTGATGGTGGTGAGTAGGTGGCGGGTAATGGTGGTGGGTGGGTGGGTGGGTGGGTGTGTGGCGGGAGGTGGGTGGTAGTGAGTGGTGGTGGTGGTGGCAGTGTGGGTGGTGTGGTGGGTGGTGGTGGTGGGTGGGTGGGTGGGTGGGGTGTGGCAAGTGGTGGATGGTAGCGAGTGGATGGTAGTGGTGGTAGTGGCGGTGGATGGTAGTGGTGGTAGTGGCGGGTGGTGGGTGGTGGTGGCAGATGGGTGGCGGGCGGGTGAGTGGTGGTGGTGGTGGGTGGGTGGGTGGGTGATGGTGGCGGGTGGTAGTAGTGGTAGTGGGTGGTGGGTGGTGGGTGGTGGTGGGTGGTGATGGCGTTGGCAGCGGTGGGTGGCAGGTGGCTGGTGGATGGTGATGGCAGGTGGGTGGTGAGTGGTGGTGGCGAGTGGTGGTGGTGGGCGATGGATGGTAGTGGCGGGTGGTGGGTGGTGGCGAGTGGATAGCAGGTGGGTGGGGGGTGGCGGCGGTGGTGGGTGGTGGTAAGTGGTGGTGGCAGGTGGTGGTGGGGGGTGGGTGGTGATAGCGGAAGACGGTGGTGGAAAATGGTGGTGGATGGTGGCTAGTATTGGGTGTTAAAAAAAAAAAAAACTGAAAACTCAAAATGAAAACACATTTTTTGTGTTTTCATTTTTTGGCCAAATTTATAAACTGAGGCCTCGTTTGGGAACTTACATTTTTAGCCAAAAAGTCAAAAAGTTACTAAATTAGCCAAAAAGCCAACAACCCATACCAAAAAGTCAAAGATTCTCTTTTCTCTCTACTTTTTGCACATCTTTTCGTAATTAGCCAAAAAGTCATCCCAAACATACAAGTTTTTTTACTTACCTTTTTAGCCAAATAGCCAAAAAGTTACTAAATTAGCCTGTTCCCAAACGAGGCCTGAGACTACTGATTTATAAATCAAAAATTTTACCAAACAAGTTTTTATTTGAGTTTTTAAAATTTTTGTAAATATAAACAGAAAACTGAAAACGTAAGTGTTACCAAACGGCACACTTTAAAAAATGTGTAAAAAAGAAGTTAATACTTAAATTGATAAGGAGTATTATTTTACATCATTCATATTTAGATAAGTGTCTAGTTATCTCTACAAAAGAGACAATGTTAAGCATCTCCAACCCATTAGGCATATGATGCTTGTTAGTCAAAATGTCTAATGTCACTCACTTTTTTCAACTCTAATGCACTAGGCATATGATTAGGCATTTTGGCTCAGCTCACATTCAGTAGCTACATGTGGCTAGCCTTCAAGGCTAGGCAAAATGTATTTAATCATTAGGATTATTTCCCTCAATCTTTGCTGCTGACGTGGCATTCTATGAAGTTAATAGTATTTGGATGAATAGCTAAAATAAAGAGTATGGTTGGAGTAGAAACATGAAACAATTGATAGGCAAAGTAAAATATATACTTTATAGTAATCTTTAGATAGGTAAAATGCCTACTACCGTTGGAGATGCTCTTAGATATCTCAAAAATTTTACTAAAAGTTCTACTAAATATTCTATATAGGTACGAAACTTATACAATGTGAGTCTCACACCGTATAAGACATTTTACGATTTATAACATTTTAAAATAAGTAATAAAACTAACTATTCCAATCAATAATAATTAAATTGAGACCTCACCTAAATTTATGCCTAGCACAATAAATAATTTCTCCCACGAAAGACATGCCGGTGATAAGGTTGGGTCTTCTCAAGTCTTCTTTGTCTTGTGTAAAAGTCATTTCAATCATTGCACAACAAATAATTTCCCCCACCAAACACATTTCGGTGACAAGTTTGGATCTTCTCAAGTCTTCTTTGTCTTGTGTAAAAGTCGTTTCAGTCATTGCACAATAAATAATTTCCCCCACCAAACACATGTCGGTGATAAGGTTTGGATCTTCTCAAGTCTTCTTTCTCTTGTGTAAAAGTCGTTTCAGTCATTGCACAATAAATAATTTCCCCCACCAAACACATGTTGGTGATAAGGTTGGATCTTCTCAAGTCTTCTTTGGTCTATTTTGAGAAGATGATTATAATTAATTAAAATAGATGGTGTTATTTGAGCTTGTGAAACTCATCACGAGTCTCATTTTAATAATTTAAATCATTTATTTTTTTAAACATTTCATATATTTTATCCCAAAAAAAAATATTAAATCGATCCAATGACTGTTAGTTATTCAATTTTTCATTACAAAAATAGATAATCATTATATTTTTTTAAAATAAACCATACAGTTCTTAATGAGAAACGTAGAAAATTGAATAAGTTATAGTTATTAGATCGATTTAATTTTTTTTGGATGAAATATACAAAATATCTGACAAAATAAACGATTCAAATTATTAAAACGGAACCCGTGATAGACCTCACGAGTTCAAACAGCATCCTCCCATCCAAAATCTGAATTGAAGGGAATCCTCCTCCATTTTTTCTCCTGTTTTTTTGTATTTTCTTTGGCCATAAGGTGGGTCTTTTAGAAAAATATCAAATTTTGATCAAAATTGTTATCTTTTTCTCTTTTATATATGATGCGTGACCGATGATATTTTGATTTGATTTTTTTAATAGATTAATGAATAAACAGACCTCCATGAAACCCGTGATAACTAAAAACATTTCTACAAGTCTAAATATATTAATGCCCTGTTCACATTAAAGGGTTGTTTGGGGTGTCTTAAATAAGTGTACTTTTTACTTTTTTAGACTAAAAAGTTAAGGAAAAAAATATGGATGTTTGAGTTAACTTTTTGACTTTTTATGAAAAAATGTGTAATAAAAAATTGTAAAAATTGGTTTGTAAAGAAAAATTAGAATTGAGAGTTGTGCAGCCGTAATTATTGACTTTTAGTGAATAGTGTTCACTTTTTAAGTAACTTTTTAATTTTTTAACTTTTTTTGTACTTCCCAAACTTGGCCTAAGTCTTTGCCTAGTTGATTGTGATATGTGCTACAATAAAGTTCTAAAAAATTAATTAGACATTTTATTTAATGAACAACGAAGTTTTTAGACAATTCATCACGCGGATTCTCAGTCTCCAAATATTTTTATTCTTCTATTTCAAATTACTTATAACTATTGAATATGTCTTGAAATTCTCATATGATCCAATAATTATGAGTAATTTAAGACGAGGAATAAAAATATATTTAGGAATAAAAATATATTTAGGAACAAGAGATACTTGCTAATTCATCACCTACCATTGCCTTAGAAGTATTTCCCTAATAGATTGTAA
This sequence comes from Camellia lanceoleosa, assembly GCA_025200525.1. NCBI lineage: Eukaryota > Viridiplantae > Streptophyta > Magnoliopsida > Ericales > Theaceae > Camellia > Camellia lanceoleosa. The sequence continues at coordinate 125,360,947 of CM045765.1, forward strand.
TATGTGCCACAATAAAGGTTTTAGAAAATTAATTAGACATTGCATTTAATGAGCAATGACAATAACAACGACAATGACAATGGAGTGTTTTTTTTGGTTATTATTCGGTAATTCAGGAGTATAGTCACATGGTGCTTCATGATAGTATGATTTGTGGAGAAAATATAGTATTGATTATTAGTATTGAATGATTGAGGAATATGAGGGCATATAATGAATAGTGATTGATAAGGGAGTATGGTCACGTGGTAGTGGAGGTGATAGCGGTAGTGGTAGTGTAGTGACATTAATAAAACTTTAATCCGTAAAATGTTTTTCACTTTTTAAAAGTAAAAAATATTTTCTGCCTATATAAATTTATTTTTTGTTGATCATAAAAAATATTTTCCGTTAGATTTTAATTTTTCATTTTACCAAATACTAAAAAATAAAAATATTTTCCGCCCAAACAAACAAACGTTAATATATACAGCAACATTGGATGACCATAACCTTCTGCAAACCAAAAATAACAATAATTGAATATTTAAGGGTAAATTATATGGGAAATTGACCAATAAGTCTCATATTTTAGATTTGTAATGCATATAGTCCTATATATTTTTTTTTATGATCCATTTAGTCCTTTTGGATGTATAAGGATTAATTTGCTGCCACATTGGAGTGTCACATCATGCCCGCTACGTTAGAGTGCCACATTTGAAAAAAGTACACTAAAGAGTTTTTATTTTTTTAAAGTGTCACATCATACCCGTCACGTTAAAATGTCACATGTCAATTTAGGAAAAGTACACTAAAGAGTTTTTATTTTTTTGAAGTGTCACATCATACCTGTCACGTTGTCACGTTTGGAAAAAGTATATTAAGAAGTTTTTAATTTTTTTTAGAGTATCACATCATACTCGCAACATTGTCACGTTTGAGAAAATTACACTAAGGAGTTTTTATTTTTTTGAAATGTCACATCATACCTGTCATGTTTAAGAAAAGTACACTAAAGAGTTTTTATTTTTTTAAAGTGTCACATCATATCTTTCACGTTATCACATTTATGAAAAGTACACTAAAAAAATTTTATTTTTTTGAAATATCACATCATACCTACCACTGTCACATTTGGAAAAGTATACTAAAGAGGAATTCTTTTTTTTAGAATAAAAGTTTTTAAATGTTATATCATACCCGTCACATTATCATATTTAGAAAAAAAATACATTAAAGAGTTTTTAATTTTCTTGGAGTGTCACATCGTTTGAGTGTGATATTAATACTTGCCACATTGGAGTATCACATCATACCTATCACATTAATAAAATGGTATAACTGTTTACCAAAACACTATCCAAAATTTAAAATAGGATCACACGAAAAGAAACTCGCTACTAATAGGACTTAACAGATCAATAGAAAAAATTTGGGACTAATTAGAGTATTTGTTTATGAGATGAGATTTATTAATAAATATTCGAAATTTATTTACCTCTCCTCCTGAGGTTTTTTATTTTTTATTAATAAGGAATTTTAAATTTTGATTTATTTTTGTCAGTAGATCCCAATTGGGCAAGTCTTGGTATAGTGATAACATTGTTCCATTCCAATTTGCAATCTGAACGTCACGGGTTCAATTTATGAGGATAGGTCTATGAAGATGATCCAAAATACGTATCCACAATTTATCGAAAATTATTCAATATTCCCGGAACACCATGTGTCTATACTTCATATTAATCACCAATTACTTAATCTCATGTTGTTCCCCCATCAACAACATAAATCGTGGGCCCTTGTGTCTTTCCACCAATCAAAATCTTATGGAACACCACGTGTTCATATTCCGGGAGTACTGAATAATCACCCACATTTTACTTAGTTGCAAGTTTATATTGCCTAATATCATCTCTTATTTTTTTTAGCATTTACACATAATTTTTAATTTATAAACTTATATTCCATTAAGTTCTAATTAAGATTTTTTTGAAATTTCAAAGTCTATTAAATTTTTAATAGTCAAAATTACCTTTCAAATAATGATTGTTCATTATTTATGATTATCTATAAATGAACATGATGATTTGACATTTATTTTGATTTTTAAAACTTTTAAAACACCAATTTTCAAATTGAAAAAACTGAAGAAAAAAAAAATTTATGTGCCAAAAAAAAAAAAAAAAAAAAACTAATCTATATGTTTGGTTTCAATTTTCCTAAAATTGAGTTTTTTTCGTGTTTTTTTTTAGTGAATATTTTAAAAATTTTAAGTAATTTTTTACTTTTATAGATGCATCTTACTTAGATGTATCTAGATATATCTAAAAAGTAAAATATTTGTGAAAAAATATTTTAAAATTTTAATAAATACATAAAAATACAAAAAATGATCGTGATGATGGAATACTGATGTGCAAAACTTAACCAAAAAAAACTTTAAAAATGCAAAAAAAAAATGATAATATTCTCAATTTTAAAACTGTAAAAAGCTGATAATGTTCTCGGTTTTATTAGATAGTTGAATCAAACTAATAAGTTAAATGACAAAAAAGTTTAATCTCATTGTCTTTTTTTATCAGTTAGTGAAACAATTATCTGGAATATTACTATGCAAATTGGATAATATTCTTAGTTTTAAAAATTGGAAATAAATTGATAATATTCTTAATTTTATTAAATAAGACTTATTGGTTCAAAAAAATCTTAAATAGAATCTAAACTATCATAATATTTATAAATAGAACTTTTAGATAATGAATTTTTTTTTTTTTTTCTTCACATCAATGTGAAATATTAGTCTATCTACACAAGAAAGACAACATGGTCAAGTTGCTAATAATGATGTACAAATATTTTGTGGGAGATTTAGTGAAAAATCCTCTTTTATAGACGTATAATTCAATCAGTTGATAAGATATTTTTATAGTTCAATAAGTCTTATATATTTGGATTTATGTTTCACCAGATTCTAATTCCCAAATTTAAGGGAAATTCTATTTCCACACACCATTTAATCTCTATACACATCATATCTCAGTTCACACATTTATGAATTTGATTATATGTTATTATTCTCATTCCACACACTAAATATTCTAAGTATAACCCTAACTAATAATATGTATACACACCACCCCAAAAGATTTTTCCATACACCACCTTCAAACCCCTAAATCATTCACTATGCACAGTATTTCAAAATTCAAACCAAACAAACAACTAATTCGTTTTGGTTACCTAGTTCAATTCTTAATAAAAAAAGGATAGCTGCCTGCCCTATTCTACCTTTCATGAGTTTTACCTCATTCAATACCTTAAACAACATACCATATTTGACCTGCAAAAAGATTGGAAAGCAAGTATTACAAGGAGGATTCAATAAAATTGTACTCATATATCATGATTCTGAAAAATAAATTAGAAATTGTGATAAACATATAAACATCAAATGAATATCGGCAACCCAACACTTTCCAGCAAAACATGACTCCATTAAAAATTTACATTGAGCTCCACTGCATTCTTGAAGGTAAGGAATGTGTATCTCCATCTTATTTTGTAGTTATTAGAATAAATTTGCAAAACTAAGCTACAAATTTATCATTTTCGATAATAGTTCAATGTTGGTTGGTGATGAGACGAAAATAATCCATTCGATACTGGTTTTCCGAATCAAATAGGTTTATTCAATTTTGTATTTCTGAAATTTTTGTATTCGTTCGATTCTGTACTTCCGAAAAAATTTCGACAATTGAAAACTGAATTAATTTATATTTTTCGGAAGTTAATTTCCAAAATCATGAAATTATCTCGGCGGTTGATTTCAGAACATAATGAAAATTTTCGGCATTGTTTGCTGAATGAGAATCGCGAACAAAAAAAAAATCAAAATTTTCACATAAAACTCACATTTTCATCGCCGCATTAGTTGTAATGGAGGACAATAGAGTGTGGTAATGGAAGAAGTGAGAAACAATGGAGGAACAATATAGGTTTTAATTTTTTATTTTTCTAAAAGATATGTATTGAGAATTATTGTTTCCAAAAGATGTATGTAGAGAAAACTTAACTTTAACATGTAGCATGTGTACACTTTACATCCTTACACTTTGCACAAAATCTCATTTTGATACCTACACATGAAATTGTGACAATCAATCTCTTGCGTTTTTAGTCAAGTGTCAATGCTCCTCTTTTGTTACTCCACCGGATAAGTTTTAATGAAAGCCAGTAATATGACAAGCATATGATTACGAAATGAGAGCAAACGAGGAAAATCACTCCCATTTTAAGCCTACATATATTTTATCCCAAAATTTTACATCAAATTATGACTATATTCGACCAAAACATAACATATATTGTGAACTATTAAGGAGATGGATTAGAGTTTTGCAGAAAGTGGAATCACAAAACTTTGTTTCTACAGTAACACAGTCTTCCGTCAATTCCTCTTCCTTTCACTTCGATTTCTCTATTACATTTCTTGATTTCAAAAGCTCTATTTTCAGGATATGAGCATATATATATATTGTATTATATAACTGTAGACACCCCATTTTGGACCATCCTCAAGACTTGGTTGTGCCTGTAGGTACACCCAACAACTAGTTCGACTGCTCGTTGAGTACTCGACTATCGCGGCGGAACGTCACCGGTTTGAGCTTCCCGGACCCTGTATCCTTTCTGCCCTTTTTTGGACCTTGACTGGGCCCTTTCAAAGTGGACCTTGTGGTGCACTGCCGGTCATGGCATGGCACTGCCGGCCATGGCTTTACTCCTGTTGGCCATTGATGAGGCCCTGCCGGCCATCAGTGAGCCACTGCCGGCCATTGATGATGGCCAGCACCCCCCTGTCTCAGCTGATTTTCCTCCAGATCTTTTGAGCCAGCTGGATTTTTGTTTGCTCCCCTCCATACACGTGTATGGAGGGATGGAGGCCTTGCAAAGCTTCTTGAAGAAGCTTTGGCTTTTCATCCTTCTATATAAGGAGGATGCCATCCTCTTTGACAGAGGTTCTGAGATTTTGAAGAGCAAAATCTCTCTTTCTCTCTATATTGCTTGAGTTTAGTGCTTTGAAGTTGGATTTCCTTGCACTTTCACACTACAACACATAGAGATACACCACCACCATTGAACCAAGCTTCTTGGGAGGTCTTCTTGAGGTCTAAAAGCAAGCTTTCACCCCCTGAAATTGATGGTTTCGAAGAGGGTCTTCAAGGGTGAGCATTTCTCCATTTTTTTGCATTTTCTTGCACCTTGCTTTAGCCCTCTTTTTATATTGTTTTAGGCTTTGCTTATAACTGAAAAAATTATTTTTTTTAAGTGCTTTTTAAGTTTGGTTAAGGTCACTTTGCTGTTAGGGGTGTGTAACCCCCTTCCTTGCTTTGTTTGGCTTTGTTTTAAGCCATATCTTGGAGTCTCCAAGCTAGCCTTGGTTTGGCCTTCCTACCACTGAAATCTAGTGGATTTTCAGTGGTAAAAGTGTGGTTTTGAGGTCCTAAATCAGAGGGGGTAGTCCCCTCTCTTTGTGTTCCTCTTTGCTTGCATTTTTGGCCTTCCAAAGGACCATCCCCCTATGCATTTTTTAGGCTTGGTTCAGGCCTATTTTTGTGACTTTTAGGACCTGCCTTGGCCCTGTCCAAGGTTGGTTTGGTCATGTCTTTCTTGCATCTAGCATGTGTAATGTAACTCCATCCATAGCTCAAAAAAGTAGCATGTGTGCATAGTCTTTGTTGAGTCCATTTCAGTGGATTTTTGGTGATGTTTTACCACGCCATGAACCTGTTTTGGGTCGGTTTTGTTACTCCATGCTTGCATGATGCACTTGTAATGTAAATCCCCTAAACTAGCTTCATATGCTCCATGCCATGCCATGTCATTTTAGCTTGTTTAGTTTACATTCCAGCATGTATTTGGTCATCATTTGGCATGTTATGATCCTATCCATAGTTGGTTTGATCATCCTTTGCATGCCTCATATAAGTGTAGAACAAATCTTGTTTACTAGCCATTTGTGCATGATGTTTTGACTCATCATACTAGCATATTTTGGCTTTGCTCAAACTTGATTTTATGCTTATTTTGAAGTGTTCTAGGATTGTTTTAGGTTGCCATGTCCATATCCTTCATGTTTTGTATAGTTGTAGTGTAATTGGCCTTGCAAGCTTTGTGTTTCGGTGATTCATGCATGCTATCCTTGAGCTATTTAGATGATTTGGTGTCGTTTATCATCTCATTTCAGTGCATCTAGTGTTGTTACACTTGTACATTTGTCACTTCTTAGGCACTTTTGAGAGTTGCCCTTTTAGGCCCCCTTTGATGAACCTTTCGCATTTTGCATGCTTGAGTGTGTTGTGTGGCTTAATTCATCGCTTTGGCCACTGATTTGGGCTTAGTTGAGAGCTGCCCATATTGGTTTAAGTCCATACCTAGCATGTTGTTGCATGCGTGTCTTACATATTGTTATATGCTTGCTCCATATTCACATGTTGTCGCATACTAACTACATTACATGTCATTGCATGTTCATTATCCTTCATTTTACATGCTTAAAGTCATGTTGCATGATTACATGTTCAAGTTAGTACCGAGTATGCCATGTAGTTACATTGCATGTTTGCCATGCTTATGTGTTGCATTGTTTGGATTAAGTGTTAATCCGAGCACGAGGAACGAGGGGCGTTTCATACTCCGAGTGATGAAATGTGTCTCAATCCTTGGTCGTCGAAGCTCTTGATGATTCATGATAGAGTTCTAGGCTTTAGTTGCTTTGTTTGTGCATTCATTTTCATATTGATTTGCACAAGTTGGATCTTTGGCCATCATGCATCGGGATGCGTGATTGATGGTCGTGGATCTGACTAGGCCTCTCCCTTGTTGTTTTGAGGTGATTTGGAGTGCCATGGTGCATACATGTCTTTGGGAGACCCTTCATTTCCTCTATTTTGTGCTTCATTGTAGTTTGGTGTCACAGCACACTAGTGGCCATGACACACATCGATGGTGAAAGTGCCACCCTTTGGCCTAAGAATGGACCATCCTTGGCGGCTTTTCCTTTCTGGCGGCGAAGCCATGGTGACTTCCCCTGCAGTGTTTTGGTAAGGTCCAGCAACAAGCACTGAAAGACACCCTGCAAACAGAGCCTTTAAAGAGCAACCGGAAGGCCTTCCAAAGCGAGGAACCGAAGCGAGCATGCATGCCTCCTTTCTTCAAACAGAGCTGGAATAGCAACGTTTACTGCTTTCCCTACTTGCTTGTTGTCATTCATTAATTAGTTAATTGATTCGTTAATGTAACGACCCCAAAGTGCGTATAGAAGGTTATCCTTATTTAATTAGGGGTTAATGTGTTCGCTATGGGAATTGAAGAACTATCCGTTAGTTTATGCCTTTGAAACTGGAATTGGTGACCTTTACCAACAATCTGAAATTCCTTCCCTCCGCTCAACCGGAGTAGTTGGCGCTCGAGCGTACTTTTGGGGTTCCCAACAAATTTTGCAGACGGCCTGAGATTCTGGGAGTTGTGATTTTCCGCTCAAGCGGGGGAGTAGACGCTCAAGCGGATTACTTTGTTGGTCTGTACGCTCGAGCGCAAGGTTGGGCGCTCGAGCGGGTCGTCAGGTTAAGTTTGATTCTGAGGCATGTGAGCTCATTTTTGATGTTCTTCTTAGTGTATTTTGAATGTTTTTACCTTATTTTGGGGTATTGATTGAGATGATAATATGATGGTAAAGTAAGATTAGACCAAAAACTTTAATTTGAATAATTCGTTTACGATCAACCGTCACTCATTTGCCCTTTTTCTCTTTCCACACTTTGAGTTTGGATGTGAGGTTAGAACCATTGGAAAGCTTATTTTAGGGGCTTCAATTTGGACACAAGAACGACCCAAAACGGAGTCCGGATTGGAGAGTTATATCTGTTTGAAGTTTTGAAATCTGTGCTGAATACATGCACGCTCGAGCGGGAAGATATGCGCTCGAGCGGGTTTTACGGACCAGCAGCTTTAAAAACGGGATTTTGGATCATTTTAGATATTTTTCTTCTTCCCTCTTCCTTCCTCTCTTCCATGTCTGAAACCCTAGCTCCCAAAACCTTGATTTCCTTCACTTTTCTCAACAAACCCACCTTAGATCTTGTATCAAGGATGGAAATCAAGAAAAGGTCAACATTTTCCACCGATTGAAATTCGAAGTTGTGGAGGATTCTTCTCAAAGCTTGCTTTTCTTGCTTGAATCTTGAGGTAGGAGTCCTTATTCCCTTTCAATATTTGTATCCATGGATGGATTTATGGTATTTTGCGTATATAAATACAAAATCTATAGTTTTGAGCATTTTGTGTCAAACTTGAGATTTGGGGTTTTATGGTTTATGATGTTGGGAGTTAAATTGATGGGTTTAAATGATGGATTGTGAATCCTGGGTATAGAATCATTGGGAAAATTGGAATTGAAAGTGGTGATTTAAGAAGTTTGAATTTTTGCTAAAAATCCTCATTTTTCTTGAAACCCTAGGTTGATTAATGATGATAACCAATGAATTGGCCCAAATTGAAAGTAGAATAATGAAATTGAGATATTGAATTATATATGGACAAGTTTAATTGGAATTTGGAAATGTTTGAAAATTATGTTTAAAATTTGCGAATGAACTATGTTATGAACATTGTGATTCATGCTTTAATGTAAAGGAAAAATTGGGAAAATAATTTATTAATGACATAGATGACATGAATTCAGTTTTGGAATGTTGAAATGAGATTCAAGGGTTTATTTTGAATTATGTTGTATTGCAAATGGTGTAAATGAATTAAATGGTGTTGACTTTGTTGGACTATGTTGTGTTGACTACTATTGAATTTAATAGACTATGATGAATTATGTTTGAATTACGTGAATTGTGTAGGGTCAGCTACAGGGGCGGACCAAGCACCTGAACACTGTGAGTAATAGTACTCGATGTATCTTTAACCGCTAATAATTATCATTATTGACGTTATATCCCTCGTCGTAAAATTATGTTGACATGTATGCTATGTATGCTATGTAAGAAATATTGTGAAATTATGGAAACATCAAAAGAGTTTGAGAAATTATGTATGCCATGTGAGAAACAGTGTGAAATTATGAAAGCGTCAAAAGAATTTGTGAAGTATGAATTTCCAATATGTGAATTACAAAATGACGTGGCCGAGGGCCATTTGTGAAGTATGAATTTCCATTTTGTGAAATGTGAACTTATGTGGTAGAGGGCCATTTTGTGAAATGTGAACCTCTGTGGCCGAGGGTCATTTGTGAAACATGAAGCCATGAGGCCAAGGGCCGACTTGTGAAATTGTGAAATGTGAATCTATGAGATCTAAGGAACTTATGAAATGTGAATCTATAAGGCCGAAAGCCAACTTGTGAATATGAAGTTAAGAGGCCAAGGGCCAACTTGTGAAACTAAGAATCTAAGTTATGCATCCAAGAAGCCAAAAGTTAATTTGTGAATATGTGAACCCATCAGGCCTAGGGCCAAATTGTGAAGTTGTGAACCAACAAAGTCGTTCTGCCAATGAATTATTATATGATCTCTGTATTACTTACACTATTATATATGTTACAAGTTTAATTGAGTATTAGCGCATTCAAGCGAAATACGAACGCACGATAACCAAATGGAATAATGATGCTTGGGTATTCTGAATCATATTGCTTTGTCACTAATGAATCAAGACTATTGTGAGGTAAATTGTTCTGTCCCTACAAATAGTATTGTGATGGCACATGTACAATCTGTGGAGTATGCTATATTTATTGTTAACCATTGTCGACACTGACTACGTTAACTCATGTAAATGATTGAAAGGTTTTGCGTGCCTCTGTATAACCTTAAGACTAGTCAGTCCTGATAATATCAGAAGTTATTCTGCTTTGTGGGTTGTCCCAAGAACTACTGATTTATGATAGGGAACTATGGTATCTATGTATTTCTGGAAGCATTCAATCTGTGAAATGTGTTCACCTATGTCTATCAATTAACAGCAACGTTCTGTTAACTTATATTGTTTATGCTAATTCATATGTATATGTTTCTGGGCCTATGATCGATTTGTATGTGTAGACCTATGACTGTTCTGTACATATTGGGCTTAAAGTCACTCTGTTAAGAAAACTGGACCCATGACTGTATTGGAAATAATTACATAATGTAATCAATCATATGCTTACACAGTTTTGTACTTTATTATGCAAGTTGATCATTACATTATTAATGTACTATTATTCACTGAGTTTCGCTCATTCTGTATTTTGCCTGTTTCTGTAGGTAATCAACCGGGAGTCCAGTCCTGACCCTTAAGACTCGTCTCTCTTTTGTCAACTCAATGTGTCCAGGCACTAACTGAACCCCATGCATTTTGTAGAGTGTTGTTAGGTTATTGGCTTATGCTTTGGCTGTCTTTCATTAATATTTTCATTATACGCTCAATTGTGGAGCTGAGTCGAGATATGTGTGTGCACATTTTCTGTTTATTATTTATTTAGTGTGATGTTGTGATCCTGGCATAATAGTGGTAGCTCAATGGAATAGATTTTTGTTATCAGATGCTTCCGTTCAAGCCCCTCATGTTATGCATAACAGGCTAAGTGTCTATTTCTGAAGTGGTCATGCCCAAACTTTTAGGGGCGGGTTTGGGGTGTGACAGTTAATTAATTAAGTTGTGTAATAATTAGTTGTAGCTAGTTATTCAATTCAGTTCTGTAATAATTAATTTGCTTGTGAGTTAGTTAATTAGGTGGCTTGTATTATTCATTCGGTCCCTCCGAAAGAGGGCACAATTGTTGTAATAAGCGTGCGTGTGTGTGATGCATGTCTTCCAACTCCATTTCTTTCTCCCTTTTATTTAACCACTTACAATGGTTAGATTTAGGGAATATTTCAATTAGCATACCTTATGTTATGCATGCGTGTATTCATTCATCTGTATTGCATGCACCGGGCTCGGCGCATCATGCTAACTGCATAGTATTTCAAATCTAATTTGAATACGTATTATCTGTTGCATTCCACATGCCATCCTAGGATTAGCCGAGCCTATTCTAGATTGCATTTTGTATGTGATGCATTAGGCACTTAACATGGACTTGGATCATGCATGATTGCTAACAAGTTCTCTGTTTTGGCGCAGAGTACGATGTAAGTATTTATGCTTTAGCATCTCGCATAAGTGTGAATGTTAACATGACAGCATGCTTACCATGTGGCTATATGCTTATGTGATAAACTGCCTGAATGCCTGTGGGTGAAGATTGAATTACTTGAATTAGGGTAATTCATTGAAATCCGTATTTTAGCCTACTTGCGAGTAGCAAACTTCAAACATTTCCAAACAAACGGATATGCAATGCTTTGCTCCAAATTAGGCGATCTAGTCTATACTTGTTTTGCTGTGTGCATCACATAGTAATTCTAGCTAATTAGTAGAAGCTGATCTTCGGATCGGGCGAGAGCGGGTGCTCATAGCTGACCTTCCCCAATCGTACCCAAGTTCCCAAGCCGAGGCAACTTTGGTGATGACGGATACGTGGCCTTAGGCAAACGAGTCAGGGTTTCCTAAATTTTCCAAAATAAAATATTTAGGTGGCGACTCTGTATCTAGCAAAGCAGTCCATGTTTGGCACTTCTTTTCTAAAAATCTGTTTTCCAAAACGATTTGCCAGATTTGGACTCTTTGGTTCAGATTAAGAACCGACAACAAATCGAGTCCGAACTGTGGCACGCATTGAGGCCTGAGGGCGCGTCCACAATAACTCTCACATACTTATCACATGAAACAAAATGTATATTGGTGAGAAATGAGAATGCTTTTCATTTCTTACCCTCATTTCGTAGTCACAAGTTTGTCACGTAACTAAATTATGTTAAAAAATAGAGTAACAAGAGGGAGACATTGACACTTGACCAAAAGTGTAGGGAGTTGACTACCACAATTTCATTTGTAGCCAACAAAGTACGATTTAGTGCAAAGTGCAAAAGTACAAAGTGTAATTTATCCAACTACTAACATATAAATCGTTATCATGTGTAAAAGAAAAATGTCAAAACTAAAACCTAAATTTCTTGACAAAGCAATTGCTAAAATAAAATTATTTTTAAATCACGAAATCGTTGGCCTCAATACTTGGAATTTGCCCAAAAGCACAAGTCACAAATTTTATGGCATCTGGTCTCAAATGATGAGACACCTGGGTCAATACAGTAGAAGTTTAGAATCAGACAAAAATCCCAATGTCAATGCTTAAACTATACAAATTGAAGAACCAAGGTTTCCCAGACCCTTAACACTCCGTTTGTTTTCAATAGGAAAATATTATCCACCAAAACAGCAAATATTTACTACAAATTTAAACAAGAGTACAGAAACCAACAGCCAAATTAATATTGGAAGACATAAACACAATAAAGAATTAAGTTGTACTACAAATTTAATCAACAGAGCGATAGAGACCAAAAGCCAAATTCATGTTGGAAAACATAAACATGTTCCTTTTTTACTAAAAATGACTAGGATTAAGCAAGATTTCCCGAAGAAGACAACACCTTCAACTAATTGATGCAGCAAATCAATTCAGCTACTTCTCCACAATTAGTTTTGCCCTTGCATGGCCTTCACGAATTTGAAACTAATCCCCCAAGCCAAAATGAGCCATCAATAACCAAACCAATGTAATGAGCTACCCACCTTTACTCAGTTCTGCTACATGGCTATTGGGTGTGCAACGACACTCAGCGTAGCACAACATTTCAACCCAAACTTTGCTAATTATCACCCATGTCCTTTCCTCTCCTAATTTGTCCAGCTCTTTTGCCAGAATGCAAGCATCAAACAACACTGATTTGCTTCTATTTCCCCTAACAGCAACAGGTTTAACTACTGTATCAACATCAAGGATACTTCTGCAGGCTTGTTGGTGCACTTCATCCCATCCTGTTTTCTCTTTGCAACAGCATTTCTTGAAGCGAAGTATATCCATATATGATATGCAGCTGTAGAAATATTTTTCAACAGCGAAGATATTATTCAGACTGAACTTCTTCTCATTCTCTGCCTTTCCGGTTTTTCTTCTACGAAAGAATCTCTTGGCATCGGCACAGGTATCTCTAAATCTTATTTTCCCAATACCTGCCACGGAAGACATCATTGTGGGCTGCATAATCAAAATATATAACATGTAATCTGACAAAAGCTTAGACAAAAGACAAACATCCCTATTATCAACATTGCTATCCTTAGTATTAGCATTTGTGCTTGCTCTACGAGTGTGAAAGCGGAAATCAGTAGCAATGTGCCACAATAGAAGGCTCGCATCGAAGTTGACCTCATCGATCCAAGGGAGTAACTCGGTGCAACCTTCAATTTGAAGAACCCAATCACCTCTAGCCACAGATATCTCTTTGGCAATTTCTAAATCATCAGTCATCTGAGATTTCATTTTCATCTCCTTGAAGATAAGGTCTCTTAAGCCATCAGTGAATTTAATCGTTTCCACGTAATCCAACCCGTCTAGCATATTAGTAAGGCTGAAGCAGCCAATCAATTTTTCCGACCATTCTGAACATGCATTCAGACAATAATGTATCAAGTTGTATTGACAGAGAGGTTCAGGCCACCTGCGGTGCTTAATTTGCATACACCACCCAAAAGAACAGGTCCAATGCTGGGTAGAGCTAGAGTCTTGATCAGGCACCCTTTCCCTATTAACATTGAGAGATTTCCTGAGGATTCTAACAAGAAAGGATGTATTGTCGGACTCAGTGAGGGTCACAGAAGTCCAATCAGATAAAAGGAACATGCGCAAAGCTATTATATCATGGGCAATGGTAGCAAGGAGCAAGATGTAGGTGATTCCAACATCACCCTCATGAAATCCAGATTTAATAGAAACGAAACCAACCGAAGAAAATATCCCAATTTACTTCGCAGCACCTGGACCTTGGTGTAGAAAATTTCATAGAAGAAATTGAGTTCTACCTCTACCACTTTAAAAGCTTCTCTTGCTGTTCTGTTGAGGAAGAAGGTTCGGCTCTGGTCTCGCTCACGGAAGCTGAATATGAGATCAACGATTAGTCCTTTGAAAGTTTGAAAAAAGCAGTAAGCATGTTGCACCACCTCCAAATCTATCAAGGAGTCGGTTCGTCTTGATCATGGGCAGGTTTGGGAATTCTTTTGGGTTCTTGAATAATTTCTATTTGGGTTGGAAGGTTTGCTTCTTTCTTTGAAAAGTATACATCTATGAGCTTGGCGTAATTTGGCCTTGGATCTGGTTTTGTGAGCAATGACTGTCGGAATCGATCAAAGCTAGCAAGATAGAGAGAAAGGACCCGCTCAGTATACTTTAACAACCCTGCGACGATGATGATTGAATTTGGGAGCAAAAGCTTGGTTTTGTGAAGTTTGGTGATAGAACAAGAAGCAACAAAGCTCCACTGGCTTACCAGCTGACTGAAGTACCTTCTGTTACATATCGGGGGCACACTAGGGAACTCAAACAAGCAATAACACACAAGATTTAACGTGGTTCGGCAAGTCGCCTACGTCCACGGGCAGCAGATTCACTATATTGAACAAAATGGTAAGAATTACAACACTCTCTGTAATTCTCTCTCTCTCTCTCTTTGCTCTCTAAGCTCACACCTCTCTGTTATCTTAGCTGTATTTTTCCCTCTGTCTCAACCTCTCTATATATATACACAAGAACAGAATATGGAGAGGCCTTCAAGGTGAGTTGGCTGCCAATCCATTTGGTGTGCTTTCGGTGGATGCTTTACATTGCTTCACATGGCCTCATGGCCAAGCCTCATGGCCTCATGGCTTCCCTACCATGTGTTGGCTAGCCCCACCATGTGTTGGCTAGAATCTTACAGCCAATATTCAACAAATCTCCACCTTGGCGAGGATTCTCTTATCCAACATAGTGATCGATCAACACTGCCTTGCACCCGAAGGTGCTCAGTTCCGAGAGATGTTGACCAAGTCCAAACAATGTTGAAACTTGATCCCAGAAACTACCTTTGTGAGCATATCGGCTAGATTATCTGCAGTACCAATCTTTTGAAGCAGAATATCCCCTTCATTCACAATTTCTCGGATGAAATGGAAACGGACGTCAATGTTCTTGGTGCGGGCATGATGAACCTGGTTCTTTGCCAAACAAATGGCACTCTGACTGTCACAGTACACCTCAACGTGCTTCTGAATAATACCCAAGTCTTCAATCAACCCGTGTAGCCAAATAGCTTCTTTAAAGGCTTCTGTCACTGCCATGTACTCTGCCTCTGTAGTAGACAAAGCCACCGTTGACTGAAGCGTTGACCTCCAACTTACCGGCCCTTTAGCAAGCGTAAATAAATACCCTGTTGTTGACCGGCGTTTGTCTAAGTCACCAGCATAATCTGAGTCCACATAACCTTTCAAATTCTGCCCGAGTCGGTTATCTCTCTCGAACTTCAATCCCAGATTGACTGTGCCATGTATGTACCTTAGGATCCACTTCACTGCCTGCCAGTGATCTTTTCCTGGATCATGCATATACCTGCTTACCATACTCACAGCATGCGAGATGTCAGGCCTTGTACAAACCATAGCATACATGAATGCACCAACTGCATTTGCATATGGAACCTGTGCCATATGCTTCCGTTCTTCTTCTGTGCGTGGAGACATCGAAGCACTAAGCTTGAAATGAGGGGCCAATTGTGTACTCACAGTTTTGGTTTTCCCATTTATGCCAAATCTGTCTAACACCTTTTTCAGATACTGGGTTTGTGTCAGACAAACCGTGCCCTTCTTCCTGTCTCTCTTGATCTCCATGCCAAGAACTTTCTTTGCTTCTCCCAAATCCTTCATTTCAAACTCACTTGCTAACTGTGCCTTGAGTTTGTCAATCTCCACCTTGCTTGTAGATGCAATCAGCATATCATCTACATATAAGAGCAAATAGATGAAGAAACCGTCGGGAAGCTTACGGAAATATACACAATGATCAAATTGACTTCTTGTGTATTCTTTCTCTATCATGAATCGATCAAATCGCTTGTACCACTGTCTCGGGGATTGCTTCAATCCGTACAACGATTTGTTCAGCTTACAGACCCAATTCTCTTTTCCAGCAACTTTGAAACCATCTGGCTAGGACATGTATATCTCATCTTCAAGATCTCCATGTAAGAAAGCAGTTTTGACATCGAGTTGGGCGAGCTCGAGATCAAACTGTGCAACCAAAGCTAACAAGATGCGAATAGACGTGTGCTTCACAACAGGTAAGAATACCTCATTGTAGTCTATTCCTTCCTTCTGAGTATAGCCTTTAGCTACCAATCTAGCTTTGAATCTGATGTTGTTGTTGCCTGGGATGCCTTCTTTCTTGGTGTAAACCCACTTACACCCAATTGCTTTCTTGCCTTTTGGAAGTTGCACCAACTCCCAAGTCTGGTTCTTGTGAAGTGAACCGATCTCTTCATCCATAGCCTCCTTCCATTTGACACTTTCTGGATGCTGCACGGCTTCTTTGAAAGTGCACGGAACATTGTCTTCAATGATTGGAAGTGCATAGGCTACCATATCAGTCATCCAACTGGGTTGCTTAGTGACCCTTTTACCTTTCCTGATTGCAATGGGTTCTGATTGTTGCGGAGCCTCTGGATCTTCATTTTCATCTGAACTCTCTTCAGAGCTATCCTCTGAGACTTCTTCAGGATGGTTGATTGGCTGACTAATCTTTGCTGGAGTCTCAAACTCCACCTGCACTGACTTCTTCAATGCTTCCTCATTCTGTTGAGGATTTGGTCGCTTCAGCATTGTAGACTCATCAAAGGTAACATCTCTTCTGATGAGAACTTTCTTTGATTCAGGGCACCACAGTCTGTATCCCTTGACATCGTCACCGAAGCCCAAGAAGATGGCTTTCTTGGCTCTTGGATCCAACTTAGATTCTGTAACATGAAAATATGCTGGACATCCAAAGATACGAATCGATCATAATCGAGAGTCGACTCTGACCATACCTCCATGGGAGTCTTTCCATCTAGTGCTGCAGTAGGTAGTCTGCTGATAAGATGACGAGCATAGTTCAATGCCTCGCCCCAAAATGCCTTGCTCAATCCAGACTGTGACAGCATACACTGGACTTTCTCCACCAAAGTGCGGTTCATGCGTTCTGCAACTCCATTCTGCTGCGGTGTTCCAGGAACTGTGAAATGTTTCACTATCCCTGCATTCTGACAAACCTCAAAGAAGGGATCTGATGTGTATTCTCCACCATTATCAGATCTGAGCTTCTTGATCCGTCTGCCTGTCTAGGTCTCAATCATCTTCTTCCATGTAAGAAAGATGTCTAAGACTTCATCTTTGTGCTTCATTGTGTAAATCCAAACTCTTCTGGAGAAATTATCAATGAACGACACAAAGTAATGTTTACCTCCCAACAAAGCATTCTTGGAAGGACCCCATACGTCGGTGTGGACGTAGTCTAGAATCCCTTTGGTACGGTGAATTGCAGTACCAAACTTGATTCTTGTTTGCTTGCCCAGTACACAATGCTCGCAGAACTCAAGCTTTCCTATCTTGGCGCCTTTCAACAGGCCCTGCTTTACCAGCCCTTGTAAAGCCTTCTCACCGACATGCCCTAGGTGCATGTGCCAAACTTTGGAAGTGTCTGATGCATCATCTTCGAGCTGAATCGTGGAGACAGTACCACTCTCCTGTGGATCAGAGAGCCATCTAGAAATATAAATTTCCTCCGAGTACCCTTCATTGCAACCAATGCTCCTCGAACAACTTTGAGGACTCCACCTTCCATGGTTACTCTGTAACCTTTGGAGTCTAAAACTCCCATTGAGATGAGATTCTTGGTTAGATCTAGTACATACCGTACATCTTCAAGAATTCTGATTGTTCCATCATGGATCTTCAGTCGAACTGTTCCAATCCCCTTTGTCTGGCAAGCTTGGTCGTTGCCTATCAGCACAACTCCTCCATCGAACTCTCGTAAGCTCGAGAACCACTGCTTGTTAGGACACATATGGGATGAACATCCGGAATCTATTATCCATTCATCAGACTGGCCATATGATGAAACTGTGAAGGCTCCTCCTTCATCATTATCTCCATCTCGTGCAATATTCACCTTCTCTTCTATCTTGTCCTTATTTGGACAATCTTTTGCCCAATGTCCCTTTTGGCGACAAGCAGCACACTCGTCTTTTGCAAGACGTCTTCTGTCTGAAGATTTCCCTCTAGTTTTTGAGCGAGACTTTCCTTGCCCTGCATTTCTTCTGTTATTTGTTCTGCCTCTGACTGTCAATGCCTCGGATGTTGAGTCCCTGTTTGCAGACTTATCTTTCCTTCTGAACTCATTGTTCACCAAGGCGTTTGCAACATCAATATACTTGATCTTCTCTTTACCGTACAGTAAAGTAGTAGTGGGATGATCATACGAGTCAGGCAAGGAATTTAACAATAGCAGTGCTTTGTCTTCATCACCAACGTGATCATCCAAATTCTTCAAATCCGTAATAATTTTGTTGAAGTTATTTAGGTGTTCGTTCATCGAAATACCTTTAATGTAGTCGAAACGAAACAACATTTTCCTCAAGTAGAGCCGGTTCTCAATGCTCTTTGTCATGAACTTATCTTCCAGCGCCTTCCAAAGCTTCTTCGCAATATCATATTCTGTGAAGGCATACTTCTCCTCTTTTGCAAGGCAAAGTCGGATGGAATTACAAGCCAAGAGATTCACCCTCTCCCATTCTATCCCGTCCATGTCATCTGGTTTGTCTCCCAGAGTGAAGTGCAGGTTCATCTGGACAAGCATATCCTTAACTTCGCATCTCCACATACCGAAGTTGCTGCTTCCATCAAACTTCTCTACCTCGAACTTAGCATGAGACACCGGGGTCCAATGCCTAAAGGTGCTTGTACTGGCTGAATTACTTACGGACTCGGTTGATCTAGATTCTGCCATTTTTTAGAAACTTCAATTCAAAAAACTGACCGTACGGATGTGTCCGGAATACTCCAAATAGTTGGGAAGCACTATTGGATCGTCAAAAACGGACTCCGAATGACTCAGATCAAGCCAAAATATTTTGAACACCTCTGATTCAAAAACTAACCGTACGGATGTGTCCGGAATATCCCAAATAGTTGGAAAACACTATTGGATCGTCAAAAACGGACTCCGAATGGCTCTGATCTAGCCAAAACAGTTTGGACGGGTCAGATCTGCTGCAATCCGATGCGTTGAGATGCCGGATAATTTCTCTCCGATCACATGGCGGCCTTGGGCCTTGCGTCAACGCGGCGGCGGTAGCGGCCATGGCGCGGGCTTCAAAGCGGCTTCGGTCAGCAGCTCGACCAGCGGCTCAGGCTGATGTGGCTGCACACGTGGGCTAACATGGCGCTGACGTGTGCTGACGTGGTGCCACGTGGCTCGTCTTCTTCAGCTTGACGGCGCGTGCAGCGCGTGGTGCGCGTGGGCTTCACGCGCCGACTTCCAGAGGCGCGTGGAGGCGCGTGGAAGCTCTTATGGGCTCTGTTTTTGCTGTTCTGGACTCCTCTCGGGGAGTTCTTCCTCTTGGTATGCTCAAAAGTGGATTTCGAGCACTTCGAAATCTGGGCACTTTCGGAAAAAATTCGATTTTTCACCACCCGAGCTCTGATACCAATTGTTACGTATCGAGGGCACACCAGGGAACTCAAACAAGCAATAACACACAAGATTTAACGTGATTCGGCAAGTCGCCTACGTCCACAGGCAGCGAATTCACTATATTGAACAAAATGGTAAGAATTACAACACTCTCTGTAATTCTCTCTCTCTCTTTGCTCTCTAAGCTCACACCTCTCTGTTATCTCAGCTGTATTTTTTCCTCTGTCTCAACCTCTCTATATATACACAAGAACAGAATATGGAGAGGCCTTCAAGGTGAGTTGGCTGCCATCCCATTTGGTGTGCTTTCGGTGGATGCTTCACATTGCTTCACATGACCTCATGGCCTCATGGCTTCCCTACCATGTGTTGGCTAGAATCTTACAGCCAATATTCAACACCTTCTCCACAGCTCATTGTCCTAAAGTGCGAAAGCAGTGATGGTATCGGGACAACCAAGGTGTATCAAAAGAAAGGAAGCCTAAAATGCTACAAGTTCCGGATTAGCAGAGGAAAGACCACCGGAGGAGGAGGAGTCGCTTACTCTATTGGAGATGATGAGTCTACTGGCATAATTGACAATACTGTCTACCAGCGTGTATGCCAACCACATGGCCATGACTACATAAGGCGTAGACACTCGCTTTCTCAAGGCGCAGAAAAGAATAGAAAGGTTTGCAAGAAGAGACTAACAAAAAAGACTATTCGGACATCCCATGCTTTCAACGGCTCCCTCCAACTGTGAATTGCTTTACTCAATATTGTAGTCTTCATCTGCCTATAATTAACTTCTTTCCTCCTGATCTATCTCACGTGGTTGATGGTAGAGAAAATTGCGTCTGATTAAAAGCACAATTTGTACATGGTAAGAACCATGGGGACACTCAAGGCCATGTTGATTGATCGTAGGTCTATATCAAAAATTTTAAGATGCACACTGCGCATTAAAAGATATGCACTGCACAACAAGAATGGGCCCTAGCTGTGGGGTTGTTGTCTAGTGGTTATTGGGTGCTTCTGAAATACCATCACGTGATAATTTAAGATGTTACGGTTGGTGAAGAAAATAAAATCTATAATTTTGTATTGGGTGATGGAGGAATAAAAGCATAGTATATGATGATTACTGAAAGAGTATGAACATATGACGTTTTAAAAATATTGAATAGCGATTGTTGTGACAATATGAAAGATAAGATTTTACAAAGAGGCCAATAAAGAGAGAAAGAATAGGTGATCCACGACGGCAATGTTTTGGGGGGTTTGATGGGTTCATGGAAAGTTTTTTATAATATTGAAAAGTGGGTGTTTTAAAAAGTGTTTTGAAAAGTGAGTGTGAAATTAATTTTCTAAAACTGTAACCAAACAACACACTCAAGCTAAGGGGTAAAATTAAACTCCAAAAACCCTACCAAACGGAGCCTTAGACTTTCACCATTTTTCTCTATTTTTTTTTTAGCAATAAAAGAATATCAAATAACCTATGTACAGATATCATCATAATAACCTTATATATTGCAATGGATTCACACTGTGGTGTTTTGGAAAGTTGGTAAAAAAATGATTTTTTGGCTTTTTGTGACTTTTTAGCTTTTTTGTGTTAAAAAAAGCTAACTCTTTGTGGATTTTTGTGTAAAAAAACTAAAAATTCCCAAAACACCCCACATTTTAATAGTATTTTATAGCACTTTGAGCCACAGGAAAACTAACAACATTTCTTTAGAGAACTTTAAATAAACATCTAATATTCAAAGGACTTAACCCATACAAATTAGTAACTGCCACAAACCCACAAATCAATTGAAAAATTAAGAAAAATCAACGAGATTTATTTCCTTTTCGGTGAAGATTAATGCTTCGGACCCCCACTGGGGGTCGACCCCCAGTGAGGTGGCGCGCTGGAATTGGTTAAAAAAAAATTATTTTTCTTTTTTTTTTTAGTTTCGGCCAATGGGGGCTCGCCACTTCATCAAAAGCGACTCATCAGTCTGCAATGGGCCGTTTCGGTGAAATCTTGCCGCTGACACTTCGAATCAACGTACAGTGTGAGATAGAGCTGAAACTCTATGCTATGAGAAAGCTTTAAATGGTGTTCCAATTTTCCATCCCGATAGACCTCAGTAGACAGAGATGTCATTCAAAGATGAGTTTGAAGATCCTATTTGGCCTGTGGGAAGCTAGTGGTTATAGATGTGGTTGTGCACGTGTGGGTGTGATAAGAAAGACAGGAAAAGAAGAGGGGTAAACACAGTTGACTTGGGTGATAGATGTGGACTATAACATAGAACGGTGGCAATGGCGGTAGTAGATATTGTAGTGGTAGTGAGATAATAGTGATGATATTGGAACAATCTTCTGTGAAAAATAAATAATGAAATAAATCAAATAAATAAAATAAATTACTTATCGAATTTATTTTATCGAACCGAATAAATATTTAAAAGATCAAGTCGAGTATGTGACACTTTGTCCTTAAGACAGATTCGCCCCGCTACGGTATTTACGGATAAAAGACGTCTATCTCCAAAGCTACAATAATCTTTACAAATTGTAGTAGCACCTCAAACAATTTGTACGGCGAACAAAAACTTACGTTTTATACTCTGAATTTTTCCCTAAAACTATAATGAAGAAAAATGCAGTGAATGAGCAAAACTTGGAATGGGATAGATTTTTGTGGATGTTTTTGATGATTAAACTCTGTTGGAAGAGGCTTGGAATTTATAGATCCGAACAGGTCTGAAATTCAAAACGAACAAGTAGGTTTTGAACTCAACAAGTGCAGTAACAGTTGGAATAGATAACTGCTGGCCAGTTTCTATCTATTTGAAACTGCTGGCAGATTTGAATATGTCTGGGCAGTTTAAATCTATTATGTGCAGAAACTGTATCTGTCCGAGTGCAACAGATTTGAAAAAATATTTGGACAGTTTAATCTGCTTGGAAAAATTGGACTGGAGGAGGTAACATTGAATAGGAAATTAAATACAAGTATGAATTAATTTCGGTTCAAAAAATTACATTTTTCCACAAGAATTATTGAAAAAATTCAAATAAATTTTGTCCAAAAAATTAATTTTAGAACCGACCCGACTCGACCCAACCCACAACCGACACGGCCAGTCAAGCGGACAGTGGCGGCCGCCCGCATGTGGTAGTTTGATCCAAGGTTCAATTTGTTCATAACTCCTTATTTCTACAAACTTGGGGTGCCCCTTAGGGCCCAACCCAAATGTTGCCACCTAGAACTTATATACACACATAAGTTCTTTTTAAGTTTCAATGTGGGACAACCCATTTCAAGGAAACCCACATTTTACTTCTTTAATTGTCCATTCCACGAACCCAAAAACGACGTCAACTTCCCATTCATTCATAAATAGTTTTAACAAACCGTCTTCACCGTGTGACTTGCTATGTGACAAGGAACACGTCACCTCTTTGGACCCATCCCAAAAGACGTGTAGGATCCACTCTATTTTGGGCTTAAAGTTAGCCCAAAACAAGCCTATAAAAACCAAATTTCCAACAATCCCCCACATGAATGGAATTTGACAGAGAGAAAATGCAACAACATGATCTAATTACAAAGAGTACAAATATTGGAAATATTCTGCAAAGGATAGGTAGCTTTTGGCTTTGAACCTTCCCTTATGAGACATTATTGAATTTACTAACTAACTAGTAAACATGATGTCTTGAACTGTTCATTCATTTGTGTAAACCAAGACAATACAACTCATACAGTATATTACTAGACAGTTTAGTTCTTACTATTGTGTTCATTTTGGCCCTGAACAACCTGGTGTTTCATGAGTTCTCTAAAGACTTGTAGCCCTTCATAAATCTCATAGAACCGGCCAGTTCACACCCATATAGGTGATTCTTATGAAGAGTATCCTGCCATACTCTACTAGATATACCTAGATATAAAAATCATTAAAAGTATTACTTAACCTACAACGCTGCAGACATCACTATTTTATCATAGAAATGGATAGGAGTTTGACTCCCCAGTGATCCTTGTGAGTCATACACAACTCGGTTGTCCCTTTGAACCTAGATTTTGGAATCTCCAGTCAACTAGCTTGGGTTGCTATTGTGGTAACTCTTATTTAATAGGCTTAAGTCCCATTTCCCTCAATGAATTTTCAACTAACTTTCTTGCTAACCCTTTGGTTAGTGGATCCGCTATGTTGTCTTTAGACTTCACATATGCAATGGAAATAATTCCATTAGAGAGTAGTTGTCTCACGGTATTATGTCAACGATGAATGTGTCGTGACTTACCGTTATACATAGGACTCTGTGCTCTACCTATTGTTAATTGACTATCGTAATGTATGTATCTAGCAAGCATCGATTTTGGCCACATTGGAATATTTTCAAGGAAGTGGCGAAGTCATTCTCCTTCTTCCCTAGCTTTAGCTAAAGCTATGAATTATGATTCCATAGTAGACCTAACAATGCAAGTCTGTTTAGAAGATTTCTAAGATACAACCGGCCCACCAAGAGCAAAGACATACCCACTAGCGGATTTTGAGTCTCTAGTATCTAATATCCAGTTTGGATCACAGTATCCTTCAAATACTGCTGGATATCTAGTATAATTTAGCCCAATGTTATGAGTAAATTGAAGATATCTTAGAACCCTTATAATTGCTTTCTAGTGTTCTACTCCTGGATTACTCGTATATCTACTTAATTTACTTACTGCATAAGCTATATCTGGGCGAGTGCAGTTCATCAAGTACATTAAGCTTCCAATAATTTGGGCATACTCTAATTGAGGAATACTTTTATGTACATTCCTAGAAAGAAACAAATTAACATCCACAGGTATTCTGGCAAGATGATCATCATCTTTGCTAAACTTGTCAAGTATTTTCTCAATGTAATGTGAATGTGACAAAGCATATCCTTCTAATGATTTGGCAATTTTCATACCAAGAATAATCAGCAATTCTCATGTCCTTCATGTCAAATTATTAATTCAACATTTTCTTGGTAGTTTTAATTATGTCATTATTACTATCTAAGATGAGCATATCATCGATATAAAGACATACTATAACATAACTGTTGTTTGTGTTTTTAATATAAATACATTTGTCACATTCATTAATTTTGAATCCATTTGACATCATCACTTTGTCAAATTTCTAATGCCATTGCTTTGATGCTTGTTTTAAACCATATAATGATTTAACCAAGTTACATACTTTCTTGTCTTTTCCTAGAACAGAAAATCGTTCTGGTTGTTCCATATAAATTTTTTCATCTAACTCACCATTTAAGAAAGTTATTTTAACATCCATTTGATGAATTTCTAGATTATACAAAGATGCAATGGCAGTTAGCATTCTCATAGATGTTATTCTAATAACCGGTGAGTATGTGTCAAAGTAATCAAGACTTTCATTTTGTCTAAAACCTTTGACCACAAGTCTTGCCTTGTATTTATAAATTGGTCCATCCGTTTTCATTTTCTCTTGAAAATCCACTTGTACCCAAGAGGTTTACAACCTGGTGGCAAATCCAACAATTTCCAAGTGTGATTTTGCAAGATGGATTCAACTTCGCTATTTACAACTTCTTTCCATAAAGGAGCTTCAAGACTGGACATAGCTTCTTTGAAAGTTAAAGGCTCATTTTTTAACAAAAAAGTTAGAAAATCTGGACCAAAAGATTTTGAGGTTCTAGCACGTTTACTATGCCTAGGTTCCTCTTCCTCATTTTGATTTATCTCTTGCTCTTGTACTTGATCATGACTAGTAATAGCATCATGAGATCTTTTGTTAGTACTAGTATTTTGTCCAGTTTTATTTGGAAACACATGTTCAAAGAAAGACACATTCCGAGATTCAATAATAGTATTTACATGCATTTCGGAATGTTCTGACTTATGAATCAAAAACCGATATGTACTACTATTCTTGGCATAACCAATGAAAATGCAATCAACTGCTTTAAGACCTATTTTAGTCTTTTTAGGACTAGGAATAGCCATTTTAGCCAAACACCCCTACACTTTTAAGTATTTGTAGGATGGTACTCTCCAATGCCATATTTCATAAGGTGTTTGATTCACTTTTTTCGGAGTACTTTGTTTAGAATATAATTAGCAGAAAGTATTGCTTTCCCACCACAAGTTCTGATGTAATCCAAAACTTATTAACATGGCATTCATCATTTCTTTTAAAGTCTTTCTTTTTCAACAATTCCATTTTGCTAAGTTGAATAAGGAGCGGTGATTTGATGAATTATGCCATATTCTTTACAAAACTCACCAAAAGGTGATTCATATTCACTACCTCTATCACTTCTTAATTTTTTAATTTTCTTACCAAGTTGATTTTCAACTTCATTCTTATATTGAATGAAAGTTTCCAAAGCTTTATCTTTAGTTTGAATTAAATAAAAATAACTATATCTAGCATAGTCATCTATAAAAGTAATAAAATATTTTTTCCCACCTCTAATATGAATTGATTTAAAATCACAAATGTCACTACGAATTAATTCAAATGGTTTCGTACTTCTTTCAATTGAATGAAAAAGAGTTTTGGATAATTTTGCCTCAACACAAATTTCACATTTATGATTTAAATCAATGTCAAATTTAGGTAAACATTCCATCTTAATTAATCTACGCAAAGATTCATAATTAACATGTCCAAGTCTACCATGCCATAAATTTGAAGACTCAAGCAAGTAAGAAGAAGATGTATTTTTATTAATAACAGAGGGTACAACAGTCATTACATTCATTTTGAAAAAGCCATCAGACATGTAACATTTTCCTATATACATCCCGTTTTTGGTAAGTACAAACTTGTCACTTTCAAAAACTAACCTAAACTCATTTTTACTCAACAAAGATTCGGAAACAAGGTTTTTGCGAATGTCCGGTACATGCAGCACATTATTGAGAGTGAGTTTCTTTCTAGATGTCATCTTCAGAATAATATTTCTTTATCCTTCAACTTTAGAAGTCAATGAGTTTCCCATAAAAAGTTGTCCACCATTGTCCACTATAGAATAAGATGTGAACATCTTTTTGTGGGCACAGATATGGCGAGTAGCACCAGTGTCCACCCACCATTCTTTAGGATTTCCGACAAGGTTTGCCTCGGAAACAACTGCAGAAAAATTCTATCATCGACACCATTGGAAATTTTGTCCACTTCGGTTATATTGGCTTGAGTAGGCTTCTTCCTTGATCTTCCTTTGCCTTTGTGCTTGCTACGGCAATCTTTGGCCCGATGTCCCTCTTTGTCACAGATGTGACACTTGCCATTAAACTTGTACTTTTTAGTTTTCCCCCGCTTTAGAGCCTTGTACTTTATGTTTCTTTGCTTTTGGAGCATGTTCCACCACATTTGCCTTAGACTCCATTCGATGCTTACCAGCCCACTTTTCAGAATTGCAGTTGTACTCTTCAATCACCAAACGCACAATCAATTCTTCCAAAGTTATTTCTTTGCACTTGTGTTTGAGGTAGTTCTTGAATTCCTTCCAGCCTTGTGGTAATTTCTCAATTAAGGCAGCAACTTGGAAGGATTCACTGAAAGACACACCTTCTACATGAATGTCATGCAGAATGAGTTGGAGATCTTGAACTTGGCTGATCACAGTCTTAGAATCAACTACTACAAAGTCCAGGAATTTGCCAACCACAAATTTCTTTGAACCAGCATCTTCTGTTTTGTACTTTTTCTCCAAAGACTCCCAAAGTTCTTTTGCTGTCTTGATAAGACTATGGACGTTGTATAATGTGTTGTCAAGTCCGTTCAAGATGTAGTTCCGGCAAAGGAAATCCTCACGGAGAAAACGAGCCAAGTTGAGAGTAGTAAGATAGAACAGCATTTTCTGCTACCATCTTTTAAAATCAGTTCCTGAGAACTTCTCTGGCTTTTCACTATGATTGACTGGCACAGTCACAATAGGAGGAGAAGTAGGTGTAATTGCAGCCACCATACCAGTATTTGTTTGAGCATTAGTTTGACCAGTTTCAGTAACCATGAATTGTAAATTATAAAACAAAATTATAATTAAAATTTTATACTACACATAAAATTTAAACCAAAATCACATAATTAAATTCTGTAAAATAAAGGAAGCAAGAATTGTAAATTTTATTTAACCAAATTAATTCCACACAGAAAATTAAATTTCTGTAACACTTCAATAATTAAAATACTAAAACAGAATTTTAATTAATGAACACTCAGAAATTATTTCTGAAAACCAAAATTAATTTCTGACAAACTTTACAAATAAATATTTTGAATTATTAACGACACCAGTATATTACTACTAGTTGTCAAAGAAAATAAACAGTATATTACTACTATTTATTTTTCCAACCCGAATATTTCTTTTTAAAACCATAGAAAATATTTTTTGTAAGAAGAAGAAAGAGAACAGGAAACAAACAAAAAATTCTGTATAAACAGAATAATTCGAATTTGTCTTAAGATTGTTGGAACAATCTTCTGTGAAAAATAATTAATGAAACAAATCAAACAAATAAAATAAATTACTTACCGAATTTATTTTACCAAACTGAATGAATATTTAAAAGATCAAGTCGAGTGTGTGACACTCTATCCTTAAGACAATTCGCCCCGCTACAATACTTACGGATAAAAGGCGTCTATCTCCCAAGATACAATGTTCTTCACAAATTGTAGTAGGACTCCAAACAATTTATACGGCGAACAAAAACTTGTGTTTTATACTCTGAATTTTTCTCTAAAACTAAAATAAAGAACAATGCAGTAAATGAGCAAAACCGGAAAGGTGACAGATTTTTGTGGATGTTTTTTATGATTAAAATCTGCTGGAACATGCTTTGAATTTATAAGCCCCAACAGGTCTGAAATTCAAACCGAACAGGTAAGTTTTGAATTCAACAAGTGCAGTAACTGTTGGAACAGATAAGTGCTGGGCAGTTTCTATCTGTTTGAAACTGCTAGCAGATTTGAATCTGTCTGGACAGTTTAAATATGTTCTGTGTGGAAACTGTATCTGTCCAAGTGCAACAAATTTGCAAAAATGTTTGGATAGATAGGAAATTAAATTCAAGTATGAATTAATTTCGGTTCAGAAAAATACATTTTATCGCAAGAATTATTGAAAAAATTTAAATAAATTTTGTCCAAAAAATTAATGTTAGAACCGACTCAATCCCAACTCCAAGACGCCCACATGCACGGCACAGACGCTGCAGTGGTAGTTTGATCCAATGTTCAATTTGTCTATAACTCCTCCATTCTACAAATTTAAGGTGCCCCTTGGGGCTCAACCCAAGTGTTGCCACCTAGAACTTATATACATACATAAGTTCTTTTTAAGTTTCAATGTAGGACAATCCATCTTAAGAAAACCCACATTTTACTTCTTTAATTGTCCATTCCACGAAACGGAAAACGATGTCAACTTCCCATTCACTCGTAAATGGTTTTGACGAACCGTCTTCAGCGTGTGACTTGCCATGCGGCAAAGAACACCTCACCTCTTTGGACCCACCCCAAAAGACGTGTGGGACCCACTTTATTTTAGGCTTAAAGTTGGCCCAAAATAAGCCTATAAAAATCAAATTTCCAACAGTTGAATGGTTCTGGTGTTCAACGATGCCGGCGGTAGGAGAAGTGTTGTCTTATATATAGGTTTTGGTTTTGAAATTAAAACTTTCAAATTTAAAATACTATAGACATGTCCCGAGGAACTCCCGAGAATATCTCATTTTGTTTCCTCTGGCATACTACTATAGTTCAGACTCAAATGTCACGGTTTTTAATCTAGTCTCGCAAAGTGCAATGCAAGACCGATAAATCACCAAAGAGTCCAAATCTGGCAAAATCATTTTGGAAAACTGATTTTTGTAAAGAAGTGTCAAACATGGACTGCTTTGCCAGATACAGAGCCGCCACCTAAATATTTTATTTTGGGGGAATTTAGGAAACCCTGACTCGTGCCTAAGGCCATGTGTCCGTCATTACCAAAGTTGCCTCGGCTCGGGAACTTATGTACGATTGGGGAAGGTCATGCAATGAGTACCCACTCTCGCCCAATCAAAGATCGGCCTGTACTAAGCATGATATCTTGTTTTTTAAAACACATGCGTTCTTATTTCGGTTAATTAGCTAGAATTACTATGTAATGTGCACAACACACAAGTATAGACTAGATCGCCTAATTTGGAACAAAGCATTGCATATTCATTTGTTTGAAAAACGGTTTGAAGTTTGCTACTTGCAAGTAGGCTAAAACAGGGATTTTAATGAATTGTTCCAATTCAAGTAATCCAACCTTCACCTACAGGCATTTAGGCAGTTATATCACATAAGCAATTAGCTTCGTGGCAAGCATGCTGTCATGGCAACATATACACAAGCAGTATGCTAAAGCGTAAACACTCACAGTGTACTCCGACCCAAAACAAAGAACTAGTTAGAAATCATGCGTGATCCTAATTCATGTTAAGATGGCTAATGCAACACATGCAAAAATGCAACTAGAGAGGCTCGGCTATCGAAGATGGGATGTGAAATGCAACAATTGATACATGTATTCAACTTGGTGTTGAAATACAATGCAGTTAGTATTATGCGCCGAGCCTGGTGCATGCAATACGAATGAATGGATGCAAACATGCATAGCACAAGGATGCTAATTGAAACATGCCCTAAAACTAACCATCGAAAATAGGTAAGTAAAAGGGAGAAAGACGTGGGGTTGAATGACATTCACACACTCACGCACACTTATTACAAAATTCGCCATCTCGACGGCGGGTCCGAAAGAATAATGCAAATCATCTAATTAACTAACTAACAAGCTAATTAATTATTACACAACTCTTAACCAATTAAATAAATTAATTAAGCTATGAAAAACAGTAAAGAGGCCTCGAGAAGAGGGACAAATGCATGCTCAGTCGGCTTCGCTCAGAATCCATTGCCATGCCACATGTTGCCTCTATTTGCACTGTTTCACACCTTTGAAAATTGCAGAAGTCTCTCTGATGCTCCATCGGCCAAGAAATGAAGGTCATCGACCAAAAATAAGGCTCTCGGCCAAACATTGTTAGCCGATCGGCACTGGATATGGTCGATCGGCCATTTATTCTTGCAGAATGCTCCTTTTGCTGCAACAGAGGACAGACAAAGCATGTCAATACATTTGCAAGACAATGCTTGCAACCACATCCCTTATCATGTTTAAGACTCAAAGGAGTGTAATTCTCGACCCTCAGGCCATCAATCACGCATTCCAATGCATGATGGTCAAAGAAGCCAAGTTTACAATTCAATATCAAATGAAATGCACAAAACACATAAGGGGGCCCCAACCTCTACCATGCTTGATCAAGAGGCAAGGGAATGCACACATAATGCAATGCAACCTAAGCATGCAAGCAAGTTTGCAAACAACTCAAGCATGATACAAATCTAATGCAACATGAGCATGCAAGCATACAATATGCAATAGGCATACAACCTAAATATGCAAACATGCATAGCATGCAACAACATGTAAAATGAAACAAGCATGCAACAACATGATAAGATGGACTTAAACCAAAATGGGCTACTCTCAAACATGCCCAAATCAGTGGCCAAAATCATATGGAAATGAAGACAAAGGTACATACAAACATGCATACCAATTACCTATCACCTAAACATAGGAGAGCAACTTTCAAGAACACTTAAAATGGGACAAAGCATGCAAGTATGACAATACTACAAGCTCTGAAATGATGCTAGGAATGATGCCAAATCACACAAACAAGCGAAGCAAGGCATACAAGAAAGCCTAAAACTTAAGGCTAGCCAAGGAGCTCAAACCATGGCTATGCAAAACATGAAGCAAATGGAAAGTATAATCCAAAACAGTCCTAGATCATGTCAAAATGAGCCTAAAATATGCAAGGACCAAAGCCAAAATAAGCTAGAATAAAGGCCAATAGCATGAGGCATGCAAGGCTGTAAATGGGGTGTTACACTACACCTATCAAAACCAAACATGACATGATTTAAACCAATAAAATTAGAGTTATGGCATGTCAAAGTAAGCCCAAAAATCCACTTAGATGGCATCCCAAAGACCTAAACATGATGGCATACACAATGACCCATTCATGAGGCATAAAACATCAACTCTTTGAAGCATTAAAGGAGTGATAAGTGCACGTGTATGAGCATGAAACATGGACTGAAATATCATAACAAATGATGCCAAATCATTGAAATGAGCCAAGTAAAGCATGCTAGTGACTTGGGCACTTAAAGCTAACAAGCTCGAACGCCTTATGGCTATACAAAGCATGGCATATATGGTCAAAACAACTCAAATCAGAGCTTAAGCATGTTACAACAAGGCTAAAGCTTCATGGAGTTAAGCCAAAAGCATGCTAGAATGACATGTTACAACATGATGCATATTAAGGCAAATTAGGGGATTGCAAGACAAGTATATGGAGCATGTAAGAGGCCATTAAACCAACTTGAAACAGAGGTATATCATGGCAAAATAACACCAAATACTTGCTGAAATGGAGCTAAAACAAGCTAAACAAACATACTACCAATATAAGCCATTTATCCTAGCATATAAGACAACAAAGAGAGGGGATGACCCTCTCCTATTTAGAACTCCAAAACCACCTTTCCACCATTGAAAATCCTCTTGATTTTAGTGGTAGAAAGGTCATGCAAAGCTAAGAACAAGGGCCAAAATGGATGGCCTAAAACAAGGCCAAACAAGGCCTAAGAGGGGGTAAACAAACCCAAACCAAAAAATGACCTTAAACAAAGATCTAAAGCAAGTAAAAATAGAACTTTTATCAGTTAAGAGCTAAGCTTAAAACAATAAGCAAGAAGGGCTAAAAGCTTAAGCAAGAATGTGGTATTAAAAGCAAGTTTACTCACCCTTGTAGAACCTCTTCAAGAACAAAGCTCCAGCAACTTTTCCAAGCTTAAACCACTTCAAGAACTCTGAAACTAACTCGCTAGCACCTCAGCAACCAAGGATGGTGTTCTACTAGGTGCTCTAGTGCAAAAGTAAGACAAAATCACACTTTAAGGCACAAATACACACACAAATCAAAAGAGAGGGAGATATAGAGATAGATAGATACAACTCTTCTAACCCTATTTTTCAGAACCTCTAAGAAGGGAGGAGGAGCTCCCTTCTTATAGAATTCCAAATTATAAAGCTTTCTATGCAAGCTAATCAAAGGGGTAAATCCCTCCATATACGTGTATAGATGGGGGGAATTGTGGATGTCAGCTATGATAGTTGGCATAAAATATCTGCATAAAGCAGATGAACAGGGCTCGGCCAGAAAATATGGCCGATCGACCAACATAAGGGCCGACCGGCCAAAAATAGTGCCGATCGGCCAAAACTTTTGGCCGATGGCAGGAAAACAAGGCCGATGGTTTCATGCCTTGGCCGATGGGTTGAGGGGATGGCCAACAAGCCACCCTCTTCCCTCAAAAGCAAAAACACAAGTGCTTGGTCCACAACCAAGCACAAAACAGCCAAGTTGGGATATCTTGAGGCGAGGCGAGCGGCTAAGACCTCCGGGAACTCAAAATAAACACGGGCATAGATGATCATCGAGTGTTCAAACGATGACGTCCAAGTCTTGAGGACGGTCAAAAATGGAGTGTCTACAGTTGCCCCTCTTTGACAGAACTCGAAAGTCATAAGATGACGGGAGTGAATGTCAAAGCCCAGAGATGACCCAGTTTTGACGAGGTCGAAGACTTAGACAAGCATACAAGATAACAAAGATATGCACCCGTAGGCAGGGGCAAGATGCAAATGGCAATGCACGATGCCGAACATAACTTATGATCATGCAAAGAAAGCTGTAATGAAGCATAACATGCGACAGTTTTAAGCAAGCGAATACAAATCAAACTACATTACATGCAGAAAGGATGTAAGAGAATTATACAATTCTCACTACGTCTCACACGGAGAATACAATACCGTCCGGTTCGTCTGGTCTCGCCAGCTTCAAATGAACCGTACATACAATATCGTGCCTACAAAAGAAAGAAACTTAACAGGTACAATATCGGTAGAAACAGGCATAGTAATGCAAGTGAAAAGTACGTAACAATGCGAGTGAAGTGTGCATAACAATGCAACTAGAACGTGCAAAACAACGCATGTTATAGATATGTGTGAAACAACGCATGTTATAGATATGTGCAAAACAACGCATGTTATAGATAGATTGCAAAACAATGCAAGTTAGATAGGGGTGCAAAACAATGCACAAGTTAGATAAGTTGCAAAACAATGCAAGTTAGATAGGGGTGCAAAACAATGCACAAGTTAGATAGGTGTGCAAGACAATGCACAAGTTAGTAGGGGTGCAAGACAATGCACATAACGAGCAAGACAATGCCAGTTATAGGGGGTGCAAGACAATGCACATAACGAGCAAGACAATGCCAGTTATAGGGGATGCAAAACAATGCACATAACGAGCAAGACAATGCCAGTTATAGGGGGTGCAAAACAATGCACACAATGAGCAAGACAATGCCAGTTATAGGGGATGCAAAACAATGCAAAAAAGACATGAAAGACAATGCAAAAGAGACGTGCAAGAAAATGCAAGGTGAGAAAATGCATGACAATGCAAATGGAATATGCGAGATGACGCAAGGTGAGAAATGCATGACAATGCAAATGAAATGTGCAAGACAATGCAAGGTAGGAAAATGCATGACAATGTAAATGAAATGTGCAAGACAATGCAAGGTGAGAAAATGCATGACAATGCAAATGAAATATGCGAGACGACGCAAGATGAGGAATGCATGACAATGCAAATGACGTGCATGACAATGCAAGTATGGAAATGCATGACAATGCAAATGAAACGTGTATGACAATGCAAATGAGATATGCAAGCTAGGAATGCATGACAATGCAAATGACGTGCATGACAATGCAAGCATATAATGCGTGACAATGCAAACATGTAATGAAATGCATGACAATGCACATGTCGTGCGAGACTATGCATGTTAGGAATGCATGACAATGCAAATGACGTGCATGACAATGCAAGCATGTAAGGTAATGCATGACAATGCACATGACATGTGAGACTACGCATGTTAGGAATGCATGACAATGTAAATGACGTGCATGACAATGCACATGATGTGCGAGGCTACGCATGTTAGGAATGCATGACAATGCAAATGACGTGCATGACAATGCAGGCATATAAGAGGTATGCTATTCACGATGTTGAGATACAACTTCAAAATGAGATGAGACGTACTAAATGCAAGAACGACACCACGTATAACTAATACTCGCTTATTATAAACATGACAATACATTGTAATGCAATATATTTAAAGCGATATGCGAAACTCGCAAGATACAAAAGGATACGAAAAAAAAAGGATACACCTTGCGCGTACCGAGCATCGCACACGAAGACACGGTTTGAGGTCAATTCGGAGGTTGGTTAAGCTTCAACAGTGTGTTTTCTTAAACTTTCTTGAGAGATAAAGGTTCCAAACAACATAACTGACCCAAACAAGGGTGTTAGAGATGCATCGACCACAAGGAGAGTCCATCGGCCACCCATCGGCCACAAAATGAGCTCATCGGCCAAATATTTAGCCGATCGGCTAACAATTTGGCCAATCAGCCAAAAATGGCAGTTTTGGGACAGTTTTGTCTTTTAGCCTTGGGTCTTTAAATATGGGGTTCCAAACCCCATATCCTCAGTTCCTCAAGCTCGAAAAACATTTCTCTGTCCCTCTAGGTGATTTGCTTCGCTTCGATCTTCGTTTTTCTCTTGTTTTTGGGCCTTTTCCACCGTTCGATTTGCGAAATTCTTCTCGCTTCGCACACTTTGAACCGATCGAAATTTTATTTCGGTGTCCCTTTCTTGGTTTCCACTACTTGGGGTTTGTTTCCCCCGAGTTATACCTCAATCTTCGTGCCTTTTTCCACACTCTGACCTTTTCTCCCATTTTTCACCCCTTAGGGTTGACTTTTTGGTTGACTTTTCGCATTCTCACCCATTTTTCACATCCTCGGCCATTTTCGTACTCTTCTTGAGATGGCATAGGACATTTCACGAGGTGGGACTCCCTCGGAGCTGGACATGGACCCTGAGGTCGAGCTCTTGCCTCTCCGTGTCCGACCATTCGACCCGGCGACCTACAGACCGGTGATACACGTATTGCCTCCCGATGGCATCCGGCAGTTCAGGAGCTATGCGCGGGGTGCGCCATTGGAGCTCTTGCTACGCGAGCCAGAGTCGCATCTGTCCTATAGCGTTGCTGAGGTACACTCTTCTCTGTTTCATTTTCTGCAATGTAGACTGTATAACTCCTATAGTTGATACTATTCTTTAACTGCTTAACCCAGATACACTGCTACATCGCATACTTAGTTCACCGTGAGCACACCCACATCTGATATCTGTTTAAACTTGAACACGTGCACACACACTGCATATTCACCAATTCTGAATGACCCAAAAACACTGACACATCATATGCTTGGTCCACCTAGAGCACACCCGCACTGGATATCTATGTAAACTTGAACACATGCACACACACTGCATATTCATCAATTCTGAGTAACCCAAAAACACTGATACATCATATGCTTGGTCCACCCAGAGTACACCCACACTGGATATTTGTGTAAACTTGAACACATGCACATACACTGCATATTCATCAATTCTGAACGCATTCAAACACTATACTTCTAACATTGCTTCGCAACTGTTTGTCTTGAACATAGGGAGATTCCCATGCCTTCCGGGGGTATGGGAACACCATCGCCTGAAGTTGGTACATGGAGTTACCCAACGCAGTTCATCACATCGTGGATCATGCCAGCTTCGGCATTTTCTGCAGAGGACTCTCGCGCCTCACTGTGAGTAGACCTCTTCTGGGCGCATTAGTGGAGAGGTGGTGGGACACCACCGACTCCTTCTATCTTTCTGCTACATGGGAGATGACGATGACTCCGTTTGACTTCTCCATGCTTACTGGCGTTGGAGTGGGGGGTGGTCCGATTTCCTTTGATACTGACATGGACGAGTGGGAGGTTGCCCAAATCTATTTGCTTGGCGTTCGGCCACGTCTCTCCATCCAGGATTCGTGAGGTACTCTTGGTTCGAGGACCACTTTCAGATTCAGGCGCCCCGACTCACGAGGAGGTGGAGCAGTATGCCCGCGGCTTTATCATGTTCTTGCTGGAGACCACGCTTTTCGCCGACCGGGCGAACACTGTCGCCCTTTATTTGCTGAGCGCACTGGTGGACATGACACGGATCCGGCGTTATGACTGGGGTGGCGCAGGCTTGGCCACACTGTATGGATATATGAGCTCGTCCTCTCGCTACAGCGGACAGTTGCTCGGAGGCTACTAGCAGGCCTGGGATGAACATCTTTCCTTTCTGTTTTACAGTTCTGCTTCACATTATCTGTACACCACATGCACTGCACACATGCAATCTGCTTACACCGGCCGCATTAATCGCACACATTGCAAATATGCACCGCTTTTACACTAATCGCACTAATCGCTTGCGCTACGTGGTTTCTCCTTTATCTGCATTCTGCTCTATCTGACAAGCATTCTTACTGTTGCTTTGTTACATTCTGTAGTTGTGGGTGTATGCCTACTTTCCGAGTCTTGCCCTAGTGCCTGATGTGGAGACCCCCCCATGGTTCCATACTCTCATCGCTATGATGTGAGGTACGAGCGGAGGCCGAGGGAGTCCTTCCTATTTTTCCGCCGTTATTTCGATACCATCACCGCAATTGAGGTATTTCAAACCTTTTAGTTCATTTAAGCTTTGCTTCACATTGTACTTTCAAAAACAAATTAACAAACTGTATGTCCTGTCATTTGTAGATCACTTGGCAGCCCTGGGCGGTGTTGTCGAATAAAGTGAGAGACGGGTACGAGGGTGCTCGAGACACTGCCTATTTCAAAGTTCTGCTGGAGGGCCCAGTCTGCTGGGCGTGGTATTTCGAGGAGCGTTTCCTGCGCTAGACTCTCGGTCTACCAGAGCAGATAGTTCCGAGGCCACCTCCTACCCATACGAGGGCTACCGAGGTATAACCCTAGAGAAGATTATGGACTACACGATCGGCTGGGACTCGGAGCGCTTTAGAGACGAGGGCGACTACACTGAGTTCATCCAGGTCTATCTGATGCGACCTCTGACTGGTGCTCGTCGAGTCGAGAGAGAGAGACCTGCAGCGCCAGCGGCAGGAGCAGGAGCAGGAGCACCAAGGGCGACTCATGCCCGTGGTAGCAGTGGGTCCCGGAGGAGACGGGGAGCCTAGTGGCCAGCGCTGCCCACCATGATAACATGCTGAGGACAGGGTGGGGAGACTTACCAGATACCCATCGCTCCTCCTCTGGCTGATCATGAGCTTGTCGGAGTTTATGGTTCGGCCCCGGTATGTACTGCTATACTTTGCATTCTGTACATTCATTTCAATTCATTGATATCCCATAGAATACTAATGATTTCAACACTTTTGCAGGCTTCCATCGAATACACTAGACAGTCCCTGGAGCTGACGGCCTCACTGATAGAGATATTGTAGAGGACCCTGGACCTGCTGACTATCTATGGTATCCTGGTAAGTTCTTTCAATCCCAATCCCAAACTTTGCACAATCTGTTCCGTATTGATTTCATACATCACATTTATCGATACAACACTTGATACACTGTACTCATGGCAGTGATACACTGCTCACAACATTGTTCACGGCATTCATATACTGTATTCAGACACTGTATTTGGTATTCATACCCTGTTTTGCATAGCATAACTGATGCATTTGCTATTTGTTCTTTTCAGGCCCCATTCTAGATTCCGGTCGTAGGAGGTGTTCCAGCTGGACCATCTGTACCTGCCTGAGGGGCTGGGGAAGTCAGGCGGGGGATGACGATCCACAGCCGAGGTAGACACAGGCGCACCCATGCTGAGAGCAGTTCGCGAGAGCCCACTCCAGACGACGATGAGTCAGATGAGGAAGTAGAGTCGTCTCAGGGCGAGGCCGGAGACAGCATGGATTCAGACTCTGATGGTGGAGATCCTGGACCCTCGTCCAGGAAGAGAACCAGGACAGATTCCCATGCTTGAGACTATTGATGCTGACCCAGACATTTGCTAATTTTTTTTCTTTTCCGCTTTGTTCAGACACTTTGTGGCTTTTCTCCCTCTTTGCTTTATTTTCCTTTTTGCTAGTAGTTTAAGCACATTGTACTGCCTCAGGTAGGTTTTTATTTTCTTCAAAACTATGTACTTTTTGCAAGAGAACATATGATAAAATGAAACAGTTGTTTTTTTCTCAAAAAGTGTTATACTTGTACATTCTATGTATCGTATCGCATTACATAACAATGTAAATGAGATTGAACTTTGTTTTAAAAAACTGTACACTCGAATCACATTAATCATGTAGTGAACTGACTAATGACAAAACAACTCGATAATCAAAACAAAGAACTTGACAAGCTAACCAAATGTAAATACAACTCGATAAACAAGACAAAGACTTAAAGAATATGAGATACAACTCAATAAACAAAAGTACAACAACTCGATAAGCAAATTGAACTAACACAGGCACGACTTCGCAAGAACATCACCGGAAGGCATTCGAAGAGGAACCAAACACAAGTTTTCAACACCCTCAGCAAATAGACAGCTTAGAGGACAAGAGGGAAGGCCATCGGCCGAAGGGAGAGGCCATCGACCATCATTATTAGCCGATTGGCCAAAAATGGTGGTCGGTCGGCACTCTTTTTGGCCGATCAGCCAAAAATGGCAAGAACCATCAGAATGTTGACACCTGTCTTCCACTCACATCTTATCTTCTACAAAAGCCCCAACTTCGTAGTTTGCTCATTTCAGCTCTGTTTTTGCACAGAATGGAGGCTTTCCTTGTCCAAAATCTCACAAATTAGATTGCTACCTTAGATGGCTTGGAAAGGCTGAATTTCCGAGGCTTCGGCATAAATGCACTATTTACGTTGGGTCGCACTCCGCTGTGTTTTCCGTTTCTCCATGCCGCGGCGAGGTTTTGGAATCCGGTAACACACGTCTTTAGCTTTGGCGGACAAGAGATGTGCCCCACTTTCGAGGATTTCCAAGCTTTGATGGAATCCGAGCGTGATGAACAAATCTTGCCTCAACTCCGGTTCGGCCACGTCCAAGCCTTAGGACGGATGTGCGGCCTTACTTTGCATGATGCTCGGTCTTTGATTCGTGATGGAGAGCTGGATATTCCGAGCTTGGTTTGTCGGTTTTCTGATGCCGGTGATCGTGGCGATCAGGATTGGCAAGGCTGTCGGCGACATGCGCTTTGCTTGTGCATGTTGTCCTATTTCTTGCTTGCTCCAGGCTCTGGTGGGTTTAGCACTCGTTTGATTGAGGTTGTCAAGGGCTTGAAAGAGGGAAAAAGATGCATTGCCATGACATTGGCCGAGACATTGATGGGCTTGGACGCTTTTCATCGCCGGGAGACGGCTAGCTTGGCGCGGAGTCCACTACTATTGCAAATAATGTTTCCCACTCCATCTTACATATGCTTCTCACATCACTTGACCCTCAGGCTCGGTTTTTCTCTCAAAACCCTTTGCTTACTTTTTCTCTCAACGTACACCTCTCTATTCTTTAATCTCTCATTTTTCATCCCTTCCCAGGTATGGTCGATGGACAAGTTGAGAGTGGTGGACTCATGTCCAGCATATTCGGGTCACAGCTATTTCTTCCGACGACGCTTGGTCGATGCCCCTAATGAGGGATGGTGGTGTAACTGGATGTGCAGTTTGTCCGCAGACCGCATTGCTTGGCACTGCCCTTGGCTCAATTTACCGGCAATAAGTTACAGCATGACCCGCCAGCCCAGGATTCAATTGATAGGCTTGACACATTGCGTGTTCTATTTTCCATTTCGATTCCGATGCCAGTTCGGACATGATTAGACTTGCCCGGAAGAGGGAATTGAGTACCCTGCTGCATTTCTGGTCCGAGGCGCACAGCTAGCCCGGTATGCCACAGCATAGAGGACGAGAGAGCTTCTTGCCCCCGCTCCTACTTTCAGTTGTACCCTCTCTGACTAGTGCATAGCTTGGCTTGATGAGGAGGCACAGGTTGGGCCCACTTTGGCATCAGAGACTTCCACCAGCTCTGGGAAAGGACGCGGGAACACCTGACTATGCCCCGAATTTATTTGCTTTAATCAGAACTTTCAAGTTTAGTTTATGAATGTAATAAAAGAAACTTCAATTTGTATTTAAGAGCAAGAGAACTCTGTGTTGAAATCAATAAAATTGAAGATTGTGGGTACTGAAAATTTTCCGTTTGGTCCAAAAATGGTCTAAGTTGTAAAAAGATTAATTTGAACAAAATCAACTTTTTATTAAAACTTTTCGAAACCATTTTCAATATGGATCAGAACTGGACACGCCTGAGATTTGTCACTGAGATGCACAACCCTAGATCCTGTCAACTGGAAAGTTGCCCCTAGTTTGAATAGCACTGCACCGGAGATCACGACCGAGCTCTTGAATGCAAAATAGGCAAAGATGACCAAACATGATCACATGGACAAAGTTGATCGGGGAAGTGTTTATGGCTAGACTTCAGGATGAAGTTGCCTATGTATCCCAAAGATGAGAATCAAGCCTTACGTAGTTCAGCTTGTGTTCACTCGAGTATTTACGCTCTCCTTTTGCGCTCTAACTTTTGCCAAGGCCACCCTTTGCGGGTTTTCAACCTTGCGAGCTCAGTTTTTATAATTTCCAATTTTTCATGCTCTAACTTTTGCTTAGGTCACCCTTTTGGATTTTCGGCCTAACGAGCCACTCAGGGGTAATATTTCTTCAACTTGTCCATGTTGATTGATTGTGAGAACTCTAGGCCATCTAGGTCCATCAGAACGACAACTCCACCAGACCAAATAGAGTTCTCGGGGTGGTGGTGGTGACCATTCCCACATCTGAAGATCTGCCAGCTGCAGCACTGCTTGTGCCTGCATTTGTACTGCGATTAAATGCCCTCTTGGGCTGCTCTCTGTCTTTGTCAATCAGACCCTGTTTCATAGCATCCTCGATTTGCACCCCAATCTCGTGTAGATCTGCAAAGGTGGGGAGGGGGAGGACGATCATTTCCTACATGAGCTTGGGCTGCAAGTTGCGCACAACCATCCGTATTTGGTCCTTGTCAACCAGCCTAATGGTCATCATCGAGGCTTTTGCCCTCCAACGAGTCACAAAATTGAAGAAGCTCTCCTTCGGTTCTTGCCTGGTTGTCTCGAGATCACGGATTGTAATCTCAATCTACGTATTGTAGGAGTATTGAGCTATGAAGGCCTCAACCATCTCCTTCCAACTCCTCTTGATGGAATCCTCCAGTTTTGCATACCAAATAGCTGATACACCCGACAGGGTCCGGTCGAACAAAGAAAGCTTCTGCAATCTAGAAAGGCTCATCGGCCTTAGTATGTCTGAAAAGAGCCGCAAATGCACCATTGGATCCCCAGACCCATCGAAACTATCTATGTGTGGCATTTTAGACCGGTCCGGCAGCGTCACAGCCGAGTCGGTATACCCATCCTCAATATTCGGAATGGACTTCACACCCTGAGACTTTTTGAACAACTTTTCAAGCTTGCTCACTTTTAACGCTGTGGGGTCCATCTCGACCTCAAAGGGAGAATCCGGTAGGTTGGTCTGTGCTTTGGATAGCTGGGGTAGGATCGGGGGCGGAGCTGGCCCTATTGGAACGTCCGTATCACCCTGGATGTTAGCCGTCTCCCCGAGTATAGGAACTCTTGGTGGGGGGAACCTGGCGTGAAGCAGATGCTCCAGTTTGCTGCTGTAGCCTAGTGATTAACTCTGCTTGTTGGGTCATGACCTCAGCCTGTTGTTTGGCAAATTCTGCTTGACGGGCAGCGTCCTGCTGCATGGTTTTCATACTCTCCTGGAGCTGACACATCATCTCCTCTAAGCCTGCCATATTGTGCTGATCTAGCTGAATAACCGGTATATCTGTCCCTACAGTGGAAACTAAGACCTCAGCCTGACTGTTCACTGGTGGGGTAGACCACTGATGTGGCGACCGCTGTACTGATACACTACGCCTTTTTGACCTCCATCTGGTAACCCGGGGTAAGGAAAGGAACACTGCTTGTCCGTCTATCAGATCCTCGGATCAATTAAGTCTATGACCTCTAACCCAGAATGCTCGGGGGATATCTACCTGGTCGAATGCAATTGTGTTAAACTACCTTGCAAAAAGATAAGGAAATAAAATTACTAGAAAAATGGACAGCATAACAGCTTAAATAAAGACAACACATAGTTGGCAAACACAAGCTGAATGAACTGTTCTCAACCACTGATCACTGTTCCCAAAAATCACTGCCCCAAATCTGAATCTGATACCCGCAGATATAACTGATTCTCAAAATACTGATGCCCGCAGGCCTGATACCCAAACTTGCAAACTGATATGTACATTTCCTGTAGAGGCACACTCTAAAAGCACATAGCAAGCAAATGAGAGCCAAAACACCCCTATGTTGGGGTAGGGTTTTCCTGTCCTATTTTGTCAAGAGCTAGGGTTTCACTACACACACAGCGGTTTCAAGCGACCTACAATCAGGTAAGCAACCTGTCCTAGTTTGGAATAGTCACTATGGATTCCGATATGCACTAGGTCAAATGGTCAAAAAGGGGTGCCCCGGTAAAACTGGGGTTTGTGTTCCCGTCGTGGCAGAGCCCGTAACTGGTCAGCCTTATGGCACGCTTCTCAAAGCAAGCCTCCGGCAAACCGTTCAGGAATAGCATACGACAAACACTGTGTCATAGGCGCACCAATGAAAATGCAATGCAAAGAAACACATAAGTGTAATCAAAACAAGATATCATGAGTTCGAGTCAAGTTCTCTAAGTCCCCAGCAGAGTCGCCAGAAATTGTAGACGCGCCCTGAGGAACTTCCAAGAAGATCTCGTTTTGTTTCCTCTGGCATACTACTATAGTTCGGACTCAAATGCCACGGTTCTGAATCTAGTCTCGCAAAGTACAATGCAAGACCGATAAATCACCAAAGAGTCCAAATCCGGCAAATCGTTTTGGAAAATTGATTTTTGTAAAGAAATGCCAAATATGGACTGCTTTGCCAGATACAGAGCCGCCACCTAAATATTTTTATTTTGGGGGAATTTAGGAAATCCTGACTCGTGCCTAAGGCCACGTGTCTGTCATCACCAAAGTTGTCTCGGCTCGGGAATTTGGGTACGATTGGGAAAGGTCATGCAATGAGCACCCCCGCTCGCCTGATCAAAGTTCGGCCTGTACTAAGCATGATATCTTGTTTTTGAAAACACATGCGTTCTTATTCCGGTTAATTAGCTAGAATTACTATGTGATGCGCACAACACACAAGTATAGACTAGATCGCCTAATTTGGAATAAAGCATTGCATATTCATTTGTTTGAAAAACGGTTTGAAGTTTGCTACTCGCAAGTAGGCTAAAACAAGGATTTTAATGAATTATTCCAATTCAAGTAATCCAACCTTCACCCACAGGCATTCAGGCAGTTATATCACATAAGCAATTAGCCTCATGAAAAGCATGCTGTCATGGCAACATATACACAAGCAGTATGCTAAAGCGTAAACACTCACAATGTACTCCGAACCAAAACAAAGAACTAGTTAGAAATCATGCGTGATCCTAGTTCATGTTAAGATAGCTAATGCAACACATGCAAAAATGCAACTAGAAAGGCTCGGCTATCGAAGATGGCATGTGAAATGCAACAGTTGATATATGTATTCAACTTGGTATTGAAATACAATGCAGTTAGTATTATGCGGCGAGCCCGGTGCATGCAATACGAATGAATGGATGCAAACATGCATAGCATAAGGATGCTAATTGAAACATGCCCTAAAACTAACCATCGAAAGCAGGTAAGTAAAAGGGAGAAAGACGTGGGGTTGAAAGACATTCACACACTCACGCACACTTATTACAAAATTCGCCCTCTCGACGGAGGGT
The DNA here is from genome assembly GCA_025200525.1 of Camellia lanceoleosa. Taxonomy (NCBI): domain Eukaryota; kingdom Viridiplantae; phylum Streptophyta; class Magnoliopsida; order Ericales; family Theaceae; genus Camellia; species Camellia lanceoleosa. Next base: position 125,405,753 of record CM045765.1, read on the forward strand.
CCGAAAGAATAATGCAAATCATCTAATTAACTAACTAACAAGCTAATTAATTATTACAAACTCTTAACCAATTAAAAAAATTAATTAAGCTATGAAAAATAGTAAAGAGGCCTCGAGAAGAGGGACAAATGCATGCTCGGTCGGCTTCGCTCGGAAATCCGTTGCCATGCCACATGTTGCCTCTATTTGCACTGTCTCACACCTCTGAAAATTGCACAAGTCTCTGTGATGCTCCAGAACCACTTCATGGTCATGCTGAGAGGCCATCGGCCAAATGGAAAGGCCATCGGCTAAGAGATGAAGGTCATCGACCAAAAATAAGGCTCTCGGCCAAACATTGTTAGCCGATCGGCACTGGATATGGTCGATTGGCCATTTATTCCTGCAGAATGCTCCTTTTGCTGCAACAGAGAACAGACAGAGCATGGCAATACATTGCAAGACAATGTTTGCAACCACACCCTTTATCGTGTTTAAGACTCAAAGGAGTGTAATTCTCGACCCTCGGGCCATCAATCTCGCATTCCAATGCATGATGGCCAAAGAAGCCAAGTTTACAATTCAATATCAAATGAAATGCACAATTCTCTATCATGCTTGATCAAGAGGCAAGGGAATGCACACATAATGCAATGCAACCTAAGCATGTAAGCAAGCATGCAAACAACTCAAGCATGATACAAATCTAATACAACATGAGCATGCAAGCATACAATATGCAATAGGCATACAACCGAAATATGCAAACATGCATAGCATGCAACAACATGCAAAATGAAACAAGCATGCAACAACAAGGTAAGATGACTTAAACCAAAATGGGCTACTCTCAAACATGCCCAAATCAGTGGCCAAAATGCTATGGAAATAAAGACAAAGATACATACAAACATGCATGCCAATTGCCTATCACCTAAACATAGGAGAGCAACTTTCAAGAACACTTAAAAGGGGACAAAGCATGCAAGTATGACAATACTACAAGCTCTGAAATGATGCTAGGAATGATACCAAATCACACAAACAAACCAAGCAAGGCATACAAGAAAGCCTAAAACTTAAGGCTAGCCAAGGAGCTCAAACCATGGCTATGTAAAACATGAAGCAAATGGCAAGTATAATCCAAAACAGTACTAGATCATGTCAAAATGAGCCTAAAACATACAAGGACCAAAGCCAAAATAAGCTAGAATGAAGGGCCAAAAGCATGAAGCATGCAAGGCTATAAATGGGGTGTTACACTACACCTATCAAAACCAAACATGGCATGACTTAAACCAATAAAATCAAAGTTATGGCATGTCAAAGTAAGCCCAAAAACCCACTTAGATGGCATCCCAAAGACCTAAACATGATGGCATACACAATGACCCATTCATGAGGCATAAAACATCAACTCTTTAAAGCATTAAAGGAGTGATAAGTGCACATGTATGAGCGTGGAACATGGACTGAAATATCATAACAAATGATGCCAAATCATTGAAATGAGCCAAGTAAAGCATGCTAGTGACTTGGGCACTTAAAGCTAACAAGCTAGAATGCCTTATGGCTATACAAAGCATGGCATATATGGTCAAAACAACTCAAATCAGAGCTTAAGAATGTTACAACAAGGCTAAAAGCTTCATGGAGTTGAGCCAAAAGCATGCTAGAATGACATGTTACAACATGATGCATATTAAGGCAAATGAGGGGATTGCAAGACAAGTATATGGAGCATGTAAGAGGCCATTAAACCAACTTGAAACAGAGGTATATCATGGCAAAATAACACCAAATACTTGCTGAAATGGAGCTAAAACAAGCTAAGCAAACATGCTATCAATATAAGCCATTTATACTCGCATACAAGACAACAAGGAGAGGGGATGACCCTCTCCTATTTAGGACTCCAAAATCACCTTTCCACTACTGAAAATCCTTTGGATTTTAGTGGTAGAAAGGTCATGCAAAGCTAAGAACAAGGGCCAAAATGGATGGCCTAAAACAAGGCCAAACAAGGCATAAGAGGGGGTAAACAAACCCAAACCAAAAAATGACCTTAAACAAAGATCTAAAGCAAGTAAAAATAGAACTTTTATCATTTAAGAGCTAAACTTAAAACAATAAGCAAGAAGGGCTAAAAGCTTAAGCAAGAATGGGGTATTAAAAGCAAGTTTACTCACCCTTGTAGAACCTCTTCAAGAACAAAGCTCCAGCAACTTTTTCAAGCTTAAAGCACTCCAAGAACTCTGAAACTAACTCCCTAGCACCTCAGCAACCAAGGATGGTGTTCTACTAGGTGCTCTAGTGCAAAAGTAAGACAAAATCACACTTCAAGGCACAAATACACACACAAATCAAAAGAGAGGGAGATATAGAGATAGATAGATGCAACTCTTCTAACCCTATTTTTCAGAACCTTTGAGAAAGGAGGAATAGCTCCCTTCTTATAGAATTCTAAATTCTAAAGCTTCCTAAGCAAGCTAATCAAAGGGGCAAATCCCTCCATACACGTGTATAGAGGGGGGAATTGTGGATGCTAGCTATGATAGCTGGCACAAAATATCTGCATAAAGCAGATGAACAGGGCTCGGCTAGAAAATATGGCCGATCGACTAACATAAGGGCCGACCGACCAAAAATAGTGCCGATCAGCCAAAACTTTTGGCCGATGGCAGGAAAACAAGGCTGATGGCTTCATGCCTTGGCCGATGGGTTGAGGGGATGGCCAACAAGCCACCCTCTTCCCTCAAAAGCAAAAACACAAGTGCTTGGTCCACAACCAAGCACAAAACAGTCAAGTTGAGAGAGCTTGAGGCGAGGCGTGCGGCCGAGACCTCGGGAACTCAAAACGAACACGGGAATGGATGATCATCGAGTGTTCAAACGATGACGTCCAAGTCTTGAGGACGGTCAAAAATGAGGTGTCTACAAATACGATCTGAAGGAGGCAAACTGAAATTTTAAAAAATTATTCTATTTGAGTTTAACGTTAACTCCGTTTGCCATTCTTCAAGTTTGTGTGCTGCTTTGTCTATGCGACAAGTCCATTGACAAATTATATATGTGGCGTGTATTTATTGGATTGGGACACCATCTGGCACTTCTGACTTGATGCCTTAGAAGTAATGAATAATTTCTCGAAGCGTAGCCTCATTTTGATGTACAGTGTGAGTGTTTGGAAAGTTACTATTTTAGTTTTTAGCTATTTTAGTAGGTTAAAATTTTTATATTTGAGAAAATAATTGAATTTTTTTGTAGTTGGATGTAATGTTTGTGAGAGAAAAAATAAAATGATTATGGGTTTGATATGATATTGTCTTATTAGCTATTTTAGGGATTGTTTGGGGTGTCCTAAATAAGTGCACTTTTTGTTTTTTTTGGATTAAAAAGTTGGGAAAAAAAATATGGATGTTTGGATTAATTTTTTTTTCTTTTTATGGAAAAATGTGTATTAAAAATTGTATAAATAAAGTGTGTAGTGGAAGAAAGGTGATTGATTGTACGGCTGCCTACGGCTGCCCCAGTATGTCTATACAGAAAAATAATCAACTCCTTCGGGGCAAATAACTTTTGGACAGTGATAGTCGGTTCGTGGGGGCCGCCATGGGTCTCCTTTTAATAATCTGAACCGTTCAGTATGTACAATTCGTCGAGTATTATATTCCTGTAAAAAATCAAATTGGCCGGATATCGATAGCTATATGATGATATTAGTTTTTTTCAATAGTTAACTATCACACCATCCGTTTTGTTTATACAAAACTGATTTGATCATATAGTTAACGATATCCGATCAACGTGATGTTTTATAGGAATATATTAATCGGCAAGTTCTACATGTTCAACGGTTCGGATTATCAAAAGGGAGTCCTTAGTGGGGCCCCATGAGCCCAATATTTTTGTGACTTTACGTATAGAATTTTTTTTTTGCCCCAAACAAAGTGTGTAATGCATGTCTCTATGACAAGACGGCTGAGAACAACTGCTCAGTCCATTTGTAGTATTGTAATATATAAAATATTTTTTATTTGTGAATACTAATGTCTTTTTTGCTTTTTGTGTAACTTTTTGATTTTTTGAATTATTTTTTAGATGCCAAACTTGGCCTTAGTCTATTTTGTTTTTTGTTTTGTGTTTTGTGTTTTTCTTTTTTCTTTTTTTTTTTCTTTTTTTTTTTTTTGTGAATTTTAATAAAAAAATAGCTCAAACCCAACTTGCCAAATAGCCCCATCTTGTGCTGATTTTATGTTTTTCTTTTTTTACTTCCTCCGTCCTAAAATATTAGTCTCTTATTTTATTTTTTATAGTCTAAAAAATATTAATTCTTTTTCAAAAATTAAGAATTAAAATAATATGAATTTCTTATTTTGCTATTCTTTTAAATTCATTGTGGGTGTTTGGTGCAGCTAGTAAAACAGATTATAGCTTATAACTTAATAGATTATAGATTATAGTTTTAATCAGAAGTTATTAATCTGTTTGATATAACTGTTAGATTATAAATTTAAATTATTTAGTGTTTGTTGAATAAGTTATAAAATAATTTTTTTTGTGTAAATATCTTTTTTACCCATGTTAGTTTTAAGGTGAATTTATCTTTACCTTTTGAAATTAATTATCAATTTTTTATTTTTTATTTTTTTGTGGTAAGAATACCTACTTTGGATTTGAAGCTCTCTTGATTCATTCAATTTTCTTTTTCTTTTCTCATATATATATATATATATGTACACAATCATCGATTTTTTTTATATATAAATTGTTATGTGTGTGCATATATATATATATATATATGTTTGGGTTAAGTGTGATATGGGTTTGGAACGCAGAGGCGAAGGGGATGGACAAGTTCTCACAACGGCAGCGAGACGGTGAGGATGAAGCTGAGGCTGCTGTTACTGGGAAAGACAACGAAAATAGACAAGTTCTTCTCTGATTTTTCTGTAATGGCAGAAAAGTAAATAATTGAAAATATTCAAGTAATAATCCTTCGCATAAGTTGTACCTGCGAAGCTGCCTCCTAGCAACTTCAGATTCGGAGCTTATTTCTGCTTCAAAAAAGTTGTTAGAAGGAGAAGTTATTTTTCAAAAGCTAAAACAAACAGTCTAAATTAACTTTTTTAAAACAAAAATCTATAAGTTGGTTTTTTTAAGCTAGACCAAACACTCCATTAACAATACAAAAATACAATTATAACCATTGATAATTTTGATCCCAAAAAAAAACCATTGATATTTCTAAACAAATATATTACCAAATGATAATTTTAAAAAATTAATATTTTTAAAATGTAATAATTGTATTATAAAAAAAATTAAATTTTCTAAAAAAAAATTATTATTTTAAGGCGAAAAAAAGTAATAGTTATCATTTCCAAAGTCTCTTTTTAAATTTATTTTGAAGTGCGTGTGATTTTGAATTGTCTAAACATAAATTTTCCATAAAATAGTTGTGGTGTTTGGAAAGAATTCTAGTTGGATTTTTTCTCATTTTTTTATTAAAAGACAAAATTTGGCAAAATTAAAAAAAATACATCCAAACAAAATATCAGATCGAAACTCATAATTATTTCACTTTTTCTCTTACAAACATAACATCTAACCACAAAAAAACCCAACTATCTTCCCAAACACAAATTTTTTTTTTCATCTCACCTTTTTCACTTACCAAACAATTGAACTCATCTTTCCACTAATTTCAAATTTCATAAATTACAAAGTGATCCTAAACTTTAATATAATTTTATAGCTAAGTCTTTAAGTTTAAGTATAATTTTGTAACATTTAATTTTTACTTATAAGACATTATGAGACGCTTAGGGTCTATAGAAATCAAATCTAAGAAAACTTTTAAACATGAAAATTCAATGTTTAATGCAAGATATAATAGATGTAAAAATCTTTTTATACATTTTGATCATGGAAATAGTAAAATTGAACCTATAGGACTATTAAATAGTCTAATGGATGTGAGTAAAAAAACTTTAAATATTACAGAAATCAAAATATCATAATTACTAAAGTATCTATAAAGTGTTAAAAGAAATAAAAGAAATTTCTCTTAAAAATTAAAAAGAAAGTTTTATTAAAAGATTTGGAACTTCTTTTATGGTTATTGAACAAATTGTAAAAGATGAAAAAGATCAGGATGGTAGTGGTACATCCGCACCGAAAAATCCTATTGAAGGAATATACTCAAAAGATCTTCAAAAATATTTGAATATATATATATAGATAATTATGAAAGCAAAAAGATGGATAAAAAACTAATAATGGATTCTATTGATCTAGCCGAGTTAAAAGAACAATGCTATCAATCATAAAGAAAAGTTAAAATATTCGAATTAAACAAAGCATTTGGAAATTTTGATTTTTGGGGAAATCCTGATTTTATAAATATCTTCGAGAATAATGAAAAAAAAATCTTTTAAGAAGGAAATAAAGTTAAGAAAAGATTACTATTAAAAACTCATATAAAATATGACTTTATTCTTAAATTTTTTTAAAAATGAGCATGTTACTAAGGCCAAGTTTGACATACATAAAATAATCAAATCTATTTATCTTTTTATCTTTTTTTATCACATCACTTCTCTATTTTTCTATACATCTTTTTATAAAAAGACAAAAAATATACTTATTTAGATCATCCCAAATATAGAATATATTTTGATCTCAGAGCGATTTCTATTTCGAAGCTCCATCACTAAAACTCTCTCTTCTAAATGTAGAATATATTTTAATATATTTTCTATTAAAAAATGAGCATGTTACTAAGGCCAAGTTTGACTACCCTAAATAAGTACACACTTTATATCTTTTTATCTTTTTTCCATCACATCATCTCTCTACATCTTTTAATAAGTGATCCCAAACAATTCCTAAATATGACTTTATCCTTGTTTGCAGAGATTCAGAGGTTCGGTGATTTCAGAGCGATTTCTATTTCGAAGTTCCATCGCCACCACCATCGACGATTACGATTTCACTAAGGTGAGCTCCACCGTCTCTTTCTCTCTCTACCTACACTTTCTCTCGCAAAAACTCTGTCTTCTCGTCTTCCAGAAGCTCAGATCTGAACTCTAACCCCTCGATTACTCGCATTTCAAGCTCCAATGGCGGCAGCACAATTGCCAAGCCTATATGTTCAATATGCTACGAAGATCTCAATCCAATCATCGAAGACCTTCAATCAATCTCCATTTGCGGCCATGTCTTCCACGAGCTCTGGTCAATCATTTCTATACTCACATATTATAGTTATATCTTCACAATTGTTCACTTCAATCGATTATTATTCGAGAACAATCTTCAATTTGATGTGTTTTTTCAACAAACCTAGCCTTCAACAATGTATCGAGTACTGTTCAAATGCGAAGAAGAAATGATGTCCTGTATGCAAGCAAGCCTTTTCGGAGGCCAATGTTAGTCGGCTTTATTTCCAATCAGTAGGCAATCTCTATCAGAAATTGATCAATTGCGAAAATAATCCAGGGGAGTTGCGTAGGGAAATTTAGAAATTGGAAGGGGAGGTTTTAGGACTCAGATCGGCGATAGAGCGTTATCCGAAAGATGTCGAAGAACTCAATGAGGAGGTAATTTAATTTCATTGCTGTTCTTTTCAAATTGTTCTTTTCAGAGGCATACAGTTCTTTTCAAATTGTTGAGTGTGTTTTTTGTGTTTTACATGTTTACATTGGTTGATTGAAACCTTCTCGTTTAGGTCCTTCCTTGTATAATAGGAACTTGATAGATCAACTTTGGAGTGTGTAAGGCTGGAGGAAAGGAATATGGCATTGGCCAAAGAGCTTGTAGCTTTGAAACTGTAAGTGCCTTCATACTAGTGACAGAACTATTTATGTTTCGAGTCTCCAAACGAACTTTGTTGATTATTATGGCTATCTGATTTACAATTAGGTCCTCTGATTTGAACCTAGAGGAAGAGGAGGTTATGAAACTTGGTTCTCTAGGTAACAAGGCCAACAAAAAAGAGACTACAGACATTTTAAAAAAGACTTTGGTCATTCGCAACAAGTTTCTCTATCATTCCCTTTTTTTTTTTTTTGGTATTTCCTTTTTTCTAATAAATTATAAATTAGAGGCAACGAACAATTTGGTTTGGGTTTCTGTTTAGGCTTGATTGGTTCAAGGACACAGTTGAAATAGTATAAATGTTGAATTTGTTTCAACACCATGTCATATCTGTGTACATGTTTAGCAAATATCCTTCTGTGTTATCCCTTTAATCACATTGCAGTTTGGTACTTTTATGCCATATTAGAAAGAAATTATGAGCAGGAACATTTACTATTCAATTCAGGCAACTTAGTATACATTTCCAATACTTCAAAATAATGGATAAATGAATCATTTGCCCTCAACAGGAGCATAGAAATAAGGTTAATTGGTATAACACTAAGAAATACTTACTAAAAATGCAATTCTAAAACAGTCATGATTAGCCAGCTATGTAGAGTTCAAACATACATGCAACACAGTTAGCTGACTACAAACAACTTTGTTTGCAAAGGGATTCTTCTCCCCTCTCTCTCTCTCTCTCTCTCTCTCTCTCTCTCTCTCTCTCTTATAGAAGAGGAAAAAAGAACACTTTTGGCATAATTGTGATTTATGTGGCATGTTGGAACAGCTATTAACTTCTGTTTTGTCATTTTACAAGTTTCATTTATTTTGCTTTAGTTGTCAGTTGGCACATAATTCATAGCTTCTTTCCATTGGAGTTGCAAAGAATTGACAACCAAATGCAATGTTCTAGGAAGAGGAGAGGCCCGTGCTCTTTGCAAACTTGGAAAGGCAAAAGAGAAGATAAAGAAAATGAAGGTAAATTTATCACGACCAAATAAATGAATCGATCGTGGTTAATTTCATTCAGGATATTCTAACGTATGACCATTATCAGGCAAGGATCCGAGAACTGAAGCTGTTGAAGTAAAAGATAATGAAGTTTCGAGGGCTTTAAAAGCATCCAAGAAAACTATTCTTGAAGGGGATATACTGAACGATGTTGATTGAAATTCTAACTCTGCATCCATTAGTGAGGATTTAGCTGTTGAGAAAAACTGTTTTTCAAGGTCAGAGGCAGCTTCAGATACAAGAAGTGAAGTGCATAGACCATGTAACAAGGATGGGGTTTCAGGTTCAAGAAGTGCATTTTGGACGAATGAAGATTGGGAGGTAAATCCCTACCCATACTCTTGGGTATATACATGAATATATACTCCTGTGTTCACATAATGTTATGCATATATAGATATGGAATTTGGAAATGTATGGTAGTTGTGTTGAATGTGAAACTATGTTTCCAAAATGAAGGTAGGTATGATGATGGCTGCTTTCCTGAACCTTGTATTCATCTTGTCAAGCATGTTTTCGGGCTAATTTGGCCTGCATTCGCTTTCCTTTCATCATTAATAGACAATATCACTCCAAAATCACAATTGAAAGTACAATGTTAGTCGGCTTTGTTTCAATTGTACTTTCATCATTAATAAACAATATCACTCCAAAATCATGGTTTTGGCATTGCAAATTATTGTGTTAACTTGATAGACAATATCACTCCAAAATCACAATTGAAAGTACAATGATTTCAGAGGTTGCAACAATTAGAACAAGAGATCAATCCTGTTGCTTGGTTATTATCTTTCACATAATTCATCAATTTGGTTAATACAACTAACCTTTGACTCAAATATATTCTATTGGTTGCTAATTGCTAAGCAATACCTCCATCTCTTTGGTGATTTTTTTATTCTGTTCATTCATAATAGATGATCTAGTTAATAGTATATTTATTGTGATTCTCTTTGGTATCTGAATGGACCAATAGGGATGGTAATAATAGTAGTGTTGTAATGTTTTCATTCATATTGAGAAATTCTCCTTTTAGGTTAAATGAAATAAACTTTCAAACTGAATTGGTAGGGTAGAGTTGAATGATGAAAGATCAATTTTGTCTGTTGCATTTCTATAAGAATTCAGATATTAAGAACAACTATTTGCTTAAATTCCAGTATCCATCTCAGTTGAACCAGAAATGTGTTTCGTAGAGTAGCCATTGAAGGCCTTTCAATGGATTTTTGTTGCTTTCTAGTTCAATACTATTATTTTGTGTTTATGGGGAACTAAAGCGATGGTGTTGACGTGTAGAATTTAGGTGTTGGAGGAAGAATACGCCAGACTAAGGCTTCTTCTAGATGTCCAATGCTTCGGAAATATAAGCTACAAAAACAGTTTAGGAGTGAAATCTATCAAGAGGGGGCATTGGATATTGAAGACCTTGTTCTCCTTGGAAGCAGGATTGGAACTTGTCCTTATTATGGTTCCCGAAGCGAGGTCCCTGCAGCTGATCTTGTGGTTATTCCCTATCAGTCTCTTATTACAAAATCATCACGTGAATCACTTGGTTTGAATCTAAAGAATAATATCGTTATAATAGATGAGGCTCACAATCTAGCTGGTTCTCTTGTCAGCATGTATGACTCAAAAATTACTGTCACGGGTATAAAATTATTACCCTTGTTTTCATGGCGGCTTCTTTATTTTCTTATTTTTTTCATTCTTGACTTAAATGACTATAATGTCTGATATTTTTCACTAGCAAGCTTAAATTCTTAATAATGATTATTGGAGAATTTTGGTAAAAGTAAAATCATCAAAAGTTTATGACTATTGATCTTTCTCCTCTACAGTTGGAGCATGTACATTCTCAACTAGGAAGGTATTTCGAACAACGTACTTTGATTCTGTTTTGAATTGTCATTTTATATTTTGCATTATATTTAAATGTATTAGAAATGTGTTTCCATTTTACTTTGTCCAACTTTTATGCATGTTTACTGTTCAGCTGCTTCAGTAACATAGAATTAAGGATCCATGGGTACTAATATCTGGCAACTATATGGAAATGTTATTGATGCACTAGTCATTTGGGTCCTTTCGTACTTGAGAAAGTTCCAAGAAAGATGTATTTAGCAACTACATATTTTTTTTCTTCTTTATTTCAGATTGCTGATAGAAAATCCAGTTCAAAGATTAGGTGCAACAGGGGCCAGAGAGGTAAAAGCAATTTTCTACATTTAATCGAGGCTTATTTGCAAGTGATGATGGCAATAGAAACTACGCAAGGCTGTAAGTTAATTTTTGCAGGTAAAGCAACATTTTTTCTTTAAGGACATCAAGTGGGACATGCTTGCAAAGCAGAAGGTCATTTGTTTAAATCTTCTTTTTTTTTCTTTCTTTTTTAACAGAAAGCAATCAATTGTCAATGAATTTGCAAACTCACCAATGTTCACTTGTTATGTGCAGGCCATGTTTATACCTTCAGCTGAAGCACTTGACACTAGTTATTTTATGAACGTATTTTATGAGCCGCTACATTCGGAACCCAGAAGATGAAAATGTTGGTGGTGGCAATGACTTCGATGACACGACTGAAACATGTAGTATTTATTATTTAAAAATAAAATGTATAAATGTCTATGGTGGGTATTTTAATTTTGTTTTCAAGCTTAGTTTATTTATTATTTTAATAAACATCAATTATTAGTTCTTAATAATTGTTTATGACATGTATTTTTTTTGTTCAACCACATAAAATTAGCATAATTTAAAAAAAAAAAAAGAAGCTATGGCGGCATTTTTTAAACATCACTATATCCCAACGGCTAAATTTTTAAAATATATAAATGTCTATGACAGCATTTCAAAACGTCGATTAATATCATAGTGTGACGTCATAGAACTGTTAGGGTAAAGACATTTGGCGGCGTTTTTAAAAACGCCGCCTATAATAATACAATGACGTTTTTCAAACGCCATAAAATTATAGCGAGGGCCGTATTGTCGGGGTTTGGTATTAAACGTTATAAAAAAAAAATTCGCGACATTTTTAATCTATAATGACATTTTTTAAACGCTGCTAAAAATGAATTTTCCAGCCGTAGTAAAGTCTTCTTATCTTTCATACTGTCACAATAATCGAACACTCGCATGGGTGTGAGTTGAGTGTTTAGTAATTTGTTTTGATAAATTGCTTTATGCCTAACATTTTTGTTAGTTTTTAATTATAGACAGAGAGTGCGACAGAGGTTTTGGACACTAGCTTGGACAGAAGATTCCACCCTCATTTTGATATATCTGGTGCCGGTTTTATCTTCTTTTTCTTTTTTTTCAGTCGTTATCAATTCCAAAGTCTTTGTTTAAATTTATTTTGAAGTGGGTGTGATTTTGAATTGTCTAAGCATAAATTTTCCATAAAACAGTGACTTAGAATGACAAACACTTTCTAATTTTTAATTTGTTCACTACTTTGTTATTCACGCTATTACATATAAGAATAAAGATTAATTACCAATCTTTCGTCCTTAAAAATAGTCTTATTTAGCTGGCATTTCATATCTAACCATCCATCTCACATTTACACTTACTAAACAATCCATCTCATCTTTTTGCTAACTTCAAGTTTCATAAATCACAAAGTGACTCTAACTAACGGGTCCTGTTATGGTGTGCAACCCTTTAAGGTTGCACACCATGTGCAACTAACACAAAAGGTATAAGTGGAAGGTATAAACATGAAACAGGACAGCAAACACAAAAAGCGTAAGTGTAAGGTGTAAGTTGCACACTTAAGAAAAGTCCCTAACTTTAATATAATTTTATAGTTAAGTTTTTAAGTTTAAATATAATTTTGTAAAATTTAATTTTTATTTATAAGACATTGTGAGACCCTCAATCTTGTTATCAGAGTCTAGAAATCAAATCTATGAAAAAATTTAAACATGGGAATTTAATGTTTAATGCAAGATATAATAGATGTAAAAAAAACTTTACACATCTTGATAACATAAATAATAAAACTGAAGCTGCAGGACTATTAAATAGTCTAATGGATGTGAGTAAAAAAATTTTAAATATTTATAGAAATCAAAATATCATGATTACCAAAATATATATAAAGTTTTAAAAGAAATAAAAGAAATTTCTTTTAAAAATCAAAAAGAAAGTTTTATTAAAAGATTTGGAACTTCTTTTATGGTTATTGAACAAATTGTAAAAACTGTAAAATATGAAAAAGATCAAGATGGCAGTGATATATTTGCACCGAAAAAATCCTATTGAAGGAATATCCTTAGAAGCTCTTCAAAAATATTTGAATCTATATATAGATAATTATGAAAGAGAAAAAAAATGCTTAAAAAATTAATAAACAATTCTATTGATCCAGCCGAGTTAAAAGAACAACGCGATCAATCAGAAAGAAAAACTGAAATATCCTAATTAAATAAAGCATTTGGAAATTTCGGTTTTTGGGAAAATCCTGATTTTATGAGTATCTTTGGAAATAATGAAGAAAAATCTTTTAAGAATGAAATAAAGTTGGGAAAAAGAGGACCATTAAAAATTCATATAAAATATGACTTTATTCCTAAAGCTGTAAAAAAAAAATAAAAATGAGCATGTTACTAAATATGGAATATATCTTGATCTCGACTATGCAGCCAATATAGAAGAGGTTATAGATGATTGGGCTCAAGTAGTAAGAATTGTAGTAACTGTACAAGCTATAGATGCAAGAGGTCTAAATGCTTTTGTAAAAGGCACTCTAAGAGGTCAAGCTGCAAAATTTGGTATACTCTCTCAAATAATGAAAATATAAGAGTTCGGTGGTTAGCTTTAACTACAATTGAAGAGACTATATCATGTTTCTGGTAGATAACCTTAAATATGAATTTTGTGGAACAACCTCTAGCCAATTAGGAATTCACCCCAAAAAAAAAAAAAAAAAAAAAAAAAAAAAAATTCTAACTAAGATACGAATATTTAATATGTGCTATTTTCAAAATTATACTTGTAATACAAAAAATGATTCTATAAACTAGACCTAAAAGATATGGGATGAATTATCTCAAAAAGAGTTTAAAAAGATATTAGAAAATAATTAAATCTCTAAGGTAGGATAATAGTTTTTGTGCGAGAAGTTATAAAGAAATATTGTGCAAAACGACAAATTATAAAAAATATGGAAAAGATATATATGGATTATAGCTGTTGTTGAAAAATAGAAGGTATGGTAGGAAGTTATGGTTGTGATAAGAAATCCAAACCATTGATTAAAAGAAGAAATTTGTGAAAAAATGGAAAGAAAAAAAAAACTTAGAAAAGAAAATTTAATCCTTTTAAAGAAAAACCAAAACCTTAAGATAGATATATTAGAAAGAAATCTAATAAATTCAAAAATAATAAAAAAGCCTCCATGTCCAAAAGGAAAATCTCATAAAGGATGCAAATACTGACTTTGTGGAGAAAAATGACATTTTGCAAACAAATGTCCAAACAAATAAAGAAAACAACATGTTAAACAAATATTATTTTTTGAATAAAAATATGAACTATTATGGGGATACGAAATAAAATCTGGCGATGAAGTAGAATAACTCATGTCAAAATATGAATCAGAATATAATATAGTTCTGATGAAAACGATGAACAAAGACTAGAGGAAGCTTCAACTTGAAATATTTTTATGATGAAAATAGATTCAGATGATGAGAATGAAATAATCCTTCCTAAGAAATGAGAAAGTGAATCATTTGAAATTGAAGAAATGGAATTTTTCGTAACCGATTGGAAAATATCGAAAATTCCAATTGAGAAAATTTTAAAAAACTCAATCTTCAAATCTCAAAGTAAACTAAATGTAGAAATCTTTGAAGGAAGAATTTCAATTGGTAATACAGAAGAAACATCCGTGCATATACCATTGTTTGATATGAATAAGATCAAACAATAATAAATAAATAAAATATAATTACACTCATTTAGAACTTATACAAGTTAATATATGTCCTTTATTTTCAGACGGAAAAGACATTCCTATGTTAACATGTGTCATAGATAATAAATGCTATAGCTTTGAAAATTCCTTAATCGAAGGAATTCAAAGTAATTTATATAATGGACAAATTTGGTTCATTATTGATTGAAGCCGAATTGTATATTATTGAAACTGATAATTGAGATATCTTAACTCTATTCTTGATTCAATTTTGTACATTTTACTAGTGTTTAATGCGAATCAAGTTGGATGCGTTTGAAGTACAAAATGAGCAAAAAGATGGAATTTTAACTAAAAAGTCATTCCTGCACATGTGAAGGGTCATTCTCGCAGGTGCAGCTTCTCGTTTGAAGTTCAAAGCATTATGAAAAATCCGTACGTGCGGAGGGTTTTTCTAGCATGTACGGGGCCTTTGCCGCACGTGCGGTGACATTTCCCGCACATGCGGCCCGACCTCGTTTTGCATGTGAGATGTTATAAACCTGTTCTAGAGGCCTATAACATATAAAGAGGAAAAAAAAGAAAACTGAAAAGGGGTTTTGATATTTTTCCAAAGAAAAAGAGAGGCTAGGGTTTGGAGAGAAAAAGTTTAGAACTTCTAGGATGTCTTCTATGATGGCTTCTCCCTCTACATCTTCCCACTCAGAACTTCAAGGATGGCTTCTATGATGGCTTCTCTCTCTACATCTTCCCATTCCTCCATGAGTTGCTAGTCTTCCATTTATAGAGTTTTGATGAAACCCTAGCCATGTCTAGAGATTTTTCTATTGTGTAACAGTTTGAATAAATGTATGGATATTTTAGAAGTTTATAATAATATTTCTTTTCATCTATTTAAATATTTTACTCTCTATGATTGTTAAATACTTTCCATACATTTATTTTCTTTGTTTATGTTCAAAGTATGAAATGTGTAACGCCCCAAAAAAATTACAATAATCCATTTACGACAACAACAATAAAGTAATTATCTTCCATTAAATTCAATTTGATTTACAAAAAAGAAACATATGCGGTATACATTCATAATGCCTGGCCCTGAATCTATAGCATATGTTGCAAGCTAAAAGAAAGAATGGAAGGCAAATAGATAAGAATGCCCTAAGGGCTTATATCTTTCCAAGATGATGCTTGGTTACAACAAAAGTGGACTTAAGTCCAATACAATCAAAGCCCTTGGCTTAAACAAAATAAAAATAGTAAATACAGAAGCTCTCACTCCAAGTCCCACCAAGCTATTGTTCTAGCGGAGACATATCATCAGCACCTGAAATGATTTTCCCACATAAAGTGAGCCAAAGCCTAGTAGAAAATAATCCAACACAGTATATGAATCTTAACAAATCTATAAGGTGAATGCGTATGCAACGTACATGTCAAAACATTTTATATCTCTTTCCAAAACCATGCAATGCCAAGTTAATATCACGGTTCATAAATCATTTCCTTTAAAATAGAAAATAGGGTGGTGAATCACACTCTAGGAATTTCAAAACAATACAACCTTTTTCGAAAATTTCGTCCGGAGGAAACCTAAGCCGGGACCCATATAAACGTAGGCTATACAAGCATTACTATTACAATTTCATGAAAATTTCGTCTGCGGGATTGGCACCCATGTATACGCGCGGTTTTTGAGACTTTCACCCAAGACACACAGGCCAACTTATTTGATGTAATAATAATTCTTTTCCCAGATTCACCAATTTTCTCAAAACAGTAACATTTCCAATGTATAAGTGTGAAATGATGCTCAATGCAATGAATGAGAAAATAGTTTCAATTCTCCTAATTCACATGCAATTTCTATAACAATCATAACTATCCTCCACTTATAGCCCAAATTAGATATTTCTAAATAGATAATTTATATTCCATAAGGATACACTTTCCTAATTTCAAGAGGTGAGTAATAATACATATCCAACTCTACCATCCTCATCAATACCAATCCAATTTCATAATTTCAACATCAATTTCATTATTTATACCAACATTTGAGGCATTTAGGGCAAAATTCTTACTCTTTTCGAAATCAACCCCAAGTATCAAAATCAACCATTTCCACCCAACTCAACATTATTTCCAACATCAAAATCATTTCCAAGAATCTATTTGAAAAACCCATCTTTTGATTTTTATCCAAAACCCTAGGTTATTCCAAATCTTCCAAAATTCTCAATATTGTTTAGAAATAATAAATAACTAAGTTAAAACTCATAGAAAGTGTGGAAAGTATCCTTACCTCAAGTTATAAGACAAGCAAAAGCAAGGTTGAAACTTTAATGGAGTCGAAAATGGACTTTGCTCCGACCAAATGGACGCTCTAGGTGAGCTCTACATTTTTAACAAAGGGACTAGAGTGTAGAGATCAATGGATGATAGTGTATTTGAGGGTTGAAGAGGAGTTTTAGAGAGAGTGTGAGAGATATTAGGGTTTTGAAATGTTTAGAAAGAGATAAAAAAAAGTGACTCAAAATGGGCTGTTTACGAACTAATATATGCATAGTTCGTTCAAGCACAAGATGTGTCTCTCGAGCGACCAGACACAATAAGTTTTACAGCTCGAGCGCAAGAAGCTTCGCTCGAGCGCAGAATACAAATTCCCAGTAGTTTTGCAGACAGAGATCATTGCTCGAGCGCAAGAAGCTTCGCTCGAGTGAAGAATACAAACTCCCAGTATTTTTGCAAACCTGCAAA
Source organism: Camellia lanceoleosa (assembly GCA_025200525.1). NCBI lineage: Eukaryota > Viridiplantae > Streptophyta > Magnoliopsida > Ericales > Theaceae > Camellia > Camellia lanceoleosa. The sequence goes on from CM045765.1 coordinate 125,423,298, forward strand.
AGTACTGGAGGTTCACAAAGATCACTTGAGCGCAAGAAGTGGTGCTCAAGCAAAGGAAGAAAAATCTAGGCAACAACAGGTTGAAAAACAAGCCACCAACCTGGTCTAAATGCCATCAACACAACCCAACAACCAAACTCAAGGAGAAATAGTGGGAAATAAGGCAAGGACAACTATATAAGGAAAAGAAACCTGAATCCAAAAGTCAAATGAGTCGGGTCTAAACCAGAATCGCTATAAAACGAGTCATGCTACGAGAGACGAATCGTGTTGCTACCGTAGTTTAGAGCGAACGACTCATGCTACTTGAGATGATTTGTGCCCATACGTTGAATGCAACAATCCTCTTGATCAATGTTTCAAACTTGTAGCTGTGAAACATTGAGTGGTTCAAACCAAATTGCAATTGATGGCCAATGTTAAATCTTGTTTATGTGTCTAGTAGTGAATTCTTTGCCCTACGATTTTTTCAAAATAAATATCTCAAATCCTAATTTTAATTGTCAATTCAATTTCTCAATTTTATTTTAATTCTTATTTAGTCATATTATCGATCATTTTTTTTATTAAAATTAATTTAGGAACCTAGCAATTAAATTAGTTTAATTTCACAATTGTCCATTTGGATCAATACCTAGACTTGCCATTATTCTAAGGAATTTGGACATAGTTTAGTGTTTATTTTTGGTGTGCCAAACGACCTATCAATTTTTGGCACCGTTGCCAGGGACTTCTGGCGAAATTAATTAATTTAAAGTTAGATTCTTATATTAATTTTTAGTTTAGGCTTTTACGTTCTTGTGTTACTAAGTGTGCAAAATTTGTTATGAGAAGAGCTATCACTGAAGGGCAAAGCGGAGCACGATCGAGCTTAAAATAAATAAAAAAAATAAAAAATAAAGCATAGTACTAAAGTGTTAAAAGCAAACATCCACAAGCAAAACACCTAAGTGCTAAAAAGTGAGAGCTCAAGTGGAGGTTGGAAACAATGGTCTACACGCTAATCACCCGCATGACGAGTTCGTTAACCGCTGTGAGTATTTCTTTCTTTAGTATTTTGTTTTTGTAGATAGTACACAAGAGTAAGAACTTAGCGTGTGTGAGTGGTGTATGCACAAGCGCCATTTTTGCCGCCCTAAACCTTGGAATTTGGACCTTGAACTAGAAAAAAATCCTTAGAAACCTTAGAGCCTCTTTCCATGTTCCTAGGCTTGAATATCAATATACATATCTAGAACCAATAGAGATTGTTGAACAACATCTTATCTTAAATGGGCCTAACCAGACCCTCAAGGGTTATTTCACACCCACTGTATACACTTCACCATCATGCATTCAGTTACCGAACACTACTACTGCCCACTATAAGATTAATTCCAGTATTATTCAAATGCTTCCATCATTCCACGGACTTGCTGAAGATGTCCCTTACAAGCATCTGTACAAATTCCTGGAAATTTGCTTTTTAGTGAAGATCCAGAATTTCATTGATGAGGCCCTTAGATTGAGACTATTGTCACACCACACTTTTTATTACTTGAATAGTTATGGGGACATATTTCTTGAATAACAAACACGTGGCCAAGGTGGCATCAAAGTGCTAGCCGAGGTGCCACGTGTCTTGGTCATGGCACCGAGGTGATCTCGGCTTAGCCGAGATTATCTGCGGAGATACCGGAATCCGAGATGAACGGATAAAGGCCAAGAGTCCTGAAATGGGGGAGGACCTTAGCCTGGATAAGGATAAAGCTCTTAGGGAGTTTATCTTTATCTATTGGAGAGTCCAAGATGAGCATTGAGCTAGAGTCCATTGAAGCTAAGGTTCTACAAGGATCAAGCCAATGTTGGCTATAAAAGTAAGGCACCCTTGTGGGTCTAAGGTACGCTTTCTGTATTCTGGCTAGTGAGTTAAGCACTGATTATTATCTTTGAGAGATAACTGAATATTGACTTGATTGTCGGAGTGCCCCCGGGTGGAAGAACCACCGCCGAAGTCTCATCTTTCTGTTACAGGTCGTTCGGGCACAATATATTCTGCCGGTGTTCTCCAGCTGAGTACTTGTTTGGCAATGTGGTCAGAAATCAACACACACAATTTAGCACCGTTTGTGGGAAAGAAAGGAGAATAGATGGCCAACGACGGACAGAAAGAAAAGATTGAGGAGGACATCCCTACTGGGAATGGTAAGCACATTGACCCTAACGTGGAGCACGATAACTGCAATGGAGAAACTCGAGATCGGAACCCCGGAGAGAAGGATATCAGCCAGGAAGGAGACGCACCAAAGAAGGCAGACCGAGGCGGGTATTATAACGAGGACGACTTCCACGTATGGAAAGATAAATGCCTACAGAGGGACGGTGAGATTAAGGGAATGGCGAACAAATTCGCAGACCTGCAATCAGTCGTCAATTTCATGATGCAGAACAACGTCATGCAACCACTATTTCCATTACAAGATATACCGATTCCAGCGACCAAGAACAATGCCCAGAAATGGGGGCAGAAAACAGTCCCTACAGCCCCCTAGCATACTAGGACCAAGGAACACTCTCACCGACCTTCAAGGGAGGTCGGGCGAAGAAAGTCAATGAAGGTAGATTCTCGGAGGACGCATCGTACCAAAGAAGCTGACCCCAAAGAACATCGGCATGTTCAAGGGAAGGATCTTTATTTCGACGCAACTAATGGAGAGAGGTCCAAAATGACTCATAACGACACAGGGAGTAGCGCACGGAAAAGGCTGAAATCCGCTGATAGCCGAGCTCCTGGATGGACCAAGGAGGATCTGAGGGATTACCTCCAGAAGAAGCGACAAGATGCTGAGGTAACATCACTGGTTAAGCCGAGAATGACGTTCTCGGTTGAATTGGACAAGTTTGAGGCCCCCAAAAGGTTCCACATGCCGAGATTCTAGATATACGACGGTAAGTCTGACCCTAACTTTTACGTTGGCTTGTACCTGAATTCAATGGCATTATACACCAGGAACAAGCTGTTGCTCTGCAAGGTATTCCCCTCATCCTTTGAGGAAATTGTATCAGACTGGTTTCACAAGTTGTCGAAAGGAACTGTGAAAAGCTGGGAAGGCCTAGCCAAGATGTTCGTGGCTAGATTTGTAAATTTGTAACAAACAAACTACAGCCATTGAGGGTGGACTCCCTGATGGCTTTAAGAATTGCTGAGGATGAAAGCCTTAGGGCCTATGCCAAAAGGTATTATGAGGTGTTCAACCGAATACCAAGATGTAACCAAGAGGTGGCAGTTGTGTTTTTTAAGAATGGCCTGAAAGATGATTATTTGCTTCGAAAATCATTGGCAAAAACACTGCCCAAAAGTATGGAGGAATTAATGGCCAGAATAGAGAAGTATGCCAGAGCCGAGGAGGATACGCCAGGGACAAAGGCATCAAAACAAGAGAAGAGAAACGGCTTGCTGAAGCGAGGCCGAGCTAATAGTGGATATAATAAGCAGGAGACAAGACTAAGGGCTCCCCAGGCAGTCACAACTGTATTCCGAATTCCGGTTTACAAAGTTTTGGAAAGAATCCGAAATCAGCCCTATTATAGAGCACCAAAGAAGCTTCCTGGTGAATTTATGGGAAGAAGTCTGGGGAAACACTGTGCCTACCATAATGAGGATGGACATCGAACTCAAGGGTGCAAAGCCCTAAAAGCACACCAAGAAGACCTGGTAAGACAAGGTCATTTAAGGGACCTAGTAGATGAGGCCAAGACAAGGGAAGAGCAATTGAGAGGCGCCTCGAGCACCAAGCGGCTAAAGCGGACCTCGAGTGATCAATGTGATTCACTCGAAGGTCAATGAGAACGAGATACGTGGGGAAACTCAGAAGGTAAAACACTTGCAACATGTGTATTAGGTCCAGCAGAAAAGACTTAGGGCAGACGAGTGCCAGGGACCCGTGGTGTCCTTTACTGAAGATGACCTAGAGATAGTGCAGCATCCACACAGTGATGCCTTGGTAATATCCCTCTAGATTGGAGAGTGCCAGGTAAAGCGAATTCTGATCGACCAGGGCAGCTCTTGCGACATCATGTATGTCAAGTGTTATAAGGAGCTTGGCCTTCACCAAGATGATCTGAAACAATCCAATGGTCCAATGGTCGAGTTCAATAGAACGCCGACGTGGCTCCTGGGAGCAGTAATTTTGGAGGTGCAGGCTGGCACCAAGAAGGTAAAAACTGAGTTCACAATAATTGACACTCCCTCCCCTCACAATGCTGTCCTGGGAAGGCCATGGCTGTATGCAATAGGGGCTGTTCCCTCAACATTGCACCAACTGTTGCGATTCCCAACAGAGCATGGAATTAAGGAGGTCAAAGGAGATCAAGTGCAGGCAAAGAATTGCTCCATGGCAGTAATAAAATCCACCTGCAACATACTAGAAGTAGAAGCAACTAAGATTGAAGATGAGGACATGGAAGTCCTTGACGACGTCGGCAAAGAACCAGTTGAGAAAAGTGAGGAAGCCTTGAAGAAAATCTTAGTCCAGCAAGGGGATGAAGAGCGCTTCTTCCTCCTCGGCTCAGGCTTGGCTGAGAAAGAGGAAAAGGAATTAGAAGAATTCTTAAGAGAAAACCTTGAGGTGTTTGCTTGGACACCGTACGAGATGCCTGGCATTGACCCCGAGGTCACTTGCCATAAACTGAATGTGGATAGGTCGGCTAAACCTGTCATCCAGCGAGCAAGGAGGCTGACGTTGATGCATGTGGAGGCAGTAGAAGAGGAAGTGGATAAACTTCTGGAGGCCAGAGCCATTTGAGAGGTAAACTACCCGACATGGTTATCAAACACGGTTGTTGTGAAGAAAAAGAATGAGAAATGGAGGGTCTACGTGAACTTTACCAGCCTGAATAAGGCTTGTACCAAAGACAATTTCCTACTACCCAAGATTAACCAATTGGTGGATGCCACTTCAGGGCATGAAAGGATGAGCTTCCTAGACACTTACAGGGGGTACCATTAGACAACCATGTATCCCTCAGATGAGGAGAAAACTGCATTTATCACCCCAAAAAGATTATATGGCTACAGAGTGATGCCTTTTGGGTTAAAAAATATAGGAGCAACTTACCAGAGATTGGTGACTAAGATGTTCAAACACCTAATAGGCAAAACAGTGGAGGTATACATTGATGACATGGTCGTGAAGACCAAGGAACCAGAAGATCATCTGGCTAACCTGAAGACAATATTTGACATTTTAAAGACATTTCGGCTTCGACTCAATGTATCAAAGTGTGCATTTGGAGTTGGGTCAGGGAAGTTCCTGGGATACTTGGTCACCAGAAAGGGCATTGAGGCAAGCCCAGATCAAATCAAGGCCATTCTGGAGCTAGAGAGCCCAACGTCGGCAAAACAAATATAGATGCTGACTGGAAGGGCTGCAGCCCTAAACAGATTCATAAGTAGAAGTTCTGATAAATGCAAACCTTTCTTCAGTTTAGTAAAGAAAGCCACAGACTTCTTATGGACAGAGGAGTGCGAAGTCGCCTTGGCTGACTTGAAGAAATACTTGACCACAACTCCAGTTCTCTCAAATCCAGTACCTGGAGAGGAGCTGTTCTTATACTTGGCGGTCTTAGAGCATGCAGTAAGTGCAGTAATAATCAGGGAAGACAAGGGAGAACAGAGGGCAGTTTACTATGTAAGTAAAACCCTAGCAGATACAGAGACCAAATATCTATCTTTGGAAAAGCTAACACTAGCTTTGGTAATGGCCTCTAAGAAGCTGAATCATTACTTTCAAGCCCACAAGATTGTAGTGTTAACTGAGCATCCTCTGAAGTCCCTGTTGCAGTAAGGGGATCTGACAGGTAGGATAGCCAGATGGGCAGTGGTGTTAGGCCAATATGACCTAGAATTCAAACCCAGGACAGCAATCAAAGGCCAAGTTTTGGCCAAGTTTTGGCCGACTTCGTGGCCGAGTTCACACCAGACGCCATCATACATCGGGCTCCGTTGAGCCGAGGTACATAATGTCCAGGTGAACAAAGAGAAACCCAGCTGGGGATAGCAGAATAGAGGAAAGAAGAGAAACTCAGGCCCTGCAGTATTTACGTCGGCGACTCCTTCCGCTTGTTTGTTGATGGAAGTTCAAACCGACAAGGAACAGGGGACATGAGTAGTGCTAGTATCGTCGGATGGGCAGATCCTAGAACAATCCATTCATTTGGGGTTTAAGGCCTCAAACAATGAAGTAGAGTATGAAGCACTGATCGCAGGATTAAAGTTGGTAGCAGCACTGGAAGCTGATGAGGTAATGTTCTTCTGCAACTCTCAGCTTATCGTCAACCAGGCAACAAGCGAATATGCAGCCCGAGATGAAATGATGATGGCCTATGTAAATGAGGTAGGCAAACTGATAGCATTATTCCAAAATTACCGACTACAGCAAGTCAGCCAAGATAACAACAGCCATGCCAATGCCTTAGCCAACCTGGCTAGTGCAATGAAACCAGGAGAGGCAAGGACAATAATGATTGACTACTTGTCAGGTCCGAGTATAGAACCACTGAACACAGAGCATAAAGTAATGTGTGTGGAGATGGGACTAAGCTGGATGGATGCAATAATAGTATTCCTTAAAGAGGGGAAACTGCCAGATGATCGTAAAGAAGCACACAAGATCAGACTTAAGTCGGCATGATTCAGTCTGACAGCAGAAGGGCATCTCTACAGAAGATCTTTTATTGGACCCCTTTTGAGGTGTGTGCATCCTTCACAAGTTGAAGACTTCTTGTATGAGATACATGAAGGAGTATGTGGAAGCCACACTGAGGGCAGGTCACTTGCTCATAGGGCCATTACTCAGGGATACTGGTGGCCCTATATGCAGAAAGATGCTAAAGCTTATGTCAAAAAATGTGAGAAGTGCCAGAGGTTTGCACCTTTGATACACCAACCAACAGCAGATTTAAACCTAATATCCAGCCCTTGGCCATTTGCCCAATGAGGCATGGATCTTGTTGGACAACTGCCTCAGGCAACTGGACAAAAGAAGTTCCTGCTAGTGGCAATAGATTACTTTACCAAGTGGGTTGAAGATGAACCCCTCGCAAAGATTCGGGACATTGATGTAAAAAACTTCATATGGAAGAACATCATCACCAGGTTTAGGATCCCAAGGGCAATAATAGCAGCCAATGGTACACAGTTTGACAGTAAGCTAATCAAGAGCTTCTGTGCAAAGTACAAGATCAAGAACTACTATTCCACTCCAAGCTTCCCTCAAAGCAATGGATATGCAGAAGCATCCAACAAAACTATATTAGATGGGATTAAGAAGAGGCTGGAAGCAGCAAAGGGAAAGTGGGTGGATGAGTTTCCCAGTGTACTCTAGGCATATCGGACTATGTCGAGAAGATCAACTGGAGAATCCCCATTTTCCATGGCTTATGGCATAGAGGCAGTAATCCCATTAGAGGTCGGCATCCCAAGGGTCACAACCCAGGGAGTGGACAATGGAACTAATGATGCATTTTTAGCCCGAGATCTGGATCTATTAGAAGAAAAAATGGAGAAGGCAGCAATTCAGCTAGGGGCATACCAGCAGCAGCTAGCCAAGGCTTACAACAAAAAGGTCAACCCACGAGAATTTCAAGTTGGGGACCTCATCCTAAGAAAGGTCGTCGACAACAGGAAGGATCCCAGAGAAGGCAAGCTTGGCCCAAACTGGGAGGGACCTTATAGAATCATCTCGGTCCTAGGCAATGGGGCATATCGGGTTGAAGACAGTAAAGCCAAAGAATTGCCAAGACACTGGAATACTTGCAACCTGAAGTTCTTCTATCATTAATCATTAAGATTTCATTTTGTTTCTTTCTTTAAAATCTTTTGTTATTAGCCGAAGTAATTAATAAAATTTTAACTCGATTTTTGATTTCAAACTTGTGTAAAACAGTTAACCAGTCACTTGGCGATGTTTCTGATTGAAACATGACGAATAACTTAGACTTATTATATGGCAAAGTTAAATTATACTTGCATATAATAGAGTTGAACTAAGTTGGCGATGTTTCTGATTGAAACATGACGAATAACTTAGACTTATTATATGGCAGAGTTAAATTGTACTTGCATATAATAGAGTTGAACTAAGTTGGCGATGTTTCTGATTGAAACATGATGAATAAACTTAGACTTATTATATGGCAGAGTTGAAATTATACTTGCATATAATCGAGTTGAACTAAGTTGAATTAACCTAGATTTGCTGGGTCGACAGAATAAAAACTTTGAATAACACTAAGTACATATCAGTTAGATTAACAGAGAGACCGAGGTTAATAACCTCAGCCAGTCTCTGTTTGAATTTGATCTCAGCGACAACATCATAGGTACATATTTAATGTGAACATAAGTGAAATTTAAGTTCACATTAGGGTGCAGAGAGTTGGAGAATAATACTTGGAAGTTGGAATTTACAAGCTAAAGTTAGTTTAACACTTGTTGAAATTTTAAAAAAAATTTACAAGTTGAAGTTAAACCGAGGTAATATTGAAAGAAAATTGGTTTAACACTTAATGAAATTTTAAGAAAAATTTACAAGTTGAGTTAAGCCGAGGTTATTTTGAAAAACGTATCTACGTACTTGCCGAGATTACCATGTTGCCAAGACTTGGAAAAATAACTGAAAGTGAAGTAGCAAGTTTTAAATAAACACTTGTGAAAACATTTCTATAAAATGTTTTCAAGTGTTAAGCCAAGGCCAAGATAAACAGTCAGTGGGTATATCAGATGTATTTTACCCTGAAGAGATTACACAGTTAAGGTGTACTTTGAAGACATGCAAAATATTCTAAGTATGGAATCATACAAGACAGTGAAGGAAAGACAAGCATTCAAACACTTAGTCAAAAAAGAAGACTTGCATTCAAAAAGAAACAAAGAACTTTGGCTTACAAAGGATTACTTATTCAGAATACCAAAAAAGGGCACATCGGCCAAATACAGAGCTAACATTGTTTAAAGATAAAGTATTACAGGTAAGAAGAAATAGAAAAAATACAAAGAAAAGAAAAAATATCCTAAGCACTAGGATTAGCTTCGTCGGCTGGAGATGTTGCACTTTTGTTAGCCTCTACCTCAGCATCAATCTGGCGAAGTGTATTGTCACGACACGAACCCGCCCCTATGGGTTAAGGACATAATCAGCCAGTAATCGAGGGATTACCTACGGCCTCAAACCAAACAAGACGAATTTTAACAGAGTTAAGGGGCCAAACGGAAGCAATTTCAAACTTTTGTCCATAGAGCTGTGCTTACATGGCACATCATAACATTTTACAAACATACATTAATAACTCACATAAAGGAAAGTTAACATATAAGCTATACACAACAGGATCATTCAAGTCATGGCCAGCCAATCAAAACTATATACAACTGTGATACAAAGTTCTCGCCAACATGACAAAATATAACGAAATAACAAAAGGGTGAAAACAAGTCTCGTGCGTGAGACGGTTGGGCTGACTCTTCAAAAACCTTGACTGTTTCTCACAAACTTCACTGAAGCTGGGTTTAGACCTCCCTTGGCTCACCTACAGACACATGAATGAGCATGAGCGAAAGCCCAGTGAATAATATCAAATAAAGAAGGTACACGAATAGTATTTAGAACGACATGCACCAAATGACCTTAGGCCTAATTCATATTTCTATTTAGTATATATATATAGGTCAAGTAACTGCGGTTCCAAACACATCAGACGACCTCGGGCCCAATCCATTCATGTCAAACTGGCCTTTCGCCCAACCATTCACTCATGTCAGACTGGCCTTTGGCCCAACCATTCACTCATGTCAGACTGGCCTTTGGCCCAACCTTTCATTCATGTCAAACGGGCCTTTGGCCCAACCATTTGGCATAGCAAACATTTGTCCACCATTCAAATTAACGAACTTATAAGACTTTCATAGAAGTGAGCAATTGGACAAATAATATACTTCAGATATCTTTATTAAGATATTACTCACAGTGATCTGCCGGTGGATTCACCCTTGAGCTCGACCCTACACATTACATAACACACATGGGTCACAAACGATTCAATCTGTTCTTAATTCATACATTCCTCTTAGGCTTCTTTCTTATTCTTTTAATTCATTCATAATGCTCAATGCATGCCTAAGAGTACTTAGAAGTGGAAGGGAACGGAAAATGAAACACAGAATGCCTCTACAAATTTTCTGAAACAGGGGGTCCCCGCTCGAGTGTGGACTTCCCCGCTCGAGCGGACCCATTAGGTCTGCAAAAGTGCTAGTTGCCTCATTTTTACACTCGAGCGTGAATTCGGACGCTCGAGATGAAGGTCACTCTACATAGCTCCCCGCTCGAGCGTGGACTTCCCCGCTCGAGCGGACATCCATGTCTGCAAAATATTCTCGAGCTCAGATTCTACGCCGAGCAAGTTCCCCGCCGAACGAACTTCAAGAATTTCGGTTTCGTAATCGTTTGAGCTCAAATTTGACATTCAAAGGTTCCAAAGCTCATGATTCTAGTTCAAAATATGCAAATACATCGCACTACATGAGAATGAAAGAGTATGACACCAAATTGCTCAAAATCATTATCTAATTCTCAAATCATCCAACATTTCCTTTGTATAATCAAAACTCATGCATTCAAACTTCATACCAAATTCATATCTCTATCAATTCAACATCCATGTTAGTCTTTGACCCCAATTCCATTTCAAATGGCACTAATGATGCTCATAACCATGAAAATCAACAAAACCATGCTTGCATGTATGATTTAGCACTCATATTTCCCATATTCAACTTAATACATGCTTGATTATGCAAAATCATGGTGATCCTATACATGCATGTGCATATTAACTTCAAATTCACCAATTATAACACAATTCTTGATCTTGGTTAGCCATCCCTATTGAAATTATATGGTTACAAACTCAAACCCATGAATTAAGGGTTGGTTACTCACCTAGGAGCCTCAATCCTTGAGTGTAGCTTCCAAATTCACAAATCCTGAGCCAAAATGCACAAAGATGTCTTCTCTCTCTCAAAGTCGGTTCTCTCTCCCTCTAGAGAGTTAATTTCAGCCAAAATGACTTGAAGATGAGGAATTAAGTGTAATAAGGCCCTTATATAGGTGTGCCTAATCAAATTTGATTAAGGCTAAGCAATTAAGCTTAATTTAATCGTTCTGAATCTAATTATTTTGATCCAAATAAATTTTCAATTAAATTTCACCGTAGGCTCTAAAAATTACGCTAATCACAATGGCATAGTCAATTTCGGTTTATAGGGCCGATAAGGCTTTCAATTTTCAGTTTATAATAGTAAGTTGAATAGATATTCCTACGGTGAACAGATAGAAATTCAAAACCATATGTATTCGTATAAATGGCACACAAAATCATATCAGACACATAATCACATTCATAATAAGGATCAATTAGCATAATACGAAACAGGGTTATCACATGTATCATCAATGTTTTTGTTGGCAGCCTCGACCTCGGCCTCAGAGGTGGTCTTCTAGACCTCATCCCCGTCATCCTGAGTCAAGTCTAGGACTTGCTCATTCAGAGTTTGAGACTTGGCCCAAAGCAGCTTCGACCTTCTCAGACTTATCAGCCTCGGCATCTTCCTCGGACTCAGCTTCGTCCTCGGATTGGCTTGGAGTGGGGGGGAATGGCAGGACAAGGAGACTGTTATCTCAGAGAGTTGAGTCCTCAGGGACAGCCAACTCCTTTAAGGAAGACATCCAACCAAGGGTGAAACCCTTGTTACATGCCTATTTCACTTGCTTCTTGTATTCCTCGCGGATGTCAACTGCCCCCTCGACATATATTCTCGTCCGTTGCTTTAATCTTGGCATTCTTCGTGGTCAAGGCAGCTAGGAGCTCGGCTTGGGCTTCGGCAGTTTTTGCTTCGACCTCTTTCTTTTTGGCTTTAAGGACCTCAGCAACGGCCTCAGCAGCGCCTGCCCTCTCCTTGGCCTCGTCTTGGGCTTGTTTGGCTACCTTGGCTTGATCTATCAAAGTCTTCATCTTGGCATCGGCCATATTTATGGTCTTGAGCAAGCCAGCAGCCTCCTTCGTCTTGTGAGTCAACTCCTTCTTAATGTTAAAGGCATGCATCGCGAAGGAGTGGGCCTGTTGGATCGCCTAGAAGAAAAGGAAAAAACAAAGTTAGTAAAACTCTCTGAGTATGGAAGAAACAGAAAGTACCAAGTATTAGGGGCTTACTTGTACGGAGTGCTGCAACTGCAGAGCAAAATTTTTGTATTCGCTAACCTCGGCATTGCGTTCGAGGTCTTTTGGAAGGAGCAAGGCAGTAGAGAGGGCAACGCCAACTTCGATGTCGGTTGCGCTGTCACCCACTCTGACTGGCTTGTCCTCGATGGTAATTGGAGAGGCCCAGGGGGCATCAGACTTTAGGGACCCCGAGGTTGCAGTAGACTCTAACCTCGGCTTCTTTGACCGAGTGGATTCAGAGGGAGCAACCTCTGCGGGCCTCTTTTCGGTGGCAGAGGCACTTTTTTCTGCCTCAGCCATTTTTGAGATTGGCAAGGTGTCCTCAGAGTCGATCTGAGTCACCGTTGCCTTGGCTTGGGCTTTCTTCAGCCTCTTTGATTTCAACTTGGGTTGAGACTGGGAAGATTGAACTGTGGTAACATTGGAGATGTCGGCAACGGCCTTTTGTCGCCCCATTTCATCGGAGGAGATGGCAACGGTAACTTTACTGCCAAGGCGAATTGCTGGTAGAGCTGTTAGTGGGTTGGCTAGATCGTATAAGGACGCTTTGGTACTTCGACGTCTTCGGCTTTGAGTCCTGCTTGCCGGTGCGAACAATGGAGCTCGATATCGACTTTAGCGTTGAGAAGGTGGGATCAATTGTGGAGCAGAGGTTGACGGTTGCTCCACAGGACCAGATGTTGATCCTTGGTCAGGCCTGGATGATTCAGCTTGAGGAGTTGTTGCTGAAAGAGGAGACTTGCTTTTTCTTGGGACGTTGGGAAGTATGGACTTGTAGGTTGGGATGTAGTTGAGCAACAGAGGTGATTTCCACTGGTCAACTGGCAAATCCAACAACTTCTTGAAATCCTTGCTGGGATAGAAGGATTTGTGGAAGTCCTTGGGTGGTTGAGGAAGTACTGCAAAATAAAAACAAACAGAGGTTAGAGCATACAAAAATATCAAAGTAAGAAAGACTTGAAAGCAAGTAAATGTGACACTTGGCTCTTACCATCTCCCTCTCTGAAAACTGTTCAGCTTAGGGGGTAGAGGTGAAGGTCATCATCTGGTGGGAACTCCCAGTTGCCCAAGACGATGAAGTAATCGTCTCCAACACCCTTGTTGGAGTCTGGGAGGTCGGCGACAAGTTTGTCTTCCGTGGATCTCGGCTTAAGGTAATAGATATAGCCCTTTTTTTTACTTCAAGCCGCACATGGTGTAACAGTATTGGATGTCGGCAAGGGTAACCCTAGCATTTTGTTTTTTGGCTAAGGCAATTATACCATTGATAACTCGGTAAGAGTTAATGGCAAGCTGCATTGGGTTCAGTTTATAGTAATGAAGGACTTCTCGAAAAAGGATGTCAAGAGGGAACCTAAGTCCACACACTATGAAGGTTACCACTAGGAAGGGCATGGAGTCGTCTTTGGACATGATGGAGTCCTCCTCCCCAGCCAACCTAAGATGAACGTCGGCAGGGATGGCAAACTCCTACCTAAAGTATTCTAACTTAGTTGGGGTGTTTACCCTCCACCTGAACATACCCATGACGTCGGCTAAGTGGAGAGGATGTTGGATTTGAGAAGGAAGTGGTTTGTTAAGGTTTAAAGGACCTCAACAAAACCTAAACGTATGCTGGGGCAAGGGTTTTTGAGGATCTAAAAGGAATTTGTTTCAATTTTTCCTAAAATTTTTGAGTTCTACAAACAAATCCCAAAACCTAAGACTATGCAAACAAGAACTGAAGGCAGAAATCTGGAGAAAACAACAAGAAAACAGAAATAAGAACATGATTCAGAATCAAGAATAGTGATGAACTATCAAGAACACTGTGACAAAGTGTATACAAGGGATTCAAAGAACATTGAACAAAATGTAAAAAAAAAGTCGAAGACAATGGTAATTTACAAGAACATCAAGTATGTATATGCATGGGTGGACCTAGAAAACAGAGTGGGAAAACACAAGATTGCAAAATCGAAACATGCTCAATCAGACGAAATATAAAAAGGCAAGTGAAGACTGAGTACATTCATGAAAACAGAGTACAAATGTAACAGAGTTCGAAGTGAATCAAAAAATGAAAAAGAGAGAAGCAGTGGCTTACCAAAGAATGTGAGGCTGGTATGGAGTTCGCCGGAGTAAGACGGTGGCAGTGGGCAGAGAAAAGTAGCAAAATGTTTCGCCAAAGGAAGTAAATGGAGTGGTTGCAGGAAGCTTTGAGAAGATGACAATGGTGGTGTAGAGAGAGAAATCTTGAAAGGGAAATCAGAAAATGTGAAGTGAAAAGACGAAGAGAGAGGGAAGCAATTTTGTCAAAACACGAAAAGGCGGCAAATCACAATTAGTGTGCCTAGGACGACGTGCTTGTCAGACGGCACACGCAAGTGCGATGCAACTTGATAGCGTGTGTCAGGTATAGTTCAATGGAGAAGAGACGCGTGGCAAAAACGGTTGAATTACTATGCGTGACAGCTCATACGCGTGTAAAAACTCTTGGAGTTATTGATTTAATGAAACAAAGACCTCGGCTAAAGGAACTATGTCGGTTAAAGAACTTGGAAAAAAATTTCTTCTTGATTCTAAGGCATTGATGAAAACAGACTACAAGTCTTGGCCAGGTGGAGCCGACTAATGATGACCTCGGTAACAAACGATAGAGCAAGTTTAGCCGATGTGCTATGGGTTCGAATGATATAGGTTCCATCACCTTAGGATGCCGAGGTAATAGAACCTAGGAGGCAGTTGTATGGACATATTTCTTGAATAACGAACACGTGGCCAAGGTGGCATCAAAGTGCTAGCCGAGGTGCCACATGTCTTAGTCATGGCACTAAGGTGATCTTGGCTTGGCCGAGGTTATCTGTGGAGATACCGGAATCTGAGATGAACGAATAAGGGACAAGAGTCCTGGAATGGGGGAGGACCTTAGCCTAGATAAGGATAAAGCTCTTATGGAGTTTATCTTTATCTGTTGGAGAGTCCAAGATGAGCATTGAGACAGAGTCCATTAAAGCTAGGCTTCTATAGGGATCAGGTCCGTGTTGGCTATAAAAGTAAGGCACCCTTGTGGGTCTAAGGTACGCTTTTTGTATTCTAGCTAGTGAGTTAAGCACTGATTATTATCTTTGAGAGATAACTGAATATTGACTTGATTGTTGGAGTGCCCCTAGGTGGAAGAACCACCGCCGGAGTCTCATCTTTCTGTTACAGGTTGTTCGGGCACAATCTATTCTACCGGTGCCTTCCAGCTGAGTACCTGTTTGGTAGTGTGGTCAGAAATTAACACACACAATAATGTTACTACAAACATTATTATAATCCAATTTCATTGATATCATGTGGAAGCTATATACATTCACATTCATAAATAAATGGAAATTCTCTCAACCATATATACATTGGATGCAAAATGTTTTACAATTAAAGAAATGCACGTAGGCTTACATTATTACATGAAAAGAAAGGGCTTAAATTTTCAACTAGAGGTAGATGCAATTGTTTGTTAATAGTGGCAAGGTTGGGGGTTTAAGGAAGATAATGGTGGATGGTTTTTTTTTTGTTGGTTGCTAATGGTAATGGGTTGAAGTTTAGGAGAAATGTGGTTGTTATGAGGTGTGTTGTATTTACTGGCTCCCAGCTCGAAGGGGTAGGGGGCGGGCCAAAGTTGATATTTATATGTCTGTAATGCTAGTTTCAGCCCCACAGACTGTACTTTATATATTGTATTAGTGTATATGTTTTAAGGTTAAGAGAAAAACAGAGAGCTGCAGAGTGTTTTGTAGTCCTTATTGCATATTGTGGGGGCCGAGTATTGGGAGTCGTAGAGATTCCGGATAGTCGAACTTGGGAGAGTCGAAATATGTGGCACTCGGCGTCGGCTCGCACACTCGAATCCAACCCTACTCGGCCAAATAGCCGGTTAAGCAAGGGGCCGAGTGAAGAGAAATGTGCTACAAAATATGTCGAATAGCGAATTGAAAATGGACCTAATCCCGAGGCCCAAGAAAGAAAAGATACAAATAGAAGAACATCAGCCAGAAAGAATGAGGTGAGAACCATTTCGCTTAACTTAAAATACAAGTAATCTTGAGTGCAGAGACTGATTAGTCCGTCGGAGTGCTAATTCCGGCACCCCCAACCGGAGTGTTTACTCCTTTTCAGGTGACTAGCTGAGGATCACGAGCGTTTCCCAGGATCAGAAGAGTATTTCCAAACCACTTCTCCCCATTTGGCGCCGTCTGTGGGAATACTCAAATATATCCATGGCAGGCGTAACAGAAAACCCTCCAATAGTCACTGATGAAACCACGCAAAGTGACGACCTCACTCCAACAAACATGCTTGGCCTAGAGACTATCGCCGCAAGGCGTGCCTTGAACTTCGCCTCACCCTTGACTTCGGAGCATGAGACAATGCAGGCGATCATGGAACAAGCAAAGCAAAATGAACAAAGGTTGGAGAACATGATCGCTGAGAACGAACGTCTCCGTCAAGATTTGGCCTTGGAAGTGGCAAAGTCCAAACAAGCTGTACGCCTAGATCCGAAACGACCTCCGAGGGCAGGTGGTCGACGACCTCGAGCCCGCCACGACGACACTGATAGCGACTCCGACTCATTATTCCCGAAGCCTAAGAAGAAGGGGCAACCTGAAACTGCCAGTTCTTCTGAAGAGAGTCCCCGTATAAGGCATAAACGAAGAAGGGACAGTTCATATGACGAAGACCAGCACGATCCCTTTGTACGACGGATTGCAAAGGCAATGTTACCCAAGAAATTCAAAGCACTGTCATTCACCTTGTACGACGGTAAATCAAACCCCACCGATCACATCCGCCATTACAAGCAAGCCATGACGCTACATGCAGACGACGAGGCTCTCATGTGCAGAATATTTCCTAGCAGTTTGGGACCACTAGCTGTCAGGTGGTATTATAAACTGGAGCCGGCTTCGATTAAAAGCTTCCACCAACTCCAAAAATCTTTCAGGGCAAGGTTTATCACTAATGAGGTCCAGCCAAAGCAGGCCGATTCCCTCTGGGCAGTGCAGATTCAACCGAGGAAACCCTTCGTGCATATTCAGCGTGGTATTGGGAATGTTTCAATCTGGTAGATGATACTTGCAATGACTCCATGGCCATGACCGCCTTCAAGATGGGGCTACATCCCAACAGTGCCCTCCGTAGTTCTTTGACCAAACGGCCCCCCAAAACTGTGTGGTTGTTGATGAAGAAAGTTGAAGAATACTGTAAAGTGGAAGATGATTCCTTGCGGGTTAAAGCCAGAAATGTGACCAACATGACGGCTCTTGCTGAAATTGCTCGGCCGATAAATTCTATAGCACCTCAGAGCCCTGAACCTCGCCATCGGGCAAAAGGAGATAAGAGACGGGATTCTCACCGATCAAGTGACCAATGCTCTCACCGAGCGAATGAACAGCTGCAAGTCGACAGCAGGCGCACCGACAAGAAATATACTGAGTTGTCAGAGCCGATCAGCACGGTCATGTCCAAAATCCAACATCTTTCATTCTTCAAGTGGCCGTAAAAAATGATGGGACCTCATGATACTCGAAGACGGGATCGGCGGTGCGAGTATCACAAGGATCATGGCCACGAAACTGAGAGTTGTTATGCATTGAAAGATCACCTGGAGGAATTGGTGCAGGATGGTCGGCTACAGCAATATGTCCGAAAAGGCAACTCAACCAAAGCAATAGCCCTAAGACAGGATTCTTCTCCACTTGGCGTGATCCACATGATATACAGCCTGCCAATTTCATCCTCGGTGCATACGATTCAGTCGAATCCCGGTCCTCCAAATCAACTCACTCCGGTTAAACGACCCCATGAAGCTGGAAGCATTTCTTTTGATGATTCAGATTTGGCCGGTGTGACACTTCCCCACATCGATCCCTTGGTAGTTGAGTTACGCGTAAACCGATTCACAGTTGAGCGCGTACTCATTGACCCAGGGAGCACATCAGAGGTTATGTACTACAAAACATTCACCAAACTCGGCTTCTCTGAATCGGACCTCTCCCCGGCCCCTTATCCACTATTCGGCTTCAACGCCAATCCAGAATACCCGTTGGGGAAAATCACACTACCCATCCGAGCGGGCTCCCAAACAGTGGATGTGGAGTTCTTGGTTGTGAAGCTGCCATCGCCGTATAATCTCATCATGGAGCGGACTTGGTTGCATACTATATAGGCTGTGCCAAGCACCTATCATCAGTTGCTTCGCTTCCCGACAGCACGCGACATTGAGCAAATCCATGGTTCACAGAAGTCGGCACGAGCATGCTATGTCCTTGCTGGAAAGACGCCGAAGGAGTTGCAAGTGAATTCCCTTGAAGTACCAGATCGGGAGAGCCTCGATGATGTTGGGCGGCTCCTGAGTGAAAAGGCCACGGAAGACCTAGATCGAGTTGAAATCAACGGCAACCCAGACAGGTTTTTCATGGTCGGCGCCTCCCTCAATCAAGCCAACAGATAGCAGCTAATTACCTTCCTGGTCGGCAACCTTGATGTATTTGCGTGGACTCCATATGAGATGTCGGGTGTAGATCCGTCTGTTTCGCAACACCATTTAAATGTTGACCCTAAATGCAAGCCAATCATTCAGAAAAGCCGGCGATAAGCCGCAGAGCACACTATCGCAGTTGTTAAAGAGGTTGACCGGTTGCTTGACGCCAGGGCAATCAGGGAAGTGACCTACCCTACATGGCTCTCTAATACTGTGGTTGTGAAGAAGAAGAATGGGACCTGGCGAGTCTGCGTTGATTTCATGGACCTAAACAAAGCCTGCCCCAAAGATTGTTTTCCTCTCCCAAGGATAGACCAACTGGTAGATGCCACAGCACGTCATCAACGCATGAGCTTCCTCAATGCCTACAGAGGCTACCATCAAATTGCCATGGATCAAGAGGGCCAAGACAAAACTGCATTCCTCACCCCAAGAGGAACCTATTGCTATAAGGTTATGCCTTTTGGGCTGAAGAATGTAGAGGCAACCTACCAGAGACTAGTCACCACCATGTTCAAGGAACAACTCAGCAACACTATGGAAGTGTACATTGACGATATGGTGGTTAAGTCCAAGGAAGAGCAGAATTACATAGCCGATCTGGAAGAAACATTCGACATCCTACACAAATATGGAATGAAGCTGAGCGCTTCCAAATGTGCGTTTGGTATCGGCTCTGGCAAATTCTTGGGTTACATCGTCAACCACCGAGGAATCGAAGCCAACCCAAGGCAAATCACAGCAATCCTGGAGCTCAGCTCCCCTCGTTCAGTAAAAGAGGTTCAAAAGTTGATGGGGATGGCCGCTGCACTTAACAGGTTCATCAGTTGATCCACAGATCGTTGTTGACAATTCTTTCATACACTACGGCAGGGCAAGGCTTTTGAATGGTCCGCCGAATGCGAAGCCGCTTTCAACAACCTTAAGACCTACCTCCGCTTAGTACCACTCCTGGCAACACCCTCTACTGGTGACCTGCTCATTTTGTATCTGGCGCTTTCCAGAAACGTCGGTCTTGATAAAAGGAAGAGAGGGGAACAACGACCAGTGTATTATGTGAGCAAGGCAATGGTTGACGCCGAAATACGCTACCTTCCGTTGGAAAAACTCATCCTAGCCCTAGTCACGGCGGCAAGAAAACTGATGCATTACTTCCAGGGGCACAGCATTGGGGTACTAACAGATTATCCCCTCCGATCAGTACTACGCAATACAGAATCATCAGGACGTGTTTCAAAGTGGGCTCTTGAACTCGGCCAATACGATATTTCAGTTTCTACCTAGAACCTCAATCAAGGGATAGGTGCTTGCCAACTTCGTTGCCGAATTCACTAGGGGTCTTGTCGACTTCAAGTCTGATGAAGTTCGACCGAAGCCGAACTGGAGAATTTATGTAGGGGACATTTGGCAGTTGTATTGTGATGGATCGTCCAACCAGCGGGGCAGTGGAGCCAGAGTTGTAATCATGGCTCCTGATGGCGTAATAATTGAGTAGGCCGTCAAGCTCAGCTTCGAAGCATCAAATAATGAAACCGAATACGAAGCCCTTCTAGCTGGTTTACGGAATGTGCATGTTCTGGGTGCTCGGCGTTTGCTTGTATTTTGTGATTCAAAACTGGTGATCAATCAGCTAAAGCGGGAGTACGCGGCAAGAAATGACCGGATGACGGCTTACATGAAAACGGCTAACTCCTTGCTAGCAAAATTTGACTATCATGAATTGAATCAGATAACACGAGATCAGAACACGCATGCAGACGCGTTGGCCTTCCTAGCCTTCGCCATCAACTCAGAAATCAAATGGACCATTGAGGTGGGTTTTATCCCGGAGCCAAGCATTGGTCCTTCAGAGGAAGTCCAGGTCAATATCATAGAATCGGGACCAAGTTGGATGGATCCCATCGCCGTATTCCTGTCTTCTGAACAGCTCCCAGAGGATAAGAAAGAAACGTACAAGCTGCGAAACAAAGTCCTGCGTTACTACTTGGATTCGCAAGGAAAGCTTTACAAAAAGTCCCTTTCCGACCCATACCTAGAATGCGTGCATCCGGATAAAGTCGAAGAGCTTCTGGCCGAAATAGATGAAGGCAGTTGCGACGCACATTCCGGCGAGCGCTCTTTGGCCCATCGAGCTATAACACAGGGGTATTATTGGTCGACAATCAGATTTGATGCCGAATGCTATGCGAAAAAATGTGAACAATGCCAGAAGTTTTCCCTGTTAACCCATCTACCCGCTGAAGAGTTGAGCTCTATCACTAGTCCCTGGCCGTTCGCCCAATGGGGACTTGACATAGTCGAACCACTGCCGCACGCCCCGGGTAACAAGCGATTTTTGATTGTCGCGATAGATTATTTTACAAAATGGGTAAAAGCAGAGGCACTAACGCACATCCGAGTTACTGACGTAAAGTGTTTTGTTTGGAGAAACATAATAACACGATTCGGCATTCCAAGAGCACTAATCTCAGACAACGGCACCCGGTTCGATTGTGGCGTCTACCGAGAGTTGTGCAGCAAGTATGGTATCCGGCCTTACTTTTCCACGCCGGCTTATCCCCAAAGCAATGGTCAGCCTGAAGCCTCTAACAAATGTATCTTGGATGGCATCAAGAAGAGGCTAGAGAAAGCTAAAGGCAAGTGGGTCAAAGAATTGCCGAGTGTGTTGTGGGCTCATCGAACTACGCCGAGGCGATCATCGGGGAAACGCCGTCATTTATGCTTTGGAACCCAGGCAATCATACCCCTGGAAATCAGCCTCCCAACCCTGAAATCGACAGTTTTTGATATGGGCGAAAACGACATGATGCTGGCTTTGGATTTGATTCTGATTGAAAAGCAAAGAGACCGTGCCCTCGCATCCATGGCGCGGTATCAACAGCAGCTTGCTAAGTCGTATAATCAACGTGTTCAGCTACGTCGCTACACACCAGGAGAGTTGGTCCTAAAGAAAGTACTACTAGTCGCTAGGAGACCGAATGATGGAAAATTGGGTCCTAACTGGGACGACCCCTATCAGATCGATTTGATCGCAGGCATAGGGGCGTATCAGCACAAAGACATGTCTGGAAGGAGTCTACCACAGCCTTGGAATTCAACACATTTGCGAAAGTTCTATCATTGAACCTGACTTGTGGGGAATGATACTAGTTTTAAATGATTCATCATGTATGCACTCCATTTTGTAATGCAAAGATCCCTGTTTACTCACTACAAAGTGCTTGGGCCGATAAAGCCTCCGGATTCGGAGCGCCCTTCGTGGATATCACGATTAGCCAAATAAAGTCTCCGGATTCGGAACCCCATCGACGCATGATGCCCTTGGGCCGATAAAGCCTCCGGATTCGGAGCGCCCTTCGTGGATATCACGATTGGCCAAATAAAGTCTCTGGATTCGGAGCCCCTTCGGTGCATGATGCCCTTGGGGGATTAAGCCTCCAGATTCGGAGCGCCCTTCATGGATATCATGATTGGCCAAATAAAATCTCCAGATTTGGAGCCCCATCAGCGCATGACGCCCTTGGGCCGATAAAGCCTCCGGATTCAAAGCGCCCTTCGTGAATATCACGATTGGCCAAATAAAGTCTCCGGATTCGGAGCCCTATCGGCGCATGACACCCTTAGGCCGATAAAGCCTCCGGATTCAGAGTGCCCTTCGTGGATATCACGATTGGCCAAATGAAGTCTCCGGATTCAGAGCCCCATCGGCGCATGACGCCCTTGGCCCGATAAAGCCTCCGGATTCAGAGCGCCTTTCGTGGATATCACGATTGGCCAAATCAAGTCTTCGGATTCGGAGCCCCATCAGCGCATGACACCCTTGGGCCGATAAAGCCTCCGGATTCGGAGCGCCCTTCGTAGATATCACGATTGACCAAATAAAGTCTCCGGATTCGGAACCCCATCGGCGTATGACGCCCTTGGGCCGATAAAGCCTCTAAATTCGGAGCGCCCTTCGTGGATATCACGATTGGCCAAATAAAGTCTCCGGATTCGGAGCCCATTCGGCGCATGACGCCCTTGGGCCGATAAAGCCTCCAGATTCGAAGCGCCCTTCGTGGATATCACGATTGGCCAAATAAAGTCTCTGGATTCGGAGCCCCATCGGCGCATGACGCCCTTGGGCCGATAAAACCTCCGGATTCGGAGCGCCCTTCGTGGATATCACGATTGGCCAGTCTCTGGATTCGGAGCCCCATCGGCGCATGACGCCCTTGGGCCGATTAAGCCTCCGAATTCGGAGCACCATCGGCGAATAACACTCCGAATTCGGAATGACCTACCCTTCGAAGTGGAACGCTTTGGTACGCTGAGCCGGCATAAGTCATTTACAATGAGAAAGAAATGCTTAAATAGGTTGGGTCGGCGCAACCGCATAAACAACTAAAATTTGCAAGCATTTGAAACGAGATGCCAAACACAAACATTCACAATAAAAATAATTTACAGACATGTAAACATTGAAAATCAAACACAAACATTCACAATAAAAATATTTTATTATTCAACAAATACATAATTGACGCCCAATTTGTGTTGAGACGTTTACAATATATATTCAGTTCTGTTCGGCGTCGCCCTCATCATCACTCTTCTCAATTTCGAAAGCGTCAAAGGGAAAGTGGTGACGATGATATAGTGGCGACGCTAATTCGACTCCCGCTCCTCGGAGTGCCTCTGAGGCTTGGAGAGCCTTGATCTACCCATGCCTAAAGCCTTGATTCTCGCATCAGCACACCACATCTGCGAGTTTCTCCTTAGTCTTGTCTATTCCGACTCTTCGGCCGTCGTGGAAGCCTTTTTCGTAACCCACGGCCCTCGCATTTTCCACGGCAAACATGCTCGCCGTGTCCCGATCGGCTATCGCGTGACTTAATAGCCGTTGAGTCACTCTTTCCTCCACGACAGTGTTGGGTTGACTTGTCGCGCGCGTCTCGGTGGTGTGAGCCTTCCTAAGTTCCCTGAGCTCACGCTCAGCCTTCTCCGCACGAACCTCCAAACTCTGAATTTGTTCATCCTTTTTCTCTATTTCTCGGCACGTGGCGTGCAGGTGCGTGCCAACTTCATAGGCGATATACATCCCTTTCACTGCTCCATGGATGCCCTCTCGAAATACGTCAAAATCCTGTTGACCAACCATTGACTGCTGGACCTCCGATGGAAAAATCTGTAGAATGAACTCGACCGCCACACCTGGGTCCTTGATAATGAAGTCTGCCTCCGTCATCGGTTTATTCCCCACGAAAACTGCAAAACTCAACAGTCGCGGTGCCATGTCGGCCTCATTTCTCGGTCACGGTCGCGGAGAACTTCCCCATTGTTGTTTCTCCTTTCGGGGTGATCTGCTTTGACATTTTTGAGGCTGACGTTTTTCCCGTTCTTTGGATGTCCTACCTCCCGCACGGGTGGCTTCGCTGCTACGATTCATTACAGTGTCAAGTTCAACCAATGTTCGCTCTTCTCCTCTGCTGTTGAAGAACACTCTATTTGACATTCACACTTACCCAACTCCACGCAACAACTTGTTTTAACTTGAGTCTGAATACAATAAGTGGAGTCACTAGCGCAAAGAGTCCATCCCATTTATTCCTAATGTATGCAACGCACCCGAGGTAACATCATTAATGCTAAACTGTAAAAACCCAGTGCCGATCGATTCATGTCGCAGCCATTGCATGAACTAGTCCTATTCGGCTTCTGAAGCTCATGCTCTGGCTGGGGCAAGGGCAGATTCATTAATCTGATCGACCAAGTATTTAAACCCAGTGCCGATTGATTCATGCCGCAGTCATTGCATGAACTAGTCCTATTCAGCTTCTGAAGCTCATGCTCTGGCTGGGGCAATGGTAGATTCATTAATCTGATCGGGCAAATATTTAAACCCAGTGCTGATCGATTCATGCCGCAGCTATTGCATGAACTAGTCCTATGTGGCTTCTAAAGCTCATGCTCTGGCTAGGGCAAGGGCAGATTTATTAATCTGATCGGCCAAGTATCTAAACCCAGTGCTGATCGATTCATGCCGCAGCCATTTCATGAACTAGTCCTATTCGGTTGCTGAAGCTCATGCTCTGGCTAGGGCAAAGACAGATTTATTACTCTGATCGGCCAAGTATTTAAACCCAGTGCCGATCGATTCATGCCGTAGCCATTTCATGAACTAGTCATATTCGGCTGCTGAAGCTCATGCTCTGTCTGGGGCAAGGGTAAATTTATTAATCTGATCGGCCAAGTATTTAAACCCTGTGCCGATCGATTCATGCCGCAACCATTGCATGAACTAGTCCTATTCGGCTTTTGAAGCTCATGCTCTGGCTGGGGCAAGGGCAGATTCATTAATCTGATCGACAAAGTATTTAAACCCAGTGCCGATCGATTCATGCCACAGTCATTGCATGAACTAGTCCTATTCGGCTTCTGAAGCTCATGCTCGGGTTGGGGCAATGGCAGATTCATTAATATGATCGGCCAAGTATTTAAACCCAATGCTGATCGATTCATGTCGTAGCCATTGCATGAACTAGTCCTATTCGGCTTCTGAAGCTCATGCTCTGGCTAGGGCAAGAGCAGATTTAGTAATCTGATCGGCCAAGTATCTAAATTCAGTGCCGATCGATTCATGCCGCAGCCATTTCATGAACTAGTCCTATTCGGCTGCTGAAGCTCATGCTCTGGCTGGGGCAAGGGCAGATTTATTAATCTGATCGGCCAAGTATTTAAACATAGTGCCGATCGATTCATGCCGCAGCCATTTCGTGAACTAGTCCTATTCGGCTGCTGAAGCTCATGCTTTGGCTGGGGCAAGGGCAGATTTATTAATCTGATCGGCCAAGTATTTAAACCCTGTGCCGATCGATTCATGCCAACCATTGCATGAACTAGTCCTATTCGGCTTCTGATGCTCATGCTCTGGCTGAGGCAAGGGCAGATTCATTAATCTGATCGACCAAGTATTTAAACCCAATGCCGATCGATTCATGCCGCAGTCATTGCATGAACTAGTCCTATTCGGCTTCTGCAGCTAATGCTCTGGCTGAAGCAATGGTAGATTCATCAATCTGATCGGCCAAGTATTTAAACCCAGTGTCGATCGATTCATGCCGCAGCCATTGCATGAACTAGTCCTATTCGGCTTTTAAAGCTCATGCTCCAGCTAAAGCAAGGCCAGATTTATTAATCTGATCGGCCAAGTATCTAAACCAAGTGCTGATCAATTCATCCCGCAGCCATTTCATGAACTAGTCCTATTCGGCTGCTGAAGCTCATGCTCTGGCTGGGGCAAAGGCAGATTTATTAATCTGATCGGCCAAGTATTTAAATCCAGTGTCGATTGATTCATGCCATAGCCATTTTATGAACTAGTCCTATTCGGCTGCTAAAGCTCATACTTTGGCTGGGGCAAGGGCAGATTTATTAATCTGATCGGCCAAGTATTTAAACCCAGTGCCGATCGATTCATGTCGCAGCCGCTGGATTAACTAGTCCTATTCGGCTTCTAAAGCTCATACTCTGGCTGGGGCAAGGGCAGATTTATTAATCTGATCGGCCAAGTATCTAAACCCAGTGCGGATCGATTCATGCCGCAGCCATTTCATGAACTAGTCCTATTCGGCTTCTGAAGCTCATGCTCTGGCTAGGGCAAGGGCAGATTTATTAATCTGATCGGCCAAGTATTTAAACCCAGTGCCGATCGATTCATGCCACTGCTATTGCATGAACTAGTCCTATTCGGCTTCTGAAGCTCATGCTCTGGCTGGGGCAAGGGCAGATTTATTAATCTGATCGGCCAAGTATCTAAACCCAGTGCCGATCGATTCATGTCGCAGCCATTTCATGAACTTGTCATATTCGGCTTCTGAAGCTCATGCTCTGGCTGGGGCAAGGGCAAATTTATTAATTTGATCGGCCAAGTGTCTAAACCCAATGCAGATCGATTTATGCCGCAGTCAATCCATAAACTTCAAGAATTCGGCTTTTTGGAGTTAAAATTGCCTAATTATCTAGTCGGCAAGTATACATGAACGTTTTATCCAAAATAGCAACAAAACAATACCATTCATTAAATAACACAATTTAGCACAAATAATAGCAAAGTATAAAAGGAATTTTCATTAAGTAAATTGGGCACAAATTGTAGCCATTTTACATATGAAAACTACTAATTAAAAAGCCGTAAAAAGATGAAAATTACTAAACAAAAAGCTGTAAAAATACATGAAAATCCTAAAACAAAAACAAGAGTCGCCCAAATTAGTCCTTGGAGTCAGACTCTAGCAGCTCAACATCCACTTGCTCGTATGGAATTGGCGTAGCCAATGTCACATCAACAGCAGCAAAGGCTTTAAGCTAGTCGTGTTTGAATCCCCGATTTTCAAATTTGGGGACTTTGTCTACGTATTCGGCGAAAGCAGCATTTTCCCGGTGTCCAATGCCCTGGAAGCCTCCAAGTCGGCTGCTTCCTTCGCCTTCTTTATTTCTTCCAACTAAGCCTTCAATTTAGAGATCGCCTCTTGGGCCAATGTAACCGCGTCATCGCTCACATCCACCCTCTTCTCAGTGACCGATCTCAATTCTTCAGTGTTACGGACTCTCTCCATCTCGGCCTCGGCGCGGGCGCCCTCCATCTTTCCTCTTAAAGCCTCGAACTCGGCCCTACTCCTTTGGCCCTCAACCTCTGTGTAACAAGCCCGCGAGGGACCTCGCTACAGTTCGGACTCGATTTTGTTGCGGTTCTCAATCTTGAACCAAAGAGTCCAAATCCGGCAAATCGTTTTTGAGAAAAACAGATTTTTTGAAAGAAGTGCCAAACATGGACTGCTTTGCCAGATACAGAGTCGCCACCTAAATATTTTTTAAATGGGAAATTTAGGAAACCCTGACTCGGTGCCAAAAGGCCACGTGTCCGTCATCACCAAAGTTGCCTCGGCTCGGGAACTTGGGTACGATTGGGGAAGGTCACATCGTGAGCACCCCCACTCGCCCGGTCAAAGACCGGCCTCTACTAACCATGATATCTGTTTTTGAAAACATTGTATGCTCTTATTCCGGTTATTAGCCTAGGTTACTATGTGATGCTCGCAGCAAACAAGTATAGACTGGGCCGTCTGAATTGGAACAAAACATTTCATGTTTGTTTGTTTGAAAATGGTGTGATGGTGCTACCCGTAGGTAGGCTAAAATGTGGATTTGCCACCCTCAGGTGGGCTTAGAAAATAGTGATGTTGCCACTATCTAGTGGGCTTAAAACAAACAGTCAGTGATTTGTCCCAATTCAAATAACCCAACCTTCACCCACAGGCATTCAGGCAGTTATATCACATAAGCAAATAGCCTCATGGCAAGCATGCTATCATGGCAACACTCACACGCATGCAAGGATGCTAAAGCACAAAAACTTACCGAGTACTCCAAGCCAAAATAGGAAGCTAATTAGAAATCATGCATGATCCTAACTATGCTAAAATGCCTAATGCAACACATGCAAAATGCAACTATAGCAGGCTCGGCTATTCTAAACATGGTATGTGAAATGCTACAACTAACATGTATTCAATTTGGAATTGAAATACGATGCAGTTTGTATGATGCGCCGAGCCCGGTGCATGCAATACAGATGAATGATGCAAACATGCTGTCATACTGTATGCTAATTGAAATATGCCCTAATCTACCATCATAAGTAGATAAATAAAAGGGAGAAAGAAATAGGGGTTGGAAGACATACATCACACACACCCACACTTATTACAGCATTGCCCTCGCGCAGAGGGTCCAAATAAATATACAGTCCGAAATAAAAGAATATTACAGTCCGAAATATTACAGTCCGAATAAATACAAATTTCTAATTAATTAACAAATTAACTACGAAAATCAGAATCGCATGTAAGCCGTGGACGCTTTTGCTTCGATGAATGATGTATCTTGGTCGAAGCGAAATCCACTAGGATGCCCCAATTTGCCTCTGTTTGCAATGTTTCTCGAAATGCGTGCCAGACTCCGAAAAGTTACTGATTCTTCATTTTGCTGCAACAGAGAGCAGGAAAGGGGCATAGCAATGTATTTCACAAATATATGCATGCCTCAATCCTCGTGCCACCAATCACGCATCTCGATGCATGATGGCCGAGGAGCCGAATTGCACAACTCAATATCGGATGAATGCACATGAATGCTACAACAAAACCTAACTCCATCATGGATGATCCGGAGTGTCGGTGACTGGGGAATTGAGACACATTCCGCCATTCGGAGTGCGAAACATACCTCGTTTCCCGTGCAATATGCATGATATGCATGAAATGCAACTAATATACAATCCTAGCATGCACAATGCTATGAAAATGAGGTACCTCGAAATGCGTGCCCACTGGCGCGCAAACCGAGGCAATGGCCCTAAGGCATGAAATGACACTGAAAATGCAATGAGGACTTACACTAACATGAGAGAGCCTCAGCCACACTCACATAAGAAGGCGTCAGGTAAAAATGAAGCGCCTCGAAATGCGTGCCCACGGGCACGCAAACCGAGGCGTACGGAATGACATGCGAAATGCAATGATGGGCTTATACCAACATGAGAGGGCCTCAGCCACACTCACATAAGCTGCCAGCGGATAAAAATGAAGTGCCTCGAAATGCGTGCCCACGGGCACGCAAACCGAGGCGTGCAGAATGACATGCGAAATGCAATGATGGGCTTATACCAACATGAGAGGACCTCAGCCACACTCACATAAGCTGCCAGCGGATAAAAATGAAGTGCCTCGAAATGCGTGCCCACGGGCACGCAAACTGAGGCAATGCAATAGGGCATGAAATGACATGAGAAATGATATGCAAGCATGCAAACCAAATTTCAGCA
Source organism: Camellia lanceoleosa (assembly GCA_025200525.1). Lineage (NCBI taxonomy): Eukaryota > Viridiplantae > Streptophyta > Magnoliopsida > Ericales > Theaceae > Camellia > Camellia lanceoleosa. Next base: position 125,452,925 of record CM045765.1, read on the forward strand.
ACTAAATGAAGGGGAAAACAGTCCCGAAATGATACGAAATGACAACCAATGCATGAAATCATCCCGAAATGTGATTTTAAGTACCCGAAATGGCCTACGGCTAGGCTAAACATGCAAAATCGGCACATGACAGCAAAAACAGTAGCGAGGCAGTCCCAAAAATAGCATCTTTTTAGAACAAAGCATGGCCAAATTGCAAGCATAGATATGGCAACAATGGCATGCAAAAATGGGGGAAATGAGGGGATTTATTAAGCAAGTAGTATGTAGAAAATTCTAACCACAAAATTTCATTCTAAAACTTTGAAGAGGAGCCCAAAATATGCATATTTACAGTGAATGACAACCCCAAAATCAGTATGTAGATAGGCTCAAAATAGCATGCAATATATGGACCGAAAGAAGGCTATAATGATAAGTATAAAAAGGATGCACCAAACCAACAAAGACCCTTAACAAAACATGAAGAATGGGCAAAAATAAGACACTTTCTAAGCCTGATGAAGGCCGAAAACAGAAGCTAAAATGGCCTAAAAAATCATGCAATTTTACGGAAAATATGAAGGATACAACATGAAGTACCAAAATCATTCACCAAATGGATTAAGGCCCTTAACAAAACATGAAGATAAGTTCAAAAAAAGGCTCTTTTCAGGCCTGATGAAGACCAGAAATAGAAGCCAAAAAAGTCTAAAGAGGCATGCAAAACAGGGCCAAAGGGAGGTATAATGAAAGGTCATTCAGGGAAGCACCAAACAAGATTGGTCCCTTCTACAATGTTGTATAGGGACATAAAATAAGCTCAACCTCAGTTTAGAGCATGCTCGAAATCAGATCACATATAGGCCAAATAAATCATGCAATTTTACGGTAAATTTGAAGAATTACAAAGCAAGCGCATGATAGAATCACCAAACATGGTTGAGCCCTTCTTAAATGTTGAAGAGGGGCTCAAAATAGGCCCACTAACAGTTTATATCAAGCTCGAAAATGGATCACTCAAAAGCCAAATAAAGCATGCAAAATAATGGCATAAAGAGTGATATTGAAGCAAGTGTATCATAGAAGCATCAAACAAGGTTGAGCCCTTCTACAATGTTGTAGAGGGGCTCAAAATGAGCCTAAAACCAATAGGGGTCGGAGCCCAAAACAGTAGGCAAGTAGGGTAGAAATAGGAAGCAAGAAAATGGCACAAAAGATTGAATTTGAGGTTTACCTTTGAAGATCTACTTGTTGCTACCTCTTGGCTTGAATTTGTTGCTTCTTGGCCCTTGAAGAACCTTCCTTTGCTGCTGGAATGGTAGTGGTGATGGTGAGGCTTAGGGTTGATGAAGAGAAGAACTAGAAACTTGAAGGTTTTTTGGATTTTTGGCTATGGAAATGAAGGATTTGGGAGAGAGGCTTCTAAGATGAAATCTTGTAACCCTAGGGAAGGAGCTGTCCAGCCCCTTAAATAGGCAAGAAAGGGTGTAAAAGGGGAGGGAAATGCATCCAAGCTTTCCCTCCCAAAATATCTCCCGGAGGGGTGAGATATTTCAAAAAGCAGCTGGACAGCTGTGAAGAGGTGAAAAGGGGGAAGCAGGCCGGCCAGGTAACTTTATTGAAGGTGGCCGGCCGGCCACCCCCACTGGTCGGCCAGCCACTCACCCTGGCCGGCCGGCAGGGCCAAAAAATGAAGTAAAAAAATGCTGGCCGACCACCATGTTTTAGGGTCCTCCCAAGTGTGTAGAATAAGGCCCCATGGTCGGAATCTGGCAACACTGAAACAGGAGTCACAACATTGCACTTGAAGGAGAGGCTCAAAAATGAAAACAACAATTACTGGCCGACCACCACTTTTTGGTGTCCTCCCATGTGTGTAGAACAAGGTTCCAAGGTTGGAATTTGGCAACTCTGAAACAGGAGTCACAACATTGAACTTGAAGGAGAGGCTCAAAAATGAAAGTATGAATTACTGGCCGACCAGTACTTTTTGGTGTCCTCCCATGTCTCCTCATCACAAATATGTAGCTTTGGTTGGAAGAAAATACCCCTAGGGTGTTCAACATTAGCCCGGAAGTGAGAAAAACGGGCTCCGGAGGAGCGAAACTGGTTTTCTGAGACAATTGCTGGCCTCCCACCCTCCAGTGATCTTCCTGGTGCTAAAACAGAGGTACCTGCCAAAATTGAACAAAAACTAATGCAAAATGAATACTCTGAGCCAAAAGCCATGCCCGGTCCCGAAAATGGGTCAAGAGCACCGAAGTGGCGACGGCCTGGCGGGTATCAGAGGCCCCAGTGTTCCTCAAAATGATAAAACAGAGGCACCTGCCAAAAATGAACAAAAACTGATACAAAATGAAAGCTCGGGGCCAAAACCGGGCAATTCGGGGTCCCGAAAATGGGTCAGTAGCACGAAAGTGGCGACTGCCACGGCGTGGTATTCGAGACCCCAGTGTCCTCGGAATGATAAAATAGAGGTACTCAAAACCGGAGAAATCGGAGATGGTTGGGCGGTCCAACCGAGGCACACGGCCGACGGCTCAAAACCGGAACCGGCTCGAAATGGCAAAATGGCCTCTGACGGCCACGAAATGTAGCCCACACCACCGACAGATAGCCTACAGACTACTCTTCCTCAGAAAGAAAACAGAGAAAACCGAGTCTGGTTCGCAAACCGAGGCAAGGCACAGGAGGAAGTTCGGAAGTCCGGAGGTAGGGCGCACGGCCGCGACTCTGAGACTTCTGAACGAGCACAATATGCAACATCACCGAGCGCTCAATCGGTGACGTCTGAGTCTTAAGGTCGGTCAAAAATGGGGTGTCTACACTCCGTTTATAAACGGCCAATCTGCTCGATGGCATCATGATAGCGACGACCTATCTCGGCTATCCTTCCGACGGTCTGCAAAACAAGAAGTTGAGACCAAAACAATATTTGCGTAAAGTGAAAAGACAAAGTCAAGATATATACCGAAAGAGCCGATTGCGAGACCAACGCTATTGCAACCAGATCTGGCTCCACCCGAAAAGTCGCCTTGTCAGTAGGCAGTGAAACAGACGTAGCCATGCTGAGTGTGGGCGTCTCCCACACTGAGTATGACCATTGGATCTTTGATTACCGAAGCATCGGAGGGGATCGGCATGTTTGTTATCTTCGGTTGAATAACAAAAGGTACAATCACATCCGATTCCTCCAAACGAGGTCGTTTGTCAGCGCGGTCTTCTTCTGAGCCGGCCTCGACCTCGGCAGGGCGCTACTCTACCCTTTGCTCAGTCTCTACACTAGCCTGCACAAGGCACTTCGGCTTTTTGTCATTCCCTCCTCTATAACAGGCAATGAGGGTTGAGATTCGCCAATAGGCAGGGAGGGCTGAGATCCGCCAACAATTAGGGAAGGCTGAGATTCGGCAGCCCAAATGGCCTCCGCTTTTCGCCGCGCGGCCATCCTTTCCGCGTTCACCTTCTTGGCAAGTTTAGTGAGGCTTAACCCAGCCATATCTTCTGGGTACGGGCCGGGAAGGTCCTCCAGACCGTGAAAAATATCATCAAGTGGAAGGTCCTCTCGGCCCAAAGTAGACGGAGGGTCGACTGAATTGAGGCCAGCTTCTTCAAATGCTAACTTTAAAGCCTCGTCGACTTCGGCTTTGGACTGATCTGACTCGGCGGCCTCAGCTTCTTCCGGTCTCTCCGAATCTGATCCCTCGAAACCGACTTGCCTCAAATTTTTGAAATCAGTCAAGATAAGGGCAGTAAGAAACACCTCACCCTTCAGAATTGGGATGTTTTCCGCCGCCGAAAAGGTCGTATAAGTCGGCTTGTAGCAGAGCAGAACGTGGGCCGCCCTCCCCTATTTTTGAAGACTCGGTCGGCCGAAATATTTGAGCGCAACCTTTATTTCCAAAAGAACAGTGTTGTCGATTGAGGTCAAGACTTTCTTCAAATCGTTTCCTGCACAAGCAAAACCATGAGGTCCCGAAAATGAAGCTTTATAAATATAACAAAAAATAAATAAATAAAAGCTATACGGCCACCTGGTTCGCCCCTTCGTCTAGGAATAGGATCGAGGCGATCCTCGCTTTCGCCGAATTCCCAGTTTCCTTAGACGACGACCATAACATCATCGACTCGCTTCCCAGAGCTGGAAAGCATAGTCACTAGTTGATGGTCAGTGTCTTTGGCCCTAAGGAAATAACGCTCGTGTCGACCAGAAGACTTGGCCAAGGCATAACAATACCGAATAGCGGGAATGCCAAGGTTAAGCCTAAGGCGACGGTTTAGTGCGATAATCCCCATCACGATTCTAAAGAAGTTGACATTGGGTTGGGAAGGGATTAAGCCCCAATGGCAGAGCACAGCCCTAAGGAGTGGGTGAAGGGGGAAACAGACTCCACCCTCTACGATTGATAGGAGAGGGAAGACGATCGTGGTTTTATCAACCCTCTCCATATCGAGGGTGCCGTCTGTTACAAGTAACAGACGGACATCATCAGGAATGGAGAAATGATGTCGGAAGCCAGAAATTCGATCCAATGAGAGGAGATCTTTTAAATGTTTTGCCATTTCCCCCAGCCAATAGGAATATGCTAAGCCAAAAACAAAGCAAGAAAAAAGATTCAAAGCAGAGAATGAGAGAACTTACAAAAGGCGAAGAGGATAGAGAAGAAAAGGAAGTTGCAGAGTTAATTCGGAAGGCAGTCCAACGATGAGCATCTAAAAGCGTGTATGTATTTGAAAAGACGTCGAAATTTTAAAACACAATAAATAGAAGTGTACGAAGAGGCGGGAAGTCGAAATGATAACCGAGAAGCATGTGTTCAAACATTTGCGTTGGAATACGGTTAGCCGCCGAATTTCAGCTCTGACTTTTCGAGTTCGAAGCCAAACACTCCAGCCAACTGTCGTTAGTGGAGTGCTCGGGGGGCAATTGTGGGGGCCGAGTATTAGGAGTCGTAGAGATTCCAGATAGTCGAACTTGGGAGAGTCGAAATATGTGGCACTTGGCGTCGGCTCATACACTTGAATCCAACCCTACTCGGCCAAATAGCCAGTTAAGCAAGGGGCCGAGTGAAGAGCGGTGTGCTACAAAATATGCCGAATAGCAAATTGAAAATAGACCTAATCCCGAGGCCCAAGAAAGAAAAGATATAAATAGAAGAATATCAGCCAAAAAGAAAGGAGGTGAGAACCATTTCGCTTAACTTAAAATACAAGTAATCTTGAGTGCAGAGACTGACTAGTCCGTCAGAGTGCTAATTCTGACACCCCTGACCGGAGTGTTTATTCCTTTTCAGGTGACTAGCTGAGGATCACGAGCGTCCCCCAGGATCAGAAGAGTATTTCCAAACCACTTCTCCACACATATAGTGGGTTCTGATTCATTTCTTCGTTGTGGACATAGGCGTCTCGTTGAACGACGTATATAATATGTTTGTGCGTGTACTTGTTCTTATTTTTTCCTCTTTTTTTTATTGTGTGATTGAAACTAGTTTTTTGCATAGCAGTGGTAAAGAGCTTTCAAAGTTATATATTCATGGTGTAGCGAGACTCGAATTAGGAAAGAGTGGTGCAAGAATAAAGGAAGGTGGTAATGGGGCATTATATTGGTGGTGGGTGGTGGTAGAGGCAACGACTAGTTGTAGGGAAAGGAAGAGTTAGGTGGTTAAAGTGAATTTGCAATTTTGCAATTTGCAATAGTGCCTTTCGCATGAAATTGAAAATAAATCAATAATATAATAAATTATAAATATATCCTTTGAAGTTTGCTCAAATACGAATTGTCTTATATAGTTCTGAAAATTATATCTCGCCTTTTGAAATTTCTAATTGCATAACAAATTATCGTTTTATTAATAAATATCAAGTCAATTAACATTTTTTAATGTTATCGTAAATATATTTCAATTAACAATTCAAATAATTTTATTCTTGTATAGAGAGAAATTAAGAATTTTAATGATATCGTAAATGTATTTCAATTAACATTTTGACATCCTCATTGCATCTTAGGTTCCTAAGCCTTAATTAAGATATAATAATAAGGACAAGGATTAGAAACACACCAAGATGGAAGAGAAATAAGTTAAGTGTTTTCCGAGCGTGTGTTTCAACGTATATCCATTATGTGTTTGTGTAGGTCACAAGCCATAGACGATCCGATCCATCTATTCTGACTGTTCTGCTATTGGAGCTATCTATGAATAATAACTCTGTAAAGCTATGTTTGACTTTACTTATTTTCTGATGATATGAAATGATCTGTTTTTTAAAATGCTATTTTCTGCATGGATGAATGATGGTTCAAATTTTTGAAATGTATTTGTGGCATCCTTAGCATCATGTGATATCTATTATCTGTTACCTGGTACTAGAGGTTCAATTCTAGAACAGGTTAAGCATAACTATTACCTGCTCTGTATACATCCCTTTATGGGAATCTGGTCCCTTTATGGATTATATGTTCTGTTAGCGCTAATGGATGTACCATGTATGACTATCTGTGAATTTTGAATCATGAATATGAATAAGAATCTGTTTCTGATCTGAATTCTGATTTATGAATCTTTATGGACATTTTTCATTAAAACCTTTACTCTGTTATTATTCATTGGGCTTCAGCTCACTATATTATTTATATATGTTGGTGATCAGGCCCGTGACCAAACTCAATGATGATTTCCTGGAGATCTGTTTTGTTAGCCAACTACAGCACCTCCCGAGGAGGTTCCCGAGTTAACATGTGGTCATGTTTCTACAAGCAAGTTTTAAGTTTCTTTTTTTTTTTTTTTTTTTTTTTTTTTTTTTTTTTTTTTTTGTCTGAACATGTTTTTTGTATACTCTGTATTTATGGCTAAGTCCCTTTTGACTGTATCTGTATTTGTGGGTTGAGATAATGGCGGATGGTTTTCTTTTTTTCGGTTGTTAATGGTAGTGGGTTGAGATTTAGGGAAAATGTGGTTGTTGTGAGGTGTCATATATTTGCTGAACTCCCATCTAGTTTCGGCCGTACAGGCTTTACTCTATATATTACATCAATATATACGTTTTAGGATCAAGAGAAAAACAGAGAGTTGCCGAGTGTTTTGTAATTCTCATTGCGTATAGTGGGTTTTGATTCATTTTCAACCGTGGATATAGGCATAGTTTGTATGTATGCTTGTTCTTGTTGTTTCTTATTGTGTGATTGAAATCAAGTTATTGTATAACAGTGGTGAAGAGTTTTCCAAGTTATATACTCATGGCGTTGCGAGACTCAAATTAGGAAAGAGTGGTGCAAGAATAGAGGAAGGTGATAGTGGGGGCATTTTATTGGTGGTGGTTAGTTTTAGAGGCAATGTCTAGTTGGAGGGGAGGGGAGGGGAGGGGAGAGTTAGGTGGTTAAAGTGAATTTGCAATGGTGCCTTAGGCATGAAATTGAAAATAAATCAAAATATATGATAAATTATAAATATATTCTTCAAAAATTTTAATTGCATAATAAATTATCGTTTTATTAATAAATATTAAATCAATTAACAGTTTTTAATAATATTATAAATATATTTCAATTAATAATTTAAATAATTTTATTCTTGTATAGAAAGCAGTTAAGAATTTTATTTTTTCTGTTAATTCTGTTAAATAAAAAAAATTAGGCTAAATTACATTGACACTCTCTGAGGTTTATGTTTATTACAGTTCCCCCGCACCTTTTGAAAATTACATCTCCCTTCCTGAGGTTTAAAGTTTCATTACAGATTACTCCCTCCAGCAATTTAATTTTTTTAAATATCAATTTTGCCCTCACTGGGTAAATTACATTGACGCCCCTCACGTTTTAAAAATTACAATCCTCTCCCCAAGGTTTAAAGTAACATTACCAATTACTCCCTTGGTTAGTATTAGTTGAAAAAAATTAATTAATTTAAAAAAAAATTATTTGAAACAAAAAAATAATTGAAAAAAAATTTTGTTAGTCAAATTTTTAAATTTATATTTAAAAACCAACGTAAACTCATTTTTTAAATTTATGTTTTTTCTTCAAATTTACAAACTGAGACAACTAATTATAAACCAAAAAAATTTATCAAACAAGTTTTTATAACAGTTTTTTTAATTTTTGTAAATATAAATTGAAACTGAAAATGAAATGATTCCAAATAGGCCGCAGATAGTAAAAATGTCGTAAAATTAACAAATAATTAAATAAGTTATTAGCGTAAGAAATGACTTATCAAAAGATTCTTAGGTTATGTATGGTTTGATTTTTAGAATTTTTTTTAAAAATTAAAAATTAATTTGGTTAAGAAATAAAAATAAATAAAAAATAATTATCATTTTATATAATTTTTATCTTTCGAGTGTAATAAACATAAACCTCATGGGATGTCAGTGTAATTTTTATCTTACGTTGATTTTTAAACAGAATTTTAAAATTTTAACTAACAATTTTTTTTCCAATGAATTTTTTTTCAACTAATATTAACCAAGGAGGCAATTGGTAATGCTATTTTAAACCTTGTGGAGGGGATTGTAATTTTTAAAATATGAGGGGTGTCAATGTAATTTACTTAGTGAGGGAAAAATTAGTATTTAAAAAAATTAAATTGCTGGAGGGAGTAATCTGTAATGAAACTTTAAACATCAGGGAGGGGATGTAATTTCCAAAAGATAAGGGGAGAACTGTAATAAATATAAACCTTAGGAGGTATCAATGTAATTTACTTAAAAATTTAATAAGGGATTATTTATAATTTATAAAATTATAAGAAGCAATTTGTATTTTAAATAAATTTCAATGATTATATTTGTAATTTAACTTTAAAATATATATATATATATGTTGTAGGGTTGTAGGAGAAATTTTTGTACATTAAAAAGATACCAAGTGACACTGCCCCATTGATTCCTTCCACCAATTTATATATTCCTTACTGTCAAAAATAGAGAACATAAATATAATGGATTCAAATCCAATCACAGTAACGGAGTGCACCACATGACTACATTTCTCTCACCCAAAAATTTCTTGTGGCGGTAGGCCCTATAAAAGCAACGCGGGCAATGTCAAAGAAGATGCCAACCAAGATTCTAAGAAAAAGTGATAACCAAAACTCTCATCTTTCTTTTCATCTTCTCTGTAACTAGGATCTCTCTTTGAAAAACCTGTCTTCTTTTCATTCTCCGTTTTTCATCAAAACAGGTCGACCAAAATGGCTTCATCACCGCCTTATAACCCTTCTTCCTCTGGCACTTGCAATGAAATCGTTCCGGTAGGAGACACCAGCCACACTTCCTCCTCCAGCAATACGACCCAAATCGACGAACCAACCACCACCACCACCAACAGAAGCCACAGTGAGGCTGAGGCGCTTTCTAAATTGATCAAGGCAGATCTGAATTCCATTGACACTGCTTCCGAGAGGATCACCAAGTACAGAGATCAAATCAAACCGCTGTGGGAAAGGTTCGAGAACCTCGAAGAAGAAGCAAGGGGAAGTGCAGACGAGTACCGGGAATTGAAGAAGATGGTGAAGAAACTGAAGAAGCAGATCTCTTCCAAGCACATGGATGAGCCTGATGAGTCCGATGCGGCTCTCCATGTGCGGTCAAATGGTTCGGCAAACATCAACGGAGCCAACGCTGGCAACAACGAGGCGATCGAGCAAAGCTGGAACTCTGAACAATTTTTGACACGTTACAGAGAGCTCGAGCTGCAGTTGAGGTTCTGTCTGCTATGTTTTTCAGTGTTCCCGGAAAATGTTGAAATAAACAAGAGGGTCATGATATACTGGTGGATTGGAGAGGGTTTTGTACCTCCCATTGGCAGTGAAGGACGTGGAAAGACACCAGAGCAGTTTGCCAATGAGTTCTTCGACAAGCTTATTGAGAAGGGCTTCATTGAGACCGTGTGCAAAAATCCTAGACTTGGGATGAACATCTGCAAGATGAACCCTTCTGTTCGTCCTATGGTGATTGAGATTGCCAAAGGGACTAACTTCTTCAATTTCGATGATGAGAGTAATGCAGAAGAGTACTACCACTCTGATTCTCTCCGGGCATGCTTGAAAGGTGGAGGATTAACAAAAATTCAGGATTTGGGAAAGCTTCACACATTGTTCAATGTTGATGAGACTATTCTCGACTTCAAGCCTGAATGGTTTTCAACGATGAAAAATGTCAAAGTTCTTTACTTGGGAAGGTGGCAGACCTCGCCCACACATCACATTGAAGTTGAGGATATTACGGCCATGAAGAAAAGAAATGCAAATGTTTTGGATGGTTTGGAAAATGTCATACAACTGCAGTTTTTGAGCCTTCAAGGAATCTCCAGAGTTACAGAGCTTCCCAGGTCTATTTTAAAGCTCAAAAAGCTCACTATCCTTGACATTAGAGCTTGTCACAACCTTCAGGTAATTCCCAATCAAATTCGGTGGCTCAAGAATTTGACACACTTGGACATGTCCGAGTGTTACCTGCTTGATTTGATGCCCAAGGGGCTTGCATCGCTCTCCAAACTCGAAGTCCTCAGTGGGTTTGTGGTTGGAGATTCAAGGGGCTCATGCACTCTCGATGATTTACGGAAATTGAAAAAGCTGAGAAAATTGAGCATTCACACTGGTGTCAATGCGTTTCCTTCAGACACAGATCTGAGCGCTTTAAGTAAGTTCAAAGCCCTTACCAAGCTGACAATCGCATGGGGAAGGGGCTCTGTAAAACCTGCAGCAGAACAAGGTTCAGCAGCTACCAAAAATGCTCTGAAAAGAACATTGGCATTTAAACGCGTATCAAATGCAGAGCTTCCCTCAGGACTGATAAAATTGGACCTTCAGTGTTTCCCTAGAATGAATACACCTAGTTGGCTGAGTCCTTTAACACTGAAGAACTTAAAGAAACTCTACATCAGAGGAGGTAAGTTCTCTGATCTGGGTCAATTTCAGAAACTCAACAATGTGGAGAAGGCCAAGTGGGTGGAGGTTAAAGAATTGCGTCTGAAGTACTTAAATGACTTGGAGATGGATTGGAGCGAACTCCTGACATTATTTCCAAACTTGAATTACTTGGAGAAGATAAAGTGCCCAAAACTCCCTGACTTCCCACCCGATGGTATCATAAATAGGCATGATCTTTTCTTCTCACCACCAGCGTAAGCAACACTGTATTTGATTCTTTTGCAGTTCTGTTTCTTAATTCCTCGTCTTTGTAACTTTTGCAGTGTTCACAACTGGTGATATATCTTCTCATGTATTTGCTTGCTTCTCTTTGGCTGTCTAGTATTTAGCTGTATGTGGGTTTTTGTTGCTTCAAAGCTATGTGAGGATCTTTTTTAGATGAATATATGTGAAAGGATTGATCAATTAAAGCAGCAACTTTTTATGATAATTTATTTGTGCATTTAGATATTGAGTAAATGTAACATTTTAGTTATTAATTTTGTTCAATTGCATAACTACACGATCAAGATTTTGGTTTCTTCATCAATTAAAACTACACGATCAAGATCTATTTATAAGTTTTTTTTTTTTTTTTTTTTTAAAAAAAGAAAGAATTTGTCATACATTAACTTCTACTTCTCACTCTAAAGTAAAAATAACTTAATTAAACATTTTTTTTAAATGATTATCAAGAAGTTAGTAGAAGAGTGCTTTTAGTTTTTATTTTTGTTTATAGCTTTTACTTTTTTAATTATCTTGAAAAAAATTACACTAAACATGGCCAACAATCCTTTCTTCCTAAATTCTTGTCTCAATGGCCTCGTTTGGAAAGTTGGTTGTTTTATTAGGTTATTTTAAATTTTAGCTATTTTAATAAGTTAAAATTTTTATATTTAGAAATATGGTTAAATTTTTTGTAATTGAATGTGATGTTTATAAGAGAAAAAGTGAAATAATTATGAATTTGATGTGACATTTAGGCCAAGTTTGGGAAGACTAAATAAGTGTATTTTTTGTCTTTTTTGACTAAAAAATTGATGTTGAAAATATGGATGTTTGGGTTAACTTTTTGACTTTTTATGGAAAAATGTGTAATAAAAAATTGTGAAAATTGATTTTTAGAGGAAAATTTGAATTGGGAGTTGTGCAGCCGTAATTGTTGACTTTTGGTGAATAGTGTTAACTTTTTAACTTTTTGAGTAACTTTTTGGCTTTTTGACTTTTTTGAAAGATCCCAAACAAGACCTTAATCTTATTGATTATTTTAGCATATTTAGTCTTTTATGAATTTTATCTTAAAAAAAGTCAAAAATTCATTTCCCAAATAGGGTCAATATCTTAAAATATTTATAATTACTAAATCATTAAAAATATGAAGGTGCGATAATTTCATATAAATGTGAATGTTTTGGAATAGAAAAAATTGAAGATAGACTATCCCATGCCAACTCCATAGTCTATCCCACTCCATGCATGCAAGCACCACCTAAGGCAAGGCTCATAGAGAATCAAGATCACTTTTTGTTTTTTTTTTTGTTTTTTTTAATGTCTTATTCTCTATTCCCTTACATTTGATTGATTCATAACATTATTCATGTCAAATATATATATATATATATATAATGATTTTACTAACCAATTAAATTTAAGGGCACATACTTATAGGGTTATCCCCTTAAAACCATGGAAAATGAATGTTGAAAGTAGGGACCACATCTAAGTTGCCATGAGATACACGCAATCCTCTGTTCTCAATTATTATTATTTTATTTTATTTTATTTTTCTGTTTTAATAAATTAAATTGTTAAATTATGTTTTAAAATTATCATGTTATCAGATTTTTACATGGTAGTGTTCAAAAACAGAAGAAATTATGGAATATGAGAATATTTAGCTCTAAGAGATGCTCTTACACCAGTTGAAATAGATAGCCCAACGAATTAAAAGCAGAAAAAATATGTCTACATAACTTGTGCTCGGAAAGAAAAAATAAAAGAAAAAAAAATGTTGAATTAAAAGACAAGAATAGTAGACACACTGTGGGACAGAAGAGTATCCATGGTTGCCTTACTTTGACTTTTCTTGTGCCATTATTCCCTCAAATTCACATACTTCAATTAGGGGTGGAATCAGAAATGTTGTTTAGGAAAGGTCAAGATGTGTGTATAAAAAAAATTTGACTTGGTTTTGATACATAACTAATTAAAAATAATTTTTTATACAAACATTGTGAAAACAGAATTTCATAACGATGAAATTAAATAAATTTAGAGTAATGTTAGGGATTATGAAAAAAAAGATCTATGTATAAGCTTAAAACCATGAATAGCAGACATAAGACAATGCCTCCATATAAATGGATGATTTCGTAGGCAATGGTATGTCATAAGCGTTTGTTTGAATTGATTTCATGTGGTTAAGAATTCTCCAAATAATTGACAATTATACAATTCTAATGTGCACATAATATTTCCAATCAATAAGACCATGCAAACGGGATGAATAAAGTCAGTATTCTCTCACCCAATCAACTAAGATAATCAAGTCGATTCACTCATTTCATAACTCATACTCTTATTTGATAGAGTAGTGCTATTCATACATACGCTTATTTCAGAGAGTGGGTTAGAAAGTAGACTTGTATATAATTTTCTATTTGATATGGGAGCTGAACTATTGAACAAGGCAAGGACAATATGCTATTGCACAAGTTATAAGATCCAAGTATGGAGGTACATATCGGTTTGGGGCTCCCATTCTTAAGTTTTCAAAACAATTATACTATCCCTATAGTTCTTGAGAGAGTGGGTTAGAAAGTAGACTTGTATATAATTTTCTATTTGATATGGGAGCTGAACTATTGAACAAGGCAAAGACAATATGCTATTGCACAAGTTATAAGATCCAAGTATGGAGGTACATATCGGTTTGGGGCTCCCATTCTTAAGTTTTCAAAACAATTATACTATCCCTATAGTTCTTGAGTATTTATACAATTTATATAGAACAACCCCTAATTTTTTGCAAAAATTCTTACATTATATATAAAGCAAGTCACAATTATTGTGCATATTATGCAGTAAAACTCATGTCATTGATTTGATTTTAGGTTAGACATAAATGTAATTTGTTATTTTTTATTATAAAATCATTAAAATACATTTTTTATTTATGTAAATTATATCAACTAATAAAATACATTAAAATGACAATCTAATCAGTTAAAAAATTGAATAGTGAAAAAAAAAAAAAAAAAATGTATACCATTGCCATAGTTATAACCCAAATTGATATTGTTTAGATTGGTTTTTTTTTAGTACATTTATATTACCCCCTTAAACAAAAATGGATTGCCAACTACAAAGATAGGAAGACCATGATATAAGACCAACTAAAACTGGTGATTGGCATTGTGAAACATTTTGGAACACCATGGGATGAGTGAAGTATGAACACAACTCAGGATCTCAAAGGAAAAAGAACAAACAATCCACTCTATCCAGCAGTTTCACTGAGGCAAGAAGTAATCTCCACATTCTAAAGTCCATTAAATTACAAGGATAAAGAAACAGTAAACAAATTTGAATTACGAACATTACCCACACACAGATAATATCCTTTGTTCATGATGACATCACAATTGCTTCCATTTCTTTGGATTTCTCATCCACACTCCATGCCCATCACATGGGAATAGCATGAGCTTCAGGCATTTTTCTTTCTCCAAGTAACTCAAGTTCAGAAATAATTCCTGCAATTCACTCCAATCCATCTCTAATTTGTTGGAGTACTTGAGACGCAATATCTCAACTTCCCACTCATACTTTTCCAGCTGAAATTGACCCAGATCACCAAGTGTCCCACCTCTAATGTAAAGTTTCTTTATGTTGCTCAGTTTGCTAGCCTTAAGCCAATCGGGAGCATTTGTCTTGGGGAAAGACTTGAGATCAAGTTTCCCCAAGTGGGTTGGAAGCTCTGGAGGAATCAAATGAGTAAAATGTAAATTAGTAGGTGACAAATACTTAATTTATACTGCAAATTTAAAATCTGAGTGACAGAATCCAAAAATAAGTTCTCCAAGTTCATACATGTCCATTTATTATTGATAGTGACCAAGTACAAAAAGATTTCCCAAATAAAACAAGCACACATCTTCATTTGATTGATACAACAAATCAATTCAACTACTTCCCCACAATGATGCCCTACTGTGGACTTCACACGTTTGAGATCGGTTCTCTAAGCCCAAATGAGACATTAACAACCAAACCACAGTGATGAGTTGCCCACCTTTACCCAGTTGTTCTGCGTGGGTAGTCACTCTGCAACAATATGCAGCGTGTGAAAGAATTTCAACTCAAATTTGCTAATTATTTGTTTGGTTCACTGGTAATTTGAACACCCCTAAGTTGAACCCCAGACTCTCATTGCAAACACTTATGTCTTACTCTCATGCTACTAGGCCACAAGACCTTGTGCAATAAAAGAACAAAGTGAATAGAGGAAACTACAATTAAACAAGAAATGAAAGAAATGGCAACTAAAGAAAACTCAAAAACAAGTGAGTACAGGGAATTGAAGAAGATGGTGAAGAAACTGATGCAGTAGATCTCTTCCAAGCACAAGGATGACCCTGATGAGTCCGATGGCTCGGCAAACATCAACGGAGGCAACATCGACAAGAACAAGGTGATTGAGCAAAGCTTGGACTTTGAACAATTTGAGACATGTTACTATCAGCTCAAGATGGAGTTGAGGCTCTGTCTTCTATGTTTTTTAGTTTTCCTGGAAAATGTTGAAATAAAGAAGAGGGTTATGATATACTGGTGGATCGGAGAGGGTTTCACACCTCCCATTGGACGAAGACAAAGTAGTTTCACACCAGAGCAATTTGCCAATGAGTTCTTCAACAAGCTTATTGCAAAGGGCTTCATTGAGCCCATGTGCAAAAATAGTAGACTTGGAGTGGACATATGCAAGATGCACCATGTTGTTCGTTCTATGGTGATTAAGCTTGCCAAAAGGACGGACTTCTTCAATTTTGATGATGAGGGTACTGCAAAAGAGAACGACTCTTGTTCTCTCCGGGCATGCTTGAAAGGTGAAGGATTAACAAATATTCAGGATTTGGGAAAGCTTCACACATTGTTCAATGTTAATGAGACTATTCTCAACTTCAAGCCTGAATGGTTTTCAAAGACGAAAAATTTCAATGTTCTTTCTTGGGAAGGTGGCAGACCTCGCCCATGCATCACATTGAAGTTGAGGATACTGCGACTATGAAGAAAAGAAATGCAAATGTTTTGGATGGTTTGGAAACTGTCACACATCTGCGGTTTTTGAGCCTTCAAGGAATCTCCAGAGTTAGAGAGTTTCCCAGGTTCATTTCAAAGCTCAGGAATCTCATGATTCTTGACATTAGAGTTTGTCACAACCTTGAGCTAATTCCCAATCGAATTGGGTTGCTCAAGAATTTAACACACTAGGACATGTCCGAGTGTTACCTGCTAGATCGGATGCCCAAGGGGCTTGCATCACTCTACAGACTCCAAATGCTCAGTGGGCTCATGGTTGGAGATTTAGAGGGTAAGAGCTCATGCAGTCTTTGATGATTTGCGGAAATTGCCAAAGCTGAGAAAATTGAGCATTCACACTTGTGTCATTGTGTTTCCTTCAGACACAGATATGTGTGCTTTAAATAAGTTCAAAGCTCTTACCAAGCTGACAATCGCATGGGGAAGGGGCTCTGTACAAGTGAAAAGATATGACGGCAAAAATAAACACAATACTGCAGCAGAACAAGGAACAGAAGCTATCAAGAAAGTGGGTCTCAAAAGTACTCTGATAAGAACATTTGCGTTTAAGCGAGCATGTGTGTCAAATACAGAGCTTCCCTCAGGACTAATAAAACTGGACCTTCAGTGTTTCCCTAGAAAGATTATACCTCGTTGGCTGAGGTCTTTTGCACTGAAGAACTTAAAGAGACTCTACATCAGGGGAGGTAAGTTCTCTAATCTGGGTCAATTTCTAGAACTCGACAACATGGAGTTGGAGAAGGACAAGTGGGAGGTTGAAGAATTGCGTCTGAAGTACTTAACTGACTTGGAGATGGATTGGAGTAAACTGCAGGTATAATTTCCAAAATTGAATTACTTGGAGAAGACAAACTGCCCAAAACTCGCTCTCTTCCCAAGCGATGAGTGGAGTGTGGATGAAGGATAAAATGAGATAAGCATCTGCAACAAATGGAATCATAAATATGCATTGTCTTTTCTTTTCACCACCAGCGTAAACAACAGTAATCGATTCTTTTACATTTTTTGCAGAGCTCACAAACTGGTGATATATGTTCTCATGTATTTGCTTGCTTCTCTTTGGCTGTCTAGTATTTAGCTATATGTGGGGTTTTGTTGCTTCAAAGCTATGTGAGGATCTTTTTGAGATGAATATATGCGAAAGGATTGATCAATTAAAGCTGCAACTTTTTGAAGACAATTTATTTGTGCATTTTGACATTGAGTAAACATAACCATTTATTAATTAATTTTGTTCAATTGCATAACTACAACATCAAGATTTTGGTTTCTTCATTAAATAAAATGGAATAGTCAACATTTTTCTCACAGGACATGATGCGGGAAAAGTGTTCTCTGGGATTGACAAGATAAGTGGCAATCGTGTAATGCCTCTGTCACTCCACTGGTAAGAATTGATGATTTGTTCATTTTGTCTTTGTGGCTCAGTAATTTAGTGCAAGCCTTAATCAAACCCTTCAAGTTAGCCCTCAACTTTGCTAAAAGTGTTAAATAAGTTGGAGAAAAAGAAGGGAGGGTTCTAATAGGCACGATTGTTGAGCATATGCAAATCACCTGACACTTGTGATCTAAGTTGGGTTGGACACAGTGATTTATCTAATCAGACAAAATTTCTTCAAGTG
Source organism: Camellia lanceoleosa (assembly GCA_025200525.1). Classification (NCBI taxonomy): domain Eukaryota; kingdom Viridiplantae; phylum Streptophyta; class Magnoliopsida; order Ericales; family Theaceae; genus Camellia; species Camellia lanceoleosa. The sequence goes on from CM045765.1 coordinate 125,470,755, forward strand.
CCACCACTTTGACATCATGCTAGAGAAACAATGGATGTACTGAGAAGGAACTACTAGGTTTTAAGGTTAGTGTCATCACTTTGACATCATGTTACAGAAGCAATGGATGTAAGCCTGGAAGACTATACGAGTCTAAGTTCGTAGCTCGTTCCACAGTTTGCATCCTTAACCATTGGTAGCCAATGAAAAATTGTAACTATTGTACTATATCTCATCAAGGGCATTAGTAACTGTTCATTTCTGAGCCATTTCAACTATAAGATCCAGTTGTGAGAGATGTGGGATTTATCGTAGTGTTTTTCACTCAGGTACAAAGACTTGGTTTCGGATGAGAGAAATTGTAGCTTAGATCTATGTATGGGCTTAAAATCATGAATAGCAGACATAAGACAATGCCTCCATATATATGGATGATTTTGTGGGCAATGGTATGTCACAGGCGTGTGTTTGAAATGATTTCATGCAATTAAGAATTCTCCAAATAACTGAAAATTGTACAATTCTGATGTGTACATAATATTTCCAATCAATGAGACCATATGCAAACCGGGATGAATGATGTCAATATTCTCTCACCCAGTCAACTAAGATAATTAGGTCGATTCACTCATTTCATAACTACTACTCATTTTGATAGAGTAACGCTATTCATACATACTCTTATTCCACTTTTTAGAGAGTAAGTCTAGAAAGTGGACTTGTATATAATTTTAGCTGAACTATTGAATAAGGCAAGGACAATATGCTATTGCACAAGTTATAAGATCCAAGTATTGAGCTAAATATCGGTTTGGGGTTGCCATTCTTAAGTCTTCGAAACAATTATACTATCTCTATAGTTCTTGAGTATTTATACAATTTATATAGAACGGCCCCTAATTTTTTGCACAAATTCTTATAATATATAAAGCGAGTCACAATTTTTTTGAATATTATGCAGTAAAACTCATGTCATTGATTTGATTTTAGATTAGTCATAAATTTAATTTGTTATTTTTTATTATAAAATCATTCAAATACATTTTTTATTTATGTAAATTATATCAACTAATAAAATACATTAAAATGACAATCTAATCACTTAAAATGAAAATCCTAACTATGTAGGTCAAGCATTATATGAAAATTGAATAGTGAAAAAAGTTGTATACCATTGCCATAGTTATAACCCAAATTGGACAGCCACTACAAAGATAGGATGACCATAATATAAGACCAACTAAAACTGGTGATTGGCATTATGAAACATTTTGGAACACCATGGGGTGAGCGAAGTATGAACATAACTCAGGATCTCAAAAGGAAAAAGAACAAACAATCCACTCTAACCAGCAGTTTCACTGAGGCAAGAAGATGTTATCTCCACATTCTAAAATCCATTAAATTACAAAGATAAAGAAACAGTAAACAAATTTGAATTAAGAACATTACCCACACACAGATAATTTACTTTGTTCATGATGACATTAGAATTGCTTCCATTTCTTTGGATTTCTCATCCACACTCCATGCCCATCGCATGGGAATAGCGTGAGCTTTGGGCATTTTTCTTTCTCCAAGTAACTCAAGTTCGGAAATAATTCCTGCAATTCAGTCCAATCCATCTCTAATTCGTTCAAGTACTTGAGACGCAATATCTCAACTTCCCACTCATACTTTTCCAGCTGAAATTGACCCAGATCACCAAGTATCCCTCCTCTAATGTAAAGTTTCTTTATGTTGCTCAGTTTGCTAGCCTTAAGCCAATCGGGAGCATATGTCTTGGGGAAAGACTTGAGATCAAGTTTCTCCAAGTGGGTTGGAAGCTCTGGAGGAGCATAATCTAACGCATCCCTTCCTTTTCTCATCTTCGGAATTTTTTTTAATAAATTTGGTTTCGTAGTGGCTGTTGGCGCCTGTGATTCTGCTGCATCGCCAGCATTGTCATGTTCTATGTCATTACCTCCATTCTCCGGATTCTGGTGCTCTGCTGTGGCCTTTGCTACTGTTGATTTTCGTGCATTTTTCTCTGGCTTAGCATTGTTGTCTGATTTACCTTGTGAACCACCGCCCCATGCTATTGTTAGCTTGCGAAGCATATTAAATTTGTTGAGATCTCTTAACTCTGCCTCGTTAGGGAAGTCTTTGTGGCCCGTGTAGATGCTCAATTTCCTCAACTTTGGCAACTTTGCCAAATGTTGAAGGGTGCATGAGTTTTTTCCCTTGGAATTGCCAACTACAAACCCCTTAAGAACTTGAAGTTCCGAGAGAGACGAAAGCTCCTTGGGCATGTTATCCAACAAGTAGCATTCTGACATGTCCAAGTGTGTCAAACTCTTAAGTTGGCCAATTTCATTTGGAATCTCTTCAAGGTTGTGACAGGCTCGGAGATCCAGGATCGTCAGATTGACGAGGCTTGAAATGCAATCGGGAAGTACGATAATTCTCGAGATACCTTGGAGGCTGAGGAACCTGAGATGCCTCATGTTTTTCAACCCCTCCAAGAATTTAGTGTCCTCAACCTCAATGTGATGCTTTGGGGATGTCTGCCACCTTCCCAAACAAAAAACATTGATGCTTTTCATCTTGGCAAACATTTCGGGCTTTTCAAATTCAAGAATAGTCTCATCAACATTGAACAAGATATGAACTTTTTCCAATTCCTCACTGTCCTTCAACTTCTCTGCCTTTAACAAGCATGCCCAAAGAGATGAAGAAAAGTTCCCAGTAGGGTTCCCTTTGGGATCAAAATCAAAGAGCTTAGCCTTGTCTGCAAGTATAACCACAGCAGCACGAACCAAAGGGTGCATCCTGCATCTGCTCACTCCAAGGCCGCGCTTTTCGCTGATGGGTTCGATGAATCCCTTCAACATAAGTTCATTGAAGACCTCATTCGCCAAGTCCTCTGGTTCTCTGTTACTCTTCGGAATTGGACTTACAAAACCCTCTCCGATCCACCAATACAGCATAAACCTCTTCTTTATGATTTGGTTTTCTGGGAACACAGAAAAACACAACAGACAAACCTTTTTTTGGATGTCAAGTCCATCATAAAGTGCTTTAAAATCTTTAAATTCCAAGCTATTCTCAAACGTTTTGTTCTTGCACAAGTCAGGCATTTTGTCGGACCCCATGCGGGCACGAAGTAACCTTTCCTGAGCAGAAGAAAGATCATTAGCCCGCTGATTCTTATTGGCGTCGGACTCAGACCCAGATTGAGGCTTGTACTTGGATGGGATTAGAAGCTTCAGTTTCATCACACCCTTCTTCAATTCGAGAAGCTCTTCTTGAAGATCCGTTTCGATGGAGTCCTCATGAGGAGTTTCTGCTTCTTTGAGGCTATTCAGAGTTGTGGAGACAGATTCGATTTGGGTTTTGACGCGAGTTCCATAGTGGTCGAGATCTTCAGAGGCTTTCTTCAGATCATCAGAGGCTTTCATGACGTAATTGAGATCCTTGGTAATTAGATCGCGCAATTGGAGATTATGCTCATGGGTGTTGTTGCGGGTGTTTGAAGGAGTGGTTGTGGGTGGATTTGGTGTGGGTTCGGAGGTTGAGCGCTTGGTTGCGAATGGAAGAGGGCAACAATTGGATTTGGAAGAAGCCATTGAAGGCAGTGGGGTGGAGATGGTGGATGTTTGAAGTTCCATGGTTACGGTGGAATTGGGAAGAGTGGTGATCTCAGATGTTGATGATGAAGAAGGGGTGGTCAACGACATAGTGAATGAATTCAAAGACAGAGTGAAATGATCGAGAGGGAGAGGAAAGCAAAAGAATGATTAGAGCAAGAGAACAGCAAATGCAAGGGTAATTTAGAAATTTTAAGGATTTATAATTTGTATAATAAGTCGGTCAATAATAATAATAATATAATATTAATTGATATATTAGTAATAATAATAATAATAATATAATATTAATTGATATAATATTAGTGATAATATTAGTAATAATAATAATAATAATATAATATTAATTGATATAATATATTAGTAATAATAATAATAATAATAATAATATAATATTAATTGATATATTAATAATAATAATAATATAATATTAATTGATATAATATTAGTAATAATAATAATAATATAATATTAATTGATATATTACCGTTCTTTTATAATAATACTATATGTACTAATTAATGTATTAACTAATATACTAATAGATGATACTGTATAATTTTAAAGGTTTTAGCTATTTGTAATTTGTATAATAAGTGAAATCAGTAATAATGGCATAACATTACTTAAAATATTAGTGTGTACATTAATTAGTGTATATAACATCACCGTTTTTCTTGAAATAATGTTATATGTACTAAATAATATACTAATTAATGATGTGGTATAATTTTAGATATTTTAAGTATTTACAATTTGTATAATAAGTGAAGTAAGTAATAATGATATAACACTAGTTGATACACTAATATATACATTAATTAGTACATATAACACCATCGTTTCTCTGGAGATAAGACTACTATTTTAATAAATACTTCTAAGGAGTTCAAAAAAAAAAAATAATAAACAATTCTAGACACTATTTAGTGATGATTTAAAAAAGTTGATAAAAAGTATTTTTGATTTTTTTTTTTTTGTAGTTTTTTGATTTTTTTGTATTAAAAAAGCTGGTTTTTTGTGATTTTTTTTTTTTTTTTTTTTTGTGTAAAAAAGCTAAAAAACTTTTTTTAGCTTCTTCCCAAATTGCAGTATGGCCTCTTTGGAAACAAATTATTTTAATAAATTTTTGTTTTTTAACGGAAAGATATCTAAAAAAAATTATTTGATAATTTATAATAATTTTTTAACTTTTTTATTTAAATTAGGATAAATTACATTGACCTTCCATGAGGTTTACCTTAATTACAGGGACCTCTCCTACAGTTTCAAAAATAACACTGACCTCCCTTACTTTTGAAAATAATATACAGATTCCTTCTTTCCTGTTAAAAGAGCCTTAACGACGTTAACTTGACAGTAGAATTGATCATAATACCTCTCTCATTCATTTCTACATATATAAAGAGAGAATATATATATACATATATCACTGTACCCATTCCATCTCTCCTCCGTCTCATTCTTTGTGTGCTCTGTTTCTCTCTCTCTCTCTCTCTCTCTCTCTTGCGATTGTTCTGCCTCTCAGGTGAGGGAAGGGAAGCTCGCTGACTCGACTATTGTAACAAGCGACACTGTGCCAATCATTGGGAACTAAGGGGGTGGAGGAGTACCAACCGTTGAGGGAGCCGAGAGGGTCGTGGTGGTTGAGCTTAGAGGAAGTCTGGGCTTCGATCTTGACTAGGGTTTCGGGGCTGGGCTTGAAGGAAGTCAAGGCTTCGATCTCTGTCTCTCTATCTCTCTCACTCACACTTCGGTTGTTGGCCCAGTTTAGGTCGCACCGCCAGCAATCGTCGTTTGGGTTTCCAGTGAGGCACAAGAGCTGGTCTTTGGAGTCGCCATGGTTGGTGTTGGTAGTGGTAGTGGATAGTATTTGTCTTCTGGATATTGATACATTGAAAATGAGAATTTTGTAATAGTAGATGTAGAAAATGGTACAATGAGCAAAACCTAGATGAAGAATTTTTTAAATTTTTGTTAGGAATAATGTAATAGCAGATGTGTGAAGAACTTAGAAGAACAAAGTAAGTGGGATTATAGAAACCCTAAAATGAGAGAAAAAAACAGAGAGGGCCAGATTTGAAAATGTTGCAATGAGGAAAACCCCCTTGGGATTTTTTCTGGAAACAGAGAAAAGTCCTAAATATGGCAATAAGTAAAACCCAGATGAAGAATTTTGTAAATTTGCCTTATCTTTAATCTCCATCTCTCTCCAAATTTCCCTATCTATATATATATTTGTTGTGTTTGTGTTTGTGTTTGTTATTTACATGAGATCTTAGTTTTTGAATGGGCAAATTACACAAATAGTCCCTATAGTTTGGGGCTTGTGTCACTTTGGTCCCTGACTTTTCAATTGTGACACATTTGAACATGAATTTTGAATCTTATTCCAAATAAGGACAATTGAATATATAATTAGATTTTTCAAGGATAAAATTGTCAATTTGATAAAATATAAACTAATTTGACAAAAATAAATGTCAAACAAATATTTTTGAATTTTTAAAAATTATTTCTACCTACTAGAAATAAAATTATGTGAAATTGATAAATCTTTTAGACATTTATTTATTTTTTTTACCAAATTAATTTTTATTATGTGTTTGAATGATGATCATGTAAAATTAATTTTAAAAAATTAATCATGTAATTTTTATTAATTTTACATAATTTTATCATTGGTGGATAAAAATAATTTTAAAAAAATTAAAAAAAAAATTTTGACATTTATTTTTGTCAAATTAGTTTATATTTTATCAAATTGACGATTTTACCCTTGAAAAATCTAATAATATTTTCAATTGTCCTTATTTGGAATAAGATTTAAAATTCAGGGTCAAATGTGTCACAATTGAAAAGTCAGGGACCAAAATGACACAAGTCCCAAACTATAGGGACTATTAGTGTAATTAACCCTTTTTGAATCTTGGTTTTTGATCAGTATAAGAGAAGCTAATTTGATGCCACTAAATTAATTAGGCCCAATAGTCCCAGGGTGGTGGGCCCGAATTTATCACCATCAAATGGGCTGAATCGCTTTAAGCCTCGAAAGGGTTCGGATCCATGAACTTAGAGACTTACTTGGGCTCGGACTCAAAAAGGTTCAGATCCATGAACCTAGAGATCCGAAGCACTTGGCTTCGAACGGATTCAGAAGCAATCTAGAAGCCGCTCCATTAATGAGTCCCAGAACACTTGCGGACTCGGAGCTTTTCGGGATCTACGTACCAGAACCATGGGCATAATGGAGTCCGAACAAAGGACCTGATCCCGAGGACGGTGAGTGGAGATAAATTCACTCTTCGATTAAACTAGCCTATACTCGGGTCGAAGTGGCACGATCTAAGGGGTCCCTGAGACTTGCCAATATTTGCGGCAAGACGTTCTCTTAAACTACCCATGACCCTTCTGCGGCAAGATGTCCTCTAGGACTACCCTTGACCCTTTGGGATGATTGGGGATCATTGGTTAGGTGTGGCTAAGAAGAAGGGTTCGCCGAGAGGTTGATCTTCTCTTTGGGGTTTTCCTCATCCTCGGAGAGGTCACCTCCTCGAACAAGGTGGTTAGAGAGAATATTCCCCATGTGTCTTGCACATGGGCTACATCCTACATCATGAGGTGCCTATAAAGAACACCCACCCATAGCTTCACAAAGAATGGATTTTTTGGAGAGAAAACTGTTGGGAAAGAACTAATTTCCCTTCTCCATTATCAACCTTGAGAGTGAAAGTGGGAGATCTATGGGAGAACATTGCCATTATTCTCTCTTTAGCTACTTTGCCTTCTTCTTCACCCAATCTCTTATCTCCATCATCTCTTTACTTTTGTGTTCTTAGTTGAGACTATTGAAGAATTTAAGCCTCTCATCATCTTCTAGAGAATTCGAATTTTTTCTTCAAGGATATTCGAAGATCTTCGAATTTTCCAACGGCATTCTTGAACCCTCTCATACATTTTCTTTGAAATGTTGAATCTGTTTGTTCTCTGTTGATGGTCAACATAAACCCTACAATGGCCAAAGGGTAGTATTGGAATTTGTAAAATAATTATGGATGACATCAGCAGAATTTACTTAATTTTGGACGGATGGGTAACACAAGGGGGAATCTGTAAATTATTTTCAAAAGTAAGGGAGGTCAGTGTTATTTTTGAAACTGCAAAAGAGGTCCTTGTAATTAAGGAAACCTCAGGGGAGGTCAGTGAAATTTACCCTTAAAATTAAAAGTTGCCTATTTTGAGAATAAGAAATGTTTGGGACCCCTTTTGGGGGGTTCCATGACCCCCAATTTAATCTTGACCCTTGATGTGTGTATAGGGTCCACTTATGTATGTGTGGATCCCACATTATGAGTGGTTGGGATAAGAATGAGAATTGTGGGGATCATGTATGTGTTAAGGTCTCTATTACAATTGTTTAAGAACATGGCTAAAAGTTAGTTTTTTGGCTTTTTCGCTTTTTTGAGTCACATCGCCTCTCTATTTTTTTTTACATATTTTTTTTTATATAAAAAGTCAAAAAAAAAAAATTAAGTTAGCTTTTAACCGACTTTCCAAAACAAGTTAGGTTTGCTTTTATCTTTTAACCTACTTCTTAAAACAAGTTAGATTTACACTTTTTTATCTTTTTATCTTTTTTGAGTCATATCACTTCTCTATTTTTCTGTACATTTTTTCATAAAAAATTAAAAAATATACTGATTTAGATCATCCCAAACAAGCCTTAGTGATACAAGCCCAATCACATTTTCATATAAGAAATGAACTTATAATTATAAAAGAAAATAACATAATTTTATTCTTTTTTTAGTCATAATTTAAAAAAATATATAATCAGACATAAAATAGTCATATTAAAGATCTCAAAATAATGTCATAATTAAATAAGAAATTTGATCATAATTATAAATAAAAAAAAATGACATAACTAAAAATACACATAATATAAAATATGTATAATAAAGTTATCCATATAGACGTGATCAAAAACAAAAACAAAAACAAAAAGTCAATACGTATGAAGAAATATTTCCGATTTTATTATCAATTTATACGTTGTTATAAGATTTTTTTTTTTTTTTTTTTTCAACAAAGCATGTGACATTTAGATCAATTTTTATCTGTTTTTAATTGACAAAAGGAAGATTTTATTAAATAATAATCAAATTAGAGGATTACACATCAATAAAATCAAATCATGGGGAAGATTTTTAGGCTTTTCATCTAGGGAAAATATTTGGTACTCAGAGAATATCACGTGTTCATATTCCTTCATCAATTATAATTTATCATATTACTTTGTATTTTTCAATCACTCAAAACAAATCATAATACCCTACCTTCTTTATTAATCATAATACCATGAAATACAACGTGATCGTACTTCCAAAATATCCAATTTGTTTGGGATGTGGATTAACTTTTTAGCTTTTTGACTTTTCAGCTATTTTAGCCTGGAGTTAAAAAATTTCATTTGGGATGAGCTTTTTTGGCCTTTTTGACTTTTGTGAGAGAAAAAATAAAATGATTATAGTTTGAATGTGATGTTTTGTTTTATTGGGCTAAAAAGCCTTTTTTTTTTTTGTGGCTAAAATAGCCAAAAAGTCAAAAAGTTTGGCATGCCAAACGAAGGTTAAAGCAGAAATCCTATTATGTACCATATGAGCCCCACTATAAACAGTATAATTTTATTACAAAATTTTGTAATATCAACCATAAAATGCACAATCTTGCCACAAATTAACATAATAAATAAAATGTCCAAAATTTTATAATTTATCATCTAACAAAAGCTTGTGGCTTGCCTACGACATTTTTTGCTATTCCAATTTATGACGAGGTTACGCATTCTTTGATTGATGTTGCGAAATTTTATAATAAATTTACGCCAATTTGTGATAGAATGCATATGGTACGCCAATTTGGAGGGAGTGTGTATCACAGGATTTTCCTTATCTAACCTAAGGCACAGAAAACTTTTATCTTTCAGTTAAAGGTGTGTTTTACGTAAGAAACGTTATTCTTTTCTCTATCTAAGAAATCTTTGCCGCTTTCTCTTTCTTTGCACTTTAGGAGGGAGGGTGGTGCTTTTAACCTTCCTCTCCCTTTTGATTTCTTCTCCTTCAATTTCTATCATCATGGTAGCCACTACCAATCCTTTTGTCTTTTTCATCAGCTTGCCACTGAAGAACCTTTCATATCTAAACTCAAATCTGATTTATGACCGAGATTCGATGCTATTAAATGTGTTGTTATACGCTAGGCGACTACTGCAAATTCAGAATATTTTATTTTATAATATAGAGACGGGGATTAAAGTATCAAAACTATTGGTTACAATGATGAATGGATCACGAAGGTGATTGGTATTGTTTGTTTGGTGGTGATCGTTTTATTTTTTTAGTGTTGAAATAATATATCTCTATGTACAGGCTTTCTCCTTTCATGGAAATTTTCTTCTCTTTGCATGGAGGTTTGTTTTTCTCCTTACGTGGAGTCTTGTGTCCTCCTTACGTGAAGGTTCTCTTCATTCATTTTGGAACCTATTTTGTACTCTGATATATTTTTATTGGATGACTTGTTTCGAATGTATAATATATTAAGTCTGGTGCCTTCTGATCTTAAAAAAAAAATAAAAATAAAAATAAAAACTACGGCACATAAAGAAGCTCAAAGCACATACGCAAGATACACATTTTATCTAAACCTTTATTAACTAGTTACATTTTAAGAGTCTTATAAGTTAGACAATCAATTTTTAGAGACCAATAATTGGAATGACAATGGAAGCTTGACTTAACAAAGTAAAGTCAATTCTTTAGTTTAAGGCAAATTACCAACACCCCCTTCGAGGTTTGACTAAAATACGGATTCCCCCTTGAGATTTGAGAAATTACGTCCTGCCCTTTGAAGTTTATATTTGCATAACAAATTGCCCTTTCATTTGCTATGCAAATATAAATCTCAGGAGACAATTTGTAATTTTCCAAACCTCAAGAAGAAATTCGTATTTTAATCAAATCTCGAGGGGAGTGTTGGTAATTTTCCCTTATTTTAAATATGTTTATCTGTATTGATACTTGTTTAGCAACAACCATTTGGGTACATTTTTTATATTTTTATAGTGAAATATAAATATTAATCATGTTTATTCTTATGTTCATAAATAATTTATATTAATTTTAATCATTTTAACCTTATTAAAAGGGAGTTTAGTATAATAATACTAATGTGTAAAATTTATTGTATTTCTTCTAAACCTAAAATGGTCAGTGTAATTTACCCGAAAACATCTGTCAAATCCAATATCATTTTACTATTCTTAAATGAGTCTATCATTTAGACCAGCGATATTGTATGAGATAGAATGTTGGGCAACTAAGAAACAACATATAGATAAGATAAATGTTGCTGAGATGGGGATGCTAAGGTGGATGTGTGGCAAGACTAGAAAAGATAAAATTAGAAATAAGTATATTCATGAATGGGTAAGAGTAGCACTGATTGAAGATAAGCTAAGAGATAATAGATTAAGATGGTTTGGTCATATATAATGAAAACCAACAGAGTGAAGAGATACAATACAGTGACGATAGGGGAAAGTATTAGGAGAAGGGGCAGACCTAAATTGACGTGAACTAATATAGTAAATAGAGATATTAATCTCCTTAATTTGACTAACTAAATGGTTTTTGATAGAGTTGAGTGTAGAAGAATAATTCATGTAACCAACCTCATTTAATAGAACCTAAGACTTGGTTTGGTTTAGTTAAATGAGTGTATCATTGTTTACCTTAATTTTTAAATCTTACTTTTTCTAAACCCTACTTTAACATGAAGTATCATACACTAGTTGTTCTTTTCTTGATCTCAAGTAGGGATATAATTATGGCTCGGCCCGACCTGTAGTAGGCCTCGCAAGTTTCTGCTTCTTTGGCAGGTCGGGCTGTCCCGCGGGCCAAAAAATGGGGCCCATGCCAACTCAAAATAAGACCTAGGGTGGAGCCTGGGCTTGGCGCCGAGCCTGGAGGTCCTTTTTTTTCGAAAAATGAACAACAAATATATTATGCATATAGATTATTTATGAGGGATAAAAAATAAAAGAAAAATTGTATTAGAGTATTTTAGTTAAGATTAATAAGATGTTTGGTTATGTTTCATATGTAACTACAAGAAAAATGGGGCTTAAAAGACGGAACTTTTGCGACGGCACATTTGCCGTTTCAAAAAATGACTTTTTGCAACGACACAACTTGCCGTCGCAAAAAATGTGACTTTTTGAGACGGCACAACTTACCGTCGCCAAAAAATATGACTTTTTGAGACGGCATAAAATGCTGTCACGAAAAAGGAGAGTATTTGTGACGGCAGAAATTGCTATCGCAAAAAAAAATAGAGTATTTGCGACGGCAGAGATTGCTATCCCAAAAAAATAGAGTTTTTGCGACGGCACCAGCTGCAGTCCCAAAAAAAAAAAAAGAAGAGTTTTTTACGACTGTAGTAGTTACCGTTCCAAAAAAAAAAAAAAAAGTAAAATATCTATATATATATATATATTGTGGCTTTGAGACGGCTTCATATATATATAGTCACAAAATGGTTTAAATAAATGCAACGGTATTTTTTTGTCACAAAAAAAAAAAAAACGACGTCATCTTACTCTTTTGAACATTTCTCTTTTCACCCATTTTTTCATCTTTCTCTGTCTATGTTTTTGTCTCTTTTCTCTTTCTCTCTCTCTCATTCATCAGTCTTCTCTGTCTGTCTGTCTCTCTCTCTATCTATGTGTCTCTGTCTCTCTTCTCTTTCACTCTCTCACTCATCACTCTTCTCTGTCTGTCTGTCTGTTTCTTTCTCTCTGTGTCTCTGTCTCTTTCTCTCTCTCACTCATCACTCTTCTCTGTCTGTCTGTCTGTCTGTCTCTCTCTCTCTTTCTTTCTCTCTGTGTCTCCCGTCTAACTCTCTTCTCTCTATCTCTCTCATCTCTTTTCTCTCTATGTTTCTCTTCTCTCTCTTCTTTTTATCTCCTCGCTCTCTCTATCTCTCTCTTGTTTATTTCTTTCTCTCTTTGTCTATATCTTTTCACCTATTTTTTCATCTTCCTCTCTCTCTTCTCTTTCTCTCTTTCACTCATCACTCTTCTCCTTCTCTCTTTCTCTCTCTCTCTCTCTCTCTCATCTATCTCTTCTCTCATCTCTTTTCTCTCTCTGTCTCTTTCGTTCAGCTCTCTCTATCTCTCTCGTTCATCTCTCTTCTCTCTATCTCTCTCTCTGTCTCTCTCAGTCATCTCTCTTCTCTCTATGTCTCTCTCGTTCATCTCTCTTCTCTCTATCTCTTTCTCTATCTCTCTCGTTCATCTCTCTATCTCTTTTTCTGTCTCTCACACACACACACTCTCTCTCTCTCTCTCTCTCTCTCTCTCTCTCTCTCTCTCTCTGTCTCTGTCTCTCGTCTCTCTTTTGTCTCGCTTCATCTCTCTTCTCGCTATCTCTCTTTGTCTCTCTCACTCATCTTTCTTCTCTCTCTATCTCTCTCTCTCTCTCGATCATCTCATTTTGTTCTCTTTCTCTCTCTTGTCTATCTCTCGCTCATCTCTTGTTTCTCTCTCTTTTTCTATCCGTCTCTCTCTATCTCTGTCTCTCTCTCTATATATCTCTTTCTCTCTCTATCTCTCTCTCACTCATCACTCTTCTCTCTCTCTTTCTCTCTCTGTGTCTGTCTGTCTGTCTCTCACTTTTCTCTCTGTTTCTCTCTATGTGTCTGTCTATCTGTCTATCTCTCTCTCTCTCTCTCTCTTTCTCTCTCTCTCTCTCCCCCATTGTGTTCGCCTTGCTCACTCTTTCTCTCCCCTCTTCTCTATTTATCGAGCTCTCCACTATAAGAAAATGCACTTTTATCGACCACTTTATCTCTCTCTCGCTCATCACTCTGTCTCTATCTATGTCTCTCTCTATCTCTCTTCTCTATCTGTCTCTCACTCATCTTTCTCTCACCACACATCTCTTTCTCACCACCACTACTACCACTGTTACCACTCCACTTCTACGACTATCATTACTACCACTATTGCCACCACTCCACTACCACCACCACTACTACCATTACCTTTCCTCTACCACCGCTACTCTATCTCTTTTACCACTACCACAACTTCATCACTAATCTCCTTTGCCGCCACCGCCACCACTATCACCTCTTATCCACCACCTTCACCACTACTGCCGCTCCCTATCCTCTACCACAAAAAAATTAGTTCATGATTTTTAGTAACAAAAAAAAATGGGTCGCAAAAAAATATTTTTCATTGACCACAAAAAAATAACTTTATTTTCATGGAAAATATTTTTCATTAAAATATTACCCCTACTTTACCAAATAAAAAATAATAATAATATTTTTTTATTCATTAAAATAAAAATGAAACAAATAAATTTTCAACCTTAGTAACTAAAAGAAAATGAAAAAAAAAAATTCACTAACTATAAAAAAAAATTATTTTAACAAAAAGTTAATTTTTTGGCGACGGCAACCTCCGTCATAAAAAAGAAAAGAGTCGTTTTATTATTTAAATATTCATTTGTGATGGAAACTAAAAAAAAAAAAAAAAAGAAATTTCCCAATCCCGCTTGTTCCCCCCCTTTTTTTTCGCATTCCCGTCCCCCTCCCCAAAAAATCCCCAATCTCTTAGAACCAAAATCCCTAATCTTTTCTACCAAATATCTCTCTCTCTCTCTCTCTCGCGACTGTGAGCATGGCAGACGACGGCGTCGAGCCATGGCAACGACAGATATATATGTTTACATACACCAGTCAGGCATTAGAGTGTTACGCTCGAGTCCTCTTCACACATAAAATTTCTAACCCTAGCTCCACTCTTAGACCTTCAATGGCTTTATGTCCCTCACTACCATCCCCAAAGTATCTACCCTTTGAATCTCTCCGACGACCTTCCAAAATCTCTGTCTCGGCTAGCACCGTTTGTCCCAGGGAGCTCCGCCGCGGCCTAGTTCCTCTCCGCTAAGAATTCATACATTCTTTTATTATGGAATTGTTTTTTTTCTTTTTATTTTATTTTATTTTATTGGATCTAACTTTGAATTTTCAGATTTTGGTTGTTACCTTATATCTAGGATTCTTCAATCTCAAATTCAAAGTCACAATCATATATTTCGAAGCTAATAGCAGCATCTCCTCCTGTGAATCATGATGCTCCATTGCCCCTAGTTCCATAACTACAAACTGCTCCAAGGTTATTGCCGTTGAAAGTAGCTGCCATGTTTAAAATACTGGTGAGTGCCTTTAGCTGTAAGAACACATCTCTCTCTCTCTCTCTCTCTCTCTCTCTCTCTCACTGCTATAATATTTTCTAAAGTTCTCGTTTGGACTTTATGCAATGACTTATTAGCCCCAGACCTTGCATTCATCCTCATCTTCCATAACTATTCAAGGTACTTGTGTTCATATGCAATCTGCTTAAAGTCGAATGTTTTGCGGTGATGCTTGTTGGAGTCAGTTCTAGATTTGTGATGCGAGAGCTGCAACCTCAAAAGTATTGATTCCATTATGCTTTCTTGGCTTAATACATGTCACAGTTGTTGCTTGTTTGTCTCTGGATGTCTCTCTATTGTCCCCATAGGAATGCTACATTTTACTGGTGATTTTCAAATTTATGAGATCTGGTGGTTGTCTCACGTCATTGATAGAAGGCATTAGACTGCCCTAGGCAACTGAGATTAGTTGATAAAGCACTGCGAGCATAATTGTAGGGTCAGTGATGCATACAAAGTGGTGGATGGTGATGATTTATATAACTGATGTTGGTAATGATGCTGATTAGTATGAGGATGACTAAGAATTTGTAAAAGATCCTTTAGTTACTGGTCATTATAAGCCACTGATTGCTGATCAATATGAGTGTTCCATTTTTTCCCTTTCTGACATAATTAAATCTAATAATGTTTGTTATTCAATTAAGTGGAGGCTTTTGTTTTTCAATTTAGTTAATTTAGTTACCTTTGTTTCTTATGCTAGGCTGAACTAGTGAGGAGTTAAAAACATATCATAACACTTAAAAAAAACCAAACAGGGTTCAGCTATCTGTAATTTTATTTTATTCTTTTCCAACTTGATTTCTTAACATAAGAATAATTTGTTATTTTCTGGAAATTATGAACCAAGTACTGCATTGTTTGCTTAGTACTCGATCTGTGCCATCTTGCTATGGTAGGCACAAGAAAAATCTGAAAGATGCTGATTTCTCTATTTAACTCTATATACATTCCCCTCCTTCTCCCCCCCCCCCCAAAAAAAAAAAAAAAAAAAAAAAAAAAAATTTCTTTGTCGCATATAAAATATTGAGTTCCTTGAAAATAGTTTTTAGCATATGAAATATTTTCTTGTTCAAAAATACCTAAGGGCAAGTAGTGTATCTCAGAATTGAAGAAACAGAATCTGTACTTAGAATCTCTTTTCTAAGTTGTTTTAGTCAATGTTCTGCCTTCTTTGTTGTTTCTATAGCACACTTTGGTTGGCTTGTCATCATCTTGTTTTTTTGAGATTCAGGGGTGAGTGCCCAGCTCCAACTTGTTGATGTGTGACTAAACAATTCCAGATATATATATCTCTTGACATTTATCATTACGTTCTTCTCAAAGTGTTCTTGTTCATTTTTATTTCTATTGAAACATCTGAAGTATTTCCATTTTGTATTGAACTGTAAAGAAACAAGGATTAAAATCAAAATTCAAAGTATTTCTCAAAAAAAAGCTGTGTCCATCTAAGCATGTTGTAAACTGGTTGAAATATAACAGTTTTGAAAATTTTTGTTTGTCTTATCATCAAAGATGGAGGACATTAAAAGGCTATATTCATTTATCAAAACAATAAAAAGGGAGTAGCTTGGTGGGGAAATTGAAAGTAACAATGCAACAAAATATTTTAATCAGTATATCTTCACTTATTAATATACTTCACTTCTCTAATGTGTGTGTGCGTGTGTGTGTGTGTGAGAGAGAGAGAGAGAGAGAGAGGGAGGGGGCGACACTTTACTGCTCTTTATTTGAATTTATAATTATTTCATTGTTTCCATTACTTATCTGAAATGTTGACATATCTGAGCCAAATGAAAACTGCATTCTTACACAAAGTTTTGATCTTTGGTTGCTGGTCGTTCTGAGCACAACTCCTTACAGTTGTTATACTTGTGATTTCAAGAACTTGGATATTAGATCGCATTGCCTCTTTAAATGGTACTCTTTTCTTTTTTATTTTCCTAAATTAATTGAACTTTATGATATTCTTGGAAATTGAGAAGCTTTTGTGATTTAAAGGCATTGGTTTTTTCAGGGACGACTGTAAAGTATGTTTTAGAGCAAGATAAGACAGCCTTCACTCAGTTGATTGGTGTTAGTATTCTTCAGAGTGCTGCATCTTGTAGACACCCCATTTTTGACCGTCATCAAGACTTGGACGTCACCGTTTGAACACTCGGTGATTATCCATGTTTGTGTTCGTTTGGAGTTCCCGGAGGTCTCGGCTACGCACCCTGCCTCAGGATCTCCGAACTCGACCGTTTTGTGTCTGGTTTTGCACCAAACACCTGTGTTTTGCCTTGGAGGGGCAGGGAATGCCTTGTGAGGCATCCCCGCACACCACCGGCAGTGGCTAGAGGCCATCGGCTGGTTTTTGTTGCCACCGGCAATGTCTGTGACCGGTCGGCACTCTTTGTTGCCGGTCGGCAGTCATTTTTGTCAAAATGACATTTTTGGCCAACCGACTACTGTTCATCTGCTTTTGCAGATATTTTAGGACAGCTGTGTGGCATTTGGTTCCCCTCCATACACGTATATGGAGGGATGCCCTCATTATAAGCTTGTTGTACAAGCTTTACAAGATTGCTTGCCTATAAGAGAAGGGGTCTTCTCTTGGCATGAAGGGGTTGGAGAATTTTGGAGAGAAAAACACAGAGAGAAGCTCTAGTTTTAGGGTTAGGGTTCATACATATCTCCTATCTCTCTTTTTCTCTCTTTGTATTCTAGGTGTTTTAGTCCATACTATTGCACACAAACACCTAGTGCTTCACCTTCCTTTGGCTACTGAGGTTCTAAGGGGCTGGTTTTGGTGTTTTGGAGCTGGATTCAAGCCAAGGAGGGCTGTTGGAGTATCATTTGTAAAGGTGGTCTACAAAGGTGAGAAACTTCCCTTTTATTCCCCATTTTTGTATTGCCTTTCTACCTATCTTAGAGCTGTTTTTGTGCTTAGTGTATAATACAAAAAAGTTCTATTTTTTAGCCTTCTTGATTGTTTATTAAGAGTGTTTTGTGGTTTGGGTTTGTTTGACCCCTCCTAAGCCTTGTAAGGCTCCTTTTTGTGCTATTTTTGTGCAAGTTTCGAGACTTTGGTGTTTGGGCCTCTTCACCACTAAAATCTTGAGGGATTTTAGTGGTGGAGATGGCGCCTTGAAGTCTCCAAAAGGGGAGGGCCACCCCTTTTCCTTGTTGTCCTTGAAAGGGACCCTTTTTGGCTTCTTGAGGGAGCATCATGTTAGAGTGTGTATTGATCATGTCTAGGCTATTTTCCATGCTTATTATGCCATGATATAACCTTGTTGTGTGATGGTTTTGGTACACCATGTATACTTAGCATACCTACCATGTAATGCCTTGTTATTGCCTTAATATGCCTTAGGTTGTTAGCCTTTGCTCTAGCATGTTTTAGGCTTAGCCTTGTGAAGGTTTTGTGCTCATATTGCCATGTTTTAGGTCTATCCATAGTTGTTTGGGTCGATCTTGGCATGCTTAGTATAGCTCCTTTGTATTATGGCTTGTATGCTTCAAGTAGGTGAATGTGTAGCATGCATTGCTTGCATTAATTTAGTGGTTTAGGACCATCCTACCTGTCATTTTAGTCCCTTTGGTGTGCTTGTATGCTTGCCTTGGACACCTCTTTGATGCTTCAAAAGCTTGTGTTGTATGCTCCATGTTTTAGCCATTATGCATGCCTTTAAATTTGAACCATTTAGATGCCATCTAGGTGGTCTTTTGGGCTTTGTTTGGTGTGCTAAAACTCTGTTTTTGGTCACTTAAGTCTTGCCATGTGTGGTTGTACTAAGTGTAGTCCATTGCCTCTTTGGTGAGCCTTGAATGCTTGGACCATTGTTGCATGTTTAGCTTGCCTTGTTGCTTGGTTTGGCACCATGTTTTAACATGATTTTCAGAGCTTATGTTGCATGCTAATTGTCCATGATATCCCCTTTCAAGTGTGCCTTAGAGTTGCTTATTTAATGCCTAAGTGTTGGTCCAACTTACTTGCATGTGTGTATGTATGTTTGATCCCAACTCCTTGGTTTTTGGCCACTGTTTTAGGCCTATTTAGAGTTGCCTAAATCATGTCTAAGTCCACCTTTTCATCAGTTTGCATTGCCTCATGTTTGCTTGTATGCTTGCATAAGTGTCTTGCCATGCCATGTTGCATCCTTAGCTTGCATGCCTAGGTTGCATTGCATCTTGCATGCATGCCTTGTTCCTTGACTTGGTGATAGGAATTGGGCCTTGGTTTGTTTGTTTGGTTTGCATTTCATTTGACATGAAAGTTGCACACTTGATTCTTTGGGCCATCATGCATGGAAATGCGTGATTGGTGGTCCGAGAATCGAGACACATGCCCCTTTGAGTCACAAACATCATAGGGGATATGATTGGTGCATACATTGCTTGAATTGTATTGCCATGCAAGTTCTGTCCTCTGCTGCTGTGAGTTGCAGGTTCAGCAGGCATTCTTTGCCGACCGGCAGTAAATCACCAGCCGATGAATTCCTTTTGTGCCGGTGACCACAATTCACTGCCGGTGGTAATTCTACTCAGCCGGTGGTGATTCCCAGTATCCAGAGAGGCATCCTTGAGACTTTGGCAGTCTTCAGAGAGGCAGAGCAGGGAAAACAGAGGCAGACTATGCATGGCCGTGCACTTCTGAGCAGGACCCGAGCATGCGCTGCATCTGGCCCTCCTCCCAAAGCGGTTTACTGCTTTTCCTAGTTTAATTAGTTTGTTAACTGATTAGGCAATTTGTAATATTTAATTAGCTTGCGTAGTTAATTAATTTGTATTATTTATTTGGTCCCTCCAGACGAGGGCAAATCTGTAATAAGTGTGGGTAAGTGGTGTGCATGTCTTCCAACCCCCACTTCTTTCTTCCCTTTTACTTACCTGCTTTGATGGTTAGTATTAGGGCACGTTTAAATTAGCATACCTCATGCAATGCATGTGTGCATCCATACATTTGTCTTACATGCACCTGCTCGGGCATCATTCTAATCGTGATCTCAGATTTCAAATTCCAAATTGAATACGTGTTAGTTGTAGCATTTCACATGTCATCGAAAATTAGCCAAGCCTATCTTAATCACATCCTGCATGTGTTGCATTAGCCACTTTAACATGAACTAGGACATGCATGTTTGCTAACTAGTTTATTGTTTTGGCACGGAGTACGATGTAAGTATTTATGCTTTAGCATATCGCATGCGTGTGAATGTTGCCATGACAATATGCTTACCATGTGGCTAAGTGCTTATATGAGATAAACTGTTTGAATGCCGTGGGTGAAGGTTGGATTGTTTGAGTTGGAAAAACTCGTTGAAACTGTTTTAGCCTACTTGAGTAGCAAATTCCAAAGCGCTTTTCAAAACAAGCGGATATGCAATGCTTGTTTCCAAATTAGGCAATCTAGTCTATACTTGTTTCTTGTCGCATAACATAGTAATTCTAGTCTAATAACCGAACAAGAACACATAACGCTTTTCAAAATCGGATATCATGGTTAGTAGAGGTTGCCTTCGGACCGGCGAAAGGGGGGTGCTCATAGTCGACCTTCCCCGATCGTACCCAAGCTCCCGAGCCAAGACAACTTTGGTGATGACGGACACGTGATTTCGCAGACCGAGTCGTGGTTTCCTAAATTTCCCATTTTAAAAATATTTAGGTGGCGACTCAGATTCCGCAAAGCAGTCCATGTTTGGCACTTCTTTTCAAAATCTGTTTTTCTCAAAACGATTTGCCAGAGTTGGACTCTTTGGTTCAGATTACAAACCGCAACAAACAAAAAAGGGGAGTCCGAACTGTAGCCGAGGTCCCTCGCGGACGTGTTACACATCTTCTTTTGTTGCACCTTCTTTGAGGTAAACTATACATTGAACCTTTTCTTAATTTCCAACCAAATTACACCACTTAATACCCACAAAATGTAGTATAAAAACCTTCTAAAGACTCCATGAGAATTCCAAAATCGCCAAACAGCGTCGGATTGGCACGGAACTTGGTACACACGACCGCCTAGGCACGAGAGACTTGTAGGAGAAGACGGGGTTTGAATCGGGTTCTCGGTTTGGGAGTTAGAGCCGGATTTCGGTCTAGGCAAACTAGTTTCTTAAGAAATTTGAATTCAAGGTGTTGACGCCCCAAAATCACCAAACGGTGTCGGTTTGGCACGAAACTTGGCACACACGACTGCCTAAGCACGAGAGACTTATAGGAGAAGACAGGACTCTAATCGGGTTCCCGGTTTGGGAGTTAGAGCCAAATTTTACTCTAGGCAAACTAGTTCCTTAAGAAACTTAAATTCGAGGTGTTGACGCCCCAAAATCACCAAACGGGGTCGGATTGGCACGAAACTTGGCACACACGACCGCTTAGGCACGAGAGACTTGTGGGAGAAGATGGGGCTCGAATCGGATTCCCAGTTTGAGAGTTAGAGCCGGATTTCGATCTAGCACTACAAGAAAATGAGCTATTTTAGTCCCATTATTTGTGACAGAAACATTTGCTAACTCAAAAATATATTATTAGCATCGGCAAAGTAAGACTGTCTCAAAAAAAATTTACTTACTATTATTATTTGAGTCAGGAGACTATGCCGTCTCAAAAAAATATTATTTGCGTTGACCAAATTTTTACCGTCTCAAACAAAAATTATTTAATTTTTTTTCACTTTTTTGGCTCCAAAAATTGCATCGCGCGCCTTTTTTCGCGCCATTTCAGATTACTTTTGCGTCTGTATTATGTGCCATCACAAAAAGTAATTGAAAAACATTAAAACGACATAGTTTTTAGAACCTGATATATATACCCTTCCTCTTTATTTTTTGTTTCTTTTCGCTTTTTGCCCTAAATTCAATCTTGGTTCATCACTAAAAACGAACTCTTCATTGACACCACTGATTCTCCATCTCCACCGGCACCGCCGATTCTCCTCCCCTCCACCAACACCGCCGACTGTCCTCTTGCAGGTAAGTGCTCTCTCTCTCTCTCTATATATATATGTATATATATATATATATCAGTCTCTCTAAGAATTGAAATAGTAGATGATTTGAGTGTTCAATTTGTGTTCTTTCACCCCTCGTTAATTTCGAAGCTCTACGGAATCAAACTGGGGAAAAATGGTGTATGCATTTGTAATCTTTCGGCCCAGTTCTTTCACCGCATGGGTTTGGCTTGATATGTACCCAAAAAATGTTCTCTGTTTTTGAGCTTTCTATATGTGAGGGATTAATGGTGTATACTTTTGTAATCTACTAGCAGAATTTTAATTGGGTAATATTGTGTTGTCCTCACTAAGAAAGGGTTGTTCCTTTTCCATTGGAGAGAATTTGAAGGTAGAATTCAAAATTTATATACCCAGCAAAACATCACCTCAACCAATTGTATATACCCAGACATATACAAGCATGTCTCAGTTTGAGAATGTTTAATTGTGGCCCAACTGTGGTTTAGTTTGATTTAGTTGATGGGATAAGTTTACGTGGAAAATATGTCTAAACTTGGAATAGATAAAGACTTTTTTGAGTTTGTGGCCCTTATATTTAAGCTTATAATAGCTTGTTGCCTCATAAGAGTTGTTAACTCTTGTAGTTATGAAGTCAACTAGAGTTTGTTTAATTATCTGCTATGTTTTCATTGCTCATATTCTTTTGATAATGTTTCTCTCAAAAATATTTATAAGAACTATGGGGTCAAGTTCGGTTATGAAACTATTAAGGAGATCACTATGTGCTCTTTTGATGGACTATGTGGCGATGAAAAACATGTTGATGCTAGTTTCTTCTTAATATAATTCCGATCAATCCATTCTTCAAATTTATGTCATTCTCTGATTTGCAGATGCAATTCACAGTATTGCTTAATGAATTGTAAAAAATAGGCTACGAATCTAATAAAGTTAAGTTTTGAAAGCAGCCACTTCATGAGAATAAAGCCAGAGGTTAGGTTGGTACCTAGCCACCACTCCTAGCAGGCTTGATAGAAGGGAATAAAACTAGTCAGTGCCCTTGTGGCTCTAGATGTAAGTAAAAATTAAATAAGTAAATGTAAATTAAATACTGAAAGCCATTTATGCCAACGCATTGCAAAGTCCATGGTTGATGAGGTATGTGCAGCTATTACTAATGGAAATGGTGAGAAATAGGATGATATCTACGAGAAAATTCCTATTGCCAAAAAAAAAAAAAAAAATTAGTTGAAGAAATGCTTAAGTTTACAATAATTAGTCATAAGACTTTTACTTATTGTATACACTTATATTCAAATTGGACAGACACTGTCATCAAAAAAAAGAAAAAAGGAAAAAAATAAAGGAAAAAAATAAAGGAGAATAGACACTATTGTGGAAGATCCATGTCCATGTCCATGTTAGACACATGTTAGACGCCAACATTTTTTGAACATTTAAATGTGTGTTGTACTCTCTCTAAAAAAACTCTCTTGGATGGCTTAGCTCTTTTTTGCGTGCGTGAGTTCTTTTTTCTTTTAAATAAACTTGAATCCCTATAGGCTCTCCTACCCTCTTCTCGCTAGATCTAGTTTTTTAGCTTAGGGTATTGTTTTGATATTTAGTTTTGGTGTTGGGTGCTCCTTTATGGGCATTTCATTGGGGTATTTCGGATCAATACCTATCCTTCGCTTCTCTTGGACTGTAAGTGTTCTAGGAATGTTGGGTTTCTGCTATATTTTCTTTGTTTTTAAAATTCTGTCCTTGCCCTTTCTTTAATGCTTAAATGCCTTGGCTTATAATCCTTTATGGTGAAAGCACATATTCCTTCTGTTTGTTTTTGTTTAATGCACCATGTGAAGCTTATGCAAGTTTGTTGTTACTGTTGCCTATGTGGTGGGTTAATGTGGTGGGGCATTATTCATATTAAAGAAATACCATGGTCTCCCAGAAAATGGGTTTGTATAGTGGTTCTTAAGAAAATTAAACCACATTAGTAATAAACATCAAAACAGATTCAAATAAAAATCTATTTCTGTTTTTGTTTTTTTGCATAGTGTCATAAGTTAAACACTTTAAAACAAAACAGATTATAGTGTCCAAACACTTTAAAACAGAACAGATTATAGTGTCAAACCACATTAGTACTTGGATGGGATTCATACATTCCTATAGTGTTTTTTTTGTATAGTGTCAAAACATTTTATGTTTTTTTTTTTTTTTTTTTTTTTTCAAACAGAACAGATTCAAATAAACATAAACTTATTCACCCAAAAAAATAAACATAAACATAAACAAAAACAAAAACAATTTTGTACTTTATTATATATTAAAAAAAAGCACTTTATGTTGTCCTTAATAAACATCAAAACAGATTCAAATAAAAATCTGTTTTATATAGTGTCATAAGTTATAAACTGTTTTGATGTTTATTTTTGAGAAAAAAAAAAACAATGAAACAGTTTGTTTGTTTGTTTGTTTTTATTATTTTATTTATTTTTTATTTTTTTATTTAATAAGGACAACATAAAGTGTTTTTTGTTAATATATAATAAAGTAAAAAATTGTCTTATTTGAATATAAACTGTTTTATTTTTTTTTTCAAAAAACATATTTAATTTTTAAAATAAATATGTTTATGTTTTATATGTTTTTTACACACCATACTGTTTTTTAAATAGAAACAACAGAAATTATATTTTGTTAATATATATAGAGAGAATCTATTTCACTAGTATTGTTTTTTTTGGAAACATATTTGCTTTCTAAATACTATAGAAATTGTTTTGCAATAGAAAAAAGACACTATGGTTATTACTCAACAGAGTTAATGTATTTGGCTATGATGACATCGTTTTTGAATTGTCCAATTTCAAACAATTTAGGAATGCATAAATATATATTGTAGTTTGTAGTTCACTGTTTTAAATTGTAAACCTTTAGTAATTAATGTGATGTGATTTTCACAGGCAAAGTTAAGAAAAGTGGGACGATGGATAAAAGTTGGATTGATTTGGGAACTAGGATGTCAAGGGAATACTTGGATGGGATTGATACATTCCTAAAGTTTGCATACACTAATAGGATTGAAGGTTCATATATTAGTTGTCCTTGTAGGAATTGTGAGAATCTCTATAATTTTTCACGAGAAGTTGTGAAGGATCATCTTTACAGTAATGGCTTCTTTAAGAAGTATAAAAATTGGACTAATCATGGTGAATCATATGTTCCTTTGCATGGTAATGAGGATATGGAAACTTTGGTGGATTCAAATGTTAGGGATGATATGATTGGAATGCTAAACGATACTCTAAGAAATCCACATGTATATGTAAATGTTGAGGATGATGATCTAAGTATAAATGAGGCTTGCATAGGTCCAAATGAAGAAACTATAAAGTATTTCAAACTTCTACAAGATGCACAAAGTGAACTGTATCCAAGCTATAAGAAATTCACATCATTGTCGTTCATTGTTAGACTTTTGCATATGAAGGTGCTCAATAAATGGACAGACAAATCTGTTGACATGCTACTTGAGTTATTGAATGAGGCTTTTCCTGAGGGTGTGAAACTTCCAAGTTCATACTATGAGGCTCAGAAAGTAACTGAGGATTTGGGCTTCACATATGAGACTTGGGATGCATGCCCTAATAGTTGTATGTTGTTTCGAAATGATCATGCAAGTCTTGATGAATGTGTTGTTTGCAAGAGTTGTTGATGGAAATCGAATGGTGGTACAAGGCATGGTAAACGTAAAGCTACAAAACAAATGAGATATTTTCCTTTGAAGCCAAGGTTGCAAAGATTGTTTATGTCATCCAAAATGGAAAAGCTCATGAGATGGCACCAAGAGGAACGAATTGATGATAGTGTGTTAAGGCATCCTGCTGACTCCCCTGTATAGAAAGATTTTGATCGACAAAATAGCGTCTTTGCTAGTGATAGTCGAAGTGTAAGGCTTAGGTTAGCATCTGATGGATTCAATCCATTCAGATCAATGCACATAGTTCATAGCACTTGGCAAGTCATGTTAATTCCTTACAACTTACCCCCGTGGATGTGCATGAAGCAACCATTTTTCATTTTGTCTGTACTTATTGATAGCCCAAAAGGACCTGGGGACAAGATTGATGTATATTTACAACCATTAATTGAGGAGTTGAAGAAATTGTGGAATGAATGAGTTGCCACATTTGATGCATTAACCAATCAAATGTTTCAAATGCATGCAGCTTTGCTATGGACAATTAATGATTTCCCAGCTTATGCCAACTTATCAGGTTGGAGTACCAAAGGTGAATATGCTTGTTCTTGTTGTAACACAAAAAAAGGTATCATGTTGGTTGAAACATGGTAAAAAGCATTCCTACATTGGGCATCGTCGGTTCTTGCCTAGCAATCATAAATTTCAAAAGGATAGAGTATCATTTGATGGCAAACGAGAATGGGGAAGCAAACCTAAATTGTTGTCTGGATCTGAGTTATTGCATCAGTTGGATTCAAAAGATATCTTGACCAATACAAGATTGATGACCTTAAGAAAAGGCAACAGAGACAAAGAGAGAAGGGAACTTCCAAATCTTGAAGCCATAATTGGAAGAAAAAGAGTATATTTTATGAACTACCGTATTGGAAGCACAACCTAATTCGGCACAATCTTGATGTGATGCATATAGAGAAAAATGTATGTGATAATGTCTTGTGGACATTACTTGGAGTTGTGGGAAAATCTAAAGACAATGTGAGTGCTCGACGTGATTTGCAAGAGATGAATATTAGAAGACCACTATATGTGCAATCAAAAGGGTCCAACAAAGTGTACTTACCTCCTGCACAATTTACAATGAGTAAGAATGAAAAGGATATATTTCTCAAAGTACTAAAAGGAGTGAAAGTGCCAGATGGGTATGCATCAAATATTTCAAGATGTGTGCATTTAAAAGATAGAAGCATTGGAGGTCTTAAGAGTCACGATAGTCATATTTTGATGCAACAACTTATACCATTGGCTATTCACAAATCCTTGCCCAAGAATGTGGTTCAACCCTTGATTGAATTGTGCAATTTTTTTCGGCAATTGTGCTCCAAGGAGAATCGTCCAGCAGATTTGGAATGCATTCAAAATCGCATTAGTGTAACACTTTGTCATCTTGAGAAAATATTTCCATCTGCATTCTTTGATATAATGGAACATTTGCCTATACATTTAGCTGATGAAGCTTTGATTGGTGGAGCAGTGCAATTCAGGTGGATGTATCCAATTGAAAGGTTTCTCCTTACGTTGAAGCAAAGATGTAATCGAGCTTATCCAGAAGGTTCAATTGCTAAAGGTAACTTGATGGAAGAGTGCATGGAATTTTGTGCACGGTATTTGGATGATGTTGAAACTAGAAGTAACCGACCAGTGAGGAACTACGATGGTGGTGATAACATGGGTCGTGCTATTGGAGAGAGCACTATATTTTATCTTGATAATAATGCATGGACACAAGCTCATCGATATATCTTATTCAATACAAGTTCAATTGCTCCATTTATAATGTAAGTTGCATCATCTATTATTATTATTCCCTCCATCTCTCCTTTCTCCTCCCATTCCTTTCCCTATGAAACAAGGAAATTATCTAACATATCTTTCAATTTACATAGCAAGCAGCTTGAATTCCTCAAAAGCAAAATGCCACGTGTAGATGATCATCAAATTCAACGTGAACATTTTCAAACATTCCACACTTGGTTTGTGGATCATGTATGTATATTTAAATATATCATCTATATTACATAGTGTTTATTTATATTAACATTTTTTTATTTATATTGAATTTTGATTATTTTTTTAATAGGTCCAAACTTTACGAGTGACAAATGCCACAATTTCTGAAGAAATCAATAAATTGGCAAATGGTCCTACTAACTTGGCAAGGAGATTTAATGGCTATATTATCAATGGTTGTCGATTTCGTATCAACACCATTGATAACAATCGAACAACTCAAAATAGTGGTGTTTGTTTGAAGGCAAATACAATGAGTTATGCTACCCGGAAGGACAAAAATCCTCGTATGGGAGCTGTTTATTATTACGGACGATTGATTGACATTATCGAAGTCCGGTACAGTAATGACACAAAATATGTGTTGTTTAAGTGTGATTGGATGGACAATATTCGCGGGATGAAAGAAGATGTCTTTAAATTCAAGTTGGTCAACTTTAAGCACTTGTTATATCGAGATGACCATCAAAATCATGAGCCTTTCATCTTGGCATCCCAAGCAGAGCAAGTTTGGTATGTTCCAGACCCCTTGGAACCAGATTGGAATGTTGTTGTGAAGATGTCTCAAAGAGGATTATTTGATATGCAATCTAATGATCCTCAAGCTGAGCCTTATATGGATCAACAATTGGAAGAAAATGTTATGCTCCGGGATGAAGAAGTGGGCTAGGTGAGGGAAGGAACAGAAGGAGAGACATTTGATGTGTAATGAATATTTGTAGTTGTATGATGATCTGAAAGTACTCTTTTTTTGTATTAATTATTTCTATTATCAATCCAATTAGTAATGCATTACAACTTGAGAATCTATTAGTTTATGTTTCTTTATATCTATTTGTATATTGTATTATCAATATATGAGTTCTGGTTCGCTAGGTGGACTACTATAGCTCTGCTGGTTTTGTTGTGTTGTTTTGCCATAACAGGTGCTGTTTTGCTTTTATTTGTTTTCTAGTTTGTTAGGTTTCCTGAGGTATGCCTTTTGTACATCTGTATATTTTCTTGTCTCATTTTATAACTTACTTACCGAACAAAAATATATAATTTCAGGTAATTATGGGAAAAAGAAAATATGTTGCTACTACTATGGGTGAGGCATTATTACAGATGCATGAATATGATTCAGATGGCATTGAAACCTCTCGATCATCACATACGTCTACGTGTCGACCAAGAGATGTGACACCATCATTGGTGCTACAACCGCAAAGAAGTCAACCATCACTAGTGCCCACTGTTGTATTAGAGTCACGTGACTCCGGTATATATTTTTTGTCTTATGATATGTTCTGTATTAAATTTTTTTTTTAAATAAATTTTTTATTTCAGGTCCTTCTTCGTGGAGGCATGGTCGTGGTCGTGCTAAGGGAATCAAGGAATGGGGTACAGGAGCAAAGCTAAATGTAGAGTTCAATGCCATGTTTCAGCCACTTAATAAACTAGGACGGTCATTTAAGGGGCAGTTGGGTCAGATTGTGCGCAATCCACACCGAGTTCCTCTAACTTATCTTAGTTGAGGCTCAGTACCTGAAGATATTGTGGAAGGCATTTGAAAGGAGGTTCAGGTATAAATTTATTTGTTTGTACATTCCATTTGTTTTGTTTATAATGCTTAATAATTTTATTTCAAATGTCTTATACATTTATAATGTTTGCTACTTTATTTCCACTATATTAATTATAATGTTTGCTAATCTTATTTCCATTACCTTGTGTTGTGTAGGATAACTTGTTATATGCTCCAGAAGGGTTGAAGCAAGTGGTCATAGACTCATGTAACAAATTATGGAAGGATCACAAACATAAGACTAAGACCAATCACTACAAGCCTTTTAAAGATGATCCAAATATCAATGAAAAAGTACCTTTGGACATTTTGCCAGAACAATGGAGGGTGATGGTGGAGTATTGGAGTAGTAAAGATGCAATGGTATACAAATATATTCATGTGTCTCTTGTATGACATTTAATTAATAGTTTTGTAAAATGTGAATGCTTTACTTTTACAGAAGATTGCTAACCGTAATTCTAAAAATCGGGAGCTGCGTGGTCCAGTGCATAGGACCGGGAGAACACCCTTTGCCGATGTACGACATAAGGTAATGATTTGTATTAACAATTATATAAAAATTAACTAAATGCTAACTTTTATCTGTTTGGCAATTTTAGATGATGACTGATGGAGAGAGCATTAACAAAATGAGTATCTTCACGAAGACACGCATGATAACTGATCCAGATGTGAAATTATTTTTGGTATGGGCCTTTGCATATTGGTTTAATATTTTTTTTAACTATGCTATTTGTATACTAGTATCTTTAAATTTTAGGATGAGTATAATGAGCAACTCTCAATGATAGACGAGCCCCTCAGGACAGAAGAGGTACAAGATAAGATTTTCCATAACCTAGTAGGAAAGGATGGACATGGATATTGCAAGACTTATGGGATAGGTGTGCCTCGAAGTGCAGTGTACAAAAAAGATGTCAGTCCATCACAAGCATCCTCATCATCGACTGTTGAGGAGATTACTCAACAAGTACGCCAAACAGTTACTCAAGAGATCGAGCAAAGGCCGGCGGTTGAGATTGAGCAAAGGGTCACTGAGAAGTTGAAGGTAGAGTTCGAGCAAATTAGAGCTTGGATGGACTTCATAAGGTCCCAAGGTGGCCCAAGTGGTATACAGGTGGAGTAAAAATGACTAACTGAATAACTTGGGCAATTTGTTTGTTTTTCTTTTCTTTTGTTTTGTTTTCTTTTATTTCTATGTATCATACTTAATAAAATGGTATTGGTGTTGGTTATATAGCTTCCAAATGCCTCTAGTGGACATCAACAAGTCAGGAAGTTTGTAGGAGATCATGATAGTCAAGATGATGAGTTGTTGGGTTCTCCTGTGCAGGTATCTCTATTACATAATGTAATATTCACAATCACACGCAGTTGAGGTTAAGGGTTTGCCTACTGAAAACCCGATTTAGTGTTATTGTTGCTGTTGAACCTATTTTCCTGATGTTGAACCTAAAGTAAGACTGATCAGTGTTGAACCTATTTTGCATTTCTTAATAGTGTTGAACCTATTTTGCATTCCTTTTGAGCAGCCATCAACATTTAATTTCAGCTTTCCTACAGGTGGACAAAACCATTTGATTAGTCTAGGATGAGAGGGATTCGGGTGGAGGATAGATTGGAAGGCCTCATCAATCTCATGGACATAATTTCTCATGTTCTTAAGACTGATTTGAATAGGGGTAATTAGGCTTTCAAAAACAAATTTGTTTCAATCTTTCCATAACTGCTAAAGGGTAACAATGAAAATAGTATATCATTTTTTACCAAAAAACTCAGTTTTATTTTTCAAATTCTCAGCAACCCATTCAAAAAGTGGCTGACCACATCCATCCTCCTACCATTTAGTGTCCTTTATTTGAACCCAAATGTATTTGGAGGAGTTGCACTCTCTGAGGAGATGATTCATGTCTTCACTAGCTAATCCACATCTGGAGCACAAGTCAATTGAGGCCATATTCCTTATGAGTCTCATATGAGCAACCTTTCCTTAAGAATAAGCCAAATGAAATTCTAGATCCAGTTCCAATCCCCATTGCTCATGTCCTAATTAGGAATAAGTTTATAGTTAGCAGCAGTAGTGAACTTACCACTAGTGGAACCAACCTAAAAAGGAGCATTTGTAAAGGTCACAAATCTGGGCCTATTTTATTTTGAGAATTTCTAGTATGGTTCAAGAGCACACCTAGCTTTCCAGCACTTCAATGTCCCAATTGCCTTCACTGTCCAGCACTGAGCTAGACAATTTGATTATATTCAGTGAGGCCTAATAGTACTAGTTAGGGAGTGTTCTGCTAAAATTGAGTTTATGACTTGGTGATGCTATATATATATATTATATAACCTAATATTTGATTTAATTTGTTTTTGTTTTGGTTTTTGTTTTCAGGTTTTGCATGAAGACTAACTAATTAATGACTGACGAATGGATGAATTAATGGTGGCATGGAAGCAAATTTTATTTTTGGACATATTATATTATGGTTTGAGATGTCAAGCTTTTTGTACTTAATATTTATAACATATTGCCACCATACTATTTGTATTGATGTAACAAAGTTTTTGTTAATATTTTGATGTCAATGAAGCTAAGATGATGACTGAATTTGTATAAATATTTTTGGTTTTTGAATGAATGAATGAATGTCTATGGATTGAATGCATTTTTTTTTATTAGATTTCAATGAACATAATACAGGTATTAATTACAAAAAAGAAATAACTTTTTTATGAAAAAAAATATATATATATATATTTTGTGACGGCAATTAGCAATCTCAAAAAACCTATGCAATGTACAGGTGAATTTTGTTAGAGTCGGCACATTACAGACGCAAAAAATCTATAGCGACGATAATGTACCGACATAAATAATAGTATTAGAGACAGCATGTGTTGCAGGCACTAACCTAAGTGATTTTTGGTCTTTTTTTGCGACGGCAGGACACCGTCTCAATTAATACTCTTTGCCGTCGCAAATATGCTGTGACGGCATAGTTGCCGACTCAAAAAGTTTTAGCAACCCCCATACTCTCGTCCCTCACCATGCCGTCGAAAGGCCGTAGCAAAAACTTTTTGCGACGGCAATTATGTTTGTTGCGACAGCAACCTGCCGACTCAAAAAGTATGTTCTCTTGTAGTGTAGGTAAACTAGTTCCTTAAAAAATTTGAATTCGAGGTATTGATGCGCCAAAATCGCCAAACGGCGTTAGATTGGCACGAAACTTGGCACACACGACTACCTAGGCACGAGAGACTTGTGGGAGAAGACGGGACTCCAATCGGGTTCCCGGTTTGGGAGTTAGAGCCGGATTTCACTCTAGGCAAACTAGTTCCTTAAGAAACTTGAATTCGAGGTGTTGACGCCCCAAAATCACCAAACAAGGTTGGATTGGCACGAAACTTGGCACACACGACCACCTAGGAACGAGAGACTTGTGGAAGAAGATGGGGCTCGAATTGGGTTCCCGGTTTGGGAGTTAGAGTCGAATTTTTATCTAGCCAAAATTTTTTACTTAATTATCTTTGTAATTATATAGTAGTTAATTTTTTTTAATGTTTTTTTGTAATTAAAATATTAACACATAATTATATTGTCATTAATTATTTTTATTTTTTGTTTTCAGATATTTTCCCAGTGGCAGTTTACTTCTTGTGGAATGCAGGCGTGTGAAGATTGCAATTAATTTTTGTTTTTGTTACCCACGGAAGAATCATGAGAAAAACTTTTGTTTTTGATTTACATTATTTTGAATTGTGAACAACATTATGTATTTAAACATTGTATATATATTATGCAACATTATGTAGTGGGATAATTTTGCTGATGTATTGTTATGAATGGAAGAATATTTTTATTATGGATGAATTGTTATTTTTATATTGGAATTTTTATATTATTATGTAATTATCGGTTCATTTTTCAGTTATTTTTCATTTAATACAGGTAATTTTCATATTTTTAATAATTTTATTGCAGTTTTTTTTTTTTTTTTGAGACTGCCTACACCGTCTCAAAAAACATTAGAACCAAATTGTTTTTGCGACATAAGCAATGCTGTGGCAAAAGATATTTGCAAAAGTTAGAAAAACCTTTCGGGACGGTATTATTTGCCATCGCAAATAATCTTTTAGAGACGGCGTCATCGTGCTGTCTCAAATAAACTTTTAACGACGGCAGGTTACCCGTCGCAATAAAACACTTTCACGATGGTATTTTTGCCGTCGCAAATAACACATTTAGCGACGGCAACACAGTGTCGTCTAAAAAAATCCCAGATTTTTACATATTAATGGCGACGGTAGAATTGCGTCGCAAAAAGGCAACTTTGCCGTCGCAAAAAAAAAGGCGACGGCATTGTGCCATCGCTAAAACCTTTTAGCAACGCCCTTTGTTGCGACCCCTCACTTGTCATCGCTAAAAGTCATTTCCCGTCACAAAAAAACTTTTGAGACGGCATTTGGAGTATTTGCGACGGCTTTTTGCTGTCGCAAAAAGTCAATTTTTTTGTAGTGTGTGGTGGTATTTAAATTTAATTATGTATGACTTTTTTTTTCTTTTTTTTTTGGTTACGAACTTATGACTAAAAAAGTACGAAATTATGTAATTTTCTTCTTTTGAAATGAATAATTTTATACATATCAAAATGAAACTTTCAATATTACAATTATTAAATTAAATATATAACATTTATTGAACAAATGATGTTTATTTCAAAACGAAATAAAATATTACAAAAATTTATATCATTAAATAAAGATGTACATTATTGATGATGGTAAAACAATTGCATCACTATAGGTCAAATACATCCCAACTAAGTTGGCACCTACTAACCTACCAATCATTTGTATTATACTCCAACTCAATAATCTAATACAAAAAATAACGAAATGAAATAGTAAAAAATAAATTGTTTATCAATTATCGGAGGAGGCAAACAATTCACTCACTATAATTTTGTTTTATCGTAAGCGCGTGCATAAGATTTCTAGATATCATCAGTGCCTCAACCATTTTGGGGGTGAAAACCTACTATGGTAATCGCTCAGCACCCATCTACCTGCATTAAAAGTTATTTTTGAAGCAACTGTACAAATAGAAACGGTTAATATATCACAGGCCATATGTGAAACTACAGGCCACATAGTCTCATTTTGTTTTCACCAATCCAAAATATCAAAATCATCGAAATCATCCACTGATGGACTTTTCAAATAACGTTGTAGTTTAGAACTACTTACACTTGTATGTTGAAATATTCTTCTACTTTTTATTGCTGAAAAAACACTTAATTTCTTGTCTTGAGATGAGGCTACTGATGTAGTTTATGTAGGTGTATTTGTAGATACAACTGCCTTGCATTCTTCAAATAATGTTTTGCATGTTTGCATACTAAGGGCAAATTGTTTTTAATTAGCAAATACGTTCTAAAAATTCTTGTAAACCAATTTCTTTACACCTATGATCGATTATTATAGCTAAATCTAAAAGATAAGGTAATGGATTAAAATATTTATCAAATTTTTCTTTCATTGAAGTAATAATGGTTACATAATATTTATTACCCATATATTTTATAAAAACTTTAATTATTTCTGCTAACATATGTAAAACAAATGGTGAAGTATGAATATATATAAGAAAATAATTTTATTACAATATCAAAAAAAATTTAAAAATCTTTATACAAGACTACTTGGCACCAATTAAGTTCTGTGGGAGTCAGTACTCCTCCTATTGATATTGTTACAAAAAATAAATCTATTATTTTTCTTTGTTTATAAGCTCTTTTTAATATACGTTAAATTCTACCTACTGTCTGTATCTAAAATTAATTTTTTTTTAATGGCA
This sequence comes from Camellia lanceoleosa, assembly GCA_025200525.1. NCBI lineage: Eukaryota > Viridiplantae > Streptophyta > Magnoliopsida > Ericales > Theaceae > Camellia > Camellia lanceoleosa. The sequence goes on from CM045765.1 coordinate 125,505,824, forward strand.
TATCTTCTCGTTGACAATTTTTCCTGTATTCTGAAATTCGATTAACAGAAGACATAATAGTAACGACCGCATTTTTTATTACTAGTACATAAATCTCATATAGATACATAGTTTCTTTAACAATTAAGTTTAAAATATAGGTACAACAACGAATATGAAATAAATTACCACCAATAAGTAATTTTAAAGTTGATTTGGGCTACAGTCTGATTGTAATATGTTGCATTACCTAAACTAATGGTAAATATTTTATTTTCAAAACCCACTAATATAATACATTTATTATTTCTACACCAAGTAAATGGCCAGTATATAGAAGTTCAACTAATCTAAATGAAATAATTTTTTTTATTTAATTTTCAATCATTATCAATAAAATATACAATGATACATCGATATTCTAAACCATTATTTGACAACAGATCAGATGTTAAACAAACTATTCTATTTAATTTTTTAAAGATGTCAAATAATTCACTTTTAATATCCTCAAATTTCTTTAAAATCCTATTTTTAGTAGTATTTCTTGAAAAACTTTGACATTGCGGTGCAAAACTTTCGTGAATCATTTGGGCAAAATCGGAACATTCACTACTAGTAAAAAGTTGTTCTTTTTTAATAATATAATCAACTACATAATTTTATGCACGTATAAGATCATATGAAAATGTTTGCAAATGACCACTTGATGAAACCCCTAATTGCATTTGACTTCTAATATCAAGTTGTTGACTTTATAAATGTATATTAGCATACATTTTTGGATAACTAGTACCCCTACAAATGTAGCATTAAGTAAATGTACACAATAAATAAATTTTGCTTTAAATGTAATTGTACCATCAGAATTATTTATAGATATTTTTTTGAAATGTTCCCAAACACTACTAGTTGTGTCACTAGATGATGATCCAGCTGTTGGAAGAAGGATATTAGGTACATTAGAAGAAGAATCAACAAATTCATGTTGTGTAGTATATATATCAATATCGACATAAATATTAGGAATATTAAGATTCATAATAATGTAAGTAAAATAATATATAAGAACTAACAATTAATTTAAATAATGAGTAAATAATAACAACTAATATACGTTAAGAAATAATTAATGTAAAAAAAAAAAAAAGTAACTAACAAATTTAATTCAATTTATTAAATTTAAATTGAGGAAGGGGGCCGGTGGGCTGCTAAGCCAGGATAGGCCAGCCAGAGGGCACAAAATTTTTTTGGTTCAGGCTGGCAATCCTGACCGAGTTTCAAAATGACAGCCCAAGCCTAGAGTCTTGGGCTTGACTTAGGCCCAAACCTAACCGAGCCGAGCCCACCTCTGGTTGTCCATGGGCCTCGGTCCATTTTTACATCCCTGATCTCAAGATAAGGTGTTTGTGTTTACTCTCTAGGCAGCTAGTTTGATTGTGAACTTGAAAAGCTTGCACAGTGGAAAAGCAATGTAAACGTGCATTTGTAATCTGGATTGCAATACTATTTATGTATGGCTTTATGTAGGAGCATCAATTGGTTACATTAGAACTCAGCGCCCGCATTGCACATATAGTTCACAATTGTTTTTCTTCATGCAACTACCTTACCAACTTCATTACAAAAATTGTGGGTTGACTTCCAAAATAACAAGTGAATAGATTTTAAGCAAACAACCCAAAAACAATCAATATTCATTCAATTGTTCTCACATGAATTCTTCTATGAGTATTGCTATTTAGGTCTAAAAGTTTGACACACTTTCTAAACCCAACCAATTATCTTTTTGACACATCATTGGGTTTAGAAAGTGAGTCTAAAAAATAGACTTATTTATCATTCTCCTTCTTCTATGAATGTCCATGTGGACATTACATTAATTCAATATTGTGTGAACCTGAGTTGGAGGAAGACTTGGTGTCATGGGACATTACATTAATTTAAGTACTCAAAATTTTTGTTATGAAATGTGCTATGAAAGATGATTTGTAGTCTAGATTTAGTTGTTTTGTAGTGGATCCTATATTTCAATTAAATCTAGACCATATGCTCATTTTTTTGGGTAAAATTGTAGGTAAATTTTATAAGTATATAGCATTTCTGATTATGAATCTTACGTTTATATATAAAAATGAACCTTTGATTGATAGTACTTTCAAGCTGTATATATTCTATATAAAGACTATTAAATTTTATAAGAGAAAGTGCGATACAAAATAAAAAGATTAAAGAGGTCCATATTAAGGAGTTAAAAATCCATAATAAGCTCAAATTATGACTTTAAGGGGTTCGTGTTGTGCCTTTTAGTGAGCTCCACATCAGACTTGTCTTAATGATTCGAAACTTTCGTTTTGTAAACTCTTCAAAAAAAAATATCTATTTAAAAAATCAAATTAATTTGATATCGGTAGAAATTAAACTATCTCCACTTCAATCATTTTAAAGGAATCAATTTGTAATAGATGTATTATAATATAACATGTTTTGTGTTGGTAATGTATATTACATAGATATTGTGCTTCCTTTTTCTCCCCCTTCCTTACTTTGATTATTTGTGCACCATTCTAAATTTTCTTGATTATCAGCCCACTATATAAATTTATAAATAAGTTCCCTCTAGTAAAAATTAGAATCAATTTTAATATAATCTTTTCTTTCACATAATTCAAACATGGTATCATCTCAACGGACGAACTCTTTGCCTTGCTGTCCGCTGGCCCTTTTCCATGCGCCAACTCTGTTTGTCACCCTGTTCGCCACGACACTCCAAATGTATTGTCAAATTGTCACCACCATGGTCCAACAAAGATTAAAACCCCTAATTCCAAGTCTTGCACCCTTTTGGACGAAAAATGTCTTCTTCTCTGACACTAAAAGTGCCAGAGCCCAATTTTCTATCCTAACATTTTTATAATGATATATATATATTTTTTTATAAATTAAAGTCATGTTAATAAAGTACATAACTCAATGATTTGAATTAAAAATAAAGTAAAATAACATTAAAATCACTTACCTTAAAATGGCGTAGTTTTTACCTTAATTTTAAATATATACAATTGAATTACTGCAACAAAATTATTGCATGTATATTCACTACAAAGAATTCCAGCCCCAAAGATAGAGCTGCTTGATTTGCAGCTCAACTAAAATTATGGGATATTAAAAATTGATAACAAAACAGACAAAAAAAATTTGATATAATGTACTCCCTTCATCTTTTAAATTTTTTTAATTTAACCCTTATGCCTTCATTTTGTTAACAAAACATACAAAAAAGATACATGTAATGTGTACATGTCATATTTGTGACAAATCTTTAAAAGATATTTTCGTCATAAATAAAACATGTGCATATTGCATGTACATTTTCTGTCTGTTTTGCTAACAAAATGAAAATATAAGGGTTAGATTAAAAATTTTCAGAAGTTAAAGAAGGTACATTGTATCAATTTTAGTTTGAGGGGATAATTGAAAATGGTGATAGTTAAAGGGTAAAGTGTAATTTGCCTTATAATATGTAGTCAATTAGCAAATGTACTTATTAATCAAAATCTAATAATAACTAATAAAAAATAAAAAATAAATAAAAAAACTCCCTGTACAATTGTTCATTCTAGAAATACGATCAGAAAGAAAGTTGGCATGCCATTCTTTTTCCTCTTCATTGTTTGTTTGTTTGTTTATTGTATATATGGTGTCTGCCCTTTCGATGGGTGTATTGTTAAATTTAAAATATATATATTTTAATTGTAATTTAAAAGAAAATATGTACGTTATTCAAGTTTTAAGAGTTTTGTCTATTAGACTAAAAGTCTTGATTTCGAATCTCAAATTTCTCTCTATATAATTTTGCATTTTAAATAGATTATGAAAAAGCATTTCAAAAATTAAAATGTCACATTATGTCAATATTATCTCAGGTAGTCTCTTATAATAGTATTAGAAGTGACCGTACATGTGTGCACATTCAATTATTTTATACTTAATTATACCTATCATAATGTTAATTATGATATTTTTTATTAAATACACCGTGGTGTTAATTTATTTATAACTTTATATTATTATGATTGAAGAAAATTCAATTATAACATTTGTAGTGTACATATTTTTAAGGATATGTATCGTGACATAACCTTAGACAGATACATGGATAGTTAAATATATGCGTCCCACAGTTTCCAAGAATGTTCTTACTGTTTTTCCTGTTTTTTTGGGTGAGAAAGGAAGTTTCCCTTATCCCTCTCGCTTCACATCATTGTAGTTTGGTTTGTCATTCATCTATCTTTTATATAAAATCTTCTATAATTCAGATTTTTTTTTTTTTTTTTTTTAAATTTATTTAAGAAGGCCTTCCGTCATATGACTGTCTATAGGTGGCACTGGGCATGCCAATGGATGTTATTTGAATCGGAACATATTTGTCATAGTTTATTATTGGTTTTTTATTTTATTTTATTTTTTAAAATTTCTACTAATATTATTTTAGAAGAATAAGGACAAATAATTTTTTAATAATATTTCAGATCCTCCAACAAATACAGTTAATCATTTTGAACAAAAATAACCCTACAGTTATACCTTTTACATTGTTTGGGTGATCTTCAAATTTTAAATTTAATAACTTTGATTTACATCTTCATATTTTTATAAAATTTATATTTTTAGAATCCTATTGACAAGACTTTTTAAACAAAATTCATGAGTAACATGAAATTCTGAAGAAAAAAATTAATGAAATTTTACTATGTTTGTTGTTAAGTCACAGTGAAATTTCTCTAATTTCGTACAGAGTGAGAAATTTTGATGTCAAAAATCAGTAAAAAAATATATTATTTTACTCTAGAAAATCTAAAATTGATTATTAATTGCAAAAATTAGGTTCTTAATTCTAAATTTATTACTAAAAGGTTCAAATTGAAGGTTCTAAAGTAACAAATTTTAAAATTTTCTATATTAAATCAATAAAATTTCATTATCTATAGTGAAATGTCTTTGATTTTGCACAGTGAAACTTTATTGTGCAAAATTAGTGAAAAATGTTTTTTTTTTTTTTTTTTTGAACTCTAAAGGATAAAAAAAATGAGGGTCAATTGTAAAAGTTAGATTCTTAATTTCAAGAAATTTCACGAGTTGAAACTAGTGCAATTGCCAGAGTCAAGTGAAATTTCACAGGCATCAATCGAAAATTGACAAAGACTTGGTGAAATTTCACTAATTGAAGTCGGTGCAATTACACAAGTCAGTGAAATTTCATTAACTTAAACCAGTGCAAGTCAAAGACTGAGTTAGTGAAATTTCACTAAAAACACAATTCAAATAACATAATTAAATCTTTATCAATCAAAAATATATAAATCAACTAGATCGGTGGTAGATGGACACTAGTATTTGTGTTTTTTTATATAGTTAAAATAATTATTTTCAAATACATTAATTTTTTACCTCATAAAAAAAATAAGACGACTAAAAAATTATTAAAACAATTCATTCCCAAACAACCCTTTGTATGATTCCTGAATGGTCATTATGCTTGCAGCTTATATTGTAATCCATTGCCCATCTCCCGTTATCCTCCTTTGTCAGCCTTTGTACGTGGCAAACCCTATATCTGTAACGCGTGCACCCCTCGGTGGGACAGATCACACACGTAAGGTAAGGTGTATTATGTTGGATTACCTATGTGGTAGTCCAAAATCAATTGCTAACACACGCTTGTGTTTCTTATTTTTTATTGTCGTTTTTTTAATTAAAAAAATTAATTTTTAAATTTTAAAAAATAAAAAAATATTTTCACTTATTTCTAAAACAAATTTTAACTTTCTCCTTTCAGCCACCACCTTTGGTCACCACCCACCACTATCACCATTACCTATTGTCGCTGGTGGATGGCAAGCTTTGACCAACCTCCAGCAACTCTTCGACGGGTAGGCAGTCACCGTTATGATCTTAGACTACCTTTTGATATCCTTCTGATCATCTTGTGTCTTTCGACAACATCCAACTACTAACTCTGACGGACACTTTCGGCAACCCACCACTAGCAGTCTCCACATCCATCTACCATCCACATCCGACTATCAAATCTGGCAGCTCATCAAATATATTTCTCTATTTTTATTTTTATTTGTTTTTAAAATATTTTTATACACCAAACAATAATTTTCTACTTTTTGTAAATTAAAAAACGTTAACAAACAAGACCTAGTGATAAGTTTAATTTTATAAACGGGAGTTGCTAATTCACCTTTGATAAATATTTAGGTAATAAATGATGATCTATTTATATTGTGTTTTTTTAGATTATAAATTTGGATAAAGATGAAAAAAGATAAATAAAAAAATTTAATTTATATTTTATTCACATTTATCTCTTTTTTTTTTTCATTATAAATTTTTTATGAAAATTCATATTTCAAATACAATCTTAGTGCATGTTATAATTTTTCATTGGATAAGAATATGACATAGACAACGTTACATATTATCTGAGAGTGTTTACTAATTTTTCTATAAATAATAACACGAAGATTACAAATCCATATTTTTTACCCATAATTTTACCTAGAATTACCAATTTATGGTCTAGATTTATCTATATGGACTTACACAACACAAATTCAATCTGCACAATACAATCACATTCCAATTAAGTTTTTGATGCTTTTTATTTATTTATTTACTTTGACAAATAGACTTACGTTTCGTTTGTTTAAATAAAAAAATATTTTTTAATGGAAAATATTGTTTGCAGAAAACTTTTTCCAAAAAATATATTTGGTAGTGGTAGTGGTGGAACAAAGGTAGAGATTATGGCATGGTGGTGGGGTGACAGTGACGATGATGATGATGGTGGCTGTGGTTATGGTATTGTAGTGGTGGAGACGAGAATGGCAATGGTAGTACAGTAATATTAGTAAAATTTTAGTTTGAAAAATATTTTTTTATTTTTTATAAAGGAAAATTATACTAACAGTCCCTATAGTTTAGGGCTCGTATCACTTTGGTTCTTGACTTTTCAATTATGACACATTTAACCTTGAATTTTAAATCTTATTTCAAATAAGGAGAATTGAAAATACTATTGTTTAATTTTAAGGGTAAAATCGTCAATTTTATAAATATAAATTAATTTGACAAAAATAAATGTCAAAAAAAATATGTTTAAAATTTTTTAAATTATTTCTACCCACTAAAGATAAAATTATGTAAAATTGATAAATCTTTTGTACAATTATTTTTTTTTTACAAAATTAATTTTTATTATGTGTTTGGATGATAATCATGTAATGGGTAATTGTTATGATTTTATTGTATAATCGATATATTTAATATATGAAATATTTTTAATTTTGGATTTTTTATTTAATGGATTGATTTAATAATGATATCAAAGTTGTCGCTATATTTCACTTTTGGAAAAATAGAAACTAATCTAATGAAAATAAAAAAAAATCACTCATTACATATTATCATCCAAACACATAATAAAAATTAATTTGGTAAAAAAAATAAATGTCTAAAAGATTTATTAATTTTACATAATTTTATCTTTAGTGAGTAGAAATCATTTTTAACAATTCAAAAATATTTTTTTAACATTTATTTTTGTCAAATTAGTTTATATTTTATTAAATTAACGATTTTGCCCTTCAAATGAAGCATATCTTCAATTATCTTAATTTGAAACAAAATTCAAAATTCAAAATTGAATACATCACAATTAAAAATTATGAAGTAAAATGACACAAGTCTCAAATTATAAACAGTTTTTAAAATGAAAAATATTTTATATTTAAATATTTTTTTCCCGTTAATTATAAAAAATATTTTATATTAAATTTTTATTTTTTATTTTACCAAACGGTAAAAAAATATAAATACATATTTATTTGCCGCCCAAATAACGAATCGTTGGCGGTTTCAGTAATTTGTGGGGCCAATCAGAGCATATTTCTCCATAGGAAAATGCTCTGCCATGACCAAGCAACTGATAAAATAGAGGCACCTTCCCATGCAATTTCTAGGAAGGAGAACCCTCCCTGAAGCACCCACCCTTAAGAAACCCCCCATGAAATCAATCAGCAAAGTGCCTCACAACAAACTTCCCTTGGCCTCTCTCTTATCTGTACTTTCGTTGGCACCCCTATTCAACTCTTTCCTAGGACTCTTCTTCTTCCAATTCTCCTATTTAACCCCCCCTCAAATCCATTCAGTCTATCTCCAAAGTCATTATCCAATTCCAAGCTTTAAATCCAACTTCACATTCAACCCATCAATGGCGTCAAAAAATGGGGTTGTGTTCGAAGACTTTTTTCCATCGATGGTGGAGAAATTGGGTGCCGAAGGATTTATGGACGAGCTGTGTAATGGGTTTCGGTTGTTGATGGATGGGGATAAAGGGGTCATCACGTTCGAGAGCTTAAAGAAGAACTCGGCTGTGTTAGGGTTGCAGAATATGAGCGATGAAGAGCTCAAGTGTATGTTAAAAGAAGGCGATTTGGATGGCGATGGGAGGTTGAATCAAAAGGAGTTTTGTGTTCTTATGTTTAGACTTAGTCCTGAACTCATGAAAGGTTCAAGAAGCTGGCTAGAACAAATTGTGATGAATGAGTTGTAGACTGATCTCTCTATTGATTGTTCTTTCCTTCTAGGCCACTGGCCACCTTTTATTTTGCGTCCTTTTTTTTTTTTTTCTAATTTATATTTGTTTTTTGTTTTTTGCCTGCTATTATGTATTTGATTCCTGGTAGTTTATGAAATGATGATTTTTCAATTTATTCTAGTTTGCAATAATGAGTTTATTTTCTCTTTCGAAGTTACTATGCTAATTTGCTATAAACAAGAGAAGATCATAGCTTGTATTCTAACTAAAGATACATTCCAAACTTAGGGTTGGTTTGGGATGTTCTAAAAAAGTGCACTTTTTGACTTATTGGCTTATATGGGTTGGGTTTGATGTGTTAGAGAGGTGATGTGATTTAAATAAGATGATGTGACTTAAATATGATAGTGACTTTTTGACTTTTTATATTATTTAGTAGATGCCAAACTTGGCCTTAGTGCCATGTTAACATTCCAAACTTTTATTTGCTTTCTGGTGTTGGTTTCTCACCAACTGGAGCTTGGAGCTTTTGCTTAGCTTCAAGCTCCTCTTTATTGATGTAATTTTTCACTCTTTGAATGTTTCGTCAATAAAGATTTCGTTTTGCCAATCAAAAAAAAAAAAAAAAATGTTAACATATGGCAATATGAGGTAGCAGAAATCTTATTAGCTCAAGCGTAATTTGATCCAATGAATGAAATTAGATCATCCGACTTTAACTGAGGAAAAATGCAAAAAATTTCATTCGAAGTAGCATCAATATGTACAGAGCCATGCTAAACATCGAGTCAACAATTGTAACAAAACTATAATGTTACATATTCGAGAAAAAAAACTCACACAACCCATTCAGAATGAATACAGTCTTAATAATATAAGAGCATTTTAGATTTTTAAAAAAAAAATTATAGTCCATTTCATTTCATAAGGTCAAAGTACAAAATCAACTATCTATAATTAATATGTTTATTATAAATATTATAATTTCTCTTTTAATTTTTTTTAATTTAAAATAAAAATTTATTGATATGAATTTTTAAAAATGAAAAAGGATCTGAATCTCTATGCTTCCCATAAACAAAGTCCAAAAAGAATACATGACCATCAATTTTATTGTTCATTTGAAAGGCAAATGACTACCACCAACATTGCTTAATTTTTCAGCGGTTCTAAGAGTTGAGAAAAGAATACCAAAAAATGGTCCAGTGTTTGGAATCAAATGCTAAGACTCATTAATAGTGTCTCACAATAACAATTTAAAATATACATCATAAATTTGCCATTTTGACATATTGTAAAAAAAATTGAATGATTTATTTTCAAAAACACAATTGTCTTTTATTATTATTACTTTTTTGTGGCAAACAAAAAAATTGAATATGTTATAATTATCGAATTAATCTAATTTTTTGTGTAAATGAAATACACAAAGTATCTGATAAAATGAATAGTTCGGCTCATTGAAACTAGACCCGTGGACAGCGCCCTCCTTTCCAAACTGGATGGAATCCACATTGGAGGATGTTGTTCAAGCCCTGAGGTCCACCATGGGTGTCATTTCAACTAACCGAACCATCCATTTAGTTGGGCACCTCATGTACTTCATCCACAAAAAATATTAGGTTGATCCAATAGCCATAGTCTATTCAATCTATTGTGTTTGTCACACAAAAAAATAATAATAATAATGAATGGTTTATGGATAAATTACATCGGTGGTCCGTACATTTTATCCTTTGTGTTATTTTGATCGCTCTATTTTCAATGGACTTAATTTTAACCATTAATTTTAGATTTTGTATTAATTTGGTCAAATTAATTACAACTCTTAATATTTTTTATGAAAAATAGGGACATAAGTGTCATGTGTCATACTTTTAAAGGTAAAATTATAAACTTACTCAACTTAGTGAGTTAATATCAACCAATTTAATGATAACTTTTAAAAAAAAAAAATACTAACGATATTATCAATTGTACTAAATTGACACTATTTAAAATTAAGGGTAAAAAATGAGTCGATTGAAAGTGTAAGGACCAAAATAACACAAGATGTAAAATATAGGGATTACTAGTATAATTTGCCCAAGGTTTATTTTTAAAAAAAGATTTGGTTTATCTTAAGTTGTCATATTAATTTGAGAGAGCGTTTGGGTTTAGTAGACTCATTTTGGAGCTAATTTCAGTGACCTGAATCATTTACTGTTTAGAACTTGTTGAGTAGAAAAATCATGCAAAAAATCAAGATGATTGGACATCGATAACTATATGTTTGAATCATATTTGTTTTTAAAAAATTGATGATAAATATAATTTTAAGAATAGTCATTCATTTTTTGTAATACAAATTTAGCTCAAACATATACCTATCAATATCTGATCATCTTGATTTTTTGCATAAATATTCTATTTAACGATTTCTAAAAAATGAACGATTCAGATACCAACATCCATCTCAAAATGAACCTATCAAACTCAAATACTCTTTCAAGTTGAGATAGTCAACATGAGAGAAGCCCAACCCTTTTAAAAATACAATTGCCATCTATCTATTTATTTATTTTATTTTTATTTATTTATTTTTTTTACAAACGTGATACACTAAATAAATTATAATTATCGGATCAAATTTTTTTTTATAAATAAAATACATGACTAAGTAAATGATCGATTCAAATTATTCATATAAAATCCGTGATGAATTTCAGGAATGTAAACAGTGCCCTTCAATACATATTATAGACGGAAGGAATCCACGCTCCTTTGGCTTTTTCGTAGTTCATAGATTTTTGCTTAGTTCGTAGAAGTTATAGATAGATGGCTTTATGTAGAAGTATGGTATGGCCTATAGGAACATTCCGTGAGGGCTCCACAATTCCAGCAAGAAAGATCAATCAGATGGCAAAAATATCCAAGCTGGATTAGTGTTTCGCGAACTTCCAATTCCATACCTGCTCACTAGATTGTTTATTCAAAAAAAATATGGTTGATACCTTAAAAATAAAGGGTCATGCTACATACCCCCAGTACCGAGATCCCAGTGCCGACCTCCAGTGACGTGTCGCACTGGGGTTGGTCGGAAATCTAAAAAAAAAAAAAACAAACAAACAAACAAACAAACAGTGTTTTTGCCCAATAGGAGCCGACCCCCAGCACCCCCAGCTGGGGGTCCAAGTCATTTTTCAAAAATAAAATAGTGATACGTAAGCAAATATCTATACTATATATTAAGCAAAATGAGGTTTTTAACTTCAAATTTTGTGGGAGCTCCAATCTCCCAATCTAAATTTCTTGATTTTTTGATTTAAAAAAAAAAAACCTTAGCATTTATTAACTTCTCCCAACCCCCAAGTCTTACCCTCATAATAACACTTTAATGCATTAAGAGCAGGCATAAAAAAAATTCTTTGAAATCCAACACATATGAATTCCTTGAAAAGTCCTAACACATATGATTATTATCCCTCATAATAACACTTTAATGCATTAAAAAACAAGCATAAAAAAATTCTTGAAAAGTTCAACACATATGATTATTATCAAAATATTAAACTTTAATATAATATAAAAAAAAAAGACATTTAATTCTTTGAAAAATCCAACACATATGATTATTATCAAAATATTAAACTTTAATATAATATAAAAAAGGAAAAAAAGAAGACATTTTAAAAAAAAAAAGAAAAAAAAAGACATTTAAAAATCACAATTCATATATATAGATAACTAGCCTATCACCCGTGCTATGCACGGGATAATTATAGATATTTATATTTGTTTTCATTTTTTTTAATATATAAATTAAATACATGGGTTTGACTGAGGAGTTTGAAAGAATTTAATAAGTGTTTATTTATTTATTTAAGAGGCATTTACACAATAATTACATGGGTATCTTGGGGATGCAAAAAGTAAGGAAATTAGGATTTCATTTATTGCGTTATTCATTTAATAAGTATAATTATTATAAATTAAGTGTTTATTGTAATCAATAGTGTAATTATTACAATCTTTGAACCAATCACCAATCACCAAGTCAATTTTTTTTTAAAAAAATATTAAAAAATCAGGAAATTAGGATTTTTTAATATATAAATTAAATACATGGGGTTTGACCGAGGAGTTTGAAAGAATTTAATAAGTGTTTATTTATTTATTTAAGAGGCATTTACACAATAATTCCATAATCTATAAATTAAATACATGGGGTTTGACCGAGGAGTTTGAAAGAATTTAATAAGTGTTTATTTATTTATTTAAGAGGCATTTACACAATAATTACATGGGCCTCTTGGGGATGGAAAAAGTAAGGAAATTAGGATTTCATTTATTGCGTTATTCATTTAATAAGTGTAATTATTATAAATTAAGTGTTTATTGTAATCAATAGTGTAATTATTACAATCTTTGAACCAATCACCAATCACCAAGTCAATTTTTTTTAAATAATATATAAATTAAATATATGGGGTTTGACCGAGGAGTTTGAAAGAATTTGATAAGTGTTTATTTATTTATTTAAGAGGCATTTACACAATAATTACATGGGTCTTGGGGATGCAAAAAGTAAGGAAATTAGGATTTCATTTATTGCGTTATTCATTTAATAAGTGTAATTATTATAAATTAAGTGTTTATTGTAATCAATAGTGTAATTATTACAATCTTTGAACCAATCATCAATCACCAAGTCAATTTTTTTTATAAAAAATATTAAAAAATCAGGAAATTAGGATTGACATGTTGGAGCTTCCACAAGCCTTGGGTTTTAAAAGACCCTTTTGCTTAATATATATATATATAAGTCAATTTTTTTAAAAAAAAATATTAAAAAATCAGGAAATTAGGATTTTTTAATATATAAATTAAATACATGGGGTTTGACCGAGGAGTTTGAAAGAATTTAATAAGTGTTTATTTATTTATTTAAGAGGCATTTACACAATAATTACATAATCTATAAATTAAATACATGGGGTTTGACCGAGGAGTTTGAAAGAATTTAATAAGTGTTTATTTATTTATTTAAGAGGCATTTACACAATAATTACATGGGTCTCTTGGGGATGCAAAAAGTAAGGAAATTAGGATTTCATTTATTGCGTTATTCATTTAATAAGTGTAATTATTATAAATTAAGTGTTTATTGTAATCAATAGTGTAATTATTACAATCTTTGAACCAATCACCAATCACCAAGTCAATTTTTTTTTAAATAATATATAAATTAAATATATGGGGTTTGACCGAGGAGTTTGAAAGAATTTAATAAGTGTTTATTTATTTATTTAAGAGGCATTTATACAATAATTACATGGGTCTCTTGGGATGCAAAAAGTAAGGAAATTAGGATTTCATTTATTGCGTTATTCATTTAATAAGTGTAATTATTACAATCTTTGAACCAATCACCAATCACCAAGTCAATTTTTTTTTTTTAAAAATATTAAAAAATCAGGAAATTATGATTGACATGTTGGAGCTTCCATAAGCCTTGGGTTTTAAAAGACCCTTTTGTCAAGGCTTGTGGAAGCTCCAACATGTCAATCCTAATTTCCTGATTTTTTAATATTTTTTTTAAAAAAAATTGACTTGGTGATTGGTGATTGGTTCAATATATATTAAGCAAAAGGGTCTTTTAAAACCCAAGACTTGTGGAAGCTCCAACATGTCAATCCTAATTTCCTGATTTTTTAATGTTTTTTTAAAAAAAAAATTGACTTGGTGATTGGTGATTAGTTCAAAGATTGTAATAATTACACTATTGATTACAATAAACACTTAATTTATAATAATTACACTTATTAAATGAATAACGCAATAAATGAAATCTTAATTTTCTTACTTTTTGCATCCCCAAGAGACCCATGTAATTATTGTGTAAATGCCTCTTAAATAAATAAATAAACACTTATTAAATTCTTTCAAACTCTTCGGTCAAACCCCATGTATTTAATTTATATATTATGTAATTATTGTATAAATGCCTCTTAAATAAATAAATAAACACTTATTAAATTCTTTCAAACTCCTCGGTCAAACCCCATGTATTTAATTTATATATTAAAAAATCCTAATTTCCTGATTTTTTAATTTTTTTTTTTTTTTAAAATTGACTTGGTGATTGGTGATTGGTTCAAAGATTGTAATAATTACACTATTGATTACAATAAACACTTAATTTATAATAATTACACTTATTAAATGAATAATGCAATAAATGAAATCCTAATTTCCTTACTTTTTGTATCCTCAAGAGACCCATGTAATTATTGTGTAAATGCCTCTTAAATAAATAAATAAACACTTATTAAATTCTTTCAAACTCCTCGGTCAAACCCCATGTATTTAATTTATATATTAAAAAAAATAAAAATAAATATAAATATCTATAATTATCCCGTGCATAGCACGGGTGATAGGCTAGTATATATATATATATATATGTATGTATCTAATTAATATAAAATAAAGTTGAAATTTTTAATTTGTCAATTCAAAATAAAAGTTCCATTAAGATGATTTATGAATTCAACATTGTCATTGTTAGATCCATCAAAATGACTTATACTTTTGATAATGTCATCGTCATATCATTTCTTTATCATAAATTTGTATAAATTTTTTGTAATTATATCATTTTACTAGAAGAAAAAAAAAAGAAAGAATGGTTTTGAACCCCAATGGTCCAATATAACAACATATAAACACTACTGCAATAATAATGGCATTGTCGTATCATTTCTTTATCATAAATTTTGTATAAATTTTTTGTAATTATATCATTTTACTAGAAGAAAAAAAAAAAAACATAGAATGATTTTGAACTCCAACGGTCCAATATAACAACAAATAAAAAGGTTACAGGGACTAAATTTTTTTATCTCCAAAAGTATAAATTTTGTTATAAAAAAATATTAGAAGATTAATTTATATCGTCACTAGAGTTGTCACTAAAAGACCAGTTTGAAAAGTGGACCACAGTTCCTGTTGTGGTATCCCCGGTGGGAGTTTCTCCCAAGAGTTGGGCTTCTCTTATGTTGGGATCTCAACATAAGAGAACTTGAGAGATCTGTAGAGCCCATTATAAGTCCCGTTTTGATGATGCAAACCGTTCATTTTGTAAGAATTGTTGAGTAGAATATTCATACAAAAAATAAGATAATCAGATATTGGTAGCTATATATACTTGAATCAAATTTATATTACAAAAAATGAATGGTTATTCTTAAAATTATATTTGTCGGCCATTTTTTTAAAAATAAATATGATTCAAATATATAGCTACCAGTGTCCAAACATTTTGATTTTTTACATGAATCTTCTACTCAGTGAGTCTAAAAAAGTGAATAGTTTGGATCATCAGAATTGATTCCAAAATGGGCCTACCAAGGTTAAATGTTTTCTTAAGTTAAGATCCCAACTTGAGATAAGCCAATCCCTTTTAATAATATGAAAATTTCATCTTGTAGGGTTCGTCGATTATATAATCTATGCAAAAAATCAAGTTAATCGGAAATTCGTAATCTCATAATCAAATCTTAATTGTTTTTTTAAAAAAATTATCAAGATCATGTTGACCTTTAAAAAATAATAATAATACAAAAACAAATGGACTCTTGTTACAGAGCTATAAATATCTAATCAATTTAATTTTTTGCATCTATTCAATGAATCCTAAAATATAAATAGTTCGCATTATCAAAAAAAAAAAAAAAAAAAAAACCCTTAGACAAACCCTGACCAAGGTGTCACAACAACTTGTTGTGACTTAGGTCAACAAGAATCCCTTGCCCTTGAAAGTAAAATAAGGACCTTTAATGTCAAAATTTTAGAAATGTCACTAATAAGTTTACTTTTTGGAACAAAATAATTTCTTGTCAAATTATTTTTTTGGAATGAAAATTTTAGTTTGGATAGTAATTAATCACTAAATATTTAATTTCATAACTAAAAATACAACAATAATACATTTGACAATTAAAATATTTCATCTCTAAATTTTGTTCCTAAAATCTTAATTTGTTATTGTCGAAATATTTATGCAAAGATGATTTAGGGCTGGACTCAAAAGCAATTTGCTACTAATGTTCCATTTTTTTACCATATGTAGAGTTTTGCAAGGCTAATTTTTTTCATTTTTTTTTTTAACAAAAAAAGGACCATCCGTAGGGGCATCATAGCATCCATAGGCCCTAATTCTGGGATAACCGGTTGATGGTCAGATTTAACCTAATTCATAGGAAGGGACATACTACCAAGGTAACAATGGACCTCACTCACACCCCTACAACAGGAGGCAAAGTCTAACGACGGAAGTACAATACGATCTCTGAAGAGCACACCCTCAAGTGTCGAACCCTACTCTTCCATATGGAAAGCAAGTGCGTTATCCAAGTGTAGAGGGGACTGAAATCCCAAGTATTGATCTAACCTCCAAGATCGCATTAATCAGAGGAGAAATTATGATTAAAAGAATTGAGGCAAAACCCTAAGGAAAATGGGCCAATCAAAAGGCCAAACCAGGTCCGACCCACTAGATCCAAATGGCACCTCTGCGACAAAGTACCTAAGGGAACTTACAAAGGCAATACTTGTCGCAGTCTAGCAGCTAAGGTGTGACAGTCGAATTTGACGGATCGCTCGAGCAGTCATTTGGTCACTCGAGGGAAGATCAATTTGCAGGTGAGACCGCTCGAGCGATGAAATGGTCACTCGAGCATAGATTTCATGCTCCCAGTATTTTCATTGTAGTTCTGCAAAACTTCTAGGACCTTGCATTTACCACTTGAGTAGTGAAAGTGTCGTTCAAGCGGTCTCTTTGAAATCTTGTTGGTCGTTTGAGCAAAAGAAAGTTCGCTTGAGCAGTCTGTTGGGATAATAGATTTAAAGAGTCGAACTAACTTACTCTTTCCTCACTTTTCCCAATTGTCTTCTCTCTTTCACCCATTCTAAAACCCTAGCCCCCAAACCACTTGATTTCTCAACATTTTGCTCTAGATTTCCCAAGATCCTCTAAGATAATTGGAGAGCAAGTCAAGATCAAGCTTTTTATCAATTGTTTTGTGGTTTTGTTAAAGCTTCATGCGGATTCTCTTCTCTAGCTTGTTCTCTTAAGGTAGAGGTGTTCTTAACTTGCTATAGCCTTGATTTGAGACTCATATGTGGTAATTTTATTAGTTATCCTATATCTATATATGTATTTATATATATAACTATAGGTGAATATACGTAGAGATTGTTTTATGTTAGTGAGGGGATTAGTCAAGAATGAGCAACGTTTCATGGTAATTGAAGGATTAGGTTGTTTTATTGATGATTATTGTTGTTTGTGATGAATATTAGTTTGGACTTCATGAAAGGAAGGGCAATCCCAAATTTTACGTAAAACCCTAATTTTGAAATTGTTCAATACAATGGGGGTTTCCCTAATTGATTCAACAGTGTGAAATTAAAGGTATTTTGTTTAGCTGTGGGGTGAAATGTACGATTTGAAATGTTGTTTCTATATACACCTCATGTTAGTGCATTGTTGGGGATTGGAATCATTTTAGGAAAATGAGAATTTACAAATTCATGCATAATATGCATTATTACATCTCCTTCATGATACAATGATGATTCGAACAATGGAATGTTGAAAGGGAGTAAATAGTCTATGAGTCCAGATAGTGAGTCGGGTGGTTTTGAGTTGTGTACTGTATTTGGTACTCGTGTAGGAAATCAAGGTATCCAATTGAATGTGGAAAAATATTTTTGGGTGTCCACGAGCCCACTATTTCTGGAGTTGACAAATGGGGAAAGGAAAAATATTTTTGAGTGTCCATCGCCCCGCCGTTTTTGGAGCTAGCAAATGTGGGACTATTTTAAGTATACAAAACCTATATCTGTATATGTATTTTTAATTTCGGCTCTTACTTGGAAGGTTAGAGTACCGCCCTATCTAAATTCAAGAAAAGTTTATTTAATTCACATGTTGCTCATTTCATATTTTTACCTAAAGGCATTCATACATTTACATCATAAAGATTTACCTCATGTTGCATTGCATGATCATATGCTTTTCAATTAATGTTATAACCTGTTAAGTGCATTACCTACTGAGCTTTCACTCATCCCAGCCAACCAAATTTCAGGAAAATGAAGATGAAGTGCATCCTAAGTGAATATCTTGAGAAGAAAGAAATGTTTGGAATGTGAATGCTTATAATGTAATCATATTATGCGTATGCCAAGGGCAGTTTTTGGGGTGACTATGTATAGACATGTAATTGATGTAACAAGGACACCATTTTGTTGATTTATTCCTGACTTGTTTAGCTATTTTATTTTTGGTTGTCAATGTAATGAAACAATATTGTAAAGTGTGGGGAATAGTTTAAAGAGGAAGGAATGGTGTTAACGTTGTATCATCTCTATTTTGTTTTGTTTATGTTGTCGGTCTTGTAATAGTGATGCCAGGATGAGGAGTAGAACAGGGGGTTCATTTGTCAGGACGTTACATGAGGTAACCCACCTTAGCATTGCCATCTCACTAGAAGGTCATTATGGCGTCACCTTTGATACAGTACTTGAAGTACACTTGTCGAGGGAAGAGTAGTCGAAGTGATTGCAGCCTACGGAACTACACAAGGCTTTCGAAGGTAATTTTAGCCTTTGAGTGAGGTCTTCTTTCTACAAACAGAGACTAATGCTTAGCGCTGATATCAAGCCCCAAAAACATTACTAGCCTTGGCGTTGATAGCATGTCCC
Source organism: Camellia lanceoleosa (assembly GCA_025200525.1). Lineage (NCBI taxonomy): Eukaryota > Viridiplantae > Streptophyta > Magnoliopsida > Ericales > Theaceae > Camellia > Camellia lanceoleosa. The sequence continues at coordinate 125,525,166 of CM045765.1, forward strand.
AAAACTCACTAGCTCGATGCTGATAACAAGCTCCGAAGCCCACTAGCTTAACGCTGATAGCAAACAGAGACTAATGATCTACTTTCAAATGAATACTTGTTTTTTTTATTTTTTTAAGATAAATATAATAAAATCATGTAATTATAAAAGATAAGGGAGAAACATTCCTATTATATCATGTTATGTTTTTGGGTAAATTATACTATTAATTCCTAAAGTTTTGAGAAAAATATTACTCTCACAAATTTGGCATAACTATATTAACTTTTCTTTTAATAAGGTTAAAATGATCAAAATTAATACCAATGTTGCATAGACACTCAAATAAACAAATGTAAATATATATTTTATTAGAAAAGAGATGATGTCACGATCCAAACCCGCCCCTATAGGTTTAGTGCCATAACCGGTCAATAATCTTGGGATTACCGAGGGCCTTTGAATAGATTAAACAAATTAAGGGGAGAAGCAAATATAAATATACAATGTCTATAGAGCTGTGCAGACATATATGTGATAGCAAATTTAATACTTTATTTACATAATTATGACATCATTCTTGCATCACCATATGTACAGATAAACAAAAGACATGTTTAGACTTTAACAAAAGAAGTATAAAAATGTCTTAAACATTGTTCACAAAAACTTGAACACTTCAAAACGGGAACCTCCTTGGGAGGCACAATAGTTGGTTGACCGAACGGATCTCCAGGCAATCATCACTAAGCCTAGTCACGCGCTTGATCACCTACATACATTAGTATTACAGTGAACTAGAGCCCAATGAATAATAACAAAGTAAAGGTTTTAATGAATAATGATATCTATAACAGATTCAGAAATCAGAGTTTAGAGTCAGAAACATATTCATATTCATATTCAGAATTTAGAATTCATAGATAGTCATACATGGTACATCCATTAGCGCTAACAGAACAGATAATCTATAAATGGACCAGATAACCCATAAAGGGACGTATACATAGTAGATACAAAGCAGATAATGGTTATGCTTAACCAGTTCCATAATGGAACCTCTGATACCAGGTAGCAGATAACAGATATCAAAAAGTTGAACATAGCTTTAAGGATGAAACACACACTCGAAAAAAATACTTAAAGTTAAACATAGCTTTATAGAGTTATTATTCACAGATAGCTCCAATAGCAGAACAGATAGTCTATGGCGCGTAACCTACACAAACACATAATGGATATACATTGAAACACACACTCGGAAAACACATAACCCAATTCTTTTCTATCTTGGTGTGTTTCTAATATTTGTCCTCATTATTATGTCAATTAAGGCTTAAGAATGCCTAGGGTGCAATAAGGATGCCAAAATGTAATTTAAAACACTTAGTTAAATTTGTTAAAAACAAGGTCTTCGCTTGAGCGTAACTTTGGTCACTTGAGCGATTTACAAAACTCTGCAAAAGTACTAGTTGTTTGATCTTTACGCTCGAGCTCACCTTCCTTCACTCGAAGCTAAGGTTCAAAAATAAGGGTGGTCGCTCGAGTACAACTTGTTCCGCTCTAGCCAACCCCCAAACTCTGCAAAACTTCTAGAGGCTTGCATTCTTCGCTCAAGTGCAGATTCCACCGCTCGAACGAAAGCGTGCAAATTATGAAATTTCCAGATTGCACTCCCAACTTCAAAACTTGACTTCAAAGCACCAAAACACGTCCTTTTGGACCAAAACTTGAGAAAACATTTGTAAACTCACAGCACTTCATGAATTGAAAGCCATTTCGCCAAAATCAAGCGCAGAAGCAAGTGACTTAGTCAAAAGCAAACTTGACATTTTGAAAACATAACATGCAAGCAATAACTTGAAATCTTAGCTTTCAAAACATGCACAAATTAAGTGTTTAAGTACAAAACCCCAATGAGCTCTCATAATATAACAAAAATAAGCTCTTGTATGTAAGAATTTGTTGAAATCAAAACTCACAATCCATGAATTATGCAAGCATGTATGTTATGATCTTCTTACCCACTTCATTGGCTCAATTCTTGCATTTCTTAGCTTAAGTCTCTTGAATTCATGCATTAACCAACTCAATTACAAGACTAAATGCTTGAATTCTTACCTGAGGTGCTCAATTGTATCCTAGATGTTCAATTGCTTGAGTTTCCAAGTCAAATTCTTCAACTTCCTCTAATTCTCTACAATTCTCAAGCTTGAATTCAATCTCTCTCTCTCTCTCTCTCTCTCTCTCTCTCTCTATATATATATATTTGAGTTCAAGAAGATGATAGGAAATGTTTTGCTAAGCTTGCTTTCACATATTTATAGGTTGGATTAACTTAAGCTAATTAAATATGATTAGAGCTAAGCTAGTTCACTTTAATAATCATTTTATTCTAATTATTTCGTTTCGATTCGAATTTTAATTAAACCTATCATAAAATTCTAAATAACGCACAAACAGAGTCAATTTTGCGTTTGGACACTGATAAGGCTTTCAATTCGCATAATGAAATAGAAACACAAACAGATATTTCTACGTTAGACAAATAGAAACACAATTAACATAATTTACATGCAATTAACTCAGAATTTTCTCTTAATTACTCATTAGGCATTCTTAATCATGGTTTATTAACTAATCATTGGTTGGGGGTTGTTATAGATGACAACGTCATTTTTTTATCCATATGACTCACGAAGTAATGATGAAAAATGACTTATGTGTTATGTAAATTAAAAGTTTTAAGTAGGCCGCTATATTTATGTTAAAAGTATAAAACTAATTGTATTTTTTTTAAAATTTCAGTGAAGGTTAGTGTAATTTATCCTATATTTTTTAGGATTGAAAAAAGTATAAAGGCCTAGAATCTATACTAAGAAAATGGCCCAGAATGTAAATGAATGGTTGAGATTTAAATGATGTATTTTAAAAGCTATCTATAAAAATCTAGATCATACATTAATCTTCTTGGGTAAATATTAAAAATTATGTACTATTACTGTTTAGAATTAGGATTAGGATTCGTAGGGACGACAAAATACCTCAACCTCTTTGGGTTGGGTTGGTCTAGTTTGATTTTTAAGTGTACTAGTGGTTAGGCATGTGTGTTGCACATGGCACGTGATCGTTTGTCAACTGTCAGTACTATAATTATGTGTGTCTCTTAAATTGATATGTGATATGTATACAAAGTATGGAGACTTGTATAGGTAAATTGATTTGTATCCAAAATACAACTAAGCAATAAATAAATACATACTCAGCTGAAGAATTTAAATGATAAATGAATTTTTTTATAAATATAAATATTAATTTATAGCTAGATTATTGAGATCACAATCTTATCTTAAACAATAAATAATAAGCAAGTCCTTTAAATATATAGTATTACAAAATATTTTTCTATCAACTTTCTACTTTAATTTTTTATAATCCGTACATGTAATACAATTGAAAATATGAAATTAATTACATAATTACATAATTTTGTTTAATAGTTCATCTCATAATACAAATTTATTTAACCTACTATTGCATATTATTTGCATACTATTGGTATAAGAATGTATTAATATCAATATGTAATATATTTTTATATATCAAGAGTTATTGAGTCTCATTTCCTGTGCCATGAATATCTTACATGATTAAAAATATAACATTAGTCATTAGTATATTTTCATTTATGTTGAAAATGTAGAATAGTTTTTTTTTTTTTTTTTTTAAGAAAATGAAATAATATTGTAACTTAATACTTTTTATTTTTTAATTTTACTTTAGATTTAGATTCACTTAATCTAAATATACTTAGAAAATATTTTGTTATGTATTCTTTTTAGGAAAAATATTAATAACAATAATAATAAATCAGTACATGTTTGAATTTATAAATTTGTTTACCAATATTTTACTTTTTAATTCAATTTACATTATTAAATATTAGATTTTCATGTAAAAATATAATTTAAATGTAAAATATGAAAAAAATTCAGTATCTTTAATCACTAAAATTGAGAAAATTTGCAAAACCAAAAACTGAAAAACAGATTTAAAAAATAAAACTAATGAAAGTGGTTCTTGTTTAGAATTTAGACATCATACCTTGGTTATTAAAGTACAATGTAAAATATTACAGTTCATAAAATATAATTTAAATAAAAGGAAAGTGTATGAAAATAACCTGCGAATTTTTGATATACAACACAAATATTTGTTTTAAAAACGCATGTGATTTCCTCTATTTAGATTCGAACGAATGCATACAACTTTAACATTCAACCAAAATTATTCATAGTGATTTGATCTGTGATGGACAATTGTAAATATTATGTATATCAGTATAGAAGCGGACACAGAAAATAAGAAAGAATAATTATTTTTGTTCATTAATTATCATCAATGTAAAAAATAGGAAAACAAATTTTTGTTTTTGATAAGAAGGGAGACAATCTGTTTATATTTATATAGGACTTTTGAAAACAAATATATCGTTTTAAGTGTTCAATTTCAAAAATAAAAAGATAGTTGAATTATATAGAACTCTTCATAACTTTTAAAATATATAGTAGATTTGAGATAGTAAAATTAAGATTTTAAAAAAAAGTAGAAAACATGACAAACTCTTCACACTTTTATAATAGCAGTAGGTTGTAGATAGATTGGATTAGTTTTGGGTCTTCAAATCATCATATCAATAGAATTGAGTTGGTTCTTGGTTTAGGTCTTGTCTAGACCAAACCAACTAAAGAACCGAACCTATTTATATATATATATTAAAATATTATTTTATATTAACATATCTTTACCTTATTGCTCAATTACAATAGACTTAATTACACCTAATAATTTTTCATATACAATAACTATTAGGTAAACGAAAGAAGTATTAAAAGTTTGAGTTAGATTTCACAATTGATTTAAGAAAAATGATTTGTGACACTAAAAAGTTGGGCACTAATATCCCTAATTTCCATTTTGGGTAATTGTCTTTTTTTTTTTTTTTTTTTTGCCTTATATGGAAATTAGGGGCATTAGTGCCCAACTTTTTAGTGCCACAAATCAAAACCGTTGATTTAATTTGTATTAATGAATTTAATTTATATTGATCATATTTAAGTTTGAGTTGGATTAAATTTGTATTGGCTTGCATTAAATAATATTTACTTTTTATTTGTGTTATGTTTAAATGTTAAAGACTTATTTATTTTAATTATTTATTATTGATTTGCTTATTTTTAATATAGTGGAATGGTGGTTCTAGGGGTGTAAAAATGGTTCACAACCCGTGGGTGACCCGAAACCCGCCTACGGCCCAATTAGACTTCTGCCTAAGCCTAACCCGGGACTTTGGCCCTAGGTGTAGGCCGTTATTTTGAAGTCCGGCTCGGCTCGTGGCCTAGCCTATCGGTTCGCTCAAGACCCATTCAAAGCTCAACCTGAGGCCCGGCTTGCCTGAGGTCCAGTGCCATTTTAGTGAAAAAGAATAAAATTTTGGTAGAAAAAATAAAAAAAAATAGAAAAAAAATGTTCAGGCCCCGCCCAAGCCCCAGCCTAGGCCCAGGCCCAGGCTCAGGTGCAGCCCTGCTGACTCGGCTCGCGACCCCAAGGCTTGGCCTACCTAAGGCCTGAATACCTCTGGGTTTGAGCCTGGCCTTAATTTGCTGGCTTGTGGTCCAGTTTGGCCCTGCCTGAATTTTGGAGGGAGCTTGCATGGCCTAACATGGGCCAACCTAAGCCTAGGCTCGGGTGGGTCAAGCCAAGCCGAGTTAAATTTACACCCTTACGTGGTTCTAACTTAAACCAATCCGAACTACATTGGGTTAAGTTAGGTTGATTACAGTGCATCATTGGTTTAGTTTTGGGTCTAAAAACTTGGAATCAACCATGATTGGATTAGTTAGTATTAAATCGAACCAAACCAATCCATGAACACTCCTAGTCAAGTCCCCAACTCCCATTGACCTTAATTAGATGGGTTTAGAAGTGATTGAATAGAGTAAGGTCAGATTTGGAAAAACTTTTGAATAACCTAATCGGATTCGAGTCAATGGTGGAGAGAGTATTTTTTTAACTGTACCCTACCCTGAGCCATAGATATAATAATAATAATAATAATAAATAAATAAATAAATAAATAATATTATATGTAATATGTGCATAATATATTGTTGAGAATACAATGTATTATTGAGTTTTTATCATGTTATATATATAGTTTTTAATATTTGTATAATATATAATATATTATTTTAATTATAAATATTATTTTTAATTTTAATTATTGAGTTTCAATATTATTATTAAATTTCTTATTGTGTCGTGGATTGCGTAGGGTTAAGGTATTTGTCGGTTTGGAATGAGTCCATGAGAGAGTTTCATAAAGGTTGGCTTGAGATATAGGCAAAAGGTGAAAATGGGAATAGGGGTGGGGGTGGGGGTGGGGGTGGGTGGAACCCATATTCTATCCGTTGCTACATCACTATCCATACTGAACTAATAATTATAGAAGCTCAAAGGTTTGGATGATAAATTTAAAAAATTTGAGGGGTTAAATTGAAAATTATAGCAAAATGATAGGGACTTAATTGATATATAAATGTGCATAGACAACTTCACACTGCTGATTTCTAGGGTTCGAACATCATTCACAATCTGTTCCACATAAATTTCATTCGGAGTCCGATTAGGGTTCTGATAATTTTGATCGGAGAGATGCCTCAGAGACACTCGAAGAACAACAACGACCTCGCGTTCTTCACATACGATGAGAAGCGAAAGCTCGGGTACGGGACTCAGAAGGAGAGGCTGGGCAAGGACTCGGTTAAGCCATTCGACGCTTGTTCCCTCTGCTTGAAACCCTTGATCGATCCTATGTGTTGCCAGAAAGGCCACGTCTTCTGCAAAGAATGCATTCTCGAGTGCTTGTTGTCTCAGAAGAAAGATATTCAAAGGTTAGTCCTTGCTGTGATTGGGTTTATGAATTCTTGTTTTGCAATGAAATAATTGTATATCTATATGCAATTTTAAAATTATTGTCTGATCAGCTTGATATCTGGAATCTGTATATTGATTTAATTCTTACTTTATTTTGTTAAAAATTGAATCTTTTCGGTTGGATGTGATTTTATATGCTGCTGTCTGTGGAGATTTTTGTTGGGAGTTTATCTACATGCCATGATTAATGAATAAATGAATAGGTTTTTGGTCTTAATTAATTTTTTTTTTCCCTGGTAAATTATGATTTTATTTCACTAGCAAAGCTGCAAAAAAAACTGCTAGAGAGGCATACCTTGGAAAAAGAAAAAAAAGAAGCAAATTAAAGAAAACTCCTCACAAGAAATCAACATAGAAAGCTAAAACAAAGCCAAGAAGGAAAAACAAAAACTAAGACTGTTTTAGACAGTCGACAGCCAACACGTAAAAAAGCTGCTCAGATCCCTTATGACAATGAATCTTACTTTGAATCGTTTAAATGCTAGGTTATTTCCCTCAAGTGATGCGTTGCGCTTGCCTCCGGTGTTTCGAAAAGTGAGCAAAGGACGCCGCAACGACGCCTGGGTGCAGTGAAAAATGGGCAAAGGTTTCCGTGTTTTTCTGGACGAGCGTGGGTAAAGAAGCCAGTCCAAGACTATAGGTTTAAGGTAACCACTTGGAATATAGGAATCTTAACTGGTAAGACGATGGAGTTGGTAAATGTTATGATTAGGAGGAGAGTTAGTATAGCTTGCGTACAAGAAACTAAGTGGACGGGTGATAAAGTTAGAGAAATTGAGGATACCGGTTCTGAACTGTATTATAGTGGTAAGGATAGACGTAGGAATGAGGGTAGAAATCTTAATTACCAAGAGTCTTGTGGAGAATGTAGTAGCGGTCGTTAGGAAATGGGATATGATTATGTTAGTTAAACTAGTTATTGGAGAGAATATAGTGAATGTTATAAGTGCATACGCCCCTTAAGTAGGATTAGATGATCAGACTAAGATGGATTTTTTGGAGCAAATTGATGAGATCTTACAGGAAATACCCGTAAGAGAGAACCTGGTTATAGGTGAAGATTTTAATAGCCATGTAGGCGTAGATAAACTAGGCTATAAAAGGGTGCATGGTGGATACGGTTTTGGTGACAGAAATGAGGCTGGAGAGAGTATCTTAGATTTTGCATTGGCTTCTGACCTGGTGGTGGCCAATACTATGTATAAGAAGAGGGATGAGTATTTGATAACCTTTAAGAGGGTCAGTTAAGAGCCAAATAGATTACTTCTTTGTAAGAAAAGTGGACTGCCTAAAATGCAATGATTGTAAGGTGATTCCTGAAGAGAGTTTGACCTCTCAACATAGGATTTTGGTACTAGATTTATGTTTTAGAGGGTAATACCAAGCTAGGAAGGATGTTGGGCTTCGTAGGATGAGATGGTAGGACCTAGAAGGGGATAAATTAGAAATATTTAAGAATAGAATGGATAAGGAAGGTACTTGGAACTTGCAAGATGATGATAACACTATGTGGAACTCGATGGCCAATTGTATGAAGAGAATCTCAAGGAAAGTGCTTGGAGAATCGAAAGGAACGGGACCTAGCTCTAGGGAAATTTGGTGGTGGAGGGAAGAGGTTCAAGCAGTAGTTAAGGCAAAAAAAGAGTGCTTTAAAAAGTGGCAAAATGATAGAACTGAAGAAAACTTTAACAGCTATAGATTGGTTAATAAGGAGGTCAAGAAAGTAGTGAGAGAGTCTAAGTTGAAAGCTTATGATGACCTATACACTAAACTAGATAGTAAGGAGGGAGAAAAGAGGGTATACAAACTTGCTAAGATACGGGAGAGGAAAACAAGAGATTTTAATCAAGTTAAGTGCATCAAGAGTGAGGATTCTAAGGTATTGGTGAGGGATGGAGAGATTAAGGAAAGATGAAAGAACTATTTTGAGAAACTATTAAATGAGGAATATGGAGCTACGACAATAGGAGAAGAAATAGCCAGTGATATGATAAGCTAAGACTATAGGTTCTATCGTAAGATTAGGAATTTTGAAGTGGAGATTGCACTTAAGAAAATGAAATCAAATAAGGCCTTAGGATCAGATGATATCCCTATTGAAGATTGGAAGTGTTTGGATAAAAAGGGGATTGCTTAGTTGACTAGGTTGTTTAGCAAAATTTTATTGACTAAGAACATGCCAGATGAGTGGAGGAAGAGTATTTTAGTATCAATCTATGAAAATAAAGGAGATGTTCAGAATTGCAACAACTATAAAGGAATCAAGCTAATGTGTCATATAATGAAAGTGTGGGATAAGGTGATAGAACGCCGATTGTGAGATATAACAAAGGTGTTAGAGAATGGCAGGTCTACAATGGAAGCGATCTATCTTTTGAGGAGAGTAATAGAAAAGTATAGAGAAAGAAAAGAGACATTCGTATGGTGTTTATTGACCTTGAGAAAGCATATGATAGAGTGCCTCAGGATATAATATGGTAGGTGTTAGCGAAGAAAGGGGTGACAAAATGTTTCGTTGATGCGATTAGGGAAATGTATGAAGGGGTGGTGACCACTATTAGATCGCTTGTTGGAGAGATAAATGAATTTCCTATCACTGTAGAGTTACACCAAGGATTTACCTTAAGTCCTTATCTTTTTGCTTTAGTTATGGATGAGTTGACGAGAAATATTCAGAATGACGTGCCATGGTGTATGCTTTTTGCAAACAATATAATACTAGTGGATGAGACTAGAGAATGAGTTAATACAAAGTTGGAGATTTTGAGAAAAATTCTTGAATCTAAAAGATTCTGGATAAGCAGAACTAAGACAGAGTACATGGAGTGTAAATTTAGTAACAATAACAATGAAAATAGAGGAGAAGTGAAGATTGAGAACCAAGAACTGTCTAAGAGTGAACATTTTCGTTATTTAGGGTCGATTATCACAACAGTAGGGGAGATTGAGGCGGATGTGGCCCATAGGATTAAGGCGGGATAGTGTAAGTAGAGAAGTGCATCTGGAGTACTGTGCGATAAATGAATACCCACTAGACTTCAAGGTAAGTTCTATAAAACGGTTATTAGACCAGCGATGTTGTATGGGACGGAGTGTTGGGCAACCAAGAAGCAACATGTAAGGTGGATGTGTGGCAAGACTAGACAAGACAGAATTAGGAATGAATATATTCGGGAATGGGTAGGAGTAGCACCGATAGAAGATAAGTTGAGAGAGAATCGATTGAGATGGTTTAGTCATATTCAATGGAGACTAACAGAGACAGTAGTGAAGAGATGCGATACTGTAAAGGTAGATGGAAGTGTTAGGGGACGGGGTAGGCCTAAATTAACGTTGATTAGCGTTGTAAATAGAGATATGGATCTACTTAATTTCACCAACGAAATAGCCTTTGATAGGGCTGCGTGGAGAAGAAAGATACATGTAGCCGACCTCATTTGATGGGACTTAAGGCTTGGTTTGGTTTGACTTGGTTTGTTTTGTATGATAGAGGAAGGGATCCCTCAATCCATACTGAAGTTGTAAAGGGTGTTGTTTACATTGCTATTTTTTCTTGCTATTAGAAATTTAGAATGCGTATATTGATAGTATTATGATGGGTTGTTCCTGGACTAGCTGAATTTCAAGAAGCATGCTCTAAATTTGTGTCTTTACAAGTGAGCTCTGTGATTGGAAAAGTTGGTCATGATAGAATAGTCATGAATGATTCAAAGCCAATAGACTGGATGAGTTTTTTGAAATTAAGGAACTACGAAAGTATGAATAATAGAGAGGAGAATCATGTTGGGTTTGCAATTTTGGTTAAATGACTTGTGACTGGGGGCGGTCTCTCTCCACACCAAACAAGAAAACACTTTGATCATATTTGAAACTGAAAGTACAAAAGGGGAGCTGAAAAGGCTTCTTAAAAAAAATATCTTAATGGGTATTATGTGCATCAGCTGTGCATTTATGTAATCTGGTATTTTGAGAATACTTAATCATGGATTTGTTGACCTATGTATAAAACCCTAGTTGCAGGAAACTTGTTTTATTTATTTATTTATTTTTGGAGGTTGTGTGATGTTTTCGCTCTAAAATTGTTGTTTGAAGTAAGAATCTTGTTAGAACCTCAATCCTGTCAAAATAAAATCAGGATGCTAACTGGAATGGGACCATTCAAACATATGAATCTCAAATAAATAAAACAAAAGCTATCAAAGAAAAAGAAATTTGTACAGAACATATATTTTTCTTAGATTTTAACTTTTCTCTTAGGAACAATTATGGAAATCTTTTATAGATCTTTCAATTTTGGTTTTCAATGTTGAGGAGTACATATATTTCATTAGTGAAAATATACCAAGCTTATGTTAATAGTTTAAATGCTATTATAATGTAGACATTTATCGTAAATAGTACAAATAAGCAACAAAAATTTATTAGAATATATTTAATTTATACTATATAAGTGATCCTCTGCATCGTGCATCTAAATATAAACCATGATTGTGTTAAATTATCTTAAAATTATTGTGTTGGGTGAGCTTCTACCTTGATGTGTGTGGGCAACAACATATTACAAAACGATCATAGTTAAATTATTTAGGAAGGATTCACCATTTTCTTTATATTAGAGAGCATGATTCGTTGACCATAATAATAGTCAGGAAAAGCTAGGGGTTTCATATATTATGTAATAATGGTTGGTAATTGGTACCACCTTTTTAGGCTGTACCTAAAATCTTTAAATTGCTAGTGATGCTTCTCACATTTTGACTAGAAATATTGGTTGTAGCCCTTTAGACAAGTGAGCCATTTGGTGGATTTATAATATGGACATGCTTAACAAATTGATGGCTTTTCTTAAACCAAATCAAACCAAGCCTTGGGTCCCAATGAAGTGAGGTTGGCTGTATGAATCATTCAGGGCTATTTGCTCACATGTGAGTTTACTACTATGTCCCATGTCAATTTAGGTCTTCTTTTTCATAACATTTTTATTTACAGTGGTAATATCACTCTTCCTTATTGTTGCATCTGTTGGTTTTGTTGCACTTGACCAAATTATCTTTGCTTGTCCTCTCTTAATTTATATTCAATTGGTGCTGCTACCCGTACCATTGGTTCAATGGTTAAGACTTGGCCTAATAATCTTGAGGTTTATGGGTTCAAGTCTTGGGACCATCACTTTGTGCATTATGCCAAAGGTTAGGTATGTACTTAATCTTTCCTCTCTCAAGCACACATTAATGTATACTAATTGGGTGTTGTTTTTTTTATTCATTCTGATTCTATCATTCTTAATTTTATCACACATCCATCTCTAAGCATCCTCATCTCAGCTTTACGCATTTTATGAATGTGTTCTATGCTGCAAACCATCTTTGAAGGCATGTTTCTTGCACACCTAGAATATTAATTAGTTCTACTTTGAGCTCATGTATTGTAAATTTTATCAAAAGATGTGGAGTTGGATATGTATAATCACATGTTTGAAATGATTCTAAGATAAGCACTGATTCTTGGAAAAATGCATTGTAGCCTGAATTTTATTTATTTTGCACAAATCTCTTATTTGACTACTTTCTAGACTCATATTTGATCGTATGGTTTTGTAAGGGAAATTTGTTTTTAAGTTTTTCGTAGATCTGGCGGTTGTATGGAATGAAGAACGACTTGCAATGGTGATTTATCAAAAAAACAAAACCAAAAAAAAAAGAAAAAAAAAAGAAGAAGAGCGACTTGCAATGGTGATCATTAGATCAATTATGTCTATGGTTTACTTGGATATCATTGTTCAAGTGATTGGGAGAACCTTGACCTGTTTCAATTAGTGTCCATCTCAACAGATGCTAGAGAAATATTTTTTGAAGATTTCAATTACAATTTACAACTTTCAAACACCACAATTTTCTTAGTACCTCTCTCATGCAGTTGTGGTTGTATTTTTAGGTGAGCATGGTTGGGTTTGGGTTTGGGTTTGGGTTTGGGTTTGGGTTTGAGTTTGGGTTTTGTGGGGTAGTAGGCATGGGTGAGTATGTTAGATGGACTTTGGTATGAGTGTTGGGCAGGTATGAGTCTAGGTATCCGTTCATATAATGCTCATATCAAGGAAATCAGGTTTACTTATTTTATTTTTGTGTAAAATGATATTTACAGACTAAAATGAAAGTCTTATGAATAGGTATATTAGTAAACTCCATTACTTATTGGGTGAATGTCCAACTTGGCTTATCAGACCCATATCCCATACCCTTCAGTGTCAACTGTCTGACATGGGAATTTTACAAATTTAGAAGAGGAGTCCATGTAAAATATTCGACTTGCCAATTTACAATACACTAACTACTTCAACTCAACAAAGCCTTGTCACAAATATTTGGGGCCAGGTACTCGTAGGATTTAAGTACTAAATTTATCGATTCTGTCAACCATAAATTACTACTGTTAGTTGAAAAGTTAAATAAGTATGTTGGTTTCCAATTAAAGATGTGAAATAATAGCGAAATCTGTCCCACTTGCTATACCTACACTCCAAATACTTACCCAATAACATGTTCTTGGTAACATTCGTTGTTTACGTGGTTGGTTATACTTTGTAATGATTCCGCCATATTATCTGTTATTTGTTTGTCAATATCACACTGAAATTATTTTACTTTGGCAGGAAGCTAACTGCACATGCTGCTCAGCAGAAGCAAGAAAAGGATGAGGAAGAGGAGAAGTTAATGCTGCAAAAAGCCAGAGAGCTTGATGCTTTTGATCAGCAAAACCATGGCGCTGTACCACAATACAGTGATAAGAACTATAACAAGGGCAAGAATGGCTTCCACGGTGCAAACAGTGTGAAGGCCACCTCTTATGAGGAGGAAGCGCTACGAACCATGAAAGCATTTTGGCTTCCCTCTGCTACACCAGAAGCTCCTGCTAAGGTAGAAGCTCCATCCACCGGTACAACCTGTCCCGAAGGCAAGGAAAAACTAAAGTTGAAGACCCTTTTCCCAATCTACTTCACTGAAGACAGTTATGATGATGAGAAATTGAATTATCTTGAGAAGACTTATATCTGTCCTAGCTGCAAGGTTACCCTTACCAATACACTGTCACTTGTGGCCCTAAGTTCTTGTGGGCATGTCTTTTGCAAGAAGTGTGGAGATAAATTCATGGCTGTCGATAAGGTTTGTCTCGTTTGTAACAAAGGATGTAAAGAGAGGAATTTGGTTCCCCTGGAAAAAGGAGGGACAGGTTTTGCTGGTCATGATGATCATCTGGTAGCTACAGATTTCAAGCATTTGGGTAGCGGTTCTGGTTTGGGGCTGGTGAGGCCTGCAATGAAGACATGAAATGAATTTGCATGGAGATGATTGAATCAAACGGTTTGGGGCTGGTGAGGCCGGTGATGAAGACATGAAATGAATTCACAACGATGATTTAGTCCAATGTTGTACACAATAATTTGCTTTCGTTAATATGATTTGCTTTGTTAATCTGCCATCCTTTGAACTGTGTAATTGTTTAGTAATTTTGAAATATTTGGAAACATCATTTTGGTATATTGATATTTGTATGATGTTTTTGGATTATTAATCAAATTAGTAGTTATGGAATGACTTTAACTTGGTGGAAGACAATATCAATTGCTTCTATTTCAGTATGTGTAATTCATTAATCGAGAATATTATGTACACATATTATGATAATATTTTAAAATTAATAAATATTTTAAAATTTAATCATTGTCTGACTTTGTCCTCTACAAGAGATGCCCACTTTAGCTGAGTGCTGCCTCTAGTGTGGCCCTTCAGGAGAACCTATTATGTTCTCTTACAGAAAGTTTAAATGGCACTTCAATTAATATTTATTGGTTTTATTTATAGAATCCATTACTTTTACGATTTAAGTTTGAATTTTAGAAAAATAAATAAATAAATAAAATAAAATATATCAATTAGTGAATGAAATAGAGCATTAGTTCATAAGCACATAATAATTTCCGCCTTTTAGGGGCACTGAGTTGGGTCAACTTGTAACAGTGCACCTTTATGCACATGGAGGGTTTGTTTTTTTGTTGAGAGTAAATAAATGCAAGCTTTATTAATAAACTGTGATGCTTATCCGAACAAAATCTTATGTAGCCATTACATTACATGTCCCCATCCACCAGCTTTGGTCGGTTGTGGTCCAGTGGGAATGCTGAGTTGTATCCTCCACCACTCTTTATCAAATCATATATAATACTACGTATGTAATATTGGAAAAATTAGGATTTGGATATCTTAAGAATTTAAATTATGAATATTGTAAGTACTTGAAATGAGGGGAGAAATTGGAGAGAGTTAAACTATCCCAACATAATAATACAATAGTAACAATATTTGAAAAATGGATAGGGTATTATTATTGGATTTGGATCCTTTTTCGTCCGTAATTTGAATTAGAGAGTATTATCTAGGCCTGTGGAGTTCACCATGAGTTTCATTTTAATGATTCAACCTGTTTATTTTTCCGAATCCTTCGTATATATTATTTATATAAAAAATTAAATCAACATAATAATCATAGTCTTTTCATATAATTTGAATAAAATTTGATAGTGAGTTGAATAATCCTAACCTATTCACATGATTTTCGAAGAGGAATGGTTAAGATTTGATTACTAAGGCCATTATTGAAACATGTGAATGATGCGATAAAATTGTCAATAGGTAGGAGAGTTTTCATCCTTGCAATGGGGAAAATTGGTCAAGAATGATTGTTTGGTGAACTAATTTTTGATCAACAAATGGAAGACCATAATCCATATTTAAAATATAAAAAGTCTCAGTAAAACATGGTATTATTACTGCATTAGTTTTTATTTTATCAATCTAATAATTTATATCTGATCAAAAAAAAAAAAAAAAAAATCTAATAATTTATATCACAATAGAAAGTTTGATAATATATAACTATAATTATTCAGCATATCAAAAAGTTGAACTTCATCCATTCTTATAACAATTAAATTTGAAAATCTCAACAATCAAAATAGTAATATTACCAATGGACTAATAAGAGTGTTGTGTAAATGTTATTAATACATTTAAATACCTTAAATAAATTACATTAAATAAATTATTAAATATTTAGTAATTTATTTGAGTCTCTATCATGTTTATATGGTGATATGAGTAAATGAAAATTAAAATGTTCACCCCCTGTAGTAATAGTGGATAGAGATCCCAAGCATTGTATCAAAATAAATAAATAACTAATAATAATAATAATAATAATAATAATAGGGTCTTGTCTTGCTAACAAAATTTCTTATGGCACTGTTACAATAGGGGTGAGCATGGTCCAGATTAGATCGGATTGGGGTAAAATCAGGATCAATTCGTTATCTACGGTTCCTAAAAAATTGAAATCAATCCAATCCGTTTAAATCATGGAACCAATCCGAACCAATCCATTTAAACACGGATTGGATCGGTTTAGGACCACGGATTCACATAATTAAATAACAAAATAATATATATATAATACTTTAATTTCATAAAAATATAAACATAGTTCTATATTTTTTCTCAATAGCAATATGTTTTTCTATAATAGCAACATATTGTTCTAAAATTTAAACAACCAACGAAAACTGGTTTCACCATAAAAAATTAGACCATTATAAATTAAAACTAAAAACTAACGAACAAAAGTAATAAAAAAAGATATTATACAGGTTTAGGTTTTATATAGAATAAGAAAAGATACTATAAGGGAGGATGTATAATAAAAATATAGACTATTTGCATACGGTCCGGATCGGTTCCAATCCGGAACCGTGGGATTCAATCCGGAACCAATCTGTGGACTACGGATTTTTAATTTTTCAATCTGGAACCGAACCACGGATTCAAAAAATCAATCCAAACCTATCGGATTGGACTGGACTGGATCGGATTACGGATTTCACGGATTCTTTGCTCAGCCCTATTACAAGACAAAAAATTTTAAAAACACCAAATACCTTTCACTAAAATTTAATACATTCTTTAATAATTATATATATATATATATATTTAAAAAAACTATACACATTTCAATATTAAACAATGCCTATAAACCACTTGTAAGCTTTGCCATAATAATAATAAAATAGAAATTTAAGTGATTGTTGATTATTTCGAGAGTATAGGGATATCAATGAGGTTATTGGGGTGGATATTAATTCTCCATTCTCATTCTCCTATAATTATTTTTTTCCATTCCCAATTTTCCATTCCCCATGGGTACTACTATTCTCATATCCTAATGAGTTTGGATTTTTCCCAACCCAACTTGACCCTTTTTTATTTTTATTTTTATTTTTTAAGGTTCACAACCAAATTTTTATTTTTTATTTTTTTGTTTTGTTAAGATTCACAACCAAAACTAAATATACATTCAATCTTATTTATTTTATTTGGCTCAACAACAAAATCAAATACACATTAATTAACATTGTCACATTATTCTTGTCAAATTTTATGTATATTTAGAATTTTTTAAATTTATTTAAAAAAATTCTATTCCTACAAAAAAAAATTCATCTTCTTTTTTAATTTTTTTTTAATTTTATGTATGTCAAAACATGATTTAGAACAAAACCATATATTCAGAGATAAATAAATAACAAGTGTTAACAAATTCATACTTACAAACACATATATATCAAATAAGATGAGATTAACATATAATTAGATAGATAAATAACATGAATTAATATCCATCGAGTCATCATGACATGTAACTGATTGTCACAAATCCAAATTTGAAAGCCCATAATACTTTTTTTTTTTTTTTTTTAAAATGAAGAAGAAGATCGTAGAAGGGACTGTAGAAGAAACTCACCAATAAATTGTACCAAAACTTTTCAGAAGGCATTGAGATAGGAATCGGAGGACAAGGAAGACCAAGTGGCTGCAACACCAAGGCAATTTATATAGGGAAAAATAAATAAACTAAAGTACAAAACCACAAAAAGGGTAACAAAAATCACCATCTAATTCTTAAAAAATTCATCATTTTTCCATGTTGGGGTTGCTTAGAAGGAAAAGAATTAAAATAAGAAAGAAAGTAAACCGTTATTATTAGATTGTTTGTCTTTTGTTATATTGAAACAAAACAAGAAAGAAGAAATTTTTGTTAGAAACTCGAGAGAAAGAACATAGAACAGACATAGTCAGCGTTGGTCCAAGTTTTTATTGAAGAAGTACTTCAAAATCATCATGTATAGACATATTCACATGTAATTTTTTGAACAAAATAAAAATAAAATTTCAAACTTACTTGATTATATAAACAAAAATAGACATGAGCAGTAATTTAATAAACATGTATCAAAATACTTGAAATAAAAAAAAAAAATAGTGAAAATTATTTTTTTTGATGTACCTAAAAAAAATAAAAAAATAATATGGAAAAATTAGTGGGTATCCATTCCCGGTGGAGATTTAAAGAACATCATTTACCTTACCCAATGAACAAGAAAAAAAGAAAAAAAAAACCATGTATTTGGGTTGGGTCTCCATAAATACTCACAGGATAAGTTATTCATTGCCATCCCTACAAGAGTACGGTAAAAATGATAAAATATTATAATTTTATATTGATAATTAAAAAATATAATGAATAATAATTGATGAATAAATATGAATATGTAATACTCCACACTATTTAATAATTTTTTGAGAAATCCTGAGTAAGAAATTAGTAGACCGTTAATTTGGTTGGGAGAAGAGACTTTGAGACTGCAATATTGACGGTCCACACGTGACAACAGCTGGACCGTCGTCATCCTTGGCCCACGCTGTCACCCGCCAACCCTTTTTGCCAAAAAAGCATGAATGGCAAAAGCCAGCCAACCAACCAACAACCCCTCTTAATACCCCCAGGAGAATTCCAACCCAAATTGCCCAAATCCCCCATTTCTCTTTCTCTCATTATTATCCATTAAAAAATTGTTAAACAATTTGCCTTTGAAGTTAGATATATATATATATATGTACATATCTAGTAGTTAGAAGAGAGAGAAAGCCCTAATGGCGGAGGCGGAGAAAGTGGGGGCCGGCGTGAAGGAGGAGGAGGAGGAAGAACAGAAGTTTTTGGAAGGTGTGACAGTGTTGGATTTTGATATGCTGTGCTCTACGGTGGCTTCTCAGACCCAAGCCAAATGGAGGAATTTAGATACTCTTCATCATGATGAATCTCAAGATGGTGTTGTTGGTGCTGAATTTGGGGGTGTTCTTCGGATGTGGGAAGGTGAACTTGTCAATTGCTTCGACGACCGTCGCATCGCTCTCCAATCCGCTTGGTAAAAACCCACCCTTACTGAGACACATCTCTGTTTCAGGCGAAATGTGATTTTTTTTTTTTTCTTTTTTTTGTTCCTCTAGGTGAAATCAGGGGATTTCTGTCGATTTTTTAATTAAACTTCTAGCCTTTGAATAGGTTGTTGAATGGTGCAAATGGGTTTTGACGAATGAATGATATTCTTCATTTTTCTCTTGATTTACCGTCACTTATTTGGTTAGAATTAGAATATGTTTGCAATTGCACCCATGTTGACGCACTGTTAATTTCAACAAATATTTATACTTGAATTGTTGTTTGATACTTGTGTTAAATCGGATTGTGCATTTGCAGTTGTCCATGCTATCGATTTGGGAAGAACATGGGACGGGCTGGTTTTGGTTCTTGTTTTGTTCAGGTTAAGTATTTTCATTGTTTAGAAATGTTACATTTACTTTGTTTTTAATAACACCTGTAATTAGCCCCATCGTTCTGGTAATATAAAATAAAATAAAAAAAATTTGAATCCCTAACTTAACTACATGTGACGGACACATTTGACATTATTTTTCCCTTTCCTTTTGTCTTGGAACTTTAAAATGTGCCCAACATGTACAAAAGTTCCTGAATAATCTGTTTTTTAAGTAGATATTTTTTTCAATGGCACATGATATTTCCTGTGGAAGTGTCACATGCTTGACCAATTTCAAATCAGTTTTACCCCAGCCATATGGTTTGACTAACTCTCAACACTTGGTTGTATCTTTTCTTCCTCAGTGCCATGAATCATTTTGATTCTACTTGTATTATGATGCTGTCAATGTTTGTCCACATATGGTACGACAAATAATGAAGGGGAATTCCATTTTATCTATTGTAGTTTACCTCCGGAGCACAAAACCCCTTGTTGTTCAAAAATAACTATGTGGTTTTGGACTAAAATGTAACACTAACTGTGTTAATTGAAAGTAAAAAATAACCTTCATAGTCCTTTGCTATCTTCTCTTTCTTTCGTTTTTGTTTCAACTCTGTCAACCACCACAACCAGCAGATTAAATTGCCACTGCCACAATCCACACCTACCAGATTCAACCACCATTGCTATATTATATACATATATATGTATATATACCTATACATATACATGTACATATAATAATCTACTTTTGTACACATCTACAGAACCTATATAGACACACATATACACAGCCTAGTGAGCACAATTTGATTGGTGGGAGCAACTTTGCATCAGCCGCGGAAGTTTTTATTGGTGATGCGTTGCCTAGAATGGTGCTGTTTGCAGCCCTATTTTCCCATCATATCTATAGCACTACTGGACTTGAGAGAGGTTTAGGTACTTGGCATTGGCATCAAACAGGTAAATGCCTAAAAAAATTAAAACAATTAGACAATAACAAATTGTTAAGGAAAATGATAGACAAGCCCACTTTTTGGGCCTAATGACATGTCGAAGATATGATTGGCTAATGATTAGAGAAAATATGATAGAAAGAGTTGACTTAGATACTTTAATAAATTGTCACATTATTGGGTTTGAAAAGTGAGTCTAATTTTTGGGCCCAAATAGCATTAAATTGATAAATAATGAAGAATTCAAATTTACCTTGGTCAGGTAGTGTTGTAATGTAGTCCACCAAATGAAAATTTGAGCACTGGTTGTCTTTAGAGTGTAGACCCATGAAACTTTGATCACCGGACAGTGACAGGGTGTGGTAGAAGGGGGGCTGGGAGGTTAGGGAGGACAGGGGAGGTGGATGAGGAGGCCTAGGAGGAGGGCTGGGAGAGTGGCGGAAAGGGCTGGCATGTGGTGCCGGAGGTGACAAGAGGTTAGGGGTGGCAGCTGGAGTTGTGGAGGGGTGGGGGAAGGTGGCCATCCAGAGTTGGTGATGGCTGGGGTGGGGGTAGGGTTAAGGTTAGAATTGAGATGTTAGGAATGGGGGGATAAAATAGGAATTTTTATAAAAAATAACGCCCAATTAGTACACTTTAATGTGTGTTTGAGAGAGAAAAGATTGGGTATACACTTAACCTTTGGCATAATGCACAAGGTGGTTACCCCGTGACTTGATCCCATAATCTCAAGCTTATTAGGCCAAGATTTTACTATTGAACCAATGGTCACCCCTAAAATAGGAATTTTATGTTATGGTAAAATTTTAATATAAAGAAAATGAAGTAGGTGGGGGTCCTAAAAAGAAAGGTGGGTGTTATTAGCAATACTCTAAATGAATATATGCTAATTGATATAGCAGTAAGTTTCATTTATATTATTAGGAATTGGGGATAGTTAATCATTTTTCATTCTATACTTATTCCTAAATTTCAGTTATCCTATTTTTTTAAACCATTGAAACTTTGTTAAAGTGCGATTTTTCATTTTAATTCGAGCAGGGAATTGTATATTTCATTCTTGCTGCTACGGCACTTCTCAGCTGCATAGCCTTTATTGTGACTAAGAGAAATTGCTTTCTGTATTTGGCCGTTGTTTTCTCCATCTCAGTTGGAACATATCTGGGATTTTACCGTACACAGATCAGGAAAAAGTTTAACATCAGTGTAAGCATCTCTATCTAAGGTTGTTTATGATTCTACGTTGTCTGACTCCTGTTTTTCAGGCAGCCTTTGTTTAATATATTTTTTTCCTATTTTTGTTTCACTTTGGACAGTCTCCAATATTTTTGTAGTAAAAGAGAGCATGTTGTGCTTGGGTTTTTAACTTATTTTCCTTACTTCGGCACAAGAAGCAATAGATTATTTGATCCATGACCTCCACCATTTCTCGATTTTTCCACAGCTTCCGCAAGTTTTGCCCCTTTGGCTACTTTGTGTCTGGTTATGTAAAATTTCTTTTATCTTGAATGGAGGGACCCTTGGGGAGCAATTTTTGACTGGGGTCTTGGGCATTGTCAAGAAATTGAATTAGGGTGTTGTGTGTCTTTGTACTATTTGAGATGACCGACTGGTTTTCTCAAACTGTTAAAATGAGTGTTGTCTATTTTCACCGCATACAGGATTCCAATGAATGGTCTCATCCTCATGTTTTTTTTTCCTATAATTAATTTGTTGGTTGCATCATTGACTACATATTCTTATCAATACAATTGACTCCATATTACTTGTCCATTTTGTGCCAAGTCTGCAAACCACCTTTGCTCTATGAGACTATGACAACTTTGGTGGTGGAAAAAACTTTAAAAAATAAAAATAATGAAAGGATAGGGAAGATAGTATAAAGCAATATTGGTTTAGTCCTTTTAGAAATTCAGGTTCTTATATTAGATTTCACATTCCTGATGATTTACTTTTGTCTTCCTTATTGTTGAATTTACTGTGTTTGCATACTGCATTCTTCCTCATTTTCTTGACATTTTTGTCTTGATTGAGGATTCTTCTTCTTCTTCTTCTTCTTCTTCTTGGTGGACATTTGATAGAGGGTTTGATGTTCTTCAGCTTGGCTTGACAAATTCACAAAGTTTCATGAGTGCTTTGCTCTTTGATGCATGCCACATGTTTATCATCGGAATTGTACCAATGTTGGTTACTCGTTCTTACGAGTCCAATCCATTCTGTGTGCATAGTTGTACTCACTTTCAAGAACTCAATATCTTCGGTGTGAAAAAGTACTGGAACAGAAATCCAGGATAACAAATTATGCTCCTAAATATGTAAAATGTTTTCTTGTTTATAAAAATTACGCTGCTTGCATTGAAAGTAATTCAAAATTGCTTTAATTTCAATCTCTTAATAAACCGAGATGGACTCATGACTTCTTGAATTCCTAACTAAGCTCATTGATCTGTATTCTCAGATCCAATGTCCTCGTAGCAAAATTTCCATTTTTGGTTAATCTACTGTCTTAATTGCACTTCAATCATGCTGACATGATTAGGTTAATCATGCTGTTTTGCAGGGTAGTGATGGGTCATTGGATGATTGTATCTACCATCTAATATGCCCTTGCTGCACATTATGTCAGGTTTGTTGGAGAGTTTTGATTAAATAGCACTTGAACATGGTAAATAGAATAACTGAGTTACTTTTTCAAATTGGTTAACTTTTAGTACCTGTCACATGGACTCTTCTACTTCTCTCCATGTGCCCCCATGTCCACCAGATACAATAAGGGTAAGGGTGTGGGATATGTGTCCGACACCTATACCTAATTTAGACACTTGGATTCTCTAATTTTGTATGATGTTTGAAGAAGAAGATACTCACATTTGCTAGTTAAAAACATTTATGGCTTCATGAATGGGAGATGTAAATTCTATTTCTTAGAACTTGTTTAATTTAAAGTAAAGTTCTAATAATTTACAACATCCTATGTAATAAGATTATACGGTATGGTGGAAAAGGAGACACAAGGTTTGATTTGATATGCAATATCTGACACTTGGACACACTCGCATCCTATACTTGTACCTAAGTCCGTGTAACACAGCTTTTAGCAAAAAAAAAAAAATATTTTCTCAAACATTTCAGTCATATTTCTCTCTTATCTTTTGGAACGGGTGATTAACATTCTTGTAATCTGGATCAGGAATCTAGGACATTGGAGATGAACAATGTTCAAGATGGAACCTGGCATGGTCGGGGTGACACAATATGCGTAGGACGCTATGGTGAAGGCAACAAAGCATTCTTTGAGCTACAACCACCGCCTATAGTGTCAACCAAGTCTTCTGATCCCTGCAGTCCGCAAAAATGTATAAATGCCGCAGATCACTCGTGGACTTCAGAAGTTGCGCATTCTGCACCTCTGGTCCCACAATCCCAATAACAGTCACGTTCCAAATAATGTTTGGAGTCTAAAGTAGATTCAGATTTTGGGGATGGCTGTCCTGAGCATAGGACATCCAACATCTGCTATGTGGCCTTGAGAGTGCTGTCTCTTCTGGTTTTGGAATGTTGACATGTTCAAAAGATTTGATAAGAATATGTTTGCACTTGAAGGAAGATGGAGCAAAATTCATGTATTTATTCGCGTGTGGGGGTGATTGGAACAGCCTCTACATCAAAATGTATGTACACTCTAGTGTTATGATGATGGAAGTGCATCATTGTTGTTGTGTTCATTAGAATTTTGATTTAGGGTTTTCCGTCTATTTTCAGTGAATTGAGTCAATATGATAATGTAGTGTTTGATACTTCTGAATTTGTAGCTTTAGCCCTTAAGTTGTCTCGAAAAAGTTCTACTGAAGATGCATTGATGAAGAAATTCAATTGTTGCCTTGTATGAATAGCAGAAAAAGAGTAGGAAATTATCCCACGCTTGGCTAAGATTTTATGACCCGAGATAACTAATTCAGAGAGGGGATGACACAAATTATTCTGACAAAAAACTTTTGTCACAAAATACCTTACTCAAAATAATTTATCCTATGTAATCTTATTGGTGAATCAAACAAGGCTTTTAACATGCATTGAATCCGGCAAGAGAGATTGAGATCTTAGAGCATGTGATTGTTCTAAGATGGCATGCATGGCTGTGACTTTGAGATTGAAATGCACTGCATACTTTTGACGATACTAAGCATTGGCAGAATGGGATTTGATGAAATTAACATTTTTAGGACTGTTTGTTTGTGTTTAACAGCTTGTGTTGGCACTCATCTCTATAATGCAACAAGTCGTGCATAGAGCAGCTGCAAAAATACTCATGCCAAACACTGGCAATAGTTGGCCATCCAAAAGTGAGTTGACCTCGAAGCATTCGACATCACCACTAAGAACTGGCCATATTCAAAAGACCCAAAAATATTCAATACGTTAATACCAAAAACTGGCCACAGTCCAACACTCAACCCTATTCACATCCGAAACCCATGAAATCTGACATCTTTACCACCACACCACCTCACAATGAGCACACTACCAATCCAGGGCTACTACTATGGCGCCAAGTACAACCCTAGGATTTGGAAAAAGAAGATAGAAACAATGGTAATACATTAGTAGTGATTCATCTCTTCAAAACTATAACTCTAATTGAACTTTGATGAGATGAAAAATTTATAAAAAAAAGAAAAAGAAAACATCGTATCATAAACGGTAATACATGTTGGAATCCAATGACAACGAAGACAGCAGACACACCTTTCAAGGAGCATATGTGAAGAAACAAAAGCAAGCCAAAGGCCAAAAGGCTCCTAGGAGTAGTGTCTTTTAGGACAGCTATTATTAGTCTTGGGGATTATCAATCTTTTGTAGACAAAAATTCACTTTATACTTTTATGATTTTGTTTTGGAGTACTTTAGTCCCTATAATTTAAATATAAGTAAAGAATTCCCTTATGATTGTAGATTAAAGTACAAAACTAACTCTGTTAAAAAGTAAGGACAAAATTACCTAAATACTCTTATCTCTTCTCTAATATATATTTAACAAATAAAATTATAGTAAAGTAAACACCATAATTTATTATCATAAAACTATCTTAATCTAATTTTTAATTTTTAACTTAGTTTTATTAGTTAATAACATTTTACCTAAAGTTACCATAAATTAAACCATAAGATTAAGGGAGATTAACTAATAAATCGTAAATGTTGAAATTGTGATTCAGAAAGTCCCAAGATTTTTCTTATGTTCCGTTTGGTCCTATTGGATGTGTAATGACAAATTTATCCTTTTGTTGGGCGTTTACAGTGAGAAGAAATAAGTGTCACATTTGAAAAAAAATACACTATAACCTTTTTAGAATAATTTCTTGTGATGAAACATGCCAAATCAGCACTCTCCCAACCTTTTGCTAGGTCTTTGTTGGATGTTACCGTGGAAAAAAGTAGGTGTTATAGTGGAAAAAAGTACACTGTGGCCTTTTTAGAATCATTCCTTATGGAGGAACATGCCATATGCCACATTAGTTGGATTTTGTTGGGTGTTACAGTGGAAAAAAGTGAGTGTCACAGTGAGAAAAAGTACCGTATAGCTTTTTTAGAACCCTTCCTTGTGGTAGAACATGCCACACCAATTGGATTTTGTTGGGTGTTATAGTGAAAAAAAGTGGTGTCATAGTGGAAAAAGTACAACCATCCAACAAAAATTACCATACATACAAAGTAGGATCTTACGATTAGATTATCAATATTAACAGGACTTATCAAAGCAATCAAAAAAATATGGAACTGATTAGAGTAATTGTTCCTGAGATGGGACTTTCTAGTAATTTTTTCGAAGATGAATCTAAACACCTTAACTTGTTACCATAAAATTAAATTATAAAATCATCTTAATCTAATTTCTTATTTAATAACATTTGAAAATAAACATATATATAACCAAGTAAATCATAAATTAAACTAAGCACCCTAATTTATTACCATAAAATCTTATTTAATAACATTTAACAAATTAAATCATAAATTAACCTAAATACCTTAATTTATTACCATAAAATTAAATCATGAAATTACCTTAAACTAATTTTTAATTTTTAACCCAATTTATTATTTAATAAAATTTATATTAAACATTTACATATATATATATATATATAATTAAACCATAAATTAACCTAAATAGTCTAATTTATTACCATAAAATTATCATAATCTACTATTTAATTTTTACTCTAATTTCTCATTTAATAACATTTTGAGTTAAATTAAATTATTGATGAAACATAACAATTCGGGTTAGGATTTGATTATGATTAAGATTTAATTTAAAGAATAAGATGAATATGAGAATATTATTAATATTTGATTTAACTTTTGACTTTGACTAATGATTTTTACATTGTCCACTCTCAATTTGGGAGAGTGTGGCACATTTTTCGTTATTTTTAATAGAAAAGCTAACCATAGCATTTTGGTCCAAAATCATAAAGGAGTTCTCTACCTATATTTGAACCATAAATGGGTAAATGTTTTGAGGCGAAACCACAACGGGTAAAATGAATTTTGCCCTTTTTTTTTTAATTGTGTATTCTATCATATATTTGAATTCGTCTAGGATTATGATTGAAGGATTAAAAAAATATTGTCAATTTTATAATTTAGCTAATTAATTCAAACCTCTTCTTAATTTCCATTTTGTGTCTCATCTTGTCGGATTTAATAGTCCCCCATATGGAGAATACTATATTCAAACGGGCTATTAATTTGGACTCAAATATTCATATTTAAACAAATATTATGTAATTTTGTTGAATTGTTAATCAAATCTCAAAGACATATCACCAAACAAACATGACCATATCAACATGTGTTACACATATATTTTGTCGTTTACAATTGACTTTCTTTGCAGAAAGCGACTTGTGTTGTTGAAACGTTGTTTGGTTCCAATAATTAATGACAAATCTTATATAATACCAATAAAAATCTCTCTCATAAGAAAGATTGAATTGCATAGGTGACCTAATCACCAGATTAATTAAATGAGAGTTCAAATAAAACATACAGAGTTGAACATATTATATGGTTGATTTATTTTCATTTCAAAAATGCAGTTGGATAGCTGTCATTGTTGCTTACTCATATTGGCACATTTTTTTCAACCACTGAGAACTTCCAACACTTGTTAATTACTTTGGCCCCGTTTGTTAGAATTGTGCGAAAATAATTATAATTTATAACCTAACAGTTTATAGTCTATAACTGTGAACATAAATTAATTTTTGACTTATAAATTAAGTTTCTTCTCCCCCACTCAAAGAATAAGTTGATTTTTGACTTACAAAAAGCTATAAGCTGTATTATTAAACTGAACCAAACACATCAAAATAACTTAAATTAAACTAAAAACTTAAATAAACTGAAAATAAACCCTACCAAACAGGACCTTTGTGATCTGAAGATTTGAAAGCAATTGTCAAACTTGGTGTACTCTCTGTCATGTTGCTTAATTTTCTGCAACTTGTTGATTTTTTTAATCATTTTTGGTTGTTTCATTTCTAGCCTGCACATCACTAGATGATCATAGCAAATGATGTCACATTAATAATAATAATAATAATAAACAAGAATGATTTAGACCACTAATTTTGATATTTTAATAGAGCACTAATGACATGGCAATGAATAAAAAAAATAAAATAAAAACAAATCAAGATCAAAATATCACATTACTGTGGGTGGAACCCACTGCCAACTCATTAGAGCTATCTTTAAAATTCAAAAATTAAAACTCCAAAATATTTTTCTAATAATAAATTATGCGTCTTTAAGCATTAAGACCCTACGAATGAGACAATTATTGAAGAATCTTCCAATCTTGACAGTGAAACATAAATAAATACTCAGGAAATTATTACAATTTGAAATGTGTAAATCATTTTTATGATAAGTTTGAATTTCCACCATATAATCAAATTTGACATATTTTTTTTGAGTACATAGCTTCTTTGCCCTTGGGTTCATCTGTCCGAACAAATCATTACCACCAAATAATCTCTCATTGATGGGGTGTAGGGGCTCACCCCTCCAACATTTTGGTGAATGCCACTTTTATATGCATGTAATTTTTAAACATTTTTGTATTTTATATAATGGTACCTTCAAACTTAATTCAGTACTCCCAAGAAATTTAAAAGTCTCATTTTGTATTAAGGTTGTTTTTCAAAATTTCTCATAAAATGACCCTCCAAAAAATTTAATCTGATAATATAATCTATTTGATTGATGTGAAATCATATTAAAAGAAAGTTGTCAAATATTGTTAGAGAAAAGAATTTGGCTTCTCATATAGATTCCTATAACTTTTTAGAGCTAATTACATCAATGGTCCTCTTAAAGTTTTAATTTAGTCATTGTACTTTGAATTTCATCAATTTAATCCTTC
This sequence comes from Camellia lanceoleosa, assembly GCA_025200525.1. Taxonomy (NCBI): domain Eukaryota; kingdom Viridiplantae; phylum Streptophyta; class Magnoliopsida; order Ericales; family Theaceae; genus Camellia; species Camellia lanceoleosa. The sequence goes on from CM045765.1 coordinate 125,554,237, forward strand.
AACTTTTTGATTTGATCCAATTCTGTCTTTATAAATTTTCTAAAGTTTTATCATATTATAAAAAATGTTTTTTTAATTAAAATCTATAAATACAATTACCGATATAGCTCTATTTATTATTATTTTTAAGTTATTAGTTTTATATCTTAAATTTTGTTATATCGTTATAGGTATATGTCATTTGTTTTACTTGAATTATTATATTAGGTCTATTTAATCCAATTTAGCTATACTTTTATTTTTATACTAGTATTTTAATGAATTGTTGCTATATAATTCTTTACACTTCTTGAATAGTGAATTCTTTTAATACTAATCTCGTTGATACTTAATGCAGTTTCTTAATTGGGGACTAATTTAATAATAAATCTTATAATTCTACCCTTGCCTTTTCTAAAGCTATTTGCACTTTAATGCTAGCAATTCTCTCGCTAAAAGTCACTATGGACTATTCAGAAGCAATAAATAAAAGAAAATTTAATCTATTTAATTGATTTTCTAATTTAGATATATATGCTAAACTACTATTTATTTCAGTTATAATTTCAACAATTAAAAGCATACGAAGGAGTAAGACAAAATTAACCTAACACTTTAAGGCTTCAAGGCTTGATATATTAAACTACTAAAATGGATAGGGCCTTATAGTAATTAATCAAACTTTTGGGATGATGAGTTATTTATATTTAGGCTTAAGGACTAAATTGATTTGAAATTGAAAATTGAGAGATTTAATTGACACAATTAAAACTATAAAAATGAAACAAGTGTTAAACTTGAGTGACTATAGTTATAATTCACCCAACTTTTTAATTAGACCACTTATAAAGCTTTATAGACCTAAGCACATTGGCCTCATTTGGGAACATGCTATTTTAATAATATTTTGACTTTTTATAAAAAAATGTGAATAAAAAATAAAGAATGATGTGACAACTTATATTAATTTTTTTGACTTTTTAGTCAAAACTGAAGGTTGCTATTTAAAGTTGATAATAAGATAATAGAAGCTAAAAATAATCTATCCCCTAGCTTTCTAAGAAATATTTGTTTTAGATTATTTAAATTATTTTATTTATAAATTGTAAGTTAAAATTGCACACCACACTCTCGCACATATTCTCAAAAGAAAAATTTTATTCATACATAAAATTCATACAAAAATCTACAAGAATTGTGGGCTTTTTTGATTTTCGAAAGTTAATAATGTAATTTTAAGCATATCAGTAAGGATCAATAAGTCCATACAGAGATTTTAAATGACAACCAATTATCAAACGATTGTGTTGAAGTTCTTTCAGTTTCAATGAAGAGGACTTTTACTGGTGACTTTTGCTTGAGAGAAAATTAAAGATAATGACAATGACGATGGACAAAAGAGTTTTACTAAGGGTTTTACAGCTACAAACTACTTGGAACTACTCCTAAGAATTGAAGTGTAGTACAGGAATTAAAGAATAAAACATGTAAAAACTGGAAAAATGTAAAGTAAATAACTAGTTTTCTGGATCTCAGTCTGCTGTTCTTCTGTTAGCCTTCTTTTCTATTTATACTCTTTAATGGTAACCGTTGAAGTGGGCTTCTAACCGTCGAACTGCCCTTCTATAATCACTGGGCATGGCTTTGAACAGTTTGCTTCCATTACACCATTCTTGCAGTTAGACTTCTCTTTTGAATTTGAATTTGAACCATGAGTAACCGTTAGGCCACGTCATCTTGCGTCTTTTAATTGCTCCAATGTTGCATAGATCCATTACTACCAATATAAGCTGCTACATGTCTGTCGCTGACTGGAGACTCATATTGATTCCCCATATTACCCTTTTATGAGCCACTTGTTAAGTAGCGATTGGCTTATACAAAATATGTTGCCAACAATACCTCCTGCACTAATATAGCCAATACTTTACAATATTAGTGGATCTATGCACTTTGTTCATGTTCTAGGACGTTCATGCAATTTATTGACCTGGAAGTATAACCGTCTCTAAGCAATGGAACACTGAACTTCATTAAATTCTCCCTAGTGCTTGAATTGCCTCCACTATCTGTGCAAATGAAAGGCATGCTACCCCTCTAATGGCTAACCAAACCATTTCTTCCATTGATCAAGCATGTGAAGAAGTTTTAGACAATGATGACCAATCTCGAAAGAACCTTCATGCATTTATTAACCACATTTATTCGCCTCTATTTATACAAGTTATGGAAGCTTTTGCAAAATACGAGCCCCTAGACCAGGAACTTGCCAAAATGGATCGTGAAAGCTTTTCTTCTGCTCAGAAAACTTTTGAATAGGACGAAGCTGCCTCCCCTTCCTCTAGAAATACTGGCTGGGGTGCTTGGCCAACACCTAATCAACCTCAAACAAAGGAGCGAATCCACTATAGATTTCCTAAATTTGATGACCCTACTACAATTCATCCCTCTATGCGCAGCTCAGTAGTTTAGCCATATGTTCCCTTCGACCGTCTTCATAGCCTTAAAGACAACTTGCTTTTGGCATGGTACACTTCTACCTTGCTGACTAGAATAATGCGAAAGACCTGCCACGCCCATTCAAGCTTTGGGAATCAGCTCATCACTTTTAGCCAAGGAAGAAAAACTTTGCTCTTCTGACTGGCTAGAGTGTTTGAACGAGCCCCAGTTTCATCATTCATTTGGAGGAGACCCAATTGCTCCTTCCCTACCTCTCAATCCTAATTGGATTGAGGAATTGAAGCTCACTTCTACGAAAGCCAACATTTTGCTTCCTACTAGGCTCCAGTTTTTCCAACTACTTATCAGCAGTATAGAGCCCAGACTTTGCTTGCTGCTTTCTCTCGCTTACCCTTTGAAGCCCTTCAAAGTGACACCCCTCACAAGAACCTTTTATGGGCTTGTGATATTGTTTCTTGAAGCCACATTCTCAACCCTATGGCCTAGGCAGAGCTTTTACACTTTCCTGGATCAGCTTCCTCTACTGCTCAACTGGCACAAAAATGCTCTGCTAACAGTGAGTCATTGAGGAGATCTCCGCTGCTCGCATTCAAACCTAGTATGAGGCAGAGAATCTTCTTAAGGAGTATGAAGATTTTTAGGACGACGATTCAGAGTATGAAGAAGATGCCAATATGGATGGCATGGGAGAGGTGGATGAAGTGGAGAGAGCTCTTAAGCAAACAGAGTTCGAAATGACGGCCCAACAAGTCTTCTTCCAAATAAGGTTCATCAATTAGATAAACCAAATTTAGATATGATAGAAGAAAGACTAGAAAAATAATATGTATTTATTGAATTTTGCTGAACAAAGTTTCATGATCTTGTGACTTTATCCATTCCTTACTTTTATGAAATTGAGAATGTAACCAAATAGGTTTTCTCAATGTAAATGTTTTATCAATAAAATTGGGTTTTTCATATTCCAATTGCATGGTTAATATGACCTTATTCCTTACTACGTTCATATAATCTGTATGAATAACAGCTTCAAATTAGCCAATATTGCTTCGAAGCTTGGTTTAGGTGGTTCGAAGCATTTAGTTTCTCTTGAGAGCAGCAATATTTGTCTTCGAAGGGACTTAGAAAGTCCAAGAAAGTACTTTAATGTATGGGTTAGTCCTCTGGCCTTTGAAATTTTTACATTGTTAGTGCTTACTTATTTTGAAATCCAGAAAAGGTCAAGTAAGAACTATACTCTACTTAAAGAATACTTTACCAAAAGCTCTCTTGAAGGAAATTGCCTTTCATGGATAGCTTATAAAGATACTCTTAAAACCTTCGAAGTAAACAAACCCTAACCATACTTTGAGTTTAAGGCACAAGTTTTAAAGATTTTGGGAAGAAACTGGCTTCGAAGTCAACTAATTGTTTTTGAAGCCAAGCTGTTTGAAATGCGTTTCCCTTTCAAAATGCTGCTCTTGAAAGAAACTCTCTTTGTTGTGTTTTTAGAACCCTCTTTTGTTTTAAAATAAAGACCTTAATCCCACATGGGTCAAAAATAACCAATTAATTAACTTGGGTCTATTTGACCCATTAGGCTGAACGGGTAATTTTTGGACAAAAAGGTTTGAAACCCCAATTTTTTGCGATCTTACCTACTTACTTGTCTAGTATTTTCCTTTCACTCCCACTGCTGTCGACTTCAAGTTCTTACCCTTCTCATACTCACTCTTTACACCCTCCTTTCAACCTCTCACTAAATGGCTTCTTCTTCCTCGAAAGTGCCAGTTATTAAGCGTATGAGCCCATCTGTGGCTTTGAGAAGGTGTCTTAATGAAGAGATAGACAAATACAAGGCTGGTGAACCAAGTGTCATTGATGGATGCATCTTCATTCCTCGTCACCATGCGCAAGGGGAATATATTCTCGGACCTATCTTCAGAGAAGCCACTGCTTAGCTTCCTACTCTGCACCCTTGCTTGGAGGATCACCAACTCCTTTATGAAAGGAATCTTGACTAGAGAAGATCGAGGATGAACCAACCTCACAGTTGCTAGCCCACATTAAGGACAGAATATGAGGAATGGTACGACAGGGTTGTTCCTGCCAAGCAATAGGACCTGTAAGAGCTCTGCATCATCGATGCCCTCCGTCTCTCCGGGTTCATTATCTCTGAAGACCCCTTTTTAATTCTTGCTGCCCTCTACTTTTGGAATTCATCTTTTAAATTTTTCCAATTCCGATGTAGCATTATGGCTCCCACTGTCCTTGATATCTGCCATCTCCTAGGGCTCTCACCAATTGGTGATCCCTTCATCTCTGATTACCCAAAGCCTCCGGTCAGCTTCACCATTCCATATTTGAACTCTTCCTTCAGTGATTTTGTAAAAACTGAAAATAAGAGGAAAGGCCATGTGACCGACCGAGAGTTCTTTTCATTTACTCTATATTGGCTATGCAAATTCCTTTTTTGTACTTTATCTCAGAGGATTATGCCTGAGTTTTTCCCTCTTGCCAAGGCTCTTGGTTCGAAGAAGAAGATAGCCTTAGCTCTTTATGATTTAGGCCATGTTTATAGGACCCGCTTCCAATTTATGAAAAACCTTTGGACATTAATTAAGGAGGCCTATTCTGGGTACTCTAACTCTGGCTTTTTGCATATTTTACTGACTTTGCACTCCAGATGTTTAAAATTCCTAGTGCAAGACCCCACTACCTATGGAGAGAAATATGCCAGAGTTTCTCTCTACCCTTCCAGCTTTGCTTATTACTTTACTTTCTTCTATTAACTCCTTGCTTCCCTTCTTTCTACCTTCTTCTACCCTTTCGAAGCTAACATAGTGCCAGCATAGTTGAGAACTTTTTTAGCTGATAAAATATGCTCCAAGCCTTTACACAAAGACATGTGGGCCTCCATTTTGATTCCAAGGGAGCTCTTTATTGGCACCTTGAATCCTCGAGCTTACAAGTTCATCTTTGAAGCTTACTGGCCCTCCTAATGTGCTAGGCAATTTGGGTTCACTCAGGGGATTCTTGTCCCTCTTTACAACCTCTCTAACTCAGATCTTGCAACCAGAGAGCTAAAGGTGCCTAAAACCAAGTTAGAAGAAGCAACCTTCAAACTAATAACAGACTTGGATGAATTTGAATTCTTCTCCTTCGTCCTACAAGGCACCGCCCTAAAGAGATATTAAAATTAGTGGACAGCCAACATGGAGGTGCACTTGGCTGTGTCTCCCAAGGATCTGCTGAAAGGCTAGATGTGCCATCAATCAAGCCCAAGGAGATTGGAATAACCATTGCTTCCATCATTGCTCCTGCTATCTCACTTCTTAGTCCTGCGGCCTCATCTCTTCCTCCTAGAGTCACAGAGCTACCTTGAAGAATGGTTCACACTTTGCCTTTTTCCTTTTTCCCTCCCTTCAGAATCCCTTACTTATATATTTCTTCCTCAAACTTAGCTGCAGGGACTTCTCAGGAGGAATCTGTGACACCCCAATTCTACACTATTGGTTGTAGGCAAGGGAGAGTCACTGCTGAGTCCTATGGTCAATTTTGACAGATTCTAACCAGTATTGACACAAGGTCTCATAAGCATCGATAAGGTGTACACCTCTGATTATAAAGAATATAAATACATAACAACCACAAATAACTTTAATTGCAAAAGCTTGTTCCATTACATTACATCCCAAAAAGGAAATTTAAATCTTTGTACGAGTCTTACAAAAATATTAAAAGAGAACTTTTTAACTTTTCTAAGATAGCCAAAGGTCTTCGAATGTTTCAGACTCGTCGTCTCCAGCTATATGTTCCTCTTCGGCACCTGGCATAACACGCCGTGAGCTTTGAATGCTCAGTAAACACATACACACCCTAACCCTTTTTCCCGAGTCCAATACACAAGCACAAATATAACATCAAGCAGTAGAGCATGATACACAACACAACAAATAAATAAATGGTTACAAGTTAACTGTTACTAAACTAGAAATCTCCCAAAGGGATTTCGTCCTCCCAACCACAAGAATCGGATTCGGTTTATTCGGTATGCCTCATCTTTTGTTGCTTTGTTGCAGAACTAACCTCGGATGCCTACCATCGGTTATATACCGCGTAGCACCAACCGCAGGGCCTTAAAAGAGACGGTAAAATAGGGCCTTGCCCAAAACCCTCCTCACACCAAACCACCTAGGGTTCGAATACAACCGCTCCGTTCAAGGGTTCCAAAAACCACTTGCTGTAGCAGCGCCTGCGTGGGACCTCGATGCTACTACAGTTTGGACTCCCCTTTTTTGTTTGTTGCGGTTCGTAACCTGAACCAAAGAGTCCAACTCTGGCAAATCGTTTTGAGAAAAATAGATTTTGAAAAGAAGTGCCAAACATGGACTGCTTTGCCAGATACAGAGTCGCCACCTAAATATTTTTAAAATGGGAAATTTAGGAAACCACGACTCAAGCGGCGACGTGTCCGTCATCACCAAAGTTGTCTTGGCTCGGGAGCTTGGGTACGATCGGGGAAGGTCAGCTATGAGCACCCTCTTTCGCCCGGTCCGAAGACCGGCCTCTACTAATCGTGATATCCGATTTGGAAAATGTTATGTGTTCTTGTTCCAATTATTAGCCTAGAATTACTATGTTATGCGCACAGCAAACAAGTATAGACTAGATTGCCTAATTTGGAAACAAGCATTGCATATCCGTTCGTTTTGAAAGCATTTCGGAATTTGCTACTCGCAAGTAGGCTAAAACACGGATTTCGACGAGTTTTTCCAACTCAAGCAATCCAACCTCCACCCACAGGCATTCAAACAGTTTATCTCATATAAGCATTTAGCCACATGGTAATCATACTGCCATGTTAACATTCACACGCATGCGATATGCTAAAGCATAAATACTTACATCGTACTCCGTGCCAAAAAAATAAACCAGTTAGCAAACATGCATGTCCTAGTTCATGTTAAGTGACTAATGCATCGCATACAGGATGTGATTAGGATAGGCTCGGCTAACCCTAAAATGGCATGTGAAACGCAATCATTCGGTGCACGTATTCAAGTTAGATTTGAAGATACAATGCAGTTTGTATGATGTACCGAGCCCGGTGCATGTAAGACAAATGTATGTATGCACGCATGCATAGCATAAGGTATGCTAAAATAAACGTGCGCTAATCTACCATCGTAAGCGGGTAAATAAAAGGGAAGAAAGAAGTGGGGGTTGGAAGACATACACACCACTCACACACACTTATTACAGATTTGCCCTCGCTCGGAGGGACCAAAAGAATATACAAATTAATTAACTACGCTAGCTAATTAAATATTACAGACCCATTAAATTAACAAATTAATTAATCTAATTAAAATAGTAAAGCTCTCGGGAAACGGGTCAGATGCGGCGCATGTTCAGGATTTGCTCGGAATCGCACTGCCATGCATAGTCTGCCTCTGTTTTCCCTGCTTTACTCCTCTGAAAATTGTGAAGTCTCAGGAATGTCTCTCAGGATACTGGGGGATCACCACCGGCTGAACAGAATAGCCACCGGCTGCTATATGTGACCATCGGCACAAAATGAACCCACCGGCTATCGATTGACTGCCGGTCGGCACTAAATACTGCCGGCCGGCAATAAGTTCCTGCAGAACCTGCAACTCACAGCAGCAGAGGGCAGAATCTTGCATGGCAATGCTATTCAAGCTATGTATGCACCAATCACACTCCCTATCATGTTAATGACTCAAGGGAGGATGTGCCTCGATTCTCGGACCACCAATCACGCATTTCCATGCATGATGGCCCAAAGAATCAAGTGTGCACTTTCAATTTCAAATGCAAGCAAACCATGTAATCACCCAAGGAAGCCTAACCTCTATCACACTCACTTCAAGAGGCCAAGCATGCACAATGCAATGCAATTCTAGACATGTTGGCTAGCATGCAATATGGACAATGCAAGGCACTTATACAAACATACAAGCAAGCATGCAAGGCAAGCATGCAAACCAAATAAAAGAGGGACTTAAACATGAATTAGGCGACTCTAAATAGGCCTAAAACAGTGGCCAAAGTGCCCCAAAAATGAAGGCTAAGCACACACACACGCATGCACATGTTAAGGCACAAACCCAAGCATTAAACAAGCAACTCTCAAACACACTTGAAAGAGGCTAAACATGGACAATTGACATGGAATGAAAAGCTTTAAAATCATGTCGAAATGTGGGGCCAAACCAACCCAAATGAGACAAGCATAAGTATGCAAGCATGGTCCAAGTACTTGAGGCAAGTCATGAAGCTTTGAAGCACATTTAGCATAACAAACATGGCATGCATTAAACAACTAAAAATAGATTTTTAGCATGTTAAAACAAGGCCAAAGGACTACTTAGATGGCATCTAAGTGGCTCAAATTCAAAGGCGTGCACCATGGTCAAAACATAGGGCATACAACACATGCTCTCAAAGCAACAAAGAGGCGACTAAGGCAAGCATATGAGCATGCCAAAGGGACTGAAATTACATGTTGGATGGTCCCAAACCACCAAAATGATGCAATCAACACATGCTACACATTCACATACTTGAGGCATACAAGCCCGACAAGCCACAAATGCAAAGGAACCATACTAAGCATGCCAAAATCGATCCAAACAACTATGGACAGACCTAAAGCATGGCAAAATAAGCACAAAACATTTACAAGGCTAAACCTAAAACATGCTCGAACAAAGGCTAACAACCTATGGCATATTAAGGCAATTACAAGGCATTACATGGTAGGTATGCTAAGCATGCATGGTGTACCAAAACCAACACACAACATGATTATATTATGGCATAATAAGCATGAAATGCAGCCTAGACATGATCAACACACACTCTAACATAGGCTCCCTCAAGAGGCCAAAAATGGTCCCTTTCAAGGACAACAAGGAGAGGGGGTGGCCCTCCCCTTTTGGAGACTTCAAGGCACCATCCCCACCACTAAAATCCCTCAAGATTTCAGTGGTGAAGAGGCCCAAACACAAAAGTCTCGAAACTTGCACAAAATAGCACAAAATGGGGCCTTTCAAGGCCTAAGGGTGGTCAAACACACCCAAACCACAAAACACTCTTAACAAACAATCAAGAGGGCCTAAAAATAGAACTTTTTTATGTTATACACTAAACACAAAAACAGCTCTAAGATAGGTAGAAATAGGATGCAAAAATGGGGAATAAAAGGGAAGTTTCTTACCCTTGAAGATCACCTTCACAAAGGGAAGACCAGCTGCCTCCTTGAGCTTAAACCAGCCCCAAAACTCTAAAAATAATCCCTTAGGACCTCAATAGCCAAGGAAAGGTGTAATGGTAGGTGTTTGTATGCAATACTATGAACAAATGCACCTAGAACACTCAAGAGAGAAATAGATAGAGATAGAATGTATATGAGTTTTAACCCTAGAACCAGAGCTTCTAGCAATGTTTTTCTCTCTAAAATGTCTCCAACCCTTTGCCAAGAGAAGAGCCCCTTCTCTTGTAAGCAACCAATCTTGTAAAGCTTGTCAAGAAAGCTAATAAGAAGAACATCCCTCCATACACGTGTATGGAGGGGAACAAAATGCCAAACAGCTGTCCTAAAATATCTGAAAAAGCAGATGAACAATAGTCGGCTGGCCAAAAATGTCATTTTGACAAAAATGACTGCCGACCGGCAACAAAGAGTATCGACCGGCAATATATATTGCCGGTGGCAACAAAAACCAGCTGGTGGCCTCTAACTAGTGCCGGTGGTGTGTGGGGATGCCTCAAAAGGCATTCCCTGCCCTTCCAAGGCAAAACACAAGTGTTTGGTGCAAAACCAGACACAAAACAGTCGAGTTCGGAGATCTTGAGACAAGGCGCGTAGCCGAGAACTCCGGGAACTCCAAACAAACACAAACATGGATAATCATCGAGTGTTCAAACGGTGACGTCCAAGTCTTGAGGACGGTCAAAAATGGGGTATCTACACTTACGCAAGACTTTAACTTCCGAATAGGGAACACATCCTGACAAACCATATATCACAAATTCTCATCTTTTCATTTCTCAAGTGCTCGAAACCCAATACCCTCCCAATTAGGTTTCCCGTTGAGTTAAATGTTTTAAGTTAAGGCTAGTCCAACCTACAAGATAATAATATCCACATAAACATGCATCCTTAAGATGAGAAAGATAAATAACATAACATAACACATAAAATATCTTGCCAAGATATGATCATAACACATTTTCATGAATACAAGGACATAAAACATCCATACATAACAAATATGTCCAAATTTAATATCACATAAAGATTAAAATTAAAGGGCTAGTTTAGATCCTTCATCGGACTCGGTCTTCCTATGATTCGTAGAGAATTTGATCTAGTTTCTAGAACATTTTTCGGAAATGGGTTTGCTTTTCCAAATTTTATGTTATTTAGAAAACATTCCAGCGCTGTCCAAATTCTGTCCAGACCCGTCGATCGTTACGAAAATTTGATTTTCTTGCAAACCGCTTAGTGTTTTTCAATGAAACCAATTTTATTTGAAAGCTAACTCCTTAAGGAAAATTTTGACCTAAAATAGAGGTCAATAATAATTTTATACATTTTTCTGGAATTTTTGAAAGTGGGCTATAAAAACAGTTTCTAGGGTAGATGTCCAAAACAAGAAGATTTATAAGAAAAGGGTTCCACCAAAGGAAAGTTTTTGTTTCTTTTGTGAAGAAAACATGCTAACCAGCATATATTTAACTCAGAAAGTTTGCTTGAAGGTGTGTCCTTGCAAAGTTGAGAGATTGATATGGAGAAAAAGATGGTTTTGTACCGAGATGGGAAAATACAAAAGAGATAGAATCAATACTCAACTCTTAGCATTTTTAACACAAGTAACTAATAAATAACAGATCTGAAACATTATCTAGAACCCTAAGAACATGTATTTGAAAAAGGGAAAATGAAAGAGAAGGTTGTGTTGTGGCTTACCTGCTAAGCTTTGAACAAGATGGCTCTCTTCTCCCTTCCTCTTCCTCTCAAAATTCCTCTCTTGTTCTCTTTCCTCTCCTTAGGTCGAATGTGGAAGTGTGAGAGTGTTGCTTGGTGATATTTATAGGCAACCTTGGTGTATTTGGTATTGAAAGGTTGTCGTTATAGCCTACTAGTTAGGATATGAAGGAACCACTACTTGAAAAATGAAAGGACCCTAGCCCACTAGTTAGGTTATGAATGAACCACTACTTTGAGATTTAAATGAACACTAATTTATATTAAATGAACACTAAACACTAATTGATATTAAATGAACACTAACTAGAATTAAATGAACACTAGTTAGACTATGAATGGACACTAGTTGGAATATGAATGGACACTAGTTGGATTAAATGAACACTAGTTCAAAATAATTCTAGTAACTAAGGATTTTAAGCACATAATTTAAACATTAGGTTTTTAAAGAGAAAACATTTTTTAGGGGCTTCACAGAATCCCCCAAGAGGACTTAGTCCTTGGATACTCTTAAAGGCAAGCAACAGAGAAAAAGAAAACTTTTGCTTGACCCTGAAAAGGAAGCACCTTAAGCTCATTCAGAGGAGGAGAAAGAAGAAAAAGAGGAAGCACCATTGAAAAGAAAGAAGGAGACATTCTCTCATTTTGAGCTTATCAGGGACCCCACTCATAAGGCAACTACCAAAGCAATGGAGAATGAGCAGTCCAAAGAAATTATTGTTTTCCAGAGATCAGAAAAGAGGAGGCAACAACAACTACTAAGGGAAGAAGTTGCTGCTACTGATACAATACAAAAGGAAACTATGAGGAAGAGTAAAACTGTTGAGCACTATGCCCTTCATAGCTCTCCAACCATTACCATTACAACCACTGAAACTGGTAATTTCCCTTAGTCATTTTTTGACAATTTCCTTTTTTAAGACTTAGCATAAATTTAATATTTTCTCCTTGTTCTCTGAAATACAACAGCAGCCATCCCAATCCCTCCTCCTTTGACACTAACTTCTTCTACCTTGTTCGGGAATAAGGGGCCCTTCTTGACCTCCTCAGAACTAAGGACATCTTTAAAAGGAAAAGGGAAAATTAACCTTGGAGTGCCAATGAGTGTAGAACCCCTCCAGCTAATACTTTTACTTCTTAGCTCTATACTTCCCATGCTTTCTTCTATTTTTTCCTTAAGGCCAAAAATTCCATCTTCCCTATCTCCTAGCCTTTTCAATCCTTTGAGTCTGCCCCTAATCTCAATTGCCTTCCCTCTGCAAACTTCTTCCAGAGTCTTGGCTACCCCATTATCACCTGAGAGAACCCCAATTATCATTTCTTCTTCAATAGCAGTTGGTACTTCCAAAGATGACCTTGACAACTCACCAATTTCTTCCCTACCATCCAGCTCCAGTCCCTCCTCTCTTGACTTACTGGTAGCCAAGACCATAAATACTACTGGGGAATCTTTCACTCATTCTCCTATCCCCATGCTTCCATCTCTTCTTTAAACTAGTGATTCCTCTATATTGCTAATTCATAAGAAGAGATAGACATCTTCGAAGCCCAGCTGGCTAGCTTATTTGATATATTTTAACCAGCTTGAGCAACAAATAGTGAAACTGAGCCATTGATCCTTGTTGACTCCCTTTTGGAGATTATTGAGAGCTCTTGCATTGCTATATAAATCTCTTTGCCTCGGGTGGACTTAGACACATATTTGGACTTGCTGAAATCATTCTCAAGGATTCCATGTGAAGCTCTACAAAAGCTTATTATAAAAAAAGGTTTCATCAAATGTTGTAAAGTCTTCGAGTAATCTAACATGGCCTTCACAAGCCATTTATCTCAGGCAACAGCCACCATTGATTTTTATGTGAACATTTTCCGTATGTCTAAGGCTCCATAAGAGGAGCTACTGAAAGATAAAGAGTTTGTCTCCCAAATACATGCTAAAGTATTTGACTTGAAGGGACAACACTCCTATGCTTCTCAGCTTCAAACCCAACTCTTGCAGAGGAAGGCACAATTGAAAGAGGAACTAGCAGCAGTCAACCTAGCCTTGGATCAAAATGCTGAAAGATTGCAGACTACCAATCAAGGGTTAGTTGACAGGAGGCAAGAGATGGCTACAACCATACAATTTTTCCCATCCCTTAGGAGTAAAGAGTCAATCATAAGGAAACAACTAAGACATTGTATTGATTTTTGGGCCAACTTATAACTTTGTGTACTTAAATCGTTATGAAATGAAAATCCTTACCATATTATATCATTTTGTTTGATCTAAATGTTCAATGCTCCTTCATTACTCTTACTTAGCATTTTGCACATTTCTTGTGTTTCCCACACAGTTGGATAATAAGCCTTTAAATATCTGTCATTGATTTTCTTGGGTTGAACACAACCATTTAGATTTCTCAGATGGTAGGCTCCCCCTAGTAGGACTCTATGAATGTGGTACGGTCCCTTCCAATTAGGTGACAATTTGCCAAATTTATGGCTGTTAATGCCCACTGGAAGTATTGTCTTCCATACCAGATCACCTTCATCAAAGCTAATGTGTTTGACTTTTTTATTATAACTTTTGATTGCCTTTTTCTTTTGGAAAAAGATACTATTTAATGCCGAGGTTCTAGTTTTATCCACATTCTCTAACTCCAAGAACATGCTTTGATGATATTGCTCAGTAGTTAACTGGTCTTTGCATTTTACCGTCAATGATTTGATGTTAATTTCCACAGGCAATACTGCATCATGCCCATATACTAAGGCATAAGGGGTGATTCATGTACTTGACCTTGGAGAAGTCCTACATGCCCATAACACATCTAACAACAAATTACACCAATCCCTAGGATTGTCCTCCACAACTCTTTGTATTCCTTTTTTCAAATATTTGTTAGATGATTCAGCTTGATCATTTGCTTTTGCATAATAAGGGGTGGAATTAATAATACTAATTCCAAATTTTGTTGCGAAAGATTTTACCATCTTTCCATCAAACACAGTCTATTATCCACAGTTATGGTCTGTAGGATGCCAAATCTATGGATTAACTCTTTGATAAAGCCAATAACTTCAATCTAGTCTACAACCTTATAAGGCTTAGCTTCAACCCATTTAATGAAGTAATCTGTGGCCACTAGAATGAAATAATGTTGCCTTAAAGATGGTGGATATATTTTTCCTATTATATCCATTGCCCATTCTCTAAATGGCCAAGGCTTCACTACTGCATGTAGATCAATTACTGGCACATATCTTATCATATCATGTTTCTGGCATGCTTAAAAGCCCTTTGCATACTTTATACAATCTTTAAGGATGGTTGGCCAATAATAGAAATGCCTTTGAAGCAACCATCATATCTTAACTCCAGGCTGGTGAGCACCACAAATGCCTTCATGCACCTCAGCCATGGCAGTCAAAGCTTTCCTTGGTCCCAAACATTCTAATAAGAGACCATTTGCTCCTCTTTTGTAAAGAGCATTCCCATAAAGTATGTATTGCATAGATTGTAATTTAAGCTTTCTACTGGCCTTTGAAGAAAGACCAGTTAAACATTGAATGATTAGTTGTCGCCCATCATGTTCTTCCAAATCATTTTGGTTAACTTCTACCATGATACCACTTTTAGCCAAATGTAGTATTAGCTTTTGACATATTGCTTGACTTATGTCTATTTGAGTGTCAACTGTTCTTCTGAAATTCGAAGCCCTTTGAGCTACATCATTGGCTTTGTAATTCATGAATCTTAGGATATAAGTCACATTTTCTATTTGAAATTGAGAAAGCAAATGTAAAGTAGCAACATAATATTATAACATGCTTGCACTTTGACATTTAAAGATTTCTCTTACTTAGTTGATTACCAATTGGGAATCTCCAAATATATCAATTGCATGAGCTTGTAATCCAATAAGTATCTCAAGTCCTATTACTAAAGCTTCATACTCAACTTGGTTGTTGAAGCAAGTAGCTTCATCAATTCTGAAACCATGTGTGGTTTCCACCCCTTGTGGTGACTTAATTACGACACCAATTCTGACTAGACTATTGGCATTTGATCCACCCAACCACATTTTCCATGGCTCTACATCAATAGTACCAAGTTCCATTATCTCTTGGCTTTTTGTTTGACAAGGATGATCAGCCAAGAAGTTAGCTAAAACCTGTCATTTTACAGCCTTTTGGGGAACATATTCCAAGTGGTATTTTGATAAAGGTAAAATCCATTTGCCAATTCTTCCTCTCAACATGGGTCTAGATAACATATATTTAACCAAATCTGTAGTTACAATTACTGAGACAACAGTAGGCAAAAGATAATATCTTAATTTCATTGCTGCAAAATACAATGCTAAACACAACTTCTCTACAGCTGAGTATTTACATTCACAATAATTTAAAAACCTACTAAGGTAATATACTGCTTGTTCCTTGCCTTCTTCATTGTCCTGGGCCAAGAAAACTCCCAATGAATCTTCTGCTGCAATAATGTATAGCTTGAGAGGTCTGTCCCTCATTGGTGGTATCAATACTGGAGGC
Source organism: Camellia lanceoleosa (assembly GCA_025200525.1). Taxonomy (NCBI): domain Eukaryota; kingdom Viridiplantae; phylum Streptophyta; class Magnoliopsida; order Ericales; family Theaceae; genus Camellia; species Camellia lanceoleosa. The sequence continues at coordinate 125,570,210 of CM045765.1, forward strand.
TTGGCCAAGTAGGCTTTGATTTTTAAGCATATTGATGATTTACTGTCCACACAAACTCTTCTTCATTTTTTAACTTCAACAAAGAAGAAAACACTTTAGTTTTTCCAGTAGTGTTAGAAATAAACCTTTGAAGGAAATTAACCTGACCAAGGAAATTTTGCAATTCTTTTTTACTTGACAGAGGTTTGGCCTCGATGATAGCTTTGGCTTTATTCTGATCAATTTGTATTCTTTTCTTGTGTACCACATACCGCAAGAAGTTTCCAACTGATACACCAAAAGCACATATACGAGGATTGAGTTTCAGCTTGAACTCTCTCATTCTTTCGAAGTCTGCTATCAAGTGAACCAAATGCTCCTCCATGGACTGAGATTTCACAACAATATCATCAATATAGCATTCTAAGTATCCTCCAATGAGATCATGGAAGATAGTGTTCATTGCCCTCTAATATGTTACTCCATCATTCTTATCCAAATGGCATCTTAACCTATTCGAAGGTGCCAATGTTTCCAGGATACTTGAAAGTTGTCATGTGAACATCCTCCTCTACTATGCAGATCTGATTATAACCAGAATGTCCATCCATCATAGAGAAAATCCTGTGTACTGTCGAACTATCCACCAATAAGTCAACTATAGGCATGGGGTATTCATCTTTTGGAGTTACAAAATTCAGGTTTTTAAAATCAATGCATACCCTCAACTTGCCATTCTTTTTTACCACAGGCACAATGTTGGTCAACCATTCAACATACCTAGCTGTTTTAATGAAGCCTATTTTAAGGAGCCTAACAATCTCCTCTTTTACCTTTTGAACCACTTTAGGGCTCATCCGTTTTAGTTTTTACTTGTGTGGCTTGAAATTAGGCTTTATTAGGAGCCTATGTTCCACTAATGACCTGCCCAAACCACGCAACTCATTATAAGACCAAGCAAAACAATCTTTATATTGTTTCAGGACAATCAACAATTGGTCCCTATCAATAGGATCCAACCAAGCACTGATATAAGTGGGTTGTTGTACTGAACCTTCCCATAGGTTGACTTTTTTCAAGGGATCTTGCACTTGAGTATTCACTGATGATTTTCCTTTGACTTTTTCTACCTTTGAAGCAACCCTTTCATCTTGTTTTGCTCCTACCTTTTCTGGTTCAACATCCTTCATTTCTTCTTCATAGACAAAATCTGTCCATAAAGCCTCTCTTCATGTACTTCCTGGACTTTAGTTCAATGTCCAATGCACAATATTTGCCAAGAGCCAAAGGTCTGGCCTCTTGATGCCCCTGACTACAACCAATTACCATGGCTTCTTTCCCTTCTTCCTATACTTTCTAAACTATTTCTTTTATGTCCAATGCTGAAATTTCAATTAAAGCCAAAGGTCTGGCTTCTTGACCTTGATTCTTTTGCCTACAACCAGGCATCATCGGCATCTTTGATGATGAACTCCTTATCAGCACTCTTTTGTACTAGATGCTTCAAGCGTGCCACTTCTTCATCAGTCGTCACTTCGGTTGTTACATCAAACTTCCTCAGTACACTAAGTGGTACCACCCCTTCAGTGTACAACTTAGCTTCTGCAAAATCTACATAGGCAAAAAAGGGTTGTGGATCTACATTAATCTCCTCTGTTTCCCTATTGCCTATTGCTATCATTATCTTTTGATGCAAAGAAGAGGGCACGCATTTGTTTGTGTGGATCTAATCCTTGCCAAGCAAAACATTATATTTGGCATTGCTATCTATGACAAAAAAATGTTATTATGCAGTCTCTGGTTCCCACACTCAGGTTGATAGGTAAAATGCCTTTAGCCATCTATTTGTCTCGAGAAAAACCAATAATGGTAGTGCTTGTTAGGATTAACATGGGATTTTTTTTCCCTAACTTTTTCAAGAAGGATCTTGGAAGCAGGCTCACTACTGCCCCATTGTCCACCAATACTCTGCCCATTTCTATTCCATCAAAATAAGCCTTAATGTACAGGGGCTTAACATGTTGGGTCATGGATACTGTAGGGTATTCGAAAGGATATAAAAGGTTGATGCTTACCTTTTCACTCTCTTCATCAGTTTCCATGGGCCTAGCCACCTCAGATCAATCTTAGACTATGTTTGTTTATGAATCCTGACTGGAAACTAGAATAGGATCATCCTCCTTGCCTTCTTAGTTCTCCTCCTCAGCCTGAAACTCTTAAGGTAGCACATAAACCATATTAACCGGCATTGAATGGAATGAGCAAAATTGTATTACTGGTTGTGTTTGCTCTGCTTCCATATTGGTTTGTTCTAATGCTTGAGAAGCATCCTCCATACTACATTCTAGTACCTTAGTGTTTATAGGTTCCTTTGAAGCAGTTTGTTGGTGATCTAGCTCTGTTGGCTTTTTAACCATGAAGGATTGTTCGGTCATAAAGGCTTCGAACATTTCCTCTTCAGCCAATGCCTTTTATTGGCCTAGTTTGATTTATGCATCTGTCTCATCATTACTCTCCACCAAGGCCTTTTCGAGGCCTGCTAGACTGGATTTCTTTTTGACTGTTAGTTTAGCATGAACTTTGGCCATTTGTTCTTTGCTAGCACTCCTTTTGATTTTTTAAGACCAAACTTTGAACATCTGCTTCTTCTGTCTGGCTTTTTGACTGAGCCAAGGAAGTACTTTCTCCATTTTCTCTTAAATCTCTTTGGTACTAGGTGTACCTTCATTGGATTTTCCTTCTCTGAGACTTGGAGATTACAAGTACCATATCTGGTTTCCTTGTCTTTGGGTTTTTTAGTAGTATCCAATTATTTGGGGCTACTAAAGGGGGTTTGATCATCTTTACTTTCCCTCTGAAAGCCCTTTCTTGGGTAGGAATCACTTTTGGTTTGTTTTGCATGACAAACCAATCAGGTACCCCTGGTACCCATGTTACTACTACTCCAGTTAGTAGGCTCGCTACACTTGTCTTTGGAACTATCTTCAAAGCTGTCTTTGAGGGCCAATCATTGGCTCTGGTGCCTTGTGTTGAGCCAAATTCAGGTTTTCTTTCAGGCTGGCTGACTGTCCTGTAGCAATCATGTGGCCTGATCTCATGCAAAGGCCTCTTACCCTTTGATAGATTCCTGGTATCTGAAAGTTTAGCCAAGGGTGGCTGCTACCTAGAACCAGTTGGAAATGGCCTTCTGTCATAATTATTGGCTAGTCTACAGTTTTTCTGCACATCCTTGTAGTACTGTTTCCCCTTAGTTGGGAGCTCCCTCAACTATTTATAACTCAACCTGCATCTGGAACACATTCTCTACATTATTGCTGCTTCGACAGAGTCATTATCCAATGCTTCTTCACCAGAGCCATCCCTTTGACCTATCCACTGGCTGGTGAACCTCTTGTGTTTTTCTTGAAAGTAGCCTGGTGTCACGACCTAAACCCGCTCCTAAGGGTTTAGCATCGTAACCGGCCAGTAATCCGTGATTACTAAAAGCCTGCTCAGCAGTAATAACAATAGTACAGAGTAAGCGGCTAGCGGAAGTGTCACGACCCAAACCCGGCCCTATGGGTTTAGCATCAGAATCGCCAAGAATCCGAGATTACCGATGTCTGATACACCAAACAGTACGAGGGCTGGCGGAAGCCAATACAGTAAATAACCAGTGTCCATTGAGCTGTGAAAATCTTCATGCCAAAAACATTTTTATACATTCAGACAGTTCAAAACAGTACAATCCATATGCAGACTATACAATCATTTACTGATACCAGACAGGATCAAGTCCCGGACAACAAGACAAGATAAACAAAGAACGGTCTATACAACGGTACAAAACAGTAAGGAGACAGGTGGGGACAATAAAAACGCCCCAAGCCATAGCATGGCAACGCGGAACCTCGCAGTGAGGCACATAGGTTGGCTTGACAAAACTGGGGACCAATCCCACGCTCCTAGCTCCGGTCTGGTTGCTGAGAACCTACATATATATATAAACAGTGAGCTAAAGCCCAGTGAATAACATACAGTGTAAAGAGGTTATGAATGAATGCCCTTACAGTAATGAAATCAATTCATTATACAGTATTTCAATCTTTCAGTATTTCACCAATCAAGATTTCAATTAATCACCATATGTGGTACATCCAAGAGCCTATAAACAAGAGGTCCAAAAGACCGGCCTTAACAGCATCCAACAATAATGATGGCCATCAATCAAGAAACAAGATGGTTCCACAAGGAAACCGACAGAGCTCAGAATACCAATAACAGTGGGTGCTAAGGATGCCACAATACAGTTCGAAATACAGGACATACATTCATTCAATAAACAATATCAGTTCAATAAACAGTTCAGTTCAGTATTCAAAATATAACCATTTTGAACATATCTTTACACAATCTGTTACTCACAGAGATTGGACTAATAGCAGCTGGAGCGCATCCCCGAGAGCCAACCCTAAACAGTTAACAAATAGAACACACACTAAGTTCACAGTCAGAAGGATGATAATTAAATCCCTAAATTTCCTCGGTGTGGTTCTATGTCTAAATCCTCATTAAGATGCCTTAAACTAGGCCTAAGAATGCCTAGGATGGGATGAGGATGCAAAGATGTGCACAGAAATCAGTTTCGGAATTTTTAGAAAGCAAGGCCTCCGCTCGAGCGCAGGTTTCCCCGCTCGAGCGGACAAGCCAACAAAGGTCCCCGCCGAAGGCCAACTTCCCGCCGAAAGGCCGATGCACAAAGGCAAGATCTCGATGCGTGATTTCCCCGCTCGAGCGTGAAACACTCCACTCGAGCGGACTGTAAAACAAGTCGAAGAAATGCTGGGAGCATGAATTCCGCCGAAGCGGCACTTCTCCGCCGAAAGCGACATCAAAACTGAAAACCCAGAATCGTGGTTCTGAGTTCGAAACTCAAGTTTGGGATACCAAAATCGATCCTCTTGGGCCCATTTCCTGGAAAACTCTTTTAAACACATAGAATAACAAGTTTTAAAGCTCAATTTAAGAAATCAAGGCCCAAGGGTGTTTCAATTAAACTCAATTTCAAACTAATTTCAAGAACACTTTTCAAAACATGCAATGCATGAACTTCAAACCAAATCCAAGCTTCAACTCTTGCTCTATTGAGCTCCAATCTTTGAAAACAATGTGAAAACACGGACTATGGCAACAACATGGACATGCATGTATAATTCTCCAAGAATTCAACTCCCAAATGCACCAATTCAAGCATGCATGCAACAATGGAACTTCAATTCAACAATTATGAACAAAATCATGGCTTGGCTCTACTATGATGCATGAAACATGCAAGATTTAGCTCAAGACGACAAGAAAACAATGAATTTCCTTACCTAAGTCTTGTAATTTAAGCCTAGAAGCTCAATTATGCAAATATACTCCAATTACTTCAAGTCTTCAAGCAACTCAACCAAATGAACTCACTCTCTCCTATTTCCTCTCTTAATTCGGCTAAAGCATGGAGAACGGCTGAGAAATGTTGTGTTTGATCAAATGAGGACACAATATATGTGAGATAGTGGCCCACTAGGAGTGGCAATAACGTAATTAAATCAAACTCTTTAATTGACTTAATTTAATCTAATTTAATCATTCCTAATTAATTTTCAGATAAATGTACCATAACATCAGAAATATTCTACTAAGTCTAAAACACTAAACGGTTCCTAATTCGGCCGCCGATAAGGCCTTCAATTAATAGTTTAAACATATGAATTCAAACAGATAATTAATCAACTAAACAGATAGAAATGCAATATAACAGATAACTTTTCCAATTTCAGTTCGATCTCAATCAGTCCATTCGGTACTTAGGTTAATCCAATTATCAGTCATTATCAGTTCAGTTTAACAGTAATCAGTATGTAATTCAGTGGTTAATCGGTAATCAGTACGAGGGTTGTTACAGTCTCCCCTCCTTATAAGGAGTTTAGTCCTCTAAACTCGAATTACCTTCAGTCTGAAAGAAAGCAGGGTTCAGCGGGAACAAATCCGGATATCGCCTAGCCATGTCATCTTTCCTTTCCCAAGTGGCATACACACCACCATGGTTCTGCCAGTCAACTTTCACTAGCGGAATCTCTTTGTTTCTCAGTTTCTTGATCCGTCGGTTTACAATCAGATAGGCCGTCCCTCGTAAGTGTAGTCATCACGAACCACTATCCGAGTAGGCTCAATCACATGAAACGGATCACGAAGATAGTCTCTCAACATCGAAATGTGGAAGACGTTATGCATATGCTCCATTTCAGGAGGAAGCGCAACTTGATACGCCACCGGATTGATTTTCTCAATAACTGACACGGTCCGACATATCTCGGCGCTTAACTTGCCTTTTGACTCCAAAGCGAGTCCGCCTTTCATTGGTGTCACTTTCACAAACACGTGATCACCCACTTCATACTCTTCGCCTCGTCTTCGACATCCGTGATAACTCTTACATGCGCTTTCGGCGCTACCGTCAGTATCAATTTTATCTTTTCAGTCGTTTCATAAACAATTTCGGGCCCAAGCAAAGGCCCATCTCCAACTTCTGTCCAGCAGATTGGAGACCTACACTTTCTGCCATACAATGCCTCGAAAGGCGCCATTCCAATACTCGAATGGTAGCTGTTGTTGTAGGCGAATTCAGCCAACGGCAAATGACTTTCCCAATTTCCCTAAAAATCTAGTACACACATTCTCAGTAGATCCTCTAAAGTCTGGATGGTCCTTTCTGACTGGCCATCTGTTTGAGGATGATAGGCACTACTCAAATTTCAATTCAAGACCCAATGCAATCAGAGGCTCGCTGTAACCTCGATGTAAACTTCGAATCCCTATCAGAAACAATAGATACAGGCACTCCATGCAATCTCACAATTTCATCAATATAGATAACAGCCAATTTGTCTACATTATAAATTGTCTTGACAGGTAGGAAGTGTGCAGATTTGGTCAGTCTATCAACAATAACCCAAATAGAATCCATACCTTTCCTGGAGCGCGGTAATCCAACGATAAAATCCATCGTGATATGCTCCCATTTCCACTCTGGTATGGGTAAGGGTTGCAATAAGCCTGCAGGTCGTTGATGTTCAGCTTTGACTTGTTGGCAGTAAAGACATTTGGACACAAAGTCGGAAATTTCTTTCTTCATTCCTGGCCACCAGAAATTCTGTTTCAGATCTTGATACATTTTCGTATTCCCTGGGTGAATAGAAAACTTCGAACTGTGGCCTTCTTGCAGAACTCTTCTCTTCAATTCAGTGTCATTTGGTACATACAGTCTGTCTTGAAATTTCAGTACATTGTTGTCAAATTTGAACCCCGGTCTCGGTTTTGAATCTCTTTCCTCAATAACCTTTTTCAAGAAATCATCCAGTTGTTTTTTTTCTTTAATTTCCTCAATCAAGGCTGGTTGAGCAGTAATGGCAGCTATTGTTCCACCCTGGTCTCTCAAAACAATTTCAATTTCGGAATTTTCAAGGTCACAAAGTAACTCCTTCTGTCCAGTCAGCAAACAGGCTAAGTTCCCAATTGATTTTCGGCTCAAGGCATCGGCAACGGTGTTGGCTTTTCCCGAATGGTACAAAATCTGTAGGTCATAATCTTTGATCAGTTCAAGCCATCTCCGCTGTCTCATATTCAGTTCTTTCTGAGTGAAAAAGTACTTCAGGCTCTTGTGGTCAATATACACTTCACAGGTTGCTCCATACAAATAGTGACGCCATATTTTCAGTGCAAAAACTACTGCAGCAAGTTCTAAGTCATGGGTCGGGTAGTTCTTTTCATGTGGTCTCAGCTGTCGGGAAGCATAAGCAATAACTCTCTCATTCTGCATTAAAACACACCCCAAACCCTTATGAGAAGCATCACTAAATACAGTATAACCATCCGTACCTGAAGGTAGAGTCAGAATCGGTGCAGTCACAAGTCGGGTTTTCAATTCTTGAAATGCTGATTCCCTTTGGTCAGTCCAGTCAAATGATATCCCCTTCTGTGTCAACTGAGTCAGTGGTAAGGCAATTTTGGAGAAGTCTTTGACAAATCTTCTGTAATATCCAGCCAGTCCCAAAAAGCTTCGGACTTCGGTTACATTCATCGGTCTAGGCCAGTTTACTACAGCTTCAATTTTCTGCGGATCAACAGAAATTCCGTCTTTGCTAACAACATGCCCCAAAAACATCACATGGTCAAGCCAAAACTCACATTTAGACAATTTAGCATACAGTTTCTGTTCTCTTAAGGTTTTCAAGGCTAGTCTCAGATGATGTTCATGTTCTTCAACAGTCTTAGAATAAATCAATATGTCATCAATGAATACCACAATAAAATCATCAAGGTATGGTTTAAAAATTCTGTTCATGAGGTCCATAAATGCAAAGAGGGCATTCAGAATCTCCAAGCATAACTAAAAATTCATAATGGCCATACCTCGTTCTAAAAGCAGTTTTATCAATGTCTTTCGGTTTGACTTTCAGTTGATGATACCCCGATCTAAGATCAATCTTGGAAAATACTTGTGCACCCTGTAATTGGTCAAATAAATCATCAATACGCGGTAATGGATATTTATTCTTTACAGTTACCTTGTTCAGTTCGCGGTAATCAATACATAGTCTCAGTGAGCCATCCTTCTTCTTTACAAACAAAACAGGTGCACCCACGGTGAAGTACTGGGTCTGATAAACTTCTTGTCTAACAGTTCCTACAATTGTACTTTCAATTCCTTCAGTTCAGTTGGAGCCATTCTGTAAGGAGCTTTAGATATCGGCTGTGTACCCAGAACTACATCCACAATAAATTCAATTTCCCTGTCAATCAAATCCCCTGGCAAATCATCTGGAAATACATCTGGGAATTCTCTGACTATAGGAATACAATTCACATCGGTTTTAACATTATCATTAGCGGATATAGTCAATACAGAACACAGATACCCTTTACACCCCTTTCGAATCAGTTTGACAGCTTTTACAGAAGAAATAAGATATGGAGGAGGTACTACTCCACTCCCATTAAACACAAATTTCGACAAACCCGGTGGACAGAAAACTACTTGTTTGGTCACACAATCGATAGTAGCATGATATTTTTGTAACCAATCCATCCCCAATATTACATCGAAGTGATCTATGTTCAATGGTAGTAAATCAATAAACAGATGCATATCCCCAACAATAATCGCATAAGCAGGATACATATATGCACATGTCATGGATCCCCCAACAGGTGATGATACAGCTAGCAAATAGTTCATGGGTTCTAAGGGTCTATTCAATTTACGCGAAAAAGCATGCGACACATACGAATGTGTAGACCCCGAATCAACCAATACATAAGCATTTTGAGCACAGATAGAGAGGATACCTGACACAACAGTCTCAGTGTTTTGCACGTCTCCCGGTACTAGGGCAAACACTCGGCCTTGCCTCATAGGCTCTTTCCCGGTAGCTTTGGGGTTCGATTTTGGTGCTACATTTGATGTTGCTGCGCTTGGTGCAGCTTTACTACTAACTGGTGGAGCAGAAGGGCAGTCTTTAATTCTGTGGCCCACCTTGCCACACCTGAAACAAGCTCCAGAAATCTGGTAGCGAACCCCTTTGTGCTTGTTACCACATACGGAGCAGTGTGGAGTAAACCCACTCCCTTGGCTGGGGCTAGTAGTCGACCCCGTATTCTGTTTCTTGGTTGCTGGGTTATGCTTGCCTTTCTTAAATTTGAAACCCTGCCTTTTTCCTTGCCACTCAGTTGTCGGTGTTTCAGATTGTTTCACCGCTGCAATATTTGTCTCGGCCATCAATGCCCGGTCGAGAACACCCACATAAGTTGGCATTTTCAAAACATTTATTCGGTCCTGGATAGCAACACTAAGGCCGCCTTCAAACCTCCTGGCCTTTTTATAATCGGTATCCACCATATGTGGTGCATACCTAGCAAGTTCGGTAAATTGCTTCTCATACTCGCAATGACGCTTTTGCCTGTCTCAAATTGCTCAAACTCACCACTTTTCTGTCCCTGATGCACTGGGGAAAATACTTTTCAAAGAAGGACTCTTTGAACTGAGCCCAAGTCAGAATGGTATTTGCATCGCGGGTCAACATCCACCACCTTCTTGCTTCTTCCTGAAGGGTGAAGGTTGCCAACAATACTTTGTTTGCTTCGGAGCACGGAAAAACCTCAAACAACTTTTCAGTCTCAAGAACCCAGGCTTCAGCCTTTAACGGTTCCAAGCCTCCCTGAAAGGACGGCGGTTTCATTTTGCTGAATTTCTGAGTCAGTGCAATAATGTCCACCTCATTAGCATTCACATTCTGTACATTCTGTTCCGGTTGTACCGGAGGAGGAGGAGGTGGGGGCTGTTGGTTCGGTTGTTGTTCGAGTCTTTCAATTATCAGTCCCATCATTTGTTCAAGTCTGGCCATTCTGGCCTCAAAGGATGATGCTTCAGTTTCATTTGCATTATCCATTCCACTATAAGTAGTTATAACAGTTATCATTATAAACAGTTGTACAATTAAACAGTTTAACATTTTAACATATAATCAGTCAGTCATAAGCACACACTTTTCAAGTTCATGAGATGCCCTAATTTCTTTTCTAGGACACCCTATAGCTCATTTGGACACGTGTGTGCGGTATAACTCGTGGTTAACTCGCTCGATACCACTGTCACGACTCCAAACCCGGCCCTATGGGTTTAGCATCAGAATCGCCAAGAATCCGAGATTACCAAGGCCTCTGTAACAATGAATACACCAAACAGAGTATGTATTCAAGGAAGCCAATACAGTAAATAACCAGTGTCCATTGAGCTGTGAAAATCTTCATGCCAAAAACATTTTTATACATTCAGACAGTTCAAAACAGTACAATCCATATGCAGACTATACAATCATTTACAACAACAGACAGGATCAAGTCCCCAGACAACAAGAAACAAGAACGGTCTATACAACGGTACAAAACAAGAAGGAGACAGTGGGGACAATAAATACGCCCCAAGCCATAGCATGGCAACGCGGAACCTCGCAGTGAGGCACATAGGTTGGCTTGACAAAACTGGGGACCAATCCCACGCTCCTAGCTCCGGTCTGGTTGCTGAGAACCTACATATATATATAAACAGTGAGCTAAAGCCCAGTGAATAACATACAGTGTAAAGAGGTTATGAATGAATGCCCTTACAGTAATGAAATCAATTCATTATACAGTATTTCAATCTTTCAGTATTTCACCAATCAAGATTTCAATCAATCACCATATGGTACATCCAAGAGCCTATAAACAAGGTCCAAAAGAACCTGCCTTAACAGACTCCAACAATAATGATGGCCATCAATCAAGAAATGTATGGTTCCACAAGGAAACCGTGAGCTCAGAATACCAATAACAATGGGTGCTAAGGATGCCACAATACGCTCAAATACAGACATACATTCATTCAATAAACAATATCAGTTCAATAAACAGTCAGATTCAAGATTCAAAATATAACCATTTTGAACATATCTTTACACAATCTGTTACTCACAGAGATTGGGCTAATAGCAGCTGGAGCGCATCCCCGAGAGCCAACCCTAAACAGTTAACAAATAGAACACACACTAAGTTCACAGTCAGAAGGATGATAATTAAATCCCTAAATTTCCTCGGTGTGGTTCTATGTCTAAATCCTCATTAAGATGCCTTAAACTAGGCCTAAGAATGCCTAGGATGGGATGAGGATGCAAAGATGTGCACATAAATCAGTTTCGGAATTTTTAGAAAGCAAGGCCTCCGCTCGAGCGCAGGTTCCCCCGCTCGAGCGGACAAGCCAACAAAGGTCCCCGCTCGAGCGGGCTGATGCCGATGCACAAGGTAAGATCTTTGGATGCGCGATTTCCGCTGGCGTGAAACACTCCGCCGAGCGATCAGAAACAAGTCGAAGAAATGCTGGGAGCATGAATTTCGCCGAAGCGGCACTTCCGCCGGCGACATCAAAATCTGAAAACCAGAATCGTGTTCGAGTTCGAAACTCAAGTTTGGGATACCAAAATCGATCCTCTTGGGCCCATTTCCTGGAAAACTCTTTTAAACACATAGAATAACAAGTTTTAAAGCTCAATTTAAGAAATCAAGGCCCAAGGGTGTTTCAATTAAACTCAATTTCAAACTAATTTCAAGAACACTTTTCAAAACATGCAATGCATGAACTTCAAACCAAATCCAAGCTTCAACTCTTGCTCTATTGAGCTCCAATCTTTGAAAACAATGTGAAAACACGGACTATGGCAACAACATGGACATGAATGTATAATTCTCCAAGAATTCAACTCCCAAATGCACCAATTCAAGCATGCATGCAACAATGGAACTTCAATTCAACAATTATGAACAAAATCATGGCTTGGCTCTACTATGATGCATGAAACATGCAAGATTTAGCTCAAGACGACAAGAAAACAATGAATTTCCTTACCTAAGTCTTGTAATTTAAGCCTAGAAGCTCAATTATGCAAATATACTCCAATTACTTCAAGTCTTCAAGCAACTCAACCAAATGAACTCACTCTCTCCTATTTCCTCTCTTAATTCGGCTAAAGCATGGAGAACGGCTGAGAAATGTTGTGTTTGATCAAATGAGGACACAATATATGTGAGATAGTGGCCCACTAGGAGTGGCAATAACGTAATTAAATCAAACTCTTTAATTGACTTAATTTAATCTAATTTAATCATTCCTAATCAATTTTTAGATAAATGTACCATAACATCAGAAATATTCTACTGAGTCTAAAACACTAAACGGTTCCTAATTCGGCCGCCGATAAGGCCTTCAATTAATAGTTTAAACATATGAATTCAAACAGATAATTAATCAACTAAACAGATAGAAATGCAATATAACAGATAACTTTTCCAATTTCAGTTCGATCTCAATCAGTCCGTTCGGTACTTAGGTTATTCCAATTATCAGTCATTATCAGTTCAGTTTAACAGTAATCAGTATGTAATTCAGTGGTTAATCGGTAATCAGTACGAGGGTTGTTACAGGAAGCCAAACAGTAATAAAAAGATGTCCAATGAGCAGTGAAAATCTGAATGAAAAAAGACTTTTATGAATAGAGCCGCATTCATAACCAAAACATATATACATATGTCATATATACATGATATCCAGGTTAGGGACCAAATCCCTTCAACATAACTATACAGTCAAGTCTTATTCAATCGGTACAAAACGGGGACAAAAGGGTGAATCCGAAACACCCCAAAACAACCTCGGCTTGAATGGATTCGGAGCCTCAAAGTGAGGCACAATGGTTGGCTGGACAAAACATGAGCTTAACTTGACGCTTCTAGCTCCGGTCTGGTGGCTGGACACCTACATATAAATATAAACAGTGAGTTAAAACCCAGTGAATAACGAATGCGTAAAGGGGTTAAGAATGAATGTCCTTTCATTAATTAAAACGGTCATTTGCATCAGTAAATCAGTTATTCAATCAGTGGCTCATATTTCATGCCATATCAATCATTTAGAATTCATAACAGTCATACGTGGTACGTCCAATGGCAAAACAGTACAGTAGGTCTTAATAGACCGAACAATCAGTTGATGGCCGTCAAAACAGTAAACAGTAATAGTTCCAAACATTGAAACTGACAGAGATCTCTGTAACAGTAGCAGTGATAGTAACAGTAACAGTAAGTTACTATGGATGCCACAAGTGCAATTTACAAATAGGACAAACATTCATTCAGTAAATAATATCATTTCAGAAAGCAGTACAGTCAATTGTTCAGAAATAATTATAATTGAACGTATCTTTACAGCATTGTTACTCACAGATTACTGGGCTATTGGCAGACTAATCAGCGTCCTCAGATGCCAACCCTACAGTAGCAGAACGAACACACACTAAATTACACACTCGAGATTAATAACTTAGCCCCTATCTTGACTTGGTGTGGTTCTATAACTTTATCCTCATTAAAATGCCTTAAACATGGCCTAGGAATGCCTAGGATAGAATGAGGATGCAAAAATGTACTTTAAAACACTTTTCAAAATTTGCTGAAAACAAGGGTTTTACTTGAACGTGGCTTTCCCCGCTCGAGCGGACATGCAGACAAAGAGGCTCTGCTTGAGCGTGACTTCCCTCGTTCGAGCGGACTGCAAACTCATGAAAAAGTACTGGTTGCATGTTTTTCCTGCTCGACGGACGCTTGATCCACGATCGAGCGTGAGACTCAGACCCTCGCTCGAGCGCAGATTACCTCGCTCGAGCGGACTGCAAAACACATGAACTTCTGGGCATATGCATTTCACGCTCGAGCGTGACCCTCGACGCTCGAGCGGAAGTGCATGTACTCAGAGTGTACGCTTGAGCGTGAAGTCCTTCGCTCGAGCGTGGATTAAAAATCTAGAATTTCCAGATTGATCCTCAAACACAAAACTCAACCTCTAAAGCTTCAAATTCGATTTTTCAGGGCTAATTTTCTGGAAAACACTTAGAAACCCATAATACAACATGTTTTAAAGATCATTTCATAAAATCAAGCCCAAATGTGTGACAATTGAACACAATTTTGAATGAAACTTGAAGAACAATGCAAGAGCATAACATGCATGAGTTCTCAAGAACTCTAATGCTCTAAAACATGATCAAATGCAAGATTGAACTCTAACACATGGTGAATTATTGGACTACAACTAAAATATGAACATGCATGTGGGAATTTCATGGAAAACAACCTCAAAACTTCATGATATGATCATGCATGCATGAATTCACTCTCAAACAACACTTTAAACTAATCCTTAACTCTAATCACTAATTTCTCATGAACCATGCATGTAACAACTTAAATTCACAATTACAAGAATGAATCTCCTACCTTAAGTCCTAAATTCCAAGTGTGTTAGCTCAAAAATACAATTCTCTTCAATTCCTCTAATTTTTCAAGCCAATTCTTGTTGAAACAATTCTTTTCTCCTACTCCCCCTATCTCTCTCTCGGTTTGGTCTTGAAAATGGCTGAAGAGTGGTGTGTCAAAGTGTATGAATTAACCCCAAACAATGCTTTTGAGAATGGCCCACTCAATGGCAAAACATGTAATTAACTAGGCTCAAATATTTAACTTTAACAATTCTAATTTAATCAATCCTAATCAAATTTCAATTAAACCTACCATAACAACATATAAATCCTAATTAGCATATAACACTAATCAATTTCTGATTCGGTCGTCGATAAGGCTTTCAATTCGCAATTCGAAATTAAAACACGAACAAATCATTCAGTAACAAACAGATAGAAATGCATTTAAAGCAACACACTCATGCAATCAATTCAAGATTTCATCTTAATCAATTACTTATCATGCTTAATCACAATTTAACACTAATCAGAGGTGAGGGTTGTCACACCTGGCTAGCAACATGCATCTGCACATTGGCTTCTTTCAATTCCTTCAAAGAAAGAGTCTAGAGATCCAGTATGCTAACATTAACTGCTGCCTCTCTAATTTCTAGAAATGGGTTGGTATCAATTTCCATGGCTTTTTCAGTCTTGGTTGGAAATTTCAACCTCCCTTTTCGGATTTGTTCATGGATCCTGTCTCGAAAAACAATGCAGTTTTTAGTTGAGTGGGACCAAGAGTTATGCCATTTGTAGTATATTTTTCCTTTAAGTTCTTCAGAATTTGGGATCTTAACTCCCTTAGGCAACTTTAAGAAATGTGCTGCTAGTAAATGATCAAATATGTCATCTGCTTTTGTTATGTCAAGAAAATATTTCCTATAAAGGTCTTTCTGTTTAAACTGTTGGTCAACTGTAGTGTCTTTCTGAATCAATGCCTCACAGGTCATAGGTTCTTTTCCTATGATCTTTGCTGCATCAATTTCAAAGTTAGGGTCCCTATAATAGGTCCTATATGATACATTGCTTCGATCTTGTTCTTCTTCAAGTAAGGTTTCATATTTAGAAACTTTATAACTGAGTTCCACTAGATCTCGAAACTCTATCGAATCAAATTTCTTTTGAAGCATAAATTCTAGCCCATTTTAGGCCAATCTAACAAATTCAGGCTCGGGTAAAACAACCATGTATTTGTTACGTGCTCTTTTGAATCTGGCAATGGATTGAGCAGCCTTCTCATTAGGCATTTGGCTCAATCTTGCCAAATCTGCCATAGAAACCTCAAGTTCTATTTGGAAAAACTGGGCACTTTCTCCATTTGTTGCCAAGTTTGAATAGAACTAAGTGTAAGGTTAGTATACCAGACAAAAGCTATCCCAGTTAGAGAATTTCGAAAGAGTCGTAGTTTCATAAAATTATTATTTGTAAACTCATTACATTGGCCTGTAAATCTAGTAATATGTTCAATGGTTGACTGGTTTACATTCCCATAAAAAATATCAAAATCAAGTATTTTATATCTCCTTGAGTACTCATGCAGCCTATCCACCCATTTTAGGTAAAACTTTCTATAGACAAGAATCTAGACCCCCCGAGCCATAGGCCCACAGATTTCTTTTACTACATCTGCAATGTGGTCTCTAGGCACCATGTTTGATGCTAATTGAGCCACTATTGGGGGAGCAAACACTAGGTTTGGAGGAACCACTTATGCTTGGAGTCCTCTTGGTCCAGGAAAAGGCGTATTTGGAATTGGTTGTCCTTGTTGTGCTTGGTAAGCCTGAGGATATGGTTGTCCCCTTTGGACAGGTGCCTGGCCTACATAAGGCACTGCAAAAGGAACCACCAGATGAGGGAACAGGCATTGTTTCTCTTCCATTTGCAAGAATCCCATCCAACTCCCCAGGTATAGCTTCGAACATGGGATTAGTATATGTTTTGTCATTTCCTTGTGTTGATCCTACTCCACCAATATTTATGGCTTTGCTGGTAGGTATAGCCATGTTTTGGCCTGTTGGCATTCTAAGAAGGGGCTCATACCATGACTGAGGCATTGGTACTGGTCTTTTAGGTGTTTGATTATTGGTTTGACCATGATTTTGTACAGGCTGTCTATTCCGAGCCAATTGCTACTAAAGCAGATTTATATTTTCTTCAAGCTGTCTAATGATGGGTGGTTGATATGCATGCATTTGATCCAAAAAGGATACTGCCCACCTTTCCATTGTATACATTAACCGGTGTCCCATAATATCCACTAAACCTCCCAATTGATTAATTAGTGATGTGGATGAGACAGTCGAAGGACCAGCTTCTTGGCCTTGCCTAATATTCTGGAGTTGGGTTGTATACCCTAAAGTAAAGATTTTTTCAACCAACTGTGGAGGATTGCTTATAGCAAGAACATTTTTAGGATGTGACTTAGCATTCTCCTCGATATTAACTCCTTCTACACCTTCTTCGAGGTGGTCATTTTATCTTCTTGCTCTATGTTTAATCATTTTTAATGGTCCCACTAGGCGTGCCAAAAAATATATGTTGGCTTTTTTGGCTTTTGAAAGTTAATAATGTAATTTTAAGCGTGCCAACAAGGATCAATAAATTCTTACAGAGATTTTAAATGCTAACCAATTATCAGACGATTGTGTTGAAATTCTTTTAGCCTCAATGAAGAGGACTTTTACTGGTGGCTTTTGCTTAGGAGAAAATTAAAGATAATGATAATGACGATGGACAACATAGTTTTATTAATTGAATTTCATTAATTAATAAGAACTCACAATGATACATTCTCACTTTCACAGCCTCAAAGGGTTTTATAGCAACAAACTATTTGGAACTATTCCTAAGAATTGAAGTGTAGTACAGGAATTGAAGAACAAGAAATATAAAAATTGGAAAAAAATAAAGTAAATAACTGATTTTTTTGGATCTTAGTCTGCCGCTCTTTTGTTGGCCTTCTCTTCTATTTATACTCTCTAATGGTGACCGTCGAAGTGGGCTTCTAACCATCGAATTGCCCTTCCACGGTCACTAGGCATGGCCTTGAACAGTTTGCTCCCACTACACCATTCTTGTAGTTAGACTTCCTCTTGAATTTAAATTTGAACCGTGAGTAATCGTTGGGCCACGTCATCTTGCGCCTTCTAACTGCTCCAATGCTGCGCAGATCCATTACTACCAATATAAACTGCTACGTGTCTATCGGTAACTGGAGACTCGTATTGATTTCCCATACTACCCTTTACGAGCCACGTGTTAAATTGTGATTGGCTTATATAAAATATGTAGCCAACAAGAATAATGTGACAATATTATTATTATAAATAAATACATTTTTAATAGAGTGAATGATTCATAATGAACCACATCATTATATATAAATTTTTTGTTTATATTGAAGCCCAACCCTATACATATATGCAAGGGCAGAATCAGAAATCCTTTGCTGAGGGGACCAGAAGTATGGCATGGGATAGATTGTGAATGCAAACAGTGGTTGGATCGAGCTGAAAGGATTAAATAATTATTAAAATATAAATTAATATAGGCTAATTAGCTTATAATACAAAAATATAAGAGATTAATTTAAATTTATACATGTGATCTACTTCCTATAAGCCTACGTCGTGTTTAGTGTAATTTGCTAAGCTTGTTTACAGTTTACTTCTCTTTATTTCGCGTTCGTAATCTATCCTATGCCTTACTTCTGGTCCTCACAATTGGGGGTTTCTGGCTTTATCCTTACACACACACACACACACACACACACACATGTATATATATATATTAGGGATGTGGTTTTAATATTTTAAATTGTTTATTTTATAAAATTATCAATATATATCATTCATAAATAAATAAATTTAATCCGATAATCGTAACATTTTCAATTTATTGCATTAATTTTTAAAAAACTATATGACATATATTTTTGAAAATAGACCATTCATTTTTTAGAGGTAAAAATAATAAAATAAAAATGTTACAATTATCGGATCAACCTAATTTTTTTCATCAATGACATATATTGAAGACTTTATAAAATAAATAGTTCAAATTATTAAAATGAGACTCATATTGGGCCTCACTTAACAAGTTGTATCATGTTAAGATACAAAAGTCCAACCCATTTATATAGGCTTCATTTGAGAAGTGGGTTGACTTTTTGGCTTTTTGGGGCTTATTTTGGAAACTTGGCTAAAAGTCACTTTTTGATTTTTAACTTATTTTGGGTTACATCATCTTTCTATATTTTTCACACTTTTTCAAAACAAATCAGCCTGGGTTAAAAAGTTTGTTTTGATTGAATTTTTTACTTTTTTGACTTTTGTGAAACATGTTGGAACAATCTTCTGTGTAAATAAAATAAATTGAAATAATTCAAACAAAATAAAATAAGACTTACATAATTTATTTTGTTAAACCGAATAAATAATTAAAGATCAAGTCGAGTGTGTAACACTCTGTCCTTAAGACAGATTCCCCCCGCTACGGTGCTTACGGTTGAGTGGTGTCTATCTCCCAGGATACAATGATCTTCACAAAATTGTTGTGGCACACCAAACAAATTTGTACGGCGAACTAAACCTTGTGTTCTATACTCTCTTTGATTTTTCCTAATACTAGAATGAAGATTAAAATGCAAAATAAAATCTGGACAGCAAAGATGGGATTTGCAGACTGATTTTTTGGATCTAATAACACTGCTGGAATGTTGGTATTTATAGGCACACAAGTGCTGTCCGAACAGGTATAAAATTCAAATGAACAGGTGTAGTTTGAATCCAGCAAGTGCTGTTTTGAAAACACAAAGATATGCAAACTGTTCAACAGATTAACTGCTGGAATGACACTGTTTGAATATGCATGGGCAGATTTAAATTTGTCTGGATTTGAACAAATCCAAAAAACAGTTTGGGCTCAAAAATCTGTTATGGAATAAAAGGAAGAGACACCATTGTTGGACAACAATTTGAATTTCAAATTCAAATTTCAAAATTTAAATTAATTTTTCTTGCAAGAATTATTGAAAAAATTCAAATAAATTTTGTCCAAAAAACTAATGTTAGACCCGAGCCTGGCTCGGACGAACGGTGGCGCGCATGTGTGGTGGTTTGGGCTATGGTTCACTTTGTCCATAACTCCTCCCTTCTACAAACTTGGGGTGCCCCTTGGGGCCCAACCCAAGTGTTGTAGGCTAGAGTTTATATACTCAACAAAACTTTCTTAAAGTTTCAATGTGGGACAAGCCTCACAAGGAAACCCACATTTAAAACTTAAACGTTCAATTCCACGAACCTGAAAACGATGTCATGTTCCCATTCACTCATAAATGGTTTTAACGAATCGTCTTCATCGTGTGACTTGCCACACGGCAAGGAACACTTCAGCTCTTCGGACCTATCCCAAATGACGTTCAGGGCCCACTCAATTTTGGGTTCAAAGTTAGCCCAAAATATGCCTTTATAAAACTAGTTTTCCAACAAAAGAAAAAGTAAAATGATTATGATTTTGATGTGACATTTTATTTTATTGATTTTTTACTCTATTTTATCTTTTTATGAGTAAATTAGCCCTCAATCTCAAACAAGCCTCATGCCAAACAAGGCATACATATTGTTGTATTATTTGTAGCAGTCCCTACACTTGAGCTAGGAATGGTTCAAAAATTTCTAAGGTTGAATAATGAATTCGAAAAATTTGTAATTTGAACGTGTATAGTCCAATTCGATAGATTTAGACTGATTTTTTAAATCTATGATTCAATTTTGGTTTGAAAAATGAGGGAACCGGTTTCCATGAATCAGTTTCGGATTTGAGTTCACAATTTTAAATTAGAACTAAACTGGATTATATGTAATATAAACCATATACATATCATTCACTCGGCTAATGTTATTGCAGCTATTTCTGTTATTTTTTTAAAAATTATTTAACATAATTTTAATTTTGTTATTGTTGTTGTCACGATAAAATATTGTTTGATGAGAGTTTTATACTTACTACATGTTAAACAACATATTTATTTAATAGATATTATATTTGTTTAAGTCATGTTTCGATAAATTATGTGCAAATTAATGTTGAACAATTTATGATAAGTTAAATTATTTAGAAAATATTGTATGATTTTTTTAAAAAATAAATTATGTGAAATCGTAGTTTCAAATCGACCCGAATCATGTTTAAATGGTTTGATTCCAATTGATTTTATGATTTAAATAAATTGATTTGATTTCAATTTTATAGAATTGTAAGCAACGAATTAATCTTAATTTAATCTAAAATTGAACCAATCCGAATACAAAGCGTGGATATAGAGGTAACAGATCCTGTAGAAGTGTTCGTATAAAAGATTTGGAGTTATTTATAAAAAATGGAAGGAATAGGAAGCAGCCATTACCGGACCCTTCTTGTACCCGGAGGTCAAGGACACCGGCGGCCAGTGGATATAGGCGTAGTTACCGTAGTCGTGCACCTTTTAAGATCCAGTATGTTCGCAGACGGTACGTTCAGAATATTCCTCGATTTATTAAGAAGACTAAGAGGGGATTAAGGAAATTACAGCTATACGATGAACAATTAAGGGAAGTTAAGTTTGATAATAAAGGCGTGTCAAGATTACTTAATGGTATTGAGTTGGGTAATAAGAGATCTGACCGTCAATCAGACAAGATCGTGGTTAAGGGTATCAAATTCATTGGTAATGTTCCACTGGGACAAGATGCTAAGGACGAAGCTGTGGTCCACCACGTGTTGTTTTTTGTCATCAGTGATAATAGTCCGTTAGATTCCGTCCCTACACTTGACAAGATATTTATTGGAGTTGGCGAGGGTAATCTTGAGACCTGGATTGTTGATCCTGACCAGTCCGACCAGTTTCGGATGCTAAAGAAAATGAGATTCAAGCTCGTTGGTGGCAAGGACAAAGAGTACGTTCGTCACGGGGTAGAAGTTGTAGACCGGTTCTTCCCAGTTGATGTTTGGACGGACTACAAAGATACGCTGTTGGGAAATGTTGGAAGCATTCAAAAGGGTGCCATATATTTAGTGGTCGCATCGTTAGTGGAAAGGAATGAAAAATTACTTTAAGGAGTCAAATGTACTTTAAAACTGTTTAGAATTGTAATTTGATGTATTTTTATTTGTAATGTTCAGGTTAATGAAGGTGGACGATATAAAAACTGGGGTTGTTGAAGGTGTTTCAGCAAGTGATTTCAATTGTATTGAACTTGCGTTGCCTAATTTATTTTCTTAATTGAGGTTAAGATACAAACAAAAAGTATTAAGGTTGATAAAATATTGATAAAATATTCCCCCCTTTGCGCACCCAATGCTAGTGGGTTGGTCAGAGTAAATGTTTATGATCGGAGGTTAGACGGTAATGACAGCTTAAAGCGTGGTTTATTTTCCCAGTAGATTGTCAATGCGAGTTAGTCTACTATGGGAATGGTTATTGTTCAATTAACGACAAACAGGTGCCATGGATGGTGAAGTATCGACTTGAAAATTCCAATATTAAAAGGGGGGTTACGTATTGTAAAATGAAGGGGTATCTGAAGTATTCTACGAGTGACATGCCAGAAGATTCGCAAATGAGGCCCCCCTCTATTGTTGTGTTCTCTAAAAAATATACTAATGATAATGTTGATGTTTGGCATTGTCCTCCAACGAAGGCCATTCCGATTCTGACACGGACTAAGTCTGGTGGTTTACCGGAGAGGCGAAGAGATTTGTTGTTAGGAGGTTTTGGGGAAAGTGGTTCAGTTATTCATGAGCGCAGAGGTCGTCTGAGTTTGTCAGAGATTGATGTATGCAGAGGTGGTGATGACACTACTGATGTTGATCCTGGCCCGTCGATTTCAGAGGTTGGTGTTAGCAAAGATGAAGTTGATCGCAGAGGATCAGTTGTTATGGATCCAGCATAATTTTCTAATGTTTTACGAAATGTAATCATCAGTGTAAAAAATAGTGATGTGACTCAAGATGTAATAGTTGATGATAAGGGAAATGTAGTAACTAAATAAAACTTTGAGTGGTTTCATAAATAAAATTAATAAATTTTTTCATTAATCATGACGGTGGTTACATTAACATCAAACCATTCTCTCATTTTTGGGGACATTGCATCTAACCAACTACTGTCCCCATTTGTTAATAAAATACAAGGAATTCCTCCTTTAATAGTGAGATCTGGTTGGAACTTAACAAATACATGGAAATCTCTCTGGCATCCTACTAAATTCTTCATTAATTCGGTAGGGACTGTCGAGTATTTGATGTCGTCTATGACGTTGTAGATGGCGTCTTGGTTGTAGTCCTTGAAACTTATTCTGTCGAAGAAGCAATTGTGTCGTCCGAAGCTTCTGGCCCAGGCGGTTTTGCCTGTTCTTAAGGGTCCTTCGAGGTAGAGGGAGATTGGGCGGATAGGCCTCGCTCGGTTCCTCAAGTATCGAGGAGGAGGAGGAGAGTTCTTCGTCAGTATATAAATTGATTATATTATTTTTGTGTATCCCTAATCTAAAGAAATCGTCTTCCCTCCAAACGGAGAGACAGCAATTTTGACATAACTCGTACTGAACGCAATTTTGACTTACAAACAAAATATTATTTTTTGCCCATTTTTTTACTTCTTCATTTAAGAAAGGAAATGAATTAAAAGGGCTAGTATATGGGGGCCTCTCTCTTTTGTAATGATACCTGGAAAATGTTTTTAATTGGGGGTATTTTGTGACGTAATCGGTGGGACATCTTTCTTTACATAGAGCAAAAAATTGTTTCTCCGTTTCTGCCTCGCCAAGTATTCCCCTCCAGAGTTCGTCTCTGTTTTTCGAAGGACTTTTCCCCTTAGATGAAAATTCTCCCCATTCGACGAACTCGCCCTCTTTCTCAGATATATCGTCGACTTCTTTGTTGGCGAGTGGAGTTTTTCTATATTTGGATGGTAGATCCTCCCATTGGTTCCAGTGAGATCGAAAAATCTCAGGTTGGAGGTTTGGATCTTCTTCGTGCATTGAATCATGGCATGAAGGTGAGGGTTTCCATCTTCATGGAGCTCCCTTGCGACAAGTATGTAGTATGGCTGACAGGCTAGTTGGAGGAGAGATTGGAGGAGTTCTAACAGTTGTTCTTTTGGGCATGGGCATTGTGGGTAGGTGAGGAAGACATTCTTGGCATTAAAACGGAAAGAGCCTTGGCGAGGCATTATTTAGCTTATTTACTGATTAACACTTAATTTACACAGGTGTGAATGTTGTTAGTCGAGGCTTTATATAAGGGGAGGTCACACCAGCTGGGAGGGGGCGCTATATATAATATTACTAGCGCCCCCTTGTTGAAATTGTACTCGTTAGGCAATTTCACCCGTCGATGGACGTACGGATAGTGACGTGTAAGATGGAGATTAAATCCGTACTCACACCAAATAGTAATCACTGTTTGGTGTGAGTAGTGTGAGTAGACGTGGCCATATCCTGTCCACCCACGTGTCACGATCGTGGTGATTTTGCTTGGATAAAAAGCAAAGGTGCACAGAATTCCGCGTGAATGAACAGTAATGGGCGAGAATTCGAATTTCAAATTTCGAATCTCCGTATTTACAGCTGTCTATATATTTGGGTCCAGCCTCAGATATTTGTCGGTGGAGAGAGATATGAGAGATATGCTTTTGCAGTTGGAGAGTTATTGGGTATGTTTGGTTTGTGTTTGAGAGATGTGTTTTAGAGATAAAAAGTACGAAAACATGTTTGGTTTGGTTTTTTGGAAAATTTGTTTTGGAAAATTGTTTTGAGAGAGAATTTTAGAAAAAGTGATTGATTTGATGTGTGTATGTGAGAGATTTGTTTGGAAAACTTGTTTGGTTTGTGTGTTTTGGGAAATTTTTTTGGAAAAATTTGTTTGGTAGAGAAAATTTCTAAAATTTATTTGTAGAGAAAATTTCTGAAATTTTTTTCAGAAACACAAACCAAACCTACCCATTATACTGAGGTGATTTTCTGGTACCTTGTTTCGTCCCTCCTTTTCTTTTTGCCATTTTTGTCGATTTATTTGGTATACAATGTTGTACTCCTTAGAAGAGTATCCCGAGAATTACGGGCAGTTCACTCAAATGTGTGTAGATCGCTTTTTGACGTGGCAACTAGGACTGTGGGAAGAGAGCCGGCGGAGAGCTCCAGCGAAGTTTGTTCCGGTGTACGAAGAGCAAAGGGCAAAAATATCAAAGCTAAGGTATCTGAACAGAAGGGTTAGCAGAGGTAACAGATCCTGTAGAAGTGTTCGTATAAAAGATTTAGAGTTATTTATAAAAAATGGAAGGAATAGGAAGCAGCCATTACCGGACCCTTCTTGCGTACCGGAGGTCAAGGACACCGGCGGCCAGTGGATATAGGCGTAGTTACCGTAGTCGTGCACCTTTTAAGACCCAGTATGTTCGCAGACGGTACGTTCAGAATATTCCCCGATTTATTAAGAAGACTAAGAGGGGATTAAGGAAATTACAGCTACACGATGAACAATTAAAGGAAGTTAAGTTTGATAATAAAGGCGTGTCAAGATTACTTAATGGTATTGAGTTGGGTAATAAGAGATCTGACCGTCAATCAGACAAGATCGTGGTTAAGGGTATCAAATTCATTGGTAATGTTCAATTAGGACAAGATGCTAAGGACGAAGCTGTGGTCCACCACGTGTTGTTTTTTGTCATCAGTGATAATAGTCCGTCAGATTCCGTCCCTACACCTGACAAGATATTTATTGGAGTTGGCGAGGGTAATCCTGAGACCTGGATTGTTGATCCTGACCAGTCCGACCGGTTTCGGATGCTAGATTAGGGATACACAAAAATAATATAATCAATTTATATACTGACGAAGAACTCTCCTCTTCCTCTGCTAATAGGAACCAGAGTAGAGGCCCATTTGCCCAATCTCCCTCTACCTCGAAGGACCCTCAAGAACAGGCAAAACCGCCTGGGCCAGAAGCCTCGGACGACACAATTACTTCTCCAGCAGAATAAGTTTCAAGGACTACGACCAAGACGCCGTCTACAACGTCATAGACGACATCAAATACTTGACAGTTCCTACCGAATTAATGAAGAATTTAGTAGGATGCCAGAGAGATTTCCATGTATTTGTTAAGTTCCAACCAGATCTCACTATTAAAGGAGGAATTCCTTGTATTTTATTAACAAATGGGGACAGTAGTTGGTTAGATGCAATGTCCCCAAAAATGAGAGAATGGTTTGATGTTAATGTAACCACCGTCATGATTAATGAAAAAATTTATTAATTTTATTTATGAAACCACTCAAAGTTTTATTTAGTTACTACATTTCCCTTATCATCAACTATTACATCTTGAGTCACATCACTATTTTTACATCGATGATTACATTTCGTAAAACATTAGAAAATTATGCTGGATCCATAACAACTGATCCTCTGCGATCAACTTCATCTTTGCTAACACCAACCTCTGAAATCGACGGGCCAGGATCAACATCAGTAGTGTCGTCACCACCTCTACGTACATCAATCTCTGACAAACTCAGACGACCTCTGCGCTCATGAATAACTGAACCACTTTCCCCAAAACCTCCTAACAACAAATCTCTTCGCCTCTCCGGTAAACCAACAGACTTAGTCCGTGTCAGAATCGGAATGGCCTTCGTTGGAGGACAATACCAAACATCAACATTATCATTAGTATATTTTTTAGATAATACAACAATAGAGGGGGGCCACATTTGCGAATCTTCTGGCATGTCACTCGTAGAATACTTCAGATACCCCTTCATTTTACAATACGTAACCCCCCTTTTAATATTGGAATTTTCAAGTCGATACTTTACCATCTATGGCACCTGTTTGTCGTTAATTGAACAATAACCATTCCCATAGTAGACTAACTCGCATTGACAATCTACTGGGAAAATAAACCACACCTGCAAACTGTCATTACCGTCTAACCTCCGATCATAACCATTTACTCTGACCAACCCACTAGCATTGGGTGCGCAAAGGGAGGAATATTTTATCAATATTTTATCAACCTTAATACTTTTTTGTTTGTATCTTAACCTCAATTGAGAAAATAAATTAGGCAACGCAAGTTCAATACAACTGAAATCACTTGCTGAAACACCTTCAACAACCCCAGTTTTTATATCGTCCACCTCCATTAATCTGAACATTACAAATAAAAATACATCAAATTACAATTCTAAACAGTTTTAAAGTACATTTGACTCCTTAAATTAATTTTGCATTCCTTTCCACTAACAGTAGCAGCCACTAAATATATGGCACCCTTTTGAATGCTTCCAACATTTCCCAATAGCGTATCTTTGTAGTCCGTCCAAACATCAACTGGGAAGAACCGGTCTACAACTTCTATCCCGTGACGAACATACTCTTTGTCCTTGCCACCAATGAGCTTGAATCTACAGGATCTGTTACCTCTGCTAACCCTTCTGTTCAGACACCTTAGCTTTGATATTTTTGCCCTCTGCTCTTCGTACACCGGAACAAACTTCGCTGGAGCTCTCCGCCGGCTCTCTTCCCACAGTCCTAGTTGCCACGTCAAAAAGCGATCTACACACATTTGAGTGAACTGCCCGTAATTCTCGGGATACTCTTCTAAGGAGTACAACATTGTATACCAAATAAATCGACAAAAATGGCAGAAAGAAAAGGAGGGACGAAACAAGGTACCAGAAAATCACCTCAGTATAATAACTCTCAAACTGCAAAAGCATATCTCTCATATCTCTCTCCACCGACAAATATCTGAGGCTGGACCCAAATATATAGACAGCTGTAAATACGGAGATTCGAAATTTGAAATTCGAATTCCCGCCCATTACTGTTCATTCACGCGGAATTCTGTGCACCTTTGCTTTTTATCCAAGCAAAATCACCGCGATCGTGACACACGGGTGGACAGGATATGGCCACGTCTACTCACACCACTCACACCAAACAGTGATTACTATTTGGGGTGAGTACGGATTTAATCTCCGCCTTACACGTCACCATCCGTACGTGATTGTGCATTGTAATTTCTCATTGCAATGGGTAATAGTGTTATTTCACAAGTATTCGAAGGTTTAAAGGTGTCAATAAATATAATTAAATTGAAAAAATATTTATTTATTTATTTTTAAATAGTGAAAGAAGATAATATATATGTGTGTATATTGTGTAGCCAGCCAAATAAAACAAAAGGGTGAATTATAAAGAGAAAATTGGTAAAAAAATCCACTCTAACAATTGTTTAGAATATTAGATTCAATAGATATTTTTTGTTTGTGAAAAATCCACCCTTTGTAAGATAATTTGTTGAGAAGTCTGGAGAACAGTTTGTTTCTAATTTTACCCTTGACTTTTTATTATTTGTTTGACTTTTCTGTTGACTATCTCTTCAAATTTATATCTATATGTTGAAATTTTTACCTTATCTATTTAAATTTTTTTGTCTATCTGTTCAAATTTTTTCTTTGTAAAGTTCAAATTATTTTTATCTGTTGAATCTATATGTTGAAATTTTTATCTATCAAAATTTTTATCTGTTTAATTTTTGTTCAAATAAAAGCTATCTGTTGAAATTTATCTCTTCAATCAAACCTTACCTGTTCAAAATTCCTATTTGTTGAAATCATTTTTAATCTGTTGCATGATTTGACCCCATCTGTTCAAATTTTATCTATATAATTTTTAGCTGCAACAACAACTACAAAAAAAAAAAAAAATATTTGTTTAACACAAAACAAAAACAAAAAAAAAGAAAAAAACAAAATATCTCCTAATCAAACAAAGAGATAGGAATTTCCAATCTATCTCAATGAAAAAAAAAGAAAAAAAAAGATGAGACATAGAACAATAGACTACCACCATAAACACCACACAGATCTATCTTTTTCAAACCCAAAGAACTACATACAAAAAAAAAAAAAAAAAAATGTCAATAGCAACAGATTTGTTCAAACACAGACCACCACCACAAACGCTACACAATCTATCTGTTTCAAACCCAAACCCCCTCTAAAAAAAATGTCAATAGCAATAGATTTGTTCAAACACAAGCCACCACCACAAACACCAACAGATCTATGTGTTTCAAACCTAAACCCTAACATTATCTCTCTACCATCTCTATCTGATTCCTCCCAATTTATATCTATATATGTGTGTGTATATAGATCCTCAATAGAATAATGGATGAGAACAATAGACTCGATCCATGAATTATAGATTTATCTGTTGAATCGAGCTGGTAATTTAGTGGCGACTCCAACAACATTTACTACAAGGAGAGCAACATACTGAGCGAATTTGGGTAAAATCTCTAGCCGGAAGCAGCGACAGTGGCGGACGACAGTTTTGTCGGCTTTGATCGGATCAGTATGGAGGAGGAAGATTTGGCTGAAAATGATAAGCAATTATTGCCGAAGAGTACTTCTACATCTACCACCGGTAGTGATAGTAGTGGGACAACGGTTCAATGACAGCTTTGTATGTTTTCTTTCTAAACCCTAGATCCCCATAATTCTCGATTGACACCTTGAAGAATAGCAATTGATCACTCTCTATCTTTGTTTCTAGATGTCCACTGCTTTTAATCTTAGTTGTAAGCGAAAATATTTTTTTTGATCGGCAAAAAGAAGACTTTATTGATGGAATATAAGAAAATTTACATCAATAAAGAGGAGTTTGGAGCTATAACAAGCTCCAACCTCTTAGTTGGTGAGAAACCAACACACAAAGCAAAAGCAAAAAAAACAAAAAGATTAAATCAGTAGCCCTTCCAAGCTGTGGCTCTATAACAGCCCAACCAAGCACCAAAACCTCCAAGCACCAAATAGATTAGGCAACACCAAAACAAAATAGGCAGAGTAGACAACCAGCCCTTCAGATAATCTACAGTAGCCCTTTATTCAAAATTACTCCAACAGCCCTTTAATCAATCCAAGTCCCATTTTTGTTTAATCCAACACAGCAGCAAAACAGATGAGGCACCTGATCATAGCATTCACGAAGAACACCCCATTCATACGCATCAAGAACAAAACACCAAAGAAGACAAAGACCAAAATAGAACAAAGAACACAATGACCTCGGACAAAGAAGACAAAGACCAAAAGCGTAACAAAGAGTAGACAACCAAATTTCTTCAGATAATCTACACTACCTTGAACTATACTACCATGAATTACTGCAGCAGCCCTACATTCAATCCAAGCACCTAGTTTGTTAAATCCAACACAGCAGCAAAACAGATGAGGCACATGACAGTAGCAGAGCACCAAGAACACCCCATTCACACAGACCAACAGCAGAGCACCAAAATGACCCAGTCCGAAACATGACAGTAAGGAGAAAAAACCCAAACAACCAGAGCACATGTAACAACCCTCATCACTAATCATCGATTAATTACCGATTACTACTAAACTGAGAATGATTATGATTGGTAATTGAACTGACTGGATTATTGAACTGATCGATGAAATCTAATATCAATTGACCGCTCAGATCCGTTTGAATTGCATTTTTATCTGTTTGACTGTTTAATTATCTGTTCAGTCTTTATGTTTAAACTGTTAATTGAAGGCCTCATCGGCAGCCGAATCCAAAATTGATTGATGTTCCATGATCAGTAGGAATAATGTGATTTTATGGTGTAATTATTTGAAAAGTGATTTGGTATGATTAAGTTAGAGTAAATGTTGGTAAATTACATGAATTGAACTTATTTACAATTAGACCACTTAGTGGCCACTATCTACACACTTTTGAGATCATTACATTACACTCAAACAAATGTTTCCTCAGCTCATTCCTTGTTCCCACCGACCTTAGAGAGAGAGAGAAACTTGAGGAGTTGATTTCTTTTCAATTTTGCTTATGAATTGCTTGAAGACTTGGTGATCTTAGAGGATAATTGTAAATTAAGCTTCATCACCTTGTAATTGAAGCTCTAGGTAAGGAATTTAACCTCTCATTGTTGTGTTTAAGCTTGTTTATGCCTAGTTCTTGTATCCTTAGTGATTTGAGCCTTGAGTTGGTCCATATATGTCAAATTGGAGCCTAGCTCATGCATGCATGCCTTTAATTTGAAGTTTTGAAGTTGTCCCTCATGAAATGATACATGCATGTTCATAATTTTGCAATGGTCCATGTTTTCAACTTGTTTTTGGAACAATTGGCTCACTAGAGCATCAAATTGAAGCTTTGAAATGATTTGAATTCATGCATGTTTGCATGTTCTTCATGTTCATGAAAATGGGTTTGAAATTGAGTTTGAATTAAACACCCTTGGGCTTTGATTTCTCAAATTGAGCTTTGAATCATGTGATTCTATGTGTTTCCAAAGGTTTTCCAGAAAATGGGCCCAAAAGGATCGAATTTGGTGTTTGAAAACTTGATTTGAGCTTGGAAGTTCAAATATGAAAATTCCAGATTTTGGACTCCCGCTCGAGCGGGGGAAGTGACGCTCGAGCGAGGAATTCGAGCATCCAGTACTTTGCACTGTTTTGCAGTCCGCTCGAGCTGGGTAATTGGCGCTTGAGCGGGGCCTTGTGTCTTGCGCTCGAGCGGCTATCGAGCGCCCAATCGAGCGTGATTTTTGAGCATCCAGCACTTTTGACTGTTTGCATATCCGCTTGAGCGTGGGAAGTGACGCTCGAGCGGGAATCGTTGTCTGTCCGCTCGAGTGGGGAAACCTGCGCTCGAGCGGGACTCTGTTTCACTGAAAATTTTGCAAATGTTTTCTATAGCGAAACATCCGCTATAGCGATCCCGGTTTTACCTTCATTTTTTTTTAATTGTATTTCAGACTCGGTTTCGTGGAAGTGTTGTTGTCTTATTCCCATTTCCATCCTTTACTCTTTGTATATATACAATGTATAGAAGACTAATGCTAATATATTGAATGTGATGGATTTATTATGAATGAATCTTAGAGATGCATTATGTATCTATTATGAATATGTAAGATACATTAATTTATATAAAGAATTCATTAATATAGAGGATGCATTATGTATCATGAATGTATGAGATACACTAATCAATTTAATGAAGTTTATTGAATGAATAACTTGAGAGTTTCTCTCTCTCCCTACACACCTTCTCTCTTGGTTTTCATCTCCTTCTAGTGTAAATCTATACTAAGTCCTTTATAAGAAAGGTAGAGTGGGTTGAGGGCTTCTTTTTAATCTGAAAGTTTGGCGATTTAGAGCACTTTGGTTTTTGGCCTTCATCTTCTCCATTTGGTCTCTCCATTTGAGGTAGGGATTTCTTTGTTCCTTTTCAATACTCCGTCTATAAATAGACATGTGGTAATTTTGTATTGCATGAAAATCATATCCATGTTGGATTTGTTTGAAAATCATGAGGGGAACCTGGGGTTGGTTGTTTGAGAATGGTTTTGTTATCATTGACTGTGGTTTGGACTAATTAGAGAGTAAAATTAGCATGTTATTGTTGAAAGAAGAGAAAGCCCTAAATTATATTTTGATTTGGTAAAATAAAAAGGGTTTATGGTTGAACAATGTTGGTAAATTTCTATTCTTAATATGAGTTGTGTAGAAGGTGTTAACAGTTAAGGGATTAATTATGGTATTGGGGTTATTTTGAAATGAACGTATTGAATCAAGTTGGGTTATGGCTTATTATCCATGGAATTGATTTTGTAAAATGAAGAGAATGTAATTGGTTTTGTGAAAAGGGAAAAGTGTTTTTGGAATACGTGATGGAACATGTTGACTTAAGAAAATTATGAAAGTTGATCTTGAAAATGGTAAATGAAATGTTAACTCTATGTGAGTCTCGGAAAATAAATTTGAGAATTGAGCTATTGTATCATGAGTGTTGAATACACACATTTGAGGGTTTTATCCTTACCTATCGTACTAGTGTTGTTGTTGGGTTTAAGGTTTGCTTGAGAGTGGAGTCTCTTTTATTCGGTGTACTGAATACATGCATCTAGAGGTTTTGTCCTGGGTCATCGGTGGAGGATGACATTGTTGTGTTGAATTGTGACGTATGCATTACACTTGTGTTGATTAAACATTATTGAATAGTTTATGTGTATGTATTACACTTGTTATTTATGCTTTGTTGTATTGATTGATTATGTATATGAAATTGTTTATATACATTGTGTTGTGTAGGATGAGATAGGGGATGTACTCCACGGTTTAGGGGAAGATAGGAGATGGACCTCTAAACCGGATTTTGTTTGGGAGGAGATAGGGGATGGACTCCATTAGCATCACTTTTATGTGTGCTTATTTATATTGAAGTGTTTTATTTGATACAGCACCAAAATGTATATCATTTGTGAAGTATAGAAGTGTTTTTGTCTGAGATTGATACAGTACTAAAATGTGTATCTATTATGAGGTATGAAATGTTTAAAATGAGTTATTATCTTGCTTATCGCTTTGGCATATCCTTAGCTTACTGTGCATATAGCCGGTAGACCAGAGTTTTAATTGTTATCGTCAGTGTATCCGAGTATGTTATGGGTTGCGATGGTTACAGTTTTGAAAGGCCGAGCTGCCTCATTTGTAGATTATATACATGTTGATGATTTGTTATTTCCCTTTTATTTAAGGCATGCATGTATTGATATGAATGTGTTGGGAACAAACCAAAATGCCATTTTGAGATTTTGGAAAGTGTGAAGGAAAATGGGGTATTTGTGAACATGTTTTCAAAAAAGGTCATTTTGT
This sequence comes from Camellia lanceoleosa, assembly GCA_025200525.1. Taxonomy (NCBI): domain Eukaryota; kingdom Viridiplantae; phylum Streptophyta; class Magnoliopsida; order Ericales; family Theaceae; genus Camellia; species Camellia lanceoleosa. Next base: position 125,603,840 of record CM045765.1, read on the forward strand.
TGTAAGTACAAAAAATGAGGGAAGAGTAATGGGCTTGGTGAAATTGTTTTTTTTTTTTTTTCTAAAACTGTTATAGTCATGAAAGTTTGGAAAAATGGGTAATGAAAAGGAAAGAAAGGTGAACCGCTTATAGCGTTGAATGAAATGACTGTTTTCGAGAAAAGTTCATACTTATGTATATTTTGTATAAACTGTCACATTACTATTCTAGTATGAGATTGAACATTCATGATCATAGCTATCTGTAAGTTATTATTATTGAGGATCATGTTGAGATCCCTACTGGACTATATGTTCATCCCACGTTGTTGAATCTTTTTCAGGTGATAGCCGGGATGTGCAAGGTTTTGGATCTTCTTATTTGTTGGCCACGGGGCCTCTTTTGTGTTGGCGGAATGCCATTTATGTAAAAGGGTTATACCCTTCTTCTTCTTGACTTTTTAATGATGTAAGCCCAAGGGCAATTTATTTAGTGTACTCATGTTGTATTTACTTGCATACGAATGAGAGCAATGTTATTCACTTCTACGAGTTGAATATACGAGTTTATTTCCGCATGTTATCTCTGAAATGGAATTAAGTAAATGAAATTGGTAATACTTCGAGTAATAAAAAGTGGGGCGTGACATCCGCCCATTTCACCAAGTGCACTTTCCTCCTCAGATCTGAGCCACCCCAAAGAAAAGCAGACTGAATACTTTCCATCTTTTTTGCTACCATCTCAGGCATCTTAAAGATTGAGAGATAAAAGATAGGTAAGCTGGCAAGAACAGACTTAATCAAGGTCAGCCGACCTGCAAAGGATAGATATCTTCTCTTCCAAGAAGCAAGTCTTTGTTTACACTTATCAATCACTGGCAACCAAGTTCTACTACTTCTTGGGCTAGCCCCTAATGGCAGCTCCAAGTATTTGATGGGCAATTTTTGGAATTTATAATTCAACCTACTTGCAAAATCTTGACCCAGCTCATCTGGAATCCCCACCCCACATACCACACTTTTATTAAAATTAATTCTAAGTCCTGACAAGACTTCAAAGCACCTGAGAATTTGTTTTATAATAACTATTTCCCCCCAATCAGCTTCACAGAACAAAATGGTATCACCCGCAAATTGAAGATGAGTAATTCGAAGACCACTGGGCCCAACAGACGCCCCTCTAATCAGGTCCAAATTTTTAGCTCTACCCAGCAAGATATTAAGTGCTTTAGCCACAATGATGAATAGGAAAGGTGACGGTGGGTCTCCTTGACGAAGTCCCCTTTGAGGATAAAATTCAGGAGTTGAAGACCCATTAACTAACACTGAAGTTCTTACAGAAGCAACACATTCCTTCATCCAACTAACCCACTTAGGACCAAAACCAAATTTAAATAACATAGAAAACAAAAATTCCCAATTGACCAAATCATAGGCTTTATGGAAATCCAATTTAAGCACAACTCCACTTCTTCTAGCCTTCTTCCACCCATCTACTATCTCATTAGCAATAAGTATGCCATCTAAAATGTTTCTGCCCCTCAAAAATGCTGATTGAGTTTCACTTATGATCCTAGGCAGCACCTGTTTCAACCTATTTGATAGTACCTTGGCCAATATCTTGTATATGGAGCCCACTAAGCTAATGGGCCTATATTCATTTAGCTTAGCTTAGTTATAAGAGAAAAGATGAGAGAGAAGGCTATTACGGCGGACATCGGCCGTCACCGACATTGTTGATTCGAGCGATGGCAGAGTTGTGGTGGTTGAACTCAAATCGAAGATGGTGGTGCCGAGGGAAAAGGGAGATAAAACGGTGAAAAAGGGAGACGAGATGAGAGACGATAGTTTGGCTTGGATTGTATAGGGTTTTGGAAATAATATATATAGCTGGCTAGTGTGGTCTTTTTGTAGGAGATCATCCTTATGAACAAAGAAAATTAGCGCCTGAATATTGGACAAAAAAAAAAAAAAAAATTTGGACTTTTGACCCAAATGTCTAATTATAAATACACCTTTTAAAATTTATTTAAAATATAAATTGTCTCTTGTGATTTTACAATATATTTTTTTATATTTTTTTGACCCAAGTTTCACATCTTAAATTTTTCTCACATTTATTTTTATTTTTAATATTTCATTAGAGGTTAAAAAAATATATATGTATTAATTATAGTAGAGCGAAACGATTTTGAATGCAAATTATAAAATTTAAAATTTATTCTGTACTTAACGAATAGAATAGTGCTAATCAATATGATTTTAACAGATGCATGATATTTTGCACAACCCTAATTAAAACTATTAAAAAATGTTTGGTCCACATAAAATGAAGCTCCCAACTCCGCCGAATTAGCTAGCAAACATTTTCCTAAACTTTTTTCCAGAACTTAGACCTCGTTTGGGAATGTGCTAACTTTTTGACCTTTTCAAAAAATATGAGTAAAAAAGTAGATAGAATAATGTGATAACTTATAGTAAACTTTTAACTTTTTAACTAAAATACTTAATCTCAAACGAGGCCAATCAATGCTCTATTTTCTCTTTTCTCAAGTTGGTCCAAGCTTACATCGAACATAGCGATCTCTCTCTCTCTCTCTCAAAAGTATATAGATATAGCGGTGTAAAAATGGTCCGCGACTCGTGGGTGGTCCTAAGCCCACTCGTGGCCCAGGCCTAGTCCGGTAGGCTCGAGCTCGAGCCTAGTCCAAGACTCTAGACATGGGCCGTCATTTTGAAGCCTAGCTTGGCACGTGGGCTCGACCTATTGGCCCGCTCAAGGCCCACTCAAAACCCTGCCAAAGGCCCGGCCCACCTGAAACCCAATGTCATTTTTAGTAGAAAAGAATAAAATTTTGGTGGAAAAAATAAAAAAAAATTAAAAAAATTGTTCAAGCCCGCCTAGGCTTGCTGGCCCGGCCTAGGTCGAATACCTCACGGGCTTAGACCTAATTTTATGGCTGTGGGTCAGTCTAACTTGATCTGAATTTTTGGCAAGAGCCTGCAACCCGACATAAATTTGGGCTGCACCAAATTTACACCTCTATACAGATATATCCACATAAAACACGTTCTAATTTAACCACCTTGCATTGTCTTGACCATTAATTAATTAATTGAAGTTTTTTTTACTTTCCATTTTATCTTAGGTGTTTGGCATTAAGTTTTTTTTTGGTTTTTTAGATTAAAATCACATAAGATAAAATATGTTAAAATAATTAATAAGACAAAATGTCACATCAAATTCATAATCATTTTATTTTTTCTTTCACAAATATTATATTCAATTATAAAAAAATCTAATCATCTTTCCAAACACAATTATTTTAACTTACTAAAATAGTCAAAAATTAAAATAACTTACTAAAATAGCTAACTTTCCAAACACCTCGAGTTTTAAACAAGAGAAATGCTAAAAATACTAGGGTTATTTTTAAAAGTGATTTATAAGTCAATTGTTTTGCTTATTACGAAAAGACATACGAAAAGTAGAAAGGTATTGTGACGTAAACAAATTAAAAAGCCAATAAGTTAACTTATAAATTATTTTTCAAAAGAGACTTTAGCGAAATAATTAAAATGCTAATTAAGACAAGAGACGTACATTTGAGGTTCACTACCTAATATAATTCTACCTAATATTATATTTAATTAATGTATAATTGGTATATTAATTAATATTTATAACATTACTCTTGTCTCGAGTTATTGATGATGTCTGTCAAGCAAAGCATATATTCCATTTAAACAATTGCCATGCTCTTCACATCCGTATAACTTAAAGACAAATTAATCTTTATTTTAATGTTGTGTTTGGTTGGGGGATTTGGGGAGAAATTTGGAAAGAAAAAAAAAAAGAAAAGGTGAATAAAAAAAAATATGTATATATTTCACATAGTTTTACACACCTTTTCCCTTTCCCTTTCCAAATCCCTTCCCAAATCCCCCAACTAAACACACCATAAGAATTTTAGCTGAGGTAACGGCGGCTCTAGGCTTTTTATCTCATGCCGTCGTCATAATAATGATAATAAAATATTTAATAAAAAATAAAAAAGCAATTTTGTAAATAAAAAAATCTTTTGACTCAGTTTTTTTTTTTTTTTTTTTAAAACTTACTTTTTCATAATTTTACGACATTTTATTTGTTACTTAATGCGAAATATTCGCACCTAAATGCAAATGCATCATAGTTAGAGGTAAAGAGAATATGATAATTGTTGCATTATAAATAAATAAATAAATGGGTGGGTCATGGTTCTTTAAAGCCGTGACGAGTAAATACATATATATGATACAATAATATAATTTATTATTATTATTATTATTATTATTATTATTATTATTATTATTATTATTATTTAAGTTGCAAGCAATAGCCAATGAAAAATACACTTTGATTAGTTAACATATAGTGTAATCGACTGCATTTAAAATATATGACCTTACTATTTTAACCAATGAACGTTTATTTTTTATTGAGCAAATTATACTAAACAGTTCCTATAATTTGGGACTCATATTACTTTGAACCTTGACTTTTTAATTGTGACACATTTGACTCTGAATTTTGAATCTTATTCCAAATAAAAATAATTGAAAATATTATAACTTAATTTCAAGGGCAAAATCCTCAATTTGATAAAATATAAACTAATTTGTAAAAAAAATGTCAAAAAAATATTTTTAAATTTTTAAAAATTATTTATACCTACAAAAGATAAAATTATATAAAATTGATAAATCTTTTAAACATTTATTTATTTATTTATTTTACCAAATTAATTTTTATTATGTGTGTGGATGATAATTATGTAATAGGTGGTTGTTAAAATTTTAATGTGTAATCGATATATTTAATAAATTAAATGTTTTTAGTTTTGGATTTTTTAAATTTAATGAATTGGTTTAATAATAATATCAAAATTGTCGTTACATTTGACTTTTGAAAAAATAAAAACTAATTTAATGAAAATAAAAATAATCATCCATTACATGATCATTATCTATTACATGATCATCATCCAAACACATAATAAAAATTAATTCGGTAAAATAAATAAATAAATAAATGTCTAAAAGATATGTTAATTTTACATAATTTTATCTTTCGTGTGTAGAAATAATTTTTAAAAATTCAAAAATATTTTTTGTCATTTATTTTTGTCAAATTAATTTATATGTTATCAAATTGACGATTTTGCCCTTAAAATTAAATAATGATATCTTTAATTGTCCTTATTTGAAATAAAATTTAAAATATAAAATTAAATAGGTTACAATTAAAAAGCCAAAAATTAAAATTACAAAAACCTTAAACTATAAGGACCGTTAGTTTAATCTGTCCTTTTTTTTTTATTTATCCAGCTTATTAGGCGTATAAACAAAATAAGAGTCTAGCCAATGGGTGCAACAATAGCAGATGAGTACAAAGTGAAGATAAATGAGTACAAATAAATATTAATATTAAAAATAATATTTTTATTATTAATTTTTTCAATTGCCAATGGGGTCAATTGAGCCATTGAGTATAACGTGGTGCTACTCCCGACCTGAGATCAAAACACATTTTGATAAGATTAATATTATATGTATTAATTAATATTTTAACTAGTATATTAACAGAATATGTGTCACAATTTTAGAAGTTTAGATATTTGTAATTTATACGGTAAGTGGAGTCAGTAATAATGACATAATATTAGTTAGTACACTAGTATGTACATCAATTGGTGCATGCAGTACCATCATTTTTGATAAACATTAGATCTTAATTGATTTTCCTGATAATCAAAGCATATGTAATTGGTTTTTATACTTATAGATATGAGTAAGAATTCGACGAACCCGAAGGGCACTTGATCCTCTGCCTCAAGTTTCACTCTCCCGTGTATTCACAACAATTTACTTTTGTGTTGAAGTTCTATACTTAAACATTCTTAGATAAGAATTCTATGACACTGAAAATTTGAAGACAGGATTATCCCGATGTACTGAAAAAATGAAAATTTGAAGACAGGAGACGAGACAAATTTCAGAAAAAAAAAAAAAAAATCCTAAGCCTTGATAACAAAGCTTTGTGAACATTAAAAGTTTTAGTTACATCTAACCAGTTGGTTTCCTTTCTTCATTACTGGTTGAACATATTAAAAATAGGACTAAAGTTTTTTTCTCATTCATTATTTCTACTGCAAGGTGCTATTGGCCAACTTTGGACCCATCACAGGTCCAATTTGATAAGCCGATCACTCAACTTATAGGGTCTTGTAAGAAAATTATTCATATAAAAATTTAGGTTAATTAGACATCAGTAACAACAAATGGAGTATAAGTATATTTTTAATAGACTGTCTTTTTTTTTTCTTTTTTTCTTTTTTTAAAACATGAATTTATGATCCGATTAGATGGTTACAACTATTTGATCAATTTGATTTCTTACATGAATAATCTTCTAAGCGGGCATGTATAATGAGCAGGTTGGATTATCAAACACGATAGGTCCATAATGAAGCCAACAACACTCTCTGGTCCAAATAATGAATGGACTAGAGAGAAGCTATGTCCAAAATAATAAAATTACCAATCTCTGTAATTACGTATTTGGCTAATTTATAAAACACATATAATTCCAAACGGGAAAAGTATTAAAGATATGAAAAATAAAATAAAAGTATTCATCTCTAACAACTTAAAGTTTTAAGATAAGAGTTGCTCAACAATTGACATTTTTATCTTACATCTGAATCCTTTATTCAGTAGGTGTTGTATTGGTCTGGTTTTCACCATTTTGGTTTGATGGTAAGAAGTGGAGATCCTAGGATTCACACAAACATATATCTTATCTATCTATCTATCTATCTATAGTTGTGATGTGTAAATAGAATAGATACCTCATATGTTGAAGTGCCTATAGTGTTCAATTTTTCAATCACTCATCTTCATCTTCAACTTATTCAAGCTCATTAGCTAAGCTAACAAATCTCAACATGAACATAAATGCAATGAGTATTGGCACCAAAATGTTTCATTATTCATGTTCCTTAGATTTTTAAAGCAGTGATCTGAAATAAAATTTACTTATTTGACGATGGTGCACACTTCAATTATTTATGAATATTCTTTTATTTCCTTCATTTGTCAACTCATACATTTTGCCTACCTCGATTATAAAAATGTATTTACCCTCTCTAAATCATCTCCAAAAGTGGTGTGTTTGTACGATGTTCATAATCGAGAGGGTCAATATATGCATATTCATAAATAAGAGAGTAAAGTGATATTTACTAGTAATTGAAGCGGTTTTGGTGTAATTAATCCAAATCTTAACTACAATCCCTTCAAATGAAGATGGCTCCTAAATTGGATGGCCCAAAAAATTAGATGGTTTGATAAATAGTTTTGAAGTGACAGTGTTATATCATATATATGTGGGCTGGTGTGAGGCTAAAGAAGAAGGAAAGAAAGATATGGAGAGTCATTCCCCTGGCTGTTTTGTGGTCCTTATGAAAACATAGGAATGAATGTGTGTTTAAGGCAACTACCCCTAATCTGGCCGAGTGTGTGAATTAATCAAAATTGGAGTTCCATTATGGATGAAGTCATCCACTAAGGAATCTCAATTCACAATCCATGATTTTCTTGGTAATTTGAGGCAGATAAGAGTTTGCTTAGGAGGAAGAGTGGAGTAGTGACAGAGAAGAATCCTTGGCTGCTGCTGCCTGATATATGCAGGGGTTTTGATTGCTAGTGGTGCTGTTTTCTGATTTGCCGGGCTTGTCTGATATGCAGCTGCTGTTTTGCTAATGTTGGCTGTTTTTCTATATTGTGTGGGACTTGGCTGCTGTAATTTCTTTTTGCTGCATTGGTGTGTATTTTTTTATTGGTGACTTACCAACTTGGTGTTGTGCTAGCAAATGATTAGGCATATTATTCAGTGTCAGGGATTGTTTAGTTTTGCTACGATACTATTTGTACTCACCCGCTTTATTGATGTATGTTATTTGTAGTGAACTTTGATTACAATCAATAAATCTTTGTCCTTTTTGTTGATAAATATATATATATATATATATATATGTAGGGCCAATAATGAAATTTTTTTATTGGAAAAAATAATAATATATTAAATGATTATACAACATTACAAATAAATAGAGAAAAAAAAATCAATTAAACAAATCTTTCAACCTCCCCCGCATAGTACAAAAGAAAGTTGTTCTATACTCAGACACACTATAACCTTTCATAAAAATTAAGGTGGGTGTTTGGGATTGACCTTCTTTTTCTTTTCTTTTTTTCCTTTCAAACTTTAGTTAACTTTGTAAAAATATTTAAAAAATTTATATTTCTCCACTAAACGGAGTAGAAGAGTTTTAAAAATAATTAAAATTTTAGAAAATGTCCATGACAAAACATGGTGGCCTTTTTGGTTTTATTTATTTTGTCTAGTGAACTTTTTTTGAATTTTGAATTTTTTTTTTCACTTTCCAGATTTTTTACACTAGAAGAAATTGAAAAGTAAAATATTATAATACAAATTAAAAAATAAAATAAAATAATATGAATTCTTTAAGTTGATACCATACTCATCCTAAACGTACAAAATGGCAACTAAACAACTAAAGGAAGTTTCGACTGTCACCTCTACAGATGGCAACTACATAACTATACAAATTAATAAATTTTCTAAACTTTTCTTATATAAGTTGTTCTTGGCATATTATTTTGGTGGTTCTATTTCAAATTTCGAAATTTTATTATGCATCACTTGTGTGAGTAAGAAAAAATTATAAATTTTATTAGTTTATATAATATTTACTAGCAATGATATACTAACCGAAAAAAAATATATAAAAAATCTATAAAATCATGTGAAAAAAATTATATCCATTCATTTCCAATCAAAACACATTAAAATGGCTTATTATTTTAAAAATACCACCATGACATCTTTCTGTAAGTCTTTCTCTTTAACTTTCTGTAAGTCATTTTATATTTCTTAAACAAATATTAAGTGATGTTCTAGGTGAGACACCATCTTGAAAATGTTTGGTCTTAGTCTTTGAAAACAATTGCACCCATTAAAAAATGTTAGGTAACTTTGAAATTTAACACGTTTGATGTTTGATCATATCAGTTCATATATACAGACTACCTTTACTGAGGAGCTTTGAGGTTTTGGGAGCTCAAAATTTAGAGATAGCTACTCTCACAGAGATGGTGAGAACTCGGCGCTGTGAAAAGACGGGTTTAAAGAAAGGCATATGGAGTCCTGAAGAAGATCAGAAGTTGATAACTTACATCAGGAGACATGGCATTTGGAACTGGAGTGAGATGGCAAAACCTGCAGGTAGGAAACAATTATGTCACTGGGCGATATGGTTATGAAAACCCTTCTTACTTCTTTTACGTGTTCTTTTTGTTTCTGGGTACATAGTATTTTTGTTTTTAATTTGTTTTGGTGCACATGTTTGTGCGACACATGTTAATGTTGTCCTTTCTTTTCTTTTGTCCTTCCTTTTCTTTTCTTATTTTTCCAGGTTTATTAAGGTCTGGAAAGAGTTGTAGACTTCGATGGGTGAATTATCTAAGGCCAGATCTCAAACGCGGAAACTTTACTAGAGAAGAAGAAGAAACCATACTCAAAATGCATGGAAAGCTGGGAAACAAGTAATCCATCTGTTAAATTATCTATATCTAGGTCTTCAGTTACCAATTAATTTTGACAAAAACTGAGGGATATAGGAGATCATAGTTAAGCTTAAATTATAATTGTAATCTCATGCTTTTTGCCAAGTAATTTAAGCTTGCTTGATACTATGGGTTGAATATGGGTTGATCTCTGAAAAGTTGTAGTTTCTCAGTAAAAAACAAATATTGGAATATCAAATAATCTAGATCATCGTGAGTTCCTAAATCAAACAATACTGTCATGTTGATGAAATTTACTGGCTATGGTACTTTCAATATGCATAAAAGTCACAAGATCAGGACTTATTATTTCTGTTTAAGTGCCAAAACTAGTATATTGTAACAGGAAATATTACAATATGATGTCTCCCAACCAATGTTGATATCGTAAAGCATATAGTCTGAAAGGTTTTTCATTTTCATACAAGATTAGCAATTGGTACAACAATATCCATCCAACAACTTAGATGCTATTTTAGATTTTGACTTTCAAGATTGCTTTGAAACTTATATAACATAGCATAAAATACTGCCGTACGATGAAGGGAAGTAATGTTTGGTAATGGAAAACTTTACCAGCCTTAAAATATATATCTTACCATTAACGACTCGAAACATTTTAGTATTTCGCATTAGAGAGTTTTTATTCATCCTCCTTCAATGCTAAGTATTCTTGTTGGTGTACTCATACAAGAAAAGGAAAACAATAAAATTTTCCAGAGAAGTGTAAGAAATGCAGTGCATCCAAGATGAAAAGCTGTGTAGTCTTATGTATTTGTAGTGTTACTGTAAGGAAATGATGGAACAATTTCTAGTACACGAGACTTTAACACAAGATCCTTGAAATTTTGATGGCACAGGTGTGTGGCAAAGGATATGTGATACTTGAGTTGAAGAGATTGATGCAATAAGGAGTAAATATTGGATGTAACGGTGATATTATGTGGCGGTATCACCATATCCTATAAACAATCCTAGCTAACGATATAAGGAACTACAACATTGTTAGGTTAATGGGAGACAAGGCTTATCCGCCTAATTCATTTACAGTTTTTTATTAGACAGTGGCATCATATAGGATATTTTTAATTCCAATCTAAGATGCTTATATCTATTGCATGCTGTATTTATTTTTTCTTGAATTTATGTGTTAAGACATAGAACTACTAATGTTTGGATATCTTTCTCTCATCTCAGATGGTCTGCAATAGCAGCAGCACTACCTGGAAGAACCGACAATGAAATAAAGAACTACTGGCACACCCACCTGAAAAAGCGCTTGCACAAACCAGCACAATTGAAAACATCCAAGGCTGAATCCAACCAAAACAATTTACCTGAATTGAACCTATTGCTTCCCAATCCTCCAGAAGCTTCAATCTCCTCCGATGGGTCTAGGAACATCCCAGTACTGTTACCAAGTGCTACTGGCCCTGCTGTTGGGAACATAGAGGCTTATATTGGCTCACAAACATGCATGGAACTTCAAAGTTTATCGGAACTGGAAAAACTGTACATGGAAAATCTTCGAGAGACATTGGCTGATCCTGGATTTATATTTCCACACTCTGAGCTATGGTGCCTACTAGACCCTGCAAGTCTGTATTGTTTTGAAAATGATGCAAACAGTGATTTTTTGTTCAACCTCTCATTGCCAGGAGAGATTGGTGGAATCAAAGAGCCTAATGTCCATTTTTAAGCGAAATGATAGTATTCATTGCACTCAAATGTTCATGGTTGGGATGTACATATGTAGGCTTGGGGGCATGAACCAATAGTTCCATCTATGTTGTTTTTGCCAAAGTTGACATTGTGCTGCGAATGAATAAAGTTGGGAGTGCCTGAAATTCATTTCAATAAAAGATTATTTGGGGTTTGCTTATTTAGTATATTTTTTGACTTTTTATAAAAAGATATATAAAAAATTAGAGAGGTGATATTTGCCAAATAAGTATACTTATTTAAATAATTCCAAACAACTCTTAAATTTTTGTTTCATTTCAAGTTTTTTCTAATCAACCATCATTTAATCAGATACACCCTTTAGCATGCATATCATATGTACTCTATTACAAACTGGCATAATTTCACCACACAATTTCATAATATCAACCAAAAAATGCGTAATTTCGCCACAAATTGGCGTAATGAAAAATGTCATAATCAAACCACAAACTTTTATAACATCAATCAAAAAATTTTAGATATTTTGTTATCCTAATTTATAGTGAGATTACACATTTTGTGATTAATATTATGAAATTTTGTGATAACGTTTTGTCAATTTGTGGTAGGATATACGCACAGCATAAGCTTACCCTTCAAATAGATCTTATGTGAGATAGGAGATTTTTATTTTTTATTTGAGTTAATTATCTAAAAGTTATATTTATAAATGTTATGATAACTCAAGTCCTATTTAAGATTTTTTGAACCAATAAATCTTATTTAGTAAAATTGAGAATATTATCATTTTTTCCCAATTTTTAAAACTAAAAACATTATCAATTGTGCATAGTAATGTTCCAGATAATTATTTCACTAAGAAGAAAAAAATAGAATATGAGATTAAACATTTTTATTCTTTTACTTATTGGTTTGATTCAACTATCCAATAAAATCAAGAAAATTATTAGTTTTTTTTCAGTTTTAAAACTGAGAACATTATCAGTTTCTTCATTTTTTTTTATTTTTTATTTTTATAATTTTGCACATCAATGTTCCATCATCATGCTCCCTTATAAACACAAAATTTTCAGTTTTTCACAACCAAAAATAATAAAAATAATAAATAAATAAAAAAATCAGTCTTTTAAAAAAAAATAATTTTTTTTGTACATAATTTTTATTTTAGTTTTTTTAATTTGAAAGTTGATGTTTTAAAGTTTTGAAAATCAAAATAAATGTTAAATCATCATGTTCCTTTATAGATAATCATAAATGATGAACAATTATTATTTGAAAGGCAATTCTGACTATTCAAAATTAAATGGGACTTGAAGGTCCAAAAAATCTTAATTAGAATTTAATGGAATATAAGTTCATAAATTAAAACTTGTGTGTAACTGCTCCTTTTTATTTTTACTTATGGGGGACAAAATAAATTGATGAAAAACAAATTAATACAAATAGAGTAAATCAAAGTTCTACTTAAAATTTTATGATAGATGTTCATAGTTATCACAATCTCAATCTTGATCATCTCACTTGGATCAAACGATTTGAATCACATTAAAATCTTAAATTTTACAGAATTATTACTATTTTAATCGTAAAAAATTTATAGAATTATTACTATTTTAATCATAAAATCGTGTAGAATCACCTTGATTACGATTCCATTACAATCATGATCCTATCAAAAACAATTCTTATAATTTATTTCTTATGGGATAAATTTCACTTTACTCTTTTATAGTTTGGCTCTTGTGCGGATTACGTCACTCTCATTTGAAAATAACTACACAATCCTCTTGTGATTTATAAATTAAAGTGCATTGTTAGGCTCATTAACAATTTAATAAAAATTGTCTAAAATACCATTGTATATAAGTAGCCTAAGTGTATGAAGTAATAATATTTTTGTTATTTATTTGGGAGACAAAATGTACTTTAACCTCATATGTGATTTACCCCCTTTAAATTTGAAAATGAGCATATAAGCCCCTTATATTTGGCACATGTTTCATACTTGTTGTTAAGTTGCAAAAAAAATGTTTAATGGTGCACTGTAATTTACAAACCACAAGGGAATTATGTGATTATTTATAAATGAAAAGAGTATAATCCGCATATGAGCAAAAACACAATGGGATAAAGTAAAATTTTCCCTTTCAGTTTATATTTATATACAAAAAAATTGACCATAGATTACTTCTCCAAACATCTCTTCTAATTTATATTAACAAAAAATGCATCATATTAAATTATTTTTCTTTAATAATTTTAAAATTATTGAACATACATTATTATTATCAATAAGTTTTCATTTTATTTTGTATTGAAACTTAAATTTTATGATTTTTTATCCTATTTTACGATATGATCCATAAATTCCTTCCAATGAGCTCACTTATGATTCCAATTTGAAGGATTTACAATTCAGTAAAATAGAAAATAAAAAAATAAAAATAAAAATAAAAAATACACAAACATAAAGGAGTTGAGTTGCACCCTACCTCTTTGTGAGTTATACCATCATATTTTATTAAAAGAAGAACTAATTACATTAAATGTTCCTATAATTTGGGAATTGTATTACTTTGGTTCTTAATTTTTTAATTGTGATATATTTTATTTTGAATTTTAAATCTTATTTCAAATAAAGACAATTGAATATACTATTACTTAATTTTAAAGGTAAAGTTAATAATTTAATAAAATATAAACTAATTTAACAAAATAATAATATTATTTATTTAACATTTTTTTTTAATTGTATTTGTGTGGTTTCGTTTGATTTTTCTTCCTTTGAAACCGTGTCATCAATGAGACGAATTGAACGTGACAAATTGTTATTTTATTTTGATTCGCTTAATGAAGACACCCATGTGGTGGATTTGGTGGTTTTGGTCAAAATAAGAAATGGATTTGTCATTTATAGGTAGATAGAGTGGGGTGCTCCTTGTTCATCCAAAAAAAAACTAAACCTCAAAATGTTTATTTATTTATTTTTTAAATATGGTTTGATTATTATATGTCTCTTGTAACAAAAGAGAACTTCAACTATCAACGAAAAAGTATACATTCAACCCAAAAAAAATTATTAAGTACAATTTTGTTTTCTTGATTTCACTCTTTTTGTTTGTTTTTTTTTTTTTTTTTTTTTTTTTTTTTTTTTTTTTTAACACAATATGAAGAGCCGTAGGTGGTGTATTAAAATTTTCAAAAATGCTACATGTCAAGAAAAAAAAGAAGAAAAAAAATTCATGAAATTTTTAGAAATAATCTAGTGTGGTACGTAACAAAATAAAAAATAAAAAAAGTTTGCAAATAGTATAAATTTTGATAATAATAAAATGCCACAAGTTAATTCAATAGTAGAGAATCTTCATGACTATCTTCCTCAAAAAAAAATTCTGAAGTATAGTATTGCTCTAATTTTTTATAGAGTTTTTTAGTCAACATATATCTTATTCAATAGATTTTGACCAAAAAATTTCAAAAATAGTTTTTTTTTTCCCCCTTAAAAGGAAATATATAAAAAAAGTAGGGCAAAACACCAATAAATCCCAAATTTTAATTTGTTGAACCATTTGATCCTACCTTTTATTTTGTAGATTGATAAGTCCTGTTTGAATGTTAATTACGTATATACCCATTTATTTAACACTTTTTTTTTTATTTTATTTTTATGGAGGGCAAATGCAAGTTTTTACTAATGCTGATATGACAAAAATACCCAAAAAGCTTACTATAGGCTTTTTTATGATTTTCCTCCTTTTCAAACATCAGCAACATCAACTACATTAGCAACATCATCAACATCATCACCATCACCATCAACAATATCAACTACATCACCAACATCATTAAAAATCAACAACATCATAAAAACATCATCAACATCATGAACTACATCATCAACATCATGAACATCATCAAAACATTATCATCAAAAACATATCATCAACATTGCGAACATCATCAAAACATCAACTACATCATCAAAAACATCAACTACATTATCAACATTATCAAAACATCAGCAACATCATTAAAACATCATCAAACCATCATGAACATCATCAGAACATCGTGAACATCATCAACATCATCAACATCGTGAACATTGTAAACATCATCAATATCGTGAACATCATCAAACATCAACTACATCATCAAACATCATCATCATCGTGAACTACAACAGGGACGAAGACCTTCTTTTCTCCTGCACCAAGGACCACAACCCTACCGTCTGGTTCGCCGACAACGGCGAGCGCCTCGGATGGCGTAGATCTGGGAGGTGTGGCCACCGCCCTTGAAAATTGTAGATCTGGGAGGTTTGATTTGTTCAATTATGTTTTACATAAAAATTGAAGCAAGAATTCCATTACTAACACAGAAGCAATTGAGGAAGAATTAGAGTTCTCTGCAAATGATCCCGGTAAGAAACAAGCATAGCCTCATTTCAAAAATGCCGATCTATGCAATCAATGTTAATGATAACCCACATACTGCCAATTGCAAACAATTGAATTTCACTATCAAACCTAAGTCTTAAACAATGTAACAACCCAATTCCAACTGAACCTCAAAAAGTTGCCCGAAAATGAATAACTTTGCATTGCACTTGATGATATAAAACGAGTAAAATCCTTGAAAGAAAAAATAGATGAACATTCACAAATCGTCAAAACTCAAACCCATTACAGAGTAAACTGACATTCTTGAAGCATTGATATATCTAACTTCTGTGCGTACATACATATAGATGTATAAGCTTTGATTATCAGTGAAAATGTGTAATTAGGAATGAAAGAATGGATATTGAATAGATATGTTGATGATGTTGCTGCCATTGTTGGAGAGATGAGAAGACCTGCAAAATGAAATCAATATGGGTAAAAAAGTAACTCCATATACAATATATCAAAAACGTATATCATACTAAAAATAAAAAGGACTAGATAGTTTAAGAAAAAACACTTAGGACTAACTAGAGCAACATTTTATCAAAATGGGATCTATGAGTAATTTTTCCAAAAAAGTATGACATTTTGCAATTTAAAATTTTAGTTTAGTAAATAAAAATATTTTAATAATCGTAATATACAGTGTATGCGCTATCAAATTATAAGTTAATAATCATGTTAAAATCTTATTGGTAAGGATAAAATCTCAAATATTAATTCAAAACTCTAAACATATGGGGTTCGATGCAATGTTCTTAAATTGGGACCATGAAGTAAAATTATATATATATATTTAATAAAGTAGGATGATTTTTGAAAATATATATATCAAAATGTCTAAGAGATACATTTCGTTTGAACGGTTGAGATGAATCCTAAATTTATATTAACGATTCAAATCAATGATGATTCCTGCCCAAACATCTCTCTCCCTAAGCACCACACCTGTAAACAGTCTCACCTACCCACATCTGCCCCTCTCCCACCTTCTCTCTCTATCTCTCTCTCACTCTCTGTTCTTCTTCTTGAACAGAACGAAAAAAAAAGCACCCTCTCACCCACCCTCTTTGCTCCTCCTCCTTCAATTACATCCCTTACAACCCTTCGGATTTCAATTTACAACTTGCAAGGGGTAAGATTTCAATTTACTTCTTCAATTTATTTTATAGATATTTCTACATAGACTTTACTCTCTCTTTGATCTCTCTCTCTAGTTTTCTCTCTCATTTGTGGTGGCTTTGCGATAAACAAGTATGGTTCGATCACGTCAATGTCCGAGTCCAATTGGGATGACATCGATTCTAATTTCTATTATTTTTGTTTTTTTTTTATTTTTGTTCAAATTTTATGTTGTATTCATATATTGGAAATGACTTAACTAAAATAAGATATGGGTAACGATTGCTAGAGATAGAATTGTTTTATCAAATTGGTTGAGTATGCTTTGTTGAATAGTAATTTGTTGGTGTTTAGCCATTTAAGGTGTTTTTTATCCATCTTAGTAAGCAATCTAGGGTTTTTCAGGATGTGGGTTGATTTTTGAATTCGGGCTCTTAGGTAGGTGGTTGTTTTAGATAAAAATATATTACTCTTATTCATAGAGAGATTATAGTGAATATTAATGGATGCTAGAGGGAAATCACTATAGAGGAGTTTATTCTTTCCCTCTATGAAATAGAAGATTGGATTCTTTGATTCAGATTGAAAATTTGAGTTCAATTTGGTACAATAAGCTCCAGAATTAAGGGCTTTGGAATTGAGTTGGTGTCGTTTGGTTTTATTAGTTGATACTTCTAATACTAATACAATTTGTCATTGCTTTTTATCTTGATATAGTGACTTCATTAATGCTTCCTATCTTGATATACAATTTGTTATTATTCCGCCTCTCCCTTTCTCTATCTGTTTTTGTTTTTGGCTGATGGCTGTGTCTATTTTTGAATTTCCTTTGCTGCAATTCAAATGCCAACAATGGCTTCAAGGTTCTGATAATGGCTTCAAGACCCATCGTTCAACACCAAAACAGAGGTATTCTTCATTGTCTCTTTATTTCTCTCTCTAAAATTTGTTATCTTTATTGGTTTTTCTTCAGTTCTTCAATTCTTTGTGGGTCATTAAGAATACTGAGGTTTTTTTAATCTTTTTGATATGTACATTTTTATGGATCATTTAGATTGGGCTCCATACTGTTATTATTAGAATTCCATTCTTCTAAACCCATATATATATATATATATATTAATCACAACACATCCTCCACAATTAATTAAACTCATCTCACGAATCATGTGTTTTTTCCTATCTATTCAAGTCGAAGATCCAAGAACCAAGAATTTCAGTTTTTGCTTTAATTTTATTGGGGTGCATTTACAAAACTCCTGTGAAATTTGAAAGTCGAAACTAACTAGAAAACTGGTAGCAAAATTCATTTCAAATTCATTTACAAAATTTATATTTTAGCAACGAATTTGATAAAACGTAGGTATGGTTTAATGATTAAAAAACTGGTTTGTCTATATGGTTGCAACATCTACTTGCAGTGTAGTATGGTTGTGGTGATGGTGTATGAAGATTACCCTATTGGTTTCCAATTTTGTGTAGAACACCGTTGAGTGTTATTCTCTACTTCTTTTCTTTTGTGTAGAACGCCATTGGGAGATTGATTTCAAGTCACTGTGTGATTTGCAGGCCCATATACAGTTCTTAGACATGTTGCCCCAAAGCTTTTTCAGCTATTAAGTGGGTATTTTGATTGTTGTGAAATAGAAGATTGGATTCTTTGATTCAAATTGAAAATTTGAGTTCAATTTGGCACAATAAGCTCCAGAATAAAGAGCTTTGGAATTGAGTTAGTATCGTTTGGTTTTATCAATTGATACTCCTAATACTAATACAATTTGCTATTGCTTTGTATCTTTATATGGTGACTTAATTAATACTTCATATCACTACTAAAAAAATTAGAAATCCGCTAGATATTGATTTGTGATTATGTATTAATTTAAAGCAATAAAAAATTCCAATTAAACAATCAAGACAAATTAACACAACGATTTTAACATGGAAAAACCACAATTGGAGCACCTCCAATTGTGATAAAAAACCACGAGCAACAGTCACAAAACAATCCACTAAGAATATATAAAGAAATTACACAGGTATACTCTCAATTACCTAGCGAATTCACGCCCAAATCGAACCAACCCCTATGTGCCTCTTCCAGCCCCGTCTTCACCTCAGAATTGTCTTGACGATGAGCCACTCCAGAATCCACCAAAGCTTCAGGCTCAAATTGTTCAGAATCCACCGAAGAACAACTCTTTCTTTTGTATAGAATAAACAAACAAACCTTTGATGTATTCTTTTTAACCCATGAGTTGAATACTCAATTAAACATTAAAGAAAACTAGCAAAATATCCCCAGATATAAACCTTAATATCCAAAAGAAGATCTGGAACAGTAATCCTAAAATCTGATAGAAACACGTACTTATAGAAATTTGGGACTGCGAAGCTCGCTCAAGCGAAGCTTCTCTCGCTCGAGCAAGAAACCAAAAATGCGTGTTTTCCATAAGTGGCTTCGCTCGAGCCACGCACCCTTCGCTCGAGCGTACATTCATCTCTTTCAGGTTTTTACACAGACGCAGCCTTCGCTCGAGCGAGAACTTCTTTGCTCGAGCGAGCAAGGGCGGACATGCAACTTCGAATGTAATTTTACATTTTGCGTCGGGAGCGCTGCCCCTCGACCCCCTCGACCACTTTGCCAAGGGCTTGCCTCTCAACCTCATGGTGATCGAAGCTCTCGATCCTGTCATAATCATCAAAGTGGCAATCTTAAAAGCATTAACATCACAAACTTCTCTGTAAGGCACAATTCAGGTTGGATTCGTATCTAAAAACTCATAGCCTCACTGAAATAAAAAGTGCAAAAACAAATACAACTTAAAGGAGTTTTGTCAAACGGGATTGTCAAGAATAAAAACCTAACAACTACTACTAATTAATAGTTTTAATTGTGTACAACCTTTTCCACACCATTGAGTGTTATCTTCTGTTTCTTTTCTTTTGTGTAGAACACCATTGGTTACCAAGATAAGTTCAATTTGTTGTCAAATTAGTGTTGGTTTTTTGATTTATTGTAAAAAAAGTGCACCATTAAGTGTTTATGTTTTGTTAATTGATTTTGTTTTCTTTTTTCCCTATTAGTTAGTGTTGTTTGGTTTTAATCTTAACATTATTTATACCGTGCCTTTAGGCATGCACATACACTAGTATATATAAAAATTACAAGAAGGAATTTTTGTATAGTGTTTACTAATAATATTTTATATTATCACAATTGGAAAAAAAAATGTCATTAATTTTGATTTTCGAGTAAATGAAACTTTTAATAATTTCTAAGCCAATTATTTAAAAATTGGACCAAACCAATTAATTGAACCAGTCGACTTACCAATTATTCTAAGAAATAGCCGAGTCAAACCATCAAAACAATTCTTAGCCTAAAATCAGAGAATTTAATTAGGGATGACAATTAATTTTCCAACCTGCATCCTCCATCCGGTGTGAATTTTGATGAAGTGAGCAGGGACAGATTTTGCTCCCTCTATCTCGTTCTACTCCACGCTTGCTTCAATTATATTTATTAAATATATATATAATATAATATATAATTTATGTTTTTCAATATAATAAGATTAAAATATTAACTTGTGTGTTTTTATTTTACATTTTTTTTAACTCTAATTAATAATAAATTATCATCATACATAATATTATATAAACATTAATCTCTATTGCTATTTATAGTTTTAAAATGATAATACTACTTAAACCTAAAAACTAGACTAACTTTCTTTTGGGTCTTCTTCAACTCTGGTTCTGAAGATTTTGGTTCATCTATTTGGTGAGGTCTTTCCTCTTGTTTATTTGTGATTATTTGGAATTCACCTAAGGGTGGTTTTGTGAGACCATTAGTGTCTCGTTTGTAATCGTTTGGAATTTATTTAGTTGATAGTGGAATCAGATTTCGATCCCGTGGACGTACCTCACATTGAGGGAACCACGTAAAAATTCTTGTGTTGCTTCTGATTTAATTTTTCCGCATTAATTTTTATTCCCATTGATTGATTTACTTGTGGGGAATTACATATTTTCCCTAACAACTGGTATCAGAGCTTACGGTTTATTTTGGTTTAATTATTTGTGTAAATCAATGGAGGGGAATGTGAGTCGTATGTCTAGTTTCAATGGAAGTAATTGGGTAACTTGGAAAACTAAAATGGAGGACCTATTATTTTGTAAAGACTTGTATGGACCCATTGAGGGTGATAGTGGCAAACCTGCTGATATGAAAGATGATGAGTGGAAGAGGCTTAATCGAAAAGCCGTTGGTGTTATCCGTCAATGGATTGATGACAGTGTGTTTCATCATGTTGTTACTGAAACTTCAACACATAATTTATGGAAAAAATTAGAGAGTCTTTATGATAAAAAAATCAGCCACAAATAAAGCTTTTTTGTTTCGTAAGTTGGTTAATTTAAAATATAAAGTGGGCAGCTCTATTCCGGAACATCTAAATAAAATAAAGAGTATTGTTAACCAACTTGCTTCTATGAAAATTATTTTTGATGATGAGTTGCAAGCTTTGATGCTACTTAGTTCCTTACCCGAAAGTTGAGAGACTTTGGTTGTGACAGTTAGTAATTCGGCGCCCGATGGAATTGTCACAATGGGCCAAGTCACTAGTAGCCTGTTGAATGAAGAAACTAGAAGAAAATCAGCGGGTTCCTCTCATTCAGAAGCATTTGTTGTGAGAGGTCGAAGCAAAACAAGGGGGAGGAGTAAAATTCCTCATGGTCGTGATCAAAGCTGTGACAAATCAAAAGATGGTTCTTTTTCAAAGAAAGACGTTGAGTATTACTATTGCCATGAGAAAGTGCACATGAAGCGGGAATGCCGAAAGCTAAAGAACAAGGAGAAAAGGCGTGACAAAAGTGTGGATAAGAAACAAGAAGACACAACGGCAATTATTACCGATGATCTCATGATCGTTTGTGAAGATGATTGTATCAATTTTGTGGGCCAAGAGAGCAGTTGGGTGATTGATTCTGGTGCTCCTTTTCATGTGACTTCTCGAGTTGATTTCTTCACTACCTACACCGAAGGAGATTATGGTTCTGTTCGAATGGGTAATGAAGGTTTGTCCAAGATTATTGGTATGGGTGATGTTTGCTTGGAAACAAATTTGGGCTGCAAGTTGTTACTTAAAGATGTGAGGCATGTTCCCGACATTCGCCTCAATTTGATCTCTACTGAGAAGCTAGATGATGAAGGCTTCAACAACAAATTTGGTGATGGAATATGGAAGCTCACAAAGGGTTCTTTGGTGGTGGCTAAGTGTAAGAAGATTCATACACTTTATTCGATGCAAGGAAAAATTTGTAAAGGTGTTGTCAATGCACTTGAAGATGATACTTCTACTGAATTGTGGCATAGGCGACTTGGGCACATGAGTGAAAAGGGGCTACAAGTTTTGTTTAAGAAAGAGCTTCTACCCAATTTGAAAGGTACACATCTTAAAACTTGTGTTCATTGTTTGGCGGGTAAACAACATAGAGTTTCTTTTCATAAAATTGTTGCTTCTAGAAAAGAAAAGGTTTTGGAGTTGATTCATTCGGATGTTTGTGGTCCTTTGAAAGTTAGAACACATAGTGGTACACTTTATTTTGTTACTTTCATTGATAATTATTCAAGGAAAGTTTGGGCTTTTCTACTAAAAACTAAAGATCAAGTTCTAGAAGTATTTAAGCATTTTCAGGCCATGGTTGAAAGAGAAACAAGGCAGAAATTGAAGTGCATCCGATCAGACAATAGTGGTGAATACGCTGGGCCATTTGATGAGTATTGTCGTAGCCAAGGTATTCAGCACCAAAAGACAGTTAAGAAGACTTCTCAACAAAATGGCGTTGCCGAGAGGATGACCCGCACCATTGTAGAAAGAACAAGGTGTTTGCTTTCACAAGCTAAATTGCCAAGATCCTTTTGGGGTGAGGCAATGAGTACAGCGGTTGACGTGATCAATTTGTCTCCTTGCTATCCTTTGAATGGTGATGTTCCTGAAAGAGTTTGGACTGGCAAAGATGTGTCTTATGAGCACTTGAGAGTATTTGGTTGCCAAGCTTTTGTTCACATTCCAAAAGATGAGAGGTCCAAGCTTGATAGTAAGTCAAGACAATGTATTTTTCTTGGCTATAGGCATGATGAGTTCGGATATAGATTGTGGGATCTGGTCAACAAGAAAGTCATTCGAAGCCGTGATGTTGTGTTTCTTGAAGACCAAACAATTGAAGACTTTGGCAAAGGTGATCAACCGGAGCCAAAAACTAGTGATCTCATTGACATAGATCCATCTCCTTCATCTTCAGTTCATGATGAAAATGGGGGAGATGTGCAGCCACCTATTGAAGATGTAGAGGATGATGCTAATCCTAATGAAGTTGAGCCAGAAATTGAGGAAGAACATCCAACTTAAGAACCGCCACTACAACTTGAGTTGAGGAAATTTACAAGGGACCGACAACCTTCAAGAAAGTATCCTCCCAATGAATTTGTGTTGATTTCTGATAAAAGGGAGCCGGAGAGCTACGAAGAAGCAATTGAGCATGCAAAGAAAGGTGATTGGAAAAAGGCCATAGAAAAGGATATGAACTCCTTACTTGAAAATCACACCTATGACTTAGTGAAGTTGCCTACGGGGAGGAAAATTTTGAAAAATAAGTGGGTTTTCAAATTAAAGAATGATGGCAAGAATTTGAGGTACAAGGCACGTCTTGTTGTGAAAGGCTTTGGGCAAAAGAAAAATATTGACTTTGATGAGATTTTCTCACCGGTTGTAAAGATGTCTTCTATTCGGGTTGTACTTGGCATGGCTGCAAGTATGAACCTTGAAGTTGAGCAACTCGATGTGAAGACCGCATTTCTTCATGGTGATCTTGAAGAAGAAATTTACATGGAGCAACAGGAAGGTTTTGTAGAGAAAGGGAAAGAGAAATTTGTTTACAAATTGAAGAAAAGTTTGTATGGCCTCAAGCAAGCTCCACGACAATGGTACAAAAAATTTGACTCTTTCATGATGAATAATAGTTTTTCTAAAACCACTTCGGACCATTGTGTGTTTGTGAAAAAATTTTCGGATGGCAAATTTATTATTCTTTTGCTTTATGTTGATGACATGTTAATTGTGGGTCAAGATTCTACCATGATTAACAAGTTGAAGTTAGAGTTGAGTAAATCTTTTGCTATGAAAGATTTGGGGCCGGCAAAGCAAATACTTTGTATGAAAATTGTTCGTAATCGCAAAGAGGGACTGATTTGGTTGTCTCAAGAAAGCTACATTGAGAAAGTTCTTGAGAGGTTTAATATGAATAAAGCAAAGCCGGTTGGTTGTTCACTTGCAGGTAGGGCTGTAATCGAGCCGAGCCGAGCTGAGTTTCACTATATTCGAGCTCGGCTCGTCCTATTATGAAGGTGTTTGAGCTCGGCTCGAGTTCGAAACGAGCCTAAATATGTGAGCTCGAGCTCGGCTCGCCTAAAATTTACACAGCTCGAGCTCGACTCGTTATGGCTCGTTAGCCAAGTGAAACCATCAAATAAATTTTTAAGTTATGGCTCGAGCTCGAGCTCAAGCTCAACATTTTTAAACAAAACATTACTTAGCTCAAGCTCAACATTACTTAGCTCGAGCTCGGCTTGAGTTGTAAATAATAGTCATCATTTGAACTACAGAAGCAATGGTAGGCTGTTGGCTTCTCCACTTATATAGAGCCCTTGTCCATTTTGATTTTGTAAAAGAAGCGATGTGGGATCCCAAACCTGGGACACATCATTTACAATTCTCTTTTTTTTTTTTTTTTTGTGAAGTTTGTTCAATGGCTGTCCCACATCGAATGAAAAGGCAACTTGAAGGAATCTCACCCATTATAAATTGTTTTCCATTCTCTTACTCTTTGCTGGACAATGACTTGGAGATTTTATTATTTATTATTTATTAATGACTTGGAAATTGGTTATAATTAATATAATATAATATATAAATATTTTATTATTTATTATAATATAAAATATATATAATATATAATATATTTAAAATATAAAAATATAAATTAATATTTATATTTTTAAGCTCGCGATCCTATTTGAGCTGAGCAATAGTAAGCTCGAGCTCGGCTCGTTTATTAATCGAGCCGAGTTCGAACGAGCCGAACTCGAGCTTGTTCATGAACAGCTCGGTTCGTTTGCAGCCCTACTTGCAGGTCACTTCAAGCTTAGTTCGAATCAATGTCCTACAAGTGAGAAAGACAAAGAAGAGATGTTGAAAGTTCCTTATGCTTCAGCAATTGGTTCTTTGATGTACGCCGTGGTTTGTACAAGACCGGATATTGCTCACGCCGTTAGTGTGGTGAGTCGGTTTCTCTCTAATCCGGGTAAAGAATATTGGGCAGCGGTAAAATGGATTCTCAGGTATCTTCGAGAGATTTCGAATGTGTGTTTGTGTTTTGGAGATGGTAAATCGATGCTTGATGGGTTCACGGATTCTGACATGGCCGGTAATGTTGATTCTAGGAAATCTACTTCGGGGTATTTGATGACTTTTGCAGGGGAAGCTGTGGCATGGCAATCTAAATTACAAAAATGTGTTGCTCTCTTAACTACCGAAGCTGAATTTATTGCCATTACAGAAGCTTGCAAAGAAGAGTTATGGTTGAAGAAATTTTTGCAAGAGTTGGGTTTGAAGCAAGAAAAATATGTGCTTTATTGTGATAGTCAAAGTGCTATTTACTTGAGTAAAAATTCTACTTTTCATTCGAGATCGAAACACATTGATGTGAGATACCATTGGATTCGTGATGTGTTAGATTCGAAATTGTTGCAACTCGAAAATGTTCACACGGATGATAATATTTCGAATATGTTGACTAAGATTTTGTCGAGGGATAAACATTTGAAGTGTCGAACTTTAACGGGTATGGTTAATGTCTCCACCTAAGTCGGTAAGGGGAGAATTGTTGGGTATACCTCCTTATTGGAGTGTGGGACCCAATTAGTTTATTAAAAGGGTTTTAATTTGGCTTGGTTTAGTATAATATATTTTTATATATTATATTTGTGGAGACTCAATCCAATTTAGTAACAATTTGAGTTTGATTACAAAACCCTATATTCACAATATATAATATATTGTTTAATATTTGAGTGATACATATTGAGTTTTTCACCAAAAAGTGCGGTGGCTTACATTACTTCGGTAACAGTGCCGAAGATTGAGATATTGGTTCAATTTCAGTTTTTTTGAAGCTTGGTTTTGGGGCATCTTCGGTTGGTGTTTGGTTCGTTATTTTGGGTCTTCTTCAACTCTAGTTCTGAAGATTTTGGTTCATCTATTTGGTGAGGTCTTTCTTCTTGTTTATTTGTGATTATTTGAAATTTACCTAAGGGTGGTTTTGTGAGACCATTAGTGTCTCGTTTGTAATCGTTTTGAACTTATTTAGTTGATAGTAGAATCGGATTTTGATCCCGCGGACGTACCTCACATTAAGGGAACCACGTAAAAATTCTTGTGTTGCTTCTGATTTAATTTTTTCTCATTAATTTTTATTCCCATTGATTGATTTACGTATGGGGAATCACATATTTTCCCTAACACTTTCGAACCCAATGATGTGGCATTGTCTTAGGATATTTAAAGTAACACTTTCTCTCATATTTTTTTTTTTAATTATTAATCAATTATCTTATTTACACATCTACAAATAGATCTAAAAAAAGGACTTATATATATTATTTTAAATACAAAATTAACTCACTCTTGTCTCACCCCAAATGTAAGATAGAAGCGAAGCATAGAGGATCTGGACTCACCATGTTGTCATCCCTAAGTTGGACGACACTTCCTTTTGTTCCCCTCGTGATTTTTATTAATTAATTTATTTATTTCAATAAAGAGTGATTTTAAAATACATTGGGTCCGATCACGAGACAAGAGTGAATTAATTCAATAAGCTGATATTCGATATTTAGAACATTAGTTGGGTGGACTAGTTGCACCTTGGTGGAAAAAACTTTTTAACACAACGGTGATACTACATTTTTAGTATTACCATTTAATAATAATTTGCTATTTATTTTTCTATGCATATGTGACAAGATAATTTTATCTTAAAAGCAAGGTTCATTCTAATCATATAGATAGAATTTATTGTTTATTTGTGATACTATGTCATTAATATGATTGTTATATTAATCTTTTTATACTCACTTAGGTAGGTTAGGGGTGTAAAAATGGCTCGCAACTTGTGGGCGGCCTGAAACCCATCTAAACTTGGGGTGGCCCGGGCTTGAACCTAACCTGGGACCCTGGGCATTCATTTTAAAGTCCAGTCTGACCTGTGGGCCTAGCCAATCGACCCTCTCAAAGCTCGGCCCGCCTGGCTTGTTCAAGTCCCAGTGTCATTTTTAGTCCAAAAAAATAAAATTTTGATAGAAAAAAGTTTAAAATTTTCTGGCCCGTGACTCAGCCCGACCCAATCCAAATTTTAGCGGGAGCCTAGACGACTTGACATGGACCAACCTAAACTCGAGCTCGAGTGGGCGGGGTTGGGCCAGGGCGGACCCAATTTACACCCCTAAGGTGGGAAACGGGGATACTGCTATGCCTAAGGCATAGCAATTACTACTGTGCTTTTTGTGGAAGGTCGTCCCGAGTGTTTTTCTGTAATCTGAACCGTTCTTATGGTAGAATTCGTCGAATAGATCATTTATAAAAAAAAATCAAATTGATTGGATATCTGTAGCTTTATAATCAAAGCACATTTGTTTTTATATAAATTAACGATTAACATAACTTTCATAAATTTTTAAAAGCAATTAGGACCTAACCATTGGGTTATAAATATCCGATTTATTTGAATTTTTACATTAATAATATCCTTGACGAATTCTACAATATGAACGGTTCAGATTATCGAAAAACACTCGAGATGACCTCTCACAAAGAGTACAACAATAACTGTTGTACTTTAGGCACAGTAGTATTTCATTCAAAAATGTTTGAGACATCTAAAGTTGGAAACCGCCATAACTCCCAAAATGATGTAGATCGATCATATGTTTTTATTTTTATTTTTTTTCTTTCCTTTCTAAATTAATTACAAATAAATAAAAATTATGAGAGTTTTGTTTTTTAGGAGCCTATAACATTGTTGATCCCCGTTTCCCCTAAGGTGGGCCGCCCTATTACCAGCATAACTTGCATGGTAGGATTGGTATAAAGTTTGTAAACTATATTTTAATTAATAAAAGGTATAACTTTGCCAGCCTGCTAGATAAAGAAAGAACAATAGCGACTGAATAAAGAAACGGAAAGCAGTAAGGTTACGGTATCAGAAGTTCCTTTTAGAAATTTACTCACTGTGTTATCATTTGGGATGTGGGTTTTTTTAGCTAAATTTGTTATAAAATAGATTAAAAAATTAGTAAGAAAAAAATATCACATTTAAATTATAATTATTTTATTTATTTTTTTTATAAAAATTAAAAAAGTTAAAAAAATCAATCAAAATGAACTTTTTAACTAGTGCTAAAATAATCAAAAAGTCAATTCAGCTTCCCAAATGAAGTTATGATTGATTAATGATAAATATTTAAAGTTATTATTATGAGATTATTTGTTAAGTGATTTTTGGCCATAAATTTAAATTTTGAATTTTTTTAGGTTTCTTTTCTCTTCTTATTTTGTAGTATTGTTGTAAGAAATAATGGTAAATTTTACAAATATTAATAATTAAATTTTAATTTTTTCATAAATTTTTAATTATTTTGTAAAACTATTATTAAATTGTAATTTCTCTGTGAAGATACAATCACACTCATTTATACAACAAAATGTATTTTTACAGAGAGAGTGACATTTTATTTGAAAATTTAGGAAATAAAAGAAAAGACATAATTATGTAAATTAGAAAAGAAAAAATTGTAATTTTTCTCAATCTTGTGTCAAAATTTTTTAATTCTTTTTTCGTAAATTAGAAATACTTAATGAGATCTTTTATTTCGTGAATTTTTTTTTTTTTTTTTTTTTTTTTTTTTGAGAATTTCTATGTGAAAATATATTATTTGTAACTTCTTTTTTTCCATATCAAACTAATAATTTAGGAAGAAGAGAGTGATATTTAGTTAGTTTATTTTCTATTTCAATCTCTTCATTTTTGAAGAAATTCAAAATTAAAATTATAAGATAAATGCATTTTTTTTAATTTTTTATTTCTGTTATTTACAGACGAATAATATAAATCAATAAAAATACATGTCTTTTCTTTCTTCTCTCCAATCAACCCATCCAAACATAGTGTGAGTGTATGAATCTCATACCCATGCAGAGTGTTTAGTAAAATATTTTATATCTAACGTTACTCATTTCTATAATAAAAATATTAAAGACACTAAAAATTTTACCAAACACTCATATATAGGTATGAGTAATTATTCGGTAAAATATTTTATAATAAATTACAAATACACTCCTGAAAATTTATTTAAAATACGAATTGCCTCTTGTAATTTTAAAAATTACATCCTACTTCTTCAAATTTTCAATTTCCATAACAAATAGCTCTTTTATGAATAATTTATCAAGTCAATTAACATTTTTTAATGATGTCGGAAATTTATTTTAATTAATAATTCAAGTAAATAGTTAGAAAATTTAATTTTTTAATTAATTCTATTAAATAAAAAATTATGACGAAAGAATATTTGTAACTTTCTAATAATTTATATTTTAAGCAAATCTCAGATAGTGTATTTATAATTTATCCAATATTTTATGAGAGTCACTATTCTCACTCCTCTTTATTCCAAATACTTTCTATTTTTTGTCCTTATTATATATAGTTACATTAATATTCTTTCATACAAAATACATCTCTTGAAAAAAAAAAATTAAAATTCCAAAATATTAATATAACTATATAATAAAATAAAAAATATTTAAAACAAAGTGGAGCTCCCTATTTTATATCTACCATCACTGTTTCGATAAATGTGACGTTAATAACGGTCGGAGGAATGAGGTCACTGAGCTGAAATATATTCAAACTACATTTGCGATCCCAACTTGCTGCGTCTTTGGAAGAGGATAACTTCTTGCTTTGTACAGGTTTCCCTTCTCTCTCTCTCTCTCTCTCTCTGGCTCTCTCTCTCTGGCTCTGTCTTTCGGCTTGAAAATGCTGTTTGAAATGTTGTGTATCTGTAACTTATTAGTGCTGTTAATTACAGATTCAAGAAGACTCAAGTCTTTTGAAAAATGCAAATCCAACAATACAATCATCTCAAATTCCCAAACTTGCTAATCATGCTTCGATAATAGTTATAATTTGGAATGTTCTTAGGTGACAGATCTTCAAGAATCTATAATTAGGACACAGATCTTTAAAGATTGCTTTCAATTGACTCATTCTTAGCCCTTGTAATTCTGCATACTACAAATAAATTGAATTCCAAAAGTTAGAAACACACAATGAGCCATGTGAAATACTATTTATTGAATGGGGGTAAAAGAATCATATACGTAATATATTACTAAGATCAGATCAAGCAATAGACTTTCTTGAATGTTCTTGAAAATCTTACCTTGATATTAAGCTTACTCGTTGAACTTTATTTTTTTATTTTATTGTGAATTGTTGAACTTACTCATGTCAAATTTTGTAAATCTGAATTTTCCCCAATTATTTATTTGTTGGATCTCGTGTTTGGTTGAATTATTATATTTAATTTAAATGAATATATGCTGACTTGTCACATAATTTTCTTATCCTCTTGGATTCTAACGATCCCATGATATATCCTACCTAAATTCTGTCCCTTTAATTCATTTATGATGAATCAAGGGAAAAAAAAAAATAAATAGAAATTCTGAGAATTCCAACAAATCTAGCTAGTTTCATACACATTCTGCAATGATGATATCACAAACCCTTGTGCACTTTGGCCTAAAAGAGGCACTGAACAACAGTTCCAATCCAAATGCAGCACTAGTGAGTGATTTGAAAATTGTGTATTTCAATCCTAGATGTAGTAATTGTGGTTGTCATTGCATTTTAGTAAATCCATTTTGGCCAATCCTTATTAGTACTTCACTGAAATATAAAAATATAATAGTAGTCCATCATAACTAATTTTCTAAAATGTTAATTGGTTTCTTTTAAAGACATTTCTCGTTCTGCTTTGTTATGTTTATCTCCAAACCGGCTGCTTGTTTTATTGATCGGCTATCATTATCTTATTTGTGTTCTTACTTCTATTCACATGCCCAATTATTATTATTTACCTTTTGCTTTCTGCATATAATGGCTGTAGTTGATTCAAGGAGACTGATTTCAAACATTTTTTCATTTTTTTTTTGGAGTTTTGTTGTTAATTAGAAGGTTCTCTAACATTTTGTGTTCTATAGCTCTTACATGAGGTGTACGGTGCATCTATGTTTGTGTGCATAAGATCAAATGTTCATGGATCTACCAATTTATAAGAGACTTCCATGTTTTGTCATCAATTAGTGGATATTAAATAATATGTACTCAAGATATTTCAGTGACTGTTCTAAACAAAACAAAATGTGATTAGTCTAGTCTAGTCTAGTAAGCTCTCTCTATCACCAACAAGAAAAGGTTGGTTGTATGCAAAGTCATCCCAATATATATATATATATATATATTTACCTACACAAATTTGCTAGCATATATAAACACTAAAATTACTAGTTTTTTAACCATTCCATACACAGAAATCACTTAAAGTATTAAGTGATAAATCCAATTTGAAAATATTATATTAGCGAGTGATTCTATTATAATTTGTTTTTCATAATAATTATAATATTGTATTTTGTGAGTAATTTCCATATGACTTTTATAGTTGACATAAATCATAGTTCTTAAGATACACATAAATCATAATTTTTGAGATAGATTTTGGACTCGATGGGTAACATTATTAATTTATTAAAAAAAAAAATTTGACATAGCCAATTGAATGTAAAATTGATCAACTTCAGCATAAAATTTATTTATCTAGAGGCAATATAACTCGTATAGTTATTTATAAACAATCCATACATTTGGTAAACACCCATCTACTACTTTTAAATAATTCACCACTTCAATGTTTTTTAAATTTTTTCTGTAAAACTTCATTTTTATACTACTAATACTACAACGTAATGATTGGTTCGCTGGAATGAAATTAAATAGAAAGGAATAGTTATTCCTTAGCCTCTCTCTATAGAATGACTATTCTCTCATAATAATAAGAGATGATTTTATTTGTAATATATTTTTATAATTTTTTTAGTGAACCAAATGCGAGAATGGACATTATGTGGAATGATTATTTCATCCACTTCATTGCAATGAACCAAACATAACATAAGGGCTAAAATTATTTGGGGTCCCTATTTTTTAGATAGAATTCCAGAGCCCGAGGCGGCCTTGCCCTCCTTCCTCAGGACCGGCCCTGGTTGTATGGTTTCTAGCTTTGGTGAAAGAGTTAGCAATGTTTGGGATAGTGACCCATTGGTTAATAGATCAATAAAATGGGGCATAGAAAATGTGGTCTTGTTCATTATTTTGGAATTTGGGACCACATTGTTATTCAAATTAGCTCCAAGTTGGAAGGTCAGTCTATTGGGAAGTTAGGATTCAAAGTAACCTTTTGTTGTTCTTGTATTATCTTCAATTAGAATGTAATCGCATGATTTTTGAGAATAGTGTGGGTGTAAGGTTAGAATGCTCATGATGTAAAGATGTTCGTAGCAGTCCTTAATTGGGCGTTTTTGGTTGAGGTTGTTTTGATCATAGTATTGATTTTCTGTCATATACGTGGTGCTCATAATTAGGACTTACCATTATCCGGTTTTCTCAAAGGATGTTCCTCTGCTGTGGCAGCGCTTCTTTTTTAAATCTTTGTTGTTCCAA
Source organism: Camellia lanceoleosa (assembly GCA_025200525.1). Taxonomy (NCBI): domain Eukaryota; kingdom Viridiplantae; phylum Streptophyta; class Magnoliopsida; order Ericales; family Theaceae; genus Camellia; species Camellia lanceoleosa. Next base: position 125,636,677 of record CM045765.1, read on the forward strand.
TAAACTCGTCTTCTTACAGAGCAATCAATTCAATACATACATACATACATACATATATATATACCTATTTATTATATAAATGATAATGTTTATGCACATAGCAGATATTGGATAATATTAGCTGAAAACCATGCAAAGTTCATCACTTTCATTTTTGTTGTTTCAATAAATTTCTTAGACCGGAGATTATAATATGTATAGAGATGATACTATATATGTATTGTCGATGTTGGATAATATAAGCTGTGAAACATGAAACAAAGTCCATCTTTCATAATTTAGATGTCCTAAATATATCTAGTATATATATTTTGTAGAGTATTATTAAGCATGTTATTGTCTTACAGTTCATAGAAAAGAAATTTCAGATGTATTGGGAGTTTGGACCAATAAACAAACAAACACAAAAGAAAACCTGAACTTCATGTCTGCCTATTTACATATAAATTCTGTGAAGTTTAAAGGCACTTGAAATGCATTTCATCTTTTTATTTTTCATCATTACTGATTACGGTATCTAGAAGAAAGTGCTTGTATGTTTTTCGAATGTAGTCAAAGTAAGCGGGGAACATGCAATATTTGATGTTGCCAACTTGCTATGGTACTGTTTTGCTTCTTCTGGTTTTTCATTACCCTGGCAAATACCAAATCTACGTTCTTTTTGTCACTGTTGTGTTTTTTTTATGATTAATTTTTTTAAAATAAAAACTTATGCAGTGGGATTTATTACATCAGCAATGCCTCCGAGTACAGTTGCAGAGAGGAAAAGAGAGTTATTCGAACTGCTGAAAGATAAAGAAGTCCCAAGGATTGTTCTTTTCGGGGAATCTGGAGTCGGAAAAACATGGACAGCCAGAGAGATGAGTCTTCTCGCAAAAAATAAGGGAGTCATTGACATTGCTCTCTGGGTATTTCTCAACAGACAACACGACAGGGCCTCTCTTTGTGACAGTATGGCTCATCAGTTATCCCTACTTTCCACCACCGGGGAGTCAGAAGTTGAGGATAAAAATGAGGAATCAGAGAACCCCAGAGACTTGCAACATCAAATAGCAGCAACAGTCGAAGGAAAGAAGCTGCTTCTAGTTTTGGATGACGAGGGAAATAAAATGAGGGAACAAGAGATAATGTCTGAATTGAAAACACTGTTGAATGTCAACCTACAAAATCACAAAGTTCTAATCACTAAAAGAATCAATTCTGAGGAGATCATTGGGTCAAAGATTGAGGTAAAGCCCTTGTCAAAGGACGAGTCATTGTCCTTATTGCAAAAACAAGTTAGGACTGGAGTTTACGAGGTTCCAGGCATTAAAGCTTTAGCCGAAGCTTTATTCGAAAAGACTGAAAATTTGACTAAAAATTTTCCTGCTGCAATTGTCTTGATGGCTAAAGCATTCAATTATTTTGCTCAACAAGATAATGGGTTGCAGAAGCTGAAACGTTCTCTGGAGGAAGCATCTGGCAATGATATCTACAACATCACACATTTACTGCGCAGTGGGTATGATTTGCTGCCAAACAGTGTTTTAATTGACTGCTTTTGCAGTGGTAGCCACTTCTTTCGTGATTGTCGGCGCATTCATTATAATGAATTGATAGCTTATTGGATGATGGAAGGATATCTTGGTCAAATCAATTGTATGGAAGAGGCTTATCAGAGAGGACATCAAGTTTTGATGGAGCTTATAGATTGTCAGATTTTGAAAATAGTGGAGGCTGATTGTGTTACAATGGAAGGACTAGCGCCGAATTTGGATGATATTGTAATGGAAAGGGCAATAATGAACTTCGATGACTGTTACCGTTGTGGTTTTGGGGGCACAGCCAGTCTGGGATTAGCTAATGTGTTTGGGAATGGGAATTGGCAGGGCCTTGGGAGAATCACTCAGAAGGATGGTGGGATGAAAACACTTCGGAGTCGCAAACAAGGTCAGAAATTCTCTACTTTACTGCTTGATGGGAATTTTCTCAGCAGGGAATTTCCTCGTAATTTCTTTCAGTCCAACCAAGAACTCCAAGTTCTTGCCCTTTTTAACCCTCCATTGGAGACGTTCTCTCCTTCCTCATCTATGATGCACAAACTATGCATACTTGTGCTCAGAGGCTGTCCTTTCATGGAAAAGATTGACAAGGTAGAGAGCACCCTAAAATTTGAAAAGTTAACTGTTCTTGAGATATCTGGTCCAAACTCCTTGAAGAAAATCCCTGATGAGTTTTTTAAGCACCTGCCCCAACTTCGGAGCCTCAACCTATCTGCACTTCAAATTGAGTCATTACCCTCATCTCTTTATGAACTTGGTGAACTAAGCTGGCTCATCCTAAGAGACTGTTCTCGCTTGAAAACTCTGAAAAGTTTGAGAAACTTTAAAAACCTCACGGTGCTAGATCTTTCTGGTGCTACATGTTTGGAAAGTATCCAAGACAAAACTTTTTCGCAAAATGGGAAGCTTCAAATGCTTAATTTTTCCAAAACGAAGATTAAAAGCATACCATTGATTAAGAATCTTAAATATCTCACGCATCTCTTGCTAAGTGGCTGCCCAGAGCTGGTTCGACTGCGCGGCATTAATTCAGTAGCAAGTCTCCAAGTTCTTGATCTTTCAAATGCTAGAAAATTTAATGAGTTCCATGATCAATTGCTAGAAAATAATGTAAGCCTTAAGATTCTTGATCTATCAGGAACTGTACTTGATCATGGCAAACCTCGTCAACTCAATTCAAAAAATTCCCCTCCGGAAAAATCTCTATTATGCATAGAGACACTTCGAGTCCTAGAAGTACTTGATCTTTCGAAAACCCATATCCGAACTCTGCCATCCCTTTCCAATCATTTGAACCTTCGTCGACTATTACTATCCTCATGTGTGTACCTCGAGGAGTTGGTAGACTTGAATCCCCTTAAAAAACTGGAGGTGCTTGATCTTTCTGGTTGCATTGCTTTGACAGAACTACCTGATGACATGTTTGACCAGATGTCTTGCCTATGGAGACTTGATTTTTCTGAAACTAAGATCAAATATTTGCCATCACTTTCAAATCTTAGCAACCTCCGCCACCTCTTACTGAAAAAATGTACCGACCTGCAACTCCCTCTACACCTAAAGTCTCTATCAAAACTTGAGGAGCTAAATTTGTGTGGCATTACCTCTTTGCGAGAGATTGATTTGTTGGGAGATATGAGTCACCTTCGGATTCTTGACCTCTCTGAAACCCTGCTTCAACAATTACCATCCATGTCAAACCTCAAAAACATTCGCCAGCTTTATCTAAGGGATTGTCCGTGCTTGAAAGCAGTGCCCGGTTTGGAAGCATTGACAAAGCTGGAAGTCCTGGATCTGTCTGGAACTGCAATTGATCATCTTCCATCGCTAAAGAACTTTAGCAACCTCCGGCAGCTTCTGCTTAGAGATTGTCCAGGCTTACAAGAGTTTCTGCAACTTGAATTGCTTCATCTACTCCGGGGCACTGTTAAAGATCTTCCCAATGGTATCTCAGAATTGACTCATCTTGAGCTCCTTGATCTGCCGAACATGAAGAATACTCAAGGAGCTGGCAGCAACAAGTTAAAGGAGCCAAATCAGTATGGATGGGGCATCTCCAGTTTGCCAGCTAAAACAGTTGGGGACCAGAACAAAGCTCCTGTATCTGTAAGTAGTTCCCAATTTCTTCAATTTCTGGGGAACAATCCACTGTTGCAGAGCACAATCTTCAAGCAATTCCACTTCTCTGTTCATCCCATCAAGGAGCGTGATAGAAAAGGAGTTGTATCTTTCTACCGAGATGATTTTATGTTCAGAGATATCTACTTCCAAACCAGACAGTTCTCTAATTTTGAAGAGCAAGGTTCATTGGCAATCCGTGGCTTCCGTCATTCCCCCAAGGGCATCAACGAAGTTCTCTCTCATGCTGATTGTGTTTTTTTGGTCGATAATGCATTTCAAAGATGGATATCTGATTTGGGTGCGTCCAACCTCAAGGTACTAAAAGGCTGTTGGATAGAGAGATGCAGAGAAATGGAGTGTGTTTTTCATGAAGAAGAGGTAGAAGAAATAGTGAAACTAGAAAGTTTAGAGGTCTTATGGGTTTCTAATTCTGTTAATTTGAAGGGTATATACTGTGGGAGCTGGCAAAGTAAGACCTTTCAAAACCTTAAGCATCTGTATCTAGACTGTTGTCCGAAGTTGTCGATTGTCTTCTCTTCTTCCCAGCTGCCAATAAACCTTCAAGTCCTTCATATTAAGTTTTGTGATGAATTGGAGGCTGTGTTTGAACATGCATCACCCAAGCCTGAGTTGCCACATTTGAACACATTGTATCTGTGGGAACTGCCCAAATTGAAGAGGATTGGGTGTGCATTGCCACCTCTGCTAACTCCAAAAGTTTGGGGATGCCCAAATCTATCGGACTTCAAAGAAAATGTCAAATTGGTCAGAAGTTCATAGATTTTGTGTATTCCCTACTTTACTGATTTTGAAGATTATTTCCAGTGTAATCTCGCAATGAAGTGCAGAGTGCATTTGGAGGCAGCATCTTTACGATCATACCTCGCCATATCACACGCTTTATCTTGAGGAATTGCTGAAATTGGCGATCTGGTGAGGACTGAATTGCAGCCATCTCTAATATTAGATCCTATTCTCCTGGGAAAAAATTGACTTGAGCTAGGAAATTAGAAGGCAGATGATAAATTCCTTGCAATCCTGAACAACTCAGATCTTGTGTGTACAATATCTCACTTCAGGTTCTTTTTTTACCTTATTTCCTTTTGAATTTGATGCATGTTTGTTCTCTCTCTCTCTCTCTCTCTCTCTCTCTCTCTCTCTCTCTCTCTCTCTCTCTCTCACATTATGCCCTATCTACACCATATATGATCTGTTTTTTATTCAGTAGCAGTGGAAGAAGATAGTGTTTAAAAAAAGGCAGATAATGTTTTGTGAATGCACTCTCAAAATCTGTTTTCCGAAATATTCTTCCCCAAAATTGCCATTTCTGAAGAACTAATAAAAGTTGTTTAATTTTGTTTTCAAATATTTTTGTAACTTGAACAAATTATATGACTTATATGCATGACTATATGTAGTGGTGTGGCTGCCACAAGAAGCTACTTTGTGTGTGGAGTGTAGCACACAAGCATGGGTTTTGGAGCAAACAACAGCTGGATCATTTCCTAGTCAGAGCAAGCTGGTAGAAATTACTTGATCAACTCAAAGCTTTTATTTAATTTTGTCACAAACTCAAATACGTGGCAGGTCGATTAGTCAATTCAACTTGAATCTCATATATGTTGAATTTTAGTAAGTTTTTATATGTATTTTAAATGTGAGACAAAAGAGGGACCATTTTTAGGATGATGATAAGATACCATACCCATTTGTATTAGACATTTATATGTAAGATGAGTTTGTGTGCCTGTCATAAGCATTTATATGGCGAGTTTGTGTGCCTTTCATTTGTGTTTAAATTTTATATTATAATGTTAATTTATAATTCATAACCTACACAATCAAAATTTTTTTTTTTGGTTGACAATTACCTAATATTTTTAACTTTCACATGCAAAACGATTGTAATAATTAATGGAAAATTTGTTGAGAAGTCATTAGGTTCAATAATCGTTTTGTTTTGGTTATAAGGATATGATTAATGAAATTGTTTGGTGAGAACGCCAATTTATTGTTTTGAAGAATAATTTTTGTCATTTTTACTCCCAAATTGGCAGTTGACGGAAATGTCGCCAGAGATGGCCAGCAACAATTGATAGTAGTGGTGATATAGGCAGAAAAGTAGATTAAGTGAACATATAGGTCGAAAGGTGGCCGGCAACAATTGATAGTGGTGGTAATATAGACAGATGAGTAGATTAAGTGAACATATAGGTCGAAAGTTTACCATTAAAATGTATCATGATGTGAATTTAAATGCACTGGTGACATTTTTTTTATTGGTTGGAAGTTTAATTTTTATCATTTTAATGAGAAACGAGTGAGAGGCAGAGAGTATGGAATCTGGTGGGGGAAAAGGGGAGAGGGTTAACAGGTTTGTTCTGTTTTCTTTTTCAGCAAATAAATCAATCGCCCAGATCAAATTTTCTGTCGAATGGTTTACATGTGGGGTGCACACCATATGCATCCCACAAGGGGCTGAAGGGGTTATCCACCCATCTCTTCAACCCGGTTAATGGCAAGGAGTTGTGGCCAAAAACAAGATGTATTTCAATATTTGCACCAATAATGTTTTGTGGAAAGCTTCTTTCTGAAAAAATTTTCCGCAAAATTGCCATTTCTGAAGAACTATGTAGTGGTTGCTGCCACAACAGAACGACTTTGTATGTGCAATGTTGGACACAAGCATGGCACCATGGCTTTCGAAGTAAATCAATTCGTAGATTATCACATAGCTTTGAAGCAACAAAACACACACACACACACATATATAGCTAATACTAGAAAGCCAAAGAGCCACCAAAAAAAAAAATGAAAAATGAAAAAATTACAAAGATGAAGAATTAAGAAACAGAACTGTATTCCAAATGAAATATTGTTGTTTACATTGGTGGTGAGGAGAAAAGACCAAGCACATTCATGATGTCATTTGTTGCTACTGCTTGTCCCATTGTTTACTTCATGCACCCTGAATTATGATCCTATTTATTTCATGGAGGGCCATTTACTAAATAGAATGACAAACTCCATTTCATTTTATAAGACTGCAATACATCATCAAAACTCAAAAACGATTGATGTCATTATATGAAATAGAGATATGTATTCCGTCCCTGAAATATAAAATATCTGAATCCATCGATACTTGACTACTGTCGATTGGGAACAACCAAATGAGTTTCGGACAATTTACCATCTCCAAGAATTTTAATTTTGGAAATAATTCCTGCAGATCACTCCAACCCATCTCTAAATCATCCAAGTACTTCAAACACAATACCTCAACTTCCCACTTGTCCTTCTCAGCCTTCTTGTCATCAAGTTTTTGACCCAGATCAGAGAATTGACCTCCTCTGATACAGAGTTTCTTTAAGTTCTTGAGATTGCAAGCCCTCAGCCAACTAGGTGTGGTCATCCAAGGGAAACACTGAACGTCTAATTTTATTAGTCCCAAGGGAAGCATTGCCAACTCTGCTGGCTTACCGGTAAATGATCTTGGGAGACTTGGTTTCTTGGTAGCTACTGTTGGTTGCACAGAACCCCTTGCCCACACGATTGTTAGCTTGGTAAGTGCTTTAAACTGATTTAAGGCACACAAATCTCTGTCTGAAGGAAATCCATGGACAACAGCGTAAATGCTCAACTTTCTCAACCTGGAAAATTTTCGCAAATCATCAAGAGTACATGAGCTTTTACCCTCTGAAACCAAGAATCCTCTGAGGACTTGGAGTTTGGAGAGCGATGCAAGCGCCTTAGGCATCTGATCTAGCAGGTAACATTCAGACATGTCCAAATGTGTCAAATTCTTGAGCAAGCCAATTCCATCGGGAATCACCTCAAGGTTGTGACATGCTCTAATGTCAAGGATTGTAAGATTGGTGAGCTTTGAAATCGACTCGGGAAGCTCTGAAATTCTAGAGATTCCACCAAGGTTCAAAAACCTCAGAAGCGTGAGATTTCCCAATCCATCCAAAACATTTGCATTTTTCTTCATGTCCTTGGTATCGGCTAATTCAATGTGATGCGAGACCGAGGTCTGCCACCTTCCCAAGTAAAGAACTTTGACATTTTTCATCTTTGAAAAACATTCAGGCTTGATTTCAAGAATATCCTCATGAACATTAAACAATGTATTAAGCTTTTCCAAATCTTGAATCTTTGTTAACCCATCACCCGTTAAGCATGCACGGGGCGTGGCATTAGCATTGTCATCATTATCATCATCAAAATTGGCAAAGTTAATACTCTTGGCGATCTTAATCACCATGGAACGAACAAGAGGGTCCATCTTGCAAATGTTCACCCCTAAACTACTATTACCCACTTTGCACACGGGCTCAATGAAGCCCTTCACAATAAACTTGTTGAATAATTCATTGGCTAATCTCTCCGTTGTCATCAAACCTTCCCCGATCCACCAGTACATCATGACCCTCTTCTTTATTTTAGCATTTTCTGGGAAAACAGAAAAGAAAAGTAAACAGATTCTCGACACTTCATCGAGCTGATCATAACAGGCCCTGAATTCTTTGACTGCGAATCTTCGCTTTAAAGCCTGGTTTTTTAGCGTATTATCGGCATTACCTTTGTTTGACCGTTGACGGCGATGAGGATCGGACTCTTTACGATCATCCTCGTGATTCGAAGAGATCTGCTGCTTCAATTTCATGATATTCCTCTTCAATTCCCCAAATTGGTCTTCAGTTCCACCCTCTTGTTCAAGCTTGTTGAACTCCTCGAACATAGCTTTGATTCGATATTCGTATTTTCTGATTTTCTTCGAAATCTGGTCAAGGGAATTCAGATTTGCGATAATCAATTTAGAAAGCATCTCAGCCATACTGCTTCTGTTGTTGTTCCTGTCGTCGTCGTCATTTGATGTGGGTTCGATGCGGTTGTTAACGTTCTGGGATATCGCGATCTCGGTCGGATTGTTGGAGGAGAAAGTGTGGTTTGTGTCTTCGATCGGCATGATTTCGTTGCAGGTGCCAGAGGAAGAGGGGATCGACATGTTCTTTTGGAAAAGAGTAAAGCTGTAGAATGATTTTCTAAGCGCAACTCCAACCCAATACTCCACTAAGAGGATGAAAATAAATTTTTTATTCAAAAAAGTGAACGAAAGGGGTATCACTATTCATTCAAATATCACAAATCTTTATTTTCTTTTTTCAAATGGGTGTTATCACCCATAATGTTTTATTTTTTTAACTTATTGGGTATTTTTTTAAAACATTAATCATTATTTTTTTTTTCTAAATATTTCTCTCGAAAATATTTTTATTAAAAAGTAAATAATTTTTTTGTTCATTAACAAATATTTAATTTTGAAATTTTTATAAAATATATTTAATATTATACTCAGGTATAATTTCACCCTTTTTAATGATGTCAATTTTATAAAAATTAAATTTACATATTAAAAGTTATTTGTGATATAAACCCTAAAAAAAATATAAAATGAATAATATTTTAGAGAGGATCCTCTATTTTTCATCCTCCCTCAGAATATAAAAGATTAATTCATCCTCCTTCCAAATAAAGATAGATTTAGAGGATGAGTTAGAGGAACAAATCCTTTAAATATGAAGTTATAAAGGGTGGGTTGGAGATGCTCTAATTAATTCAACCTAGCACTTGTGAATTACTGTGACAAACCAAAACATTTTTTTCTTCTTCTTCTTTTCAATATTGTATTTAGTTAGATTTATTAGTTTGTTAACAAAATTAATATATCATTTAAATATTCGTTGTTGTTTCATCATCTCGAATCCCTAACTTTTAACTAGAATATTTTTATGGTGGCTTATCATGACAAAATTTATATCTTAAATGGATGTAAAGGGAAAAACTACACACAGTGTGTATCATATATACCTTATAATTATAAATAATAATAAAAAAAAGTCATGATCAAATACAAATGAGACATAATTAAAGATCTCAAAATAATGTCATAGTTAAAGAAGAAAATTGATCATAATTAAAGAAGAAAATGTTGTAACTAAAAGTGCATATAGTATGGGGGTGTGCATGACAGAATTCTTTGGATGTAAATCCTAGATTAAAGGGCAATTTTTTTTTAAGATCCCTAGTATTAAGATTTTAAAATAAAAGACCTGCAATATTTTTATAGTGGTTGAAGTCCCTCAATATTTTTCTAGAGAAATTTCAAAACACAGAGAAGAGAAATTTCAAATTTCACTGTGTTTGAAAATTTCTCTAGGTTGAAATTTCTTTAGTTTGCTCACAAATTTCTCTGTGTTTTGACCAATTTTCTTTAGGTTGAAATTTTGTTCACAAATTTCTCTATGTTTTGATCAATTTTCTCTGATTTGAAATTTCTCTGATTTATTTACAATTTTCTTTGTCTTTGTTTTCACCAAACCGGATAAAATTGAACATATTTTTTTTTTTTTTTTTAAAAAGAGTACATAAGTTAGACCCCAACTCAACCCTTCTCTCTCCTTTTGTTTCATTTCTTTTTGCAGCCTTGTTTGTTACTCCATTATTTAGCTTGTTTTTCTACATACATATTTATCCAGAAGATGAATATGAATATACATACATATATATCATTATCACTATGAACCTGGTGATGATGATATATATACAAATCACTCAAATCAACAAAACACACAGATTATACAAATATATATATATATATATATATGAATATAAACCTAGTTAAGAGAAAGAAGTGAGAGATTCTTTAGAAGATTGGGAGAAGATGAGGCCCAATTGCCATTGATGTGGAGCTTGGACTCTTGTTCTTCTTCATTTTCATCATCTCCGTTCTTGTGTAGTGTGAGATGGATGAGTTTGAGAGTGAGAATCTCCACTGGGTAAAGCTTTGGGAAGTGTTAGAAGATGAGCAGTAATTTCAAAATATACAGTAATGTCACAGCAGAGATAGAGAGAGCAGAGAGCAGAGAGAATAAGAAAGTGGGTGTGATATATGGGTATGCTAAGGGACCTTAGGCAACAAAAAAATATATATATATTGTGGACCTCTCTCATCACTAAAAGTTGGAGAGGGATGTTAGACTAAATATCCCTAAATCAAATGTTTTTGGGGGAATTACGCATAAGTGGAAAAGACAAATAATACTTACAAAAAAAAGAAAAAAGTTATGATTTTAATTATTAATATGTATAATGTTTATCACTATTTTATAATATTTTCTTTTAATTTTTATACTGATATATAGGATTCGTTTGTTTTGACGTAAAATACTTTTATAAAAAAATATTTTACTTATTTTTTGTTATTTGGTTGAATAAAAAGTAAGTAAAATATTTGTTAAGGAAAATATTTTTTTCATCATTTTTCTTAAGTCAATTTTTACAAAGTCGATTCTCACTCACTACCTTTTCAACACATTTAGTATTATCAAATAAGTATCTTAACTTACTAAAAAGTCATAAATGACAAATTATTGAATCAAAATTTCTCTTTTAGCAATAAAATATTTTTATTTCAAGTGTCAACCAAATGCTGAAAAACAAAAACAATTTTTTTTTAGTGTAAAATATTTTATGTCGAAACAAACAGAGCCATAATTCCCCTAATATTTTTTAGATATATTCTTTTTCTTCATTTTGATATTATAAATTTAGAAGTAAGTGAGACTTAAACTTAGGATCTTAAGTTTATTAAGGAACACTTTTACCACTTGAGTGGCACACAACATGTATTAAATATGGAAATACCACGCCATTTGTGATTTTAATTGTCACAAATGGCATAACTCAGTACTATGAGAGTTATAACTAAAAAAAATAAACAAATAAATAAAAATGAGTTATTACTTATAACTAAACAACTCTTGAATTTTAACCAAAATAATGTTATAACTAAAATCATAATGTGTCATAACTAACAACATAGTATGTCATAATCAAAAATAGAAAGGTCGTAACCAAATGTGTATAGAGATGTGTACCATAGAATTTCTCATTAAATATTTATGTTATTTTTTTACTTATTTGAATTACATACATATCGTATGTGCCTGTTGCATTGCTTTCGAGGGTATCCCAACGCCCTAAACAGTTCGGATCTTCGATCTCTTTGATTTAGTCTCACGAGTGCAATGTGAAATATAGATGATAGTCTAAATCCAACAAGTTTTATAGAAAATCTATTTTATTACAAATTTTTTGCTAGAAATGAATTGTATCACCAGATCTCAAAGTCGCCACTTAATCATTTTGGAAAAATTGGGAAGCCCGTGACTCATGCCAAGACCATTGTTCATCGTAGCCAAAGATTCTTGGTTCGGAACCTTAGGTATGAGAGGGGAATGTCATTAATTAAGCACCTCCGCTCACCCGATTAAGAGATCACCTCCACTAAATCATTATATGAGTTTTATTGACTTTATATGTTCATATTATGATTATTAATAAACCTAAAAATTACTATATGAAGCAAACAAGGATAGAATGTGTCGTTCATTTTAGAACAGTTTGATTTCATAAATTTTGGAAGAATTTTGAGATTTGTGCAATTCACAATGAAATTGAGTCCACATACATGAAATCAATATTATTCCAAATTAAGTGACATAATCTCAATCCATTGGCAATCATAGAGCTATATCAATTAAGCAAGTAGCTGCATGTCCGATTATTAATAAACCTAAAAATTACTATGTGAAGCAAACAAGTATAAACTGTGTCGTTCATTTTGGAACAGTTTGATTTCATGAATTTTGGAAGAATTTTGAGATTTGTGCAACTCACAATGAAATTGAGTCTACATGGATGAAATCAATATAATTCCAAATTATGCGATATAACCTCCATCCATCGGCAATCCTAAAGTTATATCAATTAAGTAAGTTGCCGCATGATAAGATGCTAGACATAATAAAAAAAACACACACAAATGAGATGCTAAAGCAAAAAACTAACCTAATATTTACTAGCGTCCCGCGAAAGATTGCAAAACAAAATTAGAGAAATACGCATGATCCTAGATGCAAGATTCTAATGCAATACATACACAAAAAATGCGACTAAAGATTTGACTACTAAATATATGTTAGTCATCTCAAGACATGTGATAGCACACAAAATCATATAAGAATTGATTAAATTCACAAATGAAAATGAGAAAAATCTTGACGCATGAAATATGGATGCAAAATACGGGTATGATGAAATATGATACTATTTACAGATATGAAAAGAAAGTAAATAAAAAAAATAGAAAGAAGTGGAGATTGGAGATTATGACAACAAGCTAAATCTAACAAAACATTCAACCAATTTATTTATAATATCTAAGGATAGGTGGCTCAACTAATCATTTCTAACAAGCTAAATCATACATGTAAAATAAGAAATAAAATTTAGGAAAATAAGTAAATTACAGCAGATGGCTCAGCCAACCATTTCTAATAAGCTAAATCCCATAATTAAAAGCAAAAGATAAAAATTCAAAGAAATAAGGAATCTATATCAAGTGGCTTAGCCATCCATATCTATCAAGCTAAATCACATATTTAAAGATAAAAGAAATAGAAATAAAATAAATGAGAAAATTGCAAAAACTCACATTTGGAGGAAATGATAAATTTTTTGATTACCAAACTTTTTTTATAACACCCTTACGGTTATGGCATATGTTTTGAAATCTCAGTAAGAAGTTTCAAGTTTAAACTTTAATGAAATTTTGGATGGTATATATCAGTAGATAGAAAGGTTGATTGATAGCTTTTGGTTTAAAAAAAAAAACTCTTGCTTTCAAAAGAACTCAAGGTTTTTGAAAATCAAATTTTCTCCTCTAGATTTTTTGGGGAAAAAAAAAAAAATCTTTTGAAACAAAATTTTATTTTTCAAAATTTTCTCTTTTTTTTTTTTTTTTTTCTTTTGAAACAAAATTTTCTTTTCCATTTTTTTTGACACAAAATTTTCTCTCTTTTTTTCAAACAACAAAATGAGAGCTATTTATAGAATTCCAGAGCACCCAAAACACATGGCTAGCCATGTTGCATTTCTAAAAACATATGGCTTGCCATATGGCATAAGATCCAATTTTTTCGAAACTACTAAATTTTCCGGATAAAAAAAAATCAAAAAAATATTTTTGAATATGTCTAAAATAATTTGATTAAAACGGGTGTAAGGTTGGAATTAAAGCTTATCCCAACTGTTTTGCCGAGAAATTTGTAAAATAGTACATTCTAATTTTCATCATCGAATGTTTAAAAGAAAGCATCTAAATTTTAGGATCGGTCAAAATGGATGGTTTATAGTGCCAACGCTCATATAAATTATGTGTACAATGCTCCGAAACATATTGTTTGATAAATTATTTCAAAAATAAATCCCACAAAAATTTTTAAACTTTTTTACATCTATATGTTTCTGTTCCAAATTCTGCTAACATGACAGTGATGCCATGAAAAAATAGTTATAAATAAGTGACAAATATTATAAATATTAATAATTAAAATTATAAATTTTTCTCTAAATTGTAATAATTTTTAGAAACTACCACTGAATGATAACTTTTTCAAAACCATATGAGTTTAACTTTTAACATAGCAAATTTTTTCACTAATTTGTAAATTTTTCTTTACCTTCTACTGAAATGATATTTTCCCATTAAAAATAGCTAAAACGTCACTACTAGAAAATTGACCTTTTGCGTCTAATTTTTTGCGACTGACTATTTAACCGTCGCAAAAAAAAAAATTGCAACCATAAAAAAGAACGGACACAAAATAATAAATGAACATTATTTTACTTTGCCCAATTTATTATCCCTATTTCTTTTATTTATTTTATATACCAATGCCCTAGCCCCTTTCACTGACATTCACAAACTGTCTCTCTCGCTCTCTTGCTCGCCATAGTCGCAGCTCCAGTGGTATGAATCTCTGTCTCTCGGTCTCTCACTTTCTTCATCATGCTCTGTTTCTCTGATCTTCAATTTCATTTTCCAACTCGAAATTCAATTTTCTAAGTTGAATTTTCTCAAGAAATATGCAGCCTCTACGAGATTTGATCGCAAAACCTAGACCTCCACAGACACAAATTCCACGATTCAGCAATGTCGACGACAGTCAAATCAAGCGCAAAGAAACGAGTCTCCGAATCGGAAGCTTCAAAACCAGAGAAACTGAAACGAGACGCCATTGAAGACGACTTCGATGCAGCTCTCTCCGAGTTCGGTCTTCAATTCTCTCTCTCTCTCTCTCTCTCTCTCTCTCTCTCTCTCTGTTTGTTGCACGTTTTCTTCATTTACTTGCTGCGATTTTTTGAAATTTGCTGAAAAGTATTTTTTGGAATTTTCAGTGACATCAAAGGAATTGTGTCCACTCTGCAACTGATCAGAGAGAAAGCTCAGAAAGATGGACAGAAGAAGAATGAAGAGACCATTTCAAGGTGAATTTCATAGATCCGAAACGAATTCACATTATACATGCAAAAAAACGAAATCTATTTAGTGTTTTACAGTTCATTAGGAGTTGAATTTGAGTTATTTTCTTCCATATATAACTTCTTTGGAGAATTTGTATGTGATAGATTGCATCTCGTACATGATTATATACATGCATGTGTTGAACATTGAATCTGCATCTGACGATATGTATTTGGATCAGTAACTAAAAAATTGTGAAAGTTGAATGTATGTATCTCCCAATCATAATTGATACTTGTTTGCAAATTACTTTGTTGGTTCATTTGTGATTCGTAATGACAATGATGTTTTCTGAATTTCTCAAGTCTCAATAAATTCAACATGATATATTTGATGCATCAGTGATGCTTGTTTTGTTGCTCCAGTGGCCCTCATATATTACGTATTCAAAAATCTGTATCACAAATATCACAGGGGCTTACTCTGTTGCTTTGTGTCCATCAATTAGGTTGATTTTCAACCCCAAGGGGTTGGCCTGGGGCTTGGGGGTGTGTTCCCTCCAAGATCTCAGGTTCAAAACCTAGGTACATGATTGAGCAAATTCAACATGAAATATGCAGCCTCTAAGGAGCATGTTGAGCAAATTTCTGAGCTGTCATCTACTGTTAATGTTGCTCTGAAAACTCTTGATGGAAGGAATGAAAGTGTGGATACCTGTGTTGCTGGCTCAGCTTTTACTGTGGGCAAATCCCCTCCACAAAATGGGATTTCTGCTTTTGAGGGGAATTCTGGTGCTGGAGGACTAGGAGAGGGTACTCCTAAGGTGTTGGAATGGAACTTCTGCCTAAGTCTATTTACTTGTTAATTCTTTTATTCAATAGAGAACTTCTGCTTTAGTTGATTTAAATCTTTTATTCAATGGTAAAAGAGTAATATGAAATTACTAGAATTAGGTTTAAAGTTCTGTGATTTATATCAGATGCTACTTCATCTACCACTCTATAGATACTAGCTTTGGTTCTAAAGTTGTTGACAGATTTTTTTTCTAAATTGTAGTAGTGAGGAAAGTAAAGTTGTACCAATTTTGTATGACGAAATGCTTCCACAGAGCCATCATGTGCTGTTTTCTCAATATGAATTTTAGCTTTGTTGCATTTCACAATATCTTTGATTTATTTGCTAGTTGCAAAAGTATTTGCATCTTTTTTAACATGTAGTTCTTTTTATTTTAAAATTTTGTCACTATCAGGTCTCTAATGCATTTGCAGAGGGAAGAACTTCACTTGAAGAATACGTTCACAGCTTAAAGACCGCTACTGGTGTTCCCATCCTCATAGAAGCTGTAGGAATTGGGAAGGGGAAGGAAGATCTAACCAACCTTTCCACAGAACCCACAAAGAACAATCAAGTGTTTCCTGTCCAGGTTGAAATACCAGTTGGGAAAGCATGCTCATCCCTTACGACTCTTATCATGCATCCGAAATTGTCGGTCATGGCATACTAGGTTTTTTCTTTTAGATTTATTCCTACTTGGCTTGTTCTTGCTGACCCTTTGTTATTGTTGTTTCTGCATACAGCCAGAGCATCAGCAACTCATAGTTGACAATGGCGCCTTGCCTCATCTTGTGGATTTACTAAAGAGGCACAAGGATGGTTCCATTCGAAGAGCAGCTGATGCAATTACTAACCTTGCTCAAGAGAGTAGCAGTATTAAAACCCGTGTTAGGTATATTTTTTGATTCACACTCCCAGTATTTTAACTTCAGGCAGCGCTACTATTTCATTTTCTCTTTGTGGTTCATCTGGACTGTATTTTCAGGTTGGAAGGTGGGATTCCACCGCTCGTTGAGTTGCTTGAATTCATTGATCCAAAGGTGCAAATGGCTGCAGCTGGAGCGTTGCGAACTCTGGCATTTAAAAATGATGAAAATAAGAATCAGGTTGTACGCCCTTTCTGGAAATACAGCTTACATTAGCTGAAATCCTCTATTTGAAACAACAATTACGATTTTGAGATTCTGGAAATACAGCATTTATAGAGCTATCGAGATTCTCTTATTGATACAACAAATATGACTTTGCAGATTGTAGAATGCAATGCTCTTCATACCCTGATTCTAATGCTCCGATCTGAGGATGCTGCTATTCATTATGAAGCAGTAGGATATTTCTTGAAATACAGCATTTACATTCTAATTTAACTTCATTTGAGTCTGGAACTTGTTATTTGGTCTTTACATAATCTGTTGCTTCTGATGATCTTTCATGGGTTTCAGGTTGGTGTGATTGGAAATCTGGTGCACTCATCCCCAAACATTAAGAAGGAAGTTCTTGTTGCTGGGGCTTTGCAACCTGTTATTGGATTGCTCAGGTATCACTTAATGAAATTTGTAACCTTTGTGGTGTCTTCTCAATTACTTTAATAAAATAGAGTTTGCTCCTATTTCCTTGTTGCTCTGTTTATTTCTTCATTGCTGTTTTGTTCACATGAGCTATCCATTTATACTTCCTTAAGTTCTTGCTTTGGATAACAGTTCTTGGTGCTCTGAGAGCCGAAGGGAAGCAGCTTTATTATTTGCTGCTACCGATTCAGATTGCAAGGTGGAGATTAGGACTCATTCTCCATTATTTATTTATTTATTTTTTTGTTGATTGATCATGAATCTTTTGTTTGCTAATCCTATGGTTGGTTACCTGAAAGATGAGGGGAAGGAAGAGACAATTTTGGCCTTGAAAACTTTTTGTGGATGCAGTTATAAGTGTATTAGATTGCTTGTGAATGACAAGAATGACTCTTACAACGATTTAAAACAAAAATTCAGTTTTATATTTGGCCAAAATCTTGTAAATATGCGTTTTTGTTCTCTTTGCAGGGATCAGATGCATTCTTAGTCTGGCCTCTACTCCAATCACCAAGACATTGGGCCCCGATATGCTGTGAGTTATCTCTATCTCTATCCTACACAAAATCAAATATTGTTTCTCTCTCATGATTCCTAGCTATGAATATAATCTTTTTGTAAAGGTTATTTCTCAAAATATGAAGTGATTAAATCCCAGTAAATAGAGTGTAATTGGATTTGTGCATACATTGGACTCTCTCTGTTTGGTTTCTCTAAGTACCCATTTCAGATTCTCTATCAATTTTCTCTTTCTACGACACCCTTTCTCTCCCTCCATTTGAGAGAAAAAGGTAGAACAATGAGTTCACCAGTTCACAAGGCTCTATAGACAGACACCAAACAATTGCATTCATATGACACCACTACTGTGCTAATGCATAGATATAAATGGTGGCAATTTCTGCCAACCAATCTAATTATGTGGTTTATTCAGTTAGTTTCTTTCCTGGAATGTTATCAATCCAGACCACTATATAATCCATTATATTTTGTAGTTTTAATCATGTATTCTAGTTGGGCCAGTAGCTATTTATGTAAGAGTAAATTTTAATCTTAGTGTATTCATTGCTGTTTTTGTCTTTTCTTTCATCGTCCCTACGGCCAAAAAAGCTGCTAGGGAAGTTTTTTGTGCAGGTTGCATTCCAGATATATGCTTCCATTTGGAATTTCATTGTATGGTGCCAATCGAGTACAACTTGAGTTGAAATTCTACTTTTGCTAGTTGTTTTCACTTCATATGGAGAATGTTTTCAAGTATGCAGTTGTCGTGATGCAGCCTGAGGTATTTATCTTTGAGATTGGTTTCTTTTATGATGTCTTTGTATGATCAGATCAGTATTGATTTCTCACAAGCCTGAGGTTATATGCTTGGTGAAGTCTGTGTGGCATTAATTTTGGCATTTGAAGTTGGGTTAGTCAGTTTTGTACTGATTTTCAAATTTGAAGAATAAATTGGCATTGGGATTTTTAGCTTGTTAGTGTAGCTATTTAATTTGTATTTTATTTGAAATTTGGTGATGTTACCGATTTATTTTTTTATTTATTTTTTCAATTTTTTTTGCGACGGTAACAAGATGGTCGCTAATACATTGTAGGTATTTTTTAAACTTTTTTGCGACTGCAAAATATCAGTCGCCATAAGTAAGTTAGGTGGTCGCAAATAGTTTGCGACTGTTATTTTGCGGTCGCAAAAAGTATTTGCCACCCCATTCATATGACCCCATTTGCGTCAAGCATGGGCAAAGGTCTAAAGGTCTTTTTCATTTTTTTTTATTATTATGACGGTTTATAGCGGTCGCAAAAAGTACTTTTTTTAGTAGTGCGTACTTAATCTGATTTTTTAAAAAATTTGTTTCTAATTAATTTGAAAACAAAAAATTATTATTTAAACCGTGTGTAGCTAATGATTTTTTAAAATAAAATAACCTAATAATTTTGAATAAAATAAAATCTAGAAAGACTTCTCCTCTTTACATTATTATCGTCCATACATCTTCATATTTTATTTTGTGGGTCTCATTCTAGGTCCGTAACGATGATTAGAAACATTTTTATGGGTCTCACTCTAGGTCCATAATGGTGATTAGAAACATTTATCTTGTAAATCTTACTGTGAATATTATTTGTGCAAAAAAATAGCTTTATTAGATATTGAAAAAAAGAATAAATCGCATTTTTATTTTATAAAACATAAAATTTAAGTTTAAACTCACAGTTATTTTCATTTTAAAAAATAAAATTTAATTTATTTATATGTCTAGTGATATTTCATAAAATTAATTATTGTAGGATTTATTTTTATTATTAAATTTACATAATGAATAGTTGAAAATATCATTGGGAGCATGGAATGATATCATAAAACATATGGGCCTCGGTCTATTTTGAGAACTCGGCTAAAGTTATGTTTGGCAATGATCTTTTGATGAAAAAAATATAAGAGATAAAATTGATTATATAAGTTAATAAGACAAAATATCATATCAAAATTAGAATCATTATATTTTTTCTTTCACAAATCAAAAACAAAAACCAAACAAGGTTAAAAAAATCAAAAAGTCAAACTATTTTAACTCTTCTCAAAAGAAGACTTTTTGAGTTATTTGACTTTTTTAGGTCACATCAACTTTTTTTTTTTTTTTTTTATACATTTTATAAAAAATTAAAAAATTAACTTTTAACTTATTTTTCAAAATAAGTTATAATGAGAAAATTCTCCAGAACATTACCCTAATAATATATTGGAGTTAAGTCATTACTCAAATATATTTTTTTCAAACGAAAAAAAAAAATTACATTTCATAAGGTATTATAGCATTCATGAGCCCTAATCTTCAAATAATCAATTACCGATCAAATTTAATATAACCCATTGTGTGAGTAATTTTCCGATCACACTGCCAACTCAGTGATCAGCTGGTGAGAATTGGCAGAATAGATGACACCTAGCTAACCTGCAACAGAAAGAGAAGATTCCAGCGGTGGTTCTTCCACCCGGGGGCACTCCGACGATCAAGTCAGTATATCTCTTAAAGATAATCAAGTGCTAAATTCACTGCTCAAAGCATAAATTGCGTACCTTAGACCCACGGGGTGCCTCTTCTTTTATAGTTAACTCAATCCCAGTCTCACTAGAAACCTGACTTCTATGGACTCCCATTCAGTGCTTACTTTGGACTCTACAAGAGATAAGGATAGACTCCGTAAGAATGTTATCCTTATCCATCCTGTAGTCTTCCTTCATCTTAGGACTCTTGTCCCTTATCCGTTTATCTCGGATTCCGATATCTTCGGAGGAAACCTCGGCCTAGCCGAAATCACCTTGGCACAACGACCAGGACACGTGACACCTCGGCTGACACATCGACGTCACCTTGCCATGTGTTGGTACTCAGAAAATATATCCCCACAACTGCCCCCTAGGTTCTATTACCTCGGCATTCTGAGGTGATGGAACCTATATCGGTACTTCTTTCTATACATTGGCTCAAGAACTCCTCAGCCGAGGTCATTTATTTCAGGCCGACATGTCTTCTTCAGAGAACAAGAATTGCAATGAACTCTTTCACGCGCATGAGCTGTCATGCATCACTATTCAATCATTTCTTTTACGCGTTTTAACCCCATTGGCCCATGCTAATGACGCGCCAAATATCCGTTGTGTGTCTGTATGCGTCGTCTGACGTATGCGTTGTTCCAGGCGCATTAAATGCTCTGTTTTGCCGCCGTTTCAAGTTTTTGACAAAACTTGCTTTTTCCCTCTTTTCGCCTTTTCACGTTTCATTTGATTTACTTGCTTTTTCTCTCTCTAGCTCTTTTCTCTTGAATCTGCCATTGCTCCAGACTTCAAGCTCTGCAACTGCCTCTATCTCCTCCTTCCGGTGAAGCTTTGCCGTTCTGTTACTCCTGTAACCGTCGTCTGTCTTCGGCGAACTTTATTCCGGCCTTACTTTGTCTGGTAAGCCACTGTTCCTTTCGTTCTCAATTCTTTTGATTACTTGTTGCCATTACTGTTTTGTTCAAACTTTCGATTTGTTGAACTATTCATCTGGATGTGTCTATTCCATGATTTTGCTCATGTCTTGAACACTTGCACCGCTTCACCACTTTCTTGCGTTTTTGTCCTTTGTTCTTGACCTTGCACCTTGTACATACAATATTCTTGATAGTTCATCTCTTCTTGATTCTAAAGCACATCCTTGCTTTTCTATTTTCCGAATCCGTGCCTTCAACCCTTACTTCCATAGATCTAGGTTTGGTACTTGTTGTGTAGTACCCATAATTTAGGAAAACTGAAACCAAGATTTCTACCTAGGTTTTTGCGAAGTCACATTAACCCTCTCAAAACATCTTCTTTCGAAATCCAACCCGACCATTCGGCCGATATCATGGGTATGTCGGACATATGGTAGATACTACGACCAAACTTGAGTACTTTAGGCAAGAGTTCTCCATTCCTGCCGATGTCCATCTGAGGCTGGCTGGAGATGACGACTCCATCATGCCTACAGATGATTCGATGCCCTTTCCTATTGTAGCTTTCACTGAGTATGGACTCCAGCTTCCACTCAACATCCTCTTTCGTGAGATTCTTCACTATTACAAGTTGAACCCCATGCAACTGGCCATAAATTCTTATTGAGTGATCAATGGCATTATAGCCTTAGCAAAACAAGAAAATGCTAGGATCACCTTAGCCGATATACAGTACTGCTACACCATGTGTGCCCTTAATTTGAAAGAAAAATGCTACATTTATTACCTTAAGCCGAGGTCGACAGAATTCAAAATCATAGCCAACCTCCCAGACTCCAACAAGGGGGCTGGAAATGACTACCTCATTACCTTGGGAAATTGGGAGTTTGCTCCAGACGAGGACCCTCATCTCTACCCTCTTCCTCGATTAGTTTTAGAGGGCAAGGGTAAGAGCCCATTGTTTAATACTTTAGTTGTTTCTCCTTCAAGTCTTCAATACTTTGTCTGTTTCTAATGTCCGTTCTTCTTGCGGTTAATTGTAAGCCGACAAGCTTTTAAATCAATCCTACGTTCCTAGCAAGGATTTGAAGAAACTTCTGGACTTGCCAGTCCATAAAAGGAAAGCGCCTTTGCTTCTTAATTTTATACCAACATACAAGTCGACTTTGCCCGACGTTCCTAAAAGGAAGAAGAAAAGTTTGTCTCCACCTTCTGCCACTACTTCACGAACTGCGTCCATATCCCGAACAGATCAAGGATCAACATCTGATCCAGCTAATCAACCATCGACCTCAGCTCTATACCTGATCCCAATACCAGAACGAAAACGTCGGCGACGCCTTGTTCTTACTGCCGAGATGGGTCGTCCAAAACCATTTGTCCAGGATCTTCTAGCCGATCTCCCCTCTGACGTCGATGTTCAGCTAACACAAACCATGCCCCTACCGAAGCCAAAACGAACAAAAAAAGCTCAGCCAAAGGTTAAAGCCACTCAGGTTGAATCCGAGGATACTTTACCCATCTCCAAGTTGGCTGAGAGTGACAAACCTCAACCCTCCGCTGGGAAGAGGCGCTCTGAAACCCAGCCATCAGAATCACCAAAGTCAAAGAATCCGAGGTCGTCCTTAGCAACTACCTCGGGGTCCAAAAAACACGACGTCCCTTGCGCCCCAAAGATCACTTTGGAAGACAAGCCGATTATGACTAGTGAAAGCGCCGACGATATCAATGTCGGCGTTGCCCTCAGCACCGCTCTGCTTTTTCCAGGCGATCTGGAACGAAACGCCGAGTATAGTGAGTATGAGAATTATGCTCTAATGCTTCAACACTCCGTTCAGGTAAGTGTTTTTGTTTGGTACTTTTTCTTTCTTTCTGTTTCACTCTTGAACTATTTTCTAATACTTCCGCTTTCTTTCAAGCTATCCAGTATGCCTATTCTTTTTCAATGCAGTCTTTTAAGAATCGGGAGAAGCTTTCCGAGATGAAGAGGAAGGTCTCCAGCCTTCAAAAGACCAACAAAGGTCTACAAGTAAAAATGAAGAAATTTGGAAGACCGGTGAGGTTGATGAAGGAGAAAACTAATCTTAGAAAAATTTGAATCTGCGAGGCTATTAGGAAGGTTCTTGATTCACAAAGAAAGGAGGCCGAGGAAAAAATGGCACAGTGAAAAGGAGCTCCAGGAGGCCACGCCACCAAGGAGGTGAAATCAAGAATGCCGATGAAAAGGCTTATGCTCAGGGCATGGCCGATGTCACTGATGCTTATAAAATACAAGTGAAGCAGGCATGCAACAAGGACTTCTCCCTTGGTTGGATGACTCTTCTAAAAAAGCTCAATGTTCCTGATGATTCGCCCCTGAGAAACCCCAACGCCATTCCTCTCCCATATCCTCCACCTCCACCTTCAACTCAACTTTGGCGGTGGATCGAGTGCGAGGATGAGGATGAAGATGAAGCCTTGGTGAGGAAATCAAAAGATCTTCTTTGGGTCCATGTCCTTTCCTTCAAGCGAGCAAGTCCTAGACTTGACTCGAGATGAAGAGGGTGATGAGGTTGTCAAGGAAACTACTCTGAAAGGCATCTTCCGAAGCGTTCTGTGGCGAAAAAAGTATTGTGAAACCCTTGCTCAAATTGACGCCGAGATCGAGGCAGAAAAGGTTGCTGAGGCATCTACCCAACAATCATCTGAACTTCAGACTCAACCAACTACTACTGTTGAGGAGTCTTAGCTTTGATGGTTTTTGCTTTTGTTTCTTTTGCACTCTGTATGTTTTTGTTTTTAGAAACAATGCCAGCTTCTTCACATGGCCGATGTTCCCTCGTTGCAACTGAATGCTAATATAACTTTTCTTTCCTAAGTGCTTTGCATTTTTATCTTCTCTTCATTGCTTCTGCATGATTCTATACTTAGAATATTCTGCATGTCTTTCACATACTTTTCCTTCTTTGTACAATCTTTTCGGAGTGACACACCTCGGTTATGCAAACCGATGATTTACTTCGGCAAGTAAATTTGATTCAGCCTAACCTTGTAAAATTTTTTCTCAAATTTCAACAAGTTTTTAACCTTAGTCTTCAACTGGTAAAATTGTCTCGAGTTTCAACAAGTGTTTGAACTTCTTCTCGGTTTAACTTCAACTTGCAAATTGTTACAAATTTCAACAAGTGAAGATAAACAAATATCTCGGCTTAACTTCAACTTGTAAATTGCTACAAATTTCAACAAGCGTTAAGCATTACTTTGGTTTAACTTCAACTTGTAAATTGCTACAAATTTCAACGAGTGAAGACAAATAAATATCTCGGCTTAACTTCAACTTGTAAATTGCTACAAATTTCAACAAGTTTTAAACATCATCTCGGTTTAATTTCAACTTGTAATTTGTACACAAATTTCAACAAGTGTTAAACATCATCTTGGTTTAACTTCAACTTGTAAATTGTTACAAATTTCAATAAGTGTTAAACATAGCATCGGTTTAACTTCAACTTGTAAATTGCTACAAATTTCAACAAGTGTTAAACATAACATCAGTTTAATTTCAACTTGTAAATTGCTACAAATTTTAACAAGTGTTAAACATCATGTTAAACATCATCTCGGTTTAACTTCAACTTGTAAATTGCTACAAATTTCAACAAGTGTTAAACATAACATCGGTTTAACTTCAACTTGTAAATTGCTACAAATTTTAACAAGTGTTAAGCATTACTTCGGTTTAACTTCAACTTGTAAATTGCTACAAATTTCAACAAGTGAAGATAAACAAATATCTCGGCTTAACTTCAACTTGTAAATTGCTACAAATTTCAATAAGCGTTAAGTATTACTTCGGTTTAATTTCAACTTGTAAATTGCTACAAATTTCAACAAGTAGAGATAAATAATTATCTCGGCTTAACTTCAACTTGTAAATTGCTACAAATTTCAACAAGTTTTAAACATCATCTCGGTTTAACTTCAACTTGTAATTTGTCCACAAATTTCAACAAGTGTTAAACATCATCTTGGTTTAACTTCAACTTGTAAATTGCTATAAATTTCAACAAGTGTTAAATATAACATCGGTTTAACTTCAACTTGTAAATTGCTACAAACTTCAACAAGCGTTAAGCGTTTAAGCGTTTTTGTCTTCTCTCTGCCCCCAATGTAAACCTGAGTTCCACTTGGATTCTCATTATGACAAAAACATTACTATGCATAGTTTCATAAGTTAAAGAATTCTACTAAGATTTTATTGATAACGTCGGCAAAAAATCAAACAACATCTAATGATAGAAAAATTTCAAATTACAAGTGTTCTAAAGTCTTGACAATGCTTTACCCTTATTATCTTCAAGTCGATATACCCCATTACCCATAAAAAAAATCTACCCCACACAAATAAACTTCACTCACCTGCTACACAAAACGAAAAATATAAGTTTAAATATAGTGCAATAAGCCAAAATAAATTGACGTCTCCCGAGAATCAACCTTAGTCAGGTGGAGGGGGAGATGCGTAATCCACTGGATTGGAATGCAAAAGTTTCAAAATATCACCAACATGACTTCCATGATAGGATTGGAATGCAAAGTTTTCAAAATACTTCTCAACTAAAAAATTAATAAAATGATGACTTTGCTTTGCCCATCTGGTACGTAGACAAAAAAGTCACCAGCATGACTTGCATTGGCCCTGTTTGTCGACTTATTTTTTTTCAAATTTTCAAATTTTTTTTTGTTTTTTTGATATGTTTGGTTTAGCTTTATGCTTATAGCTTAGTCGAAGTCGAATTAATTTAAATTTTGGATATGATATTTGAGAATAAGTGAAATAAAAAAAGTTTATAAAAGTTATAGTATAAGTTGTTGGGCATAAGCTGTTTATAGTGATCTCCATTTCTGTAAACAGGGCCATTATAGGATTGGGATCCCTATAAGTTGGGATCTTTAAAAATACTATAATTTACTCTCTCTAAAAACATCTCTAATTAGGTGGCATTCCACTTCATTAGTCACCTTATCATAGACAAATTCACATCATCTCAACTTTTATAAATTACAAAATTACTCCAAAATTTTAGTATAATTTTATAGTTAAACTTTTTTAATTTAATATAATTTTGTAAATTTTAGTTTTCACTTAGAAGATTTTGTGATCCTCAATTTTAATATCAAAGCGTCGAAATCGAATTTACAAAAATTTTAAATATAAAAATTCAATATTAAATGATTGATAGAATAGATGTAAAAAACTTCATACAACTCAATCATAAAAATAGTAAAACTAAAATCACAAGACTATTAAATAGTTTAATAGATGTGAGTTAATAAATTTTAAATATTTACAGAAATCAAAATATCATGGTTATTGAAATATCTAAAGAGTTAAGAGAAATAAAAGAAATTTCTCTTAAAAATTAAAAAGAAATTTTCTTAAAAAATTTAGAACTTCTTATATAGTTATTAAACAAACTGCAAAAATTGCAAAAGATGAAACAGATCAGGATGATAGTAGTACATCCAAACAAAAAAAAAAAAAATCTCTTAGAAGGAATATCTTCAGATGATTTTAAAAATATTTAAATCTATATGCATAACTATGAAACATAGAAAGCGCTTAAAAAATCAATAAGTAAATTTATTGATCCAACCGAGTTATAAGAATAACGCTATCAATTAGAAAGAAAATCATAAATATCCAAAATAAACAAATCATTTGGGAATTTGATTTTAGAAACATTCAGATTTTGTGAATATCTAATGAAGAAAAATCTTTTAATAAGAAAATAAAATTAGGAAAAAGAGGATTATTAAAGACTCATATAAAATATGACTTCATTCTTAAAGTTGCAAAAAATAAGCCTGCTACTAAATATGAAATATATCTTGATTTACACGGTGTAACTAACATAGAAGAAGTTATAAATAATTGAACTCAAGCAGTAAGAATTATTGTAGCGGGACAAGCTATAGACACATGAGGCTCAAATACTTTTGTAAAAACTACTCTAAGAGGTCAAGTTACAAAATTCTGAGATAATCTATCAAATAATGATAATATAAGAGCTCAATTATTAATATTGATTACTGCAGAAAAAAGTTTCATATTTATGGTATATATCCTTAAACAA
The DNA here is from genome assembly GCA_025200525.1 of Camellia lanceoleosa. Taxonomy (NCBI): domain Eukaryota; kingdom Viridiplantae; phylum Streptophyta; class Magnoliopsida; order Ericales; family Theaceae; genus Camellia; species Camellia lanceoleosa. The sequence continues at coordinate 125,664,206 of CM045765.1, forward strand.
AATATGGTACTAATAAAATCTCACATTTTAAAATTTAACGGCTCAGTGCCTATGTCAATTTGTAGGAAAAGTTTGTTGAAAAAAATTCTTTGCATAACATTTTTTTTTGGGTAATTTATACGATGTGTTAATTTAGTCTATGTTGTTTCTGTTCGATTTTTCCTTTTAATTTAACAAATTGTGTCATATTAATCTAATACATAATGACTACTAGGTTTGGTGAATAGAAAGTCAAACAATATGTTAATTTTGTTCTTGTAGTTTATACGATAGGTCAATTTAGTCTCTATTGTTTTAATTTGCTCAATTTTGACAAAGACCAAATTGACACATTGTGTAAATTACAAAAACTAAATTGATACATTGTTTGACTTTACATCTATTAAATCTAACATCTGTTATTTATTGAGCTAATATGACACAATTCGTTAAATTAAGAGACAAAACCAAATAAATTAAAACAACAAATACTAAATTGACACATCATATAAATTATAGAGACTATTTATATAATTTATCATTTTTTTTTCACTGCAAATAAAAAAAGAGAAGAGTACAATAACATAAGTTATTTTATGGGAAATTTATCGGAAAGTCCTATATAGCTGAATTTTGTTCCGTTTGATCCTGCTGAATTTTTGTTTGATTGACCAGTCCATATAAGGCGGGATTTATGACTAATAAGTCCTTTTTTGAATGTGGTTGGTGCATGATGGATAGATATACCCTCACGTATTATATGGGGATGTTCTGTTTTGTTTTTTTGGTATGTGTAATCCCAAGATTTATGGGTGTGTTGAAGATTTGAGGATTTCCAATTAGGGTTTACATTCTGATTTTTCATTCGTTCTACGTGACAGTGAGGAAGTGCAATTGTTAACGTCAACACCACTGTCACACACAAGCACGTCTGGAATTTTATATTACAGAGTACTGTACCATCATTCCCACTCATTCACATCATCGCACAAACCATTGTTGCCATTCACACCCCACCACTGGAACGAAACCGCTATGCCATCTCCACAGACGACATGGTATTACCGGCACCGGCGATGTATTGCCGAGGTTGTAGATCCTCAGCTGCGCCGGCGCGAGCTTCTTTCCGCCGCTTCCGGTGCTCTTTTTGGCAGTGTCGATCACTCCGAGACACCCTTTTACGACATCATAGATGTTAATGGGTTTTCCTTGGAGAATATCTTTGGTGAAGAAAAAGTACGCCATGTCGGGTCTTCCCTAGGGTCCGTATACGGTGAAGAATAGGAGCACCGTAATTGGAAGCCTGTAGATGTGGTTGTAGGTGTAAGCGATTTCCTCGCCGGCTTTTTTCGTGGCGGCGTAGAGGCTAGCCGTCTGGTCTGTCCTGTGAGATTCGGAAAATGGGTTTTGAGTGTTGAGTCCATAAACAGAGCTCGATGAAGCCCAGACAATCGAGGGTTGAGGATCGGCGGCTTTAGCCACTTCCAGGAGGTTAACGAAGTCGGCAATGTTGGAGCTGACATAGGATTGGGGATTCGTGATGGTGTAGGCGACGCTTGAGCCGCGAGATGAAGGATGTGAGTAAATAGAACTTTGATTTTGGTTCACGCCGAAGCGTCATGTTAGCAAGGTTCACGTCGAAGCGTCATTGATGGTAAATGTACCCATTTTTCAATGATAAGGTTGCGCCATTGATGGTCAATGTGTACCCATTTTTCACTTCACAAACAACCCATAATTCAGACGCTAGACTGTGTTCACGTGATGGTCAATGGTGAGGTTCACGCCGAAATGTGGAACCGGAAATGTGGAATCGAGTGAACCCCAATAGGTGAGATTGAGAACGAGAATCGGTGGAATTGGTGAGGTTCACGTCAAAACGTCACAAATGGCAATTGAAAAACAAAGGCTCAAACTGATGTAAAGCTGAAACGTGACACAATCTCCGTCATGAAAAATTTTTTAAAAAAAAAATGTCAAATTCACGTCACAACCCACGTCACAGAAAAAGAGTACTATTACCTTTTTTTTGAAACGTGAATCTCACACACCCCTTTCCATAAATACATGCGGGTCTACAAACTCAAATTAACACTTTAATGGCAAAATAGTAAACAAACAACCCAAAGGACTAATCGGTTTAAAAGAAAACAATTAGGACCACATGATCTACAAGATGATAAAATGAGATTTACTGGTCAATTCCCCTTATTTTATTTTAATTTGTTTTATTTCTACCACAAATATATATGATGCCAGTGGCAGATGCAAGGAAGGATTAGTGGATGACGTACTCCCTCAACATTTAGAAAAATTATATTTTTATATTAGGAAAACATTAAATTATAGAGACTATTTACATAATTTATTATTTTTCTTTCGTTGCATATAAAGAAAGAGAGGAGTACAATAACATAAGTTGTTTTATTTTAATTTATTTTATTTCTACCACAAATATCTATTATGCGAGTGACAGATGCAAGTAAGGATTAGTGGGTGACGTCTCCCTCAACATTTGAAAAATTATATTTTTGTATTAGAAAAATATTATATATTATCGAGATTTTTTTTGTTATATCACTTCTCATATAAATGCTCATCAATTAATTTATTTGTTTATAAATATTTATTACACAATTAATAATATATTATTATGTAATTCAATGATTTAAAACTGTAAAAATAAAATAAAAAATAGTGGTGTACAGCAATATCTTTGCATTATGTGTTCACATTTTAGCATCTTGTAGATTTTAGCATCTTGTAGATCATGTGGTCCTAATTGTTTTCTTTTAAACCATTTAGTCCTTTGGGTTGTTTGTTTACTATTTTGCCATTAAAGTGTTAATTTGAATTTGTAGACCCGCATGTATTTATAGGAAGGGGTGTGTAAGATTCACGTTCCAAAAAAAGGTAATAGTACTCTTTTTCTGTGACGTGGGTTGTGACGTGAATTTGACAGATCTGGTTCTCATCAATTCCACCGTTCTTCAGTAAAATCCCACCGATTCCCATCCCAGATTTGCTACCCAACTCCTTCGTCTCTCTCTCTCCCGTCCCAAATTTGCTACCCAGCTGACGTGGTACATCGAGTTGCCGGATTGACGATCATCTTTTGCCCATTGTTCACGTCGATAAAATATTAATTACCCCTTTTTCCCAACACTAATCACAGTGTAATCTACTCCCAAATTCTTCAAATCTGCGATTCGTGATTTGGCTTTTTTGATGATTTGGTTGTTGAAACCCACACAGAGGCCTCGATCGCCTGTGACAACAACCAGAGCAACCTTTTTGACTGCCCTGACAGAGGTGAGAGACACATCAACATCCTCTGTTTGAAGCTGTTCATTGATGCTATAAAGAACTTCAACAAGAGTCTCTGAGAAAGGTCTTCCGTTGACAACAGCTTCTTGTTCACGCCGATCGCCCATTGTTCACGTCGATCATCTTGTACACTGACCTGCCGGATTGACGATCATCTTGTGTCCATTGTTCACGTCGATCTGGGGTTTGCAATTGGAGAACATGGCTCTAACTGCCGAAGCATCAGAAATCAATTGACGAGTAACCTTGATCCGTTCCTTCACCTCCTTCTCGAACTGCCGAAGCAATGATTCATCAATCGAGCTCGCATCGGAGTCAAACAGAGTCCGATACGCAAGTTTGGATATCAGAGTCGTGTAGTTCCGTGAGAGATCAACAAAACCCTAACAAGCTTGGAGTTCTCGACTTGACTTCCGATCATAGGAAGCATAAGCGATAACAAGAGAACGGTGATCGTTCGCTTGTTTCGTGATCTGACACAATCGCAGCTTCAAAGGATCATATTTGAGAGTGGGATTACATATTAAAAAAATGAAAACATAACAGCCCATAATTGATGTGAGGGTATATTTGTCCCCCACATAACAATATAATTCAAAAAAGGAGTTATCGGTAAGATATTTCTATTATCATGGACTGCTCAATCAAACAAAATATTCGTGGGACCAAATGGAATACAATTTAGTCATATGGGACTTTCTGATAAATTCCCCCTTTTTTATTTCTATCTACATCTCATTTGTGTGTAACTTAATATAATTTTATTTTTATATTTTATAAGACATGTGATTATTTTTTGAACCATATGATCATCATACATAAAATCAAATTAAAAACAAAAAATGATTAACATCGTTTAACTCAAACTTATATTTAAATATAACATTTATATTACAATAATTTTTATTCTTACCATCAAATAAAAATCTAAGTTTGATTGTGATTTTTATTAAGGTTTCAAGACCATAGTGCTTCTCTGACCCTGATGCTGGCTCGACTGTATGATTCCATCTTCCAATCTCACTATCTCAATCTGAACTCATCCACACTCCTTCCTCGTCGCATTTGAACCGAGTGAGTTTCGGGCATTTTACCTTCTCCAAGTAATTCAACTTCGGAAATAATTTTTGCAGAGCAAACCAATCCATCTCTAAGTGATCTAAGTACTTGAGCCGCAATACCTCAACTTTCCAACTTTCATATTCTGCTTCCTCGTCATCAAGTTTCTGAAATTGACCCAGATCAGAGAATTTACCTCCTCTGATATGGAGTTTCTTCAATTTCTTCAGATTGTTAGCTCTCAGCCAACTAGGTGTAATCACCCAAGGAAACACTGAAGATCCAATTTTATTAGTCCTACAGGAAGCTCTGGAATTGCCACCTCTGCTTGCTTAGAGGTAAATGATCTTGTCAGAGCTCTTGGGAGACTCGGTTTCTTGGCAGCTATTGTTGCTTGTTCTGTTGCACGAACGTCTTTCTTTTTGCTGTCATCACTTTTGGCTTGTACAAATACCGAGCCCCTTCCCCATGCGATCGTTAGCTTGGTAAGCACTTTGAACTGATTTAAAGCACGCAAATCTTTATTTGTAGGAAATCCATCTACAATAACGTAAATGCTCAATTTTCTCAATTCCCGGAATCCATGCAAATCATCAAGAGTGCAAGAGTTTTTGCCCTCGAAACAATGAACCCTTTGAGGACTTGGAGTTTGGAAAGCGATGCAAGTCCCTTGGGCATCTGATCTAGGAGGTAACACTCAGACATGTCCAAGTGTGTCAAATTCTTGAGCAAGCCAATTCCATCGGGAATTACCTCAAGGTTGTGACATGCTCTAATGTCAAGGATCGTAAGATTAGTGAGCTTTGAAATGGACTCGGGAAGCTCTATAATTCTAGAGATTCCTTGAAGACTCAGAAACCTTAGACTTGTGAGATTTTCCAACCAATCCAAAACATTTGCATTTTTCTTCTTGGACTTGATGTCGGCAACTTCAATGTGATGCGTGGGCGAGGTCTGCCACCTTCCCAAATAAAGAACATGTAGTTCTTTCGTCTTTGAAAAATACTCAGGTTCGAATTCAAGAAAAGACTCACTAACATTAAACAATGTATTAAGCTCTGTGTGATACCTGATCTGCGTTAAATCATTAAGACCATAACTAAAAAGCCGGACGTGAGCGATCTTGGCATCCTCAATCACCCTAAAACGAACCAAAGGGTCCATCTTGCAGATTTTCACTTCAAGGCTACGCTTTTCCCGCACGGGTTTAATGAATTCCTTCTCAATAAAGTCGTTGAATAATTCATTAGCGAATTGCTCTGTTTCCACAAGACCTTCCCGATCCACCAGTTCATCATCACCCTCTTCTTTATTTCAGCATTTTCCGGGCACGCTGAAAATCTCAGAAGACCCTACTTTGACGTAAAGTTATGCAGATGATATAATTTCCTAATAAACCATTTCACAAATCCTGGGTCTTCGAGTGCATCATCTTTCCACAGACTGCGGAGCGCATTGGTCTCTTTAGGCTCAACCTCGTGCTTCGAAGAGATCTGCTGCTTCAGTTTCATGACAGACTTGTTCAATTCCACAAAATCCTTTTCGCTTCCACCCTGTTCTTTGAGCATCTTGAACCTGTCAGACACAGCTTTGATTTGATCTTGGTACTTTATGATCCTCTTTGAAGCCTCGTCAAGGGAATTCAAATTTGCAGCAATCAATTTAGAAAGGGCCTCAGATTTGCTGATGTTGTCGCCATAATTTGATGTGGGTTCGCTGTTGGTGATGGGTTTGTTGTCAATAGAATTTGGTTTGGAGCTTTTATGGCAGAATTTAAAAGAACAAAGAAAATTCAGTATTGAGGATTGTTTTTTTGCTTCCGGATGACCCACAACTGCACTGCTGGGTGGTTTTTCGATTTCTTTGTTGTCAACGTCATGGGACATCGCAATCTCGGTCGGATTGTCAGAGGAGAAAGTTTGATCATTGCAGGTGCTAGAGGAGGGGATATCAGAGAGAGGTGAAGTGATTTTGGTCGACATTTTCTTTTGAAAAAGATTAATGCTGAGGAATTAAGCTTTTGTTTTCACATATTTAAGGAAAAGGTTGAGAGAGAAACTAAAGCTTGGATATGCTTCACAATTTGGTAATGGAATATGGCATGATTGTTGAAAGAGAATACATGGTTATCTCTGAAAGATGGTTTGGAAGCTCCATCTGTGGTAAGTTTTTTTTTACTTTATTATTTGTTCACCAATGAAGCAGCAAAGATGCTTGTTTGGTTTTGTTAGATTCCCTTTTCTTCTTCTACTGGAAATCTGTGGAGTGCACAAGGTTGATACATTCTAAGAAAAATATTCCTTTTTCATGATGAAAGTTGCAAATATTTATCGTGTAACGTTATTTTGTGATAAAAGTTTTTGGCTGACAAATTTACAGTGCACGTTTTAAAATGAAATGAAAGTCATACTTTTTGTGTTGAGCAAAAATTATACTAGGTGTGAAAATTTAATTTTATGATATTATTACGAACAGTATACCATACATTCATTTAAGGGGCTGGAAGGATTATGGTACGTACTTTCACTACAACATATAAGACTTTTGGCGACCAATTATTTTGGTCCCTAAAACTATTATGTTAGTCTCTAAATGGTTTTTGTGACAAAATTAATTTCGTCACTAAAAAAGTCACTAAAAGTGCGTCTAGAAAAGTCTTTAGCGACCAATTTTTGAAAATGTCTCCAAAAATGACAATTAGTGACCAATTTTATATTGTCGCAAAATGTTCGATTTTACAAGACTAAACATTTGGTCGCTAATACTTCGTCATAAAATGCCCCAATTTGGTCGCAAAAAACAAAATAATGACACTTTTAATGACTATAATATTTGGTCGCTAAAAGATATATAACTTTCTCTACAACACATTTTCGTCGCTAAAATCAAAGTAAAATTTTGTAATCATTTAATCTCATAGCTAGAATGCACAATATTAAATGTCATGCAATCATATTAAAAAAAAAAATTGACATCCACATATCAAACCCACTCTATTCCCAAACCATAATGAGTATATAGAAAGTAAATTTGACAAAAATTAAAACTAAAAGTTTCCAAATTCAAATCAAAGTAGTAACAGTTCAAATGAAGAATAGCAACAATACAATAATTTCTTCACAGAAAATATCGAAAAAAGCATTTTCTCAACATCAATGTCAGGCTCTATATCAGACAGGCTTGGTACAAGAGGCTTTAAGCTGTACTTAGGTGTGACACCCTTTGGACATCCCTGCAACCCAAAATTCAAAAAGAAGAATCAAATAATAAGAATCAACACAACATAACCTCATTAAATAATCAATAGTCATTCATAATCAAATAAGTTACAAATAATGAAAAAACACGTTATCTCAGTTTACTTGAAGTATTAGTGAGCTATAATAAGAATCAACACAATAATGTTATCATAATCCAAGCACGTTATCATAATCAAATGTTCTAAATAACAAACACACTAAATTTATAACTATGACAGATCTATCTAGAGCAAAAGGTATTCACTATGATGGTAAATCAGAAGTAAAACCTCCCCGACTAATCTGTGGTGAATTTATCAGACCACGGTCCCAATGGATTCCTAGTAATCCCACAAATTTCAACATCCAATCGCTTCCCTTGACTTTTTATCTTGAGTAATGCGAGGCTTCGTGACTTCCCACGTCCTTTCTTACGCTCTGTTGTATCTATTAAAAACAACATATAGAAAAAACACATCAATGTCTAACATATGCATTGGATGAAAAGAATAAACAACCAACCAAAAAAGAATATAAAACTAAAATATTTACAAACCTACCAGCAATACAACAATCCGTGCTAAAAGTATCCAAGTATGAGGCTTGTGATGTAACTTCATGCATAGATACTGATGCTGATGCAGCTGCAGATGTTGATGCAGATGCTGTTGGGGGCACAAACTTTGACGTAAGTGAAGGAATTGACTGAATAGATGTGGATGCAAAAGATGTAGCTGCTAATTTGTTGGGCACATAGCCTCCCTGTCCTCTACCTCTAAAAATCAATAACAAGAACAATAAAATGGTTTCAGCTGTCTTACATAGAAATGTCTAGTGTATCTATATGATGATCTTAGTAGGTTTAATAATATAAAATGGTTTCAGCTGTCTTACATAGAAATGAAGTTTCTGAACAAATTTTGCAGCCTTCTACTTAGATGAAAAAGATAAACTCCACATTTTCATGCTCTATTTTCCAATTCTATTTCTAACTTCCAAAACTTTGGACCTTACTATCCATGAGGGGACTTGGGGCTATTCTTTCATAGTTTTACTCTTCATTTGATTTTATTCAGTTATTTCTTCGGGAGGGGGAACTATTATGTACAATTATACAATTTCTTGTTAACAGATATATCATCCTTGTGCATGCTTACTTCCAAAACTTCAACCAAATTTTATTGTGTCTTATTAAAAAAAATAATAATGAACAAACAAATAGAATGTCTACTTATTAGCCTACTCTAAATACTAGGGAGAGGGCTTTGTTGAGTGGTCATCTAAGCTCCTCATGTCAACCCAAACTTCAACTAATCAAAGGTACTCATATTGATAAATCTATTCCAACATATTGATAAAAAAATAATTACCCTAGCCGGGACTACAAATCTGTGTATTATCATGATGCAGGAAATTTGAATAAGCAAAATAGGACACAGACTTCTGTATGGCCTAAACAAAAATTATGTACAAGCCTGAGTGCAGACCCTCATAAATAACCATCTTCCTCTCCCAAACAAAGTGTTCACCTACATCCAAGTGACAACAGGAGACCATATGCTTTCCTCAGTGTCTAAAGTAAAGAAATGTGAGTATAGAAGTGATCAAACAAGTGAGCATAAGAACCCAAGAAGTAACAGTGAAGCAGGGGATTTCGAAATAGAATAAGACCTAGAGATCACAAGAGATGTAAACCAGATAAAATTATTCAAGTTATGATTAAAAAACAAAGAAGCAATGACAAGTGGACGAGTAACAATATCTTGGCTAATATTTGCAGGCTTGTAGTTTTGATGCTGATTTATTAAATCCAATGTACCAGGCAAGGTTAGAATTTTTTTATTTTTTTTTCCAATTTATTTCTTTTTGCACTAGAATGTTTTACTATGTATGTGCATCTATGAGTACTTGCACAGCACATATGGGGACATATCTATGCAGTTACACGATATACATCTACAATACTACATAAAGGAAAAATCCTGATAACAATATCTTGGGATTAAATTTTAATTGTTAAATTCTTAACGAAGTCAAAAATTGACATGGGATTAAATTTTAATTGTTAAATTCTTAAAGAAGTCAAAAATTGACATGTGGGTGGGCAACATATTAGCATAACAGAGATATCAAAAAGAGTAATATAAAAAACATCATCATTATGGGATTAAATTTTAGTTGTTCCATTGCTAAAGAAGTCAAAAATTGACATGTGGGTGGCAACATATTAATGCAACAGATATATCAAAAAGAGCAATACAAAAAGCATCATCGCCATGGGATTAATTTTAGTTGTTCAATTCCTAAAGAAATCAAAAATTGACCTGTGGGTGGCAACATATTATTAACTTCCCACTCGTTAAAATCACTGAAAATGATACAAATTTAGTTTGAAAAATATGCATCTTCCTAAACCATAAATTTTTGGTAGATGAAGAAATAGATATTCTTCCAGAATTTTTATATATGATATTCCATCATAATAGTGGTATGGATATTCTTTGAAATTGAAAAGAATCTTGTGAGATTTTTTTAATGACCAGTCCATCCAACCATATAATTGTGTATGAATGTTAAGCTATATATATATGATATTCCATCATATTAATAGTATGGATATTCTTTGAAATTGAAAAGTATCTTGTTAGATTTTTTTTTTTTAATGACCAGTCCATCCAACCATATAATTGTGTATGAATGTTTTTTAAGGTTATAATTTTTTTTTAATGACCAGTCCTTCCACTTTTTCCAGGGTAATATAACCAATGTCATTAGCACCATTCAAGCTAACAAGATAATGGAAGATGCCACACACGCAGTGCAGGGCTTAATGATACGTTAAAGTGCTCTGTTATTTGCAATTGAGTTCCGACCACATCCTGCTCTTTGTTAAGTGATAGGTCAGGCCCAAACTACAGTAGTTGCGATTATCTTTTGTTTTAGTTGAACTGAATTTATATACCCTGGAAATTTTGACGAAGACAAGTCATTTTTATATATCCTCCAAAATTTTGATGTTTGATGGATGGAATGTATCATTAGCGCACATATGTATTTTATTTTTACTTTATCAGAGAGCTAGGCTTTTGGTTACATAGGCCATCTCACTTTACCTGCTTAATTTCTGTTTCTAATGGTTAATTACAGGAAGTGATAATCTTACAAAATGATTGAAAAGGGTATATTGCAATTTGGCTATTTATTTTTTCTGGTATAAATTTGGTTTATGTTCTATGGAAATAGAACAATAGCATCATTAGTTAGGGACTCTCTCTCTCTCTCTCTCTCTCTGGGGGTGATGGTTGTGTAAGTTTAGACTTGTGTGACGGACCTAATAGTGTTCTTTGCATGTGCTGAATTGTTATTCTTAGATGGTCAGTCGAATAAGCAAACTTAAAGAATTGTCAATCCATCTGGCTATAAAGAGCTAAATTAAGATTTGTGAAGGATTATAAAAAATAAAAATAAAAAAAAAAGAAAATGAAAAAATCATCAGTCACCAACATATATCATTTAAATAGTAGTTGTGTCAATCATAGCAACCTTACCTACTAAAAACAAAAAAATAGAGAACTACAAATAATTGCAAAATTTGTCCTAAAAAAGTTACGGTTCGGTTGATAGTGTTACCAAAGATGGGCAGATGGATGTAAAAAGGGATCCCATCGCATAAATGATGCAGTAAACAAAAGAAATCACATATACATTTGTTCAGAAACTAACAAAAGAAATCACATATACATTTGTTCAAAAAATATACTAACATGAAATTTTATAATCATGCAATATCAGAATATCAGATATACTGAAAAAAAAAATCCACATATACATCCATACATCTAATATTCGCACACAATTTATGCAGAGTACACATCATCCAAGTAGCAAGTTGAGGCAAAAGTGTATTGAATCTACATGGACAATTTACTTCAATTGAATATAAAGGAAGATAGAAAATTTATGACCTGTTTAGAGATAGGATATAGAGATTCCAAAAAATGCCAGTACCTTTGCTTTCTCCAGGACTTCTTCTCTACAATTGCATCATGTACGTATATTGTGAGATACCATCAAATTAACAGAGGGAGAGAGAGAGAGAGAGATTGAAAACACACCAAATCATTATTGAATCCAAATTACTACGATCTCTGTTAGACACCAAGTCGATTTACTCAAACTTATATATATCTGTAAAAAAATTTGAAGAAGATGAAGAATAAATCATATAAGATCTCAGAATATGTGTGTATATATGTGTGTGTGTGTGAAGCTAAAAAAAAATGATAGAAAATCTCAAAAAATTGTGCATCAAGATGAAGATCTCAGCAGCCATGAAAATCATTGATTTACCTTCCGATTGAAGCCGAAGAACTCAGATCTTCAACGATCGATTCAGATTGAAGCTGAGATCAGTAGCTGAGATCTTAATGGACTCGGATTGAAGCAGAGATCGATTCGGATTGAAGTGAAGATCGATTCTGATATGAGGCGGCACAACGATGGATTCGGATTGACGCTAAAGATCGATCGAAGTTGAAGATCGATTGAGTCCTAGACAGAAGAAATAGCTGAGATCGATTGAGTCCTAGTGAAGATCGATTCTATATCATGTATTTGACAACCTTTAGCAACCAAATTAATTAGTCTCCAGCTTTTACCCACCACACAGACGCGCGGGTGTGAGGGTCAAGTGTCGAAATGAACACACGTATTAATTTTTTGGTCCCTAAAAGTCCCCAAATAATTTCTTTTTTGGCCTATTCTAAAAAATACGCTGTGGTTGTATAATTTTTCCTTAAAGTTTATTTTAGTCCCTAAATGATAGTTTTTAGAGACTAAATTCAATTAGTCTCTAAATATTAGTCTCTAATTCACTATTTTCTTGTAGTGTTTTTACCATTTTTTTTTGATAACTTCGGGGTGTCGGCGGGTTCTTGTAAGACTGACTAATCTGAGGGCCGTCACGCGTCATGTGCAGTAATTTCATGAAACAAAGCTCCATGGGGACCAATCCCGTCCACTAGCGAGGCCCATTTAAAAGTTGATAATGAGACCTAAGAGGTTTTGAACCTGAGACCTAGAGAGGAGCAAACTCCTAAGTCCCAAGCCTCCACCACTAGGCCAACCCTTGGGGGTTAAACGTACTTTTTACCATATACACATTATAATTAAAAAAAAATATATCTGAGTCATAATTAAAAAAAAAAAAAAGAAGTTATAACCAACACATGAAACATAATAAAAAATCTCATCAGTCATAATTAAAAAAGAAAATAATATAATTATGAATGCATATAATACACTTCTTTCAAGAGATGTATATAGTAAAATTTCCCCTTGGGGGCGAATCTTTTGTTTTATGCAATCAAAGGTGGTTTCTTGATGGTTGATTCCACTATGCACACTGTCAAAAAACCAGGTGCACTATATATAAATTATGACATTTTACAATGTTGATACGACATTGGGTTATGATTAAATGCACCATAATAGATCATAATCAAATATCACTTAACGCATAATTAAAAATTTCTTCGGTCATAATTAAAATAATAACCACAATATATTTTATAACCAACATCATAACAAAAAAAACCAATTGTATAATTTTGTTATAGCAGTAACTTCTCTCTAGTTTGAAATCAGACTGGAGCGTTTTGTTGGGCCTCCGTGGTCCTACCATAGAACCTATATCGATAATTTGAACCGTTGAATATGTAGAGGTCGTCGAGTACTTCATCCATGCAAAAAATCAAATTGATCAGATATCGATAGTCACTTGATTAGGTAAAATTTGTATCAACGGTAATTATAATTTTAAAAATAAATTGTTCACACAAATGTGATCTAATTAAGTGACTATTGATATCCGATCAATATGATTTTTTATAAAGACAAAATAATCAACGATCTCTACGCATTGAATAATTTAAATTATTAAAATAGATCTAAAATAAATCCACAATAAGCCGAACTAGACTGCCTAGTTGGACTAGCCAACGGGAGACCACCCAAGTTCTTTTGTCATAACCAACATCATCACAACCATGTTACACTTTTAGAGTCCATTTTGATAGAGATGGATTTCAAATAAAAAGATTTGAGATTGGATTTTATAAAAGGAGAATGATTATGTCCAGTCCATAATATGGATTGGAAGGAAGTATTTGGATTCGTTGGGTCTATTAAGGGTGTTATTTGAATGATTCGAACATTTTATTTTATTAGGTACTTTGTATATTTCATATATAAAAAAATTAAATCTATTCGATAATTGTAACATATTCAATTTATCACAGTAATCACCAAAAAATAGACGACAATTGTGTTTTTAAAATTAAATCATCTATTTTTTTAGTGACAAACATGATAAATTAAATAAGTTATAATTGTCAAATCGATTTTTTTTTTTGTGTGTAGATAAAATAAATAAAGTTCCCAACAAACAACGCCCTACAGTCTAGATTAAGGTTGTGCAAAATACTACTAAATCCATTACAACCGCATCAATCCGCAACACTCTAACCGCTAACCACGATTTAAACTTTAAAATTTATAATCCGCCAACCTAACAGCTCCGCTATGTTATAGTTAATATATATATATATTTTTTTAATTTTTAATGAAATATTATTGAAAAAATGAGTGTAAAAGAGATTTAAGATATAAAATTTATTACAAATTAGTGATCATGTATATGAAACATATGTAAAATTATTTTGTTTTATATACCTAAAAAATATTATACAAATTAGTGTTATATATTATGTAAATGTATAATAATTAGTTAGAATATATTTCAATCTACCAAAAACCGCCCAAATCGCAATTTGTTAATCTATTAATCCGTCAACCCGCCATTCGATTTGTAATTTTACTCTCAAATCTCTCGAATCGCACCGCGCACACTCCTGGTCTAGATTATGGTTATGAGGAAATCTGCCTCCTTCATAAAAATATTGATCGTAACTATCCTCTTTCTGTCTCTCTCCCTGGCTACAAACACAACTCAACCTTTTCAATTTTACCTGACGTTGCGGGTAGCTTAATTTCAATTCAAGTGTTCAACTGAAGCTTACAGAGGCACACACACGAAGAACAGACGAAGATTTCCCCCCAATCATTTCCTGTGAGAAAAATGTTCACTACGCTTTTAATTGATGGAGAATACCGAAATATTGATGGTGCATTTATGCCATTGAACAAAATTAAGTAATCAATGGATTCATTTACTCCATGTCAAAATGCACAGATAAAAAACATCTTCACAAAAGTTGCAGGCTTGCTGCTGCTTTTATTGATCAATCCTTACACATTTATCTCAAAAACATTCACATAGCTTTGAAGCAACACACACACACACACACACACACACACACACACACACACACACACACACAAAAAGACGATGCATACTCATGATGCCAGTTGTTGAAGCTGCTTTTCTCATTGTTTACTGCATACACTGGATTATGATCCTCTCTATAACAGAATGATTATTTTCTAAATGACATGAAAATCTTTATTTCATTTTAAAAGGTTGCAATACATCATCCAAAATTGCATAGAGGACAATAAATAGGAAAGGGGAGTCGATTTTACCATGTTCCAAACCTACGCTCATGATTTGAACCCATCCACACTCCACTCTCATCGCATGAGATGCAATCTGAGTTTAGCGAAATTTACAGTCTCCGAGTAATTCAATTTTGGAAATAATTTCTGTAGATCACTCCAATCCATCTCTAACTCATTTAAGTACTTCAGATGAAATACCTAAATTTCCCACTCGTCATTTTCTGCTGGCCGGTCATCAAGTTTCTGAAATTGACCCAAATCAAAGAATTTACCTCGTCTCATTGAGTTTCTTTAAGTTCTTCAGATTTCAAGCCCTCAGACAACGAGGTGTAGTCATCCAAGGTAAACACTGAAGATCCAATTTTATCAATCCCAATGGAAGTGTTGGAATTGAAACCTCAGATGGCTTAGAGGAAAATGATATTGTCAGAGCTTTTGTGAGACATAGTTTCTTGGCAGCTACTGTTTCGTGTTCTGCTGTGTGGTGTGAAGCAAACCGTACACATTTGTATACACATTCATCTGTGAAACAAATGTGTGTGTATATAAGCATTTATATGTTGAGATGTTGACCACGGTGGGTATTCTCACTGCTTCTGGTGTATGGGTACAATTTTGTGATCAGAATGGGATTAAATAGTTCTTGTATCTATGACGACTGACTCCAACCAAATGGGCTGCTCTCATAACCCGGACTCTCTCTCATTCACTCACCTCCCTGCCTAGTCTCATGTAAGGAATCAGCAAAACACAAAGTAGCAACTGCCAATTTTATTGTAATCTATGACATATATCCCTGAAGTGGTAAGAAGTCAAATAAATGAGAAGGCACTTAAAAGGGGCGTTTAAGTGGTGCAACACGAGTACTTCCAATGAATCACCTATTCTAGTCATGTTCTCACCCAATTATGTGGAATTTTGATAAGATCCGGTACTAATATCTCTCTCTCCCCCTGTGGCCCTGCCAATAAACGAAATGTTAACTAAAACCTTACAGTTTCAGCTGAAGTTCAAGTCTAGCTTGATTGCAAGGGTTCGACTGAAGCTTGCAATGAATTACAAAGGCACACAGACAACAAGAACAAATCATCAATTCTTACCAGTGGAGCTAGAGAGGCATTACATGAAGGCTTCCTCTAGCAGGTTGCTTATTTCAGAGAAAAAAATGAAGATTTCTCCCACATCATTTCCTGTGAGAGAAATGTTGACTGTTCTGTTTTAATTCATGAAGAAACCAAAACATTGATGGTGTATTTAAGCAATTTAACAAAATTATCCAATCAATTGTTTCATTTACTCCATGTCAAAATGCACAGATAAAAGCATCTTCAAATAATTGCAGGCTCGCAACTTTTTTTGATCAATCCTTGCACATTCATCTCAAAAATATGCTCACATGGCTTTGAAGCAACAAAAACACACCTATATAGCCAATACTGGGGCGGGGCAGGGGGTGTGATATATCACCTACTTGTGATTTCAGCAAAAATTACTATTTACATTGGTGGTGAGGAGAAGAAAGGACCATGCAAATTCATGAAGCTATTTGTTTCAGCTGGTTAGATCTTTGTTTACTTCATCCACACTGGTTCTCATTTCATTGTATGAGGTAAAATACATAATCAAAATTAAAAAAACAACTGCCGTCATTATAAGTTTCAAAATTTTATTTAATTTAAAAACCAAGATTATTAAATAGAGATATGTATTTGCCATCACTGAAATACTTAGACTGCGTTTAGATCATGGATTTACTTAGGAATTTTCTTTGGGAAATAACAGGCAAGGGAAATCCATGATCCAAACACAATCTCAGGATTAGAATCCATCCACACTCCACTTTCATCGCATTGGAAACAAGTGAGATTAGGGCACTTTACCATCTCCAAGTAATTCAATTTAGGAAATAATTCTTGCAGATTACTCCAATCCATCTCTAAGTCATTTAAGTACTTCAAACGCAATATCTCAACTTCCCACTTGTCCTTGTCTGCCTTCTTGCCATCTAGTTTCTGAAATTGACCCAGATCAGATAATTTACCTCCTCTGACATAAAGTTTCTTCAAGTTCTTCAAATTGCAAGCCATCAGCCAAGTAGGTGTAATCTTTCGAGGGAAACACTGCAGGTCCAATTTTATCAGTCCCGACGGAAGACCTGCCGGCTTAGAGGTAAATGATCTTGTCAGGGCTTTTGTGAGACCTGGTTTCTTAGCAGCAGCTACTGTTGCTTGTTTTGCTCCAAGAATGTCTTTCTTTTCGCTATCATCGCTATTGGCTTGTTCAGATAAAGAGCCCCTTGCCCATGTGATTGTTAGATTGGTAAGCGCTTTGAACTGATTTAAAGCACGCAAATCTCTGTCTTCAGGAAATCCATAGACGACAGCGTAAATGCTCAATTTTCTCAGCTTTGGGAATTTCCGCAAATCATCAAGAGTGCAAGAGTTTTTACTCTCTGAAACAATGAACCCTTTAAGGACTTGGAGATTGTAGAGCGATGCAAGCCCCTTGGGCATTTGATCTAGCAAGTAACACTCAGACATGTCCAAGTGTGTCAAATTCTTGAGCAACCCAATTCCATTGGGAATCACCTCGAGGTTGTGACATGCTCTAATGTCAAGGATGGTAAGATCCGTGAGCCTTGAAATGGACTCGGGAAGTTCTGTAATTCTAGAGATTCCATGAAGGCTCAAAAACGTCAAGTTTGTGATATTTTCCAATCCATCCAAAACATTTGCATTTATCTTCATATACTTGGTGTCAGCAACTTCAATGTGATGCGAAACAGAAGTCTGCCACCGTCCCAGATAAAGAACAGAGAGCTTTTTCATCTTCGAAAAAAATTCAGGATTGAATTCCAGAATGGACTCATTAACATTGAACAATGTTTTAAGCTTTTCAAAATCCTGAATCTTTGTTAACCCATTAGCAATTAAACATGCCCGTGAAGTCACATTACCATCGTCGTCGTCATCATCATGATCAAAATCGAAGAAGCTAGATGTCTTGGCAATCTCAGTCACCAAAGATCGAACAAGAGGGTCCATCTTCCAGATGTTGACTGCAAAGCTACCCATTTTACACACAGGCTCAATGAAGCGCTCCACGAAAAGATTGATGAATAAATCATTGGCGACTTGCTCTGTGGTCGCAAAACCTTCCCCGATCCACCAGTATATCATGACTCTTTTATTTATTTCAGCATTTTCCGGGAAAACAGAAAAACATAAGAGACAGTTCTTGGACAGTGAATCGAGCTGATCATAACGTGCCCGGAATTCCTTGGAATCGAACATTCGCTCAAACGCCGGGTACTTAAGCTTGTTGTCTACATTGACTCTGTCAATGTCAGCAGTACTCTCGGACTCTTGAGGCTCATCCTCGTGCTTGGAAGAGATCTGCTGCTTCAATTTCATGACTTCCCTCTTCAATTCCCCGAATTCGTCTTCACTTCCACCCCCTTTTTTGAGGTTCTCGAACTTCTCAGACACCTCTTTGATCTGATCTTCGTACTTTCTCATCCTCTTCGAAGCCTTTTCAAGGGAATTCACATTTGCACCAATCAATTTACAGAGATCCTCAGCCTTGTTGGGTCTTCTGTAGTTGCTGTTGTCGCCGTCATTTGATCTGGGCTCGATGTTGGTGATGGGTTTGTTGTAATTTGATTTGGGTTTTGAATTTTTTTGCCAGAAATTACAAGGATGAAGAGAAGTCAACATTGAGCAGAGTTTATTCGCTTCTGGATGATCGATAACCACATCGGTGGGTGGTTTCTCGATTTCTTTGTTGTTGATGTCATCGGAGATCGCGATCTGGGTTGGATTATGGTTGGGGTTTTCTTCGATCGGCATGATTTCGTTGGAGGCGGTAGAGGAGAAGATGGTAGGGGATAGCGATGAAGTCATTTTGATCGACATGTTCTTCTGGAAAAGAGTCAAGCTGTAGTAGAATCAAGCTTCTCTTACAACTATTTTGGGGCAAATTACCTACACGGATTCAGGTTTAGTTAAATTACATACGGAAATGATCTGTGCCCCTAATATTTGTGCACACAATATCTCTAATTTTTATTTTAGATAAACTGTTTTTTTTTTTTTTTTTTTTTTTTGCCTTGTATTTTTTTTTTTTTACCCAAAATGAAATTTTTGGAGAATTCGGTGCAAGGGATTCGAGCTCCCAAATAAAACCCAATTACATATTCTCTCTAAAGTTTCAAAAATTATATTCTGGCTCATTGCAATACCATTAATGGAGATAGTAAATTGGCTAAAATGCACTAAACTGTGTTACGTAGAGAGATATTTTGTTCATGCAGCATGTCAAGTCAATCAATAATGTCAACTCAATCAATAATTGCTCAGTGTTTCTTTTAAATTTTTTTAAAGTAAGCCTCCGTTTAAAAAGTGAGTTAGTTTTTTGATTTTTTTAATTATTTTAATTAGGGATTAAAAAGTCTGGGGTTAAAAAGTTTGGTTTGAGAAGAATTTTTTGATTTTTTTAATTTTTTAGTGAGGTGTCATCTTGTTGAAAGATCAAATTGTCCTTTTTCATTTTTTTTTTTTTTTCATTTTGGGTTGGGATTTGACATATTTTTCGTTTTTTTTCTTCTTTTTTTTTTTTTGGATTTGGCATATTTTGGTTATTTTTTATTTTAATTTTTTTCTGTTAGGTTTCGATTTCGCCTATTTTGCTATTTTTTTTTTTGGGTTTGGATTTGGCTTTTTTTTTTTTTTTTTTTTTTTTTTTTTCTATTGGGTGTCAATCTGCCGACTTTTGCTTAATTTTTTTATTTTTTATTTTTTATAGTTCTTGTTCTTTAATTTACGTTCTTTAAATAATTTAAAATATTAATATTTTTAATTTAAAAACAACTCTATACTCAAATCGTAACCAAATACATAAAACAAAACTTAATTAAAAAGTGATGTTTTATTTTATTGTCCTGTGTATTTTAAATAATTTACTTTTAATTTAATTTAATATAATTTTTATATTTAAATAATATTTCATTTTATTTAAATAATATAAAAATTTAAATCGTAAAAATTTAAATAATTTAAATCGTAATATTTAAAAAAAAATCGTAATATTTTAAATTTAAATCGTAATATTTAATTTTTGCGTTATTTATTTATTTTTTTGCCATATTTATTTTTATTTATTGTTTTATACATTAATTATTTATTTTTTGCCTTATTTATTTTTATATTTATTTCCTTAAAATAAGACGTGTCGAATGGTAATTTATGTTCTCATGTTTTTATATTTCAAAAATAGATTTTATGTGCTTTATTTATTTGTAAATTACGTGGCAAATGTTAATTGCTGTTTTTTTTTCCTTTTTTCCTTTTAATTATAATTTTAATTTTAATATTTAAATAATGTAAATAATCTACAAAATTTAATGTCAAAAATTTAAATTAAATATTAAAAAAGTATGTAAATCGTAAAAATTTAATCAATTTAAATAATAAAAAAATATTTTAACAGCAAAATTTAAATAAATTAAATATTCAAAAAATGTAAACAATTTAAAATTTTAATATTTTAAATTTAAAAACAACTCTACACTCAAGTCGTAAACAAACACATAAAAAGTTATCTCAATTAATAAATTATTGAGATAACTCATAACCAAACACATAAATCGAAATTTAAATAATTTAAAATGTTAATATTTTAAATTTAAAAACAACTCTACACTCAAGTCGTAACCAAACACATAAAATGAAACTCAATTAATAAATTATTGAGGTAACTCATAACCAAACACATAACTCGAAATTCCATACTACTTTCACAACTCTACACTCAAATCATAACCAAATACATAACAAAAAAAAAAAATATTTAAAAATATTTTTATCAAATATAGTTTAAATTTATTTTCATAAAATATTTTAACAAAAAACAAAAAAAAAATGTTTTTATTTTTTTTTTTCAACTTTCTTTGTCTTTCCTTAAAAAAATCGTCAATTTCAATTTTTTTTTTTTTTTTTTTTACTTTGCCGCCCCTCTTTCATGTGAGGGTATTATGGTAAATTCACTTGTCAAATTGTTGCAGCCATGCTTGAAACGTTATTTTGTCCGTTTGTGGCTAAATTAGCCACTTTTGTCATTTAGTGGCTAATTTAGCCCAAACCCCACTTCCCAAACGTCCCCTAAATTCAAAATTAATTTAGTTAAAAAATAAAAAATAATAATTTTCATTTTATATAATTTTATTTTTGAGAGTTAGAAATAATTTTTACTAATTAAATATATTTTTTCAAATTTATTTTTATTAAATTAGTTTTTATTTTTTCAAAAAAAATTATGAAATTTTTTTCTAAACAACAAATTAAATATGGTTTCAAAAAGTGAGGTAGCGTTTGGTTTTAAACTCAAATCATGATTTGAATCAAAAAATTTCAAAATTATTTTCAAGACTCATAAGGCCTGTTTGGTGCAGTTTAAAAGCTGCTTATTTCAGCTTTCAGCTTAATTTAAGCTATTTTGATGTGTTTGGTTTAGCTGATAGCTTATAACTTATAAATTTTGATGTGTTTAGTTATAAGCTATAAGCTGTTTAGGCATAAGCTATAAGCACTTTCCCATAGTTCTACTAAACAGAGCTATAATCAAACTCTTTTCAAAACTCTTTACATAATTCTATTTTTTTTAGAAAAAAAATTCAAAAAATATATTTTTTCATTTTTATTTTTGAAGAAAAATATTTTTTATTTTTTTATTTTTTTGAACAAAATATTTTGTTATTTTTTAAGTATTGACTAAATAATTTGTTATGATTTAGATATATATATATGGGTGATTCAAAATTTTTTTAAAAAATAAGTAAAATATTAAAAAAATATATATATTTAAAATAAAAAATTTTAAAATATTTAAAATAAAAATTATATATTTAAAATAAATAAATAATTTCTTAAAATTTTTTAAATATTTAAAAAAATTCTTTAAAATTTTTTAAAAAATACAGTGCACACATTAAAAAATATATATATTTACCCTAAAAAATAAAATTAAGAAAGTTTTTAAGTATTTAAAAAAATTAAACCCAAAAAATTACAAAATACAACTCAAAACTCAAAATACAATTTAAAACTCTTTTCAAAACTTAAAACTTTTTTCATAACTCATATCCAAGCAACTTTTTTTTTTTTGTTTTTCCAAAACTCATTTCAAAAGCTTAAAACTCAAAATACAACTCCAAACTAAAATTATGATTCAAAAACTAAACCAAACGGACCCTGAATTTGTTTTGCTATCTAATGTAATTCTTTTGAAAATTTTGTTGGCTTATCAAAAGAATTTCAAGCTAAATCAGGTTGTTCAATGCTTTGGATTTGGAAAGGTGCTAGGGCAATATTGTCCATCAAAATCTATTTTGGTGATGTTAGCATACTTCCGTTAACAATTCTTAACACTTACTTTACCGCAAGGGATAAATTATTAGGAAAATTTACCCATAAGTTCTAGTTATTGAAACGGTGAACCATTTAGTCCTAAAAGTTTTCTTATGCTTCATTTAGTCTAATTTTTACATCAACATGATGTAAATGATGTAAATGATCTAATGTTTCATTCTATAATTTCAAAATTTATTGAAATCTGATGAACATTAGATGTTTTTCATCCTATATTTTCAAACATTATTGAAATTTGATGAACATTAGATGTTTGAAATCTAATGTTTGTAACATGACTCTGATGTTATTAACATTGTATGTGATGTTATTAACATTGTAATGGGACTTTTCAGTCTATAAGAAAATTTTTAGGACTAAACAGTACATAAGTTATTAATTTGGGATTTATTGGTGCATCCCCCAAATTATTATGCCAATATAAACCTTGAAAGGTGGAATGTAATTTTTGAAACCTCAGAGGAAATCTGTTATTTAACTAAACCTCAAGGGGGTGTAGGTAATTAGCCCAGTATTTTGTGAGAAAATTGGTTAGAGAAGTGTTTGGATGTGCAATATGTACTTGCGTAAGTTTTACAAATATATATAAGATATTTCACAAAATTGCTTAAGTTCTCATAAATATATATAAGTTGTGATTTCTCAAATTTTTATGAGTTAACTTGTGTATATTTATAAATATTTACACGATTTTATGAAAAAATTTACGTATATTTGTGAAAAATTCCGCAAGTGCACAAGGTAGGACATTTAAGAATTGCCAACTAGTTAATGCTCCAAGGAACATCTCCAATTTTTTACTACTTTTTGTTATTTATAATTTGATTTTAAATTTGAATAAAAATAAAATATTCTAACTTTTTTTATCAATTTTTTTTTTAAAAAAAATTCGTTAAATTTGATTTAAAAAAAAACCTCTAATATTTGATCTTTTTAAGTTTTTATCAAATTTAAATTAAAAAAAAAATTGATGTATTCTTAAATTGACAATATTTTTTTTCTTGATTTGATAAATATTTGATGAAAAGATTGAATATAGTTTTTAAACACTTTTTTTTTTATTATTATCAAATTTAAATTTGATGATTTATTTTATTTTATTTTTTTAAGAATTGAAAATGCTTTAGGCTAAGGATATATGATGTTCTAATTTGATTTTTTATTGACTTAAACAATTTAACCTATCATTTTTATATGGGGAATTTTTTTTAAGGTGCCTAATAATACTAATTTAGAGGATAGAGGATACCAAAAAAAGGGATGATGCATCAGGTCCCTCAACTAGAACGCGCGTATTTTTAATTCTTTCTCGGACCAAAATACCCTTCACAAATCAATTGAGAACACTCGAGTGGATTTCGACGACTCAGTTTCATTCCAAATATAGTGATTCCGGTTTTCCTTTCCTTTGTATATTGTGTTCCGGACTTGGTTCCATGGTTGTGTTGTAGTCTCATTCTCATTTCCTTCCCTTACTCTTTGTATTTGAGTCTTGGGTTGTGTTGGACAGGTTTGAAACAAGTTGGTTGTGTTTTGAAAACTAGAGTTGATGCCCAAATTTTGGCCTTCACGCTCGAGCAGGCCCTTCATTGTTGCTTCTCCGCTCAAGCGGGCGTTTTGATGCTCGAGCGTGATTTTTCACCTCCCAGTACTTTTGTCTGCAGGTCTTCAGACGCTCGAGCATGACCCTTTGTTTTTGTTCCTCCGCTCGAGCGGGGAGTTTCACGCTCGAGCAGGGACCATGTCTACAAAACTTCTGGAAGTGTGCAATCTACGCTCGAGCGGCGCTTTTGACGCTCGAGCGGCGCTGTGTCTGACGCTCGAGTGGGGGTTTTAACGCTCGAGGGGGGTTTTCACGCTCGAGCGGGGCGACTGGTATAACTTCGGGATTTTACCTTTTTGGATCACTTTTTCATTTCCCTTTCTCTCTCTTACTTTCCCAAAACCGATTTTGAGAGTGTAGACGCGCCCTCGTGGGCCTCATGCTACAGTTCGGACTCGATTTGTGTCGGTTCTTAATCTGATCTCGCAATGTGCAATGCAAGACTGATAAATCACTAAAGAGTCGAAAACCAACAAATCGTTTTGGAAAACATATTTTTTTGAAAGAAGTGCCAAACATGGACTGCTTTGCCAGATACAGAGTCGCCACCTAAATATTTTATTTTGAAGGAATTTAGGAAACCCTGACTCGTTGCCTAAGGCCACGTGTCCGTCATCACCAAAGTTGCATCGGCTCGGGAACTTGGGTACGATTGGGGAAGGTCAGCTATGAGCACCCCCTCTCGCCCGATCCGAAGATCGGCCTCTACTAACCACGATATCAAGTTTTGAAAACATTATGGGTAGGTTTGGTTTGTGTTTCTGAAAAAAATTTTAGAAATTTTCTCTACAAACAAATTTCAGAAATTTTCTCTACCAAACAAATTTTTCCAAAAAAATTTCCCAAAACACACAAACCAAACAAGTTTTCCAAACAAATCTCTCTCACATACACATCAAATCAATCACTTTTTCCAAAACTCTGTCTCAAAATAATTTTCCAAAACAAATTTCCCAAAAAACCAAACCAAACATGTTTTCGTACTTTTTATCTCTAAAACACATCTCTCAAACACAAACCAAACATACCCTATGTGTTCTTATTCCGGTTATTAGCCTAGATTTACTATGTGATGTGCACAGCATACAAGTATAGACTGGATCGCCTGAATTGGAACAAAACATCTCATGTTTGTTTTGAAAACGGTCTGCTACTCGCAAGTAGGCTAAAATGTGGATTTGCCACCCTCAGGTGGGCTTAGAAAACATGATGATTTGCCACTCTCAAGTGGGCTTAAAACTCACAGTCAATGAATTATTCCAATTCAGATAATCCAACCTTCACCCACAGGCATTCAGGCAGTTATAAGCTATGTTAGAAATCTATGCATGATCCTAACTATACAGAAATTAGGGCTGAGCAAGAAATCCGTATAATCCGTAATCCGATCCGGGCCAGTCCAATCCGATAGGTTTGGATTGGTTTTTTGAATCCGTGGTTCGGTTCCGGATTGAAAATTTACAAATCCGTAGGTCACGGATCGGTTCCGGATTGAACCCCACGGTTCCGGATTGGAACCGATCCGGACCGTATAGATTTAGTCTATATGTATACTATGTACCCTCCCACATAAGATAATTGCTCGTTTGATATAAATACTAAACCTAACCCTAATACACCCGCCCCCACATTGTCTCTCTCTCGGCGCCGCTGCTCTCTCTCATCTCTCTCCTCTTTTTCTCAGACTAAGGTCTCCATCTCAGATCATCCATCCATCTCAGATGAAGTTTTTCTCCATCTCAAATCATCCATCATCCATCTCGGTGAGCTCTCTCTCTCTCTCTCTCTCTCTCTCTCTCGGCGAACTCAATCTAAAACTGTCTTTTCTCCATCTCAGATCGGTTGATTTCAGTGAACTCTACACACATAATAGCTTGATTGTTCATCTCATCTACAATGGATTCGGTAAATGTAAGTAAAAATTATCTATTATGCAAATGATTTTAAATGCACTGTTAGCCATTCACAGAAAATGATCCCTTCTGCCTTGTTTGTGAACCATTTTGTGTTATGAATGCCATTTTCTCACACCTGAGAATGCTTATAATTTAAATCACCACTACCCTTTTTGATTTGTACATGTGAAGACCATTTGTCTATGAGTTGTTCTTCGTGACCCATGGCCATCAACGATTGCCCTGGCCGACTACTAGCCATTTCAAGATCTTTTTTCTTTCCTTTTTTTTGGGTGCTCTCTCTTGGTCTCTGTATTTATTTACTTATTGTTTTTTAGGGTTTTTTTTGTTTTTTTTTTTCATCATCTAGACACTCATGCTAGCCTCTTCTCTCTAGACACTCAAGCTAGTTCGATACCTTCATTTCTATATTTATTTAGTTATATTAGTTACTTTGTTTGGGAAGCTGTGGAACACATAAAAAGGGGGTGGAAGATGTTTTAGCTTTGACATTATATTTTGACATTTCAGCTTTGTTTGGGAAGCTATGGCATATTATATTTTGACATTTCAGCTTTGAAGATGTTTTACTATGCAATGTGATCTCATGGTATATAAAAAAAAAAAAATAAATTGATATTTTTAGCAAAAAGTGCTTCACTTAGAAATTTTAATTGCAAAAAAAAAAAAAAAAAGAAAGGTAGCTCATGGTCCTGTTTTTAATTTGTATTAATTTGCTGCTGGAACTGTGTATGGTTATTGTGACGACCCAGAAATTCTTTCCTCCGCTCGAGCGGAGGAGTGGCCGCTCGAGCGGACTTGTGAGGCTCCCAGTATTTTTGCAGGATGCTCGAGATTCTGAGGGTTGTCGATTTCCGCTCGAGCGTAGAAGTGGACGCTCGAGCGGACGTCTTTGTTCGTCTGAGCGCTCGAGCGCAATGTGGGGCGCTCGAGCGGGTCGCCTTGTTGAGCTTGAATTTTGAGGCACGTGGGTTCGTCTGAGGCATTTTTAATAAGGTATTTGGGAACCTCCTTATTTTATTTTGGGGTATTGATTGTGGTGGTAATATGATGGTAGAGTAAGATTGGATCAAAAACTTTAGTTTGAATAATTTGTTTACGACCAACCGTCACTCATTTGCCCTTTTCTTTTTCCACACTTTGAGTTTGGATGTGAGGTTCGAATCGTTGGAAAGCTTATTTCCGGGGCTTCAATTTGGACACAAGAACGACCTAAAACGGAGTCCGGATGGGAGAGTTACGCATGTTTGAAGTTTCGGGATCTGTGCTGAAAACAGGTCCGCTCGAGCGGGAATTTCTCCGCTCGAGCGGGAATTACGGAACAGCAGCTTAAAAAACGGGATTTTGAGATATTTTTCCACATTTTCTTTCCCCTCTCTTCTTTCCTCTTCACCTATGTCCGAAATCCTCCGAAACCCTAGCCTCAAAACCTTGATTTCCTTTATTTTGAGCAACAATCCACCATGGTTTTTACATCAAGAATGGAGACTAAGAAGAGATCAATGTTTTTAACCGATTGAAACTTGGATTTGCGAAAGGTTACTCCTCAAGCTTGCTCTTTTGTTGATTCTTGAGGTAAGGGTTCTAATACTCTTCAATACTTACATTAAGAGCTTGATTTGTGGTATTTCCATTGTATTGATGTTCAAATTTGTATTTTTGAGCATATAGAGTAAATTATAAGATTTGGGGAATTTCGGGTTTGAAGCATTGAGGGTCCAATTGATGAGTTTAAATGATGGATTGTGAATCCTAGGTGTAGAATCATTGGGAAAATTGGAATTAAAAGTGGTGATTTAAGAAGTTTGAATTTTTGCTAAAAACCCTCATTATTCTTGAAACCCTAGATTAATTGGTGATGATGAATACCAAGTTTGCCCAAATTAAACATCGAATCATGGCATTGGTGGGTTGAATTATACGTGTACAAGTTTAATTGGATTTCTGAGTTGTTTCGAAATTATGTTTAAATTTAGCGAATGGACTTTGTTATAAATGTTGGAATTCATGTAATAAAGTAAAGGAAAAATTAGGGAAATAATTTAGTAAGGATCTGGATGGCATGAGCTCAATTGTGGGGTGTTGAAATGAGATTCAAAGATTTAGTTTGAATTATGTTGAAGTGCAAAGTGATGTGTAATTAGAATAAAGAGAATTAATTAAGAACGAAATAAGTTTATGTGATCCGATTTCTTGGTGTATTACAAATTATGTAGGGACAACTACAGGGGCAGACCAAGCAGCCAAACACTGTGAGTAATAGTACGCCGCATATACATTTTTCTTATTGTTAATGATTATTGTACTAACGTTCTGTTCCTCATAAGTGAGTACACTAGCATTATGTCAGTTGGGAATCAGTGTGAACGTTGAAAGAGTCGCGTACATCGGTATGACTTTAGAATCATTATGTTCTGTCTATAATGTATATTAACCCTCTGTCATCTATAAGAAATTATATTGTTCTTTAGTACATAAATGGAACTTATGTTCATCTTTGAATGATGGAATCTGAATCAAGAGTATTTTGTTATATAACACATGAACTTGAGATCATTCAGACCCTATGACATGTAACCCACGTTAGAATGTGAAGTGTTCTATCCTCATGGAATGTAATGATATATTCGCTCTTAATTATATTCTGCTATTTACGAGACAACTATACTGACAGTTCATATGCACATTTTGTCATCTGCAAGTTAGTGGCATTAATTCATGATGAATAAGTGAAATGTAAACAAGTGAAATGTGAGCACATTATGAAACTATAGTATTTAGGTACCTTTGGAATTAATGGTTGATGTTAACACTTTATTAAATGTAACCTAACTATGCTAACTCATCTGAATGATAAAAAGGAACCGTGTGTCTGTACATGACAGTAAGGCCAGTCTGTTCTGATGACATCTGTGGTTATTCTGTTATGATGTTCATTTCATTTATGTTATGACATGATGAGAGTTATTGTTTTCTGGTATGGAACAAAGTGTCAGACGGAACGGTGCTACACCTCGTGGGAGCCACCGAACTGCATACAAGCCACCTCTTGAATCCATACATCTGCTAGTTCTGTTACGCTTTATGCGTTCTGCCACGCTTTGTGCGTTTTGTTACGCTTTATGCGTTCTGTACCCTCTGTACCCACGCTTTATGCGTTCTGTACCCTCTGTTACCCACGCTTTATGCGTTCTGTTACCCATGCTTATGCGTTCTGTACCCACGCTTTATGCGTTCTGTTATTTCTGTTATTTCTGTTAGTTCTATTATTTCTGTTACTTCTGATATCTCTGGACCTATGGTCGTTCTGTATCTGTAGGCCTATGGCTGTTCTGTATATACTGGGCTTAAAGTCATTCTGTTAAGAAAACTGGACCCATGACTGTCTATGACTTAATTACAGGATGCAGTTAACCATATGTGTTCTTTATTGATAAATGCACGGATATATATTACAATTCATGTTCAACATTGAATTGTTATGTGCTATTATTCACTGAGCTTGACTCACTTTATTTTATGTCTGTCTCTGTAGGCACTCAACCTGGAGGTCAGCCTTAGCCTGTGGCTACCGTCACCCAGTTGTCAACCCCTGAGTATCTAAACCCTTAGAAGATGACCGCTCATGTTATGGAGTTTTACTAAATTATCAATTTGTACCCTAAATGTCTTTTAAGCTTGATGTGCATGTAATCCGTATATCTTCCCATGTTTTCGTTATACGCCCGATCTTAAGGGCTGGGTCTGTATATGTATATGTATTTAGCTATCTCTAGATGCACATCATTGTATATTTATCTGCATTATATTCTGTTTGTGATCCTGGCATAATAGTGGTAGCTCAATGGATATTATTTTACGCTATTATATGATATTAAATGCTTCCGTTCAGGCCCCGTATGATATGTATAACAGGTTTAGTGTCTGTTTTCGAATGGGTCATGCCCAAACTTTTAGGGGCGGGTTTGGGGCGTGACAAATGGTATCAGAGCACGAGTTGCTATCTCACACACGGATCCATTGAGCTGCAGGATGTCTAGAAAAGACCTAGGCTCCATGCATGACATCCATAGTACATATGAAAAGATTGATAGCAACGGTAAATGTAATTTGTTTATGTTAACAATTATGAGCTATGTATATATTGTGATTGATTGTTGTGTAGAATGTGGCGGGAATAAGGATAGAGGATTGTCTCGGGTTGGTTAGACAAAAGAAAAAGGGAAAATGATTGATAAGTAATGCATATGCCATTTTTGGTTGTTATATTTGAACTGATAGTCACCCATCGTTTAGTTAGACAAATTGCTTGAACACTAAACGTGGAACATTTACTTATGATATAGTTATGTCTTCCCTTGTCATGATACTGTTTGGACTTATGGTTTGAAAAGTTATTGTGGTACGTACTTTGATAAGTTGTGTTCTGTATAATACTTGAATCATGTTACGTATGATCGGCTGCAAGAGAAAGCTATGTATACAGTGGCCCATATAAGAAGAGAATTATCCTATTTTGTTAAGTGCACGATAACGACAGGATATGATAAGCAATGTTTTGTTCTTTTGATATGTTATGTCACGAAACAAGGAATGATGTTCCATACATGCAAAAGTAATCATGGCATCTTTCGTACAAGGCCCTTACCCAGGGGTAAGAATACCGTGGTTTCAGTGTGTTACAAGATATCTCTTGCCACCGACGGTCTTGTACGGGTGGATTATGATCAAGCATAAACTCTGATTTATGTTTCTGCTTAGTATATGTCTGAATATGCTTCTAGTTATCCGTTCAGTTTACGCTATGTTATAACATGATGTGAATTGATAGTGTCGAATGCGTTCAGTTTATGTGTAATTGGGATTTGTTTGTGGAATCTGTGATTTGTGATATATGAGGGTTGTATAAAAATAAAAATAAAAAAAAAACGAAAGAAAAGGGCAGCTATTAACTACTTCGAAGTCAAACTAAATGATGGGTAAACAAAGAAGCTACCGCTTTAAGTGACTTAAGATTGAGAAATTATCCATGTGAAATATTTTGTGTAACTATGCCACATTGTCTAGTATCATCTATACAGAAGTTATGATGTGAACCGTTCTACATGATATCATGAATTGTGGTGAAAACAAATAGACATGGGTATCTACCATTTTGGTAATGGGCTAGCAATATGTATTAGACATTTACTATCTCTTACATGTTTAGACAACTTTGTATAATGCTCACTACGTGATTATGAACTGATTTACTACCACATTGCATTAATCTTACCAAGACTTACGTCTAACCAAGAATTACGAATCTTGATGTTACGGAATCAAATTACTTCTTTGCAATACTATTACATATGTTGTTTGATATTATAAACTCTGAAGGGAGGTGATTCTTATGGTTACTGTATACATAATGAGATTCATGATCCTACGAATGAACCTGGTAGAATCTACGTATGAGGAGGATCGAAACTCTATTTATGTTAACCGACCGAGTTTTATGGTTAGTCTCTAATTTTTGTATGACCGTTTGCTGACCCTCGATAATTACAAGTTGTGAATACGAAACTCTGTGATTGATCTCGTGTTTTCCAGTAAGAAAAGGAAGAATCGTTTGAATAGTGAAAAAAAAAAAAAAAAGAGGCCAAACTGATTTGTGCTAGTAAAGGAAAATGTTATACCCTACGGTTATGACTGATTAATCAAGTAAGATTTTGAATTCAATTTCTGGCTTTGTTTAATAGCTGTAATTATTGTTCAGATTTGAACTTATAACGGTATGATCAGGTATCTACAATGGGGATTTCTTCCCATCGTTCAGATTTTGTCATGTACCACCGAGTAAATTGCATTATAAGATAAGTTCGAACGTGTACTCTTTAATCAAAATTTCGTATGAATTATTACAGCTAGGCTAACCTAGTTGGAGACTTAGTGGAGAGTACGTTAAGTACGATTGAACTTAATGCATGTTGTAAGCATTTATTTCGAATAATTGAAGAAGAAATTGGGAACCTTAAAGGTTTAATTCTTTGAAATTGATTATGTATCCGTGACCGGCATAATTTTTTTTATGTGATCGTAAGTATGTCTACGAGATTTCAAGTTCGGAAAGAGTAAACAATTAGATTTTGTTCTATATGTTTTTATGTGTGACCATCTATATATATGTGTTTAAGTCTTCTTCTGTATAGAAAGAAACAAGGATCGAAAAGAAGAGCATTAATCTTCAAGGAAGTAAGGGAGGAAGAGAAAAAGGTTGTAAAGATTTCAAAGCTTAAGGTATGTTCGATCTTTGATTGACCTCTCTTGAAGTTGAGTAGAAATGTTCTATGTGAGTGGCTTTAAGAAGTAATTGTATAATGGCCTTCACGATTTTTTTTTTTAATAGAATGAAGAGTGGTGATGCCGTTAATTGCAGTATAAATGAAATTTTGGTGTGAAACTGTACAATGTGAACTGTCTGTGAAATTGAGTTTTGAGCATTCACTAGACGTGGTGCGCTTAGTTGTTAATTGAGAGGATGTTGTGGGCTTTGGGATTACTTGGATAGTGTTATTCCTTGCCCATTGAAATTTTGATACGTGTAGGTTGATCGAAAATATTTGTGATCCTTTCCTATTCCAAGTGCGGATCTAGTTTTGGAACATTACAGGGTGTGTTTCTGTTTATGTTTGACCTATTTTCTATTTGGATTTCTCAAATTTCGAGGACAAAATTTTTTTTAAGGAGGGAAGGATGTGACGACCCAGAAATTCTTTCCTCCGCTCGAGCGGAGGAGTGGCTGCTCGAGCGGACTTGTGAGGCTTCCAGTATTTTTGCAGGCTGCTCAAGATTCTGAGGGTTGTCGATTTCCGCTCAAGCGTAGAAGTGGACGCTCGAGCGGACGTCTTTGTTCGTCTGAGCGCTCGAGCGCAATGTGGGGCGCTCGAGCGGGTCGCCTTGTTGAGCTTGAATTTTGAGGCACGTGGGTTCGTCTGAGGCATCTTTAATAAGGTATTTGGGAACCTCCTTATTTTATTTTGGGGTATTGATTGTGGTGGTAATATGATGGTAGAGTAAGATTGGATCAAAAACTTTAGTTTGAATAATTTGTTTACGACCAACCGTCACTCATTTGCCCTTTTCTTTTTCCACACTTTGAGTTTGGATGTGAGGTTCGAATCGTTGGAAAGCTTATTTCCGGGGTTTCAATTTGGACACAAGAACGACCTAAAACGGAGTCCGGATGGGAGAGTTACGCATGTTTGAAGTTTCGGGATCTGTGCTGAAAACAGGTCCGCTCGAGCGGGAATTTCTCCGCTCGAGCGGGAATTACGGAACAGCAGCTTAAAAAACGGGATTTTGAGATATTTTTCCACATTTTCTTTCCCCTCTCTTCTTTCCTCTTCACCTATGTCCGAAATCCTCCGAAACCCTAGCCTCAAAACCTTGATTTCCTTTAT
Source organism: Camellia lanceoleosa (assembly GCA_025200525.1). NCBI lineage: Eukaryota > Viridiplantae > Streptophyta > Magnoliopsida > Ericales > Theaceae > Camellia > Camellia lanceoleosa. The sequence goes on from CM045765.1 coordinate 125,697,773, forward strand.
TTTGAGCAACAATCCACCATGGTTTTTACATCAAGAATGGAGACTAAGAAGAGATCAATGTTTTTAACCGATTGAAACTTGGATTTGCGAAAGGTTACTCCTCAAGCTTGCTCTTTTGTTGATTCTTGAGGAAAGGGTTCTAATACTCTTCAATACTTACATTAAGAGCTTGATTTGTGGTATTTCCATTGTATTGATGTTCAAATTTGTATTTTTGAGCATATAGAGTAAATTATGAGATTTGGGGAATTTCGGGTTTGAAGCATTGAGGGTCCAATTGATGAGTTTAAATGATGGATTGTGAATCCTAGGTGTAGAATCATTGGGAAAATTGGAATTAAAAGTGGTGATTTAAGAAGTTTGAATTTTTGCTAAAAACCCTCATTATTCTTGAAACCCTAGATTAATTGGTGATGATGAATACCAAGTTTGCCCAAATTAAACATAGAATCATGGCATTGGTGGGTTGAATTATACGTGTACAAGTTTAATTGGATTTCTGAGATGTTTCGAAATTATGTTTAAATTTAGCGAATGGACTTTGTTATAAATGTTGGAATTCATGTAATAAAGTAAAGGAAAAATTAGGGAAATAATTTAGTAAGGATCTGGATGGCATGAGCTCAATTGTGGGGTGTTGAAATGAGATTCAAAGATTTAGTTTGAATTATGTTGAAGTGCAAAGTAATGTGTAATTAGAATAAAGAGAATTAATTAAGAACGAAATAAGTTTATGTGATCCGATTTCTTGGTGTATTACAAATTATGTAGGGACAACTACAGGGGCAGACCAAGCAGCCAAACACTGTGAGTAATAGTATCAGATATACATTTTTCTTATTGTTAATGATTATTGTACTAACGTTCTGTTCCTCGTAAGTGAGTACCCTAGCATTATGTCAGTTGGGAATCAGTGTGAACGTTGAAAGAGTCGCGTACATCGGTATGACTTTAGAATCATTATGTTCTGTCTATAATGTATATTAACCCTCTGTCATCTATAAGAAATTATATCGTTCTTTAGTACATAAATGGAACTTATGTTCATCTTTGAATGATGGAATCTGAATCAAGAGTATTTTGTTATATAACACATGAACTTGAGATCATTCAGACCCTATGACATGTAACCCACGTTAGAATGTGAAGTGTTCTATCCTCATGGAATGTAATGATATATTCGCTTTTAATTATATTATGCTATTTACGAGACAACTATACTGACAGTTCATATGCACATTCTGTCATCTGCAAGTTAGTGGCATTAATTCATGATGAATAAGTGAAATGTAAACAAGTGAAATGTGAGCACATTATGAAACTACAGTATTTAGGTACCTTTGGAATTAATGGTTGATGTTAACACTTTATTAAATGTAACCTAACTATGCTAACTCATCTGAATGATAAAAAGGAACCGTGTCTGCATGACAAGAAGGCCACCGTTCTGATGACATCTGTGGTTATTCTGTTATGATGTTCATTTCATTTATGTTACGACATGATGAGAGTTATTGTTTTCTGGTATGGAACAAAGTGCTGTACGGAATGAAGTGCTACACCTCGGTGGGAGCCACCTCTGGAATTCGTACGAGCCACCTCTTGAATCCATACATCTGCTAGTTCTGTTACGCTTTATGCGTTCTGCCACGCTTTGTGCGTTCTGTTACGCTTTATGCATTCTGTTACCCACACTTTATGCGTTCTGTACCCTCTGTTATCCACGCTTTATGCGTTCTGTTACCCATGCTTATACGTTCTGTACCCACGCTTTATGCGTTCTGTTGTTTCTGTTATTTCTGTTAGTTCTATTATTTACATTTCGATATCTCCGGACCTATGGTCGCTTCAGATCAGAGGCCTATGGTCGCATTTCAGATATACTGGGTTTAAAGTCATTCTGTTAAGAAAACTGGACCCATGACTGTCTATGAGTTAATTACAGGATGCAGTTAACCATATGTGTTCTTTATTGATAAATGCACGGATATATATTACAATTCATGTTCGGCATTGAATTGTTATGTGCTATTATTCACTGAGCTTGACTCACTTGATTTTATGTCTGTCTCTGTAGGCACTCAACCTGGAGGTCAGCCTTTAGCCTGGGCTACTGCCACCCGCTTGTCAACCCCTGAGTATCTAAACCCTTAGAAGATGACCGCTCATGTTATGGAGTTTTACTAAATTATCAATTTGTACCCTAAATGTCTTTTAAGCTTGATGTGTATGTAATCCGTATATCTTCCCATGTTTTCGTTATACGCCCGATCTTAAGGGCTGGGTCTGTATATGTATATGTATTTAGCTATCTCTAGATGCACATCATTGTATATTTATCTACATTATATTCTGTCTGTGATCCTGGCATAATAGTGGTAGCTCAATGGATATTATTTTAAGCAATTATATGATATTAAATGCTTCCGTTCAGGCCCCGTATGATATGTATAACAGGTTTAGTGTCTGTTTTCGAATGGGTCATGCCCAAACTTTTAGGGGCGGGTTTGGGGCGTGACAGTTATGTTACTGTGTATGGCTATGTTGCTAGAAATGTTTACCACTGCTGCTGCTGTGGTGCTTTGGATTTATATTTTTATTTTTTGTGTAATGTGTGTATGGATATGGATTTTGTATCCAGCAGCAGCAGCACAACTGTTTGTGTAATGTGTGCTTTGGATTTATGTTGTTGCTGGTTTTTTTTGTGTAATGTTGCTAGAAATGTTTTTTTTGGTAATGTGGTGCAATGGTGCTAGAAATGTTACTGGATTTATGTTGCTGCTGGATTTATGGTGCTACTAGCAATGGTGCAATGCTGCTGGATTTATGGTAATATTTTTTTGGATTATGTTTTTTAGAAATTAAAATGTTTTATATTTTTTTTGTTATTTAATTTTGTGAATCCGTGGTCCTAAACCGATCCAATCCATGTTTAGACGGATTGGTTCGGATTGGTTCTACGTTTTAAATGGATTGGATTGGTTCCAATTTTTCAGGAACCGAATATAACGGATTGGTCCTAGTTTTATCCCAATCCGGACCAATCCGGACCATGCTCACCCCTAACAGAAATGCCTAATGCAACACATGCAAAAAGGTAACTACAATAGGCTTGGCTATTCTCATGTGAAATGCAACAGATAGCATGTATTTAATTTGAAATTAAAAATACAATGCAGTTAGTATGATGCGTTGAGCCCGATGCATGCAATACGAATGAATGTATGCAAACATGTTGTCATAAGTATGCTAAATAAAACATGCCCTAATCTAACCATCATAAGCTAGTAAATAAAAGAAAGAAAGACGTGGGGTTGGAAGACATACACACACTCACGCACACTTATTACACAATTGCCCTCGTTCGGAGGGTCCGAAAGAATAATACAAACTGAATGAATAATTAACTACTTTAGCTAATTAAATATTACAAACCCTTAACTAATTGACAAATTAATTAAACTATTTAGAGCAGTAAAATGGCCTCAAGAAGAGGGATGCATGCAAGCTCGGATTGGTTTTGCCCGGAAATCCATTGCCATACCACTATTGCCTCTGTCTGCACTGTTTTGCATCTCTGAAAATAATGCCAACCTCTATGACACTTCTGAACTGCCTTACAGACATGCTGAGAGGTCATCAACCAAATGGAAAGGCCACCGACCATCTGTAATTGGTCATCGACCATTAATGAAGCCACCGGCTGGATTTTGGTGGTCGTCCGGCACTGAAAGTAGCCGACCGACCATTTCTTCCTGCAGAACACTGGTTTTGCTGTAATAGAGGACAGACAGTGCATGGCATAGGATTTTCTAAGCAAAATGTTGCACGACCACCCTCCCCATCATGTTATGGACTCAAGGGAGTGTTGCCCTTGATCCTTGGGCTACCAATCACGCATTTCGATGTATGATGGCCAAAGGAGCTGAAGTATGCAATTTCAATGTCAAATGGAATGCACACAAAACACATAAAGGACCCAACCTCTATCATGCTTGATCAAGAGGCAAGACATGCATGCAAAATGCAATGCAACAAGCATGCCAAACCATGAAAGATAGCTCAAGCATGCAACAACATGCAATATGGCTAAGCATGTGCCAACAATGCAAATAATGAGCATGCAAGACACAATGCAACCAAAGTATGCAAACATGAAGCAATGTAACAACATTTGAGCAACATGAAAAGGATGGACTTAAACTAATATGGGTAGCTTTCAAGCATGCCAAAATCAGTGGCCAAACATGATGAAAACAAAGCTCCAAAAACTCATGCAAACATGCACAATGCAATGGCTCCAAGCCTAAGGCACAAGATGCAGCTCTCCAAGAGCATGGCAAGGATGAAACATGAGATACTATGGCATACATTCCAGCTCTGAAATAGCATACAAAATGACTCCAAAATGATACAACAACTCATACAATGCATGTTAGATGGGCTCAAACACCAAAGACTAGTGAAGTGCATTACACTATAGTCATGTAAAGCAATGTTCAAATGATGAAACCAACCCCAAACAGACATTATGTAGCCCTAAAATAGTGGCAAAATGATATGAGATGGTGGCTCGAAATGCATTTAAATGAAGCTCATGCAAAGGCTCATAAATGGGGCATACAAGCACAACTCTCAAACACATTTAAAGCTTGGAAAATATGGGAGTAAGGCACAAGTATAAGCTCTGAAATATCATACACAATGATACTAAAACATGTAAACACCTCAATATGAGCATGCAATAGGCTTCAAAACTCAAAGCTAGGCATGGCTATTACACTACAAGCATACATGGCAAGCACCAATCGACCAAGAGGCCTAAAAAAAGAGCTAAGTCAACCCAAAATATGAACAAAACATGTTTGGAGTGTGGCCAAAAGGTGCTAGAATAGAGGGCCAAAACATGCAATGTGAGCTAGTAAGCATGATTTACACTACAAGCCTATGAGGCATTTGAGGGGCCACCAAACCAGTCAAAAATAGGATCATGGCATGCCAAAATATGACGAAATACCCACTGAAATGTGTCCAATACATGCAAGAATAAGGTGCTCCTTTGATAAACCATGAAAGGGGTTACTTTACACATGCAAGAAGCAAACAAAAAGGGACCAAACCAGCCATGGAAAGAGGCTAGGCAGGTCCCAAAAGTCACCAAAAAGTGCCTGAAATTGGCCTCCAAATGATATAGACATATGCTCATTTGATAGGCCAAATATGCTAGTAAACAAGACAACAAAGGAGAAGATCACCCCTCTCCTTCTTAGGACCTCAAAACACCATCCCCACCACTAAAATCCCTCTGGATTTCAGTGGTGGGAAGGCCAATACAAGATGGTCCCGAAGCTTACAAAAAAGGCACAAAAATGAGGCCAAACAAGGCCTAAGAGGGGATAAACAACCCCAAACACAAAAGTGTTCTTAAAAAAACTTCAAAATGAGCTCAAAATAAGACTTTTTTTAGTTTATGACAAATCTTGAAATTTTTTTCAAGTATGGCTAAAAGATCAAACAAGATAAAGACCAAAAGAGGGTAAAGTGTGTTACCCTTATAGCTTCAGCAAAACCAGCAGCTTTGAGACCCAAAAACCAGACCTTCAACCTCTAAAAATAGCCTCCAAGATCCTTAGGTTGATGATGGAGGTGTTAGGCTAAGAGTTGGTGTGCAAAGGGGCCAAGAACCAAGCAATTTGGAGCTCAAAGTAGAGAGATATAGGAAGATATGTATGTCTCTTGCCTTAGCAATTTTCTTCAACCCTTCTAAAGGAGAGGGAGGGCCTCTCTTATAGAGGAACAAAGGGGGTTCAAGCTTCTCCAAGAAGCTAGAGCAAAAGGTTCAAGCTTCTTGGAGAAGTTAGAGCAAAAGGTGCAAGCTTCTCTTGGAAACTTAGAAGGGTTCAAGCCTCTCTTAGAAGATAAAGAAAAAAGGGTCAAGCTTCTTGAGAAAGCTAGAGCAAAGGGGTCAAGCTTCCTCAAGAAGCTAAGAAAGGTTCAAGCTTTTCTTAGAAGCTTGGAGCAAAGGGTTCAAGCTTCTTGGAGAAGCTAGAACAAAAGTTCAAAAGGTTCAAGCTTCCTCAAGAAGCTAAAACCAAGGGTTCAAAAGGTTCAAGCTTCCTCAAGAAGCTAAAACAAGGGTTCAAAAGGTTCAAACCCCCTCAAGAAAAGGTCTCGGCCAGAAAAAGTGGCCGATTGACCAAAATCAGTGGCCAGCCGACCAAACACAATGCCGACCGACCATCAATAGTGTCGACCGACCATCACCAATGGCCGGTGGCAAGGAAACAAGGCTGGTGGCCTCAAGCCATGGCCGGTGAGGTGTGGGGATGGCCAACAAGCCATTCCCTGCCCTCCAAAGCAAAAACCAACAAGTGTTTGGTCCAACCAAGCACAAAACAGTCAAGTTGAGAGATCCTGAGGCAAGGCGCGTAACCGAGACCTCTGAGAACTCAAAATGAACACAAGCATGGATGATCAGTGAGTGTTCAAACGATGACGTCCAAGTCTTGAGGACGGTCAAAAATGGGGTGTCTACAGAGAGCTCCTCTCTCTAGAATCTCCCTTCTCTCTAGGGTTTGATCTAGCTAGAGTGTTTCACTTCCTTGGTGTCTTTGTAAAAGTGTATCGATTGTTGAGGGCTACATTTTGGTCTGAAAATCTTGGGTTTTGGAGCATCTTCAATTTCTTCATTATCTTCCTTTGAGCTCCAAATTTGAGGTATGGATTCCTACTCATTCTTATGTGCTTTAACATAGATATTGACTTATTTGTATAGATGGGTTGATTTGGGAAAGTTAAGACTTGAAATGTGTTATTTTCAAAAGAGGGGTTTTGTTATTTTGGCTCATAAATATATATTTTGGGTCTTAAAATGATAGTATTGATGTTGTTGATAATATTTGGACCTTTGGGTCAATATTGAGAAAAATGGAAAAAATGCCATGTTTGGGTATATTTGGGTCATTAGTGTAATTAATGACAATTGTTATGAAAATATGAAATTGAGTTGGAAATAATGGAATTAGCTCATTATGGGTTAGAATGGTGGAGTTAGATTTATTAATCGCTTACTTTAAAAATGTTGAGATTTTGCATCTGTTGAGGCATTTATTATCTGTTTAGAAATAACTGCTTTGGGTTATCGGTGAAGGATAGTCTTGATTGTTGTAGACAATGCATGATGATTAGGCAAACTAAAACTAGTCAATTGAATATGTCGTCGAGTATGACGGCTGGAATAATACATTGAATTTATGTATTAATTGATTTTGTATATGATATGTGTTTATATACATTGTATTGTATGGGAGGAGATAGGGGATGTACTCCACGGTTTAGGGGAAGATAGGAGATGGACTCCTAAACCGGATATTATTTGGGAGGAGATAGGGGATGGACTCCATTGATACAGCAATTTTGTGTATCTATTGAAGTATTGATATAGCAAATTTGTATATCATATATGAAGTATAGAAGTGTTTGGTTTGAGATTGATACAACAATTATGTGTATCTTTGGTTAAGTGTGAAGTGTTTAATTTGAGTTGTTATCTCAATTGAAATGGAAGTACTGTTGATAAGAGATATAATCTCATTTAAAGTATATGGCCAGGTTCTGAGCCAGGATTATGAATTGAGGAATTGAATAAGTAATGAAAATGGAATGAAACATGAACACATTTGTCATGTCATTGAAATGGGTTATGAATTTATTCATGTGAGTTAAACATCTGTCAAATGCTAATGTTTTAGTTATTGCTCATATTATGTTTAGCATATCTCTACTGGGCGTTGGCTTGCCCTATATGGGACATCATTTTCAGGTACAGGTAGTATGCCACCTCCAAGGACGTAGCTTGGGAGGCTTGAGGCTGTTGGACTCTTTTGTTATTTTGGTTGTATTGCATGTATATCAAGCCAAGGGCTTATTCTGTGTAGAGTTAGCACTCTCTTTTGTAACCAAGTGTTGACTTGGAAAGTTGTAAGCCTATAGGGAATTTACTTTTGTTGTCAACATGTAATACATTTTGTAGTGAATACTCTGATGATATATAATTATGCTTTATTCTTTTATATCTAAGCATGTCAAGAATGTATTATTAATGGGTTTATTTTGAGGGCGTTACACCAACCATCCAACCATCTTCACGTGTAAGAGAATAGGAGAATTAGAGTTTCACAATCATCTTCACTATCGACATTATGGTTTCATTATCTTCTGCCGAAATCTTTTACATCCTTCCTCACAAATTTCTCTGACCGTTTTCACTGTTCATTGTCATCTTATTTCATCTTCATCTCATTGCATCTTCATCTCAGGGCATATCAGTTCGTAATTAAGGTTTCATTATCACTCTAGTAAGTTTTCTACAATCCAACGAGTTTTTCTTTGGAAACACAGTTAATTGCATATTATATTAGCCTTCCATTAATTAGGGTTTCAATTTCGTAATAAAAAGCTACATGAATTCGAATATTTCTCTAAGTTTTGAACTTATTCTTGAAGATGTTTGTGTGATTTGTCTGTAAATTTCTCTATCATTTGAATTTCTCTGGTATTGGCTTGATCTATGTTTCTTCTTTGAATTTTCTCTGGCATGTTTATTCCCCCATTTGTTTCTGTTTATTCCTTTATTTTCTCTGGCATGGTTAATTTCTCTGTATTTCTCTGTGTAATTTTCAAATACAATTCATTCAAATTTCTCTGCTCTATAAATTTCTTTGGCTTGCTATGTTTAATTTTCTCTAGCATATTTAATTTTCTCTGTCATTTTCATTTTCTGTGCTTACTAGATTTATATTTCTTTCTTGAATTTTCTCTGGCTATATTTTACATCTATATGTAATTTTACTCTCTTGTCTGTGTTTATGTTTCTCTGGCATTTATAATTTTCTCTAGCCACATCACTTTTCTCCTTTGTGTATGTCAGTCATGTTTAATTTTTCTGGTTGTCTGTAAGTTTCTCTAGCATTTTCATATTATGGAATGGAAATTTTCTCTAACTTATCATGTTTAATTTTCTCTCTTATGTGTCATTTTCATTTTATGTGCTTGCTAGATTTATGTTTCTTTCTTAGATTTTTTCTGGCTATATTTTACATCTATATGTAATTTTACTCTCTTGTCTGTGTCTATGTTTCTCTGGGATTTTTAATTTTCTCTAGCTACATCACTTTTCTCCCTTTTGTGTGTCTGTCATGTTTAATTTTCTCTAGTTGTCTGTAAATTTCTCTGGCATTTTCATGTTATGGAATGGAAATTTTCTTTGGCATGCCATGTTTAATTTTCTTTGGCATGTGTAATTTTCTCTAACATGTTTATTTTGTTCAATTCTTGGTTTCTCTATTATGTAAGTTTTTGTGGCATGTTTACGTTGCTTTGTTTATTTTATCTTGCTAATTGTGGAATGGAAGTTTTCTCTGGCTTGCCATGTTTATTAGTACTCTATCATTCAATTTTCAGTATCTAATTTTCTCTGACATTTATAATTTTCTTTGGCCACTTTAATTTTCTCCCTTATGTGTAATTTTCTCTGACATGTTCAATTTTCTCTAGCATGCTCAATTTTCTTTGGGATTTAATGTTGACATATTTATGTTTTCATTGTCTAGAAATGATGAAACGTACAAGCAGCAAAATACCAGAAACACCAACAAAGAATCAGAAACTCTCTTAGTCTTCTTATGATCTTAGATTAAAAAGTAGCAAAACACCACAAACTCCTCGCCAAAAAACAGAAGTCCTAGGTGATGAATCAATAAGCATTAAGATGAATACCCCAACTTCAAAAGACTCAAGCTCAACGGAAAAAAAAAACCTTTTAAGCTCCAAAGAAAGAGAGCTCATTACAGCATTCAATACCGATCCAACCTCTCATCTATTGTCTCTTTTTTCAAACACTTAAATTCAATTCAAAAGCAACTTCAAAAGCTTCAAAAGACTCAATTCTGGTATTTGATCCAAACTCTAACCATTGGAATGATGGATCCAAGGAATTCTAGGAAATCTGATGATGATGTAGTTGCAATAATCCAACGTTACAATGAAAAAACGAAAGCATTCACAGTTGGTAAAAAGAACTTAAACTTTACAACTAATGACATGACCATGATTTTTGGTTTGCAAGGAAGTAAATGAGCCATGTCATTAAGATACTCAAAAAAGCCAAACATTGCATTCCTAAGGCGAAGATTCTCAAAGGACATAACACTCACTGGTCCTGTTCTTATGAATGCCTTGGTCAAAAAAATGAAAGGCAAGCAACCAACTGACTTCAAAGATGTAGCAATCATTGTTACCTTGTACTTGTGTCTCACCCTATTTCTTGCAACAAGTGGGAATTCAATAAGGTGGGTTTTTATCAAGTACGTAGAACCTCTTGAATCAATGAAGTAGTATGATTGGCCAGAAGCAATCACAACAATATTGATCGATTCTATCACAACATTGTACAAAACTCCAGAAAAAGTTACGGGGTGTGTCATTGCATTGCTGGTAAGTAAAATTTACAGTTATGATACTTACAAATTTGTGTGTTTAGTAAAATTTAATTACTTCAATTTCCATCACAGTATTGGCTATGCAAACATGCGACTATCATTGACTCGGAAGACAGTAACACAACTGAATTCCCAAGATGTGTGAAGTGGAACCTGCAAAACTTGACCAAACAGTTACAAAAGACACCAATCCACTCTCTTGCACCTCGACAGGTTAGATTTCTATCGCCACTGAAGTCTCAATGAAATTCCAAAATTTCTCTGACCACTGGTTTGTTTCCTCAACGTGCCTTGATTGATTGAGATCAATTTTCTCTACGATGCAATATCTTATATAGAATAACTTATGTGCCTTGACTGATTGACATCAATTTTCACTGAACTTTCAATTTATGTTTCTTCTTTGATTATCACTAGTTTATTTCTGCCCTTGTAATGAATTTTCTGTAGAATTCAAATTTCTCTGACCACAATTGTAACACATTAACTTATATGTCTTGATTGATTTTCTCTGATATCTGAATTATGTTGGTTGTTTCATAATTTTCTCCAGCCCATAAAATTGTTTCTCCTTGTGTGTAATTTTCTCCGGCCCATAACTTATGTGCCTTGACTGATTGAGATCAATTTTCTCTGAAATTTCAATTTATGTTGCTTCTTTGATTAACACTGTTTATTTCTGCCCTTGTAATCTGGAATCTAAATTTCTCTTACCACAATTATAATGACATTAACTTATCTGCATTGATTGATTTTCTCCGATATCTAAATTATGTTGCTTGCTTCATAATTTTCTCTGACCCATAAAATTATTTCTCCTTATGTGTAATTAAAATTTTCTCTGGAGTGTGAATCCCATTGGCATGATTTAGATAAATTTTATCTAGCCCATAACTTATGTACCTTGATTGATAGAGATCAATTTTCTCTGAAATTTCAATTTATGTTACTTTTTTTATTACCACTGTTTATTTCTATCCTTGTAATGAATTTTATCTGGAATCCAAATTTCTCTGACCACAATTATAGTAACATTAACTTATATATCTAAATTATGTTGCTTGTTTCATAATTTTCTCTGACCCATAAAATTATGTCTCATTGTGTGTAATTTTCTATAGCCCATTCAATTTTCTCTGAAGTTTGTTTCCTATTAGTATGATTTAGATGAATTTTATCTGCCTTATTTGAATTTTTCTCTTAGTGAATTTTTAACATTTCTATAATAAAAGAGCCTCATATTACAGATAGATAACAAAGAGCTAGTTAAAAACCTATCAGAGGAGTTTTGTCTTGGTAAAAATAAGAAGAAAGAATCAAAAAAGGCATTGGTCAAATTCAATGAGAAATTAGAAGATTCATCTGAAGAAGAAGAATGGAATGAAGAAGAAGAAAGCAACACAAAAGAACAAAAAGCAGGCAATGAAGAAGAAGATCAAGCAAGCAGTGCAGAAACAGAAGCTAAAGAAGAAAATGAACAGAAAGAAGAAGAAAGACAATGAAGATGAAGATGAAGGCACTGAATCAAAAGAGGAAGAAGAAAACAATGAGGAAATGGATGAAGAAGAACATATAAGCTGATGGACTAATATCATGATAGCATTTGTGGATCAACAATGCATCAGTCTCAAGAATCCGAGGAATCAAAGGATGCTCCAATTGCTAATCTACATCAAAGACTAAAAGTACTTTCTAAATTCAAAATAGAATAAGAGAAAAATTGGAATGAATTACTTGCAGAAAAGAACATTGCAATAAGAACCTTGACATTAAATAACTTTGAACTTCAAGAAAGAGAAAGCATAAACCAAATGAAACTAAGGATGTTGGAGGTTCAAAAAGAAGACGATACAAAAACAATTCAACAGTTGAGGTATTCAATTTCAGTGCTTGAAACTGAAAATGCTAGATTGCATGAACAAATTCAAGAACTATCCGTCCAACTAGCAACACAACATTACTGAACACCAACACAAGTTCAATCCCAAGGTTAGTGAAAATCTTGAACTACAAAAAGTTATGTTCTTGTGTCAACATAACTTAGAGAAATTTCTATTTATTATAATTTTATCTATCAATGGTAATTTTCTCTAGAAGTTAAATTTCTTTGACCACATTAGTTTGGCCAGTTTGATTTCTGCTGCTTATTTGATTTTCTCTGTCTATTTGCTTATTTGATTTTTGGGGCTTGTATGATTTTCACTATGTATAGTTGGAATAGAAGTTGAACAACAACCAACAACTCAGTAAGAACAAGTAGCACACAAACAACAACCAAAACAAAAGACAAAAGTTTATGGTAACTGAAATATATTGAATCAAATAAATTTACATATTGAAATATGATCTGTTACTTCAGAGAAATTTAACTTTTACTGATATTTTCATTGTCTGCGATGAAAAAAGATCCTACATCAATGATAAAGAACTTAAAGGCAAAAGAAAAAAAAGAAAAGCAAGATCCAGACTTTCAATATCCCAAAGTTGTGAAGGTGACTAGAGGTTCAAGGCAAGCTGCAAAGCAAATAGAGCAAACCAGCAAAGACAAAGAAGTATTTGATGCTGATGAGTATGTCTTGCCTCAACTAACAAGTGTCAGAAAATCTTGAGTTTTTCCACAAAGTCTACTAGTTGCAAAATTGGTAAAAGAACATGTCAAAGATGTCTTGCAGCACATATCAAATGTGTCAAGACTAGAGTAAGTACAACAAAGAAAATAAAAGATGACAAACAACAATTTACTAACTTATATTGCATTAACAACTATTAAATCACTTCTTTGTCATCTTGTAGGGCTTTAATCTGGACAAGTGAGTTGAATTTAATTACTTTTGAAGATATCGGAAACCTAATAAAGGAAAAAGAAATTGCTAGCAATGTAAGTCTTTCATTAAATTTCTCTGCAATGTTCCATCAGCCTTTATAAACCAATATTATAATTATAAATGATATTTTTCAGGTCATTGATGGTTATGGAGAGATCCTATTTGCTGACCAAAGGAGAAAAGGACAACAACCAACTTCATTTTTTTTTCACATGCATGAGCTTGGTATGTTACTACTCCTTTATTTGATTTTCTCTAGAATTTATTTATTACTTTCTTTTGTTAAGATACTTCTTAAAGTCAGTTGTGTCACTAGTCTAATTTTCTCTAGCTAGTTGTGTGCATTTAAAATTTCTCTGTGTGTATGTGGGGAAGTTGTTTTGGAAATACTCTTCCAATTCTGGGAGACGCTCCTGATCCTCAGCTTAGTCACTTGCAAAGACAAACACTTCGGTCGGGGGTGCCGGAGTTAGCACTCCGTCGGGCAAGTCAGTTCTCATGCTCAAGAAAGCTTGTTTTACTAAGTTTAGTGAAGTGATTCTTACATACCATTCCAAGAACGCTGCTTCTTTATTTATATCTGTTCCTGTTGAGGCCTCGGGGCCTGGGCCTACTTTTCAATCATTACTCGTTCTTCTATTCAGCCTTAAAGATTCTTTCTCAATCGAACTACGATTGTGTTCGCTCATCTAGTCTTGCAGGTGCAAGGTTAATGTCTGCAGGATCTGGTGGTTAATGTCAATCTACTAAAATGTGCCCTTCCGATTTATCCATTTATTCGCTCCCAATTGCCCCGAACTCCCTATTGACGGTAGTTAATCGGCGTGTTTGGTCTAGAATCAAAAGCTTAGCATAGATCAGCGACTTCGCGTTCCCCAAGGCGTCAGGGGATGTCAGAAGGCGCACACCTTTTCGTTTATCATTACACTTTCCCGCGCCATTCATGTGTCTCTCGCATTTATTGCGATTTGAAACTTCAGTCCTTTTGGGTGCACATTTTGTCGATTATCTGATACGTTTGGACCGCCAGCGCGCATCTCTACTCTTACTCACATTTTCTGCGACTTTCGCCCGTCTGCCTTTGCCTCATCTGCTCCTCGTAAGTCTTCTTCCCTTTTCTTTGCGATCCTATTCTCTGTTTATCGTTTTTACTTTTGGCGAATCCTTGGGTTCCCGTTGGAATGGCTAAACACTTGAAAGACCTACTTTCTGAGAGTCGCATTTTCGGATTTCGGCGACATTTTTCCATTCCTAATGACGTCCATTTGTCTCTCGTAACGGACAACACTCTAGATATGGAGAGAGAGGATCAGAATACGATCGTATTCCCCCTCCTGTCCATTACAGAGGGCGGAGTTCGTTTCCCCTTACATCCATTGCTTAGGGCCGTTCTTCGCTATTGGAGTCTGATTCCTTCTCAGCCCAATGTAAATTTCTTTCGAATCATTATGGGGTTTATAGAGTTGAATCGACGCCTTAGGATCAATCTCAGAATTCCGGCCATTCGGCATTACTATGCTTTAGCCAAATCTTCTGGTCGGCTGGGGCGGTACTTCCTCAAGGCCAAGGATACTGACCATCATTTGGTGACTATGCTTGCCAGTTCTGGTAAGAGGGTTGACGATGTAATGGTCAATGTCCGAGGTAACTGGGAGTTCGCCGAAGGTGAAGATCGCCTAGACCCCATTCCCAGACATAAGGGTGATCCAGGTTACCACGTAGTATCTTATGTTTGTCGAGCTGTCTTTTAATCGGCTCTCTTTCCTGAAGCTTTCCTTATCTTTTGCAGATAACAAATTGAAGAAGATTCTGACGTCAGTTGACGACGTGGTCTTAAGGGACGTTAAGATTGCACTCGACTACTTCGGTCTCCCAAACGTGCAAAAATAAGGGAGAGCCGCCCACATTTTACTCCGGTACGAACCCACTTATACAACATTCTCGGCTGCGGAAAACATCCCAATTCCACTCGGCGATCAGAACCTCTCGGCTCTTATCTTCCCCAGCTATAAGAACCTTAGGCAGATTGGTCTCGAAGCTTCTGATTCGGGGCAAGACGCAGAGCCGGTGATAGAGGTGGTTGCCGACCTGGCCAGAGAATTCACTCAGGAGGGCGAAAAGGTTGACAAGGTCGTATGCTGGTATTCGAGGTCACGGACTCAACCAAATTTTCCTCACCATCCGCTTCGGGTCGGGCAGAGTTTTCTTCTGGGGATATTTTCGCGAACTTAGGAGATCTACCCGGCGATTTCTTCGGAGGCATGGCAAAGGAAAGCCTTACGCAGATGGCGCCAGAAGTTTAAATGCCGAGCGATGGTCGCCGAAAAAGGCCGAGGCCGCCGAGTCCGATGCCAAGTTGACTAAGGCCTCTGTACCCATTACTGAAGGAATGGCTCAGGTTACGCCGGTCGAAATGGAAAAAGTGGTCGAACAGCAGGCCGGCGAAGAACGGCTGACTCCAGAGGGACGCGGTCAAAAATGTGGCGCCGAGGAGGAGGCTAGTTCAGAAATTAGTCCCATTGACAAACGGCCTCGCCTCGAAGAATCGGACGTGGTCACTCCTTTTGTTATTCAGCCCAGGATTAGAGATACGCTGATTCCTTCCAATACTTCGGCCATTGAGGATCCGGCCGTTGCATTGAGCCTGGCGGCTTCAATTTCCTTGCCGGCTGACAATGCAACCTTTGGAGCTGTGCCGGATATTATGGCCGTAGCTCTGTCTGCGCAGTTGTTACTCTTGGTAGGTATTTCAAATTCGCTTAAATCTATTTTTAGAGAGGTATCTAACGATCGCTTGTTGTTTGCAGACCGTGGGCAAGATCACCGACTTAGGCCGCCGCCTGCAAGATGCTCTTGGCAGAATTGACCGTTTGCAAACAGAAGT
Organism: Camellia lanceoleosa; assembly: GCA_025200525.1. NCBI lineage: Eukaryota > Viridiplantae > Streptophyta > Magnoliopsida > Ericales > Theaceae > Camellia > Camellia lanceoleosa. The sequence continues at coordinate 125,713,981 of CM045765.1, forward strand.
GGATGGTCAGAAGAGTAGGGCCGAGTTTGAGAAGATAAGAGCCGCAATGGAGAGCGCACGAGCCGAAGCGGAGAAGGAGAGGGCTCGCACTGCCGAATAGCTTCGTTTTGACGCTGAGGCTAGAGCGAGTGCGAGTGAGGAATCGCTCAAGCTCTCCAAAGACAAGCTTGCCGAGGCGAGGAGTCAGTTGGAGGAGCTCAAGACGGACCAGGGGAAAGTCGAATCTGAGGCTTTTGAGGCAGGAAAAAGAGCCGCCTTCACAGAATACATTGATGAAGTTCCCAAGTTTGAGAATCGGGGGCTCAAACACGGGTGGCTCAAAGCCCTTTCTGCCGCTGGGATTACATTGGATTTACCAATTCCTTACGAGCAAGTGGATGTTGAGCCCCTTGAATCCGACCCCGAGGAGTGATCTGGGAGGCGTTTCGTAATTCATTTAGTTTTTTGATTTTTGTTTGTTAGTTTTTTGATTTTTGTTTGGTAGAGTTTTGTTGGTTCAGGGTTGTTTTCATGTATAAATTGGTTACTATCTTGTGCGCAATTTATTAATGAAAATTTTCTTGTAATTTCATTACTATTCGTACACAGTTTGTGTGGTTATGTTGATGAAACAATATTGATTCGTCTTTCTTGTGCCGATTGGATTCGAATTATGAACTATCGATTTGTGAGCCGGCTGGGGTACTTGAGCCGAATAGATTGATGAATCTGCCCTTGCCCCAGGCGGTTCCTGCAAAGGTTGGAATCGATTCGGGTACCGGCTGGGGTACTTGAGCCGAATAGATTGAGGAATCTGCCCTTGCCCCAGGCGGTTCCTGCAGAGGTTGGAATCGATTCGGGAGCCGGCTGGGGTACTTGAGCCGAATAAATTGGTGAATCTGCAAATGTTGACATTTATACTCCATTCTTTTTTTGTTCTTCTTATTACTCGTATATTTTTTCTTTCTTCGGATGCCTTGTTTTTTATTAGAACCCTTTCTTTCTTCCTTTGCTAACACGGACAAACGATATTGTATGTACGGTTTATTTAGAAGAGTTCTAAATAAAATCAGATTACGGGGCAATCTGAATTATGAACTATCGATTTGTGAGCCGGCTGGGGTACATGAGCCGAATAGATTGATGAATCTGCCCTTGCCCCAGGCGGTTCCTGGAGAGGTTAGAATCGATTCGGGAGCCGGTTGGGGTACCTGAGCCGAATATAGCGATGAATCTGCCCTTGCCCCAGGCGGTTCCTGCAGAGGTTAGAATCGATTCAGGAGCCGGCTGGCGATATTCGAATAGATGGTAAAATCGTGCCCCTGCCGTCGACTCAGCCGGCGACGAGCGATTCAGGATCTCCAATTAATGAGATTGCCTCGATCGTGCTGCCTCTTGTGAAGGATAAATGAACAAGGGTACATCCTTTATGAGCTTGGTATACAACTGACTCGAGCTCCTAGAGGAAGACTGATTGCGTGAATGTTGAACCGACTCTTCTTTAACAGTAAAGGGGAAGCGAAGACCCTAGCTGAGCTGGGCGGAGATATGAACCGAGGTGGTGAACCCTCGCGTACAGGAAGTAGGAGTTCCAGGGGTCGAGAGAGGCGTCAGTCTCCCCGACGTCGCAGTAGATCGCCCAGGCGAGACAAGCAGTCGCAGGGTAAATCTCCACAACCCCGAGTCGAGAGGAGGTCTGACGCGAATCCGTGCCCATTAAGCTTTGCGGTATTCGTGAAGAATAGACCCATGACGGAGGCGGACTCGATCGTTCGAGACCCAGACGTAGCGGTCGACTTTGCCCGACAAATATTTCCTCCTGAGGTTCAGCAATCAATGCTGGGTCGACAGGACTACGAGGTGTTTCGCGAGGGCATTCACGGCGCGGTAAAGGGGCTTTACACTGCTTACGAAGTCGGCATGCGACTGCGCGCTGCCCGTCAAGAGATGGAGAAGAAGGAAGAACGTATTCGAAGTTTGGAGGCCCGCGTGGAGGCGGCCGAGCGGGAACTAAGGAAGACCAAGGCGGCTCAGGCACAATCCACCGCGCACACGAACCCAATTGTGGAGGAGAGGGTTACTAGTCGGCTTATCATCTCCGCACTCGCCGATCGAAAGACGGCAAGTATGTTCGTGATAGAAAGCGCGAAGGGAAGGGCCTATGAGAAAGGTTTCCATGAGGGCCGAAAAGTGGGGATCGAGAAAACCAGGGAGAAATTGGCTGAAGAAGTGTGCCGATGTGAAAACCGTGGGTTTCGGCATGGTTGGATCAAGGCATCTCAAGCCGCAGAAGCTCTTTGGGCGTCGGGAATTGATTTGGCATCACCACGCTACAGGAGTGAAGATTTTTCGTTTTCTGCTTTTGAAGTTGAGAAGAGTGAGGATGAGGGTGACGCCGTATGAGTTTAGTAGTTGTAAAATTGGAACGCAGTGCGCGTTTGAAACTATGTAACTTATTGTTTTATTGAATAAAGAACGTTTCACTATAACCGTTTCGTTGTCATTCGTATTCGGCATATGTATATCTCGTGTTGCTTGTCTAAATATTGTCCGACCTAGGTAGCTGTTAACTGTCCGGCGATATGCGGGCTTATCAGCAGGATCTGTACGGGCAGGATCGACACATTCGTGACGGCCATTAAGGTTTCAATGGCCATTTATCTTTGATTTGGGTCAGCGCATTGACGCTTGGCCAGTTGGATTAGTGGGCTGGTGGTCGTGGCGAATGTCAATCAACGCTCGTTTTATCCAGCCAATGCGTTTTTTGGCGTTAGTAAAATTTTCTTGGGATTGGGACCTTGAGATCGCGGTCGTCACTGGGAATAAAAGGAGTAGGCGCTTCGCACCAATAATCCCACTTGACTCATCATTCCTTGCGTGGGATGGTGATTTTGGTTACAGAGGCTCAGACTTCAGTCAAGTTTGGTGTTGAGATGGTTTGCAGCAGAAAACCTAGTCGTGAGGGGGTTAGGTCGTCCAAAGAGCCTGAGATCTGTGAGTCTCCAAGTCATCGAAGCAGATCACCCCGAAAGGAGAGTCAACAACTGTCAAGTTCATTCTTCTTTGTCCTGGATCTTTGCCTTGACATTGTCAATGGTATTAGGGGAAGTTTGGCGCTATGCAAGTCGTGGGCTTAAGCATAACTGGTTCAAGGTATTGCACGCTGTGGAGGGGTTTAGGGCGACGGTTGTCGATCCGACGATGCTGCTTTACCGGCGCGTCTTGTTCCTTTTTTGCTTTCGATATTGTAATGCTCAAATGCGGGTTGTGTTTATGTAACAACTGTTTGATCGAATAAATGGTTTTATTTTAAATCTATCTGCCTGTTATTCTGAATTTTGCTTGTGTACTAAAGCACATTACTTCGAATGTATGATCTGTTCTAGTGTGTTACATAGGATCAATTATCAATATCTTTTGTTCGTGCCAACGTTTGCTCCGGATTCGGAGACGTAATTAGCACTTAGCACTGTAGACCGACTAGTATGGCCGAACGGATTAATGCAATAATCCTCTGAAGCACTAAAGCGGGCTCCGTATTTGGAGGCTTGAACCCAGGGCCCATTCGGCCTCAAGGAGATTAATCGGCTCGAATCCGGAGACTTAATCGGCCCAAAGGCGTCATGCGCCAAAAGGGGCTCCGAATCCGGAGACTTGATTTGGCCAATCATGAAATCCATGAAGGGCGCTCCGAATCCGGAGACTTAATTGGCCCTAAGGCGTTATGCGCCAAAGGGGGCTCCAAATCCAGAGACTTGATTTGGCCAATCGTGAAATCCACAAAGGGTGCTCCGAATCCGGAGACTTAATCGGCCCTAAGGCGTCATGCGCCAAAGGGGGCTCCGAATCCGGAGACTTGATTTGGCCAATCGTGAAATCCACGAAGGGCGCTCCGAATCCAGAGACTTAATCGGCCCTAAGGCGTCATACGCCAAAGGGGTCTCCGAATCCGGAGACTTGATTTGGCCAATCGTGAAATCCACGAATAGGGCTCCGAATTTGGAGACTTAATCGGCCCTAAGGCGTCATACGCCAAAGGCGGCTCCGAATCCGGAGACTTGATTTGGCCAATCGTGAAATCCACGAAGGGCGCTCCGAATCCGGAGACTTAATCGGCCCTAAGGCGTCATGCGCCAAAAGGGGCTCCGAATCCGGAGACTTGATTTGGCAAATCGTGAAATCCACGAATGGGGCTCCGAATCCGGAGACTTAATCGGCCCTAAGGCGTCATGCACCAAAGGGGGCTCCGAATCCGGAGACTTGATTTGGCCAATCGTGAAATCCACGAAGGGCGCTCCGAATCCGGAGACTTAATCGGCCCAAAGGCGTCATGCGCCAAAGGGGGCTCCGAATCCGGAGACTTGATTTGGCCAATCGTGAAATCCATGAATAGGGCTCCGAATCCAGAGACTTAATCGGCCCTAAGGCGTCATGCGCCAAAGGGGGCTCTGAATCCAGAGACTTGATTTGGCCAATCGTGAAATCCACGAAGGGTGCTCCGAATCCGGAGACTTAATCGGCCCTAAGGCATCATGCGCCAAAAGGGGCTCCGAATCTAGAGACTTGATTTGGCCAATCGTGAAATCCACGAATGGGGCTCCGAATCCGGAGACTTAATCGGCCCTAAGGCGTCATACGCCAAAGGGGGCTCCGAATCCGAAGACTTGATTTGGCCGATCGTGACATCCACGGCGGTCGCCCGACTTAAGGCGCTATGCGCCAAAGGGGGCTCCGAATTCGGAGACTTGATTTGGCCGATCGTGACATCCACGAAGGGCACTTTGAATCCGGAGACTTAATCGGCCCTAAGGCGTCATGCGCCAAAGGGGGCTCCGAATCCGGAGACTTGATTTGGCCAATCGTGACATCCATGAAGGGCGCTCCGAATCCGAAGACTTAATCGGCCCTAAGGCGTCATGCGCCAAAGGGGGCTCCGAATCCGGAGACTTTATTTGGCTAATCGTGACATCCACGAAGGGTGCTCCGAATCTGGAGACTTGATTGGCCCAAAGGCGTCATGCGCCAAAGGGGGGCTCCGAATCCGGAGACTTGATTTGGCCAATCGTGACATCCACGAAGGGTGCTCCGAATCCGGAGACTTGATTTGGCCGATCCTAGTGAGTGCCCCACTGGGAATTGATGTATGATTTTGAGCGACGAGGAAAAATAGTTCGTATTGCAGAGGCAAAATATATTTACAGGTATCAGAGCCCACAGATCGGGTCAATGATAGGGTTTTCATCAGAATTCTGCTTATGCCAATTGGGGGAACCACGTATTTCTTCAATGTCGTGGGTTGTTGGGAAACGCAGGATCTGGTGGTAGGTGCTTGGGACGGCCTTCATGATATGTAGCCAGGTTCTTCCCATGATGGCATTATACGGCGAGGGGAGCTTCACGACCAGGAATTCCGTTTCGACCGTTCTGGAACCCGCTCGAATAGGTAATGTGACCTTGCCCAATGGATATTCAGGATTCGTATTAAAGCCGAACAGTGGGTGAGGTGCCGGAGATAGATTCGACTCGTTGAGGCCGAGCTTGATGAAAGTTTGGTAGTGCATGACCTCTGAACTACTCCCTGGGTCTATGAGAATTCGTTCAATGATGAACCGGTTTATGCGTAATCCAATGACCAACGGATCAATGTGGGAAGCCATTGTGCCATTGATGTCGGAGTCATTGAAGGCAATTGTCGGGGCCTCTTCGGACCGATTAGTCGAAATACGACGCCCCTGTAGAGTTGGATGCGATCGAATTGTGTGCATGGCTGGGGGTGTAGGTAGGCTATAAATTACATGGATCACGCTAAGTGGGGGAGAGTCCTGCCTCAATGCTAATGCCTTGGTTGGCTTTCCTTGTTTCACATACTGCTGCAGTCGGCCGTCTTGCACCAGTTCTTCCAGGTGATCTTTTAATGCGTAGCAACTCTCTGTTTCGTGGCCGTGATCTTTGTGATATTCGCACCTCCGGTCCCTTCATCGTGTATCGGGTGGCCCCACCATCTTTGACGGCCATCTGAAGAATGGAAGGTGTTGGATTTTAGTCATTACCGCGGTGATTGGCTCTGATAGTTCCGTGTAATTTTTTTTGTCGGCGCGCCTCGAGCGTCTACTGTCGACTTGCAATTGTTCATTCGTCGGGTGGGAGCATTGATCACTCGATCGGCAAGAGTCTCGTCTTTTGTCTCGTTTAGCACATTATCATGGCTTAAGGCTCAGAGGTGGCACGGAACTTATCGGTTGAGCAATTTCAGGAGGTGCCGGTTTGGTGGACACTTGTCTGGCTTTAATCCTCAAGGCATCGTCTTCCACTTTGCAATACTCTTCGACTTTCTTCATCAACGCCTGCATCGCTTTTGGGGGTCTTACGTTAGGGAGTTGCGAAGAGCACTGTCAGGATGTAGTCCCATTTTGAAGGCGGTGACGGCCATGGAGTCATTGCAAGCGTCGTCATCGAGATTAAAGCACTCCCAATATCGCGCCGAATATGCTCTCAGCGTTTCTCCTGGTTGGATTTGCATAGCCCAGAGAGAGTCGGCCTGTTTCGGCTGTACCTCGTTGGTGATGAACCTGGCCCTGAAGGATTTTTGTAATTGATGGAAACTTCTGATTGAAGCTAGCTCCAGCTTGTAATACCATCTAACAGCTAATGGCCCCAAGCTGCTGGGGAATATTCGGCACATGAGGGCTTCATTGTCTGCATGCAACGTCATGGCCTGCTTGTAGTGACGTATATGATCAGTGGGGTCTGATTTTCCGTCGTAGAGAGTAAATGATGGAGCTTTGAACTTCAAGGTGGCCGCCTCGCAATTCGTCGGATAAAAGGATCGTGCCGGTCCTCTTCGTCTAAACTGCTTCTTCTGCGCTTGTTCCTTGTGTGTGGACTTTTTTCAGAGGAGCTGGAAGTGTCTGAGCGTCCCTTGTTATGCTCCGTGGATAATGAGTTGGAGTTGCTATCGGTTTTCCTTGGTCGGGCTCGAGGTCGTTGTCTACCTGCCCTCAGGGGTCGTTCAGGGTCTTGGCGCGTGGCTTCTTTGGATTTCGCTACTTCCAGGGCCAAATCTTGATGGAGGAGTTCGTTTTCTGCGATCATATTTTCCAGCCTTTGTTCATTCTGTTTAGCTTGTTCTATGATGGCTTGCATCGTCTTCTGCGCTGAAGTCGTTGGCGAGTCAAAATTCAAGGCGCGTCTCGTGGCGATGATTTCCTTCCCTAGCATATTTGCCGGAGTGATGTCGTCTCTCTGTGTAGTCTCGTCTGTGGTTATCGGAGGATCTTGCGTCACGCCTTCCATAGATGTACTTGAGTATTCCCACAGACGGCACCAATTGTGGGGAAGTTGTTTTGGAAATACTCTTCAGATCCTGGGAGACGCTCCTGATCCTCAGCTTAGTCACCAGCAAAGACAAACACTCTGGTCGGGGGTGCCGAGGTTAGCACTCCGACGGGCAAGTCAGTTCTTATGCTCAAGAAAGCTTGTTTTACTAAGTTTAGTGAAGTGATTCTTACATACCATTCCAAGAACGCTGCTTATTTATTTATATCTGTTCCTACTGAGGCCTCGGGGCCTGGGCCTACTTTTCAATCATTACCCGTTCTTCTATTCGGCCTTAAAGATTCTTTCTCAATCGGCTTACGTATTGTGTTTGGCTCATCCTAGTCTTGCAGGGTGCAGCCGGTTAATGTCTGCAGGATGCGGCCGGTTAATGTCAATCTACTAAAATGTGCCCCTTCCGATTTATCCATTTATTCGGCTCCCACAGTGTATATTTCTAAAATTCTTGTCATTTCAACTTTGTCATAACCATTTTTTGATTTTCTCTGACCATAGAACTTCATCAAGATGACGAAAAATCAAACTTTTCGAGTTTCATTATTTGACAAGCATCTTGAAACGGTATGGAGGAACTACAAGCTTCCTCCATTTCCCAATAAATACCGGGGGCAATAAGAAGTCAACAGATGGAAATCACTGGACCTTGCTAGTCTTGGACAAACAAGACAATTTATGGAGGTATAACAACTCACTAAGGCCAATGAGGGATGATGCACAAGACAAATATATCAAAGATGCAAAACAATTGGTAACGAGTGTAAATTTTTCTGATAAGTGATAATGTTTATGTGATAATAATTTTCGTAGAATCCCATTAATTTGTGTGTAAATTTCTCTGTTATTTAAAAATTATTTTTTTTTTGCAGCAAGATTATGTGGAGAATTTTTTAAAAGCTTGCCTTGAAAGAGAGGCACAATCAAACCCTCTTTTAAATTGATAAACTTACAAAACACAAATTATGACTTTGAATATGTCAATAATGCTCCACAATAAGACAGTGATTCGTAAGTTTCATACAACATCTATAAATAAGATAATCTAATTTGAATGTTTCTTAAAACTAACTATACCTATAATATGTATGCAGTGTGGATTGTGGCCTCTTTGTATGCTACATAATGAGACAATATAGCAACCTTGAACTTATCAGCTCGAAATTGTTGACACAAGACGTAAGGTTGATGAAGGCAGAAATCATAGAGAGATTTGCGACTAAAGTTGGTCGGTCATGGACAGAACCAATTCAAATACCACCAGAAAAAGAACCAAAAGTATAATAGTGAAAGCACACTAGTGAAAGGAAGACAATGCACACAATGTAATTAGGAATAACCCTTTAATTTGTTTTTTTCATACATTGAAGGAATGATGATGTCTGACATATATGTATATATCTTTTTTTAATTAATATAAATTTCATAGCTATCAATAGTTAAATATATATATTTTTTATAATGCACGCTAAGTGGTGATTGTCAATACAATCCACACAAAGAAAATTGTCTGCAGAAATTTCTCTGGTATGAAGTTACCAGAATTTCACAGAGAAATTTAACTCGTATCATGCCAAGAGGTTGCCTATATGATCATGTAATCTGTAATGCACTGTGTTGGTACAAAACAATCATCAAATTCAAAAAACACAATGCACACAGTAATTTTCTCTACTATTGGCAAATTTCTCTGGATGAATTTGACTGGTATTATAAAGGCACTCCCCAAGTATGTTTCTGAAAATACAATACAAAAAGTAATTTTCACTGCTATTGGAAAATTTCTTTAGATGAATTTGACTGGTATTATATACACATTGTCCAAAAAGTACATTTCACAAAACAAAATACACAAAGTAATCCTCAAATGTATTATTCAATCAATAAAATATATTATCCTTAATTATTTAACAAAGGTTCCTTGCATGTCCTCTTATTATGGCGACCAATACTCTCATATCGACCACACTTGATCACCCTTTTAAACTCTCTAGTAGAAGCAATTTTGTTCTTCTTTGGCCTCCCAACTGGTCTCTTACTCAATGGAGGTAAAATCATAACATCATCAATGCTACACACAGGTTTTTCAACAGTTAGAACTGGGTTAATCGAAAACGAGTATGCTTGACGATATATATCAGCATGAAAAAATGGTTCAACAAATGAATTCAAATTCTTTCCACTCTTAAAAATTGCAGCAACAACATGTTGACATGGATACCCATTTATTTCCCATTTTTGACATGAACAAGTTCTCAACCCAAGATCAACCATAATCGAAGGAAAACAATGCACTTCAAGCACATCATCAGATGATAAACTCACATCCATGTCCTCCCATCCATGAAAGCCTTCTCTAACACACTATCCATACGAGGATAGAGAACTTTATTCCATTTACTAGAGAGTAGCCTCCTATTAGACCTCATATTCATGATTTACAACCGTATCATGCCCACTAAATTTGTTATTGGCAAGTGCCGAGTTTCCCGTACCCATGAATTGAACCATAACGTTTTCCCTCAAAATATGCATGACTCCAATTTTCATATGGTAAACTTCTCAAGAAAAGACTCACAATGTCTCTTTCCTCACTTTTTAATTCATTTAACTTGAAATGGAATGATGCCTTTGTTGGCGCATATGCATATTCTGAAAACTTGGACACAATTATCTCCCCAACCAAATTTGTGTTTCCACATGATAACATATCCCTCAAATTTCTCTTTAGATGTTCAAAACAAAATCCATAATAGCAATTAGGGAAAAACCTAGCAATTCCTTCCACAATACCACAATGTCGATCTGATATGAAATTTATCACCCTCTCCGATCCTAATGCTTCATATAAATGTTCAAGGAACCAACACCAATTATCTTTATTCTCAGCATCAACAATGGCAAAAGCTATAGGGAAAAAACCTACAAAACAAATAAGAACACAAATATTAGATATACACATGTAGAGAAAATTAAAACAATAAACAACCAGAGAAATTTGACACTGCCAACATCCAAAGAAACTTCCCGCAGTGGCTAAATCTAGAGAAAATTTACACAGTGGCAACCTCCATAAAAAATTCACTTAGTGACCAACTTCAGAGAAAATTCACACAATGACAACATTCAGAGAAAATTCACTTAGTGACCAATTACAGATAAAATTCACATAATGACAACATCTAGAGAAAATTCACTTACTGACCAACTACAGATAAAATTCACATAATGACAACATCCAAAGAAAATTCACACACTGACCAAAATCCAGAGAAAATTCACATAGTGGCTACCTCCATAGAAAATTTACACTGTGGCCACCTCTAGAGAAAATTCAAAATGTTAGAGAAAAATCACAAAACATAACCACAAAAATAGAAAATTCACTCAATTCCCACATGTATAGAAAATTCACATACTTAGAGAAAATTAGATATATTTACAATTACCTTCATTCATATCTTTTCCCGTTGCAGCAAGCATAACTCTTTTATATCGTCCTTTCAAAAATGTTCCATCAAGAAACAACAATGACCGACAATATTTGAAACCAGCAATGCATGCATGAAAAGCCACAACCACTCTTTTGAAACACTTGTTATCTTCAAAATCTAACTCAAAATGATTACCTAGATTGTTCTTCAAGGCCTGATCAAAATACCACCGTGATTGATCGAATGACAAACAAAAATCCCCATATGTACTACATTTTACTGTTTCAACCCCCAACCAACCACAGTTATAACTGATTGAGACCCTGTAGACGTCTCCGAATGTCCCGGGAAGGAATCCCGTTTTGTTCATTGGGCTCACTACAGTTCAGGACTCAACGTCACGGTCCTGTATCTAATCTCACAGAGTGCAATGCAAGACTGATGAATCATCAAAGAGTCCAAATTCGGCAAATTGTTTTTGAAAACAGATTTTTTGAAAGATGTGCCAAACATGGACTGCTTTGCCAAATACAGAGTTGCCACCTAAATATTTTATTTTGGGGGAATTTAGGAAACCCTAACTCGTGCCTAAGGCCACGTGTTCGTCATCACCAAAGTTGCCTCGGCTCGGGAACTTGGGTACGATTGGGGAAGGTCACTTTGTGAGCACCCCCGCTCGCTCGATCAAAGATCGACCTCTACTAACCATGATATTAGGTTTTGAAAACATTATGTGTTTTTATTCCGGTTATTAGCCTAGAATTACTATGTGTTGCGCACAGTATACAAGTATAGACTGGATCACCTGAGTTGGAACAAAACATTTCATGTTTGTTTTTGAAAGCGGTTTGCTACTCGCAAGTAGGCTAAAATGCGGATTTTGCCACCCTCAAGTGGGCTTAGAAAACATGGTGATTTGCTACTATCTAGTGGGATTAAAACTCGTATTCAATGAATTGTTCCAATTCAGATAATCCAACTTTCACCCACAGGCATTCAGGCAGTTATATCACATAAGCAGTTAGCCTCATGGTAAGCATGCTATCATGGTAGTCACTTACACACATGCGGTATGCTAAAGCATAAAAGCTTACCGAGTACTCCAAGCCAAAACAGAAACTAGTTAGTAATCAATGCATGATCCTAGTTCATGTTAAGATGGCTAATGCAACACATGCAAAATGCAACTAAGATAGGCTCGGCTATTCTAAACATGGCATATGAAATGCAACAGATAACATGTATTCAACTTAGAATTGAAATACAATGCAGTTAGTATGATGCGCCGAGCCCGGTGCATGCAATACAGATGAATGAATGCAAACATGCGAACATATAGATGCTAATTGAAAACGTGACCTAGAACTAACCATCAAAGCAGGTAAGTAAAAGGGAGAAAGACGTGGGGTTGGAAGACATGCATATCACACACGTACACTTATTACAAAATTGCCCTCCTCGGAGGGTCCGAAAGAATAATACAAATTAACTAACTAACAAGCTAATTAATTATTACACAACACTTAACTAATTAAATGAATTAATTAAGCTAAGAAAGCAGTAAAGAGGCCTCGGGAAGAGGGATGAATGCATGCATGTTCGGCTTTGCTCGGAAATCCATCGCCATGCCACATGTTGCCTCTGTTTGCACTGTTTTACACCTCTAAAAACTAACAAGTCCCAAGGATGCTTCAGAACCACTTCATGATCACTGTGGGAGGCCATCGGCCAAGAGGAGTGGCCATCGACCACTGGAAAATGGTCATCGACCAATTGTAGGGATCTCGGCCAGATATTGTTGGTCGGTCGGCACTTAATGTAGTAGGTCGGCCAACTCTTCCTACAGAATCCTATTTTGCTGCAGCAGAGGACAAACAGAGCATGGCAATGTATTTGCGAGACAATGTTTGCACAACCACCCTCCCTATCATGTCATGAACTCAAGGGAGTATGGTTCTCAACCCTCGGGCCACCAATCACGCATTTCCATGCATGATGGCCCACGAAGCCAAGTGTGTAACTTCAATATTAAATGAAATGCACACAAAACACATCAAAGCCCCAACCTCTATCATGATTGGGCAAGAGGCAAGTGATGCATGCTCAATGCTATGCAACCTAAGCATGCAAGCAAACTAATGCAAAATGAGTATGCTAGCAAGCAATATGCAATAGGCATACAACCTAAATATGCAAACACGCAACCTAGCATACACAATGCTATAGACTATATGGCACCCACAATGTTATATGAACTATGGCATGCTCAATGCAACTAACCACCTAGCATACACAATGCAAGGAGTGACATGGCATACACAATGCTAACAACATAACATGCACAACACATTGTAACATGGCATACACAATGCAAGATGGACTTAAACTAAAATGAGTGGGCCTCAGCCACACTCAAATCAGTGGCCAAATGAGATGAGAACAAGGCCCAAGATTCATGCAAACATGCACAATGCAAAGGCTCCAAGCCTAAGGCACAAAATGTAACTCTCCAAGAGCAATGGAAGGATGAAAGATGGCATACAATGGCATACATATAAGGTCTGAAATGACATGCTCAATGACCCCAAAACATGAAAACACCTCAGTATAAGCATGCAATAGGCTTCAAAACTCAAAGCTAAGCAAGGCTATTACAATACAACCATGCATGGCAAGCACCAATCGACCAAGAGGCCTAAAACCAGGGCTAAGGCAGCCCAAAATAAGGACAAAATCAGTTTGGAGTATGGCCAAAATGTGCTAGAATGAAGGGCCAAAACAACATGCAATGTAAGCTAGTATGCATGGTTCACACTACAAGCATATGGAACATATGAGGGACCACCAAACCAGCCAAAAAAAGATTCATGACATGTCAAAATATGACCAAATACCCACTGAAATGTATCCAATACATGCAAGAATGAGGTGTTACTTTGAAAGGCTATAAAGAGGGTTGTTCTACACATGCAAGAGGCAAGCCTTAAATGACAAAAAAAGCTCTGGAAAGAGTTCATGTAGGCCCTAGAACTCACTAAAAAAGGCCTGAACCAAGCTCAAGAAGTGTGCAAATAAGGGCTCCTTTGTAAGGCCAAAGATACTAGTAAACAAGACAACAAGGGAGAGGGTCACCCCTCTCATTCTTAGGACCTCAAAACACCATCCCCACCACTGAAATCCCTCTGGATTTTAGTGGTGAGAAGGCCAATACAAGGTGGTCCCGAAGCTCAACAAAGAAGGCTCAAAAAGAGGCCAAACAAGGCCTAAGAGGGGGTGGACGACCCCCAACACCAAAATGACCTTAAACGAACTTCAAAAGAATGCAAATACAAAAAAAATTTCAGTTTATAGCTAAGCTTAAATCAGTGTGCAAGATAGGCTAAAAGTGTGTACAAAAACGGAGAATAAAAGAGGAAGAATGAGTTACCCTTGAAGACCACTTCGAAGAACACCAAACCAGTAGCTTCTTTGGATCAAAACCAGCTCAAAAACCCCTCAAACAACTCCTTAGCACCTTAGTAACCAAAGAGCAGTGTACTACTAGGTGTTCTAGTGCAAAAACAAAAACAAAAACTCACTTTGGAACACTCTAACCCACACAAATGTAGAGAGAGAAGGAGATATAGAGAGAGTGTGATATATATATATCTTATATATCAGATTTTTCCAACCCTTGAAATGGAAGGAGAGGCCCTCTTTTATAGAGGAACAAAGGTCCAAGCTTCTTCAAGAAGCTAAGAAAAGTTCAAGCTTATCTTGGAAACTTGGAGCAAAGGGTCAAGCTTCTTAGAGAAGCTAGAGTAAAGGGTTCAAGCTTCTTGGAGAAGCTAAAAAAAGGTTCAAACTTCCTCAAGAAGCTAAAACAAGGTTCAAAAGGTTCAAGCTTCCTCAAGAAGCTAAAACAAGGGTTCAAAAGGTTCAAGCTTCCTCAAGAAGCTAAAACAAGGGTTCAAAAGGTTCAAGCTTCCTCAAGAAGCTAAAACAAGGTTCAGAAGGTTCAAGCTTCCTCAAGAAGCTAAAACAAGGGTGCAAAAGGGCCAAGCCTCGCCAAGAAAAGGTCTCGGCCAGAAAAAGTGGCCGATTGATCAAAGAAATGGCCAGCCAACCAAAAACATTGCCGACCGGCCAACTCTTTTGGCCGGTAGCAAGAAAACAGGGCCGGCGGCCTCAAGCCATGGCCGGTGTGGTGTGGGGATGGCCAACAAGCCATTTCCTGCTCTTAGAAGCGAACACACAAGTGTTTGGTCTACCACCGAGCACAAAACAAACAAGTCGAGAGGTCTCGAGGCAAGGCGCGCGACCGAAACCTCTGAGAACTCAAGACGAACACGAACATGGATAATCATTGAGTGTTCAAACGATGACGTCCAAGTCTTGAGGACGGTAAAAAATGAGGTGTCTACGGTTGCCCCTCTTTGACAGAACTCGAAAGTCATAACAATGACGAGAGTGAATGTCAAAGCCTAGAGACGACCCATTTTGACAAGGCCGAAGGTTTAGACAAAGCATACAAGCTACAGACAAAGATATGCACCCGAAGGCAGGGGCAAAATGCAAGACAATGCACAAAGCCGAGCATAACTTATGATCATGCAAAGAAAGCTGGAACGAAGCATAACATGCAACAGTTTTAAGCTAGCATCAACCAAACTACATTACAATGCAGAAAGGATGTAAAAGAATCATTCAATTCTCGCTACGTTTCATACGGAGAATATAATACCTGTCCGGCTTGTCTGGTCATGCCAGCTTCAAATGAACCGTACATACAATATTGTGCCTGAAAGAGAAAGAAAACTTAACATGTACAATATTGTTAGAAGCGTGCATAACAATGCAATTGAAAGTGCGTGACAACGCAAGTGAGGGGATGCATGACAATGCGGGATGGATGCAAAACAATGCAACCTGAGACAAATTCCAAACATGCTGAAAATGTGTAAGGAAAGGGAGAACTGCTCAGTGTAACACACGCGAGAGAGGAAAGGGGATGGTACAAACATTGGAACGTATTCCAAATGCTCTTTAACCAAAGAAGGAGAAGAACAGGGACATATCCCGGTGTTCAGAATGGCATAAATATTGGAACGTATTCCGAATGCTCTGATCCAAAGAGGGAGAAACATAGGAACATATCCCGGTGTTTTAGAAAGGTATAAGCATTGGAACGTATTCCGAATGCTCTTAACCAAAGAGGGATAAACATAGGGACGTATCTCGGTGTTTCGGAAAGGTATAAGCATTGGAACGTATTCCAAATGCTCTAAGCCAAAGGGGGAGAAACATAGGGACGTATCTCGGTGTTTCAGAATGGTATAAGTATTGGAACGTATTCCAAATGCTCTTAACCAAAGGGGGAGAAACATAGGGACGTATCCCGGTGTTTCGGAATGGTGTGAGCATTGGAGTGTATTCCAAATGCTCTAAACCAAAAGGGGAGAAACATAGGGACGCATCCCGATGTTTCGGAAAGGTATAAGCATTGGAACATATTCCGAATGCTCTAAACCAAAGGGGGAGAAACATAGGGAGGGACGGATCCCCGGTGTTTCAAAATGGTATAAGCATTGGAACGTATTCCAAATGTTCTTAACCAAAGAGGGAGAAACATAGGGACATATCCCGGTGTTTCAGAAGGAAAAGAGAAACGTAGGGACATATCCCGCTGTTTTAGAAAGAAGGAGAAACGTAGGGACGTATCCCGGTGTTTCAGAAGGAAGTAGAAACATAGGGACGTATCCCAGTGTTTCGGAAGGAATGAGAAACATAGGGACGTATCCCGGTGTTTCGGAAAGAAGTAGAAACATAGGGACGTATCCCGGTGTTTCAGAAGGAAGGAGAAACATAGGGATGTATCCCGATGTTTCGGAAAAGGAGAAGAAACATAGGGATGTATCTCGATGTTTCGGAAAAGGAGAAGAAACATAGGGACGTATCTCGGTGTTTCGGAAAGGAAAGAGAAACATAAGGACGTATCTCGGTGTTTTCGAAGGAAGGAGCGTGCAAAGCGATGCAATTGAAAGGGTGCGTAACAATGCAAGTGGAATGCGCGTAACAACGCAAGTGAAGTGTGCACAACAATGCAAGTGGAATGATGCATAACAATGCAAGCGAATCAATGCATAACAATGCAGGAGGAATGGGTGCATAACAATGCAAGTGAAGTGTGCGTGACAACGCAAGTTAGAGATGTGTGCAAGGCAATGCAATACAAGTACACAAGACAGTGCGATGAGGTGCACAAAAGAGGTGCAATAAAATGCATTTTCTATGCAAGTATGGGGGCATTTTCTATGCAACATGGAAAGCATACTCTATGCAATATTGAAAACATATTCTATGCATGAGACAGGCATATTCTATGCAAGATTGAAAGCAAAGCATATTCTATGCGGAATCGAAAGCAAGCATATTCTATGCATGAATCATAACGATGCGTGGCACGCATGAAACAGAAGCATATATGAAAGTGCACATTCTATGCAATAGAGGGGCATCAAATATGTACTCTGGTGCTTCCGATTTACCTCTCGGAGGACTTGGCAACACGTTCAGCTCAAAAGAGGACACCCTGTCTATATTGGCGAGAGATAACATCTGCTACTGCTTTAATTGCCATTCTGAATTGAAGCAGGCTTACACTTGGGGTCGAGATACACTCATACTCCAGAGAAACGGCGAGGCCTGAGAAGGCGCACCTGGAATGCAGTCTTGGATTTTGCTGGAGTTGAAACACACTAAGATGCTTCAAATTTTCCTTCTTTTCTTTTGCTTTGCAGTTTGGAACCTATACAGCTTCAGATAGGTCCTGGTTTTACTGGTTTCACATGACCTGGGTTGAACTTTGTGGCTTTATGAAAGAACAAATCCTGTTTTGCACATATGTAGAGAACGGCACAGCACTCTGAGCACAAAACGATTCATTTTGAATTTGAGAAATGAATTCTCGACCGGGTATTGAGCCTATGACTGAACACAGCACACCATGACTCAACAACAAAGAGAAAGACAAGGTAAGATAACCTAAACACGTCTATAGACACCTGAAACGACTCAAAACAAGAATCGAGACAAACCAAAAAAAAGACTAACACGACACACAGACGTGTTCCAATGGCAAGAGACCTGTCAGTACACGAGGAGCCAGTTTCTTCGGGTATTATTTCCCACCCTTTCTCATTTGTGATTCTCACATCACTTTGGCACTCAATCTCTATTTTTCTGAAAAAGCCTTTTTCTCACTTTTTCTCTCATCGCACATCTCTCTATTCTTCAATCTTTCATTTTTCATCCCTCCCCTGGGTGGTTGATGGATAAAGAAGAGATTGCGGGCTCTTGCCCCTAGCATGTTTCCAGATTCTTCTTCTTCTTCTTCTTCTGCTCACAACAGTGAACTTCCCCACAAAGGGGTTGTGCTACAACTGGGTGTGTAACAAATCTACAACTGGTATCGGTTGATGATGCTCTGCTGGGGAGTTTGGACATGATCAGATCTATCCAGATGAGGGAATAGAATATCCTGCTCCATTCCAGTTCGTGCTTCGCACTTAGCTTGATACCTCGCTGCTTGGAGGATGAGAGAACTTTCGGCATTTTGCTGTTAGTTTCTGTTGTGCCCTTTTCTGGCAGATAGAGTGCCCTTTTTCTGGCAAGTATGCTGATAATGGGGAAAAGACAGAACACCTGACTTAACTGTGCCCCTAGTTCATCATTTTGACCATTTTTTGTTTTCGCATGGTACTAAAACAATTTTGACCAAAATGAGAGTTAGATTAACATGCTTGTTCGATTTTCTGATTTGAAATCATGCAAGTTAGGTTATGAGCACTGAAAATTTTCCTTTTTTGGGTCCAAGTTGTGGTCCAGTTTTGAAAAAAATGGGATAATTTCCGAGGGAATTAGTCAACCTCAGTAAAAAATCTCAAAAACCATTTTTGCAAATGACCACCGCTCAATGAGCACGGAAGTTACTCTTGAGATGCACAACCTCAAATCTATAACAATGGGAAATTGCCCTTGTTGAAATGGCACTACATGACAGCAGAAAGTTCCCCCTTGTTTGAATAGCACCGCAGCACACTGTATGGCAACGGAAAGTTGCCCCTTGTCTGAATGGCATCGCGGCGCATTGTAGTCAGTCCTCAAAGTGACGAACACAACCAAATTCGCGGATATAGAGAAGGCAAAGATGATCAAAACCATTACATGGACATAATCGATTTGGAAGTGTTTGTGGCTGGACTTCAGGATGAAGTTGCCTACGTATCTCAAACATGGGAATCAAGCCTTACGTAGTTCAGGGTTAAGGTACACTCGGGTATTAACCTCTCCTTTTGCGCTCTAACTTTTTCCAAGGCCACCCTTTCTGGGTTTTCAACCTTGCGAGCTTTGTTTTTCTTTTCTTTTCGATTCTTTTCATTTATTTTCTTCTTTTCTTTTCATTTTCTTCATTTTTCTTCTTTTCTTTTCTTTTTTTTCATTTTTTCTTTTCATTTTCTTCATTTTTCTTCTTTTCTTGCTCTAACTTTTGCCTGGGTCGCCCTTCCGGGTTTTCGACCCAACGAGCCTCTCAAGGGTAAAAGTGTAGCTTTGTCCATGTCAAATGGTTTTGAGATCTTGAAGTCATCTGAATCCAAGAGAGTGGCTGTTGTTTGCTAATGATGTAGGAGTCCATCCAATGGGGGCTGAACTTGCCCCTAGTGTTGTGGATAGGAACTCAGTTGTCCTTCAGCGATACCTTCTTCTTTCTTCCCTTCTGGAATTTGGCATTCTTGCCAGTCTTTATCTTCGACTCTTTGAGCACATCTGACATTTTTTGCCCCTACTTTGAGGGCTGCTTTTGATCTAGCTTCGCAAGCTTCCTTTGATCACATATGATATTCTCGCCCCTAGTTCATGGGCTGTTTCTGATCCGGCCACAGGGGCCTCACATTGTGGTTGACCGTTGAACATTCTGAATCCCAGTTCAAGGTTTGAAAGTGAGGGGACGAGTCTCGAGGCTGAGAGCGATCCTAGGCTACACAATCTCAAGAGCGATTCCACATAGGTCTTCGTAGGACCGCGCAAAAACATTTTTTGAAATCTTTTAAGAAAGAGACAAATCGCTCGCGCTGAAGACAGTGCGGAACCAATCTGGATCAAGCCAGGATCCTTCCCAGTACTCACACCAACAAGCATGATCTCATTCGTTAAGGGCTTAGCATGCCTCTGTTTCTCTCAATTGATCAAATTTTTGCAAATCCCGAGGAATTCCTTCCTCTTTGTTTTCACCGTAGTGTTCAAAAAGAGTTTTTGAAAAACTTAGGTCGATGTAATGAATTCAAGGCACAAAAGAGCAGGTGAAATGCATTGCCGTTTCATTCAAGTTTGCTGGCACAACATGCTTAAAGCGGAAACAAGCACAAAAGCATGAAAACCACAACTGTTTCAATTAGATCTACTGGTGTAACTGGCTCCTCGGCAGAAACAGACTCAAAAGAAAGCGAAAAGACAAACACAAAACAAAATAGTAATATTCGAGGTAACGCCCTCGGGAGCGCCCAACTCTAACAAAACAGGACTGACTCAATACAACAAGACAGACCCAACTGACTCAGTATGAAAAGACTGACTCTATATAACGGGACAGACTCTAAACGACATAACAAAAACTAACTCAATACCTGAATCAGAAAGCACAAAAACCAGCATTCACAAATGCTCAAAACAGTGCGTGCCATACGCCATATCTGGAGTAAACTGAATGCCGCCCGCAGGTGGTTCATCCCTCGATCACATAGTCACCTTATCCCCCATAAGTTCACTGATCAAGTGCCGATAGACTTTGCAAGACTGGTGCGGTGATGACCCTATTGTCAAACAGATTTTGTATCTCGTGGCGGAGACGGATGCAATTGTCGGTGTCATGACTGGTTTGTTGATGAAAAGAACAGTACTTAGTCGGGTCATGCTTTGGAGGGAGAGGATCGGGTAGAGGCCGTTGTTCTAACTGTTTCAGATGTCCTTTCCTGAGTAGGACCCCCAGGGTTTTAGACAAAGGCATATAAAGCGGGGTGAAAATCCTCTTGCCCCGGGGTAGATAGTTTGAGGTTCGGGGGTTTAGATTGGATGTACCAACAAAGGGGGTGGCTGTTTTGGTGGTGACCATTCCAACTTCAGAAGACCTTGCAGTTGCATCACTACTGGTGGTTGTATTCGAACTGCAGGAAAACACCGTCTTGGGCTGCTCTATGTCATTGTCAATCAGGCCCTGTTTCAAAGCATCCTCGATCTATACTCCCATCTCATGCAAATTTGAAAAGGTGGGGAATGGGAGAACGATCATCTTCTGCATGAGCTTGGGTTGGAGGTTGTGCACAACCATCCGAATCTGATCTTTGTCAGTTGGCCTAATGGTCATCATTGAGGCCTTGGCCCTCCATCGGGTCACAAAGTCAGAAAAGCTCTCCTTAGGCTCCTGCCTAGTCGTCTCAAGATCACGGGTTGTAATATCGATCTGTGTATTATAGGAGTATTGAACGACGAAAGCCTCATCCATCTCATCCCAATTCCTCTTGACATCATCTTCCAATTTTGCATACCAGATGGCCGTTACACCTGACAAGGTCCGGCTGAATAAAGAAAGCTTCTGTAGTTTGGTGAGGCCCATCGACCTTAGTATGTCTGAAAACAGCCGTAGGTGCACCATGGGATCCCTGGATCCATCAAATCGGTCAATATGCAGCATCTTAAATCTATCCGGCAGCGTCACGGCTGCGTCGGTATACCCATCCTCGATGTCTGGGATGGACTTCACACCCTGAGATTTCTTGAACAGCTTTTCAAGCTTGCTCACTTTTAATGGCGTGGGGTCCACCTTGAATTCGAAGGGAGAATCCGGTTGATTGATAGGAGTGGGTGCCTTGGATAGTTGAGGTAGAATCGGGGGCGAAGCCGGCCCTGTTGGGATGTCTGTATCCTCCTGGACATTCTGGACATTCGCCGTCTCCTCGGGTATTGAAACTCTTGGTGGGGGAGGAGCTTGGTGTGAAGCTGATGCTCCGGCTTGCTGCTATAACCGGGTAATTTGCTCTGCCTGTTGGGCCATGACGACGGCTTGCTGTTTGGCAAATTCTGCTTGACGAGCAACGTCCTCCTGCATGGTTCTCATGCTCTCTTGGAGCTGACGCATCATTTCTTTGATTCCTGCCATACTGCCCTGATCTAACTAATCTATCGGTATATCTGCCTCTGTGGTAAAAGCAGATATCTCAACCCAACTGCACGCATGTGAGATGGATAATGACTGCTGATCCGAAGACTGTTGAACTGATGATCTGTGCCTGACCGGCCTTTTTACCTTGCCTCTGGCGAAGGAACACTGATTTGCCCTTGAATTGAATCTCTAACCTGACAAAGTCTATCAACACAAGTCCAATGAACCTGGGGGGATATCGGAGTCTTCTGAAGCTATGGTTCCCAGACTACCCAGCAAAAGAGAAAACAGAAAACACCTCAACCTGATTTCATCAAAACCAAAATAAGCAAAGCTGAATGACTGTGCCCCCCTACAGAATTCTGCAACAAATCTGATACCCTCGGGTAAACTGATTCCCAAAACACTGATGTTGATGCCCGCATGCCTGATACCCAAACTTGTAACTGATACATGCATTCCCTGTAGAGACACACTCTAAAAGCACATAGCAAGCAAGTGAGAGCCAAAACACCCCTATGGTGGGGTAGGGTTTCCCTTTCCTATTTTGTCAGGAGCTAGGGTTTCACTACGCATGCAGCGGTTTCAAACAACCTATAATCGGGTGAGCAACCTGTCCTAGCTTGGAATGGTCACTATGGATTCCGAGTATGCACTAGGTCGAATGGTCAAAAAGGGTGCCCCGGCGAAAACCGGGGTTTGTGTTCCCATCGTGGCAGAGCCCGTAACTGGTCAGCCTTATGGCACGTAGCCTCTGACAAATCGTTCAGACGCACCAATGCAAATGCAATGCAAAGAAACACATAAGTGCAAACAAATCAAGAAATTATGCGTTCGAGTCAAGTTCTCTAACTCCCCAGCAGAGTCGCCAGAAACTGTAGACGTCCCCGAACATCCCAGGAAGAAATCTCGTTTTGTTCATTGGGCTTACTACAGTTCAAGACTCAACGTCACGGTCTTATATCTAATCTCGCAAAGTGCAATGCAAGACCGATGAATCATCAAAGAGTCCAAATCCAAAAAATCATTTTTGAAAACAGATTTTTTGAAAGAAGTGCCAAACATGGACTGCTTTGCCAGACACAGAGTCGCCACCTAAATATTTTATTTTGGGGGAATTTAGGAAACCCTGACTCGTGCCTAAGGCCACGTGTCCGTCATCACCAAAGTTGCCTCGACTTGGGAACTTGGGTACGATTGGGGAAGGTCACTTCGTGAGCACCCCCGCTCACTCGATCTAAGATCGGCCTCTACTAACCATGATATCAGGTTTTGATAACATTATGTGTTCTTATTCCGGTTATTAGCCTAGAATTACTATGTGATGCGCACAGTATACAAGTATAGACTGGATCGCCTGAGTTGGAACAAAACATTTCATGTTTGTTTTTGAAAGCGGTTTGCTACTCACAAGTAAGCTAAAATGCGGATTTTGCCACCCTCAAGTGGGCTTAGAAAACATGGTGATTTGCTACTATCTAGTGGGCTTAAAACTCGCATTCAATGAATTGTTCCAATTTAGATAATCCAACCTTCACCCACAGGCATTCAGGCAGTTATATCACATAAGCAGTTAGCCTCATGGTAAGCGTGCTATCATGGTAGTCACTCACACACATGCGGTATGCTAAAGCATAAAAGCTTACTGAGTACTCCAAGCCAAAACAGAAACTAGTTAGTAATCAATGCATGATCCTAGTTCATGTTAAGATGGCTAATGCAACACATGCAAAATGCAACTAAGATAGGCTCGGCTATTCTAAACATGGCATATGAAATGCAACAGATAACATGTATTCAACTTGGAATTGAATACAATGCAGTTAGTATGATGCGCCGAGCCCGGTGCATGCAATACAGATGAATGAATGCAAACATGCGAACATATAGATGCTAATTGAAAACATGACCTAGAACTAACCATCAAAGCAGGTAAGTAAAAGGGAGAAAGACGTGGGGTTGGAAGACATGCATCACACATACGCACACTTATTACAAAATTGCCCTCCTCGGAGGGTCCGAAAGAATAATACAAATTAACTAACTAACAAGCTAATTAATTATTACACAACACTTAACTAATTAAATGAATTAATTAAGCTAAGAAAGCAGTAAAGAGGCCTCGGGAAGAGGGATGAATGCATGCATGTTCGGCTCCACTCAGAAATCCATCGCCATGCCACATGTTGCCTCTGTTTGCACTGTTTTACACCTCTAAAAACTAACAAGTCCCAAGGATGCTTCAGAACCACTTCATGATCACTGTGGGAGGCCATCGGCCAAGAGGAGTGGCCATCGACCACTGGAAAATGGTCATCGACCAATTGTAGGGATCTCGGCCAGATATTGTTGGTCGGTCGGCACTTAATGTAGTAGGTCGGCCAACTCTTCCTACAGAATCCTATTTTGCTGCAGCAGAGGACAAACAGAGCATGGCAATGTATTTGCGAGACAATGTTTGCACAACCACCCTCCCTATCATGTCATGAACTCAAGGGAGTATGGTTCTCAACCCTCGGGCCACCAATCACGCATTTCCATGCATGATGGCCCACGAAGCCAAGTGTGTAACTTCAATATTAAATGAAATGCACACAAAACACATCAAAGCCCCAACCTCTATCATGATTGGGCAAGAGGCAAGTGATGCATGCTCAATGCTATGCAACCTAAGCATGCAAGCAAACTAATGCAAAATGAGTATGCTAGCAAGCAATATGCAATAGGCATACAACCTAAATATGCAAACACGCAACCTAGCATACACAATGCTATAGACTATATGGCACCCACAATGTTATATGAACTATGGCATGCTCAATGCAACTAACCACCTAGCATACACAATGCAAGGAGTGACATGGCATACACAATGCTAACAACATAACATGCACAACACATTGTAACATGGCATACACAATGCAAGATGGACTTAAACTAAAATGAGTGGGCCTCAGCCACACTCAAATCGATGTACAAATGAGATGAGAACAAGGCCCAAGATTCATGCAAACATGCACAATGCAAAGGCTCCAAGCCTAAGGCACAAAATGTAACTCTCCAAGAGCAATGGAAGGATGAAAGATGGCATACAATGGCATACATATAAGGTCTGAAATGACATGCTCAATGACCCCAAAACATGAAAACACCTCAGTATAAGCATGCAATAGGCTTCAAAACTCAAAGCTAAGCAAGGCTATTACAATACAACCATGCATGGCAAGCACCAATCAACCAAGAGGCCTAAAACCAGGGCTAAGGCAGCCCAAAATAAGGACAAAATCAGTTTGGAGTATGGCCAAAATGTGCTAGAATGAAGGGCCAAAACAACATGCAATGTAAGCTAGTATGCATGGTTCACACTACAAGCATATGGAGCATATGAGGGACCACCAAACCAGCCAAAAAAAGATTCATGACATGTCAAAATATGACCAAATACCCACTGAAATGTATCCAATACATGCAAGAATGAGGTGTTACTTTGAAAGGCTATAAAGAGGGTTGTTCTACACATGCAAGAGGCAAGCCTTAAATGACAAAAACAGCTCTGGAAAGAGTTCATGTAGGCCCTAGAACTCACTGAAAAAGGCCTGAACCAAGCTCAAGAAGTGTGCAAATAATGGCTCCTTTGTAAGGCCAAAGATACTAGTAAACAAGACAACAAGGGAGAGGGTCACCCCTCTCCTTCTTAGGACCTCAAAACACCATCCTCACCACTGAAATCCCTCTGGATTTCAGTGGTGAGAAGGCCAATACAAGGTGGTCCCGAAGCTCAACAAAGAAGGCTCAAAAAGAGGCCAAACAAGGCCTAAGAGGGGGTGGACGACCCCCAACACCAAAATGACCTTAAACGAACTTCAAAAGAATGCAAATACAAAAAAAATTTCAGTTTATAGCTAAGCTTAAATCAGTGTGCAAGATAGGCTAAAAGTGTGTACAAAAACGGAGAATAAAAGAGGAAAAATGAGTTACCCTTGAAGACCACTTCCAAGAACACCAAACCAGTAGCCTCTTTGGATCAAAACCAGCTCAAAAGCCCCTCAAACAACTCCTTAGCACCTTAGTAACCAAAGAGTAGTGTACTCCTAGGTGTTCTAGTGCAAAAACAAAAACAAAAACTCACTTTGGAACACTCTAACCCACACAAATGTAGAGAGAGAGGGAGATATAGAGAGAGAGTGATATATATATCTTATATATTAGATTTTTCCAACCCTTGAAATGGAAGGAGAGGCCCTCTTTTATAGAGGAACAAAGGTCCAAGCTTCTCTTAGAAGCTTGGAGCAAAGGGACCAAGCTTCTTTTAGAAGCTAAAGCAAAAAGGGTGAAGCTTCTTCAAGAAGCTAAGAAAGGTTCAAGCTTCTTAGAGAAGCTTGGTGCAAAGGGTTCAAGCTTCTTGGAGAAGCTAAAAAAAAGGTTCAAACTTCCTCAAGAAGCTAAAAAAAAGGTTCAAGCTTCCTCAAGAAGCTAAAACAAGGGTTCAAAAGGTTCAAGCTTCCTCAATAAGCTAAAACAAGGTTCAAAAGGTTCAAGCTTCCTCAAGAAGCTAAAACAAGGGTGCAAAAGGGCCAAGCCTCCCCAAGAAAAGGTCTCGGCCAGAAAAAGTGGCCGATTGATCAAAGAAATGGCAGGCCGACCAAAAACATTGCCGACCTGTCACGACCCAAACCCGGCCCTATGGGTTTAGCATCAGAATCGCCAAGAATCCGAGATTACAAGGCCGCCGAAACGATATCTGATCAATCGAGTCTGAGGGCTGGCGGAAGCCATACTTATAAAACTAGTGTCCATTGAGCTGTGAAAATCTGTATGCCAAAAACATTTTTCATTCATACATGCATTTATACAGTTCAAAACGGTACAGTCTATACATAAGGTACAATACAGTAGGGAGACAGGTGGGGGGAAACAAAAACACCCCAAGCCATGGCATGGCGTCTCGGAACCTCACAGTGAGGCACATTGGCTGGCTTAACAAAATTGGGGACCAATCCCACGCTCCTAGCTTCGGTCTGGTGGCTGAGCACCTACATATATATATATAAACAGTGAGCTAAAGCCCAGTGAATAACATAACGTGTAAAGAGGTTATGAATGAATGTCCTTACAGTAATGAAATCAATTCATTATACAGTATGTCAATCTTTCAGTATTTCAGTCAATCAATATTTCAATCAATCAGTCATATGTGGTACATCCATTAGCCTATAAACAGTAGGTCCAAAAGGACCGGGCCTTAACAGACCCAACAATAATGATGGCCATCAATCAGTATGGTTCCACAAGGAAACCGACAGAGCTCTGTAACAGTCAATAACAGTGGGTGCTAAGGATGCCACAATACAGTTCGAAATACAGGACATACATTCATTCAATAAACAATATCAGTTCAATAAACAGTTCAGTTCAGTATTCAAAATATAACCATTTGAACATATCTTTACACAATCTGTTACTCACAGAGATTGGGCTAATAGCAGCTAGAGCGCGTCCCCGAGAGCCAACCCTAAACAGTTAACAAATAGAACACACACTAAGTTCACAGTCGAAAAGATGATAATTACATCCCTAAATTCCTCGGTGTGGTTCTATGTTTAAATCCTCATTAAGATGCCTTAAACTAGGCCTAAGAATGCCTAGGATGGGATGAGGATGCAAAAATGTGCCTGCAATCGGTTAATTTTGAAGCAGGGCCTCCGCTTCGGCCTTGAGTTTCCCTTTCGAGCGGACAAGCTAATAAAGGTCCCCGCTCGAGCGTCAACTTCCCCGCTCGAGCGTGACACACAAACCTCCGCTCGAGCGCACATTCCTTCGCTCGAGCGGACTGATGAACAGTGCAAGATGCTGGATGCACGATTTCTCCGCTCGAGCGCTAAACTCTCCGCTCGAGCGGAATGTAAAACAAGTCAAAGAAATGCTGGGAGCATGAATTCCCTTTCGGCGGTATTTCCCCTTCGGCGGACCTCAAAATCTGGAAAACCAGGCGTGTTACGAGTTGGCGAAGTTTGGGATACCAAAATCGATCCTCTTGGGCCCATTTTCTGGAAAACTCTTTTAAACACATAGGATAACAAGTTTTAAAGCTCAATTTAAGAAATCAAGGCCCAAGGATGTTCCAATTAAACCCAATTTTGAACTAGTTTTCAAAAACGACATGCAAACATGACGTGCATGAGTTTTAGACCAAAATCAACTTCAAATCTTGATCTAATGAGCTCAATAGTTTGGAAAACAAAATGGAAACATGGACTTTAGCTCAAACATGAACATGCATGTATAATTCTCCAAGAATTCAACTTCAAAATATGCCAAATGACCATGCATGCAACATTCAAGCTTCAATTCACTATTTATGAGCAAATTCATGACTTACTTCCCTATAATCATGATACATGCAAGATGGAACTTAAAACATAACAAGAAGATGGTAATTTCACTCACCTAAGTCTTCAATTTCTTGACTAGAAGTTCAATTTATGCAACTACACTTCAATGTACTTCAAGTCTCCAAGCAATCTCAACAAATGAGCTTAATGAACTCACACATTCCTCTCACTCTCTCTTCTAGTCGGCAAGAACAACCAAATGTGCTGAGGAAATGTTGCTAAGTGTATAATACAAGGCTTCAATATGTCTAGGATAGTGGCCACTAAGGGTGGCAAAAGTGTAATTAACTCAAAGTTTGTACTAAAACCATTTTTAATCTAATTTAATCATTCCTAATCAATTTTCGGATACATATACCATAAAATCAGAAATATTCTACTGAGTCTAAAACATCAAACGGTTCCTAATTCGGCCGCCGATAAGGCCTTCAATTAGCAGTTTAAACACATAAACTTAAACAGATAATCATTCAAGCAAACAGATACAATATGCAATTCAATAGACAAACTCATTCAATTTCAGTTTCAGTTTCATTCAGTCTGTTCAGTAGTTCATCCAGTTCACTTATCAGTCATTAGCGGTTCAGTTTAGCATTAATCAGTAGATAATTCGATGGTTAATCAGAAATCGACGGAAACATATACACCGGCCAACACTTTTGGCGTGAGTAAGAAAATCGGGCAGTGGCCTCAAGCCATGGCCGGTGAGGTGTGGGGATGGCCAACAAGCCATTCCCTGCCCTTAGAAGCAAACACACAAGTGTTTGGTCTACAACTGAGCACAAAACAAACAAGTCGAGAGGTCTCGAGGCATGGCATGCAGCCGAAACCTCTGAGAACTCAAGACGAACACAAACATGGATAATCATCGCGTGTTCAAACGATGACGTCCAAGTCTTGAGGACGGTCAAAAATGGGGTGTCTAGAGACCCCATACTTGTCTTTCATTTCTTTGACAATATCCACTGGACGAGTTAAAGGTTTTGCACTTATCTCTTCAAGTATCAACCTAGAAACTAAGCTGGAAGTCATCCTAGCATGTTTACTAGTACGAACCATCACACCATACGTATGTTCATTGTTCAAAGTTCTTATGTAAAAGAACCCATTTGTTTTTCCAATTGAAGCATGTACATGCCACATACATCCCTTGATTCCTTATATGCACATTCTGTCGTTATCCTCAGCTTGTCATTTTTAACATATGTAAACTGAAAACCAACCTCAATAGCATACTTGTATAAAACAATACGGAACTCAACCACACCACCCTCAAACTTTTGCCCAGCACTCGTAATATTATTTCGCCAACTAGCTGACAATAACACATTTTCTTGGTGAGAACAAAACTTAAAGAGTGAATTCTTTTCAATATCCACGAGCCTATCACATTCACCATGCACAACATCTACCCAATTGGACCCCACTTCATCCTCTTGATCAAAAGTACTACACCTAATAACTAAAACATCAACTATGTCAACACCACATGCACAAGCAACCCTCAACGTATTCAGAAAATCAATATTATTTCGAACCATACAATTCGGATGGCCCACAATAGAATATGAAATACATAGTGTCTCAGGTTTCAAATTCTCCAATGTTTTACACAAAATGCCAACCAATTCCTCAAAATTCAATTCGCATGAAACATTAATGACAATAGTATTATTCCCATATTTGCACAGCAACAACACTATACTGTTCATTTAAACTGAAAGAAAAAACAAGAAAATTAACTTGTTCAATATAAAAACACTTTACAAGAACAACATAAAAATCCAGAGAAATTTATAATAATTATAATTTTCTCTGGATTATAATAACAAACTTATAATTTTTTCTGGACTCAAATAAAAATCCAAAGACATTTACAAACTGATATTCACCTTCAAGATAATAAAAACAAAATCACAAAAAACTTAATGAATCCAGAGAGAATCATAGAGAAATTTAATGCTAACAATTAAATACAATCATTGACAAAAATCACACAAAAGATCTGTTATGAAATTATAAGCTTCTCTATTATTTTCACTAGGCTGCAAGCTTACAATTTTCTTTGTGTGATTGTGCAGTATTGCACTCAAATCAAAATTTAGAGAAATTTACATACTTATATACACCTTCAAGATAACAAAAAATACTGCACTGTCCATCTAAACTGAAAGAAAAAACACAAAAAATAACTTTTACTCAGAAATGAAACATTCAATTAAATCCCCAATCCATATATCTAGTCTAGAGGATATTAAAAATAAAAAGTAATAAACTTATAATAACATGTCCAAATAAAATTAGGATTTTCTCTTAATTATAATAACAAATTTATAATTTTCTCTGAACTATAAATAAAAGTCTAGATAAATTCAAGAACTTATATTCACTTTCAAGATCACAAAAAACAAAAACACATTAACATCAAATTGACAAAAATGCTAACTATTCCACACAAACTCAGAGAAACTCATAGAGAAGATCTGTTATGCTCACAAAACATTCAATTGAGAAAATAAATAAATAAATAACAAACTTTTTTGAAATTGATCAAAAAACAAAGAATGAAAAATGAATTCTAAAAATCAAAATCAACTCTATCAAGCTGGCCTCTCCTTAAAATTGATCAATAACATAGAATGAAAAATCAATTCCAAAAGTCATAAACAACTTCACTGAGTTAGCCTCTCTTTTAAATTGATTAAAACTGAAAACAAAAATCTAATGCAAAATACACTCGAAAAACTAATATGAAATCGGAATCCTTATATACAATTCAAAACAAAAATCGAAATCCATATAGAATCTCTGTCGAAAACATACCCCATTCAACTCCACTGAAAAACCTACACGATCAACACCACTGTAACACCTATATGATCATAGCAATCTCCATCGTCAAGTCCACTGCAATACTTGCAAAATCCCTACGAAAATCTCCACCGTAAAGTCCATCCCCATGAAATCTTCTACAAAATAGCAATAGAATATTCAGTTTGCCAAAATTCAAACAAATGTATGTTATAAAGAAAGGTAAATTAGGTATTTTACAACATAAAATAAGGATGAGGGACCTTAGGTATCAAAAAATATTA
Organism: Camellia lanceoleosa; assembly: GCA_025200525.1. Classification (NCBI taxonomy): domain Eukaryota; kingdom Viridiplantae; phylum Streptophyta; class Magnoliopsida; order Ericales; family Theaceae; genus Camellia; species Camellia lanceoleosa. The sequence continues at coordinate 125,745,404 of CM045765.1, forward strand.
TTGTGAATCTCTCCTCTTATCAAAAGTTAGGCAGGAATCTTAGACCAATTTTCCTTTCTTATATCTCTTTTGAGAAGATAAGAGGGAAAGTTTTGACAAATTTAAATAGTGTAGGGTATTATTTTAAGACCACCAACTGACCTCACATGTGATAGCTAAGTTGTTTTTATGGGGAATTCTTGAAGTAGGTAAGTTATGATATTTATGATAATTTAATTTTATAAGTGTCATAATTATAAATAATATAAAAAATAAAAAGAGTTATAAACAAATAATAAATGAGGTATAATCAAAGTACTATTAAATCATAACTAAAATAATATTATAATTAATATCACAATATGTCATAATTAATAACACCATAAATAATAACCAAAGTCCTCAAGGGGTCATAACCAAGAGTGCATATAGTACTTTAGGGTGTGTACCATAGCATTATCCTATTTTTATATTTCATTTTAATGAAGCCATTTCAGATATCAATATTTTATTATTAGGGAATGTCTTCTCTCCAATCCACTTTGTGAATTAGACTGTATTGTTGGGCTCGTGGTGTCCACCACGAGTTCAATTTTAATAATCTGAACCGTTCAATGTGTAGAGCTCGCCTAATACTTAATCTTTGTAAAAAATCATATTGATCGGATATCGATAGCCCAAATGATAAATATGATTTTAACAATAAATCATTAACAAAAATATATTTTGATCAAGGGACTATGAATATTTGATTAACGTGATTTTTTACAAGAATCAAATATTCAATGAGCTCTACACATTGAACGATTTCAATTATCGAAATAAGACCCATGATGGGCCCTACAAGCCCAACATCACGAACTTGAGAGAAGCCTTTCCTTATCATTATATGTCATAGAACTTTGGGGAAATATCAAATTGGTGTAATTTTGTAAAAATAATTATAAAGTAGTGATAAATTTTATAAATATTAATAATTAAAATTGTAAATTTTTTATGAATTTATAAATTTTTTTTCAATGGGGTGCAATTACCCCTATAACTTTTCTATAAAAAAAATTTGGTTATGTAGCATATTACTTTGAAGAAACAAATTTTTTTTTTTTTTTTTCTTTTAAGATTGAAATTACCAAAATTAATTGGGAAATTCTAATACACATCCCTTTAAAAGGGGTGTATCATATATACCTCTAGTTATATATATATTTTTTTCTTTACTTATGATATTATCTTAGTTATGACCTATAATTTTTTAATTATGCCTCATATTTTTGTTTAATTATGGCATTTTTTTTATTTAGTTATAACTCAAAAAATTAAGTTATGCCATTTTTTTAATTAAAAAATGTATATAATACACATTTTCTTAAAAAGTGTGCACCATAAAGTTTTCCGAATGAATATGAAACCTCAGCAGCTAGGGATGGCAATTTAAAACCGACCTGACGGGGACCCGATCTCCCAACCCTGATTTGAACGGTTTTTTCCCGAAAAATATCCCCGACGGGACAAAGATGGTATTCAAAAATCAATCCCCGATCAATTTTGGGCCGGGACAATGATAAGTGTCTAAGCCCCGGCCCCGGCCTCGCCCTGCCTCGATTGTCCCGAAGTGATATATATATATATATATATATGTATAGTTCTGATGTACTGTTGCTCTTACTTTCTCTTTCATTTCATGTTTTTTCATTTTACATCTACTTTCTCTCTCTTCCCTTTACTCTCTCTCTCTTCCTCACCTTCTCTGATCTCTCTATCTTCTTCACCGTCTCTCATCTCTCTCTCACTCTCACTCTCACTCACTCACTCAGAGTCTCTCCCTCTCCTTCCTTCCTCTTCATCTCTGTAAGATCTCAAAATGTGGTGCTTCGATCGGGGAAAAACCGATCTCTCTTTCTTCCTCCTTTCGACTGCTGATGATGCTTCCTTCGCCACCACAGACCGCCATCTTCAGCCAGTTTCGCCATTGGCCGAGCTGCAGGACTATATATATATGGTGCTTTGCAGTAAAACCGAGCTGAAATGTCTCAAAATGTGGTGCTTTGCCATTGATCTCTCTCTCTCTCTCTCTCTCTCTCTCTCTCTCTCTCTTTATATATATATATATATATATTTAGATCTGATTTTGTTTTTTTTTTTTTTTAACATATCTAAATGTTTTTTTGTAGACATTTCATTTCAGCTCACAAATTTGTTGAATAGTGTTAGATTTTTTTTTTTTTTTTAGACATTTCAACTCACAAATTTTTAGATTTTAATAGTGTTAGATTTGTTGAATAGTGTCAGATCTGGAAGATGATCTTGTTGTGATGTTATTTATATATAGTGTTAAATATGAATAATGTTAAATTTGTTGAATAATGTTGTGATGCTATTTATATATAATGCCAGATCTGGAAGATGATCTGAATAGTGTTAAATTTTTTGAAGATCTGGAAGATTTGAATAGTGTTAGATTTGTTGAATAATGTTGTGTTGTTATTTATATATAATGTCAAATCTAAATTACTTTTTTTTAGACATTTCAGCTCACAAATGTTTTGTTTGAATAGGTCTTTATTCACTGATTTGGATTTGGATCTATGTTTTGGATTTGAATCTTCATGCTCTGATTTTTTTTTTTTTATTTTGTTGGGGAATGTTCGGGGTTAGGAATCCTCCGATCCCGTTAGGGGACGGTGGTAGGTTCCCCGTCGGGGATCGAGAACGGGGATGGGGACGAGGACGGGGGGTGTGATCCTCGCCCTGGCCCCGGCCCGTTGCCATTTCTATCAGCAGCCACTAGCTGCACTAAACAATAAGTTCGAACACATAGTGGGTTTTTGGGGAGTTGTTATTTTAGTAGGCTTTTTTAGTTTTTGATTATTTTAGGAGATTAAAATTTTTGTGTTTGGGAAGATAGTTGGATTTTTTTGTAGTTGGATGTTATGTTTGTGAGAGAAAAAACGAAATAATTATGGGTTTGATGTGTTATTTTATCTGGATTTGTTTTTTTTTTTTTTTTTTTTTTTTTGTCTTTTAGTGTTTTTTTAGCCAAAAAAAAAAAAAACTTGCCAAACACCACCTACAAACACAAAATCGTATAAACAAAATATTGTTAGACAAACATTTTTTTTTTTGAAATTGACCTTATCAATAAATTTTTGAAAATTCTAACATACACCACCCTTGAAAGGGTGCACCATATGCACCTTTAGTTATATTATTATTTTTATTTAGTTATGATTATTTTTTTCTTTAATTATGACATTATTTTAGTTATGACTTATGAGTTCTTTAGTTATGGCTCATATTGTGTATAATTATGACATTTAAAAAAAAAATTATGACTCAAAAAATATGAAATTATACAATTTTCTTCTTTACTTATAAGGTGCATATAGTATATACCTTTTGAAGGGTGTGTATCATAATATTTCCCATAAATTTTATAAAGCTTATACATTGCATGTTTCTTTTTCTTTTTTTTTTCTTTTTTTTTTATAATAATTTTTATATAAAATCTATATTTGGGAAAAGGGAAAGACTAAAGGGTGTGTACTATATGCACCTTATAATTATCAAAAGAATAAAAAGATATAATTTTATATTTTCTAAATCATAACTAAAAAAAAAAAATCATAACTAAATACAAAAAAATATGAGACGTGTATAATAGAATTCTCCTAGTCTAAAAGACTAGTATGTGCTGCTTTAAGGGTGCATACATAGTATATTCTTTATGATGTTTTTTTAACTACAAAATCTCATGACTTTTCATACCATAAAATATCATAACAAAAATCACAAATATCATAATTTTAATATTTATAACTGTAGAATACACATCATAAATTTACTATTTATAATTTTATCAGAAACTGGCATAATACTCCACAACCTTTCATGACTTTTACCACAAACCATGCACACCATTTTAAAGGTGCAATTTGTAGATTTGACCTATATTTATGTCTTTGTTAACACACTTTGAAGGAAGAAAATTATGCCCAAAAAAAAAAAAAAAAAAAAAAAAAAAAAAAAAAAAAACAGAAAACAAAAACAAAAAATTCAAGGCAACGAAAAGGTAATTCATAAAGGATCTTACAATATGTATGTTGTCATAAATTAATGTAATTTTATCAAAAAATTTAGTACTTCATCACAAAATGCGTAACGATATTACAAATTAGCATAATAAAATATTCAAAATTTTGTAATTCATGTAATAAAAATTTGTGACTCGATTATGATATTTTTTGTTACGCAAATTTATGAACAAATTACACATTTTATGATTAAAATTACTAATTTTGTGATAAATTTACTCTAAGTTATGATAGGGTACATACTTCCCTAAAGTAAGATATCAAACAAAATAATTTTTAAAAAAAATAATATAAAATATTATGAACAATCATAATCATTATGAATTTTTTTTTTTTCTCTCAAGAGGGACTAATAAAAATGAGAAGTTATTGGTTCGTTCAACGACAGCATCACGTGATGCTTCATATATATTGTGATTAGTGAAAGAGATAGAATTTATAATTTTATATTGAGTGATTGAGAAATATGAAAGAATATGATAGTTTCTGATTAATTAAGGACATGGCCATGTTGTGCCCCTGAACCAACAAATAATTTTTCAATAAAAAACAGAGAAGACAGACTTTTGGTCAATCAACAATCAACACCTTCTTTTTATTTTTTTCCCTTTTCTTATAAATTATAATTACATTTCTGAAATTTGCTGAAAATATAAATTATTTCTTATAGTTTGAAAAATTATAAATACGATTTTGTCATAATTTTTTATTTTACAGAATTAATTGAAAAAATAAAATTTCTACATACTCTCTTATACAATAATAAAATTACTTGAGTTATTAATTGAAATAAATTCTGACATTATTAACTTGATGAAATTGTAAACCTCAAGATGTGTGATATAATTTTCAAAATCATAAAAGACAATTTATATTTTAAACAAATTTTAAATAATATATTTATAATTTATCCTTTTTTTTTAATTTTTTTTATAGGCAAAAGTTAAATGGAGTACGGGCCTATGGCTAAAAGACTTAGGCCAAGTCTAGAAAGACTAAATAAATATATTTTTTGACTTTTTATGAGATATGAGTTAGATTTAGATTGGGTTTGAAATGATATGTTAATGAAATGATGTGACTTAAATAAGATAATGTGACTTAAATAAGATAATTACTTTCTAACTTTTTAAATTTTTTTTGACAATACCAAACTTGACCTAACCATACATGCGACAACTCTTGGTTTCAACTGTCAACAATCATTGGATTTGTGGGTTTAAAGTATCCTCTTGAAATTTTCTATAGGTTCCGTCTAGTCCACTCATTAAGGGCTTAATTTTGTGTTCATTTTATTCATCCGGATAGTTCAATTTTTAAGGATGATTTGGGATGTTTTAAATAAATATATTTTTTAATTTTTTATAAAAAAATATATAAAAAAGTAAAGAGAAGATGTTAATAGATGTTAATTGATGTTACCTAAATAAATATATGTATACAAAAAAAGTGCATTTTTTAATGCATGCCAAACACCTACTTATTGTATTTCGAATAGATTATGTATATAAAAAATAAGATTGATCAGATATTGATAGTTACAGTAATTTTTTTGAAAAAATGTGTAAAAAAATAAAGAGGTAATATGACCCAAAATAAAAAAATAAAAAAAATAAAAAAGTGACTTTTAATCAAGTTCCCAAAATAGGCCTATATTAGCCCCTCGGATAGTGAAAAATGAAAAAAATGAAATAAATGAGAACTTAAAAGGGATTCAACACAAGTATTTTGTAGGAATTACCTTAAGTACTGCTCTCACCCAATTAAGCGCAGTTTTGATAAGCACCTGAAAGAAACGGAACGGTAATTAACCTTTCAGTTTCATGCGAAGTTTAGGGCTAGCTTGATCGCAAAGGATAGACCAAAGCCTGTATTGAATTACAGAGGCACACAGACAAGAAGAACAAATCTCATCAATGTTTACTAATGGAGCTACAGAGGCATTAGATGAAGACTTCCTCTAGCTGGTTGCTTATTTTGTCCATATGTGATCCTCTCTATTATATGATTGTAATAGAAGATTTCCGTTACATCATTTAAGGTTTGTAAAATAATTAAATTATAATTTTAAAATAGAGAAGATTACAATCTATTTCTTTGGGATATGGCCATGTGATACTCTAATCAAAATAGTGGAACTTACTAATTTATGTTGATGATTGACACCACAATAAAACGGCTTCGTTTGAGAAGTGGATTGACCTTTTGGCTTTTTTGTCTTTTTGGCTATTTTACCTAAGGTTAAAAATCTTGTTTGGGTCTAACTTTTTTGGTTTTTTTCATTTTTATGAGAGAAAAAGTAAAATAATTATAGTTTAGATATGATATTTTATCTTATTGATTTTTTAACTTATTTTATTTATTTATTTATTTATGATTATTTTAGCAAAAAAAAAAAAAAAAAAAAAACCTCTCAACTCAATATGCCAAACGAGGCAAAGTTTGATTATTTAATTGGTGACATGATCAGGTAGTACCTAAATAATTTTCTCTTACATGGTGAATTTATGAAATATATATATATTTGGCAAGTGGCTATTTTTTAGGCTTTTTGGCTATTTTGTTATTTTAGTAGGCTATTTTAGTTTATGTGTTTGAGAAGATGGATTAAAATATTGGACTTTTCTTAAGTGTGCAATTGCACACCATGTGCCACTTACACAAAAAGTGTAAGTGTAAGGTATAAGTATAAGTATAAGGTGTAAGTGTAAGGTGTAAGGTGTAAGTGGGTTGCATATGGTGTGCAACCTCAAAAAAGGTGTAAGTGTAAGGTTTAATTTTTCACAAAAGGTGTAAGTGTAAGGTGTAAGTGTAAGGTATAAGGTGTAAGGTGTAAGTTGCACACTATAACCAAACCCTAAAATATTTTGAAATGATTGTATTGGAGAGAGTGTTTGATATGATGTTTTATTATGAAATTACCAAACTGCCCCCAGATCAGCACAATGTACAAGCCGTTGCTCTGTGCTCGGCAGAAGCCATCACGTGGCGTATGGACTGCAAGTGGGTACATGTGTTGCCCATGCTGATTTTCTAATTACAATTCTAACTTTAATTCCAAATAAAAATAAATAATAATTTTACCCATTGTTATTTAATTAAAAAAAAAAAGACTCTGACTTTTAATTGGAAAAAATAAAAAACAAACCTGGTAACAAAAAAATTTAGAGGATTATTATTTATTTTAATTGTTTTCAAATTATTTATTTTTTATATAATTTATAATTTATAATTTATTAATATAATTTATAATTCTTTTGAAATTTATAATTTATTAATAATCATCAGTTTATAATGAATATTAATGTGAAAAGTACGTAATTTTTTTTCCAATTATTTAGTTGTCCATTCATTTGCTTTCGTAAAATAAAAAGTCGGAATTAACTTTTTTTCCGAAATCAATTTTCTGTCCATTACATTTGTTTGAATTTTTTTCTCCCAATAATTTGTTTCCAATTTCTGTTTTGAACTATTTTTCTTTTCAAACTATTTTGGTTCATATTTTTTTTGGGAGCACATTTTTTTCCTCAAATGAAATGAATTTTTTTCCTTTAACTATTTTGTTTTGATTTTTTTTTCAAGTAATTTTGTTCCAACTGTATGCTCTCCTTATCATAAATAATAAATTTTAAATTGAAATATATTTTTGTCTTCACCGCGAACTCTTTTCTTTACTTCATGTTTACAAAAAAATTGAAAACATGTTGTGAAAATAGTAATTACAAATTAAATACTCTATTCTATGTTTTTCTACAAATAAAAAAAACTCAGCCTTAAAAATTATTCAATTTGTCCGAAATTTCTTAAATTACCGATAAAAATTATGATTTTAACATTTCAAAAAAAAAATGCAATTCTTCGTTATACAAATTTGACTGGGACTCATATGTCAAAGGCATCCAATACGTCCAAATTTGAATCAAGCTAAAGGACGATCTAAGTAATTAAAATTCATAAGTACATTACAAACATTCAAGTGTCCTGCAGTTGGAATAACATGCATTACAAATTGGAACATAAGTCCAAGGGCTTGCTACGTGGGTCACATTCCATAACATAAATAAAACATCGAAATAGCAAATTCACAATAGTCCCAAACTGCGTATGTAAAACAAATGGTCGCGTATGCGAACACGAACTCTTGCCATATCCACATCCGTATCCCCAACCATGAGCCCATCATCGAGATTTTGTCCGCCGGCGTGAACGTCGGGCATGTCCTCCGGCGCTGATGAAACAAAATAATGTGGAACATTGTCCACGGCAGCTATCTCGTGTCTACGAATGAAATTGTGTAAGGCCATTGATGCAAACCAACGGCACTTACCTGTCGCCAAAATCATAGTCCCAAGCATGTTATGCAGAACTTCCACCGAGATTTCCACACTCCAAAGGTTCTTTCCACTACACTCCTTAGTGAAGCATGCGCTTCGTTAAACATTTCTCTCGGGTTATCGGGTTGTCCATGTTCCCGAAATTGTGCTTGATGATACCGAGACCCTTTGAATGGTGCGAGGTACCTTCTTGTTTGGATATCCGCATCCACAAGGTAATATTTACCTATAGTTCAATTAAATAAAATTAGAAAAGGCTTCTTTACACGTGACATAAAAGTTTGCTATTATTGAATTTCAAATATGTTACCTTCTTGTGGGTGCGGAAACGGTGCACGCTCGTTTTCAATGACTTCCTTAAAGATGCGATCATTGTCATGCATACTTCCATCCCAGCCGCAAGAAATAAAAATAAAGCACATGTCAAAGTCGCATACAGCTAGTATATTTTGGGTTGGATAACCTTTTCGGCCATAATATGTGCCCGCATCACGGGCAGGCAACACAGCTTCTACGTGAGTTCCATCCAACGCACCTATACAATTCTGCCATAATAGAACACATCATAACTACTTAATTGCACACCACATTGTACACAAGTGTTCTTAACGACAATTACAGCATACTCACCTTGAACGGTATGTATTTGCCTCTTGACCGCAATTTGGGATGCCTACTTGTTTGAGGTCTTGTTGGCTTGCAATGTTGTTCAGTGAATAACTTCATTGCATCCAACACTGCATGAAAATGTCGAGAAACCGTTTCTCCCGAGTGTTGAAACTGCTCTTGAATGCTTCGGTTTTGGTACCCGGCCAAGGTATGTATGAACATGGCAACACTTTCTTCAATGTGTAATCCATGAGGTCTTTGAGGTACCCGTTGTACGGGAAAGAAATACACCTTCTCGTATAATCCTGTTGACCAAGTCTTCGTTCCTCTGTACGATGTCGTTCCACCACCTGAAAATATCAACGTGAGCTAGCCGGCGGATGTGTGCTGGAAACCTCTCCGATGCCTAAGTCAGTAAGCAAGACAAGAAGGCAAAAGCTCAATGTATTCAGGGAGCAAAATTGTATTACCTCTCTAAAGGTGTTATTGATGAGCTTATATAGATTTCACGCGGCACAATCCTGGTAGGATTCTTACTCCTCCAAGTGTAGAGTCCTTCTAAGATTACTCCTCCTTGCATAGAGTCCTCCTAGAACTCATACTCTTGGAAGATAATGCTTATCCTCCAACACCCTCCTCACTGCTTAAACCAAGTGAGATGGTCCTCTCTGACCGAACTTCCACCGACCGAGTAACAACTACTTCGGTCCTTACTTCTATCCCTTACATCGGCGTACCCATGCTAAGGCCGAGCTAAACATAAGGGAGTCAAGCCGAAAGACATTCTGAGTCAAAGTTCACCTCGGTTTAACACATGTTACGACCGAAGTAACCAAGCATCTACAGCCGAACTCTTATTAGTTCGGCTCTCCATTCCTTCACTTCTACTCCGGTTTCGTACGTCAAGACCGGACTAATAAGAAACCGAGCTACACCACTCAAGCCTATAAACCGGGATACCGCAACACTCCGACCGACGTACAAATTTCACTTGGGCTTACTTCGGCCCAACCACTAGCTCGGCCCAATTCAGTATAAATTGCCCTCTCAATTGCCCCTTAATTCCATCTGCAAAGCATGATTGGGATTACCTGTCTACCAACCGAGCTAGTCTTAACCTTTCCAGCCGAGCTAAAACACTCATTAGCCTCCCCAGCCGAGCTAAGACCCTTTAATTTTTCCAACCGAGCTAAACTTTGGCCGTACTGTACACGTCCGGTCAAAACGTCTCTTCAGTCTGCAGAAACTGAATCGATTGTCCTTCCAATGACACGTGGCAAACCCTGATTGGCCACCCCCAGCTGTAACGCCGTCCTTGTGTTTCACGCTTTTTGAATACTTCCCTCCAAAAACACCTTTTACCCAAAACCAACCCTTCATTTCAGAATCACTTCTCACCCTGTTCATCTCCTCTCTCTCTGCTGCCTCTGTAGCTCGTGCCTCCCTTTGCTGCTGCTCCAATCCTCCAGTCTACCTCCTCTTCTTCCTGGTAAGTGCACGAACCCATTCTTGTTTTTCTGTTTTCACTTCAATCCATGGTAGTCTACGCTGTGTGTTTTTACAAAACACTTTGTTTTTCTTCCTCCATATCTGTATTTTTTAAAGAACTTCTCAAGAACACTGTGAACACACTGACTCAGTCAGTAGAACACCTTTTTGATCTCTATACACGCTTCAACCGAACCAGGAAACTGTCTTTATCATATGAGAACCTAGGCAAACCGAAACCGAACTAGAACTTGTACGTGCCTTAATAGTCTTCATAGGTTTCCCGTTGACATACCTCAACCGAAATAACATCACACTTCGAACTAGGAATTCTAGCACTCGACCGAGCTAAGCCTTGAGGGCTAAACCAGCTTTCTAAGTTCCTAAACCGAACTTCGAAAACTGCCCCTTAGGCCTAACCGGAATGAGAAACACCGCAGATGAAACCGAAATAGGAAACACTTTGAGAGCCGAAATATAGAGAACCCTACAGAAACCGAAGTAGTTTCCATAACACCCTGTCAAGCCGAAATAAGACCAGACTTTTTCTTGCTTTGTTTCTGTAGCACGGTCCTCGATCTGTGCTTAACAGCTTGTCTTTTCACTTTGCAGACTTAGGTTGCCAGGCACGCCATTGCGCTCAGCCGAGCTACTGAACACATTCTTTTCAACCGAAGTAACTTATTTATAACTTATACAATAAAATGGGGAAGTATAGGTGTCTAGTAGAAACCCCAGGAGGCCTGCATGACTTTAGGAAGGACTACCAAATCCCAGCCGATGTAAATCTCATACTAGCCGAACCAGACATAGACCCTTGGGACAATGAAGGCTTTGTCCCCTTTACCATTCAATCCATAGTAGAGACCGGACTCAGATTCTCAATCCAGCCCCTTATATATGAATTTTTAAGACAAACCAGACTATGCCCCACACAACTGTCCACCAATACATACCGAATAATAATGGGTATAGCCGCCTTAAACCAACAAACCGGTCTCAACCTCGGTTTAGCCGAAATACTACACCAATACTCAATAGGCTCAAAGAATGATGGCTGGTGTTATTACCTTAGAATACGCCGAGGTCGAGAAAAAATAATAAAACACACACCGGACAAGGACTTGAACGATGATGACTTCTTCTGGGTTTCTGGAAATTTTGAAGACTTTCAGGCCCAGATCCCTGGTCGAAGAATAAACTGGAAGAAAGGAGGGCCCGGTATTCATACTTCGGCTGCACTCCTTAATTTTGTTTAACTCGGTTTTCCCTTCTATAACCGAACTAACACTTGATCTATGTTTTGCAGATTTAGCTTTCCTCCATTCCCAGTACGGCCACCCCAACTTAGGAGTTCTCCGCGCCGCACTGCGAGTGAGAGAAAGAAGTTGGGCAAAACTTCTTGACTTTGAGCCGACCTACCGATACTCCGGCCGACGAAAAGCAAGGGTAACAGATTTTCTCCTCGAAGACCCACCAGAACCGGACCCAACCTTGCCAGAGATCGTTCTTGTTCCTCTAACAGCCGAACAAGAGATGGCGAAGAAGAACCGGATGAAGGCCATGCTTACCGCCAGCTCACGAGCCGAAGTTCCACCAACTCAACAAACCAGAGAAACCGTGGTAGCACTTCCCTCACAGCAGCCATCCTCCTCACGCCGAGCTAAGCGCGCCCGGACTACTGAGACCGAGCAGCGTTTGGTCGATGAGGTTGACCCCATCCTACCACCGAGCCCCGAACTTCACCTCCAACCGGAACCCTCTGACCGAGCAGTACCAAAGAATAAATGGGCTCCACCCTTCGTCTTCAACAACCGAGATATCGACGAAGATGACTCCGTTGTTGCTGACAAGGATCATCTGCTGGCCTTCAACCTGGCCAGGGGTGTGTGTCTTCCCAAAGACATGGAGCACCATAGTAAGCAGCTCAACACCGAGCTGAAGGCCCTCCGGTCATCCACCAAATCCATGATTTTGGTAAAACTCTTTCCTTTGATCAGTCTAATTTTTCCAACTCTTATCTCGGCTAACAAGGAACTCTCCCTTCGCAGGCCATACAAAAGAACACCATTGCACATAAACAAATAATGGAACTTCGCAAAACGACCAGGCACGCAATAAAGGATGCCGAAACCAGGGCGACCGAGCTGGCGCTCTCCAAACAAAGGTCGGCCGAACTAGAGGCCGAGGTAACACGTCTGACCGGACTGGTTGCCTCGGCTGATAGTGACAAACAGCGCGCCGTGACCGAGGTGAAGGACAAATATTTATGGGAGATGGCGGAGCTTGAAAACAAGAAGAACACCGAAATAGCAGTGTTGGAAAAGAAAGTTGAAGACGAGCACAAGGCAGGGTTCAAGGAAGCCGAAGCTGGCTACTCTTTGCGGTCTTGGCCATGAAACAACCCATTCTTTAAGTGCGGTTGGAGAGGTGCGATGGAGAAGGTCGGTTGTGGACTAAACCGAGGTCTACAACGCCCGAGCACTTTATTCCGGCTTCATTGCAAGAGTATGCAGACGAGCTCCAGAAACAATTCCTTGGTTCATCGGATGATGAAGATGATGACGATGAAGAGGCAGCCGAGACTCAAGCTCCCCAAGAGCAAAGTGGCGATCAGTCAGCTCGGTTGGAGCCCACGAATGAAAACGTGGCGCCCGAACTTCCAACCGGGACTACTCATCGATCGCAGACGATGCGTCTTGGAGCCGATCTAGATGCCGAGATAGATGATCTCTTTGATTGAACTTGTACTTTTTTCTTTCTTTTGTCCGAACTTTTGTAACCGGGCTATGGCCCCACAGTTGTACTTCCTTTGTTTGTTCAATGAAAAATTATCAACTCTTATTCCGGTTGTCTAATTGCATGCTTGAGTTTGTAGTGAATTTTTTCATGAACCTATTTGTGCAACTGTTATCTCGGTTATCTGTCTAACTTACTAGCCAACCACTCTTTAGCCGATATAGCTTACTTCGGCTGAAGAGTACAAAGAGTTGGTTTAATCCAGCCAACCACTCTTCAGCCATACACTTACTTCGGCTGAAGAGTACAAAGAGTTGGTTTAATCCAGCCAACCACTCTTCAGCCGATATAACTTACTTCGGCTGAAGAGTACAAAGAGTTTAATCGATAACCACTCTTGGTAGATATAACTTACTTCGGCTGAAGAGTACAAAGAGTTGGTTTAATCCAGCCAACCACTCTTCAGCCGATATAACTTACTTCGGCTGAAGAGTACAAAGAGTTGGTTTAATCCAGCCAACCACTCTTCAGCCATACACTTACTTCGGCTGAAGAGTAACAAGTGTTGGTTTAATCCAGCCAACCACTCTTCAGCCGATATAACTTACTTCGGCTAAAGAGTACAAAGAGTTGGTTTAATCCAGCCAACCACTCTTCAGCCATACACTTACTTCGGCTGAAGAGTAACAAGTGTTGGTTTAATCCAGCCAACCACTCTTCAGCCATACACTTACTTCGGCTGAAGAGTAACAAGTGTTGGTTTAATCCAGCCAACCTCTAAGTTGGTTTTTACAGCCAGCTTAGAATAGAATGTTTGGTTATTCCGACCAAACGTCCTGCAGCCTGGATCCTGATCCTGGGCTTAAGAGGGTTAATAGTTGGTTATTCCGGCCAACTATGTTTACAATGCTTCTAACTTGCTAAAACTACTTTCTATGGAAAACAAATATACTGAAAAGAATCGACTTGTTTTATTGAGAAAGTTGAAAATTACACATACTTAAGAAAAAAAACTAAAAGTAAAATATCTTGAGATTAGCAGTGTTCCATGGCCTAGGAATTGCTTTGCCGTCCTGATCTTCCAAGTGGTATGCCCCTTTGCCCGCTAATCCAACCACTTTGTAAGGACCTTCCCAGTTGGGACCTAACTTGCCATCTCCTGGGACCAACGTGTTGCCCATAACTTTGCGAAGTACCCAATCGCCGATCTTGAATTGTCTTGGATGTACTGTTTTGTTGTATTTCCTGGATAATTCTTGTTGGTAGGCGGCGATGTGAACCAATGCCTTGTCTCTTCTTTCTTCCGCAAGGTCAAGTTCTAATGCAATTGCTTCGCCATTTAAGTCTGGATCAAAATTTTCGCTCCGAATTGTAGGAAGGCCAACTTCTAAGGGGATGACCGCTTCCATGCCATATGCTAAGGAGAATGGTGTTTCTCCTGTCGAACGTCGAGGTGTGGTGCGGTAAGCCCATAAAACATGTGGGAGCTCTTCTGCCCATTTGCCTTTGGCTTTTTCCAACCTTTTCTTCAATCCATCCAAGACTACCTTGTTTGACGCTTCTGCCTGTCCATTTGCTTGGGGATATGCCGGGGTGGAGTTGTAGAACTCTATTTTGTATTCTTCACAAAAGCTTCTGAAAATTCTGCCATCAAATTGAGTGCCGTTATGCGAAATCGAGCTTTTGGTATGCCATGAGTAATGATGTTACGCGGACAAACTTCTTCACATCTTTCTCCTTGATTGACGCCAAGGCTTCTGCTTCCACCCACTTTGTGAAGTAGTCTGTTGCCGCAAGAAAGAACTTCCTGTTGCCTGGTGCTATTGGGAGTGGTCCCACTATGTCTAGGCCCCATATTGCGAAAGGCCATGGACTAGTGAGAGGTAGGAGTTCTCTGGCAGGTTGATGTATTTGATGCGCAAACTTCTGACACTTTTCGCACTTTTTGACATACTTCTCTGAATCCGCTTGCATGTAGGGCCACCAATATCCTTGTGAAATAGCTCGGTATGCCAATGACCTTCCTCCTTGATGGCTGCCGCATACACCCTCATGTATTTCGAACAAGAATGCTTCCACCTTGCTGGGGTGAACACACTTTAAGTAAGGTCCTGAAAACGATTTCTTGTATAAAGCTAAGGATGGAGAGAGCCAAAATCGTTGCGACTTGGCTCTGATTCTGTTGGCTTCTTTCTTATCTTCTGGTAGAGTGCCGTCTTTCAGGAACAGTATGATGGGATCCATCCAAGAAGGACCTAACTCCGCACAACATACCTCTTCAGCTTCTGGATCTTCAATACTTGGTCTAGGCAGGTAGTCGATCAATAGTGGATGTGGGATGGAGGTATCTGCCATTGAGGCGAAGCCTGCTAGTTCGTCTGCTCTACTATTCTCCTCCCTACCAATCTGTTCTATTCTGACGACTTCAAACTTCTTGATCTCGGATCTGACTAGCTCTTGGTACTTAGCCATTCTGTCGTCCTTTGCTTCATAGTCGCCAGAAATTTGATTCACCACCAACTGTGAGTCACTGTAGACCATGAGTTCGGTGGCCTTCATGTAGGCCGCTGACTTGAGTCCTGCTAGAAGCGCTTCGTACTCTGCTTCATTGTTCGATGCTGGGAAGCCCAGGTTGATCGCCTGTTCCACTACTAGGCCGTCTGGAGAGATGAGGACTATGCCAAGTCCTGCGCCATGTCGGTTAGATGCTCCATCCACAAAGAGTTTCCACATCTCCCCAACAAACAACTTCCAGCATGTGGAGGGATCAGATGATGTTGTGGGGTCTGGAATGTCGTTGGGGCTTTCTTCATGATCCATGGTTGCAGTTTGCCCCTTGTCTTCCGATGGGACCAAGTCATTGGTTGTAGGCGAGTTCTGACTTGGTGTAGCAAGGTCTGCTTTCTCCTTGCATTCTCTACTATGGTCTGCCTCGGGCTCCGGCTGAGTAACTTGGACTAGGGGTTGCGCTATTCCGGCGTCAATCTCCATCCCTAGTTCGGTTGTGCCAGTCAGATCGATTGGGCAGATTTGGTGGCTTCCAGGAGTGAACTCTGCGACGAAGTCTGCCAAAGATTGGGCTTTTACTGCGGTTCTGGGTTGGAACTTCACATCATATTGTCCCAACTCCACTGCCCACTTCAAAATCCGCCCAGAAAAGTTTGCCCTCTCAAACAAAGCTTTTAGTAGAAAGGCTGTGAGGACGACAATGGTGTGGGCGTAAAAGTAGTGCGCCAATTTCCTGGAGGCCATCATTAAGGCCAGTGCTAGCTTTTCTAGAGGCAAGTACCTTGTTTCGGCTCCCAGCAATGTTTTGCTGACATAGAAGATAGGTAGATGTTGGATTCATTCGCCGAACCAACACTTTGCACTTCAGCGTCTTTGAGAGCGCTAGGTAGAGGAAGAGTTCTTCTCCAGTCTTTGGGGTGACAAGTAGTGGTGGAGAAGACATGTATTCCTTCAAACTCTCGAGCTCGGTCGCATTCTTCGTCCCACTCAAACTTAGCTTTTAATGGTGAAAGAATGGGCCTAATCTGTCGAAGACCGGTGATGAATCGGTTAAGTGCATTGCCATGCTGGGTGAGTCTTTGACTTCTTTCATCGAGTTAGGTCTCTCTAACTCTTGAATTGCTTTGATTTGGGAGGTGCGCCTCGATACCGATTGGTCACCGAAACCCGAAACTTGCGGACCCTACACGAATGCGCACTTAGAAGCGTTAAAGGCGGCTTGTGTTGCCGGGATCTGGAACATCTCATCTAGGTCCCTTAGATTGTCTTCCGCATCCTTGCTTTTGACCACCATGTCGTCGATGTAAGCCTCTATTGTTCTGCCTAACAATGGCTCAAACATCTTGGTAACCATTCTCTGAAACGTCGCCCCTGCGTTCTTTAGGCCAAAGGGCATGACCTTGTAACAATATAGTCCTCTTGGAGTGGTGAAGGACGTTACTTCCTGATCTGGTTCGTGCATGGCTATCTGGTGGTAGCCTCTGTATCGTCAAGGAAGCTAAGCTTCTTTGTGTCCTTGTTAGGTCCACCAATTGATCTATCCTTGGCGGAAACCGTCCTTTGGACATGCTTTGTTGACAGTTTATAGTCGGCCGACGCGCCACTTCCCATTCTTCTTGGGCACTACTCTTGTGTTAGAAATCCACAGGGTAGTGCACCTCTCTAATCGCCTCGCTTCTAACAAGTTACCCACCTCTTACGCCACTATCTCGGCGTGGTGGAGTGCCGATCTAGCGGCGTTGGATGACCGGTCTAGCAGAAGGGTGGACATTGAGTTGATGGCAAATGAAGTTGGGATCAATGCCTGGCATGTCGTATGGGGTCCAGGCGAACACTTCGATGTTGGAGGTCAGAAATTCCAAGACTTCCAATCTCTCAGTGCTGGACAACGATGATCCAAGAAGGAAGAACTTTTCCGGGTTCTTCTCATCTATTCTGACTTCTACCAAGTCCTCCACTGCTTTTTGATCAGCCGCTTTGCCAACATCCGCGAATAGTTCATTACTCTCCGGTTCTTCAACCGAATGAACATATCCTTTGGCAGCGCGGCTACCATTCGTTGCGACGAAGCACTGCTTGGACATTATCTGGTCCCCATAAACCTCTTCTATCACTCCGGTGTCGTTGGGGAACCTCATCACTTGGTGGTAGGAGGATGCCACCGAGCGCATGGCGTGCAGCCATGTTCTGCCTAGGATGATGTTGTAGGTGGAGGGAACCTTTAACACCCAGAATTCCACTTGCTTCGTCACACTCCCTGCTCTGACTGGGAGAATGATTTTGCCGACTGGCCACTCTGGCATAGAATTAAATCCAATCAGAGGGGATACAGCAGGGGCTAAGTCCTTGTCTTGCAACTTGAGTTGCTTGAAAGTTTCAGAGTACATGATTTCGCACGAGCTACCTTGGTCAATCGAACCGCAGCGTCAAAATCCTTGACTCGGAGAGTGACGACCAAGGCATCGTTATGTGGGCAATATATTACATCCAAGTCTTTATCCGAAAAGGACATGATGTTTGTGGCTTGTCCTCCCCTTTTAGCGGCGGTTGGGCACTTAGCACCTCTCTCAAGTGCTCTGCCTTTTTGATTGAACCTCTGAGCTCGCATACTCGCTCTGGTTCAAAGACTCCATGGATTACGTTGATGGTGCCTTGTGGCGGGGCGTCGATCGGCATTCCATTGGGGAGGTTGTGGTCTTGGGGGGCTGGCTGCGCCCTTCCTTCTATGTATTTATCCAGGTGGCCTGCCGCCACCAGTTCTTCCAGATGTTGCCTCAACGGCGTGCAGTTTTCAGTTCGGTGCCCCTTTTCTTTGTGGAAGGTGCATCTGGATCTGTCATCATAATCCTTCTGAGCCTCGCCTAACTTGGCAGGCCACTTGACGAAAGGCTCGTCTCGAATCTCACTGAGTATACGGTAGATCGGTTTCTTGAACACCGTGGTTATGGCAGTTCGGACTCTCAACCATCTCTTGTCCTGGTCTTCATCATTGTCACGTCGCCTGCATTTTGGTTTGGCGACCTCAGTATTGACCTTTCTTTGAGGTCTTCTTCTCTGGTGTTGATGCGCCCGGTTTTGCCTTAACGCAGCGCCATCCTCTTCCACCGATGTCTTGATGCATTCTCTCCATCACGGCCTCCATGGTAAGTGGCGGAGTCATGGTGATAGAGTCCTCGATCTGTTCATTGGAAGGCCTCTTTTGTCTTCGCGCTATGGCGAGGTTGGTTGGGCGATCTCAATCTGGTTGAATGTCTCCCGATGGCATTGTTGTAAGACCTCAGGGTCTCCTTGTCGCCCATGTCGATGGAGAGCAACTGGTCGATCTCCACCGGAGTTTTTGTGTTTGTTCTGAACCGAGTTACAAACGCCTCTGCTAACTGCGCCCAGGAGGCTATGCTGCCCTCTGGAAGCTTCTCAAACCAGGTTAAGCCTAGGTCGCCGAGGCTTGAGGGGAATAAGATACACATCAACGCCTCATTCCGCCGATATCTGACCATAACACAGGCAAAAGTGGCTCAAGTGGGTGTAAGTGCATCTTTCCTTCATACGTCGTGAATTTGGGTTGTAGGAAGCCTGACGGAAGGGGCGCGTTCTCAATCTCGGGGACGAATGGTGAGGTCTGCAGCCTCGCCAATGCCTTATCCGCTGGTTCGTATGCCAAGTGTGGCCTTGGCATTCCAACCTCGACGCTTCCATGCGTTCGAGGAGCTAATCGCTGCAAGGCAGGAACCCTGTGGGGATCGTGCGCCCTGGCATCCTCCTTCCATCGCGCCTTTTCTTCCAACATGGACCTTAGGTCAGACGACCTAGGTAATTCCGTCTGTCTGGACCTCGTATGATGCGTATGTGAGGGCCAATAGGTACTCCCCTCAGTGTATGACCTCTCAGGCCTCGTCCTCTCGGACACAGGTAGCGAGTCTGGAAGATACTGGATCGCGTGTCGCTGTCACGAGGCTTCATCCTCTGGTTGAGAGGGTGTAGAATTCCTGCCACGACCTTTTGAGTGGCGAGGGGGCATCTTATTACCACGCCCCTCTCCTGTCGCCACTTCTTTTCCTTTCATCTGGCGCTTGAGAGACTCCATGTCCGCCGCCATCTTACGGATCAGTTCGTCTTGCTCTCTGACGCGATCCTCCAGAATTTGAGGATCAACTCTGCGCCTTTGTCTTTCTGGGCTTTGCGAGCAGAGGGATGAAATTGCTATTCCTCCTTCGTCCCTCGCATCCCTCACGGAATTACGCCTTTGTGGTTCGGGTTCGCCATGGGAGGGACCAAAGGTAGGCCTTCGCGCCTTGCACCTCCTTCTGGAGTTTGTCCGTCAATGGCGGACTGAGGCAGTTCTTCGTTGTTCGCCAT
This sequence comes from Camellia lanceoleosa, assembly GCA_025200525.1. Lineage (NCBI taxonomy): Eukaryota > Viridiplantae > Streptophyta > Magnoliopsida > Ericales > Theaceae > Camellia > Camellia lanceoleosa. The sequence goes on from CM045765.1 coordinate 125,765,508, forward strand.
TGATGTTCGAGAAAAACTTGATCAAGAGGTTGTTAGTCTGCTGTTCCCACAGACGGCGCCAATTGTACGGGAAAGAAATACACCTTCTCGTATAATCCTGTTGACCAAGTCTTCGTTCCTCTGTACGATGTCGTTCCACCACCTGAAAATATCAACGTGAGCTAGCCGTGGTGTGGTAGGAAACCTCTCCGATGCCTAAGTCAGTAAGCAAGACAAGAAGGCAAAAGCTCAATGTATTCAGGGAGCAAAATTGTATTACCTCTCTAAAGGTGTTATTGATGAGCTTATATAGATTTCACGCGGCACAATCCTGGTAGGATTCTTACTCCTCCAAGTGTAGAGTCCTTCTAAGATTACTCCTCCTTGCATAGAGTCCTCCTAGAACTCATACTCTTGGAAGATAATGCTTATCCTCCAACACCCTCCTCACTGCTTAAACCAAGTGAGATGGTCCCTCTACAGCCGAACTCCCACTGACCGGAGTAACAACTACTTCGGTCCTTACTTCTATCCCTTACCTCGGCGTACCTATGCTAAGGCCGAGCTAAACATAAGGGAGTCAAGCCGAAAGACATTCCGAGTCAAAGTTCACCTCGGTTTAACACATGTTACGACCGAAGTAACCAAGCATCTACAGCCGAACTCTTATTAGTTCGGCTCTCCATTCCTTCACTTCTACTCCGGTTTCGTACGTCAAGACCGGACTAATAAGAAACCGAGCTACACTACTCAAGCCTATAAACCGGGATACCGCAACACTCCGGCCGACGTACAAGCTTCAATTTCACTTGGGCTTACTTACCCCACTAACCACTAGCTAATTCCAATTATAAATTGCCCTCTCACCAGAAACCAAAATCTCGTGTAATGTATGACATAACGTTAAACATACAGAGGCATATGCAAATTTTCTTCACCCCTACCCAAGTGTCCATCAAATAATTCTTGAATCCATGCACGACCGGTTAAAATTGAAGTTCGACATGGGATCTTGTCCATGTACTTTACATAATATTCCATTGCATGTCGCGCTGCTTTAACGATTACATCATTCTGTTCGTCTTCTTCTGCTTCTACTTCCTGGAGTATGTACTCATCATTATTTTGATACAGATTGCTACATTCACCGTTCCACATATCGAAAGTGACCAATCCTACAATGCACACAACACAGTATTAATTACGTTTACCATGTAGTCTTATCCTTCATTACAGTAATGCATAAAATAAAAACAAATGGCAACACTTATGCATACATCAACATTTTTGTCCAAACCACATAAAGAAGATAGCAGTCAATGAAAGTGAACAACTGAAGATATGAACATGCGTATTAGTCAACACAAACCATGCTTCGATCAAGCAATACTGCATCAAGTGTTCGACATGAGGTCCACATCCATTCACCCAAAAACATCAATATGAACTACTAGTACTAATAAGCGAAGCTAGCAAAAAGCAATAAAAGCAAGACACAAAACGACACAAGTCATGTCCAGAAACACCGACAATGGCCTCCATTTTTCCCAAAAAAAACAACCCACAGTTATCACAGTCCTTTGGCGGCGTTCAATGCATAAGCCAACCCACCACATTACCATCATCCGGTATGCACATTAGTATCTCACGGTGTCGGCATTCTCCAAAGCAATGCAGCAAAGTGGAAAAGAGGCGTACTAAGAAAGTCAGGTATAGCCATAATCCTCTGCATGCATGCCTCTATGCCATACTTCTGAGAGGCTCCAGTTCCATGCCTGATCGTAAGGTGCTTCTGTGAACGAACTGCGTCGGAGAGATGGTTGAAACTGTCTGCAAGCGCAGATGCCCCAGTGGACGGCTTCTTAGACTTTCCACTTGAACTAGCCCCCTTTTTGCGCTTTGACCCTGGCTCCGTCTCATCTACCTCGACAATGGGGGAGGGTGGTGGTGAGTCGCCAACCGGCTGATACGGCGCAGTAAATGGCTGCAACCCAGGTGAGTCAGCAGAATCGGAGTCACCATCCGCAAGGTCCACAACTTGCTCGCCGGGCGTCCAATGATGTTTCCCAGTCGCGGTTGCACCTGTGAAAACTTCCCGCATCAAATCTTCGTGTTCCAACGGCTTGGTCTTGAATTTGTACGCTAGCTTGTTAGTCTGCAAATGAGAAGCACAAAAATTAGAAACCCAAATTGAAGTTGTAAAGTAACAAACAAGCGAATTAATGCCGAATATGAATTAAACAATACAGTACACGTATATATATACTCCATTACATACCGTTTTCAAATTTTCCCACCATTCCTCTGACGCGGTGAACAACCCTGTTGACCTGTCGAACCCAATCCCAGTTACACCCTTACTGGTGTCCATCAATTTATTCCAAGCCTGCCACTCCTTTTTCAGACCAAGGTACTTGTTCTTGAACTGCTTCACGTCATGACGTCTCCCTGTGCGCTTAGCAAATTGCACTGCAATTTCCTTATACCCAGCAACACTGATAGTTGTACCTACCCTATGTCCGGATAAAATTTGCTCCCGCACACACTGTAAGAAAATTTCGGTTGAAACACTGTCCCAAGTTGCTTTATGTGAAAGGTCAATGTAATCGAGCAAGCTCGCAGAAGCAATCGCCCAACACCAAAATTGTTTGGACGATGTTCTCGGGGAGGAGCGTGTTGCCGCCATTCAACTAATTACGGTACAAGGTAGTGCATACATTTGACATAAATAAATTAGAAACGGAACATAAATAGTAAATTTCCGCATAAAATATGATATGCAAGTAAGCTTGACTGAAGAAGAAAAGTACAAGATAACTAGTAATAGGAGGTTACAGTTACAGTAGTCTAGTTTTGTCACTTCAGTTACTAGGGAAACAAGCATCCAACATACATACATATTAAATACATTACAACGTTTTACATGCGCAATAATAATATGACAACCGTTATGCACAACACAGAAATAATCGTTTTCATGACACGTAATGTGTTAAAGATTTGCATGATGTCAGCCCGTAACTGCATGACTTCGGTTGGGGATGAGTCATGGTCGGGGCTTGGTATCCTTGAATCATCACACCAACCAATCCAGTTTATACATTGCTGATGAGCAACAAACATAACTGTGGTTAGCTAAGAAAGTTCAATTTTGCCAATCAATGGATATTCAAATAACATATTTTACACAACTCACCACAGGCCGAGGACAAACGTAATATGCACGACCAGGATTTTTGTGGGATCTGGAAATCTTAACAACACAATGGCCATAGCCGCAAGCACACATTCGTCGTGGCCATGTTGACGTGCTAGTGGACATAGACGAAGCCATCTGCTGTTTCTTACTAACAAATATTTAGTGGAAATAGTGATTTTTAAAATTTATGTAGTACACTTCTGAGATGTCTGAGTTCATCCGTAGTATAAATATAACTTTTTCTAATGTGATTGTAGCCAAACAAACCTGCAACATCTAAAGTGTGGCATAGTCCGACATTATCATTTTAACTCTTAAATGAACCAGTGAAGCAATAAGTATCACCCATGTTATTGTCATTTATGTTGAAGAGCTATGATCATACTTTTCAATCACACAAGTCGTTAGGGCCTATAACCCCCACTGTAAATGTCTATAACAATATTTTCGAGAGTGATCTTTTAATTGAATTGTCCTTTGAACATATACAGGAATTATATGATTCTCACTTACCAACATCTATCTAATAGTGAAGAAAATGTCAAAGTACTGCTCTAGTTCCTGATTCTTTTTGTTTTCATGCTCTTACTAACAAATAGTTGACACCAACAAACCACTTGAAAAACCATTACCAAACAGACAAAACTGCAGAAATTTTAGACTAACTAACATATGTTAAGGTTGTACATAAATGGAGGAGAAAAATGGTTCATCCAGACGTTATTAAACAGAAACCCCTGATCCACCTGACGAAATTACAAAGAACCATCCAAAAAAAAAAGAACATTAAAACCTTACATTTATCTTAATCGGATGTGGAAAAATTAACCAAACCCCAACAACATGAATGTCGCAGATAAAAAAAAAAAAATAGGCCTCTGACCTAAATTCAGACAGTGATGACATGGGTCCAAATAAAAAAAAAAAAGAAGTGAGCAATCATTGAATTAAAACATGTACCCAAAATCACAATCAAAATGTCCTAAGAAACGTTTGGATTAATTAAAACAATGAATTGAATAAAGGGTGTGGAGGTTTGAACTGAATTGAGTGAAAAAGCCTAATAGGCTTATGCATTTTGTAATATGAACACACAGACACAGACACGCACAGACACGGACAGAACTTGGTCATGGATTTGGGTTGTCCCAAAGTAACCAGAAAATATTAACACTCTATTTCATTGACATATAAAAGGGCTATGCAGGTTAATCGGATTTAGACAGCCATGATGAAATAGATCAAATAATGAACCGAAATGACGAAATGAGGAATTCAGATTCAAGTAATGAACAGAGCATTGAAGATTGGCAACATGTTATTCTACCCATAATTCAGATTAATTGCACGGGTTGACTGAAATTTATTTTGCTCCATCTCATAAACACAGATAAACTTAATACACAAAATTTGGTCCATGTCATATGAATAAACACGGATGGACAGGAAAAAAATGGGAAAAACCACAGTGGAATGTGAATGATAATTATGGAAATGAAGGGGGATTACATCATTCCAGTTCGAAAACTTGGGGAAAAAATCGGAAAAACTTGATTGCATGATAATTATGAATGATAATTATGAAAAAAATTAGGAATGGTAATTATGAAAAAAATCGTTTTGAAAACCCAAAAAAAATAAAAGAAAATAGAAATGTAAGCAACGATTACATCATTCGGATTGTCAATGGTAATTATGGAAATCAGAAATTAAAATAATGTAGCTAAACACAATGACAAGTAAATTGTTATGACCCATTTAACTGAGGCCAGAAAAAAAAAAATTAAATACAAAATAATAATAATAATTAGTTGTGGGCGATTTATATTTGGGGAAAGACGGATCATCACCAGATCGGCGTAAATAGCCACCGAATACCATCACTATGGGCCAAAACAGAGGAAGATGTTGTAGATCGAATTGGAAAAAATTTGAAACCGAGTCGACAAAGGTAAGAAACGCATCTATAATCGGAAAAGTGTGATTTACGGTTTTGTTCTTCGTCCGTGTTACGTACAAAGCGGTCGCCAGAAGATCGGTCCACGGGAGACAGATGACTCATGGCTGGTGTTGGTACAGTCGGTGTGAGAGACGTAACGAAAAGGATGAGATAGGGCACTGAATGGTTTCAGCTGTAATGTGTATAACCCATACCCTTTGAAATAGTCAAAGGGTAAAATGGTAATTCCACCCCCGCTTCTTAACCTGGCTGAACAAATGCGTGCACTGTTCACGCTTTTTGGCTTTTTTTTGAAAAGTGGCTATAATAGCCTGACCCTCCGTTTGCCAAACACCGCCATAGACTAACATTTTAAAAATCGAATCGAATGGGTCCATGTCCAAAAATTACACTCATTGTGCTGAGAAGTTTGAGCGAAAAAACCTTTTATACACAATTGAAGCCACAATACTAGAACACTTCTCACCATTATAAGTTCTTTTTTGTTTATACTTATTGAACACAGCATATTAATCTAATTATCCAATAATAATACAAGGGCTTGGCATCCCTCCCGTCCGTGATCAAACTGAAGAATATTGTTGGATCCGTAGAGACCTATCATGAATTTCGTTTTGATAATTCGAATCGTTCAATATATAAAACTCGTCAAATACTATATGCTTGTAAAAAATCACATTGATAATTATCTCATCGGATCAGATTTCTATCAACTATTTATTTATTTACCGTCTATTTTTTTTTTTTATACAAAACTAATTTGATCACGTAGCTATTGATATCCGATAAATATAATTTTTTACAGACATATAATACTTGACGAGTTTTACACATTACACGATTCGAATTATCAAAATGAGATTTGTGATGAATTCTCACAGGCCTAACAGCACCCTCCAATCTGAGCACAACAACACCCTCCAATCTGAGCACGGACTGAAGAGAAGCCAACCCCATAATATAACTCTGAAATCACACGATGCCAAAAGAGAGATAGAGTGTTTTTTTATATTACTTTTTTAAATAAAAAGAAAAGAGAAGTAATCAGTGTGTTTGGTTTGAGTTTTCTAAATTAAGTTTTTTGAAAATTGAGTCTTTTGCTTTTATTTTATTTTTTGTTTTTAGTGAATATTTTTAAAATTTTAAGCATTTTTTTAAAACTTTTTTAGATGTACCTTAGATGTATCTAAAAAGTAAAAAAATTGTGAAAAAATATTTTAAAAAATTAACAAATACATAAAAATATGAAAAACATACTAAATTTTAGTATTTTTTTTTTGTATTTTGGTATTTATTGAATTTTTAAAAGATTTTTTCACAAAAATTATATTTTTTTATGTGTATTTATGTTAAGTGTGTCTAAAAATTAAAACAAAATTGCTTAAAATATTTAAAAAATTCAATAAAAATAAAAAAATACAAAAAATAAGAACGTAGAATTTTCTAAAAATAATTTTCAGAAAAACGAAACCAAACAAGCTGATTAATCACAATAGGGATTTTTATTAATGAATCACATTTAGAAATGTTCTAACCAAAGAAGTCCATAAAAGATTTTTTTTACCAACTTAGTCCCATGTATTTATACTTTTATTCTATAAAGTCTTTTATTTTTAATTTACACTATTTTCTTAAATTCTTATACCCTTATATTTAATATTGATATTTAATGTTGGGAGAGGAGAGAGAACGGAAAGAACTAGGGAATAGAAAATTTCATACAAAAATTAAATAACATTGATGTTATTATTTTATATTATTATATAATGTGAATATATTTTTAATTGACAACACATTAAAAATAATGTGAACATTCTCTTTTATCTGATGTGAACGTTTACAACACATTTTCAAAAAATTCTCTCATCTAATGTAGTGATGTGACAACACATTAAAAATAACATTTATTATATTTTTAAGGGTCCTGTTATGGTGTGCAACCCTTTATGGTTGCACATCATATGCAACCAACACAAAAAGTGTAAGTGTAAGGTATAAACATGAAACCGGACAGCAAACAGAAAAGGCGTAAGTGTAAGGTGTAAGTTGCACACTTAAGAAAAATCCTAAAAATTTATTTTAAATAAATATAAATATAATAATAATCAACATCCTCATGCATGGGAACTACCAAAATATAGTGGGTGTTTGGGAAGTGAATTTTTTTGTAAGTTTTTTTAGTTGTAGAATATTATTGGAGATTTTTTTTTTTTGTTTAGAAAGATAGTTGGGTTTTTTGTGGTTGGATGTGATGTTTGTGAGAAAAAAAATAAAATGATTTTAGGATTTGATGTGATATTTTATTTGGATTTGTTTTTTTTTGGTTTTGTAACTAATTTGTCTTTTAGTGGAAAAAAAATCAAAAAAAACCAAAAAATCAAGTTCGTAAACACCGCCTGACAATCAGCATTAAATATCAACATTAATAGAGATAGAAGGCATTAAGGGTGTTTTGATTTTTTTTATCTTAAATAGGATTTAATGGAATAATAATAAAAAAATATAGATTAAATGAAATAAAACTCTTAAAAAAAGAATTTACCAAAAAAACTTCCATTATAATATGTTGTTAATTTTTATTTATGTCACACAGTTTCATCTAGTTTTTTTTTTTTTTTTGGAACACCACAGTTTCATCTAGTTGAACTCTACAATTGAACCGATAATTTTTCACCTAAGAATTACAAAACAGAGTTCATGCAATGAAATGATAATTTCATTTCGATTTTCAAACTATCAGGGAACTCAAATATTTTAAAATATTTTAATTTAAAATTTTATATTTTTTCGTTTTTAGTAAATATTTTTAAAATTTTAAACATTTTATTATATTTTTAGATGTACCTTACTTAGATGTATCTAAAAAGTAAAAAATTTGTGAAAAGATATTTTAAAAAATTAATAAATACATAATAATATAAAAAATGTACTGAATTCTTGTATTTTTTTATTTATATTTTTGGTATTTTATGAATTTTTAAAAAAAAAATTTCATAATTTTTTTACTTTTTAGGTATATTTATGTTAGATATGTCTAAAAGGAAACAAAATTACTTAAAATATTTTAAAAATTCAGTAAAAATAAAAAAATACGGAAAATAAAAAAGTAAAATTTTCTAAAAAGTGTTTTTTTGAAAAACTTAACCAAGAAAGGTGAATATTTTTTCCATCTCAAAATATTAGTCGTTTATTTTATTTTTTATTATCTCAAAATATTAATATTTTTTCAAAAATTAAGTACAAAAATAATATAATTTTTTTATTTTATTATTCTTTTAAATTCATTAAGAACATTAAAAAATATAATTATGACATTGATATTTTCTAAAAAATATACTATAAAAGAATAATTTTAAAAAATTAATTTTTTTAAAGTGCAATAATTATATTATTAAAAAAGTTAAATTCCTCACAAGAAATCATTATTTTAAAACGAAAAGAATATATAAATCTTTACTTTATAAATTTATTAATATATTAATGAGATAATTAATTATTATAAAAAATTAATTTAAATATTTTAATATACTATGACATTATTAATTCTAAAAAAATTGATCATTCTTCAAACTTTTTGAAAGTGCGTGACTCAATTGTAAAAAATTAATTTAAATATTTTAATAAGATATCACATTATTAATTCTAAAAAAATTGGTCATTCTTCAAACCTTTTGAAATTGCGTGACTCAGTCTGCTCGTCCTTTCACTTTTACTTTTGTACTTTTGTATTTACATTTTTGTCATCAAATCATGCATATATGTAGTAGATAGATAGATCTGTGTAAGCAATCACTAAACTCTCATCTTCTCAGTAATCAAAGCCCTGTCTTCACTCTCTGTTTTACTCCAAATCCAAAACAAAACATGTCGACCCAACAACCTGATCATCCCCCCTCCTCTGCCACTTTCAACGAAATCGAGCAGGTCGAACAAGACACCAACGATCCAACCCAGATCAACAACAACAACAACAACAACAGAGAAATCGATAATCCAAAAGAGAAAAGACGCAAAAACTCAGAAAAACCCAAATCCATCGACACTGCCACCAACATGGAACCCAGATCAAATGACGGCGACAACAACAAAAGCAACCGTGAGGCTATGGCTAAGGCTAAGGCTGAGGCTGAGGCTGAGGCTGAGGCCTTGCACAAATTGATTGGAGCAGATCTGAGTTCCATTAAAAATGCTTCCGAGAGGATCAACAAATACGAAGAGCCTATCAAACTGGTGTCTGATAGGTACAAGAAGTTCGAACAAAAGAGGGGAACTGCAGATGAGTACAGGGAATTGAAAAAGGTGGTGAAGAAATTGAAGCAGCAGATCTCTTCCAAGCACAAGGATGATGACCCCGATGCGGCTCGGAAGCTATTGTCAATTGATTCTACAAACATTGCTGGTGCCGACGCCGACAAGCTGCTCGAAGAAATGCCCAACTTGTACAAGAACGAGGCCTTTGAGAAAAGCTTGGATTTCAAAGAATTCAAGGAACGTTTCGATGAGCTCGACCTCGAATTGAAGCTCTGTCTGCTAAGTTTTTCAGTTTTCCCGGAAAATGTTGAAATCAAGAAGAGGGTCATGTTGTACTGGTGGATCGGGGAAGGTTTTGTACCTCCCGTTCGAAGAAAAGACACGGTGGCTAACACCGCTGCAGCGGCTAACACAGTGCCAAACGCTTTGGCAAACACGGTGGCTAACACAGCCTCAAACACAGTGCCAAACACGGCGGCTAACACAGTGCCAAACGCTTTGGCAAACACGGTGGCTAATACAGCGCCAAACACTGTGCCAAACACTATGGCTAATGCAGCGGCTAACACAGTGCCAAACGCTTTGGCAAACACGGTGGCTAACACAGCGCCAAACACGGTGGCTGACGTAGCGGCTAACATGGTGCCAAGCGCTTTGGCAAACACGGTGGCTAACACAGCACCGAACACGGTGGCTAACGCAGCGGCTAACACAGTGCCAAGCGCTAACAATGATAAGAAGACACCAGAGCAATTTGCCAATGAGTTCTTCAAGAAGCTTATTGAGAAGGGTTTCATTCAGCCCGTGTACAAGAAGCGTAGCGTTGGAGTTGACATTTGCAAGATGCACCCTTTTGTTCGTTCTATGGTGGTTAAGCTTGCCAAGAAGGCTAAGTTCTTCAATTTTGATGATAAGGGTAATGCGACAGAGGACTACTCCGGTTCTCTACGGGCATGCTTGAAAGGTAAAGGGTTAAAAAATTTTGAGGAGTTGGATAAGCTTCACACATTGTTCAATGTTAATGAGGCTATTCTCGATTTCAAGCCTGAATGGTTTTCGAAGATGAAAAATCTCAATGTTCTTTACTTGGGAAGGTGGCAGACCTCGCCAACACATCACATTGAAGTTGAGGACACTGCGGCTTTGAAGATAAAAAATGCAAATGTTTTGGATGGCTTGGAAGATATCAGACATTTGAGGTTTTTGAGCCTTCAAGGCATCTCTAGAGTTACAGAGCTTCCCGAGTCCATTTCAAAGCTCAGCAATCTCATGATCCTTGATATTAGAGCATGTCACAACCTCGAGATAATTCCCAATGGAATGGGGTTGCTCAAGAATTTGACTCACTTGGACATGTCTGAGTGTTACCTGCTAGATCAGATGCCTAAGGGGCTTTCATTGCTCTCCAAACTCCAAGTCCTCAGTGGGTTCGTGGTTGGAGATTCAGAGAGCAAAAACTCATGCACTCTTGAAGATTTGCGGAAATTGCCAGAACTGAGAAAATTGAGCATTCACACTGGTCACGATGCATTTCCTGTAGACAGAGATCTGCGTGCTTTAAATCAGTTCAAAAAGCTTACCAAGCTAACAATTGCATGGGGAAGGGGCTCTGTAGAAGCCAAAAAAGATGATAGCAGAAAGAATGACATTGGTGCATCTGAACAAGCAATAGCAACTACCAAGAAACCAGGTCTTCCAAGAGCTCTAACAAGGTTACCTACCTCTAAGCAATCGACTGGGACCCTGGACAGAGAAAATATAGAAGTCAGCAAAAAGAAAGAAATTAGTGCAGCGGATCAAGCAGCAGCAACTTCCAAGAAAGTGCGTTTCGGTGCATCTGAACAAGCAACTACCAAGAAACAAGGTCTTCAAAATGCTCTAACAAGATTACCTAACTCTAAGCAATCGACTGGGACCCCGGACAGAGAAAATATAGAAGTTAGCAAAAAGAAAGAAATTAGTGCAGCGGATCAAGCAGCAGCAACTTCCAAGAAAGTGGGTTTTGCAAAAAATATGAGAAGATTATCTTCCTCTAAGACAGTAGAGTTGCCAAATGCAGAGCTTCCCCCAGGATTGATAAAATTGGACCTTCAGAGTTTCCCTGGAATGGTTACACCTCCTTGGCTGAGGGCTTTCACACTGAAAAACTTAAAGAAACTCTATATCAGAGGAGGTAAATTCTCTGATCTGGGTCAATTTAAGGAACTCGACAACGAGGAGTTAGAGAAGGACAAGTGGAAGGTTGAAGAATTGCGTCTGAAGTACTTAACTGACTTGGAGATGGATTGGAGGGAACTGCAGGAATTATTTCCAGACTTGACTTACTTGGAGAAGGTAAATTGCCCGAAACTCACTTTCTTCCCATGCGACGAGAGTGGAGTGTGGATGAGTAAAACAATGGGGGATAAGCAGCTGCAACAAATGGCATCGTGAATGTGCATGATATTTTCTCAATTTTTGATTTATTTTTTTGGCTGTTGTTTTGAATACAGTTCTGTTCATTTTTGCTGGTGATGTATCTTCTCTTGTATTTGCCTTTCTTTGGCTGTCTCATATTTCGCTATTTGTATGTTTTTGTCACCTCAGAGCTATGTGAGAATTTTTTGAGATGAATATATGTGAAAGGATTTGATCAATCAAAGCAGCTATTTTTTTAAGATAGTTTTGTTTGTGCAAGTTGACATGGGAGTAAATGAAACCCCTTATTGATTAATTTTGTTCAATTGCATGAATACACTATCAGCATTTTGGTTTCTAAATCAATTAAAGCATTACAGTCGCCATTTCTCTCAGAGGACATAATGTGGGAGAAATTTTCACTTGTCTGGAATAGACAATATAAGCAGCAACCTGCTAGAGAATGCCTTTGTGTAAGAATTGATGATTTGTTCTCACCAACTGGAGAGGACTCTCCTCCTTTGATAATTATTTAATCGTTTTAAACTCAATCTGATCCACCAGTCGCCTGTGCAAAATTTGCCCATGTCTTTCTTCTGACCCTCGATTGAAAATTCATGTCTCTGCCCGTAGATCCAACGGCTCGTGGAAGTTTGGGTGCATATGACAAGCACCCAAAGAGGTGTATACCGTAGTCAATTCATGAAAATTGTTTTTGAAAAATGACTAATATATATTCATTGATTTTCTTTCTTATTAAAATGGTGATTGTCAAGAACTTCCAACAACTTGTTAGGTGTTGAAATACAAACTAGAGAGATACTCTCGAACACGATGGTGTGAATGAAGTATGAATACAAGGAATCTCAAATTGTCATTGCAAATGGAATTTTTTATTTTTATTTTTAGTTTTTGGGGTTTTAAAATCTAAGAAATAGCTGGCAAAAACAATAATTAAACTTTTATTTTGAGATTACAATCTTTGAGTTGTGTCGCAGCACATGTTGTCAAACTTCCACTTGATATATAATAAGGGAACGGTTTATAATATTTGTCACTTGTATCGATGTAACTTTGTTCTTTAAATTGGACAAATTTTACAATAATAAATAATTAAGTACAAGAAATAAATAAATAAATAAATAAATAAATATTTGGTGTGATTACTTTAAGTTATCTGTTTGCATATATCTAGGGTAAGTTGTCTCCATATATCAAAGTTATGATGAAGCCAGATCATAGAATTGACCCCAAAAATATAATAATAAATAAACTATCTTGTAATAATGAACATAAAATAATTATTCTTTATTAAGGTCTCATTTGAAATTATCTTTTAAACATTTTTAATGGTTTTTGAATGTTATATTTGATTTTAATTAATATTTATTTTGTTATCAAATGAGGGTTAACTAATTTTTTTTTGGGGTCATTTTTTGTAGTTTTTTTAACGTGCATGGAGGGCGAGGGTTGCTTCAATGCAAGTTGGATTTTTTGTTTGTTTGTTTGTTTGTTTGTTCTTTTTTTGTTTTGTTTTGTTTTGTTTTGTTTTGGCTAAGAGAGTTGGGATTTTTGACTACCAGATAAAGTATGAGCCTAGTCAATAATTTTGTATTAGATAAAAAAAGAAAAAATAAATAATTACTACGTTTTGTTCAAATATATATATATATATATATTCACTACAATATTTGCAATGAGTGAAAACAAAAATTCCTTTGTATTTTGATTGGCAATTTTGATATTATGAAAATACACCACTAATTAGTGAGAGGTTTTCTATTTTTACACAAAATTTTTTTTTTTCATTCATACAGTCTCTCGGCTTACACACTTCAAACTTTTCACACCCTTAGTTTGAAATTTTAGTATCGAACAAAACATTATGAATAAAAAATAACCTTAAGTTCAATACATGGACTTAACCACTATTCTCCTAAATTAAGGTTTAGGTCTCGTTTGAAAACATACTATTTTAGTAATCTTTTAGCTTTGACTAAAATATGATGTGAAAAAAACTAGTATATTTAGAATGATTTTTTTGCTTTTTACGAAAAGATATGCAAAAAGTATAAAGAAAATGAAATTTTGACTTTTTTTGTATAAATTATAGGCTTTTTGATTTTTTTAATAACTTTTTAGCTTTTAGACTAAAGCATTTACATGCTAAACCATGCCTACAACTTTATTTTTGAATTCCAAATTTCACTATCAACTATCAAACAAAAATCCATGCAAAGTCAAGTAATGTGTACTGATGTACTTGTTACAATCCCGCTAGGTAGCTTGAATTCACTAAGGCTCGAATGGCTTGGCACCTTTATTTTTTATTTTTTCATAACTCACAAGTTCCATAACTTAGAGGAGAGAAGGAAGAAAGAAGAACAAGAAAGAAGAAAAGAATAGAGGAAAGAGATAGAGCAGAAATGAAAGGAAAGCTAACAAATCAAACCCAAAAATCTGGGCAAAAATCAAACCTAAAAATCAAAAATCAAACCAATTAGACAAAACAAACCCAAAAATCAAAATAAAAAATCAAACCCCCAAATCAAAACCAAAAGTCAAACCCACAGCCACAAACCAAATGAAGCCGTTTGGTGGCCGTTGAAGCTGATGATGGAGCTCGCCTTGCCTCATTGTGGACTCCGATGGTGATCTATGTGTATACACAGCATATCGCCATCACCGTCGCTCTATGTGTATACACAGATCTGTTCCCTTTTTCTTCTTTTTTTCTTCTTCTCTCTTCCTCTCTCTTTTCTTTGTTCTCCCCCTCTTTCTTCTCTAGCCTCTCTGTTTCAAAGAGAAAAGAAAGGGGAAAAAAAAAAAGAAAGGCCAAAATGGCGTTGTTTTCGATTTCGGGCCACTTGAGCCTTCAATTTTTTGAGCTACGAAGCAGTTTTCCGTTTGTTAATCATTTTGTTTGACAGTATACAAACTAAGGGGTTATTTGGGAAGTCAAAAAAAAAAAAAAAAACTTTTTAACTTTTAACCCATTTTGTGTCACATTACTTCTCATATTTTTACACACAAAAGGACAAAAAAAGTTTAAAAAAAAAAAAAAAAACTAAATATCAACTTTTAACTAACTTTTCAAATCACCCCTACGAGAGAGTATCTTATGACAAATGAGATTGTCATAATAATAGAGTTTTCTTTCATTCAATTTATCTATCATTTCATATTTGTAAATCAAACATGAAAAAGATTTCTCTTCTCCTTTGGTTTTTACTAGAACAGAAAGGCACCGAATTAATATAATTTTTTTTTTAAATAAAATAATTTTAACAGTTTCGTTAGTGACTAGTTATGGTGATAGATTTTTTCAAGAACGTTTTTTTTTTTTAATATATATATTTATATTTATTTTTAATTTTAAATCGAATAGTTGGTATTGGAGCTAGACTTAAATGAAAATCTATTGCTATATTTGGTTTAATTTTTAAAAAATAGTTTTGAGTTTTGAATTGTATTTTGAAAGATAAATTGTTAAAAAGAATTTTGAAAATTAAAAATTGAAATTTTATTTGGTTATGAGTTTTGAAAATAATTTTGGAATAATTTGTAGTCTTTTTTTTTTTTTTTTTTTTTTTTGTAGTGAAATAGATAATTGTGAAAGAAAATTTAATTGACTGATGTGTAAAATGTAAGAGAATGAGAGATGATAGAAGAAAGAGCTGAGAGAAAAAGTGATTGATTGATTTATTAATATATGAAAAAAAAGAAAAAGAGAATGAGAGATGAGAGAGGAAAAACAATTTTGAAAATTTATAAATTAGACATGTTTTAATTTTTGATCCAAATATTAATTTTAAAATTAAACCAAACAGGACTTATATTTGCCCATACGTCAAGGCCATTTGAATAGTGAAAGTATAATAGTGAACTCAACTTTTAAATATAGAATTTTTTTTTTAAATTGTGTTTAAATTATGAATTTGAATAGTGTGGGAAAGTATTTTCTGAATGACGTCACGTGACCAAGATAGTCCTAAGATGTCGGCTAAAGGTGCCACGTGGATGAGTCATGTTGCCGAGGTGACCACGGTATTGCCGAAATGTTCTGTGGTAATGCCAGAATCCTGAGGTATCCGGATAAGGGACAAGAGTCCTAAAACAAAAGAGGCTCTTAGTCTGGATAAGGATAAGGCTCATGAGGAGTTTATCCCTATTTAGCCGAGAGTCCAAGATGAGCATTGAGCTTGAGTCCAATGAAGTAAGGCTTCTAGGGGATCAGGTCACTGCTGGTTATAAAAGTGAGACACCCTCGCGGGTTTAAGGTAAGTTTTTACTTGTGAGTTTAAGTACTATTTTAATATCTGTAAGAGATAAGATTTACTGACTTGATCGTCGGGGTGCCCTCAGGTGGAAGAACCACCTGTAGACATCCCATTTTTGACCGCCCTTACGACTTGAATGTCACCACTTGTACATCCAATGATAAATGTGTATATGCTTGTCAAGTGCTCAAAGTCCTTAGCAGAATGCCATAACTTTGAGCCTTCAAACCCTATACACCTCTTGCCTTGTTTTGTACCACAACCATAGTTCTTAAAGCTTGAAAAACCTTGGGACCTGCCAGCCACTGATCTTGGCTGCCGGCCAGAATTAGTGGCCTGTCGCCCACAAGTGTGTTTTGCAGACATTTTCTGCCAGCTGTGCTAGCTGTTTCCACAGATGCTTGCATCTTCCTACATGTGTATGTATGGATGTTTCTGAGGGAGTTGGACGTTTTTCTATATATAAAGAACCTCTTCTTCCATTTTTGAAGGTTAGAAAAATTGGAGCAAATTATTTTTCTCTCTCTACAATTCTCTCTCTCTCTCTTGGTAGTTATTGAACCTTTGCCTATACACTCTAAACCAAACCTTGCCATCTTTAAGTAGAGCTACTAGCCTACTTTGAGCTCTTGAGGGTGTGTATGTGTTGAATTGTTGCTTAGAAGTGTTCACCTCTTCTAGAGGTATATGGCTTGGCTTGTTTCCTTGGTTTATTTGCTATTTTTCCTATTATTTTTCTACTATTTTTGGACTGTATAAACTCTTTAATTTTGGATTAAAACTTGTGGTTTAAGGCCTTAAAGGGTGGAGGGGTGGTTCACCTTTTCTTTCCACTTTGCTTTTTTAGCCTTTACCCTTGTGTTTCCCACCTTTACACTATTTTTTTTTGAGCTTTTAAACACTGATTTTCAGAACTTTTTTAGTGGCTAAAAACATGTTTTGAAGTCCAAAAAATGAAGGGGGTAGCCTTTCCTCCTTGTGCTTGTTTACTAGCTTAACATGCTTCATGTTTTGGCTTATTGTTCTAGCTTTGTTTTCTTCTTAATTCCAGCATGTTTTAAGACTGTTTTTAGTTGTTCATTACATTTGAGCTTTGTATAGCATGCTTGTAGTGTAATAATCCTCATAGGTTTCGTAGTTTAGGCCTTAGTCACCAACCTATTTGAGTAGATAATGTTTATTTCAAGCATTTTATAATTGTATTCATGTTTTAATCACTTTTGCAACCTCCTTCCTTTCTTGGCTTTTGCTTTGCTTTGAAAGTTGTTTCAAGCCACTTGTTTGTTTAAGCTTGAGATTGAGGTCTTGTGCTTAATGGTTCAATCTTTTTGGGGGTTCATTACCAATGGCATGACTCTTCTCTCATGCCTAAAACAACTCTTGGTTTGGTGCTTCTTTCCATTAGAGGACTTAAAGCTCACCTTTAGACTTAATGAACTAATGAATGGAAAGGTATGTAAAAGAGGTTAATAAAACTTGGACTAAAATGATGCAAGATAATAACTTGGTTTGAGTTCAATCGGACGTTAATTGAACTCTTGAGTCTTGAATCATTTCATACTTGTTAGTGATGTAAACGGTTCAAGAGTCATTGTCAACCACTTCCCTTGATCAATCTATGATAAGGAGGAGGTTTGAGAGTCTTTATTTGTTGCATTTATTGAAATTATACCATTTGGTTCATAGGCCATCATGTAATGAAATTGCATCGATTGATGGTTTGTGAATCAAATTTACAACTTCTTTGAGCTGATTGATGATAAGGAGGGATAAGTTATACAAACAACCCTTGAGAATACCTTGGTTGTGCTCTGTTTGCTCTCTATTGCAGCAGGAAGAACCAGGGTTTTATGGTCGGCATGCCACCATTTCTGGACAACACATCATTTGTGGTCGGCAGCCCACCACTTTTGGCTTGCTGGCCACTTTTGTCAAATGGAGCAGTGGACTTTTGAAACATAACAGAGCTAGTTTTGAGGTGAAAAACAGTGCAAATGTTCTACTGTGCAAAACAGGTATCTGGTAGCAGAACAATGGCTTTTTTTGGGTAGAAATCCGCGCATGCATAAGCATCCCTCGTTTCCCAAGACGAAGTAGTTAGAGTAGTTAGGCTAATACTTCTCTCACATTGTATTCATGTTGTAATTAGTTAATTTGCAATTAATTAGTTAGTTATATAGACTATTTAATTTGTTGTAATAATTAATTAGCTAGTTTAGTTAATTATTTCGTTCGGTTTGTAATAGTTAGTTAATTCATAGTAATTAGCTTAGCTAGTTAGTTTATTCGGACCCTCCTACGTAAGGGCACAAACTTGTAATAATATGTATTTCTTCCAACCCCACATCTTTCTCTCTTTTATTTACTAGCTTATGTTGGTTAGTTTAGGACATCATGTTTTGTTTAGTATCTTTCATGCCTTGCATCCACTTGTCTTGCATGCATCAAGACTCGGTTCATCATTCTAACTTGCATTGTTAGTTAAATGCTTCTTTGAATACGTGCTTAGACCGTATGCTATCAAATTGATTCACATGTCATGTTAAGTAGCCGAGCCTATTTAGATTGCATATCGCATGTGTTCCATTATTTATATTCCATAGTTAGGATCATGTATTATTCTAACTTTGTCATCTTTTTTCGCTTGGAGTGTTAGGTGAGCTTTTATTTGTTTTAGCATATTGCATGAATGTGGTTGTTGCCATGCTAAGCATATTTACCATGAGGCTAAGTGCTTAAATGATAAAACTGCTTGAATGCCTGTGGATGAAGGCTAGTTGCTTGAATTGGGATAAATTGAGTAATGTACATTGTAGACCACCCCGAACTTGCTCCGCGCGCCTCTCTTTCGGAGAGGGCGCGGATTGTAGTTCTAGCTACTACAGTTCGGACTCCGGTCACGGTTCTGTATCTAATCTTACAAAGTGCAATGTAAGACTGATAAATCACCAACGAGTCCAAATCCAGTAATTGGTTTTGAAAAATCAATTTTGAATCAAAAAGCGCCAAACATGGACTGCTTTGCCAGATTTCAGAGTCGCCACCTAAATATTTTGTTTTGGGAAATTTAAGAAACCCTGACTCGTGCCAAAGGCCACGTGTCCATCATCACCAAAGTTTTCTCGGCTCGGGAACTTGGCTACGAGAGGGGAAGGTCCTGAAATGAGCACCCCCGCTCGCCCGATCAAAGATCGGCTTCTACTAACATGATATGTTGTTTTTGAAAATACATGCGTTCTTATTTCGGTTTATTGGCTAACTTACTACGTGATGCGCACATCATACAAGTATAGACTCAATCGTAAGAATTGGAACAAAATATCTCATGTTTGTTTTTTGAAAATGGTTTGAAAGTGCTACTCGCAAGTAGGCTAAGACGCGGATTTGCCACCCTCAAGTGGGCTTAGAAAACAACATGATTTTGCCACTCAGCAAAGTGGGCTTAAAACGTACATTTTGATGAATTGTTCCTATTCAAGCAATGAAGCCTTCATCCAAAGGCATTCATGTAGTTAATCAATTAAGCAATTAGCCTCATGGCAAGCATGCTATCATGGCAGTCACTTACACACATGCAAGGATACTAAAGCATAAACACTTATAGTGTACTCTGAGCCAAAAAAGAAGCTAATTAGAAATCATGCATGATCCTAACTATACAAGATGCCTAATGCAACGAATGCAAAAATGCAACTAAAATAGGCTCGGTTATCTGAGATGGCATATGAATGGTGCGCTGAGCCCGATGCATGCAATACGAATGAATGATGCACTCATGCAAAGCATAAGTATGCTAATTGAAACATGTCCTAAAACTAACCATCAAAAGTTGGTAAATAAAAGGGAGAAAGACGTGGGGTTGGAAGACATTCACACACTCACGCACACTTATTACAACATTGTGCCCTTTCGACGGAGGGTCCGAATAAATTTAGCTAACTAGCTATGCTAATTAAACTAATTATTACAAACCAACTAATTAACTATGCTAAACTAATTAATTATTACAAAACTTTGACTAATTAATCAAATTAATTAAGTTACAAAGCCAACTAAGTATGAAAAACATCTAAATTAGGCTGCTACAGCTCTACCTTGAACAATGAAGGATGCATGCTCGGTTTTCGCCCTGAAAAACTCTCCGGTTTGCTTTTTAGAGGCTCTGTTTGCAGGGTTTCTCCAAGAACTCGCTACTGAACCTTACCAAATCATTGCTGGGGAATGCACCAGTGGCCTGCCGGCCATAAATGGTGACTGTCAACCCTTCTGGCGGCCAAAGATGTGCAGTGCTGGCCACGGATGAAGAGGTGCCGGCCATCAATAAGGCACTGCTGGCCACTGATGTACTGAAACTCCATTCTATAACAGAGCTCAAAAGAGAGGAAAGGGAGGGTCTTCCAAGGACATGTATGTACTATACCCCTTCATATCACCTCAAAACATCAAGAGAGAGGCACTATTGGATCCAAAACCATCAATCAAGCATTTCAATGCATGATGGCCAAAGATCCAACACGTACAAATTCAATAAATGCATGACAAATAAGACACTTAAACCATCTCCAACGCTTCACCAAACCTGTCATCAAATTTGAAATTTGGTGAAAAAAGCACTGTTTGGAGCTCCAACGGTTTCACCAAATTGATATCAAATCGAGAATTCACCAAACGTTTCACCAGAGTGAGGACAGGCTCCGCATTTCACCAAAACACTGTGCATGACCATTGGGGGAGATGAACCGGTCGACCAGCCGGTTGACCGGTCGGTTAACCAACCGGTCGACCACCAAAAGGTTCAAACAGTTCCAAAAAAAAGTTCAAACAGTTAAAAAAAATATATATTTTTCCTTATCGGTCAACCATTAGTCGACCACCCCAGGGTTCAAAAAGTTCAAAAAAATTGGTTCAAACAGTTAAAAAAAAAAAAAAAAAAATCCTCTTACCGGTTGATCAACCGGTTGTCCCCGGAGCAAATTTGATAAAAAGTCAAACATTGGAGCCAGTGGTATCAAATTGAGGAAAGCATCCTTTTTTTCATCAGATTTGATGACAAAAGAAGTTCAGGGTTGGAGATGCTCTTAGACAATCTCCTTATGATGAGAGATCAAAAGCAATGGAGACCAAGGGAGATTGGCTCACTTCATCACTTCAAGTATGAAATGAACTAATCCACACCTTGTGTTCAACACAACATCCGATTGAACACAATGCAAAGCAAGCAACATGACATGCAAACAACATGCTAATCTTGGCATGAAATGCAAGTCTCTAACGTGCAAACACTCATGCACAACATACTAGAACACTTAAGCATTAAAAGCTAGTGAAGGACAACACTAGAATCATGCAAAGCAATGCTCGATGGACTAAACCAACACCAAACAGACCCCATGCATGCCAAAACAGTGGCAAAATCCTGCTGGAAATGAAGCACCAAAAGCTACAACAACATGCTCATGCATTGGCTCGCAAGCTAGGCATTAAACACAACTCTCAAAAGCTCTCAAGGAATGAAAGAAGTAAGAACATGACACATGTATACGCTCTGACATAACATGTTAAATGATGCCCAAACATGCAATCATCACAAACATAGCATACTACGGTGCTCAAAACTCAAGACTAGCTGAGGTATTTGCACCATAGCCATATCAAGCAAGCCCCGAAGGACCAAGATTACTCAAAATAGTCCTAAGGTAGGCCAAAAAAATGCTAGAAACATGATGAAGTGTAGCCAAAACAAGCTAGAATAGGAGGCATGAAGCATGATGCATGCAAGGCCAATGAGTGAGATTACACTACACATACCAAAACCAAGTAAGAGGTGACTCCACCAACAAAAATCAGAGTTGTAACATGGCAAAGTAACACCAAAAACATGCTGAGATGGTAGCCCCAAAGCTTAGGCAACCATGCATACATATTGGCTTATGATCAAGACATAAGGCACAACTCTTCAAAAGCATTGAAAGTGTGAAACATGTGAGAGTATGAATACCCTACACACACTAAAATCATGTGAGAAATGAGGCCAAAGCATGCACACAACTCAAGTAAAGCATGCTAGATACTTTGAAACTCAAAGCTAGTGAGCAAGATTGCACTATGGCTATACAAAGCAAGTTCCAAATGATCAAGACCACTCAAAACAGAGTTCAAGCAGGTCAAAATAAGGCTAAGAACCTGCTAGTGCAGAGCTAAAACAAGCTAGAATTAGAGGCACAAAGCATGATGCATGTTAAGGCTATAAAGAGGATTGCACTACAAGCATGTGAAGCATGCAAGAGGCAATCAAACCGACCCAAAATAGAGTTAAACATGGCAAATAATGGCTAAAAACATGCTGAGATGGAGCCAATTCAAGGCATAAAGACATGTTACTTTACAAGGCTATAGTAGGATTACACTACAAGTATAAGAAGCATGCAAGAGGCGACCAAGACGACCAAAAATAGAGTTATGGAAGGTCTGAAAAGTCACGGAAATGAGCCTAAACAAAGCCTCTAAGAAGTAGAAACACATGCTCTTTTGGAGGGCCACCAACACATGCAAACAAGAGAAGAGGAGGGGGGACCACCCCCACCCATTTTGGGCCTCAAAACTATCTTTCCACCACTGAAATTTCTCCAAAATTCAATGGTTTTAAGGCCAAAAGGAAGTTGTTTGAAAAGCTTGAAATATAGCTCAAAAGGCCTTACAAGCCAAGGAGCAAAAGGGAAGAAACAACCTCTAGCCAAAAAAGGCTTAAACCACTATTTTTATGCCTCAAAAACAGAGTTTCTAACAGTTCAAAATGAGCTCCAAAATAGTCCAAAACAATGGAAAAAGGATGGTGAAGCAAGCATGCAAAATAAGCTAAAAGGGAGAGAGTTCTTACCCTTGAAGCACAGCTGCAAAACAGGTCCAAATTCTGAGCTAAAACCACCTTAGGAGCTCCAAATGATCCTCAAAGAACCTCAGCCCAATGGTGGTTAAGTTTGATCAAGGGTCTCTTCGCAAAAGTGTAGAGGATTCTAAGCTTAAGGCTCAAAACAAGAAGAGAGAGAGGCTTTTTGCTCTTCAAAATTCTAGAGAGAGAGACTTTAGAGAGAGAGGCTCCCCAACTTGCCAACCCTTGAATATGAGAGGAAATGGCTCCTATATAGCAATATATAAGAGCTTTTGCCAAAAATATCAGTCCAAAAATATCTGGAGCAGTATGGGACACAGCTGGAGGTAAAGATCTAGAAAATCTGAGTTTTGTCATTGTTGGCCGGAAGGGGATCATTTGTGGCTGGCAAGAATCATCAATGGCCGGCACTACATTATCCATGGCCGGCACCCTTCACTAGTGGCTGGCAGAGAAAATCTGATCTCCAGGTCCAACTTCAAACAGGCATAACTCCTTCATCTAGACTCCTTTGTAGGTCATTCTTGTGTGCAAATTGTATCCCCGGAAGTAAGCTTTCCAATGGTGGTAGCCTCACATCAAAATTCCAACTGTGCGAAGAGATATCCCTCTTTTAGTGAAGCCGCTCAGTTTTGATCCTACCCGGACTGATGCCCAACTTCAACCAGCCATATCTCCTCCATCTGGACTCGGCTTTAGGAGATTCTTGAGTGTAAAATGAAGCCCCAGAAGTATTATTTCCAACGGTGGTGGCCCCATATCTGAAATACATGTATACGAACGGATAGGCCTGATTTAGCGAGTGCTGCTCGACTCTCTCTTAACGGTTTATGCCCATTTTCTCCCCTAACTTGGTTTCTTCCCTCCTCTCCTCTTTTCTTCAACTTCAAACCCCTAAATAAGGTGTTTTGAAAGATTTTTCATAGATTTCACCTCTTTCATTCATTTCCACTTTGTCCTTGCTCGATTTACCGAAAAGCGCGACATTTAACAAAATGCGAGCATCGGAACATTGTAGAATCATTTTTCAAAAACTATTTTGAAAGAGAGAGTTTTAAGGTCTAAAAACCATTCAAAATAGCTTTGGTTCACAATGGGGTGTAAGGTGGATTTGACTCTCTTCTCTTGCCGAAGAAATCGACCCTTTTTATTGCACAGGTTTCATCACCAAGTAAACAATCAGTAGCGCCCAAATCTTAAGGGCGATAAAAAATGGGGTGTCTACATACATATGCAATCACTTTTTCAAGTGGTATATATTCGAAACACTTTTCAAAACAAAAATGAAATCAAGCGTTCCAATTTTTGCAAGTTAGTCTATGCTTGTATGTGTGTGCATCACATAGTAATGCTAGCCTAATAGTCGGAATAAGAGCATATAATGTAAATAAGATTCACATCATGATTAGTAGAGGTTGATTTTTGATTGGGCGAGCGGGGGTGCCCAATTTATGACCTTCCCCTCTTGTACCTAAATTCCTGAGCCGAGATAATCTTGGTGATGATGGACACGTGGCCTTTGGCACGAGTCATGGGTTTCATAAATTTTCCAAAAAATATTTAGGTGGCGACTTTGTATCTGGCAAAGCAGTTCATTTTGGTAATTTGATTCAAAATCGATTTTCCAAAAGATTTGTCGAATTTGGACTCTTTGGTTTTTATCCATTTCACATTGCACTTGTGAGATCAAATTCAGAACCGTGAGAGTTTGATACTGTAGGGCTTATTCATCTTCCGAAAGGGGGCATGAAAAGTTGAGCTACAATTTCTGGCAACTTCACTGGAGATTTAGAGAACTTGATTTGAACTTCATGATATGAAATTTTATCTACACTTATATGTTTCTTTGCATTGCATTGCATTTGTATTGGTGCGCTTAAGTCACTGTGTTTGCCATCTGCTATTCCTGGTCAGTTTGCCGGAGGCTTGCCTAAAAGCTTGCCAAAAGGCTGATCGGTCGTGGGCTCTGCCATGATGGGAACACAACCCTTGGATCTGGACTACCGCTGTACCGTTTGATCCTCCTTTCACTTCTTGGTGCTAGGTGTGAGAGGTATATTAGTTAGTCTTGCTGATGTACCCTTTTTGACCATTCAGCCTAGTTGCATATCTAAAAGCCATAGAGACTGTTCCAAAGTAGGACATGATGGTTATCCGAAATGCAGAATTGTGTGAAAACCGCTTTGTTTGAATAGTGAACCCTAGTTCCTGACGAAACTAGGACAGGGTAACCCTATCCCCTCATAGGGGTGTTTTGGCTCTTACTTAACTGGTATGTGCTTTACAGTGAAATTGTATAGGAATGTGCATAGCAGTTGGAAGTTTGTAAGTTTGGTATCTGTTTTGGGGGTGGAATTCAGTATGGAGTATAGTCCTACACCTTTGATCATGTCTGTGTTGATAGCGTCTTAGTTGAGGTGCTGTACGGTTTTTGATTACTATTTTTTTTTGCTTTATTTATTTTTGCTAGGTAGTTTATCACCATAGCTTCAGAAAGTTCGAATATCCCCCAAATACTCTGGACCCGAGTCAGAAGGTTTTGCAAAGCCGGGGATCTTGTTCGGGGACAACCCGTGTTTATCTCACTCCCACTAGTTACAAGATGGAGGAGAATCAAACAGAATTCAACGGTTCAATTTTTACAGCCGTCACCCCTCAATTCATCTGTGTCCAGTCAGGTTCAGGGACAGTCTTTTTCTAGCCCAACACGAGATCACTCGCCTATTTTGATGACACAGCATCCCCCAGTCAGTATGGAAGAATTGATACATCATTTGCAACAGACAGTTGAAACCCTACAGCAAAATGCGGCCCGTTAGGCCGTGGTCACGGCCCGTTAGGTCGAGGTAATAACCTGACTACAATAACAGCAATCGTAGCCGGCTGTGGCCTCTGCATCCCATGCACCTCCCACGGGTATCCTAGCACTCGGAGCGATTGCTTATACTGCCAATGTCCAAGAAAATCAGTGCAATCCAACAGAGCCAATCCCAGCAGAAGCCTCCAAAGCACCTGTTTATTAGATTGAGGCTTCGTTTGAGTTTGAGTTTGACCCAATTGTACTCAAGGTCAATAAACTGGAGAAGTTATTCAAGAGAGCACAAGGGGTTAACTCCATCCCAGATATAGAAGACGGATATACCAATTCTGTAGTGACATTACCGGATCGATTTAAAACGTCGTACATTGACTGTTTCGATGGTTCCGGAGATCCCATGGTTCGTCTACGGCTATTTTTGGACATCTTGCGGCTGATGGGCCTGACTAGATTATAAAAGCTGTCTCTCTTTGGCCATAACATGTCAGGTATAGCGGCCATATGGTATGCGAAGTTGGAAGACTCTGTCAAGCAGAATTGGGAGGAGATGGCCGAGGCCTTCATTGTGCAATATTTGTACAATACTCAAATCGAGGTCACAACTCGTGATCTCGAGGCAATAGACCAAGAGCCGAAGGAGGGCTTCTCTGAATTTGTGAAAAGGTGGAGAGCTAAGGCCTCGATGATGACTATAAAGCCTTTTGAAAAGGATCAGATCAGGACGGTTGTTCGGAATTTGCACGACAAGTTGCTGTAAAAGATGATCGTCCTACATCTGTTTACATTTACAGAACTCTATGAAATAGGGGTGCAAATTGAAGACGCCATGAAGCAGGGGCTTATTATAAATGAGAAGGAGCCGGCAAAGAGGCCATTTGTCTGCAGTTCCAATGCTACCAGTGGTAGCATAGCTAAGAGGCCGTCAGATGTAAGCATTGTCACCACAACCAAGACTGCCGACCCCTTTGCCAATACAAGCTCACAAACACCGTTCAACCTTGTCCAATCCTAGAGGACTTTTAACCAACTGTACAAGACCCTGTCTCAAGCCATGAAGGTGCTAGTAAAAAATGGGCACCTCAAACCATTAGAACCCCGCCCATTGCTTGATCCTCTTCCATCCAAACACAACCCCGCAAAATACTGCGCGTTTCACTAACAGCATGGTCATGATACTGATCAGTGCTTTCGATTGCGTCATGAGATTTAGGATCTCATTGATAATAAGGTGATCGCACCACTTCAAAAGCCCAACGTGACCACAAATCCACTTCCAACCCATAACCAAGTTCCCCCACCTCGAAATCTCAACCTGATCCATACACTGGCCACCCCTTACGACCCTAGCGTACATGTTACCCCCTGTAGCTTGACTTTTCGTGCCCCCTTTCAGAAGACGAACAAGCCCTACAGTATCGGACTCCCACGGTTTTAAATCTGATCTCACAAGTGCAATGTAAAATAGATAAACACCAAAGAGTCCAAATTCGGAAAATCTTTTGGAAGATCGATTTTGAATAAAAAATGCCAAAACTGGACTGCTTTGCTAGATACAAAGTCGCCACCTAAATAATTTTGGAAAATTTAGAAAACCCATGACTCATGCCAAAGGCCACGTGTCCGTTATCACCAAGATTGTCTCGGCTCGGGAACTTAGGTACGAGAGGGGAAGGTCATGAATTGAGCACCATCGCTCGCTCGATCGAAGATCAGCCTCTACTAATCATGATATGAATTATATTTACATTTTATGCTCTTGTTCCGATTTTTAGCTAACTTACTATGTGATGCGCACATAAGTATAGACTAATTTGCAAGAATTGGAACATTTCGATTCTTGTTTGTTTTGAAAAGTGTTTCAAATATGTACCATTTGAAAAAGCGATCGCATATAAACATTACTCAAATTATTCCAATTCAAACAACTAGCCTTCATTCACAGGCATTCAAACAGTTTATCACTTAAGCATTTAGCCTCATGGCAAGCATGCTAGACATGGCAACAATCACAAGCATGCGATATGCTAAAGCGAATAAAGGCTTACCTAGTATTTCAAGCCAAAAAGATGAAAGAGTTAGAAAAATGCATGATCCAAACTAATACAACACATGCGATATGCAATTACTAAGCTCGGCTACTAATATAGTATATGAAGCAATTTGGTAGCATGCGGTCTAAGCACGTATTCAAAGAATATTAAACTATCAATGCAAGTTAGAATGATGAACCGAGCCTCGGTGCATGCAATACAAGTGGATACAAACATGGAGAATGCTAAACAAAACATGATGCCTTAAACTAACCATCATAAGCAGGTAAATAAAAAGGAGAAAGACATGGGGTTAGAAGCATGCATGTTATTACAACATTGAGCCTTCATACAGGAGGGTTGAAATGAATAAACTAGCCAACTAATTAAAGCTAAGCTAATTAATTAACTATTACAAATCCAAATGAATAATTTAGCTAAGCTACTTAACTAATTATTACAAACCGAATAAAATAATTAGTTAACTACTCTAGCTAATTAAATAATTACAATACGAAACAAATTAGCTATTACAAAACCACTACTTCAAGCACAACATCAATATTAACATCAGTTCACGGATCCCGAGGATTGAGGGAGGGTTCATGCATCAATGCGTTTCTACTCGAAGAAAGCCACTGTTTTGCTGCTGGATACCTCTGTTGCACAATAGAACACTTACACTATTTTCCATCTCAAGACCAATTCTGTTCTGCTTCAAAAGTACACTGTTGGATTTTGCACAGGTGGCCGACATGTTAGAAGTGATGGTTTGCTGTCCACAAAAGGTGGTCTGCTGACCATCAATAGTGGCCTGCCGGCCACTGATGATTGGATTTTCCTGCTGCAACAGAGAGCAAACAGAGCAGGAGCAAGGTATTCTCATGGGTTTGTTTGCACAACTTACCTTTCCTTATCATTTGAACAGCTCAAAGGAGTAGTAAACTTGGTTCACAACCCATTAATGAATGCAATTCCATTGAATTGATGGCCTATGAACCAAAGGGTGCAAGTTCAATAAATGCAACAAATAAAGACTTTCAAACCTCCTCCCTATCATGAATGATCAAGGGAAATGGTTGACAATGACTCTTGAACCGTTTTCATCACTAATGAGTATGAAACTATTCAAGACTCGAGGGTTCAATTAACGTTTGATTGAACGCAAACTAAGTTATTATCATGCATCATTTTAGTCCAAGTTTTATTACTCTATTTTAATTACCTTTCCATTTTTTAATTTATTAAGTCTAAAGGTGAGCTTTAAGTCCTCTAATAGAAAGAAGCATTAAACCAAGAGTTGTTTTAGGCATAAGAGAAGTGTCATGCCATTGGTAATGAACCCCCAAAAGGGATTAAACCACTAAGCATGACAACCTCAATCTCAAGCTTAAAAGAACAATAGGTTTGAAACAACTCTCAAAGCAAAGCAAAATCCAAGAAAGAAGGGAGGTTGCAGAGGTGATTAAAGGTGATCATAAGTAAGGAAAGCATGAAATTAATGCTATCAACTCCAACAGGATGGTGGCTAAGGCCTAAACCACTAAACCTATGAGGACAATTGTACTACAAGCATGCAATACAAAGCTCAAATGCAACAAGTAGCTAAAAACAGTCCTAAAACATGCTGGAATTAAGCTAAACATAGCTAGAACAATAAGCTAAAACATGGAGCATACCAGGCGAGTAAACAAACACAAGGAGGGGAGGCTAACCCTCCAATTTTGGGACTTCAAAACAACATTTTAGCCATTGAAAAAAGCTCTAAAAATTAGAGTTTAAAAGCTCAAAAAAAGATGGGGTAAATATGGGAAACACAAGGGTAAAGGCGTTGAAAGCAAGGTGTAAAAAAGGGTGAACCACCCCTCAACCCTTATTGGCCTTAAACCACAAGTTTTAGCCTAAAAATACAGAGTTTATACAGCCCAAAAACAAAGGAAAAAGAGTAAATAAAGCAAGAAGAGAAGCAAAACTTTATACCTCTTGAAGAGGAGAACCAACAAATCAAGACAAACACACACTCATAAGCTCAAACAAGGCTCAAAGGTACCTCAACTCAAAGATGGTAAGGTTTGGTTTAGAGTGTATAGGCAAAATCTTTCAAAAAGCTAAGAAATTGCAAGAGAGAGAGAGAGAGAGAGAGAGAGAGAGAGAAAGAGAATTTTTGCTCTAAAAATTCCAACCTTGAAAATTGAAGGGGAAGTCTCCTATATATAGAAAACCATACAACTTCCTCAAAAATATCAATACATCCACGTGTAAGAAGGTGCATGCATCTGTGCCAACAGCTGGCACAGCTGATAGAAAAATATCTACAAAACACACTTGTGGTCGGCAGGCCACGAATGGTGGCCGATAGGCCACATCAGTGGCCAGTAACTAGAAACAGTGGCTGGCAGCCAATAGAAGGGGTCAGCAAGCTACAAGAGGTTGCAGACTTGAAAATCTCTGGTTTGGTCCAAAAATAAGACAACAGGTGTGTAGGGTTTGAAGGCTCAAAGCTGTGGCATTCTGCTGAGGACTTCGAGCACTTGACAAGTATATACATTCATTATTGGGTGTGCAAGTGGTGACGTCCAAGTCGTAAGGGTGGTCAAAAATGGGGTGTCTACAATTGCCTCTCTTTGATAGAAATCGGAGTCATTAAATGACGTAAGTAAATGTCAAAGCCCGAAGATGACCTATTTTGACAAGGCCGTAGACTTGGACAAACAATCAAGACAGAAATAAATGGTTGCACCCACAGGTTGCCTACGTATCCTTTTGTAAGGAATCAAACCAGCGTAGTTCTGGGGCAAGATGCAAATAATATGCACAAACAAAACTTTGAAAGCTAGACTCACGCACTTTGCGAAGCCGGTTAGTTTCAAAACTCATGATCATGCAAGATGATGCAATAAGCAACATCAGGTGCAATAAGCAAGATAACAACATATAAATGAGCAGCTTCAAGCTTAAAACCAACACAGGTTCTATGCAGAAGATCTAAAACACACTTTAACCACACAACTTAGGGTTACATTTCATGCATCTTGAGAAACTGAGAAACGAAAATTGCTCGGGGTGGCGTTTCACGTGTCCCGGGATGAAAACTGCTTAAGGTCGCGTTTCACGCGTCTTGAGATAAAAGTAAAACCGCTCAGGCTTGCGCTTCATGTGTCCCTAGATAAAACACACCCAGGATTGTGTGTCACGCATCCAGAGGAAAAAAGAGAAACCGCACGGGCTCGTGCTTCATGCGTCCTGAGAAAAAACACACCCAGGGCTGTGCTTTACGCGTCCTGAGATACAAGAGAAATCACTCGGGCTCGCGCTTCACGTGTCCCAAGATAAAACACGCCTAGGGCCGCACTTCACGCTTCCTGAGATACAAGAGAAACCGCTTGGGATCGGTCTTCACATGTTTCGAGATAAAACACGTCCAGGGTCGCGCTTCACGCATCCTAAGATACAAGAGAAACCGTTCGGGCTCGCACTTTACGTGTCCCGAGATAAAACACAAAGGACTGAATGTTCGCGATACATGCACAAAATGAACAAGCACAATAGATGCACAAAAGTGAACGTGATTACAAATCACCACAGTGATAGAAAGCCAACAGATACGGCTACTGAAGCATATTCTATGCAAGACCAGAAAGCATATACGAACACACATTCTATACATGAATCATGAGCAATGCGAGGCACGGATGTGATATAAGTGTATATGAAAATGCATGTCCTATGTAATAGAAGAGAACAAATATGTAATTTGACGAAACAAATAAAAGCAATATTCGGTGGCAACCTTCGATTTACCTCTCGGAGGCATTGCAACATGCTCAAAAAGGATACACCTCGTTCATAGTGGCAAATGGGACACGTTCACACACTGGAACGCAGTTGCAAGCTCCAAAAATAAAACCTTCCATACACTACTAAGGAAGAAGAAACATAGAACAACACCAGGACCTAACTGAGAGCCACCGACCATCTGAAGCCGCTGGCCACCTGCCGACCACCAGAAAACTTTGTAGGCCATAAATGTGGCCTGCCTGCCACCCGTGATAGTGTCAGGGCAGTTTTGTCTTTTCATGCGTAGGCCTTTAAGTATGCATCTCCATGCTTTATTTCCATACACCCAAACCTCCGGAAATTCTCTCCCTCTCTCTCTAGGTGTATTTTTTCTCTAGATTTGTGCTTTATACGCGTTTTACAATGCCCTACACAAACTTTTTCGTAAAACCCTCTTGATTCTCTACATTTTGAACTGATCAAATTTTGATTTCGTTGCTTTTTCTATATTTTCACCACTTTAGGCTTGTTCCCCTCGAGTTTTTTTCGAGTTTTGTGAACTTTTCCGAGTCTTGACTTTTTCTCTCATTTTCTCTCTCTCCTAGGGTTGACTTTTTCCAAGGTTACCCTTTTTTCTCCATTTTTCTTCACTTTTCACCCACTTTTCACCCACTTTTCACTCATTTTCTAGATGGTAGACGATATGCCTCACGACGGTGCTCCTCCCATGTTTCCACTTGTGTTTCCACCTATAGCCGAGGTAGAGAAGCCAGCAGTTGCCGAGGCTGGCGGGGTGGCAGAGGACATTGAGGTTGACCTTGAGGCGGAGTTTATGCCAGAGTTCGAGCCAGAGCCGTTACCACTGAGAGTGCGGCCCTTTGATCCAGCGACATATCATTCCCACACACACATATAACTGCCTGGAGGGATTAGGCGTTTCAACGATTTTGCTCATGGCGTACCAGAGGACCTCCTACTGAGGGAGCTAGACTCCCATCTTTCTTCCAATGCTACTGAGGTATGATCTATGTTTTCATGCCTTCCTGCCTTTCCTTTAAATGTATTTCTTGCATTGCCTTTCATCTGATTGCTCTTTCATAACTGCCTGATTCACTACTTTTCTCTACCACAAGGAGACTCTCGTGCCTACAGGAGGTACGGAGCGACGATGGCAAGGGACTGGTACGATGAGCTCCTTGTTGGGTTTCGTGATATCGTTGATGAGGCTGGCTTCGGCCTTTTCTGCTCTGGACTGACATGCGTCATAGTGAGTTGCCCTCTTTTTAGGAGCGTTGGTAAAGAGGTGGTAGGACACCACTAATTCCTTCCACCTTTCTACTGTCGGGGGGATGACGATGACTCTCTACGACTTTGCCATGATCACAAGCTTAAGAGTAGGGGGTGATCCGATCCCTTTTGACACTAATATGAGTGAGTGGAAAGCCTCTTAGATCCACCTACTGGGGGCACACCCACCATTATACTGACCGGCCATGGTGAGATACAGTTGGTTCGCCGAGCAGTTCCGCAAGAGTGAACCTGAGACACCAGAGGACATAGAGCAGTATGCCTGGGGGTTCCTGATGTTTGTCCTCGGTACCACCTTGTTTTCAAACAGGTGGACCACCATGGGTTTATACTTGCTGAGTGCCCTGGTGACAATGCCTTGAGTTCATTCTATAATTGGGGCGGAGCTGGCCTCGCCACCCTCTACGACTATATAAGCTCCACCTCCCGTATGAGGAAAGAGCAGATCGAAGGTTACTGGCGAGCCTGGGAGGTATGCACTTCACTTCCTTCTTTGTACTTATACTTTCTATTTCACATTTTCTGCTTTATATCTATTCAACACCTATGCTTTCTGCTTTGCACTTTCTATATCTGTTGATGCCTTGTGCTTTCTGCTTTGCATTTTCTGTATCTGTTCATGCCCTGTGCTTTTTGCTTTGCACTTTCTATATTTGTTCATGCCCTGTGCTTTCTGCTTTGCACTTTCTATATCTGTTGATGCCTTGTGCTTTCTGCTTTGTATTTTCTGTATCTGTTCATGCCCTGTGCTTTTTGCTTTGTACTTTCTATATTTGTTCATGCCCTGTGCTTTCTGCTTTGCACTTTTTATATCTGTTCATGCCTTGTGCTTTCTGCTTTGCACTTTCTATATCTGTTAACACTGTTGTTGATAACATCGCTGCCCTTTCTTTGCAGTTATAGGTTTACGCATATTTTCCAGCCTTCGATCCAGAGCCTACGGAGGAGATCCCTCATGTTCTCCCTTACTCACGATGATACGACGGTTAGTGTTGGCGCTGGAGTCGTGAGACCTTCGTATTCTTCTGTCATTACTTCGATACAGTGGTCGCCGAAGAGGTAACTCGAAACTCCTAGTCATTTTTGTTTTAATATTGCTCTGAGTCATACTTTGGCAACTAGCGGCAACTAACAGTCTGTACATTCACAGTTTGTAAATCACTTAGCAGCCCTGGGCAATGATGTCGGCTGGGGTGAGAGGCCAGTATGTGGGAGCTTGGGGCACATCGCGCTTCCCAATTTTGTTGGTGGGCCCAGTCTGCCGGGCTTGGTTTTTGAGCGAGCGGTTTCTATGCCAGACTGTAGGCTCGCTTGATCCAGTCGTTCCGATGCCACCTCGGCGTCTATTAGGACAGCGGATAGCCTACTAGTTGACGTAGTCATACAGTTTATGGTAGGCCTAGATGCTGATTTCTTTAGAGGAGAGGGTGATTACACGACATTCATTTAGACTCACCTTATGCCTTCCTTGACGAGTGCTCACACAAGCGAGGAAGCAGGGGCTCCTGTGGTGGGCGAGGCGACTTGAACTACTAGGGCCCATATTAGAGAGGCTCCCCCCTGTTGAGCAGACTACCCGTTGGCCGGAGCTTCCCACTGCGCTCATATGCTGGCAGTCAATTAGGACTGCTTACTAGATTCTAATCGAGCCGGCAGAGGCAGGTGTAGCTCAGCTTTTTTGTGCCCCCTTTCGGAAGTTCGAAAAGATGCCCTACAGTTTAGACTCCTACAGTTTTGAATCTAATCTCACAAGTGCAATGTGAAATTAAAAAACACCAAAGAGTCCAAATTCAGCAAATCGTTTTGGAAAATTGATTTTGAATAAAAAATGCCAAAATTGGACTACTTTGCTAGATATAGAGTCGCCACCTAAATATTTTATTTTGGGGAAATTTAGGAAACCCATGACTTGTGCCGAAGGCCACGTTTACATCATCACCAAAGTTGCCTCGGCTCGGGAACTTAGGTACGAGAGGGGAAGGTCATGAATTGAGCACCCCCACTCGCCCGATCAAAGATCGGCCTCTACTAATCATGATATGATTTTTATGTACATTATGTGCTCTTGTTCTAGTTATTAAGCTAGCTTTACTATGTGATGCGCACAAGTAAGTATAGACTAGTTTGCTCAAGTTGGAACAATTCAAATTCATGTTTGTTTTGTGAAAAGGGTTTTAATTTGCCACCTCAAGTAGGCTTAAAATTTTTGAATTTGCCACTCAACAAAGTGGGCTTAAACATATATTCGTTGAATCGTTTCAATTCGAACAACAAGTCTTCATCTACAGGTATTCAAGCAGTTTATCGAATAAGCATTTAGCCTCATAGCAAGCATGCTAGTCATGGCAATCACTCACATTCATGCAAGTATGCTAAAGCACTAAAAACTCACCTCGTACTACAAGCTAAGAAGATATGAGTAAGAAAAATATTCATGATTCCTAACTATACAAGATGGCTAATGCAACGCATGCAAAGAATGCAATTAATAGGCCCGGCTACTAATATGGCATATGAAGCAATTTTTGATAACATGCGATTAAACACGTATTCAACGAAGTAATTGAAACAACAATGCAGCTTGAATGATGCGCTAAGCCTTGGTGCATGCAAGACAAGATGAATGGATGCAAGCATAAGGTATGCTAATTGAAACATGTCCCTAATCTAACCATCAAAAGCGATTAAATAAAAAGAGCGAAAGACGTAGGGTTGTAAGACATACACATTATTATATTTTGCTCTCACGAAGGAGAGTCCGAATGAATAAAGCAAAACTAACTAGCAACTAATTAGGGCTAAGCTAATTAAGCAAATTATTACAAAATAAATGAATAATTAGCTAAACTAATTAACTAATTATTACAACACCTGAATGAACTAACTAGTAAGCTAACTAATTAAGTTACAACACAAATGCAAATAAGCTAAGTAATTAATGTCTATAACTACGCTGCCACTACTTCGCCTCGAGAAATGGAAGATATGCATGCGCATGCTCGAATATCACCCGAAAAGACCTATTTTTCACTCTCGAAAGCCTCTATTTGCAAAGTTGAACACTTTCAGAACCATTCTGCTCCACCTTACCAACATTCTGTTGAAGTTTGCATCAGTGGCTAGCTGGCCACTGGCAAAGACTATTGGCCACCTACCGACCATGAAAGTGGCCTGCTGGCCATCTATGGTGCCTTGCCGGCCACTGATGCACTGGATTATCATGTTGTAATAGAGGACAAACAGAGCAAAGAAAGGGGATTTCCAAGGATTGTCTGTACAATTCATCCCTCCTTTTTATGAACAAATCCAAGGAGTTGTGAACTTAAGCCACAAACCACCAATTCAAGCAATTTCATTGCATGATGGCTTGTGATTCAAGATGTGCAAACTCAATAAATGCAAAGCAAGACCCTCAAGAACCATCACCCTATTATGCATGATCGAGGGCAATGGAGACCTAGGAAACTTGAGATATTTCATCAGTTTGAGTATAAAATGTCCCAATTTTCCTTGTGTTCAATTAACTTTCGATTGAACACATGCAACACAAGTTATTTTCTTGCTCAATTTTAGTCCCAAATTGTTAGTTACTCATTTTAACTTTACCAACCATTCTTTAATCCAATTAAGTCCAAATGGTGAGTTAGAGTCCTCTAATGGAAAGAAAAGCTCAAGACACAAGTTGCTTTGGGTATGAAAAAAGTCTCATACCGTTGGTAATAAACCTCTTAAGGGATTAAGCCATTAAGTATGAAACCTCAATTTCACACTTAGGCACACAAATGACTTGAAACCACTTTCAAATCAATAAGAAAAACCAAGAAATGAGGGATGTTGTAGAGGTAATTAGTGCTGAAATTAAGTATGAAAAGCACCAAAAACACGCAATCAACTCAAACAAGTGGTGTCTAAAGGCTTAAAACACCAAGCTTGTGAGGACTATTACACTACAACCA
This sequence comes from Camellia lanceoleosa, assembly GCA_025200525.1. Lineage (NCBI taxonomy): Eukaryota > Viridiplantae > Streptophyta > Magnoliopsida > Ericales > Theaceae > Camellia > Camellia lanceoleosa. The sequence continues at coordinate 125,802,352 of CM045765.1, forward strand.
TGCAAAACAACACTCAACTAACCCAAATAGCCCAAAACAGAGCTAAAGTAGTCTAAAAAAAAGGCAAAAATATGCTGGACTATAGCTACAAAAAGCTAGAAAATCATGCTAATATATTGAACTAACTAGGCTAGCAAACAAGACACAAGGAGGGGTGGCTAACCCCTCCAATTTTAGACTTCAAAACATGTTTTTTGCCACTAAAAATAATCTGAAATTCAGTGGTTAAAGGCCCAAAAAAAATGGTTTGAAAATGGGAAACAAAGGTGCAAAAGCCTTAGAAGCAAGGAATAAAGAAGGGTGAGACACCCCCCCAACCTTAAATGGTTTAAAACGCCAATTTCAGCCCATTAAAACAGAGATTTTTACAGCTCAAAGATTGCCCAAAAACAGTGGGAAAAGATAGAGAAACAAGTGTGCTAAAACAAGTTAAAAGAGAAGTGTTATATCTCTTGAAGCCAAGCACAACTTTAGACACAAATACAAGTCAAAACCACCTTCAAGAGCTCCAACAAGACCTTAAGGGACCTCAGCTCAAAGGTGATCAATTTTGGTTAAGGATGTGTATGCAAAAGAGTGATATAACTAGGCAAGTGTGCACAAAATTACAAGAGAGGAAAGAGAGAAATCTAGAGAGAGAGAGAGAGAGAGAATTTTTGTGTTGGAAATCTTTTAACCTCAAAACATGAGAGAGGGGGTCCCTATATATAGAAAACATGAAATCTATACAAGGAGATCCAGCCCTCCACATGTGGACAGATGTAAGCATCTGTGCAAACAGCTGGAACAATTGGCATAAAATATCTGCAGAAAACACTGGTGGCCAGCCGGCCATCAGTGGTGGCTGGCAAGGCACCATTGATGGCCGGAAAGGCACATCAATGGCTGGTAGACAAGAAGTGCTGGCCGGCGGCCTCCATAGATGGCTGGTAGGCCACTGAAGACTGTAGGAGGGAAATACCAAGGCATAGTCCAAAAATGAGACAAAATGGATACAGGGTTTGAAAGGCTCAAAGCTGTGGCATTCCATTGAGGACTTTGAGCGCTCGACAAGCAAACAGACTCATCATTGGATGTACCTGCAAGAACATCCAAGTCTTGAAAGGCCGTCAAAAATACGGTGTGTATAGCAGGGCATGAGTATATCAGAGTTGGAGGCATGTCTCAGGTATGGACCACGCTTTACAATTTGCACCCCACATTTCCATTTCAAATAAGTTTATTACAGACATTGATTACCCAAACACACTTGCAGGCACCTATAGAGTATATAGGGAGCCTCCTCGAGCTGGTGGCTTCTCTGATGGGCATGGTGCAGAGGAGGGAGATGTTGCTTGGTCTCTACGGTATCTAGGTAATTACCTTCAGTTCAACATGCATTTCATTACTAACTTTGTTTGTGCACCACGCTATCATATTTCCATGGACACATCGGTACTTCAACGGTAGTCTTTCCAAAACTGCATTGGCATACTGTACTTATACATTGTACTCATACTGTATCTAATTTCTGCATGACACTTATTTTGCATACTATGCCTGTATCTGATACACACACTGTAGCTGATATGTTGACAACTGTTGTTGTTTTTTTTTTTTTTTTCAGATTCCATCTACACCGAGGGGCACCAGTATCGGCAGTACCTCCTCCAACAGTAGAGAGGAGAGAGAGAGATAGGCCCAACACGTGGCCGAGATGCGTGCTACGGTCGAAGTAGGGATAGGGGCATCCTAGGTTAGAGCAGTCCCTCTAAGCCCATTTTGAGTGATGATGACACTGAGACTAGTGACTTCGAGGAGGCAGTGAGTCGGCATTCTGAGTCATCCGAGAGTAGAGATAATTGTAGCTTGGCTTTCTGCGCTCTTTTTAGAAGGCGAATAGCCCTATAGTTCGGACTCCACTTGTGGTTTTGAATCTGATTTCACAAGTGCAATGTGAAATAGTGAAAACACAAAAAGAGTCTAAATCTGGTAATTCTTTTTAGAAAATCGATGTTTGAATCAAATGCCAAAAATGGACTGCTTCGCCAGATTTCAAAGTCATCACCTAAATATTTTTGAGAAATTTAGGAAATCCAAGACTCATGCCAAAGGCCATTAGTCCATCATCATCAAAGTGTCTCGGCTCGGGAACTTAGGTACGAGAGGGGAAGGTCATAAATTGAGCACCCCACTCTCTCGATCAAAGATCGGCCACTACTAATCATGATGTGTCTCTTATTTACATTATATGCTCTTGTTCCGGTTATTAGCCTAATATTACTATGTGATGCACATACAAATATAGACTAGTTTACAACAATTGGAACATTTGATCTTATGTTTTGTTTTGAACTTATTTTGTGAATTTTCCACTTGAAAAAGTGGTCTTTAAAATGGGCATTTAATCAAACTATCCCAATTCAGGCATTTAGCCTTCATCCACAGGCATTCAAGCAGTTTATCATTTAAGCACTTAGCCTCATGTCATTCATGCTTTTAACATGGCAACACTAACATTCGATGCAAAATGCTAAAGCGTAAAAGCTCACCTAGTACTCCGAGCCGAAATAAAGCAAAATAATTAGAAAAATATGCATGCTACTAATTAATGCAATATGGCTAATGCAACACACACGTTATGTATTTCATAGACTCGGTTATAAACATGGCATATGAATCCCCAATAACATCCAATCTTATTGCCCCTAGTTCCAGGGTGGCTTCTAAACCAGCAATACACGCTTCATATTCTGGTTCTTTAGTGGACACCTTGAACTGGAGTTTGAAGGCTAAAGGTATATGAGAGTCGTCGGGTGCTATCAGCAACACACCTATCCCATAACCGTACTGATTGGATGCTCCGTCAAAGTACATCGTCCAAGTTTCCTCGTCAACTTGCAGAATGGCTTCTTCTAGGAATAAGTATTCCACTGTCTCATCTCCTTCTACCGGGTGTTTGCCAAGAACTCCGTTACAGCTCTTCCCTTGACCGACTTGTAAGTGACTGTAGACACCCCATTTTTGACCGTCCTCAAGACTTGGACGTCACTGATTGAACACTCAGTGATCACCCTTGTTTGTGTTTGTCTTGAGTTCCCGAAAGCCTTGGCAATGCGCCTCGCCTCAGGATCTCTCGACTCGACTGTTTTGTGTATGGTTTTGCACCAAACACTTGTGTTTTGCCTTTGAGAGGCAGGTTAGGGCTTGTAGACCATCCCCACCCACCACCGGCCAGGGCTTGAGGCCACCGGCTGTGTTTTGTTGCCACCGGCCAAATGTTTGGCCGGCCGGCTATCTTTTTTTGGTCAATTGCATCTTTGGCCGGCCGACTACTGTGCATCTACTTTTGCAGATATTTTGTCACAGCTGGCTTGCATTTGACTCCCCTCCATGTATGGAGGGATCTCTCTCTTTAGAGGCTTGTCTTGTAAGTTTTACAAGACAAAAAGCTCTATAAAGAGAGGTTTTCTCTCTTGTTGCAAGGGTTAGACATTTTAGACAGCCATTTTTAGGGTTTGAGTTCTAGGGTTAGGGTTTGGTTTATATCCTATCTCTATAGTGTGTTTTTTGTCTCATTTTTGCTCACAAACACACACCATCACACCATCTCTTGGAGCTGAGGCCCTTGAGGGTTGTTTTTAGTGTTTTGGAGTTGATTTCAACCTCAAGAAGCTGTTGGAGCTTCATTTGTGAAGAAAGTCTTCAAGGGTAAGAAGTTTGTCCTTTTATTCTCTATTTTTGCATTCTACATTTGCCTATCTTGAAACTATTTTTTGGCTTTGTGTATAACACATAAAAGTTCTGTTTTTAAGGCCTCTAAATAGTTTGTTAAGAGTGTTTTAAGCTTTGGGGTTGTTTGACCCCTCTTAAGCCTTGTTTGGCCCTTGTTTTGTGCCATTTTGTGTGAGCTCCGGGACCATAGTGTTTGGGCCTCCTCACCACTGAAATCTTGAGGGATTTCAGAGGTGAGGATGGTGCCTTGAGGTCCTAGGAAGGAGAGGGCCACCCCCTCTCCTTGTTGTCCTTGAAAAGGCCTATTTTTGCCTCTTGAGGGAGCACCACGTTCAAGTGTGTGTTGGCCATGCCTTAACTGATTTTTGTGCTTATTATGTCATAATATGCCTCTCTTTTTAGTTGGTTTTGGTACACCATGCTTGCTTAGCATACATGCCTTGTAATGCTTTGTTTAGGCCTTAACATGCCTTAGGTTGTAAGCCCTTGTTCTAGCATGTTTTAGGCCTAGCTTCGTGAAGCTTTAATGCATGTTTTTGTATGCTTTAACTCTGTTTTAAATTTCTTGAGTCATACTTGCCATGTATTGTATAGCACCTTTACATTTTGGCTTGTTAGCCTTAAGTTTTGGGGCATTGTTGCATGTTTAGCCTATCTTGTCTGCTTGGTTTGGCACCATGTTCTTGCATGATTTTCAGAGTTTAATGCATGCCATTAGTCCATGTTTGCCTCTTTTAAGTGTGCTTAAAAGTTGCCTTTATGTGCTTAAGTATTGGCCTATTAACATGTGCATGTGTGTATGTGTGTTTGGTCCCATTTCTTGAGTTTTTTTGGCCACTGTTTTAGGCCTAGTTAGGGCTGCCTAAATCATGTTTAAGTCCATCTCTTTGCTTGTTGCATATGCTCCTTATATGTTGTAGCATATTGGTGAGTGTGTCGCATGTTTGGTATTACATGATTGAATGAAGTCACATATTGGCTTGCATGCTTGGATGCCTACGTTAGCCTTGCATGCGTATTGGTTGCATTGTCTCATGCCTTGCATGTTTTGTATGCCTCTTTGCATTGCCATGTTGCATGCCTAGTTAACATGCTTAGGTTGCATTACATTAGCATGCATACTTGGCCTCTTGAATTGTTTATGATAGAGGTTAAGCCCCCTCCCCTTTGACTTGATTACGTGCATTGCATTCCATATTAAAAATGCATACTTCGCTTCTTGGGCCATCATGCATGGAAATGCGCGATTGGTGGTCCGAGAACCAAGGCTCATGTCCCTTTGAGTCATAAACATGATATGGGGTGTGATTGGTGCATACATTGCTTGAAATGCATTTCCATGCCAAGTATTGTCCTCTCCTGCTGTCAAATCAGTTTCTGTAGGAAGTTTTGTCCGGCCGGCCACATTTAGTGCCGACCGGCTATCATTGTTGGCCGATAGATCAAGCTTGTGGCTGGTGACCATTCTATACGGCCGATGGTGTTCTCCCCTAGCCGGTTGTGTTCCCTGGCATCCATAGAGCAAACCCTGAGACTCTGGCAGTCATCAGAGGAGCAGAGCAGGGAAAACAGAGGCATCTTGAGCATGAAGTGGATTTCCGAGCGGAACCGAGCACACATGCATCAAGCCCTCTCCCCGAGGCTGCTGTTTATTGCTTTATTAGATTAATTAATTTGCTTAATTAATTTAGTTGGCCTATAATTATTAATTAGCTAGGATAGTTAATTCATTATTTGATTTGTATATTCTTTCGGTCCGTCCGAGCGAGGGCGAATTTGTAATAAGTGTGGGTGAGTGTGTGTATGTCTTCCAACCCCCACTTCTTTCTCCCTTTTACTTACCTGCTTTGATGGTTAGTATTAGGTCATGTTTAATTTTGCATACCTTATGCTATGCATGCGTGCACCATTCATCAGTATTGCACGCACCGGGCTCGGCGCATCATGCTAATTGCATTATATTTCAAAATAAATTTGAATACATGCTACTTGTGCATTTCACATGTCATCCTTAGATTAGCCGAGCCTATTCTAGTGACATTTTGTATGCGATGCATTAGGCACTTAACATGGACTTGGATCATGCATTGATTGCTAACATGTTCTTGTTTTGGCACAGAGTACTTTGTAAGTATTTTATGCTTTAGCATCCTTGCATGCGTGTGAGTGTTGTCATGACAGCATGCTTACCATGTGGCTAGATGCTTATATGTTAAACTGCCTGAATGCCTGTGGGTGAAGGTTGGATTGTTTGAGTTGGAACAACTCATTGAAATCCGTATTTTAGCCTACTTGCGAGTAGCAAATCCTAAAGCGTTTTCCAAAACAAACGAATATGCAATGCTTGTTTCCAAGTTTGGCAATCTAGTCTATACTTGTTTGCTGTGCGCATAACATAGTAACTCTAGGCTAATATTGGGAATAAGAACACATAACGTTTTCAAAATTGGATATCACGGTTAGTAGAGGCTGATCTTCGGATCAGGCAAAAGGGGGTGCTCATAGCTGACCTTCCCCAATCGTACCCAAGTTCCCGAGCCGAGGCAACTTTGGTGATGACGGACACGTGGCCTTTGGCACCGAGTCAGGGTTTCCTAAATTCCCCCAATAAAAAATATTTAGGTGGCGACTCTGTATCTGGCAAAGCAGTCCATGTTTGGCACTTCTTTTCTAAAAATCTATTTCTCAAAACGATTTGCCGGATTTGGACTCTTTGGTTCAGATTTAGAACCATGACACAAAATCGAGTCCGAACTGTAGCATCGAGGTCCCTCGCGGGCTTGTTACAGTTTATAGCGACTCTGCTGGGGATGTTTAGAGAGCTTGACTCGAACTCGTGATATCTTGTTTTGACTACACTTATGTGTTTCTTTGCATTGCATGTGCATTGGTGCACCTAGGACACCGTGTTGGCCATCTGCTATTCCTGAGCGGTCTGCCGGAGGCTTGACTTTGTCAAAGCACGCCATAAGGCTGACCGGTTGCGGGCTCTGCCAGTATGGAAACACAAACCCCAGTTTCACCGGGGCACCCTTTTCGACCATTCGACCTAGTGCATATTCGGAATCCATAGCGACCATTCCAACCTAGGACAGGTTGCTTACCCGATTTTAGGCTGTTTGAAACCGCTGCATGCGTAGTGAAACCCTAGCTCCTGACAAAATAGGACAGGGAAACCCTACCCCAACATAGGGGTGTTTTTGCTCTCTCTATTTGCTATGTGCTTTCAGAGTGTATCTCTACAGGAACACACATATCAGTTTGCAAGATTGAGTATCAAGCCTGAGGGCACCAGTATCAGTTTGCAAGAATCAGTTATATCTATGGATATCCGATTCAGTGTTTTGTGAGACAGTGATTTACGGGAACGATGATCGATAGTAGAGTACGATTGTTAATTTTGTGTTTGATCTGTTTAGGCTGAAATGCTGCTTGTTTTTCCTTTCAGTTAAGAGAGTTCCAGAATAGTTAGTGTTTTCCCTTGCCGAGGCAAGACTTACGATGACGTAGAATTCAGAAGAGATCGTGGTTATGACAGCCGCGTTGGATCAAGGAATCACTCTACAAAGTGAGACCAATGTCGATGTGCCGCATCCACCCAAATCGCTTTTCGCACCGATGCGGACCCCGACTATATCAGGCTCGCGAGCCTACTACATTTGAACTGATGGGGATGATAGATGATCTCCAGAGGTCCGTGGCGGATCTCGCTTACGGGATGTCAGCTTCGCCACCAGCCGCACCATATCTTGGGGAGTTTTGTACCTAGAGCCCCATTGTTGGGGCGGTGTGATTGAACTTAGCCAATCGGAGATGGCCTCGGCTATGGTAATGACATATCAACATCAACCCAAACCCTCGATCGGTGAGGCGAGGTAAGGATAAAATGAAGGCGGAATCGATCCCATCGAGCGATTCTTTGTGGGCAGTCGAGGCTTTGAAAGCCAGGGGGATGAACAAGCAACAGATATCTGCAGTTGTCGCAAAAACTGTGAATGACGCTTTCCCCACTCCACCTGAGGGTAGTTCAAGTCAGCCAGAAAACTGAGATGGACCCTGTCATGCCAGAACAGTTCTTTCCATTCCCAACCCAGCACCGGGAAAGGATCAGAAAGCCAAGGTGGCGCTTGCCGACCCTTTCGCTAGTGCGTCTAGCAAAAGTGCTCAAGCTTCAAAATACCTGCCCCGAGGGCGCAGGGTCTTCCACGCTCTCTACATGCCGTTGTCCAAGGCACTTCAAATTCTTGCCAAGAGAGGGCACCTTAAACCTTTGGAGCCTCGACCTCTGCCGAAGAATCTCCCTACTACGCACGATGCTGCTCTGTATTGTGCGTACCACCAGCAAACCGGTCATGCTACCGATAATTGCTTCCGCCTTCGTCATGAGGTGCAAGATTTGATTGACAATGAGGTTATCCTCCCGCCCACCTCAGCCAAGTCCGTTACCACCCAGTTATTGGATTTTGAGGATACAGATACTGCGAGTATGTAATCAGAAAGTGAACCACTTGCGGGCGGCATTTGGTATATTTTGGATGTGGCGTCTGGCACGCATTTTTGAGCATCTGTGAACGCTAGCTTTGTAAATTCTGGCTTGGGTATCGAGTCAGTCTTTTGTTTTGAGTCTGTCTCTTTGTCTCGAGTCAGTCTTTTTGCTTAAGGGTCTGTCTTGTCCTCTTTGTGTAGAATACCAGGTGATTCCGGGGTTGTTGCCTCGAACACCGTTTTGTCTTGTAATTACCCGTTTTTGTTTTTGAGTCTCTTTCTGCCGAGGAGCTGGTTATACCAACGAATCTGAATGAAACCGCTGTGGCTATCTTGCTTTCGTGCTTGCTTTCAGTTTGAGCTAGTTGTGCCAGAGGAGGCAAATGGAACGGCAGTACATTCTACCTACTCTCTTGTGCCCTGAAAATCATTGTAATGACCTAAGTTTTTCAAAAACCCTTTTTGAACACTGTGGTGATAAAAACGAAGAGGAAGGTATTCCTTGGGTTTTGCGAAATTTTGATCATTTTGAGAGAAAGAGAGGCGTGCTGAGCCTTTAATGAATGAAATCATGTCTGTCAGCGTGAGTACTGAGAAGGACCCTGGCTTGATCCAAATTGGTTCCACACTATCTTCAGCATGAGCAATGTGTCGCTTTTGTAAAAACTTTCAAAAACAAAATGTTTTGCGAGGTCCTGTGAAGACCTGTGTGGAATCATTCTTGAGATTGTGTAGCCTAGGATCGCTCTCAGCCTCAAGATTCAATCTATCTGTTTCGAACCTGGAATCCGTTCAAAGCGTTCAACAGTCAACCGCAACCGCCATGTAAGGCCCGTGTGGCCCAATTTGAAGCTGCCCTCGAGCAAGAGGCACCAAAACTAGATCAAGAAGATCAGATCTCACTGGAAAAAGCTCGTGAAGCAACCGTGATGGATTCTTCTGCAAATCAACACAGTAGTCACTCTCTTGGATACAGAGGGCTTCAATTTCAAAACCATTTGGCATGGACTTGTTACACTTTTACCCTTTGAGAGGCTTGCTGGGCCGAAAACCCGGAAGGGTGACCCAGGCAAAAGTTAGAGCAAGAAAAGAACAAGAAAACAACAAAAAATGCGAAAATTGAAAAAATTGAAAAAAAGAAGAAGAAAAGAAATGAAAAAGAATGAAGAGAAAAGGAAAAGAAGCTCGCAAGGTCGAAAACCCGCATCGGGCACCTTGACAAAAGTTAGAGCCTAAAAGTGAAGGTTAATACCCGAGTGTACCTTAACCGGAACTACGTAAGGCTTGATTCCCATGTCTGGGATACGTAGGCAACTTCATCTTGAAGTCCAGCCCCCAACGCTTTCATAGCGCCTCAGTCCATGTAATGGCTTTGATCATCCTTGCCTCCTCTGCATCTGACAATTCGGTTGTACCTTAACCGGAACTATGTAGGCTTGATTCCCATGTTTGGGATACGTAGGCAACTTCATTCTGAAGTCCAGCCACCATTGCTCTTACAGTGACTGTGTCCATATATTGGTTCAGACCATCGTCTTCGGAGTTCAGTCGTCAATGATAAAGACCGTTTACAAAATGCTGCGGCATCATCCAGACAAGGGGCAACTTTCCGTTGCCATGCATTGCCATAAGTTGCCCTGAGTTGCCGTCCAAACTAGGGGCAACTTTCCGTTGCCATGTACCCCCTTTAAGCAAGGGGCAATTTTCCATTGCCTCCGATCCGAGGTTGCGCATCTCGAGGGTAAGTTCCGTGCTCGTCGAGCATTGATTGTTTACAAAAATAGTTTTTGAAATTTTTTACTGAGGTTGACTATTTTCTCGAAAACTGTTTCATTTTCCAAAACCGGACCATTTTCTTGGACCCAAAAAGGAAAATTTTCAGTGCTCACAGCCTGACTTGCAGGATTTTCAAATAAAAAATTGAACAAATATGTTAATCCGACTCTCATTTTGGTCAAAACTGTTTTAGAAAGAAGAAAACAAAAAATGGTCAAAGTGATGAACTAGGGGCACAGTTGAGTCAGGTATTCTGTCTTTCCCCTGCCATCAACATACTTGCCAGAAAGGCACCCTGTTCGCCGGAAGAAGCTTTCCCTATCCAGAATCTCAACTGGACGTCACCGGAAGAAATAGCCGCTAGCTGACAGTATTGTCGGTGAACCCACAACTTCCTATTCATCTATCAATTATCCTGGGGAGGGATGAAAAAATAAGAGAATAAAGAATAGAGAGATGTAAGTCGAGAGAAGAGTGAGGAATAGGGTTTTGGAGAGAAAAACCGAGTCTGCGGGCCGAGTGATGTGAGAATCACAAATCAGAAAGGGTGGGAAGCATAATACCCGAAGGAACTGGTTCCTCGAGATCTGAGGTCTTTTGTTTTTGTAAACACGTCCGTGTGTCGTGTCTTTGTCTTGTTTACCTCAACTTTCGTCTTGAGTCTTTTCCGAGCGTGTCTCGTTGTGTCTAGGTCGCGCACCTTCTGTTTGAGTCTTTCCCGCTGTGATCAGTTGCAGGCTCGATACCCCGGTTTGAAAAACCCTTTTTCAATTTCAAAAATCGCTTATGCTCAGAGTGCTGTGCCCTTCTTTACATTTTATGCAAAGCAAAAGAAGAAAGGGGAGAATTTGGGGCATCTGAGTGTGTTTCAGTCTCAGCCGATTCCACCTTCGTATTCCGTCTTGTCAGATTGGGTTGTTTGTTCAAGATTTGCCGTGTGCAGAGTGAACCGAGTACTGTGTTATGGGCTGTATGCAAATTAGTCCCCAGTGGAGTAAGGGCTGTGTGTTCAGAAGCAAGCAGTGGGCTGCTTGGGTCGTTTTACTGTTAGTGGGTTTGTTATCCGATTATTACAGTGCAAGTGTTCAATTTTCAGACAGCAAATCAATTTCATTTACATTGAGGTGTAACATGATGTAATGCGAAGTATGAAATGTATGGGATATAAAGATGTAACACTTTTTCAGACAAAAAGTTTGTTTCATTCCTTCATCTTTTCAAGTACATAATTTTGGAAACAAAATCTGCCCTCGGCAGTACAAAGTATCCTAGCTACCAAAAAAGGGAAAAGTACAAAAGAAGAATAATAGCAAAAATCTGTATCAAATGTCAAAAGCGGCTCTGAGGGCTATCAGTCCGTCCGAGTCCTCTTCCTAGACGAAGGTCCAGGAGCATCATCAGCATTGTCATCCGAGCTCGAGTCCGAGCTGTCTCCGGTCTCCTCCCCCGATGACTCTGCCTTCGCCTCGGACGACTCCTCGTCATCATCCAAAACTGGCGCCCGGGAGCTACTCCCAGCATGAGTGCGCCCCACCTTGGTGCAGGGAAATACTCTGCCCTCCTCATCTCTCCCTCGGACAGGAGCGGAAGGTCCAGCTGGAGCACCTCCTACAATGGGAATCTGGAAGGGAGGCTGAAAAGTACAAAAGGCAAATGCATCAGTATACCGTGAACAGTTTATCAGTGCAGAATCACGATGTATGAGTCTGATGTATGAATCTGTGAGTAGTTAATCAGTCACGCAGAATCGATGTATGAAATCAGTGTGTGAATGCCGTGAAGGTTAATCGATCTGAGAATGTAGTGTATGAGTATAGTGTGTGAATGCCGTGAGCAGTCTATTAAGTGTTGTGTTATGCATCAGATTATGTTAAGCAGTTTATGTATGGTTCGAGACTGTGGTCAGAAAGCACATATCGGAATACTGTAGAGGGCCAGGAGATCGAAAGTCCGCTGTAGCATCCCCATCATGGAGGCATTCAGCTCCAGAGACTGCCGGGTGTACTCGGAGGAAGCCTGCAAAAATATCAGATACATCAATATTCTGCGGAATATCAAATAAACAGAAATGAAACGACTGTACAAGAATGCAGTAATACATACCGGAGGCAAGTCAGGGACACCGACTAACTCGTGATCAGCCGGCGGAGGGGCAAAGGGGATCTGGTAGGACACCCCACCCTGCCCTCTGTATGTCATCGTCGTAGGCAGTGCGGGCCAACCAGTCCCCCGTCCTCCCTGAGCTCCGCCCCTGCCACGAACTCGGGCCCTCCTCGATGCTCTCGCTCCAGCTTCCGCTCCTGCCCTAGCTACTGGCGCCACGGGTCTCTCTCTCTCAGCTCGACGACCACCGCTCAGAGGCCGCATGATGTACGTCTGCACGTACTCTCTGTAATCGCCGATGCCTCTGAAGCGGATCGCCTCCCAGCCAATGGTGTACTCGGCCATCTGCTCGGCAGTAAATCTCTCGGTCTCCCTCATGTCCTCCGGAGGGTGAACCGGAACTATCTGCTCAGGTAACCCTAGGGTCTGGCGTAGGAAACGCTCACCTAGGTACCAAGCCCGACAGACCGGGCCCTCCAGCAGAATCCAGAAACGCGAGGTCTCCTCAGCGCCGGCAAATCGATCCCGCATCACGGCTGGCAACGGAGCCCAAGGCTGCCAAGTGATCTGAAAATGAAATACAGATTGTTATCTACTACTGTTGAAAGTACAGTGTGAAGCGAAGCTTAAATGAACTGCAAGTAAAACATACCTCCACAGGAGTGATGGTATCGAAGTAGCGGTGGAAAAAGATGAATGTGTCCCGTGGTCTCCGCACGCATCTCCCATCGAAACGGCGTGAGAAGGGGACGACGAGAGGGGTCTCTACGTCTGGCACCGGGGCAAGTCTGGGAAAGTAGGCATACACCCACAACTGTAGAACAAATACCAGTATGCTTATCAGACAAATCAAAATACAAGAATAAAGCAGAAATGACAGAGCCATGTATTGTGCAGTGTATTGTGCGAGTGTGTTGGGAAATGCAGTGTGTGTGTGTGCGTGTGTACAATCAGTGTAAAGCAGAGTATAAGTGTGTGTAAGTACAGATATCTGAGTACGTAAAATAGAAACAGAAATGAAAAGAAGAAAAAGGAAACGTACCTCCCAAGCGTGCCAGAAGCCCCCGAGCAACTGTCCGCTGCCACGGGAAGCCGAACTCATGTATCCATAAAGTGTAGCCAGAGCGGCGCCACCCCAGTCGTAGTGCAGGATCTGAGTAACGTCCACTAAGGCGCTGAGTAAACAAAGGGGCACGGTGTTCGCCCGATCGGCGAAAATAGTCGTCCCCAGCAAGAACATCAAGAAGCCGCGCATACTGCTCCACAGCCTCCTGAGTCATCGGAGCCTCCGCGGTCAAAGCAGGCTGGACCCTGAACTGGACCTCGAACCACGAATATCGGACAAAGCCTGGACGGGCGAGAGGTGGCGCCTCGCCGAGCAGATGAATTTGAGCAGCGGTCCACTCGTCCATATCAGTGTCGAAGGGGATCGGATCACCCCCTACCCCGATGCCTGTGAGCATCGAGAAATCATAGGGAGTCATCGTCATGTCTCCCGTCGCGGAAAGATGGAACGAGTCGGTGGTGTCCCACCACCTCTCCGCCAGAGCAGCGAGGAGAGGCCTGCTCGCGGTAAGTCTAGACAATCCTCTGCAGAAAGCGCCGAAACCGGCCTGATCCACAATGTGGCGAACCGCCTCGGGTAACTCAGCATACCAGTCTCGAGCGGCGATATTCCCATACCCGCGGATGGTATGGGAATCTCCCTGTTTTCAAGTACACAATTGCGAAGCAAATACTAAATATACTAATTTTGAAAGGCATTCAGAATTGATACAGACATAGCATGTGTGCAAGTTTTTCAGATTCAGACAAATGCCAAGTGCCGGTGTGCTTACAGTGAACTACAGCGTGTGATGCGTCAGCGTGTTTGAGTGGTTCAGTGCGAATATAGCATGTGTGCGTGTTTTCCGATCCAAACAAATATCGGGTATCGGTATGATTGCAATAAACTACAGTGTGTGCCGTGTGTACTGTGTCAGTGCGTTTGAATGATTCAGAGCCAACGCAGTGTGTGTGCACGTGTCAGTCTTAAACAGGTTTCAGTTATAAGTTTGGTTGCGATCAACTACAATGTATAGTGTATCAGTGTATCTGAGCTAAAGCAGTTAAAGGACAGAATCAACTACGGCAGTTTTGTGTTCTACATTGCGGAAAGTAAAGCAGAGGAAAGAAATGTTACCTCGGAAGCGCCGAATGAAAAATGAGAGGTAGGCTCACGCAGGAGGAGCTCTGGTGGCATCGCTCTGTCGAAACTTTGAAACTGGCGAAGTCCATCCGGGGGCAATACATGAATCGTCCACCGGTAGGTCGCCGGGTCGAATGGGCGGACGCTCAACCGGAGAAGCTCAACCCCGGGATCCATCTTGTGATCCAGGGGAGTCCCGCCCCGTGGAATATCGTCGGCCATGTCAAAAATGGTGAGAAAATAGCCGGGAAAGGGAAAACCGGGCAAAAATGTGGAAAGTCAACCGAAAAGTCAACCCGAGAGGGTGAAAAGTGGCCCGAGAAGCCGGGAAGTGAAAAAGGCACGGAAGTCGAGAGAAACTTGAGGGGAACAAACCCCAAAAAGGCAAAAATAGTGAAAGGATCACCGAAATGGAGAAATATTCGGTTCAAAGTATTCGAAACGCGAAGGTATACGTGAATCGAATGACGAAACGGGCGTGAAACGCAAAGAAACAGAGAAAAGAAGAGAGAAAAATGCTCTAGAGAAAGAGGGAATCTAATTTCGGCTAAGGAGGATGTGTAAAATAGGGTTTGGAACCCTATTTTAAAAGACCCAAGGTGAAAAGTCAAAATTGCCCCGAACATGGCATTTTTGGCCGGTCGGCCAAATGTTTGGCCGGTGGTATTTTTCTGTGGCCGATGGATGGCCGGTGGCTCTCCCTTCCAACCGGTGAACCTCTTACAACCTTGTTTGGGTCAGATCTGTGGTTTGGGGCCTTCATTGCTCAAGATAGTGCAAGAACAGTGCATTTCCGAAGCTCAACTGGCCTCCGTTTGGACCTCGGACCGTGTCTTCTGTGCGCGGCACTCGAATTCATGCAAGGCATATCCTTTTTTGTACCGTTTTGTCTTTTACAAAATTCAAAAGTTGCCCCGTGTGCGTTGCATGCGTTCATCGCACTGTTTGGTGCATTGCATCGCGCCGTTTTGTGTATCTCATTGCATTTGGCGTGCGTTCAATGGCGTTATTCGTGCATCACACCATACATGCAATACGCTTGGTCTGGCGAGACCTTAAATACGCCTGGTCTGGCGAGACCTTAAAACTGCTTGGTCTGGCGAGACCTTAAAACCGCCTGGTTGCATTGTCATGCATTTCAAATTCACATGCATTGTCATGCATTTCAAAGTCATGCGTTGTCACGCACTCCAAGTTCACTTGTATTATTATGCATTTCCCCAGCAGACGGTCTAGGAGACCTTAAATCCTGGGAAGGTGCAAGACCTTGCGTGCATTGATGTGCACAGTTCATTTGCATTACCGTGCATCTTAAGCCGCGCATTCAAAATTCGTGCATTGTCATGCATCTCAAACCGCGCGTCGTCGCGCATTAGAAATCCATGCATTGTCTTGCATTCCAAGCAACATGCATTTCATGCATCATTTGCCTTTCAAAAAAAAAAAACAAAACAAAAAACATGTATATGTAGTGCATTCATTGTAAATAAAGCATTTTCATACATACATGGTAAATATTGCATTGTCATGCATCGTAGAAAGTAAACATGCATTGTCATGCATTTCCACTGTAAATATTGCATTTACACTCCATTGCATTTCCGTTGCATTGCATATTTGTAGATAGTGCATTGTAGATTGCATGCATCCACTGCATCACCTTCCATCTATGGCTTGCGCCTTTCTATGTTGAGCTTGGTCTGGTATGTGCCCATACTTTTCACGTCAAAACATAGTTCAGTAGACCGTTCTATGTTAGGCGCGGCTTGTATGTGTACATGCATTTCCTTGGCAAGATTTGGTTTGGTCCGTGTGCCATATCCGTTGCATTGCATATTTGAAAATATTGCATTGTAGACTGCATGCATCCATTGCATCACCCTCCGTCTATGGCTTGCGCCTTTCCATGTTGAGCTTGGTCTGGTATGTGGCCATACTTTTCACGTCAAAGCATAGTTCAGTGGACTATTCTATGTTAACCGCGGCTTGTATGTGTATATGCCTTTCCTAAGCAAGATTTGGTTTGGCCCGCGTGCCATATCCATTGCCATTTTCCCAGCATATCCATCGCATATGTTACATTGTAGTGTAATTTTTGCATCTGGCATTAGGATCATTGTCCTTTCCCCAGTGGGTCGTTACCCCACTTATGTCATTCCACCCAATACTCGTTCTTGTGTCCGTCTACATTACTCATAGTTCAGTTGATCGTTCTATGGTAGACGGACTTGTTACCTCCATCAATCTATTTGACATTTGTGTGGTTTTGAACCGCTCATGATTGGATCATGATTCAATTACTTTGCATATAGTTTGCATTGTTTCAATTACATTGCATTTTTATTTGCATTGTTTATACATTGTTTTGTATATATTGCATATCATTTTTGCATTATCATGCATGTTGCTAATAACATCGTACCTGTTAAGTTTTTTTCTTTGCAGGCACGATATTGTATGTATGGTTCATTTACAGCTAGTGGAACCAGACGAACCGGACAGGTATTGTATCCTCCGAGTGAGACGTATCGAGAATTGCATAATTCTCTTACATCCTTTCTGCATTGTATTGTAGTTTGGTGTATGCTAGCTTAAAACTGTCGCATGTGTGCTTCGTTACAGCTTTCCTTTGCATGATCATAAGTTATGTTCGGCTTCTTGCAATGTCTTGCATTTTGCCCCTGCCTTCGGGCGCATATCTTGTTTGTCTTGCATGCTTTGTCTAAGTCTTCGGCCTTGTCAAAAATGGGTCGTCTCTGGGCTTTGACATTCACTCCTGTCATTGTTATGACTTTCGAGTTCTGTCAAAGAGGGGCAACTGTAGACACCCCATTTTTGACCATCCTCAAGACTTGGATGTCACTGATTGAACACTCAGTGATCACCCTTGTTTGTGTTCGTCTTGAGTTCCCGGAAGCCTTGGCAACGCGCCTCACCTCAGGATCACTCGACTCGACTGTTTTGTGTATGGTTTTGCACCAAACACTTGTGTTTTGCCTTTGAGAGGCAGGGTAGGGCTTGTAGACCATCCCCACCCACCACCGGCTAGGGCTTGAGGCCACCGGCTGTGTTTTGTTGCCACCGGCCAAATGTTTGGCCGGCCGGCACTATAGATGGCCGACCGGCTATCTTTTTTTGGTCAATTGCATCTTTGGCCGGCCGACTACTGTGCATCTGCTTTTGCAGATATTTTGTCACAGCTGGCTTGCATTTGACTCCCCTCCATGTATGGAGGGATCTCTCTCTTTAGAGGCTTGTCTTGTAAGTTTTACAAGACAAAAAGCTCTATAAAGAGAGGTTTTCTCTCTTGTTGCAAGGGTTAGACATTTTAGATAGCCATTTTTAGGGTTTGAGTTCTAGGGTTAGGGTTAGGGTTTGGTTTATATCCTATTTCTATAGTGTGTGTTTTGTCTCATTTTTGCTCACAAACACACACCATCACACCATCTCTTGGAGCTGAGGCCTTTGAGGGTTGTTTTTAGTGTTTTGGAGTTGATTTCAACCTCAAGAAGCTGCTGGAGCTTCATTTGTGAAGAAAGTCTTCAAGGGTAAGAAGTTTGTCTTTTTATTCCCCATTTTTGCATTCTACTTTTGCCTATCTTGCAACTATTTTTTGGCTTTGTGTATAATACATAAAAGTTCTATTTTTAAGGCCTCTAAATAGTTTGTTAAGAGTGTTTTAAGCTTTGGGGTTGTTTGACCCCTCTTAAGCCTTGTTTAGCCCTTGTTTTGTGCCATTTTGTGTGAGCTCCGGGACCATAGTGTTTGGGCCTCCTCACCACTAAAATCTTGAGGGATTTTAGAGGTGAGGATGGTGCCTTGAGGTCCTAGGAAGGAGAGGGCCACCCCCTCTCCTTGTTGTCCTTGAAAAGGGCTATTTTTGCCTCTTGAGGGAGCACCACGTTCAAGTGTGTGTTGGCCATGCCTTAACTGATTTTTGTGCTTATTATGTCATAATATGCCTCTCTTTTTAGTTGGTTTTGGTACACCATGCTTGCTTAGCATACATGCCTTGTAATGCTTTGTTTAGGCCTTAACATGCCTTAGGTTGTAAGCCCTTGTTCTAGCATGTTTTAGGCCTAGCTTCGTGAAGCTTTAATGCATGTTTTTGTATGCTTTAGCTCTGTTTTAAATTGCTTGAGTCATACTTGCCATGTATTGTATAGCACCTTTACATTTTGGCTTGTTAGCCTTAAGTTTTGGGGCATTGTTGCATGTTTAGCCTATCTTGTCTGCTTGGTTTGGCACCATGTTCTTGCATGATTTTCAGAGTTTAATGCATGCCATTAGTCCATGTTTGCCTCTTTTAAGTGTGCTTAAAAGTTGCCTTTATGTGCTTAAGTATTGGCCTATTAACATGTGCATGTGTGTATGTGTGTTTGGTCCCATTTCTTGAGTTTTTTTGGCCCTTTGTTTTAGGCCTAGTTAGGGCTGCCTAAATCATGTTTAAGTCCATCTCTTTGCTTGTTGCATATGCTCCTTATATGTTGTAGCATATTGGTGAGTGTGTCGCATGTTTGGTATTACATGATTGAATGAAGTCACATATTGGCTTGCATGCTTGGATGCCTACGTTAGCCTTGCATGCGTATTGGTTGCATTGTCTCATGCCTTGCATGTTTTGTATGCCTCTTTGCATTGCCATGTTGCATGCCTAGTTAATATGCTTAGGTTGCATTACATTAGCATGCATACTTGGCCTCTTGAATTGCTTATGATAGAGGTTAAGCCCCCCCCCCTTTGACTTGATTACGTGCATTGCATTCCATATTAAAAATGCATACTTGGCTTCTTGGGCCATCATGCATGGAAATGCGCGATTGGTGGTCCGAGAACCAAGGCTCATGTCCATTTGAGTCATAAACATGATATGGGGTGTGATTGGTGCATACATTGCTTGAAATGCATTGCCATGCCAAGTATTGTCCTCTGCTGCTGTCAAATCAGTTTCTACAGGAAGTTTTGTCGGGCCGGCCACATTTAGTGCCGACCGGCTATCATTGTTGGCCGATGGATCAAGCTTGTGGCCGGTGACCATTCTACACGGCCGGTGGTGTTCTCCTCTAGCTAGTGGTGTTCCTTGGCATCCATAGAGCAAACCCTGAGACTCTGGCAGTCATCAGAGGAGCAGAGCAGGGAAAACAGAGGCATCTTGAGCATGACAATGGATTTCCGGGCGAAACTGAGCACGCATACATCGAGCCCTCTCCCCGAGGCTGCTGTTTATTGCTTTATTAGATTAATTAATTTGCTTAATTAATTTAGTTGGCCTGTAATAATTAATTAGTTAGGATAGTTAATTCATTATTTGATTTGTATATTCTTTCGGTCCCTCCGAGCGAGGGCGAATTTGTAATAAGTGTGGGTGAGTGTGTGTATGTCTTCCAACCCCCACTTCTTTCTCCCTTTTACTTACCTACTTTGATGGTTAGTATTAGGTCATGTTTAATTTAGCATACCTTATGCCATGCATGCGTGCACCATTCATCAATATTGCATGCACCGAGCTCGGCGCATCATGCTAATTGTATTATATTTCAAAATAAATTTGAATACATGCTACTTGTGCATTTCACATGTCATCCTTAGATTAGCCGAGCCTATTCTAGTGACATTTTGTAGGCGATGCATTAGGCACTTAACATGGACTTGGATCATGCATTGATTGCTAACATGTTCTTGCTTTGGCATGGAGTACTTTGTAAGTATTTTATGCTTTAGCATCCTTGCATGCGTGTGAGTGTTGCCATGACAGCATGCTTACCATGTGGCTAGATGCTTATATGTTAAACTGCCTGAATGCCTGTGGGTGAAGGTTGGATTGTTTGAGTTGGAACAACTCATTGAAATCCGTATTTTAGCCTACTTGCGAGTAGCAAATCCTAAAGCGTTTTCCAAAACAAACGGATATGCAATGCTTGTTTCCAAGTTAGGCGATCTAGTCTATACTTGTTTGCTGTGCGCATAACATAGTAACTCTAGGCTAATAATGGGAATAAGAACACATAACGTTTTCAAAATTGGATATCACGGTTAGTAGAGGCCGATCTTCGGATCGGGCGAAAGGGGGTGCTCATAGCTGACCTTCCCCAATCGTACCCAAGTTCCCGAGCCGAGGCAACTTTGGTGATGACGGACACGTGGCCTTTGGCGCCGAGTCAGGGTTTCCTAAATTCCCCCAATAAAAAATATTTAGGTGGCGACTCTGTATCTGGCAAAGCAGTCCATGTTTGGCACTTATTTTCTAAAAATTTGTTTCTCAAAACGATTTGCCAGATTTAGACTCTTTGGTTCAGATTTAGAACCATGACACAAAATCGAGTCCGAACTGTAGCATCAAGGTCCCTCGCGGGCTTGTTACAGTGACATATTTGAGATTAAATTCGGAAATGAGAAGCAACTAACGGGCTAGCCTACCCATAAGTGCTGGTTTCTCAAAGTGGTATTTGATGGGATCTAATCTCGAAACTAGGATTACAGAGTGAGCTAACAAGTAGTGCCTCAACTTCCTGGTAGCCCATACCAAGGCTAGGCAAGCTTTCTCCAACGGAGTATAGCGGGTCTCATATTCTAGCATTTTCTTGCTCTAGTAGTAGATGGCTTTATCCACCCTATCTTCAGGTTCCTGAGCGAGCATACATCCCATGGTCGTGTCTATGATTGAGAAATACAGAATCAAAGGCTTCCCCTGCTCTGGCAGCGATAACATAGGCAGATTTTGGAGGTACTGCTTAACCTGCTCAAAGGTGAATTGACATCGATCATCCCATTAAAAGTTCTTCCCTTTCTTCAGGAGACCAAATAGTGGTTCACAAGTCAAGGTTAATTTGGAAATGAACCGTTTTATGAATTGCACTTTACCCAGAAAGCCTCACACCTCTTTTTCAGTCATTGGTGGTGCCATTTCTAGGATGGCCTTAATTTTGGAAGGATTTACTTCAATGCCCCTCTGTGTGATCAAAAAGCCTAGCATTTTCCTTACCGTTGCGCCGAAGGTGCATTTCTACGGGTTTAACCTTAATCTGTATTCTTTGATTCGTTGAAAGAATTTTTTCAAGGCGGTGTAGTAGCCCTCTCTTTCTTTAGACTTGACAATCATGTCGTCTACGTACACCTTGACCTCTTTGTGGATCATGTCATGTAGAATGGTGGTCATAGCCCTTTGATAGGTAGCTCCAGCATTTTTCAAACTAAATGGCATAACCCGATAGTAGTAGGTACCCCATGGCAAAGTGAATACAATTTTCTCTCTGTCATCGGGCGCCATTAGAATATGGTTGTACTCGGAAAACCCATTATAAAGGATAGCAATGCATGGCCCGTAGTGAAGTCCACAAACTCATCAATGTGCAACAGAGGAAAGTCATCCTTCAGACTAGCTCTGTACAAGTCCCGGAAGTCCACACACACCCGGATTCTACCATCCTTTTTCGGCACTGGGACGATGTTGGCCAACCAAGTCGGATACTCAGATACTAACAAGAAACCTACCTCGATCTGCTTGGTGACCTCTTCCTTGATTTTTAGCGCCTAATCCGGACGGATTCTACACAACTTCTGCTTGATCGATCGGGCCTCAAGGTCAAAAGGGATTCAATGCTATACAATCTCAGGATTGTTTCCAGGCATGTCTTCGTAGAACCACATGAAAACATCTTTGAAATCTTTTAACAAAGCAACTAAGCGCTCACGCTCCTCCGAAGACAACGTGGACCCGATTTGGACCAGATGCGGATCCTTCTCTATACCCATTAATAGTACCCACATTAATGGCAATGATTTCAGCAGCACAGGGTTTAGCAAACCTCTCCTCCTCTCGATTAATCAAGTTTTTCAAAACCAGGGAAATTTCTACCCCTTCGTTTTCATTAAAATTCTGAAAATCTTGGTCAATACAATAAGCCAACGGGACAAAGAAGTACAAAGAAACTACAAAGTTCTTATTCAAAAGGTCCAGATCTTCGGTTACAGACTCAAATGAAAAGCTCCATGAAGACCTAGACAGGACTTTGGTATCCGGGTTACCACCCCCAGAAATACTAGGCTTAGACTCAGATGAACTAGAATTTGATTTCGACCCCACAGACTTAGTGGGTTCAGATTCTAGCTCATCAACCGACTCATAATTGGATAGAAAGCCTTCCTCCAGCTGCCAGATAAGGGATGGTGGCTTTGATGCATTAAAAATGCTGTTGGTTGGGTTCACACCTAGTTCTTTCCCAATCATGAAGACGGTAAGGTTATCCCTTGAGTTCTCTGAGTCGGCCGCATGATCTGTCAGGTGAATAGCTAGTGCTGCCCCTACTCCAAGTTCGCTGTCATCTAAGTGACTTTACATGCTCTATTCAACTTTGATGTTTGGTTTAGCTCTTTCTTCATCATCATTGTTCTGCAACTGGAGGTCAAAAAGATCTCAAACCCAGGGACACGCTGCTTCGTGGAATTCACCCAAGGCTCAGGAAAGCCGCAAAAAGGGAAATCTTCTCCTTCCCAAACAAAAAGGCCATTCAGTATTCCCTGGATTGGCCTGTGGATGAGCTCATAGTGTTTCCTGGCTTGCTTGGCTATGGCTCTGCCTTTCATCTCTTCCCTTTTCCTGATCCAGTATTCTTTTGTGGGCACATAGCCAGTCAAAAGGCATGTGGGTTGTACGGCATATCTATCAGTGCTACTACACCTTTCTGGCCACTTCCTCCGAGCCCCATTCCTGGCACATGCTGTAGTTTGTTCATGAAATAAATAGACTGGGTGCTGATGTATATGCCCTCATCTGCGGCCAAAATGGTCTAACTACCCAGGCTTCAGCCAAAATGAAGCTCGAGAAAAATACATCCTCCTCGCCACGGGTGATCTCCAGCACTGGCGTAGTTACCTCCGGCGGTGGGTGAATGGATGAACTCCCAAAAACAATTGCCACTCCTCCCCTATGAGGGTACTTCAACATTTGATGGAGAGTGGAGGAGACAACTTTCACATGATCAACAACAAATTAAAGGTAGCCGGCATATCTGGGACATGAAATTGAACCTTCCACTGAGCTAGTTGAAGAGGAAACTTGGACAATGTACTTTGATAGAGTGTCCAATTAGTACGGTTATGAGATAGGTGTGTTATTGATAGCACCCGACGATTCCCATATACCCTTAGCCTTCAAACTCCAGTTCAAGGTGTCTAATAATGAAGCAGAATATGAAGCGTGTATTGCTGGTTTAGAAGTTGCTCTGGAACTAGGGGTAATAAGATTGGATGTTATTGGGGACTCGAACTTAGTTGTTTCTCAAGCAAATGGAGACTGGAAAGTCAAAGAAGAGAAGTTGAAGGTTTACCATCAGACCCTAGATGTTCTAATTCCTAGGTTTGAAAAATTGACTTTCACGCATCTACTGAGAGAGAACAATAGGTTTGCTGATGCTTTAGCAACTCTATCTTCTATGGTAGGCATTCCACTTGGAGTCCAGATCTATCCGATTATCATCAAGCAGAAATACATGTCGGCTTATCAAACTATTGCCACGATAGATGAAGTGCAAGACAAAAACCCCTAGTACTACGATATTTGGAACTTCCTCAAAAAGGAGGTGTATCCACCAGTGGCAAATGCCAAGGACAAATGGGGAACATGGAAAATGGTCGCCCAATTTATCATATGTGAAGGTAAGCTGTATAAAAGAGGTCATCTGGGAATGCATAAGTTGTGTCTGGAAAAAGAGGAATCGAAGCGCCTTATGGAGGCTATCCACGACAGAGAATGCGGAGCGCATATAGATGGTGTGATGATAGCCCAGAAGATTGTCAGGCAAGGTTACTAGTAGTCCACCATGTAGGAGGATTGTATTAGTTTTGTGCGATGATATCACAAATGTCAAATTTATACCAATCGCATGAATATTTCGCCGTCAAAGCTTTATAACATGACTTCGCCATGGCCTTTCTCGATTTGGGGAATCGACGTTATTGGTGCAGTCATGCCAAAAGGGTCAAATGGGCATGAATATATCTTGGTGGTGATTGATTATCTTACAAAGTGGGTGGAAGCTCAATCCTATGCAATGTTGAAGGCATCGCATGTGGCCAAATTTATCCGAAATACTATCATTTGTTGGTACGGAGTTCCGAATGAGATCATAACAGATAATGGCTCCCACTTCAAGAAAGAGGTGATAGATTTGTTGGACAAATACAATGTGACTTTTCATAAGTCATCCATATACGGGCCACAAACCAATGGAGCTATTGAAGACGCCAATAAGAACATCAAGAACATCTTACAAAAGATGGTTGAGACCTACATGGACTGGCCAGATAAATTGTCTTTCGCACTCTGGGGCTACAGAACTTCGATCCAGACATCTATAGGAGCAATCCCTTATTCTCTCATCTATGGGATGGAAGCCGTTTTGCCAATTAAAATTGAAGTCCCGTCACTGCAAGTTATGGCTGAGTGTTAGAGAATAGAGGCGGATTGGCAACAAAACAGATTTGAGGAGTTGATGTTGTTTGATAAGAGGAGGTTGAAGGCATTGTATCATGTTCAGGGCTACTAGCGCAAAATTGCTAGGGCTTTTTACAAGAAAGTTAAGTCCCAGAACCTCAATGATAGAGACATGGTGTTGAAAGACAACCAAACTCCCATCCATGACCCTAGGGGTAAGTTCAGACCCAATTAGATTGGTCCTTACATCATCAAAGCTATCTGGTCGAGTGGAGTGGTTATTCTCATGGACCTAAATGGCCTGGAATTTTCACAACCGATCAACATGGACAAGTTGAAGAAATACTATCCTTGAGAGGCTCGCTAGGTTGAAAACCCAAAAGGGCAACCTAGGCAAAAGTTAGAGCATGAAAAATTAGAAATAAAGAAAAACTGACATCGCAAGGTTGAAAACCCTAAAGGGTGACTTTGGCAAAAGTTAGAGCACAAAAGGAGAGAGTTAATACTTGAGTGAACCTGAACCGAACTACGCAAGGCCTGATTCCCATTTTTGGGATACGTATGCAACTTAATCCTGAAGTTCGGTTGTGATCATCGCCAACTCAACTATCCTGTCCGTTCTTCTGATCAGGTCATCTTTGTCCATTATCTGAGAGTTCGGTTGTGATCTTCATTCTAGGAAGAAGAGCTGGTTATAATGCAGAGCAGTAATGTATTCAATCAGGGGCAGTTATGATCTTTTGATTCGGGGTTATACATCTTGAGGATTGATTATGTGCATGTCAGGTGGTGATCATTTTCGAAAATGGTTTTGGAAAGTTTTAATAAAAGTTGATTTTGTTCAAAATTTTACCTTTTACAACTTACACCGTTTTTGGACCAAAAGGAAAATTCTTAGTGCTCAGAACCTTAATTCCATTGATTTCAAACATAAAGTTCTCCAACTCTCTGAAACAAATCAAAGTTGCTTTTATATCATAAAACTTGAAAAGAAAGGTCAAAGTAATAAACTAAGGGTATAGGCGAGTCAGGTGCTCCTGTGTCATTTGCTTGTGGTTGCGGAAGCTTTTGAAGCCAAAGTGAGCCCAGTTTGTGCCTTATTTTCGAGCCAAGCCAAGCACTCGCCAAAAAGGGCATAACTGAAGCTACGGGCAGGGGCCAGAAGTTCTCTTATCCTCCAGGCAGTGAGGTACCTAGCCATGTGTGAAGCACAAATTGAGAATGAAGCCGGGTATTCTACCCCCTCCTTTGGGTGGGTCTGATCATGCCCAAATTGGCATCTGAACTGGAAGGGAAAGTAAAACACGCAGTACGTGAGGCCAATCAACTGTATGCTAGACTATCGAGTCATGATGTAACTCATCTCAGTCAGATGAAGCCAGGGGCAGTGCCAAGCTATGTTAGCCGCAGACCTGCTACATATCCAGTTGCACCACCATCCCTCGTTGGGAAAATCCACTAGTCGTTGGTGGAAGAAATAAGCTCAAGCTGAGTACTCGGGGCAAGAGTCCACCACCTTTAGCTTATCCATGAGCCATACCTGGGAAAGGATGAAAAATAAGAGAGATTAAATAATAGAGAGATATGCACGGAGAGAAAAGTAAAGAAAGAGCTTTGAGAGAAAAATAGAGTTTGAGTGTCGAGTGATGTGAGAAACACATATGAGAAAGGGTAGGAAACAATACCTGAAGAAGTAGTGGACTCCCTGCAAACCTGGTGGTCTTTTGTCGATGAAAAGCATCCAAGCCCATCAGGGTCTCGGCCAGGGCTAAACTGATACAACTTTTACCCTCTTTCAGACATTGGGCTACTTCGATTAACCAAATGCTAGTTCCATCATAATTAGAGGCAAGAAGGAAATGTGCAAGCATACATCAACAGAGGGCATGTTGCCGAAAACCTCACTAGAGAAGGTCTCTTTTGTCACCAATGTCAGAAAATCGATGAATCAAACTGGGTATGTCTAGCTCTCCATCATAGGCCAAAGATTGAGCTTCATCTAAAGTGAGCCCATACATTCGTCCCAATTCTTGGGCGTGGCCAAAATGAAGTTGAGGTATGATTTCCTCATCACGCCGGGTTTCCATTAATGCCCAAAATTCTTCAAAAGTCGGGCACATTTCTTGTGTTTTGAAGCGAAATACATCCGTAATTGGGTCCCCGCATTGGGCTACGGCATGGAAGAACGAAAATCAAAGTGAAGTATGGCTCAATGAAAAAAGTGCGTTTATGCCGAAACCCCAAAAATTTACCTTTTCCATGCCATCTAAAGTGGCTCCAATCTGTGAGCTTCTCGGCAAGGAATATCTCCATTTATGGAAGAAACAACAGCTAAAATGAGGTTCTGGAGAAGAAATCACGAATGAGGACCTTTTGTAGAAGATAAGGCTATGAGTGGAGGCCAATTGTCAGCAATCTGGTGATCCTCACATTTGTGGCCGGCAAGCCACTAATTGTGGCTAACAACCCCCCTTTCTAGTTTGCTGTCCACTAGTATGCTGGGCGGTGTTGATCTTTGTGATTTGAGGTCTTATTTTTAGTCATTTTGGTCTTAGCAAGTGCTTATATATGTGTTTGAGTTGTTTTTTCTTTACTTATCGAGTTGTATTTTGTATTTTGAGTGTTGTCTAGCTGGCTCATTACTCGATTAAGTACATCGTACCAATACAAGTTTTCATTTTCAAAATTCAATTCCATTTTCATTTTCATGCAAATATGGTGCTCATGATGCAAAAATAGTAACACTTTTCATAAAAACTGAGAGGTTTTATTCCGATCATGGTTTTTACAAAAGGGAGTACAAGTTTCAAGAGCAAAAGTAAAACCTGTCTAAAGCTATACATGTGCTAAGCTACTAAACAAAAAGAAACTAAGTAAAAAGTTCAAAAAATCGGCGCCAATCATCTGAGGCTCGAGAGACCCTTTTTGCCCTCTTCCTCGGAGGGGACTCGGGGGGCACTGTCTCCATCAACACTGCTGTTAGAATCAAACTTTGAACCAGAGCTGATCTTATCTCCGCTCCCTACCTCAGAGCCCATCTCGGTGTCATCTCCGCTCCCGGACCCCAAGCCAGCATCATCACCTCTGCTCTCAGATGACTCAGAATGTCGACTCACTGCCTCCTCGGAGTTGCTTGTCTCGGCATCATCATCATTCGAAATGGGCTCCAAGGGACTGCTCTGGCCTCGGGTACCCCTATCCCTGCCTTGACCACGGCACACAACTCTGCCACGTACTGGGGCCTGCCTCTTTCTTCTCCCTGCTGCTGGAGGAGGTGCTACCGATGTTGGTGTTGCTACTGCCATTGGTGCCCTTGGTATAGATGGAATCCGGAAAAATAGTTGTCAACATATCAGCTATAGTGTGCATATCAGATATAGGCATAGTATGTAGAATGAGCATCATGCAGAAACCAGATGCAATGTAAGTACAGTGTGTGAGTACAGTGTGCCAATATAGTGTGTGAGTGCAGTTTGGGGAAGACTACAGCAGAAGTGCCAATGTATCAGTGATAGTATGATAGTGTGATGTACAACAAAGTTAGTAGTGAAATACATGCTGAAATGGAGAAAATTACCTGAATACCATGGAGACCAAGTAGCGTCTCTCTCTTTTGCACCATGCTGATAAGAGAGACAACTAGCTCGAGGAGGCTCTCTGTATACTCTGTAGGTGCTTGCAAGTGTATTTGACTGATCAATATCTAGAATAAACATATTTGAAATGGAAATATGAGGTGCAAATTGTAAAGTGTGGTCCATACCTAACGTGCACCTCGAGCTCTGATATATTCGTGACCTGCCTCTGTCAGCTCGATTAGAATCTGGTAGGCTATCTCGATCGACCGCCAACATGTGACTGCAGTGGGAATCTCTGGCCAACAGATAATCTACCTAACAGGAGGGCCCCTCTAGTATCAGCCCTGGTCACCCGAGTCGCCTCACCCACCACAAGAGCTACTGCTTCCTCACCTGCGTGAACGCCCGTCAGAGAAGGCATAAGATGAGTTTGGATAAATGTCGCTTAGTCACCTTCTGCTCAGAAGAAGTCAATGTCTAGGCCCACCATGAATTGGATGATCGCATCAACCGGTAGGCTATCTGCTATCCTCATAGACACTGGGGGTGGCATGGAAATGACCGGATCAGGTGAGCCTATGGTCTGGTGTACAAACCACTCTCTTTAAAACTAGGCCCGATAGATTGGGCCCTCTAACAAAATTCAGAAATGGGACGTAGCCCAGGCCCCCGCATGCTAGTCCCTTACACCGGTCGGCATTGTAGCCCAAGGCTGCTATGTGATCTGCAAATAGAAAAATGTATAGATTGTTAGTTGCCATCAGTTACCAAAGTATGAATCAGAGTAGTAGTAAAGCAAAAGTGACTGTGAGTTTCTGGTTACCTCGCCAGCAACCACCATGTCGAAGTATCGATGGAAGAAAGCGAAGGTCGTGTCATTGCGACTCCGACGCCGGCACCTGCCGTTATACTGTCATGAATACGGTAGCACAAGGGGAATCTCCTCCATAGGCTCCGGAGCCAGAGCTGGAAAGTAGGCATAAACCCACAACTGCAAGGAGAGGGCAGTGGTATTAATGCATGAACAGGTATAAAAAGTGCAAAGCAAAAAGCACAATGCATGAACACATGTGAAACAGAAAGTGCAAAGCAGAAAGCACAAGTTTTGAACAGATATTGAACAGAAAGTACAAAATCAGAAAGGTGTGGTGCATACCTCTCAGGCTCTCCAGTAGCCCCCAACTCCATCTCCCCTCATCCAAGAAATGGAACTCATGTAGCCGTAGAAGGTGGCGAGGCTAGCTTCACCCCAATCATAGAACCGGACTCGAGGTAGTGTTACCAAGGTGCTCAGCAAATATAAGCCTACAGTGTTTCACTTGTTCAAAAATAAGGTGGTACCGTGAAGAAACATCAAGAAGCCCCGGGCATACTGCCCCATCTCCTCTGGTGTCTCGGGCTCGCTCTCACGAAACTGCTCGGTGAAACGGCTATACCTCACTATCGCCGGTCTATACAGAGGTGGGCGTGCTCCCAGCAGGTAGATCCAAGCGGCGTCCTACTCCCCCATATCCGTGTTGAAGGGGATTGGATCACCCCTTACTCCTACGCCTGTGAGCATGGTGAAGTTATAGGAAGTCATCATCGTCTCCCTAGCGGAAGAGAGGTGGAAAGAGTTGGTGGTGTCCCACTACCTCTCCACCAACACCCCGAGAAGAGTCCGGCTGGCTATGTACCGTGAGAGCCCGGAGCAGAATAGACCGAAGCCAGCCTCGTCAATAATGTCGCGAACCTTGGCAGGGAGCTCATAGTACTAGTTCCTTGCTATCGTCTCCCCATTTCTCTTATAAGAGTGGGAGTCCCCCTGTGGTAGAGAAAAGATGAATCAGATGAAATGCAGTGATAAAAGAGCATTCGGATAAAAGATAGTGCAAGAAATACAGTTAAAGGGAAGGGAGGAATGCATGAAAATAGAGTTCATACTTCGGTAGCGCTGGAAGAAAGGTGGGAGTTCGGCTCCCTCAGTAGGAGGTCCTTTGGCACGTTATGAGCGAAGTCACTGAAATGCCTAATGTCTCCAGGCGGCGATAGTATATGTGTACGAGGACAATACATCATCAGATCAAAGGGCCGCACCCTCAGTGGTAATGGCTCTGGCTCGAGCTCTGGAGCTAACTCTGCCTCAAGATCAGCTGCGATGTCCTTTGTCGCCTCACTGGCTCCTCAACCTCGGCATGTGGTAATAATGGAGGTGGAACCTTGGAAGGAGGAGTGTCACGGGGAATATCATCTACCATCTAGAAAGTGGGTGAAAAATGAAGAAAAATGGAGAAAAGAGGGTAAACTTGGAAAAAGTCAACCTTAGGAGAGAGAAAATGGGAGCAAAAGTCAAAACTCGAGAAAGTTTGCAAAACCCGAGAGAAACTCGAGGAGAACAAGCCTAAACTAGTGAAAACTCAAGAAAAGGAACGAAATCAAAATCTGATCGGTTCAAAGTATAGAGAATCAAGAGGGTTTTACAAAAAAAAAAAAGTTTGCATGAGGCATTGGAAAACTTGTATAAAGCATAAATCTAGAGAGAGAAAGCACCTAGAGAGAGAGCGTAAAGATTTCAGATGTGTGGGTGTGTGAAAAATGAAGTGTGGATGTGTATATTTAAAGACCCACGCTAAAAAGATGAATCTGCCCTGAAAATAGCACGGGTGGTCGGTAAGCCCAACTGGTGGCCGGCAGATGGTTGGCGGTCTTCCCTTGCGGTCGGCAGGTGGCTGGTGGTCCTTACTTGTGTCCTGGTGCTGTTTTGTGCCTTTGTTTCCCGAGAAGTGTATGTGAGGTTCATTGTGGGGTCCGGATTGATTCTAAGGGATCTCGAAACTATGTTTCAGCACGCAAACATTCTCCACTTGCCAATATGAATGAAGTGTATCCTTTTTGAACATGTTGCAAAGTCTCCGAAAGATAAATCGGAGGTTGTCACCGAATATCGTTTTTGCTTGTTTTGTCAAATTATATCTTTGTCCTCTTCTGTTGCATAGAATATGCATTTTCACAGAAATGTTCATTTTCACATACACTTATGTTGCACGCGTGTCCTGCATCATTCATGATTTGTGCATAGAACATTCTTTCAATTTTGCATAGAATTTGCTTTTGTTTCTTGCATAGAACATTCTTTCAATTAACATCATACGTCGGTTGTTTATCTCGCATGGAACATGCGTTGTCACTATATTGATTTGTAATATTGTTCATTCTGTACATCTATCGTACTTATTCACTGTGTGCATCTATCGCACTTATTCACTCTGTGCATCTATCGTACTTGTTCACTTTGTGTAGCTATCGCACTCGCTCACTTTGTGCATCTATTGCACACACTTATTCCTCTTTGCATATTTTGCTTGTTTCTTAGGATGCGTGAAGTGCGGCCCTTGCATCTTTTGCTTGTTTCTCAAGATGCGTGAAACGCAAGCCCAAGCGGTTTTTCTTCTATCTCAGGACGCGTGAAGCACGGCCCTGGGTGGGTTTTATTTCGGGACACGTGAAATGTGGCCCCGAGTGGTTTTTCTCCTTTTTCTCACAATTTCAGCGTGATTAGAGTATCTCAAGATGTGTGAAACATGACCCTGAGCAGTTTTTCTTTTTTGGGGACATGTGAAATACGACTTTGAGTAGGTTTGATCTTGGGACATGTGAAACGCGACCCTGAGCGGTGTTTTCTTTCCTCATCCCACGTTTTGGTATGGTTAGAGTGTGTTTTAAATCTTTTTTGCTTGGAACTTGTGTTGGTTTTAAGCTTGAAACTGCTCATTCATATGTTGTTATGTTGTTATGTTGTTATTGGTTATTGCATCTATTATTGCTTATTGCATCATCTTGCATGATCATGAATTTTCAAAATAGCCAGCTTCGCGAAGCGTGTTAGTCCAGCTTTTAAAGTTTTCATCATGCATATCATTTGCATCTTGCCCTAAAACTACGCTGGTTTGATTCCTTGCAAAAGAGATATGTAGGCAGTTTGCAGAGGCAACCAATTTATTTTTGTCTTGATTATTTGTCAAAGTCTTACGGCCTTGTCAAAATGGATCGTCTTCGGGCTTTGACATTCACTTACGTCATTTCACGACTTCAAGTTCTGTTGAAGAAGGACAACTGTAGACACCCCATTTTTGATCACTCTTACAACTTGGACGTCACCACTTGCACACCCAATGACGAATGTATATATGCTTGTCAAGTGCTCTAAGTCCTTAGCAGAATGCCACAGCTTTGAGCCTTCAAACCCTATACACCTATTACCTTGTTTTGTATCACAACCATAGTTCTTCAAGCCTAAAAAACCTTGGGACCTGCCGACCATTGCTATTGGCTGCCGAACACTTGTGTGGCCTACTGGCCAGAATTAGTGGCCTACCGGTCACAAGTGTGTTTTGCAGATATTTTTTGCTAGCTGTGCCAACTATTTCCACAAATGCTTGCATCTCCCTACACATGTATGTATGGATGTTTCTGAGGGAGTTGGATATTTTTCTATATATAGAGAACCTCCCCTTCCAGTTTTGAAGGTTAGAAAAATTGGAGCAAATTATTTTCTCTCTCTTGATAGTTATTGAACCTTTGCTTATACACTCTAAACCAAACCTTGCCATCTTTGAGCTGAGGTACTTTTGAGCCTATTTTGAGCTCTTGAGGGTGTGTATGTTCTGAATTGTTACTTAGAAGTGTTCTCCTCTTCAAGAGGTATAACGCTTGGCTTGTTTCCTTGGTTTATTTGCTATTTTTCCTACTGTTTTTCTACTGTTTTTGGACTATATAAACTCTGTAATTTTGGGCTAAAACTTGTGGTTTAAGGCCTTAAAGGGAGGAGGGGTGGTTCACCTTTCTTTCTACCTTGCTTCTCTAGCCTTTACCCTTGTGTTTCCCACCTTTACACTATCTTTTTTAGAGCTTTTAAACACTGATTTTCAAAGCTTTTTCAGTGGCTAAAAATATGTTTTGAAGTCCCAAAAATAGAGGGGGTAACCTCCACTCCTTGTGCTTGTTTACGAGCTTAACATGCTCCATGTTTTCGCTTATTGTTTTGGCTTCTTTTTTCTTTTCTCTTAATTCTAGCATGTTTTAGGACTAACTTAGCACTGTTTTAGGATTATGTTTAGTTGTTCATTACATGTGAGCTTTGTATAGCATGTTTGTAGTGTAATAGTCCTCATAGATTTGGTGGTATAGGTCTTAGTCACCAACCTATTTGAGTTGATACTGTTTATTTCAGGCTTTTCCATACTTGTATTCATGTTTAATCACCTCTGCAACCTCCCTCCTTTCTTGGCTTTTGTTTTGCTTTGAAAGTTGTTTCAAGCCACTTGTTTGTTTAAGTTTGAAATTGAGGTCTTGTGCTTAATGGTTTAATTCCTTTGGGGGTTCATTACTAATGGCATGACATTTCTCTCATGCCTAAAAAAAACTCTTGGTTTGGTGCTCCTTTCCATTAAAGGACTTAAAGCTCACCTTTGGACTTAATGAACTAATGAATAAAACGGTAAGTAAAAGAGGTTAATAAGACTTGGACTAAAATGATGCAAGATAATAACTTGGTTTGGGTTCAATCGGATGTTAATTGAACCCTTGAGTCTTGAATCATTTCATACTTGTTAGTGATGTAAACGGTTTAAGAGTCATTGTCAACCACTTCCCTTAATCAATCCATGAGAGGGAGGAGGTTTGAGAGTCTTTATTTGTTGCATTTATTGAAATTGTACCCTTTGGTTCATAGGCCATCACACAATGAAATTGTATCGATTGATGGATTGTGAATCAAAGTTGCCACTCCTTTGAGCTGATTGATGATAAGGAGGGGTAAGTTGTACAAACAACCCTTGAAAATACTTTGGTTATGCTATGTTTTCTCTCTATTGCAGCAGGAAGAACCAGGATTTTGTGGCCGGCAGGCCACCGTTTTTGGACAGCAGGCCATCATTTGTGGCCGGCAGGCCACCACTTACGGCCTGCTAGCCACTTTTGTCAAATGGAGCAGTGAACTTTTAAAACAGAACAGAGCTGGTTTTGAGGTGAAAAATAGTGCAAATGTTCTACTGTGCAATAGAAGCATCTGGCAGCAAAACAGTGGCTTTTTTTTGGTAGAAATCTGAGCATGCATGAGCATTCCTCGTTTCCCGAGGCAGAGTAGTTAGAGTAGTTAGCTTAATACTTCTCTCACATTGTATTCATGTTGTAATTAGTTAATTTGTAATTAATTAGTTAGTTACATAGACTATTTAATTTGTTGTAATAATTAATTAGCTAGTTTAGTTAATTATTTCATTTGATTTGTAATAGTTAGTTAATTCGTAGTAATTAGTTTAGCAAGTTAGTCTATTCGGACCCTCCTGCGTGAGGGCGCAAATTTGTAATAATGTGTATGTCTTCCTGCCCCACATCTTTCTCCCTTTTATTTACTAGCTTATGTTGGTTAATTTAGGGCACCATATTTTGTTTAGCATCTCTCATGCCTTGTGAAGCCCCGGAAAAATGAATTCTCTTTAAAAACCCTAATGTTTGAATTAATTTCTTAAAGCCCCTCAGTTCCTTGAATTATTTCAAATCTTGTCGGTTAGTATTTTTTTTTAATCGAAACAGGAATATCCTAGCCAAATTAGGTTCCTTAGCCTAATTTAATTTAATTCTACATAAGTAAAATTCCAATACATGAATTTAATTCCAAGCCCTCACTTTTTATTCAAATTCAAGAATTACCCCAAAACCAGTACATGTACTTTTATATTATAGGTACCATCAATCAAATTGAGATCTATATATATATACTTTGGAAGGTGTGTTCCTAGTACTTAAATTGAATAAAAAATAAGCCCCATCACCCTTCCCAATGGTCGGCCACCCTAGGAAGATGTGAGAAACCTATTTTCAAGAATGGTAATCATGGTATTCTAGAAACCTTAACACCTAGTACCCCTAGACCTAGGGTTTTGTTTCCAATACTAGTTCCTTTTCAACTAGGGACCAACTAGGTATTGCCTAATCCCATGATTAAGCTCGCTAATCACTCCTATTCCATTAGACTCCAAGTAAATCCTAACTTTTCCATCCAATTCCAACTAGTAGGCCTTTATGTCTTTTTACACCAAAATTTGCGTATAAATACCACCACTCCCTGGCATGGCAAACACAAACAACACACTCACACACACATTCGGCCTAGAGGAGAGGAAAGAGAGCAAGAGAGAAGTCTTGAGAGGAAGAGAAAGGAAGAAGAGAGCCATCTTGTTCAAAACTTAGCAAGTAAGCCACAACACAACCTTCTCTTTCATTTTCCTTTTTCAAATACATGTTCTTAAGGGTTCTAAGAAATGTTTTTAGATGTGTTATTGATGAGTTACTTGTGTTAAAAATGATTAAGGTTGAGCCATGTTTCTACCTCTCTTGTAGTTTCCCTCATTTCGGTACAAAACTATCATTTTCATGCCAATCTCTCAAACTCTCCAAAGGCACACATTCAAGCAAATTTTATGAGTTTAATAGATGTTAGTTAGCATGTTTTCATCACAAAAGAAACAAAAATTTTCCCTTATTGGATCCCCTTTCTCACAAATCTTCTTGTTTTGGTCATTGTGCCTTAGAATCTGTTTTTGCAGCCAACTTTCAAAAATTCTAGAAACATGTAGAAAATTATTTTGGACCTCAATTTTATTTCAAAATCTTCCTTAAGGAGTTAGCTTTCAACTAAAATTGGTTTCATTGAAAAACAGTGAGCGGTTTGCAAGAAAATCAAATTTGCGTAACGGTTGACGAATCTGGACAGCGCTGGAGTTTTTTCTAAATAACTTAAAATCTAGAAAAGCTATCCCATTTCCGAAATATGTCTTGGAAACTAGATTAAATTCTCTACGAACCATAGGAAGGCCCAGTCCGGTAAAAATTCTAAAATAGCCCTTTTCATTCTAATCCTTACGTGATATTGAATCTGGAAATTCTGTTGTGCATGGATGTTTTATGCTCCTGTGTTTATGACAATGCTTATTACCTTATGATCATATCTTGGCATGATATTATATGTGTTATGGTTATGTTCCGTATCTTCTTCATCTTAATGATGTATGCTTATGTGGATATTATTATCTTGTTAAGTTGGTCTAACCTTGATTTAAAGCATTTAACTCAATGGAAAACTTAATTAGGATGGTATTGGGTTTGCGATCACTTGAGTAATGAAAAGGTGATAATGTGTGATGTATGGATTGTTGGGATGCGTTCCCTATTTGGAAGCTAAGTCTTGCGCAAGTGGTTATCGGAACCCTTGAACGGAGCGGTTGTATTCGGACCCTAGGTGGTTTGGTGTGAGGAGGGATTTGGGCAAGGGCCATTATTACCGTCTCTTTTGAGGCCCTGTGGTTGGTGCTACGCGGTATATAACCATTGGTAGGCATCCGAGGTTAGTTCTGCAACAAAGCCGCAAAAGAGGGGGCATACCGAATAATCCGTGTCCGATTCTTGAGGTAGGGAGGACGAAATCTCTTTGGGGGATTTCTAGTTTACTAACGTCTAACTTGTAACCCTTGTTTATTTAGTTGAGTATCATGCTTTACTACTTGATGTTGTATTTGTGATTGTGTATTGGACTGGGAAAAAGGGGCGGGGTGCGTGTGTGTTTACTGGGCATTCAAAGCTCACGACGTATCTGCCAGTCTTAGAGGAACTTATAAATTTGGAGGCAGCGAACTGAAACCTTCGAAGACTTTTGGCTATCTTAGGAAAGTTAGAAATTCCTTTTGATATTTTGTAAGACTCGTATGAAGATTTAAATTTTCTGTGGGATGTAATGTAATGGAACAAGCTTTTGAAATTGAGGATATTCGTGGTTGTTATGTACTTATATTCTAATATTTATATGTATACACCTTATCGTTGCTTGTGAGACCTTGTGTCAATGCCTGGTAAGATCTATCAAAAGGGTAGTGCGCTGCCTAAGAAAGCCGAACTTAGAAGGGAGGCTAATTTGACTCCTCCGGCGATCTGGGATCTTACTTGGTTATTGACCATAGGACTCATTAGTGACTCGCCCTTGACTGCAACCAATAATGTAGATTCGGGGCGTCACAATATGGTATTAGAGCCTAGGTTCAACCCTTACCCACGCGTTTTGACCTGCGGTTAGAGACTACCTTGCCTCGGCTATATTATATTATTACACTATCTATTCTATCAACTAAAAGACATCAAAAATAGAATCTTTCTTAACCTATCTTAGGGAATTTCTTCGAATTTCGGGCACACCAACATCAACTCATGAGGACCTACTTCAGGAACGTGAAATGGTTTTAACTTTGAGTGCGGCCTCACATCGCGTAGCAGAGGGTACTATTAGTTCTACGTGTCTTCTATCGATTGTCGTACCCTCATCTTGAATTCGTAACCTTTATTTAATGTCATCCTTTCCCAAGATTAAGTCTTGTCCATCTAGTCCTGTTTTATATACTTCTATTTGTAAATTTGACCTCCTTTGACCCTTGATTAGTTTATTTAGCCCAAGGCTTCTTGTAAATAATTTCATTTTCTTTGCTCGGTGATGAATCTTGGATATTCAGTTTGAAACGCAGATGGCCAACGTAGTTTCAAGTTAAATATCTAGTTTAGTCACTACATCTATAACCTTGATCACATTGAAGTTCGAAACCATAACATCATACCATTCATCCATATTTCAATTAATCCTGATGTTATCACCATAACTGCTTCGTATTCTTCGTCTCCACTTCAATCCAATTTTAGGAATCTTGTGATTATTATTATGTATACATGAAGTTGTGCTGTGTGAACACCCTAGGATAATTAAACTCTAACTTAAGATTAGTTGCTTACCCATAAAGAATTGCCTCTGTAGTTAGAATTTGATTTACGCCTCACCCCATTCAAAGAAAAACAAATGGTGGACCATACTTCGAGACAAGTAATAACATAAGCTTACAAGCAACAATAGAAATGCGGTACCAGGAAATTGAAACCTTAAGAATGAACTAGTAAACGTGGCTAAAATCCCGAACCCGATCAAGAATCAAATTTTGGAGGAGTCTTACCATCCTTGTGGAAATAATCGGCACAACATTGACTTCAGAATGAAATGAGGTAGAATCCAACAGGAATTGGAGCTTGTCGAAAGGAAACTCAACCGCATGAGAATACCCTACTCCGACCTCATCTTAAAAATAGATTCTTTACTCGTACCTTAGCAATTATCGATAGTTACCAAAAGAAGGAGATGACTTACCCATCCAACGGAGCATGTTTTCAGTTTAAGGGGGATAGACAAGACTCCATGACTTCAACGAAATGTAGGACGCAGTGGCGCGGTCAACTTGCGGGTAGGATAACAAGTCTGATTTTAAATGAGGAGAGCTAAGAAAAATTAGAACTTCCATGCGTAGTATGCGAATATGTAGAATTACCAGGATTGCCACCAACCCGGGAGGTAGACTTTAGTATTGAGCTACAACCTGGAACTACCCCAATATCCATGGCCCCGTATCGCATGGCACCAATAGAACTACGAGAATTAAAGACATAACTACAGGAGTTGCTCGAGAAAGGATTCATTAAGCAAAGTACTTCGCCATGGGGAGCACCCGTGTTGTTTGCTAAAAAGAAGGATGGGTCGTTGAGGCTATACATCGATTATCGTCAACTCAATTGAGTCACGATTAAGAGCTGATACCCACTCCCAAGGATTGATGACCTTTTTGACCAACTTAGAGGCTCAAGGTGCTATTCAAAGATCGATCTCAAGTCAGGTTACCATCAACTACGAGTCAAGGAGGAGGATATACCAAAAACTGCCTTTCATACTAGATATGGCCACTATGAGTTTATAGTATTGACCTTCGGACTAACCAATGCACCGGCAGTATTCATGAGCCTAATGAATAAGATTTTTTAGACCATATATTGACCAGTTTGTAGTAGTGTTCATCGATGACATCTTGGTATATTCAAGGTCTGAAGAAGAGCATGAGCAACATTTAAGGATTGTCCTTCAAGTTCTTAGGGATAATCGGTTATATGCCAAGGCAAGCAAATATGAGTTCTGGTTGAATGAAGTGAAATTCTTAGGGCATGTAGTATCGGAGAATAGGATTGCGGTGGATCCAACCAAGGTGGAGGCAGTATTAGATTGGAGACAACCGAAAATTGTGTCAGAAATCCGCAGTTTCTTAGGATTGGCCGGTTATTACCGGAGGTTCATCCAAGATTTCTCCAAACTAGCTAAACCAATGACTCGTTTGACGCAAAATGGAGTAAAGTATGAGTGGGATGAAGCTTGCGAAAAATCCTTCCAAGAGCTAAAGAAGAGGTTAACTAGTGCGCCAATTTTGACCATTTCAAAACGGAAAGTAGGATACACTGTGTATTGCGATACGTCTAAAGAAGGGTTAGGTTGCGTGCTCATGCAAAATGGAAAGGTAGTCGCGTATGGATCCAGGCAGTTGAAACCTCATGAGCGTAACTACCCAACACATGACTTGGAATTAGCGGCCGTAGTTTTTGCCCTAAAGCAATGGTGACATTACCTATATGGGGAACAATTTGAGATTTTCACAGCTTACAACAGTTTAAAGTATCTAATTACACAGAAGGACCTTAACTTGAGACAAAAACAATAGCTGGAGTATCTTGAAAATTTCCAGTTCACTCTCTCATATCATCCCGGTAAAGCTAATGTAGTAACGGATGCTCTAAGTCGTAAGAGCAGAGGAGTGATGGCTAAAATTTCCGTCAAAGAATGAGATATGGTTAAGACACTCAATGAATTCAAGATCCAAGTAGAATCTCAAGATACAAAAGCATATCTTAGTGCACAGAAGGTGATGCCTAAGTTGATGAATGAGATCATGGAGGCCCAGAAGCACGATTAAGAGGTAGCCTATATCAAGGGATGTCTGGAATCAGGATAACCAATGCCCGATTGGGTAATTCACCCCAAGGGGAATTTAAGATACCAAGGTAGATTGTTTGTACCAAGTGACGGGTTACTTAGGGGAAAGGTACTTAAGGAATGTCATCATTCTGCATTTGTAGTACATCCAGGAGCGACTAAAATGTACCAAGATTTGAAGAGGCAGTATTGGTGGAATGGAATGAAGAAGGAAGTGACTAAATTTGTAGCAAAATGTCTAACATGCCAACAAGTGAAGGCAGAACACTAGAAACCAGAGGGAATGTTGCAACCTCTACCAATAGCTGAATGGAAGTGGGAGTATGTGACGATGGACTTTGTAACAGGGTTGCCTAAGACACCTAGAGGGCGCGATGCTATATGGGTAATTGTGGATTGCCTTACCAAGTTAGCACATTTCTTATCATATAAGATGACCGACACTTTAGAGTCTATGTACATGCTTTACATTGGGGAGATCATTCGACTACATGGAATTCTAGTATCTATAGCGTCAGATCGTGATCCACAGTTCACCTCTCGATATTGGGGAAGCCTGCAGGAAGCTCTTGGTACTGAGTTATGTTTTAGCACCACCATTCACCCGCAAACAGATGGACAATCTGAACGCACCATCCAAACACTCGAAGATATGTTGAGAGCTTGCGCAATGGATTTTCAAGGAAGTTGGGAATGTCACCTACCTTTAATTGAATTCGCCTATAACAACAGCTTTGAAGCTAGCATCGATGTGGCACCTTTTGAAGCATTATATGGACGACCTTGTAGATAGTAGATTTGTTGGATTGAAGTGGGTGATACAAATCTGATTGGACCTGAACTTGTTCTAGAAACTACTAAGAAGGTCAAATTGATCCGACAACAGTTAAAGATTGCTCAAGACTGTCCAAAGAATTATGCAGCTAGGAGGAGAAGGCCATTGATGTTTGAAGTAGGCAGCCACGTGTTCCTAAAGGTGCAACCTAGGCGTGGAGTCGTACGTTTTGAAAGAAAGGGAAAGCTATCACCATGATATATTGGGCCTTTTGAGGTATTTGAAAGAGTGGGTGAAGTAGCATACAGACTAGCTCTACCCTCGCAGTTAGCAGGGATACACAACGTCTTCCATGTATCTATGTTGAGAAAATATATTGCCGACCTGTCACACATCCTCAAATGGGAAGAAATTAGTCTTGACAAAGATGTTACATTCAAAGAAGGACCGGTAGCAATACAAGATAGTCGAGGGAAGAACCTTAGAGGCAAAAACGGTTCACTTGGTAAAAGTGCTATGGCTTCATCGGGGAATTGAGGAATCTACTTGGGAACGCCAGGATTGGGTAAAGGCAAACTACCCTGAACTCTTCGAAGGCAGTATGTAGTTGAATTCGGGGACGAAATTGTTTTAAGGGGGATAGGTTGTGAAACCCCTGAAAAATGTATTCTCTTTAAAAACCCTACTGTTTGAATTATTTTCTTAAAGCCCCTTAGTTCCTTAAATTATTTCAAATCTTGTCAGTTAGCATTTTTTTTTTTTTTTTTTTTATCAAAACAGGAATATCCTGGGCAAATTAAGTTCCTTAGCCTAATTTAATTTAATTCTACATAAGTA
This sequence comes from Camellia lanceoleosa, assembly GCA_025200525.1. Taxonomy (NCBI): domain Eukaryota; kingdom Viridiplantae; phylum Streptophyta; class Magnoliopsida; order Ericales; family Theaceae; genus Camellia; species Camellia lanceoleosa. The sequence continues at coordinate 125,844,118 of CM045765.1, forward strand.
AAATTCCAATATATGAATTTAATTCCTAGCCCTCACCTTTTATTCAAATTCAAGAATTGCCCCAAAACTAGTACATGTACTTTTATATTATAGGTACCATCAATCAAATTGAGATCTATATATATATACTTTGGGAGGTGTGTTCCTAGTACTTAAATTGAATAAAAAAATAAGCCCCATCACCCTTCCCAATGGCCAGTCACCCTAGGAAGATGTGAGGAACCTATTTTCAAGAATGGTAATCATGGTATTCTAGAAACCCTAACACCTAGTACCCCTAGACCTAGGGTTTTGTTTCCAATACTAGTTCCTTTTCAACTAGGGACCAACTAGGTATTGCCTAATCCCATGATTAAGCTCCCTAATCACTCCTATTCCATTAGACTCCAAGTAAATCCTAACTTTTCCATCCAATTCCAACTAGTGGGCCTTTATGTCTTTTTACACCAAAATTTGCGTATAAATACCACAACTCCCTAGCATGGCAAACACAAACAACACACTCACACACACATTCGGCCTAGAGGAGAGGAAGGAGAGCAAGAGAGAAGTCTTGAGAGGAAGAGGAAGGAAGAAGAGAGCCATCTTGTTGAAAGCTTAGCAAGTAAGCCACAACACAACCTTCTCTTTCATTTTCCTTTTTCAAATACATGTTCTTAAGGGTTCTAAACAACGTTTTCAGATGTGTTATTGATGAGTTACTTGTGTTAAAAATGATTAAGGTTGAGCCATGTTTCTACCTCTCTTGTAGTTTCCCTCATTTCGGTACAAAACTATCCTTTTCATACCAATCTCTCAAACTCTCCAAAGGCACACATTCAAGCAAATTTTATGAGTTTAATAGATGTTAGTTAGCATGTTTTCATCACAAAAGAAACAAAAATTTTCCCTTAGTGGATCCCCTTTCTCACAAATCTTCTTGTTTTGGGCATTGTGCCTTAGAATCTATTTTTGCAGCCAACTTTCAAAAATTCTAGAAAAATGGAGAAAATTATTCTGGACCTCTATTTTATTTCAAAATCTTCCTTAAGGAGTTAGCTTTCAACTAAAATTGGTTTCATTGAAAAACAGTGAGCGGTTTGCAAGAAAATCAAATTTTCGTAACGGTCGACGAATCTGGACAGCGCTGGAGTTTTTTTCTAAATAACTTAAAATCTAGAAAAGCTATCCCATTTCCGAAATATGTCTTGGAAACTAGATTAAATTCTCTACGAACCATAGGAAGGCCAAGTCCGGTAAAAATTCTAAAATAGCCCTTTTCATTCTAATCCTTACGTGATATTGAATCTGGAAATTCTGTTGTGCATGGATGTTTTATGCTCCTGTGTTTATGACAATGCTTATTACCTTATGATCATATCTTGGCATGATATTATATGTGTTATGGTTATGTTCCTTATCTTCTTCATCTTAATGATGTATGCTTATGTGGATATTATTATCTTGTTAAGTTGGTCTAACCTTGATTTAAAGCATTTAACTCAATGGAAAACTTAATTGGGATGGTATTGGGTTTGCGATCACTTGAGTAATGAAAAGGTGATAATGTGTGATGTATGGATTGTTGGGATGCGTTCCCTATTTGGAAGCTAAGTCTTGCGCAAGTGGTTATCGGAACCCTTGAACGGAGCGGTTGTATTCGGACCCTAGGTGGTTTGGTGTGAGGAGGGATTTGGGCAAGGTTCATTATTACCATCTCTTTTGAGGCCCTGCGGTTGGCGCTACGTGGTATATAACCGTTGGTAGGCATCCGAGGTTAGTTTTGCAACAAAGCAGCAAAAGAGGGGCAAAACCGAATAATTCGCGTCCGATTCTTGAGGTTGGGAGGACGAAATCTCTTTGGGGGATTTCTAGTTTACTAACATCTAACTTGTAACCCTTGTTTATTTAGTTGAGTATCATGCTTTACTACTTGATGTTGTATTTGTGATTGTGTATTGGACTGGGAAAAAGGAGTGAGGTGCGTGTGTGTTTACTGGGCATTCAAAGCTCACGGCGTATCATGCTAGGTGCCGAAGAGGAACTTATAGCTGGAGACGACGAGCTTGAAACCTTCGAAGGCTTTTGGCTATCTTAGGAAAGTTAGTATTCCTTTTGATATTTTGAAAGACTCATATGAAGATTTAAATTTTCTTTTTGGGATGTAATGTAATGGAACAAGCTTTTGAAATTGAGGATATTCATGGTTGTTATGTACTTATATTCTAATATTTATATGTATACACCTTATCGTTGCTTGTGAGACCTTGTGTCAGTACCTGGTAAGATCTGTCAAAAGGGTAGTGCGCTGCCTAAGAAAGCTGGACTTAGAAGGGAGGCTAATTTGACTCCTCCGGCGATCTGGGATCTTACTTGGTTATTGACCATAGGACTCATTAGTGACTCTCTCTTGACTGCAACCAATGCATCAAGGGTCTGTTCATCATTCTAACTTGCATTGTTAGTTAAATGCTTCTTTGAATACGTGCTTAGACCGTATGCTATCAAATTGATTCACATGCCATGTTAAGTAGCCAAGCCTATTTAGATTGCATATCGCATATGTTGCATTATTCATATTGCATAGTTAGGATCATGCATTATTCTAACTTTGTCATCTTTTTTGACTTAGAGTACTAGGTGAGCTTTTATTTGTTTTAGCATGTTGCATGAATGTGGTCGTTGCCATGCTAGACATATTTACCATGAGGTTAAGTGCTTAAATGATAAAACTATTTGAATGCCTTTGGATGAAGGCTAGTTACTTGAATTTGGATAATTTGAGTAATGTACATATGTGATCACTTTTTCAAGTGGTACATATTCAAAACACTTTTCAATACAAATATGAAATCAAGTGTTCCAATTTTTGCAAGTTCGTTTATACTTGTATGTGTGCGCATCACATAGTAATGCTAGCCTATTAATCAGAACAGGAGCATAAAATGTAAATAAGATTCACATCATGATTAGTAGAGGCCGATGTTTGATGGGTCGAGCGGGGGTGCTCAATTCATGACCTTTTCCTCTCATACCTAAGTTCCCGAGCTGAGACAATCTTGGTGATGACGGACATGTGGCCTTTGGCACGAGTCATGGGTTTCCTAAATTTCCCAAAAATATTTAGATGGCGACGCTGTATCTGACAATGCAGTTCATTTTGGCAATTTGATTCAAAATCGATTTTCCAAAAGATTTGTCGGATTTGGACTCTTTGGTGTGTATCTATTTCACATTACACTTGTGAGATCAGATTCAGAACCGTGAGAGACCGATACTGTAGGGCTTATTCGTCTTTCAAAAGGGGGCATGAAAAGTCGAGCTACACCACTACAAAATTCTCATCTTCTTGTTGGTAGGTAGTTGGCTCAATCTATTCTGCCGGTGCTCTCCAGCCGAGTTTTATGTTTGGTTGTATGGTTAGAAATCAACACCTACAACATGATGCAAAACTATCCACGTTAAGTGTTCAACTTCATGATACAAAACAACGTGATGTAACCATCGTTCCCGTTGCGGGAGACACCAGCACTAGTAGGCAAGACTGATGCCTTGAAAGGAGAACAGAAGGCAGTCCCATTTGTCCTACAGCATGGCAGGGGATAAGGAAACTCACATCAAAGATGTCAGGTGCACAAAGACAGTACGAGGCGAGTCACAGAGGACATAGCGGACCAAGGCGACCTATGTCAATGGATCTCGGTAGATCCAAGGGCAAGGCCTCTATTTTTATGTAGTGGATGTAGGAAAGTCCAAGAGGATGCACAATTACACCGAGAGCAACATGCCAAAGAGACTAAAGTCTATTGATAGCCAAGCTCCCGATAGAATGAAGGAGGACCTGAGAGATTACCTCCAAAGGAAGAGACTGAACGTCGAGATTACATCCAAAGTCCAGCTAAGGACGCCATTCTCAGTGGAGTTAGATATGTTTGAGGCACCGAAGAGATTCAACATGCCAAGGTTTCAGATCTACGACGGTAAGTTTGATCCAAACTTTTATGTTGGTTTGTATTTGAATTCAATGGCTTCGTGGAGCGGGAATAAGTAGTTGCTATGCAAGGTATTCCCATTTTCCTTTAAGGAGATAGCATCGGATTGGTTCCATAAACTGCCGAAAGGGAATGTAAAGAGTTAAGATGGCCTAACTGAGATGTTTATGGCCAGGTGTAGACACCCCATTTTTTACGGCCATTATGACTTGGACGCCATTGCTTGCACACCCAATAATGAGTCTATATGCTCGTCAAGTGCTCGAAGTCCTCAGCGAAATGCCACAACTTTAAACCTTTCAAACCCTGCACCCATGGTGCCTTTGTTTTTGGACCAAACCCAGAGTTTTTCAAGCCTGCAACCCTTGGTGGCCTGCCGGCCACCTTTTTGGGCTATCGGCCGTCACTCTTGTTACCAATCACTGATGTGGCCTATCGGCCACCAATGTCTTTTGCAGATATTTTGTAACAACTGTGCCAATTGTTTGCACAGATGCTTGCATCTGCCCTCATGTGTATGGCTGGATGATCTTGAGGGAAATTCATGTTTTCTATATATAAAGGGCATCCCTCTCATGTTTTAAGGTTAGAAAAATTTTGGAGCAAAGTTTTTCCTCTCTCTCTACAATTCTCTCTCTCTCTCTCTCTCTCTCTTCCAAATTTCTACACTTTTGCTTATGTATCCTTCACCTTTGCCTATACACCCTTAACCAAACCTCTCCATATTTGAGCTGAGGTGTCTTTGAGGCTTGTTAAAGCTCTTGAGGGTGTGTTTGCTTGGTTTTGTTACTTGGAATTGATTTCTTCTTCAAGAGGTATAAGGCTTTGCCACTTTACTTGCTTTAACTACTCTTTTTCTTACAAATTTGCAAGTGTTTTTGGGCTATAAAAACTCTATATTTTTGGGCTAAAACTTTGGTTTTAAGGTCATTAAAGGTTAGGGGGTGGTTCACCCTTCTTTGCACCTTGTTTTGAAGGCCTTTTGCCATGTGTTTCCCATCCTTTTACTATTTTTTTGAGTAATTTCAGTGGCCAAAATCATGTTTTGAAGTCCAAAATTGGAGGGGTTAGCCTCCTCTCCTTATGTCTTGTTTACTAGCCTAGCTTGTGCTATGTTTTAGATTATTAATCTAGCCTTTTTTTTTGTCTTAATTCCAGTATGTTTTAGGATTGTTTTTAGACTTTTTTAGCAATGTTTTTGGTTGATAGTTGCATTTGAGCTTTGTTCTGCATGCTTATAGTGTAATTGTCCTAATGAGTTTGGTGTTCTAGGCCTTAGACACCATGTTGTTTGAGTTGATTGCATTTATTTATGGCTTTCCATACTTGTGATCACTCTTAATCACCTTTCTAACCTCCCTCCTTTCTTGATTTTTATTTTTCTTTGAAAGTGGTTCAAACTGCTTATTTGTTTAAGCATGAGATTGAGATGTCATGTTTAATGGTTTAATCCCTTAGGTGGTTTATTATCAATGGTATAATGTATTTTTTATGCCTAAGACAACACTTGGTTTGAGCCCTCTTTCCATTAGAGGACTTAACTTCACCCTTTGGACTCAATGAATTAAAGGATGGTTGGTAATTTAAAATGAAGTAATTAAAATGGGACATAAAGGATGCAAGATAAGAATTTGGTTTTGTGTTCAATCGGACTTTAATTGAACACATGGAAGCTTAAGGCATTTCATACTCTTTAGTGATGAAATGATTCAAGTTTCCAAGGTCACCACTTCCCTTGATCAATTTATGAAAGGGAAAAGGTTAGCGTCATATTTTGTTACATTTGTTGAACATGCACGCTTTAATTCATAAGCCATCATGCAGTGAAATTGCTTGAGTTGATGGTTTGTGGACCAAGTTTTGTCCCTCCTTTGATTTGTCCATGATAAAGAGGGGTGAGTTGTGCAGACAACCCTTGAGAATACCCTGTGCATGCTCTGTTTGGTCTCTATTGCAGCAAGATGAACCCTGCAACAGTGGCCAGCAGGCCACTTTCCATGGCCGGCAGGCCATCACTGGTGGCCAATAGGCCCTCCCTCCTGGCCGGTCGACCACCAATGCAAAATTCAGCAGTGTATTTTTTTAGCAGAACAGAGCTATTCTGGAGGTGGACAAAGGTGTAAGTGTTCTACTGTGCAACAGAGACCTTCTGGAAGCAAAATAGTGGCCTTTTCGGGTGGAAACCAAGCACATACATGAGCATTCCTTACATACTGAGCATATTTAAATATTTAGCTTAGATAGTTGTTGTAATTAATTAGTTGTAGCTAGTTAATTTTGTAAAGTGTTGTAATTAATTAGTTAATTAACTAGTTGTTTGATTTCGTCTTGTAATTATCTTAGTTAACTAGAATAGTTAATTAATTTGGTTTGTAATAATTAGTTAAGTAGTTTAGCTATTTATTCATTTCATTTTGTTTTGCAATAATTAGTTTAGCTTAGCTAGTTAGGTAGTTAGTTTATTCGGACTCTCCTTCATGAGAGTGCAATGTAATAATGTGTATGTCTTCTAGCCCCACGTCTTTTTCCCTTTTATTTGCTAGCTTATGATGGTTAGTTTAGGGACATCATGTTTTGTTTAGCATATTTCATGTTTGCGTCCATTTGTATTGCATGCACCGAGGCTCAGTTCATCATACTAACTGCATTGTTAGTTTAATACTTCTTTGAATATGTGCTTAGACCGCATGCTATCAAATTGTTTCATATGCCATGTTAAGTAGCCGAGCCTATTTAGATTGCATATTGTTGCATATTGTATGTGTTGCATTGGTCATATTGCATAGTTAGGAATCATGCATTTTTCTAACTCTTTTGTTTATTTTGGTTTGAAGTACTAGGTAAGCCTTTACTTGCTTTAGCATATCGTATGTGTGTGATTTTTTCCATGTTTAGCATGCTTGCCATGAGGCTAATTGCTTATATGCTATAACTGCTTGAATGCCCGTGGATGAAGGCTAATCGCTTGAATTGGAATAATTTGAGTAATGTTTTTATGCGATCACTTTTTCAAGTAGTACATATTCGAAACAATTTTCAAAACAAACATGCTTCAAGTGTTCCAATTCTTGCAAATTAGTCTATACTTGTGTGTGCGCGCATCACATTGTAATGCTAGCCTAAGAAACTGGAACAAGAGCATATAATGTATATAAAATTCATATCATGATTAGTAGAGGCCGATCTTTGATCGAGCGAGCGGGGGTGCTCAATTCATGATCTTTCCCTCTCGTACCTAAGTTCCCGAGTCGAGACAATCTTGGTGATGATGGACACGTGGCCTTTAGCACGAGTCATGGGTTTCCAAAATTTTCCCAAAATAAAATATTTAGGTGGCGACTCTGTATCTAGCAAAGCAGTCCATTTTTAGTAATTTGATTCAAAATTGATTTTCCAAAAGATTTACCGGATTAGGACACTTTGGTGTTTATCTATTTCACATTGCACTTGTGAGATCAGGTTCAAAATCGTGGGAGTCCGATACTGTAGGGCTTATTTCGACTTCCGAAAGGGGGCACGAAAAAGTCGAGCTACACCAGGTTTGTTACAAATAAGTCGCAACCACTGAGGTTTGACTCCCTATTGGTTTTGAAGATTAACGATGGCGAAGGCCTCAAGGCTTACGCCAAGAGATATTATGAGGTGTATAACTGGATTTCGACTTGTAACTAGGAACTGGCGGTCGTATCTTTTAAGAACGGCCTAAATGATAATTCCCTGCTCTAGAAATCCCTTGCAAAAACTCTACCGAAGAGCATGGAAGAGCTCATGGCACAGATTGAGAAGTATGCCAGAGTAGAGGAAAACACAGGGAACGAAGACAACAAAGAAAGAAAGGAGAAACGGCTCGCCGAAGCGAGGCCGAGGGAATAACGGCATTGACAGGCCAAAAATAGGAATGAGGGCTATGCAGGTAGTCAGCACGGCATTTAGGATTCCAATCTATAGGATTTTGGAGAGGATCAGAAACCAAGCATACTACAGAACACCAAAGAAGGTCCCTGGCGAGTTCATGGGCAGAAGCACTGGAAAGCATTACACCTACCATGACAAGGATGGGCACATGACTCAGGGATACAAGGGTCTGAAGTCATAACTGGAGGATCTGGTTAGACAAGGTCACCTGAGAGACCTCGTAAATAAGGCAAGGACAAGGGAAGAGCACGCGAGGCTGTCCCAAGCACCAGCAACATCACCTCCACGACCACCACCGCAGCAAGCGGAAGGACCTCGGATAATCAAAGTGATTCGCTCAAAAGTCAATGAGAATGAAGTTCGAGAGGAGACCCAAAAAGTAAGGCACCTGCAACATGCACATCAGATCCAGCAAAAAAAGCCCAAAACAAATGAATATCAAGGACCGATGATTTCTTTTATTGAGGCAGACTTGGATATGGTGGAGCATCCGCATAATGATGCCCTAGTGGTAACTCTGAAGATTGGAGATTGCCAGATGAGATGTGTATTGATTGATCAGGGTAGCTCTTGTGACATCATGTATGTCAGATGTTACAAGGAGGTTGGCCTCCACTCAGATGATTTAGAGCAATCTGACATCCCTATGGTCGGATTCAACGGGACACCAACATGGCCTCTCAGAGCCACGAATCTAGAGGTGCAGGCAGGAATCAAGAAGGTAATAACAGAGTTTATTGTGATAGATACTCCCTCTCCATACAACATCATTCTGGAAAGACCTTGGTTGTATGCAATGAGGGTTGTTTCCTCAATGCTACACCAACTGTTGCGATTCCCAACTAAGTAGGGGATTGAAGAAGTAAGGGGGGGGAGGGGACCAAATACAAGCAAAAAATTACTTCATGGCAAACAATGAAGTACACTTATAATATAAGGGAAGTAAAGAGTATAAAGATTGAAAGCGAAGACCACAAGGTCTTGGATGATGTCGGCAAGAAACCTGCCGATAAGAGTGAAGAACCTTTGAAAAAGGTTTTGGTGCAAGAAGGTGATGATGAACGATTCTTCCTCCTCGGCCCTAGCTTAGCCGAAGAAGAAAAAAGAGAATTGGAGGCTTTCTTGAGAGAGAACATACAGGTGTTTGCTTGGACACCTTATGAGATGCCGAGGATCAGCCCTGAGGTCACCTGTCACAGACTTAACGTGGACAAGTCGACAAAACTAGTTGTTTAGAGAGCAAGAAGGTCGACATTGATACATGCGTAGGCAATTAAGGAAGAAGTAAACAAGCTACTAGAGGCACAGGCCATCAGAGAAGTGAATTATCCCATGTGGTTATCCAATATAGTGGTGGTGAAGAAGAAGAATGGTAAGTGGAGGGTCTATGTTGACTTCACGAGGTTGAACAAGGCTTGTCCCAAGAACAATTTTCCACTGCCCAAGATTGATCAACTGGTAGATACTATATCGGGGCATGAGAGAATGAGTTTTCTAGATGCATACAAAGGTTATCATTGGATAGCAATGTATGCCCTAGATGAAGAAAAGATAGCATTTATCACCCCTAAAGGACTCTATTGCTATAGAGTAATGCCTTTTGGGTTAAAGAATGCAGGTGCGACATACTAGAGACCGATCACCAAGATGTTCAAACATCTGATTGGGAGGACGGTGGAGGTCTATATATACAATGTGGTCGTTAAAACAAGGGAACCTAGGAACTATCTGATCGACCTGAAAGTGGTCTTTTATTAAGAACATACCAGCTTCGATTCAATGCCTAGAAGTACGCATTTGGAGTTGGATCTGATAAGTTCCTAGGGTACTTGGTTACTAGGAAAGGTATTGAAGCAAGCCCAGATCAGATCAGGGCCATCCTTGACTTGAAGAGCTCAACAACAGCCAAACAAGTCTAGATTTTAACTAGAAGGGCAGCGGCCCTGAACAGGTTCATTAGTCGAAGTACAGATAAATGCAAACAATTGTTTGGTTTATTGAAGAAAGCCACATACTTTTGTGGACAGAAAAATGCAAAGTCGCCTTGACCAATTTGAAGAAGTACCTGACAACCCCATCAGTGTTGTCGAACTTGGTATCTGGAGAAGAATTGTTCTTGTACCTAGCAGTTTCAGACCACGTCGTGAGTGCCGTGGTAATCCGAGAAGAAGAATGTAAGCAGAAGATAGTGTACTATGTGAGCAAGACCTTAGCAAATGCAGAAACTAGGTACTTGCCTCTTGAGAAGTTGACATTAGCCCTGGTAATGGCCTCGAAAAAGTTAAACCACTGCTTCCAAGCCCACAAGATTGTGGTGCTAACTGAACATCCACTAAAGTTCCTGTTGACAGGCAAAGTAACTTGATAGGCTGTAGTTCTAGGTCAGTATGACTTAGAATTCAAGCCGAGAACAACAATCAAGGGCCACGTTTTGGCCAACTTTATGGCTGAATTTTCTCCTGGCGTGATCCCAAGATGGGCACCGATGAGCCGCGGCCTAAGGTGTCTAGGAGAGGAAGAGGAAAATCAACTGGGGCCACAGAACCCCACGCCGGCAGAACAAAATAAATAAGAAGAAAGGCTAAAATCCTGCGATATTTACATTGGTGACACCTTCCACCTTTTTGTCAACAACTCAAACCAACAAGGAGCAGGGGCAGGAGTGATTTTGGTGTTGCCAGATGGGCGAATGATAGAACAGTCCATCCGTTTGGGGTTTAAAACCTCAAACAACGAAGGAGAGTACAAGGTGCTGATTGCTGGACTAAAATTGGCAATGACTGTGGAAGCTGACAAGGTGATAGTCTTTTGTGACTCCTAACTCATTGTAAATCAAGCGACGGGTGAATATGCTACCCGGATGAGAGGATGGTAGCCTATGTCAAAGAGATTGTCAAGTTGTTAACATGTTTCCAAAATTGCCGGCTGCAGCAGGTTAGCCGAGATGATAACAGCCATACCAATGCACTGGCTAACCTTGCCAGCGCGATAAAGTCAAGAAAGGCAAGGACAATAATGGTGGATTACCTATCGAGCCCTATCATAAAGCCCATAATAACAGAGTATGAAGTGATGTGTGCGAAGATGCGTCCAAGCTAGATGGACGCCATATTTATTGTCAAGACGCGATCTCGCCCCTAAGGATTAAGGTCATAACCAGCCAGTAATCAAGGGATTACCTACGGCCTCAAACAAAATCAAACATATTTTGTAACAATAATGGAGCCGAACGGAAGCAGACTAAAAAATTTTGTCCGATGAGCTGTGCTTACATGGTAAAACAAACATTCCATAATAACTCACACATATAGGCAAAATTAACATCTTATGTGTCCAGGAACTTTCAAACATATAGTCAGCCAATCAAAAATCTTATACACATGGTGATCCAACATATTCACCAAGATAACAAAGAGAAAACAAAAGAAACAAAACAAGTCTCATGCGTGAGACGTTCGAGCTGACTCTACAAAAACCTAACTTTTCTCATGTCTTTCACTGAGGCTGGGATTGAGCATCTCTTTGCTCACCTACACACATATAAATGAGAGTGAGCAGTAGCCCAGTGAATAATATCAAAACGTAGGAGTTACATGAATGAAATTTGTAGTAAACATATCAAACGACCATAGGCCCATTTGAGTTTCCATCTAATACATCAAACGGCCTCAGGCCCAAATATATCAAATGACCGTGGGCTCAATTCATTTTTATCAAATGGCCTCGGGCCCAATTCGTTCATGTCAAACGGCCTTCGGCCCAATCATTCATGTCAAACGGCCTTTGGCCCAATCATTCTTGTCAAACGGCCTTTGGTCCATCATTCATTTCCACATTCATATTCATGTGTGTATTATACCCATGATCATAATCACATTTGTATTCAATTAGTCTTATGCAAAAGACTGACATTTAGACTATTCATCTATAATTCAAAATATAGATCTATAAGGCTCATGCAAAAATAACGTTGTGGAAAATAACGTACTTGAACATATCTTTATTAAGATATTACTCACAGTGATCTCTCGGATGATTTGCCCTTGGGCTTGACCCTACACATTTCACAACACATTGGGTCACAAGCGATTCAATCCATTCTTTAATTCATTTATTCCTCTTAGACCTCTTTCTTATCTTCTTAGTTTATTTACAATACTCAATGCATATCTAAGAGTGCTTAGAAGTGAAAAAGAACGGAAAACAAAGTATAAAGCAACTTTTCAAATTTTCTGAAACAGGGATCTCCACTTGAGCGCAGACTTGGCCGCTCGAGCGGACCCCTTTGGTCTGCAAAAGTACTGATTGCTTGCAATTTACGCTCAAGTGAGACTTCTGACGCTCGAGCGAGAAGTTTTGCAAAACAGGGTACGCTCGAGCACAGCTTTGGCTGCTCGAGCCTCCATGTATTCTCTATAAAACTTCTGGGAGCTCGATTTCTACACTTGAACGGCACTTTCCCCGCTCGAGCGGACAAGTCGAATTCTGGGTTTTCTAGAACTTTGTTTGACCTTCAAACTTGCATTCCAATTGATGTAAATTGCATGTTATGGCCCATAATTCACGTGTACATCTTCTAACATGATACAAACACTAAATTTACAACATTATGAAGCTCAATTCCCTTGAATTAATTACATGCATACTCAATTTATACCAAACTTATTTCTAATACTTAAAATTCATGCAACCTAAACTTATACCTCTATGAATTGTGTTTGCATGTGGAATATAACTTCCATTCTCAACTTAAGTGATGCCAAAGATGATCAAAAACATGAATCTTAATCAAAATTCAACATGGATCATATGTTTCATGCTCAAATACACAAATTCATGGCAATCTTTTACATGCATGATTATAATGACTTCAAATTCATCAAAATCGACTTAATTCTTGTTCTTGATTACGATTTAACTTTGAAGTCACAAAACTACAAACTCAAACTCATGAATTTATGTTCAATTACTCACCTAGAAGCTTCAATCTTCACAATTTTAGCTAGTTCTACCGCCTAGCCTTCCAAAACTTTAGTTCTCTTGCAAACCTTCAAGAATGGCTCCTTTCTCTCTCTAAATTCGGTTCACCCTCTCTCTCTAGAGTGTAGAATCTGATTAGAACTCAAAGATATGAGTTTAAGCATACGTAGCTCGTTTATATAGGCTTTTCCTAATCACAGTTAATTAGAACTAATCAATGGTGCTTAGTTAATTCAATTTAAAATATTTAATTCGCTCTAAATCAGTTTTCAATTAAATTTCATCGTAGGCTCTAAAAATTACACTAATCACAATGGCGTCGTAAATTTCACTTTCTGATGCCTCTACGGCTTTTAATTTAAATTCTATAGTAGAAAATCAAACAAATTTTCCTACAGTGAACATATAAGAATTCAAACACACACATAATCACATAAGTGGCACTCAAAATCATATTAAGCACATAATCACAATTAATATTAAGATTAATTAACATAACACGGGATAGGGTTATCACAATCTTCTCCCCTTTAGGAAGTTTGGTCCTCGAAACTTATTTTACCTCCGTCCAGGAACAAATGTGGATAGCGCAGTTGCATTTCATCCTCCTTTTCCCATGTGGCGTCATTCCCATAGTGTTCTTTCCATTCTATTTTCACCATCGGGATGGACTTGTTTCTCAACTGTTTCACTTTCCGGTCAATGATTCGTTCGAACCATTCTTCGTATTCCATATTCTCATCCGAAGCTATTTGATAGTAATCAATCACATGAAACAAATCTCGAAGATAACCCCTCAACATTGATACATGCAACACATTATGTATTTGATCGAATCCTGGTGGCAAGGCAACTCTATAAGCAACTAGACCAAGTCTTTCTAGAATTTAAAACGGTCCAATGTAACAGGGTGACAATTTACCTTTCTTACCAAATCTCAGCTGGCCTTTCATCGGAATTACACGTATAAATACATGGTCGCCAACCTCAGATTCAAGAGGTCTTCTTCGAACATCCGCATAATTCTTCTGCCAGCTCTATGTTGTCTTGAGCCTTTATTGGATGATATTAATCTTCTCGGAAGTGTCTTGCACAATTTCAGGTCCAAGTAAAGCCCTATCTCTGACTTTTGTCCAACAAATTAGAGATCTACACTTCTTACCATACAAGGCTTCGTATGGTGCCATACCAATGCTGGAGTGGAAGTTGTTGTATACAAATTTTGCTAATGGAAAATAATCCTCCCAACTCCACTCCAGCATTGGTATGGAATGTATGGTCCATTCTGATTGCCCGTCTGTTTGTGAATGGAATGTAGTATTGAATGTCAATTTTGTTCCCATAGCTCTTTGCAAACTTTTCCACAATCTAGATACAAATTTCGGATCCCTATCCGAGACAATGGACACTGGAACCCCATGTAGGTGAACAATTTCTTCAACATATATAGTAGCCAGTCTATAAGCATCAAATGTAGTTCTAACAAGTAGAAAATGTGCAGATTTAGTTAGTCTATCAACTATAACGCAAATAGAATCCATACCTCTAGGAATTTGAGGTAGGCTAACAACAAAGTCCATGGTCACATGTTCCCATTTCCATTCTGGAATAGGGAGAGGTTGAAGCAGACCGCCTGGTTTCTGATGTTTAGCTTTTACTTGTTGACATTGAAGGCACTTGGACACATACTCTGTGATTTCTTTCTTCATTTTGGGCCACCAATAGCTTTGTTTTAGATCTCGATACATTTTGTTGTTGCCCGGATGCATGGCGAACACCAAATTGTGAGCTTCATCTAGGATTCTTTTCTTTAGTTCAGGAATGTTCGGGACACATTCGGCTCTGAAATCTCAACACTTCATTCTTAATGCTAAACTTTGGTTTTGGATTTGCTTCGAACTCATCAATTATTTTCTTGAGGAATTCATCCTCTTTTTGCCACTGCTTGACTTCATTAATTATTGCTGGCTCAACTGAACTTACAGCTATTAAGCCCGTTTGTTCATGAAACACAACTTCAATCTTGGCTTTTTCAAAATCTTGCAAGATTTCTTTCTGTTCTGTGAGTAGGCAAGCTAAGTTTCCAGTTGATTTTTTGTTCAATGCATTCGCTACTGTATTGGCCTTTCCTGGTTGGTACTGAATCTGGAAGTCATAGTCTTTTGTCAACTCAAGCCATCTTCTCTGTCGCATATTCAACTCTTTTTGAGTAAAGAAATATTTTAAGCTTTTGTGATACATATAGACTTCACATCTCGCCCCATACAGGTAATGCCGCCAAATTTTCAATGCAAACACAACTGCAGCTAGTTCCAAGTCATGTGTCGGGTAGTTCTTTTCATGCAATCTCAATTGACGAGAGGCATAGGCGATCACCATTCCATTCTGCATTAGTACACAGCCCAAACCTTTATAAGAAACATCACTATATATCTCAAAGTTTTCCATATCTCAGGGCAATGTCAAAATTGGTGTAGTGGTTAGTCTTGTTTTCAATTCCTGAAAGGCAGACTCTTTTTTATCAGTCCACTCAGATGGTTGTCCTTTACGTGTGAGTTGGGTAAGTGGTATAGCTATCTTCGAAAAATTCTTTATAAATCGTCTGCAATACCCGGCCAGGCCTATGAAACTGCAGACTTCTGTCACATTCGTTGGAGTAGGCCAATTCACAATTGCCTCTATCTTCTGTGGGTCTACTGAAATCCCCTCCTTGTTGATAACATGCCCTAAGAAATTAACTTCATCTAACCAAAATTCACATTTCTTTAGTTTGGCAAATAACTTTTTTTCTCTAAGCATTTGCAAGACAGTTCTCAAGTGGTATTCATGTTCAAGTCTACTCTTTGAATATATCAAGATATCATCAATAAAAACCACAACAAAATCGTAAAGGTAAGTCTTAAAAATTCGGTTCATTAGGTCCATGAATGCTACAGGAGCATTGGCCACCCCGAATGGCATAACAAGAAATTCATAATGGCCATACTTTGTCTGAAATGCAGTTTCTCAACATCCTTAGCTTTTACCTTCAACTGGTGGTACCCGGATCTCAAATCAATTTTGGAAAACACTTGTGATCTCTGCAACTGGTCAAACAAGTCATCAATATGAGGTAAGGGATATTTATTCTTTATTGTCACCTTGTTCAATTCTCGATAGTCAATGCACATGCACAAAGTTCCATCTTTCTTTTTCAAAAATAACACTGGTGCACCCCATGGCGAAGTGCTTGGTCGAATATACCTTTTGTCCAGTAGGTCTTGCAACTGTTCCTTCAATTCTTTCATCTCAGCAATAACCATTCTGTAAGGGGCTTTTGAAATAGGCTGAGTGCCTGGTACAACATCAATAGTAAACTCTATATCCCTGTCAATTAATTCTCTTAGCAATTCATCTGGGAATACATCTGAAAACTCGCTAACAACAAGGATACTGTTCAATTTAACATTCACAAATTGTTTAGACATCACACAACACAAATAACCCTAGCACCCTTTCCTGATTAATTTACATACTTTCAACATAGATATTAAATAAGGTGGAGGCACTACCCTGTAACCCACAAACACAATTTCTTCCTGTCCTAGTGGTCTAAATATAACCTGTTTTGTTCACAATTGATGGTGGCATAGTATTTAGATAACCACTCCATGCCTAGAATTACATCAAAATGTCTAAAGTCCAGGGGTAACAGATCTACATACAACGTAGCATTCCCGACATGCATATCACAAAATCAACACACAGATGTGCACAATACAGATTCCCTAGATGGACTAGATATACATAACAAGTATGGTAATGACTCTAGAGGTCTATTCAATCTAGATGCAAATGCATATGTTACAAAGGAGTGCGTTGATCTGGAGTCAATTAACACAAATGCATCCTGATTACATATAGAGATAGCACCTGAAACGACGGTTTCTGCGTTCCGTGTATGGCCCAAGACAAGTGCAAAGACTCTTCCCTGTCTCATGGTATCTTCGGTGGTAATAGGTCTTGTAGTGTTTCCCGATTTTGGTATCGATGTAGTTGAGCTAGCAACTATATTCCCACTGCTTTGATTACAATCCCTAGCCATATACCTTGTCTTACCACACTTAAATTAGGCCCCTGATATACAGTAACAAACCCCATATTGCCTTTTACCACACTAGTTGCACATTAGGGATGTGTCTCTAGAAGAATTTGAGGTACTTAAGGAGCTTGTATTCTGCTTCTTCGAAAATCTCTTCTTTAAAAAGAAGCCCTGTCTTTTACTACTTTTCTAGTCGGTTGATGATTTGGCTTGTCCGGCTATGTTAGCTTCTAATATTATGGCCCGGTCTAACACTTCGATATAGGTTTCCAGCTTGAGTACATTCACTTTCTCTAAGATATCATCCCGAAGCCCTCCTTCAAAATGACTCACTTTCTTGTAGTCGGTATCGATTATATGTGGTGCAAATCTAGCCAATTTAGTAAACTTGGCCTCATACTCAGCTATGGTCATGCTATCTTGCGTAAGTCCCATGAACTTTGACACTTTCCTGTCATGGACACATCGTGGAAAGTATTTGTCGTAGAAAATCTCCAAAAATCGTGCCCAACCAATACCTTTATTGCTTTCATGCATTAACATCTACCATCTTCTTGCCTCATCTTCAAGAGTAAAGGTGGCTAGCAATACCTTCTAGGTTACTAGACAAGGAAATACTTCAAACAGTTTCTCTATGCCAAGGACCCAAGCTTCAGCTTTTAATGCATCCAATCCACCATGAAACTGTGGCGGTTTCATTTTCTTAAAATCTTTGGTGAAAGCTATTGTCTGGTCATCATTCTGTAAGTCTAGCACAGGTGATGCCGGAGGTGGAGGTGGAGGTTGTGGCTGCCGCCACTATTGCTGCCATTGTTGCTGTTGTCTCAATGTTTCTGCCATGTCTTGTATTAACCTTTCCATTATGTCCATTCTAGTAGTAGAGGACTCCTCTAAATCATCACTCCTTGTTCCCACCATTATCTGATTAAACTTGCATTATTCTTTATACAAAAATGTTCACAAGTACGCATATACAAAAGAGCATACACATTCAAATAATTCACAATGCAAGTAGCACAAAACATATAGCGCATAGTCAGTCGTTTCGAAACATTTAAGCATATTCTTGATGTCTTCAAGTTCATACTTATCACATGAGAGCATCCTAGATCATTTCTAGATGCTTATTGCTCATTAGGACAAGTGTGTGAGTTATTAACTCGTGCTTTGATACCACTCTATCAAGACCCGATCCCGCCCCTAAGGATTAAGGTCATAACCGGCCAGTAATCAAGGGATAACCTGCGGCCTCAAACAAAATCAGACGTATTTTATGACAATAATGGGGCCGAACGGAAGCAGACTAAAAAATTTTGTCCGATGAGCTGTGTTTACATGGTAAAACAAACATTCCATAATAACTCACACATATAGGCAAAATTAACATCTCATGTATCCAGGAACTTTCAAACATACAGTCAGCCAATCAAAAAGCTTATATACATATGGTGATCCAACATATTCACCAAGGTAACAAAGAGAAAACAAAAGAAACAAAACAAGTCTCATGCGTGAGACGTTCGGACTGACTCTACAAAAACTTGACTTCTCTCATGTCTTTCACTGAGGCTGGGATTGAGCATCTCTTTGCTTACATACACACATATAAATGAGAGTGAGTAGTAGCCCAATTAATAATATCAAAACAAAAGAGTTACATGAATGAAATTTGTAGTAAACATATCAAACGGCCATAGGCCCATTTAAGTTTCCATCTAATACATCAAATGGCCTCAGCCCAAATATATCAAACGGCCTCGGGCCCAATTCGTTCCTGTCAAACAGCCTTCAGCCCAATCATTCAAGTCAAACGGCCTTCGTCCCAATCATTCATGTCAAACGGGCCCAATCATTCAGTTCAAATGGCCTTTAGCCCAATCATTCTTGACAAACGGCTTTTGGCCCATCATTCATTTCCGCATTCGTATTCATGTGTGTATTATACCCATGATCATAATCACATTTGTATTCAATTAGTCTTATGCAAAAGACTGACATTTAGACTATTCATCCATAATTCAAAATACAGATCCATAAGGCTCATGCAGAAATAACACTATGGAAAATAACGTACTTGAACATATCTTTATTAAGATATTACTCACAGTGATTTGCCGGATGATCTGCCCTTGAGCTTGACCCTATATGTTTCATAACATATTGGGTCACAAGCGATTCAATCCATTCTTTAATTCATTTATTCCTCTTAGACCTCTTTCTTATCTTCTTAGTCCATTTATAATGCTCAATGCATGTCCAAGAGTGCTTAGAAGTGAAAGAGAATGGAAAACAAAACATAAAGCAACTTTTCAAATTTTGTAAAACAGGGATCTCCGCCCGAGCACAGACTTAGCCACTCGAGCGGACCCCTTTGGTCTGCAAAAGTACTAGTTCCTTGCAATTTATGCTCGAGCAAGACTTCTGATGCTCGAGCGAGAAGTTTTGCAAAACAGGGTACGCTCAAGTGCAACTTTGTTAGCTCGAGCCGCCGTGTATTCTCTGTAAAACATCTAGGAGCTCGATTTCTACGCTCGAACGGCACTTTCCCCGCTACAGCGAACAAGCTGAATTCTGGGTTTTCCAGAACTCTGTTTGACCTTCAAACTTGCATTCCAATTAATGTAAGTTGCATGTTATGACCCATAATTCACTTGTACATCTTCTAACATGATACAAATACTAAATTTACAACATTATGAAGCTCAATTCCCATGAATTAATTACATGCATACTCAATTTATACCAAACTTATTTCTAATACTTCAAATTCATGCAACCTAAACTTATACTTCCATGAATTGTGATTGCATGTGGAATATAACTTCCATTCTCAACTTAAGTGATGCCAAAGATGATCAAAAACATGAATCTTAATCAAAATTCAACATGGATCATATGTTTCATGCTCAAATACACAAATTCATGGCAATCTTTTATATGCATGATTATAATGACTTCAAATTCATCAAATTTGACTTAATTCTTGTTCTTGATTACCATTTAACTTTGAAGTCACAAAATTACAAACTCAAACTCATGAATTTATGCTCAATTACTCACCTAGGAGCTTCAACCTTCACAATTTTAGCTAGTTCTACAGCCTAGCCTTCCAAAACTTTAGTTCTCTTGCAAACCTTCAAGAATGGCTCCTTTCTCTCTCTAAATTCAGTTCACTCACTCTCTCTCTAGAGTGTAGAATATGATTTGAGCTCAAAAATATGAGCTTAAGCATACTTAGCCCATTTATATAGGTTTTCCCTAATCACACTTAATTAGAACTAATCAATGGTGCTTAATTAATTCAATTTAAACTAATTAATTCGCTCCAAATCAGTTTTCAATTAAATTTCACCGTAGGCTCTAAAAATTATGCTAATCACAATGGCATAGTAAATTTCACTTTCTGACGCCTCTACGGCCTTTAATTTAAATTCTATAGTAGAAAATCAAAGAGATTTTCCTACGGTGAATAGATAGGAATTCAAACACACACACATAATCATATAAGTGGCACTCAAGATCATATTAAGCACATAATTACAATCAATAGTAAGATTAATTAACATAACACGGGACAGGGTTAACACATTTATGTTCCTCAAAGATGGTAGGCTGCCAGCAGATAGAAACGAAGCACATAAGATCAGGTTGAAGTCAGCAAGGTTCTATCTATCAGCGAAGGGCCATCTGTACAGAAGATCATTCACTGGATCACTTCTGCGATGTGTGCACCCATCCCAAGTAGAGGATTTTCTGTACGAGATCCATGAGAGAGTACGTAGATGCCATGCTGAGGGCAGATCACCTGCTCACAGGGCCATATCTTAGATGAGTGTGAAAAGGAAAAAAGCACTATGTCGACATGAATTATCTCGTATGTCTAGCAGAGTTTTCTTCAATAGTAGAGATGAGGGAAAAACATTAGCTGAACTAGAAGTCGATATGAATCGCGGAGTTGGTGGCGAGCCCATCCGAACGGGTAATGTGGCATTAGAGGAACAAGAGAGGCGTCGGTCCCCCCGTCTTCAGAGCAAGTTCTCAAGAGGAGGCGAGGTAGAAAAATCGCCAAGGAGGGGGGGCAACAACGAGCAACCTCAAGGACTGGGAGTATACATGTCTCAACATAAAACAAACTGACCAGGGCACCACACCCACTAAGTTTTGCGATGTTTGTTGGAAACCGACCAATGACTGAAGCGGATTCAATTATCCGTCATCCAAATGTAGCAGTAGAGTTTACTTAGCAAATTTTTCCACCTGAAGTGCAGCTGTCGATGATTGGACAAGGTGATTACGAAATTTTCAAAGAGGGCATTCATGGGGCCGTCAGGGGATTATACAGTTCCTATGAGATAAGCATGTGCCTTTATGCTGCGCAAAGAGAAATTAAGCAAAAGGATAGGCACATTCGGAGTCTGGAACACCGCGCAGAGAGGGTCAAGAATGAGCTAAGAGGGGCCAAGGCAGCCGAGACGCAAACGGTGCCCCCGACAAACCCAGTTGTAACAGACAGGGTAAACCAGCGCCTACCCGATCATGCCATAGCCTATCAGGACAAGGCTAGCATGTTCGCAAAGGAAGCGATAAGAACACAGGCTTATGAAAAAGGTTTTTTTTATGGATGAAAGATCAGTACCCAAAAGACCAAGGAGAAGTTGGCGGATGATGTCTGCCGATGCGAGAATTGCAGTTTTAAGCACGGATAGACCAAGGCTCTGCAAGCTGCGGGCGTCGATTTGGCGTCACCACTATTCCAAAGTTACAAGTTTCCTTTCAAAGCTTACAACGCCCAAAAACCTGACGATGAAGAGGGTGCCGAGCCGGAGAAGACTTATATATCAAGAAACACGTTATTATACTTTTGAATCCGTCAAAAGCCATGTATTTGTACATCTTTGATGAAATAAATAAACACTTGTTACGTTGGTTTGTTTAATGTTTGTATGAACTTGTATGATAATTGCATATTTGTAGGCCCATGCCACTTTATTGCCAAATACGAAGGGCACTCCAAATTTGGAGGATTATTCGGCCATTCGTGATCATGCACGAATGGCACATTTGTGACCATGCATGAAGGGCGCTCTGAATTCGGAGGCTTATTCAGCCGTTCATAATTATGCACGAAGGGCGCTTCAAATGTGGAGTCTTTGAGATGGCCAATCGTGATCATGCACGAAGTGTGCTCCGAATTCAGAGGCTTATTCGGCCAATCGTGATCATGCACGAAGGGCGCTCCAAATTCAGAGCATTATTTGGCCATTCGTGATCATGCACAAAGGGCGCTCCGAATTCAAAGGCTTATTCGGCTAATCATGATCATGCATGAAAGGCACTCAAAATTTGGAGTCTTTGTGCTGGCCAATCATGAGATCCACGAAGAGCGCTCCGAATTCAGAGGCTTATTTGTCTTAAATGTGAATATGCACAAAGGGCACTCCAAATTTGGAGTCTTATTTATGGCCAATCGTGACCACGAATGGTGCTTTGAATTTGGAGGCCTATTTGGCCCAAACGTGAACATGCACGAAGGGCACTCCAAATTCGAAGTCTTTGTGTTGGCTAATCGTGATATCCACGAAGGGCGCTTCGAATTCGGAGGCTTATTTGGTCCAAACGGGAACATGCATGAAGGGCACTCCGAATTCGGAATCTTTGTGTTGGCCAATCACAATATCCACGAAGGGCACTCCGAATTCAGAGGCTTTTTCATCATCAATCATTTTTAATGAGACTACGATAAAAAAGGCATACTACATTGCGGAATACGTACATGTTATTATAGCAGCAAAATCAAAAACAAACTAGCATGTCGTACAAGTTGGCTTAATGATATAATTTACGCAAATGGGTCGAATTCCAGGGGCATGGCAAACTTCTGCCAGCTATGTCTATAAGCCGATACACCCTTGTTCTGGCAATCTAATCAATCTGGTAAGGATCGTCCCAGTTGGGGCCTAATTTACCGTTTGCCGGATTCTTAGTAGCAGGAAGCACTTTCTTGAGGACCAATTCTCCAGGTGTATAATGACGCAACTGCATGCGCTGGTTATATGACTTGGTGATCTACTACTGATACCGTGCAATGCACACAAGAGCACGATCTCGGCATTCTTCAATCAAAGTCAAATCTAAGACCAACATCATGTCATTATGCCCCATATCAAAAACCTTGGATTTTAGTGTGGGCAAGCCGATTTCAAGAGGGATAATAGCCTGTGTTCCGAAGCACAAAGCGAACGACGTTTCTCTAGTAGATCGCCTCAGAGTGGTGCGATGAGCCCATAGCACACTGGGTAACTCTTCAAACCACCTACCTTTAGCCCTTTCCAATCGTTTCTTGATGCCACCCAAGATCACTTTATTAGAGGCCTCAGCCTGACCGTTGCCTTGCAGGTATGCCAGCAAGGAAAAGTAGGGCTAGATACCGTATGTATTGCATAACTCCCGATAGATGCCACAATCGAATTGGTGCCATTGTCTAATACAAGTGCTCTTAGTATGCCAAATCGAGTTATAATGTTTTTTCATACAAAGCATTTAACATCGACATCTCGAATATGTGTTAATGTCTCTACTTCGACCCACTTTGTAAAATAGTCTGTTGCGACGATCAATAATCACTTGTTCCCCGGAGCCCACAGTAATGGTCCAACGATATCAAGTCCCCATTGAGCGAATGACCAAGGACTAGTAATGGAATTTAATTCTTCGGTAGGAAGATGAGTTAATAGGGAAAACTTTTGGCATTGTTCGCATTTCTTTACGTAGTTCTCGGCATCTGTTCGCATGGTCGGCCAATAATACCCATGTGTTATGGCTCGATGGGCCAATGAACGTCCTCTAGAGTGGGCACCGCAGCTAACTTCATGTTTTTCAACCAAGAATTCCTCAACTTTGTCTGGATGAACACATTCCAAATACGGCCCAAAAAGAGATTTCTTGTAAAGCTTTCCCTGCAAATCTAGATAATATCACAGGGTTTTATTTCACAACTTGTGGGCTTCCTTCTTATCTGTTGGGAGTTGTTCTGAGGAAAGAAGCATAGGGATAGGGTCCATCCAACTCGGTCCTGGCTCAATGATGTTAATCTAAACTGGTTCAGAAGAGCTGATACTCGGCTTTGGGATGAAGCCTACTTTGATTGTTCGTTTGATTTTTAAGTTAATGGCGGAGGCTAGGCAAACAAGGGAATCCACATGCGTGTTCTGATCCTGGGTTATCTGATTCAACTCGTGATGGTCGAACTTCGTGAGCAAGGAATTCACCGTTTTCATATGCCCTGCCATTTGATCATTTTTAGCCACATATTCTCCCTTCAACTAGTTGATGACTAGTTTTGAGTCGCAGAAAACCTATAATCGCTTGGTGCCCAGATGAAGCACATTATGGAGGCCGGTTAACAGCGCTTCGTTTTCAGCCTTGTTATTTGACGCTTCAAAACCCAATTTAACTGCCTACTCGATTATTGCCCCTCAAGAGTCATGATTACTACATTGGCCCCGTTGCCATGTTGGTTAGATGATCTATCACAATACATCTGCCAAATATCTCCAACGTACATTCTCCAGTCTGGTTCAGGCTGGCGAGCAAGTTGGTCAGACTTGAAGTCGGTATGGCGCCCTGTAAACTCGGCTACAAAGTCAGCCAACACTTGGCCCTTGACAACCATTCTGGACAGAAATTGGAGATCATATTGGCCGAGTTCCAAAGCCCATTTAGAGACTCGCCCTGATGCTTCCGTGCTACAGAGCGCTGATCGGAGAGGATAGTCCGTTAATACCCCCATGGTATGAGCCTGAAAATAGTGCATCAACTTTCTTGAAGCCACCATGAAAGCAAGGATGAGTTTTTCCAGTGGTAGGTATCGTCTTTCGGTGTCGACCATTGCCTTGCTTACATATTAAATTGGTCGCTGCTCCCTGAGTTCTTCCTTTAGTAACACAACGCTGACCTCTTAGTTAGATTTCGCCAGATACAAGATGAACGGATCACCTGGCAATGGGGTTTCCAAGAGTGTTACTGAACGAAGATAAGTTTTCAAGGCGTCCATCGCGGCCTCGTACTCGGGGGTCTATTCAAATGCTTTGCCATGCCGAAGTGTGTGAAAAATTTATCGGTAGTGATTTGAGGAATGGCTAATAAACCTATTAAGGGCGGTAGCCATTCCCATCAACTTCTGAACTTCTTTGACCGACCGAGGGGAGCCGACTTCTAGAATTGCTGTGATCTGCCTCTGGTTGGCCTCTATTCCGCGATGGTTGACAATATAGCTGAGAAACTTGTCGGATCCGATGCCGAATGCACATTTTGTGGCATTTAGTTTCATATTGTACTTTCGGAGAATGCCGAAGGTCTCTGCTAAATCGGCTAGATAGGCGTGCTTTTCCTTGGATTTCACCACCATGTCATCAATGTATACTTCCATGGTGCGGCTGAGTTGTTCCTTAAACATAGTGGTAACCAGCCTCTAGTAAGTTGCCCCACATTCTTCAGTCTGAAGGGCATGGCCTTGTAGTGATAGGTTCCAATTAGGGTGAGGAATGCAGTCTTTTCCTGATCCTCCGGATGCATGGCAATTTGGTGATAACCCCTGTAGGCATCCAAGAAGCTCATGCACTGATAATGTACCGTTACATTCGCAAGTTGGTCGATTCTGGGAAAAGGAAAACAATCCTTTGGATAGGCCCTGTTCAAATCCGTGAAATCCGCACAAATGTGCCAAGATCCATTTTTCTTCTTTACAACCATAGTATTGGATAGCCACGTAGGATAAGTTACTTCATGAATTGCCGCGGCATCAAGCAATCTATCAACTTCATCAACAACAGCTGATGCATGCTTCGTGGCTGACCGCTGACTTTTCTAAATGATTGGTTTGACTTTTGGATCGACGTTTAAACGATGCAGGGCCATGACCGGATACACCACCGGCATTTCATATGGTGTCCACGCAAACACGTTGAGGTTGCCGAGTAAGAAGAAAACTAGCTCGTATCTATCAACTTTGTTCAGCGAAGTGCCGATCATGAAGAATTTGTCAGGGTTCCTATTGATTTCGATCCGATCAAGGTCTATAGTTGCCTTTTCACTGGGGATTTCCCTAATGTCATCGAGGCTCTCTCGATTCGATACTTCAATTAAATTCACTTCCAGTTCCTTTGGTCTTTTTGTAGTGGTAATAAGATAGCATGCCTATGCCGATTTCTGAGAGCCTCAAATTTGCTCAATGCCATATTCAGTTGGAAAGCGGAGTAGTTGATGGTAGGTGCTTGGCACAGCCCGCATAGTGTGTAACCAGGTCCTTCCCGTGATAAGATTGTATGGTGATGGGAGTTTGACGACTAAAAATTCCACGTCGACTGATCTGGTACCCGGCCATACTGGTTGTGTGATCTTATCCAAGGGATACTCGAGGTTAGCATTGAAGCCGAACAGTGGGTAATCGGTTGGTAATAGATCCAAATCAGTGAAGCCAAGTTTAACAAATGTCTTGTAATACATTATTTCTAAGGTGCTTCCATGATCGATGAAACACGCTCGACTATGAATCTATTCACGCGTAGCTCGACAACGAGGGGATCAGCGTGGGAGAGAGTTGCTCCATCTAGGTCGATTTCATCAAAGCTAATCTTGCCAGTTTCATGGGGCCGTTTAGCTGGGGTGATTGGCTTGGACAGGTTAGGTTGCAATATAATTGTATGTACCTCGGCTGACGACAGTAAGCTGTATATCATGTGAATTATACCAAGTGGAGGTGAATCCAGCTGTAGAGCTACCGTGTTCAATGGATTATTCTTTCGAACATGTTGTGCCAGCCGAGCCGTCTTACACTATCTCCTCCAGGTGGTCCTTTAGTGCATAACAGTTGTCAGTGTTGTGGCTATGGTTATTGTGATATTCGCACCACCTATCCCTTCTCCTTGTATCAAGGGGTCCCATCATCGTGGATAGCTACTTAAAGAACGGAAGATGCTGGACTTTGGGTAGGATCTTACTGATCGACTTCACCAATTTCGTATACTTCTTGTTTGAACGTCTTGTGCGCCTGTTATCAACTTGATATTGTTCGTTTGAACGGTGCGAACACTGCCCGCTTGATTAGCGCGAGTCACGCCAGTTGTCTCATTTAGTCCGTGTCACGCCCCAAACCTACCCCAAAAAGTTTGGGCATGACTTAAACATAAATAGACCTGTAATCTGGTAACCAAGCCTATGGGGCCTTGACGGAAGCATAAACATACAACAAACATAAATACAACATACACCATTGAGCTATTTCTAATATGCCAGGATCTCATGCATTATATACTTCATCAACAACAGTCAAGGTTTAGTTTACAGTCCCAGCCTCATGATTGGGCATACACAAAAGAACACAAAAGTCATATACAATAACTTGTGGACGGCATTCAAAAGGTAAATAAACATCTCCACAGTTTCACCAAAAATAAGTAGCTGGGATAGTGCCTGGACACATAAAGGTCGACCAAGGGAAATGGCATCCTGAGCTAGGATTGACCACCTGGTGGGTGACCTACAGAAACAGACAAAACTGAGGGTGAGCCGGGCTCAGTGAATAGTAATACGTAAATAAAACATTGCTTAACTTAAAAAGATTACATATCAAAACATTAGTTTGATTCTGTAATACATACATAATGGCCTTAGGCCTAATCTTGTAAGATAGCTTGGTGGCTATAAGCCCTTGAAAATGGTGGCACGAAGCCCTTGAGACGTGTGGCATATTATTCTTGAAAACATTTTGGCGCTGTGGCCCTTGTAACTTGATGGCCTTAAAGCCCATGTAAATGGCATAAGCCCTTGTGATTGGCACGAGGCCCTTGAAAATGGCACGAGGCCCTTGAAAATGGCACAAGGCCCTTGAAAATGCTTTTCATACCTTTAGTATTATCATAGGTATAAACATGCTTGGAATATTAATCTAGTTGCCTTTCATGTCTTGAAACATCGATACAATTTACATATCAGTCACATAGATACTACTACTCACAGTGCTGTGATGACGTGCTATTTCCTCCTGGAGGGTGTCCTGCACACAACCATAACTTGCAAATTAGTTCTTCTTTTTTTCATATCATTGAGTAACCAGTTTCTGAATTATCACACTTCATGTACATGTATCATTATTTGAAAATCGCCAAAGTACTCTAAAAACATGGGCAGAGGAGTGAGCATGCAAAACAGAAGAAAACATTTCATTTTCCTGAAAATGAGTTCTCCGCTCGAGCGCCCATTTTTCCGCTCGAGCGGACTATGCATTTTGCCTCAAGCTATTTGGGAGGAGGTGGTTTTTCCTCGGCGGGGCTCCTCCTTCGCGGACCATGCAGACCCTGAAATTCTGAACTTCGAATTTTACATCATTAAGCCCTTCCTTATGCACTTTCAGTGGAAGTAGGGCATTTTTACTACCTACTATCTCTATAACATGAATTCTATCTTATAAACATGGCAAATTACACAAAATTAGAAGCTTAATCAAGCCATTCCTCACCTACTTCCAAGCTCTTCATGTTTAGTGAAACATAACACATACCACACCATAAACATAAGTTCATAAAATCACTAGTTGAAGTATAATTTCCATACCACACTTAAATTAGGTTGTAAAACAACCAAATGATGAGAACACCCCCTTCAATCAAGCATAAATCATGAACAATTATCCATTACAACCCTAGATCATCAAACATAAAGTATAGACAATTCTTCTTCACAATTGGGAGGATGATTCTTATATACATACTAAATTTAACATACCTTAAGCTTGATCTCCTAATGTAATCTCAATTCCTCCCTTTGTTGACCCTTCTCTTTTCTCCCCTTTCTCTCCTTTTCTCAACCCTTAGTCCCTCCAAATGATGCCTCACGTTTTTTGATCAAGCTCAACAAGACTAAGTATATAAATATTCTTAACTAATAACATATAAGACAAAAACGAATCGTTTAATCATCCCGAAATTGAAATTTCGCGAACATGCTTAAAATTACCTAAAAATTATGCTGATCATAAATATATAATCAATTTTTGACAATTAAGCCATTAAGGCCTTCAATTCCTGATTCAAGCAGTCCAAGGAAACAGATACTTTTCTTGAGCAACAGATAGGCATTCATACACATGCATTTCATTTTCTTAACCATAATTTTTCATGAAATTTTTCAACAACATGATAAAAGCACAAAACAAAAGTTGAAATATATCAAAAACATAGGCGAGGGTCGGGTCATTACAGTCCGAGTCCGAGGTTTTGGGGCTCCTTGATGGCACAACACTTACTGGATGAACCAGACCAGATAAAGCTGATTTAATGAATTTCTGTCCAGCCTTGACGTGCAAGGCATCGTCTTCCACCTTTACAGTACTCCTCAACTTTCTTCATTAGTGCCCAAATTTTTTTGAGAGGCCGTCTGGTCAACGAACTGCGGAGAGGACTATCGGGATGTAATCCCATCTTAAAGGCGGTAATGGCCATGGAATCATTGCAGGCATTATCCACCAAGTTGAAACACTCCCAATAGCGCACCTATTATTGACGGAGGGTCTCTTATGGTTTAATTTGGGTCGCCTAGAGAGAGTTGGCTTGCTTTGGCTGAACTTCATTAGCGATGAATCTTGCCCTAAAGGATTTTTGGAGCTAATGAAAGCTTCTTATTGACGCCTACTCCAATTTATAGTACTATCTGACGACCAACGGTCCCAAGCTACTTGGAAACATTCGACAGATAAGGGCTTCATCATCAGCATGCAACGTCATCGCTTGTTTGTAATGACGAATGTGGTCTGTGGGATCTAATTTTCCGTCGTACAGGGTGAATGTCGGTGCTTTGAAATTTTTAGGCAGCACAGCCCTTGCAATACGTCATACGAAAGGGTCATGCTTGTCCTCTTCATGTGAAACATCACTTCATTTTCCTTGCCTGTGTCCCACATATGGACTACCCTTGGATGAGCTAGATACATCAACTCCTTCCTTCTTTCTAGGTTCCTGAGATAATGAATCGAAATCACTGCCACTATCATGTTTTCAACATCAACGTCGTTGATCATCCTTCTGCTTCTTTGGCAATCGACCCCGAACATGAAACGCGGCCTGTTAGGATTTGGCTACCTCCAAGGCCAATTCTTTACGTAAACGTTTGTTATCGGCCGCCATAGCTTCCGGATGTTGTTCATTTTGTGTTGCTTAATCCATGATCGTCTGCATAGTCTCCTACATAGAGGTTGAGGGTGAGGTTTGAGCTACTGAGTCAAAGTTCAGGGCCCTTCGCGCGATGATATTCTTCGGTCCAAGCATGTTCCTTAGAGTAACATCATCTCTTGGTGTAACATCGTCAACAATGAGCAGAGAATCATTTGTTACGCCTGCCATGAACGTACTTGAGTATTCCCACAGATGGCGCCAATTGTGGTAAAGTGGTTTGGAAATACTCTCTGATCCAGGTAAACGCTCTTGATCCTCTAGTTGC
This sequence comes from Camellia lanceoleosa, assembly GCA_025200525.1. Lineage (NCBI taxonomy): Eukaryota > Viridiplantae > Streptophyta > Magnoliopsida > Ericales > Theaceae > Camellia > Camellia lanceoleosa. The sequence continues at coordinate 125,874,556 of CM045765.1, forward strand.
TACTTGAAAGGAATGAACACTCCGGTCGGGGGCGCCGGAATTAGCACTCTGACGGACAAGTCAGTATTCTCTCAAGCTTACTTCTATTTCAAGTTATCTCGTTCACTTTCACCTACCTTCCTTCTGGATGATGTTCCTCCTTTTATAATACTCTTCTAGGGCCCACCTTCTCATTTATGGAAACCCTGCCCTCATAGCTGGGACCTCAATTACGCCGTATGATCTACAACTTACTCGGCTATAAAGGTAGGCTTATTCGGCCAAGGCGAACCACCACTCAGTTCATTGACCCTTAAGAGCCGACTTATGTACGGCTCTACCAAATTGTAGATTTTTATATTCGGCCACCACACAGATAGTTTCAGATTAGGGACCTCATCCTTAAAAAGGTTGTCGATAATAAGAAAGATCCCAGGGAGGGCAAGCTTGGCCCAAACTGGAAAGGACCATATCGCAACATCTCAGTCGCAGGCAATGGAGCTTATCAGCTTGAGGACACTGATGGCAAAGAGTTGCAAGACCACGAACACAAGCAATTTGAAGTTTTTCTACAATTAATTTCTATTTTTTGAGCTTTACATAAAGATTTATTAGTCAAAGTATTAATAAAATACTAGCTCGATTTTGTTTTTATGAAATGTTGTTGAAATTTGTGCGATAAAACTGAAAGTCTTAAGATGATGCTCCCACGGTGAATATGATGATTAACTTAGACTTGCCATGATACTAAAGTTGAACTAAGTCTATCATGTTTCAGCATGAAACATGACGATTAACTTAGACTTGCCATGATGGTAGAGTTGAACTAAGTCTATGACGTTTCAGCATGAAACATGACGATTAACTTAGACTTACCATGATAGTAGAGTTGAACTAAGTCTGTGATGTTTCGGCATGAAACAAGGTGAAACTGGCCAGGACTTGGTCAGTTTGAAAGGAAAGCCGAGGAGAATAGCACTCTCGGTGGACTAAGGTTAAGCCTTAGGTGCTTCGTTTGGGCGAGCCAGAGTGCCTACATAAAACTGAGACAAGAACAAAATGATGCATCCTTAATGTGAACATAAGTGATACTTAGGTTCACATTAGGAGATAGGAAGTAGGAATGAGCATAACACTTGTCCAATTTTTGGAAAATTTTGCGAGTTGAAGTTATCTGAGATCATTGACAAGTGATACTATTCGAGATAAGTTAATCCGAGATGACAGTGTTGTACTATACCCGAAGTGTAATTATCCGAGATACCCAGTCAAGTTGTTAGACTTGGAAGGGTGAAGTCTCGCCAAAAGAGTTAGTATAAGTGAGGAAATAACACTTGTAAAAATTTGATGAGAAATTGTTATAAGTGCAATTCGGCTGAGATAATCAACAAGAATTGTTATCCGAGATGTGGATGTATCTGAGGTAGTGGATCCAAGATGTGGAACCAGGTTGACAGACTTGGAAAGATAAGAAAATTTCTAGGTATGAAAAAATATGCAAGACATAAAGGAAAGGCAGCGAGCATACATGAAAGAAGCATTCAACACTTCGGCAAAAAGAAAGACATACATTTACAAAAATAAGCTTGCTTAGTTACATCAGAAGGCACATCAGTCTGAAGAACAGAGTGTTCAAAAGATTACAACTATTGAAAAGACAAAAGTAAAAGTCCAAAGAAAAGAAAAAAAATCAGTATGTGGGTCTTCGGCATTTTCCTCAGACAATCTTGCTTCGGCAATTGGCGTTGTTTCAGCCTCGGCAGACAACTGGGCAGCCTTCTCGGCCATGATCTCAACATCGATCTCAAGAAGGATCTGGCCCAGACTCTTCTTGGTAAAAATGATTTCGGCTTCAGAGGTAGCCTTCTGAGGGGAGGTGCCTTTGGAGACCTCGTCTTCTTGCTCTCCAGTCAAGTCCAAGACTTGATCGTTAAGAGTTAGGGACTTGACCCCTACACGGACCTCGCCCTCAAGTGCGGCTTCTGCTTCGAGTTCTTCCTCTTCAGCCTCAGATTCAGAATTGTCGGGAGAAGGAGGAAACGACACCTCCAGTTGAGTGATGTCCCGAAGTGAAGAGTCATCGGGGACCGACAATTTTCTGAGCGCAACCATCCAACCCAAGTAAAAGTCTTTATTGCAGGCTAGATTGACTTACTATTTGTATTGATCATGGATGGCAGCTTGCCCTTCTTCAAAGGCCTTCTCATTAGTTGCCTTTATCTCGGCGTCTTTCGTTTCGAGAGCCTCACTGAGTTTGGCCTTAGCTACAACTACCCTAACATCGAGGACCTTTGCTTTGGCCTTGGCGGCTTCGGCAGTAGCCTAGGCAACTTCAGCTTTGGCCTCGGCTTTGTTCTGAGTATTTTTGGCAACTTTTGCTTTGCCAACAAACTCCGAGTGCAGGTCTCGGCTTCATTGAGTGAAACAAGTAGACATATAGCTCCCTGTGCCTTTTTAACGAGATCCTTCTTAATCATCTTGGCATTGACTACATGGGAGTAAGCGTGCTAGATGGCCTGCAAAGAAGGAAACACGTTAGCACAATTTGGCTAAGTATAAAGGACAGAAACGAAAGCTGAATGAAAAGATGAAAGTTTTAAGTGATTTACCAAAACATAATGCCGTATCATCATGGCAAAATTTTCATACTAGTTGAAGTCGACTAGCTGGTTCATGTTGGCTGGTAAAAGCAAAGTCGTGGACAGCGCGGCGCCGACCTCCAGGCTCTTAACGGCGTTGTCACTCGCCTTTAAGGGTCGATCCCCAACAAGGACCTTGGGCTCCCAAATGTCATCGGGGTGGAAACTACTTCCACCCTCTAGGCCCTCAAACCACGACTTTTTTGACAATGGCGCGTCAGTTGATTCGGCTTCGATCGGCCTCTTCTCAACATCAGCTAATTTGGATATACGGATTGTATCTTTAGGATCCCTTTTAGAATCTGAAGGAATGGTGGTGATCTTGGCCTTAGCCTTGGCTTTCTTCACCCTCTTTGGTTTTTGAACGGAATAAGAGGAAGACGTAGATTGGACCTTAACAACCATGGACAAGCAGACCAGTAGGTCCTCGGCGATTGTAGGCTTGCGTTCCATTTCCTCAGCTGTTGTGACAACAGTAACTTCTAAACCAAGTTAGAAAGTCTAAAGAGCGATAGATGGATTTGATGGATCTGACACTGATATGTCGGGACCTCGGCGCTTTCGGCTACAGGTTCTGCCGGTTGGAGCGTTTGAAGGTTGGCGATGTCACTGGCATTGGGACTGTGGAATAAGACGGGCTGGAGCAGATGTGGATGGCTCATTGGCTGGTTCAGACGTTGATGCCTGATCTGGCCTTGCAGAGGAAGTGGCTGGTCGAGTGAATGTTGATGTCTTGCTCTTCCTTGGCATGTCGGGGAGAGGAGACTAGTATGTTAGAATGTAATTTAGTAGGAATGGGCTTTGCATTTTTTGATGGACAGGTCCAAGAGCCTTTTCAAATCTCGGCTCGGGACATACGATTGCCGAAATGATTTGCTCAGCTAAGGTAAAACTGCAAAAACCAGAGAAAAAAGTCAGAACATATATAAAAGATAAATGCATGAAGTGAAACAAAATGAGACTTTGACTAAATTCTTACCCTCATCCTCTCTAAAAACTCCTCGACACAGAGGGAAGAGATGAAGATCATCATCAGGTACAAATTCTCAATTGCCCAAGACAATCAAGTATTTATCTCCTGTGCCTTTATTGGAGTCTGGGAGGTCGGCTATGAGTTTGTATGCAGTGGATCTGGGCTTGAGGTAGTAAGTGTAACCACTAGAAGACTTGAGGCTACACATGGTATAACAGAATTGGATGTCGGCGAAGGTGATCCTAGCATTTTCTCGGCGTACCAACTCGGCAATACCGTTGATAACCCTAAACGTATTAGTGGCTAATTGCATGGGGTTAAGTTTGTAGAAGTGCAAGACTTCTCAGAAAAAGGATGTCAAGTGGGAATCTAATCCCACCCTCTATAATGGACTGTAGACACCCCATTTTTGACCGACCTTAAGACTCAGACGTCACCGGTTGAGCGCTCGGTGATGTTGCATCATGTGCTCGTTCAAGAGTTTCAGAGTCGCGGCCGTGCGCCCTGCCTCCGGACTCCCGAACCCTTTTCTCTACCTTGTCTCGGTTTGCGAACCAGACTCGGTTTTCTCTGTTTTCTTTCTGAGGAAGGGTGGTCTGTAGACTATCTCCGTGGCCGTGAGCTACTTTCGTGGCCGTAGGCCATTTTGCCATTCGGGCGGTTCGGTTTTGGGATCGTCGGGCCGTGTGCCTCGGCTCGGGACCGCCCAACCATCTCCGAGTTCTCCGGTTTTGGCTTACACCTCTGTTTCTGATTCAGGAACACTGGGGCCTGATGCCCGCCGTGGCCGTATGCCACTTCGGTTACTGGCGGGTTTTGGGACCGAATCAGCGGTTTGGGCCGAGCATTCATTGCATCGATTTTCTCGATTTTTGGCGAGAACCTCTGTTTTGTCATTAGAGGACACCTTTGGAGTTGCAGATATCCACTTATTTGCCGTATGCCACTTGGCACCATGACCCATTTTCGAGATCCCGAATTGCTCGGTTTTGGCCCTGAGCGTTCATTTCTCATTGGTTTTTGTTCAAACTTGGCAGGTACCTCTGTTTCAACACCAGGAACATCACTGGGGGGTGGGGGGGCCAGCAATTATCCTAGATAGCCAGTTTCGCTCCTCCGGAGCCCGTTTTTCTCACTTCCGGGCCAATGTTGAACACCTTGGGGGTATTTTCTTCCAACCAAAGTTACATATCTGAGATCAGAGGACATAGGAGGACACTTTGGTGTGGTGGTCGACGGCTTGTGGGTTTCATTTTGGGCCTCTCCTTCAAGCTCTATGTTGTGGCTCTGCTTGATGTGCCAAATTTCAATCTTGGATCCTTGTTCTACACATCTGGGAGGACACTTTGGTATGGTGGTCGGCCAGAAACTGTGGGTTTCATTTTTGGGCCTCTCCTTCAAGCTCTATGTTGTGGCTCCTGCTTCAGTGTTGCCAAATTCCAACCTTGGAGCCTTGTTCTACACACATGGGAGGGCACTTTGGTATACTGGTCGGCCAAAAAATCTTACATTCATTTTCTTGGGGTGGTGGCCGGCCATGGTGAGTGGTGGCCGACCCGGTGGGGTGGTGGCCGGCCACCTCCAGAAACTGGCCAGATTCTTGCTTTCGGCTGTTCAATTTGTCAGGATATTTTGTCAAAATATCTCCCCATCAGGGGATATTTTGGGAGGAAAAGCAGGTGCTTTTCCTCCTTTTACACCCTTGTTGTGCCTATTTAAAGGGACCATCAGCTCCTTCCTCAAGGTTACAAAATTTTGTCTTCAAGAACACTTAAGCAAAAACCCTAATCTCCATAGCCAAAACCATCAAAAAAGATCCAAGTCTTGCTTGATTCCTTCACCAACACCTAGCCTCACCATTCCAACTTTGATTCCAGCAGCTAGGAAGTGAATTTCAGAGGTTGAGAAGCTACAAATCAAAGCCAAGAAGCAAAGAAAGACAAGTCTTCAAGGGTAAGTATTCAAAACCAACTTTTAGGGCTTTTTCTTGATCTTTTTATATACTCTAATTGGTTGAGAATTAGGGGTCCGACCCATACTGCTTTTGTGCTCATATTGAGCCCCTCTACAACATTGTAGAAGGGCTCAACTTCATTTGGTATTTCTATATACTAGTTCCTTCAATATTCACCAAGTTTGTCACATTTTTGCATGCTAAAATTGACCTATTTGTGTTGGTTTTTAGGGGTCCGACCCCTACTGGTTTCTTGCTTATTTTGATCCCCTCTACAACATTGTAGAGGAGCTCAACTTCATTTGACCTTTTTATCTACCACTTCCTTCTAATTTCATCAAGTGTGCCCATTTTTGCATGCAATTTTTGACCTATTTGTGTTTGTTTTTGGGACATCGACCCATACTGGTTTTAGTCTCTTTTTGACCCCCTTTACATGTTTCATGAAGAAGGTTTGGTCATTTGATGTATAGATTGCATGTCTTATGTTATACCCTTTTGTGGCTCCATTTTTGCCTTCCATTTCTAGTGTGTTTGTCTTATGATTTAGAGGCTTCCATAAACTGAATATATGCTTATTTTTGGGCCTTCTTTCATGTTGTAGAAGAAAGTTTGTCCATTTGGTGTTTTTATATACCACCTCCCATTGTAATGCTCTTTTGGCCATTAATCTTGTATGATTTTGTTGCCATATCTATGTCTCCTTTTTGGCCATGTTTGTTACTGAAAAATGCCATATTTGGAACTGCCTTGCTACTGTTATTGCTTCCATGATCATATTTTGCATGTATAGCATGGCTATAGGCCATTTCGGGGCTTAATTTCACATTTTCGGGATGATTGCATGCTTCGGTTGTCATTTCGTATCATTTCGGGGCTGTTTTACATCATTTGTGAGTGCTGAAATTCCTTTGCCATGCTTGCATATCATTTCCCATGTCATTTCATGCCTTAATGCATTGCCTCGGTTTGCGTGCCTGTGGAGTGCGCACTTGGCACCTGCCGTTTATCAAGCGGCCTCTGTGTGAGTGAGGCTCTCCCATGTTGGTGTAAGTCCATCGCGGCATTCCGTGTGTCATTTCATTGCATTCTATCATCGCCTCGATTTGCGCGCCTGTGGGCACTCGTTTCGAGGCACTTCGGTTTTATCCGATTGTCATTCTTTCGTCATCGCCTCGATTTGCGGCGCTGTGGCGCAGCGTTTGGCTGCCGGTTTTATCCGATTTTCATCTTTCATCATTGCCTCGATTTGCGGCGCTGTGAGCGCAGCGTTTGAGGCTGCCGTTTATCCGATTTTCATCTTTCATCGCCGCCTCGATTTGCGCTGTGCACGCAGCGTTTGGCTGCCGGTTTATCCGATTTTCATCTTTCATCATCGCCTCGATTTGCGTGCTGTGGCGCAGCGTTTGGCACCGGTGTATCCGATTTTCTCATTTTATCATCGCCTCGGTTTGCGTGCACGTAGGCGCGTTTGGCTGCCGGTTGTATCCGATTTTCTCATTTTATCATTGCCTCGGTTTGCGTGCCTGTGGGCGCGCGTTTCGAGGCACTTCGATTGTATCCGATTTTCATCTTTTATCATTGCCTCGGTTTGCGTGCCTGTGGGCGCGCGTTTCGAGGCACTTCGATTGTATCCGATTTTCATTCTTTCATCATCGCCTCGATTTGCGCGCCTGTGGGCACGCGTTTGGCGCCATTTATCCGATTTTCATCTTTCATCGCATCGCCTCGATTTGCGCTGTGGGCAGCGTTTGGCGCCGGTTTATCCGATTTTCATCTTTCATCATCGCCTCGGTTGTATCCGATTCCGTTTAAATCGCCGCCTCGGTTTTGCGTGCTGCACGCCGAGGTATATCTTATTTTCATCTCATTTTCATAGAATTGTGCACACCAGTCATCTCGGATTACATTTCATGCATATCATGCATATTGCACGAAACAAAGCGCGTTTTGTACTCCGAGTAAAGCGGGTCTCGATTCCCAAGTACACACACTCCGGATTACCCATGATGGAGTTAAGTCTTTTGTAGCATTCATCCCTATATTGAGTTGTGCAATCCGATCCTCGGCCATCATGCATCGATATCGTGATTGGTGGCACGAGGATCGAGCATCGTATATTTGTGAAATACACCGCTTTGCCCTTTTCTGTTCTCTGTTGCGGCAAAATCGAGTTAGCAACTTTTAGGAGATTCGTGGCGTATTTAAAATCGCAAGCGAGGCTAATCGGGGCATTCGGTGGATTTCGCGCCATGACCCGCATACATCATACATCGAAGCAGGTCCACGGCTTGCATACTTTTACGTAATTAATTTGTTAATTAATTAGGATATCTGTATATTGATGTAATTATTTTTGATTGTATATTCTTTTATTTCCGATTTGTATATTTATTAGGACCCTCTGCATGAGGGCAATATTGTAATAAGGGTGTGTGAGTGTGATGTATGTCTTCCAACCCCATTTCTTTCTCCCTTTTATTTACCGCTTACGATGGTTAGATATAGGGCATATTTCAATTAGCATCTGATGTAATGACATGTTTGCATCATTCATCTGTTTTGCATGCATCGAACTCGGTACATCATACAAAGCGCATTGTATTTCAATTCCAAAGTTGAATACTTGTTAGTTGTAGCATTTCATATGCCATGTTTAGAATAGCGAGAACTGCTATAGTTGCATTTTGCATGTGTTGCATTAGGCAGTCAGTATACTTAGGATCATGCATGATTTCTAATCGACTTTTGTTTTGGCTTGGAGTACTAGGTGAGTTTTATGCTTTAGCATCCTTGCATGCGTGTGAGTGTTGCCATAATAGCATGCTTACCATGAGGCTATATGCTTATGTGATATAAGCGCCTTGAATGCTGTGGGTGGAGGTTGAGTTATACGAATTGGGACAATGCATTGTTGTTTGTTTTAAGCCCACTAGATGGTGGCAACATCATGTTTTCTAAGCCCACGAGGGTGGCAAATCCGCATTTTAGCCTACTGCGAGTAGCACACCATTTTCAAACAAACAAACATGAAATGTTTTGTTCCAATTGAACGGCCCGATCTATACTTGTTTCTTTGCGAGCATCACATAGTAATCTAGGCTAAAATCGGAATAAGAACGCACAAAGTTTTCAAAAGCAGATATCATGGTTAGTAGAGGCGGTCTTTGGCCGGCGAGAGAATGCTCACGATGTGACCTTCCCTAATCGTACCCAAGTTCCCGAGCCAACTTTGGTGATAGCGGACACGTGGCCTTCGGCACCGAGTCGGGGTTTCCTAAATTTCCCATTTTAAAACATTTAGGTGGCGACTACGTTATCGGCAAAGCGATCCATGTTTGGCACTTCTTTCAAAAATCTGTTTTCTTCAAAAGCGATTTGCGGTTGGACTCTTTGGTTCGAGATTTGGAACATAACAAAATCGAGTCAGTATGGCGAGGCCCCATGGCGTTATTCTGATTCTGGCGACTCTGCTGGGGAGTTAAAGAACTTGACTCGAACTCATGATATCTGGTTTTGACTACACTTGTGTGTTTCTTTGCATTGCATTTGCATTGGTGCGCCTAGGACACCGTGTTTGCCATATGCCATTCACGACGATTTCTTGGGAGGCTTGTCTTGTCAAGTCATGTCCGTAAAATTTGATCGGCTCTGGGCTCTGACAGCATGGGAACACAAACCCCGGTTTTACCGGGGCACCCTTTTTGACCATTCGACCTAGTGCATATTCGGATCCATAGTGACCAATCCAAACTAGGACAGGTTGCTTACCCGTTTATAGGTTGCTTGAAGCCGCTGCGTGCGTAGTGAAACCCTAGCTCCTGACAAAATAGGACAGGGAAACCCTACCCCAACATAGGGGTGTTTTGGCTCTCACTTATCTGCTATGTGCTTGCTAGAGTGCGTCTCTACAGGGAATGCATGTATCGGTATGAGTTTGGGCATCAGGCCTGCGGGCATCAATTTTGAGTTGGCACGTTACACCTGCGGGCATCAGTCTTTTATTTGGGAATCAGTTGTCTGCGGATATCAGTTGATTTTGGGAAACGATGTCTGAGGAACGATGATCGATGGTTGAGGGCGGTGTATTTCCGGCTTATCCAAGCGTGTGTTGTATGCCCATTGTGTGTTGTGTGTATTTAAATTTAAATTTGTTATCTTTGCCGTTTTACGGTCATTTATTTCCTTTTGCTTTATTATCTTTTTTTTACTAAGGCGATTTGTATACGATTGCTTAGAGCGGTCGATACTCCCAAGCAATGCGGACACGAGGTCGCCGACTTACTCGTCCAGGATCTAGTTAGCCGGACATCGATGTTCCATTCACTACCGGTTATTAGAAGGAGACCTAGAAGCCTTGATCCATCGAGCGAAGATTCTTGGTACGGTCTACTTTAGTGTCGAACGATCGGGTTGAGATTCCTTTTTACGCTATAGAGATACACTCGCGATTATTCCGATGGAACAACGAACCAACAATGGAGGCGATGATGCCCGGATGAGTGAAAGCATGAAACAAATGCAAGATGATGCTATCCGCCGGTGAATTTTCTAAGCAATGAGCGTTATCATGGCCCATGATGCGAGATGATCACAGATTACAGCAATGAACCGTATCTGCTTCACGAGTCCCTCCTCCGAGGGGCACATCGGGTTCCTCCACCACGGGGCCCCATTACGAGCAGATAGCTCTTGGCGAATGCCCTCCAAATCTGCGAGAATACCCAAGCTACCCTCCCAACTCCACAGCCGCCGTTGCCACACCTCCAAAACACCCAAGAGGACCCGGGTCTTCCAGCGGTAGCTCGCCCGCTTCTACCTGTCCAAAAACATTACAGACCTACGGACGCTCCATTTGAGTCCGAGGTAGACCAGACAGCTCTGAAATTGAGCAAGTTAGAGAAGCTCTTCAAAAAGTCTCAGGGGGTGAAAGCCATCCCGGACATTGAAGACGGCTATATTGATGTGGCCGTGACGTTGCCGGACAGATTTAAGATGCCCCAGATCGATCCCTTTGATGGATCAGGGGACCCTATGGTCCACCTCCGGTATTTTTCGGGCGTCTTAAGACCAATGGGCCTAACCCGGCCATAAAAGCTTTCTTTGTTCGGTCGAACCTGTCGGCGTGGCATCCACTTGGTATTCAAATTTGGAAGATCAGGTGAAGATAAACTGGGATGAGATGGCCGAGGCCTTCGTGGCATAATATTCATATAACACACAGATCGAGATTACCACTCGTGATCTGGAGACAACGAGGCAGGAGCCCAAAGAATCTTTTTCTGACTTTGTAACCCAGTGGAGGGCGAAGGCATCGATGATGACCTTAAGGCCAGCGAAGATCGAATCCGGATGATTGTGGGCAATCTCCAGCCGGCGTTAATGAAGAAGATGATTGTAGTTCCCTTCCCCACCTTCACAGATCTGCATGATATGGGTATGCAAATAGAGGATGCGATGAAGCAGGGTCTGTTTGACCAAGATCGGGATCAACCCCGGAGAACATTCAACCGTGGTAATGTCTGAGGCGAGTGGCTCCTCCAATACAAGAACTTCAGAGGTCGGAATGGTCACCACCAATCCCCCTTCCCAAACAAGGCCCGCAGCGGCCACACCTTTTTCTGATGCCTCTGGGAGCAGTAACCAAGCTTCAAGGTACCAACCCAGGGGTCAACGAACCTTCTCTCCACTACATATGCCTTTATCCAAAGTCCTCGGGGTTCTAGTCAGAAAAGGGCATTTGAAACCCTTGGGCAAGGCCCCCACCAAATCCACTCCCCTTCCCATAACCCAGCCAAATATTGCAAATATCACCAACAGCATGGTCATGACACCGACCAATGCTATAGGCTGCGTCATGAGGTTCAAGATCTCATTGACAAAAACATCATTCTACCTCCAGAAAAGCCTAATGTCACAAACAACCCACTCCCCAAACACAACCAAGATCCACCAAAAAGAGTCAACCTCATCCATACGGGGGTCGCTTCATATGATCCCAGTATCTATATCACTCCCTCCCACCTACCCAAGCCGGAGGTGATCCTCCCTGATAGCATGGATTTGTGCATGATGAACACCTCTACAATCCAACTTGAGCCAAATGTGGTGACCACCGAGAATGGAACGGGGCAGGCTTCTGAGGAAAGCAAAGCTGTTGAGTCTGGGGTGGAGCAATCTGAGAATTTAGCTTGCAGGGCTTATGATCCGAGTCGATATATCTTGTCAATGAGCCAACCTAAGCTAAGTATGGAGTTGCCAGAGAAGGCTGAGTTGTGTATGATCCGGGGGGATAAACTTGAATCAGCGGGGGATGATTTGACTGCGGCGGAAGAGGGCTTCGCCAACCTTCAATTTTTCAATGATCAGGAATCGGGTGATGCATCAATTAACTGGTTCGATTCTGAGTCGTGGAAGTCGTCGGGTGGTTGGATGATCAACGGACATTGTACCATTTGTGGCGGAAGGGCGAAGGTCGAGTGAATCATGGGAGGCGCGGTCGAAGAATTCGCTCGGGACCAAGACATTTTGAACCGAACAAGCGATGTTGGAAGAACAAGAAAGAGATGGGTTTCGAGAGAGCCAAAAGCGAAGAACCATGAGGAAATTGAGAGTGCTATGGGCACGAGCTGAACATCTTTGTGAGCATGAGGGAGAAAATCTTGAGAACACAAGCAAGCGGAACGGATAGATGCTGCTAGATGCTAATGGAATGTGGTGGGAGGATGGCGACTTGTACCTTGCCCACCTGAGATGAAGACTGGGCAGGTGGCCAACCAGACAGCACCTGGTACCTCGAGGAGGTAGACCATATGACTAGGAGTGGGCGGTATTTCAAGCCCCCACACCTTGATCAACCCGAGGCATCAGGGAAAGATAAAGAGGCAGAAAAGCAGAGGGAGAAGCAAGTGGAAGAAGAGGCTGTACTGAAGCAGCTAAAGAAAATACAAGCAGATATCTCCATCTGGGGACTGCTCATGGCTTCGAGGGTGCACCGGCAGGCTGTCTTATCTGCCATGGACAGAGCGAAACTCTCCATCGAAACCACGCCGGAACAACTAGTTGGTTTGGTCTTCCCGGGAGGAGGTTCCCCGGCATTGACCTTTACGGACAAGGAATTGCCGCCTGAGGGCGTGGATCACAACAGACCCCTCTACATCTCTGTAGAGTGCAGGGACAAATGGATTCCGGTGGTACTTGTTGACACCGGGTCCGCCATTAATGTCTGCCCGGCCAGAACGGCGTATGCAATTGGGTTAAAGCCTGCGGACTTCACCCCAACTTCTCAAGTGATCAAAGCCTATGACAATACGAGCAGGGATGTCACAGGGGATGATAAAAATCCAAACCAAGATTGGGCCTGGACAACAAGAGATAGATTTTCACGTCCTGGAGGTCCCCGCATCCTTTAACATGCTTTTGGGGCGACCCTGGTTGCATCAGGTGAAGGCTGTCTCATCTACTCTACATCAAATGGTGAAATACCCCTATGGAAAGGGAGTAGCCATTGTTTTTGGGAATTCATCAATCCATCCCCCTCCGGAGGTATCTACGCTAGTCCTAGAGATCGAACACGGCATGGAAGATATGTTCATATCGGGATTTACTTTGGCTGAGGCCCGGGTGGTACAAAACATTATGGCTGTGAATGAGGGTATGTACGTTAGTGCTCAATCTGTCTACCTCATGAACAAGCTCTGACATATCCGGGATGGGATTGGGAAGAAGCGGCGGAAAGGGGTTATAGCGTTGGCCGAAGTGCCACATAATCCACATACCTTTGGATTAGGTTATCTACCTACCAAAGAAGACTGGGCGAGGAAAGGAAGGGAAATGGCCAGCAGGGCCCGAGCGAAGCAGGCTGGGAAGCCTTTTGATCTAATACATAGGCCTATCTGGGGTACCCTGAACGGACGCTTCGTCCGGGAGGGGGAAGACTTTCCATTCTGTGGCTTCCCAGAACCATGGTTCAACGCGGAGAGGAAGCGCGTACCAGGTTTCGAAATCTTCTTCGACCTGCAACTATCTGGGGATAGCGTTGCTTGAGCGCAGACCCAACAAGCGATGGCGAGAATAAGGCACGGAATTGGAAATGGGGGTAGCACTGGCATGTCTCCTCTCTGATCCTCCGATCGACCAAGATTGCTTGGGGAATAACTTCATGGTCTCCATGATTGGGGATGAAACGGCTGCGAGCCAACCAGCAGCTATCTTGGATGCATCCATCGCACCCTCTCTCATTTGGCAGTACGAGGAGGGATTCTTATCCAGCAGATTCGGGTCAGGTAGTGAGGCGGAATCTGATTCCACCGAGTCTTGTGAGTCGAATCGATTCGGCTCATCGAGTCTGAGTCTGGTACTCTGAGGTGTCAACGGATGCTGATCTGTCGGTCGTCTTTTCCTTTTCTTTTGAGTCTGTTGTAGCGAAGAATTGGGCGATTTGGATGAACTTAATGAGAATGAGGTGAATGTGGTTTCGAGTACTTTTACGTGCCCCTAATTTATTGTTTAAATCGGACTTTCAAAATTTTGATCAAAATAGCGAGGCGAAGTTCCTCGGTTTTATAACGACTAATTGAGCAAGAGCAAGAGATTTGTTAAGCCATTAACGGATGAAATCATTCTGTGAATATTAGTCTTGAGGAGGACCCGCTGGTCGGATCGGGTCCACGTTGTCTTCGAGGAACGCGGCGCTTAGTCGCTTTATTAAAAGATTTCAAAGATGTTTTCGCGTGGTCCTACGAAGACATGCAGGAATCGATCTGAGATTGTCTGACATCGGATCCCCTTGACCCGAGGCCCGACACATCAGCGAAGCTCGGAAGGATCCGCCGGATTGGGCCCTCAAGATTAAAGAAGAGGTCACCAAGCAAATTGGCGAGCTTCTGCTAGTATCGAATATCCGACTTGGTTGGCCAACATTGTTCGGTGCGAAGAAAGATGGCGGGATCGGGTGTGTGTAGACTTGAGGATTTGAGCGAGCTAGTCAGAAGGACAACTTTCCCTGCCACACATTGACGAGTTAGTGGACTTCCTGCGGGGCATGCATTGCTCTCATTCATGGATGGCTTCTCGGTACAATCGAGATAGTGATGGCGCGGAAGGCGAGAAAAACTGCATTCACTACCGTAGAACATCACTCTTAGGGTCATGCCGTTTGGGTTGAAGAAACTTTGGGGCTACTTATCAGCAGACGCGACCACAATATTACATGATATGATCCACAAAGAGGTTGAGGTGTACGTGGGCGACATGATTGTCAAGTCCAAAGAAAGAGGGCCACTACACCGCCTTGCACAAGTTTTTCCAAAGGATCGGGAATTAGGTTCGGCTAAACCCTCGAAATGTCGTTTGGTGTTACTGGGGAAAAAATCTTTGGGGTTTCGATTACACAAAAGGGCATCGAGGTCGACCCTTCCAAAATCAAGGCCATCTTAGAAATGCCACCACCAAAAGGCGAAAAAAGAGGTGCGAGGCTTTACGGGTAAAGTGCAATTCATAAGACGGTTTATTTCAAGACTAACCTTGACTTGTGTACCACTTTTTGGTCTTCTGTAGAAAGGCAAGCAGTTCCAATGCATTGGCCGGGGTCAAGCTGCGTTTGAACAGATTAAAGAACATCTACAGAACCCACCCGTTTTATCACCAGCGGAACCAGGGAAACCGTTGATTTTGTATCTGTCAGTGACAGAGACCACAATGGGCTGCATGCTTGCACAAGAATCAGAAGATAGGGTGGAAAGAGCCATCTACTATTTGAGCAAGAAGATGCTAGAATATGAGACCCGGTATACGCCGCTGGAGAAGGCTTGTCTAGCTCTGGTATGGGCTACCAGGAAGCTGCGGCACTACCTGTTAGCTCACTCTGTAATGTTGATTTTGCGACTTGATCCCATCAAATATCTTTTCGAGAAACCAGCGCTTACGGGTAGGCTAGCTCGTTGGTTGCTGTTGCTCTCCGAATTTGATCTCACATATGTGGCATAAGTCGATAAAGAAGCGATAGCGAGTTCCTTCTTGACATCCGGTTGAGGGATGAAGCGATTGAGTACCTATTCCCGGATGAAGCAATTACGCATATCGACGAGAAACTTGGACAATGTACTTTGATGGGCGTCAAATCAACATGGGTATGGGATAGGAGTGTTCTTGATAGCAGACAATTCCGTATCCTCTAGCCTTCAAACTCCGTTTCAAAGTCTCAAATAATGAGGCGAGAATCTGGCGTGCATTCTTTGGTATGGAAGCCACGGAACTAGGGGCAAGGCAATTTGGGCGTCATTGGGGATTCGAACCTTGTTGTGTCTCAAGCTAAAGGAGACTGGAAAGTAAAAGAGGAAAATATGATGATGTATCACCAAACCTTGGATTTGCTGATTCCTCGGTTTGAAAAATTAAGTTTTACTCATCTACTAAGAGAGAACAACAAGTTCGCAGACGCTTTAGCAACTCTGTCATCCATGATAGACATCCCACGTGGAGTCCGAATGCGTCCAGTCATTATCGACCAGAAATTCGCACCTGCCTATGAGTCGATTGCAGCCATAGATGAAGTTCGGGATGAACACCCCTGGTATTACGACATCTGGAACTTTTTGGAAACAGAAACATACCCGCCAGGGGTAAATGCCAAAGACAAGAGGGCAATAAGAAGGTTGGCCGTTCAGTTCATCATCTGCGGGGGTAAATTGTATAGAAGGGGTCATCTGGGAATGCATAAGCGTGTGTTGATCTTTGAAGAGTCAAGCGTCGATGGAAGCCATCCACGAGGGTGAATGTGGTGCACATATGAATGGGGTGATGTTGGCGCAGAAGATCCTTAGACAAGGTTATTATTGGTCCACCATGGAGGAGGATTGTATCGGTTTTGTTCGGCGATGCCACAAATGTCAGATTCATGCAAACCGCATGAACATCCCGCCGTCAGCGTACAACATGACTTCACCATGGCCATTTTCGATCAGGGAATTGATGTGATCGGGCCGTCCGCCGAAAGGTCGAATGGGCATGAGTTCATCCTTGTAGCGATAGATTATTTCACAAAGTGGGTTGAGGCCCAATCTTATGCGATGTTGAAAGCTTCACGTTGCAAAATTCATCGAAACAACATCATCTGTCGCTACGGAGTCCCAAGTGAGATTGTTTCAGACAATGGTTCCCACTTCAAGAAGGAGGTGATTGACTTGTTGGAGAAATACAATGTGGCTTTTCATAAGTCATCTACTTACCGGCCGCAAACCAACGGAGCAGTTGAGGCCGCCAACAAGAATATCAAGCGCATATTACAGAAGATGGTGGAAACCTACAGGGACTGGCCAGATAAGCTGCCGTTTGCTCTGTGGGGCTACAGGACTTCGATCAGAACTTCTACTGGGGCGACTCCGTACTCATTAGTCTATGGGATGGAGGCCGTTCTACCAATTGAGATTGAGGTCCCGTCATTGCGAGTATTGGCCGAATGCCAGATAACCGAAGCGGATTGGCAGCAAAACAGGTTTGAAAAACTCATGCTTTTTGATGAAAGGAGGTTGAAAGCACTGTACCATGTCCAAGGTTATCAGCGCAGAATCGCCCGGGCTTTCAACAAGAAGGTTAAGTCCAGGAACTTGAAAGAAGGAGATTTGGTGCTCAAGGACAACCGAGCTCCCATCCACGACCCAAGGGGCAAGTTCAGACCCAATTGGACTGGTCCCTACATCATCAAGTCAATCTGGTCAGGTGGAGCTGTGGTTCTGATGGATCTAGATGGCTTGGAGTTTTCCCAACCAATCAATATGGACAAGTTGAAGAAATACTACCCTTGAGAGGCTCGCTAGGCCGAAAACCCGAAAGGGCGACCTAGGCAAAACTCAGAGCATAGAAAATTTGAAATTATAAAAGCGAGCTCATAAGGTTGAAAACCATAAAGGCGGCCTTGGCAAAAGTTAGAGCGCAAAAGGAGAGCAAAAATACTCGGCGAACCGAGCACGAACTCGTAAGACTTGATTCCCATCTTTGGGATCGTGGCGACTTCATTACGAAGTTCGGTCACAATCTTTTCCCGATCAACTTTGTCCATTACGATCATCTCGGTCATCTCTATTCATCAAGATTTATCGTGATCTCGATGCAGTGCTATTCAAACTAGGGCAACTTTCCGCCGCCATGAAGTGTTACGGCATCATTAGGACTAGGGGCAACTTTCCGTTGCCACACTTTGCCGAGCACCTTTTTGAGACTAGGGCAACTTTCCGGTTGCTAGGATTGAGTTGTACATCTCGATGAGATCTCGAGCGTGTCGATTCGATCCATATCGAAAATAGTTTTGAAAAGTTTTAATAAAAGTTGACTTTGTTCAAAGTAATCTTTTCACAACTAAGACCATTTTTGGACCAAAAGTGGAGAATTTTTAGTACCACAACTTTCAATTTCATTGATTCCAAAACAGAGTTCTTTTGCTCTTGCATACAATCGAAGTTGCTTTTTATTACATTCATAAAGAAAACTTGAAAGTACTAATAAAGCAATAAATCTGGGGCATAGTCCAGTCAGGTGTCCCTGCGCCCCCTGCCAGAGCTTGTTGAAGCCTCAGACGCCAACTTAGGCCCAACCTGTGCCTCCTCGTTGAGCCAATCCCAGCATTCATCAGATA
This sequence comes from Camellia lanceoleosa, assembly GCA_025200525.1. Classification (NCBI taxonomy): domain Eukaryota; kingdom Viridiplantae; phylum Streptophyta; class Magnoliopsida; order Ericales; family Theaceae; genus Camellia; species Camellia lanceoleosa. The sequence goes on from CM045765.1 coordinate 125,892,732, forward strand.
AAGTGCGACTGAAAGTAGGGGCAGGGGCTAGAAGCTCTCTAACTCTCCATGCTGCAGCCTGTCGAGCCAGCTGTGCGCCTCGAACCAGGAAAGTAGCCGGATACTCAATCCCCTCTGGTGGGCAAGTCTGATCGTGGCCGAATTGGCGCAAAATGCGGAATGGGAAATAGAACACGCAATGAGTCAAGCCAATCAGTCGAATCCCAACCTGCCGGGACATGCTATAGCCCATTGCCGGAAGATTGAGCCAAGGGCAGCGCCACGCAATGCGATCTGCCGATAGGTTGCACATCCATTCAAACCACCAGCTCTCATCAAGGGCATTGACTAGGCGTTGCCGAAAGAAGTAGCCGCGAGCTGAATAAGCGGGACAAGAGTCCACAACTTGTAGTTTATCCATCAGCCATATCTGGGGAGGGATGAAAAATGAGAGATTAAAGAATAGAGAGATGTACGAGGAGAGAAAAGTGAGATAAGGGTTTTGTGAGAAAAAACGAGCCCGAAGGCCGAGTGATGTGAGCAAATATACATGTGAGCTTGGGTGGGAAACATTACCTGCAACAGTAGTGGACTCCCTGCAAACCTGGTTGTCTCCCGACGGTAGAAGGCATCCAAGCCCATCAATGTCTCGGCCAGAGTCATGGCAATACAACTCTTTCCTTCTCTCAAACCTTGGGCGACTTCAATCAAACGGACGCTAGCTCCTCCGGAGCCCGAGACAAACAGAAAATGAGATAGTAGACACAAGCAGAGGGCGTGCTGCCGGAAGCCTTGCCAATAGTGGTTGCTGCGGTCACCAGCATCAGAGAATCGGTAAATCAGGCTCGGAATGTCCAACATTCCATCACCAATCAGAGATCTAGCATCATGCGCATTAAGACCGCACATCCGCCCTAAGGCTTGGGCATAGCTAAAATTGAGCTGGGGCAGAATTTCCTCGCTTCGCTCGGACTCCATCAAGATTTGAAAATCTTCAAAAGTAGGACATACCTCTTGCCCGCCAAAGCTAAAGACGTGCGTCACCGGGTTCCAAAACCTTGCCGCGGCATGGAGGAAAGGAAGATGCAGTGGAGTCCGGCTTAGCGTGAATAGTGCATTTAAGCCGAAACCCCGAAAATTCAACTTCTCCGAGCCATCCAAAGAAGAAATCCAAGATGTGAGATTTTCTGTGAGAAATGCTTCCATTTTTGTGAGGAAAGGTGATGAAATGAATGAGTTCCAAGAGTGGAGCTTTTATAGAGGGGCAGAACACTATTCAAAGGACACGTGTCACGTTTCTGGCGGATGTGGGGGGGGTGGCCGGCCGGCCACCTATCCTAGTAGGCCGGCCACCTACTACTTTTCAACTGCGAAATGTTGTCGGCCTCGCATTGGTCTTGTTATGCCCGCCGGAAGAGAGTTTGAAGCACTGTCACGCATCGGGAATGTTGAAGGCCTCAATTTCTATCAGTTTTGGGTACGTCCCATCATCCAGATCGTCTGTCTGAAATACATTTTGTCATGTTTTTGCTTATCGAGTTGTTGTTTTGATTATCGAGTTGTAAGTTTGTCGAGCTGTCGCATTTTGTGTTTTGAGTTGTTACCCTTTGGTTTCACAATTTTGTTAAGTCTTGTCTGTTGAGTCGTTAACATTGTTGTACTTTGTTTATCGAGTTGTAAACTTGCTAAGATTCTGTTATCTCTTAGTAAGTCGATTTGTTTCTTTATTTTGTTGCGTCGGTTCACTACCTGACCCGATAAATACATGAGGCACGTTTCCATTCAATTCCATTTTCGTGCAAAATGATGCGATGCGATGCTAAGAATTTCAAATACAACATCTTTTCAAAAGCTGTTTCATTCCATCATATTTTACAACAGATAAAGATACAAGTTTTACAGAAAATAAAACTGCCTAACAATGTGCAAAGTGCTACAAACTACTAGCTAAAAAAGTAGAATAAAGCAGGAAATAGCATCAGTGTCCTCGGGAACGGGAATGGGGAGGCCCTCTCATCCTCTTCTGCGGGATAATCTCTGCATCTTCATCACCATCTGGATCGGAGCTGTCATCCTCCGGATCATCCTCGGGCTCGTCTCCGCTCCCGGAGCCAAGACCAGGGCCTCCCTCTCCAGGGGATGCCTCTGACACATGATCTGCGACCTCCTCCTCGTCATCCTCGACAATGGGTGCCCCGCGTCTGCGAGACGACCCTGCTCCTCGAACTCCTCCAGAAGGCCTAGATGGCCCAAAGACACGAGAAGGCTCGATGGCCCAAGACTGACCTCTCTGAGAAGGCCCGGGTGGCCCACCTCGCGTCGAAGCATATACTGGAGGCATCTGAAAATGCAAGGTGCAGTGCATTAGTTCAAACAATAAAAGCAGGTGCAAATGCAGAAAGTGAAAAGGGTGTGTGTCAGATGTGCTCTACACAGTCTATCAATACAGCAAAAGGTTCAAGACCGGAGTATCATCAGAAACATGCTAGTACAGGGAAAATGAACAGTACCTCCACACCCACGATGCTCATCTGCGTCTCCCTCCGTAAGATCATGCCCTCGAATGTGGCCAGCATCCCGAGCAGCTCGTCTGTATACTCAACAGGAGGCTGCAAATACAAATGCAAAACTATCAGTAAAGGAATCAATGTCTAAATATTTGACTGATAAATCAAAGCTGAACAACATACCGGGGGCGAGTCAGGGTCTCTAACATATCTGTGATCAGGCAGAGGAGGCTCTAGCGGAATCTGGTAAGGCGTCCCAAATCGCCAATTCGTCAATTCGGTCGGCATATCTGGCCACCCAGGATGATCGAGAGTCGGAGGGATCGGAGGAATCGAACTGCCTCTACCTCTAGATGTACCAGCCCTGCTAGAAGAGGGGATATCTGTAGCACGGGCGCGACTCGAAGATGGTGCGCCGGTGGACCTCCGTGGAGCCCAGACTCCGCCGTGGGGGGCATCAGGTATATGCGGCGGTAGGTGGCGTAGTTCCCATCAAGAAGATGTAATAAAGCATCACTGCCCTGCATAGCACTACTGACCTCCTCAGGGGATAATCTATCAGCAGTCCGCATGGTGTCTGGAGGCACAGCAGGAGGTTCCTGAGAATTGCCCCCCATATCGACAACAAAACGTTCCCCAGAACCAAGCCCGCCGACCGTCCTCGAGCAAGAATCAGATCTTGGGAACTAGTCATCCCTCCGGGGTATTGCTGCTCGAGGTCGTCGCCAAAGACTGCCCAAGGCTGCCAAGTGATCTACGGATAACCAGTGCATAAATCGATCAGAAATCAGAATATATAGAGCAGATCAAAGATGAAAATGAAAAGAACTGAGAGTTCTGAAGTACCTCTGTCGCTCGAACAGTATCAAAGTACCGTCGCAGGGAAGAGAGAGTTTCTCGAGGCCTCGGTAGGTGCTCACCCTCGAACATCAATGAATACGGAGTCGTCGGAGGCCCTGCCACCTCCATCTCCGGAGCCAATGTAGGAAAATACACATACACCCATAGCTGAGAAAAGCAGTGTAGAATGTGAATACAGAATGCAAAGTGCGCCGTGCGTGCAGTGAACAAGTAATAAGGAGCAAAAATGTAAATCAAGAGGACAGAATGTACCTCCCAGGCTCTCCAAGAGTCAGCCGAGTAAGTCCCTCGTGCGAGAGACCGCGCTCATGTAATAAAGACAGGTAGCCAAAGCCGCCGCCTAATCATACTGGCCGACCTGTGAGAGGTCTACCAGAGCACTCAGGAGATATAATCCTACCATGTTCCCTCTATCAGCAAACAAGGTGGTGCCGAGGAGATACATAAGGAAACCGCGGGCATACTGCTCCGCCTCCTCAGGAGTCTCAGGCTCCATCTGTGGGTCACGGAAGTGGGAAACAAACCAGGAGTATCGGACCCTCCCCGAACCTCTGCTTCACAAAGGGTGTGTCCCCATAAGTGCATCCAGCAGCCTCCCAATCGACCCATATCCTCGTCGTAGGGAATGGGAGCACCGCCTACGTCTAGGCCAGTAAGTACAGCAAAGTCCAGCGGGGTCATGGTCATATCCCCGGTGGCAGAAAAATGGAAAGAATTGGTGGTGTCCCACCATCTCTCCGCCAAAGCAGCCAATAAAGTCCTACTGATGAGGCAATGAGATAACCCCCTGCAGAATGGCCCGAATCCCGCAAAGTCAACCAATCCCCGGACAGCTTCCGGAAGCTCAAAATACCACTCCCTCGCGGCGACAGAGTCAGATCCTCAAGATCAGGCGAGAGTGAACTCAAGATTTCGGATAAATGCATAGATCAGCAAATGAAGTGAAAATGGGCTGTGTGTTCAGTGCATCAAAGTTTGGGACTGTGTGTTCTACTTCAAATCAGTGGGCTGTGTGTTCGCTTCAAGTTTGGGACTGTGTGTTCTACTCAATCAGTGGGCTATGTGTTCGCTTCAAGTTTGGGACTGTGTGTTCTACTTCAAATCAGTGGGCTGTGTGTTCGCTTCAAGTTTGGGACTGTGTGTTCTACTTCAAATCAGTGGGCTGTGTGTTCGCTTCAAGTTTGAGACTGTGTGTTCTACTTCAAATCAAGTGTGTGTTCGCTTCAAAGTTTAGGGTCATGTGTTCTACTCAATCGAATGTGTGTTCGCCTTAATCTGGCCGTGTGTTCGTGCATCAAAGTTTAGGGTCATGTGTTCTACTCAATCAAACGTGTGTTCGCTCAACTGGCCGTGTGTTCGCATCAAAGTTTAGGGTCATGTGTTCTACTCAATCAAATTACGTGTGTTCGCCTTGAACTGGTGTGTGTTCGCTTCAAAGTTTAGGGCCGTGTGTTCTACTCAATCAAGTGGTGTGTTCGCTTCAACTGGCAGTGTGTTCATGCATCAAAGTTTAGGGTCAGGTGTTCTACTCAATCGAAGGTGTGTGTTCGCTCAACTGGCCGTGTGTTGATGCATCAAAGTTTAGGGTCAGTGTGTTCTACTCAATCAATGGCCGTGTGTTCGCTTGAACTGGCCGTGTGTTCATGCATCAAAGTTTAGGGTCAGGTGTTCTACTCAATCGATGGAACGTGTGTTCGCTTCAACTGGGTCGTGGTTCGTAAAATCTGAGTTTTGGGATCGTGTGTTCTACTCTTAGTCAAGATGTCTTTGTGTGCTCATTTTCGACTTGGATTGTGTCTTCGATGAAGCAATGTTTGAGCTGTGTGTTCAATTTCTAACTAATGTGCACTGTGCGCTCACAATTATTCAAATATGCCAGGTGTTCATGAAAGTGTTTAAGTTACATGCTCAGGGTGCAAGTTTCATGTCGTAAGTTAAACTGTGTGTCTAAGCATGACAGGAGTATGAAATGCACGAGAAATACAGAGAATAAAGTGAAATACCTCTGCATCGTAGGAGTGGTCTTGCTCGCCTCTCGTAGAAGAAGATCCCCGGGTGCTCGATCGTTGAATGCGGTAAAATGACGAAAAGTGGCTCGCGGAAGCCTATGCACCGCTGGAGCATAACGATCGGGAAGGAAAGGGCGGACCCTCGGGGGCAGTGTCATGAGATCAAAATCATCCCCGGCACCTGGAGGACCTCCACCGAATGGAAAATGACCCGCCATATCGAGAAATCTGCAAAGAGGAGCAAAAATGAGCAAAATAGGCCAAAATTGGAAAAAGTCAACAAAAGTCAACTCTCGGGAAATGAAAAGTCAACCAAAAGTCAACTCCCGGGAAAATTTTCCAAATAATGAGACAAAATTACCTCAAGTGGTGAAAATGAGAAGAGAAGTCCCAAAGTCGAAATTTAGTCGCTTCAAAGTGCTTAAATCTGAAAGATTTCGCAAAAACAACTTGCGTGGGAGGCCGAGGGACGCGTATAAAATGCAGATCTGAAGGAGAAAATGGCTTAGAGAGCAAGAGGAGAGAATTTCACACTTGGGGGAGTGATTTCGGATGGCATTGGAGGTGTGTATATATAGAAAATGCCAAAATGACCAAAATGCCCCTACTTTGGGCAGGTGGTCGGCCGGCCACCTAACCTGGCTGGCCGGCCCCTCTACTTTTTGGCCCTGGCCGATGGCCTCTCCTAGGGCAATGGGCTGGCCGACCATCTTCCCCCCTCCCTCCCCTACCTCTCTGCAAATTTTGAGGAAAATCGGAGCTCCCGGGACCCGAAAAAGTTGAAGAAAAGTACACTTTCTGGCGCGAATTGCTCCGCTGAAACTTTAATTGCAATTATTGACATGTGTCTCATCATTATTCATCAAAATCGGAGTGTATCCTTTTTAAACATGTTGTGACCTCTCCGGAATGTAAATCAGAGGCCGCGATCGAGTTGCCGTCGCCGGAATGCGCGTTTTCCAGCTCGTTATTGTGCAACAACTGGGCATCCTGATTTGTGCTCGTTTTGCATTATTTGGCTTATAATTTGCATTCTCATGAATATTTTGCATTGTCATGCATGATTTCTCGATGTGCCATACTTCTATGCTTAAACATGCGTTGTCGCGCATTATCTTTTCTCGCGTTATGTTGCATTCATTCATCGACACTGTGTGTGTCAAACTCTTCGAGTCATAGGAATCGCATTGAATGTATGTTGTTAGCATATTGTTCTTGTTAGATTTCTCTCTTTTGCAGGCACGATATTGTATGTACGGTTCATTTGAGGCTGGTGCGACCAGACGAATCGCGCAGGTATCGTATCTTCTCCGTGTGAGACGCGACGAGAATTGAATGATTCTCCGCATTCCTAACTGCATGAAATGTAGTCGTTACTTTGCTGCTTTGCATTCTTGCTTAAAACTGTTGCATCTATTTGCGAATACTTGCTTCATTACAGCTTGCTGCACTTGCATGATCATCTGGCTTCTTGCATATCATTTGCATTCTTGCCCCCCCTGCCTGCGGGCACGCATCTCTGTTTATCTTGTATGATTGTCTAAGTCTTCGGCCTTGTCAAAAATGGGTCGTCTCTGGGCTTTGACATTCACTCTCGTCACTTCTTGACTTCCGAGTTCTGTCAAAGAGGGGCAACTGTAGACACCCCATTTTTGACCGACCTTAAGACTCAGACGTCACCGGTTGAGCGCTCGGTGATGTTGCATCATGTGCTCGTTCAAGAGTTTCAGAGTCGCGGCCGCCTCCGGACTCCGACCCTTTTCTCTACCTTGTCTCGGTTTGCCATAACCGACTCGGTTTTCTCGCTTTTCTTTCCCGAGGAAGGGAGTGGTCTCAGAGACTATCTCCGGCGGCCGTGAGCTACTTTTCGTGGGTCAGAGGCCATTTTGCCCATTTCAGCTCGAGTTTTGCCGGATCGCTGTGCCGTGCCTCGGCTCGACCGCCCAACCATCTCCGAAGTTCTCCGGTTTTGGCTTACACCTCTGCTTTTAGCCGAGGAACACTGGGGCCTCGATGCCCACTTCGTGGTCAGATGCCACTTTCGTTCAGGTTTGCTGGGACTCGAATCACGCGGTTTGGGCCCCGAGCATTCATTTTGCATCAATTTTCTCTGATTTTTGGCAGGAACCTCTGTTTTGTCATTCCGAGGGACACTGGAGTTGCAGGTATCCACTTCGCTGCAGTATGCCACTTCCGCACTTGACCCATTTTCGGGATCCCGAATTGCTCGGTTTTGGCCCCGAGCGTTCATTTCTCATTGGTTTTTGTTCAAACTTGGCAGGTACCTCTGTTTCAACACCAGGAACATCACTGGGGGGTGGAGGGGCCAACAATTATCCCAGATAGCCAGCTTCCTCCCGAGCCCGCTTTTCACTTCCGGGCCAATGTTGAACACCTTGGGGGTATTTTCTTCCAACCAAAGTTACATATCTGAGATCAGAGGACATGGGAGGACACTTTGGTATGGTGGTCGGCCAGAAACTGTGGGTTTCATTTTTGGGCCTCTCCTTCAAGCTCTATGTTGTGGCTCCTGCTTCAGTATTGCCAAATTTCAATCTTGGATCCTTGTTCTACACATCTGGGAGGACACTTTGGTATGGTGGTCGGCCAGAAACTGTGGGTTTCATTTTTGGGCCTCTCCTTCAAGCTCTATGTTGTGGCTCCTGCTTTAGTGTTGCCAAATTCCAACCTTGGGGCCTTGTTCTACAGGCACTTTGGTATACTGGTCGGCCAGAAAATCTTCTGTTCATTTTCTTGGGGTGGCCGGCCGGCCATGGTGAGTGGCTGGCCGACCAGGTGGGGTGGCTGGCCGGCCACCTCCCAGAAAACTACCTGGCCGGCCAGATTCTTGCTTTCCAGCCTGTTCCAGCTGTCCGGATATTTTTGTCAAAATATCTCCCCATCCGGGGGATATTTTGGGAGGGAAAGCTTGGGTGCTTTTCCCTCCCCTTTTACACCCTTGTTGTGCCTATTTAAAGGGACCATCAGCTCCTTCCTCAAGGTTACAAAATTTGTCTTCAAGAACACTTAAGCAAAAACCCTAATCTCCATAGCCAAAACCATCAAAAAAGATCCAAGTCTTGCTTGATTCCTTCACCAACACCTAGCCTCACCATTCCAACTTTGATTCCAGCAGCTAGGAAGTGAATTTCAGAGGTTGAGAAGCTACAAATCAAAGCCAAGAAGCAAAGAAAGACAAGTCTTCAAGGGTAAGTATTCAAAACCAACTTTTAGGGCTTTTTCTTGATCTTTTTATATACTCTAATTGGTTGAGAATTAGGGGTCCGACCCATACTGCTTTTGTGCTCATATTGAGCCCCTCTACAACATTGTAGAAGGGCTCAACTTCATTTGGTATTTCTATAAACTAGTTCCTTCAATATTCACCAAGTTTGTCACATTTTTGCATGCTAAAATTGACCTATTTGTGTTGGTTTTTAGGGGTCCGACCCCTACTTCTTTCTTGCTTATTTTGAGCCCCTCTACAACATTGTTCAGGAGCTCAACTTCATTTGACCTTTGTATCTACCACTTCCTTCTAATTTCATCAAGTGTGCCCATTTTTGCATGCAATTTTTGACCTATTTGTGTTTGTTTTTGGGACTTCGACCCCTACTGGTTTTAGTCTCTTTTTGACCCCCTTTACATGTTTCATGAAGAAGGTTTGGTCATTTGATGTATAGATTGCATGTCTTATGTTATACCCTTTTGTGGCTCCATTTTTGCCTTCCATTTCTAGTGTGTTTGTCTTATGATTTAGAGGCTTCCATAAACTGAATATATGCTTATTTTTGGGCCTTCTTTCATGTTGTAGAAGAAAGTTTGTCCATTTGGTGTTTGTATATACCACCTCCCATTGTAATGCTCTTTTGGCCATTAATCTTGTATGATTTTGTTGCCATATCTATGTCTCCTTTTTGGCCATGTTTGTTACTGAAAAATGCCATATTTGGAACTGCCTTGCTACTGTTATTGCTGCCATGATCATATTTTGCATGTATAGCATGGCTATAGGCCATTTCGGGGCTTAATTTCACATTTTCGGGATGATTGCATGCTTCGGTTGTCATTTCGTATCATTTTGGGGCTGTTTTACATCACTTGTGAGTGCTGAAATTCCTTTGCCATGCTTGCATATCATTTCCCGTGTCATTTCATGCCTTAATGTATTGCCTCGGTTATGCGTCTGGAGTACGCACTTCGAGGCACCTTCGTTTTTCTCCGACGGCCTCCTGTGTGAGTGAGCCGAGGCTCTCCCATGTTGGTGTAAGTCCATCGCGACATTCCGTGTGTCATTTCATTGCATTCTATCATCGCCTCGACGGCGCGCTCAGGCACTTTCGAGGCACTTCGGTTTTATCCGATTTTCATTCTTTCATCATCGCCTCGATTTGCGGCGCTGCAGCGTTTGGCACACCGATTTATCCGATTTTCATTTTATCATCATCGCCTCGATTTGCTGCGTTCAGGCACGCTGCTTTCGAGGCACTTCGGTTGTATCCGATTTTCTCATTTTATCATCGCCTCGATATGCGCTGCCAGGCACGCTGCTTCGAGGCACTTCGTTGTATCCGATTTTCTCATTTCATCATTGCCTCGGTTTGCGTGCGTAGGCGCGCTGCTTTGAGGCACTTTGCTGTATCCGATTTTCTCATTTTATCATTGCTCTCGGTTTGCGTGCACGTAGGCGCTGCGTTCGAGGCACTTCGATTGTATCCGATTTTCATCTTTCATCATCGCTGACGGCGCGCTACCAGGCACGCTGCTTTGAGGCACTTCGATTTTATCCGATTTTCATCTTTCATCATTGCCTCGATTTGCTCGCCTGTGGGCATGCGTTTCGAGGCACTTCGGTTTTATCCGTTTTTCATCTTTCATCATCGCCGACGGCGCTACCAGGCACGCTGCCGAGGCACTTCGGTTTTATCCGATTTTCATTCTCATCATCGCCGACGGCGCTACCAGGCACGCGTTTCGAGGCACTTCGGTTGTATCCGATTTCCATTTCGTCATCGCCTCGGTTTGCGTGCCTGCGTGCACGCTTTTCGAGGTATCTTATTTTCATCTCATTTTCATAGAATTGTGCACACCAGGCTGTATCTCAGTTACATTTCATGCATATCATGCATATTGCACGGGAAACAAGGCGCGTTTTGTACTCCGAGTAACGAAACGGGTCTCGATTCCCAAGTCACCGACACTCCGGATTACCCATGATGGAGTTAAGTCTTTTTGTAGCATTCATCCCTATATTGAGTTGTGCAATCCGATCCCTCGGCCATCATGCATCGATATGCGTGATTGGTGGCACGAGGATCGAGGCATGCGTATATTTGTGAAATACACTGCTGTGCCCTTTTCCTGTTCTCTGTTAAAAGAAAATCGAGTTAGCAACTTTTGAGATTCGCCAGATTTCGAGAAATACTGCAAACAGAGGCTAATCAGGGCATTCCAGTGGATTTTCGCGCCAAGCTTCAAAGATACATCATACATCGAATAAGGCGCCCCGGCTTGCATGCCGCTTACTTTTCTGTAATTAATTTGTTAATTAATTAGGATATCTGTATATTTCGGACTGTAATTATTTTTGGACTGTATATTCTTTTATTTCCGACTGTATATTTATTCGGACCCTCTGCGCGAGGGCAATATTGTAATAAGGGTGTGTGAGTGTGATGTATGTCTTCCAACCCCCATTTCTTTCTCCCTTTTATTTACCCGCTTACGATGGTTAGATATAGGGCATATTTCAATTAGCATACAGTATGACAGCATGTTTGCATCATTCATCTGTTTTGCATGCATCGGGCTCGGTACATCATACAAACTGCATTGTATTTCAATTCCAAAGTTGAATACTTGTTAGTTGTAGCATTTCATATGCCATGTTTAGAATAGCCGAGCCTGCTATAGTTGCATTTTTGCATGTGTTGCATTAGGCAATTCTGTATACTTAGGATCATGCATGATTTCTAATCAGCTTTTGTTTTGGCTTGGAGTACTAGGTGAGTTTTATGCTTTAGCATCCTTGCATGCGTGTGAGTGTTGCCATAACAGCATGCTTACCATGAGGCTATATGCTTATGTGATATAACTGCCTTGAATGCCTGTGGGTGGAGGTTGAGTTATCTGAATTGGGACAATGCATTGACTGTTTGTTTTAAGCCCACTAGATGGTGGCAACATCATGTTTTCTAAGCCCACCTGAGGGTGGCAAATCCGCATTTTAGCCTACTTGCGAGTAGCACACCATTTTCAAACAAACAAACATGAAATGTTTTGTTCCAATTCAGACGGCCCAGTCTATACTTGTTTGCTGCGAGCATCACATAGTAATCTAGGCTAAAAACCGGAATAAGAACGCACAAAGTTTTCAAAAACAGATATCATGGTTAGTAGAGGCCGGTCTTTGACCGGGCGAGAGGGGGTGCTCACGATGTGACCTTCCCTAATCGTACCCAAGTTCCCGAGCCAACTTTGGTGATGACGGACACGTGGCCTTCCGGCACCGAGTCAGGGTTTCCTAAATTTCCCATTTTAAAACATTTAGGTGGCGACTCTGTTATCTGGCAAAGCAGTCCATGTTTGGGACTTCTTTCAAAAAATCTATTTTTCTTCAAAACGATTTGCCGGATTTGGACTCTTTGGTTCGAGATTTGGAACCGCAACAAAATCGAGTCCGAGCTGTAGCGAGGCCCCCCGCGGGCGTTGTTACATGGACACACTTGGAAAAGCCATGTAGTCCTCTCTTGGTATAATGGAGTCCTCTTTCCCAGCCAGCCTAAGTTGAATGTCGGCTGGGATAGAGAACTCCTGGCTAAAATATTCTAGTTTTGTTGGGGAGTCTACCCTCCATTTGAACATCGTCATTACTTTGGCTTAAAGTATTTAGTACCAGACTTCAGGGAAAGGTGATTGGTGTGGGTTTGAAGACCTCAACTAGACCCTAATGGCACAAGGGCGAGGATTCTGGTTGCCTACAAAGGATTGTGTTTCAATTTTTCTAAGGCAATAATGTTCTAAATCAAATCCCAAACCTAAGTCTAACCACATGAGCAAGATTCAAAGGCAAAATCTAGAAAATAAACAAGGGAAACAGAGAAAACAAGATTCAAAATCCAAACAAAATAGAAACACAGAGAAGAACACAGATATGATCAGTGTAGTGGTGAATATTTAGAAAATGCAAACACAAATACGAATGGCGACCAAAATACGATCCCAGTGTATAGTGGCATGTGTGACATGAACAAAATATGGTATAGTAAAACAGAATCTAGAACATGAAAAATGGCAAACATCATTAAAGAAGATTTCTTATCAAGAGGTAGAAAATGAAAAAGAAAAAATCAAAGACTTACCGATTGGAGCTGAGGAAATAGATGCTGGAATAGAGGTCGCTGGAGTCAAACAACAACAATGAATGGAGTAAAACAGTGAATGCTTTGACAGAGGTGGTAAACGGAGCACAATTACAGAGTTTTGAAGGGTTTGAAAATGGTGGTTTGAGAGAGAAATTTTAGAGAAAGAGATTGTGATTGCGAAAGTGAAAAGACAAAGAGAGAGAGAGAGAGAGAGAGAGAGAGAGAGGGAGTTTTGTTAAAAATGCGAAAAGATGACAAAACGTAATGAAGTTGCCTTGGACAACGTGCTTGTCAGGCAGCGTGGGCAGAAATGACGCGATTTGATAGTCTGTGCTTAGTATGAGCTAATGAGAATAGGACATGTGGAAGAAACAGTTGAAATGACACGATTTGACAGCTTATGCGCAATTGAAACTCTTAAAATTCTTGAAATAATGAGGCAACAACCTCGGCTGGAGGAGGGATCTCGGTTGAAATGCTTAAAGAACTTGGTTCTTGATTCTTGATAAAGTGGGCAACTGAGTCTTGGTTACTTGAAGCCGACGAGTCATGATCTCGGTCGGAGTAGTGTCCCTATTGTGGACCGACATGTTATGTGGACAAACTATGTAGGTTCCATCACCTCAAGTTGTCGAGGTAATAAAACCTAGGGAACAGTTATGGGGAAGTATTTTCTGAATGACACCACGTGGCCAAGATAACCCTGGGATGTTGGCTAAAGGTGCCACGTGGATAAGTCATGCTGCCGAGGTGACCATGGCATTGTCGAGATGTTCTGCAGTAATGTTGGAATCCCGAGGTATCCAGATAAGGGAGGTATCCAGATAAGGGACAAGAGTCCTAAAATAGAAGAGGCTCTTAGTCTAGATAAGGATAAGGCTCATGAGGAATTTATCCCTATCTAGCCGAGAGTCCAAGATGAGCATTGAGCTTGAGTCCAATGAAGTAAGGCTTCTAGGGGATCAGGTCACTACTGGTTATAAAAGTGAGGCACCCTCGTGGGTCTGAGGTAAGTTTTTACTTGTAAGTTTAAGCACAATTTTGATATCTATGAAAGATAAGATTTATGGACTTGATCGTCAGAGTGCCCCCAGGTGAACGAACCACCGCAAAATTCTCATATTCTTGTTGGCAGGTAGTTGGCTCAATCTATTTTGTCAATGCTCTCCAACTGAGTTCCCTATTTGGTTGTGTGGTCGGAAATCAACCCCCATAGATAGTAATTTGAAAAGAGAAACAGAAGGGAAAAAAATATGTGAAATGTAATTATATTTTATTTATATTTTACCCATATTTTTACTTTTCTTTCATTTTTCAAATTCATATCTAAATTTATAATCCAAATATAGTCTAAGATAGTTAAAAATTAAATATTAAAAATTGATTATTAAAATTTTTAATTAGCTAATAAACAATTTTGATTTTGGCTCCAATGGTTTTTGCTAATTCAATGGTTAGCTAGTGTTATTACTAGTAATGAAGCTAACAGTGGCAAGTACAGTAATGAATGAAGCAAGGAAGGAGAGAGAGAATAAGAGGAGAACGTTGTCTGAGAGATGATGATGGGACAAGTCCTTGATGGTGGGACCCATTCTCTCTTTCAAGATATTAGGTTATCCTTTTTTATTTTTCTTTTCATTATATATATATATATATATATTAGAGGGTCTAGCCTTAGGAGTATAAAAATGATCCAGGACCTGTGAGTGACTTAAAACCCGCTTAAGGCTTGGGGCAAGCCCAAACCGGTTAGGCTTGGGCTTGAGCTCAGCCTGGGATTTTGGGTCTCGGCTTAAGATGTCATTTTGGAGCCCAGTCAAACTCGTGGGCCCAGTCCACCTAGCTCGGTCCGTGGTCTGGCTCATTAGCCTGCTCAAGGCCCACTCAAAGCCCACCTCAAGGACCAACTTGCCTGGCCTGCCCAAGGCCCAGTGTCATTTTTAGTAGAAAATAATAAATTTTTGGTAGAAAAAATAGAAAAAAAATTTAAAAAAATGTTCGGCTTGCCCAGGCCTGATACAAGCCCATCGGCCCTACCTACTGGCCCACTTAAGGCCCGAATACCCCCTGGGTCTAGGCCTAATCTTTTTGCTCATGGGTGGCCCGACCTAAATTTCGACAAGAGCCCAAGCAGCTCGACATAGACCGGCTCTAGCCTGGGCCCCAATGGGCCGGGCTGAGCCCAATTTACACCCCTATATAATCCATATTTTAATATAAATCTAATTACATTATTGGAGCACGTTATTACTTACTAAACTAATAAATACTAAACACATCCAAATGAATCTCACTTTTATCATTTTTGTCATATAGCACATTTTTTTAGTTACACTATTGGAGATGGTTTAACAATGCAATAAATTTCGTAATATTAACCACAAAATACATAATCATACCATGAAGTTGCATAACAGAATGTTTAAAATTTTGCGACTTGATTATGATATTTTTTTTATTACATCAATTTGTGACAAAATTATATATTTTATAATTGATATTACAAAATTTAGTGACTTAAATACACATTTAATAATAGAATGCATAATAAGATGCACACTATAACATTTCCCAATGTTTGACTACTTTTTATTCTAATCACTCAATGAGGCTAGGGCCCAGTAACATATATGGCCTTAACAATAATATGGAAGGGAATTTGCTATACTTTATGTGGTGTTTTAGGACAATGCTCAACGATTCTAGAATCGTACAATTGATTGGGTGAATCTCTTATAGTTAAGACAGAGTCCACATGACCGTGTAGATTAAAATATTGTTAGGAATTATTCTAAGAACACGAAAGCTGTTGTGAAATATTTGGATAATCATCAATAGCAATGTAATTGAAATTTTAATGAGTTTTAGGTCAAAGCGAAAATAGATAAAAGTTTTACCATGTGGGAAGTGTGGTATGCCGTGTGGTAAACCACACAATGTGATGAATAGTGGTGTATAGGGAAGATTTTATCACCTATGAATATGTAAGTTTGCATGGTAATGAAGATATAGAAAAATTGTGTATTACATATGTGAACTTTTATTTCTTCTTCCATTATGCCTCTTCCTTCTTTATTTTCTTTAGTTTTATAATACATTATCAGCATGAGATTCTAACCAGCTGAGAAGACAAAGCTACTAGGTAGTTGTAATAAGTATAAATAAATTCTAAAGCTAATTTTATATTTTCTTAATATATTTACGTTATACTAAATATATTATTTTTGTTGAATTTAGTAATCATATCAAATCTTTCAAAATTAGAATTCTCTGCTCCTGACATTTCTAAAAAAAAATTATTTATCTTGGATTCTTGATGTTGAGATCCACCTTGAGGCAATGAATCTTGGAGATACCATAAAACATGAAAATGAAGCATCCCTGTAGGATCGCGCAAATGCAATGATATTCATTCACCATAATCTCCAAGACGAATTTAAAAATGAGCACCTCACGATAAAAGATCCACGAATTCTGTGGAATAATTTGAAGGAGAGATACGAGCACCAGAAGACCGTAATCCTCCCAATCGCCCTTTATGATTGGTTGCAAGATTATAAATTAGTTAGTAAGTAGAATTCTACTTTATTTAAAATAATATCTCGATTAAAGTTATGTGGAGAAAAAATTACTGAAAAAGATATGCTTGAAAAAATATTCTCCACATTTCACGTTGATAATGTGCTTTTGTAGCAGCAATATAGAGAGCATCGTTTTCAAAGCACTATGAACTGATTTCATGCCTTCTTGTGGCTGAACATACTAATCAATTGTTATTGAAAAATCATTTATCCCATCCAACCGGTTCTACTCCATTCCCTGAAGTGAATGAGGTTGTATTTCATGGTCGTGGACGAGGGAGAGGTCATGGTTTTGGACGTGACCATGGTAAAAATAATTACCGAATTCGTGAAGGATATGTTCAGAAAAATAACATGCCATTCGACCAGAAGTGGAATAATTCTGGAACATCACAAGAATAGGGAAAAGGTTTACAGAATAAACCTTCCAAGAATCATGAAAATGCTTGTTACAGATGTGGCATGACAGGGCATTGGTCGCGTACCTGTCGTACGCCTAAACATTCGGTGGATCTTTATCAAGTCTTGATAAAAGAAAAAGGGAAATGAATTGAGATGCATTTCACATATCAGTATGAACCCATTGATATTAATCATCTTGATATTTTTTATTTCTTTGAAGATTTTGAAGGAAAAATTGATCATTTAATTGGTGATGGAAATGTTTACACTGATTAACTTGATTTTCTAGATATCATGATGTATTGTCCTATTTTGATTATGATTTTGATGTTTGTATTTTTGGGTTTAATAGTTTGTATTTTCTTGCTTTAAGTTTTGAGAATAATGAATTTCAGTTTTTTATAGGCATGGCTTTCATTGATGTATTGACTAACTCCAAAATGATTGGTGATGATATTTGTCTAGTGGTCAGTGCAACCACACACACAATCTTACGTAACACAAAATATTTTATACAATTAGTCATAGGAAAAGCTAATGTCAGTACAATTTCAAATTCTGCAAACCTGATTGAGGGCTTCGGAAGAGCCAATATTATGTTGCCAAATGGAACAAAAATTTGTATTGATGAAGCTTTGTATTCTACCAGATCCAAAAGAAATCTATTAAGTTTCAAAGATATACGTAGTAATGATTATCATATTGAAACTATAAATAAAGGTCAAGAAGATTATTTATTAATCACTTCAACCAATTCTAGCCAGAACCTAATATTAGAAAAACTTTCTGCATTTTCATCTAGATTATATTGTACGACAATAAAAATGATTGAGTCACATATTGTCATGAACCAGAAGATCTCTGACCCAAAAACATTTATGCTTTGGCATAACTGACTCGGACATCTAGGATCTATAATGATGCTTCGAATAATTAAAAATTCACATAGACATCCATTAAAAACCAGAAGGTTCTTTTACCAAGTGATTATCCATGTTCTGCCTGTTCACAAGGGAAATTAATTATCAGATCATCACCCACAAAAGTAATTGTTGAATCTACATCCTTTTTGCAAAGAATTCAAGGGGATATATATGGACCCATACACCTTTCTTGTGGACCATTTAATTATTTTGTAGTTTTAATAGATACGTCAACTAGATGGTCACATGTTTGTTTACTTTTTACATATAATGTTGCATTTGTTAGGTGTAGCTGGTTTCTTGTGCTCCTCGAAGGAGTTTAGCCTCCTCGGATATGATAGCCCTACAGTTCGGACTCCCGTGGTTCTGAATATGGTTTCACAAGTGCAATGTGAAACAGAAAAACACAAATGAGAGTCCAAATTCGGCAAATCTTTAAAAAATCTATTTACAATTAGAAATGCCAAAAATGGATTGCATTACGAAATTTCAGAGTCGCCACCTAAATATTTTTGAGAAATTTAGGAAACCCGTGACTCGTGCCAAAGGTCACTTGTCCGTCATAACCAAAGTATCTCGACTCAAGAACTTAGGTATGAGAGGGGAAGGTCATAAATTGAGCATCCCACTCACCCAATCAAAGATCGGCCTCTACTAATCATGATGTGATTTTTATGTACATTATATGTTCTTGTTCCGATTATTATGCTAACTTACTGTGTGAGGCGCACAAGTGTAGGACTAAGTCACCCACTTTGGAATGCTTTGATTTCATGTTTGTTTAAATATAGTTTTGAATATGTGCCACTTGAAAAAGTGAGCACATATATACATTAATCAAAGTCATCCCAATTTAAGCGACATAGCTTTCATCCACAGGCATCAAAGAGGTATATCAAATAAGCACTTAGCCTCATGGTAATATGCTTGATATGGCAACACAAACACACATGCAATATGCTAAAACAAGAAATGCTCACCTAGTACTCAATCGAGGAAAGCCAAAGAGAAGAAAATAATTAGAAAAATGCAAGCTCTAATATGCAAGTGACTAATGCAACACATACAAAATGCAACTACTAGGTTCGGTTTATTTAACATGTCATATGGATCAACTCAAAACATGCGACAACAACATATTCAAGTAAATAAGAAATGACAACAATGTTAGAATGATAAACCGAACCCAATACATGCAAAAAAAAATGGATATTAAGCATGGCAATGATATGAAATGAAAAATATGATGCTACCATGGTAAACATATAAATAAAATGGAGAAAGAAATGGGAGTTAGAAGACACATACAATATTACGAGTGTTACAAATTTGCCCACGTACAAGAGGGCCCGAATGAATGTCGTAATTAAACTAATTATTACAACACCAAATGAATTAACTAATTTAACTAGCTATTACAAATTCGAATGAAGCCGACTAATTAATTACACATACTAATATTAAAGCACTATTTTAATGGACTTGAACGGGAGGCGAGGAGCCACATGCACACAACCGAGAACATCTTCCTGAAAACCTCTTTGTTTGCTACCAGAATCTGCTCTGTTTGTAGTCAAAAAATTATTATGTTTTGGCCTCAGATTCTGTTCTATTCTGCCACAAAAATTCCACTGCCTATACAAAAATAGGTGGCTAGTTAGCCTTGAAAAGTGGTCGGTCGTTCAAAATTGTGGCCGGCTGGCCACAACTTTTGAGAAATGCCCTGCTACCACAGTGTTGAAACATAGCAAAAACAGAGAGTGTTTTTGGTTTGGTTTTGGGAGATAAATTTTCAAAAAAAAATTTGGGAGAGAGTTTAGAAATTTTTTGGCTTGTTTGGTTGTATATTTTGAAAATAGTTTTGGACTATGGAAGTTTGGAATGATTTGATATTTTATTATAGTTGAGTAGATGTATGTGAGAGAAAAAGTGATTGAGAAGGAGAGAAGAGAGAGAAAAAGTGATTGATTGATATGTAGGAAGAGAAAGTGATTTTAGAAAAAAAAAATTCAAAATCACTAAGCCAAACAAAATTTTGAAAAAATTTCTCCAAAATTACTCTTTCAAAAGCAAACCAAACAAGGCCAGAGTATTTCCAGAAGATGTTTATCCTCTCTGCCCTTCCATATCATAAAGATGATCAAGGGAGGAGTAGATTCGATTCACAAATCATCAATTATCACAAATTTGTTGCGTGATGATTTTAGAACTGATAAGACAAAAGCTCAATAAAACGAAACGAAAGACAAACAACACCTCCTCCTTATCATGGAATTACCTGAAGGGAAGAGGTAGGCATTACTTCGTAAACCATTAAACATCACTAAAGAGTATGCAATGATTCAAGACGCAATAAATGCAATATAACGTCCGATTGAACCTAACCCAATTTTATTACCTTTTTCACCTCTTTTATTAGCCTTTTTTACATTACCTTTCCATTTCTTATCTTTTCTTCCTTTTTGTCTAAAAATGTAAATTGCATTTCACTAAGTCCGAAAGCAATAAAGATAGCAAGCACGACTTGACCTGAGAAATGAGCTTTTCAAGCCCTTTTCTATGGGGGCAAATTACAAAGGAAGAATCAAACTTATTCACAAGCGATAATGAATTCTAAGTCAAACCCAAAGTGAGCGATAATGACTAATCAAACCCAAAATAAGCGATAATGACTCCAAATTCAAACTTAATAATAAGCTATAATGACACTTTCCTTTGTGATTTCCAAGGGTTTAACTAGAAAGTTAGTCCCGTATAGGTAATACATCTAAAGAGAAGTATCAAACGAGAGATCACGCCTAGCATAGGAAAGATGCAATGCCCTAGTACTGAACTTCCGAAGAGATTAAACCATTTAGCATGAAAGGTCTCTTTCTTATACTTTGAGCGGTGATCTTTTGTTTGATCCAACTCTTTACTCAAAAGAAACAAAGAATGGAGAGAGGTTGCAAAGATGATGATGCAAAGGTGATTATTACAAAAGTGTAAGTATTTACATGAAAACTATGTAAAGAACACTATCAACTCAAATGGATTGGTTTCTATGGCCTAAACACCCAAAACCATGAGGACTTACAACAACACAAGCATAGTATTCAAAACATAAACTAAATAAACACACTAAACAACCCCTAAATAGTACAAAATAGTGCTAAAAATCATTTTAAGAATGGAAGAAAACTTGAACAAAAATGTGAGGAAACAAGCCTAGTAAGCAAGCCAAAGAAGGGTGGCTAGCCCCTCAACCTTTGGAACTTTAAATCACCTATTTTTAGCCTTTGAAAACAGCCCAAAACAATCTATAAGCAAAGTAAAAAGAATGGAAAAGAGTAGTATAAACAAAGGAGAAGATGGCCAAAGCTCATACCTCTTGAAGAGATGATGTTCATTGTTAAGCAAACTTGATTCAAAGCACTCTCAAGTCTTTGAAAGTATGCGCAAAATCTTAGTAGGAAGCTTCAAGTTTGAGCTCTAAAGGTGTATCTATCTTGTATCTATAATTGAGAGGGTAGAGAAAATGGCTTGGATTTCACTAAGCTCTTGAATCAATTTTTTCAACCCCAAAACCTAAGGGTAGGCCTTCTATTTATAGAATTTCACCTTCTCACGTCGAAAACAGCTGTATAGGGACAGCTCGTGCAAAGCATGGGCATGGGGACAACTGGCAGCTGTAAAATATCTACTGCCGCTAAACATGGCCGATCGGCCATGAAGGGGGACAGCTGGCCAATCAACTTTGGCCTGTCAGCCATCTGTTGGCCTATAGTTGTTTGGGAGGTCAGGCTAAATAAAAAGTGGTTTTGAGCCAAAAAAAAAAGGGAGTAAGGTTTAGGCTTGAAGGGTTTTGAAGCTCAAAAGTGAATTCTTTTTGCTAAAGATTCGAACGATTGCTCAGTGTAACGTTTCATCATCGAATACTTGGAACAAAGCGCCTGTAGATCGCTCGGGAACTCCGCTCCGCGCACGAGGGCGCGAATCGTTGTTCTTAGCTATTACAGTTCGGACTCATGTCACGGTTCTGAATCTAATCTGACAAAGTGCAATGTGAGACTGATAAATCACCAAAGAGTCCAAATCCGGCAAATCGTTATGGAAAATTGATTTTTATCAAGAAGTACCAAACATGGACTACTTTGCCAGATTTTAGAGTTGCCACCTAAATATTTTGTTTTTGAAAAATTTAGGAAACCTTAACTCGTGCCTAAGGCCACGTGTCCGTCTTTACTAAAGTTGCCTCGGCTCGAGAACTTGGGTATGAGGGGGGAAGGTCATGAGATGAGCACCCCGCTTGCCCAATCAAAGGATCGGCCTCTACTAACAAGATATGTTGTTTTTGAAAACACATGCATTCTTATTCCGGTTTATTAGCTAATCTTACTACATGATGCGCACAGCATACAAGTATAGACTAGATCGCCTAAATTGAAACAAAACATCTCATGTTTGTTTGTTTGTTTGAAAATGGTTTGAATGTGCTACTCGCAAGTAGGCTAAGACGCAGATTTTGCCACCCTCAAGTGGGCTTTAGAAAACATGATTTTGCCACTTCAAGTGGGCTTAAAACGCACATTTCGATTAACTGTTCCAATTCAAACAATGAAGCCTTCATCCACAGGCATTCATGCAGTTTATCAAATAAGCAAATAACCTCATGGCAAGCATCCTATCTTGGCAGTCACTTACATATATGCAAGGATGCTAAAGCGTAAACACTCACAGTGTACTCCGAGCTAAAAAAGAAGCTAGTTAGTAATCAATGCATGATCCTAGTTATGTTAAGATGCCTAATACAACACATGCAAAAATGCAACTAAGATAGGCTCGGCTATTCTAGAATGGCGTATAAATGCAACTTGATAACATGTATTCAAATTGGTATTGAAATACAATGCAGTTTGTATGATGCGTCGAGCCCGGTACATGCGAGACAGATGAATGATGCAAACATGTGAGCATAAGGATGCTAATTGAAACATGCCCTAAAACTGACCATCGAAAGTTGGTAAATAAAAGGGAGAAAGAAAAGGGGGTTGGAAGACATGCATCACACACACGCACACTTACTATAAAATTCGCCCTCTCGACGGAAGGTCTGAATAAATAATATAAACCAACTAATTAACTAACTATCCTAGCTAATTAATTATTACAAAACTTTAACTAATTAATCAAATTAATTACAAAACCAGCTAACTAAGCAATTGAAATGGGCTGCCACAGCTCTGCCCCAGAATGATGAATGATGCATGCTCGGTCGCGTGCTCCCGGAAATCTACTACCATGCCCCGTTATGCCTCTATTTGCACTGCTTTAGACTTCCAAAAAAATGTGCCAACCTCCAAGACACTTCTGATCCACCTTATGAACATGCTGAGAGGTCATCGGCCAAGAGGAGTGGCCATAGGCCAGAGTTAATAGCCATCGGCCAATTTGATAGCTGATCGGCAGACTAAGTGGTTGATCGGCCAGAGCTTCCTGCAGATTCTCCCTTTTGCTGCAACAGAGTACTAACAGAGGCATGGCAGTGTATTTGCAAGAAAATGTGTATGCAACCACACTCCTTATCATGTCTAAGGCTCAAAGGAGTGTAATGCTCGGCTCTCAAGCCATCAATCACGCATCTCAATGCATGATGGCCAAAGAGGCCGAGTTGCACAAATCAATGACAATGAATGCACACAAATATCACATAGGACTCAATGAACCTCCACCTTATCATGCATGATCAAAGATGTCAGTGACCTAAGGAATGAGGTGCGTTTCATCACTTCAAGTATGAAACGCCCCTCGTTCCTCGTGTTTGGATTGACACCCTATCCAAACACAATGCAATGCAAAGGCATGCACACACAATGCAATTCAACAAGAATGCAACAACATGTTATCTAACAAGCATTCAATAACAATGCAATGGCAAGGGCTATGTAATGCAACACTTAATGGACCAAACCAAACTCAAGCAAGCCTCATGCATGCCAAGACAATGGCCAAAGCATGCTGAAAATGAAGTTCGAAAATATACACAAGCATGCATGCCAATTGGTTCACAAACAAAGCATGAAGGCACCAACTCTCAAGCACATAGAAAGGGTGAAAAATGCAAGGGTGTGATAGTGAAATAGGCTCTAAAATCACATTCCAAAGGATGCTAAATTATGCACATGTGACAAACAAAGCATGCTAGTGGGCTTAAAGCTTAAAACTAGCCAAAGGACTTACACCATGGCCATAACAAGCAAGCCCCAAAGGGCCAAGGTGACTCAAAACAGTCCTAAGGCAGGTCAAAAACAAGGCCAAAACATGCATGGAATGAGGCCAAAACAAGCTAGCATGGTGAGCACAAAACATGATGCATACAAGGCCAATGAGGAGGATTACACTACACCTACCAAAACCAAGCATGAGATGACTATACCAACAAAAATCAGAGTTATGGCATGTCAAAATAACACCAAAAATGCACTGATATGGCAGCTTAAAAGCTTAGGCAATAAGGCAAGCATATAGACCCACACTTAAGGCATAAAGCATGACTCACCAAAAGCATTGAAATAGCGAAGCATGAGAGAGTATGGCCACACCATATGCACTAAAATCATATACCAAGTGATGCCAAATCATGAAAATAGCCCAAGCAATGCATGCTAGTGGCTTGGAAACTCAAAGCTAAGAAGCAAGAATGAACTATGGCTATACAAAGCATGGCATGCATGATCAAAGAAACTTCAAACAGAGCTTAAGCATGCTGAAATATGAGTAAAAGCTTCTTTGAGTTGAGCCAAAATCATGCTAAAATCATGGCATAAAGCACAAAGCATGTTAGGCTAGTGAATGGAAATGCACTACAAGTGCAAGGAGCATGCATGATATGATCAAACCAAACCAAAATAGTGTTATATCATGGCAAAACAAGGCCTAAGACATGCTGAAATGGAGCCACAAAGAGATGTAAAAACATGCCAACTTGATGAGCTATCAACATAAGCATTCAAGAGAAGGGAAGGGGGGACAACCCCCTCCTATTTGAGACCTCAAAACACCCTTTCCAACACTGAAATTCCTCTAGAATTCAGTGGTGAAGAGGCCAAACAAAGGCTAAAATAAAGGCCTAAAATGATGGTTCAAAACAAGGCCAAACAAGGCTCTAAAGGAGGTAGATCACTCCCAACACCAAAGAGGTCTCAAACCAACATGTTAGACACTTAGAATCAAAACTTTTTTCAGTTGAAAGCAAGGCCTAAAACAATATGCAAGGATGGCCAATATAATATACAAACAAAGGCTTAAAAGGGGAATACACTCACCCTTGAAGCACAATTTCGAAACCAGCAACTTCTAAGGCAAAAACTAACTTTCATAGCTCAAATAACACTCCCAAGAACCTCAGCTCAAAGATGGTGGTGTGTTACTAGGTGTTATAGTACAAAAGTGACGAGAAATCACACTTTAAGGCACAAACTCACATAAATATAGAGAGAGAGGAAGAAATATAGAGAGAGATATATATATATCTTGTATCTCAATTTTCAGAACCCCTGAAAAGGGAGAGAGGCCTCCTTTCTTATAGAAATCCAAGTCCCAAGCTTCTTGAACAAGGTAGGACTTGGTTCAAATCCCTCCATACATGTGTATAGAGGATACACCAAGTGACCAACATCTGGCACCAGTTGGAAGCAAAATATCTGCAAAAGCAGAAAAAGGGGGCTCGGCCAAAAAAATGGCTGATCGACCAAAAAGAGTGTCGATCGGCCAAAAATAATGCCGACCGGCTAACACTGATGGCCGATGGAGAGAGGGCATGGCCGATAGGCGCAGGGTCTGGCCGATGGGTTGTGGGGTTGGCCAACAAGCCACCCCTTTCCCTCAGAAACAAAACCACAAGCTCTTGGTCCACAACCAAGCACAAATCAGACAGGTTGAAAGGCTCCAAGGGAAAGCGCACAGCCGAGACCTTCAAAAACTCAAAACGAACACGAACATGAATGATCATCGAGTGTTCAAACGATGATGTCCAAGTCATGATGACGGTCAAAAATGGGGTGTCTACAGCGCCCAAGTCTTTAAAGGCGGTCAAAATGGTGTGTCTACAGTTGCCCCTTAACAGAGCTTGAAGTCATGAAATGACATGAGTGAATGTCAAAGCTCGAAGATGACCCATTTGACAAGGCCGTAAGACTTGAGCAGACAAATAAAACGCAAATGCAATTGGTTGAACTCGAGGGTTGCCTACTTATCCCTTTGCAAGGAATTAGACCAACAGAGTTCAACAGTAAGATGCAAATGATATGCTCAAAAATGCACTTGAAAGCTGGACTTATACGCTTCACAAAATCGATTATTTTTTAAAATTCATGATCATGCAAGACAATGCAATGAGTAATAACAAGATGATAGCATATGAATGAAACAAGCCTCAAGCTTAAATCAAAACAAGTCTAATCGTGCCTCGCACAGAAAGGAGTAAGCAAAAGCAGGCGTATCTACCTATATCTCATACGGAGAGAGGGAAGTTTCAAGCCGAACTATGTCTCACATAGATGAAAGATAAGAGCCAAACTACGTCTCACATAGAGAGAGATGAAAAGGTGTAAACCAAACTACGTCTCACGTAGAGAGGGATGAAAAGGTGCAAACCAAACTACGTCTCATGTAAAAAAGGAAAGGAAGAACACTCTAACCACGCTAAAATCGTGAGCAGAGGTCCTGAACCACTTAGGGTCGTATTCCTGCACGCCTTGAGATAAAAACTGCTCGGGAACGCGTCTCACGCGTCCTAAGAAAACCGCTCAAGGTCGCGTCCCTACACGTCTTAAGATACTCTAATCACGCCAAAATCATGAGAAGAGGAAGAGACTCCAACTATGCTGGAATCGTGAGAGAAGGAAGAACACTCTAACCACGCTGAAATCGTGAGAAGAGGTCCTGAACCGCTTAGGGTCGTGTTTCTACAAGCCCTGAGATAAAAACTGCTCAGGAACGCATCTCACACGTCCTGAGAAAACCGCTCAGGGTTGCGTTCCTACAAGCCCTAAGATACTCATATCACGCTGAAATTGTGAGAAGAGGAAGTGTGATGATGTGATAGATGCAACGAGTATGATAAGATTGTGCAATTGATGCACATGAACAGTATGATCGTACGATAGATGCACGATAGTGATTTGATCGTGCGATAGATGCATGAAAGCAATTTGATCGTGTGATAGATGCATGAAAGCGCTTTGATCGTGATGTACGATGGCGGCTAGGATCGTGTGATAGATGCACGATGTGGTATGTGTGACAAACGATGTGGGGTGGGAAAACATGGGCATCCGGAGTTGGTGATGGCTGGGGTGGGGGTGGGGTTAAGGTTAGAATTGAGATGTTAGGAATGTCGGGATAAAATAGGAATTTAATAAAATAAAAAAAAATAATGCCCAATTAGTACACTTTAATGTGTATTTGGGATGAAAAAGATTGGGTATACACCTAACCTTTGGCATAGTGCACAAAATGATTATCCCGTGACTTGAACCCATAAGCTTAAAGTTATTAGACTGAGATTTTACCGCTGAACCAATGGTCACACCTAAAACAGGAATTTTATGTTATGGTAAAATTGTAATATAAAGAAAATGAAGTAGGCAGGAGTCCTAAAAAAGAAAGGTGGGTGTTATTAGCAATACTCTAAATGAATCTATGCTAATTGATATAGCAGTTACATTTATATTGTTAGGAATTGGGGATAGTTAATCCTTTTTCATTCTGTACTTATTCCTTAATTTCAACTATCCTGTCTTTTTAAACTATTGAAACTTTGTTAAAGTGCAATTTTTCATTTTAATTTAAGCAGGGAATTGTATATTTCATTCTTGTTATTACGACACTTCTCACATAGCTTTTACTGTGACTAAGAGAAATTGCTTTCTATATTTGGCCGTTGTTTTCACCATCTCAATTGGAACATATCTAGGATTTTACCATACACAAATCAGGAAAAAGTTTAACATCAACGTAAGCA
This sequence comes from Camellia lanceoleosa, assembly GCA_025200525.1. Taxonomy (NCBI): domain Eukaryota; kingdom Viridiplantae; phylum Streptophyta; class Magnoliopsida; order Ericales; family Theaceae; genus Camellia; species Camellia lanceoleosa. The sequence continues at coordinate 125,920,361 of CM045765.1, forward strand.
TCTCTATCTAAGGTTATTTATGATTCTACATTGTCTAACACTTGTTTTTCAGGCAGCCTTTGTTTAATATATATATTTTTTCTGTTTTTGTTTCAATCTGGGACAGTCTCCAATATTTTTGTAGTAAAAGAGAGCATGTTGTGCTTGGGTTTTTAACTTATTTTCCTTACTTCACCCCAAGAAGCAACAGATTATTTGATCCATGACCTCCACCATTTCTCGACTTTTCCATAGCTTCTGCAAATTTTGCCCCTTTGGCTACTTTGTGTCTGGTTGCGTAAAATTTCTTTTATCTTGAATGAAGGGACCCTCAAGGAGCAACTTTTGACTGGGTTCTTAGGCATTATCAAGAAATTGAATTAGGGTGTTGTGTGTCTTTGTAGTATTTGAGATTACCGAGTGGTTTTCTCAAATTGTTAAAATGAGCGTTGTCTATTTTCACCGCATATAGGATTCCAATGAATGGTCTCATCCTCATGATATTTATGTCTATAATCAATTTGTTGGTTGCATCGTTGACTACATATTCTTATCAATACAATTGACTCCATATTACTTGTCCATTTTGTGCCAAGTCTGCAAACCACCTTTGCTCTATGAGACTATGACAACTTTAGTGGTGGAAAAAACTTTAAAAAATAAAAATAATGAAAGGAAAGGAAAGGAAAGATAGTATAAAGCAATATTGGTTTAGTCGTTTTAGAAATTCAGGTCCTTGTATTAGATTTCACATTCCTGATGATTTACTTTTGTCTTCCTTATTGTTGAATTTACTCTATTTGCACACTACATTCTTTCTCATTTGGCTTTCTTGACATTTTTGTCTTGATTAAGGACTTTTTCTATCATTTTGCCTCTTCTTCTTCTCCTTCTTCTTCTTTTTTAAATAATGAGTCAAACAATAAAAAGTAATAAAAAGTCTTACCAAACTAAACCAATTGTTCTTGGTGGACATTTGATAGAGGTTTGATGTTCTTCAGTTTGGCTTCACAAATTCACAAAGTTTCATGAGCGCTTTGCTCTTTGATGCATGCCACATGTTTATCATCGGAATTGTACCAATGTTGGTTACTCATTCTTACGAGTCCAATCCATTCTGTGTGCATAGTTGTACTCACTTTCAAGAACTCAATATCTTCGGTGTGAAAAAGTACTGGCACAGAAATCCAGGATAACAAATTATGCTCCTAACTATTTAAAAAAAAATTCTTGTTTATAAAAATTACGCTGCTTGCATTGAAAGCAAGTCAAAATTGCTTTAATTTCAATCTCTTAATAGACAGAGATTGACTCAAAACTTCTTGAATTCCTAACTAAGCTCACTAACCTGTATTCTCAGATCCAACGTCCTCAAAGCAAAATTTCCATTTTTGGTTAATCTACTATCTTAATCGCACTTCAAATCATGCTGACATGATTTGGTTAATCATGTTGTTTTGCAGGGTAGTGATGGTCATTGGATGATTGTATCTACCATCTAATATGCCCTTGCTAAACATTATGTTAGGTTTATTTGGGAGTTATGATTAAATAGCACTTTAACATGGTAAATAGAATAATTAAGTTACTTTTTCAAATTGGTTAACTTTTAGTACCTATCACATGGACTCTTCTACTTCTCTCAACGGGCCCCTATATCCACCAGATACGACAAAGGTAAGAGTGTGGGATATGTGTCTGACACCTATACCTAATTTAGACACTTGGATTCTCTAATTTTATGATGTTTGAAGAAGAAGATACTCACATTTGCTAGTTAAAAAAACATTTCTAGCTTCATGAATGGGAGATGTAAATTCTATTTCTTAGAACTTGTTTAATTTAAAGTAAATTTCTAATAATTTACAACATCCTATGTAATAAGATTATACGATATGGCGGAAAAGGATTTATATAACGTACCCACCTGATTGGGACACAAGGTTTGATTTGATATGCAATATCTGACACTTTGACACACTCGCATCCTATACTTGTACGTAAGTGTATGTAACATAGCTTTTAGCAAAAAAAAAAAATTTATTTTCTCAAACATTTCAGTCATATTTCTCTCTTATCTTTTGGAACGGGTAATTAACATTCTTGTAATCTGGATCAGGAAGCTAGAACATTGGAGATGAATAATGTTCAAGAATGAACCTGGCACGGTCGGGGTGACAGAATATGCATAGGACGGTATGGTGAAGGCAACAAAGCATTCTTTGAGCTACAACCACCACCTATAGTGTCAACCAAGTCTTCTGATCCCTGCAGTCTGCAAAAAAGTATAAATGTCGCAGATCACTCCTTGAGAGTGCCGTCTTTTCTGGTTTTGGAATGGCGTTATGTTCAAAAGATTTAATATGAAGATGTTTGCACTTGAAGCAAGATGGAGCAAAAATCATGTATTTATTCGCGTGTGGAGGTGATTGGAACAGCCTCTGCATCAAAATGTATGTACAGTTTGTAGTGTTATGATGATGGAAGTGTATCATTGTTGTTATGTTCATTAGAATTTTGATTTAGGGTTTTCCGTCTATTTTCAGTGAATTGAGTCAATATGATAATGTAGTGTTTGATAATTCGGAATTTGTTAGCTTTAGCCCTTCAGTTGTTTGAAAAAATTTCTACTGAAGATGCATTGATGAAGAAATTCAATTGCTTCCTTGTATGAATAGCAGAAAAAAGAGTAGGAAATTATCCCACGCTTGGCTAAGATTTTATGACCCGAGATAACTAATTCAGAGAGGGGATGACACAAATTATTTTGACAAAAAACTTTTGTCGCAAAATACCTTTCTTGGAATAATTTATTCTATGTAATCTTATTGGTGAATCAAACAAGGCTATTAACATGCATTGAATCCAGCAAGAGAGATTGAGATCTTAAAGCATGTGATTGTTCTAAGATGGCATGCATGGCTACGACTTTGAGATTGAAATGCACTGTATACTTCTAAGGACTGTTTGTTTGTGTTTAATAGCTTGTGTTGGCACTCATCTGTACAAGGCAACAAGTCGTGCATAGAGCAGCTGAATGCCATCCATCCCCAAACCAAGCTGTGATACCCCTGTTCCGTAATATGCTAAATTGGTCCTTAATTTGAATATGATTATGTGTTTAGCATGATTTTATGTGCCATTATGTGAATATATGTGATTTTGAAGTTTTATCTATTCACCGTAGGCATATCTGTTTGAATAATCTGCTTTGGAAATTAAATTGAGGGCCTTATCGGCCACAGAACCCGAAATTGATTACGCCATTGTGACTGGCATAATTTTTAGACCTTACGGTGAAATTTAATTGAAAATTGATTCGGGTTAGATTAAATCGATTAAATTGATGAATTAGAGCCCAACTACTTTATTATTATAATATTGGCCTTTGTGGGTTTTGTTGTCAAGGCTTTAAACACTCAATCTCTCTCTCTCTCTAGCCTCATTTTGACTGATAATAAACTCAAAGAAGAGAAGAGAGGGTCGGTTGGAAGAAGAGAGGATAGGAGATTGAGGGTTTGGCTTAAAGCTTGGAAATTTTGGAGGTTAAGCTCAAGAATTGCCATAGATTGTGAAGATTAAACTCCTTGGTGAGTAATTCAAGCATTTTTAGTCATTATCTTGTGAGTTCAAGTTTAATAGATGGCCAAGAGCATGAATTAGTTTGAATGTGAGGGGATTGAGTTGTATATGTTGGATTTCAAGTTAATAGAAGCATGCATGTAAAGAATTGTTATAGATTTCCATGTTTGAGCTTAATTTGTGTAATCTATGTTGAAGTTTGAATGAAATCCATGTGGATGACCACTTCTTCACCAAATAAGTTGTGAATAATGTGTATTTCTTACATGAAAGAGTAGATCATGAAAGAGCAAGCTTTGCATGTTGAAATTTGATATGTTGGTGATGAATTTGGATTAATTTGAGGCATGCATGCAAATGATGTAAGAAATTGAGCTTCCTAATGTTGTAATTTTGTATTGGTAGCATGTTAGCATGAGTAAATGTGAATTTTGAGCCATAACATGCATAAACTGTGGGTTGAAAGTCGAGATGAAGCTCAAGAACTCAACTGAATTCCCAGATTTTTATGTCCGCCGGCGAGGAACCGCCGGCCGAAAGGAAAATCGAGCTCCCAGCATTTTTTTGCAGACATGGATCCCGCTCGAGCGAGGAAGTTGGCGCTCGAGCTGGGAGCTATGTAGATAGGCGGTCTGCTCGAGCGTGAATTTGAGGTAACCAGTACTTTTGCAGTCTTAAGGGTCCGCTCGAGCGGGGAAGTTGGCGCTCGAGCAGGGACCCTATTTCCTGAAATTCTGTTTTTGCATTCTGAGTTCCGTTTTTCGTTCTCTTTCACTGGTAAGCACTCTTAGGCATATGTTAAGCATTGTACATGAGTTAATGAGATAAGAATAAAGCCTAAAGAGGAATATGTGAATCAAAGAACAGATCGAACTATTAGTGACTCCTTTTGTGTTCATGAAATGTGTAGGGTCAAGCTCCAAGGCAATTCCACAAGCCGATCACTGTGAGTAATATCGATATTCGAAAGTTTATCAATGTCCAATAGTGTATTCCCTTATAAGCTCTATGAGTTCCTAATTGGGATTGTGGACAAAAGTCTGACATGAATGAATGATTGGACCAAAGGTCGTTTTGATAATAATAAATGGACCAAAGGTCGTTTTGATGATAATAAATGGACCAAAGGTCGTTATGATAGAAATGAATGGACCAAAGGTCATTTTGATAGAAATGAATGGACCAAAGGTCATTTTGATAGAAATGAATGGACTGAAGGTCGTTTCGATAGAACTGAATGGACCGAAGGTCGTTTTGACATATATGAATAGACCGAAGGTCGTTTTGACATGAATGAGTGGGCCGAAGGCCGTTTTGACATAAATGAATGGGCCGAAGGCCGTTTTGACATGAATGAAAATCTGAATGGGCCAAAGGCCAGTATGTTTGGAACTACAATCACTTTATCTAAACTTTGTATAAATGTACATATGTTAAGTAGGAATATGAATTGGGCCCAAGGCCGTTTAGAGTATGTTGTTCTACGTATTGTTTATATGACTTCTGTATTTGATATTATTCACTGGGCTGTCGCTCACGCTCATTCATGTGTTTGTAGGTGAGCCAAGAGAAGTCCAAACCCAGCCCCAGTGAAGTCTTCCAGGAACAACATAAGTTTTGGAGAGTCAGCCTTGTGTCTCACACACGAGACCCATCCTTGCCATTTTGTTATGTATTTATGTCTTGTCTTGTTGGCAAGAACTTTTTGTATATCTGTACATAGTTTTACTATGGGTTGACTCAGTTTGGATGATCCTGTCTGTAAAGGATTTTATGGTACTGTATTTTGTTTGTGGGTTATTAACATATATGAGTATGGTTTGTTTTAATGTGCATATAAGCACGGCTCTATGGACAAAGTTTTTAATTATTGCTTCCGTTTGGCCCCTTTACTCTGTTGAGTTATATTTGCTTTGGTCTAAGGCCGTAGGTGATCTCAAGATTACTGGCCGGTTATGTCCTTAACCCATAGCGGCGGGTTCGGGTCATGACAAAATGGTATCAGAGCACGAGTTAATGACTTACACACTTGTCCAAAAAGAGCAATAAGCGTCTAGATAAGATCTAGGATGCATTCATGTGATAAATATGAATTTGGAAGCATTGATTATATGCTTAACTGTTTCGATATGAATAATTATATGTGTAAGTTGTAAACTACTTGCATTGCAAATTATCTGGAAATATGTGCTTCTTAGTATATGCATACTTGTGTACCTTTTGTATGAAATATAATGCAAGTTTAATCAGATGGTGAGAACAAGAGGAGATGAAATAGAAGAATCCTCAACTGCCAAAATGGACAGAATGGAAACACTGATACAGGAAATGACAGAAGCTTTGAGACAGCAACAGGAGTGGCACCAACAGTGGCAGCAACCACACCCACCACCTCCATCTCCGGCACCACCTGTGCCAGATAATCAAAATGATGACCGGATAATAGCTCTCACCAAGGAATTCAAGAAAATGAAACCACCACAGTTCCATGGCAGACTAGATCCTTTGAAAGCTGAAGCTTGGGTTCTTGGGATCGAAAAACTGTTTGAAGTGTTTCCGTGCTCGGATACACAGAAAGTGCTTCTAGCCACTTTTATGCTAGAAGACGAAGCAAGAAGATAGTGGATGTTGATGAGAGAAAACCAGAAAGATGTTGACTAGGTGAAATTTTTAGAAATCTTCTATGACAAGTACTTCCCGCAGTGTGTCTGGGATAGGAAAGTGGCAGAATTCATGGAACTCAAGCAAGACAGCATGACTGTAGCTGAGTATGAGGGCAAATTTACTAAGTTGGCCAGGTTCGCACCACACGTAATTGACACTGATTATAAAAAGGCAAGGCACTTTGAGGGTGGGCTCCGAAGTGACATCCTAGAGAGTGTGAATGTCCTGAAGTTGGAAACCTACATTGGGGTGCTTGACAGAGCCATCATATCAGAGACTAACATAGCTAGACAGGCTAAGCCAATAACGAAATGGAAAGGCAACAAAAGACAAGGCTTCTTTTTGAAGTAGAAATTTTTGAAAAAGCAAAACACGGGCTCCTCAACTACTTCAAGTTCTTCCCGAGACACAGCTCCCATGTGCAACATTTGTAGCAAAAGGCACCGTGGAGTCTGTTACCGTGCATCAGGAGCCTGTTTTAAGTGTGGGAAACAAGGGCATATAGCCCGAGATTGTAATCAGAATGGTGGAAAGATAGCTGCTAGTTCCACCGCATCGATTCCGAAGCCAGGAAATACTTTGAAATCTGTTACTACTGGGGACACAGTGAGACAGGGAAGAGTTTTTGCGCTCGTTCTGGGCGATACACGGAATGCCAATGCCATTGTCTCAGGTACTATTTCCATATGTAACCAGGATGCCTTTGTATTAATTGATTCTGGATCAACACACTCATTTGTGACATGTGCATTTGCATCTAGACTGAAAAGACCTCTAGAGTTGTTGCCATATTTATTATGTGTGTCTGCTCCATCGGGGGAATCTGTGTTATGTGATTATGTATATCGATTTTGTGACATGCATATTGAGGATGCTACCTTATATGTAGATTTGTTACCCATGAGCTTTAGACATTTCGATGTAATTTTGGGCATGGATTGGTTGACCAAGTATTGTGCCACCATAGATTGTGTGACAAAAAAGGTTGTATTTAAACCACCAGAACAAAAAGAAATTGTGTTTGTGGGTGATGGGGTAGTGCCTCCACCTTATTTGATATCTGCAATGAAAGCATGTAAACTGATCAGGAAAGGATGCCAGGGTTATCTGTGCTATGTGTTGACAGAAAAATCTGTGAATGTTGAATTGAATGATATCCCTATTGTTAAAGAATTCCCAGATGTGTTTCCAAACGAATTACCGGGGGAATTGGTAGACCGGGAGATAGAGTTTACTATCGAGACTGTGCCAGGCACCCAGCCCATTTCTAAAACTCCCTACAGGATGGTTACCGCCGAGATGAAAGAATTGAAGGAACAGTTGCAAGATCTTCTTGACAAGGGATTTATTCGACCTAGCACTTCGCCTTGGGGTGCACCAGTGTTATTTGTGAAGAAGAAAGATGGTACTCTGCACCTGTGCATCGATTACCGAGAATTGAACAAGGTAACGATAAAGAACAAATATCCCTTACCCCATATTGATGATTTATTTGACCAACTACAGGGATCACAGGTGTTTTCTAAGATTGTTTTGAGATCCGGGTATCATCAGTTGAAAGTTAAGGCAGAGGATGTTGAGAAAACCGCATTCAGAACGAGGTATGGTCATTTTGAGTTTCTTGTTATGCCATTTGGAGTGACTAATGCTTCGGCAGCATTTATGGACTTAATGAATAGAATTTTTAAAATCTACCTTGATGAATTTGTTGTAGTCTTCATCGATGATATTTTGATATACTCTAAAGATAGACTTAAACATGAACATCACTTGAGGACTGTTTTACAAATACTTCGAGAAAGGAAATTGTTTACTAAACTAAAGAAATGTGAGTTTTGGTTGAATGAGGTTGTTTTCTTAGGACATGTGATCAACAAGGAAGGAATTTCAGTGGACCCGCAGAAAATAGAGGCAATTGTGAATTGGCCTACATCGACTAATGTGACAGAAGTTCGTAGTTTCATGGGCTTGGCTGGGTACTACAGGAGGTTTGTGAAGGACTTTTCGAAGCTAGCTGTGCCCCTTACTCAATTGACACATAAAGGGCAGCCATTTGAGTGAAACAATGAAAGAGAATCAGCCTTTCATGAATTGAAGACAAGATTGACTACTGCACCAATTTTGACATTACCCTAAGGTACGGAAAATTTCGTAATCTTTAGTGATGCATCTTATAAGGGTTTGGGTTGCGTGTTAATGCAGAACGGAAAGGTTATCGCTTACGTCTCCCTACAGTTGAGGCCGCACGAGAAGAATTATCCAACACATGACCTAGAATTGGCCGTAGTTGTTTTTGCTTTGAAAATCTGGCGGCATTATTTGTATGGGGCAAAGTGTGAAGTCTACACAGATCATAAGAGCCTGAAATACTTCTTCACGCAGAAAGAGTTGAATATGCATCAGAGAAGATGGCTGGAACTGATAAAAGATTCGATCTAGAGATTCAGTATCACCCTTGGAAAGCTAATACAGTGGCTGATGCCTTGAGCAGAAAATCAATAGGGGGTATGGCTTGTTTGCTTACAGAACAAAGGGAGATTTTGCAAGACTTTGAGAGCTCTGAAATTGAGGTAGTAGTCTGTGGACAGGGCGGATTGATAGTCGCTATTACCGCCGAGCCAGCCATTGTTGATGAAATCAAACAAAAACAGAAAGAGGATGAGTTCCTCAGAAAGGTGATTGATGAATTTGAGACAAGTCCGAAAGCAGAGTTTGGCATTGAGAATGAAGTGTTGAAATTCTGAAACCGACTATATGTCCCAGATATCCCAGAACTAAAGAAGAGGGTCTTAGATGAAGCCCACAGATCCGTATTTGCTATGCATCTAGGTAACAATAAAATGTATCGGGATTTGAAACAAACCTATTGGTGGCCTAAAATAAAGAAAGAGATTGCAGAATATGTGTCCAAGTGCCTTCAGTGTCAGCAAGTCACGGCTGAACATCAGAAACCAGGCGGTCTACTTCAACCTCTCCCTATTCCTGAGTGGAAGTGGAAACATGTGACTATGGATTTCGTTGTTGGCCTACCTCGGACTTCACGAGGTATGGATTCTGTTTGGGTTGTAGTTGATAGACTGACTAAATCTGCACATTTTCTGCCTGTCAAAACTACATTTACTGCTTACAGATTGGCTACTATTTATGTTGATGAGATTGTCCGTTTACATGGAGTTCCGGTATCTATTGTGTCGGATAGAGATCCGAAATTTGTATCTAGATTGTGGAAGAGTTTGCAGGAAGCTATGGGAACAGAACTAAGGTTCAGTACTACATTCCACCCACAGACAGATGGGCAGTCAGAACGAACGATACAAACTTTGGAAGATATGCTTCGCTTGTGTGCTTTGGATTTTCAAGGGAGTTGGGAAGATTATTTGCCACTCGCAGAATTTGCTTATAATAACAGCTTCCACTCCAGCATCGGTATGGTACCATACGAGGCTTTGTATGGTAGGAGGTGTAGATCACCTATTTGTTGGACAGAGGTCGGGGATAGAGCTTTGCTTGGGCCAGAAATTGTGCAGGATACTTCTGAGAAAATCAAGACTATTCGTCAAAGGCTCAAAACAGCTCAGGACCGATAAAAGAATTATGCAGACGTTCGGAGAAGACCTCTTGAGTATGAGGTCGGTGCCCATGTGTTCATCCGTGTTTCTCCGATGAAAGGCCAAGTCAGATTTGGAAAAAAGGGCAAGTTGTCGCCCTATTACATTGGGCCGTTTCAGATTATGGAAAGGCTTGGCCCAGTTGCTTATAGAGTTGCCTTGCCACCGGGATTCAAGCAAATCCATAATGTGTTTCATGTGTCGATGTTGAGGGGTTACCTCCGAGACCCGTTTCATGTGATCGATTTTCACCGGGTTGCTATTGATGAAAATATGAAATATGCTGAATGGCCGGAACGGATTGTAGACAGGCAAGTGAAACAGTTGAGAAGCAAGTCCATCCCAATGGTGAAAGTAGAATGGAAAGAACACTATGGGACGGATGCTACATGGGAAAAAGATGAGGAAATGCGACTAAGCTATCCACATTTGTTTCCCGACAAAGGTAAATTAAGTTTGGAGGACCAAACTTCCTAAAGGGGGGAAGACTGTGATACCCCTGTTCCGTAATATGCTAAATTGGTCCTTAATTTGAATATGATTATGTGTTTAGCATGATTTTATGTGCCATTATGTGAATATATGTGATTTTGAAGTTTTATCTGTTCACCGTAGGCATATCTATTTGAATAATCTGCTTTGGAAATTAAATTGAGGGCCTTATCGGCCACAGAACCCGAAATTGATTACGCCATTGTGACTGGCATAATTTTTAGACCCTACGGTGAAATTTAATTAAAAATTGATTCGGGTTAGATTAAATCGATTAAATTGATGAATTAGAGCCCAACTACTTTATTATTATAATATTGGCCTTAGTGGGTTTTGTTGTCAAGGCTTTAAACACTCAATCTCTCTCTCCCTAGCCTCATTTTGACTGATAATAAACTCAAAGAAGAGAAGAGAGGGTCGGTTGGAAGAAGAGAGGATAGGAGATTGAGGGTTTGGCTTAAAGCTTGGAAATTTTGGAGGTTAAGCTCAAGAATTGCCATAGATTGTGAAGATTAAACTCCTTGGTGAGTAATTCATGCATTTTTAGTCATTATCTTGTGAATTCAAGTTTAATAGATGGCCAAGAGCATGAATTAGTTTGAATGTAAGGGGATTGAGTTGTATATGTTGGATTTCAAGCTAATAGAAGCATGCATGTAAAGAATTGTTATAGATTTCCATGTTTGAGCTTAATTTGTGTAATCTATGTTGAAGTTTGAATGAAATCCATGTGGATGACCACTTCTTCACCAAATAAGTTGTGAATAATGTGTATTTCTTACATGCAAGAGTAGATCATGAAAGAGCAAGCTTTGCATGTTGAAATTTGATATGTTGGTGATGAATTTGGATTAATTTGAGGCATGCATGCAAATGATGTAAGAAATTGAGCTTCCTAATATTGTAATTTTGTATTGGTAGCATGTTAGCATGAGTAAATGTGAATTTTGAGCCATAACATGCATAAACTGTGGGTTGAAAGTCGAGATGAAGCTCAAGAACTCAATCTGGAATTCCCAGATTTTTTATGTTCGCTCGAGTGGAGGAACTGCCGCTCGAGCGGGAAAATCGAGCTCCCAGCATTTTTTTGCAGACATGGATCCCGCTCGAGCGGGGAAGTTGGCGCTCGAGCGGGGAGCTATGTAGATAGGCGGTCTGCTCAAGCGGCCGAGTTCACGCTCGAGCGTGAATTTGAGGTAACCAGTACTTTTGCAGTCTTAAGGGTCCGCTTGAGCGGGGAAGTTGGCGCTCGAGCGGGGACCCTGTTTCCTGAAATTCTGTTTTTGCATTCTGAGTTCTGTTTTCCGTTCTCTTTCACTGGTAAGCACTCTTAGGCATATGTTAAACATTGTACATGAGTTAATGAGATAAGAATAAAGCCTAAAGAGGAATATGTGAATCAAAGAACGGATCGAACTGTTAGTGACCCCTTTTGTCTTCATGAAATGTGTAGGGTCAAGCTCCAGGGCAATTCCACAAGCCGATCACTATGAGTAATATCGATATTCAAAAGTTTATCAATGTCCAATAGTGTATTCCCTTATAAGCTCTATGAGTTGCTAATTGGGATTGTGGACAAAAGTCTGACATGAATGAATGATTGGACCAATGGTCGTTTTGATAATAATAAATGGACCAAAGGTCGTTTTGATGATAATGAATGGACCAAAGGTCGTTTTGACAGAAATGAATGGACCAAATGTCATTTTGATAGAAATGAATGGACCAAAGGTCATTTTAATAGAAATGAATGGACCAAAGGTCATTTTGATAGAAATGAATGGACCAAAGGTCGTTTTGATAGAAATGAATGGCCCGATGGTCGTTTTGATAGAACTGAATGGACCGAAGGTTGTTTTGACATATATGAATGGACTGAAGGTCGTTTTGATGATAATAAATGGACCAAAGGTCGTTATGATAGAAATGAATGGACCAAAGGTCATTTTGATAGAAATGAATGGACTGAAGGTCGTTTCGATAGAACTAAATGGACCGAAGGTCGTTTTGACATATATGAATAGACCGAAGGTCGTTTTGACATGAATGAGTGGGCCGAAGGCCGTTTTGACATAAATGAATAGGCCGAAGGCCGTTTTGACATGAATGAAAATTTGAATGGGCCAAAGGCCAGTATGTTTGGAACTACAATCACTTGATCTAAACTTTGTATAAATGTACATATGTAAGTAGGAATATGAATTGGGCCCAAGGCCGTTTGGAGTATGTTGTTCTACATATTGTTTATATGACTTCTGTATTTGATATTATTCACTGGGCTGTCGCTCACGCTCATTCATGTGTTTGTAGGTGAGCCAAGAGAAGTCCAAACCCAGCCCCAGTGAAGTCTTCCAGGAACAACATAAGTTTTGGAGAGTCAGCCTTGTGTCTCACACACGAGACCCATCCTTGCCATTTTGTTATGTATTTATGTCTTGTCTTGTTGGCAAGGACTTTTTGTATATCTGTACATAGTTTTACTATGGGTTGACTCAGTTTGGATGATCCTGTCTGTAAAGGATTTTATGGTACTGTATTTTGTTTGTGGGTTATTAACATATATGAGTATGATTTGTTTTAATGTGCAAATAAGCACGGCTCTATGGACAAAGTTTTTAATTATTGCTTCCGTTTGGCCCATTTACTCTGTTGAGTTATATTTGTTTTGGTCTAAGGCCGTAGGTGATCTCAGAATTACTGGCCGGTTATGTCCTTAACCCATAGGGGCGGGTTCGGGTCATGACACAAACCTCCTCCAAAAAGACTCATGCCAAACACTAGCAATAGTTGGCCATCCAAAAGTGAGTTGACCTTGAAGCATTCGACATCACCACTAAGAACTAGCCATGTTCAAAAGACCCATGAAATATCTTTACTACCACACCACCTCACAATGAGCACACTACCAATCCAGGGCTACTACTATGGCGCCAAGTACAACCCTAGGATTTGGAAAAAGAAGATGGAAACAATGGCAATACATGTTGGCATCCAATGACAACGAAGACAGCAGACACACCTTTCAAGGAGCATATGTGAAGAAACAAAAGCAAGCCAATGGCCAAAGGCTCCTAGGAGTAGTGTGCTTTAGGAGGGTTATTATTCAGTTTATTTGGTTTTAATTTTCTAAAAATTAATTTTTTATTTTTCGTATTTTTTGTTTTTATTGAATATTTTGAAAATTTTAAGTAATTTTTTTTTTTTACTTTTTTAGATGCACCTTACTTAGATGTATCTAAATAGTAAAATATTTATAAAAAAATATTTTAAAAAATTAATAAATACACAAAAATGCGAAAAACATACTGAATTTTTTTTTTTTTTGTATTTATTAAATTTTTTAAAGATTTTTTTTTCAAAAATATTATACTTTTTAAGTGTATTTATATTAGGTGTGTCTAAAAATTTAAAAAGTTGCTTAAAATATTAAAAAAATTAGTAAAAAAAAAAATACGAAAATGAAAAAGTAAATTTTTTGAAAAGCGAATTCTGAAAATAGACACCAAACAAAGTGATTAGTTTTGGGGATTATCAATTTTTTTTTTTTTTAGAAAAATATTCACTTTACTCTTTTGTGATTTTGTTTCAAAACACTTTAGTCCCTCTAGTTCAATTATAGGCAAAGAGTCTCCTTATGATTTTGAATTAAAGTGCAAAGCTAGCTCTGTTAAAAAGTAAGGCCAAAATTACCTAAGTACTCTTATCTCTTCTCTAACATATATTTAACAATAATTTATTATCATAAAGTTATCTTAATCTAATTTTTAATTTTTAACTCAATTGATTATTAACATTTTAAATAAATTTACCATAAATTAAACCATAAGATTAAGGGAGATTGACCAATGAATTCTAAATGTTAAAATTGTGATCCAGATAGTCCTGAGATTTTTCTTATGTTCTGTTGGGCCCTATTGGATGGATAATGGCAAATTTAACTTTTTGTTGGTCGTTTACAATGGAAAGAAATAGGTGTCACAGTAGGAAAAAGTACACTATAGCCTTTTTAGAACCTTTTTCTTGTGATGGAACATGCCAAACAACACTCTCCCAATCTTTTGCTAGGGTTTTGTTGGGTGTTATATTAAGAAAAAGTAAGTGTCACAATGAAAAAAAGTACATTATAGCCTTTTTAGAATCCTTGCTTATGGTGGAACATGCCATATGCCACACCAGTTGGATTTTGTTGGGTGTTACAGTAGAAAAAAAGTGTCACAGTGAGAAAAAGTACACTATAGCATTTTTAGAACCCTTTTAATAGAACATGCCACATCAACTGAGAAAAAGAAGGTGTCACAGTGGGAAAAAGTAGGTGTCGCAATGGGAAAATGTACAATCGTCCAACAAAAATTACCAAACATGCAAAATAGGATCTCACGATTATATTATCAATACCAATAGGACTTATCAGAGCAATTGAAAAAATATGGGACGAATTAGAGTAACTCTTCCGAGATGGGACTTTATAGTAATTCTAACACCTTAACTTATTAACGTAAAATTAAATTGTAAAATTATCTTAATCTAATTTTTAATTTTTAATCTAATTTCTTATTCAATAACATTTTAAAATAAACATATATATAACCAACTAAATCATAAATTAAACTAAACACCCTAATTTATTACCATAAAATCTAATTTAATTACATTTAATAAATTAAATCATAAATTAACCTAAATTCATTAATTTATTACCGTAAAATTAAATCATAAAATTACCTTAATCTAATTTTTAATTTTTAACCCAATTTATTGTTTAATAAAATTTATATTAAACATTTACATATACATATACATATACATATACATATACATATATATTAAATTAAACCAAAAATTAACCTACATAGTCTGAGGCGAAACCACAAGGGGTAAAATGAATTTTGCCCATCTTTTTTAATTGTGTGTTGTATCCTATATTTGAATTCATCTAGGATTATGATTGAGGGATTAAAAAAATCTTATCAATTTTATAATTTAGCTAATTAATTCAAACCTCTCCTTAATTCCCATTTTGTATCCCATCTTGTTGGATTCAATAGTCCCTGATATGAAGAATACTATGTTCGAACATAATTTGGACTCAAATTTTCTTAGTTAAATAAAAATGATGTAATTTTGTTAAATTATTAATCAAATCTCAAAGCCATATCACCAAACCAACATGACCATATCAACGTGTGTTATACATTTATTTTGTCGTTTACAATTAACTTTCTTTGCAGAGAGTGACTGGTGTTGTTGAAACCTTGTTTGGTTCCAATAACTAATGGAAAATCTTATATAATACTAATAAAAATCTCTCTCATAAGAAAGATTGAATTGCATAGGTGACCTAATCACCAGATTAATTACTTATATTGGTACATTTTTTTCAATCTTTGAGAACTTCCAACACTTGTTAATTACTTTGTGATCCGAAGATTTGAAAGCAATTGTCAAACTTGGTGTACTCTTTGTCATGTTCCTTAATTTTCTGCAACTTCTTGATTTTTTTAATTATTTTTGGTTGTTTCATTTGCAGTCTGCACATCACTAGATGATCATAGCAAATGATGTCACATAAATAATAATAATAAGAAAGAGAAATTATGCTTCTTTAAGCCTTAAGGCCCTATGATTGAGACCATTATTGAAGAATCTTCCAATCTTGACAGTGAAACATTTAAATAAATACTCAGGAAATTAGAATTT
Organism: Camellia lanceoleosa; assembly: GCA_025200525.1. Lineage (NCBI taxonomy): Eukaryota > Viridiplantae > Streptophyta > Magnoliopsida > Ericales > Theaceae > Camellia > Camellia lanceoleosa. The sequence goes on from CM045765.1 coordinate 125,936,383, forward strand.
GAAGTTTGTAAATCATTTTTATGATAAGTTTGAATTTACACCATATAATAAAATTTGATATATTTTTTTTGAGTACATAGCTTCTTCTTTTTTTATTTATTTTTTATTTTTTGGTAAGAATGCCCTTATTAGGTTCATCTCTCCGAACAAATCATTAAATTCAAACCGATTGATGGGCGAAATTTATTTGGTGGTCTTGGGTAAGATAATGTGGCATCATAACTTGATATTTATTAGTTAAACTAATCAAATTTAGTACTTTTTATTGAATTTTTAAACAATATCTTGACTAATGACAGGTGCAACTCAAGCTCAAGTGCTAGCTCAAGTGCCAGCTGCTCAAGTGTTAATGCCATGCTTCTCAATAGTGATAATGAAGAGAGGTCTAAGTCTGCTACGTCTAACTCTAAGCAGTAGCAGCAGTTGCACCATACCTCTACAGTGTGTGTAGGTTAAGAGTGTTTGGTGCATGTTAGTTAAAGTTTAGTGTATGTTAGAAAATCCTCTTAACTCCTATTTGTTAGTTTGTTAAGACGGTTATGATGTGTGTCTATATGACAAAAGATCTGCTATTGTAAATTGTATGAGATTCAGTGTTACGAAATAATATCTTTTCAGTTGCTTCTCTCTTTCTCTTCGTGGTATCAGAGCGATAGAACTCTCACGAGCAACAATGGTAATTCAAACTGAGAAGCAATTATTGCCTGCAAATGTTCTTCTTCTTGTTTCCAATCTTTACTCTTTGATTACAGTTAAACTCGAAGCTTCAAACTATTCAATTTGGAGAAGTAAAATCCAAAATTTCTTTGAAGCTATAGAGTTGTTCGGTTTTCTTGATGGATCTACTGTATGTCCATCTGCTACAACTCTTGATTTTGATAGTAATACAATTTCCAATCTGAGTTTCTGCAATGGAAATTGACTGATTCTTGTCTTCTCAGTTGCATAATTGCAACTCTTACTCCTATTTTTTCTTCCATTCTTCATCTGAAGAATTGTTGTGATGTTTGGTCTACTCTTGAGAAACGATTCACATCACTTTCTTGCTCTCATATTCATCAGATCAAGAATCGTTTGAGCACTACATCAAAGAAATCCAAATCTATGGAAACCTATCTTCAAGAAATCAAAGATCTTGTTGAACAACTTGCTTTGGCATCTTCTCCTGTTTGTGATGAAGATCTCATTCTTCTGGTACTCAATGGCTTGCCTGAGGAATACAATGCTTTCAAAACCACCATTCAAGCCAAATCAAAGGTGCTTACAATGGATGAACTCTGTTCTCTCTTGTGTTCTGAAGCTCTACATGTTGAAAATAGTCACAAGCATGGTACTACTGATCTCACTGTGGCTTTTTCTGCTACTACTAATTCTCATCCAACCACAGACAATACTTCCGTTGCATCATTTGTTCCATCTCATCATAATCAGCAATATTTTCGTCAATCTTCCTTTCGTAATTTCTCTTTTCAAAATAGAGGAGGTACTCAATCTCAAGGCCAGTATAGAGGTGGTGGTGGATACAATAATCAAAAAGGCAAAAGAGGAGGACGACCTCAGAGTTATGGCTTGATCTGTCAAATCTGTGGAAAAGGAAATCACTCCGCTTTAGAGTGTAGACATCGACTGAATACTTCCTTTCAACCTTTTGTTTCCCTTATATACCATGGGACCTTCACTGTCATGACCAAAACCCACCTTATGGATTAAAGTCATAACCGGCCAGTAATCAAGGGATTACCTACGGTCTCAAACCAAATAAAACATATTTCAACAGAGTTAAGGGGCCAAAACGGAAGCCAACTTAAAAATTTTATCCATAGAGCTGTGCTTACATGGTATAGCAAAATCATTCCAAAAGTATTCATAATAACTCACACATACCCATAGAGTTAATCTATATCCAATAACTCTTAGTTACGTAGTCAGCCAAACAAAACTTATATACAAAGGTAAACCAACATTTTCGCCAACATTAGCAAAAATATAACAAAAGAGCCAAAAGGCAAAAATAAGTCTCGTCATTGAGGCGTTATCTCACATGACTTCACCAAGGCTAGGTTTGAACATCTCTTTGCTCACCTACATACACATGAATGAGAATGAACGAAAGCCCAGTGAATAATATCAAGTAGTGAAGGTACATGAATGAGATTCGAAACAGATATACATATATCAGACGGCCTTAGGCCCATTTATGATTCTATGTAGTACATTAGGCGACTTCACACCCGAACATATCAAATGGCCTCTGGCCCACTTTGTCCTTGACAGATGGCCTTGGGCCCAATTCGTTCATGTCCGACGACCTTTGGCCCAATCATTCATGTCAAACGGCCTTTGGCCCAATCATTCATGTCAAACGGCCTTTGGCCTAATCATTCATGTCAAACAGCCTTTAGCCCATTTATATATGTCAAACGGCTTTTGGCCCAACCATTCATGTCAAATGGCCTCTGGCCCATTTATTCATGTCAGACGGCCTTTGGCCCAATTATTCATATCAGACGGCCTTTGACCCAATCATATGATATAACGAATATTTATCCACAAGTGCCAGCTGCTCAAGTGTTAATGCCATGCTTCTCAATAGTGATAATGAAGAGAGGTCTAAGTCTGCTACGTCTAACTCTAAGCAGTACACTGCTGAAAAACAGACTTTTGGTGGCATTTAAAAAACGCCGCTATAAGTGTCAAAAGCGCCGCCAATTCCTTATGCGACGCTTAGTACCAAACGCCGAGGACGCGGCCGTCGCTATAGCTTTGTGGCGTTTTAAAAACGTCGTGATATTAGTAAAAACGCCACCAAATATCCTACTAAACACACGCTGACGTCACGGATGATATTTAGCGATGTTTTTGAAAAACACCGTCATATCTTTTTTTAAAATTTGACCGTTAATAAGTAGGGTTTAAGAGGCGTTTGTAGAAACGCCGTTATATCTTTTTTTCTTTTTTTTTTTGAAATTGTGCTAATTTTATTTTATTGAACTAAAAAAATACCTTAATAGCACGAATATAAAATAATAACTCCCATTCAAATAGCTATAATGAAGCACTAATTCACTTTCTCATTCAATTAATATCCAATCACCATTACCCACAAAATTAATATATTCAAAATCTAAAAATCATGTTTTAACATTAAACCACAAACTAACATATATCCAAAAATTATGTTTTAGCATTAACCACAAACTAACATATATTCAAAAATTATGTCTTAGCATTAAAGTTGTAGTCTTCACTGGTCTACATGCCTGCATCAAAACATAAACTGCAATCAGATTCACCAAAATAAACACAAATTGAAGAATTTGTACCCAATACTTATAAAGAGTATTGAAAACTTGAAGAAGCACTAACAAGAAGATTTTATCACATACCAAGAAGCACTAAATACATATAAAGAAAAGGGCATACCTAAAGACAATACAGACACATATGAGAATCATGTAAAATTAAATAAATAATACTCTCATAGCATAAACAAATTTAGAGGTCATTTGATCTAACTCCCACTCATCAAATTAGGCAAGACTTCTGAAGGGTCTTTAACATATTTTTTTCTTTTAGAATGTGTATAACCTTATCAAATTGAGATTTGCCATGGTTGTGCATCTTAAACTACTTAAAAGGCATGTTTCAGATGTTAGAAAAAATAAAATAAAAACGCTATTAAGAAATCGCAGACCATGTTGCTTGCAGACCAGATCAATTGTGAACTCTTATCACAACAATTATCAAGTACATATCCCACCATACAAGAAAATCATGAGAAGCTCTAATGTGAAAAGTTCTCTTCTACAATAGCTTCAACATGCAAAGAAAGTTAGCTGGTTCCAAAGGAGAAAAACTGAACTCTAGAAAAATAGTAAGTGAAAAGAGGCCACTTTACTATCGCATATCTTATTATTAAACCTAACATTCATACTCAATAACAGGCTTAACATCCATTTATAGATGTCATTTGTCTGTAACAAAAATAGCCCTTAACAATCTTGCCTTTTATTAAACTACTACGCTAATTTATAGATCTCATTGGAAACAAAATGAAAAAGGCCTTAGTACGTCATTTAAATTCATTTGTGTATTGTTACGTGTAATGAGTGCAAAGGGTATACATCTCCTATATAGTCATGATTTCTTGTACTTTATGTTCCTTCCATCCAAATTGTTTGTCTGTTTCACTATTCCAGACATCCCAAAAACTCATCTATATTTTTAAATTTATTCTCTTCTCAACAATTTTGACGACTTTACCTACAAGAACTAATTGAGATATTTAATTTGTGGGAGAAAAAATTAATTTTTTTTTAAAAAAAATATTAGTTATTGACCTGATTAAAGGGCACAAATGCCAAAAATAGACAAACAATTTGGGATGGAGGGAGTAAGATAGAAAGCACCATTTCCATAAACTTGAGGATTTATAAAAAGATATGCATGCAACAATAGCAAGATTGTAACACCATATTTAGCAAGTAAACAAAATAATTGTTATTTTCTCTTGCATCAAAGTGGGGGCGGTGTGGATGTGATCACAAGTCAAACATGTAATGAACCTCTCATGGGTCTTAAATTACTAACACAATAACTTATTCAAAATTTTACTGGGATCAAACCCAACACATGATGGCCAATCATACGCACTAAAATATTAAAGTTCCCTGTTGCATAGTACATACCTACACCAAAATCCCAGTTGTCTGCCTCCCCTTCCACATTCAGGCCTCCTATAATTAAAAATTACAAGCAAGAGATAGTCAGCACTGCAACTTCCAGAACCACAGCCACCACAGTAAAGCAATTTAAAAAGGAAAATTATATCTATATAATGACATCCAAGACAATATGAAGCAGCAAAAGTCAATGTCGATGCGAGGAGAAATGAGAGATTGGTTACCAATTGAACAAAATATGCTTCCATGCCTATTGACTGTCGTACATTTGTCCATCCAAATCTCATAGCAAGTTTCTAAATGATTTACCCCAAAATCACCATCTTATTCCTTTGATTTACTTTTCCAAAATAACAAGAGACTAAAAACTCCATATAGTGGTTTTGCTATATTGATCAAATGACTGACCGCAAAAATTGAGTTTACGTGGTCACCAAAATCTTACTTCGGCAAAACATTATAGAAAGTTTGCCATACAACATGGCTTGTTCAGTTCATAAATCCTAAATGAAGAATGCTGACTTTGCCAACCTTAGAGCATATTCCCATCTTCAAAATAGAAAAAAACAGAGCCAGTTGCCAAGCAAGACTCAAAGTAAAAATAGACTTCAAGCAAGAAAACCACCAATGGAAAGATTCACTATATAACTTTATAGTAGTTAGGAACATAAACCTGAAATCTACACCACGTCACTAACATGTCATCATCAATGTGAACTAAGCATCTACAAGAATCATCTCAAGTATTTCATATTTACCTAAACCAATCATGACAGGTAATAAAACACTGAGTTTATGAGTGTCATGTTCAACATAATCTATACTACTTATTTACCCTTAATAAGAGGAATTTTGCACATAATATCACAAAGAATTTCAATGACGAGTACGGAATTAAATGTTTACTTCACAAAATTAAAACAAACTCAAATGAAGCCAAGATCATCAAAGACATACCTAATTGGACTGAGCTGGTGAGCACTTGATCAAAACTTGGATTCCACTCTTCCACATGTAGTTTCTCTGCCAAATTTAGGGACTCGTAGAATTTGAAGAAAGACATGTAATTTGGAGGCTTTGCATGTGCTAGAACCAATGTAACGATTCTTGGATGATCTAACTTGCTTCATTATCACATCATATAACCAAATTGTCAAAAAACAACTAACCAGTAAATACCAAAACAGCAAATAAACCTGCTGCTCTAATCAAAACTGAGCAAAAAAAATTCTTCATGAAATAAATAAAAAGTCAAAAGCTTATACGTACCAGCTATTAATACTTCTATACTCCAAAAACAAACAAGCCATAACAACCTAACCTACCAAATGTAACTTTCAATGCATTACCCAGACAATAACATAACTGCCAAAGCATGCTTTTCTTCAAAAACAAATGGACTTCAAGCCAAAACACTTTTATATGAAAAAAACTAACCTACTTCAGATTGCACACATACTCACATAACATAAACTTATGAAATTGTCTTCATAATTTAGAGGAATTTATGGACATGCTACGGATTAGAAGACCAATGGAACAAAAATGCGAAAACGTATCATCCATTTTAAAGAAAGCCCACACACTCCCTTAACATGAATCATAGCTAAGCTAATCACTATGTCAATAAGTAGGTAGGATACGTGCATTGCTTCAAAGACATGTCTGCTGGAGTCAAAATCATTACTAAATAGAGGCACCAAGGGGTTTAACTCCTGGGAATTCAAAGTTTAATTCAACTTCTGCGTGTATATGTGAGTGTGATTATTATAATTAAGTACCTTTTTACTGTGTTTTTGACAAGTACAATCCATGTTCGCATGGGAATTCTAAGTATAGTTTCGTATCTGTTTCTCACAGGGCAACACTCGGCATCAAAATTTAGACTTATTATCCGCCAAGTAGTCCAAAATTTAAGAAAAATTGAGAAAGTCACAATCTAACCATCAATAGGAGAAAGTGCATCCAAAAAACACCCAGAAAAACATTATGATTTATTAAAACTGCATAATCAGTCATTCAATGAACAAAAAATAAAAAATCTAGAAGACAAAACCTAAAAAATCAGCCCCCAAGCTCACATCATCATCTTGAATGTCATCATTTTCATCCTCACAAGGATCGAGCACACTCTTAACCTGCACAAATTCCCAGTTGCAAACATTAACTTAAAATTTTTGAACAAGGGACCAAGTGTTCCTACAATATTCTATCCTTACCTTGAGAGCTTAATACTAAATGCTTGCTGCTGACATTCCCAACCTCCATTTCCAGAGGATTTTTTATCCATGGATTATGAGCTTCTTGTTCTGAGCAGCTTCTGAAGAATGGAGGCTCGTAATCCACAGGCTGCAAGATCAATGTGTGAGTGACTATATTTTTTTGTGGTCAAATAATACAGAGAGAGGAGAAGGATTTTTAGATGCATTATTGGGATAATGACAAGCCAAAACACCCAACATCTGTAAGATTCAAATGTCCCTATCTTTACCAGAATTTCTCATTCCAACAAAACTGTAGTTTAAAAAGAACACAATTCTAATAGCATAGAGATAATTTATAATTAGATAATATCATCGGACAACTAATAGAACAAACCACAAAAGATGCTAATTTATGGAGATCATATGCAGATACTAGTGCTTATGAGTTGCATTAATTATTTCCTCAGCCTTTTCATGGGAACAGTATCAAATTTTGGATTTTCTATACCTTTAATCAAGGATATCCAATGATCTGAAAGATGAAGTACACAAAAATCTAATTAACTGAAACGCATACCATGACATCATCATAGTAGAGGAGTTTCATCACAATAGTGCGCTGATACAGAAATCAAATAAAAATCTGGCAGTCAAAAGCAAAGCTTTTAAATTGTATCAAAATTCGAACTGTTGGGTTAATTATATCAAAATTTTATTAATTATTGGTGAATATCGACTTATTCCCTACATGAATGAACATGTATATTTTAATTATTTTAACTATGAAAATGTAAGAAAAATACTTTCACACTCAAAAACCACCTTTAGAATAGGGCATTAGTATAATTTTTATAGATGAGAAAGGGTCAATACATATAAGCAGCTGATAATGCAAAGACAAACAACGAAGTATTTTGCTTGCTTGCCCTGCTGCAATGTTGCTAAAGTGGCACACGCTCTAAAGACTGATGCAAAGGTGTACTGATCTGGTGTCAAACCACTCTGTCTCATCTTATAATAAAGACTCAATCCCATTTCTACAAGACCATTTTGCACATGACCAGCAATTATTGCATTCCATGAAATTAAGCTAGTCCTCGACAACTCATTGAACAGACTGCTAGCAGTTACTAAATCCCCTGCCTTTGCATACAATATCAACAATTTGGTTACCAAATATTCATTGGGAACAAAGCCAACTACCACCATTTGTGCATGGATTCTCCTTCCCCATCTATATTGTTTCCTGAATACACTTTCTTGTAAAAGAAGAGAATAGGTTTCAAGGAACACCTGTAATCCTGCACGCCAGAGTAACCCAATTGCTTCTTTCAATCTTCCTGACAAACAAAGAGCTCTTAATCCTGTCCAAATGGGTGGAGTTCTTAGGACCTTGGCCTGAAAACTGGAAGATCTCACCAGTAATAATTTCATTCCATTAATGGAACAGAAACACTAGGGACATTTAGTTCACTAAATAACATAGTTCAGAAGATAGCAAAACTTTGAATGAATAATTGGTATATTGGTAATACAATAAATGAAAACTCAATGAATTTGTTAAATTGTCAATACTAATACTAAAAAGATAAACCAAAATGACCAAAAATCAAAATAAAGACATTGGGGCTTTTAGATGCCTTCAAATTCCTAACTCTTAAAATATTGTAGAAATAACTAAGTGAAATTGAAAATTAGGAGTTTATGGGAGCCCTTTATGATTGTTCTGTATATCATCATCTAATCCACTAGAACCAATCATGTTCTTCTTGACACCAAAGAAAAAGATACGATTGTGTTATTTGACACCACAAAATGACGGAATTCAATACACATATTACATATGTGGACTCTCACTTCTCAAAGGTTTCTAACATCCCCTTTTCAATATTGAATTCCAGAATCAAAGTTCTGGCACCAAAAAAATAAAAAAATAAAAAATAACACAAGAAATTACACATTTTCATCTTAAAAAACAGCATAATATGCAACAAATTCACGTGAATTTAAACCAAAACTCAATCTTACACACAAAATTCAAAAAGATGATGCCTTTTTGCCAACAAAACAGCATAACATGCAACAATGAATCAGAAACTCAACCAAACGCAATCTGACACACAAAATTCACAATCTACGCAATACTGGTTTGAGAACAATCTGACAAAATGTTTCTTCTTTTCCCTCTTGATAAGCACAATGCAAAATATAACTCAATTTATAGCTCTTCCTAGACCAAACATTGGACCTCATACTTTAAATCCTATTAACTATTAGGTAGTTCAAATAAAGCTAGTAGGCATTAACTCACATAACTTTTGGGGTAACATTGGCAAACTAAATTCTTAATTATGGATCTGTGCAGTTAATAGACTGCTTCCAGAAAATAATAGTAGCATAGAAAAGTTTTCTTTGTCCATGACGACCAAATGGGAAGAAAAACCAAAGTAAAATTCATCGAGCCAAACAATAAATAGCAGTATCAACCACAATAACAGCCATGAATTGAACAGCACTGTGACAAAGGAGTATATATATCTATGTATGCATTATGCATTTGAACAAACAATATATGTTATGTATTATGTATGTATTATGCATTTGAACAAAGGAGTTGTCACAATAAGAGCAGAACAAATCCAAATGCCTGAAGTATACTTCATATCACCAGAAAAAGTATCACCTCACCATGGCTAGATGAAAGCCACAGAGTTACAAAACTTCTAATAGGGAGGACCATATATCACGCGACTTACAAAAACTGTCATATCAGCAGTGCTTTGCTTTGGATCTTTAGAATCTTGTCCATCCTGTAAGAAAAATCAGTGAGATTACTGATTGATATCTGACTCAAACTTTAATCTAAGTAAATCAATCTGATTGATATCTGATATTGTAATAATATATTATATAAAAAGCATAAATAGAAAATTTCTTAAGGTAGTACATGGTATAATATTAATATAGATCTTAAAAACCCTTATTTTCATATTACTCTCTGATTGGATAGAACTCAGATATCTGAGATGCCAAGCTCTTTCTTCCTAGGACAGCAGCAGTAGTGCAAAATGCTTGTCCTCTGTTAACAGCAAAACAAAATCAGTCCAACATAATAAAAATTAAATGTCGTTTTATTACCTTAACTGTATTTTCAATGAACAAAACATGGCATTCAAACTACAAATGCTAATAAATTGATATCAATTCCCAAACAATGAACAAAAAGCTAACACAGAGTTGTCCAATTCAAATCTAAACAAGATCAAAACCAGAACAAACATGTAAACAAATATATTAGAACTTACCTCCAATGAGAAAGGGTTTCTTTTCTCACAGGGGTTGATTTTTTCCATCACTATCGATCAACGATTGGATCATTTGAGAGCTTGAAAATAAAATAAGGATGATTATTCAATCAATATATATATAAATTCATATATATACTTGTATAGAGAGATTTTTAGGAGAAAAAAAAATTATCCAAAAAAAAGTACAGAATGTGTACGCAGATAACGAGATTGTGCGAGAGAGACAGAGATCGAGAGAGATTGAGAGATCGAGAGAGAGGGAGACAGAGAGAGAGAGAGAGAGAGAGAGAGAAGAATCGATAAAACTGAGATTGGAAGACCAACCTTCAGACGGCGCTGATCTTGCACAACCTGTTTAGCACGGGCCCTAACCTCATATGGATCAATCTTGGATTGGGGGCGAACTAGAGCATATACAACTCATCAATCACTGAAATAGAGAGAGAGACGGGAAGGAAGAGCTTCAGAGAGAGAGAGAGAGAGAGAAAGAGACGGTGGAGCTCACCTTAGGAGACGATGCTGTAGATTATGATGGAGACGATGGTGCAGATGGTGGAGACCGATTTGAATCTCTGCGATGAAATCACTGAGATGAAATCGCTCTAAATCTTTGTGATGAAATCACTGAGATGAATCTCTGAATGGCTCTGATAAGGGTTTAGAGAGGGTTGAGAGAGATTTAGAGAGAGAAAGAGAGACAGTGGTGGAGCTTCGAAATCGCTCTGAGATTTAGAGAGAGAGAGAGAGAGCTCAAAACTTTGGGTCTTAGGTGAGTCTGAGATTCAAAATTAGGCTTTGAAAAGAGGAGACCAAGCGCGTGAGGCACAACACATTCGGAGGCGTTTTAAACGCCTCCTATTATTGAACGGTGTCATTTTGTTAAACAAATATGCGACGTTTTATAAAACGTCGTTAAATGTTAAAAAAAAGTGACGTTTAAAAATGCGTCGTTAAAAAAACGCCACCTAAACCTCTTTTTCCTGTAGTGGTAGTAGCAGTTGCACCATACCTCTACAATGTGTGTAGGTTAAGAGTGTTTGGTGCATGTTAGTTAAAGTTTAGTGTATGTTAGAAAATCCTCTTAACTCCTATTTGTTAGTTTGTTAAGACGGTTATGATGTGTGTCTATATAACAAAAGATCTGCTATTGTAAATTGTATGAGATTCAGTGTTACGAAATAATATCTTTTCAGTTGCTTCTCTCTCTCTCTTCGTGGTATCAGAGCGATAGAACTCTCACGAGCAACAATGGTAATTCAAACTGAGAAGCAATTATTGCCTGCAAATGTTCTTCTTCTTGTTTCCAATCTTTACTCTTTGATTACAGTTAAACTCGAAGCTTCAAATTATTCAATTTGGAGAAGTCAAATCCAAAATTTCTTCGAAGCTATAGAGTTGTTCGGTTTTCTTGATGGATCTACTGTATGTCCATCTGCTACAACTCTTGATTTTGATAGTAATACAATTTCCAATCTGAGTTTCTGCAATGGAAATTGACTGATTCTTGTCTTCTCAGTTGCATAATTGCAACTCTTACTCCTTCTATTTTTTCTTCCATTCTTTATCTGAAGAATTGCTGTGATGTTTGGTCTACTCTTGAGAAACGATTGACATCACTTTCTTGCTCTCATATTCATCAGATCAAGAATCGTTTGAGCACTACATCAAAGAAATCCAAATCTATGGAAACCTATCTTCAAGAAATCAAAGATCTTGTTGAACAACTTGCTTTGGCATCTTCTCCTGTTTGTGATGAAGATCTCAGTCTTCTGGTACTCAATGGCTTGCCTGAGGAATACAATGCTTTCAAAACCACCATTCGAGCCAAATCAGAGGTGCTTACAATGGATGAACTCTGTTCTCTCTTGTGTTCTGAAGCTATACATGTTGAAAATAGTCACAAGCATGGTACTACTGATCTCACTGTGGCTTTTTCTGCTACTACTAATTCTCATCCAACCACAGACAATACTTCCGCTGCATCATTTGTTCCATCTCATCATAATCAGCAATATTTTCGTCAATCTTCCTTTCGTGATTTCTCTTTTCAAAATAGAGGAGGTACTCAATCTCAAGGCCAGTATAGAGGTGGTGGTGGATACAATAATCAAAAAGGCAGAAGAGGAGGACAACCTCAGAGTTATGGCCTGATCTGTCAAATCTATGGAAAAGGAAATCACTCCGCTTTAGAGTGTAGACATCGATTAAATACTTCCTTTCAACCTTTTGTTTCCCTTATATACCATGGGACCTTCACTGTTATGACCAAAACCCACCCTATGGATTAAAGTCATAACCGGCCAGTAATCAAGGGATTACCTACGGTCTCAAACCAAATAAAACATATTTCAACAGAGTTAAGAGGCCAAAACGGAAGCCAACTTAAAAATTTTATCCATAGAGCTGTGCTTACATGGTATAGCAAATCATTCCAAAAGTATTCATAATAATTCACACATACCCATAGAGTTAATCTATATCCAGGAACTCTCAGTTACGTAGTCAGCCAAACAAAACTTATATACAAAGGTAAACCAACATTTTCGCCAACATTAGCAAAAATATAACAAAAGAGCCAAAAGGCAAAAATAAGTCTCGTGCGTGAGACGTTAGGGCTGACTCCCCAAAACATCGACTGTTTCTCACATGACTTCACCAAGGCTAGGTTTGAACATCTCTTTGCTCACCTACATACACATGAATGAGAATGAACGAAAGCCCAGTGAATAATATCAAGTAGTGAAGGTACATGAATGAGATTCGAAACAGATATACATATATCAGACGGCCTTAGGCCCATTTATGATTCTATGTAGTACATTAGGCGACTTCACACCCGAACATATCAAACGACTTCTGGCCCACTTTGTCCTTGACAGACGGCCTTGGGCCCAATTCGTTCATGTCTGACGACCTTTGGCCCAATCATTCATGTCAAACGGCCTTTGGCCCAATCACTCATGTCAAACGACCTTTGGCCTAATCATTCATGTCAAACAGCCTTTAGCCCATTTATTCATGTCAAACGGCTTTTGGCCAAACCATTCATGTCAAATGGCCTCTGGCCCATTTATTCATGTCAGACGGCCTTTGGCCCAATTATTCATATCAGACGGCCTTTGGCCCAATCGTATGATATAACGAATATTTATCCACAATTCCAATTAACGAACTTGTAAACTCAAATAAGAGTAAGCAATTGAACAAATGGCATGCTTCAAAATATCTTTACTAAGATATTACTCACAGTGTTCTGCCGGTGGATTTGTCCTTGTGCTCGACTCTACATAAATGATAACACATATTGGGTCACAAACAATTCAATCCGCTCTTAACTTATTCTCTCCTCTTAGGCCTCTTTCTTATCTTTTTAATCCATTCACAATGCTCAATGCATACCTAAGAATGCATAGAAATGAAAGAGAACGGAAAATGAAGCACCAAACATCCTTTCAAAATTTCATAAACAGGGCTCCCCCCTCGAGTGTAGCTTTTGCCGCTCGAGTGGGCCCCTTTGGTCTGCAAAAGTGCTGGTTACTTCATTTTTACGCTCGAGCATGACTTAAGACACTCGAGCTGAGTGTCGAAACATGTGACTGACGCTCGAGCGTGACTCTCCCCGCTCGAGCGGACATCAATGTCTGCAAAAGTTCTGGGAGCTAACATTTTACGCTCGAGCGGAGTTCTTCCCACTCGAGCGGACATACCAAATTCTAGAATTTCCAGAACTATTCTTGAAGCTCAAACTTGATGTTCAAAGGTTCAAAACTCATGTGTTTGATACAAGAGTATGGAAAGACATCATATAACACAAGAACATGAGTAATTTGGAACCATTTGACCAAAATCATGGTCCACCTCATAAATTATCTTGAATTCTTTTCATAATTTTCAAAACCCATGTACTCAACTTCATACAAATTCCATATCCTTATCTATCATGCATGCATGTCAATTCTTGACTTCATTTCTATTTCAAATGATACCAATGATACTTATAATTATGAAACTCATGAAAATTATGCATGCATATGGAAATTGGTGCTCAAATTTTCATGTTCAACATGATTCATGCTTGAGTATGTAAGATCTTGACAATTCTATACATGCATATGCATATGCATATAGACTTCAAATTCATCATAATCAATTTAATCCATGCTCTTGATTACCACTTAATTTTGATTTCACAAAATTACAAACTTAAACTCATGAATCAATGCTCATTTACTCACCTAGGAGCTTCAATCCGCACAAATGTAGTTAAATCTTGAGTGTGGCTTCCAAATTCACAAACTTTGAGCCAAAATACACAATCTTCCCTCTTCCTCTCTCTAAAACCGACCCCTCTCTCTCTCTCTCTCTCTCTCTAGAGTGTGATTTTCATATTTGAGCTCAAAAGAATGAGGTTAAGTGTAATAGGGCCCTTTATATATATTTGCCTAATCAAATTTGATTAAGGCTAAGTAATTTAGCTTAATAAATCATTCTGAATCTAATTATTTTGATCTGAATCAATTTCTAATTAAATTTCACCGTAGGCTCTAAAAATTACACTAATCACAATGGCATAATCAATTTTGATTTCTGTGGTTGATAAGGTCTTTAATTTAAATTCTAAAGCAGAAAATCAAACAGATTTTCTTACGGTGAACAAATAGAAATTCAAAAACACATATGATCATGTAATTATCACTCAAAATCATATCAAGCATGTAATCATAATCATAATTAAGATCAATTACCATAACACGGAACAGAGTCATCACATTCACAAATGGCTTCTTTTACTCCTAGAGCCTTTTTTGCACATACTCATTTTCCTGCTATATCCACCACTATGCAATCCACTTCAGCTCTATGGTATGTTGATTCTGCTGCTACTTCTCACCTCACAAATGATCTGAACAATCTTCATTTTTATCAACCTTACCAAGGGCATGATCAAGTAATGATTGGTGATGGAAATACTCTTTCAATTCATAACTCTAGCATTGGTATATTGTCCTCTCCTTCTTTTCAATTTAGACTTAACAATCTTCTTCATGTTCCACAAATATCATCTAAGTTGTTATCTGTTCATCAGCTTACTTCTAATAATAATTGTAGTATTACTTTTGACAATGAGTCCTTTGTGATTCAAGACAAGCTCACCAACAAGGTACTATGTAGAGGACATCATCAAAATGGCCTCTACCAGTTTCCTGCTTCTTTTTCTCCTAAAACTTTTTTCTGGTACTAGTTCTCTTGCTTCTGTTTGGCATAAGAGACTAAGG
Source organism: Camellia lanceoleosa (assembly GCA_025200525.1). NCBI lineage: Eukaryota > Viridiplantae > Streptophyta > Magnoliopsida > Ericales > Theaceae > Camellia > Camellia lanceoleosa. The sequence continues at coordinate 125,951,853 of CM045765.1, forward strand.
CATCCTTCTTCTGCTGTGTTTCATACTATTGCAAATAAAAGTGGCTTGTCTCTTAGTCATCAAGATTGTAATACTTTTTGTCATTCTTGCTATGTGTCTAAGAGTCATAGACTCCCTTTTGTCCTTTCAACTAATAAAACTCACGCTCCTTTCACTCTGATTCACTCAAATGTTTGGGGCCCTTTTACTCAAGTGAATTCTTCTTTTACTTACTAGGTTGTTTTTATTGATGGTTTTAGTCATTTTACCTAGCTTTATCCTCTGTCTTATAAAAGTGAAGTATATTCTAAGTTCTTAGAATTTAAATCCTATGCTGAAAACCAGTTTTCAACCTCTCTTAAAATTTTAAGAACTGATGGGAGAGGAAAATATACTAGTGGTCAATTTGAGGCTCTTCTCAAAACTTCTGGCATTGTTCATCAGCTTAGTTGCCCTCATACTCCATCTCAAAATGGAGTTGCTGAGAGAAAGCACAGACATATCATTAAGACAACCATCACACTACTTGATCAATCATCTGTGCCTCTGAAATTCTGGTTTGAGGCTCTTGCTACTGCTGTTTCTCTGATCAATAGAATGCCTTCTTCTACATTAGGCAATCTCAGTCCCTATGAGGTGTTGTTTCAGATGATTCTAGACTATGGTTTTCTTAAAGTCTTTGGCTGCATAACGGCCTTATACTTCTCACAAACTGCAACCAAGATCCAAGGCTTGTGTCTTTATTGGTTACTATCCAAGCTACAAGGGATATAGATGTTTGGATCCTCTATCTCGTAGAATCTACATCTCTAGGCATGTTGTGTTTGATGAATGTTCTTTTCCTTTTGCTTGCACTGATTCTTCTTCACCTTCTCTTCTTTCTTCCAAATCTTCTATTAAGACATTCTTTTGGGGTACTACTCCTTCTTTGTCTCCTTCTCAGGTTCCTACTCAGCCTTCTTCTGTTTTAGTTTCTTCTTCTAATTCCTTCGTATCTTCTCATCTAACAAATGTTTCTGATTCTCCTGCAGTTCCTATTTCTCTTGCTTTATCTTCTGTTTCTCCTCTTGTCTCAAGTCATCTTGGTTTTATTTCTTCACCTTTATCTTCTTCTCCACCTGGTATTAATCTTACTATTCCTATTATTCCTCATCCTTTTTCTCACTCTCTCAATTCACATCATATGCTCACTCAAAGTAAGATAGCATGCTTTTCTCAATTTGGTTTGGTTGCTTCTCTTCTTGACACTGAGCCTCGAAACTACAAAGATGCTCTACAGTGTCCTCATTGACATCAATCTATGCTTGATGAATTTTAGGCCCTTCAAACTCAAAAGACTTGGTCTCTTGTTCCTTCTTCTGCAAATCAAAATGTAGTTAGATGTAAATGGGTCTTTAGAAGCAAAAAGAATTCAGATGGCTCTATTGCTAGGTATAAATCTTGCCTTGCTGCCAAAGGTTATCTTCAAGAAGCTGGTGTTGATTTCTTAGATACCTTTAGCCTTGTGGCCAAGCAACCAACCATCAAAGTCTTCCTTTGTTTTTCTCTTCATTTCAATTGGTATATTAAACAGTTGGATGTCTCTAATGCCTTTCTTCATGGCAAGCTTGACGAAGAGGTCTTTATGGCTCAACCACCTGGTTTTGAGAATTCTCAGTTCCCTACTCATGTGTGTAGATAACAAAGCCCTTTATGGTCTTAAACAAGCTCCCAGAGCTTGGTTTTCCACTTTTTCATCTTTTTTGCTTCAACTTGGTTTTGTTACTAGTCATTGTGATAATTCCTTTTTTGTTCAATCTACTACTACCACTCTTACTTATCTCTTGGTCTATGTTGATGACATTCTTGTCACCGGTAATTCTTCTTCTCATATTCAGTCCTTAATCTCTCAGCTTCATTCTGTTTTTTCTCTCAAAGATCTGGGTTCTCTTTATTTCTTTTTGGGTATTTCTGTTACTGACTCTTTTTCTGGTTCTTTCTTATCTCAGTCTCACTATGCTTCTAAATTGCATTAACAAACTGGCATGTCTAATTGTAAGCCTGTCCCTTCACCTCCTAGTCCTTCTTCTTCATCTTCTCTGTCTTCAGTTTCTTCCCCAGCTTTTTCCACTCCTTCTCTCTACAGAAGCCTTGTTAGTGGTTTACAATATTTGACCATCACTCATCCAGATTTGACCTTAATCTCTCAATTTCATTCTGTTTTTTCTCTCAAAGATCTGGGTTCTCTTTCTTTCTTTTTGGGTATTTCTGTTACTGCCACTTTTTCTGGTTCTTTCTTATCTCAGTCTCACTATGCTTCTAAATTGCTTTAACAAGCTGGCATGTCTGATTGTAAGCTTGCCCCTTCACCTCTTAGTCCTTCTTCTTCATCTTCTCTGTCTTCAGTTTCTTCCCCAGCTTTTTCCAATCCTTCTCTCTACAGAAGCCTTGTTAGTGGTTTACAATATTTGACCATCACTCGTCCAGATTTGACCTTTGTTGTGAATTAGGTCTGTCAACGTGTGCAATCACCTTCTCAAGATGATTTTGCTAAGGTTAAACGCCTGCTCAGATTTGTTCAAGGGACCCTACATCATGGTTTACATCTCTCCCCCAGTTCATTTGATATTCATGCCTTTTCTGATGCTAACTGGGCTGGTAGTCCTTGTAATCGAAGGTCTACCTCTCATTTTTATCTTTATCTAGGTTCCAATCTGGTTTCTTGGATCGCAAAAGCGATCCATCGTGGCTAGGTCTTCTCTTGGTAATACTGAGTCCATGGCTCAAGCTGCAGCTGAGGTGTCTTGGCTTCCAATGTTGCTGCATGATATGCATCTTACTTCCTCTGTTCCTATCATTTGGTGTGATAATCTGTCTGCCTTATCCTTGGCCTCTAATCCTATTTTTCATGCCAGGACTAAACATATCGAAATAGATTATCATTTTGTTAGACAAAAGGAGTCTGCCAAACAACTTCTCATTCGGCATGTTGCTTCTTCAGATCAGATTGTTGATGTGTTCACTAAAGTTGTCCCTATTAGCCGCTTTCGTTTTCTCAAATCCAAGCTTCTAGTTGATCTTCTCACTTTCAGCTTGAAGGGGATGATGACAGGTGCAGCTCAAGCTCAAGAGCCAACTGTGCCAGCTGCTCAAGTGTTAATGCCATGCTTCTCAACAATGATAATGAAGAGAAGTCTAAGTTTGCTACGTCTAAGTCTAAGTAGCAACAGAAGTTGCACCATACCTGTCACGACCCCAACCCGCCCCTATGGGTTAAGGCCATAACCGGCCAGTAATCCTGAGATTACCTACGGCCTCAATATAAATAAGTCAAAACTCGTTAGAGTAAAAGGGGCCAAACGGAAGCCATTTAAAATTTTGTCCATAGAGCTATGCTTATATGCACACCATAACATTTCAACATTTATATGCTAATAACTCACAGCAAATTATGTACTAATACAAAACACCGTACATACAGGATCACACAAAAGTAAGTCAACCCAAGGTAACTATATACAGACATATACGAAGACTTGCCAACATAATAGCATAAACAAAATGGCAAAAGGCAAGGTCAGTCTCATGCACGAGACTTTTGGGCTAACTCCTCAAAACTCTGACTGTTTCTCACAATTTCACCGGGGCTGATTTTGGACGTCCCTTGGTTCACCTACATGTACATGAATGAGTGTGAGCGAATGCCCAGTGAATAATATCAAGTAAGACAGTTACATAAACAATTATTGAGACAATACAACAATCGGCCTTCGACCCAATCATTTAAGTCAATCGGCCTTCGGCCCAATCATTCATGTCAATCGGCCTTCGGCCCAATCATTCATGTCAATCGGCCTTCGGCCCAATCATTTATATCAATTAGCCTTTGGCCCAATCATCTATATCAATCGGCCTTTAGCCCAATCATTTCTATCAATCGGCTTTTGGCCCAATCATTCATATCAATTAGTGTCCACTGTTGTATTTAATGATCTTGCAAAACTCACATGGAAGTAACAATTGGACAATAACATACTACAGATATCTTGTTAAGATATTACTCACAGTGATTAGTTGATTGGTTCGTCCTGGAACTCGACCCTACACATGCCACGAACATAAAAGGGTCACTAACAATTCAATCCGTTCAAAATTCACATTTTCCTCTTTAGGCTTCATTTTTATCTCTTTAACTCATTTACAATACTTAACATATGCCTAAGAGTGCTTAGAAGTGATAGGGAATGGAAAACATAATACAGAATGCGAAAACAGAATTTCAAAAAACAGGGTCCCCGCTCTAGCGTGGACTCCCCCCGCTCGAGCGGACCCTTAAGCCTGCAAAAGTTCTGGTTACCTCAAATCCACACTCCAGTGTGAACTCGGCCGCTCGAGCAGACGGCCTGCCTACATAGCTCCCCGCTCGAGCGTCAACTTCCCCGCTCGAGCAGGAGCCAAGTCTGCAAAAAGTGCTTGGAGCTCGAATTCTCCGCTCGAGCGGCAGTTTCCACGCTCGAGCGGGAATCAAATTTTCTAGAAATCCCAGGTTGACTTCTTGAGCTCCAATTCAATTTTTAATCAACAAATCATGCATGTCATGGCTCAATTCTCAAATATATTCATACTAACATGATGTAGACCCAAAATCACAACTCAATGAAGCTCAATTCGCAATAAATTCACATGCATGCAAACAAATTCATGCATTTAAGCTCATATCTTAATCATTTAAACATGCGTGCTAATCTTGACTTCATTTCCATCCCAAACAATGCAAAAGGTGTTCATTCTCGTGGAATATAACAAAAGCATGCTTGCATGTAAGATTTAACACCTTTACTTCCATGTTCAACTCAATACATGCTAGATTATGCAATTCCACATCAATTATGTATGCATGCATGCCCTCAATTGAACACAAACAACTCAATTTCCTCATAATCAAGCTAACTCATGTTCTTGACCATCTATCAAACTTAAATTCACAAATTTACAAACAAAAAGCCATGAGTTTTCTTACCTAAGAGTCTTAATCTCCCCAATTTATGATCAATTCTTTAGTTAGACTTCAAAATCACCAAGCTTGAGACCAAAACTCCAACTTCTACACCCTCTCTCTCTCTAGCCGACCCTCCTCTTGTTCTTAGAGTCTTTCCTCAGCCAAATGAAGTTAAAAGGAGAGATATTGAGTGTGTAGTGCTCAAATAAAAGCCCCACTTGTTATATTATTTTGATATATAATAATAGAGCACTAATTCACTAATTAAATCAATTAAATCTGATCCGAATCAATTTCCAATTAAATTTCACCGTAGGTTCTAAAAATTATGCCAATCACAAAGGCGCAATCAATTTTGGGTTCTGTGGCCGATAAGGCCCTCAATTTAATTTCCGAAGCGGATTATTCAAACAGGTATTCCTACGGTGAACAGATGGAAACACATAGTCACATACATTCACATAATGGCACACAAAATCATGTTAAACACATAATCATAATCAAATTATGGACCAATTAGCATATTACGGAACAGGGGTATCACAGTCTTCCCCCCTTTAGGAAGTTTGGTCCTCCAAACTTAATTTACCTTCGTCGGGAAACAAATGTGGATAGCGTAGTCGCATTTTCTCCTCTTTCTCCCACGTGGCATCTGTCCCATAGTGTTCCCTCCATTCTACTTTCACCATTGGGATGGATTTGCTTCTCAACTGTTTCACTTGCCGATCAACAATCCGTTCAGGCCATTCAGCGTATTCCATATTCTCATCCAAAGCTACCCGGTGATAATCAATCACATGAAACGTGTCTCGGAGGTAACCCCTCAATATCGACACATGAAACACATTGTGGATTTGTTCAAATCCCGGTGGCAAAGCGACTCTATAAGCAACTGGACCAAGCTTCTCCAAAATCTGGAACGGCCCAATGTAACGGGGTGACAATTTGCCCTTCTTTCCAAACCGGATTTGACCTTTCATTGGGGACACACGGATAAACACGTGGTCACCGATCTCATATTCAAGGGGTCTTCTTCGAACATCTGCATAGTTCTTTTGTCGGTTCTGAACTGTTTTGAACCTTTGCCGAATAACTTTGATTTTCTCAGAAGTGTCTTGCACAATTTTGGGCCCAAGCAAAGCTCTATCTCCGACCTCTGTCCAACAGATAGGTGATCTACACCTTCTACCATACAGAGCCTCGTATGGTGCCATACCGATGCTGGAGTGGAAGCTATTATTATAAGCAAATTCCGCAAGCGGCAAATAATCCTCCCAACTCCCCTGAAAATCCAAAGCACACATGCGAAGCATATCTTCCAAAGTTTGTATCGTTCGTTCTGACTGCCCATCTGTCTGTGGATGGAATGCAGTACTGAACCTCAATTCTGTTCCCATCGCTTCCTGCAAACTCTTCCACAATCTAGATACAAATTTCGGATCTCTATCCGACACAATAGATACCGGAACCCCGTGTATACGAACAATCTCATCAACATAAATAATAGCCAATCTATAAGTAGTAAATGTAGTCTTAACATGCAGAAAATGTGTAGATTTAGTCAGTCTATCAACTATGACCCAAACAGAATCCATACCTCGAGAAGTCCGAGGCAGGCCAACGACGAAATCCATAGTCACATGTTCCCATTTCCATTCAGGAATAGGGAGAGGTTGAAGTAGACCGCCTGGTTTCTGATGTTCAGCCTTAACTTGCTAACACTGAAGACACTTAGACACATATTCTGCAATCTCTTTCTTCATTTTAGGCCACCAATAGGTTTGTTTCAAATCCCGATAAATTTTGTTGTTACCCGGATGCATGGCAAATGTGGATCTGTGGGCTTCTTCTAAAACCTTCTTCTTTAATTCCGGAATGTCTGGGACACATATTCTATTCCGAAATCTCAACACCTCATTCTCAATGCTAAACTCCGCTTTCGGGCTTACTTCAAATTCATCAATTACTTTTCTGAGGAATTCATCTTCCTTCTGTTTCTGTTTGATTTCTTCAATGATTGCCAGCTCAACTGAAATAGCGACTATCAAACCGCCCTGTTCACACAATACCACTTCAATTTCTGACTTCTCAAAATCTTGTAGAATCTCTTTTTGTTCAGCAAGCAAACAAGCCATACTCCCTGTTGATTTTCTACTCAAGGCATCAGCAACTGTGTTGGCTTTCCCAGGGTGATACTGAATTTCAAGATCATAGTCTTTTATCAGCTCGAGCCATCTCCTCTGTCGCATATTCAGCTCCTTCTGCGTAAAGAAGTATTTTAGACTTTTGTGATCCGTGTAGACTTCACACTTTGCTCCATACAAATAACGTCGCTAGATTTTCAAAGCAAAGACAACTGCGGCCAACTCCAGGTTGTGAGTTGGATAGTTTTTCTCGTGTAGTCTCAACTGTCGAGAGGCATAAGCAATAACCTTCCCGTTCTGCATTAATACACAACCCAAACCCTTATAAGATGCATCATTGAAAATCACAAAATTTTCTGTACCTGACGGTAGTGTCAACACTAGTGCAGTGGTCAGCCTTGCCTTTTGTGTATCCATCACGCTTTGCTCACTTCATTCATCTTGTGTATCCATCACACTTTGCTTCATACAGTGTATCCATCATACACTTTTACTTTGTGTATCAATCACGCGCTCGCTTTGTGTATCAATCACACACTTTTGCTTTGTGTATCAATTATGCGCTCGCTTTGTGTATCAATCACACACTTTCTCTTTGTGCATCTATCACACTATGCTCATCTTGTGTATCCATCACACTGCGCTCACCTTGTGTATCCATCACACTCGCTTCACTTTGTGTATCTACCACACACGTTCACTTTTTGTATCTATCACATGCCCCCTTTGTGTATCCACCACACACACATTTGCTTAGTATATCTATCACATATTTGCTTAGTGTATCCATCACACTCGTTTTGCTTTGTGTATCTGTCACACTTTGCTTCACTTAGTGTATCAACCACACTTTATTCATATAGTGTATCCATCACACTCTCTTCACTTTTGTGTATCCATCACACATGTTTGTCCACTTAGTGTATCTATCACGCTTTGTTCACTTTTGTGTATCTAACGCACATGTTCGTGAGAATTGCATAATTCCCTTACATCCTTCCTGCATGAGATGTAGTTTGGTTCATGTCTACTTGCTGGCATAGCATTCGCTTAAAATGTTGCATTTATTTTGCATAATTACTTCATCACAGCTCTCTTCGCATGATCATAAGTTATACACTTGCATTGTGCATCACTTTGCATCCTGCCCCTGAACTACGCTGGTTTGATTCCTTGCAAAGGGATACGTAGGCAACCTGCGGGCACAACCATTTATTTATCTATATTTTGTTTGTTTTGTCCAAGTCTTCGGCCTTGTCAAAAATGGGTCGTCTCTGGGCTTTGACATTCACTCCCGTCATTGTTATGACTTTCGAGTTCTGTCAAAGAGGGGCAACTGTAGACATCCCATTTTTGACCACCCACAAGACTTGGGCACTACTGATGGTTTACTTGGTGGAAAAAGGTGTGCAGGGCACAGGTTCAGTTTCTTCGGCAAGGAGAGAGGCGAATCTCAACTTCACACCCCATTTTGAACCAAAATTATTTTGGATGGTTTTGAGACCTTAAAACCCTCTCTTTCAAAACATTTTTGAAATAAGGTTTCTACGGTGTTCCGAAGCTCGCATTTTGTCAAACGTTGTGCTTTTCGGTAAACCGAGCAAGGACAAAGTAGAAATGAATGAAAGAGAGATGAAATCTTTGAAAAATCTTTCAAAACACCTTACTTAGGGGTTTGAAGTTGAAAAGAAGAGGAGAAAAGGTGAGAAACCAAGTTAGAGAAGAGGTTCGGCATGAACCCGGGTAGAAGAGAGTCGAGCAGTCCTCGCTAAATCAAGCTCGTCTATCTATACACTTGGAGTTAAGCTATGAGGCCATAACCATTGGAAAGAAGACTTCCGGGGCTTCATTTTGCACTCAAGAATCTCCCAAAACCAAGTCCGGGAGGGGGAGATATGATCGGTTGAACTTGGGAATCAGTCCGATTGGATCAAATCTGCGCGGCTTTACCAAAAAGGGCATAACTTTTTGCACAGGAGGAATTTTAATACAAGGTTTGCGCCATTGGAAAGATAACTTTCGGGGCTTCAATCTGGCCATCCACCGGCACTTTTTGACCTCATTGGACACCCATCGGCACTCTATTTAGCCGACCGGCCAGTACAAAGTGCAGGTCGGCAATGTATTGTGCCGACCGGCAATTTATTTGGCCGATGACCCTTTTTCTTGGCCGATCTGACCCTTTTGACTCTCCCAAGCATAGTGCATGCCAGCTATGCCAGCTGGGATGCATGCATCCCCCATACACATATATGCCTATTTTGAGCCTTGGACCCCTCTTTTGTGCACCCTTTGCTCAAGGCTTCTTGAGGAAGCCTTGACCCTTTATCTTGGCTTCCTCAAGAAGCCTACCAGCTGTCCAAGCTTCCTTGATAAGCCTTGACCTCCCCTTGCCCCCCTTGACCCTTTGTAGCTTGTCTTGGAAGCTTGGTCTTTGCCTATATAAAGAGCCTTCCTCTTCCTTTGGGTGGGTTGGTGGTTTTGGAGCAAAAAACTAGAGATATAGATATATATCTGATATATACATACATACATCCTCCATATCTCCCTCCTCTAAAGCTCAAAACATCCAAGTTCTACACCCCTTTCTTCATCACCACCTAGCACCACACCACCACCTCCATTTCCAGCAACTTGGAGGTCTTTTTAGAGGCTAGAAGGAAGCTTTCCTTGGTCCAAGAGGTAGCAAAGGATTACTCTACGAGGGTGAATCATTTTCTTCCCTTTTCTAGTCTTTTCTTGCTTCGTATCTAAGCCATAGTTGCTTGTATATTTGAGATCCGACCAAAACTGAAAGTGGCATTTTTTTGAGCTCTATTTCATCTTTCATTAAGGGTCTTACCTTGTTTGGGACTCCCATCTTACACTTACTTCATTACCCCTTTGTATGCCATAATCTTGCATAGTATTTTTGGCCTATGTGCAATCTGTTTTGGAGCATGATGTAAACTGTAGATAGGCTTATTTTGATTCAACATTGAAGAAGGGCTCATCACTATTTGGGACCTCCATGTGCCACTTACCATTGTATCCCTCTTTGGTCCCTATTTTTGCATGTTTTGTTAGCTTATCTTGCTTCTATTTTTCAGCCATGATCAGAGCTGAGAGTGGCCATATTTTGACCCCCTTGTCATGTTTCATTAAGGGTCTTTGGCTGTTTGATGAATATTTTGTATGCTTTGTGTTATAGCCTTCATGTGGCCTTAATCTTGCATTGCATTTTGAGCATGTTTGTATACTGATTTGGGGCTTGTCATCTACTGAAAAACATCATATTTTTGGTCCCTCTTCAGTGTTGTAGAAGGGTCTTTTTCTTTTTGGGCTTTGCATCTACCACTTGCCTCATTGTCCTCTCTTGTGGAGCCGTTTTTGCATGCTGATTTTGCCCTATCTATGCTCACTGTTTGGCCATGCTTTGAACTGTAAAAATGCTTTTTTTAGGGCTGTTTTGCTTCTGTCTTCATACTCCATGTTCAAATTATGCATGCTTTGTATGGATGTAAGTCATTTCATGTGCCTAACCTTGGGTTTCGGGGCCTATAGCATGCATTGGGTGACATATTTCCATGTTTTGGGACCATTTGGCATCGTGTTCCAACGCTAAAATTCACATGCTTGTATGCCATCTTGCATCCCTTGCCATGCTTTGGTAGAGTTGCATTTTTGTGCCTTAGGTTTGGTTAATGCATTGTGCATGCATTCCATGTATTGTGTTGCCTTACTTGCCTCATTATGGCCACTGATTTTGGCATGCTTGCGAGCTATCCATGTTAGTTTAAGTCCATCATCGCATGTTGTCGCATGCCATGTTTGTTTACATGTTTAGGTTGCGTGCCTAGTGTACATTGCTCATTTGAATGTTCATGTTGCATACTTAGCCTCCATGCCTAGGTTGCATCTCATTAAGCATGCATCCCTTGCCTCTTGATCAATCATGATAGGGGTTGGGGCCCTTTGATGTGTTTTGTGCTTGCATTTCATTTGATATTGAAATTGCACACTTGGCTTTCGAGTCATCATGCATTGAAATACGTGATTGATGGCCCGAGGGTCGAGGGCCACACTCCCTTGAGTCCATTACATGATAGGGAGTGTGTCCGTGCATGCATATGCCCAAAATTCCATGCCATGCACTGTCTGTCCTTGTTGCTGTCAAAAACTGTCTTCTGCAGGAATTTTCTGCTGACCGGCAGTGTATAGTGCCGACCGGCCATTTATGTGTGGCCGATGAACTCATCAGCAGCCGATGGACATTCTACATGGCCGGTGGCCATTTCATCCAGCCGGTGATGATCCTCAGTGTGCAAGGAACATTTTCTGAGACTTTGGAAGTTTTCCAAAGAAACAGGACAGCAAAAACAGAGGCAACAGTGGCATGGTACGGGTTTCTTGGGCGAGTCGGATCCGAGCATGCATCATTCGCGCATCCCGAAGTGGGGGCTGTGGCCACCTTTTCTATTCTGCATTTATTTGATAATTAGAGTTTTGTAATATTTTATTTTTTATTTGGACTGTATTATTTAGGACTGTATATTCTTTTGGTCCCTCTGTGTGAGGGCATACTTGTAATAAGCGTGGGTGTGTGTGTGTGTATGTCTTCCAACCCCCCATTTCTTTCTTCCCTTTTATTTATCTGCTTATGATGGTAGATTAGGGCATTTTTTAAGTTAGCATACCTTATGCAATGCATGCGTGCATCCATGCATTTGTTGACATGCATTGGGCTCGGTACATCATACAAACTACATTGTATTTCAATTCCAAATTGAATACGTGATATTTGTAGCATTTCACATGCCATGTTTAGGATAGCCGAGCCTGCCTAGATTACATCTTTGCATGTGTTGCATTAGACATTTCAGTATGCTTAGGTCCATGCATGGATTTCTAATGAGCATCTGTTTTGGCTTGGAGTACTAGGTGAGCTTTTATGCTTTAGCATATCACATGTGTGTGAGTGTTGCCATAATAGCATGACTACCATGAGGCTAAGTGCTTATGTGATATAACTGCTTGAATGCCTGCGGATGGAGGTTGAATTACCTAAATTGGGACAATGCATTAAAACTACAAGTTTTAAGCCCACTAGATAGTGGCAAAATTGCCTTTTTCTAAAGCCCACTTAAGGGTGGCAAAACTTGCATTTTAACCTACTTGCGAGTAGCACCAACAAACCATTTTCAAAAACAAACATGTAGTGTTTTGTTCCAATTTAGGCGATTTGGTCTACACTTGTTTGTTGCGTGCATAACATAGTAATTCTAGGCTAATAACCGAAATAAGAACACGTAATGTTTTCAAAATCGGATATCACGGTTAGTAGAGCCCGGTCTTCGGACCGGGCAAAAGGGGGTGCTCATAACTGACCTTCCCCAATCGTACCCAAGCTCCCGAGCCAAGACAACTTTGGTGATGACGGACACGTGGCCTTCGGCACCGAGTCAGGGTTTCCTAAATTTCCCATTTTAAAATATTTAGGTGGCGACTTTGTATCTGGCAAAGCAGTCCATGTTTGGCACTTCTTTTCAAAATCTGTTTTTTTCTCAAAACGATTTGCCAGAGTTGGACTCTTTGGTTCAGATTACGAACCGCAACAAACAAAAAAAGGGGAGTCCGAACTGTAGCATCCGAGGTCCCACGCGGGCGCTGTTACAACTGCGAACTTCTGTCACATTAGTTGGTGTAGGCCAATTCACAATCGCCTCAATTTTCTGCGGGTCTACTGAAATTCCTTCCTTGTTTATCACATGCCCTAAGAAAACAACGTCATCCAACCAAAACTCACATTTCTTTAGTTTAGTAAATAATTTCTTTTCCCTGAGTATCTGTAGAACGGTCCTCAAATGATATTCATGTTCAAGTTTGTCTTTAGAGTATATCAAAATGTCATCAATGAAAACTATAACAAACTCATCAAGGTAGGTTTTAAAGATCCGGTTCATTAAGTCCATAAATGCCGCTGGAGCATTAGTCACTCCAAATGGCATAACAAGGAACTCAAAATGCCCATACCTTGTTCTAAACGTTGTTTTCTCAACATCTTTCGCCTTTATTTTCAACTGATGATATCCAGATCTCAAATCAATCTTAGAAAACACCTGTGATCCCTGCAACTGGTCAAATAAGTCATCAATACGGGGTAAAAGGTATTTGTTCTTTATCGTTACCTTGTTCAATTCCCGATAATTGATGCACAGGTGCAAAGTACCATCCTTTTTTTTCACAAATAACACGGGTGCACCCCAAGGCGAGGTGCTAGGTTGGATAAACCCTTTATCAAGAAGGTCTTGCAACTGTTCCTTTAATTCTTTCATTTCGGCGGTAGCCATTCTGTAGGGAGTTTTAGAAATAGGCTGGGTGCCTGGCACAGTCTCAATTGTAAACTCTATCTCCCTGTCTACCAATTCCCCTGGTAGTTCACTTGGAAACACATCCGGAAATTCTTTAACAATGGGGATACTGTCTAATTCAACATTCACAAATTGTTCAGACAATATATAACACAGGTAACCCTGACACCCTTTCCTGATCAGTTTACATGCTTTTATTGCAGATATTAAACAAGGTGGAGGCACTACCCCATTACCCACAAACACAATCTCTTTCTGTTATGGTGGTTTAAACACAACCCTTTTTGTCACACAGTTTATGGTGGCACAATACTTGGTCAACCAATCCATGCCCAAAATTACATCGAAATATCTAAAATTCAAGGGCAACAAATCTACATATAGGGTAGCATCCTCAATATGCATATCACAAAATCGGTATATAGATTCAAGACAACATGATTCCCAGATGGAAGCGTATACACATAGCAAATATGGCAATAATTCTAGGGGTCTATTCAGTCTAGATGCAAATGTACATGTCACAAAGGAGTGCGTTGATGCAGAGTCAATTAATACAAAGGCGTCCTGATTACTTATTGAAATAGTACCTGAGACAACGGCGTTGGCATTCCGTGTATCGCCCGGAACAAGCGCAAAAACTCTCCCCTATCTCACGGTATCCCCGGTGGGAGTAGATCTTGTAGCATTTCCTGGTTTTGGGACTGATGCTGTTAAGCTAGCAGCAAATCTTCCACGGTTTTGCTTGCAATCTCTGGCCATATGCCCTTGTTTACCACAATTAAAACAAGCCCCTGACACACGGTAACAAACCCCACGATGCCTGTTACCACAGCTAGTACACAGCGGGGTTGTAACTCGGGAAGAATTAGAAGTATTCGAGGAGCCCGTATTTTGCTTCTTTGAAAACTTCTTCTTTGAAAAGAAGCCCTGCCTTTTTCCACCCTTCCAGTCAGTTGTCGGTTTGGTTTGTCTAGCTATATTAGTTTCTGATATCAAAGCCCTGTCACGTACCCCAATGTAGGTTTCCAGCTTCAAGACATTCACTTTCTCTAGGATGTCGCTTCGAAGCCCGCCTTCAAAATGTCTCACCTTTTTATAGTCTCAGATCAATTACGCATAAACTTGGCCAATTCTGAACTTGGCCTCATACTGCCTGATCATATCGTCTCGCCTCTTCCATGAACTCCGCTACCTTCCTATCCCGAACACACTACGGGAAGTACTTGTCATAGAAGATTTCCAAGAATTTTGTCCAATCGGCATCCTTGTAGTTCTCACGCATCAACATTCACCATCTCCTTGCTTCGTCTTCTAGCATGAAGGTGGCTAGAAGCACCTTCTGTGTCTCCGAGCACAGGAACACTTCAAACAGTTTTTCGATGCCAAGGACCCAAGCTTCAGCCTTCAAAGGGTCTAATCCACCATGGAACTGGGGTGGTTTCATCTTTTTGAACTCTTTGGTGAGAGCTATGACTCGGTCATCATTCTGATTATCTGGCATCGAAGGTGCCGGAGGTGGAGGTAGAGGGTGTGGCTGTTGCCACTGTTGCTGCCATTCCTGTTGTTGTCTCAAAGTTTCTGCCATTTGCTGTATCAGCCTTTCCATTCTGTCTATTCTGGCAGTGGAGGATTCCTCTAACTCATTACCTCTTGTTCTCACCATCTGATTAAACTTGCATTATATTTCATACAAAAGATATACAAGTATGCACATAACAAAAGCATACATATTCAGATAATGGTGAAGCAAGTAATCATAAGTTTATAACGCGTAGTTGTTCATATTACAATAATTAAGCACATCCTTGATGCTTTTAAATTCATACTTATGAATGCATCCCAGATCCTTTCTAGACACTTATTGCTCTTCTGGACAAGTGTGTGAGTTATTAACTCCTGCTGTGATACCACTCTGTCACGACCCGAACCCGCCCCTATAGGTTAAGGCCATAACCGGCCAGTAATCCTGAGATTACCTACGGTCTCAATATAAATAAGTCAAAACTCGTCAGAGTAAAAGGGGCCAAACGGAAGCCATTTACAATTTTGTCCATAGAGCTATGCTTATATGCATACCATAACATTTCAACATTTATATGCTAATAACTCACAGCAGATTATGTACTAATGCAAAACATCGTACATACAAGATCACACAAAAGTAAGTCAACCCAAGGTAACTATATACATACATATACGAAGACTTGCCAACATAATAGCATAAACAAAATGGCAAAAGGCAAGGTCAGTCTCATGCGCGAGACTTTTGGACTGACTCCTCAAAACTCTGACTGTTTCTCACAATTTCACCGGGGCTGATTTTGGACGTCCCTTGGTTCACCTACATGTACATGAATGAGTGTGAGCGAATGCCCAATGAATAATATCAAGTAAGACAGTTACATAAACAATTATTGAGACAGTACAACAATCGGCCTTCGACCCAATCATTTGTGTCAATCGGCCTTCGGCCCAATCATTCATGTCAATTGGCCTTCGGCCCAATCATTCATGTCAATCGGCCTTCGGTCCAATCATTTATATCAATCGGCCTTTGGCCCAATCATCTATATCAATCGGCCTTTGGTCGAATCATCTATATCAATCAGCCTTTGGCCCAATCATTCATATCAATCAGTGTCCACTGTTCAATTTAATGATCTTGAAAAACTCACATGGAAGTAACAATTGGACAATAACATACTACAGATATCTTGTTAAGATATTACTCACAGCGACCGGTTGATTGGTTCGCCCTGGAACTCGACCCTACACATGCCATGAACATAAAAGGGTCACTAACAATTCAATCCGTTCAAAATTCACATTTTCCTCTTTAGGCTTCATTCTTATCTCTCTAACTCATTTACAATGCTTAACATATGCCGAAGAGTACTTAGAAGTGATAGGGAACGGAAAACAGAACACTGAATGCAAAATAGAATTTCAGAAAACAAGGTCCCCGCTCGAGCGTGGACTTCCCCCGCTCGAGCGGACCCTTAAGCCTACAAAAGTTCTGGTTACCTCAAATCCACGCTCGAGCGTGAACTCGGCCGCTCGAGCCGACGGCCTGCCTACATAGCTCCCCGCTCGAGCGGGAGCCAAGTCTGCAAAAAATGCTGGGAGCTCGAATTCTCCGCTCGAGCGGCAGTTTCCACGCTCGAGCGGGAATCAAATTTTCTGGAAATCCCAAGTTGAGTTCTTGAGCTCCAATTCAATTTTTAATCAACAAATCATGCATGTCATGGCTCAATTCTCAAATATATTCATACTAACATGATGTAGACCCAAAATCACAACTCAATGAAGCTCAATTCGCAATTACTTCACATGCATGCAAACAAATTCATGCATTTAAGCTCATATCTTAATTATTTAAACATGCATGCTAATCTTGACTTCATTTCCATCCCAAACAATGCAAAAGGTGTTCATTCTCGTGGAATATAACAAAAGCATGCTTGCATGTAAGATTTAACACATTCACTTCCATGTTCAACTCAATACATGCTAGATTATGCAATTCCACATCAATTATGTATACATGCATGCCCTCAATTGAACACAAACAACTCAATTTCCTCATAATCAAGCTAACTCCTGTTCTTGACCATCTATCAAACTTAAATTCACAAATTTACAAACAAAAAGCCATGAGTTTTCTTACCTAAGAGTCTTAATCTCCCCAATTTATGATCAATTCTTGAGTTAGACTTCAAAATCACCAAGCTTGAGACCAAAACTCCAATTTCTACACCCTCTCTCTCTAGCCGACCCTCCTCTTGTTCTTAGAGTCTTTCCTTAGTCAAATGAAGTTAAAAGGAGAGATATTGAGTGTGTAGTGCTCAAATAAAAGCCCCACTTGTTATATTATTCTGATATATAATAGTAGAGCACTAATTCACTA
This sequence comes from Camellia lanceoleosa, assembly GCA_025200525.1. Classification (NCBI taxonomy): domain Eukaryota; kingdom Viridiplantae; phylum Streptophyta; class Magnoliopsida; order Ericales; family Theaceae; genus Camellia; species Camellia lanceoleosa. Next base: position 125,969,214 of record CM045765.1, read on the forward strand.
ATTAAATCAATTAAATCTGATCCGAATTGATTTCCAATTAAATTTCACCGTAGGTTTTAAAAATTATGCCAATCACAAATGCGCAATCAATTTTGGGTTCTGTGGCCGATAAGGCCCTCAATTTAATTTCCGATGCGGATTATTCAAACAGATATTCTTACGGTGAACAGATGGAAACTCATAGTCACATACATTCACATAATGGCACACAAAATCATGTTAAACACAAAATCATATTCAAATTATGGACCAATTAGCATATTACGGAATAGGGGTATTACAATACCTCTACAGTGTGTGTAGGTTAAGAGTGTCTGGTGCATGTTAGTTAAAGTTTAGTGTATGCTAGAAAATCCTCTTAACTCCTATTTGTTAGTTTGTTAAGACGATTATGATGTGTGTCTATATAACAAAAGATCTGCTATTGTAAATAGTATGAGATTCAGTTTTATGAAATAATATCTTTTCAGTTGCTTCTCTCTTTCTCTTCATTGACAAATACGAAGTGATAAATGGTTTGAAATATTTCTACCACCAAAAAATTATATGCATGTAATTTTTTAACATTTTTGTATTTTATATAATTATACCTTCAAACTTAATTCAGTACTCTCAAAAAATTTAAGAGTCTCATTTTGTATTAGGGTTGTTTTTCAAAATTTCTCATAAAATGACCCTCCAAAAAAATTAATTTGATAATATAATCTATTTGATTGGTGTGAGATCATATTAAAAGAAAGTTGTTAAATATTGTTAGAGAAAAGAATTTGGCTTCTCATATAGATTGCTATAACTTTTTAGGGCTAATTATATCAATTGTCCTCATAATTTTTTTTTAAGTTTTAATTTAGTCACTATACTTTGAATTTCATCAATTTAATTCTTGAACTTTTTGATTTGATCCAATTCCGTCTTTATAAATTTTCTAAGGTTTTGTTTATTATACTATTGTCCCTTAAGTTTTATCATATTATGAAAAAAAAAAATAAGTATTTTTTCAGTTAAAATCTATAAATACAATTATTGATATAATATTAGCAATAGCTCTATTTATCATTATTTTTAAGTTATAGGTTTTATATCTTAAATTCTGTTATAACGTTATAGGTATATGCCATTTGTTTTACTTGAATTATTATATTAGATCTATTAAATCCAATTCAGCTATACTTTTATCTTTATACTAGTATTTTAAGGAATTGTTTCTATATAATTCTTTACACCTTTTTTGTTGTTCTTTTTTAATTTCATCTTGAATAGTGAATTTTTTAATACTAATCTCGTTGATACTTAATGCAGTTTCTGTAATTGGGGACTAATTTAATAATAAACCTTGTAATTCTACCCTTGCCTTTTCTAAAGCTATTTACACCTTAATGCTAGCAATTCTCTCTCTATAAGGCACTATGGACTATTCAGAAGCAATAAATAAAAGAAAATTTAATCTATTTAATGGATTTTCTACATATATATATATGCTAAACTACTATTTATTTCAACTCTAATTTATGCAATTAAAAGCATACGAAGGAGTGAGACAAAATTAACCTAACAATTTAAGGGTTGATACATTAAACTGCTAAATGGATAGGGCCTTACAGTAAATAATCAAACTTTTGGGATGATGAGTTATAAGGAGTGAGACAAAATTAACCTCTCTCTCTCTAAAAAACCTCTATCTCTCTAAACCTGCACCCCGGGTCTCACTGTTGGCCAGCCGGCCGTCGCCTTTGGCGATGGCGGTCGGCTGGTCTCGCCTCGTCCGCGCGTGATCATCGTTTTTTCGTTTTAATAAACTTGAATCCCCTTGTTTTTCCTTTTCTTTTTCAGTTCTCTTGGGTGTTTGGGGTGGGTTTCTGTCTTGGGGGGTTCCGTCCATGGAAGGCGCCTTCAATATGGGAGGGTTCGGATTTGTTTTGGAGTTTCATTCGTGCGCTCCTACGCAAGTGGAAGTTTGAGGGGTGGACTCCATTCAGTTCTGTGGAGGTCGGCGTTGGACCAAATAAAGGGATGATCCAAATTTGTTCTTGGGGGAGTCCGGAGTGGGTGCAGTCCGGCCTTAGTGTGCGAATAGCAGAACAGCAGATCGTGGGGTTTCTTGTTAGGTGTGTGTGTTTGGCCAAAAGGTGTTTTTGCGGTGGGTGTTTCGTTATTAGAGGCGAGCTTCGAGCATGGAGCATGGAGCATGGAGCAAGCTTGGCGGAAATGTCAAGTGTAGGTGAAGTTTTGGTGGAAGCGACAAGCGTGGGTGTTGTACTACAAAGGGAGCAGTGCTCCGGCGGAGTTCCGGCCATAGAGTGCGAGTAGCAGCACAGCAGAACGTAGCAGTTCCGGCCATAGGCGAAGATTCAGTGTTCCGGCCATCGAGTGGGTGAAGCCCGATGGAATTGTCAGGCGTTGGACAAGGCTGGTCAGGAGCGTAGGAGTAGGCTGGTCAATTGCAGGACAGCAGGCGTGGGTCTTGGGTCTCCCTGGATGGGTGTTGGGAGTGCAGTTGGTATGGGCTTTGGCAGGGAAAGTTTTATTTAAAGATATGTAGTAGGTGGGCGTTGGGAGTGGAGCAGCTTGGTTTTCGTCTTGGTTTTTGGCTTTGGGGTTTTTTTTTATTTTTTATTCATGTATTTTATTTTTTAGTTAAGTTCTTCTTAATTTTTTTTATTTTGTTAAAAAAAAAAAATTCGTGAGGCCAAGGGATTAGTTGTATGAATGCGAGTAGCAGTAGTAGGGGTATTTTGTACTTTCCGAATCTCTCTCGATGCATGTTATCTTTCTGTACTTTTAATTTTATACTGTCAATGAAATTTTTCTTTGCTGATTAAAAAAATAAATAAATATTCTAAGCTTAAGGACTAAATTGATTTGAAATTGAAACTTGAAGGATTTGATTGACAAAATTGAAACTATAACGACAAAAATGAAACAAGTGTCAAACTTGAGCGACTATAGTTATAATTCACCTAACCTTTTAATTAGACCACTTATAAAGCTTTATAGAACTAAGTAGATTGGCCTCGTTTAGGAATTAGCTCTTTAATAAGTTTTTAATTTTCTACAAAAAGAAATGTAGAAAAATAGAAAGTGTGATGTAACAACATGTGACTTTTTGAATTTTTTATTAAAACTAAAAGTTGCTATTTAAAGTTGATAATAAGATAATAGAAGCTAAAATAATCTATCCCCTAGCTTTCTAAGAAATATTTGTTTTAGATTATTTAAATTATTTTTATTTATAAATTGTAAGATAAAATTGATCACCACACTTTGGCACATATTCGCAAAAGAAAAATTTTATTCATACATAAAATTCATACAAAAATTTACAAGAATTATGTAATAATGTCATTATTATAAATAAATATATTTTTATGAAGTAAATGATTCATAATGAATCATACCAATATATATAAAAATTATATATAAATTTTTTATTTATATAACATTACTGGAGAAGCCCAACCCTACACACAAATATGAGGGCAGAGCCAGAAATATTTTGCTGATAGGACCAGAAGTAAGGCATGGGATAGATTTGAATGCCGACACTGGGTTGGATCGAGCAGAAAGGATTAAATAATTATTAAGATATAAATTAATATAGGCTAATTAGCTTATAATAAACAAAAATATAAGAGATTAATTTAAATTTATACATGTGATCTAATTCTTATTAGTTATAAGCATACGTTTTGTTTAGTCTAATTTGCTAAGCTTGTTTACGGTTTACTTTTCTTTATTTCGCAGTTTACTTTTCTTTATTTCGCATTCGTAATCTATCCCATGCCTTGCTTCTGATCCTCACAACAGAGGGTTTCTGGCTCTCTCTCTCTCTCTCTCTCTCTCTCTCTCTCTCTCTCTCTCTCATATATTATCTATCACGGGTCTCGTTTTAATAATTTAAATGATTTATTATAAAATTTTTAATATGTATCATTCATAAAAAAAAATAAAAATTAATTTGATTCAATAATCGTAACATTTTCAAATTATTGTATTAGTCTTTAAAAAAATGTATGACATATATTTTCGAAAATAGACCACTCATTTTTTAGAGACAAACACAATAAAATAAAAATATTACGATTATCAGATCAACTTAATTTTTCATGAATGACATATATTGAAAGCCATATAAAATAAACAGCTCAGATTATCGAAATGAGACCTATTGGACCTCACTTGTCATGTTAAGATGCAAAAGTCCAACCCATATATATAGACTTTGTTTAAGGAGCGGGTTGACTTTTTAGCTTTTTCAAACCTATTTTGGGAACTTGGCTAAAATTCAATTTTTTACTTTAAACATATTTTGGCTCACATTATCTCTCTATTTTTTTTACACATTTTTAAAAAAAAAACTAAAACAAGTCAAAAAGACAACTTTTAACCTACTTAAAACAAGCCAGCCTGGGCTTAAAAGTTTGCTTGGGTTGAAATTATTATTATTATTATTATTATTATTATTATTTTTTTTTTTTAACTTTTGTGAGAGAAAAAGTGAAATGATTCTGATTTGGATGTGACATTTTATCTTATTAATTTTTTACCTTATTTTATCTTTTGGTGATTAAATTAGCCTCCAATCTCAAAAAAATTTCATGCCAAATGAGGCATGTATACTTAGGCCCCGTTTGTTTTGGGGTGTAGAAGTAGGAATCGGATTAGGATAGACGTGGGGTCCATTTAATGCCCCGTTTGTTTGTAGATTTGAACAATGGATTGATAAGCCGAACGGCTTAAGATAGGCCTTGCTAACAGGTTTCATAGTCTCTTCCACCACTTGGTATTGAAAATTAGTCCGTTGATATTAGGAAGTAATTTTACTTGTTTATCCTCTTCTCTTCTCTCCCCCTTTGTGTTCTCTTATCATATATATATACACACACACACACATACATATATGCATATTTCATTCAGTTTTCTCATCAACCAAACAGAAATGTAGACAAATTGCAAATTAGATCAGTAAAATTGAAGAGTGATGCTCCGATCTTCGACTAAATCAGACAAAAGAGATACAAATCAAAAGACAACATGGGTGAACTCACAGAGGAGTGATGCTCCAATCGCCATTAACTCCGATCAGACAGAAGAGTGATGCTCCGATCAGACAGAGGAGTGATGCTCCGATCGCCATTGACTTCGATCAGACAGAAGACTGATGCTCCGATCGCCATTAACACACTCTCTCTCTCTCTCTCTCTCTCTCTCTCTCTCTCTGGGCCTTACTTGGGTGAATTCACAGAGGCAACACGTTTTGATAATGCTTTGAATGGTCAAAACCATGGGCTAGTTTTTTGAGAAACCATTGGTTGGTTTCTTTAATAATAATAATAATAATAATAAATAGAAATAGATTAATTATATGATTTTAATTATAATAATAAAAATGATTTCTTTAATAATAATAATAATAATAAATAGATTAATAGTTGAATTTTTTATTATTTTTAATTATATGATTTTAATTATAATTTTTGAATAGTTTAATTGGGTAATGCATTTATTAGTTGGTATAAGCTTAAATTTAATACCAATACAACAAGGGTATTTTTGTAATTTTACATGATTAATCATATTCCTATCTCTCAAAACAAACATGAACTATTACTAGTCCACTGGTTATCAAACAAACACATTTTTCTTAATCCCCTCACTAACAGTCTCCTCACTATTAATTCCCTCACTATAAATCCCCTCCATTCTACCTCTGAAAACAAACGGGGCCTTATTGTTGTATTATTTGTAGCCGTCCCTACACTTGAGCTGTGAATGGTTCAAAAATTTCTAAGGTTGAATAATGAATTTGAAAAATTTGTAATCCGAATCGGTCCAGTCCAATTCGATAGATTTGGATTGATTTTTTAAATTTGTGATTCGATTTTAGTTTCAAAAATTAGAGAATCGGTCTCCACGGATCGGTTTCGGATTTGAGTTCACGATTTTGAATTAGAACTGAACCAAACTGTATGTAACATAAACCATAGACATATCATATACTCTGCTACTGTTATTGCTGCTATTCTTGTTATTTTTTAAAATTATTTAGCATAATTTTAGTTTTGTAATTGTTGTTGTCACGATAAAATGTTATTGGCTGAGAGTTTTATGTTTACTACATGTTGAATAATATATTTATTTATTAGATATTATATTTGTTTAAGTCATGTTTCGATAAATTATGGGCAGATTAATGTTGAACAATTTATGATAAGTTGAATTCTTTTGAAAATATTATATGATTTTTTTTTTTTTTTTTTTTTGTGAATAAATTATGTGAAACCGTAGTTTCAAATTGACCCGAATCGTATTTAAATGGTTTGATTCTGATTAGTTTCATGATTTAAATAAAGAGCAATGATTGAGATCCCCACATATACAACACCCTCACAAATCTAGATCATTCATGATGTGGACCCCACACATACATGAGTAGGCTCCACACATACATGGAGGGCCAAGATCATTTTAAGGGTGTAAGATCATCTCCAAAGGGAATCTCAAATATTTTCCTCAAATGAATTGATTTGATTCTAACTTTTATGGAACGTAAACGACGAATTAATCTTCATTTATCTAAAATTGAACCAATCCGGAAACAAAGCATTGATGTTGGTTGTATGACGAAAACAATCTCTATAAAAACACCTCAGCATTGACTGTGCACTGTAATTTCTCATTGCAATGGGTAATAGTGTTAAACTTCAAACATGCATAACTCTCTCATCCGGACTCCGTTTTAGGTCATTCTTGTGTCCAAATTGAAGCCCCGAAAATAATCTTTCCAATGGTTCTAACCTCACACCCAAATTCAAAGTGTGGAAAAAGAAAAGGGCAAAAGAGTGACGGCTGATCATAGGCGAATTATTCGAATTAAAGTTTTTGGTCCAATCTTACTTTACCATCACACCACTACCTCAATCAATACCCCAAAATAAATAAAAACATTCTCAATTCCAATGGATATGGTTGAATTAAAACACATTAACCCCTAATTAAATAAGGATGACTTTTGGGGTCATTACATTCTCCCCACCTTAAGAAGTTTGGTCCTCCAAACTTGATTCACCTTGCCACAAGTCTAACTTTGTCCTGGACATATAACATTTCTCAATCATTTGCCCATTCACAAACCTATGCAGTCAACTCGGATGGAATTTGCTCCCAAAATCACAAGTAATTCATCTCTACTAACTACTTGGTAACCCAATTGATAATACTACTTACTAACATCAAAACATCGTCTCATCATTTATAACCTTGTACATTTTAATTTATTACTCCACAAATCGTATCCTTCACATAATATAACAACTTAAGGGTATTCAGAAATGAATTCATTTCAAGTATTCGCTTGCATGCAGCTCATAAACTATCAAACATAATTCAAACTCACAAATAACCCCCATTTTCATAATTCCTCAAAAGTTAAGAAAACATTCACGACATATTGGCGTTTCAAAGGTATATACTTCGTACAATAATTAGACCCATCGTAGCAATTAAGTTCTAAATCAACGACTTCATGGCTCTTTGTTCATTATCTGAATTAAACTCATCAGTTCAAATCAAATCTCTAACAGACTCCAAATGCCAACTTAAATGTCATATCAAGAAATTACATGTTCAGAGTAGAGGATTCGTAAAATCAAATACAGATCAAACTTTAATGGTCATACTTCCCACATTACAGTAAGGTAGTACTCATTCAAAATCCATGCTGGCTTAGAAGACCTCAAAGTCAACATCATGACATCAAGCACATAATACATTTACCATGAAATTCTTATATTCTTGTTCCATAGGTAGTAAAATGTTTCTAACATGGACAAAAACATTTTCCAAACATATGTAATACATAAAGTTCTTCAAACCCTTCATACGTACATACAATACGTTGTTTACAGATATTACTCAGAAACTTATTAGGCTTTTCAAAGATATCAGATGATGGAATAATTCTCAATAGCATTTGACAGGGATAGGCCCACAAGGACCACGGCCCACCATGAGTAAACCCAAGCCCACCATTTAGACCTCATTACACAACCCGGTCAGTAAAACCCGGCACAGCTGGAGGCCAACTGAGCAGGAAAGGCCAATGATGTTCGGACACGTGGCGGGTGCAAAACAGCCCATGTCAGCAGACAAAGATCTGCAAAGTTATTGCCACAGCACATCACCATTAATGCAACCCATCACCGCATTTATTGCGACAACACCCCTCAGCCGGAATGACGCCTCCTCACCCTGAACAAGACGAACCACGGCGCAAGCTTTCGGCGGGGAAGGTCAGAACGGCTGAGACAGCGAAATGATTACCAAAGGATATAAGCAAAGCTCGAAGACAAGAAGAAGGTTAAGTTTTTCCATCCCCTCTCTCTCTCTCTCTCTCCCTCTACATTTGGTCCATCACCTTTTCTAATCCATACACCGGAGGGTTCGCCGGGGGACTACCCCGTTCCCCGATTGGACTTGCTTGCAGGTTATCCAGTGGGCTTGAGGAGCTTGGATCGGTCCAACCCATTCACGAGGACTCACTGCATTATCAGTTGGCGCCGTCTGTGGGAATCCGGTTTGTCCGTGCGCCAGTTGTGTTCATTGCCGCCGGAGACCCCTTTTTTCAGCAACCTTTTTCACCTCATCCGTCACGTGCATGGTAACGACCAGATCCATGGCTTCCCACCATAACGCTGCCGATCACCAGACCGACCCTCCCAATCCGAACAACCCACCACAGTACTTCATCGAGCTCACCAATAGCATCAACCGTATGGCCGAACAAAATCAGGCCTTAATCAACGCTCTGCTCCAACGGAACCTCCCTATTCCTCCACCACCTCCAGATATTCCACCCCATCCAGAACAAGTTCCAGGCCATACTGTCCCACAACCCAATCCTCCCAACTCGGGGGGCTTGCAACCCCCTCACCCACATATACATCCTCCTCCTCCACCCCCACGTCCATCAGTCATAGCCCGGCTCGAGGAGAAGCTAGCGATGTCAAGATCTATCTCCCTCGGTGGTGACAACATTCCCTTTGGGATCTTGAACTCCGAGCCATGAAACTCCAACTCCAAGGGGTCATGCAAAACATCCAACATAAGCTCTCCACTACAAACTCCCCTTCGTGCCTCCATCCGAGACAAACCCCTACCCCCAAGTTCAAAATGCCCACCATCGACCCTTTGGCCGGAACAACCAGGCCGTCGACCACACAGAGACCTACTGGTACCCTCATGATCCTCCATGCTTTCCTGGCGAAATCATGTGCGAGCCTTTCGTGACCTTTGAAGGTCGGCTCGGCTATGGTTCAGCCAGTTGCCACCAGATTCCGTCTCCACATTCCAACACCTCAGTGACTCCTTCCTAAGCCACTTCATTGGGGCCCAACACCAGCGACGTCCGGCGACCCAACTCCTCAACATCCGTCAGACCGAGGGGGAGTCATTGCGCAGCTTTGTCACTCGCTTCAACACCGAAGCCTTACAAGTCGCTGAAAATGACGATAAAGTCATCCTCACAGCCTTCATGGCTGGCCTGCGGTCATTGGATTTCCTCTTCTCCCTCTCCAAGAACCCCCCGACATCCATGGCAGCCTTGCTCTCCAAAGCCCAAAAGTACATGAACGCCGAAGATTCTCTAGCCGCTCGGCAAGACTCCACAACTAAATACCTGGCCCCCAGAAAAAAGAGAAAAGACCAAGAACCCAGTAACACCAGGCATCATAACCAAACATCCCGCTATGCCGACCGACCCCCTTGCGCCGACCGGTCGGCACCAGCCAGACCCCCCGGTCGGTTCGAGCGATATACACCCCTCAATACTCCCATGGAACAAGTTCTTAACCAGATCCAATGGGACTACCCCCTCAAGTGGCCTCTTCCTCCACGGAACCCTTCCAACCGTAAAGACCAGTCCAAATATTGCCGTTTCCACCAGGACCATGGCCATAACACCGCATCGCCGACCTCAAAGATCAAGTGGAGACCCTCATTCGCCAGGCGCTGAGCCGATTCACGAATACCGCCCTCGGCGAGCAAAGGACCGAGCCCCACAGAGACAATCACAGGCATACCCGTCCACGATGACCAGCTCAACCAAACCAGGGGCATGACCGACCCCACCAACAACCTCGGCCTCAAGGTAATCCGCCTCCGCCAGTTGGTGAAATCAGAGTTATTTCAGGTGGTCTTGCTTGTGGCGGACCATCTCGCTCAGCTCAGAGGGCAGAGCTTAGAAAGATACGACAGGGCTCAGACAAGACAGTTGCCACGGTCGACCGACCTCCCAAGCAACCCAAGCAGTGGACAGAGCCCATTACCTTCACGGACGCCGACTGTGCAGGCATCCGTTATCCTCACGATGATCCCCTTGTCATCTCCACTGTCCTGTCCAATTATAAGGTCAGACGAGTCCTCATTGACAATGGCAGCTCGTCGGACATCATTTTCCTCAATTGCTTTCGCTAACTGAAGATCGGGGAAGAAAGCCTGTCCCCGCTCCAAACCCCTCTGGTTGGTTTCACCGGTGACCAGGTGACCTCTATCGGCTCCATTGATCTCCCCATCACCATTGGAGAGTACCCACGGCAGACCACAAAGTTGCTCACTTTCCTTGTCGTCGATTGCCCTTCAGCTTACAACATCATCCTTGGCCGCACCGCCCTCAATGCCTTCCAAGCCATCACATCCACCTACCACCTTGCCCTCAAGTTCCCTACTGATTTCGAGGTCGGAACGGTGAGAGGAGAACAGACCGTCGCCAGAGAATGTTATGTGGCCTCACTTAAAGAGGTCAAACTGAAGGAGGCAATGATCATTGAAGGACTTGACGTCCGAGATGAGACGAATCGATCGAGGCGAACCTGTGGAGGAACTCGTCGAAGTTAACATCGATCCCGCCAACCCACTCAAAACTGCTAAAATCGGCAGTCAACTGTCTTCCCAAGCCAAGGCCGACCTCACCGCTCTCCTGACCAAACACAGAGACGTCTTCGCCTGGACTCATGCAGACATGCCAGGCATCGACCCTTCTTTCATAACCCACCGCCTCAGTATCGAGCCTCATTTCCGACCTTATCGGCAAAGGCAGCGTATTTTCCACCCAGAGCGCAACAATCTCATAGCTGCAGAGGTGGACAAACTTCTCGAGGCCTAGTTCATCCGAAATGTGGATTATCCTAAGTGGCTGTCCAACGTGGTCCTAGTCCGCAAAAACAATGGCAAGTGGTGTCTCTGCGTCGACTACTCCGACTTGAACCGAGCTTGTCCCAAAGATAGCTATCCTCTCCCCCGCATTGATCTACTAGTCGACGCCACGGCCGGTCATCAAATGCTCAGCTTCATGGATGCTTTTTCAGGATACAACCAAATCGTTATGCACTCATCCGACCAGGAACACACGTCTTTCATAACCGACCGGGGCACCTACCACTACCGTGTCATGCCCTTCGGACTAAAGAATGCTGGGGCCACTTACCAACGTTTAGTCAATACAGTCTTCTACCATCAGATCGGACGGAACATGGAAGTGTATGTGGATGACATGCTGGTTAAGAGCAAACTCTCCACCGACCACCTCGCCGACCTACGAGAGACTTTTGCCACACTCCGCAAATATCAGATGAAACTCAACCCAGAGAAGTGCGCTTTTGGCGTAGGATCTGGCAAGTTCCTGGGTTTCATGGTCAGCAACATCGAGGCCAACCACGAGAAGATCAAGGCCCCGATTGAGATGCACGATCACCCAAAACCGTTAAAGAGGTCCAGAGGCTCACCGGCGAGTGGCGACCCTCAACCGTTTCATCTCCGCATAGCGGATAAGTGCCTACCATTTTTCAAAGTCTGCGGCGAGACTTTTGAATGGACAACCGAATCAGAAGAAGCCTTTCAACAGTTGAAACAGTGCATGGCCAACCCTCCCTTCTCTCACAGGCAATCACCGGCAAGCCCCTCTTCCTCTACCTAGCAGTATCAAGCACATAATCGGTGCGGCACTCATCGAGAGGGCGGCTCGATCTAACGGCGGTCTACTACATCGGTAGGGCTCTCGAGGAGCGGGCGAACTACCCCTATTAGAAAAACATGTCACGGCCTTGGTCACTACCTCGACGACTCGCCCCTACTTCCAAGCCCATTCCATAGTGGTTCTCACCGACCGGCCCGAAGAAGGTCATCACGACAACGAGCTCTCAGGAAGACTAATGCAGTGGTCAGTAGAACTAAGCCAGTTCGACATCTCTTATCGCCCCCGGACAGCAATCAAGGGGCAAGCCGTAGCCGACTTCATCTTGGAATTTACCAATCCAGCCCCAACCACTAACCCTGCACCCCCACCGACTCCACCAGAGCCCGAAGATCCTCATTGTTGGACACTCAATGTTGACGGCTCGTCTCGCAGGGAAGGAAGCGGGGCTGGCCTCATCCTCACATCCCCCGAAGGGGGTTATTTCAAATGTGCCCTCCGCCTCTTGTTCGCGGCCAGCAACAATGAGGCCGAATACGAAGCATTGATAGCAGGACTTCGTCTAGCCAAAGACATTGGTGTCAGCCACATCCATGTGTTCAATGACTCCCAACTTATCATCGGCCAGATCACGGGTGAGTTCGATGCCAAGGATACCACAATGCGGACTTACAGAGACATGGCGCTCACCCTTATTCGTCTCTTCAACACCTTCCAGATCAGACACATACCTAGGGCGGAAAACTCCAAAGCAGATGAGATGGCTCAGCTGGCCTCTGCCGACCAATCCGACCTCAGCCATGGAGTTCACCTCGAATACCTGACTCACCCGGCCATCTTACCCGACCTGCAAGAAGTGCAATTCCTTCAGACGGAACCCATCCCTTGGGCATCCGACATCTTCCTCTTCTTGACCACTGGAGAACTCCCAGATGACCAACAAAGGTGCCAAGGTCGAGCTCGTCGACTAACTACATTCAGTCGGCGTCCTTTACAAGCGCGGTTTTTCACGACCGTACCTGTGATGTCTCAGCCCCGCCCAAGCAACCTATGTAATGCAAGAGATCTATGAAGGAATCTGTGGCAATCATTCGGGGAGCAGGTCTCTCGCACACAAAGTACTCCGTACAGGCTACTTCTGGCCGACCCTCAACAAAGATGCCGCTGATTTCGTGCTTTGAAATCGACAAGTGTCGATTAACCGCCAACATCCCCCATGCTCCTCCCATGGTGATCACCCTCTGCTTACCCTTGCTAGCCAAATGGGGTATCGACTGGTTGGTCCACTTCCTTGGTCGAGGCGGACCAAGTTCGCAATTGTTGCCATTGATTACTTCACCAAGTGGGTCGGCGAACCTCTCGCCACAATCACCGGCGGAACACCACCAAGTTTATCGGCGATCGATTGTCTGTGATTTGGCATCCCTCAGGCCATCGTCTTCGACAACGGCAAACAGTTCGACAATGCCAAATACAGAAAAATTTGTGCAGATCTCCAAATTCAGCCATGCTTCTCTTCCCCCGGTCACTCCCAAGCAAATGGCCAAGTTGAGGTCACCAACCGCTCTCTCCTGAAGATCATCAAAACTAAGCTCGAAGCTGCTAAAGGTCTCTGGGCTGAGGAACTACCACATGTACTCTGGGCTTACCGAACCCTTTGCGGGACTCCTCTTTGAAACCCCTTTTAAGCAACATATGGCGCTGAGGCGGTCATTCCTGTAGAAGTCGGTCTGCCCACCCCCAGGGTCTTACATCTAGATCTCGCCTCAACCAAAGAACTCCGTCGAGCAGACCTGGATCTCATCGAGGAGCTCAGAGAGACTGCTGCTATCAGATTGGCTTCGTACCAGCAGAAAATGAGAACACACTACAACCGCAGAGTCCGACCACGGGAGTTCTCTACTGGCGACCTTGTCTTGAGAGAAGCAACTCTTGCAACAAAGAATCCAACCGAGGGCAAATTGGCAGCCAAATGGGAAGGGCCCTACGTGGTGAAGGCCCGACCACGGCCAGGCACTTACCGACTTCAAGACATGGATGGCCGAGACCTTCCCCATCCCTGGAATGCTGAACATCTGAAGCGTTACTATCAATGAATCCTTACTTTTGTATTGTCAAAATTATTGTATTTTCCTTTTTTAGTACATAATACACATATCGATTGGAGTTCCCACTTTCTATAATACAACTGTCTGAATGTAGCTTCCATGAAACTTTTATTTGCAGCGCCACTTTCAACCTCGGCCAGACCGAGCATTCAAAAGCCTCAGCCAGACCTGAGCACCTTCAAAAGCCTCGGCCAGACCGAGCACTCAAAGCCTCGGCCAGACCAAGCACTCAAAGCCTCAGTCAGAGCCAGACCTGAGCACATTCAAAAGCCTCAGCCAGACCTGAGCACCTTCAAAAGCCTCGGCCAGACCGAGCACACAAAGCCTCGGCCAGACCGAGCACTCAAAGCCTCAGTCAGAGCCAGACCTGAGCACATTCAAAAGCATCGGCCAGACCGAGCACTCAAAGCCTCAGCCAGACCTGAGCACTTTCAAAAGCCTCAGTCAGACCTGAGCACTTTCAAAAGCCTCCAACAGCCTCGGCCAGACCGAGCACTCAAAGCCTCAGTCAGATCTGAGCACTTTCAAAAGCCTCAGCTTGAGCATTTTCACAAGCCCCAGTCAGAACTGTGAATGACAGTTCATAAAGCAAAACACTCAGTCATGATCTGACGCTTAACCACAATCTCAGAATAATTTGACACTTAGTCAATATTTTAAAGATGTTCTCCCATATTTCATTTGCCAATCACATCTTCAACATCACATTTCAGTCTACTTTTTCAAGGTAATTTGACACTTAGTCAATATTTTAAAGATGCCCTCCTACATTTCATTTGCAAATCACATCTTCAACCTCACATTTCAGTCTACTTTTTCAAGGTAATTTGACACTTAGTCAATATTTTAAAGATGCCCTCCCACATTTCATTTGCAAATCACATCTTCAACCTCACATTTCAGTCTACTATTTCAAGGTAATTTGACACTTAGTCAATATTTTAAAGATGCCGTCCCACATTTCATTTGCAAATCACATCTTCAACCTCACATTTCAGTCTACTTTTTCAAGGTACTTTGACACTTAGTCATATTTTAAAGATGCCCTTCCACATTTCAAGTCTACTTTTTCAAGTTTCACCTCGCTCTATTGCCTGACACAAGCATTTGCTGAAAACATATGTGCACAAAATAATCACAAGAAAAACAAACCAAGACCAAACCAACACAAGGAGAGATATACTGGAATCATCAACTAGAACCATATGTGCCATTTTATTCATTCAAAAATGTGTGTACAAATTACTTACATCCCTTCCAAAAAAAAAAAAAAAACAAACAAACAAACAAACAAACAAACAACAAAACAATAAACCAAAACTCCTAAGTCTATTCATCATGTAGATCACTCCTCCTCCTCGCTCGAAATAAGGTCAGCTTCTTCAACCCCCTCGTCCAGTGGGGTCTGGGCTACGTCATCTTCTCCAATCACCACACTACTCAGGTCTAAGTCTGGAAACAGCTCCTCAGCCTTGCGCTTGAACATCTTCCAACCGCTGTCCCAGTACTCAGCCATTTCGTGCTTGTAGTAGTCAAATTGTTGGAAACTGTTGATGACTTCAGACTCTGTCCTCACCCCAAAGACTTTGTCACGATGACCCGGCACCCAGACCCCATCGGCCAATTTGGCGACCATGGCGTCTCGCCACTGAAATTCGGAGACCCTTTGAATTGTGCAGCCATTGCAGCGACAGATCAGTAGTTTGCCCTTTCGAGGCCCTCGCCTTCACTTCGTCCAGCTCTTTTTGAAGGATCTCCCTCTCAGAGGCTGCCCTTACCCTTTCCGCCTCCAACTCTTTTCGCAGAGCCTCACCCGCAGTGGCTGCCCTCCTCTTCTCCTCATCCAGCTCCTTCTGCAAGCCCTCCCTCTCCGCCTGCGCCTTCTCCATCTTTACTTCTAACTCCCTCATCAATCTCCCTTTTTCTTCCTCTGCCTTGGCAAGTCCTTCCTCCACCTTCATCTGCAAAGCTTCCACCTTAGCGTCCGCCTCATCTTTCTGCCTCACCAGTTCCTCATTGTTGCTCATGGCCTCTTCATGCCTGTCGTTGGCAATGACACAGGCCCTTTGGGCCTCGTCCAGCTTTTTCTGCTCAGTAGCCAGCTGGAATTCAAGTGACACAACCTTGCGGCATGCATCCTCCAACTCGGCTTAGGCTGCGGCTCGTCCGGGCCCCTCCCAACTTCGCCTTTTCCTCCTTGATTTGGCAAGTTGTGCCTTGGCTTCCTCCACCTTGATTTTGGCAAAGGCTTGCCTTTACGAAGAGAGACCTGCGAGTTGTCACCTCCATCTGTCATGCGAGCACAGACCCCTGAACAGTGCCTCATTGAATCTGGGCAGCAGCGGAGGCGACTCCTCCACGATTTTCACGGGCAGTCGGCCCCACTGGCGAGCCTTCTCCTCCTCGGCATTTCACCCACCTTGCGTGCATAATAAATCGCCGTGTTCAGCCAACTCCTCCCTCACGAGGCACTGCGCCCCTTTTTGCCCTCACTTGGCTCGATCCTACTCCTCCACCGCCACTGAGGTCTGGGGCAGCTTGGTCAGCCTTCACCTGGGGTCTCCAACCCAGTTGGAGCCTTCCTCACCTTCTTAGCCCAGTGCTCCCTGCGGCCTCTTCTCGAGCACTTCTCTTCTTCTTCTTCTTCTTGAACCTCCCCTCCTTCTGGCCCTCTCCTTCACAGGGGTCCACAGGGGCTTCGTGCTCGAAGGTGCTTAAGTCCTTCCCTCCCAACGACTGTGGACGAGGCCTGATCCTCTCCTTCGCAATTGGCTGGGCAGGTCGGTCGTCCTGAGCTTTCTTGAACCTAGTAGCTCTGGCAAGAAAGGCTTGATCCTCAGCCTCCTGCGCCTCCCTCCTCGCTTCCAACTCTGCTCGGTCCAGATCCCCTCCGGTCGGCTGAGGACCCAGCCTTGCCTCAAACAGTGCAGACGGCTGTACGAGCTCGTCCCACCTAACCTTCTCCTTTTCCCTCCATTCTTTCACCCTTTTCACCCTCTCCTCTGCCTCAGCCCCCAACCTTGCCTCCACCGTCTTAATTGGCACCTTCCAAATGGTGCGCACCCCAACCCCTCCGTTGCCAGAAACATAGAACCACCGTGCGCGCCAACCCTTAATCGACGTAGGTAGACCAGCCACCAGCCCCTTCCCCACAACCGCCTAAAGTGTGACCCACGTTTCTTGCTGACCAGAGGCTTTGTAGCAAGCGAAGAACTCCTCCACTGCCATTCCCCTCCCCTCATTCGCCTTCCCACGCTTTTCGCCTGCAGGCGGGATTTTCCAGGCGTTGGGCATCAACTGGCCCGGCGCTACTTCCAGGTGGTTGAGCACGTCCACCACTATTTGAGGCAGCGGCAGCCTCAATCCCCCCTTCAGAGCCTCCTCGTACAAGGAGAACTCCCCTGGCCTGCTGTCCGATGGCCTCTCCGTTGATGTTGGCAACAGCAACTCCACTTCTGCTGGAATCTGGTACTTCTCGCGGATAGCTTCCAACTCCGCCTCTGTTACCGTCGATTTGTCCGCCTTTGTGTGCCAATGATCTGGCCCCACCTCACTAATCGGCGTCGCGTGTGCCACCAAGGTGGAACCATGGAAACGCATCGTCGATTCCCCCACCTTCTCCGTCCTGTATTGTGCAGCTAATTCCTCCGCATCGTCATCCCCCAGTGGATCTACCCTGACAATTGCGGTCTCTTCGTGAGCCATTTCTATGCAGTGTTTGCGAATAGCTTCTGATGCAGGTGCTAAAAAATTGAAGAAATGCCTCAATGGAGTATCGTGAGCAACGAAGGAACTGATACTTGGAGCGTTTTCAGTTTTTGTAAAGAAGTAGGCGAATCGTATGATACCAAAAGCCCACGGTTTGCCCGTATTCCAAGGATCCAAATTAATGTTCGCCAGTTTGAAAACTCTTTCAAATCATCCGCCAAAACTGTATCATCAATGCCCATAATAATGCCCTGACGTTTCACTCCTGATCCAACGCTTGACCCTTCCCCTCCCCCGAAATTCAGCCACGTGTATGGTCCAGATGCACTGACTTCTGCCCTCACCTTGTCTTTTCCAATTTACCTCTCACGTGATACGCCGCCTCTTGAGCCCTGCTCCCTCCTACTCGGTCGTCCTCACGGTCGGCCTCTCCCGCTCGGACTCCCTCACGGTCGGCCTCTACCGCTCGGCCTCCCTTACGCTCGGCCTCTCCCGCTCGGTCACCCTCGCGGTCGGCCTCACCCCGCTCGGCCGCCCTCACGCTCGGTCTCACCACGCCCGGCCTCACCCCGCTCGGCCGGCCTTATGCTCGACCTCTCCCGCTCGGTCACCCTCACGGTCTGCCTCACCCGCTCGGGCTCCCTCACGCTCGGCCTCATGGCCTTCGGTCACCTCGCCTCGGCCTCACTCGGCCTCCCTCACGCTCGGCCTCTCACGGTCGGTCTCCCTCACAGTCGATTCATCTCCACTATTATTATTCCTTCGTTGGACTAAAGCTTTTCGGGAATGGGGACTCTTGTGAGATAGGCCCACAAGGACCTGACCCCACCATGAGTAAACCCAAGCCCACCATTTAGACCTCATTACACAACCCGGTCAGTAAAACCCGGCACAGCTGGAGGCCAACTAAGCAGGAAAGGCCAATGATGCTCGGACACGTGGCAGGTGCGATCGACCCATGTCACAGACAAAGATCGCAAAGTTATTGCCACTGACACATCGCCATTAATGCAACCCATCACGCATTTATTGCGACAACACCCTCGGTAGGAATGACGCCTCCTCACCCTGAACAAGACGAACCACGGCGCAAGCTTTCGGCGGGGAAGGTCAGAACGGCTGAGACAGCGAAATGATTACCAAAGGATATAAGCAAAGCTCGAAGACAAGAAGAAGGTTAAGTTTTTCCATCCCCTCTCTCTCTCTCTCTCTCCCTCTACATTTGGTCCATCACCTTTTCTAATCCATACACCGGAGGGTTCGCCGGAGGACTACCCCGTTCCCCGATTGGACTTGCTTGCAGGTTATCCAGTGGGCTTGAGGAGCTTGGATCGGTCCAACCCATTCACGAGGACTCACAGCATTATCAAAAGGTATCAATAAATATAATTAAATTGACAAAATATTTATTTATTTTTTTAAATAGTGAAAGAAGATTATATATATATATATATATATTGTGTAGCCAGCCAAATAAAATAAAAGGTGAATTATTGTAACAACTCCGATCCGTGATTACGTACTAATCTGTAATTAAGGATGTTAATGAAGGGATTAAAACAAATTATGAGTTATTATGTATTTTGTATCTTATTTGGCTTTCTATTTGTTACTCGTAGTAATATATGTCAGGAACTCTATTTTAATCTGAAAATTGGAAGCCTTATCGATATCTGAAACTGAAGTTGGTTACATCAATATGTTATTTAGAACTTTTAGAATGTTATGGCAAATTTTATTAAAAATTAATTCAGTCTGATTAATTAAGTTGCGTTTGGCAAGCCTTATGTTCTAATTAATGTAGTATGGCATTATAACTATATGTACAACACATTAAGCTCACTTGAGCTCATTTCTTCAACACTTTGAGCTCCCAAATTTGAATCAACATTTGAGAGAGAGAGAGAGAGAGTGTAGATTCAAGGTAGAAGTTGAGGATTTTGCTAGAGTAGCTCAAATTTGACAAGAATCTTGTGTATTTGAGGGCTTTTGGTGAGCATCTAATCCATAATTCATGAAGATTGTATGTTGTAGAGATGCATTATTGGAGTTGTCATAATTATTTGCATATATTTCACATGAGTTTGTCAAGAAGATGAAGAATTTGCTTATAATTCTTACATGCATGGAAGTATGAGTATTACATCATCATTTTGATTATAAGCTTTATTATTATGTTGAATTGAGACCATGAAATTAACATGCAAGCATATTAGATCAAGTTTTGTAAGTAAATTCCCTGTTTGAGTAGTCTTAGGAAAGAATTAAAAAGAGAATTCTACTTGCATGCTGTAGACGCGCCCTCGTGGGCCTCATGCTACAGTTCGGACTCGATTAGTGTCGGTTCTTAATCTGACCTCACAATGTGCAATGCGAGATTGATAAATCACCAAAGAGTCCAAATCCGGCAAATCGTTTTGGAAAACAGATTTTTTGAAAGAAGTGCCAAACATGGACTGCTTTGCCAGATACAGAGTCGCCACCTAAATATTTTTTATGGGGGAATTTAGGAAACCCTGACTTGTTTGCCTAAGGCCACATGTCCGTCATCACCAAAGTTGCCTCGGCTTGGGAACTTGGGTACGATTGAGGAAGGTCAGTTATGAGCACCCCTGTTATGACCCGAACCCGCCCCCATGGGTTAAGGACATAACCGGCCAGTAATCCTGTGACTACCTACGGCCTCAGACCAAAATAGACATAATTCATCAGAGTAAAGGGGCCAAACGGAAGTAAAAATTTAAAACTTTGTCCACAGAGCCGTGCTTATATGCACACCAAATAAGCCATATTCAGATACGTTAATAACCCACATCAAAAGTATTGTATCACAAAATTCATTACAACCAGGATCATTCAAAAACAAGTCAACCTATGACAAACTATGTACAGACATACACAAAGCCCTTGCCAGCAAAACGAGACATAAGTACATAGTAAAAGGGCAAGGATGGTCTCATGCGTGAGACACAAGGCTGACTCTCCAAAACTCATGTTGTCCCTGGCAGACTTCACTGGGGCTAGGTTTATGCTTCTCTCGGCTCACCTACAAACACATGAATGAGCGTGAGCGATAGCCCAGTGAATAATATCAAATACACAATATACGTAACAATGTAGAACAACATGTTCCAAACGGCCTTGGGCCCAATTCATAATTTTAACAGATACATATAACTATACGAAGTTTCAAATCAAGTGGCTGTAGTTCCAAACATTCTGGCCTTTGGCCCATTTAGATTTCCATTCATGTCAAAACGGCCTTCGGCCCGATCATTTATGTCAAAACGGCCTTCGGCCCATTCATTTATGTCGAAACGGCCTTCGACCCACTTATTTCTGTCAAAACGGCCTTCAGCCCACTCATTCATGTCAAAACGGCCTTTGGCCCATTCATTCATGTCGAAATGGCCTTTGGCCCATGCAACCGTATCAAAATGACCTTAGGTCCATTCATTTCATTCATGTCAACTTTTGTCCACAATCCCAATTAACAACTCATAAAGTTTATAAGGGAATAAACAATTGGACATTCATAAGTATTCAAATATCGATATTACTCACAGTGATCGGTTTGTGGATTCGCCCTGGAGCTTGACCTTACACGTTTCATGAATACAAAAGGGTCATTAATAATTCCATCCGTTCCTTAATTCACATAATCCTCTTTAGGCCTTATTCTTATCTCATTAACATATTTACCATGCTTAACATATGCCTAAGAGTGCTTACAAGTGAAAGAGAACGGAAAACGAAACATAGAGCACATGGACACAATTTTAGAAAACAGGGTCCCCGCTCGAGCGTCAACTTCCCCGCTCGAGCGGACCCCTAAGGCCTGCAAAAGTACTGGATAGGTGAAAATTGCGCTCGATCGTCCAATATGGCGCTCGAGCGGAAGGCCTCTCAACATAGCTCTCCGCTCGAGCGTGAACTTACCCACTCGAGCGGACGCTATGTCTGCAAAAAGTACCGGATGCATCATTTTTACGCTTGAGCGTGAACTAGGACGCTCGAGCGGAAGTTCATCCTTCATGATCCCCGCTCGAGCGTGAACTTACCCGCTCGAGCGGACACCATGCCTGCAAGAACAAAATACTGGGAGCACGATTTTCCCGCTCAAGCGGCCCTTTCCCCGCTCGAGCGGTCATAAAAAATCTGGGTTTTCCAGATTGAGTTCTTGAGCTCCAATTCAAATTCCAACCAACTAAATATGCATGCAATGGCTCAAATCTCATGTATAACTATGCTAACATAGTATAGACCCCAAATAACAACTCAGTAAGGCTCAATTTCACAAATAAGTCACATGCATGCCCCAATCTCCCATCAAACTCATTAACAATGTACAAATTCATGCATTCAAGCTCATATCTTCTCAAATTGTACATGCATGTGATGATTTAGCCACATTCTCAACTTGGATAACACAAATGGTGATCAAAACATGAATTTCAACCCAAAACTCTACTTGAATCATGTATTTCAAGCTTATACATGCTATTTCAAAACAATCTCTTACATGCATGCATATACCAAGCTTTAATTCAACAAATACAACCCAATTTCTTTTCAACCTTACTCTTGATCACCAAATTAGCTTGAACACACAAAATTACAAACTATAATCCAAGAATTACTCACCTAGAAGCTTTGATCTTCTAATAGTCTAGTCAATTCTTGGGTTAAATCTTCAAATTCCAAAGAGTTAGCCAACAATTACACAATTCTCTCCTCCCCCCCCCCCTCTACAGCCGGCTCTCTCTATGTTTTAAGTCCCAAATTCAGTCAAATGAAGTGAATAAGAGAGAGTAGGGAGTGTAGAGACTTACAA
This sequence comes from Camellia lanceoleosa, assembly GCA_025200525.1. Taxonomy (NCBI): domain Eukaryota; kingdom Viridiplantae; phylum Streptophyta; class Magnoliopsida; order Ericales; family Theaceae; genus Camellia; species Camellia lanceoleosa. The sequence goes on from CM045765.1 coordinate 125,991,829, forward strand.
CAAAACCCACTAAGGTCAAATAATATTAATAAAGTAATTGGGCTCTAATTTATCAATTAAATCGACTTAATCTGACCCGAATCAATTTTTCAATTAAATTTCACCGTAGGCTCTAAAAATTACACTAGTCACAATGGCGTAATCAATTTCGGGTTCTGTGGCCGATATGGCCCTCAATTAAATTTTCAAAGCGGATTATTCAAACAAATGCTCCTACGGTGAACATATAGAGTTCCAAAATCACATATATCCACATAATGGCGCACAAAATCATATCAAGACATATAATCACATACGTATTAGGGACCAATTAACATAATACAAAACAGAGGTATCACAACCCCCATTCGCCCGATTAAAGATCGGCCTCTACTAATCATGATATCTAATTTTGAAAACGTTATGTGTTCTTATTCCAATTAATTAGCTAATCTTACTATGTGATGCGCACAACACAAAAGTATAGACTAGATCGCCTAATTTGGAACAAAGCATTGCATATCCGCTCGTTTGGAAAACGGTTTGAAATTTGCTACTCGCGAGTAGGTTAAAATACGGATTTCAACGAGCTGTTCCAACTCAAGCAATCCAACCTTCACCCACAGGCATTCAGGCAATTTATATCACATAAGCATATAGCCACATGGTAAGCATGCTTTCATGTTAACATTCACACTCATGCAAGATACTAAAGCATAAAAAGCTTACCGAGTACTCCGAGCCAAAACAAAGAACTTGTTAGCAATCAATGTATGATCCAAGTCTATGTTAAGTGGCTAATACATCGCATACAAAATGCAACTAGAACAGGCTCGACTAATCCTAGGATGACATGTGGAATGCAACAGATAACACGTATTCAAGTTAAATTTGAAATACTATGCAGTTAGTATGATGCGCCGAGCCTGGTGCATGCAATACAAATGAATGGATGCACGCATGCGTAGCATAAGGATGCTAAATGAAATATACCCTAATACTAACCATCCAAAGCAGGTAAGTAAAAGGGAGAAAGAAGTGGGGATTGGAAGACATGCACACACGCACCCACACTTATTACAAATTCGCCCTCGCTCGGATGGACCAAAAGAATAATAAAATTTAATTAACTAACAAGCTAATTAAATAATTACAGACCAATTAACTAGTTAAGCAAATTAACTAAGCTAATAAAGCGGTAAACAGCCTCGGGAAGAGGGTCCAATGCATGCGCGCTCGGTTTCACTCGAAAATTCACTACCATGCACAAACTGCCTCTGTTTTCATTGTTTTCCTCCTCCAAAAATGGCACAATTCCCAAAGAACACTCTTTGAACACTGTAGAACACCACCGACCATGAGGAATGGTCACCGGCCATAGGGGAATGGTCATCGACCATTTGTATAGCTCTCGGCAAAAAATGTTTGGTCGGTCGGCAGTAGAGATGGCCGGCCGACCATATATGCCTGTAGAAACCTGTTTTGACAGTAGCAGAGGGCAAAACATGGCATGGCAATGCATTTCAAGCAATGTTTGCACCAACCACACTCCTTATCATATTCATGACTCAAAGGAGTTTGGTACTCGGCCCTCGGACCACCAATCGCGCATTCCAATGCGTGATGGCCAAAGAGGTCAAGTTGTGCATTTTGATTTCAAATGAAATGCAAACCAAATAAACATATAAGGCCCAACCTCTATCACTTGATCAAGAGGCAAGACATGCATGCCAAATGCAACCTAAACATGTTAGCTAAGTATGCAACGTGAGCATGCAAGCAAGCAATGTGCACTAGACACTCAACCTAAGCAAACAAGCATGCAAGGCATTCCATAACAATGCTAATGGCAAACATGCAACAACATGTGAGGGAACTAACATGGAGACATGCAAAGCAACTTAGCAAAGGAAGTGCATGCCAAATGCAAAGTGTTTCAAGCATGCAACATATGCGATGGGCTAAGCATGCAATAACACACAAGGCGAGCATGCGACAACATGCAAACAATGGACTTATACCAATTTGAGCAGCTCTCAAATGAGCCCAAAACAGTAGCCAAATGCCAAGGAAATGAAAGCCAAAACACATATAAACATGCATGCACACATGGTCCAACACTTAGGCACCAAAGAGCAACTTTTAAGCACACTTAAAAGAGGACAATCATGGACTAATGGCATGCATAATAAGCTCTAAAATCATGTTATAAAGGGTTCCAAACCAAGTAAACAAGACAAGCTAAGCATGCAATGATGTCCGAAACTCAGGGTAAGCCAAGGGGCTTAAACCATGGCCATGCCAACCAAGCCTCACAAGGTTAAGAGGACTTAAAATAGTCCCAAGGCAGACCTAAACAAAGCTTAGGACATGCCTAGATAGCATCTAAGTGGCCTACGCATGGAAGCATACAAGAGAGGCCAAACATGGAGCACAAGACTACAACCTTTTGAAGCATTAAGGGAGCATCAAATGCAAGCATACAAGCATACCATGGGGACTGAAATGATGCTATAAGTGGTGCCAAACCACTGAAACAAGCTAAGCAATGCATGCTAAACACTCACACACCCGAGGCTAGCAAGCCAAAATGCAAGGTGGCTATACAAAGCATGTCAAGCATGGCCGAAGCAATTAAAAATAGACCTAAAGCATACGAAAACACGCATAAAAGCTTCACAAAGCTTGGCCAAAATCATGCTAGAACAAGGCTCAAAGCACAAAGCATGTTAAAGCAAATTCATAGCATTACAAGAAAAGTATGCTAAGCATGCATGGTGTGTCTAAACCAAGTAAAAACAATGCTATATCATGGAAAAATAAGCATAATTAATACTTAAGACATGGCCAACATGAACTCAAGAATGGTGTTCACAGATGAGGCAAAAATGACGCATTTTGAAGACAACAAGGAGAGAGGATGGCCCTCTCCTTCTTAGGACCTTAAACCACCATCCTCACCACTGAAATCCCTCAAGATTTCAGTGGTGAGGAGGCCCAAACAAGGTGGTCCCGGAGCTCACCAAAATAGCACAAAATGGGGGCCAAACAAGGCCTAAGGGGGGTCAAACAACCCCAAAGCTCAAAGCAACCTTAAACAACTATTTTAAGCAAGAAAAATTAGAACTTTTATATGTTATATACTAAGCTTAAAACAGCAAGAAAGGATGGTTAAAAGCTTATGCAAAAATGGGGTAAAAAGGGTGAAATCCTTACCCTTGTAGGCCCCTTTCAAGAACAGCACTCCAACTGCTTCTCCAAGCTTGAATCCGCTTAAGAACTTCAAGAACAACCTATTGGCTCCTTAGCAACCAAGGTAAGGTGTAGAACTAGGTGTTTGTGCACAAAAGTAAGGACAAACACACACTTATACACACAAGAGAGGGAGATATAGAAATAGAAGAGATACACAACCCTAACCCTAATATCAGAGACCCTCTGAAATTTTTGTAACCCTGGAAGAGGGAGGAGAGGCCCTCCCTTTATAGAGGATCACTCTTGCAAAGCTTACAAAACAAGCTAAGCAAGAGTGAAATCCCTTCATACACGTGTATGGAGGGGGGCAAAGTGTATGCCAGCTAGCACAGCTGGCATAAAAATATCTGCAAAAGCAGATGCACATTGGTCGGCCAGCCAAAGATGCCAAATTGACCAAATACATGGTCGACCGACCAAACAGAGTGCCGGCCGGCCAAACATTTGGCCGATGGCAACAAAACAGTGGCCGGTGGCCTCAAGCCATGGCCGGTGAGGTGTGGGGATGGCCAACAAGCCATTCCCTACCCCTCAAAAGCAAAACACAAGTGTTTGGTACAAAACCAAACACAAAACAGTCGAGTCGAGAGGTCTTAAGGCAAGGCGCGTGGCCGAGACCTCCGGGAACTCAAGACGAACACAAACATGGATAATCACCGAATGTTCAAGCGGTGATGTCCCAGTCTTGAGAACGGTCAAAAATGGGGTGTCTACACATGCCTAAACATGTTAGGTTTTGCTATGTCAAGTTTGATTTTGATTATTCATGTGGAAATTATGAATAATTGGCACATGCATGTTTGAATCATCACATATTACCTCTTAAATCATGTTTTGAAAAAGGGTTTTGTATATGTTAGAAGTCTTAAAGCTCAATTTTGCTAAAAATATGGACTTTGAGAAAAAGAGTTTATGAAACTTACATGCATTGAGGTTTTGAACCCAACTTTGGTTAAATCCATGAGTTTTAAGCTAAAGGTTTGTAAAGAATCATGCATTCATGTGTGTGGATAAGTTTTCTAAGTTTTTGAACACGCCATGCATGAGTTTGCCTTTGAAATTACATTTGGAAGCTCAAAACTTTGTTTTGAAAATCTAGGATTTTTGTAGGCCACTCGAGCGAAGGATTTGCCGCTCGAGCGGACATTTCGAGCATCCAGTAGTTTTGCAATCTATTGCAAACAGCTCGAGCGACCACTTGGTGGCTCGAGCGAACCCTTTGTATTTTGTTGAACCGCTCAAGTGCGGGAGTTGTGGCTCGAGCATAGATTGAGACCATCCAGTACTTTTGCAAGCAGAGTAGTCCACTTGAGCGACCAAAGGTGCGCTCGAACGGCCAGGTCAAATTTAACATATTTTTCAAAGACATTCAGTGTTCATATTTTTGTTCCCATCCTTTTCTGAGCATATTTAGACATGAATTATGAGTCATTTAAGGGTAATAAGGTAAGAAATAGCATGAGTAATTGAATTAGAAAATATGAGACCAATACGAAATCCGAGAATGTGATTCACGTGTACAAATTATGAGAAATGGACTGAATAAGATACCAATGTAAAGAAAGCTAATTCGTGATGGCCATGTACATGTGTAATGATAACATATGTTTGTGTTATGTACTTTGTGGTTGTAAATCAGGACTCGAAGATTGATTAACCGTTTATGGGAGCCCACAGTGAGTAACGTTATTGTAAAGATATGTTTTATATGAATTATGTTCCAAATGTGATTTGATAAGTTATGACTTCTAAAATGATATTTGTTTACATAAACGAACGTCCTATGTTTGAAATCTATTATGGCATCAGTCCCAAGTCATGGGGGATGACATATATGTGATTATGAGATCTTACTAGCCACTTCTTTGTGGTGATATGTGTTTAGTCGGTATCCGGAACTGATTACTCTAGTCAGAAGACGTATGTGATGTGTTCTATGGGATGCACGATTATTATGTTCAAATATGAGAATAATTATGTTAAGATCTATTTTATGATAATGAAATGTTCGGAATTCGTTCACTAACCCCTTTACCCTAATATTATTCACTGTGTTTTAGCTCACTATGTGTACATATATGTATAGGTGAGCGTTCTAGTGATCAGGCTTGAAGACTTTTGTCTGGATCTGTGTTATGTTGTTAGCCATCCATTGTGCCCCACGTGGAGGTTCCTGATGTGTCGCATGTTATAAGTTCTGGTTGTTTCTGTATGTGAGACTTGGTTGTTTTTGTTGGCTGTACTTAAGATGCTATAATGTGTATGGGTAGAATGCAAGAATGACTTTTAGATATGTATATAAATTTTTAAATATTTTGTTTTATATAAGTCAACACAGCTCATTGGACAATTATATTTATGTTTATGCTTCCACTAGCCCCTTATTTTGTGATTCTGTTTCAGAGGCTGTAGGTAATCTTAGGATTACTAGCTGGTTACGGCGCTAAACCTATAAGGGCGGGTTTGGTTCGTGACAGAGCGGTATCAGAGCACGAGTTATACCACACACACGAGTCCACATGAGCTATAGGATATCCTAGAAAAGAAATAGGGACATTACATTATCATGAGTATGTGTAAAAAAAAAATTTCTATATATGTTTGATAAAAAGAATGAGGATGAAAACTATGAGCATAAACAAAGAAGCTATGTGGAATAACATGTAATGTTGATTTCAATATTGAATGTGTAATTCTTATGAACATGACCATATAAACGCGGAAGATTACATGACCTATGTGAATATATTTGAGTTGAAATAAAATGACGAACTATTTCATTAGAAGTGAAAATGAAACATGAAATCAGTGAGAACTATTCCAATGTTAATGATTACACTGTTTATGTATAGACAAATGGAAGGAATGAGAAACGTAAATAGATCTGAATCTTCTGACGCTAGAATTAACTAGTTAGAAAAAATGGTCGAAGCCTTAACCGAATCTTTGAGACGACAACAACAAAAGAAAATACATGTACCTGAACCAGTTAATTGTGATATGATAACATTGACACAGAAATATAATAAGATGAAACCACCAAAATTTGTGGGATTATTGAACCGTTAAAAGCCGAGGCTTGGGTTTTAAAAACCGAGAAAATATTTGAAGTATTTCCGTGTACTGAGACACATAAAGTTTTGTTGGTAACATTCACACTCAAAGAAGAAGCTACAAAATGGTGGATGTTGGTCCGGAATGATAATGAGGGTATGACATGGGATAGATTTAAAGAGATTTTCTTTGAAAAATATTTTCCCCAATGCATCCGATATAGGAATGTGTCCAAATTTGAACAACTAAAACAAGGCGACATGACTATGGCCAAATATGAAGCAAAATTTAATGAACTAGCCCGATATGCACCACACATCATAGACACTTACTACAAAAAGGCTAGAAAATTTAAAGGTGGACTTGACTTGGATGTGTTTGACCGAGTTGCTGTTTTAAAATTGTCAACATATATGGATGTTCTTGATAGGGCCTTGATGTCTGAGGCAGATATAGCCACCTTGAAAATATAAAAGTCATCATCATCAACTAAATGGGAGAGTAAGAAGCAAAAGAAACAAAAAGTTGAATTGACCAGTAATTCAATGACTTCCGTGAATGAAAAATCTAAGGGAAGAACTTTCGACAATGTAGGCCGGGGAAGCAATGTGAACAATGATATACCTATCTGTAGAGAATGTGGGAAACAACATTGGGGCATTTGTCGCCGCCTATCTAGAGCCTGTTTTAGATGTGGACAGAAAGGACACTTGGCTAAATCTTGCCCACAACCCCATCTGAACAACAATAGACCGAATACTAGTATGACTAATTCCCCTCTGATACCAAGAACAAAAGCAATTTCTATTCCCAAGGAGAGCAACCTTAGGCAAGAAAGGGTTTACACCCTAGTTCCAGAAAATGTCTAGAACACTGAGACTACTGACGCAGGTACCATTTTGATTATGTGCAAATGTATGTGTGAAAATCGATTTGAGAATTCGTATGACCTTTGGCATGAGATGAATTATTAATATGTTGACTGAATCAACTGAATTATTAGAATCATGAATTTATGCTTCATGCCCTGATTTTTACTAATGTGTGAAATATTGTTAGAACTGATGGGATAGAACTCTAATTATTGAACATTTTTTAAGCTTTACAGATTTGACAAATTACTTGTGTTATGGAAAATGTTTGAACTTGTATATATATACCTTTACTTGGGACGTAAATTATATATACCTTTACTTGGTCCGTCCAACCCCTGAATACCCCCTAAGTCTGGGCCTAATTTTCTGGCCCTGAATTTTAGCAAGAGCCCATGCGACCCAATATGGATAGACCGGGCCAAATTTACACCCCCTATACAGATATATCCATGTGAAACATGTTCTAGTTTGACCACGTTGCATTGTCTTGATCATTAATTAATTAATTGAAAATTTTGTTACTTCCCATTTTATTTTGAGTGTTTGGCATTAGGCTTTTTTTGGCTTTTTAGATTAAAATAACACAAGATAAAATAGGTTAAAATAATTAATAAGACAAAATATCATATCAAATTCATAATCATTTTACTTTTTCTCTCACAAACATCATATCCAACTATAAAATATATATATATATATAACTCTCTTTCCAAACACAATTATTTTAGCCTACTAAAATAGGCTAAACTAAAATAGGCTACTAAAATAGCTAACTTCCCAAACACCTCGGGTTGTAAACAAAAGTAATGCTAAAAATACTAATTACGGTTATTTTGGAAAGTGATTTGTAAGTCAATTGTTTTGGTTATTATAAAAAGACATACAAAAAGTAGAGAGGTATTGTGACCTAAACACCTCGGGTCATTTTGAAAAATGGTTTTAAAATAGCTAACTTCCCAAACACCTCGGGTTTTAAACAAGACTAATGCTAAAAATACTAATTAGGGCTATTTTGAAAAATGATTTATAAGTCAATTGTTTTGCTTATCACAAATAGACATACAAAAAGTAAGAAGTGTTAATAAGTTAAAAAGTCAATAAACTGACTTATAAATCATTTTTCAAAAGAGACCTTAGTATAATAATTAACATACTAATTAAGACACAAGACATAGATTTCAGTTTCACTACTTAATATAATTTTACCTAATATTATATTTAATTAATATATTAATTGATACATTAATTAATATTTGGATAAATTATAAATACACCTCTTAAAATTTGATTAAAATACGAATCGCCCCCTGTAATTTTAAAAATTGCATTCCATCCTGAAAAATCTAGAAACCTCCTAGATGTTGATTTGTGATTATGTATCAATTTTAAGCAGAATATAACAATCCTAATCAAACAATCAAAATAAAGAGACACAATGATTTTACGTGGAAAAAACACAATTGGACACCTCCAATTGTGATCAAAAAACCATGGGCAACAGCCACAAGAACAATCCACTAAGAAGATTTAAAGGAATTACAAAGGTATACTCTCAATTATCTAGCGAATCCACAATGCCTAATTGAACCAACTTCTATGTGCCTCTTCCAACCCCATCTTCACCACGGAATTGTCTTTCTGATGAGCCACTCCAGAATCCACCGAAGCTTCAGGCTCGAATTCTTCAGAATCCACCGAAGAACAACTCTCTCTTTTGTATAAAAAACAAAACCTTTGATATACTCTCTTTTAAACCATGAGTTGAATACTCAATAAAAACATCAAAGAAAACTTAACAAAATATCTCCAGATATAACCCTTAAGAACTAAAAAGAATATCTGGAGGAAAAATTAATGAATCATCTAGTTTTGAGAGAAAACCAACTACTTATAGAAAATCCAAAGTAATCCTGTTTTTGGAAGAAAACCAACTTCTTAAAGGACTACTTTGCTAGTTTTGGAAGAAAATCAACTTCTTAGAGAAATCCAAAGTAATCCTAGTTTGACCCAAAATGTGAATTTAAAAAATTACAACCTTGGGTTTGATCCATGGAATTTGACAACAAAGAGTCCTAATAATCTCCCCCTTTGTCAAATCCTGGACAAAACAATGCTACAACAGTTTTCCTAACAAAAAATACTAAAACAATTTTCTAATCAAAACAAGAACAACACCACCAACTAGGAACCAGCACTTATAACCAAATTTCTTTACAAACTTATTTCTCAATGTCATGATCTGCAAAACAACTATTAGTGCCACAATCTCCAAAACAACTATTAGTCCCGCAAGAGTATATGAAAAAGCAATAAACATATGGCTAGATTATCTTGAAGTATGAGATGAAAAACATATATAGATGCAACTTGGAGATTTTAAGAACATGTAGCATGAAAACCTGAAAACTAAGACATATGCACCCGACACATGACATGAATACATGAAAAACAAATTCTCCCCCTGTTTGTCACGAATTGACAAAGGAATCTCAAATAACAAAATCAAGATCAAAACCCACACAAGCAATGACATGATAACAATTAACCAAACTCCCCCTCACTAAAAGCAAACCACAAATACTGAAAAAAAAATAAACAGAAAGAAAACTGACAAAAATAATATAGTGGAGCAAGCAAGGAATTCCAGATTTGTACCTTAAAACACACAAGACTATCCAAGAAGTACAATTACTTGAAAACACAATGTGCACAGTCTATAGAAGATTCCTCATGAAAGAAAGTGATGCATTATGTGAAAAGCATAGATCCCATGATAAAAGTGTGTGCGTGACTCTTGGAGTTCGACAAACACGAGATTCAAATCCTAGTAGTGATCTGATAGCTGAACCTCCGACAAGAGAATCTAAGCACAACTAAGGAAAGTCAAACCATTAGGAATCAAGGGGTATTTGGTGAGTAAAGACGGAGGCTCCCCCTCAATCAATGAATCCTTTATTTTTCCCTTTTTTTTCACATCTTTTTCTTTTCTTTTCTTTTTTCACATTTTTTTTCTTTCTTTCTTTCTTTTGCACTTTTTTTTTTCTTTCTTCTTTGCACATTCATTGGCGGCTGACACGCTCAAGAGTATGAAAACCGAACCAGAGAAGCATGGATATAATATAGATGGCCTGGTTGGTGACTCTGAGGTAGCTTTTTCCTCATGTCTGGACTACAAAAAATAGAGAGGAAAGCCGTGAAGATGTAAAAAGATGGAAGGTGGTTAAGAGACTCAACATCACCCATGATATGCTAGTATCGGTCAATTCCTCTAGAAAAACAAAAGATACCATGTTAGAAGTCCATAAAAAAAATAAACACTAAGGCGGAAGACTCCAATATTTGCTAATCCAAGAGTGTGTACAGAATGAGACATACTAATCAAAGAACACACACTCCAAAATGAGTAAGGACCATAGAAAGCACACACATATTAACATGTAATGAATATTCTTATCAATTCCAATATGCACCAAGGACCACTCAAAAAAATTTCAAGCTTTGCAAAACCATACTAAGAAAATCTTTTTGGGATTTTTTTTTTCTTAAACAAAGCAAGACAAAAAAAAACTAACATGCACACATTTTTTTTTTTTTTCATTAAAAAAAAACACATAGAGACCCAAAAAAACTAAAAAGAGTAAACACATTAACACAAGTCAAGTTTTCTTATCCAAATCTTTTTGATCTTAACGAAATCAGGTCTAGCGGTCTTGGTAAGTGTCGTGGTGTTGTGAACACCCTCATGAATCTTGGTATTCCGCCTAGACATGTAAGTCGAATTTCTACCCTTTTGAGGCACTCTCTCATGCAATTTATAACAATAAGGGCGAATATGGCCATGCATACCACAATGATGACAAATAAAAACAGGGTGTACCTTCTTTTCTTTTACCTTACCAACTCTAGGGAGTTTGAGAAGTCTTTCCTCTTGTTGAATCTTTTGTTCTCCTTTCCCTTGAGTTCTTGTATCATGAGATGTGGAAGCACTCTGTTTTTGCTCTCTCTTATCTCCAAAGCCAATGCCACTCTTGTTTGAACAGATTTGTTGAGACCCAATGAGATCCTCTAAAGTCTTTGATCCTTTGTTCCAAAGACCAATGGTAACCGTGGCACACTCGAGCTCTTCCTCTTTCTTGATCATTAGTTCTTCCAAGGCAACTTGAGACATTTCAAGAGTTTCAATCTTTTCTTCATATGTTGCATAGATTTGTTGTAGCTCATTCCTCTCTGTCTCACAAGTCAAGAGTTTTGCACAAAGAATTTGTCGATCATTAGATATCTTGATGGTATCAATCTTAGCCTCGGAAATCTCCTCCTTAAGTTTGACATTCTCACTTTCACAAGCTTTGAGTTTCTTTGCGAGTTTGTCATTCAATTTGAATAAGTTAAGAGATTCCTTATACAACTTTTGATATGCTTGCTGAAGTTCTTCATCTTCACTCCCCGAGGATTCATCATCCGTGATAGAATTTCCCTCACGAACTAAATCCATTATCACAAATCAAACAAGATCTCGTTCTAAAAGATTTTTTTTTTTTTTAAAAAAAAATAGAGCGTTCTAAAAGAATTTTTTTTAAAAAAAAAAAATAGAACGACCCGCTCTGATACCAATTGAAAAATCTAGAAACCTCCTAGATGTTGATTTGTGATTATGTATCAATTTTAAGCAGAATATAACAATCTCAATCAAACAATCAAGACAAGGAGACACAATGATTTTACGTGGAAAAACCACAATTGGACACCTCCAATTGTGATAAAAAACCCACGGGCAACAGCCACAAGAACAATCCACTAAGAAGATTTAAAGAAATTACACAAGTATACTCTCAATTATCTAGCGAATCCACAACGCCTAATTGAACCAACTTCTATATGCCTCTTCCAACCCCATCTTCACCACGGAATTGTCTTTCTGATAAGCCACTCCAGAATCCACCGAAGAACAACTCTCTCTTTTGTATAAAAAACAAAACATTTGATGTACTCTCTTTTAAACCATGAGTTGAATACTCAATAAAAACATCAAAGAAAACTTAACAAAATATCTCCAGATATAACCCTTAATAACCAAAAAGAAGATCTGGAGGAAAAATTAATGAATCATCTAGTTTTGGGAGAAAACCAACTACTTATAGAAAATCCAAAGTAATCCTATTTTTGGAAGAAAACCAACTTCTTAAAGGACTCCAAAGTAATCATAATTTTGGAAGAAAATCAACTTCTTAGAGAAATCCAAAGTAATCCTAGTTTGACCCAACATGTGAATTTAAAAAATTACAACCTTGGGTTTGATCCATGGAATTTGACAACAAAGAATCCAAACACACCCCTTGAAATTTCTAATTTTATAACAAATCGCTCATTTTATTAATAAATCATTAAGTTAATTAATAATTTTTAATGATGTTAGAAATATATTTCAATTAATAATTTAGATAATTTTATTATTATATAGGAGAGCAATTATGAATTTAATTTTTTTCAGTTAATTCTGTTAAATAAAAAATTTTAACAATAAAATTTAAATTATAAAAAATAATTTATATTTTAAACAAAAACTCAGAAAATGTATTTGTAAATTACCCTTGGCAGTTATAGCATTACTTTTGTCTCGACTTATTGATGATGTCTGTCAAGCAAAGAACATATTCCAATTAAACAATTACAAACTAATCTTTATTTAAGGATTTAGCTGAGGTAACGGCGGCTCTTGGATTTTTATCTTCCACTAATGCTTAGGCCTCTGACAGTTTTAGGTGCGGATGACGCGAATTTATGATTACTGGATGTCCGGTCATATAATCGCTCGGATGATCAGATGAAGCACTTGTTTACTATGATTATCACCTTGTCGACCGCGACTGCTAACCTATTTGCCGGACGACCGATTAAACAAATTCGAGATAAATTCGCACCTCAATATTCTAAGCCTGTAGCACGACTGTTTATCTTATGCCGTCATCATAATAATAATAATAATAAATATTTAATAAAAAATAAAAATGCAATTTTGTAAATAAAAAAATCTTCTTACTCAGTTTTTTTTTTTTTTTTTTTAAATTTTCTTTTGTCACAATTTTGCCACATTTTATTTATTACTAAATGCGAAATATTCACACCTAAATGCAAATGCATCATAGTTAGAGATAAAGAGAATATGATAAATGTTGTATTATTAAAAATAAATAAATAAATAAATGGGTGGGTCATGGTTCTTCAATGCCGAGACAAGGAGTAAATACATATAATATGACACAATAATATAATTTATTATTATTATTATTTAAGTTGCAAGCAATAGCCCATGAAAATACACTTTGATTAGTTAACATATAGTGTAATCGACTGCATTTAAAATATATGACCTTAGTGTTTTGGCTAATGAACAATTATTTTTTTTTATTTATACAGCTTATTAGGTGTATAAACAAAATAATTAAGAGTCTAGCCAATGGGTGCAAACAATAGCAGATGAGTACAAAGTGAAGATAAATGAGTACACAAATAAATATTAATATTAAAAATAATATTTTTATTATTAATTTTTCAATTGCTAATGGGGTCAATTGACCCATTGAGTATAACGTGGTGCTACTCCTGACCTGAGATCAAAGCACATTTTGATAAACATTAGACCTTAATTGATTATCCTGATAATCAAAGCATATGAAAATGGTTTATATACTTGCTTATAGATATGAGTAAGATTTCGACGAACCTGAAAGGGCACTTGATCCTTTCCCTCAAGTTTCACTCTCCCATGTATTCACTACAATTTACTTTTGTTTTGAAGTACTAATACTTAAACATTCTTAGATAAGAATTCTATGACACTGAAAATTTGAAGATAGCATTATTCCGATGCACTGAAAAATAAATAAAAATTGAAGACAGGAGACAAGAGAATTTCAGAACAAAAAAAATCCTAAACCTTGATAACAAAGCTATGTGAACATTTAAAGTTTTAGTTACATCTAACTAGTTGGTTTATTTTCTTCATTACTGGTTGAACATATCAAAAATAGGACTTCGTTTTTTTCTGATTCATTAGACATCAGTACAAGTATATTTTTAATAGAACCTTTTTTTTTTTTTTTTTTTTTTTTAACATGAATTTATGATCCGATTAGACGGTTACAACTATTTGATCAATTTGATTTCTTATATGGATAATCTTTTAAGCGGGCCCTATAAGATGAGCAGGTTGGATTATTGAAAATGATAGGTCTATAATGAAGCGAACAACACTCTCTAGTCCAATTAATGGACTAGAGAGAAGCTATGTCCAAAATAACAAAATTACCAATCTCTTTAATTGTACATATTTGTCTCATTTATAAAACACAATATAATTCCAAACAAGAAAAGGATAAAAGATATGAAAAATAAAATTATTTATGGCCGACAAATCCAACAACCAAATTATTTAGTCGGGAAAGACTTTCGGCGACTAAAATATGTACTTTTGGCGACGAATTTTTTAGTCGCCAAAAGTGTATTTTCTTGAATATATTCATCTAACAACTTAAAGTTTTTAGATAAGAGTTGCTTAACAATTAACATTTTTACCTTTCATCTGAATCCTTTATTCAGTAGGTGTTGTGTTGGTCTGGTTTTCACCATTTTGGTTTCATGGTAAGAAGTGGAGATCTTGGGATTTACACAAACATCTATCTATCTATCTATAGTTGTGATGAGTGAATAGAATAGATACCTCATATGTTGAAGTGCCTATAGTGTTCAATTTGTCAATCACTCATCTTCATCTTCAACTAATTCAAACTCATTAGCTAAGCTAACAAATCTCAATGTGAACATAAAAGCAATGAGTATTGGCACCAAAATGTTTCATTATTCATGTTCCTTGGATTTTTTAGAGCAGTGATCTAAAATAAAATTTACTCATTTGATGGTTCACACTTCAATTATTTATGAATATTATTTTCTTTCCTTCATCTGTCAACTCATACATTTTGACTACCTCAATTA
Source organism: Camellia lanceoleosa (assembly GCA_025200525.1). Lineage (NCBI taxonomy): Eukaryota > Viridiplantae > Streptophyta > Magnoliopsida > Ericales > Theaceae > Camellia > Camellia lanceoleosa. Next base: position 126,006,984 of record CM045765.1, read on the forward strand.
TAAAAATGTATTTACCCTCTTTAGATCATCTCCAAAAGTGGTGTATTTGTATGATTTTCGTAATCAAGAGAGTCAATATATACATATTCATAAATAAGAGAGTAAAGTGATATTCACTAATAATTGAAGGGGTTTTTGTGTAATTAATCCAAATCTTAACTACAATTCCCTTCAAATGAAGATGGCTCCTAAATTGGATGGCCCAAAAAACTAGATGGTTTGATAAATAGTTTTGAACTGATAGTGTTATATCATATATATATGTGGGCTGGTGTGAGATTAAAGGAGGAGGAACGAAAGATATGGAGAGTCATTCCCCTGGCTGTTTTATGGTCCTTATGAAAACATAGGAATGAATGTGTGTTTAAGGCAACTACCCCTAACCTGGTCGAGTGTGTGAATTGATCAAAATTGGAGTTCCATTATGGACGAAGTCATCCACTAAGGAATCTCAATTCACAATCCATGATTTTCTTGGTAATTTGAGGCAGATAAGAGTTTGGTTAGGAGGAAGAGTGGAGTAGTGACAGAGAAGAATCCTTGGCTGCTGCTACCTGATATGCAAGGGTTTTGTTTGCTAGTGGTGCTGTTGTCTGATATGCAGCTGCTGTTTTGCTAATGTTGGCTGTTTTCCTATATTGTGTGGGACTTGGCTGCCGCAATTTCTTTTTGCTGCATTGGTGTGTTTTGTTGGTTGGTGTCTCACCAACTTGGTATTGTGCTAGCAAATGATTAGGCATATTGTTCGGTGTCAGGGATTGTTTAGTTTTGTTGTGATACTATTTGCACTCACCCGCTTTATTGATGTATGTCATTTGTATTGAACTTGATTACAATCAATAAAGTTTTATCTTATTTGCTAATATATATATATATATGTAGGGCCAATAATGACATTTTTTTTATTGGAAAAAATAATAATATATTAATGATTATACAACATTACAAATAAATAGAGAAAAAAAAATCAATAAAAAAAATCTTTCAAACTCCCCTGCATAATACAAAAGAAAGTTGTTCTATACTAGACACACTACTATAACCTTTCATAAAAATTAAGGGGGTGTTTGGGATTGTATTTTTTTTTTTTTTTTAAACTTTAGTGAACTTTGTAAAAATATTTTAAAAAATTATATGTTTGGTTTGTGTTTGAGAGATGTGTTTTAGAGATAAAAAGTACGAAAACATGTTTGGTTTGGTTTTTTGGAAAATTTGTTTTGAAAAATTGTTTTGAGAGAGAGTTTTGGAAAAAATGATTGATTTGATGTGTGTGTGAGAGAGATTTGTTTGGAAAACTTGTTTGGTTTGTGTGTTTTGGAAAAAAAATTTTGAGAAAATTTGTTTGGTAAAGAAAATTTCTGAAATTTGTTTGTAGAGAAAATTTTTGAAATTTTTTTCAGAAACACAAACCAAACCTACCCTATATTTCTCCACTAAACGGACTAAAAGAGTTTTAAAAATAATTAAAAATTTAGAAAATGTCCATGACAAAACATGGTGGCCTTTTTGGTTTTATTTATTTTGTCTAGTGAACTTTTTTTGAATTTTGAATTTTTTTTTTTTACTTTCCAGATTTTTTTACATGAAAAGTAAAATATTATGATCAGGGATGGACCGGGCAGGGGGGCTGGTAGGGGCGACCGCCACCCCCAAAGTTTTGAAAAAACTCCTTAGATATAATAATAAAATTTCAAATATTTTTAAATTATATAAGTTTGTCACTCCAAAGTTTTTGCAAAAATTTAAGGACCGCTACCCCCAAAAAGGCAGGATCAGTTGAAAGTTGCTCAAGCTGAAGAAATTGCAGCAAAACTTGCCATTGATGAAATTGAAACTGGTAAAGGCAAAAATCAAGTTGGGACATTGAAACGGGCTGGAAATACTCGATGGGGTTCTCACTTGGGATCTATTTCCAGTTTGATAAATATGTTTAGTGCAACATTTTCAGTCTTAAGTAATGTCATCAATGATGGAGCCACCTTTACTCAACGTGCAGATGTAGATGGAGTTTATGATAAGATTACATCTTTTGAGTTTGTGTTTATCTTACATCTTATGAGAGATATTATGGGGACTACTGATGTCTTTGCCAAGCTTTGCAACGTAAATCCCAAGATATATTGAATGCAATGCATCTAGTGTAACCTACAAAAACACTTGTTCAAAAATATAGAGAAGATGGATGGATTCCTTTGTGTTCAACTATTTTGAGGAAAATATGATATAGATATTCCTTATATGAGTGCTCGTTACACATCTAGTAGAGATCGTGCTTATCACCAAAAAGATCACATTATTATTGAGCATCACTTTCGGATTGATATTGTTACAATTATTTGTGACTTCCAATTGCAAGAATTAAATAACAGATTCAAAGAAGATGTGATGGAGTTGCTTTTTCTTAGCTCTGCTTTAAATCCTAGGGATGATTACAGTTCGTTCAAAATTGAAGATATATGCAAGCTTGCAAATCAATTTTATCCTAATGACTTTATAGTGCAAGAAAAAATATATTTGAAAATCCAATTGCAAAACTACGAGATTGATATCCTTAAACATCTTGAGTTTCAGCAGTTGTTAACAATTTCTGACTTGTGCCAAATGTTGGTAAAAACAAGGAAGTCAACAATTTATCCTTTTGTCAATAGATTAATTCGTCTTGGTCTAATTTTACCAGTTTCTATGGCGACAACAAAATGTGCATTTTCAGCCATAAAAATTTTAAAGGCTAGATTGCGCAATAAGATGGAGGATGATTTTCTTTCAAACTACTTGTTAACATATGTTGAGAAAGACATGACTCGAGATTTTGATATAGATTCTATCATGGATGCTTTTTATATTATGACAGAATGTCGAGCATAACTTTAGATGCCTAAGTAGATATGTAGAGCAAATAGTTTCTTTTTTGAAAATTAATATGTATTTACTAGAAGATATCCAATTGTATTTTGATAATATTTTGTAATTATATACGACAAATGGAAATATCTAATTATATATTTTTGTGATATTTTGGTAGAAATTGATATTGTATATCACATGCTCATTATAAATTTTTTGATTGCATATACACTCCCCCCAACATCAGAATCCTGCGTCGTCCGTACCTGATTATGATACAAATCAAAAAATAAAATAAAATAAAATGACTTCTTTAAGTTGATCCCAAACTCATCTTAAACGTACAAAACGACAACTAAACAACTAAAGGAAGTTTCGACTGTCACCTCTACAGATGGCAACTACATAACTATATAAATTAATAAATTTTCTAAACTTTTCTTATATAAGTTGTTCTTGGCATATTATTTTGGTGGTTCTGTTTCAAATTTCAAAATTTTATTATGCATCAATTGACTGAGTAAAAAAAAATTATAAATTTTATTAGTTTATATAATATTTACTAGTAATGGTATACTAACAGAAAAAAATATTAAAAAAAAAAAATTTCTATAAAATGATGTGAAAATTTTATATCCATTCATTTCCAATCAAAACACATTAAAATGGCTTATTATTTAAAAATATCACTATGACATCTTTCTGTAAGTTTTTCTCTATAACTTTTTTGTAAGTCATTTTATGTTTCTTAAACAAATAAGTGATGTTCTAGGAGAGACCCCATCTATGTTTGGTCTTGTCTTTGAAAACAATTGCACCCATTAAAAAATGTTAGGTAACTTTAAAATTTAGCACGTTTGATATTTGATCATATCAGTACTTATATACAAACTACCTTTTCTGAGGAGCTTTGAGGTTTTGGGAGCTCAAAATTTAGAGATAGCTACTCTCACAGAGATGGTGAGAACTCGGCGCTGTGAAAAGACGGGTTTAAAGAAAAGCATATGGAGTCTTGAAGAAGATCAGAAGTTGATAACTTACATTAGGAGACATGGCATTTGAAACTGGAGTGAGATGGCAAAACCCGCAGGTAGGAAACAATTATGTCAATGGGCGATATGGTTATGAAAACCCTTCCTCTTTTACTTGTTCTTTTTGTTTCTAGGTACATAGTATTTTTGTTTTTAATTTGTTTTGGTGCACGTGTTTGTTGGAAGGGCATTGATTTAGACCCCCTTAAAACACTCACCCCCACAACCCCCTCACACACATGGAGGTTGGGGATTGGGTGAGAAGAAAAAAAAAAAAAAGAAAAAAAAAAAAGTTGACCAATCAAAACTAAAAGGGGTGAAATGGGTGACCCCCGAAGGGGGTCTCAACCTTTATTCTTGTTGAAAAATTAGTTTTTGTAAGCTTATTTTGGGTCAATTTTGAGTCCAAATTTGTATGGATCCCAAACGCCTTTTGAGGTAGGTCCGAAGAGATAACGTGTTCCTTACCGCATGACAAGTCACACGGTAAAGACGATTCGTCAAAACCATTTATGAGTGAATGGGAACTTGATGTCATTTTCGGATTTGTGGAATGGACATTTAAAGAATTAAATGTGGCTTTCCTTGAAATGGGTTGTCTCACATTGAAACTTTAAGAGAACTTTTGTGAGTATATAAGCTCTAAGTGTACAACCGTGGATTGGACCCCAAGGGGCATCCCAAGTTTGTAGAAGGAAAGAGTTATGGACAAATGAAACCTTAGCCCAAATCAACACATGCGTGCCGCCACCACTGTCCAGGTGTGGGTTCTGGATGTACTTATTTTTCAGTCCATTTTTCAGCAATTCAACAGGTTCAAATTGTCCAACAGATTGGGAAAACTGCCCAGCAGTTCCGAGCAGTTTTAAAACTACCAAACAGTTTGCAGATTTGTTCAAAAACAGTCTATACTTGTTCAGCAGATTTCACACATGTTCGGACAGATTATTTGCCTATAAATAGAGGCCATTTTCAGCAGTCTTTTGCATCCAAAAAAACAGTCTGACAATTTCATTTTCTTGTGGTCCAAATTTTGCTCTGTTGCATATTTCTTCATATTAATTATTAGGGTATACTTTGAAAGTATAGAACACAGGTTTGGTTCGTCGTACAAATTGTCTGGAGTGTCACTACAATTTGTAAAGATCATTGTATCCTGGGAGATAGACGTTTTTTATCCGTAAGCATCGTAGCAGGGCGAATCTGTCTTAAGGACAGAATGTCACACACTCGACTTGATCTGTTAAATATTCATTCGGTTTGGTAAAATAAATCTTGTAAGTTATTTATTTTATTTGTTTGATTTGGTTTCAATTTATTTATTGTACACAGAAGATTGTTCCAACAATCTTAAGACAAATTCGAATTATTCTGTTTATACAAAATTTTTCATTTGTTTCCTTTTCTCTTTCTTCTTCTTACAAAAATTATTTTCTGTGATTTTACAAAATAATATTCTGGTCGGAAAAACAAACAGTAGTAATATACTGTCTATTTTCTTTGACAGCTAATAGTAATATACTGGTGTCATTAACAATTCAGAATATTTATTTGTGAAGTTTGTCAAAAATTAATTTTGGTTTTCAAATTTTTTTTCTGAGTGTTCATTAATTAAAATTCTGTTACAGTATTTTAATTATTGAAATGTTACAGAAATTTAATTTTCTGTGTGAAATTAATTGGTTAAATAAAATTTTATTTTATTTTCAAATTAATTGAAAATAAAAGTTACAATTCTTGTTTCTTTTATTTTAACAGAATTTAATTCTGTGGTTTTGGTTTAAATTTTCTTGTAGTATAAAATTCTAATTATAATTTTGTTTTATAATTTAGAATTTATGGCTACTGAAACTGATCAAACAAATGCTCAAACAAGTACTAGTGTTGGCTGTTATTGCTCCAACCCCTCCTGTTGTGACTGTGCCAGTCAATCACGGTGAGAAGCTAGAGAAGTTCTTAGGAATTGATTTTAAAAGATGACAGCAGAAAATGTTATTTTATCTTACTACTCTCAACCTGGCACGTTTTCTCCGTGAGGATACTCCTATTCTGAAAGAGGATGAAACTGACCGGTAAGTGGTTGTTGCGGTCGATGCCTGGAAACATGCTATTTCCTTTGTTGGAACTACATCTTGAACGGACTTGACAACACATTATACAATGTCTACAGTCCTATCAAGACAGCAAAGGAACTTTGAGAGTCTTTGGGGAAAAAAAAGTACAAAACAGAAGATGTTGGCTCAAAAAAATTTGTGGTTGGCAAATTCCTGGACTTTGTGATGGTTGATTCTAAGATTGTGATTAACCAAGTTCAAGATCTCCAACTCATTCTGCATGACATTCATGCAGAAGGCATGTCTCTCAGTGAATCCTTTCAAGTTGTTGTCTTAATTGAAAAATTACCACAAGACTAGAAGGAATTCAAGAACTACCTCAAACACAAGTGCAAAGAAATGTCTTTAGAAGAATTGATTGTGCGTTTGAGGATTGAGGAGGATAACCGCAATTCTGAAAAGCGGGCTTGTAAGCTTCCAATGGAGTCTAAGGCAAATGTGGTGGAATATGCTCCAAAAGCAAAGAAACGAAAGTTTTTTGGAGAAAGTTCATCACAAGGCTCTAAATGAGGGGAAACTAAAAAGTACAAGTTTAATAGAAAGTGTTACATCTGTGATAAAGAGGGACATCGGGCCAAAGATTGCCGCAACAAACGCAAAGGCAAAGGAAGATCAAGCAAAAAGCCTGCTCAAGCCAATATGACCGAAGTGGACAAAATTTCCAATGGTGTCGATGAAATAAATCTTTCTGTAATTGTTTCCGAGGCAAACCTTGATGGAAATCCTAAAAAATGGTGGGTGGGCACTGGTGCTACTCGCCACATCTGTGCCGACAAAAAGATGTTCATATCTTATTCTATAGTGGACAACGGTGAACAACTTTTCATGGACAACTCTTCGACTTCTAAAGTTGAAGGACAAGGAAAGATTATTTTGAAGATAACATCTGGAAAGGAACTCACTCTCAATAATGTGCTGCATGTACCGGACATTCGCAAGAACCTTGTTTCCGAATCTTTGTTGAGTAAGAATGAGTTTAGGCTAGTTTTTTAAAGTGACAAGTTTGTACTTACCAAAAACAGGATATATGTAGAAAAATGTTACATGTCTGATAGCCTTTTCAAAATGAATGTAATGACTGGTGTACCCTCTATTGTTAATAAAAATACATATTTTTCTTACTTGCTTGAGTCTTTAAATTTATGGCATGGTAGACTTGGACATGTTAATTATGGATCTTTACATAGATTAATTAATATGGAATGTTTACCTAAATTTGATATTGATTTAAATCATAAATGTGAAATTTGTGTTGAAACAAAATTATCCAAAACTCCTTTTCATACAATTGAAAGAAGTACGGAACCACTTGAATTAATTCATAGTGACATTTGTGATTTTAAATCAATTCAAACTAGACATGGGAAAAAATATTTTATCACTTTTATAGATGACTATACTAGATGTAGTTATGTATATTTAATTCAAACCAAGGATGAAGCTTTGGAAACTTTCATTCAATATAAGCATGAAGTTGAAAATCAATTTGGTAAGAAAATTAAGAAACTTAGAAGTGGTAGAGGTGGTGAATATGAATCACTTTTAGTGAATTTTGTAAAGAACATGAAATAATTCATCAAACCACTACTCCTTACTCACCTCAATAAAATGAAATTACTGAAAGGAAAAATAAGACTTTAAAATAAATGATGAATGCCATGTCAATAAGTTCTGGATTACCTCAGAACTTGTGGGGGGAAGCAATACTTTCTGTTAATCATATACTTAATAAAGTACCTCGAAATAAAGTAAATCAAACACCTTATGAATTGTGGCATGGGAGAGTACCATCCTACAAATACTTAAAAGTGTGGGGGTGTTTGGCTAAAGTGGATATTCCTAGTCCTAAGAAGATTAAGATAGGTCCTAAATCTGTTGATTGCATTTTCATTGGTTATGCCATGAATAGTAGTGCATATTGATTTTTGATTCATAAGTTAGAACATTCTGAAATGCATATAAATACTATTATTGAATCTTGAAATTCGTCTTTCTTTGAATATGTGTTTCCAAACAGAACTGGACAAGAGACTAGTACTAATAAAAGATCTTATGATGCTATTACTAGTCATGATCAAGAACAAGAGCAAGAACAGGAGCAAGAGATAGATCAAAATGAGGAAGAAGAACCTAGGCGTAGTAAACGTGCTAGAACCTCAAAATCATTTGGTCCAGATTTTCTGACATTTTTGTTAGAAAATGAGCTTTTAACTTTTAAAGAAGCTATGTCTAGTCCTGAAGCTCCTTTATGGAAAGAGGCTGTCAATAGTGAAGTTAAATACATCTTGGAAAATCACACTTGGCAATTGGTGGATTTGCCACCAGGTTGTAAACCTCTTGGGTACAAGTAGATTTCCAAAAGAAAAATGAAAACAAATGGATCAATTGACAAATACAAGGCAAGATTTGTGGTCAAAGGTTTTAGACAAAAAGAAAGTCTTGATTACTTTGACACATACTCACTGGTTATTAGAATAACGTCCATTAAAATGCTAATCGCTATTGCATCATTGTACAATCTAGAAATTCATCAAATGGATGTAAAAATCGTTTTCTTAAAAGGTGAGTTAAATGAAAAAATTTATATGGAACAACCAGAAGGATTTTCTGTTCCAAGAAAAGAAAAGAAAGTGTGTAAATTGGTTAATTATTATATGGTTTAAAACAAACACCAAAGTAATGGCATGAGAAATTTGACAAAGCAATGATGTCAAATGGATTCAAAATTAATGAGTGTGACAAATGTGTTTATATTAAAAACACAGACAAATGTTATGTCATTATATGTCTTTATGTAGATAATATGCTCATCATAGGTAGTAATAATGAAATGATTAAAACTACCAAGAAAATGTTAAATAAACATTTTGACACGAAAGACATGGAGATTGCTGATGTAATTCTTGTTATGAAAATTACCAAAACATCAGAAGGTTATGCTTTGTCACAATCACATTATATTGAGAAAATACTTGACAAATTTAGCAAAAATAATGATCATCTTGCTAAAACACCTATGGATGTTAATTTGTTTCTTTCTAAAAATGTACATGAAAGTATTTTTCAATTGGAGTATGCCCAAATTATTGGAAGCTTAATGTACTTTATGAACTGCACTCGCTTGGATATAGCCTATGCAGTAAGTAGATTAAGTAGATATACGAGTAACCCAGGAGTAGAACACTGGAAATCAATTATAAGGGTTCTAAGATACCTCAGATTTACTGGTAACATTGGGCTTAATTATACTAGATATCCAGCAGTACTTGAAGGATATTGTGATGCAAACTGGATATCGGATACTAAAGACTCAAAATCCACCAGTGGATATGTCTTTGGTAGTGTGACTGTATCTTGGAAATCTTCCAAACAGACTTGCATTGCTAGGTCCACTATGGAATCAGAATTCATAGCTTTAGATGAAACTGGGGAAGAAGCAAAATGGCTTCGCCACTTTCTTAAAGATATTCCAATGTAGCCAAAATTGGTGCCTGCTATTTGCATACATTGTGATAGTCAATCAGTAATAGGTAAAGCACAGAGTTATATGTATAACGGTAAGTCGCAACACATTCGTCATCGACATAACACCGTGAGACAACTACTCTCTAATGGAATTATTTCCATTGAATATGTGAAGTCTAAAGACAACATAGCGGATCCACTAACCAAAGGGTTAGCAAGAGAGCTAGTTAAGAATTCATCGAGGGGATTGGGACTTAAGCCTATTAAATAAGAGTTACCACAATGGCAACCCAACCTAGTTGACTGGAGATCCCGAGATCTAGGTTCAAAGGGACAACCGAGTTATGTATGACTCAGAAGGATCACTGGAGAGTCAAACTCCTACCCATTTCTATGATGAAATAGTGATGTCTGCAGCGTTTTAGGTTAAGTAATACTTTTAATAATTCTTATATCTAGGTATACTTAGTAGAGTATGGCAAGATACTCTTCATAAGAATCACCTATATGAGTGTGAACTGGGCCGGTTCTATGAGATTTGTGAAGGGCTACAAGTCTCTAGAGCACTCATGAAAGACCAGGTTGTTCAATGCCAAAATGAACACAATAGTGAGAACTAAACTGTGTCTAGTAATATACTGTGTGAGTTCTATTGTCTTGGTTTACACAAATGGCTGAACAGTTCAAGACATCATATTGACTGGTTAGCTAATAAATCTGATAGTGTCTCACAAGGAAAGTTTCAAAGCCAAAAACTACATATCCTTTGTAGAATATTTTCAATTTTTGTAATATCTGTAATTAGATTATGTTGTTACATTTTCTCTCCGTCAAATTCCATTCATGTGGGGGATTGTTGGAAAATTGGTTTTTATGGGCTTATTTTGGGCTAACTTTGAGCCCAAATTTGTGTGGGTCCCAAACGTCTTTTGAGGTAGGTCCGAAGAGATGGCGTGTTCCTTGCCGCATGGCAAGTCACACGGTGAAGACAGTTTGTCAAAACCATTTATGAGTTAATGGGAACTTGACGTCGTTTTCAGGTTCGTGAAATGGATATTTAAAGAATCAAATGTGGGTTTTCTTGAAATGGGTTGTCCCACATTGAAACTTTAAGATAGCTTTTGTGAGTAGATAAGCTCTACGTGTACAACCTTGGGTTGGGCCCCAAAGGGCACCCCAAGTTTGTAGAAGAGAGGAGTTATAGACAAATGAAACCTTAGTCCAAACCACCACACACGCGCGCGCGCCGTCACCGCCATCCGTTCGGCCGAGCCGTGCGAGGTACGGGTTGTGGGTCGATTCTAATATTAATTTTTTGAACAAAATTCATTTGAATTTTTTCAAAAAATTCTTGCGGGAAAAATTTATTTATTTAAATTTGGCAGCAATTTTTTCTGTCCAAACTGTACTCATTTTTCAACAATTCAATAGGTTCAAACTGTCCAATAGATTGGGAAAACTACCCAGCAGTTCCGAGCAGTTTTAAAACTGCTAAACAGTTTGCAGATCTGTTCAAAATTTGAATTGAATATGTTCAAACACAGTCTATATACCTGTTCAGCAGATTTCACACCTATTCGGACAGATTATTTGCCTATAAATAGAGGCCATTTCCAGCAGTCTTTTGCATCTAAAAAAACTGTTTGAAAAATTCATTTTCTTGTGGTCCAGATTTTTCTTTGTTGCATATTTCTTCATATTAATTCTTAGGGAATACTTTGAGAGTATAGAACATAAGTTTGGTTCGTCGTACAAATTATTTAAAGGGCCATTACAATTTGTGAAGATCATTGTATCCTCGGAGATAGACGCCTTTTATCCGTAAGTACCGTAGCGGGGCAAATTTGTCTTAAGGACAAAGTGTCACACACTCGACTTGATCTGTTAAATATTCATTCGGTTCGGTAAAATAAATCTTATAAGTTATTTATTTTATCTGTTTGATTTGGTTTCAATTTATTTATTGTATGCAGAAGATTATTCCAACAGTGTTTGTGTGATACATGTTAATGTTGTCCTTTCTTTTCTTTTCTCATGTTTCCAGGTTTATTAAGGTCCGGAAAGAGTTATAGACTTCAATGGGTGAATTATCTAAGGCCAGATCTCAAGCGCAAAAACTTTACCAGAGAAAAAGAAGAAACCATACTCAAAATGCATAGAAAGCTGAGAAAAAAGTAAGTAATCCATCTATTAAATTATCTATATCTAGGTTTTCACTTACCGATTAATTTTGACAAAAACTGAGGGTTATAGGCGATCATAGTTAAGCTTAAATTATAATTGTAATCTCATGCTTTTTGCCAAGTAATTTAAGCTTGATTGATACTATGGGTTGAATATGGGTTGATCTCTAAAAAGTTGTAGTTTCTCACTAAAAAACAAATATTGGAATATCAAATAATCTAGATCATCATGAGTTCCTAAATAAAACAATATAGTGTCATGTTGATGAAATTTACTGGCTATGGTACTTTCAATATGCATAAAAGTCACAAGATCTGCCATAACTTGTATATTGTAACAAGAAATATTACAATATGATGTCTCCCAACCAATGTTGATATCGTAAAGCATATAGTTTGCAAGGTTTTTCATTTTCATACAAGATTAGCATTGGTACAACAATATCCATCCAGCAACTTAGATGCAATTTTTGATTTTGACTTTCAAGATTCCTTTGAAACTTATATAACATAGCATAAAATACTATCGTACGATAAGGGGAAGTAATGTTTGGTAATGGAAAACTTTACCAGCCTTAAAATATCATACCATTCCTGACTTGGAACATTTTAGTATTTAGCATTACACTACAAAAAATTAAGATTTTAGAGACCAAAATTTAAGGACAAAATTATTTTTTAGGGACCAAATAATTTTGTTGCGAAAAGTGTCATCATTATATTTTTAGCAACAAAAATTGGACATTAGTGATAAATTATTATCCTTTTGAGACCAAATTATTTTGTCCCTAAAAGTCTATTTATTAGTAACATTTTCAAAATTGTTGCTAAAAGCCTTATTTTTTACTTTTCGGAATGACCTTTTAGCGACTATCCTTATAACGATGGAAATTAGTCCCTAAATGTCTTTTGCAACAAAATTTTTACTTTTAAAGATCAAAATATTTTGTCTTTGAAACTCTTATATGTTGTAGTGATAGAGAGGTTTTATTCATCCTCCTTCAACGCTAAGTACTCATGTTTTGGTGTACTCATACAAAAAAAGAAAAACAATAAGATTTTCCAGAGAAGTGTAAGAAATGCAATGCATCCGAGATGAAAAGCTGTGTAGTTTTATGTATTTGTAGTGTTACTATAAGGAAATGATGGAACAATTTCTAGTATACGAGACTTTAACACAAGATCCTTGAAATTTTGATGGCACAGGTGTGTGGCATAGGATATGTGATGCTTGAGTTGAAAAGATTGATGCAATAAGGAGTAAATATTAGATGTAACAGTGATACTATGTTACGGTATCACTGTAAGAGGAGTTAATTTGAGCCCACTAAATTAATTAGGCCCAATAGTCCAAGGTTAGTGGACCTGAATTTATCGTAAATCCAAGATTGTTGGGCCCGGATTTATCGTCGCCAAACGGGCCGAATCGCTTTAAACCCTCGAAAGGGTTCGGATCCACGAACTTAAAGACTTACTCGAGCTCAGACTCAAAAGGGTTCGGATCCACAAACCTAGAGATCCGAAGCACTTGGCTTTGAAAGGATTTAGATGCAATCTAGAAGCCGCTCCATTGATGAGTTCCAGAACATTTGCGAACTTGGAGCTTTCCGAGATCTACGTACCAGAACCATGGGCATAATGGAGTTCGAACAAAGGACCCAATCCCGAGGATGGTGAGTGGAGAAAAATTCACTCTTCTGTTAAACTAGCTTATACTCGGGTTGAGGTGGCACGATCTAGGGGGTTCTTGAGACTCGTCAATATTTACGGCAGGGCGTTCTCATGAACTACCCCTAACCCTTCTGCAAAAGGGCGTCCTCTGGGACTACCCCTGGCCCTTTGGGATGATTGGGGATCATTGGTTATGTGTGGCTAAGAAGAAGGGTTCGCCGAGAGGTTGATCTCCTCTTTAGGGTTTTCCTCATCCTCGGAGAGGTCACCTCCTCGAACAAGGTGGTTAGAGAGAATATTCCCCATGTGCCTTGCACATGGGCTCCATCCTACCTCATGAGATGCCTATAAATAGCACCCACCCATAGCTTTACAAGGGATAGATTTTGGAGAGACAACTGTTGGGAAAGAACTAATTTCCCTTCTCCATTATCAACCTTGGGAGTGAAAGTGGGAGATCCGTGGAAGAGCCTTGCCATTATTCTCTCTAACTACTTTGTTTTCTTCTTCACCTGATCTCTTATCTCATTCATCTCTTTGCTTTTGTGTTCCTAGTTATGAATATTAAAGAATCTAAGCCTCTCATCATTTCTACAAAATTCAAATTTTCTTCAAAGATCTTCGATGATCTTCGAATTTTCCAACAATGTTCTTGAACCCTCTCATACATTTGGCGACTCCACTGGGAAGGCGAATTGGTTAATGGTCTGAACAAGATCCAGAATCTACATAACTCCGGTGAAGATGGCGGGAGAAGAAGAAATTCATCAACAAGGCTCTTACAATGGTGGTGATGAAAGGACTCAAGTTCAAGACTCACCTCTCATCCTTGAAGCCATTCAAGGACTCCAACACACTTAACAAGAGATTCTCACGACCCTTCAAAATCTCACCCACACCATGTTGGTGATAGGTTCAAAATTTCACATCACCAGCAACAAATGAAGGTCAAGTCAGCGCCAGCAAGCACCAACAACTTCATGGTGATGTTGGGAATGGTCAAAATCATCAAGACCCACCCCAAATCCTCCTTGAAGTTGCTCAAAATGGTGTGCAAAATCAAGTGCTGGGAGAAACAAGTCATGGCCAACCTGTGGCCCATAGAGCGCAAAATCATGCAACTGGAGGATCGAGCCATGGTCCATCAGTGATTGGAGGAGTCTCCGACGCGATGAATGGCGTTCTAGCGGCGATGGAAGTTCAAGAAAGGCCCACAGAAATTTCTTTACCAAATAATGCTCCACACATGCCTAATTTTGTTCCACCAATTATAAATTCTACTCATGTACCGAGCGGGTCTCCTTTGGTTCTGACGCCGAGTTTGCAAGTCCAACCCGGTATAGCCGCAGCGTGCAATAGACTTTATGGGACCCAATTCAATGTCCCATCATCGAATGGCTTGTTTATAGTTGTCGATGGCCAATATCGTCATATGTCTTCACCGATGGTGAATTCTCAACACCCAAATGGCCAAGTCACTCCAAGCTCGGTCTTCGGGTCTACAAACCAAGTTCCAGGAATACCACCATCAAGTTCTCTCCCTCAACAATTTCTTACTCTCGCTGATGTGCAAGCCATGTTCGATCTCGAACGGGGCAAGAGGACTTTATCCTCTCTGCCCGATCCGGATGTCAAGCTATCGTACCCTGTCGAGATGTTGAGTTATCCATATCCGGAGGGGTACATGGTGCCAAAGTTCATCAAATTCAATGGCAAACAAGGAAATGCTCGAGAACATGTTGTTCGGTTCATCGAGACTTTGGAGATTCATGGTTCAAATCATGTCCTCTGGCTGAGAGAATTCTCCAAGTCCCTCACCAACCGAACATATAGTTGGTATGTGAACTTGGCCCCAAACTCTATCCGAAGTTGGGAGGAAATGTCAACAAATTCCATGCCAAATTCTTTCAGGTGGCCGAGAAAGTGACCACACTCACCCTGTGTAAGGAAAAGCAACGAGAAGGTGAAGACATTCTCGAATATGTGAAGAGGTTCCAAGACAAGGCCGTGGATTGTCATGAGGCTATAGAATAAAGTTATTTGGTCTAAATCTATGTTGAAAGAGCATTGAACGGGTACAAGATGCTTCTTGTTAATCACAAGCTACCCATCTTCTCGGCACTAATTGAAGCATCTCGGAACATCAACATACCTCAATCTCAGGAGATTGGGTTCGAGACTAGTTATAAAACTAGCTTTAAGACATCCCAAGGACCTTTTATCACTGCGGCTTCCGCGTTTTCTACTAGAAAGTCGTAGGGAGAGGAATTCAGAGGTCAGAAGAGGAAAAACTGTGAAGATGACACTTCTTTTCCATGTAGTGTTGAGGAGGTGAAGGCCTTAGTTGAAGAATGGGCGACAGACGGGGAACTGAAGTTGCCTCATATCGCAGAGCTTTTTCCGAAGAAAGACCGCGAGAGCCCTAATTATTGTGTTTTCCACCGATCACTAGGACATCCTACAGAAAAGTACCAGACGCTTAAGAAGATCTTTAGAAAGAAAGTGGAAGCAAATGAGCTAGAGTTCAAAGAATAGTGGCCCCCGGATATCTTAGAAGACGTGGCTATGATAGCATATGACGGCCATAACCTGAGTAGCTGGTGAAAGTTTTTCGAAGGACCTTGCGACTCTAGGGGCAAATGTCAACATTCCGTAGAAGAAGTCTATCTATGACATTTACAACTGTATTGTCCAAGAATTTTCTATCTTTCTTTCTTATGTGATGAATAAAGTTATTTCCTCCATATTGTGTATCTCCATTAGAAGTTATTTTCTTTATATTGTGTATCTTCATTATGTTATGTTGCTTGAAACAGTTTTCAATTTTTGTTGCCCCTTGAAGAAGAAAGAGAATAGTAGGCTCGGTTACCAACCTAAAGGGACTTTTCTTGACGTAGTAGAAGTGTACTACCACTCGAAGAGGGACAACCTTTGCTTCCATTAGTTGCCAAAATAGTGTGTGCTCCCACTCGGACCTCTGAAGAGTAGCCATTGCTTCCATCAATGCAAGCTTTGAGGGTCTTTCTTGCTAAAGTAGAGTGTGTGCTTCCACTCGAACTTCCGAAGAACAGCCCTTACTTCCATCAGTGCAAGCTTCAAAGGTCTTTCTTGTTGAAGTAGAGTGTGTGTTCCCACTCAGACTTCCGAAGAATAGCCCTTACTTCTATCAATGCAAGCTTCGAGGATCTTTCTTGCTGAAGTAGAGTGTGTGCTCCCACTCAAACTTTTGAAAAACAGATCTTGCTTCCATTAGTGCAAGTTTCGAAGATCTCTCTTGTTGAAGTAGAGTGTGTGCTCCTACTCAAACTTTCGAAGAACTGACTTTGTTTCCATCAGTGCGAGCTTCGAGGATCTTTCTTGTTGAAGTAAAGTGTGTGCTCCCACTCAAACTTTTGAAGAATAGACTTCACTTCCGTCAGTGCTAGCTTCGAGAATCTTTTTTTACTGAAGTAGAGTGTGTTCTCTCACTCAAACTTTCAAAGAACAGCTCTTGAGACTCGATTGCCTACCAGAAGGGATCTTTCTTGCCAAAGTAGGATACGTGCTACTTTCGGACTCTTAAGGGACTGCCTTGCTTTCGTTCAAACTTCCGAGGGATAACCCTTACTCTCATTAGTGTGGGTTCTGAGGGCCCCGGGGACGTGGAGTTCCTACAAGAATTCATTCACTTGAAATAGCGAAGCTGACAAACAAGATGAGCAATATCAATCTCATATCATGATTCAGACATCATCAGAATGCGGCAACATCAACAAATAATAATAGTCTATTTAAGTTACAACAATTCTATTCCTTCGAGCAAGCTCATGAAAATGCAACAATCAAGGTGTTGTCTCCCTGGGCCAGTTCCTCTCAAGCTAACGTAAAGTATCAATGTTCAAACAAAATTTCCCAAGTATCCAATAGATCAACAAAATAATATATGGCCCTGTTCTATACCATGGAAATTCATTCTCTCAACCAAAATGTTCATCAAAAAGTATCAAAATTCATTCATCAAATAGATAGAGCACAAGTAAGGTGTTTCATCATATCAACAAATTCTACAAAGAATTCTACACCAAGAGTTTGAGCATGATATTCACTATCCTCAAAGTTAGCAACAACAATTATTCCTTTTTTTTTTTTTTTTGTTACAGGAAAATCCTTCTTACCCTCTAACAGGTTCAAAGTAGCGCCCCTTGCAGAGATCACCAAGGTGTCCTGTTAGCCGTTCCGAGCGAAGAGAGTATAACCTGGAAACTTGTCCCGACCTCCCAAGACAAGCTCCGCTTAAGTCAAAACTCGCACAGCGAGGGAGCATTGAACTCACACCAAGTGCTGATTAGACAACTTGAGGTCTAACCTCCTAACCAACTATGCTTCGCCCAAGAGATTGGCCCAAGGAAGAGGGGAATTGAACATGTGACCTTGGGG
Source organism: Camellia lanceoleosa (assembly GCA_025200525.1). Classification (NCBI taxonomy): domain Eukaryota; kingdom Viridiplantae; phylum Streptophyta; class Magnoliopsida; order Ericales; family Theaceae; genus Camellia; species Camellia lanceoleosa. Next base: position 126,024,708 of record CM045765.1, read on the forward strand.
CTTAAACCCCAAGTTTTAACCACAATGCCACCCAACCTTGGATTAACAACAATTATTCCTATCATATCTCTGCCCTTGATATCAATAGCTCAATGCAAACATCAAATATTCTATTTATGTCAGATTTGTCAACGTGAGTTCAAGATCTAGTAGCAGTGGTTCACAGACACATAAGTGAGCAATAAGATTTCATCAATCTCGGATTTAACAAGTCTCAATATCAGTGTAGTTTCATATTCCAAGTGAGGATTCAAAATATATTTTATCAAGCATTATCAACCGAAATATTATGTTCAAAATCGGTGATTCATGTACCTCAGTAAAGCAAAGATTGCAGGCTTCAAGATCCAAATCAAATTTCCATTGAAATTCACAAATATCAAGGCCCAATAGATCAAAGTTCTTAAGCTAAAAAAAAAAATCTACCAGATTCTGAAATGGGGTTTTAACAAAAAGTTTCCTTACAAATTCAAAAAACATATATATATATATATATAAGGCAGCACAGATGAAGTCTGAGGCCGATATGGGTAGTACAAACCGAAATCGGCGAAGTTATACATATTGTAATCGGCTAGAACTAGTGGCGGTGGTCTTCAATGGGCGTGAAAGCAAGATCGAGAATTGTGAGTTCGGAGTTCTGAAAAATGCGGCGCAAACAGTGTATATAGGTGACGGAGTAGCTGATCGATGCCGTGTTGAGTCGCGCGACGTGGTCGGCGCTGGTTAGTCGCGGCTTGGGCTGAAGAAATAAAGGAGATCGGTAAAGCCGGCGTCGGGAACAGCCAAGACAGGTTGGCAGCAGCGTGAGCACTGATATTTCGAGAGCCAAATCAGTCAAAGGAATTTCCAGCTAGACCGACCAGCGCGTTGAGAGGGCGGCGTGGTCGGCGTCAACAGTGACTCTCACGAAAGTCGACGGTGGTTGCTTGTGTGGTCTTTGGTTCAGCAGCTGCGGAGCTTCGTTGAAGAAGATGGAATCTGATTTGGGTCTCTTCGTTCAGAGAGAGAAAGAGAGTGCTGAAATAGTGATTTTGGCAAAACAAGGATAAAGACAAAATTTATTTGGCCTCAAAAAGGGGTATGATTTGGCCTCAAAAAGGGTATGATTCTATGATCCCTCAGATATTTTGCTGATATATATAGAAAGAGAGGGCCGAGAAACGTGGGCTTTATTTTATGGTTATCTGGAGCAAATAAAAAAAAAAAAAAAAAATGTGTGGTTTGGTGCCTCTCAATTATACTAGGAGAATATATATATATATATATCTTCTGTTAGTTGATTTTCTTTTGATTTGGGGGAGAAAAGTTTGAATATATATATATATCTTCTGTTAGTTGATTTTTTGTTAGTTGATTTTCTTTGAAAAGTTTGAATTGGTGAGTAGTAAGGATTTGTAAAAATCTGCAATCAAAATAATGAAGAGGATTTGCGTGGGCTTAGGCAATACATAACAAATTATTCAGTGCATCTAGGGCATAACATCTACACATTTTACTAAAGTCAAGTGTTTAAATATTTATTTGAGAGAAACATAACACAAAACTGACGTAGCATGGTGCAGGCAGATATTCCTCAGTATTGGCGGAATATTCCTTGATATTTTGAAAATTGTAATTTGGCCTCAAATTTTTAAATAATTATGGTGTGGCCCACCTCTCGGGAAAAGTATTTCAATAAGGCTCTCGAAATTGCAGCGAAGGTTCATCCTAACTAAACGGACCGTTTTGGACACAACTGCGAGATCAGAATGGTGAAATTCTAAATAATTTTTTTAAGATTTCAAAAGAACCTAATAACATTCCCGAGGGCGTGATGCGAAGCATGACCGAAGAGGTAAAAATATGCATGTCCGAGAAAACTAAAAAATTTTCATACACGCAAAGGGCAAATATAAGAGGAGTTAATTTGAGCCCACTAAATTAATTAGGCCCAATAGTCCAAGGTTGGTGGGCCCGAATTTATCGCAAGTCCAAGATTGGTGGGTCCGGATTTATCGCCATCAAACGGGCCAAATCGCTCTAAACCCTCTTAAGGATTCGGATCCACGAATTTAGAGACTTACTCGAGCCCGGACTCAAAAGGGTTCAGATCCACGAACCTATAGATCCGAAGCACTTGGCCTCGAACGGATTCAGATGCAATCTAGAAAGCGCTCCATTAATGAGTTCCAGAACACTTGTGGACTCGGAGCTTTTTGGGATCTACGTACCAAACCATAGGCGTAATGGAGTCCGAACAAAGGACTCGATCCCGAGGACAGTGAGTGGAGATAAATTCACTCTTCGGTTAAACTAGTCTATACCTAGGTCAATGTGGCACGATCTAGGGGGTCCCTGAGACTCGGCAATATTTGTGACAGGGTGTTCTCTTGAACTACCCCTAACCTTTCTGCGGCAGGGCGTCCTCTGGGACTACCCCTGACCTTTTGGGATGATTGGGGATCATTGGTTATGTGTGGCTAAGAAGAAGGGTTCGCTGAGAGGTTGATCTCCTCTTCGGGGTTTTCCTTATCTTCGGAGAGGTCACCTCCTCGGACAAGGTGGTTACAGAGAATATTCCCCATGTGCCTTGCACATGGGCTCCATCCTACATCATGAGATGCCTATAAATAGCACCCTCCCATAGCTTTACAAGTGATGGATTTTGGAGAGACAACTCTTGGGAAAGAACTAATTTCCATTCTCCATTATCAACCTTAAGAGTGAAAATGGAAGATCCGTGGGAGAGCATTGCCATTATTCTCTCTCTAATTACTTTGCCTTCTTCTTCACCCAATCTCTTATCTCCATCATCTCTTTACTTTTGTGTTCCTAGTTATAACTATTAATCTAAGCCTCTCATTATTTCTACAGAATTCGAATTTTCTTCAAAGATCTTTGAATTTTCTAACAACGTTCTTGAATCCTCTCACACAATCACCATATCCAATAAACAATCTTAGTTAACAATATAAGGAACTACAACATTGTTAGGTTAACGGGACACAAGGCTTATCCACCTAATTCATTTACAGTTTTTGATTAGACAGTGGCATTATATCAGATATTTTTAATTCCAATCTAAGATGCTTATATCTAGTGCATGCAGTATTTATTTTTTCTTGAATTTATGTGTTAAGACATAGAACTACTAATGCTTTGATATCTTTCTCTCATCTCAGATGGTCAGCAATAGCAGCAGCACTACCTAGATGAACATACAATGAAATAAAGAACTACTAGCACACCCACGTACAAACCAGCACAGTTTTTTTTTTTATTAGCGAAGAAATAGAACTTTATTGATGAAGACCGAATAAGGAAATACATCAGTAAAGACGAAGGGGAAAGGGAAGGGGAAGGAGTGTGCCTGGACATGGTAAGTTGGTGAGTAACCAACCACAATCAACAGACCCAAACCAAAATACAAAAAACAAACAACAACCAAGACCAGCAATGAAGTTCAGCAGAGATCAGCAGGCAACACAGCAGAGATCAGCAGCAGCAGGGCATCCAAACCATAAGCCCAGTGCACCATTATTCTTGCAGCAGCTACCAGCAGAGGATGGAGAAGCTACCAACCAGCCACCAATCCGCAAAAGCTCCTCTGCACTGCCTTCACAACAACCAAAACCAGCAATTACGCCTTCATTGTTGGCGTCCAGAACAAGAGATCGCAAAGAGACAACACAATGCACATGATAGCAGCAGCAGGACATCGAAACCATAAGCCCAGTACACCAAGCTCCTCTGCACTGCCTTCACAGACCAAACCCCGCTGATACTTACCACTCTGCACCCAATCTTCCTACATACCAATCTGCTAACTGCATGATGACGTAATGACCATAAATTCCCATCTTCTAAAGGAGCTTCACTGGAGCCATACAAGGAGCTTGAGACAGACTACTACAACCAATCTGCTACTTACCATTAATCGCTACCAATCTGAGCCTATGAGATACAACCTCTCACTTGCTTCAAATTTGCAACAATATCATGCACTGTGTAATTCACCCCTTTTACATATGCCTTGATCCATAATGCAATTCTTACTTTCAATAGCTCTACTACCTGTGCAAAATCTGCATTTCCATTGCTAAATAAGCAATCATTCCTCAGTTTCCATATTGACCAAAGCATGGCCAAAGGGACCACCTTCCAAATATTGAACTCCTTCTTTCTTAATTTCATACCAGACCACCAGTTAAGCAAAATAACCACAGATCCTGGTGTTACCCACTACACTTCTCACCAGTTTACCAACTCTGACCATAACCTCCACACCAATGGGCATAAAAGCAACACACGATTTATGGTTTCTACCTCTACTTTGCAAAATACACAAAGGGGGCTCACATTGACAGGTATAGCTCCAATCCTTTTCATAAAGTCTGTTGTTTTGAGTCTCCCTTTCCAAGCTAACCAGCTGAAGAACTGAGCCTTCGGGGTCGCTGCATTTTTCCACAGGAACTTTGAAATGGGAACCTTGGATCCATTAACTATTTCCAACCTTTTCCACACTGAGGCCACAGAGAATACTCCAGTATTACTTGCTCTCCACAAACAGTTATCCTCAGTTAGAGGATTTAGATTAGGTACCTCTGCTAGTAATACATTTAGCCTATGAACTTCCTCCTCCTCCCAAGCTAAAAGTGATCGTCTAAATACCAACTTCCAATCACTACCCGGCCCTTTCCGGTGGTAAAAAGGCTGCAAGGAACCTTCCTTCTCCACTGATAAACTAAATAGCCTAGGAAATTCACTTCTAAGACTCATATCATTGAACCATCTATCCGTCCAGAAATGAATCCTCTCCACATTTCCCAAAATAATCCTGAAGTTTTGTGAGAAAAACTCTGCCACTACACTGTTTGCTGAAGCTAATGATGCAATGTCCTTCCACACTGTAGATACCATTGCAGTTGACACTGGATCTGGTTTCCACCTGCCCCCAATCCCACCATATTTGCTATATACCACCATTTTCCATAGTGACTGTTGTTGATGACCATACCTCCACCACCATTTTATCATTAAACAGACGTTAACATCACTGAGGCTTCTCACACCCAACCCCCCTTGGGCTTTACTTTTACACACGTCCTTCCATTGAACTAACTGAATTTTCCTTTGTACTTCAGAACCGCCCCACAAGAAGTTCGATTGGATCCTATCAATTGTTTTAGCAACACCAACAGGCAATTTGAAGATAGATAGAAAATACACTGGAAGATTTGACAATCCAGACTTAATTAGGGTCACTCTGCCGGCAAAGGACAAGAATCTCCTCTTCCAAGATGCTAATTTCTTTTTAAACTTCTCCACCACTGGTTTCCAAGTACTCTTTTTCCTTGGATTGGCCCCTAAAGGTAAGCCAAGATATGACAAAGGTAGACTCTGGCTCAGGCAATTCAGGTTGTTAGCAAACTCCTTCACTAACTCATCTTCCACTCCAATTCCGCAGACAATACTTTTATGAAAATTAATCTTGAGGCTTGACATGACTTCAAAACACCTCAAAATTCTTTTAAGCACCCTGATCTCATCCCAATTGGCTTCATAAAAAATAATAGTGTCATCTACAAATTGTAAATGGGAGATTTTCAATTCTTGATGACCAACTGAAGCTCCTTTGATCATCCCCTTTTCTTTGGCTCTCACTAACAGAATATTTAGTCCTTCTGCAACTATAGTAAAGAGGAAAGGCGATAGTGGATCTCCTTGCCTTAAACCCCTCTGAGGAGAAAACTCTGCTGTGGGTAACCCATTCATAAGCATTGAGATCCTTGACGTAGAAATGCAGGACCTAATCCAACCCACCCATTTATCTCCAAACCCAAAATTTTCCATCATTGACAACAAAAACTCCCAGTTAACTGAATCATAGGCCTTCTCAAAATCCAATTTAAGAATGATTCCTTTTTTCTTGGCCTTTCTCCACCAATCCACCACTTCATTTGCTATTAAGACCCCATCAAGGATGCATCTACCAGAAAGAAAAGCAGTTTGAACCTCTCCTATGAGTTTTGGGAGCACTAGTCTTATTCTTTTGGATAACACTTTAGCCAACACTTTATAAATTGAGCTAACCAAGCTTATAGGCCTAAATTCACTCAAGTCTATTGGGTTCTTCTTTTTAGGAATCAAGGTAATGAAAGAGCTGTTTACCCCTTTAGCCAACTTCCCATTACGATGAAACTCTTGGAACAACTACATGAACTCACCTTTCATTATAGACCAGCACTTTTGAATGCAATACAGATTGAAACCATCAGGTCCAGGGGCTTTATTCCCATCGCAATCTTGAATGGCTGCCCAAATTTCTGCATCACTAAAATCAGCCTCCAGCACTTCCTTTGAATCTACATCAGTAATGGACAGAAAGGACCCTGCCAACTTAGGCCGACTCTCCCAACTTTCAGCAAAAACCCTTCTAAAATAATCCTCCACTGCTTGCTTCACTATGCTTGGGTCTTCCACCACAACACCATTTACCTGAACGGAGTCTAATAAATTTTTCCTCTGCCTGTTACTTGCCATCAAGTGAAATAGTCTAGTATTTTTATCTCCATTTTGTGCCCATGACAATCTAGATTTTTGTAACCACATCCTCTCCTTACTTCTACTTAGCTGCCAAACTTGATTTTTGATCTCACGTCTTCTATTCACCTCTGATTCCAACAGGGATCTAGATTCCACCTTCAAGTCCCACTCATGAAGTTCATCTTCAGCTTGTTTAAGTAGATCATCAATATTACCAAAGACCTCCATATTCCACCTACGCAGATATGCTCTTAGTCTTTTGAGCTTAATCATGATTCTAAAACTAGCCCATCCCTGAGTCTGTACCTCCTCCCAGACCTTTTCCACTTCCTTCTTAAAATGAGGGCAGGATGTCCAAGCATTAATAAACCGAAAAGGTTTTGGCCCCCAATCCCTTCCGTCCTCCATAAGCAAAACTGGACAGTGATCTGAAATGACTCTAGGCAATCCCCATTGTTTGAATTTATACCTCTCTAGCCAGACAGGATCAAGCAAAAACCTATCAATCCTACTCCACCTCTCCCCGTCCAATGCATTACACCATGTGAATAATCTCCCATGCATATTCAGATCAATTAATTCCAATCTCTCTATAAAATTATTAAAGTCTTTCATACCCCTTTCCCTTCTTGAGCAACCTTTCCTCTCACTCAAAACTCTAATCTCATTAAAATCACCACCCAGACACCAAGGGTTAGGATAAGAGATTTTAAGATTTAGAAGACTGTCCCAAAGTTTCCTCCTCTTCAATGCATCAGTCAGGGCATAAATATTGCAAATAACACAATGAAATGATTGAGATAAGATACCTGAGAGAAGAATGAAATTCCTAGAACTGCAGCAGTCTATCAATTGAAAACTTGGTGTTCCAAATGCAAAGGAGACCACTGCACTTCCTTCGAACCCACCTCCATATAACCCATGTCATCCTCAGCCATAAGGACTTAACAAAATTACCATCAACAACTTCTCTCTTAGCCTCCTGCAAAGATCAAAACATCTACTAATTTTGCTCTCACCAATGCCTTAATTCTACTCCTTTTTTCAGGTCGCCTAAGACCCCTAACATTCCATGACATGATCTTCATAAAAACCTTCAACACAAAGATCGATCCTCCTTTATTTTTCTAGCGGCTTAATCAACCTCTGCCCTTCCTTCAAATTCTTTCCAAATCTTTCTCCTCCAACTCCATTATTTTGGCCACCACTTCCTCTTCCTTCCTTCACGCTTTAGCCCTAATGCCTTCCCGACCTCAATCGTATCGTGGGCCTCTTTAAGTATCTTTCTTCTCCTTTGGGAACCGGCTTTGTGACGCTTAGGGACATAGTCGCTGCCGCTGAAGGATCACTCCACTTCGAGACAGCTTTGAATAGGATCCCCTTTTGTTTTGGTTGGCCACCGCTTCGTTCTATCTTTCCCTGTTCACGCCTTTCCTCTTCGGGTCACCTTCCTTTTTGATCTAGCATGAACTTGCCGAGAAGGGCCCCTTCTCGTGATTTACTTTCTGGGCTAGAGCTTCCTTATAGCCATAAACTGTGATGGGCTATACAAATACTTAAATCAATTAACTTCCCATCTTGGCCCATTATTTATAGGCTGGACTTGGGCTCCATGTAACACAACTTCTAAATTTATGTTGGGCTGCCACACTCCAACCAGTTGAACTGCACATAACACCTTTATTACATCCCGGCTCTTCAACCCGTTGCTTTATCCCATTCTCCACAGACCTTGAGCAGATCGCCTTCACCTCCCTTCCTTTCCCTAGAGCACGCTCAATTACTTTATCCGCTTCCAGACTTACAATGATGGCCTCCATCCACAAATGCTAAAGCTCATCACCGTGTGTGTTCCATTAATTGACACGTCATCGATTTGTGCCACATCATCATCATCATCGCCCTCCTCGCACTCGAACCGACTTCACCTTCATCCCCACCTTCAAAGACCATCGGCACCATTGGCGCTACCGTGGATGAGCATGATCAACTTGACGCTGCGTTTGGACAAGTGTTCACCGTCAATGTGCATATTGATTCCAAGACTTTTTTATGGTCGCTATAGTCACCATTGCATTGGCAGAATCGACTACGGGCTCTTCAAACACTCGCACTTGATAGTCCTTGCATTTCCTACTAGATTCAAGACCGTATTGATGGGCTCCATCCTGCTTTGTAATAATCCTAACTTTGCGAACATGAAGTGTTTACCTCCCAATGTATCTTTATCATCTTGAACCACTTCTCCCCATACCTTGCCAATGGCTTCAAAAGTTTTGATACTCCAGAGATTGAGAGGAACTCCCACACAAGTGAGCCAAATACATCTATCACAAATCCAAAAACTTCCTTCTTCCCATTCAAATACTTCATCACTCCACCATGAATCCACTCCTCCATTGTCGCTCTTTGGTCCTTCATCTGTTGGTTGGAGCTGAATGATAAAATTGCTAGCTTTCCTCCCGCTTGTCTAACTACTACTTCCTTAACAGTCCTCTTATAGATCTCCTTGCGAAAGTCATGGAAGGAAAAATGCTTTGAGCTTGACCGTAACACTATTATATAACCACCCATTCTCGGCCACAACAGCTCTAATCGAGACATTTTGTTTTCCATATTCTCCACCATTTTTACCTCCAGTTTGAACTACTTCCGATATGACTTACCTTTGATTCCAATCATAGGTTGGATGGGCGCCCATCGCTTCTTCTCGCACCATACCTCCCTGCTTAGCATTTGTTGGTATCTGTCTACTTTGATTGGACTTGTCAGACTACCATCTTTACTCTCAAGGCCCTGTTATGACACCATAAGCCATCAGTTTTTCTCACTGCCACCTCTGCAGCCACCTTGCAATCGTACCTAACAAATCCAAATCTTGATCGTGTAGTTCTCCTCCTTTTCAATGGTATGAAGACATCCTTCACAACTCCAAACTTACTGAACAGATTAAATAGATCTCTAGGGGTCATAGCCTCTGGTACTTCATCAACAAAAAGAGATACCAAGTCATTCAACCTTGGTCGACCAGTTTGCAGACCCATCCTCCGTTTTCTGATTACCGGATTCCACCCTCCTTCACTTCCCTCCCCATGTTCTTCACCCATTCTTACTCCTTGCATATATGTAAGTGTTGAAGGTTAAAGCAATAATATTAGAGCATTCTCAACTCCGGTGAACAACTACATGCTAATTCCCCATCTTGGAACTGTAATAGTTAATACTTCTTTTGATTGAAATTGTCTCACAATCTACCCAAATTAGGTAAGATTTTCTCAATATTGTCTAACAGTTCAAATATTGTCAAAAAAAGTACAAACCAGCACAGTTGAAAACATCCAAGGCTGAATCCAACCAAAACAATTTACCTGAATTGAATCTATTGCTTCCTAATCCTCCAGAAGCTTCAAGCTCCTCCGATGGGTCTAGGAACATCCCAGTACTTTTACCGAGTACTACTGGGCCCGCTGTTGGGAACATGGAGGCTTATATTGGCTCACAAACATGCATTGAACTTCAAAGTTTATCAGAACTGGAAAAATTGTACATGGAAAATCTTCAAGAGACGTTGGTTGATCCTGGATTTATACTTCCACACTCTGAGCTATGGTGCCTAGACCCTCCAAGTTTGTATTGTTTTGAAAATGATGCAAACAGTGATCTTTTGTTCAACCTCTCATTGCCAGGAGAGACTGGTGGAATTAAAGAGCCTAGTGTCCATATTTAAGCGAAATGCTAGTTTTCATTGCACTCAAATGTTCATGGTCGGGATGTACATATGTAGGCATGGGGGCAAGAACCAACAGTTCCATCTATGTTCTTTTTGGCCAAAGTTGACATTGTGCTGTGCATGAATAAAGTTGAGAGTGGCTGAAATTCATTTCAATAAAAGATTATTCGGGATTTGCTTATTTAGTATATTTTTTTATTTTTTATAAAAAGATGTATAAAAAAGTAGAGAAGTAATATGAGTACAAATAAGTAATATGAGAAGTAATATTAGAAGTACATAAGAAGTAATATTAGAAGTAACATTACTCATAAGTAATATTACTCATTTCTTTATTTTTTGCTCATATTAGAAGTAATATGAGTCAAATAAGTACATTTATTTATATCATTCTAAACAGCCCTTCATTTTTTGTTTCATTTCAAGTTCTTTCTAATCACCCATCATTCAAATTTTTGTTTCATTTCTAGTTCTTTCTAATTACCATCATTGAATCAGATACACCCTTTAGGGTGCATACCAGATGCACCATATTACAAATTGGCATAATTTCACCACACAATTTCATAATATCAACCAAAAAATGCGTAATTTCACCACAAATTGGCGTAATAAAAAATGTCGGAACCAAACCACAAACTTGTATAACATCAATCACAAAATTTTAGACATTTTGTTACTCTAATTTATAGCGAGATTACACATTTGATAATTAATGTTATGAAATTTTGTGATAACGTTACGTCAATTTGCGGTAGAATATATGCACACCATAAGCTTTCCCTTCAAATAGATCTTATGTGAGATAGGAGATTTTTATTTTTTATTTGAGTTAATTACCTAAAAGTCATATTTACAAATGTTATGATAGCTTAGGTCTTATTTAAGATTTTTTGAACCAATAAGTCTTATTTAGTAAAACTGAGAATATTATCAGTTTTTTCTAATTTTTTAAACTAATCACATTATCAATTTTGTATAATAATGTTTCAGATAATTATTTCTCTAATTGAGGGAAAAAAATAGAATATGAGATTAAACATTTTCTCCATTTTACTTATTGGTTTAATTCACCCATCCAATAAAATAAAGAAAATTATCAACAACAAAAAAAATTAGTTTTAAAGCTGAGAACATTGTCAATTTTTTCATTTTTGAAGTTTTCTTTTTTCAATTTTGCACATCAATGTTCCATCATCATGCTCCCTTGTAAATACAAAATTTTCAATTTTGCACCAAAAAAAAAATAATTCAGTTTTTTCATTTTTTTTGCACATAATTTTTTTCGTTTAGTGTTTTCAATTTGAAAGTTGATATTTTAAAATTTTAAAAATCAAAATAAATGTCAAATCATCATGTTCTTTTATAAATAATCATAAATGATGAACAATTATTATCTGAAGGGCAATTCCGACAATTAAAATTTTAATGAGACTTGAAGGTCTAAAAAATCTTAGTTAGAACTTAATGAAATTTAAGTTCATAAATTAAGATTTATGTGTAAATGTCCATTTTTATTTTTATATCATTCAATGCTCCCAATAATAATTTCGACTATTCATTATATAAATTTAAGGACATTTCATTTATAAATCAAATTTTAAATTTTTATTTTTTTCTAAAAATTCACATTCTTAAATATTTTCTCTATAAAGGAGAGTTACCAAACTACCCGTATATATATTGGTAACGTTTGATTTAGTTTTAAAATCATGATTTGAGAATGGAGTTATATTTTGAATTTGTGAGTTGTTGAATTATTATTTAAAAAAAAAAATATTTGGTTATGAATTTTGAAAAGAGTTTTAAATTTTTTAAATTAGAAAAGTTGTTTAGTTATGAGTTTTGAAAAGAGTTTTCAAAACTTAATTCAAAAACTTATTACTTATAACCAAACACACAACTCAAAACTCTATTTAAAATTCTATTCAAAACTTATAACCAAACTCTTTTTAAAATTCAATCCAAAAAAATAAATATTGAAAAAAAATAAATTTTTTATTTCAAAAATTCAAAAAAAATTATTTAAAATATTAAAAAATATTTTTTTTTTTGTTAAAAAAATATTCAACTAGTGCTTTAAAATTATTGTTGATTGTATATTTGATTGGAAATTTTTTTAATTGTTTTGTTTAAAAGTGCTTTTTTATTTTTTAAAAATTACTGTGTCAAATTAATTTTTATTTAAATTTTTTTTGTTAATTTTAAATAAATAGCCAAATAATTTGTCATTTTGGTCTAAAAAAATAATTTCTATATTTAAAAAATATCAAAAACAAATATAATTTTTTTTTTTCAAATAACAAGAGGCAATTGCAAAAAAAAAAAAAAAAAAAACAAGCATTGTTCCTGTCAACCTGCCGGACGACTGAATAGACCCTGAAAAATCTAGAAACCCTAGATGTTGATTTGTGATTATGTACCAATTTTAAGCAGAATATAACAATCCCAATCAAACAATTAAAGACAAATCGACACAACGATTTTACGTGAAAAAATCACAATTGGACACCTCCAACTGTGATTATTAAACCACGAGCAACAGCCACAAAACAATCCACTAAGAAGATTTAAAGGAATTACACAGGTATACTCTCAATTACCTAGCGAATCCACGCCTAATTGAACCAACCTCTATGTGCCTCTTCCAACCCATCTTCACCTCGGAATTGTCTTTACGATGAGCCACTCCAGAATCCACCGAAGCTTCAGGCTCGAATTCTTCAGAATCCACCGAAGAATAACTCTCTATCTCTCTCTTGTGTATAACAAACAAAACCTTTGATGTACTCTTTTTAAACCATGAGTTAAATACTCAATAAAACATCAAAGAAAACTAACAAAATATCTCCAGATATAAACCTTAAGAACCAAAAAGAAGATCTGGAGGAATTACATAGTTTTGGGAGAAAACCAACTATTTATAGAAAATCCAAAAGTAATCCTAGTTTTGGAAGAAATCCAATTACTTATAGAAATCTAAAAGTAATCCTAGTTTTGGAAGAAAATCAACTTCTTATAGAAATCCTTGTCAAACGGGATTGCCAATAATAAAACCTAACAATCTTCCCCTTTGGCAATGCCGTGACAAAACACACCTAACAAATAAAATCCTAATCACCCCAACCCATTACAGCCAACAAAAGCCAACTTCAACAAAATCCAACTTCGTACTAAAAAACATGATCTGCAAAACATATTAGTGTCATAATCTCCAAAACAACTATCAGTCCCACAAGAGTATATAAAAAAGCAATAGACATATGACACAATTATCTTGAAACATGAGATGGAAAACATGAATAGATGAAAACTAAGACTCATCAACAACAACTCTCAAATAACAAAAGCAAGATCATAAACCACACAAACAATGATATGACGATGTAAATATCATAAGTATGCAAGAAGGACATAATTTGCAAACAGTACAAAGAAACATGCAAAACAACTATCACCAATTTCCCTTACCAAACAAATCAAAGTGTTCATGCTAACAAACTCTTGCAATGATAAACCAAACTCCCTTACCAACCCAAATCAAGATGAACCAAACTCCCCCTAACTAAAAGCAACCACAAACACTGAAAACAGCGAACAAGAAGAAAAAGCCAAAAAAAAAATAATATGGTGGAGCAAGCAGGAAATTTTAGATTTGTACCTTAAAATACACAAGATTATCCAAGAAGCACAATTACTTGAAAACACAATGTGCACAGCCTCTAGAAAATTCTTCATAAAAGAAAGTGATGCATTATGTGAAAAGCATAGATCTCATAATAAAAGTGTGTGTGTGACTCTTGAAGTTTGACAAATACAAGATTCAAATCCTAGTAGTGATATGAAAGCTGGACCTCTGACAAGAAAATCTAAGCACAACTAAGGAAAGTCAAACCACTAGAAATCAAGGGGTATTTGGTGTGTAAAAGCGGAGGCTCCCTCTCAATCAATGAATCCTTTATTTTTTTTCTTTTTTTTTTCACATCTTTTTCTTTTCTTTCTTTTGCACATTATTTTTTTCTTTTTCATATTTTTTTTTTCTTTCTTTTGCACACTCATTGGCGGCTTACACGCTCAAGACTATGGAAATCGAATCAGAGAAGCATGGATATATTAAGGATGGCCTGATTGGTGACTCTGAGGTAGCCTTTTCCTCATGCCTGGACTACAAAGAACAGAGGGGAAAGCCATGGAGATGCAAAAAGATGGAAGATGGTTAAGAGACTCAACATCACCCATGATATGCTAGTATAGGTCAATTCCTCTAGAGAAGCAAAAGATACAATACCAGAAGTCCATAGAGAAAAAATAATCACTAAGGTGGAAGACTCCAAAATTTGCTAATCCAAGAGTGTGTACAGAATGAGACATACTAATCAAAAAACACACACTCCAAAATGAATAATGACCACAGAAAGCACATACATATTAACATGTAATGGATATTCTTATCAATTCCAATATGCACCAAGGACATCTTAAAAAAAATTCAAGTTTGCAAAACTATACTAAGAAAATCTTTTTGGAATTTTTTATTTTTTTATTTTTTTTCTTAACCAAAGTAAGACAAAAAATGAACATGCACACATTTTTTTTTTAAGAAAACAAAACATGTCAGAAAATGAACAAGCACACATTTTTTTCTCATTAAAAAAACACACAGAAACCCAAAAACTAAAACAAATAAACAAATTAACACAAGTCAAGTTTTCTCACCCAAACCGTTTTAGTATAAACAAAGTTGTGAGAATTGCAGTTTTTGGGTAGTGTCTTGACGTTATGGTTCCCTTCCCCTTCAATGAGAATCCGTCTTGACATGGTTTTCAACTTCCTATTCCTAGGTCTAGGTAAACACAACCTCTGTTCATGTTTGGTCTCAAGCAAATCAAAATAGCAAGGTTTATTATAACCCTTAACCTCCTTATGACCAATGAAGTGTCTCCTACCCCTTGAGATATTAGAATTTCTTCCATCTCTATGAGACATTCTCCCATGCAATTCATAACAATAAGGGCGAATATGACCATGCATACCACAATGATGACAAATAAAAACAGGATGTATAGGGTGTACCTTTTTTTCTTTTACCTTACTAACTCTAGGAAGTTTGAGAAGTCCATCCTCATGTTTAATTTTTTGTTCTCCTTTTCCTTGAGTTCTTGTATCATGAGATGTAGATGCACTCTGTTTTTGCTCTTTGTTATCACCAAAGCCAATGCCACTCTTGTCAGAACAAATTTGTTGAGACCCAATGATATTGTCCAAAGTCGTTGATCCTCTGTTCCAAAGACCAATGGTTGCCATAGCACACTTGAGTTCTTCCTCTTTCTTGATCATTAGTTCTTCCAAAGCAACTTGAGACATCTTGAGAGTTTCAATTTTTCTTCATATGTTGCATAGATTTGTTGTAGCTCGTTCCTCTCTGTCTCACAAGTCAAGAGTTTTGCACAAAGAGCTTGTCGATCATTAGCTATCTTGATGGCATCAATCCTACCCTCAGAAATCTCTTCATTTAGTTTGACATTCTCACTTTCACATGCTTTGAGTTTCGTTGTGAGTTTGTCATTTAATTTGAATAACTTAAGAGACTCCTTATACAACTTTTCATAAGCTCGCTCAAGCTCTTCATCCTCACGAATTGAATCCATTATCACAAATCAAACAAGATCTCGTTCTAAAAGAATTTTTTTAAAAAAAATAGAACGACCCGCTCTGATTCCAATTAAAAAATCTAGAAACCCTAGATGTTGATTTGTGATTATGTACCAATTTTAAGCAGAATATAACAATCCCAATCAAACAATCAAAGACAAATCGACACAACGATTTTACGTGGAAAAACCATAATTGGACACCTCCAACTGTGATTAAAAAACCACGGGCAACAGCCACAAAACAATCCACTAAGAAGATTTAAAGGAATTACACAGGTATACTCTCAATTACCTAGCTAATCCACGCCTAATTGAACCAACCTCTATGTGCCTCTTCCAACCCATCTTCACCTCGGAATTGTCTTTACGATGAGCCACATCAGAATCCACCGAAGCTTCAAGCTCGAATTCTTCAGAATCTACCGAAGAACAACTCTCTCTTGTGTATAACAAACAAAACCTTTGATGTACTCTCTTTAAACCATGAGTTGAATACTCAACAAAACATCAAAGAAAACTAACAAAATATCCCCAGATATAAACCTTAAGAACCAAAAAGACAATCTAGAGGAATTACATAATTTTGGGAGAAAACCAACTATTTATAGAAAATCCAAAAGTAATCCTAGTTTTGGAAGAAATCCAATTACTTATAGAAATCCAAAAGTAATCCTAATTTTGGAAGAAAATCAACTTCTTATAGAAATCCTTGTCAAACGGGATTGCCAATAATAAAACCTAACAAAATGAAAACCCTAAACATACATCTCATAAATAAAACCCAAAAAATCAGAAATTCATAAATATTCAACAAATTCTTTTTTTACCATTCAGAAATTTTGCAAATCAAATAAAAACCCTTAACATTGCAAATCAAATAAAAGCCCTAAACATACATCTCATAAATAAAATTCAAAAAATAAAAAATTTATATTAAATCCCTAGATTACACTATTATTATAGTAATATTCAGCAAATTCCTTTTTTCCAGTCAGAAATTTTGCAAATAAAATATAAACCCTAAATATATATTTTCGAAGAAAACCCTTTTCACATACATTTCATCAAAACAAACATAGAATAGAAACAAATTTCTAAGAAAAAAGATGAAAAAAAAAATCGAAAATCATCAACTCAAATTAATCATATTCGAAACTTACAGAGTTCAAAATCTTACTTGGAAGCCGTAACAACAACTTCTCACCGATGAAACTCTTTTATATTGTGCACTGGCAACGACGATCGGGAAAAAATCGAATAGCTTCGTCGTCTTCTTCACACAGATCAACCTGCTTCACGTTTCTTATTATCGTCTCTCTCTCTCTCTCCCTCTCTTTCTCTCTCTTCTTTTTTTTAGGAATTCTATTTGTATTGTGAATGTAGCTTGATTAGGAATTCTGTGAACAAAGGGCTTTTTGTCTTTTCGCAAGCAAAAGCAAGGGTATATGGTTATTTTCTATAGGATACTAACGTCGTTTGTGCAAAATAGACGGAATAGAAGAATCTTGACAGTGTCAAGCAAAGTAGGGGAGGTTACTATAATTATTCACATCACTTGGGAGGTCCCTGTATTTATCAGAAACCTCAGGGAAAGTAAATGTAATTTGCCTAAATTTATATCTTAAATAGATGTAAAGGGAAAGACTAGCTCTGTTGGGTTCCATTTTGAAATGATGATTCCACTCTCATATTTTAATCTTTTATTTGATTATAATTTTCAAAATATGATTCTATATTACATTTCAAAACACATTTGAAAACATGTTTGGTAACTAGAGAGTTTTTGAATTTTTGAGACTAGCTGGTTATTCGCTCGGATATCCTCTCGGATAGTTTTTAAATTTTTAGGTCTGTTAGATTTTATTATTGGCAATCCCGTTTGACAAGGTTTTCTATAAATAGTTGGTTTTCTCCCAAAACTATGTAATTCCTCCAGATCTTCTTTTTGGTTCTTAAGGTTTATATCTGGGGATACTTTGTTAGTTTTCTTTGATGTTTTATTGAGTATTCAACTCATGGTTTAAAGAGAATACATCAAAGGTTTTGTTTGTTATACACAAGAGAGAGAGAGAGAGAGAGTTGTTCTTCGGTGGATTCTGAAGAATTCGATCCTGAAGCTTCAGTGGATTCTGGAGTGGCTCATCGTAAAGACAATTCCGAGGTGAAGACGGGGTTGGAAGAGGCGTATAGAGGTCGTGTGACACCCCTGTTCCGTAATATGCTAGTTGTCCTTAATTTAGGTATGGTTATGTGTTAGCATGATTTTATGTGAATATATGTGATTTTGGAGTTTTATCTGTTCACCGTAGGAATATCTGTTTGAATAATCTGCTTTGAAAATTAAATTGAGGGCCTTATCGGCCACGGAACCCGAAATTGATCGCGCCATTGTGATTGGCATAAATTTTAGAGCCTACGGTGAAATTTAATTAGAAATTGATTCTGGCCAGATTAAACTGATTAAATTGATGAATTGAGTGCCCAATTGTTATTATTATTATAATGGACTTAGTGGAAATTGTTGTAAAGAGGCCATACACCTCAATTCTCCTCCTTAGTTGCATTGTGGCTGATCTTGGACTCAAAACTAGAGGGAGCTGACTATAGAGAGAGAGAAAGAAAAATTGGGCAATTTTGGTCTTGAGACTTGGAGGTTTGAAGATTAAGCTCAAGATTTGGCTAGAACTTGGGTGTATAAGGCTCCTAGGTGAGTAAGTACTCCTTGAATCATGTGTTTGTGTTTGCTAACTGTAAATTCAGAGTTAAATAAGGATCAAGAGCATGAGTTAAGTTGGTTTTGTTAGAATTAAAGCTTGGTATATGCATGCATGTATAAAATTTTGTTGAAATAGCATGTACAAGCTTGGTATACATGATTAATGTAGAATTTTAGTTGGAACTCATGTTTTGATCATCGTTTGTGTCATCTAAGTTGGAAATGAAAGTAATACATCACATGCATGTACAATCTATGAGGATAGGAGCTTTGAATGCATGAATAGGTATGATAGAATTGAGTTTAGTGTCAATTTGAGACATGCATGTGATTTAATGTTGAAATTGAGCTTTGTTGTGCTATGATTTGGTGTTTATGCCATGTTAGGACTAGCATACTTGAGGTTTGAGCCATAAAACGCAAGAATGTTGGTTTGAATGTCGAAATTGAACTCAAGAACTCAATCTGGGATTTCCAGAATTTTAACTCCCGCTTGAGCGGGGGAGGTGCCGCTCGAGCGGAGAATTCGAGCTCCCAGCATTTTTCTGCAAACATGGTGCCCGCCGAAAGGAGCCATGTAGACAAGATCCGCCGAGCGGTCGAGTTCACGCCGAGCGTAAATTTGGGGCAACCAAGATTTTTTGCAGACTTAAGGGTCCGCCGAAAGGACCCCTGCTTCAAATTTTGAATATGCATCCTGTTCTTTCCGTTCTCTTTCACTTGTAAACACTCTTAGGCATGTGTTAAGCATTGTAAATGAGTTAATGAGATAAAAATAAAGCCTAATGAGGAGTATGTGAATTAAAGAACTGGATTGAACTATTAGTGACTCTTACGTGTTCATGAAATGTGTAGGTCAAGCTCGGGGCAAATCCACGTCGATCAACGTGAGTAATATCGATATTTGAATGCTTGTGAATGTCCAATTGTTTACTCCCTTTTAAGCTTTATGAATTGCTAATTGGGATTGTGGACGTAAGTCTGATATGAATGCATAAATGGACCCAAGGTCGTTTTGATAAGCATAAATGGACCTAAGGTCGTTTTGATAAGCATGAATGGACCAAAGGTCGTTTTGATACAAATGTATGGGCCGAAGGCCATTCCGAAATGAATGAGTGTGCCAAAGGCCGTTTTGAAATGAATGAGCGGGCCAAAGGCCGTTTTGAAATGAATGAGTGGGCCAAAGGCCGTTTTGAAATGAATGATTGGGCCAAAGGCCGTTTTCACATAATCGAATGGGCCGAAGGCCGTTTCGTCAGGAATGTAAATCTGAATGGGCCAAAGGCCAGTATGTACGGAACTATGGTTACTTGATTTAAATTTCCCTTACATATGTTAACTATAGATATGAATTGGGCCCAAGGCCGTTTGGGAAATGTTGTTCTACGTCTCGTCGCATAAATTCTGTAATTGATATTATTCACTGGGCTATCGCTCACGCTCATTCATGTTTCTGTAGGTGAGCCAAGAGAGGTCCAGACCTAGCCTCAGTGAAGCCTGTGTAGAACAACCCAAGTTTTGGAAAGTCAGCCCTCGTGTCTCACGCATGAGACCTGTCTTTGCCTTTTGTCATCTATTTTATGTTGTCTTGATGGCGAAGACTTTGTGTAATTCTGTATATAGTTTTGACGGGTTGACTTGGACTTATATGATCCTGTTTATACAGAACTCATGCTACTATTTTACTGTTGTGAGTTATTAATATCTATGTATATGGTTGTTTTGATGTGCCATGTAAGCACAGCTCTATGGACAAACTTTTGATTTGCTTTCGTTTGGCCCCCATTAACTCTGTTAAAACACGTTTGGATCAGTTTGAGACCGTAGGTAATCTCATGATTACTGGCCAGTTACGTCCTTAACCCACGGGGGCGGGTTATGGTCGTGACAGGTTGGTTCAATTAGGCGTGGATTCGCTAGGTAATTGAGAGTATACCTGTGTAATTCCTTTAAATCTTCTTAGTGGATTGTTTTGTGGCTATTGCCCGTGGTTTTTTAATCACAGTTGGAAGTGTCCAATTGTGGTTTTTCCACGTTAAAATCGTTGTGTTGATTTGTCTTGATTGTTTGATTGGGATTGTTATATACTGCTTAAAATTGTTACATAATCACAAATCAATATCTAGGGGATTTCTAGATTTTTCACATTTGATTTCCAAAATTTATCACTAAAAAATAGGGATTTGTTGAATATTAGGATAATAATAGTGTAATTTAGGGATTTCTTCATGTTTTCATTTTTTCTTCAATTAATTATTGAGTACAGTACATCTTAGGAGTTAATTGTTACATCATTTTTCTTCTTTTTCTTGTGAATTTGTCATTGTATGGGCTTGCTTATTTTATTAGAGCTTTTCTTCATTTTTTTCTTCTTTTCTTTAGTTAATTGTTGAGTGTACATGTTAGGAATTAATTGGTACGTCATTATGATCACAGTATGGCTGTATTTCCTTATTTTGATTTAATCATCAACTACAAAGGGAAAGTGGGAAGAGTGTATGATGTGGACCCAAATATGTATTGCTACATTGATGCCTTGAAGGATGTAACTGCAACAGTCCTCTCTCACATTTCTTGTAGTGAAGCAATAACAATCATATTGCATTGTGATATGCCTAGTACTAAGACAAGGAGACTAATAGAAGATGATCTTGAGGTCACACTAAAATGGTCAAGGACTTGTAGAGTGGAGTATGTAGAAGGCAATGAGTATGAGGTGAAGGATAATGAGGGAATTAATCACATTTTCCATCTTGGGGCTATGGCTTGTATATGTAGACAGTGGGAAATATCTTCTTTAATGCAAACATGTTGTGGCTGCAATTTCTCACAGCAGGTTGAACATAGAAGATTTTGTCCACCCTTACTACTCTAAGGCAACTTACTTGAGAGATAATGGTGGAATGATACATCCCATCTTAGACCATAGCATGTGGACACTTATACCTAGGGGCCCTTTACAACCCCCACCTCTGAAAAGATTGTCAAAAAGGCCAAGGACTTCAGGAAGAGGGCTGCTTATAAGCCTCCAACTGGAACAAGTCAGAGCAAAAGGTCTAGTACCTTGAGATGCAAATGGTGCATGCAATTTGGACACAACAAGAGAACCTGCCAAAGAGGTCTAGTCAGGGGTGGAGCATTTGCTGGTGGTAGGGGTAGTGGCATAGCTGGTGGCAGGAGTAGTGGCACATCTAGTGGTAGAGGCAGTGGCAAAACTACTGGCAGGGGCAGTGGCACATCCAGTGGTAGAGGCAGTGGCAAAACTAATGGTAGGGCAATGGCAATCTGTGAGTAGAGGCAAAGGTAGAGGCAATTCAAGTAGGAGAGGCTGTTCAGCTGAGAGGGGAAATGTAAGTGGTAGAGGTAATTCAAGTGGAAGGGACAGTTCAGCTAGGAGGGGAAATACAACTACAAGAGAAAGTTCAACTGGAAAGGGGAGTTCAAATGGGATAGGCAAGGGCAAGGCCAAGCATGCACAAGTAAGTTTTTTCTATTTCTTTTGCCTTTTCGTTTGTGATTTTTATTTGTTTTGTCTATCCATTTATGATATTGATATGCATATTTATTACCTTACTTTGGTTTTTAATTTAGGATATTCCAAGAGGGACCTCCTTAATGCCTACTAAGTGTGTCACACAGGTCACACAACATCATGTTAGTTATGCACTTAGTTATGAAGTTACAATGAATTTATTTTCTTATTTTTTCAGCTTCCATGAATCCAACATTGCATTTTTGTTTATTTGTTTGTTTGTTTGACTTTTTTTGCAGACGACTTAGCTAAGCTGTTGATATTTTGGATACAAGGATTAACATAGGTTGAAGGTATAAAATATATGTTGCTTTACTGTACAGTTAGTGAGGATCATGTTCCACTTTTTTGTATTTTTGTAGTGGACATGCAATGCTAAGAATAGGAATATGATGATGTGGCCACTTTTGTTTTTTTGTAGTGGCCATGAAGTATTTTATAAATACTCATTTTGGGAACTTACATGATGTAATTGCATAGACTTGACAAATATGGTCCATGGAATGATGTAACTAAACATATATGATAGGAATGATGTAAGTAAACTAATTGAACATATATGATCAGAATGATGTAATTAAACAATCCTACTTGATGTTTATATGATGTAAGGGAATGGTCTTTATGTTTACAGGTCATTATGTTAATCAAATTAGATGTGCATATTTACATAATGCTGAAATAACTTCATCATATTTATATATGGTCCATTACAAAACATAAGGTCTATTACAAAACCTTACATGAGGTCCATTACAAAACATTAGGTAAATCATTACTATTACATTTTGAGAGCAACCATCAGGGAAATCAAACATAAAACAACATTCATGATCATTATTATCTTCATAAACCCCATGTTTGCTTCAAGTACTTGCATCCTTGTTTGCATATCTCCCATTTGATTCATTAAATTCATTGCATGACTTTCTTCTTCATAGGATAAAGTGTGTCTGTTGACAACTGCTTAAGTGTCTTTTATCATCATTTCTCCTCCAACAGATGAGTTTACTAGTTTGCACCAACCCTAGAATGCGCATTTCCCATTTAGACATAAATAATACAATTTGACTCTGGTTTTTTTTTTTTTTTTTCCTGATTCAGTGACTTTAATTGTTGTTTTGCTCTCACAATAGCAGAGTTTGCTTCTATATTTCATCAACCCTCCTCCGTTAGATGATGACACATCCATCCAATGAACCTACATTCATGAAATGTGAGAATTATAATGCATTTTCAGAACATATATTGCATTTTATTGTTGTTGTGCTTTATTTCTGAATAATGGGACATACCTATGTTGGATGTTTGTGCTTTATTTGTCGTTTGTGCTTTATTTGTCAATAATGGTTGATGTTGTTTGTGCTTTGTGCTTTCAAATTATTATCTTTTTTTTTTGACTGGTTAATTGTTATTCACATGTATTTTTTTTTATTTTTTTTTAAATAGTTGATGTGAGTGGAAACATACCTGTGTTGTGCTTGGACCTCTGTTTTCTTCATTTTGTTCTTCAATTTTTTTTGCCTCTGTAATTTTACCTCTTTTACTTGGATTTGCTGAAGCTGGAGAACTCTAGCATTTGGTATATATAGATGGGTTGAGGGCAATTGAGGGCATTATGGGCATTTAAGTGTTTGCATTTGATGACATTAGCAAGGTTTGTTAGGTGAATAAGTTGTCAAATTTTGAAAAAATCTTGACATTATCAGATAAAGTATGAGAAGTTTCTATAATTATTTAAATTATAGGAGAAATTTCTATATTTATTAAAAATCTTAGTGAAGGTAAATGTAATTTACCCTATAAATTTTGTCATGATAAACAACCATAAACATGTTCTAGGTTGTCACAGTAATTCACAGTGTTAAGCTCAATTCATTGGAAAATCATTCTGCAGCTTTTCTCTTTTTCAAAAGAACATGTCGATCCCCTCCTCCTCTGGCACCAGCAACGAAATCATGCCGATCGAAGACACAAACCACACTTTCTCCTCCAACAATCCAACCCAGATCACGATACCCCATAACGTTAACAACCGTATCGAACCCACATCAAATGATGACGACGACGACAACAGCAGAAGTTGTATTATGGCTGAGATGCTTTCTAAATTGATTATCGCAAATCTGAATTCCCTTGACAAGATTTCGAAGAAGATCAAAAAATACAAAGATCGAATCAAAGCTATGTTCGAGGAGTTCAACAAGCTCGAACAAGAGGGTAGAATTGAAGACCAATTTGGGGAATTGAAGAGGAATATCATGAAATTGAAGCAGCAGATCTCTTCGAATCACGAGGATGATCGTGAAGAGTCCGATCCTCATCGTCGTCAATGGTCAAACAAAGGTAATGCCGACAATACGCTAAAAAACCAGGCTTCAAAGCGAAGATTCACAGTCAAAGAATTCAGGGCCTGTTATGATCAGCTCGATGAAGTGTCAAGAATCTATTTACTTTTCTTTTCTGTTTTCCCGAAAAATGCTAAAATAAAGAAGAGGGTCATGATGTACCGGTGGATCGAGGAAGGTATGATGACAACGGAGAAGCTTAATGGGTGATGGGTTAACAAAGATTCAAGATTTGGAAAAGCTTAATACATTGTTTAATGTTGATGAGCCCATTCAGAAAAGTCTATAGTACATTTTGTTCAAAAAATGTACGGTACATAGAAAATCAATGGCTAAGATTGAGCCACATCATTAAAAGTGACCTGCTAAACAGGTCACTTTTTATAGTTATGAATCAAAATCATATTTTTTCATAACTATAATCAAATTGATCATAACTTAGTCATAACCACATCTCATAACCAACACCATTTTGTTCATAACTAATATCACATATTTCATAACCACATCTCAAAACAAACACCATTTTGCTCATAACTAATATCACATATTTCATAACCATAATCACATATCTCATAACCAATACCACTTTGATCATAACGAATATCGTATATCTCATAACCATTGATCACATATCTCATAACTACTACCCACATGAATCATAACCACATCTCATAACCAATCCCTTTGAGTCATAACCAACATCACATATCTGTAACAAGCCTGCGGGGGGCCTCGCTACAGCTCGGACTCGAATTCGTTGTCACGGTTCTTAATCTTGAACCAAAGAGTCCAAATCCAGCAAATCGTTTTGAGAAAACAGATTTTTAGAAAAGAAGTGCCAAACATGGATCGCTTTGCGGAATCTGAGTCGCCACCTAAATATTTTATTTTTGGGAAATTTAGGAAACCACGACTCGTTTGCCTAAGGCCAAAGTCCGCTATCACCAAAGTTGCCTCGCTCAAGGAACTTAGGTACGATTAGAAGGTCACCGTGAGCATTCTCGCCCGGTCAAAGACCGGCCTCTACTAACCAAGATATCTAATTTTGAAAACATTGTGCGTTCTTATTCCGGTTATTAGCCTAGATTTACTATGTGATGCGCACAGCATACAAGTATAGACCGAGTCGCCTAAATTGGAACAAAACATTTCATGTTTGTTTTTGAAAGATAGTTTGCTACCCGCAGGTAGGCTTAAAATGCAAATTTTGCCACCCTCAGGTGGGCTTAGAAAAAAACATGATTTTGCCACTATCTAGTGGGCTTAAAACTCACAGTCAATGCATTGTCCCAATTCAAGTAACCCAACCTTCACCCACAGGCATTCAAGGCAGTTATATCACATAAGCAGTTAGCCTCATGGTAAGCATGCTATTCATGGTAGTCACTCACATGCATGCAAGGATGCTAAAGCATAAAACTCACCGAGTACTCCAAGCCAAAACAAAAGCTAATTAGAAATCCATGCATGAATCCTAACTATACAGAAATGCCTAATGCAACACATGCAAAAATGCAACTATAGCAAGCTCAGCTATTCTAAACATGGCATATGAGATGCAACAACTATCAAGTATTCAATTTGAAATTGAAATACAAATGCATTTGGTATGATGCGCCGAGCTCGGTGCATGCAAGACAGATGAATGAATGCGAACATGCTATCATACTGTATGCTAATTGAAACATGCCCTAATCTAACTATCATAAGCGGGTAAATAAAAGGGAAGAAAGACGTGGGGTTGGAAGACATACATCACACTCACGCACACTTATTACAACATTGCCCTCGCACAGAGGGTCCGAATAAATAATATACAGTCCCGAATAGTACAGTCCAAATAAATAATACAGTCCAAATATGTACACATATCCAAATTAATTAACAAATTAACTAAGAAAAACAATAAACTGGCATGCAAACTAGGGACTGCCTTGACTCCTCTTCAGATGATGAATGATGCATGCCCGGGTTGCCTTGTGTAGAAATCCACTGCGATGCCCCAATTAGCCTCTGTTTGCGATGGTTTTTGGAAAGCGCGCCAAGCCTCGGAAGACTGCTGATTCTTGATTTGCTGCAACAGAGAGCAGGAAAGGGGCATGGCAATGTATTTTCACAAATATATGAATGCCTCGATCCTCGTGCCACCAATCACGCATCTCGATGCATGATGGCCGAGGAATCGAATTGCACAACTCAATATAGAATGAATGCACATGAAAAGTCAACTAAAACCTAACTCCATCATGGATAATCCGGAGTGTCGGTGACTGGGAATTGAGACACGTTCACCGAGTCACTCGAAACGCATACGCTTTCGTCCGGGCTAACCTCTATCTCGAACACAATGCAATATGCATGACATGCATGAAATGCAACTAAGATACATCCTAACATGTAGCATGCTATGAAATGGCATACACGATGCACGAGGTAACATGGCATACACAATGCACTAACTTACAACTTAGCATACACAATGCTATGGAATGAAATGTCATACACAATGCAATATGGACTTACACTAACACAAGTGGACCTCAGCCACACTCATGCAAGAGGCCATTAGATGAAAAATGAGACACTCGAAATGCGTGCACACGTGCACGCAAACCGATGACCGACCCTAAGGCACCAAATGCCATCCTAACAAGACATGACAAAACATGGAATATGGCATACTAGCATGCAATTTTCAGAGGCAATAAATGATGCAAAACAGCCCCGAAAGATGGTGAAACGACACCCGATGCATGGAATAGGTCCCGAAACATGAAATTAGGCATACGGAATGGCCTATAACTATGCAATGCATGCATTATTTGAACATGAAATGTGAAGAAAGAGTCAATACAGCCCAAAAATAAGCATCTTTACAGTTCTAAGCAAGGCCAAACAGCAAACGCAAATGGGGCTAAACTAGCATGCAAAAACGGCCCCGAAAGCAAGATAATGAAGCAAGTGACAGCTTCTGACCCTAAACAGAGAAGGGCCCTTCTACAATGTTTAATATGGGCCCAAAATATGGTACTTTACAGTTTACCACAAGCCACAAAAACAGACCCAAGTATGGCAAAATTCTCATGAAAAAAGTGGGCCTAAAGGAGGACAAAGAAGTAAGTGATGCATAATGGCCCCAAAAAGATGAAGGCCCTTCAACAAAGTTGAATAGGGACATAAAATATGACCTTTTACAGTTTATGATCAAACCCAAAACAATGCACAAGCATGCTCAAAATACTATGCAAGATAAGGCCAAAAAGAGAGCTATAACACAAAGTATAAAAAGGATGCTTCAAAAAACAAAAGACCCTTAATAAAACATGAAGAGGGGGTCAAAATAAGGTCATTTAAAGTTTGGACCAAAGCCAAAAAAAATAAGCACAAAGGGCTAACAAATCATGCAAAAATAAGGCCAAAAGAGGGATATAAAGGCAAGTGGCAAATGAAAGCCTCAAAAAGTGATGAGCCCTTCAACAATGTTGAAGAATGGCTCAAAATCGGCCACTTTACAGTTTATGACAGAGCTCAAAACAGTTTATACATAGGCCAAAAATAATATGCAAGAAAATGGCATACAAGGGAGGTAATGAAGCAAGTGCAAAAAGGGAGCTTCAAAAAGTAAGAGGCCCTTAAACAAACATGAAATAGAGCTCAAATAAATGCTATTTTCAGTTAGGGTCGGAGCTCAAATATGAAAGCAAGTATGGCTAATGTATTGAGCAAGAATAGGACCAAAAACAGGAGAGAAGGACTTACCCTTGAAGACTCAACTTTAGCAACCTCTTGGCACAAGAAGTGGTGTTCCTCAGCTCTGGAAAATAGCTCCAAGTGCCTGGAATGGAGGTTGGAGAGGTGGTGCTATGTGGTGTAGTGTAAATGATGC
Organism: Camellia lanceoleosa; assembly: GCA_025200525.1. Classification (NCBI taxonomy): domain Eukaryota; kingdom Viridiplantae; phylum Streptophyta; class Magnoliopsida; order Ericales; family Theaceae; genus Camellia; species Camellia lanceoleosa. Next base: position 126,053,108 of record CM045765.1, read on the forward strand.
AAGGACCCTAAAGTTTGGAGTCTTGGAAGAGAGGGAAATGGAGAGTGTATGCAAGAGAGCTCTAAAGCAATTTTCTAACCCCTAAAACCAGACCTGGGGTGCTGGTTATATAGGCAAAAAGAGGGGAAAAAATGGGGGGGAAAACAATTCAAGTTTCCCCCCAAAATGGCAACCCCCTCCCGGATACAAAATCTGGGGAAAAGGAATCTGATTTGTAATGTACCAACCACGAGGATCATGGCCACCAGGTTTTCTTGGGCTTGGGTGGCCGGCCGGCCTCCCCCATGGCCGGCCGGCCAAGGGTCAAAAAGGTCAATGAAGATTAGTGGCCGGCCATGCCATATTAGTGGCCTCCCATGTGTGCACAACACAACTATGTGGTCAAAAACTGGAGAAAGTGAACCAGGAGAGAGAAAAGGCCATTTTTAGGAGGGCTTCAAAAGGGTCAAACACAATTACTAGCCGACCATATGATATTGGTGGCCTCCCAGGTGTGTACAACACAAATATGTGGTTTAGAGCTGGAAAAAGTGGCCTTAGGGTGGTCAACATTGGCTTTCAAGTGAGAAAAACGGGCGACGGAGAGCGATGAGGAAATATAACTGGTTGCTGGAACAATTAATGGCCTCCCACCCTTCTACGACCTTCCTAGTGATGAAAATAAGGTCCCAGTCAAAAATGAACTCAAACCGATGCAAAATGAAGGTTCGGGTCAAACGGGCAGCAGCGACCTAGCCCCTAAAACCATCGTTAGGCACCGGAAGTGGTGTTCGACCACGAAGTTGGTCTCTTGGACCACAGTGTCCCTCAAAAGGGAGTAAATAAGATGTATGCCAAAAACCGGAGCAAACGGAGGTGGTTAGGCGGTCTCGAACTGAGGCACTCGGCCTGACAGCTCCGAAAACCGGGAACCGAGCTCTGGAATGTGAAAAAATGGCCTACGACCACGAAACATAGCCTACGGCCACTGAGAGATGATCTAAGAGACCTCTCCCTCCCTTCGGGAAGAGAAAACAGAGAAAACAGGGCCTGGCTCGCAAACCGAGGCAAAGCACAAAAGAGTCCGGAAGTCCGGAGGCAAGGCTCGCAGCCAGGACTCCGCAACCTCAGAACGAGCACAATATGCAACATCACCAAGCGCTCAATCGGTGACATCTGAGTCTTAAGGTCGGTCAAAAATGGGGTGTCTACAGTTGCCCCTCTTTGACAGAACTCGAAAGTCATAAGAATGACGGGAGTGAACGTCAAAGCCCTGAGACGACCCATTTTTGACAAGGCCGAAGACTTAGACAAATAGGTGAGATAAACAGAGATGTGCCCTCAGGCATGCCCGCAGGCAGGGGGCAAAATGCAAATGGTATGCAGGAAGCCAAATGTAACTCATGATCATGCAAAGCAACAACCTGTAACGAAGCATAACAATGCAACAGTTTTAAGCAAGTAGCAACCAAGCTACATTACAATGCAGAAAGGATGTAAGAGAATTATTGTAATTCTCACTGCGAATACAGTGTGCGTGTGTGATAGATACACGAAATGAACGTGTGATTGATACACAAAAAGGTGAGCACAAAGTGTGATAGATGCACTAAGTGGACAAGTATGATAGATACACAAAGCGAGAGTGTGTGATTGATACACAGAGCGAACGCGTGTGATTGATACACAAAGTAGGCAAAGCGAGTGTGTGTGATTGATACACAAAGTAGGCATAGTGTGATAGATACAAAGCGAGTTTGTGATAGATACACTATATAAACAAAGTGTGATTGATACACTAAATGAATGAAGTGAGCAAAGTGTGATGGATACACAAAAGGCAAACACAAAGTGTGATAGACGCACAATAGGTGAACACGAAGTGTGATCGATGCACTTAGTGAACAAGTATGATTAATATACTAAAGGTAAACACGAAGTGTGATAGATGCACTTAGTGAACAAGTATGATTGATATACTGAAGGTGAACACGAAGTGTGATAGATGCACTTAGTGAACAAGTATGATTGATATACTAAATGTGAACACGAAGTGTGATAGATGCACTTAGTGAACAAGTATGATTGATATACTAAATGTGAACACGAGTGTGATAGATGCACTTAATGAACAAGTATGATTGATATACTGAAGGTGAACACGAAGTGTGATAGATGCACTTAGTGAACAAGTATGATGGATATACTAAAAGCAAACACAAAGTGTGATAGATGCACTATGTGAACAGAGTGTGATTGATACACTAAAAGTGAACACAAAGTGTGATAGATGCACTATGTGAACAGAGTGTGATTGATACACTAAATGTGAACACGAAGTGTGATAGATGCACTTAGTGAACAAGTATGATGGATATACTAAAGGTGAACAAAAAGTGTGATAGATGCACTTAGTGTGCAAGTATGATAGATATACTGAATGTGAACACGAAGTGTGATAGATGCACTTAGTGAGCAAGTATGATAGATATACTGAATGTGAACACGAAGTGTGATAGATGCACTTAGTGAGCAAGTATGATAAATATACTGAATGTGAACACGAAGTGTGATAGATGCACTTAGTGAACAAGTATGATTGATATACTCAATCAATGAAGTGTGATTGATACCCTGAAAGTGTGATACAGAAAACGAGAATGTGTGTGATAGATACACAAAATGAATGAAGTGTGATTGATACACTAAGGTGAAGAGAGTGTGATTGATACACTAAGCGAATAAAGAAAGTGTGATAGATACACAAAGTGAGCATAGTGTGATTGATACACTAAATAAATGAAGTGTGATTGATACACTAACTGAATGAAGTGTGATTGATACACTAAAGTGAATATATGCGTGATAGATACACAAAATGATAATGTGTGTGATTGATACACAAAACGAATGAAGTGTGATTGATACACTAATAAATGATCTCAAACGAAACTTCTTTGAATGAACCGTACATACAATATCGTGCATGACTGAGAAAGAAACTTGATAGGTACAATGCATTACAATGCATGATGCTTAAGGAAAGCAATAAATGGACAAAGTGACGCTTTAGAAAGCACCTCATGAGGTGAGTGGCGGTGAACCGCTTTTCTCCAACGGGGATCTCCCCTTGTGCCCTTCGAACACTTTATCTTCAACTCACAGTACAAAGGCTCTGGAATGCTGACAAGGGTTCTACACGTTGAATACTTTGGATGCTGCCTTTCTTCCTGATCATATTCACAACTTTCCCTATTCTCCAACGGGGTAACAGACTAGGTTGGTTCAGTATCCAGAATTGAGGTACATATACGCTATCTCAACCTATGGGGCTTCCATACGGATTTCAAGCCGAGGGCACGCCTATGGGTATTTAAACCAGACTTTAGTCTCGGAAATCCCGAACCTTTGTGTTCTAGGCAACAGCTATTCGAACTCTAGTTTCCACCGTCGCAGTTGGTCTCCTAGGAACTCATTGCAAACGCAGTCAAGATGCATCTGGCAGGGGCTGGTATTCAGAGAGAGTATTTCTGATTGCCATTCTGGCTTGAGGCAGACTTGATCTTGAGCTTGAGGTAGAGGCACACTTATACTTTGGAGCATTGACAAGACCTAACAAGGTGTAAACGGAATGCGATCTCGGAGCTTACTGAAGTTGAAACAAACTCAGATGCCCGACATTTTCCTTTTTTGCTTTTGCTTTGCAGTCCGGAACCATTATAGCTTCAGATAGGTCTTGGTTTCACTGTTCTCATATGACCTGGGTTGAACCCTGCGGTTTTATGAAAGAACAAATACTGTTTTGCACAAATGTGGAGAACGGCACAGCACTCGGAGCACAAAATGATTTTATTTTCAGAATTGAGAGATGAGTTTTCGACCAGGTATTGAGCCTACGACTGAACACAGCAAAACGACTCAACAAGGAAATAAAAGGCACACAACCTAGACACATCGAGTAACACTCGAAATGACCCAAAACAAAATCGAGATAAAACAAAAGACACGACACTCGACGCACAGGGGAGCCTGTTTCACCGGGTAGTGTTTCCCACCCTTTCTCATTTGTGGTTCTCACATCACTCGGCCCTCAAGCTCTGTTTTTCTGAAAAAGCCCTTTTCTCACTTTTTCTCTCATCGCACATCTCTCTATTCTTCAATCTCTCATTTTTCATCCCTCCCCTGGGTGGTTGATAGATAAACAGCAAGTTGTGGGCTCGTGCCCCTAACATTCTGCTAGATTCTTCTTCTTCTGCACACAGCTAGTGAGTTTCTCCCACAGAGGGGCCGTGCTACAACTGGGTGTGTAGCAAATCTGTAGCTGACATCGATTGATGATGCTCTGCTTGGAGTTCGGACGTGATCAGATCTGTCCAGATGAAGGAGTGGAATCTCTGGTGTCATTCGATCAGGTTCAGACTTGGCTTGATACCTCGTTGCTCGGAGGATGTGAGAGCTTTCAGCCTTTTGTTGTGCCCTTGAGTTGTGCCTTTTCTGGCAGGTAGAGTGCCCTTCTTGGCAAGTATTTTGACAAAGGGGAAAAGACAGAACTCCTGACTCGACTGCGCCCCTAGTTGACCATTTTTTGTTTTTTTTTTTTTTGCTTTCTACTAAAACAATTTTGACCCACATGAGAGTTAGATTAACATGCTTGTTCAATTTTTGATTTGAAATCATGCAAGTCAGGCTATAAGCACTGAAAAATTTCCTTTTTTGGGTCCAAGAAATGGTCTAGTTTTTGGAAAAGATGGAACAATTTTTGAGAAAATTAGTCAACCTCAGTAAAAATTCTCAAAAACTATTTTTGCAAACGGCCACTTGCTCAACGAGCATGAAACCTACTCCTGAGATGCACAACCTCGGATCCAAAGGAAAACTGCCCCGTGCTTGAAGAGAGCTGCACGGCAACGGAAAGTTGCCCCTTGTTTGAACGGCACCGCGGCGCATTGAATGGCAACGGAAAGTTGCCCCTTGTTTGGATGGCACCGCAGCGCGTTGAATGGCAACGGAAAGCTACCCCTTGTTTGGATGGCACCGCAGCGCGTTGAATGGCAACGGAAAGCTGCCCCTTGTTTGAATGGCACCGCAGCGCATTGTAGTCAGTCCTCAGAGTGCTGAACGCAACCAAACTCTCGGATACAGTGAAGACAAAAATGACTAGAACCATTGCATGGACACAATCAAATTTGAAGTGTTTTATGGCTAGACTTCAGAATGAAGTTGCCTACGTATCCCAAAGATGGGAATCAAGCCTTACGTAGTTCGGGGTTAAGGTACACTCGGGTATTTAATCTCTCCTTTTATGCTCTAACTTTTGCCATATATTCTGCTGTGTTTTCAACCTTGCGAGCTTTGTTCTTCTTTCTTTTTCATTTATTTTCTTCTTTTTTTTTCTCTTTTCTTCTTTTTTTATTTTTTTTCTTTTTTTCTTTTTGCTTTTTGTATATATCTTTTCTTGCTCTAACTTTTGCAGGTCGCCTTTCCGGTTTTCGCCCAAATGAGCCTCTCAAAGGGTAAAAGTGTAACAAGTCCATGCCAAGTGGTTTTAGGATCTCGAAGCCATCCGTATCCAAGAGAGTGGCTGCTGTTTTGCAAAAGGATTCATCTTCGGCTCTTCGAGCACATCTGACATCTTTGCCCCTAGTTCAAAGGGTACTTCTGTTCTAGCTTTGCAAGCTTCTTCTGATCTTCTTGATCCGACTTTTTCGCCTCTTGTTCGAGGGTCGCTTCAAATCCGCCACACAGCCTCACGTCAGAAGTTGACTGTTGAACCTTCTGAATTCAAGTTCAAGGTTTGGAAGCAAAGGGGTTGAGTCTCGAGGCTGAGAGCGATCCTAGGCTGCACAATCTCAAGAGCGATTCCACACAGATCTTCGCAGGACCGCGCAAAACATTTTGTTTTTGAAAATTTTTAAGAAAGCGACAAATCACTCGCGCTGAAGATAGTGTGAAACCAGTCTGGATCAAGCCAGGGTCCTTCTCAGTACTCACGCTAACAAGCATGATTTCATTCATTAAGGGCTTAGCACGCCTCTCTTTCTCTCAGTTTGATCAAATTTTTGCAAATCCCGAGGAATTCCTTCCTCTTTGTTTTCACCGCAGCGTTCAAAAAGTTTTGAAAAACTCAGGTCATTACAATGACTTCAAGGCACAGAAAAGACAGGGTTCTTAGTCAAATACTGCCATCTCATTTGGAATTTCTGGTACAACTGGCACACGGCAGAAGCAAACACAAAAGCATGAAAAACCACTGCTGTTCATTCAAATCCGTTGGCGTTACTGGCTCCAAGGCAGAAATAGACTCAAAACAAAACGAAAAGACAAACACAAAACAAAATGGTGACGTCCGAGGTAACACCCCCCGGAATCACCCGACTCCTATACAACAGGACTGACTCGATACAACAAGACAGACCCAAAACAAAATAGACTGACTCAAAACAAAAAGACAGACTCAAAAACAAAACAACAAGACTGACCTAATACCTAAGTCAGAACGTATAAAAACCAGCATTCACAAATGCTCAAAACAGTGCGTGCCATACACCATATCTGAAATAAACTGAATGCCGCCCGTAGGTGGTTCATCCCCCGATCACATAGTCACATAATCCCCCACAAGCTCACTGATCCAGTGATGATAGACTTTGCAAGACTGGTGCGGCGATGACCCTGTTGTCAAACAGATCCTGTACATCATGGCGCAGACGAAAGCAACTATCAGTGTCATGGCCGGTTTGTTGATGGTAGGCACAGTACTTAGTCCGGTCATGCTTTGGAGGAAGAGGATCAGGTAAAGGCTGTTGTTCCAATGGTTTCAGATGTCCTTTCTAGATGAAGACCTCTAGAGCCTTTGACAAAGGCATATAAAGTAGGGTGAAAATCCTCTTGACTCGAGGAGGATATTTGGCCATCTGTGAGCTACTTCCGGACACACCGGTGAATGCGGTAGCTTTCTTTGATGTGGTGGTGGTGACCATGCCCACTTCAGAAGATCTTGCAGTTGTATCATCGCTGGTGGTCGCATTCGAATTGCGGGAAAACGCCCGCCTAGGCTGCTCCTTCTCCTGGTTAATAAGGCCCTGCTTCATGGCATCTTCAATTTGTACTCCCATCTCATGCAAATCTGAAAGGTATGGAAGGGGAGCACGATCATTTTCTGCATTAGTTTGGGCTGGAGGTTGCGCACAACCATCCGTATTTGATCCTTATCCGTTGGCCTAATGGTCATCATTGAGGCCTTCGCTCTCCACGACCACGCAGAGAAGCTCTCTTTAAGCTCCTGCCTTGTCGTTTCAAGATCACGGGTTGTGATCTCGATCCGGTATTGTATGAATATTGTGCGGCGAAGCCCTACCATCTCCTCCTAGCTTGCTTTCATGAATCCTCCAATTTGGCGTGCAGATGGCGCAATACCGACAGTGGTCCCGCCAAAAAGGAGAGCTTCTGTAATCTTGTCAAGCCCATCGGGTGCAGAACATCTAAAAACAAACTCAGGTGGACCATGGGATCTCCTGACCCGTCAAAACGGTCGATGTGAGGCATCTTGAACCTGTCCGGCAATGTCACAGCTGCGTTGGTGTTAGGGGTGTGCATAATACCGCTGAAACCACCAAAACCGCACTGAGCCGCACCGCCAAGGCAAATTCGTTATTATTTTCCAATCGAACCGCCGGTTTTTGATAAGAAAAATGGCAAATTCTAGTGACACTTTTATCAATCCGCCGGTTTCTATTCTTCTTCCAAGCCGCACCGACTCGCACCGCTATTAAATCATGTTTTATAAAATTCTAAAAATTCTTTTTTACTTAAGTTTGCTCGTTGTTCTATACCTTAGAATATAGTATTACATTACTGCTCGAGGGAAATTCAAGATGTCAGTAATCCAAAATAAAGTTGGATTCTAATTCACTTTTCAATCTTTTTTTTTTTTTTTTTTTTTCTGGTCATGTTGCAAACTTGCATCAGCTTACTTTTCAATCTAAATACTTTTCAACAGTAAACATTTTCAATATATTGTAAACCCTGAATAATATTAATTTTATGTATTGTATTTGATCATTGTAGCTTCCACAGATGCTTGTAATGAACTGATGGCATAGTCGTTGATATTATCATGTTGTTGCTACACTTGCTGTATCAGAAGAAAGCTTCGCAAGATGCATAACATCACGGTATCTCTCGTCTTTTTTTTACTCTTTGATTTAAGTTTTGTAATTTGAATTATATTTTTTATAAACCGCCAAACCGTCCGAACCGCCAAGGCAAATCCGCCATTATTTACCAACCGAACTGCCGGTTTTTGATAAAGAAAATGGCAAATTCTAGTGACACTTTTATCAATCCACCACCCGCCATACGGTTTCTATTTTTTTCTCAAACCGCACCGACCCGCACCGCTCACACCCCTAGTTGGTGTATCCGTCCTCAATGTCTGGGATAGCCTTGACTCCCTGGGATTTCTTGAACAGCTTTTTAAGCTTGCTCAACTTCAACACTGTAGAGTCCACCTCGCACTCAAAAGGTGAATTTGGCAAGTTGATTGGTGTTTTAGATAACTGGGGTAGAATTGGGGGCAGAGTCGGCCCTACCGGAATGTCCGTATTTGCTTGGACATTTGGCGTCTCCTCAGGTATCGGAACCCTTGGTGGAGGAGGAGCTTGATGTGAGGCTGATGCTCCAGCTTGCTGTTGCAACCTAGTGATGAGCTCGGCTTGCTGAGCCATGATTGCAGCCTGCTGCTTGGAAAATTCCACTTGGCGGACAGCGTCCTCCTGCATGAGCTTCATACTTTCTTGTATCTGACGCATCATTGCCTCCATCCCTGACGTGTTCTGCTGATCCATCTGACTGACTGGTATATCTATCCCTGCAGTAGAAATTGAGACCTCAGCCTGACTGTTCACTGGTGGAGTGGATAAGGGCCACTGATCTGTAACCTCTTGAATCGGTGATTTGTGCCTGACTGGCCCTTTTCACCCTGCCTCTGGTAAAGGAACACTGATTGCCCTTGAACTGAATCTCTGACCCGACAAAGTCTATCAACACAAGTTCGGTGTACCCGGGGGATATTGGAGCCCTCTGAAGCTATGGTTCCCAGACTACCTAGCAAAAGAGAAAACATGCAGCATCTCAGCCTGATTTCACCAGAACAGATACAAACAAAGCTGAATGAGTGTGCTCTCTACTGAATTCTGCCCAGAATTTTGCCTCAAATCTGATACCCTCGGGTAAAACTGATTTCCCAAATACTAATGCCCTTAGGCTTGATACCCAAAATACTGAACTGGTGCCCACAGGCCTGGTGCCCAAACTTGTAAACTGATACATGCATTCCTGTAGAGACGCACTCTAAAAGCACATAGCAGATAAGTGAGAGCCAAAACACCCCTATGTTGGGGTAGGGTTTCCCTGTCCTATTTTATCAGGAGCTAGGGTTTCACTACGCACACAGCGGTTTCAAACAACCTATAAACGGGTAAGCAACCTGTCCTAGTTTGGAATGGTCACTATGGTTCCGAATATGTACTAGGTCAATGGTCGAAAAGGGTGCCTCGGTAAAACCGGGGTTTGTGTTCCCATACTAGAAGAGCCCACAACCAGTCAGCCTTATGGACATACCTTGACAAGACAAGCCTCCGGCAAACCGCTCAGGAATAGCAGATGGCAAACACGGTGTCCTAGGCGCACCAATGCAAATGCAATGCAAAGAAACACACAAGTGCAGTCAAAACCAGATATCATGAGTTCGAGTCAAGTTCTCTAAATCCCCAGCAGAGTCGCCAGACACTGTAACAAGCCCGCGGGGGGCCTCGCTATAGCTCAGACTCGAATTCGTTGTCACGGTTCTTAATCTTGAACCAAAGAGTCCAAATCCGGCAAATCGTTTTGAGAAAACAGATTTTTAGAAAAGAAGTGCCAAACATGGACTGCTTTGCCAGATACAGAGTCGCCACCTAAATATTTTATTTTTGGGAAATTTAGGAAACCCTGACTCGTTTGCCTAAGGCCACGTGTCCGTCATCACCAAAGTTGCCTCGGCTCGGGAACTTGGGTACGATTGGGGAAGGTCACTTCGTGAGCACCCCCGCTTGCCCGGTCAAAGACCGGCCTCTACTAACCATGATATCTAATTTTGAAAACATTGTGCGTTCTTATTCCGGTTATTAGCGTAGATTTACTATGTGATGCGCACATCATACAAGTATAGAACGAGTCGCCTGAATTGGAACAAAACATTTCATGTTTGTTTTTGAAAGATAGTTTGCTACCCGCAGGTAGGCTTAAAATGCAGATTTTGCCACCCTCAGGTGGGCTTAGAAAAAAACATGATTTTGCCACTATCTAGTGGGCTTCAAACTCACAGTCAATGCATTGTCCCAATTCAAGTAACCCAACCTTCACCCACAGGCATTCAAGCGATTATATCACATAGCGATTAGCCTCATGGTAAGCATGCTATTCATGGCAGTCACTCACATGCATGCAAGGATGCTAAAGCATAAAACTCACCGAGTACTCCAAGCCAAAACAAAAGCTAATTAGAAATCCATGCATGAATCCTAACTATACAGAAATGCCTAATGCAACACATGCAAAAATGCAACTATAGCAGGCTCGGCTATTCTAAACATGGCATATAAGATGCAACAGCTATCAAGTATTCAATTTGAAATTGAAATACAAATGCATTTGGTATGATGCGCTGAGCTCGGTGCATGCAAGACAGATGAATGAATGCAAACATGCTATCATACTGTATGCTAATTGAAACATGCCCTAATCTAACCATCATAAGCGGGTAAATAAAAGGGAAGAAAGACGTGGGGTTGGAAGACATACATCACACTCATGCACACTTATTACAACATTGCCCTCGCACAGAGGGTCCGAATAAATAATATACAGTCCCGAATAGTACAGTCCAAATAAATAATACAGTCCAAATATGTACACATATCCTAATTAATTAACAAATTAACTAAGAAAAACAATAAACTGGCATGCAAGCCAGGGACTACCTAGACTCCTCCTCAGATAATGAATGATGCATGCCCAGGTTGCTGTAGACACCCCATTTTTGACCGCCCTCAAGACTTGGGCATTACTGATGGTTTGCTCGGTGTTGAGAGATGTGCAGGCCAAAGATTCAATTCCTTCGGCAAGGAGAGAGGCAAACCCTTCAAAACACTTTGTTTAGGGGTTTGGAGTTGAAGAAAAGACGAGAGGAGGGGAGAAAATAGGTTGGAGAAGAATTTCGCCATGAATCCGGGTAGAAGAAAGTCGAGCGGCCCTCGCTGAATCAGGCTTATTCAATTTCATACTTGGAGTTAAGCTATGAGGCCATAACCATTGGAAAGAAGACTTTCGGGGCTTCATTTTGCACTCGAGAATCTCCAAAAGCCAAGTCCGGGTGGAGGAAATATGATTGGTTGAAGCTGGGCATCATCCCGTTTGGATCGAGTCTGCGCGGCTTCACCAAAAAGGGCATAACTTTCTGCATAGGAGGAATTTTGATGCAAGGTTTGCGCCATTGGAAAGATAACTTCCGGGGCTTCAATTTTCATATGCACCGGCCTTTTTTTGACCTAGGAATCACCTATCGGCACTATATTTAGCCGACCGGCACTTTATTTTGGCCGATGATCAAATTTTCTGGCCGACCTGACCTCTTTGACCCTCCCAAGCCTGGTGCATGCCACCATTTACCGGGATGCATGTAACCAGCTCCACGTGCATATATATTGCTATTTTGCAACCATTCCACCCTTTTGACCCCTTTTTCCTCTAAGAGGTTGAACCCTTGCCAAGCTTCACCGGTAGATAGCTTCCTCTAGAAGCCACAAACTCTTTGCACCCCTTGACCCTTTTCCTTTGCTTAGCCTCTAAGTCTTAGACTTGGTCTTGGCCTATATAAGCAACCCTCCTCCTCCATTGTTTAGGGTTAGAGATTCTTACAAAAACCAGAGATATAGATACATATCTGATATAGATACATATATCCCTCCATCTCTCACTATATCTCTCTCATTCAACCTCCAAACACCCTTGTTCTTGGGCCATTCCTTCACCAACCCATAGCACAACACCACCACTTCCATTTCCAGAATTTGGGAGGTCATTTGCAGAGCTTAGGAGCACCAAAACTTGGTCCAAGAGGTGCTGGTTTGTTGGTCTACAAGCGTAAGCACACTTTTCCCCAAAACTAGCATTTTCTTGGTTCATATCTAAGCCATAGTTGCATGTATTTTTGAGCTTCGATGTAAACTAAAAAGAGGCTTGTTTTGAGCCCTTCTTCAACATTGAAGAAGGGCTCAACCTTGTTTGGGACCCCCATGTATGACTTGCTTCATTACCCCTCTTTGGTCCCCTTTTTTGCATGTCTTTTTAGCCTACCATGCTTCTGTTCTTGGGTCTTCGACAGGCCTGAAAAGGGTCTTAGTTTGACCCCCTCTACATGTCTCATGAAGGGTATTTGGCTGTTTGGTGCATCCTTTTGGTACTTCATGTTATACCCCTTTGTGGGCCTTAGTCTTGCATTGCATTTTGAGCATGTGTGTATACTGTTTTGGGACTTGTCATCTACTCTAAATGTTCATATTTTTTGTCCCTCTTAAGTGTTGTAGAAGGACATTTTTCTGTTTGAGCATTGCATCTATCACTTGCCTCATTGCCTCCCTTGAGGAGCCGTTTTTGCATGCCATGTTAGTCCCACTTGTGGTTACTGTCTTTCCATGCTTTGTACTATGAACATGCTTATTTTGGGGCTTTCTAGCTGCTGTATTCATACTTCATGTTCATATCTTGCATATTTGATATAGCCATAAGCCATTTCATGTACCTAGTTTTGCATTTCGGGAGCGATTCCATGCATTTGGTTCCATTTCGCCATGTTTCGGGGCTGTTTTGCCCCTCATTTTGCTGCTGAAATTTGCATGTTTTGTATGCCATATTCCATGTTATGCCATGTCTCATTAGAGTGTCATTTCGTGCCGTAGGCGCGGTCCTCGGTTTGCATGCCCATGTGCACGCATTTCGAGGCATCTCATTTTCATCTAGCGGCCTCTTATGTGGGTGTGGCTGAGGCTCTCTCATGTTAGTGTAAGTCCATATTGCATTGCGTATGCCATTTCCTCGGTTTGCATGCCCTTGTGCACGCATTTTGAGGCATCTCATTTCCATTTCATGGCCGCTGATTTTGGCATGCTTGGGAGTTATCCATGTTAGTTTAAGTCCATCGTTGCATGTTGTTGCATGACATGTTTGTTTATATGTTTAGGTTGCGAGCCTAACATACATTGCTCATTTGCATATTCATGTTGCATACTTAGCCGCCATGCCTAGGTTGCACTTCATTGAGCATGCATCCCTTGCCTCTTGACCAATCATGATAGGGGTTGGGGCCCTTTGATTTGTTTTGCGCTTGCATTCCATTTGATATCAAAGTTGCTAACTTGGCTTTCGGGCCATCATGCATTGAAATGTGTGATTGATGGCCCGGGAGTCGAGGGCCATGCTCCCTTGAGTCCATTACATGATAGGGAGTGTGTCCATGCATACATTTGCCTAGAAATTCTATGCCTTACCTTCTTTGATCTCATTCTTTGTCAAAATTGTCTTCTGCGAATTTTGTGCCGGCCATAAGTCTTGACAATCGCAATGTATTTATTGCCGATAGCTTCATTCCCAGCCGTGGGGCTTTATACATGGCCGGTGGACATTCTATCGGCCGGTAATGATCCTTAGGATTCAGGAGCCTGTTCGGGACTTTTGCAATTTTCGGAAGCGGGAATGTGAAAGCGAGGCAACCTTGATGGCATGGTGCAGATACGGGCAAGTCGGACTGAAGCATACATCATTCGTGCATCCCGAGGCGGAAGCTGTGGCCATCTCTTCTTTGCATTTAATTTAATTAGATTAGAGGTTTTGTAATAAGTAATTCAGTATTATTTATTCGGCCTGTATATTCTTTTGGTCCCTCCGAGTGAGGGCGTATCTGTAATAAGTGTGTGTGTGTGGTGTGCATGTCTTCCAACCTCCACTTCTTTCTTCCCTTTTATTTACCTGCTTATGATGGTAGATTCGGGCATGTTTATTTTAGCATACCTTATGCTATGCATGCGTACATTCATGCATTTGTTTACATGCATCGGGCTCGGTACATCATACAAACTGCATCGTACTTTCAATTCCAAATTGAATACGTGTTATTTATAGCATTCCATATGCCATGTTTAGGATAGCCGAGCCTGTCTAGATTACAGCTTTGCTTGCGTTGCATTAGCCACTTAACATGAACTAGGATCATGCATATGATTACTAACTGGTTTCTGTCTTAGCTTGGAGTACTAGGTGAGCTTTTATGCTTTAGCATATCGCATGCGTGTGAATGTTGCCATAATAGCATGATTACCATGAGGCTAACTGCTTGAATGCCTGTGGATGGAGGTTGAATTACCTAAATTGGGACAATGCATTAAAAACTGTGAGTTTTAAGCCCACTAGTTAGTGGCAAAATCATCTTTTCTAAAGCCCACTTGAGAGTGGCAAAACCTGCGTTTTAGCCTACTTGTGAGTAGCAAACCGTTTTCAAAACAAACATGTAGTGTTTTGTTCCAACTTAGGCAATTTGGTCTATACTTGTTTGCTGTGCGCATAACGTAGTAATTCTAGGCTAATAACCGGAATAAGAACACATAATGTTTTCAAAATCAGATATCACGGTTAGTAGAGGCCGTTCTTCGGACCGGGCGAAAGGGGGTGCTCATAGCTGACCTTCCCCGATCGTACCCAAGTTCCCGAGCCGAGGCAACTTTGGTGATGACGGACGCGTGGCCTTTGGCACCGAGTCAGGGTTTCCTAAATTTCCCATTTTAAAATATTTAGGTGGCGACTCTGTAATCTGGCAAAGCAGTCCATGTTTGGCACTACTTTTTCAAAATCTGTTTTTCTTCAAAACGATTTGCCAGAGTTGGACTCTTTGGTTCAGATTTAGAACCGCAACACAAAAGAGCGGAGTCCGAATCAGAGAAGAGAGGCCCAAGGGCGTCTGATTGCCTTGTCAGAAATCCTGCGATGCCCCAATTAGCCTCTGTTTTGCGATGGTTTTTGGAAAGCGCCAAGCCTCTAAGACACTTGATTCTTGATTTGTGCAATGAGAGCAGAAAGGGCATGGCAATGTATTTTCACAAATGTATGCATGCCTCGATCCTCGTGCACCAATCACGCATCTCGATGCATGATGGCGAGGAATCGAATTGCACAACTCAATATAGAATGAATGCACATGAAAAGTCAACTAAAACCTAACTCCATCATGGATAATCCGAGTGTTGGTGATCGAATTGAGACACGCTCACTCAAGCGAACGCCCTCATTTCGTGCTAATGGGCTAACCCCTATCCCGAACACAATGCAATATGCATGACATGCATGAAATGCAACTAAGATACATCCTAACATGCAGCATGCTATGAAATGGCATACACGATGCACGAGGTAACATGGCATACACAATACACTAACCTACAACTTAGCATACACAATGCTATGGAATGAAATGTCATACACAATGCAATATGGACTTACACTAACACAAGTGGACCTCAGCCACACTCACGCAAGAGGCCATTAGATGAAAAATGAGACACTCGAAATGCGTGCACACGTGCACGCAAACCGAGGACCGACCCTAAGACACCAAATGCCACCCTAACAAGACATGACAAAACATGGAATATGGCATACTAGCATGCAATTTTCAGAGGCAATAAATGATGCAAAACAGCCCCGAAAGATGGCGAAACGACACCCGATGCATGGAATAGGTCCCGAAACATGAAATTAGGCATACGGAATGGCCTATAACTATGCAATGCATGCATTATTTGAACATGGAATGTGAAGACAGAGTCAAGAAAGCCCAAAAATAACAATCTTTACAGTTCTAAGCAAGGCCAAACAGCGAACGCAAATGGGGCTAAACTAGCATGCAAAAACGGCCCCGAAAGCAAGATAATGAAGCAAGTGACAGCTGATGACCCTAAACAGAGAAGGGCCCTTCTACAATGTTGAATATGGGCCTAAAATATGGTACTTTAAAGTTTACCACAAGCCACAAAAACAGACCCAAGTATGGAAAAATTCTCATGCAAAAAGTGGGCCTAAAGGAGGACAAAGAAGTAAGTGATGCATACTGGCCCCAAACAGATGAAGGCCCTTCAACAAAGTTGAAGAGGGACCTAAAATATGACCTTTTACAGTTTATGATCAAACCCAAAACAATGCACAAGCATGCTCAAAATACTATGCAAGATAAGGCCAAAAAGAGAGCTATAACACAAAGTATAAAAAGGATGCTTCAAAAAATAAAAGACCCTTAATGAAACATGAAGAGGGGGTCATAATAAGGTCATTTAAATTTCGGACCAAAGCCAAAAAAAAATAAGCACAAAGGGCTAACAAATCATGCAAAAATAAGGCCAAAAGAGGGATATAAAGGCAAGTGGCAAATGAAAGCCTCAAAAAGTGATGATCCCTTCAACAATGTTGAAGAATGGCTCAAACTAAGCCACTTTACAGTTTATGACAGAGCTCAAAACAGTTTATACATAGGCCAAAAATAATATGCAAGAAAATGGCATACAAGGGAGGTAATGAAGCAAGTGCAAAAAGGGAGCTTCAAACAGTGAGAGGACCTTAAAAAAACATGAAATAGAGCTCAAAAAAATGCTATTTTCAGTTAGGGTCGGAGCTCAAATATGCAAGCAAGTATGGCTAATGTATTGAGCAAGAATAGGACCAAAAAGAGAAGAGAAGGACTTACCCTTGAAGACTCAACTTTAGCAACCTCTTGGCACAAGAAGTGGTGTTCCTCGGCTCTGGAAAATAGCTCCAAGTGGCTGGAATGGAGGTTGGAGAGGTGGTGCTATGTGGTGTACTGTAAATGATGCAAGGACCCTAAAGTTTGGAGTCTTGGAAGAGAGGGAAATGGAGAGTGTATGCAAGAGAGCTCTAAAGCAATTTTCTAACCCCTAAAACCAGACCTGGGGTGCTGGTTATATAGGCAAAAAGAGGGGAAAAATGGGGGGGAAAACAATTCAAGTTTCCCCCCAAAATGGCAACCCCCTCCCGGATACAAAATCTGGGGAAAAGGAATACAGATTTGTAATGTACCAACCCTGAGGATCATGGCCAGCCAGTTTTCTTGGGCTTAGGTGGCCGGCCGGCCAAGGGTCAAAAAGGTCAATGAAGATTAGTGGCCGGCCATGCCATATTAGTGGCCTCCCATGTGTGCACAACACAACTATGTGGTCAAAAACTGGAGAAAGTGAACCAGGAGAGAGAAAAGGCCATTTTTAGGAGGGCTTCAAAAGGGTCAAACACAATTACTAGCCGACCATATGATATTGGTGGCCTCCCAGGTGTGTACAACACAAATATGTGGTTTAGAGCTGGAAAAAGTGGCCTTAGGGTGGTCAACATTGGCTTTCAACTGAGAAAAACGGGCGACGGAGGGTGATGAGGAAATATAACTGGTTGCCGGAACAATTATTGGCCTCCCACCCTTCTACGACCTTCCTAGTGATGAAAATAAGGTCCCTGTCAAAAATGAACTCAAACCGATGCAAAATGAAGGTTCGGGGGCCGAAACGCGCAGCCCGGGGCCCCGAAAACTGACTATTAGGCACCGGAAGTGGTGTTCGACCACGAAGTTGGTGTCTCGGACCACAGTGTCCCTCAAAAGGGAGTAAATAAGATGTATGCCAAAAACCGGAGCAAACGGAGGTGGTTAGGCGGTCCCGAACCGAGGCACTCAGCCTGACAGCTCCGAAAATCGAGAATCGGGCTCCGAAATGGGAAAAAATGGCCTACGACCACAAAACGTAGCCTACGGCCACTGAGAGATGATCTACGAGACCTCTCCCTCCCTTCGGGAAGAGAAAACAGAGAAAACAGGGCCTGGCTCGCAAACCGAGGCAAAGCACAAAAGAGTCCGGAAGTCCGGAGGCAAGGCTCGCAGCCAGGACTCCGCAACCTCAGAACGAGCACAATATGCAACATCACTAAGCGCTCAATCGATGACATCTGAGTCTTAAGGTCGGTCAAAAATGGGGTGTCTACAATATCTCATGACCACTAGTCACATATCTCATAACCAACACTTTTTTGTCATAACCAATATCACATATCTCATAACCACTAGTCACATATCTTATAACTAACACCTTTTTGCTGATAACCACACTACTTTGATCATAACCAATATCACATATCTCATAACCATTGATCACATATCTCATAACTACTACACACATGAATCATAACCACATCTCTCACAACCAACCCCTTGAGTCATAACCAACATCACATATCTCATAACTACTAGTCACATATCTAATAACCAACATCACATATCTCATAACCACTAGGCACATAACCAATATCTCATATCTCATAACCACTAACACATATAGCATAACCAAACACCCTTTGGCACCACTCTGCTCATAACGATTATCCACATATCTCATAACCACTAACACATATAGTATAACCAAACACCCTTTGACACTACTTTGCTCATAACCATTATCCACATATCTCATAACCATTACCCATATATATTATAACTACTAATCACATATCTCATAACCACACCACTTTGCTTATAACGATTATCCACATATCTCATAACCACTAACACATATAGCATAACCAAACACCCTTTGACATCACTTTGCTCATAATCATTACCCACATATGTCATAACCATTACCCATATATATCATAACTACTAAATCACATATCTCATAACCACACCACTTTGGTCATAACCAACATTACATGTCTCATAACCACTAATCACATATCTCATAACCAAACACCCTTTGACTTATAACTACACCACTATGCACATAACCAAAATCACATATCTCATAATCACTAATCATATATCTCATTACCTTTACCCACATATGTCATAACCACATCTCATAACCAACACCCTTTATTTCATAACCAACATCACATATATCATAACCACTAATCACTTGTCTCACAACCACTACCCACATATAGGGGTGTAAATTTGGCCCACAAGCTCGCAGCACACCCCAAGACCGCTCGTGCCCTGGATAGGCCCAACCAGGCCCGAGCCTAAGCTCAACCTAAGACCCTGGGCTATGTGCTCTAGAGCCCGGCCCGGCCTTGGTGTGTTATGAAGTGTGACCCATCCCGTGAGCTCGGCCCGAAATTTTCTTCCCTATCTGACTCGACCTGATCCTAACGGCTCCCTGCCTCCTTTGTCACCTTTGTCAGTGCAATGGTCAAAAATTTAGAGCAAAAAAATTTGAAACAGTCATATAATCGTTAATTCTACCAACATCTAATTTTATTTTTTTATTTTTATATATATAAATTAACCCCTCTCTTCCAAGTCCTATAAATTCCACCCCTCTCACATTTTATTTCTCACAAACAAATCTGTCTCTCAAACTCTTATTCTTTCTGAACTCTCAACTCTCTCAATTAATTTTGAAGTGTCATCCCTAAGTGACAATTGTAATTGATCACCAATTTTTATTTTATATTTATTTTTTGTCATAGTATCTTCATTAAATATAATATACAAACGATATGCTTTTTAAAATATCTCTATACACTTATAGACATATATATAATTTAACTAAATTTTAATAAAAAATATGTTGAAAAAAATTATCATAACGTGATTTTATTTTGTTTTACTAAATAATTTTTCTCCTAAATGTTTTCCCTAATTTTTCTTCATTTTTTTCTCCAATCAATTTTCTTTTCCTTGATGTGTCCTAGTTGTGCCTGAGCTCTCTCTATTTCTTAATCAAACTTCTCTATTTCGCTCAAATCATCAAACGACCATTGTTAATAGTTCTTCCTCACTAGATTCTTCTTCTCTCCACTCATGTGTCTCTGCAATAGATCCTTGAACTCGTTACTATTCTCTCTGCCTATTTCAACACTATTCATGCTGGTGATATTTCTCTATTTAGTAAATGCATCTATCTCGAAACTCTAGCTCTTTCACATTAATATGTCATACATATACAAACCTTTGATCGTAATTATGATTTGAAAGGTTTTGTTATTATCAAATTGTACATGTGTTATAGAACTATTGAAAAATGAATATTACGCATTTGGTTGTACTATTTTGCTATCTCTGTCCTCCTCATACCTCAAGCATCTCTCTCATTCCTTATAGTTACTGTACATATCTCTGATGTTTTTTTTATCAAAAACGACACCACCTTTGACGTCATTTTCACAGACGATAAGTCCATTCAACCTCTCTTTCTCATATTCCCTTTCCTCTCGCTCTACTGATTAATTAGTGATGTAGTTATGTAGTTATGTATTTCTTATTTTATATTACAAAATTTTATGACTTAATTACGATATTTGTAGTTTCTAAAATTGTAAATATGTTTATTACGCCAATTAATGGTGTGATTATACATTTTGTAGTTGATGAGTAAAATACTATTTTTTATTAATTTTACTTAATAAAAATAGATGAAGAAGTTATATTAAAAAAAATTGAGTATAAACAGACAAAATTATAAATTAATAATTTATTTTATTATTAGGGCATGTTTGGTAACCATTTCATTTTTCAGTTTTCAATTTATACCTACAAAAATTTACAAAACTGTCATAAAAACTTCTTTGATAATTTTTTTAGTTTATAAATGGTTGTCTCAATTTATAAATTTGAGAATAAATTGTAAACTCAAAAATGAGTTTACGTTGGTCTTTAAATAGAAATTTAAAATTTTAACTAACAAATTTTTTTTATTAATTTTTTTTTCAAATATTTTTTTTTTCAATTAATTTTTTCCCATCATTTTTTTTTTTCAATTATAATGTGTATGATTCTATTGTCATAAATAATAAAATAAATAAATATAAATATTTTAGGCATGGACAAATATGTTTTTTAGTTTATGTTTTTAAAATTTTTAACATTTTGCTGAAACCAAACGAATTTGTAATTTATATTTTTCTAAAATTAAACAAATGTCAATTTATAAAGTTTTTTGTAAACATAAACCAAAAATATAAACGTTATTAAACGCTACCCAAATGTTTTAATATTTCTTTTAATGATTATTATGTAATTCCTTCCAAATAATTTTCTCCAAAAATTTGGAACAAACATCCAAATTTTGTCAAAATCAAAACACCCCCCTTAATTGTTTTTCACAAATGCCTAACCCTTCCTTCATCCCAAACATTTTCACTTCAAAATTACTCTCTCTCTCTCTCTCTCTCTCTCTCTCTTTCTCTCTCTGTCGGTCGTCGCCACTGCCCTTGCCACCGTCGAGACCTGCTTTGCTTTCATCGCCGTATCTCCGCCACGAAGAAAAGCTCCCAAAGCTGTTGACGAAGATATCTACAGGATCTTGCCGAAGCTCCTCTGCGCCAAGCACCGAAGAGTGACTTTATTCCTCTGCCCTTTTCTTTTCCTCCTCATTTTAGCAAGCTACATGCCTCAATGTATGTCTCTCTCTCTCTCGCTGTGCAACTTGTTTCTCTCCCTTTCTCCATCTCCATTCTATGAAACCCTAGACCCAAATCCCCTTCTTCGAAACTGCCCCTTTCACCTTTGTGAACTCACTGGGTTAGTTTATAAAATTAGGAAAATATGATTTGAATAGGTTTAGGTTTTTTATGTTTGTTAGTTGTGTTGATTCCATATATATATACACTTGAATTTGGCTTGTGTGTGAAATATAATGTGTGGGTTATTGAATTTGAATTTTGTACTCATGTAACTGATTTGCCTATTGAAATCTGTTCATGTTTCTAACAATTACTCTTCTGGTGGCTTGATTTTCCTATGAGAAAGAAAATGGTTTGGGATGTATTACCTGTAGCAATTTTTTGGGAATTGTATTTTTTGGGAATTGATTTTACTAATGATGCCTATTCCATCAACTCGTTATAAAAAAAAAAAGGATTCTGCGTAATAAGTTTTTGATATTCAACAACTCGTCATAAAAAATAATCGCAAAAATCTGAAAATTTATCTATCCAGCCATGAGGTAGATCATAGGTTTTTTCCCGATTCATTCTTCCATGAATTGCTGAAAATGAAAAAAGATTCATCCAAATTTAAGTAAATAATTCAAAATGGCTTTTCAAATTAACGAGTTTTTATCTCTCAAATATTCAACTGACCAATTAATTCTTTGTAATGTACTCTATTTTTTTTTTGACAAATAAGCGAGCAGGCATTGACATTGTCCCAAGATTTTTCATAGACCTCTCTGAACTACTCGTATGATGCCTACTCGTATGAACTAATGAAATACCTATGGTTTGATACATAATAAACTGTCCATCATTTTTTATAGACAAACGAAGGGGTTCGATAATTAATATCCACCTTTTCATCAATTCTGTAAGAGTTAAATTCTTCTGAGTCAGCATTATATCCAGATTAATTTCTCTCCTTTGAATAGAGGATATAGTAACTTTTCTTGGATTTCTCAGTCTAAGTAGGAGACAATATACTTTGATATTATTGATCATTCTTTGATTAGTAGTGTATGTTAATATTAATGTTTTTGATTTGTGTGTGTGTGTGTGTGTGTGTGTGTGTGTGTGTGTGTGTGTGTGTGTGTGTGTGTGTTGGGTTGTGGATTTGAATAGGTTACCTTATTTGATTGCTAACTGAAATTTTGAATGGTTTGCTTTTGTTTCTGTTTTTTTGTTTTCAAATTATTACCTCTTCTACAATTTGTTGTTGATTTACTTGTGTGTGTGTGTGTGTGTGTGTCTAGAAAACTTTTATTTATGATTGACATCACTCTTTAGCAAGTTTGGCCCCTCTCTCTCTATATGTATGTGTGGGGATATATTTTCTGAGTACCAACACGTGGCAAGGTGACACCGACGTGTCCGCCGACGTGCCACGTGTCGTGGTAGTTACGCCGAGGTGATCTCGAAGTTGCCGAGGTTATCTCCGAAGATATCAGAATCCGAGATAAGCGGATAAGGGGCAAAAGTCCTAGATTGGGAGAAGACTTCAGTTTGGGTAAAGATAAGACTCTTAGAAAGTTTATCCTAATCCCACTGGGAGTCCCAGATTGGCAGTAATCCTAAGTCCATTAGGGCTAGGCTCATATTGGGACTAGGATTGTATTGGCTATAAAAGAGAGGCACCCCCATGGGTCTAAGGTATGTTTTTAATACTCAAGCTTGTGAGTTGAATATTTGATTATCTTTGAGAGATATACTGACTTGATCGTCGGAGTGCCCCCGGGTGGAAGAACCACCGCCGAAGCCTTTTCTTTCTGTGCAGGACAGCAGGGTGCCATCTATTCTGCCTGTGTTCTACAGCTGAATCACTAAGGAGGGCAGTGTGATCAGAAAATTACTCACACAATTTGGCGCCGTCTGTGGAAAGAAAGACGAATAGATGGCCAGTAACGTACAAAAAGAAAAGGTCGGTGACGACGCTCCCGCTGGGACTGGCAGGCCTATCAACCTTGACATTGAAGGAGACAACCACAACGAAGAAACCCGTGACCAGGATCACAGAGGAAAAAACGTCGGCCAGGAGGGCGACACTTCAAAGAAGACAGATCAGGACAGATACTATAACGAAGATAACCTCCAGGTATGGAGGGATAGATGCCTACGGAGGGATGAGGAAGTGAAAGAATTGGCAGACAAGTTGGCAGACCTATAGTCGGTCGTCAACTTTATGATGCAAAACAATGTCATGCAACCACCATACCCGCTGCAGGACACGCCAATTCCAGCAGTTAATACTCAAAATGGAGGAAGGAAAATAATTCCCGAAGCACCTCAGCACACCAGGAGCGCAAGGCACTCCCACCCGCCTTCTAGGGAAATCGGACGAGAAGAGCCGAGACAAGAGAAATCCCAGAGGACATATCACACGAAGGACCCAGAGCCTAGAGAACATTGGCATATCCAAGGGCAGGCGCTTTGCTTTGACACAACCCATGGAGAAAGATCAAAACGGGCCCACCACAAGGCTGAAAGTAGTGTACCGAAAAGATTGAAGTCAAAAGATAGCCGAGCTCCAAGGAGGAGCAAAGAAGACTTAAGAAATTACCTCAAGAGGAAGGAACAGAATACTGAAGCCGAGGTTACCTCACCCATCAAGCCGAGGATACCGTTCTCAGTAGAACTGGACAAATTCAAGGCACCGAAGAGATTCAGCATGGCAAGGTTTCAAATATATGATGATAAGTCAGACCCTAACTTCCACGTCGGATTATTTTTGAACTCAATGGCATTATACAGTGGAAACGAGCCATTGCTCTGCAAAGTGTTCCCCTCGTCCTTTGGGGAGATTGCATCAGATTGGTTCCACAAACTGCCAAAGAGAAGCGTGAAGACATGGGAAGGCTTGGCCGAGATGTTTGTGGCCAGGTTCGTGACGAACAAGTTACAGCCATTAAGGGTGGACGCACTAATGGCTTTGAAGATCAGCAAGGATGAAGGCCTTAGGGCCTATGCAAAGAGATATTACGAGGTGTTCAATCGAATACCTGAATGCAACCAAGAAGTGGTGGTCGTGTCTTTTAAGAATGGCCTCAAAGAGGATTGTTCATTACGGAAATCTTTGGCAAAGACATTGCCAAAAAGCATAGAGGAGCTCATGGCAAGAATCAAGAAGTATGCCAGAGCCGAGGAGGATACATCGGGGAATAAGGAGGTAAAATAGGAAAAAGGGAACGGCTCGCTGAAGTGAAGCCAAGGTAACAACGGATTCAGCAAACCAGAGATAGAACTAAGGGGCAAACAGGTAGTGACGACTGTGTTCTGAATCCTGGTCCACAAAGTCCTGGATCAAATCCGAAATCAACCCTATGTCAGAGCACCAGCAAAGGCCCCAGGGAAATACATGGGCAGGAACGTTGGTAGGCGTTGTGCTTACCACAATGAAGAAGGGCACCCAACTCAGGGCTGCAGAGCCTTAAAAGCATACTTAGAGGACTTAGTAAGACAAGGCCATCTGAGGGATCTTGTCGACGGCCAGATCAGAGAAGAGCAGGCAAGGGTGCCTCAAGCACCAATGACCACCTCCAAAGACAAAGAACCACGGAAGGGACCTAGGGTGGTTAACGTAATTCACTCCAAGGTGAATGAAAACAACATACGGAGGGAAACCCAAAGAGTAAAACACCTGCAGCACGTCAACCAGGTCGGACAGAAAAGACCTCGGCCTGAAGAGTACCCAGGCCCGATGATAGCCTTCACCGAAGCCGACCTCGAGATGGTCCAACACCCGCATAATGATGCCTTGGTAGTATCCCTCCAGGTTGGGGAGTGCCAAGTGAAACGCATCTTGATAGATCAAGGCAGCTCTTGTGACATCATGTATGTTAGATGTTACAAGGAGCTGGGCCTTCACCCAGATGACATGGAGCAATCGCATGGCCCGATGGTCGACTTCAATGGAACGCCGACGTGGCCACTAAAAGCTACAAACTTGGAAGTACAAGCCGGCACTAAGAAGATCAGGATAGAGTTCATCGTGATCGATACACCTTCACCATACAACATCATCTTGGGAAGGCCATGGTTGCATGCAATGGGGGTAGTTCTCTCAACGTTGCATCAACTATTGCGGTTCCCAACAGAACATGGAATTGAAGAAGTCAGAGGAGACCAGCTACAGGAAAAAAATTGCTCCATGGCAGCAATGAAAACAACCTGCAACATACAAGAACCAGGGAAGGCAAAGATTGAAGATGAGGACATGGAGGTCCTAGATGATGTCGGCAAGGAGCCAACCGAAAAGAGTGAGGAAACACTAAAGAAAATCCTCGTCCAGGAGGGCGATGAAGAGCGCTTTTTTCTTCTCGGCTCAGGCTTAGCCGAAGAAGAAGAAAAAGAACTGGAAGCCTTTTTGAGAACAAACATAGAGGTGTTCGCCTGGACACCTTATGAAATGTCTGGCATTGACCCCAAGGTCACATATCACAGACTGAACGTTGACAGGTCGGCCAAACCTGTAATACAACGAGCCAGAAGACCAACGTTGATGCATTTCAAAGCAGTGGAGGAGGAAGTAGACAGACTTCTAGAGGCCAGGGCCATCAAAGAAGTCAATTATCCGACATGGCTATCAAACACTGTGGTAGTAAAGAAGAAGAACGGTAAATGGAGGGTATGCGTAGATTTTATAAGCCTGAACAAAGCTTGTCCCAAAGACAGCTTCCCTCTGCCCAAAATTGACCAGCTGGTGGATGCCACATCTGGACATGGGAGGATGAGCTTCTTGGATGCTTATAGGGGGTACCACCAGATAGCCATGTACCCCCCAGACGAAGAGAAGACAGCGTTCATCACCCCAAAAGGCCTGTATTGTTACAGAGTGATGCGTTTTGGGTTGAAAAACACAGGAGCAACCTACCAAAAGCTGGTAACCAAAATGTTCAAGCACCTGATAGGCCAAACAGTAGAGGTCTACATCGATGACATGGTCGTAAAGACCAAGGAGCCTAAAAGTCACCTTGCTGACCTAAAAAAGGTATTTGAAATCCTCAAAACATATCGGCTCTGACTCAATGCATCAAAGTGCGCGTTTGGAGTTGGATCTGGTAAGTTTCTGGGGTACCTAGTAACAAGGAGGGGCATAGAGGCTAGCCCAGATCAGATCAAGGCCATTTTAGACCTACAGAGCCCAACATCGGCAAAATAGGTACAAATGCTTACTGGAAGGGTCGCAGCCCTAAACAGGTTCATAAGCCAAAGCTCAGACAAATGTAAACCCTTCTTTAACCTGGTAAAAAAGAACACAGACTTCCTATGGACTGAGCAATGTGAGGCCGCTTTGGCCGACCTAAAGAAATATCTGACCACGGCTCCAGTCCTCTCAACACCTAAACTTGGGGAGGAGTTGTTTTTGTACTTAGCCGTATCAGAACACACAGTAAGTGCAGTGCTAATCCAAGAAGAACAAGGAGAACAGAAGGCTGTCTATTATATAAGTAAAACCTTGGCCAACGCTGAAACAAGGTATCTACCACTGGAGAAATTAATGCTGGCCTTGGTAACGGCCTCAAAGAAATTGAACCATTACTTTCAGGCGCACAAGATTGTGGTGCTAACAGAGCACCCACTAAAGTCCTTGTTGCAACAAGGAGACTTAACAGGAAGAATTGCAAGGTGGGCAGTGGCCTTGGGCCAGTATGACCTGGAGTTCAGGCCCATAACAGCAATTAAGGGCCAAGTTTTGGCCGACTTCGTGGCAGAATTTACGCTTGAATTCATCGAACATCAGACTCCGTTGAGCCAAGATGAACGAGGTCCCAGCAAGCAAGGAGAATCCCTGCCAAAGGCAAAACAGCAAAGGAAGGAAAAACTCAGACCCTGCAGCATCTACATCGGTGACTCCTTCAGACTGTTTGTTGATGGAAGTTCAAACCGACAGGGAGAGGGGGCAGGAGTGCTACTGATATCTCCAGATGGAGAAATAATAGAACAGTCTATCTGTTTGGGGTTTAAGGCCTCAAACAATGAAGCAGAATGCGAGGCATTAATTGCAGGGCTAGAACTGGCAGCAGCAGTAGAAGCAGATCAGGTAATAGTTTTTTGTGATTCACAGCTTATTGTTAACCAGTCAACAGGAGAATTTGCAGCCAAAGACGAAAGGGTGTCGGCATATGCAAAAGAGGCCATCAGATTGGCAAACTAATTTCAGAACTGCCGACTACTCCAAGTAAGCCGAGATGATAACAGCCACGCCGATGCGTTGGCCAACCTGGCAAGTTCAATGCAGACTGGAAAAACAAGGACAATTATGATTGACTATATGTCGGGCCCGAGCATAGAACCACAGAACACAGAGCAAGAAGCAATGTGTGTGGACATGAGGCCAAGCTAGATGGATGCAATTGTTGCATTCCTGAAAGAAGGAAAACTGCCAGAAGACCGCAAGGAGGCACACAAAGTCATATTGAAGTCGGCAAGATTCAGCCTGACTGCGGACGGATATCTCTACAGAAGATCCTTCATTGGACCCCTTTTAAGGTGCGTACACCCTTTGTAGGTTGAAGATTTTTTATATGAAATTCATGAAGGAATTTGTGGAAGCCACACTGGGGGCAGATCACTAGCTCACAGGGCCATTACCCAGGGGTATTGGTGGCCCTACATGCAAAAGGATGCAGAAGCATACGTGAAGAAGTGCGAACAATGCCAAAGGTTTGCACCTTTGATTCATCAGCCAGCTGCTGACCTGAATCTAGTATCCAGCCCCTAGCCATTTGCCCAGTGGGGCATGGATCTGGTTGGACAACTTCCCTAAGCAACTGGGCAGAGAAAATACTTGCTGGTAGCAACAGATTACTTCACAAAGTGGATAGAGGCAGAACCTCTTGCCAAAATCCGAGATGTGGACGTCAAGAATTTCATATGGAAAAACATTATTACCAGATTTGGCATTCTCAGAGCCATAGTTGCCGACAACGGAACGCAGTTTGACAGCAAACTCATCAAGAACTTTTGCGTGAAATTCAAGATCAAGAATTACTTTTCAACACCAAGTTTTCCCCAAAGCAATGGGCAAGCAGAGGCCTCCAACAAAGTAATTTTGGATGGAATAAAGAAGAGGCTGCAGGCAGCAAAAGGAAAGTGGGTAGACGAATTGCCCAACGTGCTTTGGGCATATCGGACTACGCCGAGAAGATCAACAGGGGAATCCCCCTTTGCCATGGCTTATGGCACAGAAGCAGTAATTTCACTAGAAGTCGGCATCCTAGGGATCCGAACCCAGGGAGTTGAGAATGGGACTAACGATATACTTCAAGCCCGAGATCTGGATCTTCTGGAAGAACGAAGAGAAAAGGCTGCAATTCAGCTTGTAGTATACCAGCAACAGCTTGCCAGAACTTATAACAAGAAGGTCAATCCAAGAGATTTTCAAGTGGCTGACTTAGTCTTGAGAAAAGTCGTCGGCAACAAGAAGGATCCCAGAGAGGGCAAGCTTGGCCCAAACTGGGAAGGACCGTACAGAATTACGTCGGTATTAGGCAATGGAGCTTACCGGCTTAAAGATAATAAGGGCAAAGCATTGCCAAAACCTTGGAACACTTGTAATTTGAAATTTTTCTATCATTAGATGTGCATTATTTTTGGCCGATGTCATCAATAAAATCTTTTTGAATTCTTCAAACACATATGATTGTTAAAAACATATAATGTTGTTTCTGAGAGACATGAATAATGAGAACCCAAGTGGAACTCAGGTTCACATTGGGAGCAGAGAAGAGACAAAAACGCTTAACACTTGTTAAAATTTGTAGCAAATTACAAGTTGAAGTTAAGCTGAGATGGTTCCTTATCTTCACTTGTTGAAATTTGTAGCAATTTACAAGTTGAAGTTAAGCTGAGATGGTTCCTTATCTTCACTTGTTGAAATTTGTAGCAATTTACAAGTTGAAGTTAAGCTGAGATGGTTCCTTATCTTCACTTGTTGAAATTTGTAACAATTTACAAGTTGAAGTTAAGCCGAGATTACTGTTTCTCTTCGCTTGTTGAAATTTGTAGCAATTTACAAGTCAAAGTAAAGCCGAGGTTATTGCCTGAACAATTGTAGCACTCTACAGGTTGGTTAAACCAAAGAGGATGCTTAAACACTTGTTGAAATTTGTAACAATTTACAAGACGATGTTAAGCCGACATATGATCCTCTGTTGAAATTTGCAGCAATTTACAAGTTGAGGTAAAAGCTAAGTATTTTTGCTTAAACACTTGTTGAAATTTGTAGCAATTTACAAGTAGATCATTATTTAGCACTTGTTATAACTTGAGAAAAGTTTTCTGAATATATTAATCCTTGTTGGAATTTGTAGTAATTTACAAGTAGGTTAGACTGAGATCACTGTTTAAACACTTGTTGAAATTTATGAAAAGTTTGCAGGTCAGTACCTTGCCGAAGTAAAGTTTGTAATTATTATACCCGAGGTATATAACCCCGAGAAGAATGCACAAAGAAGGAAGAAGTATGAAGAGTATATGCAAAATATTCTAAGTATAGAATGATACCAAAGCATTCAAGAGAAGACAAAAGGTACAAGCATTTAAAAATTTAAAACAAAGTTGCGTTGAGAATTCAACAGGAAACAAAGGCACATCGGCCATACAAAATGCTTGCATTGTTTTAAAACAAAGAGTACAGAGGAAACAAAAAAGTATAAAAGACATCAAGGTTGTGATTCTTCAACTCCATGCGCAACTTGAGTCTGGACCTCGGCAGATTCTTGGAGAACTACCTCGGCGGATTCCTGAAGAGCTACTTCGCCAGCCTTTTCTGCCACGATCTCGGCATCGATCTCCGTAAGGGTCTCGTCAACACTTTTGTCGGCCCTAGGAACATCGGACAAAGTCTGCTGAGGAGTAGTTTCCTTGGTAACTCCATCACCATCATCATCTTGAGTCAGGTCTAGCACCTGCTCATTCAGCGAAGGAGACTTAGTCCCAACGGCCTCCTTGGGTTTTCTTACTAAAGCTTCATCATCACCTTCCTCTTCAGCTTTAGACTCAGATTCAGAATCTTCCTCTGGTTGACTTGGAGGAAGAGGTGGGGGGAATGGAAGAGGGATGGTGTCGGCACTGCGGAAAGGCGAGTCAGCAGGGAAATCAAGTTTTTTTATCAGGGACATCCAACCAAGGGAGAATCCCCTGTTGCATGCCTGCCTGACTTGAAGCTTGTAGTCCTCAGTGACGTCGGCCACGCCCTGGGCATAAGCGTTCTCATCAGCCTCTTTTATTTTAGCTTCTTTAGTTGCCAAGGCTTCTTAAAGCTCCTTCTCGGCCTAGGCCGCTTTTTCCTCGGCTTCTCTTTTCTGCGCTTCAGCAACCTTCTTTATAGCTTCAGCAGCATCAGCCTTTTCTTCGGCCAAGGTTTGGGCTTTAGTGGCAGCCTAGGCCTGATCTTCCAACTTCTTCATTTTTGCTTGAAGACCCTTGTTGATCTTTTGGAGGGCAGAATACTCCTTCATCAAGTTAGTTAACTTCTCCCTGTTCTCGAAAGATTGCATGGAGAAGGAATGAGCATGCTGAACAGCCTGAAAGAACATAAAGCAAAAAGTTATTACAAGGTTTTACAAGTATGAAAAGATAAGGAAAAAACAGGTTACCAAGTAAAGACACCTACTTGAACACAGCGCTGGAGCATGAAAGCGTAATTTTCGTACTCACTCATTTCAGCATTCTTTTCCAGATCACCTGGGAGAAGAAGAGCTGTACTGAGTGCAACGCTGACATTTATGTCGTCAGCGCTATCAGTAGCCATGACCGGCTTATTCTCCAAAGTAATCTCGGGCGTCCAAGGGACGTTTGGTACTTTGGACTTTGAAGTCGTTGCAAAAGAGGACCTCGGCCTCTTTGACTTTGAGGACTCTAATGGCTGGGTCTCTGCTTGCCTCTTCCTAGCAGAGGGTTGGGATTTGCTTCTTTCAGCCAACTTGGAGATGGACAGGGCATCCTCAGCCTCAACCTCAGTAGCCTTGGCCTTAGGCTGGGCCTTCTTGGTCCTTTTTGGCTTTGGTGGGGGCCTAGATTGGGTCGGAACAGCATCGACGTCGGTTGGGAGGTCGGCTAGGAGATCTTGGATGACAGGCTTTGGGCGAACCGTTTCGGCAGTTTTGACAAGTCTGCACCGGCGTTTTCGTTCGGGTATTGGTATCAAGTATGGGGCCGAAGTTGATGGCAGATCAACTGGGTCAGATGTTGACTCCTGATCTGTTCGAGATGTAGAGGCAGTTTGGGCTGTGACAGTAGGTGGAGAGAGGCTCTTTTTCTTCTTCCTTGGAATGTCGAGCAAAATGGACTGATATGTTGGGATGAAATTTAACAACAGAGGTGCTTTCCTTTTGTGGACAGGCAAGTCCAAAAGCTTTTTCAGATCCTTGCTGAGAACGTAAGATTGGCGAAAATTTTTCGGTGGCTTGTGAACGTCTGCGACAAGAAAACAGGCATTAGAAACGGATAAAATATTAAAACACTTGGAAAGAAACAACTAAGTATTGACATTGGGCTCTTACCCTTGCCCTCCTTAACTGTTCGAGGAAGAGGGTAAAGATGGGCATCCTCGTCTGGGGCAAATTCCCAATTTCCAAAAGCAATGACATATTCATCTCCAGCCCCCTTGTTGGAGTCTGGGAGGTCGGCTACGATTTTGAATTCGGTAGACCTCGGCTTGAGGTAATGGACGAAACCTTTTTCTTTCAGGTTAAGGGCACACATGGTATAACAGAATTGGATGTCGACAAGGGTGATCCTAACATTCTCTTTCCTAACTAAGGCTATGATACCGTTGATCACTCGGTAGGAGTTGATGGTAAGTTGCATGGGATTCAACCTATAGTAATGAAGAACTTCACAAAAGAGGGGATGGAGTGGAAGCCGAAGTCCACATTCAGCAAAAGCGACTATGGGAAAGGGCATTGTATCGTCTATGGGCATGATTGAGTCGTCATCCCCAGCCAGTCTCAAATGGACGTCGGCAGGAATTTCGAACTCTTCCCTAAAATATTCAAGTTTGGTCGGGGTATCTACCATATGTCTCCACATACCCATGATTTCGGCGTAAAGGAATTAAGTTACAGAGAAAAGATGTTCTTAAAGGGTTTCTAAAAAACCTCGGCAAAACCTAGGTAAACACTGGTAAAGATTGTTTCAGTTTTTTCCTAAGGATTGGTAAGGTTCTACAGACAAATCCCAAACCTAAATCTACGAAAGCAAAGATTGAAGGCACAGATCTGGAAGGAAACACAGAAAACATGAAACAAAGAACAAAGTTTCAGAATCAAGAATAGAGGCAGGGTTCTCAAAAAGCATAAAGAGTACAAGAAATACAGGCTCAAGAACAGTAGCACGAAAGTGGTGAAATAGTGCAAATGTTCAAAACATAAGCGAAATCATGGAAAAGGCACGTCCAGATGAATAGTTCAACAAATCAAAGGTTTGAAGAAAGCAGTAATAAGCAACAAATAAGCAAAAGAACATAGAAAAAATCAGAACGAAAGGAACAGTTTCTTACCAGAAAAAATGGAGCCGGTGAGAAGATTGCCGAAGTTAGGCGACGGTTGCAGACACTACAGAGTAATGAAAACTTCGTTGGGATGGAAGAATGGAAACAGTTACAGAACTTGAGCCTGAGTAATGGTGAATCTGAGCAGGAGTTTTAGAGAGAGAGAACAAGAGAAATCGAAATGCAAAAGTGAAGAGCCAAAAGGGAGAGACAAAAGTTTTGCAAAAAACTTGAAACGGCGACAAACAGACACATTTAATGCGCCTGGAGTAACGCAGACGTCAGGCGGTGCAGACAGATAAAAGACGACTTGCAAGCGCGTCATAGGCACGAGCCAATGGAAACAAAACGCGTAAGTGAAACGGTTGAGAAGTGATGCATGACAGCTCATACGCGTGGGAGAGTTCATTTGAGTTCTTGTCCTTGAAGGAAGACATGTCGGCCTGAGATGAACGACCTCGGCTGAAGAGTTCTTGTGCCGAAGTACTGGAAAGAGGAACAATATAGGTTCTATCACCTCAGAATGCCGAGGTAATAGAACCTAGGGGGCAGTTGTGGGGATATATTTTCTGAGTACCAACACGTGGCACGGTGACGCCGACGTGTCTGCCGAGGTGCCACGTGTCGTGGTAGTTACGCCGAGGTGATCTCGAAGTTGCCGAGGTTATCTCCGAAGATATCGGAATCCGAGATAAGCGGATAAGGGGCAAGAGTCCTAGATTGGGAGAAGACTTCAGTTTGGGTAAAGATAAGACTCTTAGAAAGTTTATCCTAATCCCACTGGGAGTCCCAGATTGGCAGTAATCCTAAGTCCATTAGGGCTAGGCTCTTATTGGGACTAGGATTGTATTGGCTATAAAAGAGAGGCACCCCCATGGGTCTAAGGTATGTTTTTAATACTCAAGCTTGTGAGTTGAATATTTGATTATCTTTGAGAGATATACTGACTTGATCGTCGGAGTGCCCCCGGGTGGAAGAACCACCGCCGGAGCCTTTTCTTTCTGTGCAGGACAGCATGGTGCCATCTATTCTGCCTGTGTTCTACAGCTGAATCACTAAGGAGGGCAATGTGATCAGAAAATCACTCACACAGTATGTGTGTATTCTTTCTCAGTTTGATCATTGTTGTTGCCTCTATCAGGTAAAGCTTGAATTACTACAGTGACTGTAGCTTAGACAAATGCCTATTTTTTTTGAATTAAATTGTTGGTCATAGATTTCAAAGCATTGTTGACTATGGCTTTTCTGTTTTGACTTTTTTTTTTTTTTGCCAATTTTGTTTTGGTCAAAGTAGTTTGTGGCCCTTTCAAGAGTTTCATATGAAAAATTTGAGTGTGGACTTATTGACAGTGTCCAATAAAGCATCTATCTAATTGTTCCTCTTTGGCCCCTGTCACTCTCGGCAGAAAATACCAAATGTGATTTAAATAATTTATGGTTTTTAGATAACAAATTTTGTCTTTGAGTTTTGCCATTTTAATCTGCTTTGAAATTCTGTACTCTTAAAAGAAGTAGTGTGCATTAGAGCTATCCTCTATACAATTTTTTCTCTAATTTTTATGAATTATGGGTAACTTTCTCATGTCCATAATGGTTTAAAATTTTTCTTATTGCTAGCTACTTGATTTATTTATGAAATTTCTGGCAACGTTGGTTTACTTGAAATATGCATGAAAAACCATGGACAAAGTCGTTCAATAGAAAAGAGGCCAACTGCATGCAATAAATCATAGCTCCTTGGGCAAGGATGTGAATGACATACGGATGCGGATATGTCTCCTCTCCAGTTCAGTTGAGTCATGCTGTTTAGTCTAGAGGATAAATTATTTATCATCAAAGAAATTTGTGAAATATAATGGCTGGTTTTAAGGCTAAGTTGGTATTGAAACTTGGTGCTAATGAGTTTCTGCTAAAGCAATATAGTGGTTATAGATTGGAGCTTTAGAACATGGTGTTGCATTTGTTTCTTTTTAACTATAGAAATAAAAATTTGGCTTGAATTTTAAGGTTTGTTAGATGGTGTTTAAAAGATAGATGGCAGAAATTTATAGATTGGAGCTTCTAAGGTATATTTGTTTTTCTAAAAACTTTTTTTGGGGGGGTTAATATGTTAATGCCTTCTATTTGGAAAGAAAAAAAAAATATTTGTATTGGTTGGTTGGTTCCTAATGTTGCAGGTCATATTGTCCATCTGAATATCACAAATGAACTGTTTCCTTACAGTTATGAATACTTTGTTAGAATAATGAGGAGTGGGTGAGAGAATTTCTTCTTCTTTTCCCAATCTATTCAATTTTATTAAATTGTTCATATAGTTAACTAGGTGAGATTATTGTTGAATTTTTTCTGTTTAGGAAGGTAGAAATACAAAATTAGAAACAGAATGAGTTAAGCAAAAAGGAAGTCTTGTTCAATATGGATTTTTGACATCAGTTAGTTCAGGTAATGAATTTTTTTAACACTTTAACAAGTTTTACACTTGGCTTACCATTTCTATACTTGACTAATTTCACCGAAAAAAATTAGATTACAAGCATGAGAACACACATTCTAGTCAAAGAGAAACCATTGTGTTCCTCCCCTGTTTCTCTGATCTCTACTAGTATGAATGAACCACTTTGATTATTTTCTTTCCTTTCCTTTGTTTTGATTGGTAGATTTTTATAAATCAATTTTATTAATCTTCAGTCAGACAAATGATAGTTTTTTTTTTTTGGTGGTGTGTGTATAATTGAAAGTAGCAAATATATATATGCACAAACATGTATACACACATCAAAGGGTTGGTCTTTTCTGTAACTGATTTCATGCATTGACTGTATATTGTAGTTGAAGATTTGAGAACCTGATTCTTGGGGGGAAAAAGACAAGGGATTGACCTTCCAATGTGGTCCTTCTGGACATTTTGATTATTTAAGTTGATGTCAATACCTCCAGATGGTGGGAGTTTGGCTGGCTAGTTATTGGTTTCTCACTTGGGTAGGGTATCCAGGAAGCATCATAAAGAACAATTTATGGATATAGGCATTGATCATGGCTTGCGACTTTCAATTGGTAGCACATTTTTCTTTTTTCCACTTCTCTGTTCTTTTTTCTTTTTCTTTTTAATTTTTAGCAAAATATCATGTGTTAATGACTCAACTGACCAACCCTTATTGGATCATTGAGTGCATATACTTATTGCACATTGTTTTGTTGTTATGGGATGATCACGACATGTGTTCAATGTTAACTACTCTGACTGAAGATTTTTGTTTAATTCTTCAGAAACCACAGTTCAAGATGAACAATAGAGTGTTGGATAGGACATTTTTTTTTTTTTTTAGCAACACATGTAGGTGGTTTCTAGAGCTGTTATTTTCCTCTGGGGTTTCTCATAGCTGGGTTACAAGTGCATTAAGTATGCAGGGTGTGCAATGAGCATACAAACTATTAGGGGGTCTAATCGTGTTTTTATTTCAATGTCTGTTCATATCTGTGTTTTTGTTTTTGTGTTCGCTTGCATGCATTTGTTTTGACCTTTTTACCACTTTGAGCTTAATTTAAAACAGGAGAATATTTAGATTTAGATGAAAAGTGTAGCACTAGGTAAAAACAATGGATTGATTAGTTTGTATCAAACATGTCCTGTGATTAACTCTGGTTCTTGTTGGCATTAATGCTAGTGATGCATGGTATTCCTGCAATCTTTTGACATCTTCTGTTATCCGTGTTGCTTCTTCCGTGCTGTTTTTTTGGCAGAGAAATAGCTCAGACTGGTGGGACTCCAGGTATCTGAGCAACTTACTGAAAATTGATTTCTTTTGATATATCTATCCATATTTCCTTTCAATGCAAGCTTCCATTAATATTGCTACAAATTTCAGGAACACAAAACAATATGGGACTGGAGTTGTTGATGAATGTGTTTGGTGGACTCGGAGCTGGTGGCTTAAATCTTCCAAATACACCTGATGGTAAGAACTTCATCGCATTTCTATGTAAAGTTTTTCTGATAAGCTTGCCTTTTAGCCCTTTGCTGAAAGCAAATATGTCTTTGTTTTTCATAGTGCCTCCAGAAGAGCTTTATGCTACTCAACTGTCACAGCTTTAAGAAATGGGTTTCTTTGATACCCAAGAGAATATTAGGGCACTACGTGCCACCTCATGAAATGTTCATGCTGCTGTGGAGCGACTTTTAGGGAACCCAGTCAGTACACCTATTTTGAAATTTAATCAAAGATTCAGTTGGGAATGTAAAAGTTATCGATTTGGACTAGTGTCTCATAAAAGACAAAAGATGTGTTGGCACTTTCAATTCCATTTTGGGCTGTGTGAATAAGAGAGTACACACTTCCATGGTAAGAGGTGAACTTGGTGGACAAAGGCTTTTTCTTTACTAGGCAGTTACATGCCCACTCTCTCTCTCTCTCTCTCTCTCTCTCTCTCTCTGTGCCAGTGCGCTAATGTACATACACATTTAAGTAATTCTTCTGTGAAATATGTTCAGATTTTATGGATATTGAAGGATGTCGTGATGCAATTCTTGTCCTGTTCCATTTTGATATTTAGTTCAACAGCATTTGTTTTGGGAAGTTCATGGTTTTTGTTTAGAGTTCAGAGTACTATCAACAGTATTCCTAACACGCACCGGTGGATTGAATTGTCATTTCATCTCTCGTCTCGCCAAGTGTAAAGATTTATTAAGAGGCAACTATCCTATTTTCATTACAGGTTATACTTTCATCATCAAAAAAAAAAAAAAAAAAAAAAAAAGAGGACAGAAGATTTATGTAAGCTCAAAGCTCAACAAAACAATATACAAGGGGCTGTTAAAGAGGCATGTTTTGTGCCTTATATTGCATGCATTTATATGGACGAATAATGCATTTGATGTGAAAGAATTGGAGGATAAAAACACCGACATCCACATCTCTAAATTTGAAAGTTTGGTTGAAAATGCTTTAACATAATAGTATCATGAAAATTTGTAAGAATTATTTGTTGGATAAATTTTACTTTGTACCCGTTAAGTTTAAACATTTTCTCTTTGGCCATAAAATGTTTTTTTTTTTTTTTTTTTTTCACCACTTGGCCTCCAATGTTTTTTTTTTTTTCCTAGTTTGCTTTGAAAAACCTACGTCCATCAAAATTGCTACTTTGGTAGCTACATGGTATCACATGACATAATAATACATTATTACATAAATTTAGATATAGATCCAACCCAAAACCAACCTACTAATGTTTGGGTCAACTATTGACACAACATAGCATAATGACAAGGAAAGAAATAGTAGGATCCTGACAACAAATGTGAAGATAACAGAAACTTTGACACCATAAGCATTGACCAAAATATATGCACTGTTAATTTGGGTAGAAAGCAATTACATGTTCTTGACTCATTGTACATACATGTCCTTTCTTCCTTTCCCTCTTTCTCCTTATTTGTTTGTTTTCCATCTTGCCGTCATTTTGTTTTCATTTCTTGCTTGCATAATTTTACATCATAAAACCACCCAACTTTCAAATGCATTTGGTTAATCAGTCAAATGTGACAAAGTGGAAGTCTCAAGTTCTTGCTATCTTTCAATGGGCATACTTCTCGATGGTGGACCAAACATACTCAATACCACCTGCAATCCACAAACACAAACCTATATATGGTTAGTAGTCCAATATTTTGCATTACAGAATGGTCATTTACATGACAGGGCACATATGTGGTGGAAAATGCCACTTGAAGCCCCATGTGATCATGTACTTTTATTTAAGGAAAATCTTCAATCACATTAGTCAGAGGGATGGATCATTATACCACAAAAATCACTAAACTGATAAGCAAACAAAACTGAAAGTTAGAGGGATGGATCATTATACCACAAAAATCTTTGATTTTGCAAAATAAAGGACAATGACTCCGACTAGCTTTGTGAGTGTAATTCCATTGCAAAACACAAAACAGCAAAGAAAAATGAAGAAAAAGCAGTAGTCAAATAACAATGTCATGATAAATCAACTCCAAGCCCATCCACCATACACAAGCACACCACGATAGAAGCTAGAGAAAGGTTTCAAATGTAATTCCCAATACTGGTGAGGGAAAAAAAAAGGAAATTTGACTGCTGTAGCTTTTGTCTATTTTCTGTAACGTGGAAAATTAGGCAGTGTTTGTCCATACCAAACTCATAAATTTGCAAGTTGCAACCAAGTTACAGAGGGCTATGTTCAGAAACAGTTGTGTGGACAAGAAACAAGAACAAAAATGACTCCGGGACAAATAGTTAGCAAGAAGATTCTCCAACAATGCTAAAGACGAATAGTTTAATTTCTATAGGCATGGTGGTCATTCGGTATTAGCTATGTTAGGGAAACCAGTTTTTGTTTCCGCAAAGTAAGACCCAGGATGAAGAATTTTAGCTTCAAGTATGAACCTTGATGCAGGTGGAATGAATTTACTCCTCCTAAACAAAAGAAAAATCAACCACATGCAGTTAATAGGCAGCCATGTTTCCATCCCTAGCCAAAAGTTCACATTAGTTAAACTTAAAATACACTTAACGGATTGTCCTTCAAATTTACAAGGATTAATCCCAAAGACGATGGAATAATACAGGTAAGAGAACTCTAGCACCTCAGAAGAACATGTTGAGGGTAGTGTGGGATCCTAAGAAGTACTGGACACTAACAACACGACCATGGATCAAGGGTACTTTAGAGTAAGGGTATGGTGGTATTTCCGCACTTGTGGCATGTTGCCATAATTTTTATTTATTTATAGTTAAGGGGGAACAGCTCTCTCTCTCTCTATATATATATATCTCTATATATCATGTAAAATTTCTGAAACTATTGGACCATACATTAATACGGGTGATACTTGAGACAGACAGAGAGAGAGGGCATATTAATAAAAACTTTAATTAACAACAGACTTCGACTAATAAAAGAAAAAACAGTGAGCATTTCCAAACATTGATCTAGACAGCAATCATTCCCACTAATTATCCACATGAAAAGCATGGTATATCACCAACCTGGTCATTAGGGGGACAATAACTGCCATCTACAAATTTCTGA
Source organism: Camellia lanceoleosa (assembly GCA_025200525.1). Classification (NCBI taxonomy): domain Eukaryota; kingdom Viridiplantae; phylum Streptophyta; class Magnoliopsida; order Ericales; family Theaceae; genus Camellia; species Camellia lanceoleosa. Next base: position 126,093,213 of record CM045765.1, read on the forward strand.
CAACAACCAAAAGCCTCGGGTGACATCCATACAAGAAAGTCATCAAGCCATGAGGTAGCTGGCTTAGCAATGTGGGTTGATTCAGGCATTAAAGATGCCCTTGAAATCTGCAGAAGACAGAAATAAAAATAAATTGTCCCAATAACTGATTGTATTGCTGAAAAATGAATGTAAAAGAAACTATTCTGATTCTTGTCGACCCTCAAGAAAGGCTACTGGAAATTACCCTTTAGAGAAGGAGATATAATGTGTACACAAGTTCTCAGTCATCAATCTCCTATATGATATTTACCACACACAAAAAATAAAAATAAAAATAAAAGAACAAAAGTAAAAAAAACTACAGACTTTGTAGTGGAAACACAGAACCAATGATTTTCCTTTCTTCATAATTTTCTAACATTTCAGAAAAAAAAAAAAAAAAAAAGTGAGCATTTTGCACGCATTGAAACCATTTTCTGATGCAAGTTGTCACATCAACAAACATACCATACACTTGTTAATAGTAGGAAGTCTCTTATACATCATACATTAACACTATATGCACCAAAATAAGGAAGAAAAATTTGAAGTATTGTATCATTGCACTATCGATGAGATATTATAAAAGAGGAAAAAAAACCCTCATGGAATTTCAAATATGCTGAATGTTGGTGCCAGCGCAATAGTGGCTAACACTAATTCTAGTACTCGGAGACTTTTTGAAAACTGCATAATGATCTTCATTTTGGTGTTCCACTTTAAAAATGCATTCAAATGCAAGTTTATGCTTCTTTATTCCCAACCCAACCATATTGTCTCTTGCCAATCTTATCCATCACTAGAGCCCAGAAAAACACTAGACCTAGGATTACCCCCAAAGGAAGCCTTAAATACTTCAAGGGTAAAGACTCAATGAGACAACCATACCAGCAAACCAATCCCTATAAACTTTCTTTACGGAAATTAATCCTCACAATGGTACTTTTATCCAAATTCTCCTTAAGCCCCGTAACCAACTCAAACACTCTTAACAAGGAAGGCAAATAAACCATTTTCACTTCCTCACCAAAAGATAATGTTATCATCTGAAAACTAAAAGTGGAACATGGAAACATTATCCCTACATATCAAAAAGCCATCCACCAAACCCACATTTTCCCTATCAACCAATCAGTTCAAAACATCAACCACTAACGTAAAAATAAATAGGGATACGGTAACCCCTTGTCTAAGCCCCTAGTGGCTCTAAACAAATCCCCACTTCCATTAACTACTACTGAAAGATTCGAAGAAGAAAGAAAGTCCCTGATCCATTTCCTCCACCTATCTCCAAACTCTTTCTTCTCCATTGAAAAATCTAAAAACCCACAACTTTTAAAGAGGGAGGGCCACTAACAATGTGCATGAATATGAAGAAATTATGGTTCTGGGAGGAAAAAGTGATATGCTTATCTTGTCATGCAAATAGTTATGTCAAAAGTTTGTTACATTGAATTACGTGTTGAACAAACAAGAAAAGAACAAGTTATATTAAATGTTGCTACACCATGAGTTTTGCAAAAAGTTTGGAAGACATCATAGGAAAAAAGGAAGCAAATAATAGAAGAAATATAATGATACAGACATAAGCATGTTCCAGAATAGGGTTCAGATTCAGAAGATACAGTTCAAAGAACAACAAAATTTGTTTCAGTCTTGCAACTTCTCCAAGACCCAGGCTATTCCACTTCCAACATAAATCATGTCATATGTTGGATAAAATCATATGCACATCTAGGCATGTTAAGTAATACTTGAGATATTGAAGCAAAAATGTCAATACGACCTATTATATTACCTCACTCAAAAGAGAATTTGCATCACACTGGCTGATAGAACATAACTGGTTCGTATGTCTTGATTTCGAACTATAGAAAACAGTCATTCACAAATAGATCAGACAACTGTGTAATACCTAAACTTGTATTGATTGCATAGGAAAGAGACAACATTTAATATCCATCACCAATTGTAACAGTCAGAAAAACAGCTTGATACTTTCTTTGCATTAAGGCTCACTCAATGCTTAAGAGAGGGTAACCCTTATCAACTACTAAAATATGTGTTGCCTACATCACATTTTGCAAGACATGTTTATTTTTCTTTTTCTTTTTTTTCCTTTTTTTAACAAAACAATTATGCACCACATGGTTAAGGTTGTGTCTCATGCAAAACCATATAACATTCCAGTGAAACAAAATGGATGTTTCCATTAGCCTGAAGTAGAAGAATCCCACTATCAAATAATACTGGACTACATCAATTAAGAAGAAATAGAGTTCGACTTCCAGTCTGTGTATAAAATTAGCATCCATGCATTGAACCTGAGATCTCTACATTATAGAAAGTGGAATGGCTCCAATAAAGGAAGGTTAGCAAACAATAAAATATACTTGAATAGATCCTACCAATCCTTGCGATAATTACATCAAGCAGGGTCTGAGCCTAAACACTATCATATATCATGTTCTACCTGGAGAAAGAAAATAAACTATGAATAAAAGGAACCAAAAAATGGTTGCAATTCTCACCATAAATTTCCATCTATAAATGCAAATCTTCAGCCCTCTTTTCTTTTTGGGAATTAGATATTCTCATAAGTAGACCATGGGACTATATATTAGTTAACACAACTTTGTTTAATAAGGCAGGGCAGTTAATAAGTAACGAAAAATAATTTTGGACTCTAAAAGATGGGTGGAAACTATTCCAGTCCCTCCTTGACATATAAATTGCCTTCCCTTCTGAAGTGTCTCTGTCCCATGAAGAGGCTTTGGTTTGTTTTCTTTATCCCTTGTTCTTTCAAAAAATAGTGAAGGCAGAAAGAGGCCTCTGTGTGCTACATGCATGTATTCCAAAAGTCCAGTTAAAATCATATCTGACTGAATCATCTAACAAACAGGCAAACGTTACCCGTTTATGATATGAATCTGAGCAAGGAATCCCTTGGCAAACGTTACCCGTTTATGATATTCACACCAATTACCTTATATTATTTTCCTATAAATTTTCTTTTACACATTCCTCAGTTAAAATAAGTGTTTGTTTTATTTGTCTAGATTTTTTACTTTACATGTATCTAATAAAAAATTGGATATGTCAAACTTTAAAAATATATATATATATATATATTGATAAAAACTTAACAAAGTAATTTTGTAACTTACAAGCAAAGAATTTTTTTTATATATAAAAATTTACAATGTCAAAATAAAAATAAAAACCTCGTTTAGATTTTTCGCTTTGGGTACAAAAATAAGAAAAAAAAAATCGTGGATATACAATGCCAGAGCAAAGTGAAAGCAATTAAAGGAATGTGAATATGACTGAGAACTGATGTTAATTTTGAATGAGAATAAATATCAGATATTCATTCTTTACGGTTACGGTTTTGAAATCAAAGCCCTAATGGCACAACTATCTTGGGTGGCTATAGATATTAATTTTGACTGATAAAAAAAATTAATAACAGATATTTAATAAGGGTTAGGGTTTTGAAATCAGAGCACCAATGGCACATTTAGATGAAGCTTAGAGTTAGCAACAAACCTGAACTACGGAAAAGAGTTCTCGGAAAAATTCAATTTGATTGGAAGGGAAGGGAAAAGACGATGACTACGTCTTTGCTCACAAACCCACGGTGGAGATGTCCAGAGAGTGAGAGCTTGTGAAGAAGATGTCGACATGGCTGAAGCCCGGATTGCCGACGAGGCTGGTGGTCCTTGAAAGCTTCGGCTATGGCGGAAGAGAAGAGGAAGGAGAAGAGCCAACAAGAGGGCCAAACACGACTTATTCAATTTTGTTCCCCCTTGTAACCAGCTACACCGGTTGCCTATTTGAGAGTTAAATTATTTAAATAATTTAGTTATGACGTGGTTATGAGATAATATGTTATAAATAAATAACTGAATATAACTAAATTATGAGTTAATATGATAGTAGTTATGACTAATATGGTATTAGTTATGACATAAAATCATATAAGTACATAACTAAATGTATGGTACATCTATTGTACCATAGCATCACATTCTTGAAATCAAGCCTGAATGTTTTTCAAAGATGAAAAATGTCAAAGTTCTTTACTTGGGAAGGTGGCAGACCTCGGTCTCGCATCACATTGAATTCGCCGACACCAAGGACATGAAGAAAAATACAAATGTTTTGGATGGGTTGGGAAATCTCACGCTTCTAAGGTTTTTGAACCTTGGTGGAATCTCTAGAATTTCAGAGCTTCCCGAGTCGATTTCAAAGCTCACCAATCTTACAATCCTTGACATTAGAGCGTGTCACAACCTTGAGGTGATTCCCGATGGAATTGGCTTGCTCAAGAATTTGACACATTTGGATATGTCTGAATGTTACCTGCTAGATCAGATGCCCAAGGCGCTTGCATCGCTCTCCAAACTCCAAGTCCTCAGAGGATTCTTGGTTTCAGAGGGTAAAAACTCATGTACTCTTGATGATTTGCAAAAAATTCCCAGGTCGAGAAAGTTGAGCATTTACGCGGTTGTCCATGGATTTTCTTCAGACAGAGATTTGTGTGCTTTAAATCAGTTTAAAGCGCTTACCAAGCTAACAATTGTGTGAGCAAGGGGCTCTGTGCAACCAACGGTAGCTACCAAGAAACCGAGTCTCCCAAGAGCTCCAACAAGATCATTTACCTCTAAGCCAGCAGAGTTGGCAATTCTGGGACTAAAAAAATTAGACGTTCAGTGTTTCCCTTTGATGACTACACCTAGTTGGCTGACGGCTTGCAATCTCAACAACTTAAAGAAACTCAATATCAGAGGAGGTCAATTATCTGATCTGGGGCAAAAACTTGATGACAATAAGGCTGAGAAGGACAAGTGGGAAGTCGAGGTATTGTGTTTGAAGTACTTAGATGACTTAGAGATGGGTTGGAGTGCTCTGCAAAAATTATTTCCAAAATTGAAATTCTTGGAGATGGTAAATTATTCAAAACTCAATTGGTTCCCAATCGACAATAGTCAAGTATTGATGGATTCGGATATTTTATATTTAAGGAACGGAATACATATCTCTATTTCATGTAATGGCATCAATTATTTTTGAGTTTTGATGATGTATTGCAATCTTATAAAATGAAATGAAGTTTTTCCACTCTTTTTAGTAAATAGCCCTCTATGAAATAAATAGAATCATAATTCTGTGTGCATGAAGTGAACAATGAGAGAAGCAGTAGCAACAAATGGCATCATGAATGTGCTTGGTCTTTTCTCCTCACCACCAATGTAAACAACAATATTTGATTTGGAATACAGTTCTGTTTCTTAATTCTTCATCTTTGTAATTTTTTCTTTTTTCTTTTTTCTTTTTTGGCTCTTTGACTTTCTAGTATTAGCTATGAGTGTGTGTGTGTGTGTGCATGGGTGCGCGCGTTTTGTTGCTTCAAAGCTATGTGATAATCTAGGAGTTGATTTGCTTCGAAAGCCATAGTGCCATGCTTGTGTCCAACGCTGCACATACAAAGTCGTTCTGTTGTGGCAGCAACCACTACATATTTCTTGAGAAATGGCAATTTTACGGAAGAAATTTTTGGAAAGAAGCTTTCAAGAGGGCATCCACAAAACATTATTGGTGGAGATATTGGAATACATCTTGTTTTTGGCCACAACTCCTTGCCATTAACCAGGTTGAAGAGATGGGTGGATAACCCCTTCAGCCCCTTGTGTGATGCATATGGAGTGCACCCCACATGTAAACCATTGGATTGTGAAAATTTGATCTTAGCGATTGATTTATTTGTTGAAAAAAGAAAACCGAACAAACCTGTCAACCCCTCTCCCCCTTTTCCCCTCCCACTCCCTCCCACCAGATTCCAAACTCTCTGCCTCTCACTCGTTTCTCATTAAAATGATAATTAAACTTCCAACCAATAAAATAATGTCACGAGCATTTAAACTCACCGCATGATACATTTTAATGGTAAGCTTTCGACCTATATGTTCACATAATCTACCTATCTGGCTATATCACCACTATCAATTATTGCTGGCCACCTCCGACAACATTTCCATCAACTGCTGATCCGGAAGTAAAAATGATAAAAATTATTCTTCAAAACAATAAATTGTCATTCTCATCAAACAATTTCATTAATCATGTCCTTATAACTAAAACAAAAACAAAAACGATCACTGAACCTAATGCCATACACGTTCCAAAATGACTTCTCAACCATTTTTCCATTAATTATTAAAATCGTTTTGCATGTGAAAGTTAGGAACATTAGGTAATTGTCAACAAAAAAATAAAAATAAAAATAAATAGTTTTGATGGTGTAGGTTATGAATTATAAATTAAAACTATAATATAAAATAATAAAAAAAAAATTAACATAAATGAAAGGCACACAAACTCATCATATAAATGCTTATGACAGGCACACAAATTCATCTTACATATAAATGTCTAATACAAATATGTATTGTATCTTATCATCATCCCAAAAATGGTCCCTCTTGTCTCACATTTAAAATACATATAAAAACTTACTAAAATTCAATATATACGAGATTCAAGTTGAGTTGACTAATGGACCAGCCAAGTATTTGAGTTTGTGACAAATTAAATAAAAGCTTTGAGTTGGTCAAGTTATTTCCACCAGCTAGCTCTGACTAGGAAGTGATCCAGCTGTTGTTTGCTCCAAAATCCATGCTTGTGTTGTGTGCTACACTTAGCTTCTTTTGGCAGCCACACCACTACATAGTCCTGCACATAAGTAATATAATTTGTTCAAGTTACAAAAATATTTGAAAACAAATATAAACGATTTTTATTAGTTCTTCAGAAATGGCAATTTTGGGGAAGAATATTTCGGAAAACAGATCTTGAGAGTGCATTCACAAAACATTATCTGCCTTTTTTCTAACACTATCTTCTTAAACTGCTACTGAATAAAAAAGACAGATAATTTATGGTGTAGATAGGGCATAAATGTGTGTGTGTGTGTGTGTGAGAGAGAGAGAGAGAGAGACAACAAAACATGCATCAAATTCAAAAGGAAATGAAGTAAAAAAAAGAACCTGAAGTGAGATATTGTACACACCAAGGTCAGAGTTGTTCAGTATTGCAAGGAATTTATCATCTGCCTTCTAATTTCCTTTCTCAAGTCAATTTCTTCCCAGGAGAATAGGATCCAATATTAGAGATGGCTGCAATTCAGTCCCCACTAGATTGCCAATTTCAGCAATTGCTGAAGATACAGCGTGTGATATGGCGAAGTATGATCGTAAAGATGCTTCCTCCAAATGCACTCTCCACTTTATTGCGAGATTACACTGGAAATAATCTCAGTAAAGTAGGGAATACACAAAATCTATGAACTTCTGGCCAATTTGACATTTTCTTTGAAGTCCACTAGATTTGGGCATCCCCAAACTTTTGGAGTTAGCAGAGGTGGCAATGCACACCCAATCGTCTTCAATTTGGGCAGTTCCCACAGATACAATGTGTTCAAATGTGGCAACTCAGGCTTGATGATGCATGTTCAAACACACCCTCCAATTCATCACAAAACTTAATTTGAAGGACTAGAAGGTTTATTGGCAGCTGGGAAGAAGAGAAGACAATCGACAACTTCGGACAACAGTCTAGATACAGATGCTTAAGGTTTTGAAAGGTCTTACTTTGCCAGCTCCCACAGTATATACCCTTCAAATTAACAGAATTAGAAACCCATAAGACCTCTAAACTTTCTAGTTTCACTATTTCTTCTACCTCTTCTTCATGAAAAACACACTCCATTTCTCTGCATCTCTCTATCCAACAACCTTTCAGTACCTTGGGGGTGGGCGCACCCAAATCAGATATCCATCTTTGAAATGCATTATCGACCAAAAAACACAATCAGCATGAGAGAGAACTTCGTTGATGCCCTTGGGAGAATGACGAAAGCCACGGATTGCCAATGAACCTTGCTCTTCAAAATTAGAGAACTGCCTGGTTTGGAAGTAGATATCTCTGAACATAAAATCATCTCGGTAGAAAGATACAACTCCTTTTCTATCACGCTCCTCGATGGGATGAACAGAGAAGTGGAATTGCTTGAAGATTGTGTTCCGCAACAGTGGATTGTTCCCCAGAAATTGAAGAAATTGGGAACTACTTACGGATACAGGAGATTTGTTCTTGTCCCCAACCGTTTCAGCTGGCAAACTGGAGATGCCCCATCCATACTGATTTGGCTCCTTTAACTTGTTGCTGCCAGCTCCCTGAGTATTCCTCATGTTCGGCAGATCAAGGAGCTCAAGATAAGTCAATTCTGAGATCCCATTGGGAAGATCTTTAACAGTGCCCCAGAGTAGATGAAGCAATTCAAGTTGCAGAAACTCTTGAAAGCCTGGACAATCTCTAAGCAGAAGCTGCCGGAGGTTGCTAAAGTTCTCTAGCGATGGAAGATGATCAATTGCAGTTCCAGAAAGATCCAGGACCTCCAGTTTTGTCAATGCTTCCAAACCAGGCACTGCTTTCAAGCTTGGACAATCCCTTAGATAAAGCTGGCGAATGTTTTTGAGGTTTGATATGGATGGTAATTGTTGAAGTGGGGTTTCAGAGAGGTCAAGAATTTGAAGGTGACTCATATTTCCCAACAAATCAGCTCCAATTTCTCGCAAAGAGGTAATGCCACACAAATTTAGCTCCTCAAGTTTTGATAGAGACTGTAGGTGTAGAGGGAGTTGCAGCTCGGTACATTTTTTCAGTAAGAGGTGGCGGAGGTTGCTAAGATTTGAAAGTGACGGCAAATATTTTATCTTAGTTTCAGAAAGATCAAGTCTCCATAGGCAAGACATCTGGTCAAAGATGTCATCGGGTAGTTCTGTCAAAGCAATGCAACCAGAAAGATCAAGCACCTCCAGTTTTTCAAGGGGATTCAAGTCTACCAACTCCTCCAGGTATGCACAAGAGGATAGTAATAGTCGACGAAGGTTCAAATGATTGGAAAGGGATGGCAGAGCTCGGATATGGGTTTTTGAAAGATCAAGTACTTCTAGGACTCCAAGTGTCTCTATGCATAATAGAGATTTTTCCGGAGGGGAATTTTTTGAATTGAGTTGACGAGGATTGCCATGATCAAGTACAGTTCCTGATAGATCAAGAATCTTAAGGCTTACATTTTTTTCTAGCGATTGATCATGGAACTCATTAAATTTGCTAGCATTTGAAAGATCAAGAACTTGGAGACTTGCTACTGAACTAATGCCACGCAGTCGAACCAACTCTGGGCAGCCACTTAGCAAGAGATGCGTGAGATATTTAAGATTCTTAATCAATGGTATGCTTTTAATCTTTGTTTTGGAAAAATTAAGCATTTGAAGTTTCCCATTTTGCGAAAAAGTTTTGTCTTCGATATTTTCCAAAGATGTAGCACCAGAAAGATCTAGCACCGTGAGGTTTTTAAAGTTTTTCATACTTTTCAGAGTTTTCAAGCAAGAACAGTCTCTTAGGATGAGCCAGCTTAGTTCACTAAGTTCATAAAGAGATGAGGGTAACGACTCAATTTGAAGTGCAGATAGGTTGAGGCTCCGAAGTTGGGGCAGGTGCTTAAAAAACTCATCAGGGATTATCATCAAGGAGTTTGGACCAGATATCTCAAGAACAGTTAATTTTTCAAATTTTAGGGTGCGCTCTACCTGGCCAATCTTTTCCATGAAAGAACAGCCTCTGAGCACAAGTATGAAAAGTTCGTGCATCATAGATGAGGAAGGAGAGAATGTCTTCAATGGAGGGTTAAAAAGGGCAAGAACTTGCAGTTCTCGGTTGGACTGGAAGAAATTACGAGGAAATTCCCTGCTGAGAAAATTCCCATCAAGCAGTAAAGTAGAGAATTTCTGACCTTGTTTGCGACTCGGAAGTGTTTTCATTCGACCATCCTTCTGTGTGATTCTCCCAAGGCCCTGCCAATTCCCATACCCAAACACATTAGCTAATCCCAGACTGGCTGTGCCCCAAAACCACAACGGTAACAGTCATCGAAGTTCATTATTGCCCTTTCCATTACAATATCATCCAAATTCGGAGCTAGTCCTTCCATTGTAACACAATCAGCCTCCACTGTTTTCAGAATCTGACAATCTATAAGCTCCATCAAAACTTGATGTCCTCTCTCATAAGCCTCTTCCATACAATTGATTTGGCCAAGATATCCTTCCATCATCCAATAAGCTATCAATTCATTATAATGAATGCGCCGACAATCACGAAGAAGTGGCTACCACTGCAAAAGCAGTCAATTAAAACACTGTTTGGCAGCAAATCATACCCACTGCGTAGTAAATGTGTGATGTTGTAGATGTCATTGCCAGATGCTTCCTCCAGAGAACGCTTTCAGCTTCTGCAACCCATTATCTTGTTGAGCAAAATAATTGAATGCTTTTGCCAACAAAACAATTGCGGCAGGAAAATTTTTAGTCAAATTTTCAGTCTTTTCGAATAAAGCTTCGGCTAAAGCTTTAATGCCTGGAACCCCGTAAACTCCAGTCCTAACATGTTTTTGCAATAAGGACAATGACTCGTCCTTTGACAAGGGCTTTACCTCAATCTTTGACCCAATGATCTCCTCAGAATTGCTTCTTTTAGTGATTAGAACTTTGTGATTTCGTAGGTTGACATTCAACAGTGTTTTCAATTCAGACATTATCTCTTGTTCGCTCATTTTATTTCCCTCGTCATCCAAAACTAGAAGCAGCTTCTTTCCTGCGACTGTTGCTGCTATTTGATGTTGCAAGTCTCTGGGCTTCTCTGATTCCTTATTTTTATCCTCAACTTCTGCCTCCGGGGTGGTGGCAAGTAAGGATAACTGATGAGCCATACTGTCACAAAGAGAGGCCCTGTCATGTTGTCTGTTGAGAAATACCCAGAGAGCAATGTCAATTACTCCCTTATTTTTTGCCAGAAGACTCATCTCTCTGGCTGTCCATGTTTTTCCAACTCCAGATTCCCCGAAAAGAACAATCCTTGGGACTTCTTTATCGTTCAGCAGTTTGAATAACTCTCTTTTCCTCTCTGCAACTGTACTCGGAGACATTGCTGATGTAGTAAATCCCACTGCATAATTTTTTATGTTAAAGAATTTTAATCATAAAATTTCAACACAACGGAGACAAAAAGAACGTAGATTTGGTATTTGCCAGGGTAATGAAAAACCAGAAGAAACAAAACAGTACCATAGCAAGTTGGCAACATCAAATATTGCATGTTCCCCGCTTACTTTGACTACATTCAAAAAACATACAAGCACTTTGTTCTAGATACCGTAGTCAGTAATGACAAAAAATAAAAAGATGAAATGCAATTCAAGTGCCTTTAAACTTCACAGAATTGATATGTAAATAGGCAGACACGGAAGTTCAGGTTTTCTTTTGTGTGTGTTTGTTTATGGGTCCAAACTCCCAATACATCTGAAATTTCTTTTCTACGAACTGTAAGACAATAACATGCTTAATAATACTCTACAAAATATATACTAGATATATTTAGGATATCTAAATTATGAAAGATGGACTTTGTTCCATGTTTCACAGCTCATATTATCCAACATCGACAATACATATATAGTATCATCTCTATACATATTATAATCTCCAGTCTAAGAAATTTATTGAAACAACAAAAATGAAAGCGATGAACTTTGCATGGTTTTCAGCTAGTATTATCCAATATCTGCTATGTACATAAACATTATCATTTATAATATATATATATATATATATGTATGTATTGAATTGATTGCTCTATAAGAAGACAAGTTTATTGGAACAACAAAGATTTAAAAAAGAAGCGTAGCCACAGCAGAGGAACATCCTTTGAGAAAACCAGAAAATGGTAAGTCCTTATTATGAGCACCACTTATATGACAGAAATCAATACTATGATCAAAACAACCTCAACCAAAAAGGCCCAATTAAGGACTGCTACGAACATCTTTACATCATGAGCATTCAAACCTTACACCCACACTATTCTCAAAAATCACGTGATTACATTCTAATTGAAGATAATACAAGAATAACAAAAAGTTACTTTGAATCCTAACTTCCCAATAGATTGACCTTCCAACTTGGAGCTAATTTGAACAACAATGTGGTCCCAAATTCCAAAATAATGAACAAGACCACATTTTCTATGCCCCATTTTACTGATCTATTAACCAATGGGTCACTATCCCAAACCTTGCTAACTCTTTCACCAAAGTTAGAAACCATACAACCAGGGCCGGTCCTGAGGCAAGGAGGGCAAGGCCGCCTTGGGCTCTGGAATTCTATCTAAAAAATAGGGACCCCAAATAATTTTAGCTCTTATGTTATGTTTGGTTCATTGCAATGAAGTGGATGAAATAATCATTCCACATAATGTCCATTCTCACGTTTGGTTCACTAAAAAAATTATAAAAAAATATATTACAAATAAAATCATCCCTTATTATTATGAAAGAATAGTCATTCTATAGAGAGAGGCTAAGGAATAAGCATTCCTTTCTATTTAATTTCATTCCAGTGAAGCAATCATTACGTTGTAGTATTAGTAGTATAAAAATGAAGTTTTACAGAAAAAATTTAAAAAACAATTGAAGTGGTGAATTATTTAAAAGTACTAGATGGTTGTTTACCAAATGTATGGATTGTTTATAAATAACTATACAAGTTATATCGCCTCTAGATAAATAAATTTTAAGTTGAAGTTGATCAATTTTACATTCAATTGCTTATGTCAAAATTTTTTTGAATAAATTAATAATGTTACCCATCGAGTCCAAAATTTATCTCAAAAATTATGATTTATGTGTATCTTAAGAACTATGATTTATGTCAACTATAAAAGTCAAATGGAAATTACTCACAAAATACAATATTATAATTATTATGAAAAATAAATTATAATAAATTCACTCACTAATATAATATTTTCGAATTGGATTTATCACTAAATACTTTAAGTGATTTCTGTGTATGGAATGGTTAAAAAACTAGTAATTTTAGAGTTTATATATGCTAGCAAATTTGTGTAGGTAAATATATATATATATATATTGGGATGACTTTGCATACAACCAACCTTTTCTTGTTGGTGATAGAGAGAGCTTACCAGACTAGACTAGACTAATCACATTTTGTTTGGTTTAGAACAGTCACTGAAATATCTTGAGTACATATTATTTAATATCCACTAATTGATGACAAAACATGGAAGTATCTTATAAATTGGTAGATCCATGAACACTTGATCTTATGCACACAAACATAGATGCACCGTACACCTCATGTAAGAGCTATAGAACACAAAATGTTAGAGAACCTTCTAATTAACAACAAAACTCCAAAAAAAAATGAAAAAATGTTTGAAATCAGTCTCCTCAAATCAACTACAGCCATTATATGCAGAAAGCAAAAGGTAAATAATAATAATTGGGCATGTGAATAGAAGTAAGAACACAAGTAACATAATGATAGCCGAATCAATAAAGCAAGCAGCCAGTTTAGAGATAAACATAACAAAGCAGAACGGGAAATGTCTTTAGAAGACACCAATTAACATTTTAGGAAATTAGTTATGATGGATTACTATTATATTTTTATATTTCAGTGAAGTACTAATAAGGATTGACCAAAATGGATTTACTAAAATGCAATGACAACCACAATTACTACATCTAGGATTGAAATACACAATTTTCAAATCACTCACTAGTGATGTATTTGGATTGGAACTGTTGTTCGGTGCCTCTTTTAGGCCAAAGTGCACAAGGGTTTGCGATATGGCCATTGCAGAATGTGTATGAAACTAGCTAGATTTGTTGGAATTCTCAGAATTTGGACTTAATTTTTTTTTTCTTGATTCATCATATATGAATTAAAGGGACAGATTTTAGATAGGATATATCATGGGATCGTTAGAATCCAAGAGCATAAGAAAATTATGTGACAAGTCAGCATATATTCATTTAAATTAAATCTAATAATTCAACCAAACACAAGAGATCCAACAAATAAATAATTGGGGAAAATTCAAATTTACAAAATTTGACATGAGCAAGTTCAACAATTCACAATAAAATAAAAAATAAAGTTCAACGAGTAAACTTAATATCAAGGTAAGATTTTCAAGAACATTCAAGAAAGTCTATTGCTTGATCTTAGTAATATATGACATTTATGATTCTTTTACCCCCATTCAATAAATAGTATTTCACATGGCTCTTTGTTTGTTTCTAACTTTTGGAATTCAATTTATTTGTAATATGCAGAATTATAAGGGCTAAGAATGAGTCAATTGAAAGCAATCTTTAAAGATCTGTGTCCTAATTATAGATTCTTGAAGATCTGTCTCCTAAGAACATTCCAAATTATAACTATTATCAAAGCATGATTAGCAAGTTTGGGAATTTGAGATGATTGTATTGTTGGATTTGCATTTTCCACAAGACTTGAGTCTTCTTGAATCTGTAATTAACAGCACTAATAAGTTACAGATACACAACATTTCAAAGAGCATTTTCAAGCCCAAAGACAGAGCCAGTGACCTCATTCCTCCAACCATTATTAACGTCACATTTATCGAAACAGTAATGGTGGTGCTACATGCACTAATTAATATATTAACTAGTGTACCAATACTAGTTATGACTTTATTATTGACTCCACTCATTATATAAATTACAAATACCAAAAATTTCTTAAGTTATGTCACATCATCAATTGATACACTAATTAATGCATATAGCATTATTCAAACAGTAATGGTAGATATAAAATAGGGAGCTCTACTTTGTTTTAAATTTATTTTTTATTTTTTTTATTTTTATTATTATATAGTTATATTAATATTTTGGAATTTTAAATTTTTTTTTTCAAGAGGTATGTTTTGTATGAAACGTATTGATGTAACTATATGTAATAAGGACAAAAAAGATAGAGTATTTGGAGTGAAGTGGAGTGAGAAAAGTAACTCATAAAATATTTGATTGCGTGCAGAGAATTACTCTGGAATCAAACCAGAGAAAATTGAAAATTTCTCTCAACAAAATTGTTAATTTTTGAAACTAGACTTCACAAATACAAAGCAGTTCACTGTGCTCCATTTGGAATACCTGTATATTCACCATTACAGTGGCCCAGAGAGTGAGAGAGAGGGCTTTACATCAATGGCATATACTTACAAACCAGAGAAATTCTCTCTGATTTAATTTTCTGTGTCAATTTTCTCTGTGTCATGGCAAGAGAAATTTGTTCATTTTCTCTGGCCAAATCACATACTCACGCTGTGATTTTCTCTGGCCAGGCTACGTACTCATCCCTCATCTCTGTGTTAACAACAATCAACAGCTAATATTGAAATCAATTTTCTTTTACAAACACATTCATATAATCAAATCCTTTACTTCTGTAGGATCAAAATCGATCAACAACAAGAACAATTCATAATTCATCAAACACAAATAAGTCATCAATTTACACAAATATAAAATTCCCCATTTAAATATGAATACAGAAAACATATTCAAACATGTTTTTATATACAAATTTGTATGCTAAAATGCAAAATTAAAACCTAGGGTAGCAAAAGCAATTAGAGGAAGAACTGTGTGACCTGGGTTACTTCTGCAGATCTATGGATCTGAGGTCCATCTACAAATCTCCTGCGACGGCTCGACGGCGAGGAAGCACGGCGATAGATCCAGAAGGAGAGAGAAAGACGAAAGGGACGGCGGTCATGGTGGTTAGTTGGCGGCACTGCGGCGACGGAGGTGAAGAGAGAGAGATGCAGCGGCGAATGGGAGACACAGCGGCGGAGGAAAGAGAGAGGTGGTGGTCTGCGACAAATGAGGAAGAGATAGGGGCTGAGAAACGCGACGGACAAGATTGAGGAGGCGGTGGTGGTTGTCGGTACCGAGAGAAAGGGAATGGGAGTTGTTGAAGAGAGAGAAGCGAGGAGGAGGTGGAGAGAGACAGGAGGGAGGAGCCCTGATATGGGAGACTTTCAGACTGTCGCTACTGTTCTTTCTTTGTCTACCAGACTCGCAAAGTTACACTTTTTATTTAGGAAAATGTTTTGTAACTTAAATTTTGTGATATAAATAGTTAAAATAACGTCGTTTTGATCATTTTTATATTGTTCTATACTTAAAATGATATTGTTTTGATTATTTAAATCACTTTTAAATTATAAAATTTAAACTACATAGTACTATTGTTTTATTTATTAAAGTAATGCTAAAAATTAAAATCTAAAAGTTTTAGATTTTTATCAAATATTTTATATGGACGTGAACTGAAACCATTATTTTATTTCATAGTATCTTTTTCCATTATCTACCCATATCATTCTCAACTCTATATTATTATATATACAAAATAAGAGGTTACATAACTATTTTATATCTAACAAATCACTGATAACAACATAACTGATTAGAGAGATATTTTCATGAGTCAACAGCACAGTAATGATACAATGAGCCTGCAGCTAAGCTCGTTGAACTCTTTGAACTGTCTTGAACATGTGTACTCATAGAAAAATGATCTGGATCTCTTTTACCCCCACCCCCCACCCTTGACGCACACGGAGTTGGTGATTGGTGGAAAAAAGAAACTGGCCAATTGGGAGCCAGTGGGGTCTTGGGGGTGACCCCTTGTGGGGTCTCAATCACTTCCGACGGTCATATGAACTTGAACTGGAGGAGTTGAAGCCTGAACTGGTACTGAAACTGGGATGTCAATTATGAGGCATTTAGTAAAATTTTTAGTAAAATTTTTGAGATATGTAATATTTTTATATTTATTAATATTTTTAATTAAATATAATTTTGCAAACTTTATACCAATCCAACCATGCAACTCATGCTGCTAATAGGGTGGCCCACCACCTGAGTGAGTAAAAAATTTAATATAACAGTCATATTAATGAAATGGTGGGGGTAATTTGGGAAGTTAAAAAAAAAGTTAATTTTTTTTGGATTTTTAGTTTTTTTACGCAAAAAATTCATTAAAAAAAATCACAAAAAAGTTAACTTTTTTAGTAAAAAAGTCAAAAAAAAAATCTAGTAAAAACTAAAAAAATTATTTTTTTATTAATTTCTCAAAACACTACATTATCACAAATAAACAATAAGGGTGTGTTTGATTGGGCGGACTGGATAAGGGGGGATTAGAATCCATCGGATTGGAGTCCTGGGACTGTGAATCCCCCGGACTATTTGGTCGGATTGGATATATATCCTGTGTTTATTTTTTCATGGGATTAGATGTCCGGACTGTGAATCCCCCGGACTATTTTTAGTGAATCCAACGTTTGGTTGGACGGACTGGATAGGATAAATGAACAAATGACTATTTTGCCCTTTTTTTAATTGTTTACTAAGTAATAACAATATTAAACATATCTTTAATATTTTAATTATTTTTAATTAAATAAATTTGTTTTCTTTAAATTAAATAAATAAATAAATAAAATATCAATAAAATTTGTTTAATCATTACTCAGTTTTAAATGTTTATTTATTTATTTAGTTTTAAAATAAATGAATCATGCGCAAACAAATAAATTGATTAGATAATTTCAAATTAATTTGAACCACTCAAGAATAACCACTCAAGAAATTATTTATTTGTAGATGATAATAAATAATTTGAACCAATTACTTATTTGTTTAAGAACCACTCAATTAATTTGAACCACTCAAGAATTTAATTTTTAAAAATAAATAAATAAATAAATAAAATATCAATAAAAATATATATTATTTTTTTAATTAAGATTTTAAATAAATTTGTTTTAAAAAAATAATAATCAAAAATGAAATTAAATAAAACATCTATTACATTTAAATAATGAAATTAAATAAAACATAAACAAAATTTTAAAATAAAACATCAATAAAATATCCACAAAAATTATTTCAAAAAATTAAATAAATAAAACATCAATAAAAAGTTAAATAAAATTATTTTATTTTTAAATTGAGACATTTAAATTAATTTTTTTATTAAATATAATACATAATTAAATTTAAATTTGAATTAAATGTGCCACAACAAATGAGGGCAAAATGGTCATCTCACCCCTCTAATCCAAACAGTAAACAATCCCACCAATTCTATCCCACACCCCCCCGAATTATTTTATCCCCATGGGATTGGGAGTCCGCCGGACATGGAGTCCCATGACTAAAAAAACAAACATCGGATTAGCTTTACTGTGCGGATTACAATCCGCACAGTAAATAGTCCCCCCCTAATCCCATGAATCAAACAAGCCCTAAGGGTGTGTTTGATTGGGCGGACTGCATAAGGAGGAATTAGAATCTATCAGACTTGAGTCCTGGGACTGTGAATCCCTCGGACTATTTGGTCGGATTGGATATGTATCCTGTGTTTGTTTTTTCATGGGATTAGATGTCTGGAAATAACTATTTTTAGTGAATCTAAAGATTTTTTTTAAATTAAATTTTATTAAATATTTTAATAATTTCAAATTTTTTCATTTTTAAATTTCTTGCATCTCTAAATATGGTCTCCAAAAACATCCATGATAAGTCCCCATATAGATAGTCAGTCTGGTGGTCACTAAAAAAATCAAACAACAGATAAGGAGGGAGGCCGAACATGAAGTCCCCCCGCCTCCCCCATCCCCCAATCAAACACACCCTAAATTCTATCTATATAGTTAGAATGAATCTTAGTATTGAGATAAAATTAGCTTATCACATATGTATAGAAAAGTAAATAATAAATTTTTATTAAATGGTAATACAAAAAATATAGTATCACCGTTGTGTTAAAGTTTTTTCCACCGGGTGTGTTTGATTGGAGGATAAGGGGGGGGACTATCCACTATTTGGACTCCATATCCGGCCTCCTTCCTTATCCGTTGTTTAATTTGTTTTTAGTCCGTCGGACTCCATGTCCGGCTGAACTCCATATCTCCCCATATGGGGGACTATCCTTTCTTTGGGGGGGTGGGATTGTTTTGGGGGGACTAATTACTATTGGGATTAGATGCGAAAATGACAATTTTGACCCTCTACTATTTAATTATGTATTATATTTAATAAAATTCAATAAAATTTAAATGTCTCAATTTAAAAATAAAATAATTTTATTTAACTTTTTATTAATGTTTTATTTATTTAATTTTTTAAAATAATTTTTTATAGATATTTTATTGATGTTTTATTTTCAAATTTTGTTTATAATTTATTTAATTTCATTATTTAAATTGTAACTGGTGTTTTATTATTGTGTAAAAAAAATAAATTTAGTGGTTATTTATTTATTTAATTGTGTAAAAAAATAAATTTATGTAAAAAAAATAAATTTAATTTATATTATTAAATTAATGATATTTTTTGTATGTAAAAAAACAAACACAGTAACGTTTTGTATGTAAAAAAAATAATGATTTGTTATACAGTAATGATTTAAAACAAATTTTATTGATATTTAATTTATTTATTTATTTATTTTAAAAAACAAATTTATTTAATTAAAAATAATTAAAATATTAAAGATATGTTTAATATTGCTATTCCTTAGTAAACAATTGAAAAAGGGCAAAATTGTCTTTTGTTCATTTATCCTATCCAATCCATCTAACCAAACGTTGGATTCACTAAAAATAGTCCTTTCCAGATATCTAATCCCATGAAAAAATAAAAACAGGATACATATCCAATCCAACCAAATAGTCTGGAGAATTTACAGTCTCAGGACTCAAGTCCGATGGATTCTGATCTCCCTTATCCAGTCCGTCCAATCAAATACATCTCAAGGTCCAACTAGTTCACCCAACTAATGTTCTAAATATCGAATATCAGTTTATTGAATTGATTCACTCTTGGCTCGTGATCGGACACAACACTAAAAATACCACCACTAATAGCACTAATGTATTAAAAAAATAGAAAAAATAAATAAATAAATAAAACTCAAAGATCAAAACATCACATCATTTCTGACGGGACCTACTGTCACCTAATTAGTGGGAGCACTAATTAGTACTCCCAAGCATTTTTCATTTTAAAATCACTTTTTATTGAAAAATAATATATAAATAAAAATTAAGAGGAGATCAAAAAGAAGTGTCGTCCAACTTAGGGATGATGACATGGTGAGTCCAGATCCTCTATGCTTCGCTTCTATCTTGCATTTGGGGTGAGACGAGGGTGATTAATTTTGTTTTTAAAATAATAATATATAAGTCTATTTTTTAGATCTATTTTTTATATATATAGGTGAGATAATTAGTTGATAATTAGACAATATATGAAAAAAAATATTATTTTAAATATTTTAAGGCTATGTCACATCATTGAGTTTAAGAGTCAGTTTAATTTTTAAGTTTAAGTAGTATTATTATTTTAAAACTATAAATAGCAATAGATATTAATGTTTATATAATATTGGCTCCGTTTGGTAGAATTGTGAGAAAGTGATTATAACTTATAACCTAACAGTTTATAGCTTATAGCTGTGAATATAAGCTGATTTTTTACTTATAAATTAAGTTTCTCCTCCCTCACTTAAAGAATAAGTTGATTTTTGACTTACAAAAAGTTATAAGCTGTATTGTTAAGCTGAACTAAACACATAAAAATAGTTTAAATTAAGATAAAAACTTAAATAAGCTGAAAATAAGTCCTACCAAACAGGGCCATTATGTATGAAAAACATAAATTAATAATTTAATATTTTAATTTTATTATATTGAAAAACATAAATTATATATTATATATTATATCTATATATATTTAATAAATATAATTGAAGCGAGCGCGGAGTAGAACGAGATAAAGGGAGCAAAATCTGTACCTGCTCACTTCTTCATCGGTGAGCACAAAATTCACACCGGATGGAGGATGCAGGTTGGAAAATAAATTGTCAGCCTAATTAAATTCTCTGATTTTAGGCTAAGAATTGTTTTGATGGTTTGACTCGACTATTTCTTAGAATAGTTGGTAAGTCGATCTGAAAATATCATATATTATATTAAAAATGTTAAAATAATTTAAAATTATAGGAGTTTGCACCCTTAATTTTTTTTGTAAATAATTTTAAAATTATATAGAGTGACCCCATCAATTTTTTAAACTATAGAGTAATTTTTTCAAAAACATAATCTTGGATCCGTCCCTGAATAAGTCGACTGGTTCAATTAATTGGTCTGCTCCAATTTTTAAATAATTGGTTCAGAAATTATTAGAAGTTTCATTTACTCGAAAATCAAAAATTAATGACATGTTTTTTTTTGGATTGTGACAATATAAAATATTATTAGTAAACACTATACAAAAATTTCTTCTTGTAATTTATATATGTATATATATAATTTTACTTGTAATTCTAATGCTTATATTTTATTTTTATATTTTTAAAAAATATTTATGAAATAATTATAATGTCATTATTTGATTCCATTTAACTAGACTGTTAAACTGGTAACTCCTTCCCATTGAATCTCTTTTTCAATTTTACTTCATGGTCCCAATTTGAGAACATTGCGTCAAACTCCATGGTCCCGTTTGATAACACTTACGTTTTCAGTTTTCTGTTTGTATTTATAAAAATTTTAAAAACTCAAATAAAAATTTGTTTGGTAAATTTTTTATTTATAAATCAGTAGTCTCAGTTTATAAATTTGGCCAAAAAATATAAACTCAAAAAATATGTTTCCGTTTTAAGTTTTTAGTTTTTTTTTTTTTTTTACCACTTAACACTAGCCACCACCCGTTACCATTTTCCATCACCATCTTCCGCAACCACCACCCACCACCCACCTGCCATCCACCCGCCACCACCATCCACCACCCGCCACCACCAGCCACTAGCCACTTGCCACCCATCCGCCACCACTACCCCCCACTCGCCACCACTACCTACCACCATCACCCACCACCCATCCGCCACTCACGTGCCACTACCACCTATCACCACCACCCATTTGCTACCACTCGCCACCGTCACCCACCCACCACCACCACTACCACCCGCCACCTACCCGCTACCACCCACCACCACTCGCCATCCGCCACCCATCTGTTACCACCACCCACTACCCGCCACCGCCACCACCACCACCCACCATCCGCCACCACCACCACCCGCTACCATCACCCACCCACCCGCCACCATCCGCCACCACCCGTTTTCCGCCACCCATCTGCCACCATCACCCACTCGCTACCACCCGCCACCGTCACCAACACCCACCCACCACCACCACCACCATCCGCTGCCACCCGCTATCCACCACCCACCGTCGCTACTTTCTACCACCGTCTTCCACCGCCACTTGCCATTTCTCACTCTTTTTTATATTTTTAAATTTTTTTAAACATTTTATCAATTACCAAACGTGTTTGTAGTTTATGTTTTTCTAAAAATAAACAAAAAATAAACAAAAACCAGTTTATAAAATTTTTGTAAATATAAACTGAAAACCTACACGTTACCAAACAGACCCATGTTTAGAGTTTTAAATTAATATTTGAGATTTTATCCTTACCAATAAGATTTTGACACGATTATTAACTTATAATTTGACATCACATACACTGTACATTACGATTATTAAAATATTTTTATTTACTAAACTAAAATTTTAAATTGCAAAATTTCATACCTTTTTATATATTCCCTTTTAAGGAAAAAAAAAACTAATTTTGAAATTTTCTGGTCAAAATCTATTGAACAAAATATATGTTGACTAAGAAAAAAAAAAAAAAAAAATTAGAGCCACACTACACTAGAAATTTTTTTTTTAGGAAGATAGTCATAAAGATTCTCCACTATATTGAATTAGTTCATAGTATTTTATTATATACACTATGTTACAACTTATCAATCATGAAATACTATCAAATTTATATTATTTGCAAACTAAGACTTCAAAATTAAAACATATTTATATTACGGTAAATTTTTTTTAATATTTGTTTTGTTACCTACCACACTAGATTATTTCTAAAAATTTCATTAAATTTTTTCTCCTTATTTTTTTCTTTCTTGAAATCCAGCATTTTTGAAAAATTTAATGCACCACCTACGGCTCTTAATATTGTGTAAAAAAAAAAAAAAAACAAAATTGTACTTAATCATTTTTTTTTTTTTGGTTTGAATGTACTATCACTTTTTCATTGATAGTTGAAGTTCTCTTTTGTTAAAAAATACATATAGCAATCAAACCATATTAAAAATAAAGGAAAATGAGTGAGAGTACTAATTAGTACTATCACTAATGATGTAGCAGTGGATCTCATCCACTGCCATAGTGTGTGTTGTGTGTTGTTTTTTTGTTTTTTCTTTTTTCACCTCATTAGTTGTGGGTTAGAGCTACCAAATTAGTGGTATGTAGCATTGCTGAAAAATAAATAAACATTTTAAGGTTTTTTTTTTGGGGGGGGGGGTGGAGGACGAGCAGCCCCGCACTCTATCTATCTATATCTATAAGCGATCTTAATTGTTTAAAATTAATAAAATTAAAAAAAAAAATAGTATGAGATATTAATCATAAAATTTCTGACTACAAAATCTCTTTTTACTTATATAATATAAGATAATAATAATCTATATATATAAAGAAAATGAACTTTTTAGTAAGAAGTCTTCTATGAGCTCCAAATTCTCATTCTAATTTTCTTAATTTTAAATAATTACTTTTATTTGATAATCTCACATCGGGAAAAAAAGAAAAAAAATGAGTTGCTTTACTTATATAAAAAAAATCTTATATTCTCATCTCATTTAGTGGGCAGCCTTGTGAAAGTTTCAATATTTCATAATAATTTTCTTAATTTTAAACAATTAGGAAAATCTCTATTGGGTAACTTTTATTTGATAATCCCACATTGGCAAAAGAAGGAAAAAGTGAATTGTTTAAGTTGTGATAGTTTAAGTTAGAAGTTTTTATCATAGTTTAGGTTGATGGTTCACCAAACTGTACGGTATATTATAAAAATATGTCTCTCTAATAGGAGGCCAACTTACATAATTTAAAGGCTTTTTTTAATAATTAATGTTATTATTATTATAATAAAAGGGTTTCGAAATTTGGAGGCCGTCACCCATCTCTCCCAATTGGGTCCATCTTGCTTGCATGACTACAATTAATTATATTTTTAAAACAATATTTTGCTCCAAATGCAACGATGCAAGTTAATGGCACGATTATGACCACATGGATGACAATGTAATAAGACACATATCAGAGATGAGAAAAGGTCAGTTGATTGACTTTGATTTATTTTCAGTTTTTATTAGTAACATTCTGAACAAATTAAAGTTCGATTTACTTTGAGCGAAACTATCATTTATAATCACGTAATTTTATTATATTTACTTTTTAAAAATAAATAATATATATAATTTTATAAATATATAATATATTTTTATTAAAGATACATACAATGAAATCACATGAACATGACTTTAGAATGAATTTGTTTTTTTTTTTTTTTTAATATGCATATGAGTTTACAAAATGATCGAGTATGATAAATTCACCAACCTAAACTATGCCTTTCTAATTCCCGTTGACCAGCTTTCATTTATCTTTTATTTTACAATCCCACATTGGAAAAAGAAAGAAAAAGTAAATTGTTTCACTTATATAAAGTGAATCTTATACTCCTATTTATATAAGCAAAAATAGTTTTTTACTGAACAACCCTATGATCAAAATCTCATACTCATTTTTTTGATTTTCTTAATTTTAAACAATTAAAAAAATAGCTTCCATTTAACTTTTATTTTACAATCCCACATAATTTTGATTTTAAAAATAATTTTGTATAAGATTTTGAAACTCTTATAATATTTAACTTAAAAATAATTACAATTTTACATCGAGAAAAGAAAGAAAAAATGAGTTGTTTCACTTGTATAAAGTGTTACAATCCCACATCGGGAAAAGAATGAAAAAGTGAGTTGTTTCACTTATATAAAATGAATCTTATAAATGGAGTTTTAAGGGAGAAGCTTTTTAGAAGGTCCAAATCCCTATTCTAAAATTATTGAATTTTCTTAATTTTAAACAATTAAGAAAATTTCAATTGACTAGCTTTCATTTACTTTTTATTTTACAATCCTAAATCGAGGGAAAAAAAAGAGAAAAGAAAAGAAAAAAATGAATTGTTTCATTTATATAATAAAGTGAATCTTATGCTCCAATTTATATAAATTATTGAAATTTCTTAATTTTAAATAATTAAAAAAATCCTCATTGGTTAGCTTCCATTTAATTTTTATTTTAGAATTCCACATCAAGAAAAGAAGGAAAAAGGGAATTGTTCACTCATATAAAATGAATCTTATGTTCCCATTTATATAAGTAAAAGAATATTTTTAGTGAGAAACCCTATAATTAATACAAATTTTGTTTGTTTGTTTGTGTGTTTAGGAACACATGTACAATACTCCTAATATATTACCTTGCTATATGAAGGTGCAATTGTAAACACAGTTTTAATCTGCAATTTAATGTGCATATCTATTTAACTTTTATTTTACAATCCCGCATCGGCGAAAAAAAAAAAAGTGAATTGTTTCATTTATATAATGTGAATTTTATACTCTCATTTATATAAGCAAAAGAAGATTTGTAATAAGAAGCCCTACAATCAATACTTTTTTTTTATTTTCTAAATTTTAAACAATTAAGAAAATTTTCATTGGTTAACTTCCATTTAACTTTTATTGTACAATCCCACATCGAGAAAAAAAAGTAAAAAGTGAGTTGTTTCACTTATATAAAGTGAATCTTATACTCTCATTTAATATTATAGTATTGTATATGTTTCGGTTCAAGATGGTTTAAATTTTAAAATAAAATTTAAAAGTTTTAATTAATTAATTTTGTTATAAATTGTTGGTCTTTTGACTTAGGCGATTAGGCTGAATTATTTTCGTTTGACTGATTCACTGGTTTAATCACGATTTTAGTTGTTTTATCAAAATATATAACTTAGATTTGTTTAATTTGAAATAAACTAAGATTGACCTTATTAAAAATTGAACAACTGAGATTGCTTGATTAGAAATGAACTTTCCGTCCAAACAACAAACGACTATTAACTTTTATTTTACAATCCCACATTAGGAAAATGAGTTGTTTTACTATATAAACCTTATGCTCCCATTTAATATTGTAGTGTTGTGTATATTTCAATTCAAGATAGTTTAAATTTTAAAATTAAACTAAAATTTAAAAGTTTTAAGTAATTAATTTTTGTATCAGTTGGTTGGTCCTTTGACCTAGCCGATATAGTGAATCATTTTTGGTTTGACTGATTTGTTAGTTTAAATGCAATTTTAGCAGTTTTATCAAAATATGTTGATTAAATTTATTTGATTCGAAATAAATTAAATATTGACCTAATTAAAGATTAAATGACTAAGATTGCTTGATTCAAAATAAACTTCCTGCCCAAATAATTGTTCACTTTTAAACAATTAAGAAAATCTCCATTGGTTAGCTTTCATTTAACTTTTATTTTATAATCCCACATCGAAAAAAGAAGGAAAGAGTGAATTGTTTCACTTACATAAAGTGAATCTTATACTCCCATCTTATTATATAAGGAAAAGGATCTTTCTAGTGAAAAGGTTTGTGAGAGAGCTCCAAAGTCTCATACTAAATTTCTTAATTTTTTTTTTTAATTTTAAACAATTAAAAAAATCTCAATTGGCTAGTTTTTATTTGATAATCTGTAGATACCCCATTTTGATCGGCCCTAAGACTTGGGCACTTTCTTTTAAACACCCCATGATAAAAATTAGAATATGCCATTTTATAAATATCTCAGTAGAAAAATCAGATTGAAACTTTAATCCCAAACCTCACCCATTTTGGCAAGATTAAAATATTTTTTTTATTATTATTTTATGAATTTGTAGTATTTTATACTTTTATATAATTTTGTGTATTGTACATAGTTTTTGATTTCTTTTTTATCTAAATTGGAATAGATAATTTTTATATTTGATAAAAAAAAGAAAATGATAAAAAATAAAATATAAAATAAACAAAGAAGAAAAAATAAACAAAGAGGGTCAGATGAGGATAATGGGTTTTGTGATGATAAAGGATTTTGTTTTTGCTGGATTTAAAGGGGAACAAAGTAGACATTGTGATGAGAGGTTTTGGGTGGATAATTTGATTATTTGGAAGGAAAAGAGGGAGTGGGTGGCCTATGTAGACGTCCCTGAACGTCCCGAGAGGGAAATCCCATTCTGTTCATATGGGGCTCACTACAGTTCAGGACTCAATGTTATGGTCCTGTATCTAATCTCGCAGAGTGCAATGCAAGACCGATGAATCATCAAAGAGTCCAAATCTAGCAAATTGTTTTTGAAAACAGATTTTTTTTTTAAAGAAGTGTCAAATATGGACTGCTTTGCCAGATACAGAGTCGCCACCTAAATATTTTTTATGGGGGAATTTAGGAAATCCTGACTCGTTGCCTAAGGCCACGTGTCCGCCAATTCAAGCAATCCAACCTTCAAGCAAAATAACCACGAATAACAACTAAGACATGGCCAACATGGACTTAATCAAGGTGCTCACACATGAGGCAAAAATGACAAGTTTTGAAGACAACAAGGAGATGGGATGGCCCTCTCCTTCTTAGGATCTCAAAACACCATCCCCAGAGGGATTTCAGTAGTGAGGAGGCCAATACAAGGTGGTTCCGAAGCTCACAAAAAGTGCACAAAAATGAGGCCAAACAAGGCCTAAAAGGGGTCAAACAACCCCAAACACCAAAGCAACCTTAAACAACTATTTTAAGCACTCAAAATCATAACTTTTATTAGTTATAGACTAAGCTTAAAAATGGATGCAAGGATGGCTAAAAGCCTAAGCAAAAATGGGGAATAGAGGGGTAAAGTTCTTACCCTTGAAGACCTTCTTCACGAAGACTATTCCAGCCCCTTCTTTAGGTCAAAACCAACTCAAAAACTTCCAGAACACCCCTTTGGCACCTCAGTAACCAAGGTATAGTGTAATGGTAGGTGTTTGTGCACAAAAGTAAGAACAAACACACACTTATACACACACAACTCAAAAGGAGAGGGAGATATAGAGATGGATAGATACACAAACCCTAACCCTAATCTCAGAGCACTGGAATTTTCTTGGAACCCTTGAGGAGGGAGGAGAAGCCCTCCTCTTATAGAATTTCAACTATTGCAAAGCTTACAAAACAAGCTATGCAAGAGGGAAATCCCTCCATACACGTGTATGGAGGGGGTGCAAAGTAGGTGCCAGCTAGCACAAAATATTTGCCAAAAGCAGATGAACAGTGGTCGACCAACAAAAATGGCCATTTGACCAACAAAGGTGGCCGGTCGACCACCAAGAGTGCCGACCGGCCATCACCAATGGCTGGTGGCCTCAAGCCATGGCCGGTGAGGTGTGGGGATGGCCAACAAGCTATTTCCTACCCTCAGAAGCAAAACAACAAGTGTTTGGTGCAAAACCAAACATAAAACAAACAAGTTGAGAGATCCTAAGGCAAAGCGCGTAGCCGAGACCTTCGGGAACTCAAAACGAACACAAACATGGATGATCACCGAGTGTTCAAACGATGACGTCTAAGTCTTAAGGACGGTCAAAAATGGGGTGTCTACAGTTGCCCCTTTTTGACAGAACTCGGAAGTCATAACAATGACGGAAATGAATGTCAAACCCCAGAGATGACCCATTTTTGACAAGGCCGAAAACTTAGACAAAGCATACAAGCTACAGATAAAGATATGCACCCGGAGGCAGGGGCAAAATGCAAAACAATGCACAAAGCCGAGCATAACTTATGATCATGCAAAGAAAGCTGTAACGAAGCATACCATGCAACAGTTTTAAGCTAGCAAACACAAATCCAACTACATTACAATGCAGAAAGGATGCAAGAGAATTATGTAATTCTCGTTACGTTTCACGCGGAGAAGACAATACCTGTGCGGTTCGTCTGGTCGTGCCAGCTTCAAATGAACTGTACATACAATATCGTGCCTGAAAAAGAGAGAAACTTAACAGGTACAATATCGTTAGCAACATGCATAACCATGCAATCTAAAACTGCGTGAAAAGGTGCCGACACCCTCAAACCACAATCCCGTCAGTGGAATAGGCGCGTAAACATGCAGAACTATGTATGTGTAGACGGAACACAAGATACAAGTAATTGGGTGAGATGATATAAGTGAGGCATGCTCTGCTCAGGAAAGATTGTGATCCTAAATGCTGGATGCAACAAACTACACTATAATGCAATGAATGCAGTGGATAAGGCGCGTGGCCAAACCGTATCTTGCCTAGGAAAAGCATGGACACATATAAACCGTATCTAACACAGAAATGGTGCCGTCACCCACAACACTAGGTGCGTACACATAATATCATAACCGTGCTTCAACGTGAAAAGTATGAGCACATACCAGACCAAGCTCAACTTGGAAAGGCGCAAACAATAAATGGAGGATGCAGAAAATACATGCAATGCTCTCTATGTACAATGCAATGTAATCACTAAACATGCACTGGATGGATACAATGCAGGTGGAAACAAAGCATGCGTGTCAATGCAAGTGAAGAATGCATGACAATGCAGGTGGATAATGCAGTAAATGCATGCAAACTACAATGCAATATATTCTATATGCAATGGATGGAATAGATAAGGCATGCGGCCAAACCGTATCTTGCCTAGGAAAGGCATGGACACACACAAACCGCGTCTAACACAGAAACGGTGCCGTCACCCACAACACTAGGTGCGTACACATAATATCATAACTGTGCTTCAACGTGAAAAGTATGGGCACATACCAGACCAAGCTCAACATGAAAAGGCGCAAGCCGTAGATGGATGTGATGCAGTAAATGCATGCAATGCTTTATTTACAATGCGATATATACAATGGATGAGGCACGCGGCCAAACCAAATCTTGCCTAGGAAAGGCATGGACACATACAAGCCTTGTCTAACACAGAAACGATGCCGTCACCCACAACACTAGGTGCGTACACATAATATCATAACCGTGCTTCAACGTGAAAAATATGGGCACATACCAGACCAAGCTCAACATGGAAAGGCGTAAGCCATAGATGGAGGATGTAGCAAATGCATGCAATGCTTTCTATGCACAATGCACTAGTTACAATGGATATATGTAAACTTATGTACAATGGATAAAGCCCGCGGCCAAAACATATCTTGCCTAGGAAAGGCATGGACACATACAAACCGCGTCTAACATAGAAATGGTGCCGTCACCCACAACACTAGGTGCGTACACATAATATCATAACCGTGCTTCAACGTGAAAAGTATGGGCACATACCAGACCAAGCTCAACATGAAAAGGCGTAAGCCATAGATGGAGGATGCAGCAAATGCATGCAATGCTTTCTATGTACAATGCACTATTTACAATGGATGCATGTAAACTTATGTACAATGCAATCTATACAATGCTAATATTTACAGTGAATGCTATGTACAATGCAATATTTACAATGAATGCTATGTACAATGCAATATTTACAATGTATGATGAAACACGCATAACAATGCATGTTTGTTTTATTTGTTTTGTTGTTTTTTTTTTTGGAAATGCATGATAATGCGAATGAAACGTGCATGATAATGCATGTTCGTTTTTTTTTGTTTTTTTTTGAAATGCATGATAATGCGAGTGAAAGAAATACGTGACGACGCATGTCTTTTGAAGTGCATGACAATGCAAATGAATTGCGCATGACAATGCGAGATAAGGAAGATGCATAATAATGCATGTAAGGTGTGTATGACAACGCGTGACAAGGATCATGCATGACAATGCATGTGGGGTGCGCATGACGATGCGACCTAAAGAAGATGCATAACAATGCAAGTATGGCGTGCGCGACAACGCACAAGGTGTGTGCATAACAATGCGAGTGAAATGACGTATAACCAACGCGCGCTTACGACAAAACGTTGTAATGTAACGCATGCAAAGCAATTTCTGAGTCTCTCAAGAGACAAAAGGATACGAAAAGGTACACCTTGCGCGTATTCGAAGATGGCACACAGAAAGCACGGTCCGAGGTCAAAACGGAGACTGGTTAAGCTTCGGAAATGCACTCTCTTGCACTGTGTTAAGCAAAGAAGGTCCCAAACCACATAAAAGACCCAAACAAGGGTGTAGGAGGTTCACCGGCCACCGGGGAAGACCACCGGCCATCCACCGGCTGCAAAACAAGGTCACTGGCCAAAAATGTGGCCGACCGGCCAAAAATGCCTGTATCGGGGCAGTTTTGTCCTTTTGGCCACGGGTCTTTAAATATAGGGCTTAAACCATATTCTTTTCACTTGCCTCTTAGTCGAAAATCTCTCCCCTTTATCTCTAGGTCATTTTCCAACCTTTTACCCTCGATTTTCCTTAGTTTTTGGGCCTGTTTCGTCATTTGATTCACGAACTCCTTCGCGTTTCGAACATTTTGAACCGAACAAATCTCAAATTCGGTGTCTCTTTCTCGATTTCCACCACTCAGGGTTTGTTTCCCTCGAGTTTACCTTGATTCTCGTGCCTTTTCCGCACTCTGACCTTTCCGATCATTTTTCACCCTCTCGGGGTTGACTTTTCAGTTGACTTTTCACATTCTCGCTCGGTTTTCACATTTCTGGCCATTTTCACACTCTACTCGACATGGCAGACGATCTTCCACAAGGCGGGGCTTCTCCGAAGATGGACGTGGACCCCGAGGTCAAGCTCCTCTCTCTCCGCGTCGGCCAGATTCGATCCGGCGACCTCTGAACTGCGGTGTATATGCTCTCCTCACGGCTTCGCCTTCCAGTTCAAGCGAGGCGCGCCATCGGAGCTTCTCATCCATGAGCCAGAGTCACATCTGTCATATGGCACTTCTGAGGTACACTCTTCCCCGTTTCATTTCTGCAATGTAGAACATATAACTGTGCTAGTCAATACTGTTCTTTAACTGCTTAACTTAGATACACTGGTATGTCGTATGCTGTGGTCCACTGTGAACACACCTACACTCGATATCTGTTTGATCTTTGAACACATACGCACACGTTGTCTTCTGACTGAACCACTTAAACACACCGATACATCAGATACTGTAGTTCACTGCAAGCACACCCGCACCCGATGTCTGTTTGAATTTGAACATGTGCACACACGCTGTCTTGTATGCATTCTGTATGCTTTCAAAGACATTGTATATCTGATATTGCTTCGCGACTGCCTGCTTTAAATCACATGGAGATTCCTATGCCTTTCGAGGGTATGGGAACGTCGAGGCACGGGGATGGTACATGGAGCTACCTGACACAATTCGTCAGATCGTTGATCAGGCCGGTTTCGGGACCTTCTACATGGGACTCTCGTGCCTCACTACAAGTAGGCCCCTTCTTGCCGCTCTGGTGGAGAGGTAGTGGGACACCACTGACTCCTTTCACCTTTCTGCCACCGAGGAGATGACGATGACTCCCTTCGACTTCTCGATGCTCACTGGCATTGGGGTAGGGGGTGATCTGATCCCCTTTGATACTGACATAGACGAGTGGGACGCCACTCAGCTTTATTGGCTTAGCACTCAGCCACCCATCGCTCGAGCAAGGTTTGTGCGATACTCTTGGTTTGAGGCTCATTTCCGGATCTAGGCGCCTACTACCCAGGAGGAGGAGGAAGCGATGCGCTGGGTTTCATCATGTTCTTCTTTGGGGACCACTCGTTTCTGGCCAGGCGAACACCGTCGCCCTCTACTTGCTGAGCGCATTGGTAGATGTGACACAGATATGCCGCTATGACTGGGGTGGCGCCAGCTTGGCCACTCTTTACGGCTATATGAGCTCATCGTCCCGCCGCAGCGGGCAGTTACTTGGAGGCTATTGGCGAGCCTGGGAGGAACACATTCCCTTTCTCTCTTTTCAATTCTACTTTTCATTATCTGTACATCACATACACTGCGGACACATAATCTGCTTTATACTGGCTATACACTGCACACACTGCACAATACACTGCTTTCTGCTTTATTTGCATACTACTTTATCTGTATACTGCTCATACTTTCCTAGGCTTGCCCTAGTACCGGAGGAGGAGATGCCCCCTATGATCCCATTTTCCCATTGCTTCGACGTGAGGTGCGAGCGGAGGCCTCGGGGATTCTTTTATGTTCTTCCGTTGCTACTTCGACACCATCACCGCTGCAGAGGTATGCTTAATTTAGAGTTCATTCAAGGTTCGCTTTGCAGTGCATTTTCAACAAGAGTAGATAACAAACTGTACTTCATTTGCAGATCACCTGGCAGCCATGGGCCTCATTGCCTATCGCGGTTCGAGAGCGGTATGAAGGCGCTTAGGAGATCGCCCAATCCAGGATTTTCTTGGAGGGTCCGGTCTACTGGGCTTGGTACTTTGGAGAGCGCTTCATGCGGCAGACCTTGGGCGTGCCCGAGTAGCGGGTTCTAGCACCTCCTCCTACCTACACGAGGTACACCGAGAGGTACACCTTGGCGGAGCTGACCCGCCACACGGTTGGTCAGAGTTATGAGCAGTTTATAGACGAGAGCGACTACACAGAGTTCGTCCAGACTTACATCATGCGGCCACTGACGGGTGCTAGCCGAGTTTAGGGGGAGAGACTAGCGGCACCAGCAGCGAGGGTAAGAGCATCGTGGGCACCTCAGGCTTGAGGTGGAAGTGGGTCCCGGGGGTCTCGGGGAGAGCAGGGACCTGGGTCTCGGAGAGGGCGGGGGGTTAGGTGGCTCGAGCTGCCTACTATGATGATATGCCGAGGCCAGGGTGGGGAGACTTACTAGATCCCCATCGCTTCTCCTCCGGCTGATCATGAGTTAGTCGGATTCCATGGCTTGCCCCCGGTATGTACTTTTGCATTTTGCATTCTGCACAGTCATTTCATTTAATTTCATTTCTGTTTGATATTCCGCAGATTACTGATACTTCTAACACTTTTGCAGGCTTCCTCCGAGTATACTTGCCAGTCCCTGGAGTTGACCGCCTCCGTGATGGGGATGCTTTAGCGGAGCCTCGACCTACTGGCCATTTACAATATCCCGGTAGGCTTTTCTGACCACAGTCTCAAACTCTACATAAACTATTTCACATAATCTGATGCATCGCACTATCAACCTGACAAGACTTGATACACGGCCCTCCGGCATTTGATACCTGTAACTCGCAGATTCCACAAAGATTGCTCACGACATTCATACACTACACTCAGTCATTGTATTCTGTGTTTATATACTGCTCACAGCATTCATACTCTATACTCATGCATTACGTATTCGCCTGCTCACGATATTCATAATCGCTGCGTAGCGTATTGATCGTTGTCATTTGTGCTTTTGACCTCCGTTCGATTTATTGCGAAGGTGCTCGGTGGACCGTCTGTTTACGCTTTCGAGGAGGAGGCGAGGAGGCCTGATATCCCCGTACCAAAGTGGGGCGCACTCATATTGGGAGCAGTTCTCGGGCACCGATCCCAATATATCAATGTGTCTTCATACCAGTCAGTGTATTTATACCAGTCAATGTATTTATGTCAGTGTGTATTCATACCAGTTAGTGTATTTTATACCAGTTAGGGTATTCATACCGGTCAGCGTATAAAAGTGTGTTTGGATTATTTTGGCTTCATTTTTCTTACATTGAGTCAGTTTTATTTTTATTCAGGTCAGTATGGACTAATGTCCAATTCAGAGTTCAAATTTCAATCAATCTCAAATTCGATCAAACAAAAGTATTTTCAAACTCAAAGTGATATGCCAGTCACACCATTGAGACACAAAATCGAAACTTTTTATTACAGTCAGGAGAGGACATCCCCGATTACAGAGACTCAAAAAAAAAAAAAAAAAAAAACAAACAAACAAACAAACCTAGAAAATACACAAAAAAAAAAAGAAGAAAGAAAAACCAGAAAACAAGCCCAGAAAAAAAAATACAAAGTCCAAAAAAAAAAAAACCAAAAAAAAAACCAAAAAAAAAAAGAAGAAAAAAAAAAAAAACAAAAAAAAACAGATCTTGTTCTTCTTCTTCTTCGCCGGTGCCGGCCACATGCCAACTTCACTTACTCGGCTCTTCCGTCGCCGAGCTCTTCCTCTTTTTGTCATTGGCCTTCGAAGGCCCTGCCTCACTGTTTCCGGCAAAAGAGTTGACTTTTCGCCGACCATCAAAGGAAAAGTACGCCGGCGCTCCGAACTGGTTCAGACAAATGGTCTGTCGTTTTACCTCTCTACTCTCCATGGAGGTAGTCTTTCGTTTCAGTTCTTTGTTCTTTGCCTTCAGCGCATAAACCTCCGCTCGTGCATCCTTATACATTTGCTGAAGCAGATTAAGTTGGACATTAACCCGATGTAGCTCACTCGTCCTGTTTTGCAGACGGTGAGACAAATTAGTGACCGCGGCCACTGTTTCCATACACGACTTCAGCGTGAGGGGGTTAGCATCAATATCAGTTTGAGTAGCCATCACTTGCTCAACTGTTAGGGTGGGAAGATTGGGATGAGTGAGAGTAGGGGCACTTGGCCCAGAGGAGCTCGATGGATCATTAAGATCCGGAAACAGAGAGAGAGGGCGAAACGAAGCCATGTATAAGAGAAGAGAAGGCAAAAATGGCAGAAAAGAAGGGAGTCACAGAAGAATGGTAGAAAATAGAAGAGGAAAGAAAGAAGGCGGAGGAAGATGGAAGAGTAATGGAGAAGGAGAAGAAGAAGAGAATGGTTAAGAAGAAGAAGACCGATACTGAAGAGAAGAAGAAGACGAGAGAGAAAGACAAAGGAGGGAGAGAGGAGAGCACGGAAATGAGGAGGCACGCTTTTGTCGACCGGTAAATAAAAATGGCCTCGTGTCAAACGCGTGTATTAAAAGAAGAGAGAGACGCGGGAGAGTTGTGTATGCACATATGTATATATATTGTATAGCTATGTAATATAGGTATTGGTTTGCACATTTGTGTCACAGGTGTGGCTTGGGTTCAGTGGTTTGGCCTAGTGAGTTAAGGATTGAAAGGCTGAGCCCCAGGTCAGGGGTTCGAACCCCACATCGAGTTTTTCTTTGTTTTGTTTTTGTTTTGGTTTTGATATATATATGTTTTGTCCACCTATATATAGATATATATATATATATATATATTTGTTTGAATTGTTTCTGTCACCTGAGTGGCTTGGGTTCAATGGTTAGGCCCAGTGGTTGAAGAGTGAGGCTAAGCCTGAGGTCAGGGGTTCGAACCCCACATTGAGTGTTTCTTTTGGTTTGTTTTGGTTTTATGTATATATATGTCTTGTATAGTATATAGATATATTTGTTTGTATATTTTGTCACAAGAGTGACGCGGCTCAGTGGTTAAGGACTCGGAGGCCGAGCTTGAGGTCAGGGGTTCAAAACCCCGCATTCCATGTCCATCCATTTTGTGATTTTTTATTTTTTTTGTGTGTTTTGCGTACGTGTGCTGACGTCAGCAAATGGAATATGCCTTCTCAGTAACGGTATCTTCTCGCTGATGGATGCAAACGGAATATTCCCGTCTGTGTATATATCCGTATATGTTTGTGTATAGGTCTGTATATGTTTGTGTTGTATATACCTGTGTATATCTGTATATCTTTGTATCTGTCTGTGTATATATCTATATATATTTGTGTCGTATGTACCGTATATATCTGTGTATATGTCTGTATGTTGTCTATATATATCTGTGTATATATTCGTATATGTTTGTGTATAGGTCCGTATATGTCTGTGTCGTATACACATGTATATATACTGTATATGTCTGTGTATATATCTGTATATATCTGTCTGTATGTTGTCTGTATATGTACATATATGTGTGTATTTATGTAAATATTTTTGTATTATCCTGCCTGTGTTTGCAATGAGTTCCTAGGAGACCAACTGCGACGGTGAAAACTAGAGTTCGAATGGTCGAGGCCTAGAACGCAAAAGGTTTGGGATTTTCGAGACTAAAGTCTGGTTTAAATACCCAGGGGTGTATCCCCGGCTTGAAATCTGTATGGTAGCCCCATAAGTTGAGCTAGCTTGCATGCGCCTCAACTCTGGATACTAAACCAACCTAGTCTGTCACCCCGTTGGAGAATAGGGAAAGTTGTGAATATGATCAGGAAGTAAAGCAGCATCCGTGGTCATTCGAATCGGTTAACAACAACAGGTGCGCCTGTCTGTTCACACCACCTCAATTGGCTAAAAACAGCAGGTGCGCCTGGTGTTCTTTTTCCAGTCTAGGAGACCTCAAATCCAATAAAGGTGCAATTCCTTTGGTGTTTGTCGTGCCCGAACGACTTTGGGTGGTCTGGTATAGCCACCTGCCTGTGATTGCAATGAGTTCCTAGGAGACCAACTGCGACGGTGGAAACTAGAGTTCGAATGGCGATGCCTAGAACGGAAAAGGTTCGGGATTTCCGAGACTAAAGTCTGGTTTAAATACCCAGAGGTGCATCCAGGGGTGCATTTTTGGCTTGAAATCTGTATAGTAGCCCCATAGTTTGAGATAGCTTATATGCGTCTCAATTCTGGATACTGAACCAACCTAGTCTGTCACCCCGTTGGAGAATAGGAAAAGTTGTAAATATGATCAGAAAAGCGGCATCTATGGCCACCCAAATCAGTTAACAACAGCAGGTGCGCTTATCATTCGCATTCACACCACTCAAATCGGCCACAGTAAAGGCGTATAAGTCCAATTACAAACCGGCTTCGTGTAAGGCGTATAAGTCCAATTACAAACCGGCTTCGCGTAAGGCGTATAAGTCCAATTACAAACCGGTTTCGCGTCAGGCGTATAAGTCCAATTTTCAAACCGGCTTCGCGTAAGGCGTATAAGTCCAATTACAAACCGGATTCGCGTCAGGTGTATAAGTCCAATTTTCAAACCGGCTTCGCGTAAGGCGTATAAGTCCAATTACAAACCGGCTTCGCGTAAGGCGTATAAGTCCAATTACAAACCGGCTTCGCGTAAGGCGTATAAGTCCAATTTTCAAACCGGCTTCGCGTCAGGCGTATAAGTCCAATTTTCAAACCGGCTTCGCGTAAGGCGTATAAGTCCAATTACAAACCGGCTTCGCGTAAGGCGTATAAGTCCAATTACAAACCGGCTTCGCGTGAGGCGTATAAGTCCAATTACAAATCGGCTTCGCGTAACGCGTATAAGTCCAATTACAAACCGGCTTCGCATCAGGCGTATAAGTCAAATTTTTAAACCGGCTTCGCGTAAGGCGTATAAGTCCAATTACAAACCGACTTCGCGTAAGGCGTATAAGTCCAATTTTCAAACCGGCTTCGCATAAGGCGTATAAGTCCAATTACAAACCGGCTTCGCGTAAGGCGTATAAGTCCAATTACAAACCGGCTTCGCGTAAGGCATATAAGTCCAATTACAAACAAAGCGGCGTCAGGTATAAGTCAATTACAAACCGGCCGTCAAAGCGTATAAGTCCAATTTTCAAACGAAGCGGCGTAAGGCGTATAAGTCCAGTACAAAACCGGCGTAAAGGCGTATAAGTCAATTACAAACCGGCGTAGGCGTATAACTCAATTAAACCGGAAGGCGTGGGCGTATAAGTCCAATTACAAACCGGCGTAAGGCGTATAAGTCAATTTTCAAATAAACGGCGTCGGTATAAGTCAATTTTCAAACCGGCGTAAAGGCGTATAAGTCCAGTACAAACCGACCAAAGGCGTATAAGTCCATTACAAACGGCCAAGGCGTCAGGCGTATAAGTCCAATTTTCAAACCGGCTTCGCGTAAGGCGTATAAGTCCAATTTTCAAACCGGCTTCGCGTAAGGCGTATAAGTCCAATTACAAACCGGCTTCGCGTAAGGCGTATAAGTCCAATTACAAACCGGCTTCGCGTCAGGCGTATAAGTCCAATTTTCAAACCGGCTTCGCGTAAGGCGTATAAGTCCAATTACAAACCGGCTTCGCGTTAGGCGTATAAGTCCAATTTTTAAACCGGCTTCGCGTAAGGCGTATAAGTCCAATTACAAACCGGCTTCGCGTCAGGCGTATAAGTCCAATTACAAACCGGCTTCGCATAAGGCGTATAAGTCCAATTTTCAAACCGGCTTCGCGTAAGGCGTATAAGTCCAATTACAAACCGGTTTCGCGTAAGGCGTATAAGTCCAATTACAAACCGGCTTCGCGTCAGGCGTATAAGTCCAATTTTCAAACCGGTTTCGCGTCAGGCGTATAAGTCCAATTTTCAAACCGGCTTCACGTAAGGCGTATAAGTCCAATTTTCAAACCGGCTTCGCGTAAGGCGTATAAGTCCAATTACAAACTGGCTTCGCGTCAGGCGTATAAGTCCAATTTTCAAACCGGCTTCGCGTAAGGCGTATAAGTCCAATTTTCAAACCGGCTTCGCGGAAGGCGTATAACTCCAATTACAAACCGGCTTCGCGTAAGGCGTATAAGTCCAATTACAAACCGGCTTCGCGTCAGGCGTATAAGTCCAATTTAGAAACCGGCTTCGCGTAAGGCGTATAAGTCCAATTATAAATCGGCTGCGCGTCAGGCGTATAAGTCCAATTTACAAACCGGCTTCGCGTAAGGCGTATAAGTCCAATTACAAACCAGCTTCGCGTAAGGCGTATAAGTCCAATTACAAGCAAACCCGGCGTCGGTATAAGTCGAATTTTTCAACCGCCACAGAAGGCGTAAGGCGTATAAGTCCAATTACAAACCAGCTTCGCGTAAGGCGTATAAGTCCAATTACAAACCGGCTTCGCGTAAGGCGTATAAGCCTAATTTTCAAACCGGTTTCGCGTCAGGCGTATAAGTCCAATTTTCAAACCGGCTTCGTGTAAGGCGTATAAGTCCAATTACAAACCGGCTTCGCGTAAGGCGTATAAGTCCAATTACAAACCGGCTTTGCGTCAGGCGTATAAGTCCAATTTTTAAACCGGCTTCGCGTAAGGCGTATAAGTCCAATTACGAACCGGCTTCGCATAAGGCGTATAATTCCAAGTACAAACCGGCTTCGCATAAGGCGTATAAGTCCAATTTTCAAACCGGCTTCGCGTCAGGCGTATAAGTCCAATTTTCAAACCGGCTTCGCGTTAGGTGTATAAGTCCAATTACAAACCGACTTCGCGTAAGGCATATAAGCCCAATTTTCAAACCGGCTTCGCGTAAGGCGTATAAGTCCAATTTTCAAACCGGCATCACATAGTGTATAAGTCCAATTTTCAAACCGGCTTCGAGTAAGGCGTATAAGTCCAATTTTCAAACCGGCTTCGCATAGCGTATAAGTCCAATTTCAAACCGGTTTCGCGTAAGCGTATAAGTCCAATTTTCAAACCGGCTTCGCGTAAGCGTGTAAGTCCAATTATCAAAATCTTCATGCATATCATTTGCATCTTGCCCCTGAACTACGCTGGTTTGATTCCTTGCAAAAGGATACGTAGGCAACCTTCGGGTTCAACCACATGCATTGCATTTTGTGTGATTGCCCAAGTCTTACAGCCTTGTCAAAAGGGTCGTCTTCTGGCTTTGACATTCACTCACGTCATTTCATGACTTCGAGCTCTGTCAAAGAGGGGCAACTGTAGACACCCCATTTTGACCAGCCCTAAGATTTGGGCACTTTATTTTGACCACCCTCACCAAAAAAATCAAATTAAAATTTTAATCCCAAAACTCACCTATTTTGGTCAAATTAACATATTTTTATTTGAATTTATAATTTTGTATAATTTTATATAATTTTGTGTGTTTGTATAAATATTTAGGTGTGTTTATATAAATTGGTATGTGATATTTTATAAATAAAAAATGATAAAAACAAAATATAGAAAAATAGAAAATGAGAAAAAAAGGGAGATATGATCAGAATGTTTGTGTTGTGGGTGGGATGATGATAAAATAAAAACAATAAGAAATATAATACAAAAAATGAAGGGTCCATCCATACATTTGATGGTTGTCAAGCAAAAGAACAAATAAAAAAAGAAAACAACACAACACTAGTGTCGGTCTCGGTGGTATTCATGTGGGTGGGGTACAGAGAGAAATAAAAAAAGAGGAGACACATACAGCTCACTAAAGGCAGCAGTCCATACACGGGCAACAGACACGGGAGAGAAAGGGGGATACACCCAATTCACTCTCCTCTCTCTCTTGAAACCCATCATACCCAATCACAGACGGAGACATTACACTGCGATCTCACTCTCTCTCCGATGGCTACCATCACAAACTTCCTATCCAAACCACCTCCAAACCTAGCCTCCCTCACGGTTCTTGACTGAAACATCACACTGCCACACCCAACACACCACTCAACACAGACCAACACCCAGCAAACTGAGGCACTCACGGCTTAGAAGGGAGGAGACAACCCAGATACACACCACTCGCACCCAGCTCACGGAGGTGCATGACACACACCATTGAGGCAGCACAAACATACAAGAGAGACACGGTTTTGAGGGGGGATCACCACATGGCCACAAGGCAACACACGGGCTCTCTCTTCTCTCTCTAACCCAGCACACCCACACATGCATACGGGCAGACCCAGTCTCTCTCTCTCTCTCATCATCTCTTCCTTTCCATAGACTCTCTCTCTCGGCTGGATTTTGGAGAGGAGAAGCTACACTCACTACCCATGCTCCATACACACACACTTGACACACAAGACTCTCTCTTCTCTCTCTAACATTCCTCTCTCTCACGGCTACACACCACCACCTCCCATGCACACACCCACTCGAACTCTCTCTCATGGCTCTCTCTCCCTCTTCTCTCTCTAAGACACTACCCATACATGACACATGCACACTGAACACTCTCACACACACCCATACCACCAGGGCACACGACACACACGGCAAGCTCACGGTTTTGACAGCACACAGCATCACCACCGGGACACAATACACCCAACTAACACACACCATACTCTCTCGGCAGATTCACATAGACGCATGCATGAGGCACACACACAGAGCTCACATACACACAAGGATGACATACACGGCTTGAGGGACACACGGGAAAGGGAGGAGAGACCCACCTGCACACAAGCACAACTCTCTCTCTCTCGGCAGATTCACAGAGACACATGCATGAGAGCCGCGGCCATTCACACATCACACACCCAACAGACCCAGCTGAGACACGGACAGAGAGAGTAGAGAGAGAGTGAAAGTGTGTGTGTTTTTGATAACTTCTATTCTGGGTTTTGGTTGGTTGGCTTGATTGTTTTGTGGGTTGGTTTTCTGGGGTTTGGCTTACGTTTATTTTGTTTGGATGGGTTTGGCGGGAGAAGAAGTCTTGAAAAAGGAGAGAGATGAGTTGAACTTCTTGAAAGCCGCCGTGGTCAAGATAGTGCTTACATTGGATGCATGAAGTCTGGAGATGTGATAACTGATGATGATTTTTGGTGGGGTCTACATGGAAGATGTGTTTACATGGGCTGAATTGGATTGAAGATACATGGATATTCGGGGTTTAAAACTTTTATTTTGAGTGTTTATGAGGTTTTCTTTTGTTTTATTATTTTCTCCCTCCTCCTCTCTCGGATCTGTAATATTTGAAGTGTTGTAATAATTTTTCCACCCCGCTTCTTTCTATCCCATTCTTTTATCGCTTTCCCTAACTGTGTGTATGTATATATTTGACATGCTATGCATATCCATACTTTACATTTATGTCTCATGCATTAAGATTCGGCTATATTTACATGTGTGGATTTAATCAATTCTTCTGTGATTCTATGCGCTACCTCATGTTATTGAGATGATTCACATGCCATATTTTAGAAGCCGAATCTTTAGTGTATCTCATGAGTGAATTGCATTAGGATTCTGTATATAAGATCATGCATATTTTACTAACCTTGTTTTGTAACTGTTCGAGGGACGTCGGTCAATCTGTGAGTTTTTACGCTTTAGCATCCCATTTGTGTGTGATTTTCTTATTATGTTTAGCATCCTACCATGTGGCTATTTGTTTAAGTGATAAACTGTTTGAATGCCTGTGGATGAAGGCTTGTTGTTAGAATTGGAATAATTCAATAAATGTACATTTTAAGCCCACTTTGTGGTGGCAAATTCATTAATTCTAAGCCCACTTGAGGTGGCAAATTCAAATCCCTTTCAAAAAAACAAACATGAAATTGAATTGTTTCAATTTGAGCAAACTAGTCTATACTTGTATGCTTCACATAGTAAATTTTAGGATTTACTAAAATAATCAGAACATAAACATATAAAGAAAATAAAAGTCATATCATGGTTTAGTAGAGGCCGATCTTTTGATCGGGTAAGCGGGGGTGCTCATTATTGACCTTCCCTTCTCATACCTAAGGTTCCGACCCAAGCATCCTTGGTTACGACGAACAGTGGCCTTGGCACCGAGTCATGGGTTTCCTAATTTCCCAAAATATTAGGTGGCGACTCTGAGATCTGATGACGCAGTCCATTTTTGACAAAATTGCAATAAAATGGATTTTCAATAAACGTTGCCAAATCTGGACTCTCATCTATGTTTCACATTGCACTTGTGAAACTTGAGATCAAAGAGATCTCGGGTCGAACATTTTTAACGGTAGTACCCCCGTGCATATTCTGATGGCGGGAGGATGACCTCATTGTCGATCAAATCCTGTACTTCATGACGAAGATGGAAACAGTTATTGGTGCTATGACCGGTTTGCTGGTGGTACGCGCAATACAAGGTAGCATCATGTGAGGGAGGGAGATTCTTCGGGAGAGGCCGAGGCTCAAGGGGTCTAAGATGGCCCTTTTCGGCAAGGATCTGGAGCGCCTTGGACAAAGGCATATAAAGGCGTGAAGACTGTAGCCTCAGGCGATACTTCGAAGTCTGTGGACCTTTGCTGGATGTACTCGAAAAAGGGTCGGCAGGTGCCGCCTTGACTTTCTGATCTTTTCCCGGTGCAAGGTTGGGATTGGAGGGAACTGTTCTGGCATGACGGGGCCTATCCCGATTTTTTGCCTAGCTGGAACTCCCCTCGGTTGGAGTGGGGAAAGCATCATCCACAGTCTTAGCCATGACTGCGAATATTTGCTGTTTACTCAATCCTCCGGCTTTCAAAGCCTCGACTACCCACAGTAGTTGTTCAATGGGATTAGCACCTATTTCCACTTTGTTCTTACCTCTAGCCTCAGCTTGATCGAGGGTTTGGGTTGCTACATCAGAGTGGAACCCGGTTGTTGTTGCCTTGTCATGGCCATAGCTTGAGACAGCCTTAGGTTGGCTGAGCTCGATCATAATTCGCCCCAATAGCGGGGGCTTCTGCGGTACAAAATTCTCGACGTAGGATGTGCTTGGTGGCAAAGCAGACATTCCGTAGGCGAGATCAGCCACAGATTGCTGAAGATCGCCAATCATTCCCATCAATTCAAACGTGGTGCGCTCACGAGCTTGACA
The DNA here is from genome assembly GCA_025200525.1 of Camellia lanceoleosa. Classification (NCBI taxonomy): domain Eukaryota; kingdom Viridiplantae; phylum Streptophyta; class Magnoliopsida; order Ericales; family Theaceae; genus Camellia; species Camellia lanceoleosa. The sequence continues at coordinate 126,137,699 of CM045765.1, forward strand.
CGACTGGGGCACCCAAACCGGGCGCGCGGCAGGCGACCTGGGCGGGTATGGCACTTCAACATGGGTCTCATCCCGCAAGATGTTTCCTTGGTCCAATGCGGTTGCCATAATCACAATTTCCTCTGAACTTTGCGCTATCATAAGTCCATTTGAGCCGAATCGGTGATCGACGGATCGATGTGCATCTTGCCTCAAAGAAAGGAGAACACTGGTTATTCTGTACTAAATCTCTGAACTGAAAGAGAAAACACGCAACATTTCGGCCCAATTAGAATAGACACAAGCATAGCTGAATAATCGTACTCTACTACTGATCACTGTTTCCCAAAATCACTGTCCCAAAAACTAAATCTGATACCCGCAGATATAACTGATTCCTCAAAACACTGATACTGATACCCTCAGGCCTGTTACTCAGACTTGCAAACTGATATATGCATTCCCTGTAGAGGTCAACTCAAAAAGAACATAACAAGCAAGCAAGAGCCAAAACACCCTTATTTTGGGGTAGGGTTTCCCTATCCTATTTTGTCAGGAGCTAGGGTTTCACTACGAGCGCAGCGGTTTCAAACGACCTATAATCGGGTAGCAACCTATCCTAGCTTGGAATGGTCACTATGGATTCCGAACATGCACTAGGTCGAATGGTCAAAAGGGTGCTCCGGTGACAACCGGGGTTTGTGTTCCCATCGTAGCAGAGCCCGTAACCGGTCAGCCTTATGGCATGCTTCTTGAAGCGAGCCTTCGGCAAACCGTTCAGGAATAGCAGACGGCAAACACTGTGACTTAGGAGCACCAATGCACATGCAATGCAAAGAAACACATGAGTGTAATCAAAGCAAGATATCATGAGCCCAAGTCAAGCTCTCTAAACTCCCCAGTGAAGCCAGAAGCGTCCACTGAAGCGTCCGGGAAAATCCATTCTGTTCATATAGGGGCTCACTACTGATTCCAGACTCAATGTCACGGTCCTGTATCTAATCTCGCAGAGTGCAATGCAAGACCGATGAATCATCAAAGAGTCCAAATCCGGCAAATCGTTTTTGAAAACAGATTTTTTTTGAAAGAAGTGCCAAACATGGACTGCTTTGCCAGATACAGAGTCACCACCTAAATATTTTTTATGGGGGAATTTAGGAAACCCTGACTCGTTGCCTAAGGCCATGTATCCGTCATCACCAAAGTTGCCTCGGCTCGGGAACTTGGGTACGATTGGGGAAGGTCAGCTATGAGCACCCCCGCTCGCCCGATCAAAGATCGGCCTCTACTAACCATGATATCTAGTTTTGAAAACATTATGCATTCTTATTTCGGTTAATTAGCTAATCTTACTATGTGATGCGCATAACACAAAAGTATAGACTAGATTACCTAATTTGGAACAAAGCATTGCATATCCGCTTGTTTGAAAGGCAGTTTGACATTTGCTACTTGCAAGTAGGCTAAAACATGGATTTCAACGAGTTGTTCCAACTCAAGCAATCCAACCTTCACCTACAGGCATTCAGGCAGTAAATCAACTAAGCAGTTAGCCTCATGGCAAGCATGCTTTCATGTTAACATTCACACTCATGCGAGATGCTAAAGCATAAACACTCACCTACTACTCCAAGCTAAAAACAAGGAATATGTTAGTAATCAAATGTATGATCCAAGTCCATGTTAAGATGGCTAATGCATCGCAGGCAAGGTGCAGCTAGAATAGGCTCGGCTAATCTATGGATGGCATGTGAAATGCAGCAGATGACATGTATTCAAGTTAGATTTGAAATACTATGCAATTAGTATGATGCGCCGAGCTCGGTGCATGCAATACAAATGAATGGATGCAAACATGCTATCATAAGTATGCTAATCAAAACATGTCCTAATACTAACCATCAAAAGCAAGTAAGTAAAAGGGAGAAAGAAGTGAGGGTTGGAAGACATGCATCACACACACGCACGCTTATTACACAATTCGCCCTCTCTCAGAGGGACCAAAAGAATAATACAAATTTAACTAACTAACGAGCCAATTAAATAGTTACAGACCACTTAACTAGTTAAGCGAATTAACTAAGTTAATAAAGCGATAAAACAGCCTTGGGAAGAGGGTCCAATGCATGCGTGCCTGGCTCCGCTCGGAAATCCACCACTATGCACAAGCTACCTCTGTTTGCACTGCTCTGCCTCTCTGACGACTGCACAAGTCCCAAGGATGCTTCAGCACCACTCCCTGATCACTATGGAAGGTCACCGGCCAAGAGAAAACACCACTGGCCATGGTAAAATGGTCATCGACCATTTATTGAGCTCTCGGCCATCCATTGTTGGTCGATCAGCACTGAATGTGGTCGGTCGGCCATCCATTCCTGCAGAACCCTGTTTTGACAGCAGCAGAGGGTAGACAAGACATGGCAATGCATTTTGAAGCAAATGTTTGCACAACCACTCTCCCCATCATGTTGTGGACTCAAGGGAGTTTGGTACTTGACCCTCGGACCACCAATCGTGCATTTCAATACGTGATGGTCCAATAAGTCAAGTGTGCATTTTGATGTTAAATGTAATGCACACAAAGCACATAATGGGCCCAACCTCTATCATAATCAATTCAAGAGGCAAGGCATACATGCCAAAATGCAACCTAAGCATGCGAGCTAAGCATGCAATATGAGCATGTGAACAAGTATGCAAAGATGCAAGCATGTAACAAGTATGCAAGCTAACAAGCATGCAAATGATATGTGACAACGTATCAAGCAAATATGTGACAACATGTTAAGTAACTAAAAGGGGAATGCATGCCAAATGCAACACAACTTTAAATACGCAACAACATGCCAATAGACCAAGTATGTAACAACATGCTTATGGGCCAAGTGTGTGACAACATACAAGGAAAATGTACACACAAGCATTCATGCACACATGGTCCAAAACTTGAGCATGAAGGAGCAACTTTTAAGCCCAAAACAGTAGCTAATATGCTAAGCACATGAAGGCAAATGTACATACAGACATGGTCCAATACTTAAGCATAGAGAGGGGACTTTTAAGCACACTTAAAAGGAGATGAACATGGACATATGAAAAGCATGATGAACTCTGAAAATCATGTTAAGGATGGTGCCAAACCAACTAAACAAAACAATCAAAGCATGCAAGCAAGGTTCAAACTTGAAAACTAGCCACGGGACTCAAATCAAGGCTATATGAAGCAAGCCCCAAAGGGCCATGGAGACCTAAAACAGTCCCAATGCAGGTCTGAACAAGACCAAAGACACACCTAGATGGCATCTAAATGGCCTAAATCTAAAGGCATACAGAAAGGTCCAAACATGGAGCATAAAACACAAACCTTTTGAAGCATCAAAGGAGCCATAAATGCAAGTTTAAAAACATTCTATATGGACTGAAATGACATGATAAGTGGTGCCAAACCACTGAAATGATGCAAAGAGAGCATGCTAGAGGATCCAATACTCAAAGCCTATAAGCTAGGTTGTATGGTAGCTATACAAAGCAAGTCATGGATGGCCCAAAAAACCAAAATCAGACCTCAAGCATATCAAAACATGCATAAAAGCTTCACAAAGCTAAGCCAAAATCATGCTAAAAACAAGGCTCAAAGCACAAAACATGTTAAGGCAATTTCATGGCGTTACATGACAAGTATGCAAAGCATGCATGGTGTGTCTAAACCAACTTAAAAAAGTGCTATAACATGGCAAAATAACCACAAATAACAACTAAGACATGGCCAACATGGACTTAATCAAGGTGCTCACACATGAGGCAAAAATGACAAGTTTTGAAGACAACAAGGAGAGGGGATGGCCCTCTCCTTCTTAGGACCTCAAAACACCATCCCCACTGTGGTGAGGAGGCCAATACAAGGTGGTCCCGGAGCTCACAAAAAGTGCACAAAAATGAGGCCAAACAAGGCCTAAGAGGGGTCAAACAACCCCAAACACCAAAGCAACCTTAAACAACTATTTTAAGCACTCAAAATTAGAACTTTTATTAGTTATAGACTAATCTTAAAAATAGATGCAAGGATGGCTAAAAGCCTAAGCAAAAATGGGGAATAAAGGGGTATAGTTCTTACCCTTGAAGACCTTTTTCACAAAGACTATTCCAGCCCCTTCTTTAGGTCAAAACCAACTCAAAAACTTCAAGAACACCCCTTTGGCACCTCAGTAACCAAGGTATAGTGTAATGGTAGGTGTTTGTGCACAAAAGTAAGAACAAACCCACACTTATACACACATAACTCAAAAGGAGAGGGAGATATAGAGATGGATAGATACACAAACCTTAACTCTAATCTCAGAGCTCTGGAATTTTCTTGGAACCCTTGAGGAGGGAGGAGAAGCCCTCCTCTTATAGAATTCCAACTCTTGCAAAACTTACAAAACAAGCTAAGTAAGAGGGAAATTCCTCCATACATATGGAAGGGGTGCAAAGTGGATGCTAGCTGGCACAAAATATCTGCCAAAAGCAGATGAATAGTGGTCGACCAACAAAAATGGCCATTTGACCAACAAAGGTGGCCGGCCGACCACCAAGAGTGCCGACCGGCCATCACCAATGGCCGGTGGCCTCAAGCCATGGCCGGTGAGGTGTAGGGATGGCCAACAAGCTATTTCCCACCCTCAGAAGCAAAACAACAAGTGTTTGGTGCAAAACCAAACACAAAACAAACAAGTTGAGTGATCCTAAGGCAGGGCGCGTAGCCGAGACCTTCGGGAACTCAAAACGAACACAAACATGGATGATCACCGAGTGTTCAAACGATGACGTCCAAGTCTTGAGGACGGTCAAAAATGGGGTGTCTACAGCCTAATAAAGAAAAAGAGAAGGAGTGGGTGGTGTTATGAGGAAAGGGGAGACACACACAGGTGCATAAATAAATTAATAACAGAGAGAAGGGTTTGAGTGGGTCTCTTAGCAGAAAGAGATAGGTTTCAAAAAAGTGGGAGTGGGTGGTTATTATATCGATGTGTTCAATTTGGTGAGAGTGAGGTTAAAATGTGATAAATTATTTTAGGGAGGATGATGATGGAAAGGGCAGGACATGAGAAAAAATAAAAGAAGAAGAAAGAAGGCAGAGGCATGAGTGATATTTTCTGAGAGAGAATTTTCTAGAGAGAGATTGAGAGGGAGGGAAGTTTCATTTGCAAACACACATCATGCACACACACAACATGCACACACACACACATGGCATACACAATACACACACACACACACTTAGCTTCACAAACCCACACTATGCACACACACATACACACGGCACACAGCACTCATACACACACAGAGCATGCACTTACACGCAATACACGCAACACGCAGCACGCACACACACACAATACACACTGCAACACACTGATGAACACCCACACAACATACACACACAACACGCAGCATGCACACACATACAATACACACTGCAACACACTGATGAACACCCACACAACACATACACGACACACATACGACACACACACTCTATGCACACACTGACTGATGAACACACACTGCGACACACACACACGGCAACACACACAAACCTATTTGCTCTTTCTCTTTCTCTAAACCTCTGATCTGAAGAGTTTCAATCATCAAAGGTGGTTTGGGTGGGGGGCACTCTCACTCTCTCTCTGCGGGGTGTCTGTGTGTTGGGTCTCTCGGCCATGCATTTTTTAGAGGACACTCTATTCTCTCTCTTTCTCTCTCTCAAGGGATGAAGACAGCATCTCTCTATTCTCTCATTCTCTCTCTACAGAGACCAACCTAGCTCTGTTATTCTTCAAGACCGACCCAGCTCTCTTCATCGATCGGAGCTCCGCAGTTGCCAAACCCAAAGGCCACCGTGGTTCAGCTGCTGGTGCAACCAGTTCGTCTGATGCAGCTGCTGATGCAACCAATCCGTGCTGTTGTGACGATGGAACTGCGGATTGGTGTGGCTTACTCATTGAATTTCACCATCGGATAGGAAGGTTGCTGGCCATGGTGGTGGGTTTCATTATTCATCGGTGGTCTGGGTTATGTGTGCATTGTTATTTCAGCGTTGGTCATGGCGACATGTACCAGCATTGGCGTGTTGTTACAGTATGTAAAGGAGGGTGGTGCCTGGACAGATATAAAGCAAGGTTTTGGTGTACGTGTGGGCTCAAGTTGATGCACCTCTTGAAGATGAGTACGTGAGTTGAGTTGTGCAAGCCTGAGGGATTAAAAACAAATGGAGCTTTAATAGTTGATAAATGGCTGGAGGTTGAAACTTTTATTCATGTTTTGAGTGTCTGTGAGGATTTTATTTGTAGTGTTTGTGAGGATTTTATTTTATTCAGCTTCCTTGGATATGTAATAAGTAAAGTGTTGTAATAATCTCCCATCCCCACTTCTTATCTATCTCATTCTTTAATCGCTTTCCCTAACTGTACATATGTAGATATCTGACATGCCATGCATATCCATGCTTTGCATCCATGATTCATGCCTAGATCTGATTAAATTTGCATCGTTATATTTTTTTGATTATTATATGATTTTATGCGCTATCGCATGCTTTGCACTGTTTCACAAGTCATATTTTAGAAGTCGGATCTTTAGAAGCATTCTTGTGTATGTATTGCATTAAGATTTTGTATATAAGTTCATGGATATTTTACTAACTTTGTTTTGTAGCTTGTTCGCGGGACGTTAAAAATGTAAGTCGTTATGCTTTAGCATCCCACTTGTACATAATTTTCTTATTATGTTTAGCATCCTACCATGTGGCTATTTGCTTATGTGATATATCTCTATGAATGCTAGTGGATGAAGGCTTGTTGCTTGAATTGGAATGATTCAATGAATGTACGTTTAAGCCCACTTTGTTGAATGGCAAATTCGCAACTCTTTAAGTCCACCTGAGGTGGCAAAATCAAACCCTTTTCAAAACAAACATGAAATTGAATTATTTCAATTTGAGCAAACTAGTCTATATTTGTATACTTCACATAGTAAATTTTAGGATTTACTAAATAATCAGAACATGAACATATAAAGAAAATAAAATTCATATCATGGTTTAGTAGAGGCCGATCTTTTGACCGGGTGAGCGGGGGTGCTCATTATTGACCTTCCCCTCTCATACCTAAGGTTCTGAGCCAAGCATCCTTGGTTACGACGAACAGTGGCCTTGCCACTGAGTCATGGGTTTCCTAATTTCCCAAAAATATTAGGTGGCGACTCTGAGATCTGATGACCCAGCCTATTTATGGCAAAAGGTTTTGCAATAAAATGGATTTTTACTAAAAGTTGCCAAATCTGGACTCTCATCTACGTTTCACATTGCACTCGTGAGACTAAATCAAAGAGATCTCGGGAGTCCGAACTGTTTAACGCGTGCGGGTATCCCCTGGGCATGTTACAGTTTCTGGCGACTTTGTTGGGGATTTTATGAAACTTTGACTCGAACTCCATGATATGACTTTTATTTTCAATTATATGTTTATTACATTGCATGCATTGGTGTGCTTAAAGTCCATGTGTTGCCTAGATGCTGGTGGGAGCACAAGCACACTTTTTGTGACATTACACCTATCTCTATGTTACTTTGGAGGCCTTGTGTTATAATCTTTTGAGATCTAAAGGTTCTCAGACTTTGAAGAGACGCTATATTGACTCTTCTAATTTCCTAAGATCTTTATTGGTTATGACCCAAAGGACTCTTTGTTAATGTCACATTGTCTTCAACCCCCTAAAGTAGAGCCAACCTTGTACATATAGTGTGCTCTAGTACCTTTCAACATTAGGACATGATGCTCTCTTATTTCTAGGGTGTATGATGCCACTTGTCTGAATAGTGAAACCCTAGATCATTTCAAGCTAGGACAGGATAACCCTACCCTCCATAGGGGTGTTTGTTCTCTTTCCTGCTATGTGTTATGTGCAATGTATTGGATCTATTCAGGGGCTCAAATTCAAATGAGTGGTTCCAACATTTTAGTTTGTGGGGTTCAGTGCGTTTTTAGTGGGGGCATAATTGGAAGTTCCGTTGTGTTTCTGTAATTGAGGAGTGTCCACCTGTTGATTGCATGGGCTTTATTTTGAATATTGTAGATGGCCCACACGTTGACTGGCAATTTGAGAATGGTTTTATTCTGAGTTCTGAATTGAGTATTGAGTCTAAGTTTGATTCCACCAAGTTTTTAGAGTTGGGATCAGACTCGAGTCATTTTAGTGAGTCAGAGTCTGTTGATTTCGGTAGTGCTAACCTTGACATTTTTGTCCTATCTAGGTCTTCTTTATCATTTTCTTTTGAGTCTGTTGTCAATGCTGAGTCATAGTCTCTTTTCAATAAAAAAAAAAAAAAAAAAAAATGCCATAGAGTCTGTTTACTTCTCTGTGCCTTTAAATCATCGCATTGACCAAAGTTTTTCAAAACTTTTTCCAAACTCTGATAAAAACGAAAAGGAAGAAATTCCTTGGGATTTGCAAATTTTGATCAACTGAGAGGAAGAGAGGTGTGCTAAGCCCTTGATGAATAAAATCATTTTTGTTAATATGGGTACTGAGAAGGATCCTGGCTTGGTCCAAATTAGTTCTATCTTGTCTTTGTAAGAGTACGAGTGATTAGTCACTTCGTGAAAAGATTTCAGAAAACTGTTTTTGCGTGGCCCTACGAAGACATGCCTGGAATTGATTATACAGCATAGGATCCCTCTTGACTTGAGGTTCAACCTCCTTAGCTTTCAAACCATGATTCAAAATATTCAATGATCAACCAAAGTGTGAGGCTTGCATAGCCGAAATGGAGGCAGCCCTTGAACTAGGGGCAATAAGGTACCATCCGTGAGAGACTCGCTGGACTGAAAACTCGGAAGGGCGACCCAGGCAAAAGTTAGAGCACAAAAAAAAAAAAGCAAATGAAAAAAAAAAAGAATGAAAAGCTCGCAAGGTTGAAAACTCAAAAGGGCGGCTTTGGCAAAAGTTAGAGCACAAAAGGAGAGTGTCAATACCCAAGTGAACCTTAGCCGGAACTACGTAGGGCCTATGATGCAGATTGGAAACAACACTTGAACTAGGCGCAAGAAGGTCGGATGTGATGTAGATTGGAACCAGCCCTTGAACTAGGGGCAATGCTGTGATTCAGATTAGAAACAGCCCTTGAACTAGGGGCAAGAAGGTTGGATATGAGTTAGATTGGAATCAACCCTTGAACTAGGGGCAATAATGTGATTTTAGATTTGAAACAGCCCTTGAACTAGGGGCAAAAGGTTGGATGTGATCAAAGAGTTAAAACTGGATCGTTTCCCAATGAAGACCGCATAGAAAGGCAAAACCCTTAATTTGAGAGAAGAAGGACAATTGAGTTCCTATCCACTACACTAGGGACAAATTCAGACCCAAGTAGCCTAGTCCCTACATCATCATATCTCTTGGTCAAGTGTAGTAGCCATTATTATAGATTTTGATGGCCTAGAGATCTCACACCCAATCAATATGGACAAGCTAAACTGAAACCCTTGAGAGGCTCGCTGGGCGGAAAACCCGGAAGGGCGACCCAGGCAAAAGTTAGAACAGAAAAATAAAATAAAAAAAAAATGATGAAAAAAATGAAAATGAAAAAATGAAAAATGAAAAGCTCGCAAGGTTGAAAACCCAAAAGGGCGGCTTTGGCAAAAGTTAGAGCGCAAAAGAAGAGTGTCAATACCCGAGTGAACCTTAGCCGGAACTACGTTGGCCTGATTCCTATCTTTAGGATACGTAGGTAGTGTCATCTTGAAGTTCGGCCCTAATAAATTTTCAACTCATTCATCTCGTCCATGTTTGATTGGTGTGTCTTTAGTCGACTTGGCTGTCCTGTCTGCGTTTGCTTGGTTTGTTTTCGTTTTACTCAGTTCAGTTGGTTCAATTCAACTTGGCTCCGTTCTGTTCAGTTCAGTTCAGTTCGGTCCAGTTCTACTCGGTTTCATTCGATTTGGATCGGCTCGGTTCAGTTATCATCGTTGCTACAACAGAACCAATTCGGGGTTATCTGGCTTAGGGCTATGCACCTCAATGATTGATTCCATGTTGGTTAGGTAGTGGCCATTTGCAAAAATAGGTTTTGATTAATTTGAATGAAGTTGACTGATTTTCTCAAAAATTATTCCATTTTTGCAAAACTTGGACCATTCTGTGGATTTAAAAAAGGAAAATTTTCAATGCTCATAGATTAGCTTACATGATTTCAAAACAGAAAATGGAATAAGTATGCTAATCTAACTCTCATGTTAATCAAAACATTTTTACAAAAAAAAATCAAGAGACAAAAAAGAATCAAGGCAATGAACTAGGAGCATAGTCGAGTTAGAGATTCTGTCTTCTCCACTGCTCCAGTCAACTATCACTACAACAAAAGTTACCTACAACCACGTTTTTTACACAACGTTTTGTTGAAAAACGTTGTAGACAAAGGTAAAGTGAAATTAAAAAGGCACGCATTTTCCTTTTATAAACACGCGTTCAACTTTGTAACGGTGCTCCGTCTCCCTCTGTCCCCTTTTCTCTTTCCGTCATTCTGTTTTCTCTATCCATTTCTCTCTCTCTATCGTTTTCTCTCTCCGTCCTAGATCTAGGGTTTCCTCTGTCTCCTCATGTTCCTTAAGAGATTCACCAGGGTTGATTCCGTTTACTTGTTCAGATCTAATTCTAAATCCATCGATTCTTGAATCGATTTGGTTAAAATTTATTGATGGTTTTTTGTTTTTCTTGATTCTGCAGAGGAAGATGGACCGGTTGAGTTGCTCAAATCGGCGGAGATTCTGAGACCGAAATGAAGAAGGATCAAGATCATCGGGTCGGGACTGAGACCAATCGAATCGGGACTGAGGAAACCAGCCGATTGAGTGAATACTGGGTTTCTGGTAATCGAGTTGCTACGTTAGCGAAGGGATTTGATCTAGGGTTTCGAGCTTGTTAAAGCTCCTTCTCAGGTATGGTCCTCCCGTCGCTACTATCCCTCAAGTCTGGTCCTCTCTCTCTCTCTCTCTCTCTCTCTCTCTCTCTCTCTCTCTCCATCAGATCTGGTCTCATACACAGGACTCACTATATTCCTTGCTCTTCGATCTGGCCTCTCTTCAGTCGAATTGTACTCTTTTTAATCTTTTCACTTGCCATTTTTGGTCTGCTCTCTTTCAATAGAATCTCATTCACTTTGATATTTTTGTTTTTCAATCTCACTATTTTCAATTTTTTCAATCTATGTTTTTATATTGGTAAATAAAAGATTCATATCCATGACTCCATCTGTACTGAATCTTAATGCAAGTTGAAATATATAGTCATAACTGAGTGTAGGTCCACTAGCTTTTGATGAATATCATTCCTTGGATTCTACATTTCCCTTAATTGTGATTTGCTTTTCAATTTTTCTTATAAATGTTTTAAATTATTTTATCTTTGATTTATCATAAATTTTTTGAAATTATTATGATGTCTTGTTTCATTGAATTCTACAGTTTCATTGGAAAGAAATATCAGCACTTTTGCCTGTTCAATGGTATGCTTTGTGCCTGGGTTTATTTGCATCAATTATAGCACTTTAGGGGTTATTTTTTGCAAGTGGCTTGAAGAGAGCTTTTCAAATTAAGGTGCATCTTGTTCACTGTTTCTTTGCTCATATTTATAAATTTGTATCGGCATCCAAATGAGATCCATAGTAAGTGTTCATTTGCTTTCTTCCTCAATTATTGCAGGATTTTGGTGATGTGATAGTATATTCCTGGACATGGTGGGTTTACTGACAGAATGGACTGTCAGGTTGGCTACTAAAATTTTCAGTTCTTGCAGACATTTATTCATACCAACTAATTTGTTACCTCTAAATTATTCTTATTCTTAAGATATTATATTCTCCAATGTTAGATTTCTTCTTTGGCTGATTGTGAGTAGTATGTGCATCCTCTTGAGCAGACTGAGCTTGTTCCCTTGCAGCAGCCAACCTTGCCTCTGCAGCACTGCTCTTCGACTTGAGAATCGCTATTTCTGAGCTTGCCTGATCTTCTTCAGCCTTCTGTTTTGATAGAGCCTGTTCATATTTTCTTTTCCAATCTGTGGACTCCAACCTGGCAGAATCTAATGTTTACGATAAGCTAGAACACCTCTCTTCCAGTGAGCTACATTTGCTCTGCAAGTTCGTAATCCGACTCATATAATCATCAGCAAGCTTCTTCTTGTCATTTATAGCATCCTCATAACGCTTCAAATATTCAGATTTATACTTTTCACTAGCTTCCAATTGCTTGTTGAGCAACCCCATCTTATCTTCAATTGAGCGGCATTTCAACATGAGGGAGCTCTTCTCTAATCCAACTCGATCTATTTGCTTCTTAATGAGATCAGCAACTGTACCTTCCAAACTGGGGAGATTGACAAAGTTAGATAGTAAGTCAAGATTCAAAACCATATTATTAAGTAACAATTGCTGATACAAACCTCTGCCTTAAAAATGCAGTCAGTTTCTGCCATTTTTCTGGACCATGTGACGATGCTTCATGCTTGGATACAAGATCATCAAGAACCTTTTATTCAGAAGCTTACATATAAGCGAAGCAATACGGATGCAAATTGAAGTGCAGACAAGGCTACATGAACAGCTTGAGGTACAAAATACTGAGAAATTTCCTGTGTGTACAATTATAGGAAGCCTTTCTTCAATGCTATAATAAAAAAATTCTGCACCAATTCAAGATAAATCTAGATGTCACTTACTTTAATCTAGAAGATATTACATGAAATGGGAAGATAGAAATAGACAACAAACAAGTTAACCAATTATACAGATGCATAATGCTACCTTTAATCGAGAAAGAATATTAAAACATATTTATCAGATATTAACATATGATGTGTGCACAATATATATGCATTTTACAAAGAGAAAGTTAAAGTATATCTAAACACAATGCTTCAAATTGACAACTATGATATAAAGTGCATCTCATCATTTTTGAAGACAGAACATATCACATGTAACTTTATTATAAAGCAACTGCTATATTACCAAGCATCATTTTTAACTTGTCACAAGGAATATTAATTAAAGGCACAATTGTTCAAATATTTATGCTCTGTTTTTCTCTCAGGATATACAGAGGATAGAAGCAGTGTCGTGGCCATACGACTATGTTCGCACAGCAGTAGTTGAGATACGGGAAAAGCTTTCCATTCGACTATGTTCGCACAGCAGTAGTTGTTGAGATACGGGAAAAGCTTTCCATTCCTGAAGCACAATGGCCTCAAGCGATTAGTGAGCTTTGCACTCTGAATCATATAGAGGAAGCTGCTGTTCTTAGTACTTGTACAAGGCAGTTTCTTCTTACCCATTTAATTTAATGTATCTTGTTCTTTGACTCGAGGAAGCCTTTTCTTAACTATTTTGGGTCCACAAATTTTGTGGTTTTTGATATTCTCTCTAAAATCTGTTCATATGTCCTTTGAAGGCAGTCAGGGATACAAGGTGCTCTTACAGGTGTAGGGCTGTCAATATAAGAATGCCATTGTCACATTATTTACTGTCTTAAATTATGAGTATTGTTTTTTTTTTTATGGAAAATATTTTTTGTTAAAACAAACGATGTGTAAATCATAATACAATCTTTATAAATTTCATAGTAACCGAATCTCATGTACTGAAACCCTTGGAGGTGTAAGTGTGTGCAAGTCAATCCCCCATTACATAAGAGATATCACTTGAGAGTTACTTTGTGTAAAGAATGTGGACATACCTTAACCCTTGGAGGTGTAAGTGTGTATATATGGATGGGTTTCCCTTGGTGAGAAAGTCATTCTAGAAGCTCCTAAGGATATGCTGTGGAATATTCCCTCCTGGTAGTATGATTTATAAAATTATTTATTTTTGAACTTCCCAGTTCCTATGTAATTTCTAAATGAGCACTTGATGTTGTACTATTTGTGCACTTAGTTGAGTTTTATATTTGTGCACTTAAACTCTTACAGCACTTTTGAACCTTAATAGCAACTAGAGTTTAACATGATGAAAATCATTGACTACTCAAATTGAAAACTACCACTGAATTTAATAATGCTTATCTATTATTTTGATTTTTGAGAGGTTCTGCCAATTATTTATTAGGTACTAGCTTGAAATGGCTAGTGTCAAAATCATAGAATTTAGTCTAGAACAATATATTTAAAACATTAGGCTAAAATCTTTTTTCTCAGTAGAAATTGATTTTTTCTTCAATTTTCTACTATATTAGTTATCTTACTGGTCTGATAATTACAGATCATCGGGTGGTGGTAGTATAGAAAAGGAGAAAACATTGGCAATGATAAAGCCGGATGGATTGTTTGGTAGCTATACAAGTGCAATAAAGGAAATTATTCTGGACTTTGGCTTCAGCATCTGTAAGGAAATGACAATTCATCTTGATGAGGATACAGTAAAAAGCTTTTATGCCGAGCACTCATGAAAGAGCTTCTTTCCAAGCCTGGTTAGTTACATGACAAGGTACTTTACTCTGTCTCGATCATTTGGTAATTTTGGTGTCACATTAACCTGAAATCAGTGGTTCACTGGTTCTTAACAGAATTACCTTATATACTTTATAGACTTCTTCAGCTTTTAACCATTTCTTATTTTCTGTCATCTTTATTTCTCATATCCTTTGGTATAATCATAATCTTTTTCACGTGCTGGTTTGTTAGTGGCTTTTAATTTTCGCCTGTCCTAATAACAAAAAAGGGCCATTGCTAACATTCTGCTTTATTTCTGTGATGCATCTATTCGCAGTATGAGGCTTTGAGACTATACCATTGCCCAAAAGGTGGTCCCAAAATTCACTCAACCTGATGTTACATGGACTTAGCTATACGAGTATCGGCTGTGGGTGTGTCTAGGCGTTGGTCCTTGATAAACCCTAAAACTTAGGATATAGGAATATGCATTCAAAAATTGCATTTGGATACATGGACATGTCCTTAATTGAATATGCATTACTGAATTGAATATGCATTACTGAATTGAATATGCTTAAATGGTGGCATACCATTTCAATTTCAAATTTATATAAATGTATATATTTATAAAAGCAAATGCTAACAATTGTCCTGGGGCATTGCTTAATATTGGAAAAGTACTTTGGAATTAAGTGAAAAGGTTAAAAAAATTATGAAGTCAGTGAAAAGTGTTTTAAAATAAATGAAAAAAAGCACCTAATGTTCTTTATTTTTTGTCTTTTATTGTGCCCTGGGGCCATTTGTTAGGAAGACCCTTATATATATATATATATATTTATATGGATTTCATTCACACTTGTGTGCATATTTTAGTGCATCAACAACAATGTCTAACCTTCTTAGTTTAATCAGGAAATGAGCTTCCGTCAGAGCTCCTTCAGACTTTGTTAAAGATGGCACCAACATCAGAAGAAGAACTGAAACTTAGGCTTTTCAGTGGTGAACTTTCTCGACTTGGGCCTGCTGACCGGTTCCTAAAAGCCTTGGTCAACATCCCATTTGCGTTTAGAAGGCTGGCCAACCTTTGAGGTGAGATCAGGAATGCATCATTTATTTGTTTCTACATCTCTCTGGTTGTAGTGTTTTCCTCAATTTTTTCAGGCACGTAATGGTAGTTTGACATGGTAGTTAGACTGTCCAGAGCAATATAATTTGACCTTTCCATGGGAATGCAGGGAAGGATGAGGGTTTGCGATTGTTTATTATTGTTCGGGATTTTCTGATAATGTTGGATAAGGCGTGTAAAGACATTAAAGATTTGCCAAAGAAGCCAAATAGGACACCAAGGAGGGAGGGCTCGATAGTACCGCCTTCTCCAGATCCCCACCAATCTCCTGATCTTCATCAGCACTTATTCCCAGCTATCAAAGACCAACGAATGGATTATTCTAGTTCAGATGATGACTTGTAGATTGATACAATGTTGATTACTCTGTCAGTACAATCTGTAGTTGCTCCAAGCTACAAGATTGGTTAGAAGGCTGTTGAACCTGTGGCGGTGTTCGCACTTTTCTGGCAAATTTCAGTGAATATACACCCGATTGAAGAAGCTAACAACACGATATTATTTGACA
Source organism: Camellia lanceoleosa (assembly GCA_025200525.1). Classification (NCBI taxonomy): domain Eukaryota; kingdom Viridiplantae; phylum Streptophyta; class Magnoliopsida; order Ericales; family Theaceae; genus Camellia; species Camellia lanceoleosa. Next base: position 126,153,772 of record CM045765.1, read on the forward strand.
CTTTTCAACCTTTGGTGTTGGATGGAGGTCCAACTGGACATATGTTCTGTGCTTTGAATGTTGATTCTGCCTTCGCAGAGCTCCACCAGTGCATGATGGGTTAGAATGTCTTGTATGCATTTTTTATTCATGTTCATACCTGTATATTTACAATTTTGTTAATAATTATTTATTTATTTATTTATTTTATGAAAAATTGAAAAATGAATGTTCGTTCACATTATGGTATATATTTTGAGAATGGTGATGGATGATATAGGTTTGGTTTGAACAAAAGTCAAAAGGATCGTTAATTATTATTTTTCTTTCTTTTTTTCAAAAAATGAAAGAAATTGTGGCGTTTTTCTTAAAAACGTCGCGAAATGTCGTCATTATGACGTCAGAGATAACTCTTTAACGTGTGTAGGTAACGGCTGTAAATAATTAGCGGCGTTTTATAAAACGTCGTCTAAAGTCTTTAGTGGCGTTTTTTAAACGTCAGAAAGATACAGCGACGGCCGCATCATCGACGAATTTTAAAAACGTCGTTTTATCTTTTTGCGGCATTTTTCTATCCTATAGCGGCGTTTTTTAAATGCCGCTAATTCCCGATTTTCTTGTAGTGTATTCAGTGTATATAAGTGTGTATTCATACCAGTCAAGGTATTCATACCAGTCAGTGTATTCATACCAATCAGGGTATTCATACCAGTCAGTGTATATAAGTGTGTTCCTTTCATACCAGTTAGTATATTTATACCAGTCGGCGTATTCATACCAATCAGTGTATATAAGTGTGTTTGGATTGTTTTGCTTCGTTCTTGTTTCGTTAAGTCATTCTTTGATTCAGGTCAGTATAGAATCAATGTTCAATTCAGAATTCAAAATTCAATCACTCTCAAATTCAATCAAACAAAAATATTTTCAAGTTCAAATTGATATGCCAGTTACGCCACTGATGTGCAAAAACTAAACTAATTTTTTTGCAATCAGGGGAGGACATCCCCGATCATAGAGACACAAAACAAAAAAACAAAAACAAAAACAAAAACAAAAAAACAAAAACAAAAACAAAAACAAAAACAAAAAAAAAAAACAACAAAAAAGCAAAAAGAGAGAGTAGTATTTTCTCAGTTTTCCGGCAGTAGCTTAGCGGCGAAGATTACAACTGGCTTCATTTGCACATAGCTTCGTTGCCTGACTTTACCATCAGCTGCCTCGCTTCATCTTTACTCATTCGAAGCTCTTGAAGACTCTGCCTCGGCCTTGGCAGAGCTTCCGAAGGAGATTATTCCTCGCCGGCCATCAAATTGGTTGTGCGAAGAAACTCCGAATCGAGCCACGGAGGTGGCCTGTTGTCACGACCCAAACCCGTCTCTATGGGTTTAGCATCAGAATCGCCAATGAATCCGAGATTACGAAGGCACCTTATGATAAAAGCGATAATACAAGGTCTGAGGGGCATGGCGGAAGACAGAACAGCAAATAAACAATGTCCAATGAGTTGTGACAGTCTGTATGCAAAAAGACTCTTCATACATATATACATAAACAGTACAAAACAGTATGTACAACATTTACAATCATTCAGAACAGGGACCTAATCCCTATTAAACAGTACAGTATCAGTCTAAACAGTTATTACAAAAAAGATGCAGAGACAGATGGGGGAAATAAAATACCCCTAAGCCATAGCTTGGCGGGCTTGGAACCTCACAGTGAGGCACAGTGGCTGGCTTGACAAAAAGGGGAGTCTAACCCATGCTCCTAGCTCCGGTCTGGTGCCTAAACACCTACATATATATATATATATATATAAACAGTGAGCTAAAGCCCAGTGAATAACATAATGCGTAAAGAGGTTAAGAATGAATGTCCTTCGGATTGAAAAGCAGTCAATTGATTGATATATCGATCATTCGGTCATAGGTCATATGTGGTACATCCATTAGTATAGCGAAGATAAGAAATGAGGTCTTAAAAGACCGAACAGTCAATGATGGCCATCATATCAGTAAACAATAGTGGTTCCAACATGGGAACCGACAAAGATCTCTATAACGATGGCGATACTTGATAATGAGTTGCTATGGATGCCACTGTCTGATTCGGAATAGAGGACATACATTCATTCAGTTAACAGTATCAATTTAGAAACAATACAGTTTAACCATTCAGAAGATATTCATATTTGAACATATCTTTACACAGTTGTTACTCACAGAGTTCTGGGCTACAGTTAAGCTAGAGCGCGTCCTCAGATGCCAACCCTACACAATTACAGATTGAACACACACTAAGCTACACAGTTGGGAAAATAATAACTTAATCCCTAATTTGCTTCGGTGTGGTTCTACATCTATATCCTCATTAAGATGCCTGAACTAGGCCTAAGAATGCCTAGGATGGGATAAAGATGCAAAGATGCACTTTAAAAGCATTTTCAGAATTTTCAGAAAATAGGGGTCCCGCTCGAGCGTAGGTTACTTTGCTCGAGCGGACATGCAGGCAAAGGTTTCCGCTCGAGCGTAGACTTACCCGCTCGAGCGTACCGCAAAACAGTCAAAAGTGCTGGATAGGCGAAATTCACGCTCGATTGGGTGCTCGACACCCGCTCAAGCGTAAGACACAATGTCTCGCTCGAGCATAAATTACCACGCTCGAGCGGACTTCAAAACAGTGCAAAGTGCTAGGAGCACGAATTTCACGCTCGAGCGCCAGTCACCTCGCTCGAGCGTGAGTTCAAAATTTGGAATTCCCAGATTTGAACCTCAAGCTTAAATTCAACTTCAAAAGAATCAAATTCAATTCCTTTGGGCCCATTTCCAGGAAAACACTTGTAAATACATAGTATGACATGATTTAAAGCTCAATTTGTAAAATCAAAGCCCAAAGGTGAGTCAATCAAATATAATTTCAAACCAATTTCCAAGAACATGACTCAAACATGACATGCATGAGTTTAAACCAATTCAAGGATTCAATTACTTGCTCAAATGAGCCAATCTTTACAAAACATGATAAATTCTTGTGCTAGGACTCTAATATGAACATGCATGTAACAATCTTCCATGAAATCAACTTCTAAATGCAAGATTATGGACATGCATGCATGGAATGAGCTTCAATTCAACATCATAAGGCTTAATCTAGGCTTAGATCACTAAGGACACAAGAACCATGCATGAATCAATTCAAAAACAAGTTCAAGAAGGTGGATGTTCTACCTTAAGTCTTGAATACAAGATGTACAAGCTCAAACTTGCTATCAACCTCCAATTCAAGCCAATCTCCTAGTTGATTCCACAATTCCCTTCACTCTCTCACTCTAGTCGGCTAGGGGACTCAAAGATGAGCAAAAATGATACACCAAGGCTCCAAACAAGGTTTTTGATAGTGGCCCACTATAATGGCAAGGTTGTAGATAATGCAACCTGTAGGATTAAGCTTATTTTAATCTAATTTAATCATACCAAATCAATATCAACTCACATTTCAAATAAATATGCCATAAAATCACATAAATTATGATTAACACAAAACATCAATCAATTTCGGATTCGGCTGCCGATAAGGCCTTCAATTCGCAGTTTAAAGCATAAAACATGAACAGATAATTTAATAGTCAACAGATAGACATACAATTAAACAGATATACTTAATCAATTCAGTTCCAGATTTCAGTCAGTCAGTTCAGTATTTCAATCAATTCAATTACTAATCATGTTCAGCCTCAGTTTAGTAGTTATCAGTAGCGTTATCAGTGATCAGTGATGAGGGTTATTACACCTATCATTTCAGCTCTTTGCTCGGCTTTTTCAGCGCATTAATTTCTACTCGAGGGTCTTTATACATACGTTGGAGGAGAGAGAGTTGTGCATTTAACTAATATACCTCACACATCCTGTTCTGCAGTCGACGTGACAAGTTGGAGACCGCAGTCACGGTTTCCACACATGACCTCAGCATATACGAGTTTGCTTCGATGTCAGACTATGCCGCCATGATTTGTTCAACTAACATCGCTGGAAAGTTAAAAATAGGGGAAATAGGAAGAGCCCGTGGTTGAGGTTCAGGGGAGTCAGAATCGGTTATCTCTATCGTGGACTCGTTCAGGTCTGGAAAAAGAGTGAGAGAACCGTGTGAAGAGGCCATGGCAGAGGAGAGTAATGCAAAAGAAAGAGGTTGCATTGGGGTGGCAGAGGAAGTTTGCAGGCTTTTGCTCTGCCTCTCTCTTTCGCAGGCGTCAACTTAAGAAGAGAATGAAGCCAAAGAAGAAGACAAAAAAGGAGGAAGGTCGAGATGATCATTGACAATTAGGGCAGGATTAGATAGTCAGTCGGTCAGGCGCTGCGATTGTTGAAATCGCACGCTAGACATAACGCTCGAAGAAGATGAAGGAAGAAAGAGTAAGACAAAAAACAGAGAGAAAAGCGGGAGAGTTGTATATGTATATATATGTGTATATGTATTGTACATCTATGTATTATATATATTTGTTTGAATATTTGGTCACAAGAGTGGCTTGGGTTCAATGGTTTGGCTCAGTGGTTGAAGGCTAGAAGGCTGAGCCCGAGGTCAGGGGTTCGAACCCCACAACAAATATTTCTTTTGTTTTGTTTTGGTTTTATGTATATATATGTCTCATATACCTATATATATATTTGTTTGAATATTTTGTCACAAGAGTGGCGTGGCTCAGTGGTTGAGGACTCTGTGGGAGAGTGGTTTTGGAAATACTCTGCGAATCCTGGGAGACGCTCTTGATACTCAGCTAGTCACCTGCAAAGACAAATACTCCGGTCGGGGGTGGCGGGATTAGCACTTCGACGGGCAAGTCAGTTTTTCTACTCAAGAAAGCTTGTTTACTAAGTTTAGTGAAGTGTTTTTTTTTTACCTCCATTTCCAAGAACGCTACTTCTTTATTTATATCTGTTCCTCTTGAGGCCTCGGGGCCTGGGCTTAGTTTTCAATTATTACCTGTTCTTATACTCGGCCCCCAACGATCTTTTTTAATCAGCTTAATCGGCTTACGTATCGTATTCGGCCCATCCTAGTCTTGCAGGATGGGGCCGATTAGTATTTGCTGGACGACTGGTTAGTCAGTACTAAAACATGCCCCTTCCATTTTAGCCATATATTCGGCTCTCACAATTGCCCCCCGAACTCCCTATTGACGGTAGTTAATCGGCGTGTTTGGTTTAGAATTCAAAAAGCCCATCATAGATCGGGCGGCTTCGCATATTCCAAGGCGTCAGAAAATGTCAAAAGGCGCTCGCCTTTTCGTTTATCATTACACTTTCCCGCTTCATTCATGCGTCTCTCGTATTTATTGTGATTTGAAACTTCAGTCCTTTTTGGTGCACATTTCGTCGATCATCTGATACGTTTGGACCGTCAACGCGCATCCCTTCTCTCATTCGCGTTTTTTGCAACTTTTGTCCGTCTACCTTTGCCTCATCTGCTCTTCGTAAGTTTTCTTTCCTTTTCTTTGTAGCCCTATTCTCTATTTATCATTTTTACTTTCGGTGAATCCTTGGATCCCCGTCGAAATGGCTAAACACTTGAAGGACCTCCTTTCTGAGGGTCGCATTTCCGGATTTCGGCGACATTTTTCCATTCCCGATGATGTCCATCTAACTCTTGTAATGGACAGTACTCTAGATATGGAGAGGGAGGATCAGAATACAATCGTATTCCCCCTCTTGTCCATAGCGGAAGGCGGAGTCCGTTTCCCCCTACATCCACTACTTAGGGCTGTCCTTCACTATTGGAGTCTGATTCCTTCTCAACCCAATGTAAATTTCTTTCGAATCATTATGGGTGTTATAGAGTTGAATCGACATCTTAGGATCGATCTCAGAATTTCGGCCATCCGGCACTACTACACTTTGGCCAAATCCTCTGGTCGGCTGGGTCGGTACTTCCTTAGGGCCAAGGATACTGACCATCATTTGGTGACTATGCTTGCCAGTTCTGGTAAGAGGGTTGACGATGTAATGGTCAATGTCCGAGGTAATTGGGAGTTCGCTGAAGGCGAAGATCGCCTAGACCCCATTCCCAGACATAAGGGTGACCCAGGATGTCACGTAGTATCTTGTGTTTAATGATTTATCTTTTAATCGGCTTTCTTTCCTTAATCACTCATCTTTTGCAGGTAATAAATTGAAGAAGATTCTGACTTCCGTTGACGAAGCGGTCCTTAGGGATATTAAGATTGCACTTAGCTACTTTGGCCGCCCAAACGTGCAAAAACAAAGGAGAGCCGCCCACATTTTACTTGATGCGAGCCACTTATACCATCAGAAGCGTCCGAACGCATCGGGGAAGGAGTGCGAGTCCCCGTTCGTTCGATATTGGGTCACTCTGATTGAAGGACTCAAATGTCACGGTTCTCAATCTTGAACCGAAGAGTCCAAATTCGGCAAATCGTTTTGAAAACAGATTTTTGAAAGAAGTGCCAAACATGGACTGCTTCTCCAGATACAGAGTCGCCACCTAAATATTTTAAAATGGGAAATTTAGGAAACCCTGATTCGGTGCCAAAGGCCACGTGTCCGTCATCACCAAAGTTGCCTCGGCTCGGGAACTTGGGTACGATTGGGGAAGGTCACTTTGTGAGCACCCCCGCTTGCCTGGTCAAAGACCGGCCTCTACTAACCATGATATCTGATTTTGAAAACATTGCGAGTTCTTATTCCGGTTATTAGCCTAGGTTACTATGTGATGCGCACAGCATACAAGTATAGACTGAATCGCCTGAATTGGAACAAAACATTTCATGTTTGTTTGTTTGAAAATGGTTTGATGGTGCTACCCGCAAGTAGGCTAAGACGCGGATTTGCCACCCTCAGGTGGGCTTAAGAAAATGTGATTTTGCCACTATCTAGTGGGCTTAAAAAAACAAGCATTTGATGAATTGTCCCAATTCAGATAACTCAACCTCCACCCACAGGCATTCCAGGCAGTTATATCACATAAGCACATAGCCTCATAGTAAGCATGCTATTCATGGCAACACTTACACACATGCAAGGATGCTAAAGCATAAAACTTACTGAGTACTCCAAGCCAAAATAGAAGCTCGATTAGAAATCATGCATGATCTAAATATACAAAATTGCCTAATGCAACACATGCAAAAATGCAATTATAGCAGGCTCGGCTATTCTAAATATGGCATGTGAAATGCAAAAACTAACATGTATTCAATTTGGAATTGAAATACAAATGCAGTTAGTATGATGCGCCGAGCCTGGTGCATGCAAAACAGATGAATGATGCAAACATGCTGTCATACTGTATGCTAATTGAAACATGCCCTATATCTAACCATCGTAAGCGGGTAAATAAAAGGGAAGAAAGACGTGGGGTTGGAAGACATACATCACACGCACACACACTTATTACAGTTTTGCCTTCGCGCAGAGGGTCCGAATAAATAATACAGTCCGAAATAAAAGAATAATACAGATTTCTAATTAATTAACAAATTAAATAAGAAAGCTGTAAAACTGGCATGCAAGCCAGGGACTGCCTTGATTCTGATGAATGATGTATGCTGGGCTACTTTGGTGCGGAAATCCACTGGGATGCCCCAATTAGCCTCTGTTTGCAATATTTCTAAATCGTGCGGACTCAAGACTCGTGATTCTTGATTTTCTTTGCAGAAGCGGAAAAGGGCATAGCAATGTATTTCACAAATATATGCATGCCTCGATCCGCGTGCCACCAATCACGCATCTTGATGCATGATGGCCGAGGAGTCGGATTGCACAACTCAATATAGGATGAATGCAGATGAATGCTACAACAAAACCTAACTCCATCATGGATAATCCGGAGTGTCGGTGACTTGGGAATTGAGACCCGTTCCGTTACTCGGAGTACGGAACGTGCCTCGTTTCCCGTGCCCGGGCTAATTCCTATCCCGAACACGATGCAATATGCATGATATGCATGAAATGCAACTAAGATACAATCCTAATATACGCAATGCTATGAAAATGAGATGCCTCGAAATGCATGCACGCGGGCACGCAAACCGAGGAAATGATCCTAAGGCATAAAATGGCATACGCAATGCAATTGGACTTACACTAAGATGAGAGGGCCTCAGCCACACTCACATAAGAAGCCGCCGGAGGAAAGTGAAGTGCCTTGAAATGCGTGCACACGGGCACGCAAACCGAGGCAACGACATAAAGGCATGAAACGGCCTGAAATATGATATACAATGAGACTAAAATGAGATGTCTCGAAATGCGTGCCCACAGGCACGCAAACCGAAAAAATGGCATGCAGAATGCAATAGGACTAAAATGAGATATGCGATGCAATATGGGCTTACACCAACATGAGAGGGCCTCAGCCACACTCACACAGGAGGCCATCGGATAAAAGTGAAGTGCCTCGAAATGCGTACACACAGGCACGCAAACCAAGGCGATGACATACGGAATGCAACGAGACTAAAATGGCATACAGAATGCGAAATGGACTTACACTAACATGAGAGGGCCTCAGCCACACTCACACAGGAGGCCATTGGATGAAAATGGGCTGCCTCGAAATGCGTGCACACGGGCACGCAAACCGAGGCAATGGAACTAATGTATGAAATGGCATACACAATGCAAATTGGGCTTACACTAACATGAGAGGGCATCAGCCACACACACATGAGAGGCCAAGAGATGAAAATGAAGTGCCTCGAAATGCGTGCACACGGGCACGCAAACCGAGGCAGTGGCATACGGAATGCAAATGACATGGAAAATGCAAATTGGGCTTACACTAACATGAGAGGACCTCAGCCGCACTCACATAAGAGGCCGTCGGATAAAAAAATGAAGTGCCTCGAAATACGTGCACAGCACGCATAACCAGGCAAGCGATACGGAATGCAAATGACATGGAAAATGCAAATTGGGCTTACACTAACATGAGAGGACCTCAGCCGCACTCACATAAGAGGCCGTCGGATGAAAATGAAGTGCCTCGAAATGCGTGCACACAGGCACGCAAACCAAGGCAATGATACTAAAGCATGAAATGGCATGCAAATGAGATGTGGCATATGGCATATGGAAAATTAAAATTTCAGCAGCCAAAATGATGCGCAAACAGCCCCCGAATTATAGCAAAATTACACCCGATGCCCGAAATGCAATGTTATGCACCCGAAATGGCCTACAGCTATGCTAATCATGCACAATATGGAGATGAAATGTAAATACAGATGCTAGGCAGCCCCTAAACTAGCATTTTTCCAGTACAAAGAATGTCCAAACAACAATCACAAGTATGGCAAAAACAGCATGCAAAAATGGGGGAAAATAGGGGAACAATGAAACAAGTGATATGTACAATGCTCAAACTGAAAAATACAGTTCTAAAACATTAAATAGGGACAAAAAATATGCACATTTACAGTAGATGACATCCTCCAATTCAGTATGTAGATATGCTCAACATAGCATGCAAAATATGGGCCAAAAGAGAGCTATAACATGAGGTGTCAAAAGGATGGACCAAACAGCCTTGGACCCTTAACAAAACATGACAATAAGGCCAAAATAAGACTCTTTCCTAGCCTGATGAAGGCTCAAAACATAATTTAAACAAGCCCAACAAAGCATGCAATTTTACGGTAAATTGAAGGAATTGTGAAACAAGTATAAGATAGAGTTACCAAAAATGGTTGAGCCCTTCTTCAATGTTAAAGAGGGGCTCAAAATAGGCCTACTCACAGTATATTTCATGCTCGAAAACAGATCACTCATGAGCTAAAAATAGCATGCAAAAGTAAGAGTAGAACATGAATTCAAAGCAAGTGGCATGCAGAGCATGAAAACAAGGTTGAGCCCTTCTTAAATGTTGAAGAGGGGATCAAAATAAGCACAATATCAGTTCATGAGATTCTCCAAATCAGATCACAAATAGGCCAAATAAATCATGCAATTTTACGGTAAATTGGAAGAATTATGAATCAAGTGCATGATAGAGAGGCCAAAAAAGGTTGAGCCCTTCTTCAATGTTGAAGAGGGGCTCAAAATAGGCCCATTCTCAGTTTATATCAGGTTCAAAATCAGATCATTCATAGGCTAAAGAATTCATGCAGAATATTGGCATAAAGAGTGATATTGAAAGAGGTGCATGATAGAGATGCCAAACAAGGTTGAGCCCTTCTACAATGTTGTAGAGGGGCTCAAAATAAGCCTAAAATCAGTAGGGGTCGGAGCCCAAAACAGTGAGAAAATAGGGTAGAAAATTGAAGCAAAAATAAGCTAGAAAAAGGGAATTTGAGACTTACCCTTGAAGATCAAGCTTTTGTTGCTTCTTGGCTTCAATTTGCTAGTTCTTAGCCTTTGAAAAAACTTCCCTTGCTGCTGGAATGGAGGTGGTGATGGTGAGGCTTGGTGTTGATGAACAAATGGAGCCTAAACTTGAAGATTTTTTTGAGAGAAATGGAGAGATAGAGATAGATATCAATGAGAGATATTTTCCAACCCCTCAAAAAGATCTGGGAGGCCAGCTATATACGCAAGAAAACAGGAGAAAAGGTGGGCAAAAAGTGCTTTAGTTGCAAGTGGCTGGCCAGCTGGAAATGGTGGCCGGCCGGCTAGGGTCAAAAGGTCCAAGACATAGGACTGGGCCATGTAGCCCTTGAAGTTAGCTTTCCAATGCCGCAAACCTTGCATCAAAATTCCTCCTGTAGAAAAAGTTATGCCAATTTCTGTAAATCCGCGCAGATTCGGTCTAACCAGACTTCAACCAACCATATCTCCTCCCCCCGGATCCGGACTTAGGAGATTCTTGAGTGTAAAATGAAGCCCCAGAAGTAAGCTTTCCAATGGTGGTGGCCTCACATTTTAATTACTCTTGTGCAAAGAGTTACGCCTGTTTCGGTGAAGCCGCGCAGACTTTTCTCCTTTCCGGATTCACGCTGAACCAATTTTGACCAAACAAAAAGTTGGTTGTCAGAACAATTGCTGGCCTCCCACCCTCCTACAAGCTTCCTAACCATGAAAATAAGGCCTCCACCAAAAATGAGCCCAAACCGATGCAAAATGACGGCTCGAGGGCCAAAACACGCAGTTCGGAGTCCAGCAATTGGTGTTCGACCACGGCAAGTGGGTATCTAAGACCAGTGTCCCTCGAAAAGGAGTAAATGAGATGCATGCCAAAAACCGAGAAATCGGAGATGGTTGGGCGGTCCCAACCGAGGCACACGGCCCGACGGTTCAGAAAAGGGAACCGGGCTCGAAATGGGCAAAATGGCCTCTGACCCACGAAAAGGTACCCACGCCACCGGAGATAGTCTATGGGACCTCTCCTCCCTTCAGAAGGAAAAGCGAGAAAAGTGCGGTTATGGCAAGAGACAAAGCATAGAAGAAAGTTCGGAAGTCCGGAGGCAAGGCGCACGACCGCGACTCTGAGACTTCTGAACGAGCGCAATATGCAACATCACCGAGCGCTCAATCGGTGACGTCTGAGTCTTAAGGTCGGTAAAAAATGGGGTGTCTACAACCACGTTCTCGGCTGCGGACAATATTTCGGTTCCATCCGGCGATCAGCAGCTCTCGGCTCTTATCTTCCCCAACTACAAGAACCTTAGGCAAATTGGTCTCGAAGATTCTGATTCGGGGCAAGACGCAGAGCCGGTAATAGAAGTAGTTGCCGATCTGGCTAGAGAATTCACTGAGGAGGCCGAAGAAGTTGACGAGGTCGTGCGCTCGGCGTTTGAGGCTGCCGGACTCGATCAGCCTTCGCTATCCGGGCGTAAGTCTCTTAGGAGACATTTTCGCGAATTTGGGTGACCTACCCGGCGATTTCTTCGAAGGTATGGCGAAGGAAAGCCTTACGCAAATGGCACATAGGAGAAACGCCGAGCGAATGGCTGCTCGACAAAAGGCCGAGGTCGGCGAATCTGATCCCAGCTTGCCTAAGGCCTCCGTACCCATTGTTGAAGGGATGGTTCAGGTTACGCCAGTTGAAATGGAAAAAGGGGGTGAACAGCGGGCCGGTGAAGAACAGCAAATTCTGGAGGAGCACGGTAAAAAACGCAGCGTCGAGGGGGAAGCCAGTTCAGAAGTTAGTCCTTCTGACAAACGGCCTCGCCTCGAAGAATCGGACCTAATTGCTCCTTTTGTTATTTAGCCAAAGATCAGAGATACGCCGATTTCTTCCAATGCTTCTGCCATTGAGGATCCGGCCATTGCGTTGAGCTTGGCGGCTTCGATTTCCTTCTTGGTGACAATGACCTTTTACTGCGTCTTAGGATATTATGGTCGTAACCTTATCTGCGCAGTTGGCACTCCTGGTAGGAATCTTATATTTATTTCTAAATTTATTTTTTATAAAGGTATCTAATGATCCCTTATTCTTCCAGACCATCAGCAGGATTACCGACTTGGGCCGCCGCCTGCATGATGCTCTTGGCAGAATTGACCGTTTGCAAGCCGAAGTAGAAGGTCAGAAGAGTAGAACGGAGTTTGAAAAAATGAGGGCCGCAATGGAGAGCACGTGAGACGAAGCGGAGAAGGAAAGGGCTCGCACTATTGAACAGCTTCGATCTGATGCTGAGGCTAGAGCGAATGCGAGTGAGGAATCGCTCAAGCTCTCAAATGACGAACTTGCCAAGGCGGAGACTCAGCTAGAGGAGCTGAAGGCGGCCAAGGAAAGCGAATCGATGCTTTGGCGGGAAAAAGTGCCGCTTACACGGAATATGTTGATGAAGTTCCCAAGTTTGAGAATCGGGGGTTCAAACATGGGTGGCTCAAAGCCCTTGCTGCCGCTGGGGTTACATCGGATTTGCCAATTCCTTACGAGCAAGTGGATGTTGAGCCACTCGAATCCGACACCGAGGAGTGATTTGGGAGGCGTTTCCTATTTGCCAAATTTTTGTTTTTTTGTTTATTTATTTATTTATTTATTTATTTTTTTGCTTGGTAGGGTTTTGTTGGTTCAGGATAGTTTTCATGTATAAATTGGTTACTATCTTGTACGCAATTTATTAATGAACATTTCTTTGTAATGTCACTGTTACTTGTGCACAATTTGTGTGATTATGTTAATGAAACATTTTGCTGAATTTGGCTTAAAGCCTTTCGCTACTTTGCGTAAAATGTGATTATGTTAATGAAACATTTTGCTGAGTTTGGCTCAAAGCCTTTCGCTACTTTGCGTAAAATGTGATTATGTTAATGAAACATTTTGCTGAGTTTGGCTCAAAGTCTTTCTTATGCCGACTGGATTCGAATCATGAACTGTCAATTCGAGAGCCAATGTGATTATGTTAATAAAACATTTTGCTGAGTTTGGCTCAAAGTCTTTCTTATGCCGACTGGATTCGAATTATGAACTGTCAATTCGAGAGCCGGCTGGGGTACTTGAGCCGGATAGATTGATGAATCTTCGAGCGGTTAGCCCCGGGCGGTTTGCGATTCGCGACATAGTAGAATCGTGCCCTCTTAGTCGACTTCGACGCGTCGGGCGATTCAGGATCTCCAATTAATGAGATTGCCTCGAACGTACTGCCTCTGTGAAGGATAAATGAGCAAACGTACATCCTTTATGAGCTTGGTAGACAACTGAGCTGAGCTCTTGGGGAAGGCGATTGCGAATGTCGAACCGACTTTTCTTTATGATAAAGAGGCGAAGACCCTAAGTGAGCTTGGCGGAGATATGAATCGAGGTGGCGAACCATCATGAGGCGAGAAGTAGGAGTTCCACGGGTCGAGAGAGGCGTGAGTCTCCCCGACGTCGTAGTAGATCGCCAGGAGCGATCGTGGGGTAAGGCTCCTGATCCGAGTCGAGGGGAGGTCCGACGCGAAACCGTGCCCATTAAGCTTTGCGGTATTCATGAAGAATAGACCCATGACAGAGGCGGACTTGATCGTTCGAGACCCACATGTAGCGGTCGACTTTGCCCGACAAATATTTCCGCCTAAGGTTCAGAAATCAATGCTAGGTCGACAGGATTACAAGGTGTTTCGCGAGGGCATTCACGGTATGATGAAGGGCTTTACTTGCTTCTGAAGTCGGCATCGCGCTGTTGCCGTCAAGAGATGGAGAAGAAGGACGAACGTATTCGAAGTTTGGAGGCCCGCGTGGAGGCGGCCGAGCGGGAACTAAGGAAGACCAAGGCGGCTCAGGCACAATCCACCGCGCACACGAACCCAGTTGTGGAAGGGAGGGTTACGAGTCGGCTTATCAGCTCCGCACTTGCCGACCGAGAGACGGCAAGTATGTTCGCAATAGAGAGTGCAAAGGGGAGGGCCTATGAGAAAGGTTTCCATGAGGGCCGAAAGGTGGGAATCGAAAAAACCAGGGAAACATTGGCCGAGGAAGTATGCCGATGTGAAAACCGCGGGTTTAGGCACGGTTGGATTAAGGCATCTCAAGCCGCAGAAGCTCTTCGAGCGTCGGGAATTGATTTGGCATCACCACGCTACAGGAGTAAAGATTTTCCGTTTTGTGCCTTTGAGATTGAGAAGAGTGAGGATGAGGGTGACGCCGTATGAATTTTATAGTTGTAAGATTGGAACGCAGGGCGCGTTCGAAACTATGTAACTTATTGTTTTATTGAATAAAGATTGTTTCATTATAAATGTTTCGTTGTCATTCATATTCGGCATATGTGTATTTCGTGTTGCTTAAATGTTTGAATGTCTAAATATTGCCCGACCCAGATAGCCGTTAACTGCCCGGCAATACGCGGTCCTATCGGCAGGATCTGCAGATGGGCAGGATTGACACGTCCGCGGCGACCGTTAGGGTTTTATTGAGGCTATTTCAATCGGCCATTTATCTTTGATTTGGGTGAGCGTATTGACGCTTGACCAGTTGGATTAATGGGCTGGTCGAGGGTGATCGGCATGTGAATATTTGTTCGACCGGTTTTAATAAATCTATTTCACTTTGGCCCAGTCAGCGCGCGTTTCGGCCAGCCGTCGGGGTGGCGGTCGTGGCGAATGTCAATCAACACCTGTTTTATTCAACCAATACGTTTTTGGGCATTAATAAAATGTTCTTGGGATTGGGACCTCGAGATCGCGGTCGTTGCTGAGAATAAAAAGAGTGGGCGCTTCGTACCAATAATCCCATTTGACTCATCATTCTTTGTCTGGGATGGTGATTCTGGTTACAGAGGCTCAAACTTCGGTCAAGTTTGGTGTTGAGATGGTTCGCGGCAGAAAACCTCTTCGTGAGGGAGTTAGGTCATCCGAAGGGCTTGAGATCTGTGAGTCTCCAAGTTGTCGAAGCAGATCACCCCGAAAAGAGAGTCAACAACTGTCAAGTTCATTCTTCCTTGTCCTAGATCTTTGCCTTGACATTGTCAATGGTGTCAGGGGCAGTTTGGCATTATGCAAGTTGTGGGCTTAACAATAACTGGTTCAAGGTAGTGCACGCCGTGGAGGGGTTTAGGGCGATGGTCGTCGATCCGGCGATGCTGCTTTACCGGCGCGTTTTGTCCCTTTCTTGCTTTCGATATTGTAATGTTCGAATGCGGGTTGTATTTATGTAACAACTGTTTAATCAAATAAATGGTTTTATTTTAAACCTATTTGCGTGTTATTTTGAGTTTTGCTTTCGATATTGTAATGTTCGAATGCGGGTTGTATTTATGTAACAACTGTTTAATCAAATAAATGGTTTTATTTTAAACCTATTTGCGTGTTATTCTGAATTTTGCTTGTGTACTAAAGCTCATTACTTCGAATGCATGATCTGTTCTAGTATGCTACATAGAATCAATTATCAATATCTCTTGTTCGTGCCAACGTTTGCTTTGGATTTGGAGACGCGATTAGCACTTAGCACTGTATGATCTGTTCTTGAATCTAGGGCCCATTTGGCCTTAAGGAGATTAATCGGCTCCAAACCCGGAAACTTAATCGGCCCTGAGGCGTCGTGCGCCAAAGGGGGCTCCGAATCCGGAGACTTGATTTGGCCAATCGTGATATCCACGAAGGGCGCTCCAAATCCGGAGACTTAATCGGCCCTAAGGCGTCATGCGCCAAATGGGGCTCCGAATCCGAAGACTTAATTTGGCCAATCGGGATATCCACGAAGGGCGCTACGAATCCGGAGACTTAATCGGCCCTAAGGCGTCATGCGCCAAAGGGGGCTCCGAATCCGGAGACTTAATTTGGCCAATAGGGATATCCACGAAGGGCGCTCCGAATCCGGGGACTTAATCGGCCCTAAGGCGTTATGCGCCAAAGGGGGCTCCGAATCCGGAGACTTAATCGGCCCTAAGGCGTCATCGCGAGGAGAGGGCTCAATCAAGACTTAATTTGTGTCGTGATATCTCGAAGGCGCTCGAATCCAGAGACTTAATCGGCCCTAAGGCGTCATCGCCAAAGGAGGCTCTGAATCAGGAGACTTAATTTGTGCAATCGTGATATCTCTGAAGGCGCTCGAATCCGGAGACTTAATCGGCCCTAAGGCGTCATCGTAAAGGGCGCTCGAATCCGGAGACTTAATTTGTGTCGGGATATCCACAAAGGGTGCTCGAATCAGGAGACTTAATCGCCCTAAGGCGTCATGCGCCAAAAGGGCTCGAATCCGGAGACTTAATTTGTGTCGGGATATCCACGAAGGGCGCTCGAATCCGGAGACTTAATCGGCCCTAAGGCGTCATCGCCAAAGGGGCTCGAATCCGGAGACTTAATTTGGCCAATCGTGATATCTCTGAAGGCGCTCGAATCAAGACTTAATCGGCCCTAAGGCGTCATGCGTAAAGGGGCTCGAATCCGGAGACTTAATTTGGCCAATCATGATATCTCTGAAGGCGCTCGAATCCGGAGACTTAATCGGCCTAAAGGCGTCATGCGCCAAAGGGGCTCTGAATCGAGACTAAATTTGGGCAATCGTGATATCTACGAAGGGCGCTCCGAAACAGGGGACTTAATCGGCCCTAAGGCGTCATGCGTAAAGGGGCTCGAATCAGGAGACTTAATTTGTGAATCGTGATATCTACGAAGGCGCCCGAATCAGGAGACTTAATCGGCCCTAAGGCGTCATGCGCCAAAGGGGCTCGAATCCGGAGACTTAATTTGTGTCGTGATATCTGAAGGGCGCTCCGAATCTGGACACTTAATCGGCCCTAAGGCGTCATGCGCCAAAGGGGGCTCCGAATCCGGAGACTTAATTTAGCCAATCGGGATATCCACGAAGGGCGCTCCGAATCCGGAGACTTAATCGGCCCTAAGGCGTCATGCGCCAAAGGGGGCTCCGAATCCGGAGACTTAATTTGGCCAATCGTGATATCCACGAAGGGCGCTCCGAATCCAGAGACTTCACGTGGCCAATCCTGGCAAGTGCCCCACTGTGAATTGACATATGATTTTCAGCGTCGAGGAAAAATAGTTCATATTGCAGAGGCAAAATATATTTACAGGTATCAGAGCCCACAGATCGGGTCAGTGATAGGGTTTTCGTCAAAACTTTGCTTGTGCCGATTGGAGGGAACCACGTATCTCTTCAATGCCGCGGGTTGTTGGGAAACGCAGGATCTGATGGTAGGTGCTTGGGACGGCCTTCATGATATGTAGCTAGGTTCTCCCCATTATGGCATTATACGGCGAGGGGAGCTTCACGACCAAGAATTCCACTTCGACCGTTCTGGACCCTGCTCGAA
Organism: Camellia lanceoleosa; assembly: GCA_025200525.1. Taxonomy (NCBI): domain Eukaryota; kingdom Viridiplantae; phylum Streptophyta; class Magnoliopsida; order Ericales; family Theaceae; genus Camellia; species Camellia lanceoleosa. Next base: position 126,171,401 of record CM045765.1, read on the forward strand.
CAGGTAATGTGACCTTGCCCGATGGATATTCGGGGTTCGTATTAAAGCCGAATAGTGGGTGAGGTGTCGGAGACAGATCCGCCTCGTTGAGGCCGAGCTTGATGAAAGTTTGATAGTACATGACCTCTGAACTACTCCCTGGATCTATGAGGATTCGTTCAATGATGAACCGGATTATGCATAATCCAATGACCAACGGATCAATGTGGGAAGCCGTTGCGTCATTGAGGTCGGAGTCATTGAAGGCAATTATTAGAGCTTCTTCGGACTGGTCAGTCGAAATACGGCGCCCCTGTAAAGTTGGGTGCGATCGAATTGTGTGCATGGCTGGGAGTGTAGGCAGGCTGTAAATTACGTGGATCACACCAAGTAGGGGAGAGTCCTGCCTTAATGCTAATGCCTTAGTTGGCTTTCCCTGTTTCACATACTGCTGTAGTCGGCCGTCTTGCACCAGTTCTTCCAGGTGATCTTTTAATGTGTAGCAATTCTCTGTTTTGTGGCCATGATCTTTGTGATATTCGCACCTCCAGTCACTTCGTCGTGTATCAGGTGGCCCCACCATCTTTGACGGCCATTTGAAGAATGGTAGGTGTTGGGTTTTGGTCATTATCACGGTGATTGGCTCTGACAGTTCCGTGTACTTTTTGTCAGCGCGCCTCGAGCGCCTACTGTCGACTTGCAATTGCTCATTCGTCGGATGGGAGCATTGATCACTTGATCGGCGAGAGTCCCGCCTTTTGTCTCTTTTAGCATGTTGTCGTGGCTCGGGGCTCAGAGGTGGCACGGAACTTATCGGCTGAGCAATATCAGGGGGTCCCGATTTGGTGGACACTTGTCTAGCTTTGATCCTCAAGGCGTCATCTTCCACTTTGCAATACTCTTCGACTTTCTTTATCAACGCCCAGACTGTTTTGGGGGGTCTTCTGGTCAGGGAGTTGCGAAGAGCACTGTTTGGATGTAGTCCCATTTTGAAGGCGGTGACGGCCATGGAGTCGTTGCAAGCGCCGTCAACGAGATTGAAGCACTCCCAGTATCGCGCCGAATATGCTCTCAGCGTTTCTCCCGGTTGAATTTGCATAGCCCAGAGAGAGTTGGCCTGTTTCGGCTGTACCTCGTTGGTGATGAACCTGGCCCTAAAGGATTTTTGTAACTGATAGAAACTTTTGATCGAAGCCGGCTCCAGCTTGTAATACCATCTGACAGCTAGTGGCCCCTATTTGGGAATATTCGCACATGAGGGCTTCATTGTGCGCATGCAACGTCATGGCTCGCTTGTAGTGGCGTATATGATCGATGGGGTCGATTTTCCGTCGTAGAGAGTAAATGATGGAGCTTTGAACTTCTTGGGTAGGGCCGCTCATAATTAAATCGGATAAAAGGATCGTGCGGTCCTCTTCGTCTAACCGCTTCTGCGCTTGTTCCTTATGTGTGGGCTTTTTTCAGAGGAGCTGGAAGTGTCTGAGCGTCCCTTGTTATGCTCTGTGGATAATGAATTGGAGTCGCTATCAGTTTCCCTTGGTCGGGCTCGAGGTCGTTGTTTACCTGCCCTTAGGGGTCGTTCAGGGTCTTGGCGCGCGGCTTCTTTGGATTTTGCTACTTCCAGGGCCAAATCTTGTCGGAGGCGTTCATTTTCTGCGAGCATATTTTCCAGCCTTTGCTCATTCTGTTTAGCTTGTTCTATGATGGCTTGCATCGTCTCCTGCGCTGAAGTCATTGGTGAGTCAAAATTCAAGGCGCGTCTCGCAGCGATGGTTTCCTCCCCGAGCATATTTGCCGGGGTGATGTCGTCTCTCTGTGTAGTCTCGTCGGTGGCTATCGGAGGATCTTGCATCACGCCTTCCATGGATGTATTTGAGTATTCCCACAGATGGCGCCAATTGTGGGAGAGTGGTTTTGGAAATACTCTTCGAATCCTGGGAGACGCTCTTGATACTCAGCTAGTCACCTGCAAAGACAAATACTCCGGTCGGGGGTGCCGGGATTAGCACTCCGACGGGCAAGTCAGTTTTTCTACTCAAGAAAACTTGTTTACTAAGTTTAGTGAAGTGTTTTTTTTTTACCTTCATTTCCAAGAACGCTACTTCTTTATTTATATCTGTTCCTCCTGAGGCCTCCGGGCCTGGGCTTAGTTTTCAATCATTACCTGTTCTTATACTCGGCCCCCAATGATTTTTTTTAATCGGCTTAATAAACTACGTGTCGTATATTCGCCCATCCTAGTCTTGCGAGGATGGGGCGATTAATATTCTTTGGCCGGACGTTAGTCGATTACTAAAACATGCCCCTTCCGTTTTAGCCATATATTCGGCTCCCATAGACTCGAAGGCCAGACTTGAGATCAGAGGGTCAAACCCCCATGTCCATGCATTTGTGTTTTCCCCTTCTTTTTGCGTGTTTTGCGTGCGCTAACGTCAGCAAACGAAATATTCCTTGTCAATAACAGAATATTCCTTGTCAATAACGGAATATTCTTCACCTGTGTATTTATCTGTATCTATCTGTGTATATATCCATATCTGTCTGTATATATGTCCATATATGTATATGTATATACCGTATCGATCACATCCCGCCTCGTGCATCTATCGCATGTCGCATCCGCATCATGCATCTATCACACGATCGTATCCGCCTCGTGCATCTATCACACGATCGCACCCGTTTAGTGTATCTATCGCACATCGCATCCGCCTCGTGCATCTATCGCACATCGCATCGTGCATCTATCGCACGATCACACCCGTCTTGTGCATCTATCGCACGTCGTACCTACCTCGTGCATCTATCGCATGTCGCACCCACCTCGTGCATCTATTGCACGTTGCACCCACCTCGTGTATCTATCACACGATCGTACCCATTCTGTGCATCTATCGCACAATAAACTCATTCTGTGCATCTATCGCACAATAATCTCATTCTGTGCATCTATCGCACAATAATCTCACTTCGAGCACCTACCACACAAATTTCAATTTCGATTCCATCGCATTATCTTGTGCAATTTGAAATTCAATCGCGCTATCTTGCACATCGCACTGTCTTGCGCACCAATTTCAATCGCGCTATCTTGCGCATCGCACTGTCTTGTGCATTTCAATTCACTCACGCTATCTTACGCATCGCACTGTCTTGTGCATCAATTCAATCGTGCTATATTGCGCATCGCACTGTCTTGTGCAATTTCAAATTCAATCGCGCTATTTTGAGCATTGCACTGTCTTGTGCAATTTTAATTCCATCACAATGTTGTGTGCATACTAATTCAATCGCGCTATCTTGCGCATCGCACTATCTTGTGCATTTCAATTCACTCGCGTTATCTTGCGCACCCTTGTACCACACTATCTTGTGCACTCTTCTAGTCTAGGAGACCTTAAATCCTCCAGAGGTGCAATTCCTTTGGTGTTTGTCGTGCCTGAATGACTTCAGGTGGTCTGGTATAGCCACCTGCCTGTGTTTGCAATGAGTTCCTAGGAGACCAACTACGACGGTGAAAATTAGAGTTCGAATGGCCGAGGCTTAGAACGCAAAAGGCTCGGAATTTCGAAGACTAAAGTCTGGTTTAAATACCCAGGGGTGTATCCCCGGCTTGAAATCTGTATGACAGCCCCATAGGTTGAGGTAGCGTGTATGCGCCTCAATTCTGGATACTGAACCAACCTAGTCTGTCACCCCATTGGAGAATAGGGAAAGTTGTGAATATGATCAGGAAGAAAAGTGACATCAGTGGCTTCTACATGTAGAGGTTACCCCTTATCAATCTACCATATCTTCTTCCACTTGCGTAAGATGCATTTGGATTTCGAATCCACATTTACTCCTTTCACGTGAAACGTATTAGGATGTGACATCTACTTGGTTAAAACCTTCTCTCTCTTCGTATGAAATACGTTGAGATACGCCTGTTGGTTACACTATTGTCGTTCTCCTTGGTTAAAACCTTCCCTCTCTCCATATGAAATACGTTGAGATACGCCTGTTGGTTACACCATTGTCGTTCTCCTTGGTTAAAACCTTCCCTCTCTCCATATGAAATACGTTGAGATATGCCTGTTGGTTACACCATTGTCATTCTCCTCAGTTAAAACCTTCCCTCTCTCTGTATGAAATACGCTGAGATACGCCTATTGGTTACACCATTGTCATTCTCCTCGGTTAAAACCTTCCCTCTCTCCGTATGAAATACGTTGATATATGCCTATTGGTCACACCAATGTTATTCTCCCCGGTTAAAACCTTTCCTTGCTCCGTATGAAATACGTTGAGATATGCCTGTTGGTTACACCATTGTCATTCTCGTTGGTTAAAACCTTCCCTCTCTCCGTATGAAATACGTTGAGATACGCCTGTTGGTTACACCATTATCATTCTCCTTGGTTAAAACCTTCCCTCTCTTCGTATGAAATACGTTGAGATACGCGTGTTGGTTACACCATTGTCATTCTCCTCAGTTAAAACATTTCCTCTCTCCGTATGAAATACGTTGAGATATGCCTGTTGGTTGCACCATTGTCGTTCTCCTTGGTTAAAACCTGCCCTCTCTTCGTATGAAATACGTTGAGATACGCCTGTTGGTTACACCATTATTTTTCTTCTCGGTTAAAACCTTCCCTCTCTCCATATGAAATACGTTGAGATACGCCTGTTGGTTATACCATTTTTATTCTCCTCGGTTAAAACCTTTCCCCTCTCCGTATGAAATACGGTTAGGTATGCCTATTGGTTACACCACCTTCGCACCTTTTATCTGAAATGTGTTAGGATTTGTGTTCATTTTCCTCCACTCGCGTGAAACGCGTTTGGATCTCAAGTTCACTATTCCTCTTCTCGCGTGAGGCGCGTTAGGATTGTAAATCTGTTAAAAACATCAGGTGCGCCTATTGTTTACACCACCCCTCATTCTTTCGCGTGAGACACGTTACGTTATTGATTCACTCAGTTAAAAACATCAGGTGTGCCTGTTTGTCACGACCCAAACCCGCCCCTATAGGTTTAGCATCGCAACCGGCTAGTAATCCTTAGATTACGGATGGCCTCTGAACAGATAAGCATATGATAAGGGGATAGCGGAAGCAATATACAAAAATTATAATTGTCCAATGAGCTGTGTTGACTTACACGAAACAGAATAATTTAAAACTTTATTTACATAGCCATAAGTCAACCATACATTATATTATACCACACACATTATAGTATTTTCCGTACAGACATCATGATTAAAATAAAATCCCATGCATAAACAGAATTAATCAACCTTTGAACCCAAGACACTTCGGGAACCACCACGTGAGGCACAAAGGCTGGCTGACAACAGAAACACAGTCCCCCACAAAACCTTTGGGCTCAAACTCCAGAATGCTCACCTATATACATATATATACAAACAGTGAGCTAAAGCCCAGTGAATAACATTAAGGAAAATGGGTTAGTGAATGAATTCCGAACATTTTGTTCGTACAGAACAGATCATAGCATAATCATAGTCATCTCATATCAGAACATAGTAATGGCATATCCCATAGAACATATCGAACATATCACATAACGTCTTCCGACTAGAGTAATCGGTTCCTAATACCGATTAAACACATATCACCACAATGAAGTAGCTAACAAGATCTCGTAAATGTCATGGACCCGCATTTTCATGCCGTCCCCCATGACTTGGGACTATCTATGGATGCCATAATAGATTTCAAACTTGGAATGTTCGTTCACAGAAATATATATCATTTCAGAAAGCATAGCTTATCACATTTCATTTGGAACATAATTTCATATAAACGTATCTTTACGATAACGTTACTCACAGTGGTTTCGTAGATGGTCAATCACTTCCTCGGACGTTGACCTACAATCACAAAATACATAGCACCAATGAATCTTATCATTATTTACACACGTGGCCAATAAGCTTAGTTTACATCACGTTGGTTCATGTTTATTCTTATCTCATGGCTTAGAACACACACACCCTTGTAATCTCTTAGTGTGATTCATACTTATTTCAATGCTCAACTCACACACACACTTGTCATTCAATATCTTGTTACATTCTTTTCTTAGTGTGTGTTTCTAGCCCATAACCTCATTACTATAGCTTAATTAAGGCTTAGGAATGCCTAAGATGCAATGAGGATGTCAAAACATGCCTTGGAACACTTAGGCAAAATTTCAGAATTTTAGGTCCTCGCTCGAGCGAAGCTTTCCTCGCTCGAGCGGACATGCAGAAATGAAACTCCGCTCGAGCGTAGACTTCCCCGCTCTAGCGGACATGCAAAAATGTGAGTGGTCGCTCGAGCACACATGCCTTCGCTCGAGCGATCTGTAAATAATGCAAAACTTCTGGGAGCTTGAAATTCCGCCGGCGGACTTTGGTCGCCGGCGAGCTCGCGATCTTAGAGTGGTCGCTCGAGCGAGAAACCCTTCGCTCGAGCGAAGATGAATTTTCTGGAATTTCCAGATTGCAATTCCAAGTTCAAAATCAACATTCAACCTTTCAAAACTCATTTTTTCTGGGCCCCAAATGAAGGAAACATATGAAGACTTATAAAACAACATGTTTTAAGAATTAAGACAAGAAATCATGGCCCAAAGACTTGTTAAAAGCTCACATTTTCAACTTGAATTTCAAGAGGTAAGACTTGCATGTGAGTTCTTTAAAGCTTTTGTCTTCAACACTCATGAATCTTGAAATTTGAGCTCCTAAGCTCCATGCATGCAAGAAATCATTTTCAAAACATGAAATTAAACCTTAAAACATAATAAATTACCCATGCATGAGTCAAATAACTCTTGATAACAACATAGATGCTTAAAACCAACCTCAACATGTCAAAACTCCACTTATTCATGTATGCATGTGGATTTCTCTTCCAAATTCTCTTCCAAGACTTCAAAAACATGAATTAGTCTTACAAAAGTTGATGAAATATGCATGCATGTACCCTTCAACCTCCAAAACCAACACAAATGGTAAAACTCCTAACTATCATGGTGATTTAGCACCTACATGAGCATGCATGTATGAATTGCAACCCAATTCTTAAACCCAAGCTTAATGCACATATTAAATCACAAAATCTTCATGTTAGAGACTTAGATTCACAGATTAGGGGTTGAACTCTCACCTAGAGTCTTGAATCTCACTTATTCTAGCAAAATCTTGGTGAGTACAAGCAAAATCTCCAATTCTTCTTTGAATTCTTCCCTCTCTCTCTCTAGAATGTTTTCTCCAGATTTTTCCACTCACTCAAAGGCTGATGAAATGAGCTCAAAATGAGCTAAAGGGGCTCAAATGTGTTTGTATAGATTTGGCCACTAGGTGGCAAAACGGTAAATAAGTCAAACTCTTTAATTAGCTTATTTAATCTAATTTAATCATACCAAATCACATTTTAATTAAATATGCCATAATGTTCTAAAAATTCCAATTAACATATTGGTGTAACTAATTTTGTTTTCGGATGCCGATAAGGCTTTAAATTTTCATTTTAAAGCGGCATTTCGAACAGATATTTCTATAAGTGACAGATAGAAGGCCCATTATGATGCGAATTGCATATTAATCCCGTAATTAATCTTATTCACTTAATTAGCATCATTAATTACCGATTAGTAGCTAATTACGAGTCGGGGTTATTACACTGTTGTTTACACCATCTTTCCTCATTTCGTGTGAGACGCGTTAGGTTGTTGATTCACTTGGTTAAAACCAGCAAGTGAGCCTGTCTGTTTACACCACTCCTTCTCCTCTCGCGTGAGACGCTTTAGGTTGTTTCACTCGGTTAAAAACATCAGGTGCCTGTTGTTTACACTACCCCTTCTCCTTTCGCGTAAGACACGTTAGGTTGTTGATTTCACTTGGTTAAAACAACAGGTGCGCCTGTCTATTTACACCACCCCTTCTCATCTCGCGTTAAGTTGTTGATTTCACTCGGTTAAAAATAGCAAGCGTGCCTGTTGTTTACACCACCCCTCATCTTTTCGTGTGAGACGCGTTAGGTTGTTGATTCACTCGGTTAAAAACATCAGGTGCGCCTGTTGTTTACACTATCTTTCCTCCTTTTGCGTGAGACACGTTAGGTTGTTGATTCACTCAGTTAAAAACATCAGGTGCGCATGTTGTTTACACCATCTTTCCTCCTTTTGCGTGAGACATGTTAGGTTGTTGATTTCTCTTGGTTGAGGTCTTCCCTCTCTTGCATGATCATAAGTTTTTCAAAAATAATCGGCCTCGCGTAGCGTATAAGTCCAGTTCTCAAAATCTTCTTGCATATTATTAGTGTCTTGCCCCTGAACTACGCTAGTTTGATTCCTTGCAGTGGGATACATAGGCAACCTTCTGGTTCAACCACTTGCATTTGCATATCATTAGCATCTTGCCCATGAACTACACTGGTTTGATTCCTTGCAGTGGGATACGTAGGCAACCTTCTGGTTCAACTACTGGCATTTGCATCTTGCTTGTTTGCCCAAGTCTTACAGCCTTGTCAAAAGGGTCGTCTTCAGGCTTTGACATTCACTCACGTCATGAAATGACTTCAAGCTCTGTCAAAGAGGGGCAACTGTAGACACCCCATTTTGACTGGCCCTAAGACTTGGGTACTTTCTTTTGAACACCCCATGATGAAAATTGGAATATGCCATTTTATGAATATCTCAGCAGAAAAATCAGATTAAAACTTTAAGCCCAAACCTCATCCATTTTGGCCAAATTAAAAAATATATTTTTATTATTATTTTATGAATTTGTAGTATTTTAAACTTTTATATAATTTTGTGTATTGTACATAGTTTTTTATTTCTTTTTTATATAAATTGGAATAGATAATTTTTATATTTGATAAAAAAAGAAAATGATAAAAAAAATATATAAAATAAAAAAAGAAGAAAAAGAAAAAAAGAGGGTCAGATGAGGATAGTGGGTTTTGTGATGATAAAGGATTTTGTTTTTGCTGGATACAAAGGGGAACAGAGTAAACATTGTGATGAGAGGTTTTGGGTGAAAATTTTGATTATTTGGAAGGAAAAGAGGAAGTGAGTGGGCTAATAAAGAAAAAGAGAGGGACTGGGTGGTGTTATGAGGAAAGAGGAGACACACACAGGTGCATAAAAAAAATAATAAGAGAGAAAGGTTTGAGTGGGTCTTTCAGCAGAGAGAGAGAGGTTTCAAAAAAGAGGGAGTGGGCGGTTTATTATATCGATGTGTTCAATTCGGTGAGAGTGAGGTTAAAAGGTGAAGGATAAATTATTTTAGGGAGGATGATGATGGGAAGGGCAGGACATGAGAAAAAATAAAGAAGAAGAAAAAAGGCAAGAGGCATAAGTGATATTTTTTGAGAGAGAATTTTCTAGAAAGAGATTGAGAGTGAGGGAAGTTTCATCTGCAAACACACAACATGCACACACACACACATGGCATACATAATACACACACACACTTAGCTTCACAAACCAACACCATGCACACACACACACACGGCACACAGCATGCACACACACACAGCATGCACTCACACGCAATACACGCAACACGCAGTACGCACACACACACAATACACACTACAACACACTGATGAACACCCACACAACACGCAACATGCACACACACACACAATACACACTGCAACACACTGATGAACACCCACACAACACACACATGGCACACACGAGCAATGCTACATACCACTAATTTATCATCACTAACTCCACCACTAGTGAGGTGGCAATTAAAAAAAATAATTAAAAACAAAAATCAAGACACAAAACACATGTGGCAGTGGGTAGAACCCACTGCCACATCATTAGAGGCACCACTAATTAGTGGTCTAAAGCATTTTTGTGGCACACACACTCCATGCACACACTGACTGATGAACACACACTGCGACAAACACACACGGCAACACACACAAACCCATTTGCTCTTTCTCTCTCAATAAACCTCTGATCTGAAAAGTTTCAGTCATCAAAGGTGGTTTGGGAGGGGGGCACTCTCACTCTCTCTCTGCGGGGTGTTTGTGTGTTGGGTTTCTCGGCCATGCATTTTTGGGAGGACACTCTATTCTCTCTCTCTCAAGAGATGAAGATAGCATCTCTCTATTCTCTCATTTTCTCTCTACAGAGACCAACCTAGCTCTCTTATTCTTCAAGACCGACCCAGCTCTCTTCGTCGATCGGTGCTCCGCAGCTGCCAAACCCAAAGGCCACCATGGTTCAAATTTCTTTGGTGTAACCGATTCGATATTCTTGATGCAACCAATCCGTGCTGTTGTGACGATGGAACTACGGATTGGTGTGGCTTACTTCTTGATTTTCACCGTCGGATAGGAAAGTTGTTGGCCATGGTGGTGGGTTTCATTATTCATCGGTGATCTGGGTTGTGAGTGTGTTGTTATTTCAGCGTTGGTCATGGCGACATGTACCAGCGTTGGCATGTTGTTACAGTATGTAAAGGAGGGTGGTGCTTGGACAGATGTAAAACAAGGTTTTGGTGTACGTGTGGGCTCAAGTTGATGCACCTCTTGAAGATGAGTACGTGAGCTGAGTTGTGCAAGCCTGAGGGATTAAAAACAAATGGAGCTTTAATAGTTGATAAATGGCCGGAGGTTGAAACTTTTATTCATATTTTGAGTGTCTGTGAGGATTTTATTTTATTCAGCTCCCTTGGATATGTAATAAGTAAAGTGTTGTAATAATCTCCCATCCCCACTTTTTATCTATCTCATTCTTTAATCGCTTTCCCTAACTGTACATATGTATATATCTGACATGCCATGCATATCCATGCTTTGCATCCATGATTCATGCCTAGATCCGATTAAATTTGCATCGTTATATTTTTTTGATTATTATATGATTTTATGCGCTATCGCATGCTTTGCACTGTTTCACATGTCATATTTTAGAAGCCGGATCTTTAGAAGCATTCTTGTGTATGTATTGCATTAGGATTTTGTATATAAGATCATGCATATTTTACTAACTTTGTTTTGTAGCTTGTTCGCGGGACGTTAAAAATGTAAGTCGTTATGCTTTAGCATCCCACTTGTACATAATTTTCTTATTATGTTTAGCATCCTACTATGTGGCTATTTGCTTATGTGATATATCTCTATGAATGCCAGTGGATGAAGGCTTGTTGCTTGAATTGGAATGATTCAATGAATGTACGTTTAAGCCCACTTTGTTGAGTGGCAAATTCGCAACTCTTTAAGTCCACCTGAGGTTGCAAAATCAAACCCTTTTCAAAACAAACATGAAATTGAATTATTCCAATTTGAGCAAATTAGTCTATACTTGTATGCTTCACATAGTAAATTTTAGGATTTACTAAATAATCAGAACATGAACATATAAAGAAAATAAAATTCATATCATGGTTTAGTAGAGGCCGATCTTTTGACCGGGTGAGCGGGGGTGCTCATTATTGACCTTCCCCTCTCATACCTAAGGTTTTGAGCCAAGCTTCCTTGGTTATGACGAACAGTGGCCTTGGCACTGAGTCATGGGTTTCCTAATTTCCCAAAAATATTAGGTGGCGACTCTGAGATCTGATGACGCAGCCTATTTATAGAAAAAGGTTTTGCAATAAAATGGATTTTCATAAAAGTTGCCAAATCTGGACTCTCGTCTACGTTTCACATTACACTCGTGAGACTAGATCAAAGAGATCTCGGGAGTCTGAACTGTTTGATGCGCGCGGGTACCCCCCCGGCATGTTACATAATCCCACATCGAGAAAAGAAGGGAAAAAAATGAGTTGTTTTACTTATATAAAATGAACTTTATACTCCCATCCCATTTAGTGAGTAGTCTTGTGAGAGTTTTAATATCTCATATTAATTTTCTTGATTTTCTTAATTCTAAACAATTAAGAAAATTTCCATTTGCTAGTTTTCATTTGATAATCCCACATCGGGAAAAGAAGAAGAAGAAAAAAAAAAAAAAGAGTTATTTTACTCATAGTTTCAATATCTTGATTTTCTTAATTTTAAATAATTAAGAAAATCTCCATTGATTAGTTTTTATTTGATAATACCATATCGGGAAAAGAATGAAAAACTGAGCTGTTTTACTCATATAAAGGGAATCTTATACTCCCATCCCATTTAATGAGGAGCCTTGAAAGAGTTTCAATATCTTATACTAATTTTCTTGATTTTCTTAATTTTAAACACTTGAGAAAATCTCAATTGATTAACTTTTATTTGATAATCCTACATCAGGGGGAAAAAAAAAAGAGTTATATTACTCATATAAAGTGAATCTTATACTCACATCCCATTTAATATTGTAATGTTGTGCATGTTTCAATTCAATATAGTTTAAATTTTAAAAGTTTTAATTAATTAATTAAGACCTAGTTGATTAGGCTAAATTATTTTTGATTTGATTGATTTGTTGGTTTAATCGCAATTTTAGCGATTTTATCAAAATATATTAATTCGATTTGTTTGATTTGAAATAAACTAAAGATTGATCTGATTAAAGATTGAAAGACTGAGATTGCTTGATTAGAAATAAATTTTTCTTCCAAATAATAGTTAACTTTTATTTTATAATCCCACATCGGAAAAAAAATAAAATAAAAAAAACAGAGTGAGTTACTTCACTTATATAAATGAATTTTAATAGTGTAGTATTGTGTATACTTCAATTGAAGACATTTTAAATTTTAAAATTAAAATAACATTTAAAAGTTTTAATTAATTAATTTTTGTATAAGTTGGTTGGTCATTTGACCTAACCGATGAAGCTAAACCATTTTGTAAAATGAGATTTTTAGTGAGAAGCCCTATGATCAATATCTCATACTCATTTTTTTGATTTTTTTAATTTTAAACAATTAAGAAAATCTCCAATGGCTGGCTTTCATTTAACTTTTATTTTACAATCCCACATAATTGTGATTTTAATAATAATTTTGTATGAGATTTTGAAACTCTTATAATATTTAACTTTAAAATAATTGCAATCTCACATTGAGAAAAGAAAGAAAAAGTGAGTTGTTTCACTTATACAAAATAAATCTTACAGAGGGAGTTTTAAGAGAGAAGTCTTTTAGAAGTTTTAAACCCTCATTCTAAAATGATTGAATTTTCTTAATTTTAAACAATTAAGAAAATTCTCATTGGTTAACTTACATTTACCTTTTATTTTACAGTCCCAAATTGAGAAAAAAAAGAAAGAAAAGTGAATTGTTTCATATACATAAACTGAATCTTATGCTCCAATTTATATAAATTATTAAAATTTCTTACTTTTAAACAATTAAGAAAATCTCTATTGGTTAGTTTTCATTTAACTTTTATTTTACAATCCCACATCAGAAAAAGAAGAAACAAGTGAATTGTTTCACTTATATAAAATGAATCTCATGCTCCCATTTATATAAGCAAAATAAGTTTTTTAGTGAGAAGCCCTATAAGCAATATCAATTTTTCCCCCCTTAATTTTAAACAATTAAGAAAATCTCTATTGGTTAACTTCCATTTAACTTTTATTTTACAATCACACATAAACATTTTGATTTTAAAAATAATTTTGTATGAGATTTTGAAACTCTCATAATATTTAATTTTAAAATAATTACTATTCTACATCGAGGAAAAAAAAAAGTTCTTTCACTTATATAAAGTGAATCTTATACTCTCATGTTATATTATAATATTGTGCATGTTTCAGTTCAAGATGGTTTAAATTTTAAAATAAAATTTGAAGGTTTTAATTAATTAATTTTGTTGTAAATTGGTTGGTCTTTTGATTTAGCCGATTAGGCTGAATCGTTTTAGGTTTGACTAATTCACTGGTTTAACAACAGTTTTAGCTGTTTTATCAAAATATATTGCTTAGATTTGTTTGATTTGAAAGAAACTAAAATTGACCTTATTAAAAATTGAACGACTGAGATTGCTTGATTAGAAATAAACTTCCCGTCCAAACAACAGTTAACTTTTATTTTACAATCTCACATCAGGAAAATGAAGAAAAAAATGAGTTGTTTCACTATATAAATCTTATGCTCCCATTTAATATTGTAGTGTTGTATATATTTCAGTTCAAGACAATTTAAATTTTAAAATTAAAATAAAATTTAAAAGTTTTAATTAATTAATTTTTGTATAAGTTGATTGATCCTTTGACCTAGCTGATAGAGTGAACCGTTTTTGATTTGACTAATTCACTGGTTTAACTGTGATTTTAGCGTTTTTATCAAAATATATTGATTAAATTTGTTTGATTCGAAATAAATTAAAAATTGACCTAATTAAAGATTAAACGGCTAAGATTGCTTGATTCGAAATAAACTTCCCACCCAAACAATTATTAACTTTTAAACAATTAAGAAAATCCTCATTGGCTAGCTTTCATTTAACTTTTATTTTATAATCCCACATCGAGAAAATAAAGAAAAAGTGAATTGTTTCACTTAACCCTTTTATATAAGCAAAATGAAATTTTTAGTAAGAAGCTTTATGATTAATATCTCATACTATTTTTTTTTTATTTTCTTAATTTTAAACAATTAAGAAAATCCTAATTGGTTAGCTTCCATTTAACTTTTATTTTACAAAATATAAAAATAAATAAATATAATTATCATATTTTTATTAAATAATATATTATTTTATGTCGTGCATAGCACGGTTGATATGCTAGTATAAATGGAAGTATAAAATTCACTTGATGTAAGTGAAGCAATTCATCTTTTCCTACTTTTCTCGATGTGGGAATGTAAAATAAAAATTAAATGGAAGCTAACAAATGAGATTTTTTTTAACTATTTAAAATTAAGAAAATTCAATAATTTATATAAATGTGAGCATAAGATTCACTTTATGTAAGTAAAACAATTCACTTTTTTTTTTTTTTTTTTTTTTTTTTTGATTTGAGATTATAAAATAAAAGTTAAATAGAAGCTAACCAATCAGAATTTTTTTAATTGTTTAAAATTAAGAAAATTTAATAATTTTAGAATGAGTGTTTGGAACTCTTATAAATCTTCTCTCTAAAAACTTCATTTTTGTAGCTTGCTTTTTGTGTTCCTTTCGGATACAATAGCGCTACAGTTCGGACTCCCGTGGTTCTGAATCTGTTTTCACAAGTGCAATGTGAAATAGATAAACACAAATGAGTCCAAATCCAGCAAATGTTTTGAAAAATCAATTTTGAATAAAAAATGCCAAAAATGGACTGCTTTGCCAGATTTCAAAGTCGCCACCTAAATATTTTTTGGAAAATTTAGGAAACCTGTGACTCGTGCCAAAGGCCATTAGTCCGTCATCACTAAAGTGTCTCGGCTCGGGAACTTAGGTATGAAAGGGGAAGGTCATGAATTGAGCACTTCTCTCACCCGATCAAAGATCGGCCTCTATTAATCATAATGTGATTTTTATTTACATTATATGCTCTTGTTCCGATTATTAAATTAACATTACTATGTGATGCACACAAGTATAGACTAATTTGTAAAGTTGGAACACTTTAATTTTATGTTTGTTTGAAGATTGGTTTGAATACGCTTCACTTGAAAAAGTGAGTTTGTATGTACATTTAATCAATTCATCCCAATTTTAGCAATTAGCCTCCATCCACAGGCATTCAAATAGGTATATCACTTAAACAATTAGCCTTATGGAAAGCATGCTCGATATGGCAACACAGACATACAATGCACTATGCTAAAGCGAAAGATGCTCACCTAGTACTCCAAGCAAGCCAAACAAAGCAAAATAATTAGAAAATATGCATGCTCATAACTAATGTAATATGACTAATGTGACACATACAATCATGCAATTAATAGGCTCGGCTACTAGCATGACATATGATTTGATTCAAGGCATACAATGAAACACATATTTGAGTGAGAATTTGAATTTTGACATCGATTAGTATGATGAGCTGAACCTTAATGCATGCGAGACGAGTGTATGCAAACATAGAAAATGCTAAGGAAACATGATGCCCTATGCTACCATTATAAGCAGGTAAATAAAAGGGAGAAAGAAATGGAGTTGGATGACATAAACAATTATTACATATTTGTCCTCGTGCAAGAGAGTTCGACTAAGTGTCCAAGTGTCTGAATTAAACTAAACTATTACAAATCTGAATTTAATTATGAATAAATAACTAACTATCTAACTTTCTAACTTATTACAATAATAACCTTAAAACAACAATAAGTGCAATAATAACATTAAAACAATAATAAGTACAACAATAATTACAACAAGGATTCTAACAATAAGAATATGATAAGTAATTACAACGATGATAGTATGAACTAAAGATGCATAAGGATTGGATGCATTTTCATGCGGACAGTCTGCAAAAGATACTCTGTCTGCCTCCTTGGAAATTTGCCTTGTTTCACCCTCAGCCACTGCCCCCTGTTTCTACCAAGTACTCTATTTTACCAAACATTGAAGCCCGGCTGGCCCCTAATGAGGCCCGGTCGGGTCCAAACAAGGCCGGTCGTGCCCTAATTTTATGCCAAAGCCTATTTTTGTACTTTGAGGTAAAAGCAATGCAGATAGAGCCTTTTTAAGCCCTATTTGTCATTTCTGCTCTTCTCTGTCACGTGGAACTTCAAGAGAAGAACAGATTCGGTTCCAAAATCATCAACAAGCACATTGATGGTTTGATGATTTCAAACACAATTTGGACAAAAAAAAGTTAACAAATGTAATGAAAAGCAACCGCCCCTCCCTCTTATCATGAAGACTCAAAGAGGGAGGTAGATATGCCTCAAGATTTATCAAGACACCATTAATTGATATGTGATGACCCTTGACGCGATGGACTCAGCATAATGTCTGGCCAAATCTAACCAATTTTATCCATCTTCTTTATGTTGGTTGAATTGATTCGAAGCCAATTTTATTAGACCTTTTTGATTTACCTTTCCATTACTTAATCAATTTGTCCAGTAATGAGAGTTATGTCCATTAAAAGGAGAGAAGCGTCAAATGAGAAGTGATCCATAGCATGAAAGAGAGATTATGCTTTGACAATGAACCTCTATAGAGATTAAGCCAGCATAGGTCTCTTTCTCATGCCTTGCATAACAATCAATCACTTGAAATAACTCTCAAACAAATAAAAACCAAGAAAGGAGGGAGAGTACATAAATTATTATGTGAAATTGATTATTAAAATGAAATTCTTTACATGAAAGGAAGGTAAAAAAGGCTATCAACTCGAATGACTCGGTGTCTAAGGCTTAAACAACTAAAGTCATGAGGACGTACAACACAACAAGCAAAGTATTCGAAGTATAAACTAATTAAACGCATTTAAACAACCCTAAATTTCCCTTAAAGTGTAAAAAAAACAGTGGCTAAAAAAATGTCTAAGGAGCACAAAAAGATAGGAAATTACAAGAAATTACACGACTAGCAAACAAAAGCAAGGAGAGGTGGCTAACCACTCCATTTTTGAAACTTCTAAACCATTTTTTTTAGCCCTTTTAAACTCTGAAAATTAGTTTGTAAGCCAAGAAGAATAGTGTTAAAACAAAGGGAATGAGCTATGAAATAAGGTGCAAGAAAGGGTGTTAAGCCTTTCTACCTTTGGTAGCTATTCAACCCCAAGTTTCAACACTTGAAATGGATCCAAAATAGTAGAAAAACACAAGAAATAGATAGAGAGAGACTGAAATGAAATCAAAGGAAAAAGTGACAAGCTTATACCTCTTGAAGGGAGCAAGCTTTGGTTGTAAACCAAACTTGATCCTAGCACACTCTCAAGGTTGAATTATGGTTCTCAAGGTTCAACCAAAGCTCTAAGGCTTAGCTCTAAGGGTGTATATGATGTATAGATATAGTGCAACGATGATATAATATCTCAAAGCTAGCTTGTAAAGGAAGAAGGTGCTCTTAAGGGTATGTTTGTGTCTTTAAAAATTGTCTAACCTCTAACACTGAGACATGTGCTCGTATTTATAGAATTTGAGCAAAATAGGTCAAAAATATCTTCAAAAATAGATAGCTAGCTGATTCCTACCCAGAACAGTGTTTCTCGCCCAAAAAGCATGGCCTGGCCCCAATGTGGCTCCTTTGTTCCTCTGTTTCAGGTTCAATGTAGGTTGGCCCAATGTTCAAAAATGAATCGCTGAGATAAGAATAGTGTAGACATGTAGGTTTTGAGATTGTTTTGGAGATTGAACCTAGATTCCTCCGTTGAGAATTCAAACCATACACAATGCAGCTTTCATCATTGAGTGCTCAGGACAAAGCGTCCAAGTCTTGAGAGCGGTCAAAAATAGGGTGTCTACAGTTTTCCTTATATAATATAAGTGAAATAACTTATTTTTTCATTCTTTTCCCAATGTGAGATTGTGTAAAATAAAATTTAACAATTGCTTGGGAGGGAAGTTTATTTTGAATTAAGCAATCTCAGCCGTTTAATCTTTAATTAGGTCAATTTTTAATTTATTTTGAATTAAACAAATCTAACCAATATATTTTGATAAAACCGCTAAAATCGCGGTTAAACTAGCAAATCAATCAAACCGAAAATGGTTCACCCTATTAGCTAGGTCAAAGGACCAATCAACTTATACAAAAATTAATTGATTAAAACTTTCAAATTTTACTTTAATTTTAAAATTTAAACTATCTTGAATTGAAACATACACAACACTATAATATTAAATGGGAGGATAAGATTTATATAGTGAAATAACTCATTTTTTCCTCCTTTTCCTGATGTGAGATTGTAAAATAAAAGTTAACAGTTCTGTGGACAGGAAGTTCATTTCTAATCAAGCAATCTCAGTCGTTTAATTTTTAATAAGGCCATTCTTAATTTATTTTAAATCGAACAAATCTAGGTAATATATTTTGATAAAACAGCTAAAACCGCGCATAAACTAGTGAATCAGTCAAACTGAAAACGATTTAGTCTAATCGGCTAAGTCAAAAGACCAACCAATTTAAAATAAAATTATTTTATTTTAAAATTTAAACCATCATGAACTGAAACATGCACAATACTACAATATTAAATGGAAGCATAAGATTCACTTTATATAAGTAAAACAACTCACTTTTTCTTTCTTTTTTCGATGTGAGATTGTAATTATTTTAAAGTTAAATATTATGAGAGTTTCAAAATCTCATACAAAATTATTTTTAAAATCAAAACCTCTATGTGGGATTGTAAAATAAAATTTAAATGGAAGATAGCCAATGGGGATTTTCTTAATTGTTTAAAATTTAGAAAATTAAATAATTTATATAAATGAGAGCATAAGATTCACTTTATGTAAGTAAAACAATTCGTTTTGTTTTTTTTGTTTTTTTTTTTTTTGTTTTTTTTTTGTTTTTTGTTTTTTGTTTTTTTTTTTTTTTTTAGATGTGGGATTGTAAAATAGAAGTTAGCCATTAGAATTTTCTTAATTGTTTAAAATTAAGAAAATTCAATAATTTGATAATAAGGGTTTGGATCTTCTAGAAGGGTTTTCCCTCAAAAACCCATTTATAAGATTCACTTTATATAAGTGAAACCACTCACTTTTTTTTTTTTTTTTTCGATGTGGGATTAACAATTGTTTCGGCAAGAAATTTATTTGTGGTAAAGCAATTTCAGTTCTTTAGTTTATTTTGAATCAAACAAATCTAACCAATATATTTTGTAGAGCTAAGCAAGGAATCCTTGAAATCCATAATTCGATTCAGGCCAGTCTAATCCGGTAGTTTTGGAATGGTTTTTTGAATCCGTAGTTCGGTCCCAAATTGAAAAATTAAAAATCCATAGTCCACAGATCGGTTCTGAATTAAACCCCACAGTTTCGAATTGGAATCGATCTAGACCGTATACAAATAGTCTATATTTATATTATATACCCTCCTACATAGTATTTTCTCTTATTCCATATAAAACCTAAACCCAATATAGCGATTTTGGTTTAGACCTGACCATTTTGCATTCTGGACTCGAGTTTCACGGTTTCATATTGTTTTTCATGTCTTACTTCTCTTATACTTCCTTAAATTTGGCTATTGAATTGTAGTGGTCGCGTTTGGAATAAGCTGGTTGCTTGGTTTTTAAACTTTTGTTGCCAGAATTTTACTTCTGCACTCGAGCGTCACTTCTTGAGGTCGAGCGGGCTTTGTGAACTCTTAGCACTATTGCAAGTATGCAAAACTACTAGGAGAGTGTATTCTACGCTCGAGCGGTGCTTTCTGCGCTTGAGCGGTCTCGACTCGAGCAGCCTTTCTTGTGCTCGAGCGCTAGTCTGCTGTCTGCAAAACTATTGGAAGTGTGTATTCTGTGCTCGAACGTCATTTCTTGCGCTCGAGCAAAACAAATTATTGTGTCTGGACGCTTAAGCGTAACTTTTTGCGCTCGAACGGACTGTGCATATATCAGTCCGTAAAAATCATTTTTTTACATTACCTTTCCATATTACTCTCTCTCTACATTTCCAAATCCTATTTCTCTCACACTCTCTCTAAAACTCACCTATTTCCCTTAAATACACCTAGATCCGTCAATCTTTTCACTCGTGTGTCTTTGTTAAAAAGATAGAGCTTGGCGAGAGTTTCATTCTAATAGGAGCAAAGTTGGTTTTTGGCGCCTTTGGGTTTTTCTCTCTCTCACTTGTGCTCTAGCTTGAGGTAGGGATACTTTTCACACTTTTTATGAGTTTTAACTTAGTTATCTATTGTTTTTAACCTATATTGCAGATTTTGAAGGTTTGGAACAAATCTAGGGTTTTGAATAGAAAAATAAAAAAAAGGGGCTTTTCAAATAATCTCTTGGGAATGGTTTTGATGTTGAAAACAGTGAGGAGTTAGGTGGAAATGGTTGATTTTGAATACTTGGGTTTTATTTTGCAAAAAGTAAGAATTTTGCCCTAATTGTCTCAAACATTATTTTGTATGAATAAATGAAACTGATGTTGGAACAATGAAATTGGATTGGTATTGATGAGGATGGTAGAGTTGAATATGTATTATCACTTATCCCTTGAGATTTGGAAAGTTTACCTTTATGGAATATAAACTATCTATTTAAAAATATCTGTTTTGGGCTATCAGTGGAGGATAACTATGATTGTTATAGAATTTGCATGTGAAATAGGAAAATTGAAACTATTTTCTTATTCATGTGCATTGAACATTATTTCACACTTATACATTGAAAATGTTATCGTTTTGAGAAAAATGGTGAATTCGGAAAACATGAATTATGTTGTTGAACTAAGTTGGTCTGAGTGTCCTGGGCGAAAGTCTCGAAACCCGCGCGCATACATGGGTGCCAATCTCGCGGACAAAATTTTCGTGAAATGGCAACAGTAGTGCTTGTATAGCCTACGTTTACATGGGTCTCGGTTTACGATTTTCTTTGGACGAAATTTCTGGGAAAGGTTGTATCATTTAAAAATTTTCAGAGTGTGAATCACCACTCTATTTTCTATTGAAATGGAAATCAATTATGAATCAAGGTATTAACTTGGCCTTGCATACTTTTTGAAATGGGGTAGAAATATGTTTTGGCATGAACATAGCATATGCACTCACCTTATAGTTTTGTTAAAATTCATCCATGGTGTTGGATTATTTCTAGTAGGCTTTGGCTCACCCTATATGGGAAAAACATTTCAGGTGCTGATGACATGCCTCCGCCAAGGTAGTGGCTTGAGAGGATTTGGAGTAAAGCCTTCTTTTGTTGTATTTATTTTTGTATAGCCAAGGGCTTTAGATGTATTGGACCTAAAGTCCACTTTTGTTGTAACCAAGAATTATCTTGGAAAATTGTAAGCTTTTTGAGCATTTCTTATCTGTTTAACTTCCATTCTTCTCTTATGTTTGTAACATATGCTATAGATTCATGGCTAGGCATATTAAATGTATACCGCATATGTTTCTCTTTTGTAAATCACGTTGGATTCAATGAAAGGTAATTATGTTTGTATTGTTGTTATTTATTAATAATGTGGATGGATTATGGGAATTATTTTAGGGCGTTACAACTTGAAGTCAAAGCGTACTGAGTTTGAATACTTTGGGTACGTGGGAAGTGGTGACTACCACAATGGGTTTGTCTCGCTTGACGGAGATATTTATATGTGTAGTATGCTTATTTGATAACATACTTATGTGGCTATATAGGTATGGAATTTAGTTTCCAAGATATTGATTGAGTCTATAGGTTTCTAGAAATCCTATTAGAAGAGCACTTGATCACTACCATTTCTAATTGGAACTCTGGCAACACCGTGGGGTGATAATTATCTAGGAAGGAAATTTATATGTGTTTATGTGACTATGTACTTATGTGGAGTGAATTACTATTGTCCATCGCATTAGGACCTGAGTGAGTTACCTTCAGCACATTTGTAAATGTGCTAATCTCTTTTGTTACCTTCATTACGATTTCAGGATGTAGGTGTGGTGGTGGTAGGCGTGGTAGGCCTAGAAGGCATGAGATGCCTTTACTGGACGAAATTCTGTAGCAACAGGAATGGGTTGGTCAGGCCAATGTGGCTGAACTAATTAGTTAGCAGGCCATGGGCACTTTGGCCCATGAAATGGTCGGAGCTTTGTGGGAATCTATGGACATTCTCTGGGTTGAGAATCAAGTCTAGGCCCAAGTTGTTGAAGCAGGGCCGTCCTTTTTGAAGAGGGAATTCTTCTAGTCTAATCTGGATGAGTTTTTAGGTGATCCAAAAGAGCCTCTAAAAGTGGATGAATGGCTCGAGTAGATGGTGAAGACGTTTAAGATACTTGGCATTAAAGATGACGGTTTGAGAGTAACCTTGGCATCTTTCTAGCTAAAGGGAGATGCGGGTCAGTGGTGAAAGTATGTGCGTGGGTGCATTGGAGTGACTTGGGAGACTTTTGTCAACGCCTTTCGGGATAAGTTCTTACCTCCCACTACTAGGGAGAAGTTAAGAGATCAGTTTCTGAAGCTCAAGCAGCTCAGTTTGCCAGTAGTAGAGTTTGAGGCAGCTTTCACCAGCCTCTCTAGATTTGCACCGAAACTCGTGGAGACAGAGGAACGTCATTATATCGAGTTCGAGAAGAGACTGAGGACTGGGCTTCTTTTCAAAGTAGCTGGGTCAATGATTAGGGACTACGGATGCCTTGTGGAGGCGACGGCTCATCTTGAGACCGTAGTTCAAGTAGAAAAAGAGCGGATGAGGGTTCCAGAAAGAATTAGGAGGTTTAGGGGGAGAGTCGGGACAATAGGAGACAGAGGAGTTCCATCCCACAGCAGTCCCAGGCAGCATAGTCTAGATCCATGGAGAGGTAATCAGGGAGGTTTCTCTTGTTACAAGTGTGGCCAGTTGGGTCACAAGTCGCTAGCTTGCCCGCAAAGAAGAGGAGGGCAACGGTCTGCGCCACCTGTGGCTCATTCTCAGAGCCAGAGTCAGGGGAGAGAGCAGCCGCCTACATGTTACTAGTCTAAGCAGTCGAGGCACATGAGGAGGTTTTGCCCTCAGTTGGGTAGCACACTTGGTGTGTTTGGTTTGAGGCAAGCACACAGCCACCAGCCTACACAGTCAGCACAAGCTTCGAGGGCCAATCAGGGAGCCTCTTCGGCTCAGTTAGTACGTTAGACTTATACTTTGAGGGGTGAGCAGGCTGAGCAAAGAACCATAGGGCGCGTATGTTGTTACCACGCCAGACCTAGTGGCAGCACCTTCGGTAGTGAGACGTACTTTCTTGTTATGCAATTCCATTGCTAATGTGTTGATTGATAAGGGTGCATCCCATTCATTTATCTCATCTACATTTGCATCAACTATGGGGTTAGCTCGGTTAGCATCTCCTCTCAGTATAGAGTCACCTATTGGTGGTGAGATTGTTTTGGAGCAGGGTTGTCAGGGTTGTGGTATAGAGGTTGCTGGTCGCTGACTTCCTTTTGCATTTGTGTTGATTGACATGTCTAGTTTTGATGCTATATGTGGTATGGATTGGTTGTCATCATATCAGGCTATCATAGATTATTACCGTCAGAGGGTTACTGTATGTACCTTGAGTGGTGATTGCTTTTATTTTGTGGGGGACAGGGCCGATAGATTTTTATCATCAGTATATGATCCGCGTGGTCAGAGTGAGTTTAGTTGTCTACTTACAAACTTTTTGAGTAGTGAATGTGATGTGGTTCAAGTTGAGTTGTCGAGAGTAGTCTGTGAATACCCAGATGTTTTTCTTGAGGGTTTCACTAGTTTGCCACCTCACCATGAGATTGAATTCTCTATTGATATAGTGTCTGGCACAACGTCGATCTCAATGGCACCTTATAGATTTGCACCTGTCGAGTTGGGTGAGTTGAAGGTTCAACTCCAAGAATTGCTAGATAAGGGTTTTATTCGCCCTAGTACTTCGCCTTGGGGTGCACCGATTCTCTTTGCCAAAAAGAAAGATGGTGTGTTGCGACTTTGTATTGATTCCCAAAAGTTGAACTGGGTAATTGTTAAGAACAAGTACCCAATGCCTCGCACAGATGATTTGTTTGACTAGTTAAAGGGGTCTTGTTGTTTTTCTAAGATAGACTTGAGATTGGGTCATTACCAGTTGAGGGTAAGGGAGGAAGATATCCAGAAAACGACATTCCACAGGCGGTATGACCATTACAAGTTCGTAGTGATGCCTTTTGGGATAACCAATGCATCATTCGTGTTTATGGATTTGATAAATCGGATTTTCTGAGAGTTCCTAGACCGCTTTGTAGTCGTTTTTGTAGATGACATCCTGATTTACTCACCCTCTGAGGAGGAGCACAAGAAACACCTGTGGGTTGTACTTGAGTTGCTTAGAGCCCACAAGCGGTATGCTAAGTTTGGGAAGTGTGAATTTTGGTTGAGAGAAGTAAAGTTCCTAGGCTATGTGGTATCCGGGGAAGGGGTGCCAGTATATTCATCCAAGATAGAAGCAATACAAGATTGGAAGCAACCTAAGAATGTTTTTGAGATTCATAGTTACTTGGGATTAGGTGGGTATTACTGTCGGTCTATGAAAGATTTTTCTAGATTAGCTTCACTGTTGACTAGACTGACGAGAAAAGGTATCAAGTTTGTGTGGAACGAGACTTGTTGTCAAGCCTCAAAATTTGGACAATTAAATATTACATTAGGACTAAAGCCCAATCAATATTACATCATCCAAATCCTAGGGCTGAAACAAAATCTCAATGTTCTCGTCACCACAAAGTTTAAGTAAATCCAATGCTCAAAAACATACATATATATATATATATATAAAGGATAAAAAAAATACTAAACGCCTGTAGACTGCCCAAACTCGCTCCGCGCGCGAGGGCGTGAATTGGGTTCATAGCTACTACAGTTCGGACTCCTGTCACGGTTTTGAATCTAATCTCACAAAGTGCAATGTAAGACTGATAAATCACCAAAGAGTCCAAATTCGGCAAATCATTTTGAAACATCAATTTTGAATCAAAAAGTTCCAAACATGGACTGTTTTGTCAGATTTCAACGTCGCCACCTAAATATTTTGTTTTGGAAAATTTAGGAAACCCTGACTCGTGCCAAAGGTCACATGTCCGTCATCACCAAAATTACCTCGGCTCGGGAACTTGGGTACGAAAGGGAAAGGTCCTGAAATGAGCACCCCCGCTCGCCCGATCAAAGATCGGCCTCTACTAACATGATATGTTGTTTTTGAAAACACGTGTGTTCTTATTCCGGTTTATTAATCTAGAATTACTATGTGATGTGCACAGCATACAAGTACAGATTAAATCACTCGATTTGGAACAAAACATCTCATGTTTGTTTTTCGAAAATAGTTTGAAGATGCTACTCGCAAGTAGGCTAAAATGTGGATTTGCCACCAAATAAGGTGGGCTTAAAACATGATGATTTGCCACTCCAAGTGGGCTTAAAACACGCATTTTGATGAATTGTTCCAATTCAAGCAATGAAGCCTTCATCTATAGGCATTCATGCAGTTATAGCAGTTAAGCAAATAGCCTCATGGCAAGCATGCTAATATGGCAACACTTACACACATACAAGATGCTAAAGCATAAACACTTACAGTGTACTCCGAGCCAAAACAAAAGCTAGTTAGTAATCATGCATGATCCTAGCTATGTTAAGATGCCTGATGCAACACATGCAATAATGCAAATAAAATAGGCTCGGCTATCTAAGATGGCACATGAAATACAGCAGGTTGATACATGTATTCAAGTAGGAATTAAAATACAATGCAGTTTGAATGATGCGCCGAGCCCAGTGCACGCAAGACAAATGAATGATGCACGCATGCAAGGCATAAGGTATGCTAATTGAAATATGCCCTAATCTAACCATCGAAAGCTGATAAGTAAAAGGGAGAAAGATGTGGGGTTGGAAGACATTCACACACACACGCACACTTATTATAACATTTTTCCTCTCGATGGAGGGTCCGAATAAAATGAAAGCTAACTAGCTACGCTAATTAAGCTAACTATTACAAACCAACTAATTAACTAACTATTCTAGCTAATTAATTATTACAAACCAAATTGAATAACTAGCTAATCTAAGCTAATTAGAGTATTACAAAGCACTAAGCTAAATTAATTACATCCCAGGTAATTAACAACCATTAGCTAATAAAAGCGATAAATGGCCTCGCGGGTGAGGGAGATATGCATGCTCGGTTGCGTCTTCCCGGAAATCCACCGCCTTGCCTCAAGACGCCTCTGTTTGCGTTCTTTTGAACCTTTGAAAATTACACCGATTTCCATATTGCTTTTTTCTGATCTCAAGAACACCTTGAGGGTTGAAATTCCTCTTATTGCTGCAACAGAGCACAGACAGGGGCAAGGCAGTGTATTTGCAAGGAAATGTATGCACTTCCACACTCTTCATCATATCTTAAGCTCAAAGGAGTATGGCACTTGACTCTCGAGCCACCAACCAAGCATTTTCAATGCATGGTGGCCAAAGAATCAAGCTTGCGCAAAACTCAATGAATGCACACATAAGACTCGAAAGGCCTCCACCCTATCATAAACAATCAAGGGCGTCGACGACCGAGAAATGAGGCACGTTTCATCACTTCAAGTATGAAACATCCCTCGTTTCTCGTGTTTGGATTAACGTCCGATCCAAACACATGTAATACAACACAACGTGTTAAAGGCCCTGAAACTCAAAACTAGTCAAGCCCCTTTACACTACAACCATATTAAGCAATGCTCAAATGACCCTAACCATTCAAAACAGATCTAAGGCAGGTCAAAATAGTGGCAAAAACATGTTAGACTTGTAGCATAGATAGCAAGAAAGATATGCTCATGTATTAACTTGCAAACAAAGCATAAATGCACAACTCTTAAACACAATGAAAGAGTGATAAACATGAGAGTATGACAGAAGTTTATGCTCTGAAATTACATACCAAATGATGCCATATCACACAAACATCACCAATAAGGCATGCTAGGGGTCTCCAAACACAAGGCTAACAAAGCTAATTACTCTACAGCCCTACAAGGCAAGCCATACATGACCAAGACCACTTGGAATAGAGTTTAAGCACACTACATCAAGGCCAAAAGCATGCTGAAATAGAGCTAAAGCTAGCTAGAATTAGAGGCATAAAGCATGATGCATGTTAAGCCTACAAAGGGGGATTGCACTACAAGTACAAAAACAAAGCAAGAGGTGACCCCACCAACTAAAATCAGAGTTAAATCATGGAAAATAATGGCTAAAAACATGCTTGAACTAAGCAAATTCAAGGCACAAAGACATGCTACTTTGCAAGGCCACCAGTAGGATTACACTACAAGTGCAATAAGCATGCAAGAGGTGACCAAGACAGCCAAAAACAGAGTTATGGAAGGTCTGAAAAGTCACAAAAAATGAGCCTAAACAAAGCCACAAAGAAGTAAAAACACATGCTCATTTGGTTGGCTATCAACATATGCAAACAAGAGAAGAGGAGGGGGGAGCACCCCCACCGATTTGGGACCTCAAAACATGGTTTTTGTCTCTGAAAAACCTCTAAGTTTTAGTGTTAAAAAGGCCCAAAAAGTTGGATTTTAAGGTGGTGAGAAGTTGCACAAAAGGCCTCATAAGCCAAGGAACAAAAAGGGAGAACAACCCCCTAGCCAAACAAGGCACAAACCAACATTTTTAGGATTGAAAAACAGAGGGAAAACAAAGGTTTTTTTAGTTCAACACCACCCTGAAAATAGCCCCAAAGTAGTTGAAAACTATGGCAAAACAATAGTGCACAAAGAGCTTAAAAGGGATAAGGGGTTACCTTTGAAGCATAGCCGCAAATCAGCCTCTTTTCTGAACCAAACAACCTTCCAACAGTCCAAAAATAGGTTCCAAGGGACCTCAGCCCAATGGTGATCAACTTTGGTTAAGGGTCTCTTTGCAAAAGTGTAGAGAATTCTAAGCTTAAGGCTCAAAAACAAGAGAAGGAGAGAATTCTAGAGAGAGAGAGTTTTCAACTCTAAAATTTTTAGAAAGAGAGGACTTTTAGTGTGAGAAGCTCCCAAATTTTCTAACCCTTGCAATATATGAGATATATCTTCCATATATAGCAATTCAAGAGCTTTGGGTCGTAAATATCTGAATTAGAAATATTTGTGACAGTCTGGAACAGTTGGAGCAAAATATTTGCAAAATTCTGGGCTTTCTGGGCACAAGTGGTCGACCGACCACCTCAACTGGTTGACCGGCCACTTTTTCTGGTTGACAAGGATCATTTCTGGTCGGCATAAGGTCGGCATGCTCCATTTGTGGTCGGCACACTCCCTTAGTGGTTGGCAACAAAAATTAGTCCTGGTCCCCGACTTGAAGCAAGCATAACTCCTTTATCTAGATGCCTTTTCAGGTCATTCTTGAGCCTAAACTATAGCCCCAAAAGTCTTGTTTCCAATGGTGGAAGCCTCACATCAAAATTCTAAGTATTCTAAGAGATGTCCCTCTTTTAGTAAAGACTGCTCAGTTTAAGCTTAATCGGATTGATGCCCAAATCCAACCAGCCACATCTCCCTCATCCGGACATGGCTTTCGGAGATTCTTAAGTGAAAAATGAAGCCCCAGAAGTCTTCTTTCCAACGGTGGTGGCCTCATATCTAAAATCCAAGTATTCAAAAGGATAGGCCTGATTTAGCAAAGGATGCTCGACTCTGTCTTAATGATTCATGCCCATCTTCTTCCCCAACTTGGTTTCTTCCCTCTTCTCATTTTTTCTTTAACTCCAAACCCCTAAACAAGGTGTTTGAAAGATTTTTCAAAGATTTCATCTCTCTTTCATTCATTTCCACTTTGTCCTTGCTCAGTTTACCGAAAAGCGTGACAATTAACAAAATGCAAGCGTCGGAACATTGTAGAAACTTTCTTTCAAAAATATTTTGAAAAAGAGGATTTTAAGGTCTAAAATCTTTTGATCAAGAAATGGGATGTGAGGTTAGGATTTGACTCTCTCCTTGCCAAAGAAATCGACCCTTTGCATAGCATAGCCTGCATCACTAAGTAAGCAATCAGTAGTGTCTATGTCATAAGGGTGGTCAAAAATGGGGTGTCTACAGTTGTCCCTCTTTGACAGAGCTCGGAAGTAATGAAATGACGTGAGTGAATGTCAAAGCCCAGAGATGACCCATTTTTGACAAGGCCGAAGACTTGGACAAACAAACAAAATACAGATAAATAAATGGTTGCGCCCGCAAGCTGCCTACGTATCCCTTTACAAGGAATCAAACCAGCATAGTTCAAGGGCAGGATGCAAAATGATACACAATATAACAAAACAAAACAATGTCAATGATATACAATGTAATGAAACAATGCAAATGATATGCAATGTAATTGAATTATCAAACCACAAGCAGCGCAAAACCACACAAATATCATAAAGAGATGGAGATGCAAAATCAAACTAAGTTTAACATAGAAAAGGTGCCGGAACCCTCAAACCACAATTCTCTTTAGTGGAGTAGGCGTATGCACAGGCAGAACTATGTGTTTCGCAGAAAGAATACAAGTAATTGGGTGGGATGATACAAGTGAGGAATGATCTGCTGTGGAAAGATCGTGACCCTAAATGCTGAATACAACAAAACAAAGTACGATACAATGAATGCAGTGGATGCAATGAATAAGGCGCGCAGCCAAACCACATTTCTACCTAGAAAAGGCATGGACACAAAACAGACCACGACTAACACAGAAAAGGTGCCGACACCCTCAGACCATAATTCTCTTAGTGGAATAGGCGCGTACACATTATCACAGAACCATGCTTCAACGCAAAAAGTATGGGCACATGCCAAACTAAGCTTATCATGGAAAGGATGCAGACGATAAAACAATGCAGTAGATGCATGCGATAGATGCTATATGCAATGCAATAGACGTAATAGATGACAAAATGCAATGTAGTTGGGAAGTGAAAGTACCTTACAGGGGCAATTGGCAACGACTCACCTCACGCTGCTGGGGATCTTCCTCTTCTACATCTTGCGTTTCTGAACCACAGGTACTACTTTTCTCCCTGGCTATGGTCGCAGCTTTCCCTATTCTCCAACAGGGTGACAGACTAGGTTGGTTCAGTATCCAGAATTGAGGCGCATACCCGCTACCTCAACCTATGGGGCTTCCATACAGATTTCAAGCCGGGGATACACCCCTGGGTATTTAAACCAGACTTTAGTCCCAGAAATCTCGAACCTTTGTGTTCTAGGCATCGGCCATTTGAACTCTAGTTTCCACCGTCTCAGTTGATCTCTTAGGAACTCACAACAAACACAGGCAGGTGGCTATACCAGACCACTGGAAGTCGTTCGGGCACGACAAACACTAAAGGAATTGCACATTCAGAGGATTTAAGGTCTCCTAGACCAGAGAGGGATGTGAATATGTCCAAGCGTGTCTCATGCGAGAGGAGAAAGTGAATAAATGAACACCAGAACGCATTTGAGTGTTCGAAACCGAAGACGTCCTAACGCACCACATACGAGAGGAGAAGAAGTATGAATGAACACCGGAACTCATCTGAGTGTTCGAAACTGAAGATGTCCTAACACACCACATGCAAGAGGAGAAGGGTTGCGCAAGAAAGCACGAGCATCCAAACGCACCACATGCGAGTGGAGAAAGGTAACGCAAGAAAGCGCGATGCACATGCACTAACAAGTGTAGGTAAGGTGCGCAAAATAACGCGAGCAATGCACTAACAAGTGCTACAAACACTTTCTATGCAAGATGAGAGCATGTAGTGAAATGCACAATTATAGTGCGATGCGCAAGAGAGCGCGAGTGTAAACTACATAAAAGAGTGTGATGCAGAAGAAAGCATGAGTGCAAACTGCACAAAACAGTGCGATGCACATGAAAGGGCGAGTGTAAACTGCACAAAACAGTGCGATGCGCAAGAAAGCACAAGTGATTTGAAATGCACTAAACAGTGCGAGTGAAACACAACCACAAGGTGCACAAGATAGTGCGAGTGATATGAAATTGTGAAATAGATGCACTGAGTAAGATTATTGTGCAATAGATGCATGCAATTAATTGAAAGCATGTTCTATGCAATAGACAAGAGCATATTCTATGCATGATTGAAAGCATATTCTGTGCATGAATCATAAACGATGCGCGAAATGTATGCAACAGAAGTGTATATGAAAATGCATGTTCTATTCAAGAGAGGGGCATCAAATATGTACTTTGGTGCCTCTAATTTACCTCTCAGAGGACTTTGCAACATGCTCAGCTCAAAAAGGGCACACCCTGTTCGTTATTGGCGAGGGGTAACATCTGCATACTGCTTTAATTGCCATTCTAACTTGAAGCAGGCTTAAGCTTGGGGTCGAGGTAGATTCATACTCCAGAGAAAGGCGAGGCCTAAGAAGATGCACCTGGAATGTAGTCTCGGAATTTGCTGGGGTTGAAACACACTAAGATGCTCCAAATTTTCCCTTTTTTCTTTTGCTTTGCAGTCCGGAACCTATATAACTTCAGATAGGTCCTTGTTCTACTGTTCTCACATGACCTGGGTTGAACCCTGCGGCTTATGAAAGAAAGAAACCTATTTTGCACAAATATAGAGAATAGCACAGCACTCTGAGCACAAAACTTTTTATTTTGAAATTGAAATTGAGAATGCGTTCTTAACTGGGTATTGAGCCTATGACTGACCATAGCCAAAACGACTTAACAAAGAGGAAACAGAGGTAAAATGGCCTAAACAACTCAACAAAGGAAAAATAAAGGTAAAACAACCTAAACACATCTATTGACACTTGAAATGACTCAAAACAAGAATCGAGACAAACAAAAACACAACAAAACACAAGACAGGGAGCCTGTTTCTCCAGGTATTGTTTCCCACCCTTTCTCATTTGTGATTCTCACATCACTCTGGCAACTCAATCTCTATTTTTATGAAAAAGCCCTTTTCTCACTTTTTCCTCTCAACACATATCTCTTTATTCTTCAATCTCTCTCTTTTTTTTATTTTTTTTATTTTTTTATTATCCCTCCCCTGGGTGGTTAATGGATAAGCAGGACGTTGTGGGCTCTTGCCCCTAGTATTCTACCATATTCTCTTTCTTCCGCTCAGAACAGTGAGCTTTCCCACAGAGGGGTTGCGCTACAACTGGGTGTGCAGCAGATCCGCAACTGACATCGGTTGAGGATGCCTTGGCTTAGCTTGAATGTGATCAAACCTGTCTAGATGAGGGAGTGGAATGTTCTGCTCCATTCCAGTTCATGCTTCGCACTTGGCTTAATACCTCGCTGCTTGGAGGATGAGAGAGCTTTCGGCCCTTTGTTGTTAGCTTCAACTGTGCCCTTTCTGGCGAATACGGTGCCCTCTTCGGCAAGTATGGTGCCCTTTTTTGGCAAGTATGTTGACAATGGGGAACAAACAGAAAACTTGACTCAACTGTGCCCCTAGTTCATCATTTTGACCATTTTTTGTTTTTGGCTTTCTACTAAAACAATTTTGACCAACATGAGAGTTAGATTAACATGCTTATTCAACTTTCTAATTTGAAATCATGTAAGTCAGGCTATGAGCACTGAAAATTTTCCTTTTTTGGGTCCAAGAAATGGTCCAGTATTGGAAAAATGGAATAATTTTTGAGAAAATTAGTCAACCTCATTAAAAATTCTCAAAACTATTTTTGCAAGTGGCCACTGCTCGACCAACATAGAATTTACTCTTGAGATGCACAACCTCAGATCCAAAACAATGGAAAATTGCCCCCTTGCCTAAAATGGCACTGCACCGCAACGAAAAGTTGCCCCTTGTTTGATTCGCACTGCAGCACACTGTACAACAACGAAAAGTTGCCCCTTGTTTGAATAACATCGCAACACACTGTAACCAGTTCTCATAGTGAAGATCACAACCGAACCCTTGAAAACAGAAATGACAAAGATGACCCGTTCAATCTCATGGACAGGACAGTTGAATTTGAAGTGTTTTACGGCTGAACTTTAGAATGAAGCTGCCTACGTATCCCGAAGATGGGAATCAAGCCTTACGTAGTTCCAAGTTAAGGTACACTCAGGTATTAACCTCTCCTTTTGTGCTCTAACTTTTGCCAAGGCCGCCCTTCTGGGTTTTCAACCTTGTGAGCTATGTTCTTCTTTTCTTTTCAATTCTTTTTGTTTCTTTTCATTTCTTTGTTTTCATTTCTTTTCTTTTCTTTTCTTTTTTTCATTTTCATTTTTTTTCATTTTTGTTCTTTTTTTTCCTATAAGTTTTGCCTGGGTCGCCCTTCTAGGTTTTTGGCCCAGTGAGCCTCTTAAGGGTAAAAGTGTAACTTTGTCCATGTTGATTAGTTTAAGATCTCGAAGCCATCTGAATCCAAGAGAATGGCTGTTGTTCGATGATGATGTAGGAGTCCATCCAGCTGGGTCTGAATTGCCCCCAGTGTTGTGGATAGGAACTCAATTGTCCTTCAGCAATACTTTCTTCTTTCCTCCCTTATGGGATTTGGCATTTTTTTCGATCTTCGTTAGCTTGAGAAATGTCCCAATTTTTTACTCTTCGAGCACATCTGACATTTTTTGCCCCTAGTTCAAGGGTTGCTTCTCATCCAGCTTTGCAAGCTTTCTTTTGATCATATCTGACCTTCTTGCTCCTAGTCCAAGGGTTGTTTCTGATCTGGCCATATAAGCCTTGTGTTGTGATTGATTGTTTGAACATTCTAAATCCAAGTTCAAGGTTTGAAAGCAAAAAGGGTCAAGTCTTGAGGCTGAGAGCGATCCTAGGCTGCACAATCTTAAGAGCGATTCCACACAGGTCTTCGCAGGACCACGCAAAACATTTTTTGAAATCTTTTAAGAAAGCGACTAATCGCTCGCGCTGAAGACAGTGTGGAACCTATCTAGATCAAGCCAAGATCTTTTTCAGTACTCACATTAACAAACATGATCTCATTCATTAAGGGCTTAGCATGCCTCTCTTTTTCTCAATTGATCAAATTTTTGCAAATCCCGAGGAATTCCTCCCTCTTTGTTTTCAACACAGTGTTCAAAAAGTTTTGAAAAACTTAGGTCAATGCAGTAATTTCAAGGCACAGAAAAGTAGGTGAAAATGCACTACCGTTTCATTCAGATCTCCTAGCACAACTGGCTCCATGGTAGGAACAGACGCCAAAGAAATGGTGTAAAAGACTAACACAAAACAAGATAGTGATACCCGAGGTAACACCCCCGAAATCACCTGACTACAACGTAACAGAATTGACTCGATACAACAAGACAGACCCCAAACAAAAAGACTGACTCAAAACAACGAGATAGACTCAAAACAACACAACAAAACTGATTCAATACCCAAGTCAGAAAGTAAAATAGCCAGCATTCGCAAAATGCTCAAAACAGTGCGTGCCATCCCCATATCTAGAGTAAACTGAGCGCCATCTGCAGGTGATTCATCCCCCGATCACATGATCACATCATCCCCCAAGTTCACTGATCCAATGCCGATAGACTTTGCAGAGCCTGGTATGGCGATGACCTCGTTGTCAATTAGATCTTATACTTCGTGGCGAAGACGAAAACAACTGTCAGTGCCATGGCCGACTTGTTGATGGAAGGCATAGTACTTGGCAGCATTATATGAGAGATGGAGGTTATTTGGTAGTGGTCGCGGCTTCAGGGGCTTGAGATGGCCTTGTCCTATAAGGATTTGGAAAGCTTTGGACAAAGTCATGTAGAGGGGATGGAAGACCCTCTGACCTCAGGGTTGGTACTTCGTGGTTTATGGATTTTTGTTGGATGCACCAGCAAAGGGATTGGTAGGCGCTGACTGGGTCTGCTGATCTCTTCCGAGTGCAAGATTAGAGCTGAAAGGAACGTTCCTGGTACGATGGCCCTTCTCCCGGCTCGCCCCTTGATTCAAACTTCTCTCATTCTGAATGGTAAAAGTGTCATCCACAATCTTTGTAACAACTGCAATCACTTGCTGTTTGTTCAGCCCTTCGACTTTCAAAGCCTCAACAGCCCACTGAAGGTGTTTATGGGGACCAATGTCTGCCCCTGCCTTGTTCTTACCACCTACCTCCACTTTACCAAGGGATTGGCCTTCTTCCAATGTAACCCGTCCCAAGATTTGGGAGCCTTTTGACATGAAATCTCTGGTATGTGATGTGGTCGATGATAGAGTCAATTTCCCAAAGGCTAGATCTGCCACTGTTCTCTGAAGATCTTCAATCATTCTCATCAGCTCAGAAGTAGTGGGTTCATGGGTTTAAGATGATTGGGGTTCAGGTGCATTCATCATGCATAAGTCCATGCTGACTGGAATGAACACCTCGGGCTTGGGTAGATGGGCCGGGGTGATGTATATGCTTGGGTTGTAGCCGAATGGCTGTGTATGGATGAGGTTGAGGTAGGCAGGAGATATTTGGTCATTGGGGTCTAGAGGTGGAGCTATCATCCAGTTGTCAATGAGATTCTAGACCTCATGACGAAGGCGGTAACAACGATTGGTGCCATGACTGCACTGCTGATGATACACGCAGTATTTGGTGGGGTTATGTCTGGCAGGGAGTGGGTCAGGCAAAGGTTGAGGATCAAGGGGTTTGAGATACCCTCTTTCCATCAGGACTTTTAGTGGCTAGTTAGGCTCATATAAAGGGGAGTGAAAGTTCTGCCCTGAGCTCGGGTTAGGCCAGCTGTTTGTAGGCTTGGTTTGGCAAAAAGGTCAGCTATGGCAACTGTATTGATTCCAGTGGGTTCGGGAATAGTGCTACTACCAACATTGGTACTCCCTGCAAAAACCCTCCTTATCGGTTCACTTGTTCTGGAAATGATCCCACTGTTGAACGCATTCTCGACCCGAACCCCCAGTTCATGCAAACTTTTGAAAGTGAGTAGTGGAGCGACTATCAATTTTTGCAACATATCATGCTCAAGGTTGCGCACCACTATCCACACTTGGTCCCTCTCAGAAGGCCGATCTATTATCTGTGCTGCCTTTGCTTTCCACCTTGCAACAAATTCCACAAAAGGCTCTGTGGGATTCTGGTGGGTTGCTTCTAGCTCTTGAGTGGTCATTTCAACTTGAGTGTTGTAAGAGTATTGAACGACAAAGGCCTCAGCCAACTCTTCCCAGTTTTGCTTCACTGTATTTTCCAACTTGGCGTACCAAGTGGCTAGTACGCCTGGCAGGGTTCTTCCATACAGAGAGAGTTTCTGTGGCTTAGTTAGACCCATCGGCTTCAGGACATCCAAGAAAAGCTGGATATGTACCATAGGATCTCTAGACCCGTCGAAACGGTCAATATGCGGCATTTTAAATCTGTTTGGAAGTCGTATGGCAGCCTCGGTGTACCCATCCTCAATGTCGGGAATGGAGTTAAGGCCTTATGCCTTTTTGAATTACTTCTCAAGGTTCGCAATTTTCACTACAGTCGGATTGAGCTCATTAACATCAAGGGGATAAAGCCTCTCATTAGGCTACACTAGGGGTTTGAACACCTGAGCTTGAGTCAACCTTTCTTGGGGATTTGGACCCTGCAAATCTTCAGCTGGTGGAAGTGGGTCAAAGTTCGGCTGGGGTCCCGAAGTGGGATGTGAGGTAGATGCCCCAGATGGGCGTTGCATGTCAGCATTGGTCTCATCCTGCATAGCAGTTCCCTGATTTAATGCCGCTGTCATGGCCACAACTTCTTCCGAACTCTGTGCCATCACAATCTGCTGAGTTAGAACAAAGGTGATGTAGCTGGTGACTGTCGGATCAGTTAAACCGGTGAGCCCTGACTGGCCTTTCTTTGCCTTGCCTTCGGCGAAGGTAACACTGGTTGCCCTTGAACTGAATCTCTGACCTGACAAAGTCTATCAACACAAGTCCAGTGTACCTGGGGAATATTGGAGCCTTCTAAAGCTATGGTTCCAAGACTACCTTGCAAAAGAGAAAACAGACAGCATCTCAGCCTGATGTCACCAGAACAAACACGATCATAGCTGAATGACTGCACTCTTTACTGAATTCTGCCCAAAATTATGCTTGTAAATTGATACCCTCAGGCCAATACTCAGACTTGCAGCTAATACATACCATCCTGTAGAGACACATCCTAATAGCACATAGCAAGCAAGTAAGAGCCAAAACACCCTTATGGTGGGGTAGGGTTTCCTTGTCCTATCTTGTCAGGAGCTAGGGTTTCACTACGCACAGAGCGGTTTCAAACAACCTACATTTGGGTAAGGAACCTGCCCTAGTTTGGAATGGTTTTTACGGCATCCGATATGCAACTAGGTCGAATGGTCAAAAAGGGTGCCTCGGCATAACCGAGGTTTGTGTTCCCATCGTGGCAGAGCCCCTAACCGGTCAGCCTTACGGTACGCTTCTCAAAGCAAGCCTCTGGCAAACCATTCAGGAATAGCAGATGGTAAACACTGTGTCCTAGGCGCACCAATGCGAATGCAATGCAAAGAAACACATAAGTGTAGACAAAACAACATATCATGAGTTCAAGTCAAGTTCTCTAAATCCCAGATGAGTGCGAAGCGTAGACTACCCGAACTCGCTCTGTGGCGAGGGAGTTTCATAGCTACTACAGTTCGGACTCCTGTCACAGTTCTGAATCTAATCTCACAAATTGCAATGTAAGACTGATAAATCACCAAAGAGTCCAAATCCGACAAATCGTTTCGAAAAATCAATTTTGAATCAAAAAGTGCCAAACATGGACTGCTTTGTCAGATTTCAGAGTCGCCACCTAAATATTTTGTTTTGGGAAGTTTAGGAAACCCTGACTTGTGCCAAAGGCCACGTGTCCGTCATCACCAAAGTTGCCTCGGCTCGAGAACTTGGGTACGAGAGGGGAAGGTCTTGAAATGAGCACCCCCGCTCGCCCGATCAAAGATCGGCCTCTACTAACATGATATGTTGTTTTTGAAAACACGTGTGTTCTTATTCCGGTTTATTAATCTAGAATTACTGTGTGATGCGCACAGCATACAAGTATAGACTAAATCACTCGATTTGGAACAAAACATCTCATGTTTGTTTTTCGAAAATGGTTTGAAGATGCTACTCGCAAGTAGGCTAAAACGCGGATTTGCCACCAAACAAGGTGGGCTTAAAAACATGATGATTGCCACTCCAAGTGGGCTTAAAACGCATATTTTGATGAATTGTTCCAATTCAAGCAATGAAGCCTTCATCTACAGGCATTCATGCAGTTATAACAGTTAAGCAAATAGCCTCATGGCAAGCATGCTAATATGGCAACACTTGCACACATGCAAGATGCTAAAGCATAAACACTTACAGTGTACTCCGAGCCAAAACAAAAGCTAGTTAGTAATCATGGATGATCCTAGCTATGTTAAGATGCCTGATGCAACACATGCAATAATGCAAATAAAATAGGCTCGGCTATCTAAGATGGCACATGAAATGCAACAGGTTGATACATGTATTCACGTATGAATTGAAATACAATACAGTTTGAATGATGCGCCGAGCCCGGTGCACGCAAGACAACTGAATAATGCACGCATGCAAAGCATAAGGTATGCTAATCGAACTATGCCCTAATCTAACCATCGAAAGTTGATAAGTAAAAGGGAGAAAGACGTGGGGTTGAAAGACATTCACACACACAAGCACACTTATTACAACATTTTCCCTCTCGACGTAGGGTCCGAATAAAATGAAAGCTAACTAGCTACGCTAATTAAGCTAACTATTACAAACCAACTAATTAACTAACTATTCTAGCTAATTAATTATTACAAACCAAATTGAATAACTAGCTAATCTAAGTTAATTAGAGTATTACAAAGCACTAAGCTAAATTAATTACAGCCCAGGTAATTAACTACCACTAGCTAACAAAAACGATAAATGGCCTCGCGGGCGAAAGAGATATGCATGCTCGGTTGCGTCCTCCGGGAAATCCACCGCCTTGCCTCAAGACGCCTCTGTTTGCGTTCTTTTGAACGTTTGAAAATTACACCGATTTCCATATTGCTTCTTTCTGATCTCAAGAACACCTTGAGGGTTGAAATTCCTCCTGTCTTTAGCAACAGAACGCAGGAGGGCAAGACAGTGTATTTGCAAGGAAATGTATGCACTTCCACACTCTTTATCATATCTCAAGCTCAAAGGAGTATGGCACTTGACTCTCGAGCCACCAACCAAGCATTTTCAATGCATAGTGGCCAAAGAATCAAGCTTGCGCAAAACTCAATGAATGCACACATAAGACTCGAAAGGCCTCCACCCTATCATACACAATCAAGGGCGTCGGCGACCGAGAAATGAGGCACGTTTCATCACTTCAAGCATGAAACATCCCTTATTTCTCGTGTTTGGATTAACGTCCGATCCAAACACATGTAATACAACACAACATGTTAAAGGCCCCGAAACTCAAAACTAGTCAAGCCCCTTTACACTACAACCATATTAAGCAATGCTCAAATGACCCTAACCATTCAAAACAGATCTAAGGCAGGTCAAAATAGTGGCAAAAACATGCTAGACTTGTAGCATAGATAGCAAGAAAGATATGCTCATGTATTAGCTCGCAAACAAAGCATAAAGGCACAACTCTTAAACACATTGAAAGAGTGATAAACATGAGAGTATGACAGAAGTTTATGCTCTGAAATTACATACCAAATGATGCCATATCACACAAACATCACCAATAAGGCATGCAAGGGGTCTCCAAACACAAGGCTAGCAAAGCTAATTACTCTATAGCCCTACAAGGCAAGCCATACATGACCAAGACCACTTGGAACAGAGTTTAAGCATGCTATATCACGGCCAAAAGCATGCTGAAACAGAGCTAAAGCAAGCTAGGATTAGAGGCATAAAGCATGATGCATGTAATGCCTACAAAGGGAGATTGCACTACAAGTACAAAAACCAAGCAAGAGGTGATCCCACCAACTAAAATCAGAGTTAAAGCATGGCAAATAATGGCTAAAAACATGCTTGAACTAAGCAAATTCAAGGCACAAAGACATGCTACTTTGCAAGGCCACAAGTCGGATTACACTACAAGTGCAATAAGCATGCAAGAGGTGACCAAGACAACCAAAAAAAGTGTTATGGAAGGTCTTAAAAGTCATAAAAATGAGCCTAAACAAAGCCACAAAGAAGTAAAAACACATGCTCATTTGGTTGGCTATCAACATATGCAAACAAGAGAAGAGGAGGGGGGACCACCCCCACCGATTTGGGACCTCAAAACATGGTTTTTGTCACTGAAAAACCTCTAAGTTTTAGTGTTAAAAAATTCCAAAAATTTGGATTTGAAGGTGGTGAGAAGTTGCACAAAAGGCCTCACAAGCCAAGGAACAAAAAGGGAGAACAACCCCCTAGCCAAACAAGGCACAAACCAACACTTTTAGGACTGAAAAACAGAGGGAAAACAGAGGTTTTTTTAGTTCAACACCACCCCAAAAAAAGCCCCAAAGTAGTTGAAAACTACGGCAAAACAATAGTGCACAAAGAACTTAAAAGGGATAAGGGGTTACCTTTGAAGCATAGTGGCAAATCAGCCTCTTTTCTGAACCAAACAACCTTCCAACAGTCCAAAAATAGGTTCCAATGGACCTCAACCCAATGGTGATCAACTTTGGTTAAGGGTCTCTTTGAAAAAGTGTAGAGAATTCTAAGCTTAAGGCTAAAAAACAAGAGAATGAGAGAATTCTAGAGAGAGAGAGAGAGAGAGAGAGAGTTTTCAACTCTAAAATTTCTAGAGAGAGAGGACTTTTAGTGTGAGAAGCTCCCAAATTTTCTAACCCTTGCAATATATGAGATATATCTTCCATATATAGCAATTCAAGAGCTTTGGGTCGGAAATATCTGAATTGGAAATATGTGTGTGATGCAGCAATGGAGCAAAATATTTGCAAAATACAGGCTTTACAGGCACAAGTGGTCGACCGACCACCTCAACTGGTTGACCGGCCACTTTTTCTGGTTGACAAGGATCATTTCTGGTCGGCATAAGGTCGGCATGCTCCATTTGTGGTCGGCACACTCCCTTAGTGGTCGGCAGTAAAAATCAGTCCTAGTCCCCGAATTAAAGCAGGCATAACTCTCTCATCTGGATGCCTTTTCAGGTCATTCTTAAGCCTAAACTGTAGCCCCAAAAGTCTTCTTTCTAATGGTGGAAGCCT
This sequence comes from Camellia lanceoleosa, assembly GCA_025200525.1. Classification (NCBI taxonomy): domain Eukaryota; kingdom Viridiplantae; phylum Streptophyta; class Magnoliopsida; order Ericales; family Theaceae; genus Camellia; species Camellia lanceoleosa. Next base: position 126,213,021 of record CM045765.1, read on the forward strand.
CACATCAAAATTCTAAGTATTCTAAGAGATGTTCCTCTTTTAGTAAAGACTGCTCAGTTTAAGCTCAATCGGATTGATGCCCAACTCCAACCAGCCACATCTCTCTCATCCGGACACGGCTTTCGGAGATTCTTAAGTGAAGAATGAAGGCCCAGAAGTCTTCTTTCCAACGGTGGTGGCATCATATCTAAAATCCAAGTATTCAAAAGGATAGGCCTAATTTACCGAGGGATGCTCGACTTTGTCTTAACGATTCATGCCTATCTTCTTCCCCAACTTGGTTTCTTCCCTCTTCTCCTCTTTTCTTCAACTCCAAACCCCTAAACAAGGTTTTTAAAAGATTTTTCAAAGATTTCATCTCTCTTTCATTCATTTCCACTTTGTCCTTGATCTGTTTACCGAAAAGCCCAACAATTAACAAAATGCGAGTGTCGGAACATCGTAGAAACTTTCTTTCAAAAACATTTTGAGAAAGAGGGTTTTAAGGTCTAAAATCTTTTGATCAAGAAATGGGGTTTGAGGTTAGGATTTGACTCTCTCCTTTCCAAAGAAATCGACCCTTTGCATAGCATAGCCTGCATCACTAAGTAAGCAATCAGTAGTACCCAAGTCTTAAGGGCGGTCAAAAATGGGGTGTCTACAACGCCAACCAAACTATCCATCATAAATTCATAACTATCAAAAATAATTAAAATCAATCCATCATCTACATGCAAATACAAAATCAAATCAATATCAAATAAACAAAAATAAATAAATAAAAACAACGAATTAAACATAAATCAAGGGAAGTGGGTTTTGCACTCACAATAATTTTTAAAGATCAAAGAAATATTTAAAGATCAAAGAAATATTTAAAGATTTAATGGAGCCACCAAAACAAAACCCTAACTTTTTTTTCCTTTTCTCCTCTGCTGTCTCTCTCGTCTACAATAATGATTTTGGTTAATCTCTCTCTCTCTCTCTCTCTCTCTCTCTCTCTTTTCTTATCTTCTTCGTGGCTGCTCCTCTCTCTTTCTGATGATCCTATTTGTTTTGTTTTGTTTTGTTAGACAACCTATGCTTTTGTTAACCTAATTTACTATTATGTTATATTATACCAATAAATCATAAATACAACATATATATAACATATATAAATATAAATATAAGATCAATATATATATATATAACACCTTATATATATATATATAAATGTACAAATTGTCAAATTAATTATATATAATTAAATACCACATTAAACTAACTAAACAACACATTAAATTCTCATGTAATCATGCAATTAATAAAGCCAAAAATAAAATAAAGTAATAATAAATAAATAATGAACTACGAAAAATTAGGGTCGCTACACTTGTGAGAAGTCTTTTCAAGAGCTTAAGGTTAGCCTTACTACTGCTCCAGAGTTGATTATTTCGGAGAGGGATTTGGGATATTCGGTGTACTGTGATGCTTCAAGGAAAGGTTTGTGTTGTGTATTAATGCAAGAGGGGAAGATCGTAGCTTATGGCTCGTGGCAATTGAAAACACACGAGAGGAACTACCCTACTCATTGCCTAGAATTAGCCGCAGTGATCTTTGCCTTGAAGATTTAGAGGCATTATTTGTATGGGGAGAAGTTTGAAGTATTTTCTGATCACAAGAGTCTGAAATATCTTTTTACATAGAAGGACTTGAATCTGAAGCAGAGGAGATGGATGAAGTTTATAGAAGATTACGACTTTGAGTTACCAATGTTGTGGCTGATGCTTTAAGTATGAAACCCATTGGTAGTATGGCTAGTATTTCCATTTGGGAGGAGCTGTTAGGTGCTATTGGTGAGTTTGATTTGCATCTTGGTGAGTCCGTGGAGTCTGCAGCCTTGTTTTCGGTAGTGGCACAACCTACACTTGTGAACCGAGTGATAGAAGCGTAAAAGAGTGATCTTGAGGTAGAAACCCTTTGGGAAATATCTCTAGTGGAAAGGTAGAGAAAAACTTGAATGTGTATCGCAACTCGATTGTTAGATACTGTGATTGTCTTTTCGTGTTGGAGTCTTGTCGAGAGAAGGTACTCCAAGAGTTTCACCATTTACGCCTTGCAATGCACCTAAGAGGCACAAAGATGTATCACAACCTTAGTCGCCAATTTTGGTGGAGGGAAATGAAGAAGGATGTGGCCGTGTTTGTATCGAAGCGCCTTACTTGTCAACAAGTGAAGGCCAAACATCTGAGGCCAACAAGTTTGTTACAACCTTTGACTATAGCCTAGTGGAAATGGGAGTATGTTACGATGGATTTTGTTGTGGGCCTTCCGAGGACTCAACAGGGTAGTGATGCAATTTGGGTGGTAGTTGATCGATTGACCAAGTCGGCACACTTTATACCTATGCACGTGAGTAACTTGGTAGATTATCTTGCCGACCTTATATTAGGGACATAGTGAAGTTGCACGGGCTCCCTGTAATTATTGCTTCGGATAGAGATCCGTGTTTCATAGCTTGGTTATGGCAGAGCCTACAGAATGCCTTAGGCACGAGATTAACCTTTAGCACTACGTACCATCCTCAAACTAACGGGCAGTCTGAGCTTATTATTCAGATCCTTGAGGATATGCTTCAGGATTGCGTTCTTGACTTTAAGGGGTCATGGGAGAGACACTTGCCCTTAGTGGAGTTTTCCTATAACAATAACTTCTAGTCGTGTATTGGTATGGCACCATTTGAGGTCTTGTATGGCCGGCTGTGTAGATCCCTTGTATATTGGGTTGAGGTGGGTGATGCACCAATGTTGGGTCCAGAGTTAGTTCGGGAAATGACGGAGAAAGTTGCCCTTATTCGTAAGAGGTTGGTTACGGCCTAGAATCGCCAGAAAAGTTATGCCGACCATAAGAGGAGATCTTTGTCTTTTGAGGTAGGAGATCATGTCTTCTTGAAGATATCACCTAGGTAGGGTTTGATGAGATTTGAGAAGAGTGGGAAGTTATCTCGTACGTTTATTGGGCCTTTTGAGATCCTTGAGCGGATTGGAGAGGTAGTCTATCGCTTGGCCTTGCTGCCACAGCTTTTCAGGGTTCATGATGTGTTTCATACTTGTATGCTTCGGAAGTTTGAGCCAGATCCATCGCACGTGTTGGATTGGATCAACTTAGAGGTAGATGAGGATGCTTTGTATGAGAAGAGACCAGTGAAAGTCTTGGACACTCAAGACCAAGTCTTGCGAGGCAAGATAATTCCCTTAGTTAAGGTATTGTGGCGACATCACGGAGTTGAGGAAGTAACTTGGGAATGTGAGTTAGAAGTCCGTGAGAAGTATTTGGACTTATTTGTTGATGTTTGAGCATATATTGAAATTTTGTTGTGTTAATGAAATATGAAAACATTGTATATGTTATGTATGTTTGGAAACATGGGATTAATATGAACATTGTATATGTTTTGGAAAATGTGAATTGTACTTTCAATGTTGAAATTTGTGTATCGAGTTAATGAGAATGGATGACCAGAGAATGGATCATGGTAATGGAATTGATTAATTATCATTCTTGTAATTGGTTTAAACATAGTTTTTAAAACTTGATTTGAAATTTCGAGGATGAAATTCCTTAAGGTGGGAGATTATAGTGATTCTGGTTTAGACCTGACCCATTTTGCATTTTGGATTTGGGTTTCATGGTTTTGTATTGTTGTTCATGTCTTACTTCTCTTATACTTCCTTAAATTTGGCTATTGGATTGTAGTGGTCGCGTCTGGAATAGGTTGGTTGCTTGGTTCTCAAACTTTTGTTGCCCAGAATTTTACTTCTCCGCTCGAGCGTCACTTCTTGCGCTCAAGCGGGTTTTGTGAACTCTTAGTACTTTTGCAGGTTTGCAAAACTATTGGGAGAGTGTATTCTACGCTCGAACAGTGCTTTTTGCACTCGAGCGTTCTCGGCTCGAGCAGCCTTTCTTGCGCTCGAGCGTTGGTCTACTGTTGCAAAATTACTGGAAGTGTGTATTCTATACTCGAGCGGAACAACTTATTGTGTCTGGACGCTTGAGTATCACTTCTTGCGCTCGAGCAGATTGTGCGTATATCAGTCCACAAAAATCACTTTTTACATCACTTTTTCATATCACTCACTCTCTCTACATTTCTAAACCCTAATTTCTCTCACTCTCTCTTAAACTCACCTATTTCCCTTAAATACACCTAGATCCGTTGATCTTTTCACCTGTGTGTCTTTGTTAAAAAGATAGAGCTTGGCGAGGGCTTCGTTCTAATTGGAGCAAAGTTGGTTTTTGGTGCCTTTGGGTTTTTTTCTCTCTCTCTCTCTCTCTCTCTCTCTCACTCGTGCTCTAGCATGAGGTATGGATACTTTTCGCACTTTTTATGAGTTTTAACTTAGTTATCTGTTGTTTTTAACCTATATTGCGGATTTTGAAGGTTTGGAACAAATCTAGGGGTTTTTTGAATAATCTCTTAGGAATGGTTTTGATGTTGAAAACAATGAGGAATTGGGTGGAAATGGTTGATTTTGAATACTTGGGTTTGATTTTGCAAAAAGTAAGAATTTCCCCCTAATTGTCTCAAACATTATTTTGTATGAATAAATGAAATTGATGTTGGAACAATGAAATTGGATTGGTATTGATGAGGATGGTAGAATTGAATATGTATTATCACTCATCCCTTGAGATTTGGAAAGTTTACTTTTATGGAATATAAACTATCTGTTTAGAAATATCTGTTTTGGGCTATCGGTGGAGGATAGTTATGATTGTTATAGAATTTGCATGTGAATTAGGAAAATTGAAATTATTTTCTCATTCATGTGCATTGAACATTATTTCACACTTATACATTGAAAATGTTATTGTTTTGAGAAAAATGGTGAATTCAAAAAACATGAATTGTGTTGTTAAACTAAGTTGGCTTGAGTGTCCCAAGTGAAAGTCTTGAAAACCGCGTGTATACATGGGTGCCGATCTGCGGATGAAATTTCCGTGAAATGGCAATAGTAGTGCTTGTATAGCCTACGTTTACATGAGTCCTGGTATACGGTTTTCTCCATATGAAATTTCTGGAAAAGGTTGTATCATTTTGAAATTTTCAAAGTGTGAATCAAAACCTATTTTCTATTGAAATAGAAATGAATTGTGAATCAAGGTAATAAATTGGCATTGCATAATTTTCCAAAAGGGGTATAAATATGTTTTGGCATGAACATAGCGTATGCACTCACCTTATAGCTTTGTTAAAATTCATGTACTATGTTGGATTATTTCTACTAGGCTTTGACTCACCTTATATGGGAAAAACATTTCAGGTGCTGATGACATGCCTCCGCCAAAATAGTGGCTTGGGAGGATTTGGAGCAAAGGCTTCTTTTATTGTATTCATATTTGTATAGCCAAGGGCTTTAAATGTATGGGACATAAAGTCCACTTTTTTTGTAACCAAGAACTATATTGGAAAATTGTAAGCCTTTAGGGCGTTTCTTATCTGTTTAACTTCCATTCTTTTCTTATGTTTGTAACATATGCTATAGATTCATGGCTAGGCATATTGAATGTATACTGCAAATGTTTCTCTTTTGTAAATCACGTTGGATTCAATGGAAGGTAATTATGTTTGTATTGTTGTCATTTATTAATAATGTGGATAGATTATGGGAATTATTTTGGGGTATTACACCCAAATCTAAATTCGCATAGTATCTTCTTTTATTGCTTTTGTTTGTTGATTTGTAGTTTTAATTTGTAATGGCCTAAACACTTATGGTGGAACCAGTTTTCTTATGATTGTTTAAATTTTAGAACAGTGTGTCGCTATTATGGAAAGACATGTTGCTATTGTGGAACTAATATGATGCTATGTCTATGTTTTTATGAAATTAAAATGTGCTCTTTTTTTTTTTTGGTTATTTAATTATGTGAATTCGTGGTCCTAAACCGATCCAATCCGTGTTTAAATGGATTGGTTTGAATTGGTTCTACGATTTCAACGGATTGGATTGGTTCCAATTTTTTAGGAACCGTAGATAACGAATTGGTTTTGGTTTTACCCTAGTCCGGACCAATTCGGACCATGTTCATCCCTAACATTTTGGTAAAACCGCTAAAATTATGGTTAAACTAGCAAATCATTCAAGCCAAAAACAATTTAGCTTAATCAATTGGGTCAAAAGATCAACCAGCTTACACAAAAATTAATTAATTAAAACTTTTAAATTTTATTTTATTAAAATTTAAACTGTCACTAAATATGGAAAGTAATCCATTAATTTAAATTTAAAATTGACACAATATAAATTTAAAATTATAATAATCTATCCCATGATTTATAAGTTTTAAATACAAATTTAAACTTATCATAATTATCTCATAATTTTTGTATTAAGGTGCAGCAAGAGTGACGTTGAGATTATCAATATATCTATATATTTTACAAAATAATTCTTCTAAGGAGAGATATTATGAGAGTTTCAAAATCTCATACAAAATTATTTTTAAAATCAAGACCTCTTTGTGGAATTGTAAAATAAAAGTTAAATGGAAGCTAGCCAATGGGGGTTTTCTTAATTGTTTAAAATTAAGAAAATTAAAAAAATTAGTATGAGATATTGATCATAAAGTTTCTCACTAAAAATCTTCTTTTACTTATATAAATGATTTTGTAAGATTCACTTTATGTAAGTGAAACAATGCATTTTTTCTTTCTTTTGTCGATATGAGATTGTAAAATAAAAGGTAAATGAAAACTAGTTAATGGAAAATTTCTTAATTGTTTAAAATTTAGAAAATTCAATAATTTTAGAATGATGGTTTGAAGCTCCTAGAAGGCTTCTCTCTAAAAACTCCTTTTTTTCTTATATAATAGATAGATTATTATTATTATTATTATTTGTTTTAACGTTCAAAAGGATGCTCCGTGAAAATATCAAAACATCCGTGAGCCTTGATTTTGGAATAGTTAGTTGCCAGCCAGGTTTAACTCAATCAAGGAAGGGATCCACCACTGGGACAAACGAAGAATGCACCAACTCTCAGTACAGAAGGCACAATCACGATCAGAGTACAGCACAGGTCAACTTCAACCAATAAAGAGAAATGGTAGTTATACCCTTAAAAGTCAAGTCCTACTCACTTATATGAAAAAGAAAAAGAAAAAAGAGGGACACATTTTCACGTTGCAACCCCTCTAATGGCCTTAAACAAAACTAGTTTGCTCCCGCTTTTACAGAGAAATGGGCAAGTTGTGATGATTTCTTTACCATAAACAAAGTTTTGATTTCACTTCCAATCCAAAACACCTCTGATTTGGTTTTTAATGCAGGGTATATGATTAAATTTTTTTAAGGGCAAATTATACTAATAGCTCTTATAATTTGAGATTCGTATTACTTTGATCATTGCTTTTTTAATTGTGATACATTTGTTCTTAAATTTTAAATTTTGTTCCAAATAAAGACAATTGAAGATACCATGACTAAATTTCAAGGTCAAAGTCCTCAATTTGATAAAATATAAACTAATTTGATAAAAATAAATATCAAAAAAATATTTTTGAATTTAAAAAATTATTTCTATCCACCAAAAATAAAATTATGTAAAATTGATAAATCTTTTACACATTTATTTATGTTTTTTTTACCAAATTAATTTTTATTATGTGTTTGGATGATTATTATGTAATGAGTGGCTGTTATGCTTTTAATATGTAATCAATATATTTAATATATGAAATGTTTTTCGTTTTGAATTTTTTGATTTAATGGATTGGATTAAAATGATATCAAAGTTGTCACCATATTTGACTTTTGAAAAAAATAAAAACTAATTTAATGAAAATAAAAACAACCCATTACATGATCATCATCCAAACATATAATAAAAATTAATTTGGTAAAATAAATAAATAAATAAATGTGTAAAAGATTTATCAATTTTACATAATTTTATCTTTGTTGGGCAGAAATAATTTTAAAAAATTTAAAAATACTTTTTTGACATTTATTTTTTTCAAATTAGTTCATATTTTATCAAATTGATGACTTTACCCTTAAAATTGAGCAATGATATATTAAATTGTTTTTATTTGGAATAAGACTCAAAATTCAGGGTCAAATGTGTCACAATTGAATAGTCAAGAACTAAAGTGACACAAGTCCCAAACTATATGAACCTTTAGTGTAATTCGTCATTTTTTTAAATAAAATAGGAGGGTGTAACTCACAGAGTGGTAGGGTGCAACTCAACTCCTTTATGTTTGCGCAATTTTTTTTTATATGTGAGAGGGTAATTTATGTGGTTAAATAAGGCCGAGCTAAGTTTGTCATTAGTGGATGTTAGACCGAGCTATGGGTCGGGCTAAATCTACAATTCTTAAATGTTGGACCGACCTATGGCCGAGGTAAGAGCTTAGTTAGCCCGGTCACGTTACAAGAGGTCAATCGGCCTTGAGATGATTGTGTGCATCATTAGTAGATGGACTAGAGTGGTGTGCTGCAGAAAGCCAAGCTAGGGTTATCTTGGCATGGTGACTTATGGCGGTTAGTGATTGCACGACCCGATCAAAGTAGTTGCACCAGGTAGCTTGGCGAGGCATGGTGGGTCGAGCAGGGTGATTAACCATTTCACTTGGTTGACAGTGAGTACGGTGTTATCAGGATAGACATTATCCTATGAGAAAGTGATTCCTATGAGGACTCTGCTAAGGAGAGTTAGAGTCCTACTAGGAATGTGCCTGGTGGAATCTATAAAAGATCATGACAGAATCTGTGGACAGGTATTGTAGTTCATACTCCTAAATTCACAGAGTTTTTGTGTCTATTGTTTATTTGCTAACTTAGGCATCAGAGGGATTTTTGGCACACACCCGCTAGCTAGCTCACGTTTATATTTTCAGGTGATTAGACGATGACATTTGGAGGAGTGTAAACTTGGTCAACAGGATTATACTAGAAGATTATTTCGTACTCATACAATTGGCACCGTTTATGGAAACTATCATAGAGAACAAACCTTTTAATTGAGTTTTTCTTCAACTGATTTTAATGGCGCACAATGAAGACTTGTCTCAGTTTGTTGTCGATGGACAAACTCCAGAATGGGACATGAGGTGTAAGGATTTTCCTTGTGTCCCACCCACGGTAGACTTGGACCCCAAGCGACAGAACCCACAGAGGGGCGCACGAGAAAACGGGGCTCAAGTCCTCGTCACTCTCAAAGCCTAGATAGACAGAGGTGGGGGGTGAATTCTCAGGTTCTGGAAGATTATGTGAAAAAGAAAGACTAGTTGATAAAGAGAATGATGACTGACATGGAGACCATGAAGTGCCAGATGAAGGGCAAAAACACAGTAGTGGAAGAGATTCACGAAGGTAGAATGCGTTCTCATCACTTAGGAGATCGTGACAGGCGAGTCACACCATTGCAATCTGAAAACAAAAACCTCAGAACAAGCGACTCATTATCAAGAACCCCCAGGATTTGTTACTCTAGGTCTGAGAGAATGAGGACTCAAAGGTCTTACACAGAGGGAAGTAGTTATCGACCCTCACATACAGATCAAACCATTTCTCAGCACACTGAGTTGCCTAGGTCGACAGACCTGCGGATCGTGCAAGAAGAAAGGGCTCGAAGGAGAGAAGACGCCCAGGCACGTGACCCCCAAAGGGTCTTTACTCTGCAACGGCTGGCTCCTAGGACACATGGAAGTATCGAGGTTGGAATGCCAATGTCATGCCTTGCTTACAAACCAACAGACAAAGCATTAGCAAGGTTGTAAAGCTTGCAATTCGTTCTAGCGATAAAGAACGCACCATTACCCTTAGGTTTCAACCAACCTATGTTCACAACCTATGAGGGGAAGTCAGACCCCTACATGCACTTGAGCCACTTTCGCCAAGTTATGGCCATACATCAATAGAACGAGGCTTTAATGTGTATATTGTTTCCATCAAGCTTAGGCGACCTGGGCTTGACTTGGTTTGAGAGGCTTCCAGAAGGTAGCATCGCTTCATGGGCATAACTAATGAAGGTGTTTCTCACCAGGTTTAAGACAAACACCAAGACCCCCGTCGAGATAGACCAGTTGCTTGCCATTGATATGAGCAGGAAAGAAATGTTGAAGGCTTACAACAACAGATATTGGGAGACCTTCAACCAGATAGGCGATTGCCCCACCAACCTAGCTATCGCATAGTACAAGCAGGGTTTGCTAGTGGGCCATAAGTTGAGAGATTCAATGACGATGATGTCACCCCTCATAATGAAAGCCCTGATGGAGAGAGTGCACTAGCAAATCAGGGTAGACGAAGATGGTGCTCGCGCCAAGGCAAAGTCTGGCACAACAGCGATGTTGGACAAAAAGCTTGTGGCAAAAGTAAACATGGTAGGCCGGGAGGACTGACCAAACAAAAATGGTCGAGGCAGATGACCAAACGGTGAGGACTCCAAGAAAATGAGGTCAAGAGTCTGCACCGCCATCACCACAGTGTTCAAGAAGCCTATCTACCCGATTCTTAACGAGATACACGACGAACCCTTTGTTTGGCGGCCAACCAAGTGGGGAGAAACACAAAGGGGCTACGACGATAGATATAGATGCACCTTCCATGATGAAGTGGGGCACCAAACTGAAAACTGCATGCCTTTGATGCATTATTTGGAAGAGTTGGTGGTCGCAGGCCACTTAGACCAATATATTGAAGGGGGAGCTCGGCCAATGGCCCCGGACCGCAACATGATAGATGGGATGCCAATTGAAGGACCTTCTCAAGGCATGATCAACGTGATACATGGGATCATTGAGCCTAAAAGAGTCTGCGAGCTAAGAGGGATGATCAAGAAGGCAGAGCACATGAGGGAAGTACTGAGTGTACAACCAACCTTGAGAAAAGGAAAGACGGAAGCAAAAAACATTATCACTTTCTCTGACAAGGACTTAGCAAGGTTACAAAGCCCTCACAACGATGCGCTAGTGGTTACTCTGTGCGTCAAGAATTTTGACATCAAGCAAATCTTGATAGACCAAGGGGGCTCGTGCGAGATAATGTACTATGAGACCTTCAAACAACTCAAATTGGAGACAAAGATTTAGCACCCGTGATATCTCCCTTGGTCGGTTTCAACTCTATACTAGAATGGCCGATTGGCAAGATAATTTTGCCGATCAAAGTTGGGACGATGACAAAGAAAGTGGAATTTTGGTTGCTGAAAGTCTCTTCTACTTACAACATTATTTTGGGAAAAGCATGGTTACACGCCATGCAAGCAGTAACATCAACCTACCATCAGGTTATGCGGTTCCCTAATGAAGCTAGAGTGATTAAAGAGATATTGGGAGCACAAATCATGTCCAAGCAGTGCTTCGTGATCGTAAATGGCAGCCAAGCTACGAAAGGGTTCGTGCAGATGGTAAAGGAGCCAGAAAGCAAAGAGTTATTTGTGAATGTCGGCAAAGCAGCCGAACAGAACGCAGTAAAAGATCTGGTGGAGGTAAGAATAGACGAAAAAGTCCCAAAGAAGTTCTTTTTGCTTGGCTCTGTGTCCAGCATTGAGAGAATAGAGATCATGGAATTCTTGATCTCTAACATCGAAGTGTTTTCCTGGACACCGTATGACATGCTTGGTATTGATCCAAATTTTATCTGCCATCAACTTAATGTTAACCCAATCGCCAGACCAATTATACAATGAACTTGCCAATTGGCATTTCACCACCTCGAGATAATGGTTGAGAAGGTAGGAAACCTGTTGGAGGTAGGGGTAATCAGAGAGGTTCACTATCCCAAATGGATCTCCAATACCGTGGTGGTGCCAAAGAAGAACGACAAGTGGTATGTTTGTGTAGACTATAAAACAGTCAACAAAGCATGCCCAAAAAATAGTTTTCCTCTACTGTGGATAGACCAACTGGTGGACCTAACTGTAGGTCACAATCGACTTAGCTTTCTTGATGGGTATAGTGGATACAATCAGATCGCTATGTGTGAACCGGACCAAGAGATTACATCCTTTACAACACCTAGGGGGTTGTATTGATACAAGGTCATGCCCTTTGGCGTAAAGAATGCAAGGGCAACATTTCAGCGCATGGTCACCAAAATGTTCAAGCCATTGTTAGGCAGAATAATGGAAGCTTACATAGACAACATGGTGGTCAAGAGCAAGAATGAGGGAGACCACCTCAATGACCTAGCTGAGATGTTTCAAATTTTGAAAACCCTCAAGTTGAGACTGAACGCATCCAAATGCACATTTGGCATGGGGTTAGGCAAGTTTCTTGGCTTTCTAGTAACCAACCACGGTATAGAAGCCGACCCCTCTCAGATCAAGGCCATTCAAGAACTAAAACAGCCCAACACGGTCAAGGAACTGCAGCACCTTACAGGCCCAGCAGCCGCACTAAACCAATTCATAAGTTGGTCATTAGACAAGTGTCGACTGTTCTTCCAGGCACTTAAGGCCATGTTTGAGTGGGATGATGAGTGCGACCGAGCTCTAAAAAGCTTAAAAGAATACATGACCTCTTTGCCATTGTTGGCAACCCCAGTACCAGGAGAGGAACTTTTCCTATACTTGGCGCTTCCTCAAAGATTAAGCTAGCAATGTTGGTACGAGCTTAAGGGAATACTACACTTGCCTATCTTTTATGTGAGCAAGACATTACTGGACGTTGAAACAAGGTACTTGCCGTTAAAAAACTTTCCTTAGCCTTGATGATGGCTTCGAGAAAATTGTCGCACTACTTCCATGCGCACACAATGATCGTTTTAACAGTATTCTCCTTAAAAGCCTTGTTTGAAAGGGCGGATTTTTTTGGGCGAACATTAAAGTGGGCCGTGGAGTTAGGACAGTTCGACATCAGGTTTCAACCAAGAACCTTGATAAAGGCCCAAGCTTTGGTAGACTTCGTGGCTGAGTTTGCTCCAGGAAGTCATTATGTTTGCCCAACCGACTCGACCGAGGAAGGGGGAAAAGTGCTGCAGGAATAGCACAGCCCCCACAGTAAGTTGCTCAACTACGCAGTGAATCATTTAGCCTTATAGTGGTTGCATCGTCCACTAGTGCCAACATCCCATCACTGTTGAGGGAGGGGGGGGAAGGAGCAAGCTACATTACGAGCAAGGACGCGCTTGAAAGTGAAATGCTAAGGTAGTCAGGCAGTGAGGATAAAATCCTAACGACGGACAAAAACTTAGAAGAAGACGTCGTCAACGTCCATGATCCTAAAGCGTCCTCAGATCCCTCCACTTGCTGGAAGCTGTTCGTAAGAGAGATGTGGAAGCTCTTTGTAGATGGAGCGTCCAACAGGCGCGAGGTTAGACTTGGAATAGTCCTCATCTGGCCAGATGACTTGACCATTAAATAGGTTCTCAACCTTCGATTTCCAACATCCAACAATGAGGCAGAGTACGAAGCATTGTTAGCCGGTTTGAAGCCAGCCTACTGAATGAAGGCCACCGGGCTAATGGTGTACAATGACTCTCAACAAGTAGTAAACCAGCTATCCGGCGAGTTTAAAGCGAAGGATGACAGAATGGCCAAGTATCAGGAGCTGGTTAGGAACAAAATCATGAAATTTGATGTAGTGAGGATAGAGCAAATCAGTCGAGAAGAAAATAGCAAGGCAAATGAACTGGCTAGTTTGGCATCGATGGCAGACACCTCTATCCCATACCCTTTTTTTGTTGACTTCCTCCCAAGACCGAGCATTGAGAAACCTAAAAGCGGTCAAGGTATTCTGCGCCGAGCTAGGTCCCTTCAAGATGGATCCCATCATCGTGTTCTTAAAAGATATCATTTTGCCAGAAGACAAAAATGAGGCCAACAAGATTCATGCAAAATCATAATGGTTTTGGCTTTCCCCATCTTTAGCACTATAAAAAAAGTCCTTCACAGGATCGTACTTGAAGTGTGTTCATCCTAGCATGGTCAAGGCATTCTTGTTCAAAATCCATGAGGGCATTTGTGGAAGCCACCAAGGGGGGGATCTCTACCGAGCTATCTCACAAGGGTATTGGTGGCCATACATGTAAGCAGACGCAGAGAAGTATGTCAAGAAATGGAAAAAATGTCAGAAGTTTGTGCATCAAATCCATTAACCAGCTAGTGAGCTCCTACCTTTGACCAGCCTTTGGCCTTTTGCAATGTGGGGCTTAGACATAATGGGACCACTCCCAACTACGCTGGGCAACAAAAAGTTCTTTATTGCAACGACAGACCACTTCACAAAGTGGGCAGAGGCAAAGGTGCTTGCATCCATCAAAGAAAAAGACGCCAAGAAGTTTGTTTGGCAGAACATCATAACCCGGTTTGGAATTCCCAAGGCCTTGATATTTGACAACGGCACCCAATTTGATAGAAGAATCTTTAGGGGTTTTTGCGAAGAGCATAAGATAGAATTCTACAACTCCACACTGGCGTACCCTCAAGCCAATAGCTAGGCCGAAGCCTTCAACAAAGTAGTCTTAAATGGTCTAAAAAGAGGCTTGAAAAAGCGAAAGGAAAATGGGTTGAGAAACTTCCCCACGTCTTATGGGCTTACCAAACTACACCTAGGCGGTTGACCGGCAAAATGCCTTTTCCTAGGCTTATGGCATGGAAGCAGTAATCCCTTTGGAACTCAGCCTCCCCACTATTAGAAGCGAAAATTTTCATCTGGATTTGAATGGAGAGGTCATAGCCTTGGAGCTAGATCTTGCTGAAGAAAAAAGAGAAATGGCACTGGTCCACATCGCCTCGTATCAACAAGAACTATCTAGAAAATACAACAAAGCGGTATATCCAAGGCAATTCAAGATTGGAGATTGGGTGCTACGTAAAGTAATCAAAAATACTTTGGTGCCTGGGGATGGCAAATTAAGACCCAATTGGGAGGGAGGGCATACAAAGTGATGAGATTAGTAGGAAAATGAGCTTACTACCTATAAGATGTGGACAACCGAGCTATCCCAAGGTCATGGAACACGGCTAATCTCAAGATATTCTATTTTTAGCTTTTTGCACTTGTAATTTTCTGTGACATTCAATGAAACAAGTAGACATTTTTTCTGGTACAATTTCTTTCAGTACTTGTATTTATTCTGTTTGTAAACATCTTTACACGACTGGAGGTAAAGTGGGTTAGCAGGTTTGACCAACAAATTTTTGAGCTTTTTAACCAAGATAATTATCTAGGCTAAAAAAGGTTGACATGTTAGACCAACATAACTTTTTGTACTTTTTGATCGAGATGGTTATCTCAGCCAAAGCAGGTTGGCAGGTTTAACCAATACATTTTTAGACTCTTTAGCCGAGATAATTATCTAGGCTAAAAAAGGTTGGCAGGTTTGACTAACACATTTTTGGACTCTTTAGCCGAGATGTTTATCTCAGCCGAAGCAGGTTGGCAAGTTTGACCAAAACAACTTTTTGTACTCTTTGACTGAGATGGTTATCTCGACCAAAGTAGATTGACAGGTTTGACCAACACATTTTTTGGACTCTTTAGTCGATATGATTATCTAGGCTAAAGAAGGTTGGCAGGTTTGACCAACACATTTTTGGACTCTTTAGCTGAGATGATTATCTAGGCTAAAGAAGGTTGGCAGGTTTGACCAATATAATTTGTCATTCTCTTTGACTGAGATAGTTATCTCGGTCAAGAAAGATTGGCAGGATCAGCTTTGGCTGAGCTGGTTAGCCCGGCGGAGCATGCATTCAAAGTGTGAAACATTCAGAGAGAGACACAAAAACCGTGCACAAAGTTGATTTTTCATTAATAGGAAAAATTACAAGAGGTGGGACATATAGCCCGGTTATATTGCAAAAGAAAGGAGAAGTAAAACAATAAAATCCAAAAATAGAAAATTCAGAACTCATCATGGTTAGGAAAAAAGGTCATCGAGCTCAGCATCCAAGTTACCTTAGACTTCACTACTTAGTAGATCAGCCCTAACATCACCTTTTTGAGTTAGATCGATAATGACTGCTCCGCCGATCAAACTTGGCTCGGTCTGGTTGGGCAATTCCACCTGAACTGGAAATGAAGTCTAGCAACCGAAGTCAGTGTGGGCTGGAGGAGCATTAATAGGATCTGGGATTTCTTCCTCCTCCTCTTGGAGGAACTTCTATTGGACGGCATTAGCGTAGTCCGTCATGTAGCTCGGAATGAAGTGGGGAGGATAATTCAGGAATACATTAGAGTTGTGCGCCTAGCTGAGCTTTTCCGCTGCCGCTTTCTAGCCGTACTTAAAAAAGATGTCCATGGCCACTTCACATTGCTGGACGTAGATTTCTTCGCCTTCCTTGAAACCCCGATCCTTAGCGTCCTCCATCTTTCTCTGCAGCTCTTTGATCTTGGCGTTCTTTTTCTTCTCAATCTTTGTAAGTTCGCGCAAGTAGTGGTCTTTCTTCTCGGCCAGGGCTTTCTGCTTGTTTTCCTCGGCTGTGCTGACCAGCTCGGCTAGCTTTTCTTTCTCAACACTTAGCTCGGCAAGAGTTGCCTTTAGGGCCTTTAGCTCGACCCTTTAGCGCCCACGTCGGCAATGGCCGCCCTGGCCATTTTTTGAAACTCAAGCACACGTTGATGAGTGTAGACTCCCCATTTTTGATCGCCCTTAAGACTGGGGCACTACTGATGGTTTACTTGGTGGTGAAAGATGTGCAAAGCAAAAGTTCGATTTCTTCGGCAAGAAGAGAGTCAAATCCCAACCTCACACCCCATTTTGGACCAAAGCTATTTTGAATGGTTTTTAGACCTTAAAACCCTCTCTTTCAAAATATTTTTGAAATAAAGTTTCTACGATGCTCTGAGGCTCGCATTTTGTTAAATGATGCGCTTTTCGGTAAACCGAGCAAGGACAAAGTGGAAATGAATGAAAGAGAGATGAAATCTTTGGAAAATCTTTCAAAACAATTTGTTTAGGGGTTTGGAGTTGAGGAAAATTGGAGAAGAGGGAAGAAACCCAGTTGGGGAAGGAGTTGGGCACGAATCGTTAAGAGAGAGTCGAGCAATCCTCGTTAAATCAGGCCTATCCTTTTGAATACTTGGATTTCAGATATGAGGCCACCACCCTTGGAAATCTTACTTCCGGGGCTTCATTTTTCACTTAAGAATCTCCTAAAGCCGAGTTCGGATGGGGTAGATATGATTGGTTGAAGTTGGGCATCATTCTGGTTGGACCGAAACTAAGCAGTCTTCACTAAAAGAGAGATATCTCTTAGCACACTTGGAATTTTGAGGTGAGGCTTCAAAATTTGGAAAGAAAACTTCCGGGGATACAGTTTAGGCTCAAGAATGACCTGAAAAAGAGTCCAAATGACGAAATTAGGCTTGCTTCAAGTCAGGGACCAAGACTGATTTTTTCCATCGACCTCTATGGAAGTCCATCGGCCACAATTGGACCTCATCAGCCATAGGTCGGCCAAAAGTGAACCTTATCGGCCACAAATATTGGCCGATCGGCCAAAAATGTCTAGAAAGCCCAGAATTGGCAGATATTTCTCTTCCAGCTAGTACCACCTGTCGTAGCTCAGATATTTCGACCAAAGGTGATATTTTTCTATATAATGAAGCCTTGTATCTCATTTTAAAGGGTTAGAACATTAGAGGATAGATTAGAACAATTTTGGCAAAAAGCTATGGGAGCCTCTCTCTCAATCCACTCTCTAGATTCCTCTCTCTCTAAGAATTTTGTGCTAGAAGCTTGCATACATCCATCTTCAACCTATCAACCCTTAACAAGAGTTGTTGATCATTGGGCTGAGGTTGCTAGAAGGTCTTCTTGGAGCTCATTAAGGAGGTTTTGACTTGGTTTTGTGCCTCAAAGTGTGCTTCCCTCCAAGAGGTAAAACTTTCACCCTTTAAGCTTGTCTTTCACACTTGCTTCACCATCCTTTTTCCATTGTTTTGGACTATTTTGGGGCTGGTTTTGAATCATAAAAAACTCTGATTTTTGAGGTTCTAAATGATAGTTTAAGCCTTGTTTGGCTAGGGGGGGTTGTCTCTCCCTTTTGCTCCTTGGCTTGTGAGGCCTTTTGAGCCATCTTTCATCACCTTTCAAACCAACTTTTTTTGTCCTTTAAAGCACTGAATTCCAAAGGAATTTCAGTGGTGAAAAGGGGGGTTCTGAGGTCCCAAATGGGTGGGGGTTGTCCCCCTCTCCTCCTCTCTTGTTTACAAGTGTTGATGGTCAACCAAATGAGCATGTGTTTTTACTTCTTTCTGGCTTTGTTTAGGCTTATTTTTGCTGAATTTTGGGACCTTTCATTACTCTGTTATAGGCTGGTTTGGTCACCTCTTGCATGCTTTATACATTTGTAGTGTAAACTTGCACACTAGCCCAACATGCATCATGCTTTAGACCATCATTCTAGTGTGATTTTGGCTTAACTCCAAGAAGTTTTTGGCCATGTTTTAGCATTCTTAAGGTCTGATTTATGTTGTTTTGGTCATGCATGCCATGCTTTGTATAGCCATAGTGCATTTTAGCTCACTAGCCTTGAGTTTCTAAGCCACTAGCATGCATTGCTTTGGCTATTTTCATGATTTAGCATCATTTGGAATGATATTTTAGAGCATGTTTCATTGCCATGCCCTCACATTTGTCACTCTTTCAATGCTTGGTTCTTTATGCCTTAAGAATGAGCATATGTGTATGCCATCTTGCCTAGGCTTTTGGGTCACCATTTCAGTGTATATTTGGCCCTATTTTGCCATGATAGAGCTCTGTTTTTACTTGGTTAGAGCATCCCTCATTTGCTTCTTACACTTGTAGTGTAAGTCCCCTTTACTAGTCTTGCATGCCTAATGAGTGAGCTTGTTATTCTAGCATGTGTTGACTTGGTATTAGCCCATTTTTGGTGTTAGTTTGACATGCCATAACTCTGATTTTTGTTTTTTAAGTCATCTCATGCTTGGCTTTGGTAGGTGTAGTGTAAACCTCCTTATTGGCCTTGCATACTCCATGTTTTGACCCTTCATGCTAGCTTGTTTTGGCTTTGCTCCATGCATGTTTTGTCATTGTTTTGGCGTGCTCTAGGACTATTTTGGGTTGTATTGATCATATGCTTCATGCATTGCATAGCTATAGTGTAAGTGCCTATGCTAGTTTCAAGCTTTGAGCCTCCTAGCATGTTTCATTTGTGACATGTACATGATTTGGCATCATCTACCATGACATTTCAGAGCACATAGACTTTCCATGCTCCCACTTCTTTCACCCTTTGAGTGCCTCTAAAGGTTGTGCATTGTTGCCTAGCTTATGGACCAATATGTGTGCATGCATGTTTTGCCTTTTGGTGCCTTAGTTTTGGTGTTTATGGCCACTGTTTTGGACATGGCTGAGGTCTGTCCATATCCGGTTTAAGTCCATCTTGCATGTTGTTTGCATGGTTGTTGGCATGCTCATGTTGTATTAGCTTTGTTTGCATGCTTAGGTTGCATTGCATTGAGTTGGCATGCCATTGGCTTTGATGAGTTAATCATGTTGCATTACATTATTCACATGCCATTAGCATTACTAAGTCGATCTTGGTGCATTGCATGTTGTTGCATGCTTATTGCATTACATGATTTTTGCATACTTGTTGCATTGCATTGCATTGCATTGCATTGCGTTTGGAATAGGGTGTTAGTCCAAACACGAGGAATGAGGGAAGTGATGAAACGTGCCTCATTTCTCGGTCGCCGACCCTCTAGATCAAGCATGATAGAGGTGAAGGCATTTATGTGTTTGTGGATGCATACATATTTTCTTGCAAATACATATTTTCTTGCAAATATATTGCCATGCCTCTATTTGTGCTCTGTTGCAGCAAAAAGGAGAGTTTGTAGGAAGAGATGGCCAATCGGCTATCTAGTGTGCCGATCGGCTAACAACAATTGGCCGATAGTCTCAAAATTGGTCGATGATCATTACCCTGTAGACACCCCATTTTTGACCGTCCTCAAGACTTGGACGTCACCGTTGGAACACTCGGTGATTATCCATGTTTGTGTTCGTTTGGAGTTCCCGGAGTTCTCGGCTGCGCGCGCCCTGCCTCAGGACCTCCGAACTCGACCGTTTGTGTTTGGTTTTGCACCAAACACTTGTGTTTTGCCCTGGGAAAGTGGGGAATGCCTTTTGAGGCATCCCTACACACCACCGGCTAGTACTGGAGGCCATCGGCTGGCTTATTTGTCCATCGGCACTTTATTGTGCCGACCGGCACCAAATTTTGACATTTGGCACTCTTTGCCGGCCGAGCACTGTACAGTTGCTTTATGAGATATTTTCTCACAGCTGTAAAGCTGGTTGCTCTCCTCCATACACGTGTATGGAGGGATGAGGCCTTGCTTTGCTTAGCTTGTAAGCATTCTTTGCCTATAAGAGAGGGGCTCTTCCTCTTTGATTAGGGTTAGAACCTTTTGAGACAAAAAACCAGAGCTCATACATACACATATATCTATATCTCCCTCTCTCTCCTCTTGTGTGTGTGTTCTAAGGCCCAAATAGTGTGTTTTACCTCACTTTTACACCATTACACACACTATTACACCTAGCTCCGAGATTGGGAGACTTGGAGGTTTGTTTTGAGTGATTTTGGACTGGTTTTGTTCACTTGAAGAGGGCTGGACCACCTGTTCTTCATTGGATCTTCAAGGGTGAGCTTTTCACTTTAGTTTCCCCATTCTTGCAACTACTTTTTACCCTCTTTGCTTTGAGTTTTTGAGTTTGTGTTTAACATAAAAAAGTCTTGTTTTTACTTGTTCTTGAACCTTCTTTAAGGTCATTTTATGGTTTGAGTTAAGCCTCATTACTTTAAGCCTTGTTTGGCCATCTTTGGTGCCTTTTTCTTAGGCCTTCTTGTTTTGGTGTTCTTTGATATTCTCACCACTGAAAACCAGTGGGTTTTCAGTGGTGAGGGTGGTATTTTTGAGCCTCATATAGGGGGGGACACCCCTCTCCCCTTGGTCCTTTATTTGCCTTTGTATTTGGCTCATAGCATAACATGCATGCATGCTTTCCTTAGCTTTCATTTCAGAGCTTTATTGTGTGTTTTAGGTCATGTGTGACCTCTGTTTTTAGTTGATTTCATGGCCTCTTGCACGCTTTCCATGTCGGCTTTAGAATGCTCTTTCATGCTTATAAGTAGTGTCATGCTTTGAGCCTTGATTCTTGCATATTTTAGCTTGGTTTCATGAGGATATAAGTATCTATTTGCCATGTAATAGGGCTGTGAGCCACTGTTTTGGACACCCTTGGTATGCTTGATGTGCATGTTTTGCATTTTAGGCTTGTAAACTTTGCTTCCATGGAGTTCTAGCATGATTGACTTGTTTTGATCTAGCGATTTGGCATCATATTAGATCTCATTTCAGTCCATTAGTCATGTTTGCATGTTGGCATATGTGGCTTAGTTCATGTTTTAAAGATATGCTCTTGAATGCTTTAAAATAGACATTGTGCATGCTTCCATGTTTGGTGCATTTTGGGGGTGCCATGGGGATTTGGGTGGCATTCCACATGCTTAAAATCTGTTTTGTTTGTTGAATGCATGTCATGAGTGGTTGTATGAATGATGTCAAATTACCCTCTTTGGTGTCCTAGACTTGGGCCCATTGAATAGCATGCTTGTGTGGCATTTTCATCATGTTGTGAGGCTTGTTTTGCCCTTTGTTTTTGGGAGTTTGAAGGCTGCCCTCTATGGCTTAAGTCCATTGTTGCATGCTTATTTCATGGTTGTTGCTTGCTTGGTCAATATAGCCTTGAATGTATGCTTGTTAGTTCCATGTTAATTGGCCCATCTTGCATGCCATTTGTATCCTACATACTTTAGCTCTTTGCATGCTTAACATGATAACTTGCATTGCATTTCAGCCTTGCTTGCATACTTGCATCTCATAGCTTGGTTTGGGGTTGTCAAGCCAAGCCTAGGATTGAGGGAAGTTCACATTTCAAGTGGTGTAACTCACCTCAATCCTTGGTCACTAAGGCCCTTGATTTCCACATGATAGGGACTTAGTATTCATTTGTTGTGTTGCATGCATATTTACATTAAAATGAGCAATCTTGGTTCCTTAGGCTATCATGCATCAAATGCACAATTGATAGCCCTAGAACCAAGAGCCACACCCCCTTGAGTCCCTAAACATGATAGGAGGTGTTGGACATGCTCACATTTGCCCAAAAACCATGCCTATGCATTGCTGTCTGTTGCTGCTGCTGTCATCTGTCCGGTGCAGGAACTTTATGCCGACCGGCAGAAAATAGTGCCGACCGGCACTATTTTTGTGCCGATAATTACTAAGTCGGTGGCCCTTTGGAAGAAGCCGATGACTACACTGCCCAGCCGGTGGATCATTTCAGGCCTCTTGGAAGGTATTCTGAAGTTTTGAGTTTTTTTTTAGAGAGGCAGAGCAGTAGAAACAGAGACAGTAGTGCCAAGGTGTGGGCTTTTCGGGCAAGGCGGGCATCGGGCATGCATCATTCGCGCATCCCAAGGCAGGGCCGAGGCCCCATTTCATTTCACTTAGATGCTTTAATTTCAGTACTTAGAAATTTGTAATAATTTATTTATTCATTTATTCTTGATTACGTATTATTTATTTATTCGGTCCCTCAAGTGAGGGCAAAAATGTAATAAGTGTGGGTGAGTGTGATGTATGTCTTCCAACCCCCACTTCTTTCTAACCCTTTTATTTACCCGCTTTCAGTGGTAGATTAGGGCATTTTAAATTAGCATACCTTATGCAATGCATGCGTGCATCCATGCATTTGTTTACATACACCGGGCTCGGTACACCATACAAATTGCATCGCAATTTTCAAATTCCAAAATTGAATATGTGCTATGTGACAGCATTTCATATGCCATACTTAGGATAGCCGAGCCTGTCTAACTGCATTCTTGCCTGTGTTGCATTAGTCATTTAACATGAACTAGGTCATGCATTGTTTTGCTAACTAGCTTACTGTTTTGGCACGGAGTACGAGGTGAGCTTTTATGCTTTAGCATACCGCATGCGTGTAAGTGTTACCATGACAGTAGGATTGCCATGCGGCTAAATGCTTACATGATAAACTGTTTTAATGCCTGTGGGTGGAGGTTGGATTGCTTGAGTTGGAACAACTCGTTGAAATCCGTATTTTAGCCTACTTGCGAGTAGCAAAAGAAAACAACGCATTTTTCGAGACAAAACGGATATGCAATGTTTATTTCCAAGTTAGGCGATCTAGTCTATACTTTTGTGTTGTGCGCATCACATAGTAATTCTAGGCTAATAACCGGAATAAGAACGCATAAAGTTTTCAAAAACGGATATCACGGTTAGTAGAGGCCGGTCTTGGACGGCGAAAGGTGCTCATATGACCTTCCCGATCGTGCCCAAGCTCGAGCCAAGACCACTTTGGTGATAGCGGACATGTGGCCTTGACCGAGTCAGGGTTTCCTAAATTTCCCATTTTAAAAAATATTTAGGTGGCGACTCTGTAATCTGGCAAAGCAGTCCATGTTTGGCACTTCTTTTCAAAAATCAGTTTTTCTCAAAACGATTTGCCAGAGTTGGACTCTTTGGTTCAGATTTAGAACTGCGACACAAAATCGAGTCCGAACTGTAGAGTGAAGCCCACGGGCGCGTCTACATACCCGCTGGCCGATGGCCACCCCTCTTGGCCGATGACCTCTCAGAGTGTCCATGAGGTGGTTCAGAAGCATCACAGAAGTTGGCATAATTTTTAGAGGTGCAGAAGTGTGCAAACAGAGGCAACATAAGGCATGGCAACGGATTTCCGAGCGAAGCCGACCGAGCATGCATACATCCCTCGTCACGAGGCCATTTCAATGCTTTTGATAAACTAGAATAGTTATTTTCTTCAATTTGTTTTGTAATAATTAATTAGCTTATTAGTTAATTAGTTTTGGTTTGTAATTAATTAGCTTAGCGTAGCTAGTTTGTATTATTTATTCGGACCCTTCGTCGAGAGGGCGAATTTTGTAATAAGTGTGCGTGACTGTGTGAATGTCTTCCAACCCCACGTCTTTCTCCCTTTTACTTAACTGCTTAAGATGGTTAGTTCTAGGTCATATTTTGATTAGCATCCTTATGATAGCATGTTTGCATTCATTCATCTGTATTGCATACACCGGGCTCAGCGCATCATACTAACTGCATTGTATTTCAATTCCTACTTGAATACATGTATCAAGTGTAGCATTCATATGCCATCTTAGGATAGTCGGGCCTATTTCTAGTTGCATTTTGCATGTGTTGCAGTAGCCATCTTAACATGAACTAGGATCATGCATGATTTCTAACCAGTTCTTGTTTTGGCTCGGAGTACTAGGTAAGCTTTTACGCTTTAGCATCCTTGCATGAGTGTGAGTGTTGCCATGATAGCATGCTTGCCATGAGGCTAACTGCTTATGTGTTTAACTGCCTGAATGCCTGTGGGTGAAGGTTAGATTACTTGAATTGGAACAATTCATCGAAATGCGAGTTTTAAGCCCACTTGAGAGTGGCAAAATTATGTTTTCTAAGCCCACTCGAGGGTGGCAAATCCACGTCTTAGCCTACTTGCGAGTAGCACCTTCAAACCATTTTCAAACAAACAAACATGAGATGTTTTGTTCCAACTTAGGCGATTTAGTCTATACTTGTATGATGTGCGTATCACGTAGTAATGATAGATTAATAAACCAGAATAACAACACATGTGGTTTCAAAAACAAAATATCATGCTTAGTAAAGGCCAATCTTTTGATCGGGCGAGAGGGGGTGCTCATTGCATGACCTTCCCCTCTCGTACCCAAGTTCCCGAGCCGAGGGAACTTTGGTGATGACAGACACGTGGCCTTAGGCATGAATCAAGGTTTCCTAAATTTCTCCAAAACAAAATATTTAGGTGGCGACTCTATATCTGACAAAGCAGTCCATGTTTGGAACTTCTTTATTAAAATCAGTTTTCCAAAATGATTTGCCGAATTTGGACTCTTTGGTGATTTATTGGTCTTGCATTGCACTTTGTGAGATTAGATTCAAAACCATGACATTTGAGTCCGAACTGTAGTAGCTAATGAACAAAACGGATTTCGCGTGCGGAGCTGGGATGTTCGGGCACGTCTACAGTTTCTGGCGACTCTGCTGGGGATGTAGAGAACTTGACTCGAACTCATGATATCTTGTTTTGATTACACTTATGTGTTTCTTTGCATTGCATGTGCATTGGTGTACCTAGGACACCATGTTTGTCGTATGCTATTCCTAAACGGTTTACCGGAGGCTCGCTTTGAGAAGCGTGCCATAAGGCTGACCGGTTGCGGGCTCTGCCACGACGGGAACACAAACCCCGATTTTTATCGGGGCACCCTTTTTGACCATTCGACCTAGTGCATATCGGAATCCATAGTGACTATTCCAAACTAGGACAAGTTGTTTACCCGAATGTAGGTTGTTTGAAACCGTTGCTGCATAATGAAACCCTAGCTCTTGACAAAATAGGACAGGGAAACCCTACCCCACCATAAGGGTGTTTTGGCTCTCACTTGCTTGATATATCTTTGTCGAGTATGTCTCTCTGAGTTGTATGTATCGATTGCAAGTCGAGCATCGACCGAGGGTATCAATTCTGACGTAATTCGGCGAAATTCTATAGGGAGTACAGTCATTCAACTATGCTCAAATCTATTCTGGTGAAATTGGGCTGAGATGCTACCTGTTTTCTCTTTTGCTAGGTAGTCTTGGAACTATAGCTTCAGAAGGCTCTAATATCCCCCGAGTACACCGGACTGGTGTTGATAGACTTTGCCAGGTCAGAGATTCAATTCAAGGGCAACCAGTGTTCCTTCGCTGAGGCAAGGCAAAGAAAGGCCAATCAGGGATCCCCTGTTCATCTAATCCGACAGTCACCAGTCACATCACCTTTGTTTGAACTCAGCAGACTGTGATGGCATAGAGTTCGGAAGAAGTTGTGGCCATGATAGGGGGTATTAAACCAGGGTATCACCATGCAGGATGAGACCAATGCTGAAATGCAACGCCCATCTGGAGCATCTGCCTCACATCCAGCTTCGAGACCCCAGCCAAACTTTGACCCACTTCCGCCAGCTGAAGATTTGCAGGGTCCAGATCCTCGGAAAGAGTTGGCTCAAGCTCGAGTTTTCAAACCCCTGGTGCAGCCTAATGAGAGGCTTTATCCCCTTGATGTTGATGAGCTCGATTCGACCTTAGTGAAAATTGCTAACCTTGAAAAGCAATTCAAAAAGGCACAGGGCCTTAACTCTATTCCCAACATTGAGGATGGGTACACTGAATCTGCCGTACGGCTCCCAGACAGATTCAAAATGCCATATATTAACCATTTTGACGGGTCTAGAGATCCTATGGTACATATCCGGCTTTTCTTGGATGTCCTGAAGCCGATGGGTCTGACTAAGCCACAGAAACTCTCTCTGTATGGAAGAACCCTGTCGGGTGTAGCAGCCGCTTGGTATGCCAAATTGGAGAATACAGTGAAACAGAACTGGGAAGAATTGGCTGAGGCCTTTGTTGATCAGTATTCTGACAATACCCAAGTTGAAATGACCACTCAAGAGCTAGAAGCTACCCACCAGAATCCTACAGAGTCGTTTGCGGAATTTGTTGTAAGGTGGAGAGCAAAGGCAGCACAGATGACAGATTGCCCTTCTGAGAGGGATCAAGTGCGGATAGTGGTGCGAAATCTCGAGCATGATATGTTGCAAAAGTTGATAGTCACTCCACTATTCACTTTCAAAAGTTTGCATGAACTGGGGGTTCAGGTCGAGAATGCATTCAACAGTGGGATTATTCCCAGAACAAGTGAACCGATAAGGAGGGTTTTTGCAGGGAGTACCAATGTTGGTAGTGGCGTTATTCCCAAACCCATTGAGATCAATACAGTCGCCACAGCAAACCCTTTTGCCAAACCAAGCCTACAAACAGCTGGCCCGACCCGAACTCAGGGTAGAACTTTCACCCCTTTCTATATGAGCCTAACCAGCGCACTAAAAGTCTTGATGGAAAGAGGGCATCTCAAAACCCTTGATCCTCAACCTCTGCCTGACCCACTCCCTGCCAAGCATAACCCCTCCAAATACTGTGTGTATCATCAACAGTGCGGTCATGGCATCGATCGTTGCTACCGTCTTCGTCATGAGGTCCAGAATCTCATCGACAACTGGACTATAGCTCCACCTCCAGACCCCAATGACCAAACATCTCCTGCCTACCTCAACCTCATCCATATATTGCCATCTGCCTACAACCCCAGCATATACATCACCCCAGCCCATCTACCCAAGCCTGAGGTGTTTATTCCAGTTAGCATGGACTTATGCATGATGGATGCACCTGAACCCCAATCATCTCAAACCTATGAGCCCACTAATTCTGAGCTGATGAGAATGATAGAAGATCTTCAGAGAACAGTGGCAGATCTAGCCTTTCGGATAGTGGCTCCGTCATTGACCGCGTCACATGCCAGAAAAGGCTCTCCAGTCTTGGGGCAAGCTACATTTGAAATTGAAAATGGCCAACCTAAAGCCATCCCAGGTCTGGGTGATGACATGTCGACAACAACTGGGCTTCGCTCTGATATAGCGACCCAATCCCTTGGCAAGGTGGAGGCAAGTGGTAAGAACAAGGTAGGGGCATGCATTGGTCCCCATGAACACCTTCAGTGGGCTGTTGAGGCTTTAAAAGACGAAGGGCTGAACAATAGCAAGTGCTCGCAGTTGTTGCAAAGACTGTGGAAGACACTTTCGCCACTCAAGTTAGAGGCAGTCTGAATCAAGGAGCAAGCTGAGATAAGGGATGTCGTACTAGAAACACCCCTTTCAGCTCCAATCGTACACTCGGAAGAGATCATCAAAAGTCAACACCTGCCGACCCTTTTGCCGGTACATACGACATAACCAGCTCACGACCTGCCAAATACCCACCTCGGGGCCAGATGGTGTTCACCCCACCGTACATGTCTCTGTCAATGGCCTTGAGGGTCCTAATAAAAGAGAGGCATCTGAAGGCCCAGGAGCTGCGGCCATTATTGAATAAACTTCCTCCCTCCTATGATGCGGCCAAGTACTGTGCCTTTCATCAGCAAGTTGGCCATGGCACTGACAGTTGTTTTTGTCTTCGCCATGAAGTACAAGATCTGATTGATAACAAGGTCATCGTCGCACCAGGCTCTGCAAAGTCTATTGGCACTGGATCAGTGCACTTGGGGGGATAATGTGATGTGATCGGGGGGATGAACCACCTGCGGATGGTGTTCAGTTTACCCCAGATATGGGAATGGCATGCACTGTTTTGAGCAATGTGGAAATGTTATTTTTGTACTTTCTAACTTGAGTATTGGATCAGTCTTGTTATTTTGTATTGAGTCAGTCCCTTTGTACTGCGTCAGTTGGGTCTGTCTTGTTGTATCGAGTTAGTCCTGTTGTTAGAGTCGGGTGCTTTCGAGCGTGTTACCTCGAACATCATTATCTTGTTTTGTGTTTGTCTTTTACACTCTTTTGAGTCTGTTTCTGCCATGGAGCCAGTTATGCCAGAAGATCTGAATAGAACAGCAGTGATTTTCACACTTTTGTGTTTGTTTCTATCTTGAGCTAGTTGTGCCAACAAATTTGAATAAAACAGTAATGCTTTTTACTTACTTTTCTGTGCCTCGAAATCATTACATTGACCTAAGTTTTTCAAAACTTTTTGAACGTTGTGATGAAAACAAAGAGGGAGGAATTCCTCTGGATTTACAAAAATTTGATCAATTAAGAGAAAAAGACGCGTGCTATGCCCTTAATGAATGAAATCATGTTTGTTAATGTGAGTACTAAGAAGGATCCTGGCTTGATCTAGATTAGTTCTACATTATCTTCAGCGCGAGTGATTTGTCGCTTTCTTAAAAGATTTCAAAAAATGTTTTGCGCCATCCTGCGAAGGCCTGTGTGGAATCGCTCTTGAGATTGTGTAGCTTAGGATCGCTCTCAGCCTTGAGACTCGACCCCTTGCTTTCAAACCTTGAACTTGGATTCAGAATGTTCAACGGTCAACCACGATGTGAGGCTTGTATGGCCAGATTTGAAGCAGCCCTTGAACTAGAGGCAAAGAAGGTCAGACGTCGTCAAAAGAAGCTTGCAAAGCTAGATCAAAAGCAGCCCTTAAACTAGGGGCAAAAAAATGTCAGATGTGCAGAAGAGTAAAAAATTGGGACATTTCTCAAGCTAACGAAGACTGGTAAGAATGCCAAAGCCTAGAAGGGAGGAAAGAAGAAAGCTTTTGTTGAAGGACAACCGAGTTCCTATCCACAACACTGGGGGCAATTCAGACCTGGTTGGATGAACTTCTACATCATCAGCAAACAGCAGTCATTCTCTTCGATTCAGATGGATTCGAGATCCTACGACCATTCAACATGGACTTGTTACACTTTTTACCCTTGGGAGGCTCGCTGGGCCGAAAACCCGGAAGGGTGACCCAAGCAAAAGTTAAAGCAAGAAAAGAACAAAAAAGAAAAAATGAAAAAGATGAAAAAAGAAAAGAAGAAAAATGAAGAAAATGAAAAGAAATGAAAAATTCTGAAAAGAAAGAAAACAAGAAATGAAATGAAAAGAAAAACATAGCTCGCGAGGTTGAAAACCCAGAAAAGGCGGCCTTGGCAAAAGTTACGGTGTAAAAGGAGAGGTTATTACCCGAGTGTACCTTACCCCGAAACTACGTCAGGCTTGATTCCCATGTTTGGGATACGTAGGGAACTTCATTATGAAGTCCAGCCATAAACACTTCCAAATCGATAGTGTCCATGTGATTGTTTTGGTCGTCTTTGTCATTTCTGTATCCAAGAGTTCGGTTGTGATCTTCACTATGAGAACTGGTTACAGTGTGTTACGGTGCTATTCAAACAAGGGGCAACTTTCCATTGCCATACAGTGCGCTATGGTGCCATTCAGACAAGGGGCAACTTTCCGTTGCTGTGTAGTGCCATTTAGACAAGGGGCAATTTTCCATTGTTTTTGGATCTGAGGTTGTACATCTCAAGAGTAAATTCTATGTTAGTCGAGTAATGGCCATTTGCAAAAATAGTTTTTGAGAATTTTTAATGAAGTTGACTAATTCTCTCAAAAATTATTCCATTTTTCCAAAACTGGACCATTTCTTGGACCCAAAAAAGAAAAATTTTCAGTGCTCATAACCTGACTTGCATGATTTCAAATCAGAAAATTGAACAAGCATGTTAATCTAACTCTCATATTGGTGAAAATTATTTTAGTAGAAAGCCAAAACAAAAAAATGGTCAAAATGATGAACTAGGGGCACAGTTGAGTCAGGTGTTCTATCTTTTTCCCATTGTCAACACACTTGCCAGGAAGAACACCATGCTTGCCAGAAAGGGCACTGCACTTGCTCGAAAAAGGCACAAATGAAGCTAACAGCAAAGGGCCGAAAGCTCTCTCACTCTCCAAGCAGCGAGGTATTAAGCTAAGTGCAAAGCATGAACTGGAATGGATCAAGATATTCCACTCCCTCATCTAGACAGGTCTGATGACATTCAAGCTAAGCCAAGGCATCGTCGACCAATCTCAGTTGCAGACCTGCTGCACACCCAACTATAGCGCAACCCCTTTGTGGGAGGAATTCACTGGCTGTGAGCGAAAGAAGAAGAATCTAGTAGAATGCTAGGGGCAAGAGCCCGCAACTTCCTGTTTATCCATCGACCACCCAGGGGAGGGATAAAAAATGAAAGATTGAAGAATAGAGAGATGTGCACTGAGAGAAAAAGTGAGAAAAGGGCTTTTTCAGAAAATAAGAGATTGAGTGCCAGAGTGATGTGAGAATCACAAATGAGAAAGAGTGGGAAACAATACCCGGAGAAATAGGCTCCTTGTACGCATTTGAGTCTTGTGTTTTTGTTTGTCTCGATTCTTGTTTTGAGTCGTTTTGAGCATCAATAGATGTGTTTAGGTTGTTTACCTTTTGTTTTCCTTTGTTGAGTCGTTTTAACTATGGTTAGTGGTAGGCTCAATACCCAGCTGAAAACGCTTTTCTCATTTCAAATTCAAGAATAAAATCGTTTTGTGCTTGGAGTGCTGTGTCATTCTCCACATTTGTGCAAAACAGGATTTGTTCTTTCATAAACTGCAGGGTTCAACCCAGGTCATGTGAGAACAATAGAACCAGGACCTATCTGAAGCTATTTAGGTTCCGGACTACAAAGCAAAAGAAAAGAGGGAAAATTTGGAGCATCTTAGTGTGTTTCAACTTCGGCAAATCCCGAGGCTACAGTCCAGATGTTATCTCTCGCCAATATAGACAGGGTGTCCCCTTTTGAGTTAAGCGTGTTGCCAAGTCCTCTGACAGGTAAATCAGAGGCACCAAAGTACATGTTTGATGCCCCTCTATTGCATAGAATGTGCACTTTCATATACATTTTTGTTGCATGCATAGAATATGCTTGGTTTCGATTCCGCATAGAATATGCTTTGCTTTCAATGATGCATAGAATATGCCTGTCTCATGCATGGAATATGCCTTCAATATTGCATAGAATATGCTTGCCTCGTGCATAGAATATACTTTCAATATTGCATAGAATATGCTCTTGTTTCATGCATGGGAAATGCACTCTTCCATACTTGCATAGAAAATGCCCATATCTTTTGCATAGAAAATGCATTCTTCCTCATTTGCATAGAAAATGCATTTTATCACACTTCTTTTGTGCACCTTCCTCTTACTCTCTTGTGCATCTTGTGGTTGTGTTTCACTCGCACTATCTTGTGCATTGCATTACACTCGCGCTGCTTAGTGCGTCGCACTGTTTAGTGCATTTCAAATCATTCACGTTGTTTAGTGTATCGCACTGTCTAGTGCATTTCAAATCACTCGCGATGTTTAGCGTATCGCACTGTGTAATGCATTTCAAAATCACTCGCACTTTCTTGCGCATCGCACTGTTTTGTGCAGTTTACACTCGCGCTTTCTTGTGCATCGCACTATTTTGTGCAGTTTACACTCGCGCTTTCTTTTGCATCGCACTGTTTTGTGCAGTTTACACTCGTACTTTCTTGTGCATCGCATTGTCATGTGCATTCTTTGGTTTAGGAGACCTTAAAATCTTGCGTTTTCACTCGCACTTTCTTGTGCATCGCACTATCTTGTGCATCGCACTATCTTGTGCATTTCATTACACGCTCTCATCTTGCATAGAAAATGCTTGTATCTTTTGTATTGAACTTGCATCATGCTTTCTTGCGCACCTTACCTGCACTTGTTAGTGCATTGCATTGTTCGCGCTTTCTTGTGCACCTTACCTGCACTTGTTAGTGTATTGCATTGTTCGCACTTTCTTGCGCACCTTACCTGCACTTGTTAGTGCATTGCATTGTTTACACTTTCGTGTGCATCTCACCTACACTTGTTAGTGCATTGCATTGCTCACGCTGTCTTGCATACCTTTTGTCTTAGCACTGTCTTGTGCACACACTTGCATCGCACTGTTTTGTGCATTCACCTTTATAGCAATGTTTTGTGCATTCACTCTGCATCGCATTGTCTTGTGCACATTGTATTTTTGTATCACTCACACTGTCTTGTGCACTCTCTAGTCTAGGAGACCTTAAATCCTCTAAAGGTGCAATTCCTTTGGTGTTTGTCGTGCCCGAACGACTTCCGGTGGTCTGGTATAGCCACCTGCCTAAGTTTGTTATGAGTTCCTAAGAGATCAACTGAGACGGTGGAAACTAGAGTTCGAATGGCTCATGCCTAGAATGTAAAGGTTTGGGATTTCCAAGACTAAAGTTTGGTTTAAATACCCAGGGGTGTATCCTCGGCTTGAAATCTATATGGCAGCCCCATAGATTGAGATAGCATGTGTATGCGCCTCAATTCTAGATACTGAACCAACCTAGTCTGTCACCCTATTGGAGAATAGGGAAAGCTGCGACCATAGCCAGGGAGAAAAGTAGAACCTGCAGTTCAACCGAGAAAAAGGGAAAGGTCCCCAGCAGCATGAGGTAGGTCATTGCCAATTGCCCCTGTAAGGTACCTTCACTTCCTAACTACTACATCATCTAGTATGTCTATTGCATTGTATATAGAATCTATCACATATATCTACTGCATATCCATTGTATCGCCTGCATCATTTCCATGTTAAGCTTAGTCCGGCATGTGCCCATACTTTTCGCGTTAAAGCATGGTTCTATGATTATGTGTACGCGCCTATTCCACTAAGAGAATTGTGGTCTGAGGGTGTCGGCATCTTTTTTGTGTTAGACGTGGTCTGTTTTGTGTCTATGCCTTTGCTAGGCAAAATGTGGTTTGGCCACACGCCTTATTCACTTAATCCATTGCATCCATTGCATCATGTTTTGTTTTGTTGCATTCAGCATGTAGGATCATGATCTTTCCTCAGCAGATCATTCCTCGCTTATATCATGCCACCCAATTGCGTGTATTCTTTCTGCGAAACACATAGTTCTGTCCATGCATGCACCTATTCCACTAAGAGAATTGTGGTTAGAGCGCTCTGGCACCTTTTCTATGTTACACGTAGTTTGATTTTGCATCTCCATCTCTTTATGATATTTGTTTGGTTTTGCACTGCTTGTGGTTTGATTATTCAATTGCATTGTATATTATTACATTATTTTATTGCATTGTGTATCATGTTGCATCCTGCCCCTGAACTACGCTGGTTTGATTCCTTGCAAAGGGATACGTAGGCAGCCTGTAGGCACAACCATTTATTTATCTGTATTTTGTTTGTTTGTCAAAGTCTTCGGCCTTGTCAAAAATGGGTCATCTCTAGGCTTTGACATTCACTCATGCCACTTCATGACTCTGAGCTCTGTCAAAGAGGGGCAACTGTAGACACCCCATTTTTGACCGCCCTTAAGACTTGGGCGCTACTGATGGTTTACTTGGTGGTGAAAGATGTGCAGAGTAAAAGTTCGATTTCTTCGGCAAGAGGAGAGTCAAATCCCAACCTCACACCCCATTTTGGACCAAAGCTATTTTGAATGGTTTTTAGACCTTAAAACCCTCTCTTTCAAAATATTTTTGAAATAAAGTTTCTACGATGCTCTGAGGCTCGCATTTTGTTAAATGATGCGCTTTTCGGTAAACCGAGCAAGGACAAAGTGGAAATGAATGAAAGAGAGATGAAATATTTGGAAAATCTTTCAAAACACTTTGTTTAGGGGTTTGGAGTTGAGGAAAATTGGAGAAGAGGGAAGAAACCCAGTTAGGGAAGGAGTTGGGCACGAATCGTTAAGAGAAAGTCGAGCAATCCTCGCTAAATCAGGCCTACCCTTTTGAATACTTGGATTTCAGATATAAGGCCACCACCGTTGGAAATCTTACTTCCGGGGCTTCATTTTTCACTTAAGAATCTCCTAAAGCCGAGTCCGGATGGGGTAGATATGATTGGTTGAAGTTGGGCATCATTCTGGTTGGACCGAAACTGAGCAGTCTTCACTAAAAGAGGGATATCTCTTAGCACACTTGGAATTTTGAGGTGAGGCTTCAAAATTTGGAAAGAAGACTTCCGGGGCTACAGTTTAGGCTCAAGAATGAGCTGAAAAGGAGTCCAGATGAAGAAATTAGGCTTGCTTCAAGAGAGGGACCAAGACTGATTTTTTCCATCGGCCACAATTGGACCTCATCGGCCATAGGTCGGCCAAAAGTGAACCTTATCGGCCACAAATGATGGCCGATCGGCAAAAAATGTTTAGAAAGCCCAGAATTGGCAGATATTTCTCCTCCAGCTGTTTCCAGCTGGTGCCACCTGTCCTAGCTCAGATATTTCGACCAAAGGTGATATTTTGCTATATAATGAAGCCTTGTATCTTATTTTAAAGGGTTAGAACATTAGAGGATAAATTAGAACAATTTTGGCAAAAAGCTTTGGGAGCCTCTCTCTCAATCCACTCTCTAGATTCCTCTCTCTCTAAGAGTTTTGTGCTAGAAGCTTGCATACATCCATCTTCAACCTATCAACCCTTAACAAGAGTTGTTGATCATTGGGCTGAGGTTGCTAGAAGGTCTTCTTGGAGCTCATTAAGGAGGTTTTGACTTGGTTTTGTGCCTCAAAGTGTGCTTCCCTCCAAGAGGTAAAACTTTCACCCTTTAAGCTTGTCTTTCACACTTGCTTCACCATCCTTTTTCCATTGTTTTGGACTATTTTGGGGCTGGTTTTGAATCATAAAAAACTCTGATTTTTGAGGTTCTAAATGATAGTTTAAGCCTTGTTTGGCTAGGGGGGGTTGTCTCTCCCTTTTGCTCCTTGGCTTGTGAGGCCTTTTGAGCCATCTTTCACCACCTTTCAAACCAACTTTTTTTGTCCTTTAAAGCACTGAATTCCAAAGGAATTTCAGTGATAAAAAGGGGGGTTTTGAGGTCCCAAATGGGTGAGGGTTGTCCCTCCTCCTCCTCTCTTGTTTACATGTGTTGATGGTCAACCAAATGAGCATGTGTTTTTACTTCTTTCTGGCTTTGTTTAGGCTTATTTTTGCTGAATTTTGGGACCTTCCATAACTCTATTTTAGGCTGGTTTGGCCACCTTTTGCATGCTTTATACACTTGTAGTGTAAACTTGCACACTAACCCAACATGCATCATGCTTTAGACCATCATTCTAGTGTGATTTTGGCTTAACTCCAAGAAGTTTTTGGCCATGTTTTAGCATTCTTAAGGTCTGATTTATGTTGTTTTGGTCATGCATGCCATGCTTTGTATAGCCATAGTGCATTTTAGCTCACTAGCCTTGAGTTTCTAAGCCACTAGCATGCATTGCTTTGGCTATTTTCATGATTTAGCATCATTTGGAATGATATTTTAGAGCATGTTTCATTGCCATGCCCTCACATTTGTCACTCTTTCAATGCTTTGAAGGCTTGGTTCTTTATGCCTTAAGAATGAGCATATGTGTATGCCATCTTGCCTAGGCTTTTGGGTCACCATTTCAGTGTATATTTGGTCCTATTTTGCCATGATAGAGCTCTATTTTTACTTGGTTAGAGCATCCCTCATTTGCTTCTTACACTTGTAGTGTAAGTCCCCTTTACTAGTCTTGCATGCCTAATGAGTGAGCTTGTTATTCTAGCATGTGTTGACTTGGTATTAGCCCATTTTTGGTGTTAGTTTGACATGCCATAACTCTGATTTTTATTTTTTAAGTCATCTCATGCTTGGCTTTGGTAGGTGTAGTGTAAACCTCCTTATTGGCCTTGCATACTCCATGTTTTGACCCTTCATGCTAGCTTGTTTTGGCTTTGCTCCATGCTTGTTTTGTCATTGTTTTGGCATGCTCTAGGACTGTTTTGGGTTGTATTGGCCATATGCTTCATGCATTGCATAGCTATAGTGTAAGTGCCTATGCTAGTTTCAAGCTTTGAGCCTCCTAGCATGTGTCATTTGTGACATGTACATGATTTGGCATCATCTACCATGACATTTCAGAGCACATAGACTTTCCATGCTCCCACTTCTTTCACCCTTTGAGTGCCTCTAAAGGTTGTGCATTGTTGCCTAGTTTATGGACCAATATGTGTGCATGCATGTTTTGCCTTTTGGTGCCTTAGTTTTGGTGTTTATGGCCACTGTTTTGGACATGGCTGAGGTCTGTCCATATCCGATTTAAGTCCATCTTGCATGTTGTTTGCATGGCTGCTGGCATGCTCATGTTGTATTAGCTTTGTTTTCATGCTTAGGTTGCATTGCATTGAGTTGGCATGCCATTGGCTTTGATGAGTTAATCATGTTGCATTACATTGTTCACATGCCATTAGCATTACTAAGTCGATCTTGGTGCATTGCATGTTGTTGCATGCTTATTACATTACATGATTTTTGCATACTTGTTGCATTGCATTGTGTTTGGGATAGGGTGTTAGTCCAAACACGAGGAATGAGGGAAGTGATGAAACGTGCCTCATTTCTCGGTCACTGACCCTCTTGATCAATCATGATAAAGGTTAAGGCATTTATGTGTTTTTGTGCATTCATTTGCCATTGACTTGTGCAACTCGGCCTTTTTGGCCATCATGCATCGAAATACGTGATTGATGGCTCGAGAGTCAAGCACTACACTCCTTTGAGCTTCAAACATGATAAGGGGTGTGGTTGCGTACAAATTTTCTTGCAAATACATTGCCATGCCTCTGTTTGTGCTCTGTTGCAGCAAAAAGGAGAGTTTGCAGGAAGAGATGGCGGATCGGCTATCTAGTGTGCCGATCGGCTAACAACAATTGGCCAATAGTCTCAAAATTGGTCGATGACCATTACCCGCTGGCCGATGGCCACCCCTCTTAGCCGATGACCTCTCAGAGTGTCCATGAGGTGGTTCAGAAGCATCACAGAAGTTGGCATAATTTTCAGAGGTGCAGAAGTGTGCAAACAGAGGCAACATGAGGCATGGCAACAGATTTTCGAGCGAAGCCAACCGAGCATGCATACATCCCTCGTCACGAGGCCATTTCAATGCTTTTGATAAACTAGAATAGTTATTTGCTTCAATTTGTTTTGTAATAATTAATTAGCTTGTTAGTTAATTAGTTTTGGTTTGTAATTAATTAGCTTAGCATAGCTAGTTTGTATTATTTATTCTGACCCTCCGTCGAGAGGGCGAATTTTGTAATAAGTATGCGTGAGTGTGTGAATGTCTTCCAACCCCACGTCTTTCTCCCTTTTACTTAACCGCTTACGATGGTTAGTTTTGGGTCATATTTTGATTAGCATCCTTATGATAGCATGTTTGCATTCATTCATCTGTATTGCATGCACCGGGCTCGGCGCATCATTACTAACTGCATTGTATTTCAATTCCTACTTGAATACATGTATCAAGTGTAGCATTCATATGCCATCTTAGAATAGCCGAGCCTATTTCTAGTTGCATTTTGCATATGTTGCAGTAGCCATCTTAACATGAATTAAGATCATGCATGATTTCTAACCAGTTCTTGTTTTGGCTCGGAGTACTAGGTAAGCTTTTACGCTTTAGCATCCTTGCATGAGTGTGAGTGTTGCCATGATGGCATGCTTGCCATGAGGCTAACTGCTTATGTGTTTAACTGCCTGAATGCCTGTGGGTGAAGGTTAGATTACTTGAATTGGAACAATTCATCGAAATGCGAGTTTTAAGCCCACTTGAGAGTGGCAAAATCATGTTTTCTAAGCCCACTCGATGGTGGCAAATCCACGTCTTAGCCAACTTGCGAGTAGCACCTTCAAACCATTTTCAAATAAACAAACATGAGATATTTTGTTCCAACTTAGGCGATTTAGTCTATACTTGTATGTTGTGCGCATTACGTAGTATTGATAGATTAATAAATTGGAATAAGAACACATGTGCTTTCAAAAACAAAATATCATGTTTAGTAAAGGTCGATCTTTTGATCGGGTGAGAGGGGGTGCTCATTGCATGACTTTCCCCTCTTGTACCCAAGTTCCCGAGCCGAGGCAACTTTGGTGATGACGGACACGTGGCCTTAGGCACGAGTCAGGGTTTCCTAAATTTCTCCAAAACAAAATATTTAGGTGGCGACTCTGTATCTGACAAAGCAGTCCATGTTTGTCACTTTTTTATTAAAATCAGTTTTCCAAAACGATTTGCCGGATTTGCACTCTTTGGTGATTTATCGGTCTTGCATTGCACTTTGCGAGATTAGATTCAGAACCGTGACATTTGAGTCCAAACTGTAGTAGCTAATGAACAAAACGGATTTCGCACCCATTTCAAGCCTGAGCCGGGGCGTTGAACACGTCTACAATGAGCAATGTGGTTTTTCTGTATGGCCTGCAAAGCATACGAAACGATTAGCCAAACCACACAAAAAGACGGGTAAACATAAAGTATATATGGGACTTCAGACTTTACTAAGACAAAGGACTTGGTGGCAGACCAAATCACCTTCAGCTCGGTTAGATTCTCCTGCCGCTCCATGTCGGCTTTTGGATAAATTGAAGGCTAATAGGTGGCCTTTCTCAACGTTAACAGAATCCAATGTAGTCATAGCGTGGCCTTTGAAGGTCACAACTAGTGCCTACACTGGAGGGAAAAAAAAGATTAGAGTTGCCGGAGCGACAGCTACCTTGGGGTTGGTTGGTCTTAGGTAGCCTGGCTTTCAGCTACTCAGTGTCTTCTTCGTCCACCAGGCGCTGCGGTGTGGCAAAAGTGGTGTGGGGCCTTTTGCTTGGCCGGGATAAGGCAGCCTATGTGGATGGAAGGGCAACAACCGCATCACGTGGCTGGCCAGTCGGTGGTAGCTTGGTCTGTACCTTGGTGTTAGAAGCAGAGGCTTGCTTTGTGATAATCTCTTGTTCTTTAGTGAGAGGAATTAGGTTGATTTAGGGGAGGTTGGGATCAGGTTTAGGAGAGGACTCAAGCAAGAAGTTTGTAACTCTGTTCGTCCTCTTGCTGTTGTAGAGGTAGGTCGGTTCAACGCCTCATAGCTTAGTCCAGTCTCAATGACGGTACCACAGGACGGCTCGTAGTGCAGCTTGATTGGTGTAGGCGTAATTTGCTTTCAACCAGTTCAGATTTGGAAAAAGAAAAAGGTCAATACGGCTGAGGAAAATTACAGGTTTTAGCACAAGAAAAAGAATTGAGCTATCCTTACCAAGTGTCCATTTATTCCAATTGATGTTATAACCTAGTATTTGGGCCTCTTGGTCTTCAAAGTTGCTAGAGACCTAGAGAAAATCGTCATTGTTCAAATCTTTATCCAGTGTGCACTTGACGATTTTTTCTCAACCTTTTCTGATTCTGAGGTAATGAACCCAATCATCGTCATTTTGGCTGAGTGAGTATTGGTGAAATAGCTCGGTCAATCCAAAGTTAAGGTCGAGACAACGATTTAGCTCGACAATCTCGTTTATTATCCTATAAGTGTTGATGGATAATTGGGTAGGGCATAGTCTGGTTTACTTAAGGAACTCGCAGATGAGGGGTTGGACTGGGAACGGAAGTCCACCCTCTACGATGGACAGCATAGAGAAGGGAACGAATCTAGGCTTGCCCCATGGCGTGGTGTCTGGTTCGGCTAGGGAGAGATGGACGTCATCTGGAATGTGGTAATCTCTTTTGAACTCGGTTATGGCACTTGGTGAGCTTACCATGAATCGGTAATTGCCCATGGCCTTAGGTTCAAATAAGTTAGTAACAAAAAATCTTGCTCGGCTCCTTAGCCCGGCGTGGGTATGATCAAGGGAATGCTTGGTTGAGCAGCGCCACCAAAGGGCAAGTGCAAGGTGTGCCTGGCCAACCTAATCAAGTCTGCAAAGTAGAGATAAAAAAGTGTTATACCCAAGTGTTGAACGGGCTATGCAAGAGTCTAGACTAAGTAAATTTAGCTCGGCAGAGTAAACATGAACAATATGTTCAGTTCAGTCTAAATGAGTGGCAAGGTTTTTAGCTCGGTTGTGATTGGGCAAGGTGTTGGCCCGGTTCTCAATAATGGCCAGGTGTTAGCCCGGTCACGTTTAGATTGTGGCTTCTAGCTCAGCAGGGTTCATCTAGGTGAGTATAAACAGGTTTTTAGCTCGATTGTAGTGCGATTTGGGATCAAAATCAGTGCTACAGCAATTTTAAGCTTGTTTTAGTGGAGAAAAATATTATAAACACTATTTCAGTATCTCTGTGATAGGTTTACAGTACTAAAAAACCAAGAACACGAAGAACACTGTGAACATTTTTGTATAAAGTATTAGAAAGAGCAAGAAATTTACAAGTTTTGAGCAAAAAGTTTGATACTGATCAGCAAAAGGCATTCCAGCAACGGCGGCAAGCGTGAGGTGGTGTTGAGGTGTTCGAACGCAGACGATGGGAGGTATGAAGCTTAGAATGGGAGAGTGAACAAAGATGAACAGTAGAGGAACAGTGAAAGTGACTTTACATATATGGCAAATGTAAAAGGGGGCGGACATTTAAAATTTTGGTGCTGTGTGACGGCTGTACCTGGGGTACAAGGCTAGTGGGGGCATGCCACGTGTTCCATGATTGAAGTGTGTCAGAGCAACAGGAGAACGTGCTAGGTTACTGATGAGACTCATTAGAGTCGAGCAAATCGCGAAACTGAGCAAGCATTTTTATCTCGGTTAACTTGTACAACGGTAGCTCGGCTAAAAGACAATAATCCCAATCATGCATTGCAGATGGAATTAATAGGGAATTGAGAGGGTAATTTATGTGGTTAAATTGGGTCAAGCTAAGTCTATCATTCTTAGATGTTGGACTGAGCTATGGACCGGGCTAAATCTATCATTCTTAAATGTTAGACCGACTTATGGGCCGAGGTAAGAGCTTGGATAGCCCGATCACGTTACAAGAGGTCAATGGGCCTTGAGATGATTGTGTGCATCATTAGTAGACGGACTAGAGTGGTGTGCTGTAGAAGGCTGAGCTAGGGTTATCTTGGCATGGTGACTTATGGTAGTCAGTGATTGTACGGCCCGGTCAGAGTAGTTGCACTAGGTAGCTCAGCTAGGCATGGTGGGCCGAGTAGGGTGATTAACCATCTCACTTGGTTGGCAGTGAGTAGGGTGTTATCAAGATAGTCATTATCCTAGGGGAAAGTGATTCCTAGGAGGACTCTGCTAAGGAGAGTTAGAGTCATACTAGGAACGTGCTTGGTGGAATTTATAAAAGCTCATGACAGAACTTATGGATAGGTATTGTAATTCATACTCCCGAATTCACAGAGCTTTTGTGTCTATTGTCTATTTGCTAACTTAGGCATCGGAGGGGTTTTTGACACACCTGCCTGCTAGCTCACGTTTGTGTTTTCAGGTGATAAGACGATGACGTTTGGAGAAGTGTAAACATGGTCAACAAGATTATACGAGAAAATTATTTCGTGCTCGTAGAATATGTTTTACTGAATTGTAAATCCT
Source organism: Camellia lanceoleosa (assembly GCA_025200525.1). Classification (NCBI taxonomy): domain Eukaryota; kingdom Viridiplantae; phylum Streptophyta; class Magnoliopsida; order Ericales; family Theaceae; genus Camellia; species Camellia lanceoleosa. The sequence continues at coordinate 126,254,860 of CM045765.1, forward strand.
TCAAATTGGAATCATAAGTGAGATCATTAGAAGGAATTTATGGAACATATCGTAAAATAGGATCAAGAATCATAAAATTTAAGTTTCAATACAAAATAAAATAAAAAATTATTGATAATAATAATGTATGTTCAATAATTTTAAAATTATTAAAGAAAAATAATTTGATACGATGCATTTTTTATGTTAATATAAATTTGAAGAGATGTTTGGAGAAGTAATCTATAGTCAATTTTTTTGTATATAAATATAAACATAAGGGAAAATTTTACTTTATCCCATTGTGTTTTTGCACATATAAGGATTATCCTCTTCTCATTTGTAAATAATCGCATAATTTCCTTGTGATTTGTAAATTGAAGTGCACCATTAAACATTTTTTTTTTCAACTTAACAAGAAGTATGAAATATGTGCCAAACATAAGCCGCTTCTATGCTCATTTTCAAATTTAAAGGGGGTAAATCACATATGAGGTTAAAGTACATTTTGCCTCCCAAATAAACAACAAAAATATTATTAGTTCACACACTTAGATTACTTATATACAATGATATTTTTAACAACTTTTTATTAAATTGTTAACGAGTCTAACAATGCATTTCAATCTACAAACTACAAGAGGATTGTATAGTTATTTCCAAATGAGAGTGGGATAATCTGCACAAGGGCCATACTATAAAAGAGTAAAGTGAAATTTGTCCTATAAAAAATAAATTATAAAAAATTGTTTTTGATAGGATCATGATTGTAATGGAATCCTAATCAAGGTGATTCTACACGATTTTATGATTAAAATAGTGATAATTCTATAAATTTTAAGCTTCTAATGTGATTCAAATCGTTTGATCCAAGTGAGATGATCGAGATTGAGATTGTGATAACTATGAACATCTATTATAAAATTTCAAGTAGAACTTTGATTTACTCCATTTGTATTAATTTATTTTTTATCAATATATTTTTTTCCATAAAACAACATATGGAGAAATATAATAAGAAAATTCTCTAGAACATTACCCTAATAATATATGGAGTTAAGTCATTACTTGTATGTATATATATATATCTGAACCAAAAAAAAAAAAAAAATGGAATAATTAATTGTGAATCAAATTTGACTTAATTTATAAAAATGAACCCATCACTAAAATATATAAATAGATCTCACCCGCCCACTATATAAGAAGGAAAATGTTTGGTTTTTGATATCTCAAAATTTTATGATTTAAATAGCTCAAATCTGTTAAAATAACGTCGTTTTATACTCGTTTACACTCAAAACGACGTCGTTTTAAGTGATTTGAGCTATTTAAATCACAAAATTTTGAACTACCTAACATTGTTGATATAAAAAACAAAATATTAATTAAAATACAACACCATAAGCCAAAGTAAGATGATGGCCCGAAAATCGACCTTGCTCGACTGAGTGGAGGGAAAATGCCTAATCCATTACTGGGCCAACACCACCCCCGTGGATCACGTGTATCTATCACCAACATGACTTGCATGATAGGATTGGAATGCAAAGTTTCCAAAATACTTTTCAATTAAAAAATTAATAAAATGATGACTTTGCCATCTGTTAGGTAGACAAAAAAGAAACCAGCATGACTTCCATTATAGGATTGGGGATAATTCCTCATACCTATGATTTGGAATCTTTAAAAACATCTCTAATTAGGTGGCACTTCACCTCATTATTCACCTTGTCATAGACAAATTCACATCATTTTAAGTTTAATAAATTACAAAATGATTCCAAAATTTTAGTATAATTTTATAGTTAAAGTTTTTTAATTTAGTATAATTTTGTAAACTTAGTTTTTACTTAGAAGACTTTGTGAGACTCTCAATTTTAATATGAGAGCCTAGAAATCAAATTCAGAAAAATTTTAAATATAGAAATTCAATATTTAATGACTGATTTAATAAATGTAAAAAATTTTATACATCTCAATCATGGAAAATAGTAAAACTGAAATCATAATACTATTAAATAGTCTAATGGATGTGAGTAAATAAATTTTAAATATTTACAAAAATCAAAATATCATAATTATTGAAATATCTAAAGAGTTAAGAGACATAAAAGAAATTTCCTTTAAACATAAAAAATAAAGTTTTATTAAAAAATTTGGAACTTTTTATATAGTTATTGAACAAACTGCAAAAATTTGAAAAGATAAAAAAGATCCGGATGATAGTACTATATCCGAACCAAAAAATAAAAAAATCCTTTAGAACGAATATCTTCAAATGATTTTTAAAAATATTTAAATCTATATATGGATAACTATGAAAAATAGAAAGCACTTAAAAAATCAATAAGTGATTCTATTGATCTAACGGAGTTAAATAAACAACGCTACCAATTAGAAAGAAAAGCACAAATATCTGAAACAAACAAATCATTTGGAAATTTTGATTTTGGGAACATTCAGATTTTATGAATATCTAATGAAAAAAATAAAAATCTTCTATGAAGGAAATAAAGTTAGAAAAAAGAGTGTCGTTAAAGACTCATATAAAATATGACTTTATTCTTAAAATTGAAAAAAATGAGCCTGTTACTAAATATGAAATATTTCTTGATCTAGAGAGTATAACTAACATAGAAGAAGTTATAGATAATTGAGCACAAGCAGTAAGAATTGTTATAGCGGGACAAGCTATAGACACATGAAATCTAAATACTTTTGTAAAAACTACTCTAAGAGGTCAAGTTGTAAAATCTTGAAATATTCTATTAGATAATGATAATATAAAAGCTCAATAATTAACATTGCCTGCTATAGGGGGGAAAAAATTATCATATTTATAGTACATAACCTTAAACGAAATACTTATGGTATGGTATTAATAAAATGTCACATTTTAAAATTTAACCGCTCAGTGCCTAAGTCAATTTGTAAGAAAAGTTTGTTGAAAAAAATTCTTTGTGTAACATTTTCCTTTCATTGCAAATAAAGAACGAGATAGTGTCATCTAAATTGTGTAATTAAATAAAATAAACAAATAGATTCATATTTAATAAATTACAATATAGAACAAGAAAACATACTGGAAATTACAACTAAATTGAATAGAAATACATAATAAGACACAATGAAGAAAAGATAGTAAATTGAAGCCTGTGAAGTACCACAGTTTCTTTAAAATAGATTTGTCGGCTCACCATAGGTGCTAAAGGTATAACTTTGCCAGCCTAGTAGACAAAGAAAGAACAATAACGACGGAATAAAGACAGGGAAAGTAGTAAGCTATTCACCCAAAAAAAGCAGGGGTAATTCTATTTCCACACATTAATTTCACTTAGTTCATAATAAAAATTTTCATTAATACAATTTTGTCCTAGAATAAAAATACTATAATGCCCTCATCTTCTTCTACTCAAACCCTATTTCTAAAATACCATAAAATTAGACTTTGTTTGGTATAATTTTAGAATATGTTTTCAAATATAAATTAAAAAAAAAAAAACTACTTATTTCAAAAAAAAAAATTTAAAAAATTGTTTCAAAAATTAAAACCAAACATGGCCTTAGGGTTTTAAAATTGAAAATGAGGGTAATATTGAAATATAAAGATGTGTATTGAGAATTTATATTTTTATAATGTGTGTACTGAGAAAGTATTCATTAAATGTGTATACTGAGAATAATTAATGTGTGGAAATAGAATTACCCAAAAAGTAGTAAACTTATGGGATCAAAAATTCTTTTTAGAAATTTACTCAGAATGATTGATTAATGATATATATTTGAAGTTATTATTAAGAAAAATTAGTAAAATATTCCTCTCAAACTTTGTGTAGTAGGAAAGATTCAAAATATTTTTTTATTAGTTAAGATCTTTAAATATAATTTCTCTGCGATAATATTAGGAAAATTTCAAAATTTCTTTGTGAAATCAAAGAAATTTTTCTGTGAAAATTGAAATTTCTCTATGTCAGGAATGAAATTTTTTTAAGTTGGGTCAAAATTTCTTTGAATCGGGTACAAATTTATCTAAGTCAAACTTTCTCTATGAAAATATTGAGGAACCCCAACTATTATGCAAATATTATATGTCATTTATCTTTAAAAATCTTAATATCAAGGATCTTAAAAAAAAGCCCCTTATTATTATGAGATTATTTGTTAAGTGATTTTTTGCCATAGATTTAAATTTTGAATATTTTTTAGGTTTTTTTTTCTCCCCTTATTTTGTAGTTTTGTTGTAAGAAATGTATATATATCTATATATCCATATATAATTAATGGTAAACTTTACAAATATTACTAATAATTAAATTTTAAATTTTGGTTATGAAAATATTTTATTTTTAACTAATTTTTCATTTCGAACAAATAATTTAAGATGAAGAGAGTGATATGTTTATTTTCTCTCCCAATCTCTTCATTTTTAAAGAAATTCAAAATTAAAATTTTAAGATAAATGAGTTTTTTAATTTTTATATTTTTATTTCTTTTACTTACTGAGAGGAATAAAATCAATAAAAATACATGTCTTTTCTTTTCTTCTCAAATCAATCCGTCCAAACATAGTGTGAGGGTGGATCTCATATCCATGCTGAGTATTTAGTAAAATATTTTGTATTTCTAACATTATTCATTTATATTATAAAAATATTAAAGATATAAAAAAATTGTACCAAACACTCATATCATATGGGTGTGAGTTTGTGAGTAATTATTTAGTAAAATATTTTAGGATAAATTATAAATATATCCTTTAAGATTAGCTTAAAATACGAATTGTCCCTATAATTTTAAAAATTGCATCTTGCTTTGAAATTTTTAATTTCATAACAAATAGCCACTCATTTTATGAATAAATCATCAAATCAATGAACAATTTTTAACGATGTCAAAATTTTATTTTAATTAATAATTCAGATAATTATTTTTTAAAAGAGCAGTTAGAAATTTTAATTTTTTAATTAATTTTATTAAATAAAAAATTCTAACAAAAGATTATTTATAATTTTTTAAATCACAAGCAATAATATATATTTTAAACAAATCTCCCAACATTAACCATTACTAGTATCTCTATCGGAGAATTCTATTATACACATCCTATATTGTATGTACTTTTAGTTATGTTATTTTTTTTTTTAATTATGATATTATGTTGAGAGTATGTACATGTTTGGGTAAACCAAAAAGATAAAAAGTCAAAAAGTTATTACAAAAGTCAAAAAGTTTATACTATTTACAAATTTTTGGGCGGGTAAACACCAACAGTAGTCAGCAGGTAAAATGACCGCAATGCCCTTCTTGTGTCCTTTCCTCGCAGATTGATGTTATCATACAGCTAGGGCGCAGAAGTGAGAAACCTCACATGCTCACCTCAATATTTCGTCTTCTTCTCCATACACGTGCATCCACAATCGCCATTGAAGCCGCAACAGTCTGTCACAACCCATCCGTCGATTGCCGGAGCTCCGCCAAAACCTCCCTATTCTAGCATCACCGAAGCCATCTCAACATGCGACTGTCTGATGTGCACACTAGAGCTCCGCCACCACCTCCCCCTTACAGCAACACCAGTACCGGACGAAAAGGACCAGCCGGGGTGCAGATCTGCACCCTCGCTGCACAGATCTTGACCATTTCAGCCCACCCCCTCCCCCTCCCTCCAAAGTAGAAGGTAAGACCTTCGGTTGTGACTCTTTCTTCCCTATGTACGAAATCCGTAACAATTCCCCCTTTTGTCAACATTGTTTAACTTTTTTTTGTGCCTTACATACTTCGGATTGCCATATTAATTTGTGTTTGCACTTATCCGGGTTTGCTAACCATTTGGCTAAGTTGGTGAAATTTCTAGCCTCTGTTTTGCATTTATCTCAGCTTTCCCCCTGAAATATGTGGCCTACCTTTTGCGTCAATTATTTTTAAATTTTTACTAACACTGATAACTATGAAATTACCTACATTTTCATACTCAAAACTATTTTTGTTGGCCTACATTTTGTGTTTTGTATTTTGTAATTATTTCATTGTTTCACACATTAATACATTGAGACTTAAAATTTATATATGAATGATGAATTTTATTTTTTACAAATAAGTATATCATCACATATCTCACAAAAGAAATTAGTTAAAGTCAGGGTAAATGTGTGCGTAATGGATGATCAAAATATATATATATATATATATATAAATCTCTTATGCGGCTAAGAGATTAAAGATACAACAATATCAATTTATCATGTTTTTTCAATTAAAATGATGACTAGCTCTTTGGTGGATATGAAATTCATGGTCCTTGTTTTGTAATAAATTAAGTTTTTAATTTTATTGTTAGTTTTAGAGGTGTCATATTATTTTGTATTTTATAATTATGTCGTAATTTGTGGAATAATTTTTTATGACAATTGTTTCCTAATTGAAACAGTCCTTGTTTTTGCTGAAGTATGAAATGCCCTACACTTTCAGACTTGAAACTGTAAAAGGTCACAACTGCCTCACCTTATAGTGTAAACGGCATGACATATTTGTCTTCAACTGGACAATGAATTTTGTGCACATGAGTGTTCACACACATGTAAAAGAGGGAAAAAAAAATTAATCAGATATTTTGTTGTGTGCAAAATAATTACACTCACGTTTTATTAAAAGGAATTTTTTTTGTTTTTTGTTTTACTGTTTTCATGTCTTGCAAAAGACATTTCACCCCCACAAACAGTTGTTCAAATAAATGTTTAATAATTATTAGATTGTATTTATACATTATTATTTCTGCTAATATGTATATGAGTCCCATTTATGGTAGTAACAAATCTAAACTTACAAGCCATTAAAACCAACAACACTTGATTACCTGTGAAATTATTCACACCCACACTTCACAATCTAATCAAATTACTTGCAACACTTGCAACTCTTTGTCTGAAAATACCCATTATTGTAGGACTATGGTATTATAAAGAAATAAAGTACATGAACAAATGACTCTCACACATAATTGCACACACACACTATTATGTCCACACAAGGCGCATTGCATATATAAGAGAACTTGTAAACCATGTCCATGTTGTCATTTCATTGTTTTCATGTATGGTTGTTCCAAAAACAGACGATGGCTTCGTTTGTTTCCTCTGCCACGTCAGCGCGTACAGCACCATTCTGTGCCTGTGGCTTTGGGATGTGTGTTGTGAAGATTTCAAGATCTTCAAAAAATCCAGGTTGTGCCTACTACCAAAACCCTCGTGCAGTGGTGAGTATTCACATGCACAACTCCATTTACATGTTTTACAACTACACTAATACATGTGTCTGTTCAACCATATCGTTCTTGGATTGGCTAGTGTGACGAATTTGGCCAAACATCCGTGCCTGACACTCAACAATCACTCCGGGACATGGTCTTCCAATTAAGCGCTGACATCATCAACCTGCAGCACTCTTTGCATCTCCTACAAATTGTTACATTCGTCTTGTCTGTTGTCATCGTTATTTTGTTATTTCGTAGTTGATTTGATTCGTTTCGTAGGGAATATGTACGTTTTTGCCACGTGATACATTTCACGTTTTTCGACTAGTACAATGTGTAGTATGCTACTTTCGCGTTGACAATGCAATCTTCTCTTTATTCGTTGTGCTATTATTTGCTTCTTCATGTTTGTTATTTCCGATTGTGCATGTTATATTTTGTAATGCACATATGCCACAATTGTTCCTCCAATGTTGTAACCACATCGATCAATCCCGAACGCTGTCTACACCGCCCAAAAATTTGCATAAGCGGGGCAGCAGTCAGCCTCACCCACAGTCTACATATGTGCACAAAGCAGTTTGGGACTCCGACGCAGTCAGGCTGTTCTTGGAACTTGTTGTCAAGGAGTTGGAATCCGATTACAAGGGATGTGTCCATACAATGACAATGCACGGCTATCGGGCTGTGTCCAAGGCCTTCCAGGAATGTACGGGTAGGTTCCAAGAGGTGAAGTAACTCCAAAACAAGTACAACCTACTTAAAAAGGATTGGCAGTCCTGGGCACGGCTTATGGACACAAGGCACGACCCAACCGACATAAGTTACAATGAAGAAACTGGGTTGATACAAGCATCGAACGATTGGTGGGCCGAATATGAGAATGTAACGTTTCGAACTCTTGTTTTTTTCCTTACAAGCACAATTCCATGTCAAACTTGTACCACTTCTCAAGACCAATTTGCGTAAACCAGAAAAGTAAATGAAGCGAAAGTGAATGCACTATTTTCTCGTTAATTTTCAACTAACAATTAAAGGGATGTTATCAGTTACGCTGTACGGACAAGGTGTAAAACATTCAAAAAGTATAATTGACGCAATTATAATTACAAAATTAAAATTCACATCAGATGAACATTACTGGAACTGTTAGTGTAAATTATGCCAACTATTAAAGTACATAATTAAAATTAATTATTGAGACTTTTAAAGAAATATGTTGCCAACTTGTAATGTTTAATTGTCAAATATATAAGTTGTAAAAGGTTGCATCAAATAGAAATGGCATTATGGTCCACTGTGAGTTGCTTGAGATTAAAAAAAAATGTATAGGTTTTCCTGCAATTATGTTTGACACATGTCCCTTGCGGACAGTTTCATGTTAGCTTTAAAATGATGATTATATACTCCATGGGAGCCTAATTTACCATAAATTATTCAATACTCTTTGTGATGCTCCAATACTTGTTCAGTTAATCCTATGAATCTGGTACTTATCAGTTTGTGAGATATGAGCTACTTAAACATGATTGCCATATTTTGAGCTACAAGTTAATGGTATTTTAGTGTTAAAACTCCATATTACCCAATTTTTTGTTACTGAGTATGGATCCATCTATACCTCTCAGTAATCATATTGTTGTTAATTTTATTCACACAATTAAAAGCTTGCATTAGGTTCAGCCACACAATTATCAAAAATTGGGTTATAGTTGGTGAATAATTTCGTGCATTTGTGACTGAGATTTTATTTCAGTTTTACGTTCGAATATTTTGCTTCATTTCCTTTGAAGCAACACCAATGCAGAACAACATATTGGAACTGTGACAGCTTGTTTGTGTGTTCCTTGCTATTGGAATTTTGTGATTTATTTTCCATAGACCTGCTGCACTGCAACTATGGGGTGACTGCTATACTTGTAAATGTGACCTGCAGAATAGCCCTTTATATTGTTATTAACCAATTGTTGTTTACTTCCATGTGTGTGATGTTGTATTTTTTTGTTCAGATTGACAAGAATGTTGTGAAGTTCAAAACGAAGCCGTTGGAGCACTTGGAACTTATGCGAAGGGTGTACGAAGGTACCACGACAACAGGAAATTTTGCTTGGACACCGAGAGCTGATTTCGACCTTGTGGCCACGGATGACGTACCATCTCCTATGAATGCAGAAGATTACGAGGATAGTAGTGGATTGCCACCTTTCCAGCTGGCTACCCACGGTGAGCACACAGTTGATGACTGTGCCATGTCTGTCGAACAAACTCCAACGGCTGGACTGACGAAACGGAAATTTGAAGCAAGTAGTCAGGGGCGGCAGAAAAAAGGGCAGAGCGAGGGAGCTTCGAAGTTGGCGAGTAGCATGGAAAACCTTGCGTCGTCAGTTAAATCACAACAATGGGAGGTCCGGGTCCATCATGATTACCCACATTTGACGCCGGAGGTGATTGGCAACTGCCTGGCAAGGCTGTACTCCCTCAATGGTCTTGGCCTGGATGATCCACTCATTGATTTCGCTGTTTCCCTAATGGACAACTCGACAAATCAAGCCATCATGTTGCAGATTGCCATGGACGACGCTGCAATTCATTGGCTTCAAGTGAAGCAGTCCCAGATGTCGGAAGGCCCATCAAGAATGGAGGGCTTGTGTTGAGGAGTTGGTAAGCCATCATAGTTCCTGCTCTTGAGTGTTAAACTGTGCAGGAGTGTACGCTGATCATTGTTCTGTATATTTTTTTTCCCCCTTTGTGTTGTGCTTATGGTGTCGAATACTTGTGTGTTGTGGCATGATGTCTATTCTAATTTTTAATAGTATGCATGTTACTTGTTGTATGAAGTGGATTGTACAACAACTTGTCACGATGTGTAATTGTGATGCTTTTGCTCAAACAGTTTGGAGTGGATGTGTTGTATTGTTTCTTTCTTGCATTTTTATGAGATAGTGTAATATGAAGTTTTGTTATGTTCTTATTAATGTACAAGAATTATGTTCTTGGTTGAATGTCTTTTTTTTTTTACTTGGAACTCCCTCAACAGGTTATTTCTTGCTTCATACTTGTACATGAATTATGTTATTGGTTGCAAATTAGAACTGCTTATTATGTTTTGGATTTCTCCAAAATCTAACATTCATTGAAATTATTTGGTTTTTTTTGTTTGTTTGTTATTGTTCTAAACATTACTCGATCAAAATGGATTTTGTTGGAGTTTTTACCCTTTCAATATATATATGGATTCGTAGTCCATTTTTTGGTACATATTCTCACAATACGAAATGCGATTCCAAAAAACAGTCATTTATTTTTTAGGTAAATTATACCATAATTTTGTTACGTTTTAAAAAATAATTTATTCATTTTTATAATTTTGACATAATTATTTGTAACAGATTTTGATCAATAATTCATTAACTGTTTGGATGAAAAACGTTATTGTGAGACATGGTCTGAAATTGAAGAAAATATTACTGTGGTCTACACAAATATAACATTTTTGTCAATATAAACTACAAACTCAAAACCACGTGGTTACCAAACAAGCCACTCATAATTGTCAAATTTATTTTTTTAAAATAATGATGAGTACTATGTTTTTGGGCCAAATAATTTTCGGTATAAATTACATAAAATAATGAAGAGTATTTTTTTTATGAACTCACTGACTAATTGGTGTTCAGTTAAATTTATGGTGTGTACCAAATAGTAAAAAATTTACATATGATTAAATAAAATATTAAAAACACTTAATAAAAATTGAAAAAAAAAATAATAAAAAAAAAATCTCAATTTGTATGACAATAGTGTAAACCAAATAATTACATTACAGATATCAATTTATCATTTAGATTTTTATTTCATGTAGGTGATTATCTTGACACCTGTAAAATTTTTGTTATATTAATTGTTTTATCAAATGAATGATTGACTCCTCTTATCAATTAGAATAATCCTATGATATAACATTCTTATTAAAAATGCAAGAGAAATATAATTGAATAATACTTGAGCAGTCAATAATAGTTGGACAATTGTTTGTAATAAAACTAATGATGTGTGCTCACCTGATAAATGTGTTGTTAAATTTTTAAATTTGAATTAAAAACATGTAGCGCTCAAGTGATAAAAGTACTGTTTATCAAATTACTAGTCTGAAGTCCTGTTTAAGATGCCCATCTAGGCCACAATAATCATATAGGATAAAATAGCCTATTTTAGTCAAATATGAGCAAATATCACATCTAATCTATAATCATTTCATTTTTACTTTCACAAAAATCAAAAATGCAAAAAGTCTATTTCAAACGAGACTTTTTACTCCCAAACAAAAATGCTTTAAAAACTTCAAAAGTCAAAAAACTAATCCACATCCCAAATGAATCCTTAATATATAAAGTGAACAAAATTATAGCATTTCAAAAAGACGTAAAATTTTATTTCATATTACTACAACATTGTTAGTGTATTATGCACCCCCATTGAAATCCTGAACAAGGCAACCCACGGGGGCTGCCATGGTATTGTCCTTGCAAATAGTCACCTCAACATTGGTTTTAAAATGAAAATTTGGTTGCAAGGTTGGTACATGAATTTTGCACTCATTCTCTCTCTCTCTCTCTCTCTCTCTCTTCCTTCCTCAATTGTTGGTCACCCTTTCAGGTTTGTATACGTAACATGGCGGATGAAGCCAGTCCTAGTAACATCCACGAAAATGCACCGTTGGAGGCAATAATCGATGAAATTGTGAGGGAAATGGTTGTACAAATTGACCACAACTAGGTAGAATTGTGGAACATTGCAGCAACGTATTATTACAACAATTACTATAAAGTCCCGCGAAATACATCAATCTTGTCAGGACGATTATAGATGTTAGAGTTGTTTAATGGCCACTAGGTCCAGTTTGAAGATGCAGTAAGCCTGCCCCGACCAGTGTTCTTGAAGTTATGCGACGCTCTACATGATTTTGGGTTGACAGTGCCGCAGCAAGAGCATGGGGTGCCGCTCAAAGAGAAGGTAGCAATTTTCATTTCTATTTTGTAGGGAATTTCATGGAGGAATTTGCAGTAGCGGTTCCAACACTCAAAGGAGACATTGTCACGGCATTTTCATGAGGTTTTGCAAGTTATGATACCATTTACGTCAATTCATAATAGAAGTCTTGACATTGATCAAGTCCAACAAGGAGGCCATCCACATTTACGCTCCAAGTGGTAGTACTGGCCATTTAAGGTGACGCCGTGTAAAACATTTTATTTGACCAAGTAGTTCATAACATTATCAATAACAAGTTACATTTTGCAATTTGTACTTGTTTAGGACTGCATTGGGGCACTGGATGGCACTCACGTTATGGCCCGTGTGCCAAGCGAATACGCCTCTTCATACTACAGCTGGAAAGGAGTGCCAACACAAAATATTATTGCCGCATGTGACTTTGATTTGTGCTTCACGTTTGTGTCTGCCGATTGGGTCAGGAGCATGCACGACAGTAGGGTGTTGCACTATATCACAAACGAGCCTAAACATCGATTCGCATACCCCGTGCCTAGTAACAAATGCCCGCTTGACAATGTACTTGACAGGATGTAAAAAATTAATCACGTAGGTGATGGTAACAAAAGGTTTTTTGGTACAATAAAAATCAGCTTTTATCGATTTTCTAATATGAACTAAAAAAATTTAAGTGTACGTCCTAACAAAAACCAAGTAGGGGTACTCAGGTACGAACAATACAAGTTGTTTTTACTTGTCCCACAAATGATTTGAAGTTTCAAACTGAAAGAGTCATTATAAAGTACATTAACTATAATAATCATTTCATATTTTTCTATTATATTGTTGTACAGGTGCAGACAAATACTACTTGGTCGATAGCGGGTACAGCAACAAGACAGGATATCTAGCACCATACAAGGGGTATCAATATCACCAAAATGCCCATCGTAACCGAACACCACAAAATGAGTTCGAACTGTTCAACAAGGCACATTCTTTCTTGTGTATTTGTATCGAGCAGACATTTGGTGCTTGGAAGTCAAGGTGGGGGGCTTTGCAGAATATGCCGAAGATAAAATTTTCCGATCAAGTGACATTCATATGTGCATCGATGGCTTTACATAACTTCATACGGCGAAACAGTCAAGCTGACCCGATCGCGCAAGAAATCCTAGATGATGACGAGTACGTTGTGCCGCAAATGCCTGACCACCCCGAATACACCTAGGTTGGCGATATCATGGAGCCAGGGGACTCAAATCCCCACATGGCAACTGTAAGAGTGAATATTACATACGCACTACGACAACAAGGCCACGTTTAAGGCCGACGCATTTTTTGTTGTGGCGGCTCTTATATTCGCTGTCTGTTGTGTAACACTGATGTATGTAGTTCAAAGTGATTATATTATTATATCATTGCAATGAAATATTTTGTCGTACCAAATGCGCAACAACTTAAAACAACATTGCCATAAGTAACACATTACATTTCGTACCTAATAAAAAAAATAAATTACAACAAATAAAAAAAAAAAAACAATATTTCCATAATCAATATAATAGACAAAAATAAATAAATAACTTACAATAACTAATTCATTAATAGTTTTTTTGTTAAATTATGTGACATTATTAAAAGAATTACAAAAAAAAAAAAAAAAAAATTAAATATACTACTTGCACAGGCTGGTGAACATTATAAAACAAAGTGGGCTACAAATTGAATTGAAGTATGAGAACCATGTACAAACAAAACATAAAACAGAAAAAAAAAATAAAATAAAATAGTACATATTTGTGTTCGGATCATATACAAACAAAACATAAAAAAGAAAAAAAATAAATATATATACAATAGTACATATATATGTTCAGGAGCAGGCCAACAACAGTACTGGCCTTCACGTGAGGCGCATTACGTTCGAATTGTGGAGAAGGGGCATTATGGTCATTTATGTATTTCTTACAATAATATAATACACATTTTTTCGTAAAAAGTCAAAAAGTTATCCCAAACACTCATCTTTTTTTCCCTAATTTTTTTAGCAAAAAATCAAAAAGTGCACTTATATAGATTATCCCAAACAACCCTATATATTCAAACTACATTTGCCTTCCCAACTTGCTATGTCTTTGGAAGAATAGAAGTTTTCTTATACATGTTTCCTCTCTCTCTCTCTCTCTCTCTCTCTCTCTAGGCTTTAAAATGCTCTTTGAAATGTTGTGTATTTGTAATTAGTGCTGTTAGTTCTAGATTCAACAAGAATCAAGTCTTATGAAAAATGCAAATCCAACAATACAATCCTCTCAAAATCCCAAACTTGTTAATCATCCTTCTATAATAATTATAATTTGGAATGTTCTTAGGAGACAGATCTTCAAGAATCTATAATTAGGACACAGATCTTTAAAGATTGCTTTCAATTGACTCATTCTTACCCTTACAATTCTGCATATTACAAAGAAATTGATTTCCAAAAGTTAGAAACAAACAATGAGCCATGTGAAATATAATTTATTGAATGTGGGTAAATAAAATCATAAATGTAATATATTACTAAGATCAAGCAATAGGCTTTCTGGAATGTTCTTGAAAATCTTACCTTGATATTAAGCTTACTAGTTGAACTTTATTTTTTATTTTATTGTGGATTGTTGAACTTTTATTTATTCGTTGGATGTTTTGTTGAATTATTAGATTTAAATGAACATATGCTGACTTGCCACATAATGCTCTTATCCTCTTGGATTCTAACGATCCCATGATATATCCAATCTAAATTATGTCCGTTTACTTCATATTATATGATGAATCAAGAAGGGAAAAAAAAAAATTCTGAGAATTCCAACATATCTAGCTAGTTTCAAGCACATTCTGTAATGAGGATATCACAAACCCTTGTGCACTTTGGCCTAAAAGATGCACCGAACAACAGTTTCATTCCAAATACATCACTAGCAAGTGATTTGAAAATTGTGTATTTCAATCCTAGATGTAGTAATTGTGGTTGTCATTGCATTTTAGTAAATCCATTTTGGTCAATCCTTGTTAGTACTTTACTGAAATATAATAGTAATCCATCAAAACTAATTTACTAAAATGTTAATTGGTTTCTTCTAAAGTCATTTCTCATTTTGCTATGTTATGTTTCTTATGTTTATCTCCAAACCGGCTGCTTGTTTTATTGATTTGGCTATTGTTACTTGTGTTCTTACTTCTATTCACATGTCCAATTATTATGATTTACCTTTTACTTTCTGCATAAAATGGCTATAGTTGATTCAAGGAGATTGATTTCAAACATTTTTTCATATTTTTTTAGACTTTTGTTGTTAATTAGAAGGTTCTCTAACATTTTTTTTTTTTTGGGATAAATAATCAAACTTTACTAAAAAAATATCAGGAAGATACAAAGAATACAAAAAAAAGGCCACCAAGGCTCAACAAAACTAACAAATCAAATCCTCTACAAAATCTACAAAAACCAAAACATCAGGATCAATCGACCTTGTCAACCAACTATACAATATCATAAGAAGTCGTCTTTCTAACCAAGGAATTGAATGAGACACACTTTCAAACACACGCCTATTGCGCTCTAACCAAACCAACCACAATATGCAATGGGAAGCAAGCATCCAAGCCTTTCGTCGCCTCTGCCCAACATGACCCCCAACCCAACTTTGCAAGACTGCCTTTACTAAATCCGGCTTCACCCAAACCAAACCAAAAGTTGCAACTACAAGCATCCCCAGGTGAGAAGTGACCGGACAATGAACAAGCAAATAATCCACTGACTTCATAGCACCACAACACAAAGAACACCAATTGACCAATATCTACCCATGTCGCACTAAGTTATCAATAGTCAAAATTCTCCCTGAAGTCGGCGTCCATACAAAAAAACACAACCTTAAATGGCGTACCCGGCACACAAACACACTTCCAAGGGAAAACAACCTTCTCATGAACAAGCGCACCATAATATGAAGATAGAGAGAAAATCCCCTTAGATCTAAGACAATCCCATACCAGTGAATCATGCCTGTCCCCCCTAACTTGCAACCCATATAAAAGACCAAAAACTCTACCAGTTGATCTTGCTCCCAATCCTGGACATCATGGCGTAGGCGCACATTGCAAATAGTTGACTGTCTTTGCCCAAATCTCACAGAACCCACTGTCACCTCATAATCATCTGCAATGCCAAAAATCAAAGGAAACCGCAACTCTAAAGGAAGGTTACCACGCCACCTATCCCGCCAAAAGTGAACTCTAATCCCCATCCCTACCATCAACTTAACCCTATACCAAAACTCCTTCCAACCCAACCAAATCCTTTTCCATAGACCATGGCTATGAGATTGCTCCACCCGCCTTATAGCGATCCCGATTTTCCCCGTCATTTGTTGTTGTTGTCATTGTTGTCGTTGTTGTCTATATCTCGTCTTCACCCTTTAACTCTTTGAATTTGAGTTTAGAAATGTCTTGGGCACGTTTTGAACAGGTTAGTTGAGTTTTAGTCTCTAATCTTGTTGTCCAGATTTTTGATGACCCACTCGAGCGGGTATTGTTGCGCTCGAGCGGAGTTTGCATCCTTTCAGTATTTTGTGCATCTGCAGATATACTGCAGAAGTGTTTTTTATGCTTGAGCGGAGTTCTTTACGCTTGAGCGGGTCTGAGCTCGAGCGGGTATCTTTGCGCTCAAGCGGGTATTCGAAGTCTGCAAAAGTAGCGATCCCAGTTTTCCCTTCCTTGTTTATTGTATTCCGGACTCGGTTCTGTGGATGTGTTGTTGTCTTATTCCCGTTTCCATCCTTTACTCTTTGTATTTGATGTCTTGGGTTGTGTTGAGTAGGTTTGAAACTGGTTAGTTGTGTTTGGAAACCAAGGGTTGATGCCCAGATTTTGGCCTTCACGTTCGAGCGGAGCTTTTGACGCTCGAGCGGGCCCTTTGCTTTTGTTTCTCCGCTCGAACGGGGAGTTTGACGCTTGAGCAGGATTTTTCTTCTCTCAGTATTTCATTATGCAAGTCATCGGATGCTTGAGCATCCACTTTTACGCTCGAGCGGGGACCTTCGTTTGCAAAACTTCTGCTCGAGCGGCATTTTTCACACTCAAGCGTGAGTCTGTGTCTGACGCTCGAGCGGAGAGTTCTACGCTCGAGCGGACCTGTTTGTATATCAGTCTAAAAAATAGCTTTTTGGATCACTTTTTCAAGCCATTCTCTCTCTCTCTAACTTTTCAAAACACAAACTTGAGAGCTTCTCACTCTAGACTACAACTTCTCTCTAAGAAATCATCTAGTTTGAGTGATCTTCTACCATAGTTCCTTTGCATAAAGTGTAGAGCTTGGTGTGGGCTACATTTCAATCCGAAAATCTTTGGGTTTGGAGCATTTCGAGTTTCATCATCTTCTCCATTTGGTCTCTCCATATGAGGTAGGGATAACTACTCATTTTTATGAGCTTTAACATAGATGTTGGGCACTTTGTATGAATGGATTGATTTGGGGAGGTTAGGGTTTGAGATTTGAAATATTGAAAAGAGGAATTTTGTTCTTTTGACCAATACATGTGTGTTTTGGGTCTTAAAGGAGGTTGTTGATGTTTATTGTTAAATATTTGAACCTTTGGGGTCAATGTTGAGAAAGGGGGAGAAAAGCACTAATTTATTATTATTATGAATTAATTTGTATAATTAAATTGGGAAAGTTATGGAAATATGGAATTGGGGTGGAAATAATGAAATTTGCTTATTATGAGATTGAATGGTGGAGCTAGATTTATTAATCACTCACATTTGAAAAATATTGATAATTTATCTGTTGGATGTGATTATTATCTGTTTAGAAATAATTGCTTTAGATTATCGGTGGAGGATAGTCTTGATTGTTGTAGACATTGTATGATGATTAGGGAAAATTGAAATTAATCACATTGAATATGTCATTGAATATGATGGTTGGAATAATATAGCAAATGTGTGTATTGATTGATCATGGTAAATGATAAGTGTTTAAATAAATTGTATATGTATATTTTTTGGGAGGAGATGGGGGATGTACTCCATGGTTTGGGAGGAGATAGGAGATGTACTCCATGGTTTGAGAGGAGATAGGGGATGGACTCTCAAACTTGTTTGGGAGGAGATAAGGGATGGACTCCATTGATACAGCAAATCTGTGTATCATTTGAATTATGGAAGTGTTCTAATATGAGTTATATTCACATGTGAATTGTGAAGTATGGAAGTGTTTTAATATGTGTTATAGCCTCATCCAATTGTTTGGCCAGGTTCTGAGCCATAATTATGAATCGAAACTGAAATGAAAAATGGATGTACTTGATGTTGAATTGAAAAGTGTTGTAAGTTGGTTTATAAGTGTCAACCATATATCAAATGCTAATGTTTTAGTTATTGATCATATTATGTTTAGCATATCTCTACTGGGCATTGGCTCACCCTATATGGGACATCATTTTCAGGTTCAGGTGACATGTCACCTCCAAGGACGTAGCTTAGGAGGTTTAGAGGCTGAGAGATCTTTTTGGTGATTACCTTTCTGTATTACATGTATATCAAGCCAAGGGCTTATTTTTGTATAAAGAGAGTTAGGACTCTACTTTTGTTGAACCCAGGTGCTGACTTGGAAAGTTGTAAGCCTATAGGGCATTTACTTTTATTGTTAACATATAATATCTCTTGTAAGGATACTCTAATGTTGCTAATATGATACCTCTTTTTGTATCATGAATGTATAATTACGGGTTTATTTTGAGGGTTTTACAGTACTGAAAAAGTGTATTCTACGCTTGAGCGGGTATTTTTGTGCTCGAGCAGGTCTTTTTGCGCTCGAGCGGGTATAGTTTTTGTGTCTTACACTCGAGCGTCTTACTCTCCGCTCGAGCAGACTATACATATATCAGATCGCGATTGTGTCATTTTAAATCACTTTTTCGGTTCTTTCTCTCTCTAAAACATTCCAAAACTATCATTTGAGAGCTCCTCTCTCTAGAATACATCTTCTCCCTACGAAATCATCTAACTTTAGTGATCTTCCGCCCTAGTCCCTTTGTAAAAAGTGTGGAGCTTGGCTTGATCCTCGTTTTGATTCGAAAAATTGTGGGTTTGGAGCACATTCGAGTTTCTTCATCATATCCTTTGAGTCTCTTCACTTGAGGTAGAGATAACTACTCATATTTATGGCCTTTAACATAAACATGTAGTCATTTTGATTTAATGTTGAAGTTGGGAAATTTTGGGTGTTAGGGTTTCAAAGCTTGAAATATATAAAGAGGGGTTTTGTTCCTTTGAACTATACATGTGTATATGGGTCTTAAAATGAGGTTATTGATGTTTATTGATAATATTTGGGTCTTTGGGTCAATGTTGAGAAAAATGGGAAAATGACTTAGTTGGGTTCAATCGGGTCATGTGTGTAATAAATGAAATTTATTATGGAAATATGAAATTGGTTTGGAAATAATGGAATTGGGAAGCTAGGAGATGGAACGGTGTAGTTGGATTGATTAATCACGCACCTATGAAAATGTTGATAATTTATCTGTTAATGAATTTATTATTTGTTTAGAAATAATTGTTTTGGGCTATCGGTGGAGGATAGTCTTGATTGTTGTACATACTGCATGATGATTAGGTGAATTAAAACTAATCAATTGAGTATGTCATTGAATATGACGGATGGAATAACACATTGAATATGTGCTTTGCTTGATCATTGTATATGATAAGTGTTTAAATACATTGTATATGTATGTTGTTTGGGAAGAGATAGGGGATGTACTCCATGGTTTGGGAGGAGATAGGGGATGTACTCTCAAACCTATTTGGGAGGAGATAGGGGATGGACTCTAATGATAATTAAGTTGGCCGGAGTGTCCAGGGTGAAAGTCTCAAAATCTTGATTGCGTTTGCATAACGTAGATGAATTGAAGTGTTGAAGTATTATTGATATGAGTTGTAGTCTCATCTTGAATTGAAGTATGGAAACGTTAATAACATGAGTTGTAGTCTCGTTATAAACTGTCTGGATGAATTGAGAACCATATCTATTAATTGGTTTGGATAATGAAACAGAAAAGGATTGATATATATATATACCTATGAATATGGATTGGTTATGAAAGAGAAGTATGTCAGTTTATTTGAGTTGAACATTTATCAAAAGCTAATGTTTTAGTTATCGTTCATATTATGTTTAGCATATCTCTACTGGGCGTTGGCTCACCCTATATGGGACATCATTTTCAGGTTCAGGTGATATGCCACCTCCAAGGATGTAGCTTGGGAGGCTTAGAGGCAGAAAGATCGTTTTGTTGTTATCTTTTTGGTATTACATGTAAATTCAAGCCAAGGGCTTAATGTGTTTGGAGTTCGAACTCTCTATTTTTGTAACCAAGTGTTGGCTTGGAAAGTTGTAAGCCCGTAGGGCATCTACTTTTTTGTCAACATGTAATACTTTTGAACTAAATACTCTGATGAATAGAAATATGCTTTATTCTCTTATGACTATGGGTGTCTTACATGTTAGGTTTATATGTATTATTTTGAGGGCGTTACATGCCCTGAACACTAACCTTCCCTCCCCACATTTATAGAACACAAAATGTTAGAGAACCTTCTATAACTCTTGCATGAGGTGTACGGTGCATCAATATTTGTGTGCATAAGATCAAATGTTCATGTATCTTTAAAGATTGCTTTCAATTGACTCATTCTTACCCCTTACAATTCTACATATTACAAAAAAATTGAATTCCAAAAGTTAGAAACAAACAATGAGCCATGTGAAATATAATTTATTGAATGGGGGGTAAAAGAATCATAAATGTAATATATTGCTTGATACTTTCTTGAATGTTCTTGAAAATCTTACATGGATACTAAGCTTACTGGTTGAACTTTATTTTTTATTTTATTGTGAATTGTTGAACTTACTCATGTCAAATTTTGTAAATCTGAATTTTTCCCAATTATTTATTCATTGGATGTTTTGTTGAATTATTAGATTAAAATGAAAATATGCTGACTTGTCACATAATTTTCTTATCCTCTTGGATTCTAGCGATCCCATGATATATCCTATATAAATTAGGTCCTTTTACTTCATATTATATGATGAATCAAGAGAGAAAAATAAATAAATAAATAAATAAATAAAAACAAAAAAGTAATTTTTTTTTTTTTAGAATTCCAACATATCTAGCTGGTTTCAAACACATTTTGTAATGACGATATCACAAACCCTTGTGCACTTTGGCCTGAAAGAGGCACCGAACAATAGTTCCATTCCAAATACATCACTAGCGAGTGATTTGAAAATTGTGTATTTCAATCCTATATGTAGTAATTGTAGTTGTCATTGCATTTTAGTAATCCATCTTGGTCAATCCTTGTTGGTACTTTACTGAAATATAATAGTAATTCATCATAACTAATTTACTAAAATGTTAATTGGTTTCTTCTAAAGACATTTCTCGTTCTGCTATGTTATGTTTCTTATGTTTATCTCCAATCCGGCTACTTATTTTATTGATTTGGCTATCATTGTATTACTTGTGTTCTTACTTCTATTCACATGCCCAATTATTATGGTTTGCCTTTTACTTTCTGCATAAAATGGCTATAGTTGATTCAAGGAGACTGATTTCAAACATTTTTTCATTTTTTTTTTTTGGAGTTTTGTTGTTAATTAGAAGGTTCTCTAACATTTTTTTTTTTTGGGAGGGGATAAATAATCAAACTTTATTAAAAAGCATCAAGAAGCTGCAGAGAATACAAAAAGAAGCCACCAAGGTTCAACAAAACTAAAAAATCAAATCCTCTACAAAATCTACAAAAGCCAAAACATTAGGATCAATGGACCTTGTCACCCAACTATACAATACCATAAGAAGTCGTCTTTCTAAAGGAATTGAATGAGACACCCCTTAAAACATACGCCTATTACGCTCTAACCAAACTAACCACAATATGCAATGGGAAGCAAGCATCCAAGCCTTCCGTCGCATTTGCCCAACTCGACTCCCCAACCCAACTTTGCAAGATTGCCTTTACTGAATCCGGCTGCACCCAAACCAAACCAAACCAAACCAATCCAAAAGTCGCAACTACAAGTATCCATAAGTGAGAAGTGACTAGACAATGAACCACCACAACACAAACAACACCAATTGACCAATATCTGCCCACGACGCACTAAGTTATCAATAGTTAAAATTCGTCCCAAAGTCGCCATCCATACCAAAAAAAAAAGCAACCTTAGATGGCGTACCCGGCACACAAAGACACTTCCAAGGGAAAACAACCTCCTCATTAACAAGCGCACCATAATATGAAGGTACAGAGAAAATCCCCTTTGATCTAAGACAATCCCACACCAGTGAATCAAGCCCGTCCCTCCTAAAACCCAAAAGCTTTACCAGTTGATCTTGCACCCAATCCTAAACATCATGGCATAGGTCCACATTCCAAATAGTTGACTGCCTTGCCCAAATTTCACAGAACCCATTGTCACCTCACAATCATATGTAATCCTAAAAATCAAAGGGAACTACAACTCTAACGGAAGGTCACCACACCACCTATCCCGCCAAAAGCAAACTTTATCCCCCACCCCTACCTTCAACTAGAACCTACACCAAAACTCCTCTCAACCCAACTGTGGGTGTTGATTTTTGACCACACAACCAAACAAGAAAACTCAGTAGGAGATAACCGGCAGAATAGATTAAGCCTGAACAACCTGACACAGAAAGATAAGAATCCGGCAGTGGTTTGTCCACCCAGGGACACTCCAATGATCAAGTCAGTAATTATCTCGCAAAGATAGCCAATAGTGCTTAAGTCACTAGACAGAGTATAAAAAACGTACCTTAGACCCCACGAGGGTGCCTTGCCTTTATAGCCAACACTAACCTGATCCTTGCAGAAGCCTAACTTCAATGGACTTTGGCTTAATGCTCATCTTGGACTCCCAACTAGATAGAGATAAACTCCCTAAGAGCTTTATCTTTATCCAGACTGAAGTCCTCCCCTATTCTAGGACTCTTGTCCTCTATTTGAATACCCCGATTTTCGATATCTCCGCTGATAACCTCGGCCTAGTCGAGAGCACCCTGGCGTCATGAACACACCACATGGCACCTCGGCTGACACTTCGGCATCACCCTAGCCACGTGTTGTCATCCACAAAATACGTCCCCACAACTACCCCCTAGGTTCTATTACCTTGACATCCTGAGATGATGAATCTACATCATTTGCCCACATAGCACGTTGGCTTACTCTATGCTTCATGACCGAGATTATTACCAGTCGGTTTCACATGAACAAGATTCTGTAGTTTACTTTATCAAGAACCAAGAACCAAGTTCTTCAAGTTCCTTAACCGAGATCGCTCCCCTAGCCAAGGTTTTGGTTTCATTAAATCAAGAACCTCAAGAATTTTATCTGTGCAAGAGCTGTCACGCACGGTTTATACGTTTCCTCTCTACGTCGCTCCTCATTGGTTGTACCTGACACGCGCTACCAGGTCGCATTGCTTCCACGCACGCCGCCTGACAAACATATCATCCAAGGTAAATCATTATGGTTTGTCGCTTTTTCACAATTTTAACAAAAATTCTTGGCAGCTATTGTTGCTTGTTCTGTGGCACAAACGTCTTTCTTTTTGCTATCATCACTTTTGGCTTGTACAAATACCGAGCCCCTTGCCCATGCAATCGTTAGTTTGGTAAGCGTGTGTTTAGGAAGATAGTTGGGTTTTTTTATGGTTGGATGTAATGTTTGTGAGAGAAAAAGTGAAATAATTATGGGATCTGATGTGATATTTTGTTTGAATTGGTTTTTTTTGGTTTTGTAACTACTTTGTCTTTTAGTGAAAAAAAACAAAAACAAAAACAAAAAACCACAAAAAAGTCTTTCCCAAACACCGCCTAAAGTGCATCTAATTGTGTTACGTAGAGAAATAATGATATTTGGCTCATACAACATATCAATAGTTGCTCGGTATTTTTTTTAAATATTTTTTTTAAAAAAAAATTAAAATTAATTTGGTTCAGAAAGAAAAATAAAAATAAAAAAAATTATCATTTTATATAATTTTATTTTTGAGAGGCTAGAAATAATTTTTACTAATTAAATATATTTTTTCAAATTTATTTTTATTAAATTATTTTTCATTTTGTTCAAAAAAAAATATGAAATTTTTTCTAAACAACAAATCATTATGGTTCCAAAAACTTAGGTAGCATTTGGTTTTAAACTCAAATCATGATTTGAATAAAAAATTTTCAAAATTATTTTCAAAATTCATAACCAAACTTTATTCAAAACTCTTTACATAATTTTATTTTTTTATTTTTTCGAATAAAATATTTTGTTATTTTTTAAGTATTGACCAAATAATTGGTTATGATTTAGATATATTTGGGTGATTCAAAAAAAATTTAAAAAAACATTTAAATATTAAAAAAATAAAATAAAAATTTAAAAAAATGTTTAAAATAAAAATTATATATTTAAAATAAATAAATAATTTCTTAAATTTTTTTAAATATTTAAAAAAAATCTTTAAAAACTTTTAAAAAATACAATGCACAAATATAATAAATACAGCGCACATTAAAAAAATAAACAAACATTTACCCTAAAAAATAAAATTAAGAAAACTTTTAAGTATTTTAAAAAAAGTAAACCCAAAAAATTATAAAATACAACTCAAAACTTAAAAACTCAAAACTCATAGTATAATTTAAAACTCTTTTCAAAACTCATAACCCAACAACTTTTTTTTTTTTTTTTCTTTTCAAAACTCATTTCAAAAACTTAAAACTTAAAATATAACTCAAAACTGAAATCACGAATCAAAAACTAAACCAAAATGAGCCTTAATTTGTTTTTTCATCTAATGTAATTCTTTTGGAAATTTTGTTGGCTTATCAAAGGAATTTCAAGCTAAATCAGGTTGTTCAGTGCTTTGGAAAGGTACCAGGACAATATTGTCCATCAAGATCTATTTTCGTGATGTCAGCATACCTCCGTTTACAATTCCTAACGTTTACTTTACCGCAAGGTATAAATTATTATGTGAATATAAACCTCAGAAGGCAGAATATAATTTTTGAAACATCAGGGGAATCTGAAATTTAACTAAACCTCAAGGGGGTGTAGGTAATTTGCCCAATATTTTGTGAGAAAACTGGCTAGGGAAGTGTTTGGATGTGCAATATGTACTTGCGTAAGTTTTTACAAATATATATATATATATATATATAAGATATTTCACAAAATTGCTTGAGTTCTCATAAATATATATAAATTGTGATTTCTCAAATTTTTATGGATTAACTTATGTATGTTTGTGAAAATTTATGCGATTTGTAAAAAATCTTACGTATATTTGTGAGAACTTACGTAACTGTATAAGGTATGACATTTAAAAATTGCCAATTAGTTAATGCTTCAAGGAACATTTCCAATTTTTTACTACTTTTTGTTATTTATAATTTGATTTTAAATTTGAATAAAAATAAAATATCCTAACTTTTTTATCAATTTTTTTTTTTAATTTCATTTTTATTGTAATTTTTTTCGTTAAATTTGATTAAAAAAACAAAAAAAACAACTCTAATATTTTATCTTTTTTAATTTTTATCAAATTTAAATTTTAAGAAAAAATTGATGTGTTCTTAAATTGACAAAAAAATAGATATATATATATATATTCTTGATTTGACAAATATTTGATGAAATATTGAATATAGTTTTTGAGCACTTTTTATTTTTATTTTTTTATCAAATTTAAATTTGATGAGATTTTTTTTTTTTTTTTTTTATAGTAGGAATTGAAAATGCTTTAAGCTAAGGATATATGATGTTCTAATTTGATTTTTTATTGACTTAAACAATTTAACCTATCATTTTTATATCTCTTTTAAGAAGATAAGAGGGAAAGTATTGACAAATTTAAATAGTGTGGGGTATTATTTTAAGACCACCAACTAACCTCACATGTGATAGTTGAGTTGTTTTTATGGGGAATTCTTGGGGTATGTAAGTTATGATATTTGTGATAACTTAATTTTATAAGTGTCATGATTATAAATAATATAAAAAATAAAAAGAGTTATAAACGAATAATAAATGAGGTATAATATTATAACTAAAATAATACTATTAAATCATAAATAAAATAATATTGTAATTAATATCACAATGTGTCATAATTAATAATAACATAAATAATAACCAGATCGTAATCAAGAGTGCATATAGTACTTCAAGGTGTGTACCATAGCATTATCCTATTTTTATATTTCATTTTAATGGAGCCATTTCAGATATCAATATTTTATTATTAAGGAATGTCTTTTCTCCAGTCCACTTTGTAAACTAGATTGTACTATTGGGCTCGTGGGGTCCACTATAAGTTCAATTTCAATAATTTGAATCGTTCAATATGTAGAATTCATCTAGTACTTAATCCTTGTCCAAAATCATATTAATCGGATATCGATAGCCCCAATGATAAATATGATTTTAAAAGTAAATTATTAACAAAAATGTATTTTGATCAAGGGGCTTTGATATTCGATCAACGTGACACAGAGATGAAGTATTCGACGAGCTCTACATATTGAACGATTTTAATTATCGAAATGAGACTCGTAATGAGCCCCACAAGTCCAACAGCACGAACTTGAGAGAAGCCTTTCCTTATCATTATATGCCATATAACTTTGGGGAAATATCAAATTGGTGCAATTTTGTAAAAATAATTATAAAGTAGTGATAATTTTTTTTAAATAGTAATAATTAAAATTGTAAATTTTTTATGAATTTTTTTTTTTCAATTTTTATATAAAATCTATATTTGGGAAAAGGGAAAGACTAAAAGGTGTGTACCATATGCACCTTATAATTACAAAAAAAAAAAAAAAAAAGGACATAATTTCATACTTTTTGAGTCATAACTAAAATTTTTTTAAAAAAAAATCATAACTAAATACAAAAAAGTATGAGACATGTATAATAGAATTCTCCTATGTAAAAGACTATTATGTGCATTTTTAAGGGTGCATACATAGTATATTCTTTATAATTTTTTTTACTACAAAATCTCATAACTTTTCATACCATAAAATATCATAGCAAAATCACAAATATCATAATTTTAATATTTATAACTTTAAAACACACATCATAAATTTACTATTTATAATTTTATCGCAAACTGGCATAACACACCACAACCTTTCATGACTTTTACCACAAACCATGCACACCATTTTAAAGGTGCAATTTGTAGATTTCTCCTATATTTATTTCTATGTTAACACACTTTGAAGGAACAAAATTATGCCAAAAAAAAAAAAAAACAAACAAACAAACAAACAAACAAAAACAAAAAATTCAAGACAACGAAAAGGTAATTCATAAAGGATGTTACAATATGTGTGTTACCATAAATTAATGTAATTTTATCATAAAATTTAGTACTTCATCACAAAATGCGTAACGATACTACAAATTTGCATAACAAAATATTTAAAATTTTGTAATTCATGTAATAAAAATTGTAATGCCCTCAAAATAATACATAATCCCAACATCCAACAATTCTATATACATGATAGATAAATCGCATTTCCATACATACATCAGAGTTAATATTACAAAAGAATATTTCATATAAATTACAAATGTTTACAAAAATGATAAAATGCCCAACAGGCTTACACCTTTCCTAATTGTTACTTGGTTACACAAAGGACCCGTTCTAAGTCTGTACAAGTAAAGCCTCGCTTGCATTTACATGTAATCAACAAAACAAATAACAAAGCAGAGTCTTCAACTCCTAAAACCTCCCAAGCAAAGATCTTGGAGGCAGCATGTCTCCCGTACCTGAAAATGGTGTCCCAAGTAGGGTGAGTCAAAACCCAGTAGAGATATGCTAAACCAAATATGAGAGATAACTAAAACATTTGTATTCGACAAATAGTTAACACTTGTAAACCAACTCACACCCTTTCCATAGCCCAACAACAATTATATCTATGTTTCAATCCACTTCCCTTTATTTATCCAATTCAATTCATAGACATGGTTTATTATCTAACCAAACAATTTAGATGACTGCAACTCATCTTATTAACACTTCCGTTATCCACAATTCAAAATGAGACTACAACTCATATTATTAACACTTTAATTATCAATAATTCAAAATGAGACTACAACTCATATTGTTAACACTTCAACTATCAACTTCATTCATACACTTTCATTTGTAAGGTTTCGGGACTTTCACCCTGGACACTCCAGCCAACTTAATTATCAATGAAGTCCATCCCCTATCTCCTCTCAAACAATGGAGTACATCCCCTATCTCCTCCTATACAAAGATACATATACAATGTATTAAAGTATATAATCACATATGGAATACATCCCCCATTTCCTTCCAAATAAAGATACATATACAATGTATTTAAGCATATAATTACGTATGGAGTACATCCCCTATCTCCTCCCAAACAAAGATACATATACAATGTATTTAAGCATATAATCACCTATGGAGTTGTAATAACCCTCACACTGCTTTGATCATACTCACATGCATTATGTATGATTTTTGCTTTGTTAAGCTTGCATTTGAATCTTGACTTGCTTTGCATTCTTGACTTGTCTTGCATAAGTGATACTTGAGTATTATGTTCCTTTGGTGGATGTGTGTGTGTGTGTTTTGCCGAGGTTATCTTGAGCCTAGTTCACCTTTGAGTCCTTGTACCTAGAACTACTCTAGAACAGTTTGTCCGACCTTCATCTTCACCTCAGCGTGTTAGCCGAGGTTCTACTGCTTAGCCGAGATGTTATACACTTAGTGACTTTTGTCCCAGGGAAGGTATGACCTAGACCGAGGTGTGGCACATCCCTGGCCGAGGTGTGGCACGGCTTAGTCAAGTGTTGTTCTTCCTAGCCGAGATCATTGTTCTTTGACTTGCCGAAGTTCTGTCCTTAGCCGAAGTTATTGTCCTCTTGTCGCCGAAGTCTTGTTGCTAGCCGATGTCATTACTTGCCGAAGTCCCTTGCTGCCTAGCTTCTTGAACACGCTTTGTCAGAGTCTTGTCTTTTCAATCGGTCACCTTTTTAAGTTGAACCAACCAACTGCTGCCACGTGTCCGAGCTGAGTGTTATATCAGCCGGCACATCTAGAAATGTCTCATTTGTTACATTCTTGTTTTGGAGAAGAGAGAGAAGCTCTAGGAAGAGTTCTAGAGAGAGAAGGTAGATAGCAAGCTTGATCCTTGGTGTTTGATCCGTTGGATTTGTGATCTGAGGTTAGAATCTTCACCTCCTCTTGTTGTTCTTGATGATCACCTAGCTGCATTGCATGATTGAATCTGTTTTGCATGTCATAATTTGATTTAAAGTTGGTTTTGGAAAGAAAACGTGACCTTCATGTGTTCTTGAGGAAAAGTCTTGATTTGATCCGAAAGCCTGCATTGAAATCCATGCTTTTGTGTTTGTTTCACCAAGATCTTCTAGTATGGGTGCCCAGGTCCATGTTTTCCAACTCATAGCATGAAAACTCAGATTTTGTAAATGATAAGTTATGGTCCTTGCATTCATTTCTTCATGCTCTTCATGATCATGTTCTTGATGTTCTTGAGCAAGGGAGAACCCAGGTTTTTCCCGACTTCATTTGCCCTTGAATGTGGCCTCGGAACCTCACCTCGGCGAAGAGGTGTGGAACCTCGGCCTAGACCTGGTTAGGTGCCCAGCATGTTTTCCGAAATAAGAAACAGTGTTTGTTTTGATTTGACTTAGTCTTGGAGCATGCCGAGATCATTTGCATGCATGTGAAACTTGTTTGAAAGTGTATTCAGTGAACTTGCCATGTATTTGTAGGACTTGGACTTGCCTTGACCCCGACGTTCGAAGAACTAGGTGAGTGGCATTCTTAATAAAGCTATGTTGCTTTGACTTGATAGAAGTATTGTTTTGCCTTGTTTTGAAAAGAGTTTGTAAGCATGAATGATTAATCCTATCTTGAGTATCAAACATTATGTCTTGTTTTGATGACCATTCTGGAAGTCCGTACGTGCCAGGGGACTTTAAGCGTTTGTGGCACTAGTCCGTGCGTGCTAGGGGACTATAAGCATTTGTAGCACAAGTCCTTAGTGTCGGGGACTATAATGCAACGACATTCTTGCCTTGAAAGTCCTTAGTGTCGGGGACTATAATGCAACGACATTCTTGTATAGAGATCTCTCTTGTCTTGCCTTGCCACTGACGGTTTTACCGCGTGGGTTTGCTTGTTCGGAATGTCATCTATCTTGTATTATGTTGATGTTAATGAACATCCCTTGACGCCTTGAAAGATTTGAAAGACAACTTAATTTGCACCATGTATTGTTTGTTAAAAGACCTCGGATATCATTCATGTAAACCCTTTATTGTTTATGCCATTCACTGAGTATCCAAGCTCACCCTCTCTATATATATGTAGGTGATGAGCAGAGCGGCGGAGACGCCTAGACTTGTTTGCCGATGTTTTTGCCGACGTGTTTTGTATTCATGTTTTGCAGCATCTTGAAGATCATGCTTCTTTGTTATTTCCTTGTGTTTTTGTAATTGATGGCCGAGAAGCCTGTTAGTCAGGATGAAATTTTTGGTACTCCATTTTGTTGTATATAAAAGCCATTTTGAGATGGATGTCATTCCATTTAACTTAAGCACTGCTCTTGTGGACTACTTGTTTCTTTTATTTATTGCTTCCGCATTTGTAAGCCCCATATGTTTACTCTGTTTTGCGTGTGTGATTCTTGTAAGAGGCCTTGGGTAACCTCGGGTTACTGGCCATCTCGGCGCCGACCTTCTAGGGGCGGGTTGGGGTCGTGACAGGAGTACATCCCCTATCTCCTCCCAAACAAAGATACATATACAATGTATTTAAACTCTTTATCATATATAATGATCAATTAAGGCACATGTTCAATGTGTTAATCCAACCGTCACATTCAATGACATAATCTCATTCATTAGCTTCAATTTACCTAATCATCATGCAGTTCTACAACAATCATGGTTATCCTCCACCGATAGCCCAAAACAATTATATCTAAACAGATAAATAAATCTATCAAACAGATAATTTATTTTATTTTCCATTGGTGAGTGATTTATCAATCCAACTACCATTCAACTACAATTCTATTTAATTTCATGATTTCCAAATCAATTTCATATTCCCACAATTTACCAAATTAATTATTTAAACTTAATTAGGGCATTTTTCCCATTTTCTCAAATATCAACCCTAAGGCTTAATTTTATCAATTCTACACCAATAACCCCATTTTCCAAGGTCTCATATACACATGGTGCTCAACAATTGAAAGCCCCTCTTTTATAGTTTCAAATTCAAAACCCTAACTCCCCAAAATTTCCATAACTTACCATTTATACAAAATGACTAAAATTTATGTCAAAACTCATAAGAAGAAGTAGTTTATCCCTATCTCGAAGTTAGGAGCTCAAAGGAGAAAAAGGATGAAACTCAAGATGCTCCAAATCAACACTTTTTCGGATCAAAACGTAGCCCACGTAAAGCTCAAGCTTTTTAACAAAGGGAGTAGGGTAGAGACACTCTAAATCAAGTGTATATATAGAGAGAAGGGGTGTATAGAGAGAGAAAGAGAGAGAGAGAGAGAGTCAGATCTAGGGTTTTGAATGAAAGAGATGATGAAAAAGTGATATAAAACACGCTGCTGCCAACTGATATATTCGAGGCTCGCTCGAGCGAAGAAGTGGTCGCTCGAGCAACTAGACACAGAAAAACCTCGCTTAAGCGTAGAAAGCGTCGCTCGAGCGAACAATACAAAGCTTCAAGTCTGCAATACAGAAGTACGCTCGAGTGCAAGAGTTCTCGCTCGAGCGAAGAAACACAAAACATAGAGCTTACTCGCTCGAGCGACAAAAGCCTCGCTCAAGCGAAGAATACCAATCTTCAGGTCCAATCTAGACGCAAATGCACGCTCGAGCGCGAGAGTTCTTGCTCGAGCCAAGAGACACATCAAAGAAATCTCACTCGAGCGCAAAAAACCTTTGCTTGAGCGAAGAAACAAAAACCCAAAGCTCGCTCGAGCGCAAAAAGCCTCGCTCGACCGAAGATGCCAAATTCTGAACAACAACCATTTGTTCCAACTCACAACCAGCCTGTACCAAACTTACCCAACACGTCCCAAAACTCAAATACAAAGGATTTAAAGGACGGAAACAAGATATAGACAACAACAACCATGACGGAACCGAGTCTGGAATACAATAAATAATAGAAGAAAACCGAGATCGCTATAAAAATTTATGACTTGATTATGATGTTTTTTGTTACACAAATTTATGAAGAAATTACACATTTTATGATTGAAATTACTAATTTTGTGATAGATTTATTATAATTTATGATAGGGTACATACTTCCCTAAAGTAACCCATCAAACAAAATAATTTTTAAAAAAATGATATAAAATATTATGAACAATCATAATCATTATGAATTTTTTTTTTCCTTCTCAAGAGAGACTAATAAAAATGAGAAGTTATTGGTTCGTTCAACGACAACATCACATGGTGCTTCATATATATTGTGATTAGTGGAAGGGATAGAATTTATGATTTTGTTTTGAGTAATTGAGAAATATAAAAAATATGATAGTTTCTGATTAATTAAGGACATAGCCACGTTGTACCCCTGAACCAACAAATAATTTTTCAATAAAAAACAGAGAAGGCAGACTTTTGGTCAATCAACAGTCAACGCCTTCTTTTTATATTTTTGCCTTTTTTATAAATTATAAATACATTTCTGAAATTTGCTTGAAATATAAATTATTTTTTATAGTTTGAAAAATTACAAATACCTCCTTGTCATAATTTTTTATTTTACAAAATTAACTGAAAAAATAAAATTTCTATATGCGCTCTTATACAATAATAAAATTACTTGAATTATTAATTGAAATAAATTCTGACATCATTAAAAATTGTTAATTAACTTGATGAAATTGTAAACCTCAAAAGGTGTGATATAATTTTCAAAATCATAAAAGACTGTTAGGTTTTTATTTTTGGCAACCCCGTTTGACAAAACTCCTTTCAGATGTATTTATTTTCGCCTTTTATTTCAGTGAGGCTATGAGTTTATTAGATGCAAATCCAAACCCGAATCGAGTCATGCAGAGAAGTTTGTGATGTTAATGCTTTCAAGATTGCCACTTATTTGATTATTACGGTCGAGCCTTGCCCGGTCAAAATGCAAAATTGCATTCAAAATTGCATGTCTGCCATTGGTCGCTCGAGCCAAGAAGAGCTCGCTCGAGCGAAGGTTTGCTCGCTCGATCCAAGGATTCGTCGCTCGAGCCAAGGCACTAGTAGAAATCACAAAAAATACACTCCTCACTCGAGCCAGCAAAGCTTCACTCATGCGAGCCTCAGAATCCGGATTTCTCAAGGAGTTTGTTTTCTTCCCAATCTAGGATTACTTTTGGTTCTCTATAAATACTTAGTTTTCTCCCAAAACTAAGGTATTCATTGAAGTCCTCCAGATCTTCTTTTTGGTTCTTAAGGTTTATATCTGGGGATATTTTGTTTGTTTTCTTTAATATTTTTATTGAGTATTCAAGTCATGATTTAAAGAGAGTACATCAAAGGTTTGTTTGTTATACACAAAAGATAGAGTCGTTCTTCAGTTGTGGATTCTGAAGAATTCGAGCCTGAAGTTTTGGTGGAATCCGGAATGGCTCATCAGAAAGACAATTCCGTGGTGAAGATAGGATTGGAAGAGGCACATAGAGGTTGGTTCAATTAGGCGTTGTGGATTCGCTAGGTAATTGAGAGTATACCTGTGTAATTCCTTTAATTCTTCTTAGTGGATTGTCTTGTGATAGTTGCCCGTGGTTTTTTGATCCCAATTGAAGGTATCCAATTGTGGTTTTTCCACGTAAAAATCATTGTGTCAATTTGTCTTTGATTGTTTGATTGGGATTGTTATATTCTGCTTAAAATTGATACATAATCACAAATCAACATCTAGGGGGTTTCTAGATTTTTCAAAGACAATTCATATTTTAAATAATATATTTGTAATTTATCTCCTTTTTTTTTTCTTTTTTTCTTTTTGTTTTATAGGCGAAAGTTAAATGGAGTAACTAGTTATTAAATTGGTACTTAGAAAGTTAAAACTCATACTTTCTCCTTGCAAGCACGGACCTATGGTGCGACAACCTCTTGGTTTCAACGGTCAACAATCATTGGATTTGTGTGTTTAAAGTATTCTCTTGAAATTTTCTATAGGGTCCGTCTACTCCACTTATTAAGGGCTAATGTTGGGTTCATTTTATCCATCCGGATAGTTCAATTTTTAGGAGTGATTTAGGGTGTTCTAAACAAGTATATTTTTTTAAATTTTTTATAGAAGAAAATATGTAGAAAAGTAGAGAAAGGGAGTAGAAAAGTAAAGAGAATATATTGATAAATGTTGATTGATGTGACCTAAATAAATATATGTATGCAAAAAAAAAAAAATGCACTTTTTTAGTGCATGCCAGGCATTTTGAATAGATTATGTATATAAAAAAAAGATTAATTAGATATTGATAGTTATATATTTGGATCATATTTATTTTAAAAAAATGAGTGATAAATATAATTTAAGAGTAGACCTTCTATTTTTTTAAGACAATTGTGATCTAACATAATATCCGATCAATTTAATTACAACAATTGTATAGCAATTGTATCTACAATGATATGATATGTTATATTAATTTATCATAAACTCAATCGTGTAAAGTCTAACTCCTTTGTTATGTCATTATAAATGAATTGTTGATTTCTATTCGAAGACCTTTTTTTTTTTTTTTTTATAGAACTGTGGTGTTTTGAGAAGTTAGTAAAAAATTTATTTTTTTGACTTTTTAAGTCTATTTTATCTTTTTATGAGTAAAAAATATAAAAAATGATGTGACTTCAAATAGATAAAAAGTTAAAAATTGACTTTTTTTTTTTTTAGCTTTCCAGAAGATCCCATGCCAAACACATACACAATTATATGTTGAGATGTTGAACATGTAGGTTCTAATGATCACTGCTTCTGATATATGGGCACAAGTTATGATCAGAATTGGATTTGGCTTATTTTGAAAAAGGAGGTTAAAAGTTGATTTTTAATTTTTTATTTTTTTTAAAACTGTGTAAAAAAAATAAAAAAAATAATATGACCTAAAAAGAAAAATTGAGTTTTAATCAAATTTCCAAAATAGGCCTATACCAGCCCCTCGGATAGTGAAAAATGAAATAAATGAGAACTTAAAAGGGATTCAACACAAGTATTTTGTAGGAATTACCTTAAGTACTACTCTTGTAGTGACCCTAATTTGCTTAAGTCATTACTTCTTCTTCTTCTTCTTCTTCTTCTTCTTCTTATTATTATTATTATTATTATTATTATTATTATTATTATTATTATTATTATTACTTTATTTTATTTTTAGCTTTATTAATTGTGTGGATACATGAGAATTTAATGTGATATTTAATTAATTTAATTTGATAGTTAATTATATATAAGTAATTCGAATATTTATATATATAAAAAAGTATTTTATATATTGATAAAATATATATCATATTTATTTATATTATATTTATGCTGTATTTGTATTATACAATATAATAGCTATTAGGTTATATATGAGGAACTGATTCAAAGGTCCAAGCCCAACATATTATGACCCATTTAGCCGCAAAACAAATTTAATACTCCATTAAGTCCTCAAATTATCAAGTAGACAAAAATACCAACACATATCATCCAATTTACACGTGCGCAACCTTCACCCACAATCATCTCACACCAGTCTTATAGCGATCCCGATTTTTCCTTCCTTATTTACTGTATTCCGAACTCGATTCCGTTGATAGTTGTTGTTGTCTGTATTTCATTTCTGTTCTTTGACTCTTTGTATTTGAGTTTAGAACTGTCTTGGGCGCGTTTCGAACAGGTTAGTTGAGCTTTTGTCCCAACTCTTGTTGCCCAGATTTTTAGTGATCCGCTCGAGCGGGTCTTCTTGCGCTCGAGCAAAGTTTGCATACCTTCAGTAGTTTGTCCGTCTGCAAAAATATTGCAGATGTGTTTTTCACGCTCGAGCAGAGTTCCTTACGTTCGAGCGGGTCACGCTCGAGCGGGTATCCTTGCACTTGAGCGGGTGTTCGATGTTTGTAAAAATACTAGAAGAGTGTAATCTACGCTCGAGCGGGTTAAGTTTTTGTGTTTGACGCTCGAGCGTCCTATTCTTCGCTCGAGCGGGTCATACGTATATCAGTTGGCAGCTGGGTCATTTTAGATCACTTTTTCAACTCTCAATCTCTCTCTTACTTTTCAAAACCTATTTTGAGAGCTTCTCTCACAACATTTCACCTTCTCTCTAAGGTTTGATCTAGTTTTAGTGATCTTCTACCTTAGTTCCTTTGCAAAAAGTGTAGAACTTGGCTTGGGCTACCTATCAATCCGAAAATCTTGGAATTTGGAGCACTTTCAATTTTCTTCACCTTCTCTTTTTGGCTCCGAAATTTGAGGTAGGGATAACTACTCATATTTATGGTCTTTGACCTAAACTTGCAGTCATTTTGATGTAATGTTATAGTTGGGAAAGTTTGGGAGTTAGGGTTTCAAACCTTATAATGTAATAGAGGGTTTTTTGTTCCTTTGAGCTATATATGTGTATTTGAGTCTTAAATGAAGTTATTGAGGTCTACTGATGATATTTGTACCTTTGGGTCAATATTGGGAGAAATGGGGAAAATGTCATATTTGGGTTTTATTGGGTCATTAGTGTAATTAATGACTTTCATTGTGAAATAGTGGAATTGGGGAGTTATGAGAAGGAATGGTGGAGTTGGATCGATTAATCACTCACTTTGAAAATATTGATAATTTATCTATTGATGCATTTATTATCTGTTTAGAAATAATTGCTTGGGCTATCGGTGGAGGATAGTCATGATTGTTGTAGACACTGCATGATGATTAGGTGAATTAAAACTAATCGGTTGAATATGTCATTGAAAATGACGGTTGGAATAATACATCTAATTTGTGTATTGATTAAACATGTATATGATAAACGTTT
The DNA here is from genome assembly GCA_025200525.1 of Camellia lanceoleosa. Lineage (NCBI taxonomy): Eukaryota > Viridiplantae > Streptophyta > Magnoliopsida > Ericales > Theaceae > Camellia > Camellia lanceoleosa. The sequence goes on from CM045765.1 coordinate 126,292,312, forward strand.
ATATACATTGTATTGTGTAGGAGAAGATAGGGGATGTACTCCACAGTTTAGGAGGAGATAGGGGATGAACTCCATTGATACAACAAATTTGTATATCATTTATGAAGTATGGAAGTGTTTTCTTATGACATTGACACAGCAAATATGTGTATCTATTGTGAATTATGGAAGTGTTTTATTATGAGTTATAATCTCATTTAAATTGTTGATATTGGAAAGGTTTTCAACATGAGCCGTAGTCTCATGGAAATTGTTTGGCTAGGTTCTGAGCCATGTTTATAAATCGAAGTTTGTTAAGTAAAGGAAAGTAAAATGAGCATGGACATATGTGTCATGGAACTGAAATGTGTTATGAGTTGATTTATATGAGTTAAACATTTATCGAATGCTCATGTTTTAGTCATTGCTCATATTATGTTTAGCATATCTCTACTAGGCATTGGCTCACCCTATATGGGATATCATTTTCAGGTGCAGGTGTTATGTTGCCTCCAAGGACTTAGCTTGGGAGGTTTTAGGAGCTAAAGGCTTATTTTTTTTTGAAATTATTTTGTGTATGACATGTAATTCAAGCCAAGGGCTTATTTTGTGTTTTGAGTTAGTACTCTCCTTTTGTAACCAAGTGTTGGCTTGGAAAATTGTAAGCCCGTAAGGCATTTACTTTTGTTGTCAACATGTAATACCTTTGGATTAAATACTCTGATGAATGGAAATATGTTTATTTCTCCTATGTTTATGGACGTCACGAATGTATGATTTATGGTTTTATTTTGAGGGCGTTACAACTTGGTATCAGAGCGTACTAGGTTCGAATACTTTGGATACGTGGGAAGTGGTTAGTACCACAATGGATTTGTCTCACTTGTTAGAGACTTAGATGTAATGTTACGTGTTTATTTGATAACATGTTTATGTGACTACTTGGGTATGGAATTTAATTTCTAGGATGTTGATTGGATCCTTGGGTTTCTGTGAGTCTTGTTGGAAAATCACTTGATCAATACTATTTCTAACCGGAACTCTAGTAACGCCTCGGGACTATCATTATCCGGAAATGAAATTCGTAAGTGCTTATGTGATTATGTGCTTACGTGGAATAAATTATAGTTGTCCATTGCATTAGGACGTGAGTGTTATAGCTTCGGCACATTTATGAATGTGCTAACGTTCTTCGTTACCTTTATTAGGATGTCAGGACGAGGACGTGGTGGTAGACGAGGTAGGCCTAGGAGGCAGGAGGTGCCTATATTGGATGAAATTTTGTGCAGAGGGGTTGGCTGAGCCAATGTGGCAAGTCGATGGAGTCAACGAGCCATGGGCGCTTTAGCTTGCGAGATGGCAGGAGCTTTAAGGGAATCTATGGGCATTCTTAGGGCTGAGAATCAAGCCCAGGCCCATGTAGTTGAGGCAGGGCCTTCCTTCTGAAGAGGGAGTTCTTCCGGTCTAACCCGGACGAATTTGTGGGTGATCCGAAAGAGCCACTTAAGGCTGAAGAATGGCTCGAACAGATGACGAAGACGTTTGAGATGCTTGGCATCGAAGACAGGACTTTGAAGGTGACCTTGGCGTCTTTCCAGTTGAAGGGAGATACGGGTCAGTGGTGGAAGTTCATGAGGGGTCGTGTTGGTGGTACGTGGAAGGCCTTTATAGATGCTTTCCAGGAGAAGTTTTTGTCTCCAGCTGTTAGGGAGAAGTTGAGGGACCAGTTTTGTTAGCTCAAGCAACTGAGTATGCCAGTGGCCGAGTTTGAGGCCGCATTTACTAGTTTATCCAAGTTTGCACCTGAGCTTGTGGCGTTTGAGGAATGCCGTTGTCTGGAATTTGAGAGGAAGTTGAGGCATGGGCTTAAGACCAGAGTTGGGGGATCCATGACCCGGGAGTATGGGTGCCTTGTGGATGTCGCAGCCCATATGGAGATTATGATGCACAAGGAGGAGGAGAGAATGAGAAGCTCCAAAAGGAGTCAGGATGGCCAGAGGGATGGTAGGAGGCAGAAGGGTTCTAACCCTCAGCAGTCCCGGGGAGCTTTTGTGAGGTCTACCTTTCCAGTGCCGAGTGTAGGTTTTGGGATGGGTAGTCAGGGAGACATTACTTGTTACAAATGTGGTTAGCTGGGCCACAAGTCTCCAGCTTCCCCGCAGAAGGGCGAAGGGTAGAGAGCAGCTTCATCTTCGGCTCGTCCTCAGAGCCAGAGTCAAGGCAGAGGCTAGCCACTCTCTTGTTACTAGTGTGGTCAGGCGGGGCACCTGAAGAGGTTCTGCCCGCAGTTGAGTGGCACATCTAGTGCATCTGGTTCGAGGCAGACGCAGAGTTTTCAGCTAGCACAGTCAGTTCAGGCCTCGAGGGCCAATCAGGGCGCCTCATCGTCACAGTCGATGCAAGAGTCTTTTGCACTGAGAGGTGAGCAGGTAGATCAGGGGCCTTCAGGGCGAGTGTATGCTGTTATCGCATAGGATCTTGTACCGGCTCCATCTATTGTGAGAGGTACCTTTTTGTTTTGCAACTTGGTTGCTAATGTGTTGATTAATATGGGTGCATCCCATTCCTTTTATCTGTTGCATTTGCATCTATTTTGGGATTGGAGTTGGCGCAGTTAGCATCTCCTATTTGTGTTGTATCACCTGTTGGGGTTGAGTTAATTTTGAAACAAGGGTGTCGGGGCTGTGATATAGAGGTCGCCAACCGCTGGCTTCCATTTTCTTTTGTAGTAATGGCTATGTCGGGTTTTGATGTGATTTTGGGTATGGACTGGTTATCGTCATACCGGGCTGTTATTGATTGTTGCCGCCAAAGGGTCACTGTATGTACCTTGAGCGGGGATTATTTCCATTTCTTAGGGGATCGGGTTGGTAGTGTGTTGCCACCAGTGTATGATCCGCGAGGGCGGAGTGAGCTTAGTTGTCTTCTCACTAGCTGTATAAGTAGTGAGTGTGATGAGACCCAGACTGTATTGCCGAGAGTGGTTTGTGAGTACTCGGACGTCTTTCCTGAGGATCTTGTTAGTTTGCCACCACATCGAGAGGTAGAGTTTTCCATTGATTTAGCGCCTGGCACGGTGCCGATTTCCATGGCACCTTATCGTTTTGCCCCAGCCGAGTTGAGTGAGTTGAAGATTCAACACCAGGAGTTGCTAGATAAGGGTTTTATCCGCCCTAGTACTTCGCCGTGGGGAGCACCAACCCTCTTTGCTAAGAAGAAAGATGGTGCCTTGAGACTTTGTATCGATTACCGGAAATTGAATCGGGCTACGGTTAAGAATAAGTACCCTATGCCCCGTATAGATAATCTGTTTGACCAGTTGAAGGGGTCCCGTTGTTTCTCTAAGATAGACTTGAGATCGGGTTACCACCAGTTGAGGGTCAGGGAGGAGGATATTCCAAAGACGACATTCCATACACGGTATGGCCACTATGAGTTTCTAGTGATGCCTTTTGGGCTCACCAATGCACCGGCAGTGTTTATGGATTTGATAAACCAGATATTTCGGGAATTCTTAGATCGTTTTGTAGTCATTTTCGTGGATGACATTCTGATTTATTCACCTTCGGAGGAGGAGCACTAGGAACACTTGAGAGTGGTGCTTGAATTGCTTAGAGCCCATAAGATGTATGCCAAGTTTGGGAAGTGTGAATTCTGGCTAAGTGAGGTTAAATTCTTAGGCCATGTGGTCTCCGAGGAAGGGGTGTCTGTTGATACATCCAAGATAGAGGCAGTGCAAGATTGGGCACAACCTAAGAGTGTTTTTGAGATCTAAAATTTTCTGGGATTAGCTGGGTATTACCGCCGGTTTGTGAAAGATTTTTCTAGGCTAGCTTCGCCATTGACTAGATTGACGCGGAAAGGGGTCAAGTTTGTATGGAGTGAGACTTGTGAAAAGTCGTTCAAAGAGTTGAAGGTTAGACTTACCACCGCTCCAGTTTTGATTATTCCGGAGAGAGGATTGGGTTATGCGGTTTATTGTGATGCCTCACGAGAGGGTTTGGGTTGTGTGTTGATGCAAGAGGGAAAAGTGGTAGCCTATGGCTCACGACAGTTGAAAATACACGAGAGGAATTACCCTACACATGACCTAGAGTTAGCAGCTGTGATTTTTTCCTTGAAGATTTGGAGGCACTACCTTTACAGTGAGAGATTCGAGGTGTTCTCGAATCATAAGAGTTTGAAGTATCTGTTTACACAGAGAGATTTGAATTTGAAGCAGAGGAGGTGGATGGAGTTTATTGACGATTATGACTTCGAGTTGCACTATCACCCGGGAAAGGCCAATGTTGTGGCCGATGCCCTTAGCAGGAAATCCATTAGTGATGTAGCTTGTATAGCCATCCGGGAGTGGGAGATGTTGGGTGCACTTGGCGAGTTTGATTTGCTTTTGGGCGAATCCATTGAGGCTACGACCTTGTTTTCTGTTGTTGCGCAGCCTACACTTGTGACTCGAGTGTTAGAGGCACAGAGAGGTGACCTTGAGGTAGAATCCCTCCGAGAGAAGATCTCCAGCGGGAAGGCTGAGAAGGGTTTGACTGTGTATCTCGACCTGAGTGTGAGATACCGAGACTGTTTGTTTGTGCCGGAGTCTTGTCGAAAGGAAGTTCTCCTAGAGTTTCACCATTCATGCCTTGCGGTGCATCCATGAGGCATTAAGATGTATCGTGATTTGGGTTGCCAGTTTTGGTGGCGGGGTATGAAGAAAGATGTGGCAGTTTTTGTGTCTAAGTGCCTTACTTGTCAGCAAGTGAAGGCTGAGCATTAGAGGCCAGTGAGTTTGTTACAACCCTTGCCTATTGCCGAGTAGAAGTGGGAGCATGTCACTATGGACTTCGTTGTAGGTCTTCTAAGGACTCAGCGGGGTAGTGATGCTATTTGGGTGGTTGTAAACCAGTTGACTAAGTCGGCGCACTTTATTCCTATGCGCGTGAGAGATTCGGTAGATCATCTTGCCGACTTGTATATTCGGGACATAGTGAGATTGCACGGGGTCCCAGTGTCGATCGTCTCAGATAGAGATCCACGTTTTACTGCTAGGTTGTGGCAAAGTTTGCAGAGTGCCTTGGGTACTAGACTAACTTTTAGCACGGCTTATCATCCTCAGACTGACAGGCAGTCCGAGCGTACTATTCAGATCCTTGAGGATATGCTTCGAGGTTGTTTCCTTGACTTTAGTGGGACGTGGGAGAGGCACTTGCCCTTGGTGGAGTTTGCCTACAACAACAGTTTCCAGTCGAGTATCGGTATGGCACCGTTTGAGGCCTTGTATGGCCGACCTTGTAGGTCTCCAGTGTGTTGGGCCGAGGTGGGTGATGCATCTTTGTTGGGTCTGGAGTTGGTTCGGGAGACAACGGAGAAAGTTAAGCTTATCCGTAGGAGGCTTGTTACAGCCTAGAGTCACCAAAAGAGTTATGCCGATCATAGGAGGAGGCCTTTGGCATTTGAGGTGGGTGATCATGTCTTTTTGAAAATATCACCTAGACAGGGTTTGATGAGGTTTGGGAAGAGTGGGAACTTGTCCCCTCGGTTGATCGGTCCCTTTGAGATCCTTGAGAGGATTGGGGAGGTCACATACCGTTTAGCTTTACCGCCGTAGTTGTCCGGGGTACATGATGTGTTCCATGTTAGTATGCTTTGAAAGTACGAGCCGGATCCGTCGCATGTATTGGATTGGACCGACTTAGAGGTAAACGAGGATGCCTCGTATGAGGAGAGACCGGTACGGGTCTTGGATAGGCGGGATCAAGTCTTGCGAGGCAAGACCATTCCATTGGTAAAGGTTTTGTGGAAACATCACGGAGTGGAGGAAGCCACTTGGGAACGTGAGTTGGAGGTCCGTGAGAAATACCCGAATCTATTTGTGGATGTTTGAGCACATGTTGTATACTTTACTGTATTGATAAACGTTAAGAGCATTGAACATGTCTTAAGTTGTAAAACATTGTAAATGTTTCGGTTTATGGAGATATCATGGAACTTGCCTTGAAATGGAAGTTTATTTTAACATTGCATATGTTAATTCTGTTTTAGAAATGTAAATATATTCTTGGCATTGAATATGTAATTGAATGGTGGAATATGTGTTGAAATTGATAAATTTCAAGGGAAAGCATGTTGATAGTGCATGTTGTAACATATGTTGTATTTTGCCTCTTGAAAAGAGATGAGATGGCGTAATGGGTCGGTGTTGAATATTGAGTTGTAATATTGTTAGGCTGAGAAAAACTTGTTTTTGAAAGCTTGTATCTAATTTCGGGGACGAAATTCCTTAAGGGGGGAGGTTATAGCGATCCCGGTTTTCCCTTCCTTATTTACTGTATTCCGAACTCGGTTCCGTTGATAGTTGTTGTTGTCTGTATTTCATTTCCGTCTTTTAACTCTTTGTATTTGAGTTTAGAATTGTCTTGGGCATGTTTCGAATAGGTTGGTTGAGCTTTTGTCCCAACTCTTGTTGCCCAGATTTTTAGTGATCCGCTCGAGCAGGTCTTCTTACGCTCGAGCGGAGTTTGCATACCTTCAGTAGTTTGTCCGTCTGCAAAAATACTACAGATGTGTTTTTCACGCTCGAACGGAGTTCCTTACGCTCGAGCAGGTGTTTGATGTTTGTAAAAATACTGGAAGAGTGTAATCTACACTCGAGCGGGTTCCTTTCTGCGCTCGAGCGGGTGGTGTCTTGTTTTGTGCCTTGGCACTCGAGTGGGTTAAGTTTTTGTGTTTGATGCTCGAGTGTCCTATTCTCCGCTCAAGCGGGTCATACTTATATCAGTTGGCAGCTGGGTCATTTTAGATCACTTTTTCAACTCTCACTCTCTCTCTTACTTTTCAAAACCTATTTTGAGAGCTTCTCTCACTACATTTCACCTTCTCTCTAAGGTTTGATCTAGTTTGAATGATCTTCTACCTTAGTTCCTTTGCAAAAAATGTAGAACTTGGCTTGGGCTACCTATCAATCTGAAAATCTTGGGATTTGGAGCACTTTCGATTTTCTTCACATTCTCTTTTTGGCTTCGAAATTTGAGGTAGGGATAACTACTTGTGTGAGTGATTTTCTGATCACACTGCCTATCTTAGTAATTCAGCGGTAAAAACACAAGCAGAATAGATGGCACAAATAATAACACAAAGACACAAAGGATTTAACGTGGTTCGGCAATATTGCCTACGTCCACGGGAGGCCGAGGTAAGTCACTATATTGAATGAACGGTAAAATTACAATTAACTCACTGTAATTCCCTCACTCTCTAAAGCTTGAAATTGCCAGTGATACAATTAGCTTCTAGTTGTATATCTTCTGTATGTCTGTCCCCTTCACCCCTTCTCGATCTCTCCATATATATACCAGAAAAGTTAGTGGAGAGGCCACTAACTTTAGCGGTTTTGCCGACCTTGATATGCACTTTTGGCAACTTTCCAGGCAAAAGCTCTTCATTACTTCACATGGCCTCTAGTGGCCTCATGGCCATCTCACATGGCCTCAAGGCTTTCTTCACGTAGCTGTACATCCACCTGACCACGATAATATTATCATATTATACAGACAGGCATGGCCAACCTGATAGTTACCTCGGCTTAATTGTTCTTCGGTAGTTCGGCCATTGCATATTAAGCCGAGGTGTAAGAAAAGGAGAGGCCTTCATATCCTATCGATTAAGATGTCTTCGGAGATAACCTCGGCAAGACTTACCATGACACGTGGCACCTCGGCTGACACGTCGGCGTCACCTTGCCACGTGTTGATACTCAGAAATATAACCCCACAACTGCCCCCTAAGTTCTATTGCCTCGGCAGACTGAGGTGATGGAACTTACATTGAACATTCTTCTCGTATGTCGACTTAAAAACTTTCTAGCCGAGATCATCCATTTCTGGCCGACATGTCTTCCTCTAGGAGCAAGAATCCAAATCAATGCTCCTACGCGTATGAGCTGTCATGCACCATTTTTCAACCGTTTCATCGACGCGTTTTACCCTTATTGGTCCGTGCTGATGACGCGCCTACAAGCCGTCTTTTCTCTGCTTGCGCCGTCTGACGCATGCGTTAACCCAGGCGCATTTAATGCTTCTGCCGCCGTTTCACTTTTTTAACAAAACAATTCTCTCTCTCTTCTTCTCTTCACTTTTGCATTCTGAGTTCCTTGCTTTCTCTCGCTCTAAAGCTCCATATTCTTTGAATCTGTCATCGCTCGAAGCTCTCAACTCTGCTACTATCTCCATTCGTCTTCCTGGTGAAGTCTTCGTCACTGTAGCATCCGTTATCTGACCTCGGCGAAGCTCACTCCAGCCTTCACCTTTTCTGGTAAGCATCTGGCTTTTCTCCTCCAGTTCTTGATTTATCCTTGAAATTTCTTGCCATTGCTGTTCTGCTCTCTATTTGATTTGTGAATCGTTCACCTGTGTGTAATATTTTCTGGTTTTTTGTACATCTCATGAACACTCGCACTGTTGCACCTCTTGTTCTTGGTCTTCCTCCCTTTCTGTTTCTTGAATCTGAGACTTCGTTTTTGCTTTTCTGTTTTCCAGATTTCTGCCTTCCATACTCGTTCTTCGTAGATTTAGGTTTGGGATTTGCTTATAGATCCATCAATCCTTAGGAAAAATTGAAACCAGCTTTACCAATACACACCTAGGTTTAAGCCGAGGTCCCAAGAGCCGTTTAGGAATATTCTTTCTCTGTAGCCAAGTACTTGTATACCAAAACCATGGGTGTGTGGAGAGATAGGGTTAACTCTCTAACCAAACTAGAGCTTTTTAGGAAAGAATTCTCCATCCCTACCGATGTCCACCTCAGGCTAGCTGGGGAGAACGACTCTATTATGCCCGAGGGTGATAACATGCCCTTTCCTGTTGTAGCCTTTGTCCAGTGTGGACTTCGGTTCCCTCTTGATCCCCTTTTTCGCGAAGTCCTCCATTACTATACCCTAAACCCTATGCAACTCACCATAAACGCCTATAGAACACTCAATGGTATAATAGCCTTAGCTCGGCAGGAGAGTGTTAGGATCACTCTTGCCGACATTCAATACTGTTACACCATGTGTGCCCTTAACCTAAAGGAAAAAGGTTATGTGTACTACCTTAAGCCGAGGTCTACTGAGTACAAAATCGTAGCCGACCTTCTTGACTCCAACAAAGGTGCTCGGGATGACTACCTTATTGCATCTGGTAACTGAGAGTTTGGCCCAGATGAAGAAGTCCATCTTTTCCCTCTCCCCCATACAGTAAAAGAGGGCAAGGGTAAGAGACCGACGTTAACTGTTTAGCTGTTGCTTTCTTCAAATTTTTCCAAAAATTTATCTGTTTCTGATGTTATGTTCTGTTTTGCAGACGTTCGCAAGCCTCCCAAGGACTTTCGCGATCCTATTTCGAGGAAAGGCTTGAAGAAGCTCCTGGACCTTCCACTCCAGAAGCGCAAGGCTCCACTGCTGTTGAATTTCATCCCCACCTACAAGTCAACTTTGGCCGACGTTCCAAAGAAGAAGAAGAGAGCGCTTCTCCACCAACTGCCACGATTCAAACCGCATCCACATCAGGAACCGATCAAGAGTCCACAGCTGACCCAGCCGATCAGCCTTCCACATCGGCACCATACCTGGTTCCAGTTCAAGAAAGAAAGCATCGCCGACGTCTTGTCAAAACTGCCGAAATGGTGCGCCCGAAGCCAGTAGTGCTAGACCTTCTTGCCGACCTTCCAGTCGACGTGGATGCTGTGCCATCCCAAACAGCACCTCCACCAAAGCCAAAAAGAGTCAAGAAGGCCCAGCCAAAGGCCAAAACTTCTGAGGCCGAGGTTGAAGATGCCCTGCCCATCTCCCAGCTAACCTCAACTACGAAGACCACCTCTGCACCCGCCAAAAGACCTGCTGAGGCCCAGCCATCAGGGTCTACTCAGGCAAAAAAGCCGAGGTCATCGTCTGCGACGACTTCGGGATCTAGAGTTCCCAAGGTTCCTTGGGAGCCCAAAGTTACTCTTGGAAACAGGCCCGTCTATGCCAACGAAAGTGCCGCCGACGTCAACATCGGCATGGCACTCAGCACTGCAGTTCTCCTTGAGGGCGATCTTGAGCGTAACGCCAAGATGAGTGGATATGAGAATTACGCCCTCATGTTACAGTGTTCAGTCCAAGTAAGTCTTTGAATTTGATATTTTGTCTTTCATACTTGTAAAATTTTGGAATTTTTTGTGATAACCTTTGCCTTGTGAACTTTCAGGCCATTCAACATGCCCACACCTTCTCCATGCAAGCCTTTGAAACGGGGAAGGAGTTATCCAAGATGAAGAAGGAGTTTGCTGCCCTTCAGAAACAGAATAGGAGTCTTCAAAACAAAATGAAAAAGCTGGAGGATCAGGTCGAGGAGGCAACTAAGGCTAAACAGATAGCTGATGAAAAGGCCGAGGCTGCTGAAGCCATAAAAAACGTTGCCGAGGCCGAAAAGAAAGAAGCTCTGGCAAAGGCTGCCCAGGCCGAGCAAGAGCTTCACGAGGCGCTGGCCACCAAGGATGCCGAGATTAAGGCGACCGATGACAAGGCGTATGCCCAAGGCATGGCCGATGTAGCAGAAGATTACAAGTTACAAGTTAGGGAGGCATGCAACAGGGGATTTTCCCTAGGTTGGAACTCCTTGGCCAAAAAGCTTGATCTTCCTGCCGACTCGCCCTGGCGCAAGACCGAGGCCATTCGTCTTCCATTTCCTCCACCTCCTCCTCCAAGCCAAGCTGAAGATGAATCTGAGTCTGAGTCTCAGGATGAGGACAAGGATGATAATGAAGCTTTGGTAAGGAAGCCAAAAAACGCCAGTGAGACCAAGTCTTCTCCTGAGGGTGACCAAGTCCTAGACTTGACTGGAGATGAAGAGGTTGAGAAGGTGCCCAAGGAAGCTGGCATGGGGAAGCTTTCCTCTGACGTGCTTTTGGTTGAAAGGAGTGTTGAGAAGACCCTTGCTGAGATAGATGCCGAGATCGCGGCGGATAAGGAAGCCGAGGTTGTAATGGAAAAGCAGGCTGAAGTTGTGGTAGAAGAAGACGCAGAGGTTGTGAAGCAAAAAGATCCCGAGGTGGTTCTGCCAGAGCCTTCGGAGGTTTCAGCCCAACCATCTGTTCAAGTTGATGAAGTTTGAATGTCTTTTGTATTTTCTTCTTTGTATTTTGTTTCTTTTCTTTGTTCTTTGGACAATGTAAGCTTCATCTTTTTGGCCGAGGTGCCTCTTTGTTGCTTAAGAACAATTCACTTCTGCTAAGCCATTGTGCCTTCTTTATGTACAACTATTTTTCTCTGAGTGTTTGTCTTTAATTTCTCTTCATTGCTTCCATACTTAGAATATTTTGCATGATTTACATAATTCTTCCTTTGCACAATCTTCTCGGGGTTACATACCTCGGGTATAATAACTCGGGTATGATAACTGCAAATTTTACTTCGGCAAGATACTGACCTGCAATCTTTCATAAGTATAAAACATACACTATTCAATGTTAACTTTGCAAACTTTTCTTAAGTTTAAACAACAATCTCAGTCTGACTTACTTGTAAATTGCTACAAATTTCAACAAGTATTAGTATAAACAGTAAACTTTACTCAAGTTAAAACAAATGTTAAACAATGATTGTAAATTGCTGCAAATTTCAACAAGGGTTTAAACAATATACTTAACCTTTACTTCAACCTGTAAATTTCAACAGATGATCATATGTCGGCTTAACTTCAACCTGTAAATTGCTGCAAATTTCAACAAGTGTTTAAGCAACAATCTCAACTTTTACTTGAACCTGTAAACTATTGCAAATTTCAACAGATGATCACATGTCGGCGTAGCTTCAACTTGTAAATTGTTACAAATTTCAACAAGTGTTTAAACATCTTCCTTGGGTTGTCCAACCAGCAGATTGCTATAAGTCTGTAGGCGATAACATCGGCTTCCCTTCGACTTGTAAATTGCTACAAATTTCAACAAGCGAAGAGAAACAATTATCTCGGCTTGACTCCAACTTGTAAATTGCTACAAATTTCAACAAGTGAAGCCAAGGAACCATCTCGGCTTAACTTCAACTTGTAAATTGCTACAAATTTCAACAAGCGAAGCTAAGCTTTGTAATCGGTCTGACCAACTTGTAAATTGCTACAAATTTCAACAAGGGTTAATATAAACAATAAACTTCACTCAAGTTATAACAGGTGTTAAACAATGATTTACTTGTAAATTGCTGCAAATTTCAACAAAACAATAATCTCAGCTTTTGAACATCTTCCTTCTTTGGCTTGACCACCATGTGGATTGCTATATGTCGGTCAGCAGTAGCATCAGCTTCACCCCGACTTGTAAATTGCTACAAATTTCAACAAGCCAGGAAGGTAGTAACCTCGGCTTAACTTCAACTTGTAAATTGCTACAAATTTCAACAAGTGGTAGGCTTTGTATTCGGCCAGACCGACTTGTAAATTGCTACAAATTTCAACAAGTGGTAGGCTTTGTATCTTCTCTGCCCCCAATGTGAACTTGAGTTCCTCTTGGGTTCTCATTTTTCATGTCTTCCAGCATCTTTATGAGTCATATGTGTTTATTGATGACATCGGCCAAGAATAATGATCATCTTAATGGTAGAAAAATTTCAAATTACAACTGTTCCAGGGTCTTGGCAGTGCTTTGCCTTCATTGTCCTCAAGCCGATATGCTCTATTACCTAATACCAAAGTAACTCTGTAAGGCCCTTCCCAGTTTGGGCCAAGCTTGCCCTCCCTGGGATCTTTCTTGTTGCCGACCACTTTTCTCAAGACTAGGTCGCCGACTTGAAAATCTCTTGGGTTGACTTTCTTGTTGTAAGCTCTGGCAAGCTGTTGCTGGTACACTGCAAGCTGAATTGCAGCCTTCTCTCTTCGTTCTTCCAAAAGATCCAGATCTCGGGCTAAGAGTATATCATTAGTCCCATTTTCGACTCCCTGGGTTCGGATCCCTGGGATGCCGACTTCCAGTGGAATGACTGCTTCTGTGCCATAGGCCATGGCAAAGGGAGATTCCCCTGTTGATCTTCTCGGCGTAGTCCGATATGCCCAAAGCACATTGGGTAATTCATCTACCCACTTCCCTTTTGCTGCCTGCAACCTCTTCTTTATTCCATCCAAAATTACTTTGTTGGATGCTTCTGCTTGTCCATTACTTTGGGGGAAACTTGGTGTTGAAAAGTAATTCTTGATCTTGAATTTCGCACAGAAGTTCTTGATGAGCTTGCTGTCGAACTGCGTTCCGTTGTCGGCTACAATGGCTCTGGGAATGCCAAATCTGGTGATGATGTTCTTCCATATAAAATTTTTGACGTCCACATCTCGGATTTTAGCAAGAGGTTCTGCCTCTATCCACTTTGTGAAGTAATCTGTTGCTACCAACAAGTATTTTCTCTGCCCAGTTGCTTGGGGGAGTTGTCCGACCAAATCCATGCCCCATTGGGCAAATGGCCAAGGGCTGGATACTGGATTCAGGTCGGCAGCTGGCTGATGAATCAAGGGTGCAAACCTTTGGCATGGTTCGCACCTCTTCACATATGCTTCTGCATCCTTTTGCATGTATGGCCACCAATACCCTTGGGTGATGGCCCTATGGGCTAATGATCTGCTCCTAGTGTGATTTCCACAAATCCCTTCATGAATTTCATATAAAAAATCTTCAACTTGTAAAGGGTGTACGCACCTTAGAAGGGGTCCAGTGAAGGACCTTTTGTAGAGATGTCCCTCCGCAGTCAGGCTGAATCTGGCCGACTTTAGTCTGACTTTGTGTGCCTCCTTGCGATCTTCTAGCGCTTTTCCTCTTCAGAATGCAACAATTGCATCCATCCAAATCGCCCCATGTCCACACACATTGCCTCTTGTTTTGCGTCCGTGGTTCTATGCTCGCCCGACATGTAATCGATCATAATTGTCCTCGTCTTCCACCGCATTGAACTTCGCCAGTTGGCCAACGCGTCGGCGTGGTCATTATCATCTCGCTAACTTGAAGAAGTCCAGCTCAAATAACTCGGCTAGTCGATTACCTCTTTCGCATATGCCGACATCCTCTCGTCTCGGCCGCAAATTCTCCTGTTGATTGGTTAACAATTAATTGTGAATCACAAAAACTATTACCTCATTCGCTTCATGGCCGCCAGCTTTTAGTCCCGCAATTAATGCCTCGTATTGACTTCATTGTTTGAGGCCTTGAACCCCAAACGGATGGATTGTTCAATTATTTCTCCATCCGGGATATCGCCAGTACTCTCGCCCCGCCTCGTCGGTTTGAACTTCCATCGACGTAGAGTCTGAATGAGTCGCCGATGTAGATGCTGCAAGGTCAGAGCTTTTCCTTCTTTTGCTCTTTTGCTGTCGGCTGGGATTCTTCTTGCTTGCTAGGACTTTGTTCATCTCGGCTAAACGGAGGCCGACGTTGGACGGACTCCGGCGTGAATTCTGCCACAAAGTCGGCCAAAACTTGGCCCTTGATTGCTGTTCTGGGCCTGAATTCCAGGTCATACTGGCCCAAGGCCACTGCCCACCTTGCAATTCTTCCTGTCAAGTCTCCTTGTTGTAACAGGGATTTTAATGGGTGCTCTGTTAGTATCAAAATCTTGTGTGCTTGGAAGTAGTGGTTCAACTTCTTTGAGGCCATAACTAAGGCCAACATTAACTTCTCCAGTGGTAAGTACCTTGTTTCAGCGCTGGCTAGGGTTTTACTTACATAATAGACAGCCTTCTGTTCTCCCTTCTCTTCTCGGATTAGTACTGCGCTCACCGCGTGTTCTGATACGGCTAAGTACAAAAACAACTCTTCCCCGGGCTCAGGTGTCGAGAGGACTGGAGCCGTGATCATGTACTTTTTTAGATCGGCCAAAGCGGCCTCACATTCTTCGGTCCACAGGAAGTCTGCAGTCTTTTTTACCAGGTTGAAGAAGGGTTTACACTTGTCTGAGCTTCAGCTTATGAATCTGTTTAGGGCTGCGGCCCTGCCAGTGAGCATTTGAACCTGTTTCGCCGAGGTTGGGCTCTGTAGATCTAGGATGGCCTTGATCTGATCTGGGCTGGCTTCTATTCCCCTTCTTGTGACCAGGTACCCTAGAAACTTACCAGATCCAACCCCAAATGCGCACTTTAATGCATTGAGTCGGAACCGATATGTTTTGAGTATGTTAAATACCTCGGCTAGGTCGACAAGATGATTTTCTGGCTCCTTGGTCTTTCCAACCATGTCGTCGATGTAGACTTCCACTGTTTGGCCTATCTGGTGTTTGAACATTTTAGTTACCAGCCTTTGGTATGTTGCTCCTGCGTTCTTTAGTTCAAAAGGCATCACCAGAATAAAGACAAACCTTTTGGGGTGATGAATGCTGTCTTCTCCTCGTCTAGGGGGTACATGGCTATCTGGTGGTACCCCCTGTAAGCGTCCAGGAAGCTCATCCTTCCATGTCCAGATGTAGCATCCACCAGCTGGTCAATTTTTGGTAGGGGGAAGCTATCTTTGGGACAGGCTTTATTTAGGCTTGTGAAATCTACGCAAACCCTCCATTTGCCGTTTTTCTTCTTTACCACCACAGTGTTTGATAGCCATGTTGGATAGTTGACTTCTCTGATGGCCCTGGCTTCTAGAAGTTTGTCAACTTCTTCCTCTACTGCTTCGACGTGTATCAACGTCGGTCTTCTTGCTCGCTGAATTACAGGTTTAGCCGACCTGTCGACGTTCAGTCTGTGACACGTGACCTCGGGGTCAATACCAGGCATTTCATAGGGCGTCCAGGCGAACACTTCTATGTTTGCTCTCAAAAAGGCTTCCAGTTCTCTTTCCTCTTCCTCGGCTAAGCCTGAGCCGAGAAGAAAAAAGCGCTCCTCATCGCCCTCCTGGACGAGAATTTTCTTTAGTGATTCCTCACTCTTCTCGGCCGGCTCCTTGCCGACATCATCCAGGACTTCCACGTCCTCGTCTTCAATCTCTGCCTTGGCTGGTTCTCGAATATTGCAGGTAGTCTTCATTGCTGCCATGGAGCAATTCTTTGCCTGCAGCTGATCTCCTTGGATTTCTTCGATCCCATGCTCTGTTGGGAAGCGCAGTAGTTGGTGCAATGTTGAGGGGACTGCCCCCATTGCATACAACCACGGCCTGCCCATGATGATATTGTACGGTGAAGGTGTGTCAATCACGATGAACTCGGTCTTGATCATCTTTGTTATCGCCCCCAAGGTTGGTGGCACCACCTGTGGCACCACGAGCCACGCTTGCTGCCCGCTGAAGCCGACCATCGGGCCGTCCGATCGCTCCAGTCATCGGTGAAGGCCCAGCTCCTTGTAACATCTAACGTACATGATGTTGCAAGAGCTGCCTTGATCTATCAGGATGCGTTTTACTTGGCACTCCCCAACCTGGAGGGATACTACCAAGGCATCATTATGTGGATGCTGGACCATCTCTAGGTCGGCCTCGGTGAAGGTTATCATCGGACCTGGGCAATCTTCTGGCCGAGGTCTTTTCAGTCCGACCTGGTTCACGTACTGCAAGTGCTTTACTCTTTGGGTTTCTCCCCGAACGTCATTTTCATTCACCTTGGAATGAATCACATTTACTACCCGAGGTCTTTCTACCCGGTCATGGTAGGGCTGCTTCGCCCGAGGCGATCCGCTGTTCTTCCTCGCTCGTTTCATCAACAAGGTCTCTCAGGTGGCCTTGCCTCACCAGATCTTCCAAGTGTGCTTTTAAGGCTCTGCAACCTTGTGTTGTATGTCCGTTTTCGTTGTGATATGAACAATGTATGTCCGAATTTCTTCCCATAAATTCCCCGGGTTGCCTTGCCGGTGTTCTGAAATAGGGCTGGCTCCGAATTTTTCCTAGGACCTTTTGAATTGGAATTCGGAATACGGTTGTTACTGCTTGTTTGGCCCTCAGCTCTACCTCTGCCTTGCTGAATCCGTTGTTACTTCGGCTTCGCTTCGGCGAGCCGCTCCCCTGCTCCTGTTTGACCTGCTTTGGTGCCGATGTATCCTCCTCGGCTCTGGCATATTTTTCAATCCTTGCCATGAGTTCTTCCATGTTCTTTGGCAATGTCTTTGCCAAAGATTTCCGTAGTGAACAATCTTCTTTCAGGCCGTTCTTGAAAGACATGACCACTACCTCCTGATTGCATTCAGGTATTCGGTTGAACACCTCGTAGTATCTTTTTGCATAGGCCCTAAGGCCTTCATCTTTACTGATCTTTAAGGCCATTAGAGAATCCACCCTTAATGGCTGCAGCTTGTTCACTTAACACGCCACAAACATCTCGGCCAGCCTTCCCACGCCCCACGCTTCCCTTTGGTAATCTATGGAACCAATCCGATGCAATCTCCCCAAAGGACGATGGGAATACTTTGCAGAGCAAAGGCTCATTTCCACTGTATAATGCCATTGAGTTTAAAAATAATCCAACATGGAAGTTAGGGTCTGACTTACCATCATAGATTTGGAACCTCGGCATGCTGAATCTTTTTGGAGCTTTAAATTTGTCCAGTTCTACCGAGAATGGTGTCCTCGGCTTGACGAGTGAGGTCACCTCGGCTTCAGCGTTCTGTTCTCTCCTCTTGAGATAATTTCTCAAGTCTTCTTTGCTCCTCCCCGGAGCTCGGCTATCTTTCGATTTGAGTCCCTTTGGCACACTACTCTCGGCCTCGTGGTGTGCCTGTTTTGACCTTTCTCCGTGGGTTGTGTCGAAACAGAGAGCCTGCTTTTGTACATGCCGATGTTCTCTGGGTTCCTGATCCGTTGTATGACACGTCCTCTGGGATTTCTCTTGTCTAGGTTCCTCCCGTCCGACCTCCCCGGAAGGAAGGTGAGAGTGCCTTTTGCTCCTGGAGCGTTGTGATGCTTCAGGAATTATCTTCCTTCCTCCATTCTGAGTTTTAACTGCTGGGATTGGCGTATCCTGCAGTGGGTACGGCAGCTGCATGACATTGTTTTGCATCATGAAGTTGACGACCGACTGCAGGTCTGCCAACTTGTTTGCCAGGTCCTTGACTTCCTCATCCCTTCGTATGCACCTATCCCTCCATACCTGGAGGTTGTCCTCCTCATAGTATCTGCCCTCCTGGACGACGTCTTTTCCCCCTTGCCCTTGGTCACGGGTTTTGTCGTTGTGGTTGTTTCCTTCGATGTCAAGGTCAATAGGCCTGTCACTTCCAGCGGGAGCGTTGCCCCCGACCTTCTCGTTTTGTGCGTTACTGGCCATCTATTCGTCTTTCTTTCCCACAGACGGCGCCAAATTGTGTGAGTGATTTTCTGATCACACTGCCTATCTTAGTAATTCAGCGGTAAAAACACAAGCAGAATAGATGGCACAGATAATAACACAAAGACACAAAGGATTTAACGTGGTTCGACAATATTGCCTACGTCCACGGGAGGCCGAGGTAAGTCACTATATTGAATGAACGGTAAAATTACAATTAACTCACTGTAATTCCCTCACTCTCTAAAGCTTGAAATTGCCAGTGATACAATTAGCTTCTAGTTGTATATCTTCTGTATGTCTGTCCCCTTCACCCCTTCTCGATCTCTCCATATATATACCAGAAAAGTTAGTGGAGAGGCCACTAACTTTTAAGCTGGTTTGCCAGC
The DNA here is from genome assembly GCA_025200525.1 of Camellia lanceoleosa. Lineage (NCBI taxonomy): Eukaryota > Viridiplantae > Streptophyta > Magnoliopsida > Ericales > Theaceae > Camellia > Camellia lanceoleosa. The sequence goes on from CM045765.1 coordinate 126,310,891, forward strand.
CCACTGATGCACTTTTGGCAACTTTCCAGGCAAAAGCTCTTCATTACTTCACATGGCCTCTAGTGGCCTCATGGCCATCTCACATGGCCTCAAGGCTTTCTTCATGTAGCTGTACATCCACCTGACCACGATAATATTATTATATTATATAGACAGGCATGGCCAACCTGATAGTTACCTCGGCTTAATTGTTCTTCGGTAGTTCGGCCATTGCATATTAAGCCGAGGTGTAAGAAAAGGAGAGGCCTTCATCTGCTTATCCCAGATTAAGATGTCTTCGGAGATAACCTCGGCAAGACTTACCATGACACGTGGCACCTCGGCTGACACGTCGGCGTCACCTTGCCACGTGTTGATACTCAGAAATATAACCCCACACTACTCATATTTATGGTCTTTGACCTAAACTTGTAGTCATTTTGATGTAATGTTATAGTTGGGAAAGTTTGGGAGTTAGGGTTTCAAACCTTATAATGTAATAGAGGGTTTGTCGTTCTTTTGAGCTATATATGTGTATTTGAGTCTTAAATGAAGTTATTGAGGTCTACTGATGATATTTGTACCTTTGGGTCAATATTGGGAGAAATGGGGAAAATGTCATATTTGGGTTTTATTGGGTCATTAGTGTAATTAATGACTTTCATTGTGAAATAGTGGAATTGGGGAGTTATGAGAAAGAATGGTGGAGTTGGATCGATTAATCACTCACTTTAAAAATATTGATAATTTATCTGTTGATGCATTTATTATCTGTTTAGAAATAATTGCTTGGGCTATCGGTGGAGGATAGTCATGATTGTTGTAGACACTGCATGATGATTAGGTGAATTAAAACTAACTAGTTGAATATGTCATTGAAAATGACGATTGGAATAATACATCTAATTTGTGTATTGATTGAACATGTATATGATAAACGTTTATATACATTGTATTGTGTGGGAAGAGATAGGGGATGGACTCCTAAGCCGGATGTTATTTGGGGAGGAGATAGGGGATGGACTCCATTGATACAGCAAATATGTGTATCATTTATGAAGTATGGAAGTGTTTTATTATGACATTGATACAGTAAATATGTGTATCTATTGTGAATTATGGAAGTGTTTTATTATGAGTTATAATCTCATATAAATTGTTGATATTGGAAAGGTTTTCAACATGAGCCGTAGTCTCATGGGAACTGTTCGGCCAGGTTCTGAGCCATGTTTATAAATCGAAATTTGTTAAGTAAAGGAAAGTAAAATGAGCATGGACATATGTGTCATGGAACTGAAATGTGTTATGAGTTGATTTATATGAGTTAAACATTTATCGAATACTCATGTTTTAGTCATTGTTCATATTATGTTTAGCATATCTCTATTGGGCATAGGCTCACCCCATATAGAACGTCATTTTCAGGTGCAGGTGTTATGCCGCCTCCAAGGACTTAGCTTCAGAGGTTTTAGAAGCTGAAGGCTTATTTTTTTGTAATTATTTTGTGTATGACATGTAATTCAAGCCAAGGGCTTATTTTGTGTTTTGAGTTAGTACTCTCCTTTTGTAACCAAGTGTTGGCTTGGAAAGTTGTAAGCCCGTAAGGCATTTACTTTTGTTGTCAACATGTAATACCTTTGGATTAAATACTCTGATGAATGGAAATATGTTTATTTCTCCTATGTTTATGGACGTCACGAATGTATGATTTATGGGTTTATTTTGAGGGCTTTACAAGTCTGATCAGTACACTGTCACATCTCTGCCACTCGCCTCTGCATTCTCAGTCCTCTATTTCTCCACCGTTCAACTACACTACCTCTGAAACCCTACCCCAACCACAAAACGAATCCGTTCATCTTCTCCAATCGTCGACTCTCCCAACACAACACGAAGCCGTTCATCTTCTCCAATCGGCGACTCTCAACAACATGAAGAACCATCACAATTCTAAAGAAATTTCATAGTTCTTGACTTCCAATTCACAAAAATAGAGGGAAAAGTAACATCTCTCTTCACCTATTATTTTTCATTCAAATTTGTACATTATTCTTTGATAATTTGCATATATCATACCGTTTCAATTACACTTTCATAAAAAAAAAACCCTTGTAAAACACATTTTAGATACTTCAAAATGTATAAACCCTGTTTTATATATAATCCCATGTTTTAAAACATTATAGTCCCCTATTTTTAAACATTCTAATCCCCTGTTTTTATACATAAATCCCTGTTTTTACACATTAAACTCCTTGTTTTTATTCTTGCTGTTGTTGGTTCTTCTTGTTGTTAAATATTGGCTTTTCTTGCTTCGTATTGTTGCTATATTTCATTGAATACTTAATCTTCTTGTTGTTATTGTTGTTGTTTACAAAATACAATGGGCTGTTCTTATTGTTAATAGTGTTTATAAAACTAAAACATCAGACAGTTTCATCACTCTGCAAGTAACATATCTAAAATTTTTCAAACTGCAAATGAAACTGCAAAATTACACAGTTTAATCACTATTCAAAACAAATAGGTAACTTATTATAAAGTGCAAATCAAACTGCCAAATTATATAGTTTTGTAACTATTAACAACAAATAGATATAACTGCATATAAAACTGCAAAATTATACAGTTTTGTCAATATACTACTCATGCCCTGCTGTTGCTTTCATTTTTTCAGAAATAGCTGTTAGAAGATATTGGAAGAAACAAACCAATATGCCCAAAAATCCAATCAGGGATTTAAGTATCCCCTCTTTTGACAATCCTTCACCTGTATCCACTGAAATGTCACCATCTCCCCCTCCACAAAAAACCCAACCACCACAACAAAAAACAACTAAAAAAAACCCACAAAACAACTACACTATCTATAAGAAAAAGCCCAAGAACTACACCACAAACCACATCCGTACAACAAACACCAACCATACCTCCAACCACAAAAAAAACAAACAAACAAAAGAAAGCCAACAAAAAAACAAGAAGCTACTCTAACTAAAAAAAGAAAGCTCTAAGAAAGCTAATCAACTAACGAAACAAAAACCAAGGCATCAAAAGGGAAAAAAGGAGTAGTTCCTACAAAGAGAGTCCAACAGTTTAATTACCGTTCCAACAACGAAACGGTAATCAAACTATTGAAAGGGGTCAAATTCACAACAGCCCAACAAACAGAGCTGTAAAAAACCCCTTTTTGGCCCATTATAAATGCTCTCTCCTCAACACAACTGAAGGTCTCTTGGTGCAGATGCTACAATTCCATTATAGCAGAAATGACAACACTATAACAAAAAAAAGAGAGCATTTATACTTGGCAAAAAGAAAATGAAATTCAGAAACAGTGATGTGAGGCTCATTTTTGGTATCAACTGTGGAGAAGACAACATCACCACCAAATCCTATGTAAGACCAAAGTATTTTGAGCTCGCATTTTACAAACGAAGATGAAAATCCATAAAGAGATTGGATGCCAAATCATTGACCAAATTGTTTCAACAAACAAAAAAAGGAAAATCAACCAATGATCATCAAGATCTTGCAAGGGTCATCACCCTTTACTTGTGCCTGAAACTTCTTATGCCTACAACAGGCCATACACTCAGTTAGAGTTTCCTTAACTATGTTGACAATCTCAACAACATCAAGAAGAACAATTGGGTTGAGGCAATAAAAGACACACTGATGAATTCAATGGCAAATGCAAACAACAACCCAAGGTATGTCACTGGATGCGTAATGTTACTCTCGGTAAACACACTACTCAACTACTTCACACAAAAATATCAAACATCTAACTATTTCAAACTATCTAACATATTTCAATTTTTTTTTTTACAGTAGTAGTACTGTGAGCACAGTAAACTCCTCCGACCATTCAATAAAGAAGGCTTTCCAAGGTTTATGAAGTGAAACCTTGGCAAATTGTACTCCAAGTGGAAACACATCAGCCTTGCTGACTTTGAAAAGGTATTCAAACTCTTTTATACTCTCATAGCACAAATCTATTCAACACTCATTTCACAGTCATTATAGTAACAATCATGTTATGAAATTGTAAAAGTTTGTAGTTTCAAACAACAAATTTTCAACACTTAACTCACATTACTCACAATACAAATCATGTTATGAAACTGTAAAAGTTTGCAGTTTCAAAGCACACACCTATTTAACACTCCTATCACCCATGTTATAAAACTGCAAAAGTTTGCAGTTTCAACGCACAAATCTATTCAACAATCCTTTCACATTCATTACACTAACAATCATGTTATGAAACTATAAAAGTTTGCAGTTTCAAACAACATATTTTTAACACTTAACTCACATTACTCATAGTACAAATCATGTTATGAAACTGACCAATTTTACAGTATTACTAATATATGCCACATTGTTCCAATACAGGTTGACCGAAATGCTTTATGCCTAGCTAAAAAAGAAATACAGTTATTGCATATTAATCAAAGCACATCAACAAACTCTTCAGCAAAGAAACAAGACCACAAAGAGGACAATAAATGGAAAAAACAAACAAAAGCAACAAAAAAAAAAAAACTTCTAAACAGTGATGAGAATGACTTTCTCGAAAAAGAACACCAATCAGAATCAGAACAACAACAACAACAAAAAAGAAAAAAGAAAAAAAAAAGAAAGCAAGAACCACAAGAAGAAGTAGAAACAAGAAGAAGAGAGTGATGAAGAAAAAAAACAAGAGACTGAAGAAGAAGAAGAAGCTGATGAACAACAAGACAAGGATGAAACAGAAAAATAAGAAAAAGAAGAAGGTGATGAACAAGAAGACACTAATGAAAAAGAAGGCCAACAACAAGAACAAAAAGAAGAACAAACAAACCAACAACAAGAAGTCAATGAACAAGAACTGACAGACCAATAACAACAACAACAACAACATGAAAAAAAAGAACAAGCAAAACAATAAGAAGAAAAAAGGACAGAACAACAAGAACTTCAAGAAAAATCTGACATATTTCATGCACAAAGTAAACTCTTGCCTAATACTGAACCAAACTGCAAAATTTAATTAAACTAATCAAAACAAAATCTAACATTTTTATAGGTGATGACCAAGTACAAACATCAACTGAAGAGGATGACAAGAACAAACTCATAGCATCCATGAGAGCACAAATGCAAGAAATGGAACAAAAATTCATGGCTGAATTGCGTAGAAAGGAAGACCAGTTGAAGGAAATGTCCGCCAAAAAAACTGGAAGTCCCCAACAAAGATCAATGGTCAAGAGAATCAAACAAAAGGCAAGAAAACAAGCACATAAGCCAGATTTTGAATACCAACCAATGACAAAAGCCAAAGAAGATACAAGGAACAAGACAGAAGCTGCCGCTGATGTACCCAAACCAACAGAGGGTACCGATGAAGAAAAAGAGAAGAAGCATGAAAAGAAAAAAGAAGAAATCGAAACAAAGAACAAACCTGCTACTAAACTCGAGCCAAAAGAGGGTGCTCATGAAGAAAAAGAGCAGGGAAAAGAAAAGATGAAAGAAGATATCGGCCAAGAGAAAGAAGATGCTGCTAAACCAAGCCAAAAGAGGGTGTCAATCAAGGGAAGACACAAGTTCAAGTATTGGAAAGTAATGATGATTTCAAGGAAGAATCAATTCACAATAAGCCACTCGCCCTTTTATACCGCAAAATAAACAAGGTTTCACATAGCCTATCCAAAAAAGACCAAAGCCAAATTCAACTCATCAACAACACACAATCAACTGCTTGTGTCTGGTCTGATAGCGAAGATGAAAATTGCATATACTTTTCAGATATATGCAGATTGACAAACAGGGAAGCCTTATATGGGAATGTAGGTCTCTAACAGCACAATTTCATAGTTTTTGTTCATATTCAATAACCTATTCTACAAACCTAACACATTCTCATATATAACATGTTTCAGGACATTGATGTCTTCGCAGAAATTAAATTGGCACTCCAACCATCAATTGAAGAATTTGAGAAACATGATCTAGCATTTGCAAGAAATCCATAAGCACGAAGTGTGAAACCCCATATTTTTGAGGTATTAATATTTTAGTGAGAGGTATTGGTGGTAGTTTGGTGGTGAGATTCTTAGATGAGAATCTAACTTATTTTTCTCTATTTATTTTATCTCTTTTTCTCTCCACCTCAATATTATTCATCTCCTTTGTTTTCTAATATTTTTTCATTATTCTTGGCACCAAGTAAATTTTATTTTATTATTTTTTCATCATTTCCTTGCTTACCAAGTAATCTTTTATTTTTAATTTCTTTCATCTTCCTTTCTCTCCAAGTTACTTTGTCTCCAAGGAAGTTTCTTTTCTTGTTCAGCAAGAAAATCCATTTCATGCCCACCAAGTAAAGTTCCTTTCTTTGGCCCCAAGTCTTTCTTTTCTTTTGTCCCAAGTATCCTTGTCTATAAATTGAGCTCACCCCTCAACTTCTTTTTATGGTTCTTCCCATATCTCTTTCCATTTGTTATATAAATTTAGAATTTAGATTAAGAGTGTTTAGAGTGAGAGTAAGCATTTTCACATTGGAGGAGAGTTGTAGATTTTGTAGAACCTTACATACCTTATGCCTTAGACTTTGGAGATCCATGGAGAAATATCGAGATTCGAGTATTGGCAACAGAGGAGATTGATTTGAGGTAATTCGGGTGGTATACAATATGTTTCTCTAAATCTATTTTTTATTTTAATTACCGTAAATTTGTACTCCTCTTGATTATTCTGATCGTTTTGTCACGCCCCACTTTTTATTACTAAAGGTCATTACCAAGTTCATTAACTTAATCCAATTTCAGAGATAACATGCGGAAATAAACTCATACATTCAATTCATAGCAATGAATATCAGTACTCTCATTCGTATGCAAGTAAATGTTATATGATCATGCTTAATAAATTGCCCTTGGGCTTACAACCTTTAAATAAACAAATGAAGGGTGTAACCCTTTTACATATATGGCTTTCCGCTAACAACAAAGAGGCCCCGTGGCCCACAAACAAGAGGATCCAGATCTTGTAGCACATCCTGCTAAACGCCTGAAAAAAAGATTCAACAACGTGGGATGAACATATAGTCCAGTAGGGATCTCAACATGATCCTCAACAATAACAAGATCTGACAGATAGCTATGACCATGAACACTCTTTCTCGTACTAGAATAATAATGTGACAGTTTAGACAATATATATATATATATATATATAAACTTTTCTCAAAAACAACTATTTCATTCAACGCTATAAGCGATTCATCTTTCCCTTTTTCCTTTCATTAACCCCGTTCCCAATCTTTTATACATAAGCAATTACTTAGGAAATAAATTCACTAAGACCACTACTATTCTCCAATTTCCACACAAACAACAGATGTGCCTTTCTAGAACATATTTCTAAAATGTTTGATTCTCTTTACACTTCTAAAAGACAAGGGGTAGCAACTGATACATGATTAACACAAGATAATCCATTTACAATTTCATGACACGAATGTCTACATTGCCTATGACACATAGTCTATGGCACAATTCACCTTTCCTTTTATGGCTCAGAACCTGGCCAAATACTTCAACAAGAGTTTCATCTCTTATTAACAATCTTTCCAATTCAACAGGGATAACAAATCAAGTTAAACCTCTCATATAACATAACAAATACACAAGTTGGTATTGTATCAATCACAATCAAATTCACTTCCATACTTCCCAACTGATACACATTTTGGTGATGTATCATATCAAATAGATAAGCATATGAGTCAGATCTACGCAATAGGCGTGCATATAAGCAAAGAACCCCGGTTCATCCTATCTTCCCATAATCATTAACCGTTTAGAGGTACATCCCCATCTTCCCTAAACCGTGGAGTACATCCCTATCTCCTCCCATACACAAGTAATGCATATAAACACAACGTCATATACACAAACAATCAATGGTGTAATGCATACACAACAATTCAACACAACCGTGTCATCCTCCAATGACCAAGGACAAAACCTCTAGATGCGTGTATGTTGTACATCTTTTAACAGACTCAATTATCATGAAACCACAAACCCTATAACAAAACTAACATGGCGTTAAAGATACAACCACCACATATGTGTGTTCAACACTCACATTACAATAATCCAACTCTCATACCTTTTGCCTTCACAAATTCAATTCTCGGACAATAAGGCCATAACTCATTTTAACCCATTACATTCTTTTCCAAGCCACTCCAATTTAATTATGCAAATTAAGTTATAATCATTAAACTAGGAATTTTCTCCCTCTTTCTCAATATTGACCTAAAAGTATCAATTATTAACAACAAACAACAATGAGCACATTGAAGTCCCAGAGTACATAAGTATCTGCGCTACGATCACAACCCCTCTATTAATTTATTAAATCAAATAAAATTAGGGTTTTCTCTCCTTTCAACAACAACATGCTAATTAACACCCCAATTACCCTAAACCATAACTAATGATAATAAACCCAACTCCAATAGTCAACCCAAGGTTCAACCTCATGATTTTTAATAAATCCAACATGATATCTGCTTTTTTATGCAATACAAAAACTACCACATGTCTATCTATAGATGGAGTATTGAAAAGAAACAAGGAGAATCCCTACCTCAAAGGAGAACCCAAATGGAGAAGATTGACCAAATCCAAGTGCTCCAAATCCACAATTCTTGATTAAAATGTAGCCCTCACTCTCCTCTACCTTTTTAATAAACGATCTAGGTTAGAAACTCACTCTAAGTAGATCAAACCTAAGAGAAAAGCTGTGTAGGGAGAGAGAGAAAAAGGGTTTAGGGGTTTAGAATCAAGAGGGAGATGAAAAATGCTCCAAAAAGTCGGATCTCGCCATTTTATAACTTGATCGCCGCTCGGCGTCCACCTCCCGCTCGGCGGCACCCTGAACTCCCGCTCGGGCGGCCCAACTCCCGCTCGAGCGTCCAACCCTGCACAAGAAATACTGGATGGGTGTTTTTACCGCTCGAGCGCCAAAACTCCCGCTCGAGCGAACAAGTAACAACAAGTCCTCGCCGGCGTCAAACTCCCCTTCGGCGGACAAGCCAAAAACTGAACATCAACACTTGGTTTCTAAACCCAACCAACCTGCAATCAACCTGCCCAAAACATCCTATAACTCAAGAATAAAGAATTAAAGGACAACCACAACAATAATAAGACAATAGAATCTACGGAACATAAATCCGAATATGATAATCAAATGGGAAAAGACCGGGGTCGCTATACGTTTGGTAAAATCTGTGGAATTATTCGTTGTTGATTCATTTGATTACTCTAGTCATTTGATAAATTTCATTGAGTTGTTCTGTGTAGTCAGTGTTGATTGGTCTGGCTAAATGATGTGGAAATGCTCCGTACATAGATCGAGTAGAGCCGGCCAATAGCATGGACCATATGCCCGGATAAGCAGTTGTGCTCGGGTGAGGTGGATGAGGCCAGTCACTGGTCATGTACCGAGTAGAACCGGGTATTTGGCTCTGGATAAATTATCATATGTCGAGTTGACTTGTTTGTGCAATTTGGTAAACAGCTTGATTATCGAATCTAATCGGTTGTGTAATTGTTGGATCTCTGTTGATTTATTCTCTGTCCGAGCCTTGTTATTCCTGTTGCATTATATACTTCCCGAACTAATTTATTTTTCAGGTGTGGAGCAAATCTAGTGGCGATTGGAGTTGAAGCATTTAAATAATTATAGAGTTGGAGATTTTTGGGTCCACCACTATATATTTTTGGAGATTTTTATAAATTATAAATTATAGACATTTGTGTAATAATTTTGGAGCCAATTTGTATTTTTTGCGGTTATTAATTAGTTAGAATTTTAAATTTGTGGTTGAATTGATTCATTAACGGCCCAGAAGTTGGGGCGTCACAGAATGCTATCAAAGCGTAGGAATTAGATCTTACATGGGATCTGTTGGGTGATTAATATTTGGGTTCAATTTTGAGAGAGGAAAAAAAAAAGATTGATATTTGAGGTTAAAAAAAAATTAAGAAAAAATCGTTATTTATATCAGAGTGCGCAGCGAAGCGTGTTATTTCAGGAGTTATTAGTTATTAAATTTTGGAGTATTAGAGATTGTGAATTTCGAGGATGAAATTTGTTGAAGGGCGATAGATTGTGAAACCCTGCATTTTTTAGGTATTAATATTTTAGTGAGAGATATTGGGGGTAGTTTGGTGGTGAGATTCTTAGATGAGAATCTAACTTATTTTTCTCTATTTATTTTATCTCTTTTTCTCTCTACTTTATTATTATTCATCTCCTTTGTTTTCTAATATTTTTTCATTATTCTTGGGCACCAAGTAAATTTTATCTTATTATTTTTTCATCATTTCCTTGCTTACCAAGTAATCTTTTACTTTTAATTTCTTTCATCTTCCTTTCTCTCCAAGTTACTTTGTCTCCAAGGAAGTTTCTTTTCTTGTTCTCCAAGTAAATCCCTTTCTTGCCCACCAAGTAAAGTTCATTTCTTTGGCCCAAAGTCTTTCTTTTCTTTTGTCCCAAGTATCCTTGTCTAAAAATTGAGCTCACCTCTCAACTTCTTTCTATGGTTCTTCCCATATCCTTCTCTATTTGTTATATAAATTTAGAGTTTAGATTAAGAGTGTTTTGAGTGAGAGTAAGCATTTTCATATTGGAGGAGAGTTGTAGATTTTGTGGAACCATACATACCTTATGCCTTAGACTTTGGAGATCCATGGAGAAATATCGAGATTTGAGTGTTGGCGACGGAGGAGATTGATTTGAGGTAATTCGGGTGGTATACAATATGTTTCTCTAAATCTCTTTGCAAAAAGTGTTTCATTTAATTACCGTAAATTTGTACTCCTCTTGATTATTCTGATCGTTTGGTAAATTCTGTGGAATTATTCGTTGTTGATTCATTTGATTACTCTAGTCATTTGATAAATTTCATTAAGTTGTTCTGTGTAGTCAGTGCTGATTGGTCTGGCTAAATGATGTGGAAATGCTCCGTACAAAGATCGAGTAGACCTTGCCAATAGCTTGGACCAATAGCCCAGATAAGCGGTTGTGCTTGGGTGAGGTGGGTGAGGCCACTCACTGGTTATGTACCGAGTAGAACTGGGTATTTGGTTCTAGATAAATTATCATATGTCGAGTTGACTTGTTTGTGCAATTTGGTAAACTGCTTGATTATCGAATCTAATCGGTTATGTAATTGTTGGATCTCAGTTGATTTATTCTCTGTTGGAGCCTTGTTATTCTTGTTGTATTGTATACTTCCCGAATTAATTTATTTTTCAGGTGTGGAGCAAATCTAGTGGCGATTCGAGTTGAAGCATTTAAAGAATTATTGAGTTGGAGATTTTTGTATCCACCACTATATATTTTTGGAGATTTGTATAAATTATAAATTATAGACATTTGTGTAATTATTTTGGAGCCAATTTTTATTTTTTGAGGTTATTAATTAGTTAGAATTTTAAATTTGAGGTTGAATTGATTTATTAACGGCCCACAAGTTGGGGCGTTACAGAATGGTATCAGAGCGTAGGGATTAGGTCTTACATGTGATCTATCGGGTGATTAACGTTTGGGTTCAATTTTGAGGGGGGGAAAAAAAAGATTGATATTTGAGGTTAAAAAAATTAAAATTAAAAAAAAAAAGGGATTTTTATTGATAAGTCCAATTTAGAAGTGTTTTAACTCAAGAAGTCCATGAAGAAATTTTTTAACCCATTTAGTCCCATGTATGTATAGTTTTATTCCATAAAGTCCATTTTCTTGATTTATACTATTTTCTTGGACACTTATGCCCTTATATTCAATTTTGATACCCTTATAAATATTTTTTGAAGGATTAGCAATTTAATGATGTGAAAATTTATATTTTAAAATTCACATTGGTAGAAATGTAAAATTGGCCCGTGGGTGGCCTGACCGAACTTGCCGAGGCGGGCCATTGTTGACAATGTGAATATTCACATTGACATGTTAACATTCACATTAATAGGAGTGTAAAATTGGCCCGTCCGGTGGGCGAAACCGCTGCGGCGGAACGGCCCCGTCCGTTGACAATGTGAATATTCACATTGACATGTTAACATTCACATTGATAAGAGTATAAAATTAGTTCGCGACCCATGGGCGGCCAAAAGCTCGCCAGCGGCCCGGGACGGACCCGGCCCGACCCGTTGACAATGTGAATATTCACATTGACATGTTAACATTCACATTGATAGGAATGTAAAATTAGCCCGCGTCTCGTGGCTACCCAAAACCCGTGGACGGCCCAGGGCGGTCCCGGCCCGGCCTGTTAATAATGTGAATATTCACATTGACATGTTAACATTCACATTGATAAGAGTATAAAATTGGCCAGCAGTCCAGGGCGGGCCCGACCCGACCCGGCCCGGCCTGTTGACAATGTGAATATTCACATTGACATTTAACATTCACATTAATACGAGTGTAAAATTGGCCCCCGTCCCGTGGCGAAACTGGCCATGCCGGGCGGGTGGCCCGGTCCGACCCGTTGGCAATGTGAATAGTCACATTGACATGTTAACATTCACATTGATAGGAGTGTAAAATTGGCTCGTGACTGGGTAGTGCCCGGCTGACTGAGGCGGGCTTGGCCGTTCGTGACAATATGAATATTCACATTGACATGTTAACGCTAACATTGATAGAAGTGTAAAATTTGTCCGCTGTCCGAAACTCGCCCGCAGCTGAGGGTAGGCCCGGACCCAAACCCGGGCCGCCCATGGGACGCGAGTCAATTTTACGTTCTTATCAATGTAAATGTTAACATGTCAATGTAAATATTCACATTGTCAACAAAGCGCCGGCGGCCGGGCCAGACGCCGCCCACAGCCGGAGCGGTTTCGGCGACCATGGCACGGGTTAATGTTACACTCTTATCAATGTGAATGTTACCATGACATTGTGAATATTCACGTTATCAACGGTCGGCCGGCCTAACCTACCGGCCAGTTTGGCCCACCGTCACGGGCCAATTTTACACTGTTATCAATGTTAATGTTAATGTTAATGTTAATATGTCAATGTGAATATTCACATTGTCAACGGGCCAACCCGGGCCCGCCCTAGGCAGCGGGCGTGCTTCGGGTTGCCCACGGGCCAATTTTACACTCCTATCAATGTGAATGTTAATATATCAATGTGAATATTCACATTGTCAATGGGCTGGGCCGGGCCCGCCCCGAGCCGCCCACGGGCTTCGGGCCGCCCATAGGACGCGAATCAATTTTACACTCTTATCAATGTGAATGTTAACATGTCAATGTGAATATTCACATTGTCAACAGGTCAGATCGGGCCCGCCCCGAGCCGTGGGCTGGTTTCGGGCAGCCACGGGGCGCGGACTAATTTTATACTCTTATCAATGTGAATGTTAACACGTCAATGTGAATATTCACATTATCAGCGGGTCGGGCCGGGCCCGTCCAGGGTAGCCCACGAGCCGCGGGTGGGTTTCGGGCCGGCCACAAGCCGCGGGCTAATTTTACACTCCTATCAATGTGAATGTTAATATGTCAATGTGAATATTCACATTGTCCTGCCCTGCCCGACCAAGCCGGCCGCCTACGTCACAAAGCTAATTTTACACTCTTATCAATGTTAATGTTGATATGTCAATGTGAATATTCACATTATGAGCCCGAAATGTTCTTGGTGGCCGCCGCCTCGGTCGTCGGGCCAATTTTACACTCCAATCAATGTGAATGTTAACTTGTCAATGTGAATATTCACATTATCAATGGCTGCCTATTTTTTTTTTGGGTGGGCGGCCCGGCCCGGCCCGACCTGAATTCTTCCGGGCACCCATGAGGATCGACATGGGCCGGGCCCCTACACATTAACGATATGAACATTCACATTAGGGGTATTTTGGTAATTATGTCACTAATAGGACTTATTGAAATATGAGAAAATAATGTGAACTAAATGAAACATAAGTAGATGAAAAGGATATTTTGGTCTTCTTATCTCCAATTGGACCTAATGGAATAGTCAAAAAGAATATGGGTTAGATGGAATAAAACTCTTAGAAAATGGATTTATCAAAAAAGCTCCCAAAAAAAAATCATTGTTTATATCCAAGTGCGCAACGAAGCATGTTATTCCAGGAGATATTAGTTATTAAATTTTGGAGTATTAGAGATTGTGAATTTCGAGGACGAAATTTGTTTAAGAGGGATAGATTGTCAAACCCCGTATTGTTGAGGTTTTAATATTTTAGTGAGAGGTATTGGTGGTAGTTTGGTGGTGAGATTCTTAGATGAGAGTCTAACTTATTTTTCTCTATTTATTTTATCTCTTTTTCTCTCCACCTCATTATCATTCAACTCCTTTGTTTTCTAATATTTTTTCATTATTCTTGGGCACCAAGTAAATTTTATTTTATTATTTTTTTCATCATTTCCTTGCTTACGAAGTAATCTTTTACTTTTAATTTCTTTCATCTTCCTTTCTCTCCAAGTTACTTTGTCTCCAAGGAAGTTTCTTTTGTTGCTCTGCAAGTAAATCTTTTTCTTGCCCACCAAGTAAAGTTCCTTTCTTTGGCCTCAAGTCTTTCTTTTCTTTTGTCCCAAGTATCCTTGTCTATAAATTAAGCTCACCTCTCAACTTCTTTCTATGGTTCTTCCATATCACTCTCCATTTGTTATATAAATTTAGAGTTTAGATTAAGAGTGTTTAGAGTGAGAGTAAGCATTTTCATATTGGGGGAGAGTTGTAGATTTTGTCATGGTGAAATATCGAGATTCGAGTGTTGGCGACGGAGGAGATTGTTTTGAGGTAATTCGGGTGGTATACAATATGTTTTCTCTAAATCTCTTTGCAAAGAGTGTTTATTTTAATTACCGTAAATTTGTACACCTGTTGATTATTCTGATCTCTTGGTAAATTCTGTGGAATTATTCGTTGTTGATTCATTTGATTACTCTGGTCATTTGATAAATTTCATTAAGTTGTTCTGTGTTGTCAGTGTTGATAGGTCTGGCTAAATGACATAGAAATGCTCCATACATGGATCGAGTAGGCCTTTCCAATAGCTCGGATAAGTGGTTGTGCTTGGGTAAGGTGGGTGAGGCCAGTCACTGGTTATGTACCGAGTAGAACCGGGTATTTGGTTCTGGATAAATTATCATATGTCGAGTTGACTTGTTTGTGCAATTTGGTAAACTACTTGATTATCGAATCTAATCGGTTGTATAATTGTTGGATCCCTGTTGATTTATTCTATGTCTGAGCCTTGTTATTCCTGTTGTATTGTATACTTTCCGAATTAATTTATTTTCCAGGTGTGGAGCTAATCTAGTGGCGATTGAAGTTGAAACATTTAAAGAATTATTGAGTTGGAGAATTTTGGGTCCACCACTATATATTTTTGGAGATTTGTATAAATTATAAATTAGAGACATTTGTGTAATTATTTTTGAGCCAATTTGTATTTTTTGAGGTTATTAATTAGTTAGAATTTTAAATTTGAGGTTGAATTGATTCATTAACGGCCCAGAAGTTGGGGCGTTACAGAATGGTATCGGAGCAAAAGGATTAGGTCTTACATGGGATCTGTTGGATCATTAATATTTTGGTTCAATTTTGAGGGGTGGAAAAAAAAGATTGATATTTGAGGTTAAAAAAAAAATTAAAAAAAATTGTTGCTTATATCAGAGTGCGCAGCGAAGCGTGTTATTTTAGGAGATATTAGTTATTAAATTTTGAAGTATTAGATATTGTGAATTTCGAGGACGAAATTTCTTTAAGGGGGATAGATTGTGAAACCCTGCATTTTTGAGGTATTAATATTTTAGTGAGAGGTATTGGTGGAAGTTTGGTGGTGAGATTTTTAGATGAGAATCTAACTTATTTTTCTCTACTTATTTTATCTCTTTTTCTCTCCACCTCATTATTATTCATCTCCATTGTTTTCTAATATTTTTTCATTATTCTTGGGCACTAAGTAAATTTTATTTTCTTATTTTTTCATCATTTCCTTACTTACCAAGTAATCTTTTATTTTTAATTTCTTTCATCTTCCTTTCTCTCCAAGTTACTTTGTCTCCAAGGAAGTTTCTTTTCTTGTTCTCCAAGTAAATCCCTTTCTTGCCCACCAAGTAAAGTTCCTTTCTTTAGCCCCAAATCTTTCTTTTATTTTGTCCCAAGTATCCTTGTCTATAAATTGAGCTCACCTCTCAACTTCTTTCTATGATTCTTCCCATATCTCTCTCCATTTGTTATATAAATTTAGAGTTTAGTTTAAGAGTGTTTAGAATGAGTGTAAGCATTTTCATATTGGAGGAGAGTTGTAGACTTCGTCATGGAGAAATATCGAGATTCGAGTGTTGGCGACGGAGGAGATTGATTTGAGGTAATTCAGGTGGTATACAATATGTTTCTCTAAATCTCTTGGCAAAGAGTGTTTATTTTAATTACCATAAATTTGTACTCCTCTTGATTATTCTGATCGTTTGGTAAATTCTGTGGAATTATTCGTTGTTGATTCATTTGATTACTCTAGTCATTTGATAAATTTCATTAAGTTGTTCTGTGTAGTCAGTGTTGATTGGTCTGGCTAAATGATGTGGAAATGCTCCGTACATGGATCGAGTAGACCTTGCCAATAGCTTGGACCAATAGCTCGGATAAGCGGTTGTGCTTGGGTAAGGTGGGTGAGGCCAGTCACTGGTCATGTACCGAGTAGAACCGAGTATTTGGTTCTGGATACATTATCGTATGTCGCATTGACTTGTTTATGCAATTTGGTAAACTGCTTAATTATCGAATCTAATCGGTTGTGTAATTGTTGGATCCCTGTTGATTTATTCTCTGTCTGAGCCTTGTTATTCTTGTTGTATTGTATACTTTCCGAATTAATTTATTTTTTAGGTGTGTAGCATATCTAGTGGCGATTGGAGTTGAAGCATTTAAAGAATTATTGAGTTGGAGATTTTTGTGTCGAAGATTTTTGGGTCCACCATTATATATTTTTGGAGATTTGTATAAATTATAAATTATAGACATTTGTGTAATCATTTTGGAGACAATTTGTATTTTTGGAGGTTATTAATTGGTTAGAATTTTAAATTTGAGGTTGAATTGATTCATTAACGGCCCAGAAGTTGGGGCGTTACAGAATGGTATCAGAGCGTAGGGATTAGGTTTTACATGGGATCTGTTGGGTGATTAATATTTGGGTTCAGTTTTGAGTGGGGGAAAAAAATGATTGATATTTGAGGTTAAAAAAAAATTAAAAAAAAAATTGTTGTTTATATTAGAGTGCGCAGCGATGCGTGTTATTTCAGGAGATGTTAGTTTTTAAATTTTTGATTATTAGAGATTGTGAATTTCGAGGACGAAATTTGTTTAAGGGGGATAGATTGTGAAACCCCGTATTTTTGATGTATTAATATTTTAGTGAGAGGTATTGGTGGTAGTTTGGTGGTGAGATTCTTAGATGATAATCTAACTTATTTTTCTCTATTTATTTTTATCTCTTTTTCTCTCCACCTCATTATTATTCAACTCCTTTGTTTTCTAATATTTTTTCATTATTCTTGGGCACCAAGAAATTTTATTTTATTATTTTTTCATCATTTCCTTGCTTAACAAGTAATCTTTTATTTTTAATTTCTTTCATCTTCCTTTCTCTCCAAGTTACTTTGTCTCCAAGGAAGTTTCTTTTCTTGTTCTCCATGTAAATCTCCTTCTTGCCCACCAAGTAAATTTCCTTTTTTTGGCCGCAAGCCTTTCTTTTCTTTTGTCCCAAGTATCTTTGTCTATAAATTGAGCTCACCTCTCAACTTATTTCTATGGTTCTTCCCATATCTCTCTCCATTTGTTATATAAATTTAGAGTTCAGATTAAGAGTGTTTAGAGTGAGAGTAAGAATTTTCACATTGGAGGAGAGTTGTAGATTTTGTCATGGAGAATTATCGAGATTCCAATGTTGGCGATGGAGGAGATTGATTTGAGATAATTCGAGTGGTATACAATATGTTTCTCCAAATCTCTTTGCAAAGAGTGTTTATTTTAATTACCGTAAATTTGTACTCCTCTTGATTATTCTGATCATTTGGTAAATTCTGTGGAATTATTCGTTGTTGATTCATTTGATTACTCTAGTCATTTGATAAATTTCATTAAGTTGTTCTGTGTAGTCAGTGTTGATTGGTCTAGCTAAATGACGTGGAAATGCTCCGTACATGGATCGAGTAGACCTTGTCAATAGCTTGGACCAATAGCCCTGATAAGCAGTTGTGCTTGGGTGAGGTGGGTGAGGCCAGTCACTGGTTATGTACCGAGTAGAACTAGGTATTTGGTTCTGGATAAATTATCATATGTCAAGTTGACTTGTTTGTACAATTTGGTAAACTGCTTGATTATCAAATCTAATCGGTTGTGTAATTGTCGGATCCCTGTTGATTTATTCTCTGTCCGAGCCTTGTTATTCCTGTTGTATTATATACTTCTCGAATTAATTTATTTTTCAGGTGTGGAAAAAATCTAGTGGCGATTGGAGTTGAAGCATTTAAAAAATTATTGAGTTGGAGATTTTTGGGTCCACCACTATATATTTTTGGAGATTTGTATAAATTATAAATTATAGACATTTGTGTAATTATTTTGGAGCCAATTTGTATTTTTTGAGGTTATTAATTAGTTAGAATTTTGAATTTGAGGTTGAATTGATTCATTAACGGCCTAAAAGTTGGGGCGTTACAGAATGGTATCTGAGCGTAAGGATTAGATCTTAAATGGGATTTGTTGGGTGATTAATGTTTGGGTTCAATTTTGAGAGGGGAAAAAAAGATTGATATTTGAGGTTAAAAAAAAAATAAAAAAAAATCATTGTTTATATCTGAGTGCGCTGTGAAACGTGTTATTTTAGGAGTTATTAGTTATTAACTTTTGGAGTATTAGAGATTGTGAATTTCGAGGACGAAATTTTTTTTAAGAGGGATAGATTGTGAAACCCCGTATTTTTGAGGTTTTAATGTTTTAGTGAGAGATATTGGTGGTAGTTTGGAGGTGAGATTCTCGTAGCGACCCTAATTTTCTTAAGTCATTATTTATTATTATTATGGTTATTATTATTTTATTTTATTTTTGACTTTATTAATTGTGTGGTCACATGAGAATTTAATGTGTTATTTAATGAATTTAATGCCGTAATTAATTAATTTAATATATTATTTAATTATATACAATTAATCTAAATATTTATATATTTATATTTGTTATAAAAAAAAAGAGGGGTTATATATGGATATATATATAAATTTAATCTTATATTTATATTTATATATATTATAATGTATTATATAATATAATATTATATAATGGTGCATTAGGTTAGAAAATAGATTACTCAATCAAAGAAAAGTGAATCAGAGTGGCGCGGCTGAGAAGAGAGAGACGACACGAAGAAGAGGAGAGGAAAAATAAAAAAGTTAGGGTTTATTTTGGTGACTCCATTAATTCTCCAAATAATTCTTTGAGTTTCAAAATAATATTGTGAGTACAAAACCCACTTCTCTTGATTTATGTTTAATTCTTTGTTTTTATTTATTTATTTATTTGATGTTAGTTTGATTTAGTTTTACATAAAGATGATAAATTAATTTTAATTATTTTGATTAAGTTATGGATGTAAGATTTAGGGGTTTATATATGATTGATTGATTTTAATTATTTTATTTAGTTGGGTATGTAAAGTTTAGGATTCTCAGATAATTGATTGATTTTAATTACTTCGATTAGTTGTGTAGGTAAAGTTTAGGATTTTTAGATGAGTGATTAATTTTAATTATTTTGTTTAGTTGTGTAGGTAAGGTTTAGGGTTTTTAGTTGATTGATTTATTTTAATTATTTTAATTAGTTGTGAATGTCAGATTTATGGTTTTTATATGGATTTATTTTATGATTGTAATCACGCTCATGATTATATGAAACTAAAATTAATATGATTATATGAAATTAAAATTACTTAAGAACATATAGATAAATTCCTTATACTCCACCATGACTCCTTGGATTGTTGTTTTATTTGAGTGATGGTGAGAAAGAGTGAGAAAAAAAAAAAAAAAGGTGAGGATTATGAGAGTTGTTTGATGCCTTATGCCCGGCATGGTTATATTTGTCTCATGATGTCGATGAGATGTTTATATATATTGTTGCCTCGTTCTCATGAGTAGACGAGTGCTTTGATTTGCGCGCGTACATATATGCTAACCATCCGGGGAGTGTGAGTCAAACTCGGAACGATATCCCCGTGCAAGTTTGGCTTCGGAGTGGGTTAGGTATACGAGAGGCACATGGGATATATGTGTAGGCCAGAAGGGGAGGGCTGAAGTGGTGGAGTCAAGGTGCAAAGAAGCAATTATGAACTTATATGTATAGTTCGAATGATATTGATTGAGTTAAGGAACAAAGAATTTAATTATGAGTTTATTTCTATAGAGTGAATTTTGTTGATATGTTCATGCTGAAAAATAGTAATCGACCTCAATAAATTATAAAATTTGAGCAGAGGCATCTATACGTGATTTTGGACCACTTTTATGTTTTATGTATTTATTTACAGATCGATTAGAACTTATAATCGGATGATCTTGATTATTGTCGGTTTGATTCATTTTAGCAAGGCAGATTTTAGAGGCTGTTTTAACCCACGAAACGAGCTCATTTTTATTGGTTTCACGCAAACTGAAGTAAAACATTATTCTGCACACTTTTCGTGTTTTGAATTTTTTTGAAAAAAAATCATCTTAGGGTAGTTTTGGTTCGTTTTTAGATTCAGATTTTTCGATTGAATTTTGTCTAGATTTTTATATCAAGTTTTTCTCTTAACCTGTTCAGTTTCTGTTAAATTCGTTTGCGCTGTCTTATAGGAAATTTGATTCTGTACAACTTTCGTTCCTTGAGTTTTGATCAATTCGAATTATTTAAGTGTGAAACGGTGTAACTTTATATTTGTTTTAATAAGTTACTTATGATTAAATTATACTAACTTTATTTGTTTTACAGGATGGTGGGTCTTACTAATTTTTTTATGCAGGGCTGACCCACTATATTTTTATTTCTATTTTGTCTATTTTATAATCAATTTATATTTCGTTGTGTACGGACAAGAAACTAAATGCCACCATTTCTCGAGAAACTACCCATTCGTCTCGGTGTGGTTGGAACTACTTGTCTTGTCTAGTAATAAGAATTTAATGTACTATTGTTTTTGTCTGGTGGACACGTGGGTGTTGATTCTTGTACTCATACCAGTATACCTGTATACTGACCCGTTTTGTCTCTTGGCAACTCGGGTGCGTTCTGTTTGAGCGCAGCTGAGCGTCCTTTGCAGGATTAGTAGAGGCTTTGGTGGTGACAAGAAATATCTGTGATCGTAGGACATGTCGTTTGGAGTTCTTTTATTTTTTTTCTTGAGCTTAGGATTGATACCAATTTATGTATTTATTATTATTATTTTTTTTTCATGACTTTAGCATTGGAATAATTTGGCATGGTTTGTAACCGTACTTTATTTAAATTGTTTTGACTATTTATTGTTACCTTGATGTTGAGGTATTTATTAGTTATGAGATTATGGTAGATGGTTTGGTTGGTGTTTTAGTTTTTTTTGTTTTTGTTTCACCCCTAGGATTTGGATGGTGGAATATTGATTGGGGTTGAGTCCTAATTTAATATTTAATTGTCCAAATTTTGGGGCGTGACAGTTTGGTATCAGAGCTCTAGGTTACCCTAGACTTGTGAGAGTTTAGGTGATCCTCGGATTGTGGGAGCATGGGTTAGCTGGTTTAGGTTGGTGGTTGAATTTATTCTAAGTATTCATGAACGAATTCTTTTTGTGTGTTAACTTGAAGGTGATGGCTGGAAGGTATAATTTGAGAAGCACTGAGTCCAATAGCATAGGGGAAGGAACAGCTGCTAACGCAGCAGCAGCGGCAACGGCGACCACTACCGAGGCAACCAATACGGTGCAGGTCAATGTGGGAGAGATGATGGCTCAATTACTTCAGGTTGTGCAGAACAATAATCAAGGCCAGCAGGGAGATCCCTTTGCGAAGAGAAACAAAGACTTTAGTTCTTTAGGAGGCCAAAAATTCTCTGGAGATGGAGGACCTATTGCAGCTGACGCTTGGGTTCAGAGATGTGAGATGGTGTTTGGTCGTATGCAGCTCACCGAGGTCCAAAAGCGAGTGGCGACACATCGACTGAGGAGCCCTATTTTATTTTGGTGGAACTCGTGGAAGGAGGGTGTAGACTTGACGACTTTGACTTGGGTAGATTTCAAGATTCGTTTTGACCGGAAGTTTGTTCCTGCTGCTATTCGGTCTCAACTGAGTGATGAATTTTCGAAATTGACTCAAAAGGGTAGAACAATGATCGAGTATGTCACCAAGTTTAATGAGTTGTCCCGTTATGCCCCTTACTTGATCGACACGCAGGAGAAGAAGAATGAGAAGTTTATTAAGGGATTGAATCATTACCTGTCTAAGTCCCTTATTCCTTTGATCTTTGAACCGTTTGACGGGGTTCTTGACTTGGCAATCAAGTATGAGGAAACGAAGTAGTTTAAAGAAGGGAAGACCAAGGTCGGAGAAACTTCTAGAGGGAGTCACTTCCAGTAGCGGGATGGGAGCAGTCTGAGACCCTATGATCAAAGGCATAGGGGTCAACAGTTTCAGAGGCCACAACAACAGGGTAGTCAGGGAAATTTCAGACCTCAGGCTAATTTCCGGCCTCAGGGCAATTTCCAGCCCCATGGGCACTATTATCAGAGACAGGGTGGTCCGCGCCCCCAGGGTTATCAAGGACAGCGGCAACAAGTGCCACAGTTGGGTTATCGTCCTCCCGTACCTCAGTTGGAGGGACCCCCACCTATCAGACCAGTAGCACCTCAACCGATCAATAGGAAGTGTTTTGGGTGTCAGCAGTTAGGGCATGTAATCAAGGATTGCCCTCAGAGACAGCAGGCGCGACAGGGTCAAGCAGCTCCAGCCAGGGCATTTGCAGTTATGCCAGGAACTGACAAAGTGCAAGGTACTTTTAATCTCTTTCAAGAACCCATTAGAGTACTTTTTGATACTGGAGCCTCTCATTCTTTTATATCTAGGCAGTTTGTAGAAAGACAACATATTGTAACTACCTCATTGTCTAGACCTATTCGTGTTGAGACCCCTTTAGGAGGGGCAGTTACTCTTTATGAGTTGTGTAAAGATTTTGAGATTGATTTTGTGGGTAAAGTCTTGCATGCAGACCTAATTGTGTTAGGGTTTGAAGGGTTCACAATTATTTTGGGTATGGATTAGCTGCGGAAATACTTTGTAACTCTAGATTGTGCTGGAAGGACTATAAATATAGATATTCCCGGAATGCCACGGCTTACCCACACTTCTAGAGATGGAGAAGAGTCGGTGATGACGAGTTTTCTGTGCTCGGTAGAAATTCCTAAGCAAGATATTAGTGAGGTAGATGTGGTCCGTGCGTTTGAAGATGTATTTCAAGAGATACCTGGACCTCCTCCTCGACGGGTAGTAGAATTTCGCATTGACCTAGTGCCAGGAACTGCACCAATTTCTAAGGCGGCATATAGAATGGCACCTAAAGAGCTTGTGGAGATGAAGAAGCAGCTGGAAGAGATGCTTCAGAAAGGGTTCATTCGTTCAAGTAACTCCCCGTGGGGAGCACCTGCGATCTTTGTCTCCAAGAAAGATGGCACTCTCCGTATGTGCGTAGATTACAGAGAGCTGAACAAGGTGACTATCAAGAACAAGTATCCACTACCTAGAATTGATGATTTGTTTGATCAGTTGAAGGCGACCATTTTCTCTCGGTTGATCTCGAGCGGGTTACCATCAAATGGGTGTGTCAGAGGAAAGTATACCGCTTACTGCTTTTCGGACCCAGTATGGGTTGTACGAATTTCCTGTAATGCCTTTTGGTTTGACCAATGCTCCTGCCTACTTCATGGACTTGATGAACAGAATTTTCCAACCATATCTAAATAAGTTTGTGATTATCTTTATAGATGATATCCTGGTGTACTCTAAGAATGAGGAGGAACATAGAGAACACTTGAAAGTCGTGTTGCAAACTTTGAGGGAGCAACAGTTATATGCTAAGTTCAGTAAGTGTCACTTTTGGGAGAAAGAAGTTCGATTTTTGGGACATGTTGTGTCCAATCAGGGGATAGCGGTAGATCCTGAAAAAGTTGTTGCGGTCAAAGAATGGAAACAGCCCACGAACCCTACAGAGGTGAGAAGTTTTTTAGGACTAGCCGGTTATTACAGAAGATTTATAGAGAAGTTTTCCACTATTGCAGCACCCATGACCAAGTTGACCCGCAAGAATGTGAAGTTCATATGGACAGATGATTGTGAGAAAGCTTTCCGGGAGTTAAAGCAACGATTGACTACTGACTGGTGTTAACTATACGATACAAGGGAAAAGTTAGTAGTGTTCTTGATGCGAGTGGGCTGGGTTGGGATGTGTATTGATGCAGCATCAGAAGGTTGTATCTTATGCTTCTCGACAGCTAAAACGTCATGAGAGACGATACCCTACTCATGACTTAGAGTTGGCAGTGGTTGTTTTTGCGTTGAAAGTGTGGCGACACTATTTGTTTGGGGAGCACTTTGAGTTGTACACAGATCACAAGAGCTTCAAATATCTCTTTTCTCAAAAAGAGTTGAACATGAGGCAACAGAGATGGGTTGAATTTATCGAGAGTTATGATTTGAGATCCTTTACCACCCAGGGAAAGGAAATGTAGTCACGATGCACTTAGTCGACAACATGAGATTATGTGTTGTTTGATGATTCAAGAATGGAAGTCTTTGGAGTTAATTTCGATGCATGATATTCAACCAATAGAGAGTGCTGAGAGGGCATACATTAGTGGTTTGACCGATGCCGAAGCGTTCGGGTAAAGCTAATCGATTCTTGAATTTAGATGGATTTCGTTAGCAAGCTCGATGACCTTGTAGTGGATTTGATCGATGATTGTCCTACCGATTGGTCTGTGGACTCAGATGGGGGATTGCGATTCAAGGACAGGTTGTGTGTACCTAATATTGTTGAATTGAGGAAAGAGATTATGGATGATGCCCATAGGTCCCGATATACCATTCACCCTGGTGGGACTAAGATGTATCATGACCTGAAGAGAACGTTTTGGTGGGAAGGTATGAAGAAGAACGTAGGAGAGTATGTTTCTCGATGTTATGTGTGCCAACAGGTTAAGGCAGAACATCAACGACCGTTTGGACTGTTGCAGCCTCTTGAGATCCCTACTTGGAAGTGGGAGTGCATCTCTATGGATTTCGTGGATGGATTGCCGCGGTCTAAGCAAGGCAATGAATCTATTTGGGTGATAGTGGATCGACTCACAAAGTCTGCTCATTTTATTCCTATCAGTGTTCACCGAACTGCGGATAAACTAGCTAGGCTATATATTCGGGAGGTGGTGCGACTTCATGGCGCACCCGTTTCTATAGTTTCGGATCGTGATCCGTTGTTTGTGGCAGAGTTTTGGGAGAGTTTTCAGCATGCTTTGGGTGCTAGGTTAGACTTGAGCACGGCTTATCATCCCCAGACAGATGGGCAAACTGAGCGGGTAAATCAGATCTTGGAGGATATGTTGAGAGCTTGTGTCCTTGATCTTGGTGGTAGTTGGGAAGAACACTTGCCATTGGTGGAGTTTGCTTATAATAATAGCTATCACTCCAGTATTGGGATGGCACCTTTTGAGGCTTTGTATGGGAGGCCATGTCGATCACCTGCTTGTTGGATAGAGGTAGAAGATGCACCGTTGTTAGGGCCAGAGTTGGTGAGGGAGACTACGGAGAAGGTAAATATTATTCGAGAACGTATTAAGACTGCACAGAGTCGTCAGAAGAGTTACGCTGATAGAAAACGTAAGGGGGTTGAGTTGAATGTTGGAGATTTCGTGTTTTTGAAGGTCTCGCCGATGAAGGGTATTATGCGGTTTGGAAAGAAGGGAAAGTTAGCACCTAGATTTGTGTGACCATATGAGATCATTGAGAGGATTGGTAATGTGGCTTACAAATTAGCTCTACCACCTGCTTTAGCTTTGATTCACAATGTGTTCCATGTATCTTTATTGCGGAAGTGTGTGCAAGACCCTTCCCAAGTAGTATCACCAGAGGTGTTGGAGATTGGTGATGATCTAACGTATGTGGTGCGACCGGTTACTATTCTAGATCGGGATGTAAAGCAGTTACGGCGCAAGAAAGTGAATTTGGTGAAGGTGCAATGGAGTGAAGATGAGAACGACATTACCTGGGAGTTAGAAGAAAAAGTTCGGCGTATGCACCCTGAACTTTTTGCTTAGTACCCTCTCCTATCGAATCTCGGGACGAGATTCTTTTGAGGTGTGTATATTGTAGCGACCCTAATTTTCATAAGTCATTATTTATTATTATTATTTTATTTTATTTTTGGCTTTATTAATTGTGTGGTCACATGAGAATTTAATGTGTTATTTAATGAATTTAATGTCGTAATTAATTAATTTAATATATTATTTAATTATATACAATTAATCTAAATATTTATATATTTATATTTGTTATAAAAAAAAAAGAGGGGTTATATATGGATATTTATATATATTTAATCTTATATTTATATTTATATATATTATAATGTATTATATAATATAATATTATATAATGGTGCATTAGGTTAGAAAACAGATTACTCAATCAAAGAAAAGTGAATCAGAGTGGCGCGGCGGAAACCGAGAGAGAAGAGAGAGACGGCACGGAAGAAGAGGAGAGGAGAAAAATAAAAAAAAGTTAGGGTTTTATTTTGGTGACTCCATTAATTCTCCAAATAATTCTTTGAGTTTCAAAATAATATTGTGAGTACAAAACCCACTTCTCTTCATTTATGTTTAATTCTTTGTTTTTATTTATTTATTTATTTGATGTTAGTTTGATTTAGTTTTACATAAAGATGATAAATTAATTTTAATTATTTTGATTAAGTTATGGATGTAAGATTTAGGGGTTTATATATGATTGATTGATTTTAATTATTTTATTTAGTTGGGTATGTAAAGTTTAGGATTCTCAGATAATTGATTGATTTTAATTACTTCGATTAGTTGTGTAGGTAAAGTTTAGGATTTTTAGATGAGTGATTAATTTTAATTATTTTGTTTAGTTGTGTAGGTAAGGTTTAGGGTTTTTTGTTGATTGATTTATTTTAATTATTTTAATTAGTTGTGAATGTCAGATTTATGGTTTTTATATGGATTTATTTTATGATTGTAATCACGCTCATGATTATATGAAACTAAAATTAATATGATTATATGAAATTAAAATTACTTAAGAACATATAGATAAATTCCTTATACTCCACCATGACTCATTGGATTGTTGTTTTATTTGAGTGATGGTGAGAAAGAGTGAGAAAAAAAAAAAAAAAGGTGAGGATTATGAGAGTTGTTTGATGCCTTATGCCCGGCATGGTTATATTTGTCTCATGATGTCGATGAGATGTTTATATATATTGTTGCCTCATTCTCATGAGTAGACGAGTGCTTTGATTTGTGCGCGTACGTATATGCTAACCATCCGGGGAGTGTGAGTCAAACTCGGGATGATATCCCCGTGCAAGTTTGGCTTCGGAGTGGGTTAGGTATACAGGAGGCACATGGGATATATGTGTAGGCCAGAAGGGGAGGGCCGAAGTGGTGGAGTCAAGGTGCAAAGAAGTAATTATGAACTTATATGTATAGTTCGAATGATATTGATTGAGTTAAGGAACAAAGAATTTAATTATGAGTTTATTTCTATAGAGTGAATTTTGTTGATATGTTCATGTTGAAAAATAGTAATCGACCTCAATAAATTATAAAATTTGAGCAGAGGCATCTATACGTGATTTTGGACCACTTTTATGTTTTATGTATTTATTTACAGATCGATTAGAACTTATAATCGGATGATCTTGATTATTGTCGGTTTGATTCATTTTAGCAAGGCAGATTTTAGAGGCTGTTTTAACTCACGAAACGAGCTCATTTTTATTAGTTTCGCATAAACTGAAGTAAAACATTATTCTGCACACTTTTCGTGTTTTGAATTTTTTTGAAAAAAAATCATCTTAGGGTAGTTTTGGTTCGTTTTCAGATTCAGATTTTTCGAATGAATTCTGTCTAGATTTTTATATCAAGTTTTTCTCTTAACCTGTTTAGTTTCTGTTAAATTCGTTCGCGTTGTCTTATAGGAAATTTGATTCTGTACAACTTTCGTTCCTTGAGTTTTGATCAATTCGAATTATTTAAGTGTGAAACGGTGTAACTTTATATTTGTTTTAATAAGTTACTTATGATTAAATTATACTAACTTTATTTGTTTTACAGGATGGTGGGTCTTACTAATTTTTTTATGCAGGGCTGACCCACCATATTTTTATTTCTATTTTGTCTATTTTATAATCAATTTGTATTTCGTTGTGTACGGACAAGAAACTAAATACCACCATATCTCGAGAAACTACCCATTCGTCTCGGTGTGGTTGGAACTACTTGTCTTGTCTAGTAATAAGAATTTAATGTACTATTGTTTGTGTCTGGTGGACACGTGGGTGTTGATTCTTGTACTCATACCAGTATACCTGTATACTGACCCGTTTTGTCTCTTGGCAACGCTTCGAGTGCGTTAAATTGGTGGCGCTTCTTGAGGATTAGTAGAGGCTTTGGTGGTGACAAGAAATATCTGTGATCGTAGGACATGTCGTTTGGAGTTCTTTTATTTTTTTTCTTGAGCTTAGGATTGATACCAATTTATGTATTTATTATTATTTTTTTTTTTCATGACTTTAGCATTGGAATAATTTGGCATGGTTTGTAACCGTACTTTATTTAAATTGTTTTGACTATTTATTGTTACCTTGATGTTGAGGTATTTATTAGTTATGAGATTATGGTGGATGGTTTGGTTGGTGTTTTAGTTTTTTTTGTTTTTGTTTCACCCCTAGGATTTGGATGGTGGAATATTGATTGGGGTTGAGTCTTAATTTAATATTTAATTGTCCAAATTTTGGGGCGTGACAATTCTTAGATAAGAATGTAACTTATTTTTTTTTATATTTATTTTATCTCTTTTTCTCTCCACCTCATTATTATTCATCTCCTTTGTTTTCTAATATATTTTTATTATTCTTGGTCACCAAGTAAATTTTATTTTATTATTTTTTCTTCATTTCCTTGCTTACCAAGTAATCTTTTATTTTTAATTTCTTTAATTTTCCTTTCTCTCTAAGTTACTTTGTCTCCAAGGAAGTTTCTTTTCTTGTTCTCCAAGTAAATCTCTTTCTTGCCCACCAAGTAAAGTTCATTTCTTTGGCCCAAAGTCTTTCTTTTCTTTTGTCCCAATTATCATTGTCTATAAATTGAGCTCACCTCTCAACTTCTTTCTATGGTTCTTCCATATCTCTCTCCATTTGTTATATAAATTTAGAGTTTAGATTAAGAGTGTTTAGAGTGAGAGTAAGCTTTTTCATATTGGAGGAGAGTTGTAGATTTTGTCATGGAGAAATATCGAGATTCGCGTGTTGGCGACGGAGGAGATTGATTTGAGGTAATTCGGATGGTATACAGGTCCTGTTTGGTAGAGCTGTGGGAAAGTGCTTATAGCTTATGCCTAAACAGCTTATAGCTTATAACTATGAACATAAGTTGATTTCTGACTTATAAATTAAGCATCTCCTGCCCCACTCAAAGAATAAGCTGATTTCTGACTTCCAAAAAGTTATAAGCTATAAGCTAAACCAAATGCATCAAAATAGCTTAAATTAAGCTGAAAACTGAAATAAGCAGCTTTTAAGCTGCACCAAACAGGCACACAATATGTTTCTCTAAATCTCTTTGCAAAGCGTGTTTATTTTAATTACCGTAAATTTGTACTCCTCTCTATTATTCTGATCGTTTGGTAAATTTTGTAGAATTATTCGTTGTTGATTCATTTGATTACTCTAGTCATTTGATAAATTTCATTAAGTTGTTCTTTGTAGTCAGTGTTGATTGGTCTGTCTAAATGACGTGGAAATGCTCGTACATGGATCGAGTAGACCTTGCCAATAGCTTGGACCAATAGCTCGGATAAGCAGTTGTGCTAGGTTGAGGTGGGTGAGGCCAGTCACTGGTCATGTACCGAGTAGAACCGGGTATTTGGTTCTGGATAAATTATCATATGTCGAGTTGACTTGTTTGTGCAATTTGGTAAACTTCTTGATTGTCGAATTTAATCGGTTGTGTAATTGTTGGATCCCTGTTGATTTATTCTCTGTCCGAGCCTTGTTATTCCTGTTGTATTGTATAATTCCCGAATTAATTTATTTTTCAAGTGTGGAGCAAGTCTAGTGGCGATTGGAGTTGAAGCATTTAAAGAATTATTGAGTTGGAGATTTTTGGGTCCACCATTATATATTTTTGGAGATTTGTATAAATTATAAATTATAGACATTTGTGTAATTATTTTGGAGCCAATTTGTATTTTTTGAGGTTATTAATTAGTTAGAATTTTAAATTTGAGGTTGAATTGATTTATTAACAGCCCACAAGGTGGGGCGTTACAGAATGGTATCAGAGCGTAGGGATTAGGTGTTATATGGGATTTGTTGGGTGATTAATATTCAGGTTCAATTTTGAAGGGAAAAAAAAAAGATTGATATTTGAGGTTAAAAAAAATTTTTAAAAAAAAATCGTTATTTATATCAGAGTGCGCAGCGAAGCATGTTATTTCTGGAGTTATTAATTATTAAAGTTTGGAGTATTAGAGATTGTGAATGTCGAGGATGAAATTTGTTTAAGGGGGATAGATTGTGAAACCCCGTATTTTTGAGGTTTTAATATTTTAGTGAGAGATATTGGTGGTAGTTTGGTGGTGAGATTCTTAGATGAGAATCTAACTTATTTTTCTTTATTTATTTTATCTCTTTTTCTCTCCACCTCATTATTATTTATCTCCTTTGTTTTCTAATATTTTTTCATTATTCTTGGGCACCAAGTAAATTTTATTTTATTATTTTTTCATCATTTCCTTGCTTACCAAGTAATCTTTTATTTTTAATTTCTTTCATCTTCCTTTCTCTCCAAGTTACTTTGTCTCCAAGGAAGTTTTTTTTTTTTTGTTCTCCAAGTAAATCCCTTTCTTGCCCACTAGGTAAAGTTCTTTTCTTTGGCCCCAAGTCTTTCTTTTCTTTTGTCCCAAGTATCCTTGTCTATAAATTGAGCTCACCTCTCAACTTCTTTCTATGGTTCTTCCCATATCTCTCTCCATTTGTTATATAAATTTAGAGTTTAGATTAAGAGTGTTTAGAGTGAGAGTAAGCATTTTCATATTAGAGGAGAGTTGTAGATTTTGTCTTGGAGAAATATCGAGATTCGAGTGTTGGCGATGGAGGAGATTGATTTGAGGTAATTCGGGTGGTATACAACATGTTTCTCTAAATCTCTTTGCATAAAGTGTTTATTTTAATTATCGTAAATTTGTACTCCTGTTGATTATTCTGATCGTTTGGTAAATTCTATGAAATTATTCGTTGTTGATTCATTTGATTACTCTATTCATTTGATAAATTTCATTAAGTTGTTCTGTGTAGTCAATGTTGATTGGTCTGGCTAAATGACGTGGAAATGCTCCGTACATGGATCGAGTAGACCTTGCCAATAGCTTAGACCAATAGCCCAGATAAGCGGTTGTGCTTGGGTGAGGTGGGTGAGGCCAGTCACTAGTCATGTACCGAGTAAGATCGGGTATTTGGCTCTGGATAAATAATCATATGTCGAGTTGACTTGTTTGTACAATTTGGTAAACTGCTTGATTATCGAATCTAATTGGTTGTGTAATTGTTGGATCCTTGTTGATTTATTCTCTGTCTGAGCCTTGTTATTCTTGTTGTATTTTATACTTTCCGAATTAATTTGTTTTTCAGGTATGGAGCAAATCTAGTGGCGATTGGAGTTGAAGCATTTAAAGAATTATTGAGTTGGAGATTTTTGGATCCATAACTATATATTTTTGGAGATTTGTATGAATTATAAATTATAGTCATTTGTGTAATTATTTTGGAGCCAATTTGTATTTTTTGAAATTATTAATTTGTTAGAATTTTAAATTTGTAGTTGAATTGATTTATTAACGGCCCAGAAGTTGGGGCGTTACACGAAGATCTTACATTTTCTCAACACGCATCAATGTAAGCCAAACTATTAACATACCTTTCAATATTATTCAAACTGCAAAATTTTCTATTTCTTAACATGCCTTTTTACATACTTTTATAACATATTTCAAACATATATAAATTACAAACTCCATTACAAAACCAAGATCAGGCACTGAGAGAAAAAATGATGGACAACCATTTTCCAGAAGCAATGAAAAATAGATATATCCATTTCCCAATCAACCACGACAACCATTGGACAATTGTGATATTTGACAATGTTGATGGGATATGGAGGCACTACGACTCTTTGAGGCCAGCAAAAGTGTCATGACCCGAACCCGCCCCCATGGATTAAGGTCATAACCGATAGTAATCAAGAGGTTACCTACGGCCTCAAACTAGATAAACATATATCGTCAGAGTTAAGGGGCCAAAACAAAAGCAAACTTAAAACTTTTGTCCATAGAGCTGTGCTTACATGGCACATCATGACAATTCATATATATTCATTAATAATCCACATCAAAGGAAGTTATCATATAAGCTTACACAATAGGATCATTCAAGTCATAGTCAGCCAAATCAAAAGTTTATGAACAAAGGCGATCCAAAGTTTTCGCCAACATTAGTAAAAATATAACAAAAGAACATAATGGCAAAAGAAAGTCTCGTGCGTGAGACGTTTGGGCTGACTCTTCAAAATTTCAACTGTTTCTCACATACTTCACTGAGGCTGGGTTTGGACATCTCTTGGCTCACCTAAAGACACGTGAAAGAGAGTGAGTGAAAGCCTAGTGAATAATATCAAGTAAAGATGATACATGAACGAACTTTGGAACAGTTACATCAAATAACCTTGGGCCCAATTCATGTTTCTATCTAATGTATCAAACGACTAAAGATCTAGACGTATCAAATGGCCTCGGGCCCAATTCACTCATATCCGACGGCGTTTGGCCCATTCGTTCATGTCCAATGGCCTTTGGCCCAATCGTTCATATCTGACAGCCTTTTGCCCAATCGTTCATATCTGACGGCCTTTGGCCTAATCATTCATGTCCAACGGCCTTTGGCCCAATCATTCATGTCTAACGGCCTTTGGCCCAATCATTCATATCTGACAACCTTTGGCCCAATCTTTCATATTCGACGGCCTTTAGCCCAATCATTCAAATTAGTAGACTTATGAAACTCAGATAAGAGTAAGCAATTGAACAAATAGCATACTTCAAAATATCGTTACTAAGATATTACTTACAGTGATCTGCTGGATGATCTGCCCTTGTGCTTGACCCTACACATTTCATAAACATAATGGGTCACAAACAATTTCAATATGTTCTTAATTCATATATCCCTCTTAGGCTTCTTTCTTATCCTTTTAACTCATTTATGATGTTCAATGCATGTCTAAGAGTGCTTAGAATGAAAGAGGACGGAAATTGAAACATAAAAACATCTTTACAAAATTTCTAAAACAAGGCTCCTCGTTCGAGCGTGACTTTCGCAACTTGAGTGAACCCCCATGGTCTACAAAGGTACTTGTTGCCTCATATTTATGCTCAAGCATGACTTAGGACGCTCGAGCTGAGAGTCGAAACATGTGACTGACGCTCGAGCGTGACTCTCGCCACTCGAGCAGACACCAATGTCTACAAAAGTTCTAGGAACTAACATTTTACGCTCGAGCGGCAGTTTCCCCGCTCGAGCGGACATGCCAAATTCTGGAATTTCCAGAATTGTTCTTGAAGCTCAAACTCGACATTCAAAGGCCCAAAACTCATGTTCTTGGTTCAAAAAAGTGGAAACACAGTATATATCATAAGGATATAAGGAATATGAGGCCAATTGTTCGAAATCATGGTTTAATTCTCAAATAATTCAACATTCTTCTTGACATAGCCAAAGCTCATGCATTCTAGCTTCATACAAATTCTATATCTTCATGAATTATACATGCATGTTAACTTTTGACTCCAATCATGTTTCAAATGGTATAAATGATACCCATAATCATGAAATTCATGAAAATTATGCATGCATGTGAAATTTGGTGCCCAATTCATTATGTTCATCATGCCTTATGCTAGATCATGCAAATTCATGGCAATTCTAAACATGCATGTGCATATAAACTTCAATTTCATCATAATCAACAGAACTTATATTCTTGATTACCATTTAATCTTGAATTTACAAAATCATAAACTCAAACTCATGAATTTACTCACTTAGGAGCTCAAATTTTCCAAATTATAGCTAATTCTTGAGTTAATCTTCAAGTTCACCAAGTTCCTTGATCAATTCTCTATCTTGAGCTCCCTTTCTAAATTCAGCACTCTCCCTCTCTCTAGAGTGTAATCTCAGCCAAATGAGTGAAATGAGCTCAAAAACCATGCTAAAAATGTAAATAGGCCACTTATATATATATGTTGGCCTAATCAAATTGATTAAGGCTAAGTAATTAAGTTTAATTTAATCGTTTTGAATCTAATTATTTTGATCCGATCAATTTCTAATTAAATTTCACCATAGGCTCTAAAAATTACGCCAATCACAATGGCGTAGTCAATTTCGATTTCTGTGGCCGATAAGGCCTTCAATTTTCAGTTCCTAACAGTAAGTTGAACAGATTTTTCTACGGTGAACAGATAGAAATTCAAAATCACATATAATCATATAAATGACACTCAAAATCATATTAAACACATAATCACAATCATAATTAATATCAATTAGCATAATACAGAACAAGGTTATCACAAAAAGATTGCCACAACAAATACTTTGAAATTGCAAAAGAAATTGTAAGTTAAATAAAATTTTCTACTTAGTTCCATTCCTTTCAAAACATCTCAGCACATCACTATAACTAACAAAAACACCCACTAACTATTTTGTAGTAACAACATCAACTGAGATGGAATAAAGCATTATTCAATAATCAAGGAAACATCTTATCATCTCAAGAGTGCAAGACAGTAATTGCATCAATTGAGGAATGTCTACAACAAACCCCACACTCGTAAGATATAAACTCAATAAATAATGTTTCAATATGCTAATTTTGCAGTTTTACCTAACTAATTAACTTCATCTAAAACTTTGCAGGAATGATTATGCAATCACCGTCTGCAATGTTATCAACCAATAAATCAACTGGCAACCTGTGCAGAAATTGCTTCGACTAACTGAGTGGGTCAAATTTCGATCAGAAATCATCAGTCAATTCCTCAATGATAAGAACCGATCTTGGAAACTCAAGCACTACCAAATGTTGACAAAACATACCAAACCATAGAAACAATGAACAAACTTCTTTACATTACAAATACTCATGTGAACATATTTTTGTACTTTTTTTTTTTTTACATGTGACAAGTACTTTTTATGCTTTTGGTAATTGATCTTCTTGTGGTTATCATAGTGAAAATTATTGTTGTCGTTGATGTCATTGTTGCTCTTGTTGTTGTTCTTCTTGTGCGTATTATTCTTGTTTGTATTCTTGTGCTTATTATTGTCGTCACATTTGTGGTTGTATATAAATTCATACAGGAAAGGTTGTTTCTAATAATTCTTAAAACTGCAAAATTATGCAGTTTCATCAGATTGTTTATCATAATTCCTAAAACTGCAAAATTATGCAGTTTCATCACTCAAACAAAAATTATGCTACACAATTATGCAGTTTCATTATCGTGAGTTGCCTTCCACGTATTATAATATGTATTTCCAACATAATTCTTGACACTGCAAAATTATTCAATTTCATGAATCAAACAAATAGATGAACCACATTTCAAAATTGTAAGTGAAACTACAAAATTATACAATTTTGTCACTACGAAATATTAAATAAATATATCATGTAATAAAATTGCAAGATTATACAGTTTCAATAAAAAATTTTCAACAACCTTCTCAACATTCCACAAAAATAAAACCAACCAACTCCACCAAAAAAAAAAAAAAATGTTACAAAACAACTTCAATAGCTAAAGAACACATCGAAAAAGAAAAAAGAATGCAACCAACTTTATTCATTACTTCTATAATACCAAGTATCACATTTTATTATCACAATTCCTCAACTTTAAATACAAATCCAAAAGAATAGACTATGGCCTCAAATAGCAACCTTGCTCATCTTCTTATTGTGATTCTCATATTTCAAGCACCTATTCCACACTTGATTTGCTTCACATTCTTACCCCTAGAAGGTATCCTCTTCTTCTTGTTCCGCCCGGGCTGCTTCTTCATTTCATCAAAGTCAGCTTATAGTTAGTATGAAGTCCCACCAATTTGTCAATCATATTTCTCTTCAAATGGTTCCAGCAATATGCATGATGTGCATTGGGAAAAACCACTGAAAGAGCGTCTAGCAATCTATGTTGATGGTCCGACACAATGGTCAATCTCCGGCTTGAAGCAACAGTTTTTAACAACTGACTTAAAAACCACATCCAATTATGTTGATTTTCAGCGTCAACAATCACAAAAGCCAAAGGACATAAGCCTGAAAACAAAATAAAATGAAGCTGCAAAAATTAGCAGACTCACAATATAATAACAGAAACCAAAATCCACCAACTACCAAAACACACTGACAAACCAAAACTATACTAACTGCAAATAAATACATACCTTGATTACCATCCTTTCATTTTACTGCAAGCAAATGCCCCTTGTAGCGCCCCTTCAAGAATGTACTATCAACAAACAACAACGGACAACAAAATTAAAAGCCATACAAACATCCATGAAATGCCACAAACAACTTTTGAAAACACCCACTACTTTCATCCACATCTAATTCAAACACACTTCCAGGATTCGTTCTTATACCCATCTCATGGTACCATCGAAGTTGTTAAAAAGAAGTTGCAAAATCACCAAATAACCTACCTTTTGCCTTATCAACTCCTAACCATGCAACCCAATAAGAAACATCTATACCATATTGTTTCTTCGACTTTTTTTTGTTAACTTCAATAGGATAAGTCAACGGATTATCACTAATATCATTATGCACATTATCAGACACAAGTTTAGAACCAACCATTTTGCTACAAGATCTACGAGCAACAACCCCACAAGTACGCACATTATCCAACTTCATAATAAAAAAAATACCGGAATTCATCAACACCTTTCCATGCACAAACCATTTACAACTCGTAGATGACTTCATCATACATTCAGCAGTTACTCTTGTTGTATCGTTCTTCAAATAATTCACTGCAAAACCACACTCAACTGCATACTTAGCCAATGCAATGCGAAACGCCAGCACTCCACCTTCAAATTCTTGACCAACACTATGTACAATCCCCTTCCAACTAGTAAACAACAAAAATCTCTCTGGTTCTAGATAAAAACTAGGAAACAAACCACCAAAATCAGCACAATCATTAACCAAAGAACTCTCACAAATTATAGAATCAATCCTAGAAGAATTATCATCAACCTCCACAATTCTCCTATCACCAACAACAACATCAATAACATGAGAACCACTACAACCTACTATTGACATCATATTTCCCAAGTCATCATCACATTCAACAATACAATTCGAATATCTAGGAAAAGAGAAAAACAAACAAAAGTGACTAACACTCAACTCCTTGAACTTTGCAGATATTTTTTCAACAACTTCATGATAACTACATTCCTTACTAATCTTAATAGCAGCACAAGACTTACTGTATTTGCACATTAACATGAAACACTCCTCCATACTACGAAATCACAAACCAGCAAATAATTGTTCACAGATTCCAAACTGCAAAATTATATAGTTACAACATATCAGTATCAACACTTCACAATTCACAATTCCAAACTACAAAATTATACAGTTACAACATATCAGTATCAAAACTTTAGAATTCACAATTCCAAACTACAACTTCAAAACACATTACACTATACAACAAACAAAATTAACAAAATCAAAATCATTACACTATATCACTTACAAAAATCACAAAAAAAGTATCAAACAAACAAAGTTTATCACAAAACAAAGAATTATAGCAACATTGCCAAACACAAACTAGAGATCAAGCAAATTTATTTATCTATATATATACATACATATATGTATCGACAGATAGAGACAGAGTGAGACACACACACACACACACAGAGAGAGAGAGAGAGAGAGAGAGAGCGTACGCAGAGATCGCCTATACATAGAGATTTAGATCACACAACCAGATCCACCTCACAACACAATGAGATCAACTTCACAGCACAAAGAGATTGGCATCACGGACAGAGATCGAGATCGTAAACAACCTTACATAGGCGAATATTTGATTTTTCACACACACACACACACACATATATATATATATATCAAATCAAAGGGTAATACAGTCATTTAAAAAATAAGAAAATAAAAAACGGGACCTCTGAGTACAAAACTTAAAAAACTGTATTAGTCTATTAAAAATATAGTGGGATTAGAAGGTAAATACATCCCCTACATAGGACTACATAGTAATTTTTCCGTTATATAATAAGTGATTAGGTTATAATCTAAAGAAAAGAAAAAAGGGCCTTGAGAAAAGAGAGAGAGTGAGCAACCGAGAGAAAGAGGAGCAGCCAAGAGAGAGAGAGAGAGAGAGAGAGAGATCAATCAAAAAGAAAGAGAGGAGCAACCAAGTGAGAAAGAGGAGAGTTTGAAAGAAAAGAGGGCACTGTGCGTGATAAAATAAAGAGACAGCAGAAAAACAAAAAAGAAAAAAAATGATTAGGGTTTTGTTTTGGTGGCTCCATTAGTTCTTCAAATATTTATTTGATCTTCAAAAAATAATTATGAGTGCAAAGCCTACTTCCCTTGATTTATGTTTAATTCGTTGCTTTTATTTATTTATTTTTATTTATTTGATGTTGAATTGATTCCGTATTTGCATGTAGATGATTGATTGATTTTAATTATTTTGATTAGTTGTGTATGCAAGGTTTAGGGTTTTTAGATGATTGATTGATTATAATTATTTTGATTAGTTGTGTAGGTAAGGTTTAGGGTTTTTATATGGATTTATTTTATGGTTGTAATCACACTCATGAATAAATGAATTTAAAATAAACTTGGAACCCATAGATAAATTCCTTATACTCCACCATGACTCTATGGATTGTTGTTTTATTTGAGTGATGGTGAAAAAGAGTGTATAAGAAGAAAAAAAAAAGTGAGGATTATGAGATTTATTTGAATGCCTTATGCTTGGCATTGTTATGTTTGTTCTCATGAGTAGATGAGAGATTGTGTATATATATTGTTGCCTCGTTCTCATGTGTAGATAAGTGCATTGATTTACGCGTGTACGTATATGCTAACCATCCGAGGAGTGTGGGTCAAACTCGGGACAAAATCCCCATGCAAGTTTAGCTTCGAAGCAGTGTTAGGTATATGAGAGGCACATGGGATATATGTGTAGGACGGAAGTGGAGGCCGAAGTGGTGGAGTTAAGGTACAAAGAATTTAATTATGAATTTATTGGTATAGTGTGAATTGTATTGATTTGTATATCTTGAAAAATAGTAAACTATCTTGATAAATTATGAAATTTGAGCAAAGGCATGCATACGTGATTCTAGACAACTTTTGTGTTTTAACTTTTTACTAGAAAGATCGATTAGAACTTGTAATCGGATGATCTTTGTTTCAATAGTTTTTATTTATTTTAGTATTGCAGATTTTAGATGCTGTTTTAACCCACAAACGAGCTTATTTTTATTGGTTTCGTTTAAATTAAAGTAAAACATTATTATGAACACTTTTCATGTTTTGAACTTTTCTAAAAAAAACATCTTAGGGCAGTTTCTTTTCATTTTCAGCTTCAAATTTTTTGGTTGAATTCTGTCTAGGTTCTTCTATCAAGTTTTTCTCTCAACATGTTCAGTTTCTACTAAATTCGTTGGCATTGCTTTTCAGGAAATTTGATTTTGTACAATTTTTTTTCTTTGAGTTTTGGTCAATTCGAATTATTTAAGCATGAAACGGTATATTTTTATACTTTTGTGCATTTTTATACTTCTTTGACAAGTTACTTATGATTAAATTATACTAACTTTATTTTTTGCAGAATGGTGGGTCTTACTAACTTTTTATGCATGGTTGACCCACCATATTTTTATTTATTTTTTATTTTTTTATTTTATACTCAATTTATATTTCATTGTGTGCGGGTAAGAAACTAAATGTCACTGTATCTTGGGAAACTACCTATTCGTCTCGGTGCAGATGGAACTAAATGTATTTTTGTTTGTGTATGGTAGACACCTGGGTGTCAAATATTTGTACTCATACCAGTATACTTGTATACTGACTCGTTTTGTGTCTTGGCATCTCGGGTACGTTCTATTTGAGCGCAGCCGAGCTTCCTTTACAGGATTAGTTGGGACTATAGTGGTGACAAGAAATAACTATGATCGTAGGACATGTCTTTTGGACTTCTTATGGTTTTCTTGAGCTTAGGGTTGATATTAGTTTATGTATTTATTATTTTTTATAACCTTAGTATTTTTGACAATTTGGCTTGTAGGTTATTTTTTTAACTTTGCATTATTTAAGTTGTTTTAATTAGTTATTGCTACTTTAATGTTAGAGGTATTGGATAGTTATGAAATTTATGGTGGATGGTTTGGTTGGCGTTTTATTAGTTTTTTTTTAATCCCTTATAATCTTTTGAGTATGAAAATTTACTTAAACCTTTTGTAGACGAAAACGTTTAAAATTTGTTTCACTCCTAAGATTTAAATGATAAAATATTGATTGAATATTTAATTGTCTAAATTTTAAAACATGACAACTCTCACCCAATTAAGCTGGGTTTTGATAATATCTATCTTTCAGTAAGCACTTGAAAGAAACGGAATGGTAATTAACCTTTTTAGTTTCATGCGAAGTTTAGGGCTAGCCTGATCATGGAGGATAGACCAAAGCTTGTATTGAATTACAGAGGCACAGAGACAAGGAAAACAAATCATCAATGTTTACTAGTGGAGCTACAGAGGCATTAGATGAAGACTTCCTCTAGCTGGTTCCTTATTTTGTCCATATGTGATCTCTTTATTATATGGTTGTAACAGAAAATCTCCATTACATCATCTAACGTTTGTAAAATAATTAAATTATAATTTTAAAATAGAGAGGATTACAATCGGTTTCTTTGGGACATGGCCATGTTATATTCTAATCAAAATAGTGGAACTTACTAATTTATATTGATGATTGACAAAACAATAAAAAGGCTTCGTTTAAAAAGTGGATTGACCTTTTGGTTTTTTTTTATCTTTTTGGCTATTTTGCTTAGGGTTCAAATTTTTGTTTGGGTCTCATTTTTTTGACTTTTTTGATTTTTATAGTTTGAATGTGATATTTTATCTTTTTGATTTTTGAACTTATTTATTTTTTTATGACTATTTTAGTAAAAAAAAAAAAAACCCTCCTAACTCAATCTCCAATGGTTGTCGTTATAATACCATTG
The DNA here is from genome assembly GCA_025200525.1 of Camellia lanceoleosa. Taxonomy (NCBI): domain Eukaryota; kingdom Viridiplantae; phylum Streptophyta; class Magnoliopsida; order Ericales; family Theaceae; genus Camellia; species Camellia lanceoleosa. The sequence continues at coordinate 126,352,647 of CM045765.1, forward strand.
CTATTATTATAATTTGGCAATGAATAGTGTTATTTTGCCAAATTATAGTAATAGTGCTCCAATGGTCACTTGTTATTTTGGCAATTCTCAACCAACTTTTCTTCCAAGTTTGTAGGTGTTGTTTGGATGTAGGTTTTTTTGTGATTTTATTTTTACTTATTTTTTGTCTTTTATGACCTTTGTTTAACTATTTGTAAAAAAAATTATATATTTATATTATTCCCGACTAGACAAATATAAAAAAAGAAAAAATTAGAAAAATTAGAAAAAAATATATATATAATTCAATTTGAAAAATTAAATAGAAAAATTAAATTTGAAAAATTACTTGGTTTTCTACTGTTTTAATTCTGTTTTTTTTTCAACTGAATTTAGAGCCACAAATATGTTCATATTTGCTTATGTGGCATGTTTGGCAATTGCTATTTTACTGCCAAATTTGGGAACAGATATGGCATATGCCATTTTTGACAAGTAAAATAGCAAGTTATTGGAGACGTACTTTTTATCACTATTGCTAAATTATAACTTTGACAATTGCTTTGAGAGCTCCATTGAAAATGCTCTAACCCAACCTGTCAAACAAGGCAAAGTTTGATTATTTAATTGGTGACATGATCAGGTAGCACCTAAATAATTCTCTTTTACATGGTGAATTTATGAAAAAAATATATATATTCATATATATAGACTAACATTTTGAAAATCGAATTGACTGGGTCCATGTCCAAAAATTACAAACTCATTATGGGGAGGAGAGTTGAGGGTCAACCGTCAACTGGGCCATATCCAAAAATTACACTCATTGTGCTGAGAAAGGTTGAGCAAAAAACCTTTGAAGCCACAATACTAGAACACTTCTCACCATTATAAGTTTTTTTTTTTTATTTTATTATTTTTTTTTTTTATTGAACAGAGCATAATTTAATTATCTAATAATAATATAAGGGTCTGGTTTTCTTCCAGTCCGTGATCAGATTAGAGAGTGTTATTGGGTTTGTAGAGGCCTACGATGAGTTTCGTGTTGATAATCCGAACCGTTCAATATATAGAACTCGTCGACTATATATCTTTAAAAAATCACATGGATCAGATATCGACACCTATCTCATTGGTGGATGAAATTTCTTTCAACTGTTTATTTTCTTATCGTCTATTTTGTTTATTCAAAACTGATTTGATCACGTAACTATCGATATCTGATCAACGTGATTTTTTATAGACATATAATACTCGACGAGTTTTACACATTAAACGGTTCAAATTATTAAAATGGGACCCTTGATGGACCCCACAGGCCCAACAACACCTTTCAATCCGATCATAGACTAAAGAGAAGCTATGTCCATAATATAACTCTCAAATCACGTGATGTCGAAAGAGAGCGGCCCCGTTTGGTGTAACTTTTAAAACAAATTATAGATTATGACTTTAATCAGAAGCTGTTAATCTGTTTGGTGTAACTGTTGGATTATAGATTTAAATTGCTGAGTAGTGTTTGTTAAATAAATTGTAAAATAACTTTTTGAATTAATTTTTATTTTTTGTTATTCACTACTTGTCTACATTTCTCATAAATAATAATAATAATAATAATAATAATAATAATAATAATAATAATAATAATAATTGTGGGAGCCGAATAAGCAGAGGAGCCAGCAGGAATGTATCCCGGAAGTCAGAGACTATTCGGCTCCGTACTAACCGATTAAGATATCGAATGTATAAAAATTGTCGAATGGATGGGAAGATATATATTGGAATAAACAACAGGATAATAAGAAAAAAGTGGGCTCTGGACCCGAGGTCCAGAAAATGAGTATAATGCAAGAGCTTCAGATTGAGGAAGGTATGTAAAAAAAACACTTCACTAAATTTATAAAATAAGCTTTCTTGAGTAGAAGAACTGACTTGCCCGTCGGAGTGCTAATCCCGGCACCCCCGACCGGAGTATTTGTCTTTGCAGGTGACTAGCTGAGTATCAAGAGCGTCTCCCCGGATCTGAAGAGTATTTCCAAAACCACTTCCCCACAACTGGCGCCGTCTGTGGGAATACTCAAATACATCCATGGAAGGCGTGACTCAAGATTCTCCGATAGCCACCGACGCGATCGCACAAAGAATCGACCTCACTCCGGCAAACACGCTCGAGAAGGAAATCGTCGCTGCAAGACGTGCCTTGAATGTTGATTCACAAACCACTCCAGCACAGGAAATGATGCTATCCATCTTGGAACGGGCCAGAAAGACCAAGCACAGTCTAGACAACACCATCGCTGAGAACGAGCGCCTTCGCCGCGATCTGGCCTCGGAAATAGCAAAGTCCAGACAAAAAGTGCGCCAAGTTTCTAAGCGACCCCCAAGGGCAGGCAATCTACGGTCTCGGGCCCGACAGCAAAACACCAACGCTCGTTGTGCTTCAGCCGATTACTTTGAGAAGTCGACACAAGACAAACGTCTCCAACGGAGTGTTCCGCATGATAACATCCATATGATATACTGCCGAAAGCCCCGGCCATACACGTAATCCAGTCCCTACCAGGACCTCAGCAGCAACTCACGCGACCAGCGACCGAGAATCATCAAGCATCACCTTCGACGATTCTGATTTGATCGGCGTAACACTCCGTCACATCGATCCGTTAGTTGTCGGCGCTTCTGGCGTAAGCGGTTCACCGTCGAGCGAGTTCTTATAGACGAGCAGGCGCCGAGAGGTCATGTACTATAAAACCTTCGTCAAACTCGGGTTCACCGAATCAGATCTGACTCCGGCCCTTTATCCCTTATTCGGCTTCAATGCCAATCCATAATACCCTCTGGGAAAAATCAACCTACCCGTTCGAGCGGGTTCCAGAACGGTGGATGTAGAATTTCTGGTGGTCCGGCTGCCATCGCCATACAATCTCATCATGGGGCGATCGTGGCTGCATACTTTGCAGGCCGTCCCCAGCACCTACCATCAATTGTTACGTTTCCCAACAGAACACGGCATTGAGCAGATCCGCGGCTCCCAAAAATCGGCACAAGCATGTTACCTCCTGGCCACCAAAACGCCAAAGGAGTTGCAGGTAAACTCCATCGAGGTACCCAATCGGGAAATCCTGGATGATGTCGGGCGGCAGCCAAGCGAAAAGGCCACAGAAGGTTTAGACCGAGTTGACATCGATGGAAGCCCGGAAAAGTTCTTCATGATCGGCACCTCTTTAAACCAAGCCGATAGGCAACAACTGAACTCCTTTCTACTTGCCAACCTTGACGTCTTTGCGTGGACTCCGTGCGAGATGCCAGGTATAGATCCATCCGTTTCACAGCACCACCTGAACGTCGACCCCACGTGCAAGCCCATCATTCAGAAAGGCCATCGGTCTGCCGCAGAGCACACTGCTGCCATCATAGAGGAAGTCGACAGATTGCTTGACGCCGGGACAATTAGAGAAGTCACCTACCCCACGTGGCTCTCCAACACAGTGGTGGTGAAGAAGAAAAATGGAACTTGGCGAGTGTGCGTCGACTTCACGGATCTGAACAAAGATTTCCCCAAAGACTACTTTCCCTTACCTAGAATAGATCAACTCGTCGATGCCACGGCGCGCCATCAACGCATGAGTTTCCTCGATGCTTACAGAGGCTACCATCAGATTGCCATGCATCCAGATGACTAGGACAAAACTGCATTCCTCACCCCAAGAGGAACCTACTGCTACAAAGTTATGCCTTTTGGGCTGAAGAATGCAGGGGCAACTTATCAAAGACTGGTCACCGCCATGTTCAAAGAACAACTCGGCCACACTATGGAAGTTTACATTGACGATATGGTGGTCAAGTCCAAAGAGGAGAAGGATCACATAGCCGATCTAGAGAAGACGTTCGGCATCTTGTGCAAGTACACAATGAAACTGAATGCCTCAAAGTGCACGTTTGGGATTGGCTCCGGCAAATTCCTGGGTTATATTGTCAACCACCGTGGAATCGAAGCCAACCCGAGGCAAATCACAGCAATCTTGGAACTCGCTTCCCCTCGATCAGTGAAAGAAGTCCAAAAGTTGATGGGGATGGCCACTGCACTCAATAGATTCATCAGTCGGTCAACAGACTGATACAAACAATTCTTCCAGACGCTACGTCAAGGCAAAGCTTTTGAATGGTCCGCCGAATGCGAAGCGGCTTTCACTGGGCTCGAGACTTACCTCTGGTCAGTACCTCTCTTGACAACACCAGCCGCCGGTGACCCCCTCATTCTGTATCTGGCAGTCTCCGATAGGGCCGTCAACACCGTACTATTAAAAGAAGAGGAAGGGCAGCAGCGGCCAGTGTATTATGTGAGCAAGGCAATGGTTGATGCCGAGACACGTTGCAGCAAGAAAACTGATGCATTATTTCCAGGGGCATAGCATTGGGGTGATAACAGATTATCCCCTCCGATCAGTACTACGGAGTGTGGAAGCATCAGGACGTGTTTCAAAATGGGCTCTTGAACTCGGCCAATATGACATTCAGTTTTTACCCAAAACCGCAATCAAGGGACAGGTGCTTGCCAACTTTGTGGCGAATTCTGAGCGATCTTTCCGACCTTAAACCTACCGACGTTCTTCCAAAGGCTGAAGTTCGATCAAAGTCGAACTGGAGAATTTATGTCGGGGATATTTGGCAGCTATATTGTGATGGATCGTCTAACCAACGGGGCTGCGGCGCCGACGTGGTAATCATGTCCCCCGACGGCGTAGTAATAGAGTAGGCCATCAAGCTTGGCTTTGAAGCATCAAATAACAAGGCCGAGTATGAAGCCCTCTTAGCTGGTCTACGAAATGCACATATTCTTGGCACTCGGCGTTTGCTAGTGTTTTGTGACTCCAAATTGGTCATCAACCAGCTAAAGGGGAAGTACGCTGCAACAAATGACCGTATGGCGGCGTATATGAAAACGGCTAACTCTTTGCTAACGAAGTTTGACCATCACGAACTGAACCAAATAACACGTGATCAGAACACACACGCAGATGCCCTGGCATGCCTAGCCTCCGCTGTCAATTCTGAGCTCAAAAGGACCATTGAGGTAGGTTTCATCCGGGCAGTATTGGCCCTTGGAGGAAACCCACGTTAATGTCATAGAATCCGCATCAAGCTGGATGGACCCCATGGCGGATTCCTTTCTTACGAGCAGCTCCCGAGAGGACAAAAAAGCACACAAGCTACGCAATAAGGCCCTTCGATACTATCTGGATCCACGAGGAGGGCTTTATAAAAAGTCCCTCTCCGGTCCCTATTTGGAGTGCGTACACCCGGATAAAGTGGAGGAGCTTCTAACCGAGATACATGAGGGCAGTTGTGGTGCCCACTCTGGCGGATGCTCTCTCGCCCATCGAGCTATAACACAAGGGTATTATTGGCCGACAATGAGAGCCGACGCAGAAAATTATGTTAAAAGATGCAAACAATGCCAAAAGTTCTCCCCACTAACCCATTTGCCCGCCGAAGAGTCGAACTCTATCACCAGTCCCTGGCCATTTGCCCAATGGGGCCTCGATATTGTAGGACCGTTGCCAAGGGCCCCAGGAAACAAGCGATTCCTAATCGTAGCAACAGATTACTTTACAAAATAGGTCGAAGCAAAGGCTCTAACGCACATACGAGATGCCGACATAAAGTGATTTGTATGAAGAAACATCATTACGCGATTCGGCATTCCAAGAGCTCTCATCTCAGACAATGGTACCCAGTTCGATTGTGGCATGTACCGAGAACTGTGCAGCAAATACGGTATCGTGCCGTACTTCTCTACGCCCGCGTACCCCGAAAGTAGCCTTGAAGCCCCTAACAAAACCATCTTAGACGGCATCAAAAAGAGGCTGGAAAAAGCTAAAGGCAAATGGGTCGAAGAATTGCCAAGTGTATTGTGGGCACACCGCACAACGCCGAGGAGGTCCACCGGAGAAACGCCGTTCGCTCTATGCTTCGGAACCCAGGCAATCTTACCCCTGGAAATCGGCCTCCCTACTTTGAAATCATAAGCCTTTGACACGGGCCGAAATGACATGATGCTCGCCCTGGACCTGGATCTAATCGAGGAACGAAGAGACCGCGTCGTGGCCTCCATGGCACGGTATCAGCAACAGCTCGCTAAGTCGTACAATTAACGAGTTCAGCTGCGTCGTTACACTCCAGGAGAGCTGGTCCTAAAGAAAGTACTTCCAGCCGACCAGAGACCGGGCGATGGAAAGCTGGGCCCGAATTGGGACGGTCCCTATCAAATAGACTCCATTGCAGGAACGGGGGCATATCGCCTCTCGGACATGTCAGGAAGAAGCCTGCCACGGCCTTGGAATTCAACGCATCCACGAAAATTTTACCAATGACCTGATTTGTGGGCTTGATACTTGTACATACTCGGCCGTAATGCAAAAGTTGCTCGTTTTTATGCTTCAGCTCATGCTCAACCTAAGTCTCATTTTTATGCTTCTTGATGGCCAAATAAGTCTCCGGATTCGGAGCGCCCTTCGTGGATACCACGATTGGCCAAATAAGTCTCCGGATTCGGAGCCCCTTTGGATGCATGACACCTAAGGGCCGAATAAGTCTCCGGATTCGGAGCGCCCTTCGTGGATACCACAATTGGCCAAATAAGTCTCTAGATTCGGAGCCCATTTGGGTGCATGACACCTAAGGGCCGAATAAGTCTCCGGATTCGGAGCACCCTTCGTGGATACCACGATTGGCCAAATAAGTCTCCGGATTCGGAGCCCCTTTGGGTGCATGACACCTAAGGGCCGAATAAGTCTCCGGATTGGGCGCCCGCCGTGGATACCACGATTGGCCAAATAAGTCTCGGATTCGAGCCTTGGTGCATGACACCTAAGGGCGAATAAATCTCCGGATTCGGAGCGCCCTTCGTGGATACCACGATTGGCCAAATAAGTCTCCGGATTCGGAGCCCCTTTGGGTGCATGACACCTAAGGGCCGAACAAGTCTCCGGATTCGGAGCGCCCTTCGTGGATACCACGATTGGCCAAATAAGTCTCCAGATTCGGAGCCCCTTCGGGTGCATGACACCTAAGGGCCGAATAAGTCTCCGGATTCGAAGTACCCTTCGTGGATACCACGATTGGCCAAATAAGTCTCCGGATTCGGAGCCCTTTCGGGTGCATGACACCTAAGGGCCGAATAAGTCTCCGGATTCGGAGCGCCCTTCGTGGATACCACAATTGGCCAAATAAGTCTCCGGATTCGGAGCCCCTTTGGATGCATGACACCTAACGGCCGAATAAGTCTCCGGATTCGGAGCGCCCTTCGTGGATACCACGATTGGCCAAATAAGTCTCCGGATTCGGAGCCCCTTTGGGTGCATGACACCTAAGGGCTGAATAAGTCTCCGGATTCGGAGCGCCCTTCGTAGATACCACGATTGGCCAAATAAGCCTCCGGATTCGGAGCCCCCTTTGGGTGCATGACACCTAAGGGCCGAATAAGTCTCTGGATTCGGAGCGCCCTTCGTGGATACTACGATTGGCCAAATAAGTCTCCGGATTCGGAGCCCCCTTTGGGTACATGACATCTAAGGGCCGAATAAGTCTCCGGATTCGGAGCCCCTTTGGATGCATGACATCTAAGGGCCGAATGAGCATCCGGATTCAGAGCGCCCTTTGCGAAATCCACTAACGGCCGAATAAGTCTCCAGATTCGGAGCGCCCGTCATGGGGGTCACGACTTCAACAAATTACATGATTCTTAATTGGAGCCGATCGACGCATGTTTGAACGTTTACATTACGCAATACAGAGGCTGACAATAAATTGTGATAGGATGTTTCATTACGTGCAAAACATTTCAACGCAATACAAAAGCTGACAATAAATTGCGATAGGATGTCTATTTATTAAAAAGATACTAAACATTTGATAAAGGAATTCTATTTATTTAACATTGTAGTCCACTAAGTCGGCATCTTAAATGCGTCGCTTTTCTCGACATCGAACTTCGGGATCTGAAGGTAATGCCAATGATATAGGGCGGCGAATTTATACCCTGGACCCAAGAGCTTCCATGGTTTGAAGGGCCTTGATCGGCCGTGCTTGAAACCACGATTTCGCATCGACGGACTTCCTCGGCTAGGTCGCTTTGGTCTTTTTAACCGACCTTCAAACCATCGATATCCTCTCTCATAGCGAGGCCTCTCGGTTCACCTTCTCCCCATGCTCTTCGCTGTCCACCACCGGCTCGGCGCTCGAACACTCTTGACTCCCAAAGCTCACTCTCATCCTTTTTCGCGAGCCTCGGACTCTGATTCCTTTCGTTGTTTCTCTCACTCTCGCGTCGGGCTTCACGTAGCGCATCCCGATTTCATAAGCGCTATCTGACCCTTTGACACCATGTATGCCATCCCGAAATACTCCGAAATCCCCACGACCGACCATCGACTATTGGACCTCCGGCGGAAAAATTTGTCGAGCAAACTCGACTGCCACATCTGGATCTTTAATTATTGAATCTGCCTCCGTCATCGGTCTATTCTTCACCAAAACCGCAAAACTCAATGGTCGTGGCGCCGCCTCAGACTCAACTTGCGGTCGTGGGCACGGGGAAACTCCCCGTTGTCCGATCTTTCGGGGCGATCTGCTTCGACGACTAGGGGGCCCCTCTTTTTCCCGATCCATGGATGCTCTTCCTCTCGTGTGGGTAGGCCCGCTGCCACGATTCATTTTGACTGATAACCTCGATAGCGTCGGCCCTAGCGTTCGGATCAAGACTGAATAGAAGAGAGTCAAATTGTTAACATGAACTCGCCCATTTATTCTGAGGTATATCGGCTCCCGACAAAGCATGGCGTAAGCGTCGTAGGTTATGCCTCAGCTAGACCGCGATTCCGAGATAATCGACTCATTCGGTCCCTCAGGCTCGCGCCCTGGCTAAGGCAAGAGCAGATTAATTAATCTCGTCGGCTATATTGCAAGCGCTATCATCGGTTATCCCACGATTGCTGGGGCAAGGGCACTCATATATCTACTCGGCCATATTTTCAAATAATAACGCCGAATAAGCTATGCCTCAACCAGCCCGCGATTCCGAGATAATCGGCTCATTCGGTCCCTCAGGCTCGCGCCCTGGCTAAGGCAATGGCAGATTAATTAATCTCGTTGGCTATATTGCAAGCGCTATCGCCGGTTATCCCACGATTGCTGGGGCAAGGGCACTCATATATCTACTAGGCCATATTTTCAAATGATAACGCCGAATAAGTTAGCCTCAGCCAGCCCGCGATTCCGAGATAATCGGCTCATTCGGTCCCTCAGGCTCGCGCCCTGGCTAAGGCAAGGTAGATTAATTAATCTCGTCGGCTATATTGCAAGCGCTATCGCCGGTTATCCCACGATTGTGGGGGCAAGGGCACTCATATATCTACTCGGCCATATTTTCAAATGATAACGCCAAATAAGTTATGCCTCAGCCAGCCCGCGATTCCGAGATAATCGGCTCATTCGGTCCTCGAGCTCGCTAAGGCTAAAGCGATTAATTAATCTCGTTGGCTATATTGCAAGCGCTATCGCCGGTTATCCCACGATTGCTGGGGCAAGGGCACTCATACATACACTCGGCCATATTTTCACACGATAACGCCGAATAAGTTATGCCTCAGCCAGCCCCCGATTCCGAGATAGTCGGCTCATTTGGTCCCTCGAGCCCTCGCCTTGGCTAAGGCAAGGGCAGATTCCTTAGGCCGATCGTCCGAGTCCGAGCTCAAAACTACGTAATATCATTAAGTAATACCATTCTTCATTAGCAAAATTAAACACAACTCATGACATTTTATATATACTCATGACATTTTATATATATTCAAAATAAATAAGCTATAAGCCCACACAAAATTGTCTGACAAAATGATCGTAACAATACATTAGTAACATCCTAATACATTTGTGAAATTTGTGAAAACCTAAAAGTCAAATTGCCCAGCTCAGCCTTGAATGGGTCTCCGGTGACTCAACATCCACTGCTTTCGTGCTTTGGCATAGTCAGTGAAACTCCAGCTGCAGCAAGGGCTTTGTGCCAGCCATGCTTGAACCCCCTGTTTTCAAACCGCGGGACCTGGTCCACATACTCGGCAAGCCCAGCATCCTTCGGCCGAATACTTTGGAAGCGTAGCCTTGATGTCGGCGATTCGGCTGCGGTAGCAACGCATCTTGGGACAATCTCGGCATTTATTTCGCTCGCGTCCACCTTCTTTTCGGCCTCCGCTCGCGACTGATCTGCAAGGCGAGCCTTTGCTACTTCGGCCTCGGCCCGAGCCGCTTCCTTGTTCGCTCTCAAAACTGCGTCTTGACCCTCTTCCTCTGGCCCTCCACTGTCTTCATAGCGGTCCATCTGTTTGTGGTGTTAAGATGCCGGCGTCCCATGTCGGCTATCCTTAGATGGTGCAAAGGAAAAACCCAAAAACATAACCCCAGGTATTTGGATAAAGTGAGGAAAAGTCAAAATCGTTACCAAAAGTGCCGATTAGCGGTAAGTGCCGTCGTATTCAAGTCTGGTTCATGAAAAGCCTCCATATTGGCGAAGCGACATGGGCGTAGCCATAGCGAATCGACCTCTGGATCTTTAAGCCAAAGCGTTAGAGAAGCCGCATGTCCTTCACCATTAGACGGATGACAAAGGAACATTAGACCCCTCAATCGAGGCGCTTACCACTCGGCTCGTCTAAATCGGCCTTGGGTCATGAAGCGTTCCGATCTTTTCCTCAAATTTTGCCGTCTTTCCGTCAAGGAAGATTCGGCATTCGATCGTCGTCTCTTCTAGGACCCCCAAGGGCGATTGACAGGGGTGGATTCGAGATTCGATGGCGGCGGCATTTCGGCAACGCCCTCCGCTCTTCGCCGTGCGGCTAACCTCTCCGCGTTCGCCTTTTTAGCAAGCTTTGTCAGACTCAACCCGGCCATATCCTCGGAGTCAACGACGGGAAGATCCTCTAAGCATTGAAAAGCGTCGGCAGAGGAAAGATCACCCGGTCCCGATGTAAATGGAGGATCGACGGAGTCCAGTACCTCCTCAGATTCGGCCTCAGATCGATCTAAGTTGACGGTATCAGCTACCTCGTTTCACTCCGAATCGGACCCTTCAAAGCCTATTTGCCTTAGGTTTTTGAAGTCGGACAGAATAAGAGCAGTGAGTGAATCTTCACCCTTAGGAATCGGTATGTTTTCCGCCGCCGAGAAGGTTGTGTATGTCGGCTCGTAACAAAGCAGAATATGAGCCGCCCGCCCCTGTCTCTGAAGACTTCGACGGCCGAAATACCTGAGAGCGACCTTAATGTCTGAAAGAATGGCGTCGTGGGTTGAAGAAAGTACCTTTTTCAAACCCCTTCCTGCACGAGACGAAGTCGTAAGATTTCAACGGAATAGATTTTACAATAAAAATGAACACGACAAAAACAAGGAGATACTGCGGCTCGCCTCCGTCTAGGAATAGGGTCAGCGATCCTCCCTTCGCCAATTTCGGTTACTGGACGGACAGCGACCATAACATCATCAACTCGTTTCCCGATTGGAAAGCATAGTGATTAGTTGATGGTCGGTATCCTTGGCTCGAGGAAATAACGCCCTTGCCGGAGAGGACTTAGCCAAGGCATAGCGGTCTTGGGATGGCGGAATGCCAAGATTAATTCCAAAGCGACGATTCGGTATAGCGATCCCCATTATAATTCTAAAGAAATTCACGTTAAGTGAGAAGGATTAAATCCCAATGGCGAAACCTGACCCTCAAAATGGGTGTAAAGGAAGCGGACTCCACCCTCTGCAATTGACAAGAGAGGAAAAGCGATTGTGGTCTCGTCCTCCTCTCTATATCAAGGGTGCCATCTGCCAAAAGTGATGACGGACATCATCGGGAATAGAAATGGCGTCTAAAAGCGGCAATTCGATCGATGAGAGGAGGTCTTTCAAATGCTTCGCCATACTCGCAATTAGCGCAGATCGCCAAAAAATAAAATCGGAATAGATCTCAAAGCAAAGAAGTGGAAAACTTACGGAAGATAAAAGATTTTGAAGGGGACAAAATTGTAAGAACGATCAAGGGCCAACCCATGACCGGTATCACGGAATGTGAATACGAAGGATACCAATCTTTGAAAGCGTAATGAATTGGCGTATCTGAAAGAGAGAAGTCGGTCACGACAACCAAAAGGAGGGCGTACTTAGACATATGCTTCGAGGGCTCAAATACCAAAATTTTGGCGGGATATTCAAAACTCGGAGCCAAGCACTCCAGCCAACAAATGTTGGGAGAATGCTTGGGGGGCAATTGTGGGAGCCGAATAAGCAGAGGGGCCAGCAGGAATGTATCCCGGAAGTCAGAGACTATTCGGCTCCGTACTAACCGATTAAGATATCGAATGTATAGAAATTGCCGAATAGATGGGAAGATATATATTGGAATAAACAACAGGATAATAAGAAAAAAGTGGGCTCTGGACCCGAGGTCCAAAAAATGAGTATAAATGCAAGAGCTTCAGATTGAGGAAGGTATGTAAAAAAAACACTTCACTAAATTTATAAAACAAGCTTTCTTGAGTAGAAGAACTGACTTGCCCATCGGAGTGCTAATCCCGGCACCCCCGACCGGAGTATTTGTCTTTGCAAGTGACTAGCTGAGTATCAAGAGCGTCTCCCAGGATCTGAAGAGTATTTCCAAAACCACTTCCCCACAATAATCCATAGTTCATTTGTGTCATTTTCTATTTTTTTTTTTTAAAATAAAAAAAAATCTAAGAATATAACCTTAAATTAATATGTCCACAGCAGAAGCTGATAATCAGAAGTAAGGAATGAACAGCTTCTCTGCATCATCTTTTTTGAGTTAAAATAAGTTATTAGAATCAGAAGCTGTTTGAAATAAGTTTAACCAAACAGTCCAAAATAACTTTTCTAAAGCTAAAATCTATAAGTTGGCCAAAAAAAAGCCACACCAAACACTCCTAAAGTGTTTTTTTATATTATTTTTTTAAATAAAAAAAAAAGTAATTATAATATGTTGTTAATTTTTGTTTATGTCACACAGTTTCATCTAGTTGAACTCTACTATTGAACCGATAATTTTTTCACTAGTGGTGGTTTAGGATGATCTAAATAAGTGCACTTTTTGACTTTTTATGAAATATGGGTTGGATATGGGTTAGGTTTGAAGTGATCTGTTAGAGAGGTGATATGACTTAAATAAGATGATGTAACTTAAATAGAAGGGAAAGTCTATAGTACATTTGGTTCAAAAAATGTACAGTACATAAAAAATCAATGGCTAGGATTGAGCCATATCATTAAAAGTGACTTGCTAAACAGGTCACTTTTTATAGTTATGAGCTAAAATCATATTTCTTCATAACTATAATCAAATTGATCATAACTTAGTTATAACCACATCTCATAACCAACACCATTTTGTTCATAACTAATATCATATATTTCAGAATCATAATCACATATCTCATAACCAACACCACTTTGAGCATAACAAATATCACATTTCTCATAACCATTGATTACATATCTCATAACTGCTACCCACATAAATCATAATCACATCTCATAACCAGCCCCTTTGAGTCATAACCAACATCACATATCTCTTAACCACTAGTCACATATCTCGTAACCAACACCTTTTTGTCATAACCAACATCACATATCTTATAATTAACACCTTTTTGCTCATAACCACACCACTTTGATCATAACCAACATCATATATCTCATAACCATTGATCACATATCTCATAACTACATGAATCATAACCACATCTCATAACCAGCCTCTTCAAGTCATAACCAACATCACATACCTCATAACTACTAGTCACATATCTAATAACCAAACCAACATCACATATCTCATAACCACTAATCACATATCTCATAACCACTAATCACATATCTTATAATGAACACCTTTTTGCTCATAACCAAACCACTTTGATCATAACCAACATCATATATCTCATAACCATTGATCACATATCTCATAACTACATGAATCATAACCACATCTCATAACCAGCCTCTTTGAGTCATAACCAACATCACATATCTCATAACCACTAGTCACCATTAATACATATAGCATAACCAAACACCCTTTGACACCACTTTGCTCGTAACCATTACCCACATATCTCATAACCACTAACACATATAGCATAACCAAACACCCTTTGACACCACTTTGCTCATAACAATTACCCACATATCTCATAACCACTAACACATATAGCATAACCAAACACCCTTTGACACCACTTTGCTTATAACCATTACCCACATATCTCATAACCACTAACACATATAGTATAACCAAACACCCTTTGACACCCACATATCTCATAACCATTACCCACATATCTCATAACCACTAACACATATAGCATAACCAAACACCCTTTGACACCACTTTGCTTATAACAATTACCCACATATCTCATAACCACTAACAAATATAGTATAACCAAACACCCATTTGACACCACTTTGCTCATAACAATTACCCACATATCTCATAACCACTAACACATATAGCATAACCAAACACCTTTTGACACCACTTTGCTTATAACCATTACCCACATATCTCATAACCACTAACACATATAGCATAACCAAACACCCTTTGACACCACTTTGCTCATAACCATTACCCACATATCTCATAACCACTAACACATATAGCATAACCAAACACCCTTTGACACCACTTTACTCATAACCATTACCCACAAATCTCATAACCAACATCACATATATCATAACTACTAATCACATATCTCATAACCAAACACCCTTTGACTTATAACTATACCACTCTGCTCATAATCACTAATCATATATCTCATTACCTTTACCCACATATGTTATAACCACATTTCATAACTTGCACCCTTTGTTTCATAATCAATATCACATATATCACAATCACTAATCATATATCTCATAACCACCACCCACATATAGGGGTGTAAATTTGGCCCACGAGCTTGCGGCACACCCCAAGTCCATTCGTGCCCTAGGTATGCCTAACTAGGCTCGAGCCTAAACCCAACCTAAGACCCTGGGCTATGTGTTCTAGAGCCCGGCCCGACATTGGTGTGTTATGGAGAGTGACCCATCCCCGTGAGCTCGCCTTGAAATTTTCTTTCCCATCTGGCTTGACCCGACCCCAATAGCTCCTTGCCCCCCTTGATTTGTCCTAGTTGTGCCTGAGCTCTCTCTATTTCTTAATTAGACTTCTTTATTTCGCTCAAATCATCGAATGACCATCATTGATAGTTCTTCCTCACTGGATTCTTTTTCTCTATACTCTTGTGTCTCTGCAATAGATCCTTGAACTCGTCACTATTCTCTCTGTCTATTTAACACTATTCATTCTGGTGATATTTCTCTATCTAGTAAATGCATTTATCTTGAAACTCTAGCTCTTTCACATTAATATGTCATACATATTGTAGACACCCCATTTTTGACCGACCTTAAGACTTAGACGTCATCAATTGAGCGCTCAGTGATCGCGCATGTTTGTGCTTGTTTCGAGTTTCCAGAGTTTTCGGCTAAGTGCCTTGCCTCCGGGTCTCTAAACTCTTTGTGTTTTGGCTTGGTTTTTGAACCATGCCTTGTTGACTTGCCTAGAGGGACACTGAGGTCTCATAGACCACTTTTTGTGGTCGTAGACCACTTTTCCCTCGTAGACCGCTTTTGGTGCCCGTAGACTAGTTTTCGAGTCTCCCGGCTGTATGCTTTGCCTCCCGGACTCTTGTCTTGCATCCTTTTTGGTTTTTTTTTGGCACAAACCTTGTTTTCCTTGCTTGGAGGGTGGAATAAGGGTTCGAGACCAGTTCTTCCCCTTGGAGACCACTTTTCTTACCTACCAGCCAGTTTTCTGGTCAGCCAACTGGTTTTCTTCGTCTTTGGACCGCCAAAAGTGGTCGGCCACCACACCACTGCCTTGCTTTCATGCTGTAGACCATTCCTTCCCCCTATCGACCACTATCTTTTCTGGGCGACCAAAAAAAGTGGTCGGCCGACCAAAAAAGGTGGTCAGCCGACCAGTGGATGTAGCTGGCCGACCACTTCTAGTGGTCGGCAGCTTTCCTTCACCTTTCTGGAGATCTTTTCATGCCAGCTATGCCAGTTGTTGGGCACAGAAACCATCCTTCATACACGTGTATGGAGGGATGGCTTGAAGGCCTAAGCTTGTTCAACAAGCTTGAACTTTGGTTCTCTATAAAAGAGAACCTCCCCCTTCTTGCTTTAGGTTTAGAATTTTGTGCTTGAGCTATACATATCACTCTATCTCTATAATCTCCATCTCTTTCATTTTTGTGCCTTAAAGTGATTATTCTTCACACTTTTGTACACAAACACATAGTGAAATACCATACTCTTGGAGCTGAGGCACCTTGAAGTTGTTTTTGGAGTTTTTGGACTGGTTTTGATCCAAAAAAGCTGTTAGAGTTGTTGCTCTAAGGTTGTTCTACAAGGGTGAGCTTCTAACCTCTTAAATCCTTGTTTTTTATTAAGCTTTTGGCCCTATTTTCATGTTGTTTTAGGCCTAACTTTCTACTAAAAAAAGTTCTAATTTTACATGCTTGAAATGTTTGTTTAAGGCCTTGTTGGTGTTGGGGGTGGTCTACCCCCTCTTGTGCCTTATTTGGCCTTGTTTTTGTGCTATCCTTTTAAGCTACTGGGACCACCTCTTTTTGGCCTTCTCACCATTGAAACTCAGAGGAATTTTAGTAGTAAAAGTGGTGTTTTGAGGTCTCAAATAGGAGAGGGTCATCCCCTCTCCTTGTATCTTGGTTGCTTGCTTTATTGGCCTCATGTTTGAGCATGTTTGTTAAGCTTGTGTTAGCTTATTCTCAACTTGTTTGGGGGGTTATTTTGACATGGCATACCACTGTTTTAACTTGGTTTAGTCACCCCATGCATGCTATTTACACTTGTAGTGTAATCCTTACAAACTAGCTTTGTGTGCTTCATGAAGTAGCATGTCTTTCTAGCATGTTTTGAGTCCATCTCAGTAGGTTTTTGGTGTTGTTTTAACATACCTTAGACCTTTTTTGGGTTGGTTTGATAGCCCCATGCATGCTCCTTGCACTTGTAGTGCATTTCCATTTACTAGCCTAATGTGTATCATGCTTTAGACCATCATTCTAGCATGATTTTGGCTTAACTCCAGCAAGCTTTTGTTCATGTTTTAGCATGCTTTAGCTCTGTTTTGTGTTGTTTTGGTCATGCATGCCATGCTTTGTATAGCCATAGTGCATTCTAGCTCACTAACTTTGAGTTTCCAAGCCACTAGCATGCATTGCTTGGGCTATTTACATAATTTGGCATCATTTCATATGTGATTTTAGAGCATGTTTCATGGTCACGCACTCACATTTTTCACTCTTTCAATGCTTTGAAGGGTTGGTTTTTTATGCCTTAAATATGAGCCATTGTGTATGCCTTCATGCTTAAGCTTGCGAGCTATCATTTCAGTATGTTTTTGGGGTTATTTTTCCATGATATAACTCTGATTTTTGTTGGCGAAGCCATCTCATGCTTGGCTTTGGTAGGTGTAGTGTAATCCTCCCTTTTGGCCTTGCATATTTCATGCTTCATGCTCACCATGCTAGCTTACTTTGGCTTCCTTCCATACATGTTTTAGCATCATTTTAACATGCTCTAGGCCTTTTTTGGGTTGTGCTTGCCATATGCTTCATGTATTGCATAGCTATAGTGTAAGTGCCTATGCTAGTTTCAAGCTTTGAGCTTCATAGCATGCTTCATTTGTGACATGTACATGATTTGGCATCATTTATCATGTTATTTTAGAGTATATAGCATTGCCATGTTCTCACTCCATTCACCCTTTGAGTGCCACTAAGGGTTGTGCATTATTGTCTTGTTTGTGGCCTAATGTGCGTGCATGCATGCCTAGACATTTAAGCCCCCATCTCAGCATGTTTTGGTCATTGTTTTGACCTATTTGAGCTCTATCCATGGTTGGTTCATTCATTTGTGTCATGTATTGCATGCCTCTTGTGTAGTCCTCTTTGGTAGCTTTATGCTTTAAGGACTCTAGCATGCCATGCTTGCGTTGTTGGAATGATTTGGCATCATTTCATACCTTATTTCAGTGCTTATAGTGTTGTCACACTTCCACACTTGTCACTCCTTGAGCACTTTTGAGAGTTATGCTCTTAGGCCTATTTGGTGAGCCAATGCATGTGCATGCTTGTCTTGCCTTTTCATGCCATCTTTCGTTGCATTTTGGCCATTGTTTTGGGCATGACTGAGGTTTGTCCATATTCGGTTTAAGTCCATTGAGCATTATGTTTGCATGCTTGTTGCATCACATTATGTTTGCATGTTTGTTGTTGGCATGCTTATGTTACATTGCATTGTGTATGCATGCCATTAGCATTGTTAGATTGATCATGTGGGATTGCATTGTGTATGCATGCATTACGTTGTGTTTATCATGCTTGAGTTGCATTGCATTTGTTTGGATTGGGTGTTAGTCCAAACACCAGAAACGAGGGACGTTTCATACTTAAAGTGATGAAACGTGCCTCAATTCTTGGTCGCCAACGCTCTTGATCATGCATGATAGAGTTTAAGGCATTTATGTGTTATGTGTGCATTCATTTACATTGATTCGTGCAATCTTGGCTTGTCGGCCATCATGCATCGAGATGCATGATTGGTGGCCCGAGGGCCGAGAACCGCACTCCATTGAGCTCATGAAATGATAGGGAGGGTGGTTATGCACACATACCTTGCAAATACATTGCCATGCCCCTTCTTGTTCTCTATTGCAGCAAACTGGAGAAGTGCAGCAACAAGTGGTCGGCAGACCAGAAAAACTAGCTGGCCGACCACTTTTTACGGTCTGACAAAGAAAGGTAATCGGCGGTGGTTGAAAACACCAATAACTGGTCGGCAATGCTCCTAGAGGTTCCCATGGTGGAGTAAACACTATCTGGAGCTTTGTGCAATGTTCTGAGGTCAAATGAAAACAGAGGCAAGTTGGGACATCGCGACGGATTTTCGAACGAGGCAACCGAGCATGCATGCGCTTCTCGCCCCAAGGCCCCTTTCTATTTCCTTTACTTAGCTACCATGCTTAGCTAGCTAGTGATTTGTTTTTGTACTTAATTAGTTAGTGCGCTTAACTGATTAATTTGTGTTGCAATAACTAATTAGTTAACTTGTTAGTTAATTAGTTTTATGATGTAATAATTAGCTTAATTAGCTTAGATTAGCTAGTTAACTTATTATTCGGACCCTCCGTCGAGAGGGAACAACTATTGTAATAAGTGTGCGTGTGTGTGATGCATGTCTTCCAACCCCCATTTCTTTCTCCCTTTTACTTAACCGCTTACAATGGTTAGTTTTAGGGCATGTTTTGTTTAGCATACTTATGCTTCACATACGTGCATCCATTCATCTGTTTTGTATGCACCGGGCTCGGCGCATCATACAAACTGCATTGTATTTCAATACCGATTTGAATACATGATTATCAAGTTGCATTTCACATGCCATCTCTAGATAGCTGAGCTTATTTTAGTTTCATTTTGCATGTGTTGCATTAGCCATCTTAACATGAACTAGGATCATGCATTGATTACTAACTAGCTTCTGTTTTGGCTCAGAGTACACTGTGAGTGTTTACGTTTTAGCATACTGCATGTGTGTTAGTGTTTCCATGAAAGCATGCTTGCCATGAGGCTAACTGCTTATTTGTTTAACTGCATGAATGCCTGTGGATGAAGGTTGGATTGCTTGAATTGGAACAATTCACCGAAATGTGTGTTTTCTAAGCCCACTTGAGGGTGGCAAAATCCACGACTTAGCCTACTTACGAGTAGCAAACTTCAAACCATTTTCAAACAAACGAACATGAGATGTTTTGTTCCAACTTAGGTGATTTAGTCTATACTTGTATGCTGTGCGCATCACATAGTAATTGTAGATTAATAATCAAAACAAGAACACATGTGTTTTCAAAATAACATATCATGTCAGTAGAGGCCAATCTTTTCATCGGGCGAGCGGGGGTGCTCATTGCATGACCTTCCCCTCTCGTACCCAAGTTCCCGAGCCGAGGCAAACTTTGGTGATGACGGACATGTGGCCTTAGGCACGAGTCAGGGTTTCCTAAATTTTCCAAAAATAAAATATTTAGGTAGCGACTCTGTATCTAGCAAAGCAGTCCATGTTTGGCAATTCTTTATTAAAAATCGGTTTTCCAAAATGATTTGTTGGATTTGGACTCTTTGGTGATTTATCAGTCTTGCATTGCACTTTGCAAGATTAGATTCAGAACCGTAACATGGAGCCCGAACTGTGGTAGCTAAGAACAACATGATTCGCGCCTTTCGCGCACGGAGTCGAGAGTTCTGGGGCGGTCTACACATATACAAACCTTTGGCCGTAGTTATGATTTTATCAATTTGTACATATTTTATAGAACTATTGAAAAATGAATATTACACATTTTGTTGTACTGTTCTACTATCTCAGCTCTTTTCATCCGTTAAACATCTCTCTTATTCCTTACTGTCACTGTAGATATCTCCGATGTTCCTTATTGGAAACAACACCATCTTTGACATTATTTTCACAGGTGATAAGTCCGTTTAATCTCTCTTTCTCATATTCCCTTTCCTTTCGCTCTATTGATTAATCTTCTCTAACTCTCATTTTCTGTTCCATGGCTATAAGTCGTGGATTAAATTATTTAATTATTGTCATTACATTCTGTGTTTATCTGTATCATTAGACACCCCGATTGGTGATTCTACGATTTTTAGTGATTTGTTAGTCATTTTATGATAATTGTTATGAAACTTTGTTGCTCGATTATGATATTTGTGGTTTATAAAATTTTTTTATATTTTTGCTACATTAATTAGTTGTGTTGTTACGCATTTTGTGATTGATGTTATGGAATTTTATTGGTTGGTTATAACATTTGTAACTTGTAAAAATTTTATGGGTTGATTATTTTGATTATTTTGTGACTTGATTACAATATTTATAGTTTCTAAAATTTTAAATATTTTTATTACGTCAATTAATGGTGATTATACATTTTGTAGCTGATGAGTAAAATACTTTCTTTTTTTTATTAATTTTACTTAATAAAAATAGATGAGGATTTATATTTAAAAAAAAATTGAGTGTAAATTAATAAAATTATAAATTAATAATTTATTTTATTATAAAACTCTAAATGTTTTAATTTTTTTATTATGATTATTACATAATTTCCCCCAAATAATTTCCTCCAAAAATTTGGAACAAACATCCAAATTTTGTGAAAATCAAAGTTCCCTCCTTCCATGACAAATCCCTCAGACCCTTTCTTCATCCCAAATGTCTTCAAAAATTTCTCTCTCTCTCTCTCTCTCTCTCTCTCTCTCTCATTACCACTGCCCTTGCCACCGCCGAGACCTGTTTTGCTTTCACTGCAGCATCCTCCACCACGGAGAAAAGCTCCCAAAGCTGTTGACGAAGATCTCTACAGGATCTCACCGGAGCTCCTCCTCGCCAAGCACTGAAGAGTGTGCTTATTCCTCTGCCCTTTTCTTTTCCTCCTCGTTTTGGCAAGCTACATGCCTCAATCTATATCTCTCTCTCTTTCTCTCACTCGCTCTGCAACTTGTTTCTCTCCCTTTCTCCATCTCCATTCTATGAAACCCTAGACCAAAATCTCCTTCTTCGAAATTGCCCCTTTCACCTTTGTGAATTCACTGGGTTGGTTTATAAAATTAGGAAAATATGATTTGAATAGGTTTGGGTTTTTTATGTTTGTTAGTTGTGTTGATTCCACACATATATATATATATATATACACTTGAAATTTGGCTTGTGTGTGAAATCTAATGTGTGGGTAATACTCATGTAACTGATATGAGACTAATTTTTTATTTGCTTCTTGAAATCTGTTTATTTTTCTAACAATTACTCTTGTGGTGACTTGATTTTCCTATGAGAAACAAAATTAAAGTGGTTTGGATGTATTACCTTTAGCAATTTTATGGGAATTGTATAAATTGAGAAACGAATGGATATTTTGATGTTACTATATAAACCCATTAAGGTTTTATAGTTGTTAGACTTATTTATTTTGATGATTTATTTAATTATGTTTTAATTTATTTGAAAGAGAAAAATAGAATCCAAAATTTATTTTGATGATTTATTTGAAAGAGAAAAATAGAGTCAAAATTTATTTTGATAATTTATTTGAAAGAGAAAAATCGAATCAAAATTTATTTTGTCCCATTATTTCTCACCTAAACCTTTATCCTAAATGGTGTTAGAATGTATTTAATATTTGATTACATCAGTAGTTCAAATAGCCCAAAACAAAGGTTCAAATAGCCTAGCACAACAGCAGGCCAAAAGGTTCAAAAGGTTCAAGTGGAAGATATTCAAATTAATAATGATGGAAGTACAACGGCTATAAACAACTATAAAGGTTCAAAAGGCCAAAAAGTTCAAAAGGTTCAAATGGAAGATATTCAAATTTGTAATGATGGAGTGAAAGATATTCAAATTGGTAATGATGGAAGTACAACGGCTATAAACAGCTATAAATTCAAATGACTACAACGGTTATAAACGGTTATAAATTCAAATGAATACAACAACTATAAACGGCTATAATTTTCATTATATATACCAAAGCCTCTAATGTAAACAAGTTACAAAAAATATGAAAATATTCTTTGATCTATAATCACTCACATCTATTCTCAAAAATTATACACTGAGCCTTATAGCATTAAGCTTATCTTTCCTGTGTGAGATTTACAGAAAAATCAAAACTTCATTTTATATATCTATCTTTGAGAGATATTTATTGTAAGCTTTCTTTGAAAGCAAAAATATCATTTCATCTTGTAAAAGTATTGCAAATACTGTGTTCTTGAAATCTTGAGAGTGATTGTGACTCACCTAAGATTTGCAAGGGTTTGGACTTGTGAAGTCTGCGTAAAATCCGTAGAGGATTGCTCTATTTGTAAAGAGGTTGTTAGCACCCCTGTAAAGCTAGAAGATAGTGGAAAAACTCAAGTGAAGATTGAGAAGTGGACGTAGGTCGAGTTGAAACCGAACCACTATAAATTTATTTGCCTCTCTCTCCCTTATCTCTTTATTTTATTTTAAATTGCCATAGTTATATTTCACATTTTTACTGTGCTAAAATCATTAACTAATATAGTTGTTAAGACACTTGTTTTAATTATTTTTATTTCATTAATTATATTTATCTATTGTGCTAGTCATAATTTTTATTAGGGTATTATTAATTTTAATTGTAAAAACCTAATTCACCCCTCCCCCCCCCCCTTAGGTTGTTTTTTAGGTAACAATAGTTCACAAGCTCACAGACAAACAATTGGATATTGTAAGTTCATGAAGATGCGTTGATAATTCTTTGTCACATTTCCCTTCCTAAATCCCTCCTAAAATAATAGATCCAAACACAACCTTAGTCGATCAAACAATGGATATTGTCAATAGTAGTATACTTGTAATCCCCTAGTAAGATGGGTATAATTTTCCGAATTGGCCATGTAATATAATGTTCAATAGCATTTCGTATCATGTCCTACATAAATAAAAACGACAACTTCATGTAACGACACACCTACGAATCCAAAAACCCTACATCCGTAATTGTAAAGAATATATAACTCGTCTAAAGATAAGTTAGTTAGTTACACTCGAGTGTGAAACAAATAATAATAAAATAAAAATATAAAATTTCTCAAACCTCAATAGCATCAGAAATTTCAAGAATTGTTGATAATTCCCCACCTACAACTTTGAGTGTAAAGTCCATGTTTTTCTGTGGCAGAATCACAGGGGGAATTGTAGTATCAAAAATCAAGTGCATAGTAATTTTTCAAAATTTTATATAATTCTTTTTATGATGACATGATAAATATATGAATATTTGCACAAATTTGCATGATTTATCATGAAGATGACTTCCAAAATGTTGGAAACTAGACTAATAAGTTCGAAGAGTGACAAAGATACAACGTACCCACCTTTTCCATCAAAGATTAACAAACAGCCCCAAAATATGGAAACTCGTCAACTAGTGGTTTGAAAATTAATCTGAAAACTCCCGTGAATCCAATATTTTGACCTAGATGAAAATATATACAAAAAAATATTAAAGTGGCATCTTATGGTAAAATTCCAATAACCGAACATTCTTTACTTTATATCATGTTATCCAATTTAGTCACCTATTATTCTTCAGAGAGAGTGAAAGAGAACACATTGATTATCTATAAAATAAGTATTAGAAGTACTATACACACAAAAAATAAATAAATAAAATAAATAAATAAATAAAAAGTGAAAATAAAATAAATTTCAGAGTAGTTTTGTAATAGTTTTGCTACAAGGAAAAAGTTTTATTGATATGAGAAATAAGTTGAAGATCACCTATATAGGTAATCCAATGCCGACTCTAGTTTTAACATCAAGTATGATACTTTCCATCCCATTGCATTTTCAATTCCATCGTGATTCCCTTAGCATCGCCTTCAATAATTGGAACCCATAAAAAGATCAACAATTTTCTATCAATACCTTAAAAAAGATTAAAATAAAATAAAATTGATGGTCCAAATAAATTTAAATTATTTCTTTCAATTCTTGTGTCTATTCTTGAAGATGATTGGCTCTACCTCTGGCCATAATAATTCCATAAAGTGAAAAATAAAATATATATATATATATTTTTAAAGATTAAAGAGTTGTGGAGTGAATTCTGACTTGCTAATGTGCAATAACCTTAGACCAATCCAATCTGATAGGCCATTCTTTTCTCATTTGATTTTCTCAGAAGAATGTAATTGTAAATTGAGAAGTACAATTCTTTCCAAAATCTATGAAAGCATTGGGATAAAAATTAGTTAAACTTCCTTATTTAACTAGTTAAAAATTAGTTAAACCTCCTCATCAAAGATCAAACAGAAATCAAACAAACCTATGAATTGTGCGACTCTGATCTTGTGGGAATATATTTTCTAAGTACCAACACGTGGCCAAGGTGATGCCGACATATCAACCGAGGTGCTACGTATCTTGGTCATGACGCCGAGGTGATCTCGGCAAGGCCGAGGTTATCTCCGAAGATATCAGAATCCGAGATAAACGGATAAGGCACAAGAGTCCTAGAATGAGGGAAGACTTCAGTTGGGTAAGGATAAGACTTTTAGGGAGTTTATCCCAATCCTACTAGGAGTCCAAGATTAGCAGTAATCCTGAGTCCATCAGAGCTAGGCTTCTATGAGGACTAGGACAGAGTTAACTATAAAAGAAAGGCACCCCCGATGGGTCTAAGGTACGTAATTTATATTAAGAATAGTGAGTTTAGCAATTGATTATCTTTGAGAGATATACTGACTTGATCGTCGGAGTGCCCCCGGGTGGACGAACCATCGCCAGAATCTTCTTTTTCTGTTGCAGGTCAGCCAGGTGTCATCTATTCTGCCAGTACTCTCCAGCTGAATACTGAGTTGGCAGTGTGGTCGGAAAATCACTCACACAATTTGGCGCCGTCTGTGGGAAAGAAAGGAGAATAGATGGCCAGCAATGGACAGAAGGAAAAGATTGGGGACAACACTTCTGCTGGGAGTGGTAGACCTATCGACCTTGACGTCGAAGGAGACAACCGCAACACAGAAACTCGTGACCAGAATTACAGCAACAAAGACGTCGACCAGGATGGCGACGTACCAAAGAAGCCAGATCGAAGTGGGTACTATAAAGAGGATGACCTCCACGTATGGAAGGATAGATGCCTGCGGAGGGACGAAGAGGTAAAAGAGATGGCAAACAAATTGGCAGACCTGCAATCGGTCATCAATTTCATGATGCAAAAAAATGTTATGCAGCCATCATTCCCGCTGCAAGACACGCCGATTCCAGCGGCCAATACCCAGAAGGGAGGGCAGAAAACAATCCCCATAGCCCCTCAGCACACCAGGAGCGAAAGACATTCTCACCGACCTTCCAGGGAAGTCGGACGAGGAAAGTCAAGAAGGGAAGAATCACGGAGGACGCATCGCACAAAGGAGGCAGACCCCAAAGAACATCGGCATGTTCAGAGGCAAACGCTGTGCTTCGACACAACTAATGGAGAAAGGTCGAAGAGGACTCACCACGAAGCTGAAAGTAGTCCACCAAAAAGATTGAAAGCAGGAGATAGCTGAGCTCATAGGCGGACAAAGGAGGACTTAAGAGATTACCTCAAGAGGAAGCAACAGAATGCCGACGCCAAGGTAACCTCTCCAGATAAGCCGAGGACACCATTCTCAGTGGAGTTGGACAAGTTTGAGGCGCCGAAGAGATTCAGTATGCCGAGGTTCCAAATATATGATGGTAAGTCAGACCCCAACTTCCACGTTGGATTATACTTGAACTCAATGGCATTGTACAGTGGGAACGAGCCGTTGCTCTGCAAAGTGTTCCCCTCATCCTTCGGGGAGATTGCATCAGATTGGTTCCACAAACTACCAAAGGGAAGCGTGAAGACTTGGGAAGGCCTGGCCGAGATTTTTGTGGCCAGGTTTGTGACAAACAAGCTGCAGCCATTGAGGGCGAACGCATTGATGGCTCTGAAGATCAGTAAGGATGAACGCCTTAGGGCCTATGCAAAAAGATACTATGAGGTGTTCAACCGAATACCAAAGTGTAATCAAGAGGTGGCGGTCGTATATTTCAAAAATGGCCTAAAAGACGACTGTCCACTACGAAAGTCTTTGGCAAAGACATTGCCAAAAAGCATGGAAGAGCTCATGGCGAGAATCGAGAAGTATGCCAGAGCCGAGGAAGACACGTCGGGAACTAAGGAGACAAAGCAAGAGAAAGAAAATGGCTCGCTGAAGCGAGGCCGAGGTAACAATGGATCAAGCAAGCAAAAGACAGAACTGAGGGCTACACAAGTAGTGACAACTGTGTTCCGAATCCCAATTCACAAAGTCCTGGATCAAATTTAGAATCAACCCTATTTCAGAACACCAGCAAGGCCACCAAGAGAATTTATGAGAAGAAACCTTGGCAGGCATTGTGCTTACCACAATGAAGACGGACATATGACTCAAGCCTGCAGAGCCTTGAAAACACACTTGGAAGACCTGGTGAGGCAAGGCCATCTGAGAGACCTTGTCGATGAGGCCAGAACAAGGGAAGAGCAGGCAAGACTGCCTCAGGCACTAGCAGCTCTGCCTCCCCAGCATAGCAACCTCAGGCAGGAGGACCTCGGGTAATTAATGTAATTCACTTGAAAGTCAACAAGAACGAAATTAAGGGGGAGACCCAGAAGGTAAAGCACTTGCAGCATGTCTACCAAGTCGGAGAAAAGAGACATCGGGCAGAAGAGTGCCACGGACTAGTAGTGTTCTTTTCTGAAGCCGACCTTGAGATGGTGCAGCATCCGCATAATGATGCCTTGGTAGTATCCCTCCAGGTTGGGGAATGCCAAGTAAAGTGCATCCTGATTGACCAAGGCAGCTCTTGTGACATCATGTACGTCCGATGTTATAAGGAGCTCGGCCTTCACCCAGACGATATGGAGCAATCCAGTAGCCCAATGGTCAGGTTCAATGGAACGCCAACATGGCCACTGGGAACAACCAGCTTGGAGGTACAGGCAGGCACCAGGAAGATAACAACAGAGTTCACCATAATCGACACACCCTCCCCTTATAACATCATCTTGGGAAGGCCATGGTTGCATGCAATGGGGGCTGTTCCCTCAACATTGCATCAACTATTGTAGTTCCCAACAGAGCATGGGATTGAGGAGGTCAGAGGAGATCAGCTGCAGGCAAAGAATTGCTCCATTGCAGTAATGAAATCCGCCTACAGCATTCGAGAACCAGAGAAGGCGAAGATCGAAGGCAAAGATCGAAGACGAAGACGTAGAGGTCCTAGAGGATGTCAACAAGGAGCCAATCGAGAAAAGTGAAGAAACACTGAAGAAAATCCTCGTCCAAGAGGGGGATGAAGAACACTTCTTTCTTCTCGACTCGGGCTTAGCCAAAGAAAAGGAAAAAGAGTTGGAAGCTTTTTTTAGAGCAAATATTGAGGTGTTTGCGTGGACGCCCTACGAAATGCCAGGCATTGACCCCGAGGTCACTTGCCATAAGCTGAACGTTGACAGGTCGGGCAAACTTATAATCCAACAAGCAAGAAGACCGATGTTGATACACGTCGAAGTAGTGGAGAAGGAAGTAGACAAACTACTGGAAGCCAGGGCCATTCGTGAGGTAAATTACCCGACATGGCTATCGAACACAGTAGTGGTGAAGAAGAAGAATGGTAAATGGAGAGTCTGCGTAGACTTTACCAGCTTAAACAAGGCCTATCCCAAAGACAGCTTCCCTGTACCCAAGATTGACCAGCTAGTGGATGCCACTTCAGGGCATGGAAGGATGAGCTTCCTGGATGCCTACAGGGGGTATCACCAGATAGCCATGTACCCCGCGGATGAAAAGAAGACTGCGTTTATCACCCCAAAAGGGTTGTACTACTACAAAGTGATGCCTTTTGGGTTGAAAAACGCAGGAGCAACTTACCAAAGGTTGGTAACCAAGATGTTCAGACACCTGATTGGCCGAACGGTGGAAGTTTACATCGACGACATGGTCGTGAAGACCAAGAAACCTGAAGGTCATCTCGTCGACCTCAAAAGCAGTCTTTGAAATCCTTAAAGCATATCGGCTCTGACTCAACGCATCAAAGTGCGCATTTGGAGTTGGATCTGGTAAGTTCTTAGGATACTTGGTGACCAGAAGGGGCATTGCGGCCAGCCCAGATCAAATCAAGGCCATCCTGGAGTTGAAGAGCCCGACGTCGGTAAAACAGGTACAAATACTAACCGGAAGGGCCGCAGCCTTGAATAGGTTCATCAGCAGAAGCTCAGACAAGTGCAGACCTTTCTTTAACTTAGTAAAGAAAGCCACAGACTTCCTGTGGACCGAAGAATGCGAAGCCGCCTTGGCCGACCTAAAGAAGTATCTGACCACAGCTCCAGATCTTTCAAATCCAGAACCTGGAGAGGAGCTGTTTTTATACTTAGCAGTTTCAGAACATGCGATAAGCGCAGTGGTAGTCCGAGAAGAAAAAGGGGAACAAAGGGCTGTTTACTATGTAAGCAAAACCCTGGCCGATGTAAAAACGAGGTATCTACCCTTAGAGAAATTGGCACTAGCCTTAGTAATGGCTTCAAAGAAGCTGAACCATTACTTCCAGGCCCATAAAATTGTGGTGCTAACTGAACACCCCTTGAAGTCCTTGCTACAACAAGGAGACTTGACAAGAAGAATAGCCAGATAAGCAGTCGCCTTGGGCCAGTATGACCTGGAGTACAGACCCAGAACAACAATCAAAGGCCAAGTTTTGGCCGACTTCGTGTCAGAGTTCACGCCAGAATCCATCGAACATCGGGCTTCGTTGAGCCAAGGTGAACAATGTCCAAACAAGCAAGGAGGAGCCCAGCCAAAGGCGAAAGAACAAAGCAAAAAGGAAAAACTCAGACCCTGCAGCATTTACATTGGCGACTCCTTTCAACTGTTTGTTGATGGGAGTTCCAACCGATAGAGAGCAGGGGCAGGAGTAGTACTGGTATCTCCAGATGGACAGATACTAGAATAATCGACTCGCTTGGGGTTCAAGGCCTCAAACAATGAAGCAGAATATGAAGCACTCATTGCAGGACTGAAGCTGGCAGCAGCAGTACAAGCAGATGAGGTAATAGTCTTTTGTGACTCATAACTTATAGTTAACCAGACAATAGGCGAGTTTGCCGCCCGAGATGAAAAGATGTCGGCCTATGCAAAGGAGGTCATCAGGTTGGCAAGCTTGTTTCAGAACTGCCGACTACTTTAAGTCAGCCGAGATGATAACAGTCACGCCGATGCATTGGCCAACCTAGCTAGTGCAATACAACCTGGAAAAGCAAGGACAATAATGGTTGACTACTTGTCGGCCCCGAGCATCGAACCACAGACCACAAAGCGTAAAGCAATGTGTGTGGACATGAGACCAAGCTGGATGGACGCAATTATTGCATTCCTGAAAGAAGGAAAGCTGCCAGATGACCACAAGAAGGCACACAAAATCAAATTGAAGTCGGCAAGATTCAGTCTGACAGTAGAAGGACATCTCTACAGAAGATCCTTCACTGGACCCCTTTTGAGGTGCGTACATCCCTCACAAGTTGAAGATTTTCTATATGAAATACATGAAGGAATTTGCGGAAGCCGCGCTGGGGGCAGATCACTAGCTCATAGGGCCATTACCCAGGGGTATTGGTGGCCCTACATGCAGAAAGATGCAGAGGCCTATGTCAAGAAGTGTGAAAAGTGCCAAAGGTTTGCACCTCTGATACGCCAACCAGCAGTAGACCTGAACCCAGTATCCAGCCCTTGGCCGTTTGCCCAATGGGGAATGGATCTTGTTGGACAACTGCCCTAAGCAACTGTGCAAAGGAAGTACCTGCTGGTAACAACAGATTACTTCACCAAATGGATAGAAGCTAAGCCCTTAGCCAAGATCCGAGATGTGGACGTAAAGAGCTTCATATGGAAGAACATAATCACAAGATTTGGGATCCCAAGAGCAATAGTCGCAGACAATGGAACACAATTTGACAATAAGCTTATCAAGAGCTTCTGCGCAAAGTTCAAGATCAAGAACTACTTTTCAACCCCAAGCTTTCCTCAAAGCAATGGACAAGCAGAAGCATCCAACAAAGTTATCTTGGATGGAATAAAGAAGAGGCTGCAGGCAGCAAAGGAAAAGTGGGTAGATGAACTACCAAGTGTGCTCTGGGCATATCGGACTACGCCGAGAAGATCAACGGGGGAATCCCCCTTTGCCATGGCCTATGGCACAGAAGCAGTCATTCCCTTGGAAGTCGGCATCCCAGGGATCAGAACCCAGGGAGTGGAGAATGGGACCAATGACGTATTATTAGCCCGAGATCTGGATCTACTAGAAGAAAGAAGGGAAAGAGCTGCATATTGAGATACCAACAATGACTTGCGAGCTTACAATAAAAAAGTTAACCCAAGAGAGTTCCAAGTCGGCGACCTAGTCTTGAGAAAAGTCGTTGGCAACAAGAAGGATCCCAGGAAGGGCAAGCTTGGCCCAAACTGGGAAGGACCCTACAGAATCACTTTGGCATTGGGCAATGGGGCATATCGGCTTGAAGATAATGAGGGCAAAGAGTTGCCAAGACCTTGGAACACTTGCAATTTGAAATTTTGCTATCATTAGAATTTTTTGTTCTTTTGTCATTTGCCAAAGTACATAAATAAAGTTTTTGCTTATTTATATGATTATACACTTGTGACTAATAAAGATACATAACGTTGTTTTTGGAATACATGTATAATGAGAACTCAAGTGGAACTTAGGTTCACATTAGGGGGCAGAGAGAAGAAAAATGGTTTTAACACTTGTTGAAACTTGAGAAAAGTTTACAAGTTGAAGTTAAACCAAGATGATGTTTAACACTTGTTGAAACTTGAGAAAAGTTTACAAGTTGAAGTTAAACCAAGATGATGTTTAACGCTTGTTGAAACTTGAGAAAAGTTTACGAGTTGAAGTTAAACCGAGATGATGTTTAACGCTAGTTGAAACTTGAGAAAAGTTTATAAGTTCAAGTTAAACTGAGATGATGTTTAACACTTGTTGAAACTTGAGAAAAGTTTACAAGTTCAAGTTAGACCGACAATATGTTTAACACTTGTTGAAACTTGAGAAAAGTTTACAAGTTCAAGTTAAACCGAGAACATGTTTAACACTTGTAAAAACTTAAAAAGTTTACAAGTTGAAGTTAAACCAAGGTTAAACACTTGTTGAAATTTTAAGAACAAATTTACAAGTTGAAACCAAGGTTATGCTAAGAAAGGTACTTGGATACTTGCCAAGGTAAATCATCAGTTTAATCGAGGTGTGTCACCCCGAGAAGGTTGCACAAAGATTGAAGTGTATATTAAAGATATGCAAAATATTCTAAGTGTGGAATCATACAAAGAACAATAAAGAGAATAATACAAGCATGCAGGAAAGGAAGCTATATTAACAACCAAAATGAGGCACATCTGCCACATGGAAAGCTTACATTGTTTCAAAAAATAAGAAAAAACACAGTGCAAGGTACAAAACGAAGAAAAAAGGAAAACACAAAATTCAAGTCTCCTCAGGAACAGCAGATGGTTGGGTTTGAAGTTCAAATGACTGCTGGGAAGATATCTCGGCAGCCTTCTCGGCCGCAAGCTCAGCTTCGATTTCTTCAATGGTTACTTTGAGGCTCTTGTCGGTGAGAGGCACGTCGAATGATGCTTTCTCAGAAATAGCATCTTTGGGAACCTCCTCACCCTCTTCATCTTGAGTCAAGTCCAGGACTTGCTCATTCTGAGTAGGGGACTTGGCCCCAGCGGCTTCCTTGGACTTCCTCACCAGAACCTCCTCCTCAGACTCAGAATCGTCATCGGATTGGTTTGGAGTTAGAGGGAATGGAAGGGGAAGGACGTCGGCATTCCGAAGGGGGGAGTCCTCGAGGACTTCAAGCTTTTTTAGCAAAGTCATCCAACCAAGGGTAAAACCCTTGTTGCATGCTTGCTTTACTTGCCTTTCATAGTCTGTCGTGACATCAGCCACCCCCTCATTGTACCCCTTCTGGTCAGCCTCCTCCAGCTTAGTGTCTTTGGTGGCCAAGGCATCATGGAGTTCTCTTTGGGCTTGGGCCATCTTTTCCTCAGACTTTTTCCTCTGGGCCTCAAGAACCTTGTTAATGGTCTCAGCAGCACCTACCTTTTCTTCGACGTCATGTTGAGCCTTGATGGCATCCTCAGCTTAATCCTCTAAGATCTTCATCTTTGATTACAAGTTTTTATTAGTTTTCTGAAGACTGGAGACCTCCCTTTTCTTCTTGGCCAGCTTCTCCTGGTTCTCAAAAGATTGTACTGGGAAAGAATGGGTTGGATGGCCTGAGAAATAATAAATCAGAGCAGAAGTTATTACAAAATCTTCTAAAGTATAAAAAGAAAGAAAGAAAGAAAGACGACCAAATAAAGACACTTACTTGAACGGAGCGCTGAAGCATCAGAGCATAGTTCTTATATTCACTTAACTCAGCGTTTCAGTCGAGATCGCCAAGAAGAAGCAAAGCAATACTAAGGGCAACGCCAACATTAATGTCATCGGCATTATCGCTGGCCATAACTGGCTTGTCTTCCAAAGTGATTTGGGGGCCCCAAGGGGAATCATGCTTTCAAGACCCCGAGGTGGTTGTAGCAGATGACCTCGGCCTCTTCGATCGGATGGACTCGGATGGTTGGGCCTCGGCAGGCCTCTTTTCGGCAGCAGATGTGGTCTTCTCACTCTCAGCTAATTTCGAAATTGGCAAAGTATCTTTAGTATCAACCTCAGTCACCTTCGCTTTTGGCTGAGCCTTCTTTATTCTTTTCGGTTTCGAAGGGGGCTAGGATTGCGCTGGTGGAGCGTCAATGGTTGATGGGATACTGGCCAAGAAATCTTTAGCAACTGCTTTCTGGTGACCCATCTCGGTAGAAAAAATAGTCTGTCGCCGACGTTGGCGCTGGGATATTGGGATCAGATAAGGAGCCGAGGTTGACGGCTGCTCGACTAGATCAGAAGGTGATCCTTGATCTTGCCGAGATATGGAGGCAGCTTGAGGAGTTGTGGCAGAAGGAGGAGACAAACTCTTCTTCTTCTTCTTCTTGGGGACGTCGGGAAGAGCTCACTTGTATGTATGAATGAAATTAAGTAGAAGAGGGGCCTTCCGTTTGAGAACTGGCAGGTCCAAAAGTTTCCTCAAGTCTTTGCTGGGAAAGAAAGACTGATGGAAGCCCTTTGGTGGCTGAGGAAGAGCTGCAAGAAAAAACAGACATTAGAAACGAACAAAGTATTGAAGACTTTAAAAACAAGTTAAATATAAACACAGGGCTCTTACCATTGCCCTCTACAAAAACCGATCAAGGAAGAGGGTAGAGATGGAGGTCCTCGTCTGGAGTGAACTCCCAGTTCCCCGAGGTGATGAAGTAATCATCTCCAGCTCCCTTGTTGGAGTCTGGGAGGTCGGCTACGATTTTATACTCTATAGACCTCGGCTTAAGGTAGTAAACGTAGCCTGTATCTTTTTTGAGGCCACACATGGTGTAGCAGTATTGGATGTCGGCTAAAGTGATCCTAGCATTTTCTTGTTTAGCTAAGGCAATTATACCGTTTATAACTCGGTAGGAATTGATGGCAAGTTGCATTGGGTTCAACTTATAATAATGAATGATCTCACGAAAAAGAATATTGAGTGGGAGTCGAAGTCCGCACTCGATAAAAGCTACAACAGAAAGGGCATGGAATCAGCTGTGGGCATAATAGAGTCATCCTTCCTAGCCAACCTCAGATGAACGTCGGCCGGGATGTCAAACTCTCGCCTGAAGTGCTCTAACTTGGATGGGGTGTCTACCCTATGTTTCCATATACCCATGATATCGGCTTAACTGAAGGGGTTTGATTTCAGAAGGGTGTATTTCTAAAGGGTTTTATGGACCTCAGCTAAAATACACGGAGTCTATAGGGAATCGTTTCAATTTTCCCTAACAACTGTTTTGAGTGCTACATACAAATCCCAAACCTAGATCTATGGAAACGAAGATTAAAGGCACGAATCTGGAAAACAAAAAAGCAAGAATGTGCTTCAGAATCAAGAACAAAGATGGACTATCAAGAACATTGTAAGTACAAAGGGTGTAAGGCCAAGAATAATGGCAAAAGCAGAAAAGTTGTGAGCAGTGCGAGTATTCAAGGCATAGGCAAAGAGCAAAATCGTGAAATAAACACGCTCAGATGCATGATTCATGAATCAAATGTTTGAGTAAAACAGCAATGGTGACTAATGATGAAGCAAAATTTCTTAAAGAACAACAAGAAATAAGACTAGAAAGAACAGTGGCTTACCAGAAAGAGGGAAGCCGGAATGGGGATTGCCGAAGTCTGATGACGGTTGCAAAAGTGAAAAATCGGTGAAAGTCACGCCGAAAGGGGTGAACGGAGCAAGTCACAGAGCTATGGAAGCTTAAACAATGGAGGATTTGAAAAAGCTAGAAAGAAGGAGAGCTTCTACAACGATGTAAAGTGAAAATACGGGGGAAAGAAAGAAATTTTGTCAAAAACTTGAAACGGCGGCAAAAAGGGCAATTAATGCGCCTGGAACAACGAATGCATCAGACGGTGCATGTAGGCGCGAGACGACTTGCAAACACGTCCGGAGTACGATCCAGTAAGGGGAAGACACGTGGCTAAAACGATTGAGTTATTGTGTATGACAGCTCATACGTGTGAAGAAGCTCTTGGAATTCTTGATCTTTAAGAAGACATGTTGGCCTATAATGATGATCTCGGATTAAGCCTATGTACTGGCAGGAAGTACCAATGTAGGTTCCATCACCTCAGAATGCCGAGGTAATAGAACCTAGGAAGTAGTTGTGGGGATATATTTTCTGAGTACCAACACATGGCCAAGGTGACACCGACGTGTAAGCCGAGGTGCCACGTGTCTTGGTAATGACGCTGAGGTGATCTCGGCAAGGCCGAGGTTATCTCCAAAGATATCGAAATCTGAGATAAGCGGATAAGGCACAAGAGTCCTAAAATGGGGGAAGACTTCAGTTGGGTAAGGATAAGACTCTTAGGGAGTTTATCCCAATCTTACTGGGAGTCCAAGATTAGCAGTAATCCTGAGTCCATTAGAGCTAGGCTTCTATGGAGACTAGGACAGAATTAACTATAAAAGAAAGGCACCCCCGATGGGTCTAAGGTACGCAATTTATATTAAGAATAGTGAGTTTAGCAATTGATTATCTTTGAGAGATATACTGACTTAATCGTCGGTGTGCCCCCGGGTGGACGAACCACCGCCGAAATCTTCTCTTTCTGTTGCAGGTCAACCATGTGTCATCTATTCTGTCAGTACTCTCCAGATGAATACTGAGTTGGCAGTGTGGTCGGAAAATCACTCACACAAGTACCAAGAGTCAACTTTGAAAACTTGAGAGATGATAAGATAACTGATCTATATTGTTCGAGAATTGGCTCAGCAGAACTTCAAATTAGCTCTGATGCTGCCTATGC
Source organism: Camellia lanceoleosa (assembly GCA_025200525.1). NCBI lineage: Eukaryota > Viridiplantae > Streptophyta > Magnoliopsida > Ericales > Theaceae > Camellia > Camellia lanceoleosa. The sequence continues at coordinate 126,388,863 of CM045765.1, forward strand.
CACCATGTGTCAAAAATGAAGTAATTTAAGTAAAAAAAAAATTAAAATGCTTTCATTATCATCACATTGAATCCAGCAACAAATAAAAGGGTAAACTACCAATGTGTCCTAATAGCTGTCATTATTAGCATCATCAATGATCTTCATTGATATAGGGTGTGGTCCACATCACATCAAGTTAAATCTATACCAAACATTCAAATTCTAGGAACTTTTCTATGTATAAATAATTTATGTTAAGCAAGAATTATAAGCAAAGCCATAGGTGCTGTCATTTATAATTACTCACTTTATGATATATAACTTCATGTAACTATAACATATGGATTGATGTTGGCTCAAATCATTTGGAAAATACACTCCCACATTTTTATTATATTTTGAATTTTTTTGGAAAATAATAAACTAGCACAAAAGAAGAAGAAAATTATGTGAATGTGCTTTGCTTTCTATAACGTTGAAACCATCATATTTCCTTAATGTTATATTTGGATCCTGGATTTAGCTAGCGATTTGGAAAAGGAAAAGAAAAAGGTGTGTTGAATGTAATTATAGTTCATTGACATTTCACCCACATTTTTCTATTTCCTTTTCAAATTTCTACTCATATCCATGATCCAAACACAGCATAAAAGTTCTATCAAGATCAGAAAATCCAATAAAAATAATCCAAATCCAGTAGTCCAATAGTTATTATTTATGCAGTTTGTTAATGTCAAAAGATGTGCAAAATAATATTTTTCGTACATAGATTCTTTCTTTTCTCCCCACAATCATTAATTTCCTTACGTATTGTCTTCTTTACTAACTCTATTTCAATGTTCTGTTTTTGTTTGTCATAGGTCCTCAATTTCTCCATCTTAACGTAGAAGTAAAGCTATACCTCCTTCATCCCTTCCTCTCTAACAGTGGCATTAGCAGGTGTGTTTTTTAATTTATTTGCTTTTAATTAATAGCAGGGCACTGGCTGGTGTGTTTTTTTAATTTGTTTATTTTAATTTATAGTAGGATACTTGTGGGTGTTCTTTTTTTTTTTTTTTAATTAATAGCAGGACACTAGTGGTTTGCTTTTTTTTATTATTTATTTGTTTATTTTAATTGATAGCAGGGCACTGGCGGGTGTGCTATTTTATTTATTTGTTTCATGTTAATTGATAGTAGGGTATTTGGTTCTGTGTTTTTGAATTTATTTGCTTTGAATTGATAGCAGGGCACTGGCGAGTGTGTTTTTTTATTTATTTGTTTATTTTAATTGATAGTACGATACTTGCGGGTGTGCTGTCTTTTTTTGTTTGTTTGTTTGCAATTAATAGCAAGGCACTGGCTAGTGTGCTATTTTATTTATTTGTTTCATGTTAATTGATAGTAGGCTACTTGTTTCTGTTTTTTTGAATTTATTTGCTTTGAATTGATAGCAGGGCACTGGCAGGTGTGCTTTTATTTTGTTTGTTTATTTTAATTGATAGTAGGATACTTGCAGGTGTACTGTCTTTTTTTTAGAGAGAGATGATGTCACAAGAGAAAGATTGAATTCATTTTTGGTTGAACTCAAATTTGTTGAATGACATGTAAATGTCTGGAAATTCTGAACTGATACTTTTGCTTCCCACCCACGAGAAAAATAAACATAATTTTGAGGGAGTAGAGAAGAAATGTACATGTTTGAAAAGAAAGAACTCTAGAGGGCAAAAACATCACAAGAGAGTTTGGTTCAAGTAAATTCATTAAATTTCATAAACATTTGAAAATTCTATACTAAGATTTTTGCCTTCACTCACCCATCACAGACGAAGCATGAATCCTCTAGAGTGTTTATTTTATTTTATTTTCAAGTGATTCTACATAAATAATAATTGCTTCCAAAATTGTGTTGTAAGTAGTAGAGAGAATAAGGTATGGAGGGGATGTAAAATGAGAAAGATAAATAGTTGTAGTCCTATTTAAACCCTCTTTAGGGATAATAAACGAGCTGAACAGTTAATTGTTATAAATTGCTTTGATAACTTTAACGAATTTTAAAATTTGTTCAACTTTGGTTCATTAAATTTTCGAGTCGATATCAAATGAGTTTTTGTCAAGCCGACCTCAAGTAATTTGGTAGTTTTACATTCATCAAACAGAGCCGAACAAGCAATTGACTATTCAAACTTAATTTGAAAACTTTAATGAGTTTCAAAATGTGTTCAAGTTTGGCTTATTTACTTAATGAACTAAGCTTGAACGAGTTTTTAATGAGCTGAACATAAGTCGAGCTCAAGTTGTTTGGTTCGTTTATCACTCCTAAATTTGTTGAAAAAGTTGCCAATGGCTGGCGGTAGCTAGCAACAATGGCTCGTAGCAGTAAGGTGGGACAAATAGGTGACACGTGTATAATTAGGTGATATTTGGACAAATAATTAGAAAAGTACGTGACATGTGTACAGATAAATAACATTTGAACATATAGATAAATTTTTGGACAAATAAAGGCTTGGCTCTATTGGCCTAATTATTTTAAAAGTGGAATTCTAACCTGAGTATTTTGTTTTTTTTTTTTAGGATTTTTTTAAAAAAAATTGAATGAAATAAATAAGTTTGTGATATGATACCTTATAGGTGAGGACTGTGGGGCTGAAGGGAGAATTTGGTGCTAGGGGTTAGGTGAGGTAGAAATGCGAAGAGGAGAGGGAAGAATCATGGAACCACGTAAGATTAATGAGAATCCAATTAAAGCGGCTTCCAGATATTCCTTTTTTTTTCTTTTTTTTTTCATTCGAGGGTATAACCCCCTTTTGCTTTCTATTGATGTTTTTATTTTCACTACCATTTTCATTTCTATTAAAAAAAAAGTAATTTGCTTGGCATAAACCACAGTTTTATTTTATATGCATTATAAAGAAGTACAAATTCTGGGAGAACCAAAGTTTCAGATTTGATATAGGACGAATTAGTATTTCTTCATTCATTCACATCCAATCAAAAAAATATATATATTTTTTTTATTGGGTGAATTGATTTCTTGATCCTGAGGAATCGTAAGATAAAAAAGATCTTTTTTTATCAATTTTGTCAATTATTTGATAATTATTAGTCCCAGTTTTAGTATTTTTATTATTGTTGGTATCGATCTTGATCCATGCCACAATATCGATTTTCTTTTTAAGACAAAAATGGAGAATTTTCCAATCAAAATATTTTTGATCCGGATTTTTTTCCATATACATAATATCACTTTTTCCTGAATAATTTTTGATAGGGATATCCCCTAGTATATCAAAAAATTTACCCCTATGTTTATGTGTGTTGTAATTATAAGAACTCTCTCGATTCTTATTTACTTGGAATGGTGATCCACAAATATATGGGTCCCTCTTATTTTCATAATTAATAGATCTATAAGATAAAAGATTATATTGTGCTTTGTGTCTTAATTTTGTTATTGTGAGGTAGTGTTGGCATTTTTGTTCTCTTTATTGATTGGTGATTTACTTGACAACGTAGGGTCGTCGGCCACACAAGGAGAACTTGCCCCCAAAACGATCATAAAACGGGACAAGTGGGTAGCAATTTGTTTGACGAATACGATGATTATGATCCAATTGGTACTCCCACCCCTTTTACACCGAAGCGTCCCAGGAATAATATGAGGCCATGTAAGACCCACCCTATGAAGAGACGACTTTTTGTCACTAACGTGGATACGTCTCCAATGCAGTTAAGCAAGGATGTTAATGACTTGCGTAGTTGCGATGCACAAGTCGTCCAAAATTTAGCGTTCACTGATGCGGATACGTCTCTAGGTGATTACTTTTATGGCATCTTTTCAGTTCAAATTATGTTCATTTTGCTTACATTTGCTTTGCAAATTTTATGTGTGGCTACTTAATTCTAATTTCTTGATATGCCAAGATAGATTTTAGCTAGAACATTTAGATGTCATAACTCATTATGATGTTTATAACTTGATTATGAAAATAAATAATTTACGAAAACAAAATGACAAAAGAGTGTGTAATGACCAATATATCAAAATTCAATTTGTTATGATTTGAATCATAAATTTCAAGTGAACAAACCTTAACGACAATATAATTTGTTTTTGCAGGTGTTGCTATGGGTAATAGTTGATATGATCGAGCGGGTGATATTGGGATTGGGAGCTAAACTAAGATTTTTTTTAAAAAAAATTTTGAGGACTTCAATCTGTTAGTATTTTGTATAAATACTCTTAAACGATGGTTGATGGATATTTGTTTTGCTATATGGACTTAAATCTGTTAGTATTTTGATGGATATTTGTTTTGTATAAATTTCTAGCAAAGGCTATGAAGCCATTTTGTTTAGTGTTTTCGCTCATTTTCGAAGCAAATGCACAACAGCAAGTGCATATAGAAAATGCCATTATTCGATCGTCTTTTTCTATAAAATATTCTCTTGAAAATGGCCAAACTGTCATTTTAGCTCTGACAATTCTTTGCACAGCAGCATTTGCCACCAAAACGTCAATTGGAACTAATTGGCAACATGCCTTGTTACTGTCGACCTCTTGTTTAATTTTATCATCGATGTTCTATGATTCGAGAATTTTATTTTTTTCATCCTGAAGAGTTTAGTTGGTACCCTTTCTCAATCTAGGGTCTTGGCCTTTTACAGCAATGAAAAGGATAGAGAAAGGTGACAGGCCCTCTTTCTTTTCTTTATTTCTTTCATCTTCTTTTTTTGTGCTTTGGATGGGCAGAAAGAAGCCCTTTTTTAGGTCAAGATTGTGACCAATGCCATCACGGGATGCCTTGGAGTTTTTCTCAGTGGGGTGGTGGTGGAGACTTGGACAATGTTTTGGTGCAATGACCAACTTTATTCACCCACGCAAACAACCCTCTCCCACCTAAAGACTTGGCCAAATTACCTCAATAGTTTCTGTATTTTGTCTATTATGTTGTTTTGGTCATTGATATTTTAATTAGTTCAACTTTAATCTTAAGTTTTAAATTTTATGTCAATTTAATTTAATTGATAACACTGATTAAATTTTTTAAAGAAAAATGGTTACTAAATTAGTTAAAGTTAACTTACTAAGTTGAATAAATTTATATTTTTATTATAAAAACATGACACATGTTGCTTATGTATTCATTTTCTATCAAAACACATTAAAAATTATAATTAATTGGATCAAATTAAAATAAAATTATAAATTTATGGTCAAAATCTATCCAATTGAAATTATGGTCAAAATCAACCACTCACTATTTTTGTTTATAGCATAGTCTTTGACACATCAATGTCACATTAAAGTAAATTATACCTTTTCTTGTTCTTTGACAAAAATGGATGAACTAAACACAAGTTTCTTCATCTCACTAGGCTCAATCTGGAAAGTGATTGCAAGGAGGTTCAAGCATCAACACCAACTTTTGTCCACTTTATATAGAATATTTTTGGAATTAAAAAAAAAACCCTTAATCAATCAATCACCATTTTTTGCCTCCAATAAAAAGTCAGCGACATAATAATTGCAAAATATCATCTAAATAATGTAGGTTGATAGACCCAGACATGAATAGTAGTATGTTCCCATTATGAAGCAAAGCCAAATCAATATGTATCATATGACAAAGGTCCACAGACACCTTGAAAAGCAAAAATCGAAACATAATAGTATTAATCAGGTGACGTTGACATGCTTGGCAATGGTAGCAACTCGTCTTTGTTCGCTCCCACAACCTTATCCACTATCTTTCCTTCTTTCAGGATCACGAAAGTCATATAGCCTCTACCTCCGTTTCAATTCACCCCTAGCTCTAAGTTCTGCACAAGATAGCACACTTGAGAATATAATTTTATAACAAAGGTTGAGTTATAAACTCAAAGTTCACTAGTTTAAGAAATGCGATAACGTCATTGATTGTACGAACTTATGAAAAATAAAAAAGAATAGAGCATCACCAGCTTTATATTGCTCGATATCACCAACAATATTAGCTGAATTATGCTTGTATATCACAAGATCAAGTAACAAGCGAGCCCTATGCAAATAGTCAAACTACATGCCAAAAGTAGTGAGTATGTAAAAACATCACACATTATAAAATTAGTCTTCATAAAACATAAGATACTGATAAGTGGACAGTTGGGTATAAACGTAAGTACCTTGATTACACCCGAAGGCAAAGGTTTCCTTTGCATATATTGGATGACGAAAAGACCACAACCGTAGCTATAGGAATGAGTGTAGTTGTAACAATAGAGTCAACGAACTTAGAAATTATAACATTAATGCTTATTTAAAAATTAAGAACGATAATGTAGTGTATTACCTGTTGTCTTGGCGTGGCATGTCTTCCAACCATTGAAATGCAAACGAACTAACGTCTTGAACATAATCTTCTCCATGCACATATTGAAGTAGCTTATGCAATGATTGTAGCTGTTGGTGGTAGATAGTAAGGTACATAGATCAAGAAACAAAAAAGTGGGTACAATTGGTATCATAATGGTTATTCTATTACCAATAATCTAGCTTGATTTTTTCGATCCTCATCGGTGTCAATACATCTGCTGGAGTCGAATAGATAGGCAACACATTTTTTCATGTTTACGTTCAAGCACAACCAGTGGTTTTCCCCATGGTTGAAGGGCATGTAAATCTAAAAATATAACGTTGAATGTACATGCGAAAAATAAATAAATAAATAACATGGATCAAATGTTATTGTGCATGGTAAATTTGGAAATTGGGTAATAGAAGAATTTTATCATGTTACCCCCTTACAAGCATGAAGGGGGCCAGTGAATCTGTAAATTCCAAAATAATCTTCTACTATGTCTTTCATTGTATCATCAGAAGGTTGACACAAAATCTTTTGCTGCATATTCATTTTCAACATATAAATAACTTGTGCCTATATGAGCAGAGTCTTTAGGTATGGCTAATACTTACCGATACATGGGTCGGAAAGTACTAAACCATGTGATTCTTATGTGGAAACTTTTTCCTTTGTTTATTTGTCAATTTCACAACAATGAGATTTATAACCTGCAGTGCAAAATATATGAAATTTATGAATAGGCAAAGTAAAGTAACTTAGATGATGGAATGGTAGCAAATAAAATAGGAGAAGGAGAAAAGTCTTACACATGAGGATATCCATTGATACAGTTTCAAGGACCACAATTCCTTGCGAGTTGCGGATTGTGCTTCCACGTAGTGGAGTTTCATCCTTACAAGATATTCCCTTGCACATGGATAACTATGTGAGTTAGAAGGTATAGTACTTTATACATAACAAGTTAAAGGTAGTCAAATTGTACCCTTCTGGAAGAGATTCGTCAAATGCATATCGTAGAACAAGACTGTCATAGTCATTTAATGGGTCTGGCAAAGGCATGGATGACTTGTAAAGGTATTGAGAAGAGTAGTGCATAAAACAAATCAAGCTTGGTTAGTGTATGTTCATGAAGATGGAGTTAGCGCAAAATAACCACATACACAAAAGATACTATAATAGTTAGTTCCAAGCCTTTGGGGTTTCAGGACCAACATTACCCCCAAGTTGATCAAGTAAATTATCAAATAGCTGATACAAGTAAAAGAAAAGTAAGAAACAAACACTATTTGTTACACACAAATCAAATATGTTTTTGAGACACAATCATTTAGTTTACTTGATCAAGATTGTCATGAATATTATTGTCAACATTGTTGTCGTTTGACGATGGCTTCAACTGCGATCTTTTCTTCATTACATCGAATTTCACAAAAGGTGTACACAACCACTGACTGGCTTTGCAATTCTAGGTCCCTCGAGTTTGAGGACCATGAACAACACTACATGATGATGACATAGTTACAGCATTCACTTTAACTACCTCTGTATCACTCTTTTTCGCTCGTGATCGCCCCTTTTGTGGAATAGAAAGTCGTTCATTATTTAATGCTTTCCCACCAACCAATTTGGCTTGTTTCTTTGCAACTGCCTTTGCATTTGGTGGTGTGAGGATTGAATTTGTTTTTCTCAAACGTGAAGTTTCCATTGGTTCTTTGTCATTCATATTCTTTATCTCATCCTCATCTACAAACTTTGGAGAATTGGCTGCAACCTTTCGATACCACTAACATCGAGATCAACCATTTCAATGTCAATTTGATGCTCCTCATGTAGTTTTCTAGGTGGTGTTTTAACATGTCCACCATCAAATGGAATGCGTCGTTCTTACAACTCAAGAATTTGACCAACTTGGTTCTCCATTTTGACCAGTCGCTGCTTCGTAAGTAGTTTGCTTGGTGGTGTTTTAACTTGTTCTCCATCAACTGGCATGCGTTTTTCTAATAGCTCAAGAATTTTTCCAACTTAATTCTCCAATTTGGTTAGACTTTTCTCATCCTCATGTTGCCTTGTATCCTTGTGGCCTTGGACCAAAAGGGCATGAATTTCAATGATTTGTTTCTCAACTTTAGCCAATCGAGAGTCATTATCATTGTCAATTCTTCCCTAGCTAAGAGTTACTGCATTTGACTTTTCAACAATGTTAGGCAAAACTACATATTCACACATATACAATAACTTATTAATGTCACAAGTGTAATGTAAATTGAGTTATAATTATAAAAAATCATGTGTTGTAAATATTTACCTCAACATTAATAAATATCCTGCCAAAGCTTTAATTTCATTCAAACCCTGCTTAATTTCTGAATTATCCCAATAAGATAAGCGAGGGATAGGGTTGGAAGTAGCCACCAACTCCCTTTTGCGAGCAAATTGTTCCAAGTAAAATAACTACATGGGAAAAAAAAAAGAAGTCATTTTAATGTGTGTTAGACAATATGCAATAAAAAATAATAGATGAAATAATTACACATCAAGGGGAGGTACCATTAGAAGAAGCAAACAGCCGCACACAGCAGGCCGCTCTTTGACCTTGGCAATAGTAATGCGGTCGACAAGAAAATCAAGTGTGTGCTTTGCCTAATTGAATTGACTGATGGACTCAACATTCTTAACCATTTGAATGAATGATTGGTGTACGCCTACCTTTGTGGTGGGGCACAAAGAGGGCTCCAATGATGTATAAGACAAATTTCCTTTTAAATTCAGTTCCAGCATCTTTTGTTTCAATTAGATAAGATTTTAGAGATGTGAACGGAACAAATTTATTCTTCACTGCAAGTTCGTCACATAGGTTTGTAATTTCATCTATGGACTCTGTTAACTTCATAGGTAGACCATTGGAAGGTAATCCTATCAACTCATGAACATCTTCTACGGTGAGAAGCATTCGAAGACCGTGGACATTCAATGAATGTGTTGAAGGATCAAAGTTCTGAACTAACCAATGGCACAAGTCATGATCTATGTGCGTGCACCTAAGGCTTAGGATGCCATGAAACCCCATATCAGTCACTGCTTGTTGTTATGCTTTGTCCAGCCTTCTAATAATCTTACAAATCGATGTAAGCTCAATTCGAGTTTGAATTTTTACTTTTGGAGGCTTCTGTTGGACCACAGTTTTTAATTGGGCATATCGTTCAAATTGCAGCTTTCCCATTTGTATATACTTATTTTTTTTTTCTTCGGGAAGTTGATTCCATTTGTCCCCAATATCCTACATTGCATGCAAGTACAAGAGGAATACTACAAACAACAAGAATACGTTGCACTTACTTTTACGTCTACTTTCATTTGGGTTTTTTTTAACTCCATTGATTGTTCTTGGCTATAAACGTATGAAAATGAATATAAGAATTCGTGTAATGGAAAATATATAACTGCATACAAATAAATATTAACGAAATACCAAAAGAAAATGAATGGTGTGATCGGGCGCTTTGGAGGATCATTTAGTTTATCCATCAGGCTTCAATAAGAATTCCTTGTGAAGAAAGACAAGAAAAATAAACTCATAATATCTTCGATTAGGAAAAAAAACAAACAAACAAAAATCTTAAAGGTTACAGTACATTCATCAAATGCACAACATGCACACATGAATGGATTTGTTTTATAATAATGTAGTTAACAAAGGCTATGTTTCCAATGTAAAAAGGAAAAACACTAAAAAAAATTCTAATCATAAACAAAAAATGATACCCCAATAGCTTAGGTCACATTACCGTAATAAACAGACTAAAGAAGTTAATTTTTTTAGACGAAATTTGTAATTTGGTAAGGAAATTTTTTTGGTGCAAAAAGGAGCCAAATATTTTGGCACCATACGAATTGATAATAAAAACAACATTGTTTTTTATTTTATTTTTGGGACTATTGTAGAAAAAAATAAAAAACGATGTCATGGTTAAGTATAGCTCCTTTACTACTTCAAGTCTCACTTTAGGTGTGCAGTCAGAAGATTGAATATCCTTATTAACTAGTTTTACTTGCTTTGGTTTTAGCTATGTTGTGGTTCACTTTCCTATATTTTATCTTGCTAATTTTTTTTTATTCTCTGCATGGGTTTAGGGATGGCCTGAACCACATAAAGCACTTGAAAACTCTAAATGTTTAGGGAGACAATTTGTTTTTTAGAATACAAAATACAAGAAATTAGAAAATGGGAGAATGATTTCATATAGTTGTATTCAGTAATATACATACACTAACTAAAGATTTGATGCACTAGGACCTTGCTTACTACTGTAACCCACTGCCACTCACAATTGAATCTTGGGCTGTGAATAGAGCTTCTCTTGTATTAATGCTATGTTTATTATTTGATTTTATTATTTACATTTATTCTATCATTGATACTTTAGATTCATAATAAATAATACTAATATATGAGCACTACTACAAAATTGGTTAAAGGTCACAATTTTTAACTTTGACCTTAAACTTTTACTCTTAGTTTTTTTTTAATACAAAAATTGTAATGAATGAGAGTGTGACTGTACAAGTTATATCATAAATATTTTTCTTTTTAATTTGGCCATCACACATACCATATAATTTAAATATACTGAAGCTTAGAGGACCTTGTAGGACAAAATATGTACCTGTCCAAGAAGTAGTTTAGCAACAACACAACCAGCAAACCAGACGTCAATAGCTATAGTGTACTCCGTCGATCAAAATATAAGCACAAATGTAAGAGGTATTGGGCTCTCCTTTTACCTGCCAAAAATAAGGAATGAAGCATTTCAACCAAAACACAAAACTACGGGAGAGGGGAAAAAATTAAAAGACATAAAAGAACATGCCAAAACTTTAAAAATTCCAAAATGAAGTTGTTATTTGTAAAAGAGTTAATGAGGTGGTGGGAAAATAGTATATCTAAAAAGGCACCATTATTGATGAAAAAATGTGAAATAATTACAATTACACATGGGGGGTTATAGAACTCTAATAAGTATATAGCATATTAATTACGATACATGTTAGAGTGTAAATCCTTTGAAAATTAGGCCAAATATTATAATTTGCATATGGTACACATCTCAAAAGGGGTGTAGTAGCATGACCATACATACCACACATAAACCCATATAAACTCTAGTTTGGAATGAATCAATAAATCAAACTCCCCAAAAATAGAAGAACAATAATTTTTTAGAGGCATTTCTTTGTTTCATGTATCTTCATGCTCTTGTAGAAAAAGCAATAAACAACAAAGAAAAAGGAGAAAAAAAAAATAAATAAGAAGTAAATTAACAATTTAGTGTCTTTGAAGTTTGAGGGTTTTAAATGAAAATAGGTTTTTCTTGAATCAAGTAATTTTGATATTTTATTATTATTTAATGGAAAATCAGGATGTGTGTATTTGCTAGTTCGATATGCGGTCAGATGTGTTATTTGACATGAATGTTGGGGGTAATCCTATCATCACTCTATTTCAATCCAGATGATTTTTTATTTTTTATATTTTCTTTATTAATTTGCTCGTGTTTATTATTGTTACTGTACTAAATTTAACTTACCTTCTATGTCTTGGCCTGTGCTCATTGAAGGTTTTTGTTTATTTCTCATTTTTTTTTTTAAAGCTTTTGCATTACATATCCTTATCATTTTGTTGAGTTTGTACAAGAGGTCTACAAGTTCCACCTTCAGGTACCATTCCAGCAAAATGGCATGGCTAACTAGATCATATGGTTGGAGTCCCATCTCAGATAATCACGTGGCTAACTAGAGCTTAATGATTCTCCTAAAGAGGGAAAGAAAATTAAATTCTAAGCTTAAGAGTTCAAATTCAACTAAATTGCATAAATTGACAATGGAGATTAGAGTCAACAGTAGTTTACAATCACATTTACAATACATTGTAGTATAAGATTTCAATCGTAGATTTAAGTCCTTACATCTTTAATGGGGCTTGAATATCCAAATAAATCATAGACTCCAAAAACAAAAGTACAATAATTTTTTAAGGGCATTACTCTATTTCAAGTATCTTCATGCTCTTGTAGAAAAAGCAATAAACAACATCAATTAATAAAATTACAATTGCAAACAACTTTAACACATAAGAATATTGCCAAATAATATACTTGGTGCAACAGTGCGAACTATCTAAGAAAGCATACATAGAAGCTAAATAGATTTTAAAAAAAAAAAAAGTAAGCATTAATTGTGTTCACATGCTATGCCAATGACTGTAGAGTGTAAAATACTAGATTTAGTACGGGGTAACGGTATCACTAGTTAACTGAAAAATTAATAGGTAACAATGTAAATATTACTCATTCCAAAATAAACAACACCTATATTAAGAGTCATACAAATAACATAGTGACTTGTAGCATTACATCAATTGCAAGCTTCAATAGCAAATATTCAGTTGGTAGTACAAAGAAACAGATAAACCAAACGAATATTACCATTTGCACCAAGAATTTAATTTGCATCTGTTACGCAAAATAAATGATTAGTTTTGGGTCTCATGGTGTTTTTTTGTAAATCTCTTATACGTTATGGAATCTGCAAAAGCCTTTCTTTTGGATCATCTTTATAGATTAATCTCTCATCAAATAGTGAACAAAAACCAATGGAGCATTTGAGATTATGATTTGAAGCCCCTAAATTTTGAAGCATCCTCCACAACTTTTTAGCATGTTACTCCCTCTTGAGTTTCATCAATCAAAATTGTCATCAAGAAGTAGCATTTCAAGTTATGATTTGAATTTGCAAGTCAGAATTTTCCATTACAAGATTCTCTCCTTAATTTCTTTTGCATGGCAATGAAAATTTTACTAAACAACATATAACAAAATGATAATCTAAGATAGGCAACACTCTGTGATCCTTGTGTCAATAATAACCTTACTAACACAACCAGAATTATCATATACCAAAAGTTCCCCTGAGACCACCTGCTCATCTTGGAAGCCATAATTAGCAATGGCTTTTGCAACTTCTTGTTCTTCTTAACTACATGCCTTAAAATAATCAACTAAAGTTCTTAAAGGGTAGTCTCTTTGATAACCAACTAAAGTTTTTGTGTAAAAAAGAAAGAAAAGAAAAAAAGAAAAAAAAAGAAAAAGGAATCATCACTTTGATAATGTTTTCAATGAGAATGATGGGGTGGAAGCACCTTTGACCTTGTCTTTTAAATGTCTCCTCCAAATGAGAGATGCCAAAGACAAACAATGAACTTTGTTATAAGCTAGTTTCTTCAAGAGTGGAGGTTGCCTACAACCATCCTTAAACATTGAGGGGAGTGGTACCTTCTGTGGGTCGAGTGAAGGTGAGCATCTATTGAGGGTTGAGTGTGGTGAGCTTTTATAGTGAGATGGTTTTCATTGTTCTAGTTAATGTGTCTCTGTTTTGCAGGTATAGAATGATAAAGCCCATAAATGAGAGTTGCAAGTTCTCCAAAAGTGGGTTGAGTGATGGCAGCCAGAAATTGAGTGCTAATGTAATTGTTTTTTCTTGTGTGCTATTGCGGGTTTATATAATTGCTGTTATTGGACAGGGGAAGTTGTTGGTGAGGGTTGAGTGAGAGGAGCTATAAATTGTTGGAGTGTTGATGTAGTTTTTTTTTTTCTCACTCATTGTACCATGATTTTAACCAAGCCCCTAACACTGTTATTCTTTGTTGAGGAGTGTAAATATTGTGGGTTGAGTGATTCAGCCCTCCTAAACTGTGAGCTTTGTTATAATCTGTGTTATGGGTGTTGGTTATTTGTTTGTTTCACATGTGTACTATTGTTACTTCCAGGTTACTGTATTTTGGGAAAGAAGTCTGTACATCAACTTTTTTCTGTGTACTTGTTACTTCCAGGTTACTCTGTTTCACATGGGTACTATTTTTCTATGTTGGGAAAGAAGTCTCATGGACAGCAACTTTGTTCTGGCCAGCTGGGATATGATAGAGACACAAAGACCAGGCTGCACTATTGCACCAGTCTAAGTGGAAAATCTCCAAATGGAAAATACTTTGTCTTTCGATTAAATATTGTAATAGCTCCTTTCTTTTTTATTTGTATTGAGTCTATAGCTATCTAGTCCTTGAAGATTGTAGCTGTTGGTTTTGATTTCCTATCCCTACAAGTTGTGTAGGGAAATATTATCTTTGAGTGGAGACTATATGCATGTGCTGCTATGGAAAACATAACAAGGATAGGTTTGTTCTTTTTGTGTGCTGCTGAGCATGGTTTATAGAGGCAAGCTTGTTTGCTAGGCAGACATACACTGCTGCTGCTATTGAAGGATGATTGCGGTGCAATGTCTGTACTCTCTTGGGATATGCTGCCCTAGTGCTTGCTGTTTTGGAGTGATATGAATGAGGAGCTTGATGGCAGCGCTTTATTTTGTGATATGTTGCTGATGTTTGGGGTTTTGAACTTGTTCATGCTCCCTATTTTTGGTTTAAAGATGGACATTGAACGGGTTGCATAGTCCAACCTCTTTATTTTGTCTCCTAGTTTCCGTTAGTATAGTTTATTTGTAGCTGTTTTATTTTAATTGATTTTTTCTGTATAGCTTTGGTAGGGAATGGGGTATACCCCTCAGAATCTTGTAAATTTTCTTGTTTTATCTTATGACTTATTCACCTAAAAAAAAAACACTACCAACATCTGAGCATCTCTCGAGGTACAACCTGCACTGGCTAATGTACCATTCTTAACTAATTCATCAAAAGTCATACAAAATGGCTCATAATATGAATATTCAATAAACAAGTGTCTTCTTGACTAATACATGCATTGTATGTGCAGTGTGAGTTTGGTTGGTGCATAAAACCTAAACTGAACTGATAGTCTAGATAGCTCTAAGAACCTAACCAATCTAAACCCCAATAGGCCTAACCAAGTTAATAAACCCAAGAAACAAATAAATCCAACCTAAAGTAACCAAATCAGGGTAGCCCAATAAAAAGTCACTCTGGATTGAGCCAAGTTGAACTCTCAAATTTATCAATTACATTAAGGTTATTATTGATTTAGACTAATTATATTCAAGCCCAATCTGATTATTACATAATTGGTTATAAACCAAATAATTTGGTGAAACGAATCATGTTTGGCTAATAGATAAACAAAGATTACCAAATAAGGCAGATAGATGCACCAAATAAGCTTTTTCTAAATTTCAAATTTCACAACTCCTACAAACCCTTTATTTAAGTGATTAACATATAACCATTCTCATTTGATAAACCAAACTAGTTATTTCAAACCCAAAATTGATTAGAATGTTTTAGTAATGATATCAGTTGACCAAATATAGCCTAAGCTTAGTAGAAACTTAATGGCCAAAGTTGGCAGTTCACTTCAATACATTTACCATAACAACAATAAATTTATCCAAAATTCTCAAGTATTATGCCCCAAAATATTACCCATATCTTTCTCTTCATTCAAACTTGCGTATAGTTTGCTTTCTTTTCATGTATCGTCATTTGAAAACAAGTAAACAAAAAGAAAATAAAACTTTTAAGGACTTCTAAAACAGACATGGTTGCATCAACCATCAAATCTACCTAAAATATGAAGTGTTAGTTTCACCTCTAATATGAAGATGCATGGAATCATAACATCATAGAGTCAACTTCCATCATCATTCTAACTGGCTAAGAAACTAATGGAGACATTAAATAGACCATGTAAAAGTACATACTACAAAAGAATGTGTTGTTTTCATAACTTAACTGAAATAATCTGTTGAAGGTATTATAGCATTTAGGAGTTGTTAATAGGTCATCCAAGATTGCTGTTCAATTGTTAATCAAACACTACTAGGGCATTACCTCGACATTTGGTGTTGGAAACAAAAATACTGCCCCGACTTTTTGTTATCAGGCATATTCCATCATATGCGTCTCTCGAAGAATGAAGAACTTTCCAAGGGAAGCAACAAGAAAAGAGGTTCAAAGTTAAAGGGGATAGCAGATTTAGATGATTGCAATAGATGTAACAATTTTTTCTAGCTCGGGAGAAGAAGTTTCCGATTATTGATAATAAATGCATAACAAAAGAAATTAGCTAAGATATCAAATGTTGATAGCTACATGGGGCGATTGTAGAGGTAGTTTTGGAGAAGGTAGTCTTTGGATGCATGTTAATCAAAGAGTATCTCAAAATCTTTCTCATATTGTGTAGTTTTGAAGAAGATGGTCTATGGATGCATGTTAATCAAGCCAAAAAGTTGGCTATTTATAGAGGGAGTGTAGATAAAAGAATTATCAATTTTATTGGTTTTTAAAAAAAATTAAAATGTAAAAAGATTTTAAAAAAAAAAAGCAAACAGAGCTAATAAATTCCCAGAAAACAGAGAAAAATACATAAACAAAAGAAACATAGGATGATTTGGGAATGTGATCAATGACATTGCTGATTATAGATAGAATCAAAGAGAGATAGAGAAAGAGCTAAATGTTGGATTACAAATTTTGAACTTTTTCAAAGGAAAAAACTGATAAAATAAAAATTAATATCAGATATTCATTCTTCACAGTGTTCTGAAATCAAAGTAGCAAGACTATTGGATACAGATGTTAATTTTCATTGAGAACCAAACTTAATATCAGATATTCAATAAGGGTTAGGGTTTTCAAATCAAAAGCCCTAATGTAGATGAAGTTTAGAGTTAGAAACAAACCTGAGCTACAGAAAATATCTCTTGGAAATATTCTATTAGAATGGAAGCAACGAGTTCTTGACGTCTTGAGAGTGAGAGATTATGAAGAAAGATGTCAACACTGAGAGAACGGTGGCCCCGACGTCGACGGGGCTGGTGGTCTTCGACAATGGCTGAAGCTTTGGCTATGGCGGAAGAGAAGAGCAAAAGCGAGAGAGGGAGGCCAACTAACTTGGGACCTCTCGACTCCTCTGATTTTCTTTGCCCACTTTTTCGTAACCGACGCCGACGGTGTTGGTAGTCTTTGACAATGGCTGCAGCTTCGGCTATGGTGGAAGAGAGGAGGGAGGAGAAGAGAAGAGCAAGAGCACGAACCAAAGCAAGAGAGGGAGGCAGCTGACTTGGGACCGTTGGACTTCTGATTTACTTTGCTCTATGTTTGACAACCGGTTACACCGGTTGCCAATTCAAAATTAAATTATTAAAATAATTTAATTATATAATAGTTATGAGATAATATGATATATATATATATAAATAACTAAATATAACTAAGTTATGAGTTAATATGATAATAGTTATGATTTATATGATATTAATTATGATATCAAATCACATAATATCATAACTAATGTATAGTACATCCAAATGTACCATAGCATCACTCTAAATAAAATAATAATTTTTTAACTTTTTAATTTTTTTTAAATCATATCAAACAAAACCTAATTACAAAAGCAATGAAATGATAACTTCATTTTGATTTCCAATATAGAGGAGAACTCAAATATTTTAAAATATTTTAATTTAACATTTTTTTTTTATTTTTCCAAAATGTAGTCAAGCGTCAAAAGTGGTCCTTTCTTCACCAAACCCGATCAAGTTGACACCGACTAAGACCATCTCCAACGGTGTATCAGAATTGATATCAAATTTAAATTTTGATGAAAAAATTCATCAAACAATACATCCAATTTGAAAAAAAAAAAAAAAAAAATTCCTCCCCTAAATAGACCGGGTTGTTGTTGAAAAAAAAAAGGAGACAGTTCAACAAAAGGTGCAAACAATTTGAAAAAAAAAAAAATTAATCGGAACCACCGGTTGTCCCAAGCTTCATTTCATTATTTTTTTTTGATTGCGATGAGAGAGTGAGTATTTCATGAAATGGATCTTTTTTTTTTTTCGATTTAAAAAAAAATAAAAGTCAAGATGGAGATGCTCTAAGATGTACATTCACATTGTGGCATCCATCATTTTAACAATAAAAATAATATATAAATTTATTAATATATCAACAAAATAATTAATTAATATAAAAAAATTAATTTTAATATTTTAATAAAATATCACATTATTAAATCTAAAACAATTGATCATTCTTCAAACCTCTTAAAAGTTTCGTTTGATGTTGATTATAATAATTAATTTTTTTGTATTGAGATTTTTTTAATTTTATTTAGTTTTTGATTTTAAATTTTTAAAATTTTTATGATAAAAAAATATAATAATTATGATTTAAATATGATATTTTATATTTTATTAACCTAAAATATTTACGAAACGGGGACAAACGTGCGTGACTTTTTTTTTTGGGTGAATAAACGTGCGTGACTCAGTCTGCTCTTCTTCTCACTTTTACTTTTGTATGTATATATTCTTGTCATCAAATCATGCATATATGTAGATAGATAGATCTGTGTAAGCAATCACCATTTATACAGAGCCAAATCCAATGGTTTCATTGTTGCCTGATCTGGGTAACTAAAAACTCTCAGCTTCCCAGGAATTAAAGCCCTGTCTTCACTCTCTGTTTTACTCCAAATCCAAAACAAAACATGTCGACCCAACCACCTGATCACCCCTCCTCCTCTGCCACTTCCAACGAAATCGAGGAGGTCGAACAAGACACCAACAATCCAACGCAGATCAACAACAACAACAACAGCAGAGAAATCGATAATCCAAAAGAGAAAAGACACAAAAACTCAAAAAAACCCAAATCTATCGACACTGCCACCAACATGGACCCCAGATCAAATGACGGCGACAACAACAAAAGCAACAGTGAGGCTAAGGCTGAGGCTGAGGCTAAGGCTAAAGCTGAGGCTGAGGCTGAGGCTGAAGCTGAGGCCTTGCATAAATTGATTGGAGCAGATCTGAGTTCCATTAAAAATGCTTCCGAGAGGATCAACAAGTACGAAGAGCCTATCAAACTGGTGTCTGATAGGTTCAAGAAGTTCGAACAAAAGAGGGGATCTGCAGATGAGTACAGGGAATTGAAAAAGGTGGTGAAGAAATTGAAGCAGCAGATCTCTTCCAAGCACAAGGATGATGACTCCGATGCGGCTCGGAAGCTATGGTCAATTGATTCAACGAACATTACTGGTGCCGACGCCGACAAGCTGCTCGAAGAAATGCCCAACTTGTACAAGAACGAGGCCTTTGAGAAAAGCTTGGACTTCAAAGAATTCAAGGAACGTTACGATGAGCTCGACCTCGAATTGAAGCTCTGTCTGCTAAGTTTTTCAGTTTTCCCGGAAAATGTTGAAATCAAGAAGAGGGTGATGTTGTACTGGTGGATCGGGGAAGGTTTTGTACCTCCCGTTCCAAGAAAAGACACGGTGGCTAACACCGCTGCAGCGGCTAACACAGTGCCAAACGCTTTGGCAAACACGGTGGCTAACACAGCCTCAAACACAGTGCCAAACACGGTGGCTAACGCAGCGGCTAACACGGTGCCAAACGCTTTGGCAAACACGGTGGCTAACACAGCGCCAAACACTGTGCCAAACACGGTGGCTAACGCAGCGGTTAACACGGTGCCAAACGCTTTGGCAAACACGGCCTCAAACACAGTGTTAAACACGGCGGCTAACACTGCCTCAAACACAGTGTTAAACACGGCGGCTAACACAGCGGCTAACACGGTGCCAAACGCTTTGGCAAACACGGTGGCTAACACAGCCTCAAACACAGTGCCGAACACAGTGGCTAACGCCGCGGCTAACACAGCGCCAAACACAGTGCCAAACACGGTGGCTAACGCAGCAGCTAACACAGTGCCAAACGCTTTGGCAAACGCGGTGGCTAACACAGCCTCAAACACAGTGCCAAACACAGTGGCTAACACAGCGCCAAACACAGTGCCAAACACGGTGGCTAACGCAGCAGCTAACACAGTGCCAAACGTGGTAGCACCAAACACGGTGTCTAACACAGCGGCACAGGAAACCAATGATAAGAAGACACCAGAGCAATTTGCCAATGAGTTCTTCAAGAAGCTTATTGAGAAGGGTTTCATTCAGCCCGTGTACAAGAAGCGTAGCGTTGGAGTTGACATTTGCAAGATGCACCCTTTTGTTCGTTCTATGGTGGTTAAGCTTGCCAAGAAGGCTAAGTTCTTCAATTTTGATGATGAGGGTAATGCGACAGAGAACTACTCCGGTTCTCTACGGGCATGCTTGAAAGGTAAAGGGTTAAAAAATTTTGAGGAGTTGGATAAGCTTCACACATTGTTCAATGTTAATGAGGCTATCCTCGATTTCAAGCCTGAATGGTTTTCGAAGATGAAAAATCTCAATGTTCTTTACTTGGGAAGGTGGCAGACCTCGCCAACACATCACATTGAAGTTGAGGACACTGCGGCTTTGAAGATTAAAAATGCAAATGTTTTGGATGGCTTGGAAGATATCAGACATTTGAGGTTTTTGAGCCTTCAAGGCATCTCTAGAGTTACAGAGCTTCCTGAGTCCATTTCAAAGCTCAGCAATCTCATGATCCTTGATATTAGAGCATGTCACAACCTGGAGATAATTCCCAATGGAATGGGGTTACTCAAGAATTTGACTCACTTGGACATGTCTGAGTGTTACCTGCTAGATCAGATGCCTAAGGGGCTTTCATTGCTCTCCAAACTCCAAGTCCTCAGTGGGTTCGTGGTTGGAGATTCAGAGAGCAAAAACTCATGCACTATTAAAGATTTGCGGAAATTGCCAGAACTGAGAAAATTGAGCATTCACACTGGTGTTGATGCATTTCCTTTAGACAGTGATCTGCGTGCTTTAAATCAGTTCAAAAAGCTTACCAAGCTAACAATCGCATGGGGAAGGGGCTCTGTAGAAGCCAAAAAAGATGATAGCAGAAAGAATGACATTGGTGCATCTGAACAAGAAATAGCAGCTACCAAGAAACCAGGTCTTCAAAAAGCTCTAACAAGATTACCTACCTCTAAGTTTGCAGAGGTGTCAAATCCTGAGCTTCCCTCTCAACTGATAAAATTGGACCTTCAGAGTTTCCCTAGAATGGTTACACCGCCTTGGCTGAGGGCTTTCACACTGAAAAACTTAAAGAAACTCTATATCAGAGGAGGTAAATTCTCTGATCTGGGTCAATTTAAGGAACTTGAGGACGAGGAGTTAGAGAAGGACAAGTGGAAGGTTGAAGAATTGCGTCTGAAGTACTTAACTGACTTGGAGATGAATTGGAGGGAACTGCAGGAATTATTTCCAGACTTGACTTACTTGGAGAAGGTAAATTGCCCGAAACTCACTTTCTTCCCATGCGACGAGAGTGGAGTGTGGATGAATAAAACAATGGGGGATTAGCAGCTGCAACAAATGGCATCGTGAATATGCATGATCTTTTCTCAATTTTTGATTATTTTTCTGGCTATTGTTTTGAATACAGTTCTGTTCATTTTTGCTGGTGATGTATCTTTTCGTGTATTTGCTTTTCTTTGGCTGTCTCATATTTCGCTATTTGTATGTTTTTGTCACTTCAGAGCTATGTGAGAATTTTTTGAGATGAATATATGTGAAAGGATTGATCAATCAAAGCAGCTATTTTTTTAAGATACTTCTGTTTGTGCAAGTTGACATGGGAGTAAATGAAACCCCTTATTGATTAATTTTGTTCAATTGCGTAAATACACTATCAGCATTTTGGTTTCTAAATCAATTAAAGCATCAAAGTCACCATTTCTCTCAGAGGACATAATGTGGGAGAAATTGTCACTTGTCTGGAATAGACAATATAAGCAGCAACCTGATAGAGAGCCTTTGTGTTACGAATTGATGATTTGTTCTTACCAACTGGAGATGACTCTCCTTCTTTGATAACTATTTAATCAAAATTGATGATTTGTTCTTACCAACTGGAGAGGACTCTCCTTTGATAATTATTTAATCGTTCTAAACTCAACCCGACCCACCAGTCGCCTGTGCAAAATTTGCCCATATCTTTCTTCTGACCCTCGATTGAAAATTCATGTCTCTGCCCCTAGATCCAACGGCTCATGGAAGTTTGGGTGCATATGACAAGCACCCAAAGAGGTGTATACCGTAGTTAATTCATGAAAATTGTGTTTAAAAAATGACTAATATATATTCATTGATTTTCTTTCTTATTAAAATGCTGATTGTCAAGAACTTAAAACAACTTCCAACAACTTGTTAGGCGTTGAAATACAAACTACAGAGATACTCTCGAACATGATGGTGTGAATGAAATCTATATAACATGGAAGCTCAGATTTTTACTCTTGATGGGACTTTTGTCCCTTTGTCAATACATGGACCATTAGATTGAATTCAATCCAATGGCTTACAATGTCTAATTTTGAACACATCCAATGGCTTATAACATGGAAGCTCAGATCCCCTCTCTCTCTCTCTCACACACACACACAAATTTTGAACACACCCCTCTTTCAAATTTTGAACACACACGCTCAGAATCTCTCTCTCTCTCTATATATCACTCCCTTCATCTTCTCTCTTCCTCCATCCCTTTGAACTGCCACAACAAACCCATCTCAATCCCTCTGAACCACCCCAAAATTCTTTAACTTCGCCGGTGGCTGAATCCGAGCATCCACAAACCAGAGTCAGATCTGTGAACCCTTCTCCAAATCCACAGAGGTAAAGAATTTTATTTGTTGTTTAATCATTTATAAATTTATTGATTTTCTTAGTTGTCTTCTCTCATATTAATCTATACAGTTTTTTGTATCAAAATCGGACAGTTTTTTGGGGATTAATCTGGACAATTTTTTGTTTTGATAGGGAAGGTTTGTTTTGGGTTGCCTATTTTGCCTTTTTTTTTTTAATTTATGTTTTACCATATTAATCTAGACAACTTTGTTTTTTTTATTTCTGTTCTAAGTTAGACAGTTTTTAAACCCTTAATTTGTTCAACTTATTTTTTGTTCATCTTTTTCATCTTGTAAAATGACCCAATAAGTCATGTATTGCAAGTGTTTGATAATGACCCAATAAGTTTTCTTTATATAGGCACGCAACTAGAACCCATTTCCTGAACACGTGTGTTCAGAAAATAAACGAATCATGTTTTTTTGTTTTGTTTTTTTATTTTTTTGTGTGAGTTTGTTGGGCTCGAATCAATTACGATCATTACACATGTGCTTGATAGAATAACCCAATAAGTCATATTAAATTTATATACACCCCAAAAGCTTTTTAACATATGCATCCATAGTTTTAATCACAGTAGTTCATAATCTTAAAAAAATATCATAAAATCCTCATAACTAAGGCCACTGAAATTTATAATTAAACATCACAAAATTTCATAACCAAAACCACCATGGTTTATAACCATAAACACTACAAAAAGTCTAATAACCAAGTTATCATAAATTTGACCATCACAAATCTTATAACTAAATGCCACAAATCATTAAAATTATGGTTGGGAAGGTTTGTTTTGGGTTGCCTATTTTGCCATTTTTTATTTTTTTTTAATTTCTGTTTTACTATATTAATCTAGACAGCTCTGTATTTTTTTATTTCTGTTCTGGGTTAGACAGTTTTTAAACCCATAATTTGTTGTCATATTTTTTTTTTCATCTTATTTTTTGTTCATCTGTTTCATCTTATAGAATGACCCGATAAGTCATGTATTGCAAGTGTTTGATAGAATGACCCAATAAGTTTTCTTTATATAGGCACACAATTAGAACCCATTTCCTAAACACGTGTTCAGGAAATAAACCAATCATGTTTTTTTGTTTTGTTTTTTTTTTTTTTTTTTGTGTGAGTTTACTGGACTCAAATCAATTATGATCATTACACATGCATTTGATAGAATGATCAATAAATCGGACATTTTTTGGGATTAATCTAGACAGTTTTTTGGAGATTAATCTATACAGTTTTTTTGTTGTGGTAGGGAAGATTTGTTTTGGGTTACCTATTTTTCCATTCTTTTTTTTTTTTAATTTCTTTTTTACCATATTAATCTAGACAGCTCTGTTCTCTCTTCTTCTTTTTTCTGTTCTGGGTTAGACAGTTTTTAAACCCTTAATTTGTTGTCATTTTTTTTCATCTTATTTTTTGTTCATCTTTTTCATCTTATAGAATGACCCAATAAGTTTTCTTTATATAGACACACAACTAGAACTCATTTCCTAAACACGTGTTCAGGAAATAAACCGATCATGTTTTTTTGTTTTTGAAAAATCTAGAAACCTCCTAGATGTTGATTTGTGATTATGTATTAATTTTAAGCAGAATATAAAAATCCCAATCAAACAATCAAAAGAAAGAGACACAAAGATTTTACGTGGAAAAACCACAATTGGTCACCTTCAAGAACAATCCACTAAGAAGATATAAAGGAATTACACGGTATCACTCTCAATTATCTAATAATCCACAACGCCTAATTGAACCAACCTCTATGTGCCTCTTCCAACCCCATCTTCACCACGGAATTGTCTTTCTCGATGAGCCCTCCCATTCCTCCAAAGCTTCAGTTCGAAATTTCTTGAATTCACAACTGAAGAACAACTCTCTCTTTTGTGTATAACAAACAAACCTTTGATGTACTCTTTTTAAACTATGAGTTGAATACTCAATAAAACATCAAAGAAAAATAATAAAATATCCCCAGATATAAACCTTTAAGATCCAAAAAGAAGATCTGGAGGACTTCAATCAATTACTTAGTTTTGGGAGAAAACCAAGTATTTATAGAGAACCAAAAGTAATCCAAGATTGGGAAGAAATCAAACTCCTTTGAGTCGGAGGAGAGAATAAATATGATTTCTACTAGTGCCGTGCCTTCGCTCTCCGCTCGAGCTCGCGGGCGACTCATTTCCTTTCTCGCTTTTGTATCTTGGATCCCTTCGCTGGGAAGAGAAAGGCATTCCAGCTCGGCGAGCAAGCTCCTTCGCTCGGCGAGCACTCCTGGCTTCGAGCAGCAACGGGCGACATGCAATTTTGAATGCAAATTTGAATTTTGCTTCTTACGATGTGGCCGGGCGACTCGACCCCGTAATATCGGTGAAATGGCAATCTTGAAAGCATTAACATCACAAACTTCTCTGCATGGCTCGATTCGGATTTGGATTCGCATCTAATAAACTCAAGGCCTCACTGAAATAAAAGTGCGAAAATAAATACATCTGAAAGGAGTTTTGTCAAACGGGGTTGCCAACAATAAAAACCTAACAGTTTTGTTTTTTTATTTTTTGGTGTGAGTTTACTGGACTCAAATCAATTATGATCATTACACGCGTTTGATAGAATGACCCAATAAGTCATATTAAAGTTTGATAGAATGAC
Organism: Camellia lanceoleosa; assembly: GCA_025200525.1. Taxonomy (NCBI): domain Eukaryota; kingdom Viridiplantae; phylum Streptophyta; class Magnoliopsida; order Ericales; family Theaceae; genus Camellia; species Camellia lanceoleosa. The sequence goes on from CM045765.1 coordinate 126,414,439, forward strand.
CCAATAAGTATTGTAAATGTTTATTGGTAGAATGACCCAATAAGTCATATTAAATTTATATACACCTCAAAAGCTTTTTAACGATATGCATCCAAAGTTTTAATCATAGTAGTTCATAATCTTAAAAAAAATATCATAAATCCTCATACCTAAGGCCACGTAAATTTATAATTGAACATCACAGAATTTCATAACCAAAACCACCATGGGTTATAACCATAAACACTGCAAAAAGTCTAATAACTAAGTTCATCATAAACACCATGTGTATCAAAGAATTTTTCAACGTTTATTTTAATTAACTCTTAAAAATTATTTGTGATATAGTAAGTTTTCAGCTTGGAAAACAGAGTCTTTTGAGAGGGCATTCAACATTAAACCTATAGTTCTAAATGTAAGTTTAATATTTCTTTTGTTTCTTTTCTATTTTTGTTGGTAATCAAGTTGTCGATAAATCAAAGTGAACTTGCTTTGCATCTCATGAAGAATTATTCATTGCTCATATAGTAAATGTTTTCTTTATTTTGATCTTATTTTGCTCTCATGTTTATTTTTCCTTTTGATCTTATTTTGCTCTCATGTTTTATATATTCACTATTGTATTTTTATCTTCATTTCATTTTTATTTTAGCCACTTGATTTTTTATTTACAAAAATTCCCCCTTTCCATTTGCATAAAAGAGAATATGAGCAATGAAGCAAAATAGGACTGGTAAGTAGTGGAAAAATTGGGAGTGGAAGGAACTTTGGAGCAGTGGCCAATAATGTAGCTCCTGATAAAAAATAGTACTGCTAGAACTTTTTATTTTAATTTTTTATGGTTTGCTTCAACCATCGGTCACTTTCTTCCATAAGTCAGGTCACTTTCTTCCATAAGTTTGGTCACTTTTTTCCAAGTTTCGCATTCTTTTATTGGTTTTCTTTATCTTTTTTGTCCAAAGTGTATTGTGGAAGTCTCAGTAGCTTTACTGTGAGTGGTTTTGGTGGATATTAGAGTAGTGGGTATTTAAATAGAATGAATGTCTCAGCATCATTTAGTGAAGTGGGTATTCGATGATCACATAGTTTTTTTTTTCCCCCTAAAATACCATTTTCTCTATTTATTTGTTCTCCTAAAATACCTTTTTCAAACCTTAGAATCATATCCTTCTATTTATTTTTATTGTGAGTTGGGTGTTGCCTTTCTTGAATTGATCATGACGTGTTTGAAGCTTTTATTTCAACAATGTGATTATGGCAGTGGAGTTTTGATTTCAAATGTTGAGTTTTGGTTCCTTTTGTGAAACACCCACATCTTATTAGCATTTTTGGAGGAGTTTAATTATTTAAAGCTCCATTTTTTAATTTTGAAGGGACATTTGTCTATATCATTTTTGATGGTGATGATTTTAGCTTAGATAGCTTTAACAAGACATTTGATTCAGTTTACAATTCAATTTAATAACGAAACTGTACTGTTCAAAGTTGCAAGCTCATCCCATTTGAAATCCATTTCAACGGCTCTGCAGCATCATGTCTTCCCGTTTCTCTCTTGCCCTCTCTTCAATGGACCACCATCAAGGTAATGCCACTTCTCTCTTGCTCTCTCTTTGAACCTCACCTATTTCAACATCTTTTGTTTGAATAATCTTTACTCTAATTTGTGAATATCTTTTGTTTCAATAATCTTTAATTCCAGCAGGTTTGTTACTTAATAATATTGACAACAGGTTGTCCAATTTAATTGCTTTATTGAAGTTTACAGTTTGTGATTGAAACATTGTGTTTGAAGTATTGTAGACTTCCTTAAGACCTTTCATATCGAAACATTGTGGTAAGAATTTGATTTGTGTTCTTACTTAAACATTGTCTCTATATATATTTTTTGTTTGCTTTTCTATCTATTTGTCCACTTTATGTATAGAAGTATATATTGGTTGACTTTACTACTAAATATATTTCTACTCATTTGCACCCTTTGTTAGGTTGGGGTAATGTGGCATATCTAAAAATTTTAGGACTTATTAATTTGTAAGAAAAATGGTAAGATTCATTAATATTTTCTTTTCATGTATTTTGGAGTTAGATTGTGTTACCAATACCTAAAAATGTCCTCATATTAGACTGATTCATTATTTTTATTTAATGTTTGGAGTCAAATTATTATTTTAAAAGTGTGTAAATGTGCAAATCTTTTGTTATATGTTAATTTTAATCTTGGAAGCAAAGTACTAAGTGATTGATGTGTTTTATTGGTAGTTTCCGTTGGAAACACAATTCATTTTAATAAATTGTTTAATTTTAGTAAAATTTGGTGGCGGAAAATGATTGGTAGGTTATTAGTTTGACGTCTGCATATCTATGTGATTTTTTATTAATTCATTGAATGATATATTTTATTCATGGAAAATGATTGGTAGGTTATTAGTTTGTAGTTCCATTTAAACCTCTTTTAGTTCAATAAAATTTAAGAAAGCTTAAGCCATCGATATGTTTGATTTGTAACAATAATGTAGGAGCCATCGATATGTTGATAGTAATAAACAGAATTGACATTTTTTTCGTGGTGTTTCTTTTGATAAATGTGTATGAATGCGCACTAAATCTGAGCATGTTAATGAACAGATTTAAGCATCCATTTTATGAAGTTTTAATACATATCGGAATGTATTATCAAATATGTAAAACAATTATATGTATCTGTTTACATGTGGTATAATCATAATAAGTTGCAAGTCTTCCCATTTAATAACTTCTGCTGTGGGCAACTTATTTATGGCCTTAATTGGTTCCATATTAGTGTATCAATTTTATGTTTTTGGACTAAAACTTGAAAATTGAACTACAAGTCCACATGACATTTGGTTATATATATGATTAGGGACAATCCCAAATATTGAATCAACTCTTTTATATATAGATACAATTATGGTTACTTGATCTAAAATGGGTTTTGAAGATGGTTTTGAAATGGGTTTTGAAGATGGTTTTGAAATGGGTTTTAAGATGGTTTTAATTTGTAAAAGAGTAAGGATTGAAGATGGTTGTCTTTTATTAAAAATGGTTAAAGTTGATTTTAGGATAAGTTTGGAATTTTTCAAAAAGATTTGCTGGAAAAAAAAAAAAAAGAGAGAGAAAAATAGTAAGGATTGGAGTACTCCTATCAAATTAAGTTTTTAACCAAGATTTCAATTGAATTTGATGAAAAAATAAGAGTAAGGATTCAAAATATCATTTAGTTGTTGATGGATGGCAGATATTATTCTGAAGGGAAAGAAGAGAGTTGTAGATGTTATGCCAATTGCTACAGGTCATGAGCGTGAAGAACTTGAGGCTGAACTCGAGGTATCCTATTGTTTATTCAGTTCAATTCATGTGTCTGATACGTATGTGTAATACCATATACATTTGATAGTTTGAGAGAGAATTGAATCTGAATTTAATCCAATTCTTTCATTTAGGGAAGGAATGTCCTGGAGATGAATTATCCAGTTGGACCTTTTGGCACCAAGGTTTGAATTATTGGACCTTTGCTATGTACTGTGATTTCTGCTTTACTTTGATTGTGCTTTCATTTGTATCCATTGAGTTCTGCTTTATTTATATGCATTTTGATCCCAATCTGATATTTATATGCATTGAGTTCTGCATTTATAAAATTAATTTGAAATGTTTGATTTCCCACATGGTTTTGATTTATGAAATGGGTTTGATTCTTTAATGGGAAATGGGTGTTGATTTTCTATGGTTTTGAAAAGCTTTTGATTTATAAAAAGATTTTCTATGGAATGAAGACTGAAGTGGGTCTTTCTGAGTAAAGAATTCTAATTTTACATAACGAAACAGAGGGTGTTTTTTTTTTAAAAAAAAAAATGGAAATTGGAATAAGAAAAGAAACATACATTTTTTGTGGGTTGAGAAAAGAATGAGTTGGTTTTTTGTATTAATTTTTGACTTTTTAGCTAATGTTTCAAATTTAACCAATATAGATAGAAGTTAAATTAATCTTTTATTTTTATTTTTATATATGATTATGGATGTATGCATATATATCTATACATATGATTCCAATATGTGTATATATATATATATATATGTGGATGTATATCTATATAACAAAACAACTCTGTTTTTTATTTCTGATGGGACTTTTGTCCCTTTGTCAAAATATGAACCATTGGATTGAACTCAACAGTGCCTCACTCTCTACTTGGTCCAAGATCATTTTCAACCCACAGCCCTTATCTCTCACACACACACTCTCATCTCTTTGTTTCTGATTTCAAATTTTGAAATCAGACCCACCTTCTCTCTCTCTCTCTCTCTCCATCAACCCTTGCAGGCGACCGAACCCAAACCGCCTATTAGTCTCTTCATCTTCTCTCTTCCTCCCTTCTCTCTTCCTAATCGTCATCTTCTCTCTTCCGACCGAATAGAGCAACTATATATATGATTCAGAGATGGGAGATTTAGAGATTTAGAGATGGGACCGAATGTATGTATATATATATATGCATTTGTGTGTATTATGTATGATTATGTGATTTTATATATGATTATGGATGATTATGGATGTATATATCTGTAGATTTTTATATATGATTATGGATGTATATATATATGTATACATATGATTCCAATATGTATGTATATATATGTGGATGTATATATATATATATATATCTATATATATGATTCCAAACCCCCTGTATATATATGATTCCAAACCCGAAACCCCCTATTTATGTATAATTCCAGTGTGTATATATATATTGAGAAGCCATGTCTAAGAAAGCCAAGTCTAACAAAACCTGTCAATTAATTAACCATAATCATTCGAACGAAGACTGAAGTGGGTTTCTGAGTAGAGAATTCTAATTTTACATGTAAGGTTCAGCTTTCTAGGCAACCAAACAGAGGGCGTTTTTTTTTTTTTTTAATAAAAAAAATGGAAAATTGGAAGAAGAAAATAATTGGCACGGCTTTTTTTTGTTTGTTTTATGTGTGTCTCTTTGTATGCATTCACTATGTTCTTTAAAATGCCTCACATTTTAAAATGGGTCTCCAAAATGCCTGAAAATTTTTATTTGGGTTTTCGTTAGGTGTCTAAATTTTTATGTGATTTGTTTCTCATTTGGGTTTGATTGTGTTTCTCATTTATATTGTCTCAATTAAAATCTGTCTCTTTACCCCTCTATATTTTGTGTGTGTCTTCATGCATATACCATATTCGGTAAAATGCCTCAATTAAAATACTTTAATTTTTAATACTAGCTACTAATATAATTCTACTTTTTTTCTTGTTAAAATAGTGAGTGAATTTATTATAACAGGCCAAGTAAATGTAGTGTATGGTGGTAAGGTTTAGCAAAAATAGAGGTATATTCAAATTAGTGATACAAACAGTGAGAGTTGAATGTTATTTTTAATAATAAACAGTAGCCAAATTTTGTATTTAAGCCAAATTTTGGATAATGGAGCTTGACAGGTCTATACTTTTTTAAGCTTAAGTTTTTCTTATCTCTAAGGATTTTGTATTTATTGTTGTGGGAGTTAAAATATTGATAGAGATGTGTAAACTAAATATGCACTTCCTTGATTGATGAGTGTTGAAAGAGTGGCAATCTTGAGCGAGCAACAATTTGTGCATACTTCGTTCAATTTGTTTGAAAAGATATGATAAATGGCTCATGTTAAATGTTTTTGACATGGTTGGTATGAAGATTTGGGAAAGTTAGGACTTTGATGAAGAATGTTTCAGTTACATCACGATTTCCTACATTCATCAATTGAACAAGAAGGGTAACACAGCATCCAAAGGTAAAAGCAATGTTGTCTGAACTGAAAATGGTTCAAGGCATGTTAGTATAAGTTCGCTCCTACGAAGGATTAATTTAGTAATATATTTGGGTGATCCACATGGAAATGAAATTTTATCTTTGATGTAGGAATAGAGAAGCTTTCAATAATATAAGGATTGTTTGTTCTTTAAACCAATGCTAGCAAGCATAGCATTGTAACATACAATATAACGAAGTAGAATTGTGGACAAAACATGTTTGTGTGTGTATACATGAACTGCTTATCTGTAAGCCAGTAAATGATTGTGATAAAATAAATACTGATTTACAATTTCTAAGGTGCACAAAAGATCTCTCCTTGATTTGGAAACAAATTCTATCTGTCCAAAATAAACCAGTACATAGAAGTGATCAACGGATACTAGATTTTAGTTTGGTCCACTTCATGATGATGCATATAGTTCTAAATGAAATAGTGAAATTCGGTGGGGATTACCTTGGCTTAGAAATTAGGAGTAGTTAACAAGTGAAAGATCCAATCATATATTTCTAGAATTAACTGATAGAATTTTTATGCCCTTCTGAGGAGCCTTCTATTACCACTAGAATTAAGAAAGTGGAAAAAATGACACAAACTATACAAAATTTCAATATATATTTTTTTTTAAGTATCTTTATCAAAAAATGACAATTTTACAAATTTCAACATGATACGTATAAATTACAATTATGTTTTGATCCTAACATTATTCACGGACATACACTAATATATAGATATAGCTCACTCTCTTCTCTTTCCCCATTTCAATACACAGCTACACTACAGAATCAGCAAATGGCTCTGTTTCTCTCTCTATGCCCTGTTTTGTTCATCTTCTCTCTCTATAGTATCTATGCTTCCGCAGCTCTTCCTCCTCTTCAACCACATCTTGATTGTAAGCACTCTCTCACTCCCTTTTACTTGCTTTATATACATCTCACATTACATCTTGTGGTTTAGTTCTGATTTCGTTTGTAAATCAACAAAGTTTTTTACTTTTTAGAGTAACTCTAACACTGCATTTCACTTACAAAAGTATATATAAAATAATTTTACTTTTTAATTTTATCTCACAACTTTACCTAATATGTGTATGTGTACTCCAACAACAATTGCTACTCATGAAATTAGTTTGGCTAGCTTTTAGAACTCTCTAAATGTAGTTATCCAAAAGGTGTGAGGCAAAATGTAGATCCATTCTTGGTGAGTTTGGGACTAGCAAAAAAAAAATAGAGTTTTTCCTTTTAGTATTTTTTTTTTTTTAAATTTGTGTATAAAAAATTTACATTTCAAGTCAATCTACTAGATCTAAAAAAAAAAAAACAACAACAAACAAAACAAAACAAAAAATTGAAAAAAATCTTCTAAAAGGTTCATTAAAAATAAAAAAAGTCTTTCATTTTTTATTTTTTTTTCCGTCTTAGTTGAATATAAAAATGTAATATTTTCTAAAAGGCTACCTATAATTATTCCTTTTTTATTTTGAAAATTTATGCTAGACTCAAGAGTATTTTGTTGCAATTTCTACTTATAAAACATAAATAAATTAAATAAGTTTAAAAAAATTTAACATAAAAATTGAAAGTTGAGAAATAAGTGCATTTACCTTTAGTGCCCATTTCACAAAATAGGCACATTTCTCTTTCTCTTTCATCTTTTATGTTCCACAGTTATCTCAGTAGTTTACATGGATTTTAATGTGTACTATTTGGGCGTTGTTTTTATATAGTTTTGAAGGGTGACACTTTTGCCAAGTAAATTTTAAATTTTCTACTTTTTTCCACAATATGTACTATGAAAATATGTCATGTTCCTAAATATTCCTATCTAGACTTTATGTCCCTAAATAATTTTTTGAAATATTTCATGTTCCTAAAGTAATCTTTCTTTTTTGATCTTCTTCCTTATTCATTCTAAATACTCTACCACTGTTGGTTGGATATGAATCTATAGGAATATGTTAGTTTTGATGCTCATTTTCTTTGGAAAAATTCACAATTGTTTGAAATTTGTAATATTTTATTTACCAGTGTGAGCACTTTCAAATTGAGGCATGAGTTATAGTTATAAAGGTAAATTCATGATTTAATTGCTAAGCTTCGTTGGAGGGTTTATTTAATATGATTTGAATTTTCTGGCTAGAGAATCATGTATATTTTTGGATCTCAATTAAAATATTATATTGTCCTTCATCTCTCTTTTATTTTTATTTTGTATTTTTTAACATTTATAATTAACATTGTTTCCAACTGGTTTGTTTTCTTGATGGGAAACACAAGGTAAACTTTAATTGCTTTTTGATTTTTTTTTTCATACTCATTTTATAAATTTGAATTTAATTATTTGTCGGTTTACAATCTTAAAAAATTCGTATCCATTGTTTAGTCATGATGTGTAGGCATAAAAATAAATAAGGTAAAATTATAACATTTTTAAAAAATATTTGGTCAATCATGTAACTTTTCTTTTCTATGAAATACATGTCTCACATTCTTTTTTTGGGTTTCCATTGAACAATACTCTCAATGAGTTAGAAGAGTGTAGGAATAGCCTAGACTCTTGCATTGGGAAAAAATATACAGATTAGTAGGTACTTGGATTATTTTTCTCTTACAAGGTTGTCTTCCACTATCAATTGAATTTTGTTTTATATCATGGTTTTAGTATTGAATTTTGCTTTTTCTTTGATTGTTTTCTTTTTCTTATTGTATCAAACATGATGTTTTCACTACAATAGGTTTTTAGGTAGCTACGGTGTCATTCTCAATTTCACTCTCTATGCTATTGTTTTCTTTCTATTCATTTATCTACTTTAATAGGGCAGACGCATGTCTATTCACTTGAACATGGAATGACAGGTTTTAATTGACCATAATAGTTGCATTGCTTTAAATGGTGATGTTGGCATTTGCAAGAGAGTTTGAAGTTATTGTATTGCGTTGTGGATATCTCAACATTGAATCATGTACCATATCAATTCTCTTTTATGTAGCATGCTACTTTCTGTCTACCAAGTTACTAACCTAACTTTCACAATTTACATTAATTTCTCACAAGCCAGTAGAAGCAAGAGCAAGATGGTGATAATCATGATCATGTTGCTTAGAGCTTTAGAGCCTTGAATAGATAACCATAAGTGATGATGTACTTGGATGAAGAATATAACTCTGTTTTGTCATCACTTGAATTGTGAAGCTTTTTGAATTTCGAAAAGTTAGGAATCATTGTTATTACATTATTCTGTACTTTGTATCATTGTCCAAGTAGAGAGATTGGATAGTTGTCTCATGTATCATTTTAGATGGTCAAGATTAATTTTAAAATTTTTGTCAGATCTCTTACAGCTAAGATCAAGAAGGCAGCTTTTTTAAAGTATCTTGAATATTTTGGTAAGACTGATTATTTCTTTCTAAGATCAAATGGTGAGAGATTGTTTTTTCCCCTTTAAATTCCCTCTCAAATGTGTCATGTTTGTTGATAAATTCCACCTTTAAAGATCTCTCAATTTTTTGTATCTTGCTTCACTTCAAAACTCACTCCACAAACCTCTATCCATCTCTCCTCACTTTAACTATCTGCATTTTATCCCATTCATTCTCTCTTGACATGTGGGTATGATCTATGTTTGATCTTAAGGGTTCATTTCTTTGGGATTGTGTAGCTTTTTTTATTATAGGTATGTGTAGCTCATTTATTGTTTCAGGACTCAATTTATGGGTATATGATTATTTGTGGCTCTTGGTGCATATATGTTGACAGTTTTGTGAAATAATTTATTTCAATGTTTTCTTTGGTGGGTTTTAAAGGTAGAATGAGAGAAAAGTTTAACACTATGATAGATTTTTGACCCAAATAGAAAGAGCGACTTTAATTTTTTTTGTTCATATTTTTTAATTCATAGTTATTTTTTTATTTTTTTTAGAGGTCCGTAGTTATTGATTTTTTGTTTGTTTTCTTATTATTATGCTATCTAATTTAACTAAGAGGAGTCTGGTTGATGGAATTGCCTAATTTTAATTTTGGTGTCATTTTGAAAGGAAAAATGAATAATATTGAATTTTCAAATTACTTTCCAATTAACTTTTTAGTTTTCTTCTAATCTCATTTTCTATCGGCTTTTATTTGTTGATCAAATTTTTATCTATTTTGTGTTTGAGTGATCTAATGAAAATTACTACTTTTGTTTAGGACTGCTTAATTGAGCGCAGTCTATTGATTGCCTTTTTTTAGCAATTACAGTATTAATTTTTAATGATAACTGTTTTCGAACTCATAACCCATTTGATATATTTATTTGAAATCATAAAAACAATTCATGAGATACGGTATGCAAGAATTGATAGAAAGCATGCTTAGATTTTTTTTTTTTCCTTTCCTTTTGGAATGTTTTTACGCACAAATCATTCGCTAATTGTCTAATATGAAAATGAATTAAAATAGCGAATGACCCGTGCCTGATTGGGGATAAAAAGATCTTAGGCCTCGTTTGGGAACAGGCTAATTTAGTAACTTTTTGGCTAATTGGCTAAAAAGGTTGGTAAGAAAGTTTTTTTGGTTAATTGCAGAAAAGGGAATCTTTGACTTTTTGGTATGAGTTGTTGGCTTTTTGGCTAAAAAGGTAACTTTTTGGCTAATTGGCTATTTTAGCATCTTGCCAAACGAGGCCTTAGTATCTTTATAGAATTTCCACCAAGATTGATTACGAAAATTGCAGGGTAAGTTATTTTTTTTATATTTTTATTTCTTCGCATCTTGATTGTAACCCATTAAGTATTTTCTATCCGTGACACTTAATTACTGAAATTAATTTTGGAGAAATTGCAAATTAGTGGTAAGACCCAAAAAAATTGCAAAATCATGGGAAATTTTATCACTTAAATTATTAAAGTTGATAAGCTTTACCATTGATTTGCAATTTTCCTATTAATTTTTAGATTTTATTATCGATTTTGCTATCAATGGTTTTATTTCGAAAAGTGGAGAGACGAGTTGACTTTTTGCTATTCGTTTTAAATTCTCAAAAGATGTACAAGTGATTTGAAAAAAACATTTGACTGCTATGTATGGTTGCTATTTTTCGTACAAGTGGTTTAGTATTTTCATGGATGTACAAGTGATTTAGTATTGCTCAAAAAATGTACAAGTGATTTAGTATTAATCAAAAAATATTGTTGATTAGTCAATGACCCAATGTCTAGCTTTATATTGAACTGCCTAGGTATATTAGTTGTTTCTCAACTTAATTAGTTATATCTGAAAGTTTGCATAACATTTGTAGATTTTTGGTTGATGTCAGATTGTGTTGGGAGTACATTTTTCTCATGTCACATTGTTTGTAGGCAAGTTAAATTATTATTATTATTCCTATATTTTTCTCACGTAGTTTCAGGTTTATAATTTGCAAAGAACTATTACAATGTGATTTGCAGCAGTAGCACCAGCAGGTGTACATTGCTTGGTATTTAAATTAATTTTTTTAGATTGCAAAGCACTGGTTGGTGTGCATTTCAATTTTAATTTTCTTAGATTGCAGAGTAATAACTGGTGTGCGTTGGTTGGTATTTAATTTTAATTTGTTTTTTTTTGAATTGCAGAATACTGGCTGTTGTGCATTGTTTGGTGTAAATTTTTTTGGATTATAGAGTGTTAACAAACGTACAATACCTTGGTTTGTATGTTTTGTTTTGTGTTTACAATTTTTTATTAACTTGCTTAGCAAGGGTGTTTTTATTTTTAATATTTGCATTGATATGAAGTTTATACTTTAGAGTCATAAAATTTGTTAATAAAAATGAAATGTTTATGATTGTGTTACTTACCGTATTTTAAATAGTTGATTGAGAAATGTTTATTTTCAAAATATACAACTAAAAATATTTTCAAGTTTTTTTAATAAAAAATCTTTTCAAAACTAAAAAATCTTTTCAAAACTAACCCAATAAGTTTATATTTAATTATATTTTGATCTCATCATTATTTGCACCGTGCCTTTAGACACGGGCATACACTTAGTATGAATACAAGGAATCTCAAATTGTCTTGCAAATGGAATTTTTTATTTTTATTTTTATTTTTTGGGGTTTTAAAATCTAAGAAATAGCTGGCAAAAACAATAATTAAACTTTTATTTTGAGATTATAATCTTTGAGTTGTGTGGCAGCACATGTTATGAAACTTCCACTTGATATATAATAAGGGAACGGTTTATTATAATATTTGTCACTTGTATCAATGTGACTTTGTTTTTTAAATTGGACAAATTTCACAATAATAAATAATTAAGTACATAAATAAATAAACAAATGTTTGATGTGATTAGTTTATCTGATTGCATATGTCTTGGGTAAATGGTCTCCATATATCTAATGGGAAAATGTTTGGAACTCCATAATCCCTACTGATATATTAATTGTTGATGTGTTTAAATTTTTTTAGGAGGTTGTGTCTCACAGTAACATGAATAGTTCAAATCATTTTGGAGATTGTGGAGATTGTGTTTTGTGGGAGTCTCTATCATTATTGACATCTAAAGCTATGATGCCTTTGAAACCCGATCATAGAATTGACCCCAAAAATACAGGGTTGTTTGGCAAGTTGGGTTTAAGCTTTTTTTTTTGGGTTAAAATCTACAAAAACACAAAATAGGTTAAAATAGTTAATAAGATAAAATGTCACATCAAATTTATAATCATTTTACTTTTTCTCTCACAAATACTACATCTAATAAAAAAAAAAATCTAATCATCTTCTCAAACACAAAAAATTTAACCTACTAAAATAGTCAAAAATTAAAATAACCTACTAAAATAACAACTTTCCAAACACTCACATAATAATAAATAAACTATCTTGTAAATATGAACATAAAATAATTATTCTTTGTTAAGGTCTCATTTAAAATTATCTTTTAAACATTTTTAATGGTTTTTGTTTGTTTTAGTTGATTTTGATTAATATTTAGGGAGACTTATTTATAAGTCCTATTTCGGACACTTATATTATGTTAAGTCTTGTGTAATTTCTTATAGAGTCTCAAGTCCTATTTAGATAAGAATGTATTCCACAAGATCCTATAAGTTGTAAATAAATTGTATTAATATACTATTATACACTATAATGGCAAAACCATATATAAGAAATTGAATGTTACCATAGAAAGTAACATTTTCGCATTCAATTAAAAAAATCAAAAACTTAGTAAGTTTGCAAAACGTTACGTGACACGTCACGTTACGTTTATATAGGTGTCACGTCACGTTACGTTTATATATGTATCACGTCACGTTACATTTATATAATGTTCCATCTGATATGGTCACATTACGTTTCGCAAACTTAATCTATGGTAACATTCAATTTCTTATATATGGTTTTATTATTATTTATAATATTAACAACTAATATTGAAGGTAAATGTGTCAACAAATTTCACACAGGACTTATGGAAATATAAATTTTTTAATAGGACCATATGTAGCATAAGTTTCCTTAATAAGACTTATAAATAATTTTTCCTAATATTTATTTTGTTATCAAATAAGGGTTAACTGTATTTTTTTGGGTCATTTTTTGTAGTTGCTTTAACGTGCATCGAGGGTAAGGATTGCTTCGATGCAAGGTGGATTTTTTTATTTTTTTATTTATTTTTTTTTTTTTTTTGGGCTAAGAGAGTTGGTTTTTTTTTACTGTCAGATAAAGTATGAGCCAGGTCAATAATTTTGTATTAGATGAAAAAATAAAAAATAATAATAATTACTATGGTTTGTTCAAATATATATTTTTTCACTATAATATTTGAAATGAGTGAAAGCAAAAGTTCCTTCGTACTTTGATTGGCAATTTTGATATTATGAAAATACACAACTAATCAGTGAGAGCTTTTCTATTTTTACAGATATTTTTTTTTTTCATTCATACAGTCTCCAGCTTACACACTTCAAACTGTTCACACCCTTAGTTTGAAATTTAAGCATCGAACAAAAAATTATGAATAAAAAATGACCTTAAAGTTCAATACATGAAGTTAACCACTATTCTCGTAAATTAGGGTTTAGTACAACTTTATTTTTTATTGCCAAATTTCACGATCAACTATCAAACAAAAATCCATGGTTTGGATATGAATTATTAAATGCAAAGTCAGGTAATGTGTACTAATATAGTTGTTAATCATTTTGTTTGATAGTATACAAACTAAGAGAGGGTAGTTTATGAAATAAAACGGCATCCGATAAACTTCCTTTCTTAACAATCTCATAATTTCGTATGACAAATGAGATTGTGATAATAATAGAGTTTTCTTTTATTCTATTTATCTATCATTTCATATTTGTAAATCAAACATGAAAAAGATTTCTCTTCTACTTTGGTTTTTACTAGAACAGAAAGGCACCTAATTAATATAAAATATTTTAAAATAAAATAATTGTAAGAGTTTCGTCAGTGGGTAGTTATGGTGATTGATTTTTTTCAAGAAAAAAAAATTAATTGAATAGTTTGTATTAGAGTTGGACTTAAATAACTCAAGGGTAGATGGCATTGGGAATTGGGGTGGCTGTGTGTGTGTGTGTGTGTGTGTGTGTGTGTGTGTGTGTGTGTGTGTGTGTGTGTGTGTGTGTGTGTGTGTGGGTGGGTGGGTGGGGGCACAGGTGACCCTTTGTTGTGCAGTTATTTGGGCCCTTTTCAAGGCGCATTTTGATTATCTGAACCGTTTACATTTTAAAATACATCAAGTAGAATATACCTGTAAAAAATTAAATTAATCGGATATCAGTTACCTATTCATCCACGCACATTTATATTCATTTTAATACTTTAAATTATAATTGTTATTTATTTTTGTAGATACAAATGTGAGTGGATGAATGGATAAATGATATCCGATTAATTTAATTTTTTACAGGTATGTTCTACTTGATGTATTCTAAAATATGAACGATGCAGATTATCAAAATGGTTCCCGAAAAGGGCCCAAATGGCTGCACAGCAGTGACTGCTGTGCACTCCTGCACAGCAGCCACCCCAATTCCAGTGGCATTATGGTTAAGGTTTGGGATTTAAGCTCCAAGGTCACAAGTTCAATTCCTTCCTCCTTAAGCCAATCTCTTGGGCGAAGTACAGTTGGTTAGGAGGTTAGATCTCAAGTTGTCTAATCAGTACTTGGTGTGGATTAATGCTCTTCCGCTGTGCGAATCCTGACTTAAGCGGAGTTTGTCATGAGAGGTCGAGGCAAGTTCCCAGTTGGTTAGGAGGTTGGATCTCAAGTTGTCTAATCAACACTTGGTGCCAAGTTGTCTAATCAGCACTTGGTGTGGGTTCAATGCTCCCTCGCTGTGCGAGTCCTAACTTAAGCAGAGTTTGTCTTGGGAGGTCGTGGCAAGTTCTCAGGTTATAGTCTCCTCGCTCGGAACAGCTAACAAGACACCCTAGTGATCTCTGTAAGGAACGCTGCCTTGGACCTGTGGGATGGTAGGGAGGATTTTCCTGTAAAACAAACAAAAAATAAAAATAAAGAGTTGGACTTAAATGAAAATCTATTGCTACATTTGGTTTAATTTTTAAAAAGAGTTTTAAGTTTTGAATTGTATTTTGAAAGATAAATTGTTAAAAAGAATTTTGAAATTAAAAATTTATTTAGTTATGAGTTTTAAAAATAATTTTGAAATAATTTACATTTTTTTTTTTTTTAGTTGAATACATAAGTGTGAAAGAAAATTTAATTAATTGATGTATAAAATGTGAGAAAAGAAAAGATGATAGAAGAAAGACAAGAAAGAAAAAGTGATTGATCGATTTATTAATATAAAAAATAAAAATAAAACAAAGAATGAGAGATGAGAGAGGAAAAACAATTTTGAAAATTTATAAATCAAACATATGTTTAAATTTTTTATCCAACTATTAATTTTAAAATCAAAATCAAACAGGACTTATATTCACCCATACGTCAAGGCCATTTGAATAGTAAAAATATAATAGTGAACTCAACTTTTAAATATAGAAATTCATTTGCAATTATGTTTAAATCATGAATTTAGATAGTAATTTGAAAAGAAAAATAAAAGGAAAAAAATTTGTGAAATGTAATTATATCTAAATTTATGATCCAAATATAATCTAAGATAGTGTTTAATAAAATTAAAAGTTAACAATTAAATATTAAAAATTAAATGTTAAATTTTTTAACTAGCTAACAAACAAATGAATGAAGCAAGGAAGGAGAGAGAGGAAATGAGGAGAACGGTGTCTGAGAGATGATGATTGGACAAGTCCTTAATGGTGGGACCCATCCTCTATTGAGTTGTCCTTTTTTATTTTTCTTTTCATTTTATATATATATATATATATATTAGAGGGTCTACCATACATAGGTTAATATACAACTAATTACATTATTGGAACACATTATTACTCACTAAATTAATAAATACTAAACACACTCAAATGAATCTCACTTTTATTATTTTTGTCATACAAGACATTTTTTTAGTTACCTTATTAGAGATGGTCTAACAAAGTTAATAAATTTTATAATATCAATTACAAAATATATAATCTTATCACGAATTAGCATAACAGAATGTTTAAAATTTTGTAACATGATTACAATATTTTTTTATTACGCCAATTTATGATAAAATTATATATTTGATAATTAATATTACAAAATTTAGTGACTTAAATACACATTTAATGATAGAATGGATAATAAGATGCACATTATAACATTTCTCAATATTTGAATACTTTTTAATCTAATCACTCAATGAGGCTAGGGCCCAGTAAAATATATGGCCTTACCAATAATAAGGGAGGAAATTTTGCTATACAGTGTTTTAGGACAATGCTCAATGATTCTAGAATCGTACAATTGATTGGGTGAATCTCTTACAGTTAGGACAAGGACCACATGACGTGCAAGTTAAAATATTGTTTGGAATTATTCTAAGAACACGAAAGCTGTTGTAAAATATTTAGGTAATCATCAAAAAGCGATATAATTGAAATTTTAATGAGTTTTGAATTAAAGTAAAAATAGAGAAAAGTTTACTATGTGGGAAGTGTGGCATGTCATGTGATAAATCACATGGTGTGATGAATAATAGTGTATAGTAAAAGTTTTATCACCTATAAATATGTAAGTTTGTATGGTAATAAAAATATAAAAAAATTGTGTATTACATATGTAATCTTTTATTTTCTCTTCCATTATCGCTTTTTCTTCTTCATTTTTTTTAAATTTTATAATACATTATCAGCACGAGATTCTAACCAGCTGAGAAGACAAAGTTACTGTGTGGTTGTAATAAGTCACTACGCCAAAATTGGGCTTTAGCGACGGTTTTTTACCGCCGTTAAAGGTTGTAAATCATGAATTAAAAGCCTTTACTGGCGGTTTTAATGATTTCGTTACTGCCGATTTATGCTGATGTCGGAAAAAATGAAACCGTCGTAAAAAGGCAAATTACCGTCGTTAAAAGTCGACAAAAAACAGCAGTTTTATAGGACCAAAAACGGCGGTTTTTTACCGCCGTAAATAGGTTCAAATTTTTCAAAAAATAATTCTTTCTTCTTGCACTCCCCAAGTTTTGAACCCAAGACCTCTCATCCACCCACACCAACCACTTTGCCACAGCCACTTTTCATGAAATATATTACCTAAATAAATATTTAAACATTACTTTTACTTTTTGTAGATGGTGTCGCCGGAGCACGCCGGAGTTTCGCCGGAGCTCCGCCGGCAAAGACCGCCGGCATTAACGGCGGTAATGGTTGCGCATTAGCGGCGGTTTTATTACTGCCGTTAAAAGTGGGCATTAACGGCGGTAACGAACCGCCGTTAAAAGTGGATTTCATTACCGTCGTTAAAGACACTTTTAGTGATGGTTTTTTTAACGGCGGTAACGAAACCGCCGTTAAAAGTGGATTAACAGCGGTATTAATGGCGGGTTTCGTTACCGCCGGTAATAGTACTTTTAAATTCTGCAGATTAAAAAAACCGCCAATTATCTTGATTTTTGGCGTAGTGAGTATAAATAAATTCTAAAGCTAATTTTATATTTTCTTAATATATTTACGTGATACTAAATATATTATTTTTGTTAAATTTAGTAATCATGTCAAATCTTTCAAAATTAGAATTCTCTACTCTCGACATTTCTAGAAAAATTATTTATCTTGGATTCTTGATGTTGAGATCCATGTTGAGGCAATGAATCTTGGAGATACCATAAAATATGAAAATGAAGCATCCCTGCAGACAAAGGCAATGATATTCATTCGCCATAATATCTAAGAAAAATTAAAAAATGAGTACCTCATGATAAAAAATTCACTAATTTTGTGGAACGTTTTGAAAGAGAGATATGAGCACTAGAAGACCGTAATCCTCTTAAGAGCCCGTTATGATTGGTTGTACCTGAGGTTACAAGATTATAAATCAGTTAGTGAGTATAATTCTGTTTTACTTAAAATAATCTCTCGATTAAAATTATGTGGATAAAAAATTACTAAAGAAGATATGCCTAAAAAAGCACTCTCTTCATTTCACATTGATAATGTGCTTCTCTAGCAACAATATAGAGAGTTTCATTTTTCAAAATACTCTGAACTGATTTCATGCCTTCTTGTGACTGAACAAACTAATCAATTGTTATTGAAAAATTATTTATCCCGTCCAACCGGTTCTACTTCATTCCTTGAAGTGAATGAGAGGTTGCATTTCATGGTCATGGATAAGGGAGAGGTCATGGTTTTGGATATGGCCGAGGTAAAAAATAATTACCGAATTCGTGAGGGATATGTTCAGAAAAATAACATGTCATTCCACTAGAAGTGGAATAATTCTGGAACATCACAAGAATTGGGAAAAGGTTTACAGAATAAACCTCCTAAGAATCATGAAAATGCTTGTTACAGATGTGGCATAACAGGGCATTGGTCGCGTACTTGTCGTACGCCTAAACATTTGACGGATTTTTATCAAGCCTCGATAAAAGAAAAAGGAAAATGAATTGAGATGCATTTCACAGATCATTATAAACCCATTAATATTAATCATCTTGATGTTTCCAAGTTCTTTGAAGATTCTGAAGAAAAAATTGATCATTTAATTGGTGATGGAAATGTTCACACTGATTAACTTGATTTTCTAGATATCATAATGTATTGTCTTATTTTGATTATGATTTTGAAGTTTGTATTTTTGGGTTTAATAGTTTGTATTTTCTTGCTTTAAGTTTTAAGAATAATGAATTTCAGTTTTTTATAGACATGGTTTTCATTGATGTATTGACTCACTTCAAAATGATTGTACGGGAAAGAAATAAACCTTCTCGTATAATCCTGTTGACTAAGTCTGCGCTCCTCTGTACGTCGTCGCTTTATCACATAAAAACACAAACGTGAGCTACTCGGTGGGTGTGTGCCGGAAACCTCTCCGATGCCTAAGTCAGCAAACTAGACAAATAGACAAAAGCTCTATGTATTCGGGAATCAAAGTTGTGTTACCCCTCTGTAGGTGATGTTTGTGAGCTTTTATAGGTTTCATGTGACATAATCCAAGACTCTTACTCCTCCATGTAGAGTCCTCCTAGGATTCATACTCCTGAAAGATAATGCTTATCCTTCAACACCCCCCTCACTGCTTAAACCAAGTGAGATGGTTTTACCATGGCCAGACTCCAATATGACCGAAGTAAGCATGGCCACACCGAGCCATAGTGTAGACCGAACTATAGTTAGTTCGGTTCTTCCTTCAATGCCCTTACCTCTGTTTCTCCTGTATAAACCGTGGTAAACTCAAACGGAGCTAACTTCTAGCAAGGTTTTAGCCTGAACTAACCATACTGCACCGTAACCAGTATAAGTTCTAAACATCTTTAAACCGGTTTGACTACAAAGCATCCCTCGACCGGTCTAACATTACACCTCACTCGGACTGGACTAACTTCTAGGCTTGGGACCGGACTAACTTTAAGCCTCTTGAAGACCGGATTAACTTTATGACCTTTTTACTCAGCCCTTCACACTGAGGCCCATAACGACCCAGCTCGGCCCAATTTGTATATAAATTACCTTCTCAATTGCCCCTTAACTTCATCTGCGTAACATGATAAGGATTATCTGTCTACAAACCGAGCTAAAGTTTTAACCTTTCCAGCCAAGCTAAAAAACCCTTTAGCCTTTCCAGCCGAGCTAAAACTCCGAAGCCTTTCCAGCCGTACTATATTTTAGGCCGAGCTGCCCTTATCTGGCCAAAACGTCTCGTCAGTCGCAGAAACTGAATCGCTTCCCATTCTTTTGACACGTGGCAAGCTCTGATTGGCCCTTTGCAGCTGTCACGCTGCCCTCGTACTTCACAAAATTTGAATAGTTCTCGCCCTTCCATTTTAGTCCTCCTTTTTACAAAAACAACTCTTCATTTTTTGGATCTACCACTACTATACTCATCCTCTTCTCTCTCTCTCTCTTTCCTGAGCTTCCTCATTCCTGATTTTGCTGAGTTCTTACCTCTTTACTGTTGCTACTTCCATCTCCAGTTCTTCTGCTTCAATCTGGTAAGCAAATCCATCTTTCTCTTTTCTTGCTTTTCATATTTTGTCTAATCCATAGCTTTTCAGTCTGTGTTTTTGAAAAACACTCTCATTCCACTTGCTTTTGCCTTGTTTTACTTCTGGAAAAATTTAGCAATAAGAACACTTGAACAGATACAATAACCTGAGAAACGCTGGTTTTTGATCCAAAATTATGATGCAACCGGACTAGAAAGTTATTTGTAGTTGATGTTGAATTTAGGCAGACTGTCAACCGAAATAATACTTCATGTTGCCCAACTAGCTTTAATAAGTCAAACCATCGCTTGGTTTACCTTAGCCGAAATAACAAACTGAACTAAGTCTGTACTTAGTGTACTGAAATACCTCAATTTGGACCGAGCTATGTCTTCGGGGCTAAACCAGCTTTCTCAGTTTCAAACCGAGCTAAGAAAGCTGCCCCTAGTAGTTCAACCGATCTAACGGAACCGTTTCTTTAACCGAGATAACGAACAGCTCGCCAGGTCCGAGCTAACAAACCTATAGCGATCCCGATTTTCCCTTCATTGTTTAATTGTATTCCGGACTCGGTTCCGTAGATGTGCTGTTGTCTTTTTCCCGTTTCCGTCCTTTACTCTTTGTATATGAGTCTTGGGTCGTGTTGGGTAGGGTTTAAAATAGGTTGGTTGTGTTTGGAAACCAAGGGTTAGTGTCCATTTAATTCTAACTAGTGTCTATTAAATTTTCATAATGGTTCATTCAATTCCAATTAGTGATCCATTCATATTCCATTAGTGGGATTTTATGACAAACTTGTCCATTCATATTTCTAACTAGTGTTCATTTAATTCTAGTTAGTGTTCATTTAATTCTAGTTGGTGTTCATTTAATTTCAATTAGTGTTCATTTAATTCTAACTTGTCCTTTTATTTTCCAATTAATGGGCTTTAATAACAACCTTTCAATATCACTTGTTCATCTCCCTTTTGATTTCAAAACCCTAGAACCATCTTCTCTCTCCCTACACACCTTCTCTCTAGGTTTTCATCTCCCTCTAGTGTAAATCTATACTAAGTCCTTTGTAAGAAAGGTAGAGTGGGTTAAGGGCTTCATTTTAATCTGAAAGTTTGGCGATTTAGAGCACTTTGGTTTTTGGCCTTCATCTTCTCCATTTGGTCTCTCCATTTGAGATAGGGATTTCCTTGTTCTTTTTCAATACTCCGTCTATAGATAGACATGTGGTAGTTTTGTATTGCATGAAAATCATATCCGTGTTGGATTTGTTTGAAAATCATGAGGGGAACCTAGGGTTGGTTGTTTGAGAATGGTTTTGTTATCATTGACTGTGGTTTGGACTAATTATTAGCATGTTATTGTTAAAAGAAGAGAAAGCCCTAAATTATATTTTGATTTGGTAAAATAAAAAGGGTTTTGCTTGAACAATGTTGGTAAATTTCTATTGTTAATATGAGTTGTGTAGAAGGTGTTAACAGTTAAGGGAATAATTACGGTATTGGGGTTATTTTGAAATGAACGTATTGAATCAAGTTGGGTTATGGCTTATTATCCATGGAATTGATTTTATAAAATGAAGAGAATGTAATTGGTTTTGTAAAAAGGGAAAAGCGTTTTTGGAATAAGTGATGGAACATGTTGACTTGAAAAAAATATGAAAGTTGATCTTAAAAATGGTAAATGAAATGTTAACTCTATGTGAGTCTCGGAAAATAAATTTGAGAATTAAACTATTGTATCATGAGTGTTGAATACACACATTTGGGGGTTTTATCCTTACCTATCGTACTAGTGTCGTTGTTGGGTTTAAGGTTTGCTTGAGAATTGAGTCTCTTTTATTAGGTGTACTGAATACATGCATCTAGAGGTTTTGTCTTTGGTCATCGGTGGAGGATGACATTGTTGTGTTGAATTGTGATGTATGCGTTACACTTGTGTTGGTTAAACATTATTGAATAGTTTATGTGTATGTATTACACTTGTTATTTATGCTTTGTTGTATTGAAGAATTTGTATATGATAATCTCTTATATACATTGTATTGTGTGGGAGAAGATAGGGGATGTACTCCACGGTTTAGGAGAAGATAGGGGATGGACCTCTAAACCGGATTTTTGTTTGGGAGGAGATAGGGGATGGACTCTATTGATACAGCACTAAAATGTGTATCATTTGTGAAGTATAGAAGTGTTTTTGTTTGATATTGATACAACACTAAAATGTGTATCATTTGTGAAGTATGGAAGTGTTTTTGTCTGAGATTGATACAGTACTAAAATGTGTATCTATTATGAGGTATGAAATGTTTAAAATAAGTTATTATCTCGCTTATCGTTTTGGCATATCCTTAGCTTACTGTGCATATAGCCGGTAGAGTAGAGTTTTAATTGTTATCGTCAGTGTATCTGAGTATGTTATGGGTTATGATGGTTACAGTTTTGAAAGGCCGAGCTGCCTCATTTGTGGATTATATACATGATTGATGATTTGTTATTTCCCTTTTATTTAAGGCATGCATGTATTGATATGAATGTATTGGGAACAAACCGAAATGCCATTTTTGAGATTTTGGAAAGTGTGAAGGAAAATGGGGTATTTGTGAACATGTTTTCAAAAAGGTCATTTTGTTGTAAGTACGGAAAATGAGGGAAGAGTAATGGGCTTGGTGAAATTGTTTTTTTTTTTCTAAAATTGTTATAGTCATGAAAGTTTGGAAAAATGGGTAATGAAAAGGAAAAAAAGGTGAACCGCTTATAGCGTTGAATGAAATGGCTGTTTTCGAGAAAAGTTCATACTATGTATATTTTGCATAAACTGTCACATTACTATTCTAGTATGAGATTGGACATTCATGATCATAGCTATCTGTAAGTTGTTATTGTTGAGGATCATGTTGAGATCTCTACTGGACTATATGTTCATCCCACGTTATTGAATCTTTTTCAGGTGATAGCCAGGATGTGCTACAAGGTTTTGGATCTTCTTATTTGTTGGCCACGGGGCCTCTTTTGTGTTGGCGGAATGCCATTTATGTAAAAGGGTTATACCCTTCTTCTTGACTTTTTAATGATGTAAGCCCAAGGGCAATTTATTTAGTGTGCTCATGTTGTATATAATTTGCATACGAATGAGAGAACCGTTATTTATTTCCATTTGTTGAACCAAAGAGTTTTTCCGCATGTTATCTTTAATATTGAATTAAACTAATGAATTTGGTAATGATTTCGAGTAATAAAAAGTGGGGCGTGACAAAACCCGTTGCTCGAACCGAGCTACGAAGTACCTTGCTGAAAACCGAGATAGGTCCTTACATAACCGAAATAGGACTTTTTACCTTGCTTTTTCTTTGTAGCACGGT
The DNA here is from genome assembly GCA_025200525.1 of Camellia lanceoleosa. Taxonomy (NCBI): domain Eukaryota; kingdom Viridiplantae; phylum Streptophyta; class Magnoliopsida; order Ericales; family Theaceae; genus Camellia; species Camellia lanceoleosa. Next base: position 126,438,166 of record CM045765.1, read on the forward strand.
CCAACGATCTGTGTTTAACACCTCTGTTTTCCACTTTGCAGACTTAGGTTGCCCAGGCACTCCTCTGAGCACTCAACCGAGCTACTGAGCACAAATTGTCCACCGATCTAATTTATTCGTAACTTATAAAATAAATGGGGAAGTATAGATTCTTAGTAAACGCACCTGGTGGTCTAGCCGAATTCCGCAAAGATTACAATATACCTGATGACGTCCATCTGACTTTAGCCGAACAAGATACCATTCCTTGGGGAAATGAGGGCTTCGTACCTTTTACCCTGTTGTCCATAGTAGAAACCGGTCTAAGATTTCTGGTCCAACCTTTGCTCTGCGAATTCCTTAGGCAAACCAGATTATGCCCAACCCAACTTTCCACAAATTCTTACCGAATAATAAATGAAATAGCCGAACTAAACCGTCGAGCTGGCATTAACCTCGGCCTAGCCGAGATCTTCCACCAGTACTCCATTGGCTCAAAAGATATCGGCTGAGTCTACTACCTAATGATACGCCGTCGCAGAGAAAAAATAATTAAAGATACGCCAGATAAAGACTTAAACGATGACGATTTTTTCTGGGTATCTGGGAATTTTGAAGACCACCAAGCCCAGATCTCAGGCCGAAGTATAAATTGGAATAAAGGAATCCCCGGTATAACTACTTTGGCTTTCTTTCATGCTTTTCTTTTATTTCGGCTTCCATTTTGAACCGAACTAAATGTTGCTTTCATTTATGCAGATTCAGCTCATCTCCAATCACTTTACAGCTACCCCAATCTAAACATTCTCTGCGCCGCACTACGGTATCCAGAACGGAGTTGGGCTAAGCTGCTAAATTTTGAGCCGACATATAGATATAGCGGTCGCCGAAAAGCCAGAGTGGCCGATTTTTTATTAGACGACGCCTCCGAACCGGACCCAATCTTGCTCCAAATTAACCTAGTCCCTCTTTTAGCCAAACAAGAGATGGCCAAGAGAAACAGAGTCAGGGCCCTTGTGACCGAAACGAACCGCGCCGAGGTACCACCACCGAGCCAAACCCAGGAAACCGTGGTGGCACTTCCATCTCAACAACCCTCCTCTTCTCGCCCCAACAGGTGTGCCCGGACTACACCAGCCGAGCCACGCCTTGTTGACGAAGATGAAACTATACTTCCACCAAGCAACCCACCAAGTCCACAACCGGAGCCCACTGACCGAGCTAGCTCCTCAAAATGGAGTCCAAAAATGACTTTTCAAAACCGTGCTACTCTTGACACTGACTCTGTGGTGGCGGACAAAGACCACATGCTAGCCTTCAATCTAGCTAAGAGTGTGTGTCTGCCCTCCGACATGGAGCATCACAAGCACTTGACCGAGCTTAAGGCCATTCGATCGGCGACTAAATCCATGATCCTGGTAAGATGCCCCTCTTGTCTCTCAAATTTTACAAACTTTTAGTTCGATTTTGTCATTGATTTCTTTCCATTCGTTTCAGTCTCTTCAAAAGAGCCAAATTGCCTATAAAAAGGTGTTGGAGCTCAGGAAAACAACTAGGCAGGCCATGGCAGAGGTCGAAGAAAAAACAACCGAACTGAAGGAGTCACAACAAAAAAAGACCGAGCTAGAGACTGAGTTAGCTCGTCTAACCGGACTAGTTACCTTGGCTGAAGCTGACAAACAGAAGGCGTTGATCGTGATGAAAGACAAGTACCTTCGTGAGCTAGTCAAGCTCGAAAGGAATAAAGATGCAGAGATCGTTGAACTAAAGAAAAAGGTGAATGATGCTAACGCCGAAGGTTTCAAGAAGGCGGAGGCCCTCTGCAATCCACAATGTGAGGCCGCCAAGGATTTGTTCTTCAAGTGTGGCTAGAGAGGTGCTGTGGAGCAGCTCGGCTGTGGGCCCGAAACCGAGGTCTACAATGCTCCTCAGTATTTCATTCCGGCCTCACTGGAGGAGTATGCTGCCAACCTTCAGAAGCAATTTCTTGAAGCGTCTGATGATGAAGAAGAAAATGGGCCAACTGAGACTCCGGTTGTCAATGAGCAAGCCAATGATCAGTCAGCTCGGTTGGAGCCAACGGTTGAAGACTTGACGACTGAAACCGTGCTTCCAATAGAGATCGAGCTCCAGACCGAGACTGCTCTGACCTCTGAAACCGATGCTCGTGTTGATATTGACGCTAATCTCGAAGATCTTTTCAACTGATTCTGTAATTTTCATTTTTCTTTTGTTTTGGACTTGTAACCGGGCTGCGGCCCCTCCTTTGGACTTGCTCTTTTCTTGATGAATGAAAATCTTCTTTTGTGCTCAACATTTATTCCGGTTTTGATCTGTACGCTTGCCCTTTCTAATGAGTTTTCAATAACTTCTATTGCTCCAACTGTTATCTCGGTTTGCTTTCCTGTTTGAACATGCTTTTCCAACTGCTTACTAGCCAACTACTCTTTAGCCGATGTAATTACTTCGGCTGAAGAGTACCAAAAGTTGGTTTGATCCAGCCAACCATTCTTCAGCCGATATACTTGCTTTGGCTGAAGAGTACAAACAGTTGGTTTAATCCAGCCAACCATTCTTCAGCCATACCCTTACTTCGGCTGAAGAGGACAATGAGTGGTTTTAATCCAGCCAAGCATTCTTCAGCCATACCCTTACTTCAGCTGAAGAGTACAAAGAGTTGGTTTAATCCAGCCAACCTTTCTTCAGCCATACCCTTACTTTGGCTGAAGAGTACAAACAGTTGGTTTAATCCAGCCAACCATTCTTCAGCCGATATACTTACTTTGGCTGAAGAGTACAAACAGTTGGTTTCATCCAGCCAACCATTCTTTAGCCATACCCTTACTTCGGCTGAAGAGGACAAGGAGTGGTTTTAATCCAGCCAAGCATTCTTCAGCCATACCCTTACTTCGGCTGAAGAGTACAAAGAGTTGGTTTAATCCAACCAACCTTTCTTCAGCCATACCTTTACTTCGGCTGAAGGGTACAAAGAGTTGGTTTAATCCAACCAACCTTTCTTTAGCCATACCTTTACTTTGACTGAAGAGTACAAAAAGTTGGTTTAATCCAGCCAACCATTCTTCAGCCATACCCTTACTTCGGCTAAAGAGTACAAAGAGTTGGTTTAATCCAGCCAACCTTTCTTCAGCCATCCCCTTACTTTGGCTGAAGAGTACAAAGAGTTGGTTTAATCCAGCCAACCTCTAAGTTGGTTTTTCCAGCCAACTTAGAATGAAATGTTTGATTATTCCGACCAAACGTCCTGCAGCCTGGATCCTTATCCTGGACTTAGGAAAGGTGTTTGTTTAATCCAGCCAACCTTTAAGTTGGTTTTTCCAGCCAACCTAAAATAAAGTGTTCTTTCTACCCCTAACGCACTAATTTACTAAAACAAACTTTTACAGAGAAAAATGTTTATTCTGAAAAGAAAACTATTTGTTTTATTGAGAAAGGGAAAAAATTACACATACTTAAAAAGAAAAAAACTAAAAATAAAATAACTTGAGATTTGTAGTATTCCATGGCCTGGGAATTGCCTTTCCGTCCTTGTCTTCTAAGTGGTATACCCCTTTGCCTGCTAATCCTACCACTTTATATGGACCTTCCCAATTGGGCCCTAGTTTGCCATCTCCTGGTACCAAGGTATTTCCCATCACTTTGCGCAGTACCCAATCTCCGACCTTGAATTACCTTGGATGAACTGTTTTGTTGTATTTCCTGGATAGCTCTTGTTGATATGAGGCAATGTGAACCAGTGCTCTTTCTCTTCTTTCTTCTGCAAGGTCGAGCTTTAATGCTATGGCTTCGCCATTCAAGTCTGGATTAAAATTCTCGCTTCGAATTGTGGGGAGGCCAACTTCCAGTAGGTTTACTGCCTCTATACCATAGGCTAAGGAGAATGGTGTTTCTCCTGTTGAACGCCGAGGTGTGGTGCAGTAAGCCCATAAAACATGAGGGAGCTCTTTTGCCCACTTGTCTTTTGCTTTCTCTAACCTTTTCTTTAATCCATCCAAGACTACTTTGTTTGATGCTTCTGCCTGTCCATTTGCTTGGGGATATGCCGGTGTAGAATTGTAAAACTCTATCTTGTACTCTTCACAAAAGCCTCTGAAGATTCTACCGTCGAACTAAGTGCCGTTGTCTGATATTAGTGCCTTTGGTATGCCAAATCGAGTGATGATATTCTGCCAGACAAACTTTTTCACATCTTTTTCCTTGATTGATGCCAAGGCTTCTACTTCCACCCACTTTGTGAAGTAGTCAGTTGCTGCAAAAAAGAACTTCCTGTTTCCTGGTGCTGTTGGAAGTGGTCCTACTATGTCCAATCCCCACATTGCGAAGGGTCATGGGCTAGTTAGAGGTAGAAGTTCTCTGGCAGGTTGGTGTATTTGGTGTGCGAACTTCTGACATTTCTCGCGCTTTTTGACATACTTTTCTGAATCCGCTTGCATGTATGGCCACCAATATCCTTGCGAAATTACTCTATATGCTAGTGATCTTCCTCCTTGATGGCTTCTGCATACGCCCTCATGTATCTCGAATAAGAATGCTTCCACTTTACTGGGATGAACACACTTTAGATAGGGTCCTGAGAATGACTGTTTGTACAATGCTAGAGACGGGAAGAGCCAAAATCGCTGTGACTTCGCTGTTATTCTGTTGGCCTCTTTCTTCTCTTCTGGTAAGATGTCGTCTTTTAAGAATAGGATGATGGGATCCATCCAAGAGGGGCCCAGTTCTGCAGAACATATCTCTTCTGCTTCGGGGTCTTCAATGCTTGGTCTTGGTAGGTAGTTGATCAGTAAGGGATGAGGGATGGAAGTATCTGCCATTGAGGCAAAGCCTGCTAGTTCGTCCGCTCTGCTGTTTTCCTCCCTGCCGATTTGTTCTATCCTTACTACTTCAAATTTCTTGATCTCTGTTCTGACCAACTCTTGGTATTTGGCCATCCTGTCATCCCTTGCTTCGTAGTCGCCAGATATTTGGTTTACCACTAGTTGTGAGTCGCTGTAGACCATTAGCTCGGTAGCCTTCATGTAGAATGCTGATCTGAGGCCTGCAAGACGTGCTTCATACTCCGCTTCGTTGTTTGATGCTGGGAAGCCAAGGTTGATTGCCTGCTCCACTACTAGGCCATCTGGAGAGATGAGGACTATGCCAAGCCCTGCTCCACGCCGGTTGGATGCTCCATCCACGAAGAGCTTCCACATCTCTCCAACGAACAACTTCCAGCAAGTGGAGGGATCAGATGATGCCTTGGGGTCTTCTATGTTACTGGTGTTTTCTTCAAGGTCCATGCTTGCTGTCTGCCCCGCGCTAACTGATTGTACCAAGTCTTTATTTTTTGGTGAGTCTAGACTTGGTGTAGCATGGTTTACTTCTTCCTTCCTTGCTTTGATGCGCCTTGGGGTCTCGTGAATATCTGCACTGGGGTTGCGTTATTCCGGCGTCAACTTCCATCCCTAGTTCGGTTGTTTCAGTTAGGTCGACTGGGCAGATATGATGACTTCCTGGTGTGAATTCTGTGACAAAATCTGCCAAAGCTTGAGCCTTTATCATGGTCCTGGGTTGGAACTTGATGTCATATTGTCCCAACTCTACTGCCCACTTCAAGATTCGCCCAGAAAAGTTCGCCCTTTCAAACAAAGCTTTTAATGGGAAAGCTGTGAGGACGACTATGGTGTGGGAGTGAAAGTAGTGCAACAACTTCCTTGTGGCCATCATCAAGGCTAACGCCAGTTTTTCCAGTGGCAAGTACCTTGTTTCAGCGCCTAGCAATGTTTTGCTGACATAAAAGATGGGCAGATGTTGGATTCCTTCTGCACGAACCAATACTGCGCTAATTACGTGCTGAGAGACTGCCAGGTACAGGAAGAGTTCTTCTCCAGGTACTGGGGTGACAAGTAGTGGTGGAGAAGACATGTATTCTTTTAAGCTTTCCAGAGTGCGGTCGCATTCTTCGTCCCACTCAAACTTGGATTTTAGTGCATGGAAGAATGGTCGTAGTCTGTCCGACGATCGGCTTATGAACCGATTGAGCGCAGCTGCCATGCCGGTGAGATACTGCACTTCTTTTACTGAGTTTGGTCTCTCTAAATCCTGGATTGCTTTGATCTAGGAGGGGTCTGCTTCGATACCCCGGTTGGTCACCAAGAAACCTAGAAATTTGCTAGATCCTACTCCGAACGCACACTTGGACGCATTGAGGCGCAACTTGTGTTTCTTCAGGATCTCAAACATCTCACCTAGGTCCTTGAGATGGTCGTTCTCATCCTTGCTTTTGACCACCATGTCGTCGATGTAAGCCTCCATCGTTCTGCCTAACAATGGTTCAAACATCTTAGTGACCATCCGTTGGAATGTCGCCCCAGCGTTCTTTAGGCCAAAGGGCATGACCTTGTAGCAATACAGTCCTCTTGGAGTTGTAAAGGATGTGACTTCCTGATCTAGTTCATGCATGGCGATTTGGTGGTAGCCTCTGTATGCATCCAGAAAACTAAGTCGGTTGTGCCCCGCCGTTAGGTCTACCAGTTGATCTATCCATGGTAGAGGAAAGCTGTCTTTTGGACAAGCCTTGTTGATTGTTTTGCAGTCAACGCAGACACGCCACTTGCTATTCTTTTTCGGCACTACGACTGTGCTGGAGATCCATCTTGGGTAGTGTACCTTTCTGATTGCTCCTGCCTCCAGCAGGTTTCCTACTTCTTCTGCCACTATCTCGGCATGGTAGAGCGCCGATCTACGGGTGCGCTAAATGATTGGTCTGGTGAATGGGTGGACATTGAGTTGGTGACAGATGAAGTTAGGATCAATGCCTGGCATGTCGTATGGTGTCTAGGCGAACACTTCGATATTAGAGATCAAAAATTCCAAGACCTCTAATCTCTCAGTGCTGGACAACGACGAACCGAGCAAAAAGAACTTATCCGGGTTCTTGTCATCTATTCTTACCTCTACCAAGTCTTCCACCGCTTTTTGATTAGCTGCTTTACCGACATCTGTGAACAGTTCATTACTCTCAGGTTCTTCCACCGAATGAACGTATCCTTTGGCAGCGCGACTGCCATTTACCGTGACAAAGCATTGCTTGGACATAATCTGATCTCCATAAACCTCTTCAATTACACCGGTGTCGTTGGGGAACCGCATGACTTGGTGGTAGGATGACGCCACCGATTGCATGGCATGCACCCATGTTCTGCCCAAGATGATGTTATAAGTGGAAGGGACTTTCAATACCCATAACTCCACTTGTTTCGTCACGTTTCCCGCTTTGACTGGGAGGATTATTTTGCTGACGGGCCATTTTGGCATGGAGTTGAATCCAATTAGGGGAGATATGGCAGGTGCCAAGTCTTTGTCCTGTAACTTCAATTGTTTAAATGTTTCGTAGTATATGATTTCACATAAACTACCCTGGTCAATCAAAATCCGTTTGACGTCAAAATCCTTGACTCGGAGAGTGACAACCAGGGCATCATTGTGAGGGCAATATATCCTCGCCAAGTCTTTATCCAAAAAATACATGACATTCGTGGCCTCCGTCTTCCCCTTCTTGATGGCAGGTTGGGCACTTAAAACCTCTCTTAAGTGCTCAGCCTTTTTGATTGATCCTCTAAGCTCGCATACACGCTCAAGTTCAAAGACTCCATGTATCACATTGATAATGCCTTGAGGTAGGGTGTCGATTGGCATTCCATTGGGGTTATTATGGTCCTGGGGGGCTGGTTGCGCCCCTCCTTCGATGTATTTATCCAGGTGGCCTGCTGCCACCAACTCCTCCAGGTGCTGTCTCAATGGCGTGTAATTCTCAGTGCGGTGCCCCTTTTCTTTATGGAAAGTGCACCGCGACCTTTTGTCGTAGTCCTTCTGGGCTTCCCCTAGCTTGGCTGGCTATCTGACGAAAGGCTCATCCCTTATTTCACTTAAAATCCGGTAGATCGGTTTTTTGAATACCGTGGTTATGGCAGTGCAGACCCTCAACCATCTTTTATCCTGGTCTTCTCCGTTGTCTCGTCTGCCACGTCCGTTTCTGTTCGGACGATCTACCATGTTGACCTTTGCTGAGGCCTTTTTCTCTAGTACTGTAGTCGTGCCAGTTTTTGTTTTGGCACGTGCGCCGTCCTCCTCCACCCTGATGTGCTGATGCACTCTTTCCATCGAGGCTTCCATGGTGAGGAGTGGTGTCATGGTGATTGAGTCCTTTAGTCTATTCCCGACTGGAAGGCCTCTCTTGTACTGTGCAATGGCGAGATTGGTGGGGCAGTCCCCAATCTGGTTGAAGGTCTCCTAGTAACGACTATTGTAGGATCTTAGGGTTTCCTTGTCACCCATGTCAATGGAGAGTAGCTGGTCGATCTCCATCGGAGTCTTGGTGTTTGTTCTGAACCTTGTTACAAACGCTTTCGCCAATTATGCCCAGGAGGCTATGCTGCCTTCTGGAAGTTTTTCGAACCAAGTCAAGCCTAGGTCGCCAAGGCTAGATGGGAAGAGGATGCACATTAAAGCCTCGTTTCACCGGTATACTGCCATGACCTGGCAAAAGTGGCTTAAGTGTAAGTAGGGGTCCGTCTTTCCCTCATATGTAGTGAATTTGGGCTGAAGGAAGCCTAATGGTAGGGGCGCGTTTTCAATTGCCGGAACGAACGGTGAGGTCTGCAGCCTCGCTAATGCCTTGTCCGTCGGTTCGTAGGCAGGGCGCAGTATTGGCATTCCAACCTCGACGTTTCCATGCGTCTGAGGAGCCAACCGCTGTAAGGCAGAAACTCTATGTGGATCACGTGCCCTCACATCCTCCTTCCATCGTGCCTTCTCTTCTAGCACGGTTCGTAAATCGGATGATCTAGGCAACTCCATTTGCCTGGATCTTGTTTGGTGAGTATGTGAGGGCCAATACGTGCTTCCCTCAGTGTATGACCTCTCAGATCTCGTCCTCTCAGACCTGGAGTGACGAGTTCTAGAAGATCTAGATTGGGTATCGCCTGTCCTGAGGCTTCTACTCTCTGCTTGAGAGGGTGTGGTATTCCTACTACGACCTTCCGAGTGGCGAGGGGGCGTCTTGTTTGTGCGCCCCTCTCCTGTCGCCACTCCTTTTCCCTTCACCTGGCGCTTTAGAGATTCCATGTCCGCCGCCATCCAACGTATCAACTCGTCTTGCTCCTTGACGCGATCCTCCAAAGCCTGAGGATCAATCCTCCGCCTTTGTCTCTTTGGACTTTGCAAACGAGAGTGATGGGGGCTGTTAGTTCGCCTTCTTCCCCTTGTATCCCTCCTGGGATTCTGTCTTTGTGGTTCTGAATCCGCCATAGGAGGGATGAGAGGTAGACCTTCGCGCCTCGCACCTCCTTCTGGTGTTTGTCCATCAATGGCGGACTGTGGCAAATCTTCGTTGTGCGCCGTTGATTCTTAAGAGGAAAAGCTTAATCAAGAGGTTTTGTTCTTGTCTGAATTCCCACAGACGGCGCCAATTGTACGGGAAAGAAATAAACCTTCTCGTATAATCCTGTTGACCAAGTCTGCGCTCCTCCGTACGTCGTCGCTTTATCACCTGAAAACACAAACGTGAGCTAGCCGGGGGGTGTGTGCCGGAAACCTCTCCGATGCCTAAGTCAGCAAACTAGACAAATAGACAAAAGCTCTGTGTATTCAGGAATCAAAGTTGTGTTACCCCTCCGTAGGTGATGTTTGTGAGCTTTTATAGGTTTCGTGTGGCATAATCCAAGTAGGACTCTTACTCCTCCATGTAGAGTCCTCCTAGGATTCATACTCCTGAAAGATAATGCTTATCCTTCAACACCCCCTCACTGCTTAAACCAAGTGAGATGGTTTTACCATGGCCGGACTCTAATATGACCGAAGTAAGCATGGCCACGCCGAGCCATAGTGTAGACCGAACTATAGTTAGTTCGGTTCTTCCTTCAATGCCCTTACCTCTGTTTCTCCTGTATAAACCATGGTAAACTCAAACGGAGCTAACTTCTAGCAAGGTTTTAGCCCGAACTAACCATACTGCACCATAACCGGTATAAGTTCTAAACATCTTGAAACCGGTCTGACTACAAAGCATCCCTCGACCGGTCTAACGTTACACCTCACTCGGACCGGACTAACTTCTGGGCTTGGGACCGGACTAACTTCTGGGCTTGGGACCGGACTAACTTTAAGCCTCTTGAAGACCGAATTAACTTTATGGCCTTTTTACTCAGCCCTTCGCACTGAGGCCCATAACGACCCAGCTCGGCCCAATTTGCATATAAATTACCTTCTCAATTGGTGATGATATTTGTCTAGTAGACAGTGTAACCATACACACAATCTTACACGATGCAAAATATTTTATACCATTAGTCATGGAAAAAGCTAATGTCAATACAATTTCAAGTTCTACAAACCTGATTGAGGGCTCCGAAAAAGCCAATATTATATTTCCAAATGGAACAAAAATTTGTATTGATGAAGCTTTATATTCTACCAGATCCAGAAGAAATTTGTTAAGTTTCAAAGATATACGTAGTAATGGTTATCATATTGAAACTATAAATAAAGGTCAAGAAGAGTATTTATTAATCATTTCAACTGATTCTAGCCAGAACCTAGTATTAGAAAAACTTCCTGCATTTTCATCTAGATTATATTGTATGACAATAAAAATGATTGAGTCACATATTGTCATGCACCAGAAGTGCTTTGACTGAAAAACATTTATACTATGGCATAACCGACTCGGGCATCTGAGATTTATAATGATGTGTCGAATAATGCAAATTCACACAGACATCCATTAAAGAACTAGAAGATTCTTTTGCCAAGTGATTATCCATGTTCTTCTTACTCACAAGGGAAATTAATTATCAGACCATCAACCACAAAAGTAATTGTTGAATCTCCATCCTTTTTGCAAAGAATTCAAGGGGATATATGTAGATCCATACATCTTTCTTGTGGACCATTTAGTTATTTTATGGTTTTAATAGAAGCATCAACTAGATAGTCACATGTTTGTTTACTTTTTATATGTAATATTGCATTTGCCAGGCTCTTTGCTCAAATAATTAGATTGCGAGCACATTTTACAGACCATCCTATCAAGACAATTTGTCTTGATAATGATAGTGAATTTACATCCCGAGCATTTGATAATTATTGTATGTCCATTGGCATTGATATTGAACACCCTGTTGCACACACTCATACCCAAAATTGTTTAGATGAATCTTTCATTAAGAGACTTCAATTGATTGGTAGGCCTTTGCTTATGAAAAGCAAATTACCTGTTTCAGCATGGGGCCATGCTATATTGTATACAACATCTTTGATTTGTGTCAGACCAATTACATATCATGAGTACTCGCCTTTACAACTTGTATTTGGTCAACCACCAAATGTAGTCACCTTAGAATGTTTGGTTGCACAATTTATATTCCTATTACACCTCCATAGCACACTAAGATGGGTCCATAATGTAGGCTTGGAATTTATATTGGTTTTGATTCTCCATCAATCATTAGATATCTAGAACCTTTGACTGGTGATATGTTTAATGCACGATTTGAGGATTGTCATTTTGATAAAAACAATTCTCCCATCATTAGGAGGAGTCAAGTCGCAGCCTGAAGCTCGACAAGAAATCACTTGGAATACTTTGACATTATTTCATCTTGATTCTCGTACTAATCAATGTAAACTAGAAGTTCAAATGATCATTCATTTGCAAAGTATTGCAAATCAGTTACTGGATACATTCACTGACACAAAAAAATATGACAAAATCTTACATACTAGCAGTTAATACCCCAGCAAGAATTGATGTTCCTGTCGAACAATTAGTGGGTATAGTAGCAAATGAGTCTAAGGCACTCTAGAAGCATAGGAGACCCATCGGTGCAAAAGACAAAATTCCTCGAAAGAGAAAAACTCAATAACAAACAGTTGGTACTCTAGAAAAAACCATAAATGGATCTCTTGGAGAGATCATACCCATAAATGAAAGCACCCCTGAAGAGGTTAGAACCACAAAACAAGCTATAATAAGTCTATCCAAATCTCCTACTTATGAAACTCTAGAAGAAGAACCTCTGGAAGAGAAATCTCCTGAAGTGGAAAAGTTACCTGAAAATAATGAGATCTCAATACATTATATGAGTACAGGAGAAGTTTGGGATAGAAATCAAATTGTTGTCGACAATATATTTTCTTTTAAAGTTGCTCTTGACATTACCAAAAGTAATGCTCAAAAACTTTATTAAAAATGATGATAACAATGAACCACAAACTGTCGAGGAATGTCAACAGAGAAATGATTGACCAATGTAGAAAGAAGCAATACAAGCAGAGTTAAACTCGCTTACAAAACGTGAAGTATTTGGACCTATAGTCCAAACCCCTAAAGGGATACAACCTATGAGATATAAATAGAGGTTTGTTCGAAAACGCAATGAGCAAAATGAAATTGTAAGATATAAAGCACGACTTGTTGCCCAAGGTTTCTCATAGAGACCTCGTATTAATTATAAGGAAACATATTCACCTATAATGGATGTAATTACATTCAAATTTTTTATTAGCTTGCTAATCACAGAAAATTTAGATATGCGTCTAATAGATGTAGTTACAGCATATTTATACTAGATAGTGATATATATATACATGAAACCCCCTGAAGGATTTAAAATGCCAGAAGCATTTAATTCAAAACCCAAAAGTGTTTATTCAATCAAGTTACAAAGATCTCTATACGGGTTGAAACAGTCCAGACGTATGTGATATAATCAGCTCAGTAAATATCTATTGAAAAAAGGATATGTAAATGATCTGATTTGTCCATGTATTTTTATTAAGAAATCAAAATGCGGATTTGCAATTGTTGCAGTATATGTTGATAATTTGAATATTGTAAGAACTCCAGAAGAGCTTACAAAAACTACAAAATATTTAAAGAAAGAATTTGAAATGAAAGATCTTGGCAACACAAATTTTTGTCTCGGCCTGCAGATCAACATTTGTCAAATGGGATTCTTGTACATCAATCAACATATATATATAAAAAAAAAAAAAAAAAAGTCTTGAAGAACTTCTATATGGATAAAGCTCATCCATTGAGTACTCTTATGGTTAAAGGATCTTTTTCGACCTTGAGAAGATAATGAAGAACTCCTTGATCCTGAAGTACTATATCTTAGTGCAATTAGTGCTTTCATGTATCTTGCAAATTGTATCAAGCCTGATATTGCATTCGCTGTCAATTTATTAGCAAGATATAGTTCTACACCAACCCGAAGGCATTGAAATTAAGTAAAGCAAATATTACGTTATCTTTGTAGAACAACTGATATAGGTTTATTTATTCAAATAAGTCCAAGCCGTGGTTAATCGAATATGCAAATGTTGAATATCTTTTTGATCCACATAAAGCTAAATCACCAACAATATATGTTTTTACCTATGGATATACTGCTATATCTTGGCCATCAGTAAAACAAATATTGATTGCTACTTCTTTAAATCACTCAGAGATACTTGCAATTCATGAAGTAAGTCGAGAATGTATTTAGCTTAGATCCATAATCCATCATATTCAAGAAAGATGTGGATTTTCTTTAACAAAAGATAATCCAACCATATTATATGAAGATAATGCTGCATGTAACACACAGATCAAAGGAGGCTATATCAAAAGTGACAAGACTAAACACATTTCAACAAAATTCTTTTATACACATGAGCTCCAAAAGAATGGTGATATTGATGTGCAGCAGATACGCTCAAGTGATAATCTGGCAGATCTATGTACTAAAGCATTACTGACTGCAACATTCAAGAAGCTAGTGCATAATATTTGGATACATCGACATAAAGACCTATTATGCAACGTTGAGGGGAAGTCATCAATTTTAGTTATAGATTGTACTATTTTTCCTTCATCTAAGATTTTTTCCCACTACATTTTCTGTAGCAAGGTTTTAATGAGGAAATCTAAACAAATCACATACAAGAATATTGTACTATTTTTTCCTTCACCAAATGTTTTTTCCCATTGGGTTTTCCTTGGTAAGATTTTAATGAGGCATATTCTTAGTATATGGTTGTAGTGTTGTGAAATATTTCGATAACCATCAAAAGAGATGTAATTGGAATTCTAATGAGTTTTGGGCCAAAATGGAAATAGAGGAAAGTTTTACCATGTGGGAAGTGTGGTATGCCATGTGGTAAACCACATGATGTGATGAATAGTGGTGTATAGGGAAGGTTTTATCACCTATAAATAGGTGAGTTTGCATGGTAATGAAGATATAGCAAAATTGTATATTACATATGTGATCTTTTATTTCATCTTCCATTGTGGCTCTTCCTTCTTTATTTTCTTTAGTTTTATAATAAAAGTAATTTTATATGATCATATATAATTTTACATGCCATCATGCTATAATATCAATTTTATAATAATTTAAATCATTTTAGGAAAATTTGGCCATAAATTCCTCCTAGCTTTTTTTTTCTTATTAAAAGGACAAAAATAAAATAAAAAAATAAAATAAAAAATAAACAAATAGTACTTTCAAAACCCCCTCATAATTATAAAGTCATGTATGAAGAACAAAATTTATTATTTGACCATTATACCTTCCCTTTCTTTTATATCTCTCCCTCTCTCCCTCTCTCTCTCTCTCTCTCTCTCTTCACCAACTCGATGGTTTTTCATCGTCTTCATTATCTTCATTGTCTATTAGCATCGTTTATTTTTACCATCGGTCGGTAACTACCATTTTTACCGTCAAACCACTACTATCATCTCAGATTTGATACCTACGAACTCATAGATCTAAAAGAGTTTTTTTATATCGAAAAAAAAAAAAAACTTAGATTTGATAGAAAAATGAGAAATTGAGATATTACAATGAAAAATTAAGAGTTTTTTTTGTTTATTTGTTCATAGATCTAAAAGAAAAATATGACTCTGGTTTGTTCATTTAGTATGTACACTATTTTTGTAACACTAAAATTTTATTCTGGTCAACAAATGCTGATTTGCTTAACGACAGTAAAAATTTACTTTGAATCATAGTAAATTTTACTTTGATTCAGAGTAAATTTTTAATCTTTTTTTTTTTATTAATTCAAACTAAAATTTTACTCTAAAACAAATTGCGATGATACCTTTACATGAGAGTATTGTGTCATGAACCCGAGTAAAATTTACTGTTGGAAGAACAGAGCATCATAAGAAGAAGAAAGAGAGATAGAGAGACAGAGTTCAAAAAAAATGATCAAAATGAGGAGGAGGAAGAGAAGAAGAAGAAAAGAGATATATATATATATAGAGAGAGAGAGAGACAGAGAGAGACAGAGAGAGAGAGAGCATAAATGGTCAGTGACACACACACACACACACACACACACACACACATATATATATATATAGATAGAGCAAAAATCATCAGAACCAAACACACACGGAGAGAGAGAGAGTAAAGGATCTCATATTTGAGGTTGCAAACCATCGCAAATCGTCATTTTTCAACAATAACGACTGTGAATTATCTCATATCTAAAGTTGTAGCTATGACAAGTAATGGTGGTGATGAAGATGGTAAAGAAAGAGTTCCATGGTGAGCGGCGGTGGCACCGATAAAGAACGCAAATGGCACCTATGAAGAGCAACAGTGATAAGAGCGAGGTAGAGAGAAGAGAGATTAAGATGAGCGAGAGTGATTACAATCTGATACACACACACACACATATATAAGGGTCTTACAGTGAAAGAAATACGTTTTGAAATACTAATGTTGTATTTGGTTGGAGGATTTGATGAGAGATTTGGAAAAAGAAATGGAAAAGATAGGTGAAATGTGAATAAAACATACATATATTTCACCTAGTTTCACACACCTTTTCCCTTTTCTTTTCCAAATCCCTCTCTAAATCCTCCAACCAAACACAATGTAAGGGACTTTGAAAGAATCTATATAATTCTTGCCTTTTTGAAGGACAAATTAGGCACTGAGAGGTCTATCACTAAATCCCTCATCATTTTAACAATTTAAGTAGAATTTAAATTGCGATTTTGATAACTATGAATGATAGTATTGTCCATCATAGTAAAAAAAGATAAAGTTATAATGTTTTAAGTTTATGAGAAAACGATGAAACAAAAAAAAAAAAGTGTTCATATTAGTAGAAGCGGTTCAATTATTAGGTCACTTAAATCTTTCGTATAAGGTTCGTAAGATTATATATATATATATATATATTTAAATTCTTATTGTTCAAGATCCCGCTTCTTCAAAAGCCAATAAGATAAGGCTTTGTTTCAATATTTAACCTAAGATCTTAGAAAACCTCAAGCCATTTACTGCATATTGGATAATTATTTAAAGGTCAAATAATTTAATGCGAGAGATCCTAGATACTACTCATAATCTAATTCACACTGACACGATATTAGCCCCTAAAAAGCTAAAAAAATGTTTTTGTTTCTAAAAAGCGTGGGCCCTAATAATCCCTAATTTTTCTGTGGTTTTTTTTTTTTCTTTTTTTTTTTACCTGATATGGAAATTAGGGCCATTAGGGCCACTAATTTTTGAGCTACCAACCAAAGCCCTAATGCTAAACTGATTTACACTATTTATATAGACGTAGTAGAGGTTGTTTTTAGTGAATAAATATCTAAATAAATCAATTAATCTACTATATTCTGCATCATTAATGATAAATTTAGAGGTTGATATTTTTGGAGTTTTAACCATTTTGCTTTAACCTCATGTAAATGTCCCTATTTTATGAGAGAGAAATTAAGTGGATTTTTTGGGTCTTCTTAGAGTATCTCCAACTTGGCATGTTTTTTTTATCAAATTTGAGTAAAATTTTAAAAATTTAATATGATATCGTGCGTTTTAATGGAGGAATTTGACATTTGATCAAATCACTGGTCCACTGAGTGGACGATCGGATAGATGTCCAGCCAATCGACTAGCCAATGTAAATTGCCTAGTGTAAATTGCAAAGAAGTGAATGTCTGGAGGGACAACCGGCTAGACAATTGGCCGATCGTGCAATACTCCTACACTAACAGCTATCTATAGTAATTTGACGAAAAGGTTTCAGGCATCCTCAATTTGATGACAGTTTTTAGACATTCTTAATTTGATATCAAACTGATCACAACATTAAAATAAGAAAAAGATCAATTTTTCATCAAATTTAAATTTGATGAAAAAAAAAGTGAAACGTTAGAGATGGTCTTAGAAATGAGTGTTTGATCTGCAATGGTTGGGTGGATGGTGTAGATCAATTTGTTGAGTAGATGGGCATGGTGTTCTGGTTATTGACAAAGACCCAAAACATGGTTGACTTGAGTTTGGTGCAATATTACAAATTTAGAATTATTTATTTAAAATTTATTGAGAAATAACAATTAATGGTTTAAATTCATTTTAATCATGAACTATACATTTTATCAATTTAATCTCCACCACACATATTTATTCCCAGTAAATTTTAGTATCCTAATTCTAACATCCCAGACTTTTTCTTGATTTTATTGAAGTCTCTTTTCTACACCAATAATTTGTTTGTTGAGAAAGAGGGAAAATTATATATATAAAACATAGTAAACATCTCAAAAAATTTATCAAAAATGTTACATAGTAGTTATACGGGTGTTGCTCAAAATTATATTATGGTGTTCGACATGAAGACTATTTTAAATTGTCGCAATTTAAATGTTAAGAACATAACAAAACACATAATTTAGGGATAAAGGAACCAAAAGTGACCCAAGAATAGGTGAATTCTAGCATATACACTTTCAATTATGCTATTTCTTTTTTTAATTATAATCAATTTTTTTCTTTAATTACGATATTATTTTGAGATTTTAATTATGATTTTTTTGTATTTAGTTATAATTTTTTTAATTATTATTTAAAAAATATAAAATTATATCATTTTCTTCTATAATTATAGCAGGCATAGCATAATAAGAATGCATTTTTTTAAAGAATCAAGGAAAGGTTATCCGAAGAGACTTAAAAAACAAAAGAAAGGTTATCCGTTATACACGAGAGGAGATATGATTAAACCCAACAACAACAACAAAAATAAATATATATAATAATAAAAAGATCATAAGATTGTAAATAGCAATGTAATTTATAAATAGTGGTTTAAGGTGATATTTGATAAAATTAAAAATTAAAAATTAAATATTAAAGTTTTAAGTAGCTAACAAATAATTTTAATTTTGGCTCCAATGAGTTTGCAAAGTCATTGGTTAGCTAGTGTTTTTGTAGCGTAAGGATCCTCTAGAGTTAAGCCCCTAGAGTGATCTCCTAAAGTGTAAGGATCCGACGGCTGAGAATAAAACTCACCAAAACGACGTCATTTTGGTAAGTATTTTGAAAAATAAAAATAAATAAATAAATAAAAATTCAGATTCAGGGGATTTCAAAATGAAACAGGATTTGAAATTTTTTTGTCAACTGATTTTCCTCCGTTTTTCCAGCAAGCAAACAGAGGTTACCGACAAATAAATTCAGTTCAAATCATCACAAACAAAACAAATACTACAGATCGAACTGCAAAAATGTGTTTAACTTTCAAAAATTACATAACAAAATCACTAAAATCATAAAATAAAAAAAAAATAAAAAGAACTCAAATCTAAGCAATAATTTACAGAAATTTGATCAATCACAATCGAATCTCAACAAATTCACTTATCAATCGATCCAAATACGGAAAGACATATCCCCACACACACATTCTTAACTTGATGTGCTTGACGAGAGCCAAACTGCATTGATTGTCGACAATCTGGTGCTTGTGGTGCTTCCGAATGTACTCCGTCTCCATACAGCTAAATCCATTAGCGTTATTCATAGCTTTCTCCTTCAACACACACACACACACACACACACACACACACACACTCTCTCTCTCTCTCTCTCTCTCTCTAACACCTCCGATCAGCGAAGAACTAAAACAAACTCCAACGAACTCGTTGGATTCGTTTATTGGAGTCAAGAGTTGACTCAGAAGCCTTGGAAACTCACCGCAATAGCTATAATAGTAGCAGTAGCTTCATTACCAGAAGCAACATGGGCCTTTTGTTGAGAGTGAGAGAGGTTTTTTTTTTTTTTTTCAAAATACTCACCAAAACGACGTCGTTTTGGTGAGTTTTATTCTCAACCGTCGGATTAAGCACTTTAGGAGATCACTCTAGGGGCTTAACTCTAGAGGATCCTTACGCGTTTTTGTAAGCAATGAAGCCTAACAACGACGAATATAGTAATAAAGGAAGGAAACAAGTAAGGAGAGGAGGACGTTGTCTGAGAGAGATGGTGTAATGATGGGACCTATTCTCTCTTTCTAGTTATTGGATTGTCTTTTTTTCTTTTTTTTCTTTTTTCCTTTTCTTTTAATTATATATAAATATATTATGAGAGAGGCTTCTCACCAGTACTATAATGTACTATTGGGTCAGTAAGGCCTATCACGAATCCTTTTTAATAATCAGAGTACTTTATGTCTATAAAAAATTACATTGATCGGATATCAATAACTCCTTGATCAAAATATATTTTTATCAATGATAAATATGATTTTAAAAATAAATTATTAACAAAATATGTTCTGATCAAGGAGTTACCGACATCTGATCAGCGTGATTCTCTGCAGGGATGAAGTACTCGACGAGTTTTACACATTGAACGGTTCAAATTATCAAAACGAGACCCGTGGTGGATCCCATGGGTCTAACAATGCGCTTCATTCCATATGTAGATTGGAAAGAAACCCGTAGTGGATCCCATGGATCCATATGTTTTAGAGAATCCTACTCTTACATAATACATGTCACGACTCAAACCCGCCCCCAAAAGTTTAGGCCATAACCGACCTATACTTAGGCCTCAAAGACAAAATTTCAAAATATTTAAATGACATAGGGCCTAAAGCGGAAGCAAATCAAATAAAAATGTCCATTGAGCTTGTGCATACATGATAATTGAAATAATTAAAACAATGTAAACACACTAATATATATACACACACACACAAATATATATATATATATATATCACACATATACATAAAACTTAAATAAATACAAAATACTAACAATGCAAGGTTAAAGCCTCAACACGAAGGCACATCTTGGGTGACATGACTTAGCAGGTTCACAAAAGAAACTTTTAAGGCTGACCTAAGGATGGTCTTTCGATTGATCACCTACATACAGATAAAATACGGAGTGAGCAGAGCTCAATGAGTAATAATAGAGTGAAGTGAATCAAGTAAATAATCTAGATGCAAAAGAAGCATAATACAATGCTCTTCCACATTTACACAATTCACAACATTAACCATAATCATATTTGCAATACAACCTGTGCACCATTTACAATATTAACCATAGTCATATTTGCAATACGGCCTTAGGCCCACTATGTAACAAAACAGCCTCGGGCCCACATATATCAAAATGGCCTCAGGCCCAATCATATATCATATTATAAATAATTTACATTTCATATCCGTATTCCATATCATAGGTCTTGTAACTCATTCATTCGCATAAAACATAATTCCAAAACATCGCAACATTTACATATTAAAATAAATATAAAAGAACATGTCATTACAATATTATTACTCACAGTGGTTTAGGTGAGCAGTGGTCTTTGTCTACAATCACAATTACATAACACAACATATGAATATAACCGATAGCTTTCTTTTCTCTTCAATCAATTATTTATGTGGGTTCTAAACTCATTATTCCTCAATAGGTCATAATCCGTGTCGATAAAAATAAGAGGAAACGAAAGAAAACTAAGTTAGATGAAGAATTAGCCTGAAACTGGTAGACCCAAAGTAGACCATCTTCACTAATTTGGGCATATCTATTTGTGTACTTAGAATTTGGGAGTTAGACCACCACCATTGGAAACTAGACTCTCAAGGCTTGAATTTAGGCTCAAGAATCACTTAAAACGGAGCCCAGATGCAAGAGATATACTTATTTGAAGTTGGCTGAAACAGGGTTGTCCCGTACCTGCGGGAAACAGGGCCACACGTGCGGGAAGTGAGCCGCACGTGCGGGACAAGGTGCTTTTATTTCAGAATCATTTTTGGGTGCTGGAATGGACTGCCGCACGTGTGGGAAGCCCCGCCGCACGTGCGGCTCTAGGCAAATTCTGCAATCCGAAAATGTTTGTTAGCTCTAACACTTGTTCTTTCCATTTCTAAGCTTGGTTTCAACTCTAATCATCCAAAAACATGTAAAATTACCCCACAACATGATAAACTAACATCATTTAAGTGTAATTCCATTTCAAACAAATCAATCTTTGTCTCAAGTTCAAAATCAATGCTTTATCTTTCATAATCTTTAAAGTACTCAAAACACAACCCACAAACACACTTGATTCTTGAATAATCTTGTTCTTTGGACAATCTAGAGTTCATTTCATATGGTATTCATAAGGTTGCGCTCCAATCATAAACAAAATCATAGGACCCAAGTTTTAATTTCTTAAATTGAGCTCAATTAAATACATACATAAAACCCTAACCCAAATGGGTTTCAAATCTTCCAATATCATTTCATGAAATTGATGCATTATCATGAAATTGATACATTAATCAAAAGGATTCAAGATAGGATTCCATACCTTAGTTCAATTTTTGCATTTCTCTTAGCTCTCTTCAATTTCCCAAGCTTCCATGGTTGGTCTTCTTCCTCTCTCTTCAATCTCCTCAATTTATCTTCAAACCCCCATGAATGTTGAGCTCTTTCTCTTAGAGAAGCTTTCTCTCTCCTTCTCTCTCACGATTCTCTCCCTCTCCCTTAGATATTTTAGCTCAAAGTGATGAGTTCACTCATATCATATATATATATATTACATACATAAGCTTATCACAATAGGGAGAGCCAAACACACTCTTACGAATCGTACGAAATCAAATTTCAATTAACCTTTCCAGGTGATTCTCAAAATTACGCTGATCATAACTATGTACTCCGTTCTGGTTTCTAAAGCCTCTAAGGCCTTTAATTGGCAGTGCAAAGTTAACCACCTAAACACACCTTAACGAATCAGACGAAATAAATTTCTAATTAACTTTCCTAAATAGCTCTACAAATTCCCATTAGCATATCCATATACTCATTTTCGATTTCTGAACTTATAAAGGTCGTCAATTTCAGTTTCAAAGTCGTAACTCAACAGATAATTCTTCAATTCAAACATATATCATTAAATTAACGTACATTATCCCATAATTAAATAAAGGTAATTTCTAACACGCATTTTGCGGTCATTACAATACATAATTTAATATATACATCATTACTCTCCAAATTCATAAATACTAAACCAACACAAATGGGTCTCATTGTTATCATTTTTTTAGCATATAGCACATGTTTTTTAGTTACACCATTGCAGATATTCTAACAAATTCAATACTTTTTTTGTAATGTCAATTTGTAATAAAATTACACATTTTATAATTGATATTATAAAATTTAACATCTTAAGCTTTTGTTTGAGAAGTAGATTGGCTTTTTAATTTTTTGATTTTTTGACTATTTTAACTTGGGGCTAAAAAGTTCATTTCGGTTGGACTTTTTGACTTTTTTAAATTTTGTGAAAAAAATATGAAATCTGTCTATACTATATATTAAACAAAAGGAGCTTTTTAACCCCAAGCCTTGTGGGAGTTCCAATCTCTCAATCTAAATTTTCTGATTTTTTGATTTAAAAAAAAATCGTAGTATTTATTAACTTCTCCCAACCCCCAAGTCTAACCCTCATAATAACACTTTAATGCATTAAGAACAAGTATAAAAAAAATTCTTTAAAATCAAACACATATGAATTCCTTGAAAAGTCCCAACACATATGATTATTATCCCTCATAATAACACTTTAATGCATTAAGAACAAGCATAAAAAAAAATTCTTGAAAAGTCCAACACATATGATTATTATTAAAATATTAAACTTTAATATAATATAATTTTAAAAAAAAAACATTTAATTCCTTGAAAAGTCTAAAACATATGATTATTATCAAAATATTAAACTTTAATATAATATAAAAAAAAAGGAAGACATTTAAAATATATATATATAAAAAAAGACATTTAAAAATTGCAATTCACATATATAGATAATTATAAACACAATTTGTGCATAGTACGAGTGATATACTAGTAATTATGATTTAAATATGACATTTTATCTTATTAACCTATGAACTTATTTTGCCTATTATAACTATTTTAATCTCAAATCAACATGTCAAACGAAGCTTGAATACACATTTAATGATAAAATGCATATTAAGGTGAACACAAAACATTTCCACGTGAATACTTTTTACTCTAAAGTAATTACTCAATGAAGCTAGGCCCAATAACATATATAGCCTTTAACAATAATATGGGAGGGAATTTGCTGTACCGTTATAAGATGAGAAAAATTATGTGGTATTAGGGCAATGCTCAACAATTCTAGAATGGTACAATTGATTGGGTGAATCTCTTACCTTTAGGACCGAGTCCACGTGATCGTGTAGATTAAAATATTATTAGGAATTATTCTAAGAACGCGAAAGCAATTTTACACCAACCTATATGATTTTACATGCCGTCATGCTATAATATCAATTTTATAATAATTTGAATTGTTTTAACAATCTAAGTAGAATTTAAATTGTAATTTTGATAACTATGAATGATAGTACTACCCTTCATAGTGAAAAAAGATGAAGTTATAATATTTTTAATTTATGAGAAAATTGTAAAGAAAAAATAGCGTTTATATTGGTAGAAGTGACTCAAATATTAGGCCACTTTAGTCTTTTGTATAAGACTTCTAAGATTATTTATATATATTTTTAAATTCTTGTTGTCCAAGGCCCCCGCTCATTCAAAAGTCAATAATATAATGCTTCGTCACAATATTTAACCTAAGATCTTAAAAAAATCCAAGCCATTATTACATATTGTATATTCATTTAAAGGTCAAATAATTTAATGCGCGAGATCCTAGATATTACTCATAAACTTATTCACACTAACACAACACTAGTGCTAACTGATTTACACTATTTATATAGACATAGTAGAGGGTTGTTTTTAGTGAATAAATTTCTAAATAAATCAATTAATCTACCATATTCTGCATCATTAATAATAAATTTAAAGGTTGATATTTTTGGAGTTTAACCATTTTGCTTTAACCTCATGTAAATGTCCCTATTTTATGTTGTTCCTGAATTGGAACTTCCTTCCATTCATTGGAGCTGTTGAAGTGGTTTTGCCAACATAATCTTCTTTACTACTCAAATATGGAGTGGAGGTAGCATACGAAATCAAGAAAGGGAAAATTCTTGCCTTCAGTTTGAGAAGCAAAATGAGAAATTGTTATGAAAAAGCCTTTCTATGATTGATTTTTGTGTTTATAAACTTTTTATTTGAAAACAGGGTCGTTGACTTTCACTTAGTTGTTGTATAACCTTATTTAGTGGTGTAAAATTACGAATTCAACTCGGAGTTTATTTTTCTCTTATTATAGAGATTTGTATATAGCTAATGGTGATTGTTGAGCTTAAACTTGGTAATTATTGATTTTTTTAATTATTTTTAGGCTAGTAATGTATTTGATATAATATTACTCATATTTGTAATTACTTTCAAACTAATGAAAAAAATAAAAAGACTCCTTTGAAATAAAAGAACACACTTAATGCATACTTAACAACTAGCCCAAAAAATACAATTAAACAACAAAACAAGGAAATGGAAATAAAGAAAGCCCAAAAAGACAAAACTAATTGACCCATCCATGTAACTATTCTTTAGGATCAGAGGTTCACGATGAAATCTAATTTCCTAAATCACTCTCATCCAATCATTTGAAAAAAAAAAAAAAAAAAAAAATTTCTTGATTATTCTAAACTTGCTGCTGGCTCTGAGGAACCACTGTTCTTTCACGGAGATTTTCATTAGCAATCTTCCCCATCATTTTTGCAAGCAATGGAAGCCCATCACACTTCTCTATAATCTTCCCTTTCAGACTTTCCAAACCTCCAGACAAGTTTATGTCACCTTCCTTAGCCGAGTCCTTGAATATCTCCCAGCAACTCTCATCCGAAATCGGCAGAAGCCTATGCAACTTGTCTTCCCCAACCATTTTCTTCGCCAATTCCTCAGCCCTGCTCGTCACGATCACCGTTCCTCCGCACCCTTTTGGCAACCCGTAAGCGAGCTTTCTGCAGCAATTTTCGTCCCGGTCTAACGGAGAATAGAATTCCATGTCGTGGTCATCTTTGTACCAAACATCGTCGAGTATGATTAGATATCTTTTACCATGTAATTGCAGGCGAAGAGCGAAGAGCAGGCCTTCGAGGCCGTGATTGTCGTCGGCTGATTTGATGACTGATTCTTCCACTCCGAGACACTCCAGCATTCTCTTCACTGTCTCCTTCTTATTGTCCGGATCATCATTGGGTTGTTTCGACAAACATACCCAGATTCTGGGAAGAAAATGATTCTTCACTTCTTGCTTCTTGAAAATCACTTGACAGAGTGTTGTTTTTCCGATCCCTCTCATCCCAACAATCCCAATTGCTCTGAACCCAGAATCATCGTTGTTTGGAACAAGCAATCTCTGCAGAGACTTGACTTTATCATCAAGTCCATGAACCTTGGTTTCATCAACAGATCGATCGCTCCACCGAAAAGCCTCTGTTTCGGTATCCGGTGAGATCGATTCATGGGTCGATTGTTGAGAAATTTCACCATTTGATGAACCCGTATTGGTGATTCCATCAACAGGCACTTGAATTTCCCTTTGCTGTACCCGATTCGAAGCCACGCCATTGCCTTTGTCTTTGTCTTTGTCTTGAAGGTTGATCCGACCTAAGTTGGAAGAAAACTTCCGAATAGAAATTGCATTCTTTGACTGCATCTGCCACTCGGTTAAGAGATTGTTGAGGTTGTAGAGCTTTTCTCGGCTGAGTTTGGCGGCCGTTGAAGGTGGTGGTGGCGGTGGTGGCGGTGGTGGTGGTGGTGGTGGCGCGGTGGTGGTGGGTTGGAGCGATTCCTTCAATTTCTTTAACTTGGTAGAGAGGCGAAATATTTTTGCTGAGAAAGGGAGTTCGTCTGAGGCTGCTTTTTCGATAGCATCGTTTAGTCTGGCCTCTAGATTCTTCTCAATCTCATCACCCATTTCAACAATCACTAAGATCTTAATTTCTCTCTCTTTGAAGGTTGTGAAAGAGAAATTAAGTGGGTTTTTGGTGTCGCCTTCTTAGAAATCAGTGTTTGGTCTGCAATGGTTGGATGGATGGTGTGGATCAGGAGGAGGCAGCTTGCTGGGTATGGGGTTCTGGTTATTATGGAGGCCCCGTTTGGGTAGTGGTTTGGGACTAAAATAGTCACAAAAGACAAAATATATTATTTTAGCCCCAAAAAGAATAATGCTTGAGACCCTCTTTTGGGGGTCACCCCCTCACTCCCCTTTGCCACATAGTGGGTGGTGATTGGAGGAGCTGGAAAAAAAAGAAAATGTAACCAATGAGAGAGAGGGGGTCAAAGGGGGTGGGGGGAAATGGGGGATGAATCATTACTCTCCCAAAAAAACAAAACATCACATTCAACCCATAATTATTACACTATTCTCTCACAAAAAAACTCAAAAAAGCCAAAAAGCCCTTCCCAAACCAAGCTTTTAAGCCCAGGTTAAAATAGTCAAAAAAGCCAAAAAGCCAACTCACTTCCCAAACCCACCCTGAGTGCTAGTTTGGGAACAAAATAAAAAGTAATGTTTTTGGATAAAATATTTAAAAATGTAAATGCCAAAAACGCAACAAATGTGGCTTGGGAAGTGCCAAAAACGCAAGGATAAAAGTATAAATTACGGTCTATGAAAAAAAAATAAAAAAATAAATTTCTTATGTTAAGTAAGGATATTTTGATCATTTTAATTTGATTTAACACTATAAATAAATATTAAACTAAAAAGTAAAAAGTCAGTTTTTTATCAACTTCCCAAATCACTTTTTAAAAAGTTAAAAAGCTTGATAAAAAGTCAAAAGTCAATTTTTTACCAACTTTCCAAAACAACCCTAAAATATATATATATATATATATATAAATTATATTTCATTTTACCTAAATAACTTTACATATTAATAAGTTATGTTTTTTTATAAAAATAATTTTAATATTTTAAAATAATTTCAATAAATTTAATTCTTTTCCCATCAAATCTCACCATTTAGTGAAAAACAAAATATAAGATTGACGAGAATTTTTTTCACCATCTCTTATTATTTTTTATCTACTTAATTATTTAAATAAAAAAAATTATATTCTCATTATTTCTTTCCTTTTCTCATCAAATTCGTCCATCCAAACGGAGTGGAAAATATGGTTGACTTGACTTGCGTTTACTCTGAAGTCTTCTTTCTGCTCCAATAATTTGTCTGTTGGGAAAGTGGGAAAATTTTAAAAATTAGTAAAAATATCTCAAAAAATTTATCAAAGATTTTACATACTCCATATGTTTCAAAATAATACTTCTTTTTAGGAAATTTAATTTTTTTAATAGTATAATTATTACACTTTAAAAAAATTAGTCTTCTAAAATTATCTTTTAATAGTATATTTTTGAATAATATCAATTGTCATAATTATATTTTTATATTGTTAATGAATTTAAAAGAAGGATAAAATAAGAAATTCATATTATTTTAATTTTAAATTTTTAAAAATACACTCATATTTTAGGACAATAAAAAATAAAATAAGAGATTAATATTTTAAGACGGAGGGAATAGTATTTAGGCTATGTTTGTCATAAATATTTTTTTGGCTATTTTAGTTGCAAAAAAAACAAAATAAGCTAAAAAACTAATAATACAAAATGTCACATTCACATCATAATTATTTTTTTCCTACAAAAATCAAAAAAGCCAAAAAAATTCATTCCAAATGAGACATTTTAGCCCAGACTAAAATAATTAAAATAATTAAAAAATCAATTCACATCCCAAACGAAAGCTTACAGGGGTGCTGCTCAAAATTATATAATGGTGTTAGATATGGAAACCATTTTAAATTGCCGCAATTTAAATGTTAAGAACATAACAAAATACATATAATTTAGAAACAAGGGAACCAAAAGTGACCTAGGGGCCTTGTTTTTAGAGGTAGAATAAAGAAAAATGATAGTGAGGAAATTAATAATGAAGAGATTAAATAAA
This sequence comes from Camellia lanceoleosa, assembly GCA_025200525.1. Lineage (NCBI taxonomy): Eukaryota > Viridiplantae > Streptophyta > Magnoliopsida > Ericales > Theaceae > Camellia > Camellia lanceoleosa. Next base: position 126,466,423 of record CM045765.1, read on the forward strand.
TAATGTTTGTTTTGATGAAAGTTGTTAGTGTGGAATTGTTAAATTATTATCATATAAAACAAATATAAAATATTAAAACAAATAACACTACGATTTTTACTTAACAAAAAATACAAAAACATTAAACATTAATATTTATAAAAAAAATGCCCAACATGTAAAAAAATATAAATAAAAATAGAAATTACTAAGCCAGAGGACTAGCTTCTAAGGCCCCATTAGTTTTCCGCTATCACAGTCCACTCCAGACTGTGATAGACGAACAGTGATAATGGCTGATGCTTGTTTTGGTTTTGGAGCTCCGGATTCGTAGTCCCTTCCAACTACGATAAGCCTTGACGAGGGGTATTAGCAGTTTGGGCTGAGAGATAGTATTAGCAAAATAGAAAAGGAAAGGTTATCCTTTTATATATGAGGGGAGATAGAATAAATTACTAATACACTTTTGAAATTTGTTTAAAATAAATATTATCTTATGTGATTTGAAAAATTATAAATATATTTTTTATTAAAATTTTTTATTTAACATAATTAATCAAAAATATATTTTTTTAATTATTCTCATATACAATGATAAAAATACTTAAATTAATAATTGAAAGAATTTTTTTAATACTATTAAAAATTATTAATTGACTTAATGATTTCTTAATAAGAAAAGATCATTTGTTATGACCTTAAAAATTTCAAGGAACAAAATGTAATTTTCATAATCATAAAGGGCAAATCGTATTCTAAATAAATTTCAAAGAATGTATTTGTAATTTATCAGAGGAGATATGATTAAACCCCAAAAATAAAAATAAAAAAGTCATAAAGATTGTAAAATAGCAATCACTTTGTTTGGTTTTGGTTTTCAAAAGAAAAAAAAAATTCAAACAATTAATATTTTAAGCATTTTTTTTAATATTTTTTGGTTTTGGTATTCAATTAATTTTTTTTAACATTTTAAGCATTTTTTTTAAATTTTTAGACATACCTAACATAAATACACTTAAAAATATAATATTTGTGCAAAAAATCTTTAAAAAATGCACTAAATACCAAAAAATACAAAAAAAAAATATAAAAATTCAGTATAATTTTCCTATTTTTGTGTATTTATTAATTTTTTCACAAATATTTTACTATTTAAATATATCTAAGTAAGGTGCATCTAAAAAGGTAAAAAAAATACTTAAAATTTTAAAAATATTCACTGAAAATAAAAAATACAAAAAATAAAAAAATTAATTTCTAAAAATTTGAAACTAAACACATTAGATGTAATTTGTGGACAGTTATGATTCAGACCCTCACAAAATATCACATTCACAACTTTCACTCACTTGTAATTGGTCTAAGTAAGAAAAGAAAAAAAAAAATACAAATATATTATTGATCTACGTCACTATAGAGTGGAGAGTCCGCAAAAGAGTTCCAAACATTATTCATTTGTGGATCGTGGTCCTCACATATTCAAATCTACACAACGTGACTTTTTTATTCCTACGATTTGGACAAAGAATGGCTAAGTTGTCTCAAGTTTTAACAAAAGAAGGAAAAGTTTTTCTTTCTTTTTTCTCTTTTGCTTTCTTTGAGTTATCTTAATAATGTAACTTGCAGCAAGAGAAACGGATCAAGAAATATGCTATAATTTTTTTAATTTGAAGTTAAAAAATTTCGTTTGGTATAGGTTTTTTTGACTTTTTTAAATTTTGTGAGAAAAAAATAAAATGATTATAATTTAAATGTAATATTTTGTCCTGTTTGATTAAAATAGTCGATTTTGTCCTATATACTATTTTAGCCCAAATGGACATGCCAAACATAGCCTTATTAATTTTGTGAAGAACAAAAAGATGTTTTAGGGAAGGTGTTCTCTAGTGAACTTTATTTAGGCTCCGTTAGGGATACACATTTGGGACCAAAATAATTATATAAGACAAAATTGGCTATTTTAACTAAATGTGACAAAATTTTACATCCAACCCGTAATCATTTCATTTTTTCTCTCACAAAAGTCAAAAAAACAAAAAATTTATTCCAAACGAGGTTTTTTAATCCCTCAAAAAAACTAAAAAATCAAAAAACCAACCAACATCCCAAGCGAACTCTAAAATGCTCATCATTTATAGGTAACACAAAAGTATATTAATTTCTTTTCATTTTCCTAATCCAACTATAAAATATTAATTTCTTTTGATTTTCCTAATCCAACTATAAAGCAAATTATAGGTTTCTGTTTTTTCCTTATATTTTTCATTATTTGAGTTATTTTAATAACGTAACGTGCAGCAAGAGAAACGGATCAAGAAAGCTCATATGCTATAATTATTAATTTTGTGAAAACAAAGAGATGTTCCAGGGAAGGTGTCTACTGAACTTTATTGGAGGTGTTTGGTGGAGTTTTTTTAAGCAAACTTATGGCTTTTAGCTTTTCAAAAGTTATTTTGGATTGTTTGGTTAAATTTATTTCAAACAATTTATGATTCTAACAACTTATTTTAAGTCAAAAAAGCTGATTCTGAGAAGCTGTTCACCCCCTTACTTCTGATTATCAGCTTCTGCTATGGACATGTTAATTCATGGTTATACTCTTAGATTTTTTTATTTTTTATTTTTTTTTAAAATAGAAAAAGACCCAAATGGACTATAAAATATTATTATTATTTTTTATGAGAAATGTAGACAAATAGTGAATAATAAAAAATAAAAGTTAATTGAAAAAGTTACTTCACAGCTTATTTAACAAATACTACTCAGCAACTTAAATTTATAATCCAACAGCTATACCAAACAGATTAACAGCTTTTGATTAAAATCATAATTTATAATCTGTTAAGTTATAATCTATAATATGTTTTAACAGATATACCAAACAGGACCATTGAAATGCTCATCTTTTATAGGCAACACAAAATGGATTTTTACACAAAAGTTCATTAATTTCTTTTGATTTTCCTAATCTAACCCTTTACTTTTCATTATTTCTCTTTTTTCTTCATAAATTATTTAACAAATTTAAAATTCAAACCCAACAGAAATGCATATGTAAATCCATTATAATAAGTAGGCTCAAAGATTTCCTCATTGTCATAGAGACAAAGGAGGATCCAAAAGTTAGTAATATAAGCTTGACTTCACGAACCTTGTTTCGCAGGTCTATTTGTCTAAAAATATAATGAATAATTGTTGGAGAAAATACCAGAAACTAAACAATATTATTGATAAATGATGTAAAGAAAATGAGATACAAATAGATCAAGTTGAGGCACGGATATCTCGTTTTCTTTAAGGAGATCAAGCCCACTGTGGTAGGAAGAACTCAAATACCGATGCAGCAGTCACAACACTATGACTTGTCCCTTCCAGGATACAACAGCTCGACCACTTGTCGTATGGTTCAGGCCAACTCTGCACAAGATGGTGAACCCAAAGCTCCACCAATAAAACACCCTTCTTTGCTAGTAATCTCTCTTGTATATAAAATAGGTTTTTATAGATAGAAAAGAGTAGACTATATATAGACTATAAAGACCTTACAGTTACACCAAAAGTAATGACCATTAAACAAGAAAATGGTTACACCAAAATAATGACCATTAACCAAGTTCATGAATTCTATTAACCTTCATTTATGACCAAGAGGTTACCAAAGTAATGAAAGGTTACCAAAGTAATGAAACCCCATTTATGAATAAATATAAGATATTAAAATGGTCCAACAATTCCCCACTCATTTTAATATCAACAAAGATAAAAGAGATTACCAAACAAAGATAGATTAGTATGCATCATGAAGGTGTGCTCTGCATTGAACCTTCATTAGTGAAACCGCAACCTCTACTCCAGAGTCAGTAGTGGTCTCAGACTTGAACTATGACTACTTAGGGGAAATAAAGAATTACTGCTCACACATAATAATCCAGGTGTTGACATGAGCTTTAATAGCTAGCACATTACGGCCTTGTGCTTATCCCAGTTTTCATGAGCATATTTGAGAATAAGCCTTGTTCTCATAGAAAGCGGCCCCACTTTCATGCTCACATAGGTGAATCTGTCAAGGATGTTCCTGTAATTTACACACCCCACTCAATAAGAGCTACAGAATTTGATTAAGAGTATAAAAACTCAACCCTCCAACATTACAGGATAAATGCACTTACATCATAGGGATGGATAACAAAATATTAAAGAGTGCATTTTTTACAACCACCATATGATTCGTTCTTCCCATTGAACCTAGTTACAAGATCTCTGGTCCCTAGGTTGGGTATCCTCATACATGGTTTATGATTTTATAAGCTTCAAACCCATCCCCCTCGATGTATTCCAGACCTTATCTCTCGCCAAGGCCTTGGTTAACGGATCCGCAAGATTATCACAAGATTTTACATAATTCACAGTTATGATGCCATTACTCAAATAGGATCTCACATTACTGTGTTTCTTTCGAATAGGTCTGGATTTACCATTATAAAAATGATTGTTTACTCTACCAATAGCAGCAGTGCTATCACAACGAATTAACACAGGAGGAATTGGTTTTTCCCAAAAAGAAATTTCATGTAACAAATCTCTTAACCAATTCGCTTCCTCACATGCTGAAGCTAACGCTATAAGCTCAGCTTCCATTGTAGAATTAGCAATTATCGTCTGTTTTTTAGACTTCCAATATATAGCACCACCACCCAAGGTAAAAATAAAACCGGAGGTAGAGAGAGAATCACCTGACAAAGTGTTCCAATCGGCATCACTATATCCCTCAAGTACCGCAGGATACTTGTTATAAAGCAAACCATAATTTTTGGTTCCAGATAAATATCTCATAATTCTTCCCATGGCTAGCCAATGATCTCGACTTGGTTTGCTAGTAAACCTACTCAGTACTCCAACAGCATATGCAATATCAGGTCTAGTACAGTCAGTAGCATATCTCAAACTACCAATCATGCTAGCATATTCCTTTTGATTAATCACTTCTTTTTCATTTGTTACAACAGATAAGTGTATGCTCGCATCAAAAGGAGTAGCAACATGTTTACAGTCTAGAAAATTATATTTCTTTAAAATTTTCTCAACATAATGCGACTGATCAAGAAAAATGCCATCCTTAGTCTTGGTAATTTTAATTCCCAAAATAAAATTGGCTTCACCAAGATCTTTCATATCAAAGTGGCTATTAAGCATATTTTTAGTCTCATTTATAATATGCAAATTAGAGCCAAAGATAAGTAGATCATCCACATATAGGCTAATAATCACATGTGCATTCTCACAAGTTTTATAATATATGCACTTATCACATTCATTAGTCTTATAGCCATTTTCAAGCATGCAGGAATCAAATTTCTCATGCCACTGTTTAGGAGCTTGTTTTAAACCATAAAGGGATTTAGTTAGCTTACACACTTTGCTTTCTTGGCCAGGCTCCACAAAGCCTTCGGGTTGGTCCATGTAAATCTCCTCATCTAGATCTCCATTTAAAAATGTTGTGTTTACATCCATTTGATGAATTTTAAATCATGAATTGCGTACCACGCAATCAACATCCTAATGGATGTAACTCTAGTAACCGGAGAAAAAGTATCAAAGAAATCAAGATCAACTTGTTGCTTAAAACCTTTAGCGACAAGCCTCGCTTTATATTTATCTATAGTTCCATCCGGTTTAAGTTTTTTACGAAGGACCCATTTACACCCAATAGTTTTACAACCTGGAGGTAAATCCACTAACTTCCATGTTTTATTTGAAAGTAGTGAGTCTATCTCATCATTTACAGCCTCTCTCCAGAAAATAGCATTAGGTAATGATAAAGCTTCTTGCACCGTATGAGGAATTTCTTCCACATTGTAAAGATAATAGTCAGGACCAAAATCTTTTTCAACTCTAGCTCGTTTACTTCTTCTTGGTTAGATTTGAAAATTTTCTTTTTCTTGAAAAACTTGAGAAGGAGTAAAAGAGCTAGGCATAGATAAAATATTTTCAGATATTATTTGACCCCCACTATTTCTAGATTTGAAAGGCAATTTATTTTCATGAAAAATAGCATCACTTGATTCAAAAATAATATTATTTTCCATATCGAAAAATCTATAAGCTGTACTATGCAACGCATATCCCAGAAAAGCACAGATGGTAGCTCGTTCACCCAATTTTGGTCGTTTAGGATCTGCAAGCCTCACAAAAGCTAAATAACCACAAACCCTCAAATAACCTAGATTTGGTTTATGCCCCCGCCACAACTCATAAGGGACGATTTTAGTCTTTTTGTGTGGCACTCTATTTATCACATGGCAAGCTGTCAAAATAGCCTCACCCCAAAGATTTGAGGGAGCACCTGAATCAATAAGCATAGCATTCGTCAAGTCAATTAACGTTCTATTTTTTCTTTCAGCTACGCCATTAGATGAAGGTGAATATGGTAGAGTAGTCTCATGAATAATTCCCAATGACTGAACAAAAGAGTTGAATCCTAGAGATTCATACTCCCGGCCTCTATCACTTCTAATTCTTTTAATCTTTTTACCGAATTGATTTTCCACTTCAAGAAGGAATTCTTTAAATTTCTTAAAAGCATCACTTTTATTTTTCAATAAATATACGTTTGTGTATTTTGAAAAATCATCAATAAAAGTGATAAAATATCGGTTACCACCCCGAGTTAAAATTCCTTCAAACTCACACAAATCAGTATGAAATAATTCTAGCAATTCGGTATTTTTTTCAACACTTTTATGAGGCCTCTTGGTAATTTTTGCTTTACTGCAAACTTCACATTTCTCAAAATTTTTTGTCACTTTAGGAATTAATTCTAAACTACTCATGATTCCGACATATTTACTATTTATATGACACAAGCGAGCATGCCATAAATTAATAGAAGACAACATGTAAACCGAATTAGAAGATGGTTTATTAATCTCAACATTCAATTTGAACATCCCATCACAAGCATAACCCTTACCCACAAAAATACCCTTCTTGGTAATCACATATTGATCAGATTCCATAGTTTGCTTAAAACCAGCCTTATTCAACAAATAACTTGACATCAAATTCTTCCTCATGGACGGTGTATAAAGCATATCTTTTAAAGTAAGCACACGTCCAGAGGTGAATTTAAGGTCAACCTCACCACTCCCAAGTATCTTGGTTTGACTAGAGTCACCAAGCATAATTGTTTTCTCATCATCAAAGGGAGTATACACCTTGAACCAAGTTTGATCATAACAAACATGTCTATTAGCACCAGAATCTGCCCACCAACCGTCCACATAATTAACCATGCAAATGTCTGTAATCATAGCCACAAATGGCTCCTCGATAATGTTAGCCTTTGGGGCAGGTGCACGTTTTCGGAATTTGCAAGTTCGAGCAATATGCCCACTTTTGCCACAGACAAAGCATGTAAAATTTTGTGCAGGTGATGGACCTTGGTTCTTATCTGGATTAATCCACTTATTGTGAGGTTTACCATAATTCTTCATATTCTTTTTATAAGGCTTCAAATAAGCATTCTTGGAATTATGACCTTTGGGTAAGTTATTATTTGCTGAAACAACGTTTACCTTTGTGGTAGAATTGCCATTACCCGTTTGTGTTATTAATGCATCTTGGCCTCTAGCCTCCTCTTCTACTCGGATGCGAGTGATCAACGTCTCTAAGGAAGTCTCCTTTTGTTTGTGACGCATGCTCTTTTGGAATTCTCTCCAGGATGACGGTAGCTTGTCAACAAGTCCTGCAACTACCAAGTTGTCACCAATCTTGATGCCTTCATATCTTACTTCTGCAACTATCATTTGGAAATCTTGTGCTTGCTCCACAACGGATTTTCCATCTACCATTTGGAAGCGGCAAAACCGGCTAGCTGCATACTTTTTTGCTCCTGCCTCTTCGGTATCATACTTAGTCTGTAAAGCTTTCCAAATTTTCTTTACGAAAGTGTAAGTGGTGTCATAGTAATCATAAAATTGATCAGCAAGGCAATTTAAGAGATAAAAGCGACATTTATACTCATCTGTATTATAGGAAGCCACTTCGCTTCATGTGCCTCATAGTCTTCATCATTCATCTCCTCGGTTGGGATTTTGTTCGGATTCTTTTCGGTAAAAACATATGCAACTTTCAAAAGGCTAAGGTAAAAAAGAACTTTTCCTTTCCACCTCTTAAAATGAACTCCTTTAAACTTGAAAGGCTTGTTGAGATCTCCAATTCCATCATTGGTTTTTTCTGGTACTTGTTCCATGTTTGATCTCCTTAAAATTGTTGGAGAAAATACCAGAAACTAAACAATATTATTGATAAATGATGTAAAAAAAATGAGATACAAATAGATCATGTTGAGGCACGGATATCTCGTTTTCTTTAAGGAGATCAAGCCCACTGCGGTAGGAAGAACCCAAATACCGATGCAGCGGTCACAACACTATGACTTGTCCCCTTCAGGATACAACAGCCCGACCACTTGTCGTATGGTTCAGGCCAACTCTGCACAAGATGGTGAACCCAAAGCTCCACCAATAAAACACCCTTCTTTGCTAGTAATCTCTCTTGTATATAAAATAGGTTTTTATAGATAGAAAAGAGTAGACTATATATAGACTATAAGGACCTTACAGTTACACCAAAAGTAATGACCATTAAACAAGAAAATGGTTACACCAAAATAATGACCATTAACCAAGTTCATGAATTCTATTAACCTTCATTTATGACCAAGAGGTTACCAAAGTAATGAAAGGTTACCAAAGTAATGAAACCCCATTTATGAATAAATATAAGATATTAAAATGGTCCAACAGCTTCGTAACTTGAATCTCTCTCCTCCCGAATCTCCCGACTGCCCAAAACGACGTCATTTTGGACGATTTTTTTTTTTTCCTTATGTCTGAAAACAGAGAGAGAGCGTAGAGAAGAGAGAAGAAGAGGGGGAGAGAGAAAGAGAGAAAGAGAAGAGAGAGGGTCGGCGATCGACCGCCGCCTCCACCTTCGATTGTCGCAACCCAGCCCAGTTCGCCGATCGCCGCCGCCTCACCTCCGCCTCCGATCGTCGTAGGTTTTTTTCTTTTTTTCCTGGATCTGAAATGAAGGGAATGGGGTGGGTTTGATGAACATGTTGAACGTGTTGTTGTTGATGATGAATGGGGTGGGTTTGATTTTTGGTTGATGATGAAGCTGTGTTGATGATGATGTGTTGGGGTGGGTTTGATTTTTGGTTGATGATGAAGATGGTTGTGATGAAGATGATCTCTCTCTATTTCTCTGCTCTCCTCCTTTCCTTTCTTCTTCTTTCTTTCTTCTTCTTCCTCTTCTTCTTCTTTGTCCTATTCTTCTGCGTTATTGATGGAAAAATAAAAAAATCAAAACGACGAAACAACGTCATTTTGAATTCGGGGGATATATAATATGATATGATAGAATATAATATGATAGAATATTGTTTTTGTTGTGCCTAATAGATTTTTTTAGAATATTGTTTGGTATAATTTATAAAGCTGCATATATTTTTGTTATGTAGAAATTTGTGTCAAAATATTTAATGCAATTTCCTTTTCCAGCTTATGAGATAGTATTAAATTATTTAAGTTTAAAAAAATTAATTATTAAAAAATAGAATAATAAGTAATTTTAACTTCTACTTTTTAATTATCAACTTCTAATTTCTATTCACTCAAAAAAAAATTCTAATTTCTAAAAATATAAGATCACAGAGCGTGCCACATAGGCACTAAATATGAAATAGAGTAAAAAACAAAAAAAATTAAATGTAGAATAATGTGTGAACTGGAGAATACTATTGAGCCCGTGAAACGTATCACAACTTCCATTTCAATTATCCGAATCATTCAATGTGTAGAGTTTGTCGATTATTTCATGCCTGCAAAAAATTACATTGAGTGGATATCGATAATCCTTTATCGAAACACATTTTCATCAATGGTAACTATGATTTTAAAAATAAATCATTAACAAAAATGTGTTCCGATCAAGAGCTACCGATATCCGACCAAGTGATTTTTTTACAAACATGAAGTATTTGACGAATTCTACACATTGAACAGTTCGAATTATCGAAGCACGACTCGTGGTGAGCTTCACAGGCCCAATAGTATGCTCTAGTCCACTAGAGTGTGTTTGATTGGAGGGATAAGGGGAGACTATTTACTGGGCGGATTGTAATCCATTGGAAGCATCCAATCTGGCGTTTTTTTTTTTTTAGTCCGCTGGACATGGAGTCCACCTGGACTCCTTATCCCCCCATATGAGGGATTACACAATCCGGGGGGAATGGGGGACAATTTTCATGAGATTAATTACTGTTGGGATTAGATGATAAAATGATCATTTTGACCCTCTACTAATTAATTATGTATTATATTTAGTAAAATTCAAAAAAGTTTAAATGTCTCAATTTAAAAATAAAATAATTTTACTTAAATTTTTATTGATGTTTTATTTTTATTTTTTTTGAAAATAATATTTTATTGATATTTTATTTTAAATTTTTTTTATATTTAATTGAATTTCACTATTTAAATTTTAATAGATGTTTTATTTAATTTCATTATTTAATTATTATTATTTTTTAAAATAAATTTATTTAATTGTGTAAAAAATAAAATAAAATAAATTTTCATTTAATCTAGTTAAAAATAATTAAAATATTAAAGATATGTTTAATATTGTTATTACTTAGTAAACAATTAAAAAGGGGTAAAATAGTCTTTTGTACATTCAACCAAACATTAGATTTACTAAAAATAGTCATTTCCAAACATCTAATCTTATGAGAAAACAAACACGGCATACACATCCAATCTAACCAAATAGTCCGAGTGATTCACAGTTCCAAGATTCAAGTCCGATGAATTTTAATCCCCCTTATTCAGTTTGTCCAATCAAATACATTCATGTGAACTGGAAAGAAGTCTATCTCAATTCTATTATACACGCCTTTTTATTTTTATTTTTATTTTTTGGGTTTTAAAATCTAAGAAATAGCTGGCAAAAACAATAATTAAACTTTTATTTTGAGATTACCATCTTTGAGTTGTGTGGCGTCATGTGACTTTGTTTTTTAAATTGGACAAATTTCACAATAATAAATAATAAAGCACATAAATAAATAAATAAATAATGTTGGGTGTGATTAGTTTAAGTTATTTGTTTGCATATATCTATGTTTAAGGCCCTGTTTGTTTTGGGTGTAGAAGGTGGGATGAGATTAGGATGGAGGTGAGACTTATTTAGTGTTGTGTTTGTTTGTAGAGTTGGGGAAGGGATTAAGATGGAAGAGGAGATTAGGATGGAGGTTGGAAGAGGGATTGGGATGGAGGAGGTGGAGGTGGGGGTGGGGGTAGAGGTGGAGGTGGTATTAGAAAAATAGTCCGCCGAACTAAAAAAAATTTATTTTTTACATGTTGGGTATTTTTTTTTTTTTTTGAACATTAATGTTTAATTTTTTACATTTTTTTATTTGTTTTGTTATTTTATATAAAAATAATTTAACAATTCTCACGCTAACAACTATCATCAAAATAAATACAATTTTACTTAATCCTCTCACTATCAATCCCCTTTATTCTACTTCTGAAAACAAACAGAACCTAAGTTGTCTCCATATATCTAAAGCTATGATGTCCTTAAAACCAGATCATAATGCCACCATCTTGTGTTCCCTTGGGTTTCAAAATTTGTTTGTAAAAAATTAATTAAAGTTGTTGTTTGTAAAAAATCAATGCACATATTTGTAAAATGTATTAATTTTTTAAAATTTTGTTTGGTTGAGTGATTTTGGGAAAAAAAATTTCAAAATCTCTCCTCTCTTCTTCTCAATTACTTTCTCCCTCATACACATATACTCAACTACAACAAAATATCAAATCGTCCCAAACTCTCACATTCTAAAACTATTTCCAAAATATACAATCAAACAAACCAAAAAAATTTAATTTTTTTCTCAAATTTTTTTTTGAAAATTTATCTCCCAAAACCAATCAAACACACCCTAAATTTCCCAAAATGAATTATTATTTTGGAGCCGAGAGAGTAAATTATTACTATGAATCTGTCAAATCATCAGTTGAGAGAGAGAGGAGAGGCAAATCATCAGTTGTCCCTCTGTTTTTTTGATATAAGAAACACAAAGAGTTTGGATCCCCTCTTTGCATATTCTACTTCATCTTCTCTATGCAACAGCCGAGATCAGTCGTTGCACATCCAACGGCCATCAAAAAATATATATATATATATATTAAATTGAAATTTCATTTTATTCCCGTTCGTTGCTATAGTTATACATTCAAGCACAATCACTCTCACTTTCACTCAGCCTCATAGTCACCCATCCTCCTCTATCGAACCCACCCTCACCGGCGACCAGTCCCCCAGCCGGCACCAGCAACCAGTCCCGACAACGACCCAGACGGCGACCCACTCCAGCCCTGATATTCTCTGCTTCGTGAACCATAACTCCGCTGCGACCACCACCATCGGCTGAGCGAAGAAATTTCTTGATGAAAACGTGGGTTCTAAGGCCATAGAGGAACCAGGTTTGTCTTTGAAACTCTGAAATTAAGAAGTTAGGACTGTGTGATTGAGATTGAGAAAATAGATTTGAAATTTCAAAACTAGGGTTTTGATTTGGGATTCGAACAGGGAAAAATTAGGGCTTTCAGAGTGGGTGTGTTTTTGTGTGTTTTGGATGAATTAGTATCCATAAACCTATTTAATTAGTGAGACAAATTGATTAGTTTTCTACTTGTTTTTGTAAAGAATTGTTGTAGAGTTCTTGAATAGCCTTTGAGGAAATAAAATAATTTTGTGCCTTTTTTTTTTTTTTGTTTATTTTTATACTGGAAAAAGTGAACTTACTTTCTTCTCCCCTCTGGTTGGTTGATAAAAAATTTGAGAAAGGAGAGAAAATCAGAAATATAATAAATCTAATGTTTTAGTTGTTTTGATTTACAAGAAGTCATAAAAAGATAAGTTGTGGCAATTTGGGTTTTTGAAGTCTAAATCCTGTGCATTAAGGTTGTTTTGAGTTATGCTAGTATGATCAGTGATATGAGTTTCCTAATTCAAGCAATGTTGGTGTTTTACTGAAGAAACTCAAGAACTACCATGTTTGTTCAGTTTGAAACTGCTATGTGTGTAACATGTGTGTAATTAATCACAAATGCTATGTTTGAAACTGAAGAAAATGACTACTTGAACTGCCATATTTGTTCAAATGCTATTAACAGTTTAGTCTGTGTAACCTCTGTTCAAATGCTATTAACCTCCATTTAATCTGTGTAACCTCTGTTCAAATGTTATGTTTTGTTTTAAAAACTGTTTACTTATTTTCTTTTTTCTTTTCTGGATATCTCTTCATATGCTTGGTTTTGGGATTAATTCCAGCAATACATTCTTTCTTGGTTTTGTAGTACAAATGTTATGTTTGTTCACTTTGGCTCAAATATGGCAGTTTGAACAAATAGATGTTTTCAGTAAAGATGTACATTCCCTCAAATTCAAATAGCCTTCACACTCTACTCCTCTTCTCTATAGAACTGTCATTACTTTTGTTATGGGCATAACTTTATAGAACTGCTATTAACCTCATCAAACACAAGCATAGCATAGCACTACAAATTTCTCATGAACTGCCATGTTTGTTCAAATGCTATTAACAGTTTAGTCTGTGTAACCTCTGTTCAAATGCTATTAACCTCTGTTTAATCTGTGTAACCTCTGTTCAAATGTTGTGTTTTGTTTTAAAAACTGTTTACTTTTTTTCTTTTTTCTTTTCTGGATATCTCTTCATATGCTTGGTTTTGGGATTAATTCCAGCAGTACATTCTTTCTTGGTTTCGTAGTACAAATGCTATGTTTGTTCAGTTTGGCTCAAATATGGTAGTTTGAACAAATAGATGTTTTTAGTGAAGATGTACATTCCCTCAAATTCAAATAGCCTTCACATTTTGTCCTTCTCCTCTATAGAACTGCCATTACTTCTGTTATGGGCATAACTCTATAGAACTACTATTAACCTCATCAAACACAAGCATAGCGCAGCACTACAAATTTCTCATGTATCCAGATTTAAAAAAATGGCTTCTTCTTCTAACAATAACAATATAAGATTACAACCGACGCTGTGCAATTGTGGAAGAACTGCTGCTATATATATTATAAGAACCAATGAGGAGAGAAATCAAGGGTGCTTGTTCTCTGTTTGCCCATCAAAATATGTAAGTATGTATTGAAAAATTTAATCCTTTAGTAGTCACATTAATATTTGTCTTATTCAACTAACTGATTGTCATGCATTGTAGAGTAACACTTCCACTCCCCATTGCAATTACTTCAAGTTCGTGGATGAAAATGATGAAGACGTTACATCCAAAATCCGTTCCAACACTAGAGCTTGTGATGCTATAACAGTAGAAGACTTTAACGATGTAAGGACGAGGCTTGGTGACATGGATAATGACTATGGTCGAAGGCTTGAAAGGATGGAAAATAATATCAAAGCGATGGTGTATTTCATTGTATTTTCTATTATTTTGTACTTTATGATGTAACTTTTGTACTTTATTGTATTTTGGGAAATTGAATGGAAGTTTTTACCATTTTGGGTTTTATTGTACTTTATGATGTAACTTATGTTTATGGAATGAATTTTAATGTTGAACTTAGAACTGCCATTACTTCATTGTGGAATGAATTTTGGGAAACATTGGTCTCATTATTAGAGCTTACTCCCATTCTTAAATTCAGACATAGACTATTAAATTTAGTGGCCTCAACTTGTTATCTATTAGCAAGTTTTTTTATTACCCTTACTTATCAAACATAGACTTTATCTGTTAGAAAGTTTAAAGCAAATCATTCTAATGGTTGGCACATACAGGAGTGGTCTCTACCTCACTATATTATCCAATCATCTACTTAACATTGCTTAAGGTGGCTTTGTACTGTTTCAGCTTAAGTCATCTAGATCTGTGGATGCTATTTGTTGTAGGTTTGGCACATTTTGGTTTGACACCAAAGAACCTCATACATTTTGGTTTCACACCTCAGAAACATTTTGGTTTCACATCAAAGAACCTCATACATGTTATGGTTCTATGAATATGGCACCAGCATGTTCCTTGAAACCCAAACCCAAGCATCTAAACAAAATTGCATCAACTGAAAAAAATTTTAATAAAAAAAAAAAGAAAAAAGAATAAGATCATCAACTGAAATTCACTAATTTTTACTAATATTAGTAATTGAACAGCATCACAGAAAGGCACCGCTTGTGAAAATTCAATAAGTTGATCATCTTATGTACTTGAACTAATCCAAGTTGGTGCCTTTCACAAGATGCTTAAATTCACTAATCCACTTGTGTAATTGAACAGCATGACACCTGTAGGTCTTCAAAAAGTAAGACACCAATTTGGGACAATTTTTCTAACAAATGAAAAAGTTATGTCCCTGTTCTTTCACACAAAAGAAAATCTAAAAATTTCAACACACACATTGGTCCGTTTATTCTTTTTAAAACAATCACTCATACGAAAATGAAGTATAACATCAAGTGTAGTATTGAACAAACCATACAAAAGATAACATCAGGTGTAAATTCAAGCCATTAACATTAACAAAATGTGGAACTATAAGCCATTAACATTAACATCAAGTGAAGTCATAGCGGCAACATCACTTTCCAGCAGCAGTTTGCTTCACTGTTTCAACTGCTATGACTTCACTTTCCAGCATTAGTTTGCTTCATAGTTTCAGCTGCTATGACTTCGATTTGCAGTGCATTCTACCTCTTTCTGCTTGTCAATAGCCTAAAACGGAAGAAGACAAAATTTTCCATAATTTTCAACAACTAAATACATACTTTAAACATAATTTTCAACAAGTAAATACATGCTCTAACAGAATTTTCAGCAACTAAAAAGCCAGAATTTTCAGCAACTAAAAATTAAAAAGACAATAAGGACGAACCTGACTACACATTGAACTATTTGATTCTTGAGAATATCGAAACCCAATGTCATGTCCACATGAACCTTGAAGTAGTGACTGGAATGTGGGTTATACAGAATACCGTTTAGGCATTGAATTTGGCAAAGAATTTGGCACTACATACATCTCCCGCAAATTGTTCGCCTACAACAATGTCATATATTAGGCTTCACAATCATGGTTTGAGTCACATATTATATCCATACAAAAAATACAATGTTAAACTAACACTTACATGATATGTGGGATACATCAATGGTGGAGGAATAGAATTACCACCCATGGCCAAAGATGGAGGAAGAGGATGAAGGAGAGGAAGAGGTTGAAGAGGAGGAACATGTTGATGAACATAGATATCTCCTCCAACAGATAATGGAGAATGTATAACTGTTGGACTTGCAATAGATTTTGACGAAGCCAAGCTGTTAGCACGGGATTTTTTTTTGGAGTTCACTACCAACGCCGCTTCGAATCCACCTTTTACCCTCATTTTGCCCTTACTAGTTGCCACATTTTTCTTCAATCTTTTTGGTTGCACAACATGATTCACATCTTCGCAATCCACTTCAAAGCTTTGGGTGTCATCATCATTACTTACTTCATTTCCAACACCAAAATGAGCACTTAACTTGCGTTCAACATTTGCACCTAATGTAGTAAGGTGTGCAATACAAAAATCATAAGTTTCTTCAGTTTCAGCAGCTCTACTTGCTAGTGCTCTAAATGCAGTCATCAATGTCTTATATCGCGAGGCTTGTTGGAATTTCACATCTACTTGAATGTCATTCCCCTTAATGTCCTTCACAGTTTTGGCTCTTACTTGTTTGGTCCACCTTTTTAGAATGTATTGTGGAGGAACCACTTTCATCTTCAATATGTCTCTAATAACCTTCAATGAGTGACAACACAAGATTCCTTCCCTTTCAAACTTTGTATAATTACAACCCAAAGAGCCATCTCTCTCCATCTTTACTTTCCTTGCATGTTTGTTACCAACATCAACAACTATGTAAATGGTACTAGCCTCACCATATTCAATTGCTTCTATGTTCGATTCAATGGATCAAAAGTACTCATTTTGAAATTCCTCAAAAATCTTTTGTGTGTACACATTACCCATTTGAATTAACATTCTTATTGTTGCTTTCACCTTTGGCAACCTTTGGCACAAAGCATATCCTGCTTCTAACTCCTTGTATCGCTTCTCGTAAAGTACCCTTTCAAAATGCATGAAGAATTCATTTAAGTTAAAATCAGAACGAATGTAATCCTTCAAAAAAGCATTAAAAGATTCACTAAGTTGTGTGGTACTCATTCCCGCAGCCCATGTTGATCTAACATATAGCCAGCCCCGTTTTTCTTTCACCGCAAAAGTCAATTTCAACCAACAGTTTTCATGCCCATCATATTTATCAAGCATTTCCGCTCACTCTAACTTCCATTGATTTGCATCTTTAATGTCAAAGAAGAATTTATTTAGTACACCCTTTACCTCCTTATCTTGGAACAAATAATTAACATGTTTTAATGCATTTTGCATCAAATGCCAAGTACACAATCAGTGACTCATGTCAGGCATAACGATGGGTATGGCTTTAGCCATTGCAGTATCTTGATCGGTGAACAAAGTTTTTGGTGCCTTTCTTGACATAGCCTCTAGAAAATTTTGAAACAACCATACAAACGATTCGGCGGTCTCATCATACAACAAGGCTGCACCAAATATAATTGTTTCCCTATGATGGTTGAATCCCACAAAAGATGCAAAAGGTCTATATTCTTTGTTTAACTTGTAAGTGTAGACACCTCATTTTTGACCGACCTTAAGACTCAGACGTCATCGTTTGAGTGCTTGATGATTGTGCATATTCGCGCTCATTTGGAGTCCCCGAGATTTTCAGCTGCATGCCTTGCCCTTGAGTCTTTGAACTCTCTTGGTTTTGTGCTTGTTTTAAGCCAAACCTTGGTGCCCCCTTTTGCTTGGAGGGAGAAGTAGAGGTGTAGACCACTTTTCTCCCCTGCTAGTCAGTTTTCTCCCCTGTAGACCACTTGTGGTGGTCGGTCAGCTAGGGTGGGTGGTCGATCGACCATCTTAAGTGGTCAGCAGCCTGCCACCACCTTCTTCTTTTTGTGTAGACCACATTTCCCCCTCTGTCGGCCAGCTTTTGTCCCTGTCGACCACTTTGGGTGGTTGGTCGGCTAGGTTGGGTGGTCGGTCGACCACCTTAACTGGTCGGTGGCCTTTTTGCACTTTCTGCAGATATTTTTGTTGCCAGCTGTGCCAGTTGTAAGGCACAAAATGTATCCTCCCTACATGTAGGGAGGGATTTGAGCAAGCTTTTGCTTGCATTTTCCTCCTCTTCCTGCATCATAATCTCAGTATGAGCTGCTGCATCAACCAATCGCCCAAAATCCCGAATCATAGACCCTACGATTCTCAGCATGAGGCCACGCCTCAACTTCTTCTCAAACTCAATACAACGACGCTCCTCAGTCGCTATCAACTCTGGTGCAAACCTGGACAGACTAGTGAATGCCGCCAAACTTCCATCGATAAACTATTCGCTAAGTGGCGAATCGCTATCTCAATTTCTCCTGAACAGCTGGAGACAGGTACTTCTCCTGAAAAGCATCATCAAAGGCCTTCCAGGTACCCCCAATACGACTCTTGGTGAACTTCCACCATCGACCAAGATCTCCTTCACCGAACGATGCCAAGGTCACCTTCAACCTCGCTCGATGCCTAGCATCTCAAACGTTTTGTCTGCTCGAGCCATTAAATGCGCTTTAAGCGGCTCGCTAGGATCACCTACAAACACGTCCGGGTTGAGACCTAAGAACTCCCTCTTTAGAAAAGAAGGCCCGTCAGATCCGCCACAACTACCGAGCCTCGATTCGAGCCCTAAGAATGCCCATCGACTCTAAAAGCTCCACTATCTCTTGGGCCAAAGCCATACCTTCAGCCTTGGCTCGGCCACATTGGCTTGGCCAACACCTCCCGAATCGCGGTATTTCCTCCGGTATAGGCACTTCTTGCCTAGCCTGCCTACCACGCCTACCGCGACCTCGTCCTCGTCCTGACATCCTAATAAAGGAAACAAAGACGTTAGCACTCTAAATAATGTGCCAAAACTATAACACTTGGCCCTAATACATTGGACAACAATAAATCACACCACGTAAGCACATAATCACATAAGCACTTACGAATTTCATTCCTGGATAATGACAGTCCCGAGGCGTCGCTAAAGTTCCGGTTGGAAACAACATTGATCAAGTGCCTTTCCAACAAGACATTCAGAGACTCAAGGGTTCAATCAACATCCTAGAAACTACATTCCATACCCACATAGTCACATAAACATGTTATCATATAAGCATGCAATCATTACACTAAGTCTCTATCAAACGAGACGAACCCATTGTGATACTAATCACTTCCCACGTACCCAAAGTATTCGAACCCAGACGCGCTCGATACCAAGTTGTAACGCCCTCAAAATTCATCCCGAAACATGGCATGTATTATTAAAAGAGAAACACTATATTATTTAAATCATCAGAGTAATATGGAATAAAACATCAAATAAATGCCCTACGGCTTACATCTTGCCAAGCCAACACTTGGACACAAATTCATGAGTTCTAACTCAAAACAAATAAAGCCCTAGGCTTGAAAGTTTACATAGTTCAAATAAAAATAAATAAAACATATAAAGCAAGTCTTCAAGTCCACATCCTCACAAGCTAAGTCCTTGGAGGTAATGAACCGCCTGAACCTGAAAATGAAGTTCCCATATAGGGTGAGCCACAGCCCAGTAGAGAAATACTAAACCAAGCATAAGAAATAACTAAAGCATTAGTATCTGATACATGGTTAACACTTACTATAATCAAGTTACAATTTACATGATACGAATGTCTACTCTGCCTATAACATGAGGTCTATGGCACACTTTACTTTCCACTTATGGCTCGTAACACGCCAAATAACTCAACGGGGTTTCATCTTTTATTAACAAAACTTCCAATTCCACAGAATAACAATTCAAGTTAGACCTAATCATAACAAATACACGAGTTGGTATTGTATCAATCATAATCAATTCACTTCCATACTTCCCAACTGATACACATTTTAGTGATGTATCATATCAACCATAAATAGAAATATATCTATTAATCAATAAGCACACATAAGCGTGATGCTACTGGAGTCCATCCCCTATCTACTCCCAACAAGTCCGGTTTAGAGGTCCATCCCCTATCTTCCCCTAAACCGTGGAGTTCATCACCTATCTCCTCCCAACAAGTCCGGTTTAGAGGTCCATCCCCTATCTTCCCCTAAACCGTGGAGTTCATCCCCTATCTCCTCCAAACCAATGCATATGCAATGAAACATACAATTGCCATATACAACACATAATTAATACACAAAAGTTCTGTGTTAACTCAACAGTCAAACAATTGACTCAATTCCAGTTATACCTAAGCCGCATGCAAGGTTTACAACAATCAATGGCTATCCTCCACCGATAGCCCAAAACAGTTATTTCTAAGCAAGAAATAAATATCACAATCTGTATATATTATCAAATCCACAGATGAATGATTAAATATTCAATTACATCAACCAATCTCAATTTCCCAAATCTCATGAATTTAACCAACACACAACTCCCCTTTTTAAATTAATTACATGAATTAATCTATGACAAAACCCTAAGGTTTCTCCCAAAATTACTAAACTAACCCCCCACATACCAGAACATCAACACTTAGGATTAAAACGTATACAAGGAGTAGGAATCCCTACCTCAAAGCAATGAACCCAACAAAAGAAGATGAAGATGTTTGCCCAAATTTCAAAGTGCTCCAAATCCAACAATGCTCAGATTAAATGAAAGCCCTCACTCTCCTCTACCTTTTTAATGAAGGAACTAGGTTAGAAACACCCTCTAGATAGATCAAACCCAAGGAAAAGATGAGTTGAGAGAGAAAAAACTCGAAACTAGGGTTTCTGGATCAAAATTTGTGAAAAAGACGTTTTAAAACTGCTGCTGCTCGCTCGAAGCGAAGACATGGTCGCCGACCAGACATTAAGAAAATACTCGCCGGCGAAGAAAATCTCGCCGAGTTAAGAACTCGATGCTTCAGTTCGCAACTTGAAGCACGCTCGAGCGACAGAATGCTCGCCGAGCGAAGAACTCGAACATACAACGCCGCTCGCTGAAGAAAAGCTCGCCGGCGAAAACACTCGCTCGTGTCTATACTAGACGCAATCGCACGCCGGCGAAGAAATCCTGGCTCGAGCCACTAGAGACAAACTCAACCTCGCCGGCGACCAAACCCTCGCCGGCGACCAACTTAAAATCGACAAAGAAGATTTGGTTTCCGAACCCCACCAACCTGAAACAGACCTGCCCAAAACATCCTATAACTCAAAATAAGAAAATATAGGACGACAACAACCATTACACAAAGATAGAATCTACGGAACCTAAGTCCGGATACAACATCGAATGGGAAAAGACCGGGGTCGCTATATTTTTAGCCATTATTTGGCATGTCATAACTTTGATTTGTGTTGGTTTGGTTGCCTCTTGCATGCTCCTTACACTTGTAGTGCAATTTTGTTCACTAGCCTAGGGTATTCGGTGTTTTAGCCTATTGATCTAACATTTGTATGCTCTACTCCAGAACATTTTTGGCTTTGATTTAACATGCTTGAGGTCTGATTTAAGTGGTTTTGGTCATGCATGTTTGGCTTTGCATAGCTATAGTGTATTTGGCTTTGCTAGCCTTACACTTTGGGACCCCTAGCATGTCATATTTGAGCTTTTTGCAGGGCATGGCATCATTTGGTATGTAATTTCAGAGCATAAACTTCTGCCATACTCTCATGTTTATCACCCTTTCATTGTGTTTAAGAGTTGTGCCCTTATGCCTTGTTTGTGAGCTAATACGGGAGCCTATCTTTCTTGTCATCTATGTTGCAAGTCTAGCATATTTTTGCCACCATTTTGACCTGCCTTAGGTCTTTTTTGAGTGCTCAAGGTCATTTGAGCATTGCTTAGTATGGTTATAGTGTAAAGCCCTTGACTAACTTTGTATTTCAAGTCTCTTGGTATGCTTTATTTGAGCTATGTGCATGATATGACATCACTTGGCATGTAATTTCAGAGCATATGTCATTACTACACTCTCACATTTTCCACTCCTTTAATGTGTTTGAGAGTTGTGTCTTCATGCCTTGTTGGCGAGCCATCAAACGTGCATATTTTCCTTGTGTTATATGCCTTGATCTTAGTATACTTCAGCCACTGTTTTGGCGTATTTAACCCCTGTCTGAGGTTGGTTTGGTCAATTAGGGTTCGTATTGTATGCCTATAGTGCTATGCTCTTTGCTAGCTTTGATGCCTTAGCTTATAAACATGTCATGCATGTATTGCTTACATGATAGAGCCTTGTGCATGCCACTCTAGCATTGATAGATGAGCATGTTGTTTGCATGTGTGTTGCATTGCATTGTGTTTGGATCAGACGTTAATCCAAACATGAGAAACGAGGGGCGTTTCATACTCAAAGTGATGAAACGTGCCTCATTTCTTGGTTGTCGTCTCCCTTGATTGTACATGATAGGGTGGAGGCCTTTTGAATCTTATGTGTGCATTCATTGAGTTTTGCGCAAGCTTGATCCTTTGGCCACCATGCATTGAAAATGCTTGGTTGTTGGCCCGAGAGTCAAGTGGCATATTCTTTTGAGCTTGAGATATGATAAGGAGTGTGAAAGTGCATACATTTTCTTCCAAATACACTGTCTTGCCTCTGTCTGTGCTCTGTTGCAGCAACATGAGGAATTTCAGCCCTCAAGGTGTTCATGAGATCAGAAAGAAGCAATTTGGAAATCAGTGTAATTTTCAAAGGTTCAAAAGAGTGCAAACAGAGGCGTCTTGAGGCAAGACGGTGGATTTCCGGGAGGATGCAATCGAGCATGCATATCTCCCTCGCCCGCGAGGCCATTTATCGCTTTTGTTAGCTAGTTGTAGTTAATTACCTGTGTTGTAATTAATTTAGCTTAGTGCTTTGTAATATTCTAATTAGCTTAAATTAGCTAGTTATTCAATTTGGTTTGTAATAATTAATTAGCTAGAATAGTTAGTTAATTAGTTGGTTTGTAATAGTTAGCTTAATTAGCGTAGCTAGTTAGCTTTCATTTTATTCGGACCCTCCGTCGAGAGGGCACATTGTTGTAATAAGTGTGCGTGAGTGTGTGAATGTCTTCCAACTCCACGTATTTCTCCCTTTTACTTATCAGCTTTCGATGGTTAGTTTTAGGGCATGTTTTAATTAGCATACGTATGCTTTGCATGTGTGCATCATTCATTCGTATTGCATGTACCGGGCTCAACACATCATTCAAACTGCATTGTATTTCAATTCCTATTTGAATACATGTATCAAGTGTAGCATTCATATGCAATCTTAGATAGCCGAGCCTATTTTAGTTGCATTTTTCCATGCATTGCATTAGGCATCTTGTATAGTTAGGATCATGCATGATTTCTAATTAGCTTCTTTTTTGGCTCGGAGTACACTATGAGTGTTTATGCTTTAGCATCCTTGCATGTGTGTAAATGACAACCATGATAGCATACTTGCCATGAGGCTATGTGCTTAAGTGCTTAACTGTATGAATACCTGTGGATGAAGGGTTCATTGCTTGAATTGAGACAATTCATTGATTGTGCGTTTTAAGCCCACTTGAGAGTGGCAAATCATGTTTTCTTAAGCCCACTTGAGGGTGACAAATCCACACTTTAGCCTACTTGAGGGTAGCAACTTCAAACCACTTTTCGAAAAATAAACATGAGATGTTTTGTTCCAACTTGAGTGATTGAGTCTATACTTGTATGTTGTGCGCATCACATAGTAATATAGCTAATAACCGGAATAAGGACACATATGTTTTCAAAACAACATATCATATTTAGTAGAGGCCAATCCTTTGATCGGGCGAGCGGGGGTGCTCATTTCATGACCTTCCCCCCTCGTACCCAAGTTCCCGAGCCGAGGCAACTTTGGTGATAACGGACACGTGGCCTTAGGCACGAGTCAGGGTTTTTGTCACGACCCAAACACGGCCCTATGGGTTTAGCACCGTAACTGGCCAGTAATCCGAGATTACCGAAGGCCTACAGAACAGTAATACAGTCAAACAGAGTAGAGGGCCTGGCGGAAGCCAATACAGTAAATAACTAGTGTCCATTGAGCTGTGGAAATCTGTATGCCAAAAACATTTTTCATGCATTCATACAGTCCAAAACAGTACGGTCTATATACAGTCATATACAACATGTACAACATTCAGTACGGGGACCCAACCCCTCGATAACAGTACAGTAAACAGTCTATACAACAGTACAAAACAGTAAGGAGACCGATAGGGGACACAAAAACACCCCAAGCCATAACATGGCAACTCGGAACCTCGCAGTGAGGCGCATAGGCTGGCTTGACAAAACTGGGGACCAATCCCACGCTCCTAGCTTCGGTCTGGCTGCTGAGAACCTACATATATATATAACAGTGAGCTAAAGCCCAGTGAATAACATAAAGCGTAAAGAGGTTATGAATGAATGTCCTTACAGTAATGAAATCAATTCATTTAACAGTATTTCAGTCAATCAGTAATTCAGTCTTTCAGTATTTCAATCAATCAGTCATATGTGGTACATCCATTAGCCTATAAACAGTAGGTCCAAAAGGACCGAGTCTTAACAGACCCAACAATAATGATGGCCAATCATTCAATAAACGGTATGGTTCCACAATGGAAACCGACAGAGCTCTGTAACAGTCAATAACAGTGGGTGCTAAGGATGCCACAATACAGTTCAGAATACAGGACATACATTCATTCAATAAACGATATCGATTCAAGAAATGATTGAAATGCAGTTTAGTTCAGTATTCAAAGAATAACCATTTTGAACATATCTTTACACATCTGTTACTCACAGAGATTGGGCTATCAGTAGCTAGAGCGCGTCCCCGTGAGCCAACCCTAAACAGTAACAAATAGAACACACACTAAGTTTACAGCCGAAAGGATGATAATTAAATCCCTAAATCTCCTCGGTGTGGTTCTATGTCTAAATCCTCATTAAGATGCTTTAAACTAGGCCTAAGAATGCCTAGGATGGAATGAGGATGCAAAAATGCATACAGAAAACATTTTCAGAATTTTTCAGAAAAGTCCCCCTCGAGCGCACAATTCCCGCCGGCGTCAGAACGCGTTACCCGCTCGAGCGTAATTTCCTCCGCTCGAGCGGTCTGCAAAATATACTGGATGGTCGAAAAACCGCCGAAGCGTGAATTTATCCGCGGCGACTGTACAAAGTATGCAACAATTACTTGGAGTGCGATTTCTACGCTCGAGCGCAGATACCTCCGCTCGAGCGGACAACAGAAATCTAGAAAATCCAGAATTGTGTTCTGAATTCAAAACCAAGGTTTCAACCTCCAAAATCGATCCTCTTGGGCCCATTTTCTGGAAAACTCATAAAAACACATAATATAACATGTTTCAAACCTCAATTTAAGAAATCAAGGCCCAAGGGTGTTTAATTCAAACCCAATTTCAAACCAATTCCAAGAATCATGCTCAACCAAGACATGCATGAGTTTCAAACCAATTCCAATCTTCAAATCTTGCTCTCAAGAGCTCATTAGTTGGAAAACAAAGTGAAAACATGGACTAAAGCTTAGACATGAACATGCATGTACAATCAACCATGAATTCAACTCCAAATTCACTAATCTCTACATGCATGCAACAATGGAGCTCCAATTCAACATTCTAGAACTTCAAACATGGCAATGATGCATGAAACATGCAAGATGGAGCTTAAAGATGACAAGATGACAATGAATTCCTTACCTAGAGTGTTAATTTCAAGTCTAGCAAGCTAAATTTGACAATCAACCTTCAAGTCTTCAAGCAATTCCACAACAATGGCAAGGTGAGCTCAAGTCTCTCTCTAAACTCTCTCCCTCACTCTATTCTTCTTGTTTGGTCGGTTAGGAAGAAAAGAAATGGCTGAGCAAAGAGTCTTAGATCAAGTGTATAAGGCTCACTATAATTAGTAAACAAATAGTAAACAAAGGCTCTACTCAAGGGCAATATAGTAAATAAGCCTAAGTTCTCAATTAGCTCAATTCAATCTAATTTAATCATTCCTAATCAATTTTCAGATAAATATACCATTAAATCACAAATATTCTACTGATTATAAAACACTAAACGGTTCCTAAATCGGCCGCCGATAAGGCCTTCAATTAACAGTTTAAACACATAACTCAAACAGATAATCATTCAAGCAAACAGATATAATATGCAATATAATAGACAAACTTATTCAATTTCAGTTTCAGTTCCATTCAGTTCACTTATCAGTCATTATCAGTTCGGTTTAGCATTAATCAGTACATAATTCAGTGGTTATCCGGTAATCAGTACGAGGGTTGTTACAGTTTCCTAAATTTTCCCAAAAAAATAAAATATTTAGGTGGCGACTCTGAAATCTGGCAAAACAGTCCATGTATGGCGTTTTTTGATTAAAAACGATTTGCCAGATTTGGACTCTTTGGTGATTTATCAGTTTTACATTGTACTTTGTGAGATCAGATTCAGAACCGTGACAGGAGTCTGAACTGTAGTAGCTAGAACCCAAATCTGCGGTCTACAGTGAGTCATATCAAATGTGACAACATCACCAAATTGGGCATAATCCATGATCATTTGTGCATCGGCCCAAAACATATTTGTTACTTGCTCCTCATTATTTAACTGAAAAGCATAAAATAATGAAGGATTCTGCAAAGATTTTTCTTTAAAGTATTGCAACACATTGCCTACTTCCCCATATGCTAAACTTTGTTGTCTTTTGGTTCTCAAATAATTTTTTTGATCTAATTTTGTAAACGCAAGACATTGCCTGCCACTAGCTTCCCTACCCATGAGTTCAAAAGACTGGCTTAAACGAAGACCAGATTGTGCCGCCAAATCTAACTCAATTGCTTGCGTAGTCGATATCTTTCTTTGTGACGGCAACATGTGGGCACACTCAGGTGATACAAGATTATGGTTGTGTTTTTCTTTGAAATCAGTTACAACAAATTTCCCAGTACCCTCATCTAATTTAACATAAAGTCGAGCCTCATAACCAGTCCTAGTTTCAGCTCTAGGGTTTTTTGCCAATGGGTCTCATTTGTCAACCTTCCAAAATCCCTCCTTGTTGCAAACCAAAAGTCTACAAATAAGTTGATTAGTGAACTTGTTCTTCCTACAATAATCCCTTCTTATGCTAAACCTCATTCTTCCTCTATATGTATTATAAAAATCATACAAATATTGTTCAGAATCAAATGTCATTCCCTGTTTTGGTTTCCAAGTACAATCATTCTCAGGTTCCATATCCATATCAAAATGTAACTGAAAACCCATATAAATAAAATCTTAGCTACATAAATAAAATCTTTATTTCAGAGACAAAAAAAAAAAAAAAAAAAACACAATATCTGCACTATGATCAAAGAACTCACTGTCACACTTGGATAAAGAAACAAGAAATTAGAACTAAGGAGTGAGACCCAATTAAGATCAAATAATAAATCAATTAAACTATATAATCCCAAACTCCAACTACTTGGTTCTCTTTAAAGTGTCTAAGAAAATGTATGCAAGCCAAGTACCTTTGGTAACACTGATTCATGGGCAACAAGAGTTATTTAGTTTTGGATTGGGTCATTACACAGGGTTTGGCAAGCCTATTGTAGCTCAACGGATAGGAAATAACATAAAAATGCAAATTGTGAACTTTGAGAAATTGATCATCAATTATAACAAGTGAATTTTTTTTATCTCTCTATATGTTCTCATCAAGCAATGGTGCATCTAACTGCCCTAAACAACACTGTCAATTTACATTTCACCTTTCGACACACAAAATTGCCACATTAAGCATGTTTTAACTGGACAATGTGACTGATTCCAAGAGTAACAAGCTACACTTGAACAAAGTGTCAACTAGTAAGTGCTTGTCATATATTAACAATCAAGAGCAAGACAAGAAAGTACCATACACTAAATTTTCAAGCTTAATGCACAACTACAGATAGATCTATATACAGACATCTACACAGAGGCATTAAGTCTTAAAAGACCCTAATTGTAAAAGGTGAATTTTCCTCCATTTAGTCAAACCCAAATTGTAACAATTATAACAAATTATAACAAATTCTAAAAAAACAATGTCTAACAAATTGAATTAACAGTCATGACTCACGACAAAGTCATCAATTATAACAAATTGTAAACAAACAATGTCTTTACTAAGCTTAAAGATAAAAAAAAATAAATAAATAAATAAAAAATTTGAGAGACAAAAAAATATTCCAGAGAGATAAACTTGCAGTCACATGAAGACTAACCTCTAATTTCAGTTTGAAAAAATTCCAAACAAACACACAAAATGTAGTTCAATTACAGAGATAGAGACAATGAAGACTAACCTCTGGTTTGCAAAGTGAGAGCAGACAGAATAAGGGCAAAGCAATGGGTTCGGTTTGGGGAGTGGGTCACTATAGAGAGGGTCTGCCGGTGAAGTGGAAGAGAAGAGCGTGACAACTCTGGTTTGCCAAGTAGACAGAATCTGTAACGGCATCGAGAGTGGGTCACCATCGTCGCATTTGCAACGGCGTCGAGATTGGGTCGCCAGTAAGGGTGGGTTCGACGGAGAAGAAGGAATGAGTGTGTGTTTTTGTGAGTGTAATTCCAAACCAAAATATGTATAACCTCTGTATAGGCTGTGTTTTGTTTTGAGCGGAAAATGAAATTTCAATTTCATTTTTTTTTTTAAATATCCATTGGATCTGCAACGGCTGATCTCAACCATTGCACGTAGGAAATCGAGGAGGATATGTAAGGAGGGGATCCGAACTCGAACACAAAGGGTAAAAATATCTTTTTACTAATATAGTGACATCTAGCTAGCCACGAGCCTTGATACCTCAGCTACACTTGGTTACATGGCTTTTTTTTGTGAAAGAGGCTAAAATAGCCTGACCCATGGGTTGCCAAACACCGCTAATATTGACTCCAAAAATATAATAATCAATAAACTATCTTGTAATAATGAACATAAATAATTATTCTTTATTAATGTCTGATTTGAAATTATCTTTTAAACATTTTTAATGGTTTTTTTATTTGATTTTAATTAATATTTATTTTGTTATCAAATGAGGGTTAACTATAATCATTGTCATTTTTTGTAGTTGCTTTAACGTGCATCGAGGGTGAGGGTTGCTTTGATGCAAGTTGGATTTTTTTTTTTGGCTAAGAGAGTTGTTTCTTTTTTTTTTTTTTTTTTTTTTTTTTTTTTGGACTGTTAGATAAAGTATGATTCAGGCCAATAATTTTGTATTAGATGAAAAACGAAATAATAATAATAATAATTATTATTATGTTTTGTTCAAATATATATATTTTCACTATAATATTTGGAATGAGTGAAAACAAAAATTCCTATCCCCATATGGGGGATTATACTATCCGGGAGAGAGGGGGGTGTGAGACAATTTTAGAGGGATTATTTACTGTCGAGATTAGGTGGTAAAATGACTATTTTGACTCTCTACTATTTAATTGTGTATTATATTTAGTAAAATTCAATAAAATTTAAATGTCTAATTTAAAAATAAAATAATTTTATTTAACTTTTTATTGATACTTTATTTATTTAATTTTTATAAAATAATTTTTTATAGATATTTTATTGCTGTTTTATTTTTAAAAAAAATTATATTATATTTAATTTCATTATTTAAATTTTAATAGATGTTTTATTTAATTTCATTGTTTAATTATTATTATTTTTAAAAACAAATTTATTTAAAATTTTAATTAAAAAATAACATATTTTTATTCATATTTTATTTATTTTATTTATTGAATTTTTAAAAAATAAATTTATTTAATTGTGTAAAAAATAAAATAAAATAAATTTTTATTTAATCTAGCTAAAAATAATTAAAATATTAAAGATATGTTTAATATTGCTATTACTTAGTAAATAATTGAAAAATGGTAAAATAGTTTTTTGCTCATTTATCCTATCTAGTCCGTCCAACCAAACATTGGATTCACTAAAAATAATTATTTCCAGGCATATAATCTCATGAGAAAACCAACACATGATACATATCCAATCCAACCAAATAGTCCGAGTGATTCACAGTCCCAGGATTCAAGTCCGATGGATTTTAACCCCCCCTTATCCAGTCTATCCAATCAAACACCCCCTCTGCATTTGATTGGGGGGATAAGAAGGGACTATTTACTGTACGGATTGTAATCCATTGGAAGCATCCAATCTGGCATTTGTTTTTTTTTTAGTCCATCGGACATGGAGTTCGGCTGGACTCCTTATCTTCCATATGAGGGATTACACAATCCGGGGGGAGGGGGGACAATTTTCATGGGATTATTTACTATTGGGATTAGATGATAAAATGACCATTTTGACCATCTACTATTTAATTATGTATTATATTTAGTAAAATTCAATAAAATTTAAATGTCTCAATTTAAAAATAAAATAATTTTATTTAACTTTTTATTGATGTTTTATTTATTTAATTTTTGAAAATAATATTTTATAAATATTTTATTGATATTTTATTTTAAAATTTTGTTTATATTTTATTTAATTTCACTATTTAAATTTTAATAGATGTTTTATTTAATTTCATTATTTAATTATTATTATTTTTTAAAATAAATTCATTCAAATTTTAATTAAAAAAATAGCATATATTTTTATTGATATTTTATTTACAAAAAATAAATTTATTTAATTGTGTAAAAAATAAAATAAAATAAATTTTCATTTAATCTAACTAAAAATAATTAAAATATTAAAGATATATTTAATATTGCTATTACTTAGTAAACAATTAAAAATGAGTAAAATAATCTTTTGTACATTTATCATATCCAGTCCGTTCAACTAAACATTAGATTTACTAAAAATAGTCATTTCCAGACATCTAAACTCATGAAAAGACAAACACGGAATACACATCCAATCCAACCAAATAGTTGGGGGATTCACAATTCCAAAATTCAAATCCGATAAATTCTAATCCTCTTATTCAGTTCATCTAATCAAACACACCCATATGAACGGGAGAGAAGGCTCTTTCAATTCTATTATACATGCCTTTTTATTTTTATTTCTTAGGTTTTAAAATCTAAGAAATAGCTGGCAAAACCAATAATTAAACTTTTATTTTGAGATTACCATCTTTGAGTTGCGTGGCGGCACATGTTGTGAAACTTCCAGTTGATATATAATAAGGGAATGGTTTATAGAAAATGGTTGAGAGTACTAAAATTGTGTTCTAATAGCACTATTAATGATGTGGTAGTAGACCTAGCTTACTGTGTATGCCTCGTTTTTTTTTTTTTTTTTTTTTTTTTGGGCATTCCCAATACATTTGTGCTATTAGAGCATCTCCAACCATCGTTGCTATAATACTATTGTTATTTCTATAATTTGGCAATGA
This sequence comes from Camellia lanceoleosa, assembly GCA_025200525.1. Lineage (NCBI taxonomy): Eukaryota > Viridiplantae > Streptophyta > Magnoliopsida > Ericales > Theaceae > Camellia > Camellia lanceoleosa. The sequence continues at coordinate 126,498,049 of CM045765.1, forward strand.
ATAGTATTATTTTGTCAAATTATAGCAATTGTGCTCCAATGGTCATTTGTTATTTTAGCAAATCTCAACAAACTTTCCATCCAAGTTTGTAGGTGTTGTTTGGATATAGGTTTTTTTGTGATTTTATTTTTGTTTATTTTTTTTATCTTTTGTGACATTTTTTTACCTGTTTATAAAAAAAAAATTATATATTTATATTATTCCCAACTAGAGAAATATAAAAAAAATGAAAAATTGGAAAATTATTATTATTTTAAAAAAAAAAAAAAAAAACCAAACAGAGCACAACGGCTCTTTTTATACTCAATGAGAGAGCATCCACCGTCCACGTATAAACATCAATGGTTGATTGTCAAGTGTCTAGAATGATCCACCGATATCCACCCTCTTCATCTCCCTCTCACTCTGTCTTCCTCTCCTCAAACCACTCTCTCTTCTTCTTCATGATCGAAACCCCTCTCTCACTCTCTCACTCTGTCTCCCTCTCTCACTCTGTCTCCCTCTCAGTTAGGAGTGAGCATGGTTCGGATTGGAGTAAAACCAGGACCTACAGATCCTGAAAAATTAGAACCAATCCAATTCGTTTAAATCGTGGAACAAATCCAAACCAATCTATTTAAACACAGATTGGATCGGTTTAGGACCACGGATTTATATAATTAAATAACAAAAAATATATATATAACACTTTAATTTCATAAAAATATAAATATAACACCATATTAGTTTCACAATATTAACATGTCTTTTCATAATAGCGACAAACTGTTCTAGAATTTAAACAACCATAAGAAAACTAATTCCACCATAACTATTTAGACCATTACAAATTAACAATAAAAACTAGCAAACAAAAGTAATAAAAGAAGATGCTATGCAAGTTTAGGTTTGGATTTAAGTTTTATATGAAATAAGAAAAGATACTATGTAGGAGGATGAATAATAAAAATATAGACTATTTGTATACAGTCTGGATCAGTTTCAATCCGGAACCTTGAGGTTCAATTTGGAACCAATCCGTGAACTACGGATTTTTAATTTTTCAATCTGGAACCGAACCACGGATTCAAAAAACTAAACCAAACCTACTGGATTAGACTGGACTGGATCGGATTACGGATTTCACGAATTCCTTGCTTAGCCCTACTCTCAGTCTTTCACTATGTCTCCATCTTACTCTCTCACTATGTCTTCCTCTTCTCAAACCACTCGCTCTTCTCCTCTATGATTGAAACCCATCTCTCACTCTCTCACTCTGTCTCCCTTTCAGTCTCTCACTCTATCTCCCTCTCACTCTGTCTTCCCCCTCTCTCTGTTTTCACTCTTCTTCTCCCTCTCTATATCTTCCCTCTCCTCAAACCAATCCCCTCTCCTCCTTCATGATCGAAGCATCTCTCTCTCTCTCTCTCTCTCTCTCTCTCTCTCTCTACCTATGAAGCTCTGATCTGTCTTCCTTTCAGTCTTCACCTCTGATATGTTTTGATTTTTTTTTTCTTTATTTTTCTGGTTGTTGACGTGGATCTGAGCTGATCGTGATTTTTGAAACTCAAATTTGGCGATGGATTCAAACCAGATCTTCAAAGAATTCAAGCATCTCCAGAAGGTTCTTCAGAGAACACAATCTGGTATGTTTTTTTTCAAATTTTCTTAATTATTTATTTTGATTTTTGGTTTTATTTTTTTTTCATCCATCAATTTTTGTTCATCCGATCATTTTATTGTGATAATATCCATCTGATTTTATTTGGTTTATTGTGAATGCATACCATCTGATTTGGATTGACTGATTTGGTGATAAAGGATTAAAAAAATTAAAAATTTTAGAGAAATCGAATTTGGGTTTGTCAATTTCATTCTGAAATTTGTTAATTTGGCAACAAAATAGAAAATTGGGTTTGATTATGAAAATTGGGTTCCCTCCTGTTTCAATTCTGTTTTTTTTTAACTGAATTTAGTGCCAAATTTCTGTTGATATTTGCTGATTTGGCAAGCTTGAGAGCTGCTATTCAACTTACCAAATTTGAGAACAGATATGACATTTGCTATTTTTGACAAGTAAAATAGCAGGCCATTGGAGACCCCTTTTTGTCATTCCTATCAAATTTTAGCTTTGACAGCTTGAATAGAAGCTTTATTAGAGATGTTCTTAGTGATTTTTTTTTTTAGTGGTAGGAATCATTCTTACAGTTTATAATATTTGTCACTTGTCTCAATGTGACTTTGTTCTTTAAATTGGACAAACTTCACAATAATAAATAATAAAGTACATAAATAAATAAATAAATAAATTTTTGGTGTGATTAGTTTAAGTTATCTGTTTGCATATATCTAGGGTTTAGTTGTCTCTATATATCTAAAGCTATGATGTCCTTGCAACCAGATCATAATGCAACCGTTTGTCCTGTGTTGCCATGGATTCCAAAATTTGTTTGTAAAAAATTAATTAAAGTTGTTGTTTGTAAAAAATCAATGCACATATTTGTAAAATGTACTAATTTTTTAAAATTTTGTTTAGTTTAGTGATTTTGAAAAAAAAAAAAATTCAAAATCACTTTCTATCTCTGACATATCAATTAATCACTTTTTTTCTCTCCTCTCTCATTCTTAATTACTTTATCCCTCATACACATATACTTAATTACAATAAAATATTAAATCATCCCAAACTCTCACACTCCAAAACTATTTTCAAAATATATAATCAAATAAATCAAAAAAAAATTAAATTCTTCTCTCAATGTTTTTTTTTGAAAATTTATTTTCCAAAACTAAATCAAACACACCTTAAATTTTCCAAAATGAATTATTATTTTGGAGCCGAGAGAGTAAATTATTACTATAAATCTGTCAAATCATCAGTTGTCCCTCTGTTTTTTTGATAAATGATATGAGGAACACAAAGGGTAAAAATATCTTTTTACTAACATCTAGCTGGCCACAAGCCTTGGGTACCTCAGCTACAGTTGGCTACATGGCTTTTTTTTGGTGAAAGAATCTAAAATAACCTGACCCATGGGTTGTCAAACACCGCGAATATTGACTCCAAAAATATAATAATAAATAAACTATCTTATAATAATGAACATAAAATAATTATTCTTTATTAATGTCTGATTTGAAATTATATTTTAGACATTTTTAATGGTTTTTTTATTTGATTTTAATTAATATTTATTTTGTTATCAAATGAGGGTTAACTATAATTATTTTGTCATTTTTTGTAGTTGCTTTAACGTGCATCGAGGGTAAGGGTTGCTTCGATGCAAGTTGGATTTTTTGTTTTGATTTTTTTTTGACTGAGAGTTGGTTTTTTTTGACTGCTAGATAAAGTATGATTCAGGCCAATAATTTTGTATTAGATGAAAAAATAATAATAATAATTATTATTATGTTTTGTTCAAATATATATATATTTTTTCACTATAATATTTGGAATGAGTGAAAACAAAAATTCCTTTGTATTTTTGATTGGCAATTTTGATATTATGAAAATACAAAACTTATTAGTAAGAGCTTTTCTATTTTTACACATAATTTTTTTTTTTTCATTCATACAATCTCTTGGCTTAAAGTTCAATATATGGACTTAACCACTATTCTCCTAAATTAAGGTTTAGTACAACTTTATTTTTGATTGCCAAATTTCACTCAACTATCAAACAAAAATCCATGATTTGGATATGAATTATTGAATGCAAAGTCAAGTAATGTATATTAATATACTTGTTAATCATTTTGTTTGACAATATACAAACTAAGAGAGAGAAGTATGTGGAATAAAACGGCATCCAATAAATTTCCTTTCTATCATTTCATATTTGTAAATCAAATATGAAAAAAAATTCTCTTCTCCATTGGTTTTTACTAGAACAGAAAGGCACCAAATTAATGTATATAAAAAAATGAAAATAAAATAATTGTAACAGTTTCGTTAGTGGGTAGTTATGGTGATTGATTTTTTCAAGAAAAATAAATTTAATTGAATAGTTTGTATTAGAGCTGGACTTAAATGAAAATCTATTGCTACATTTGGTTTAGTTTTTAAAAAGAATTTTGAGTTTTAAATTATATTTTAAAATATAAGTTGTTAAAAAGAGTTTTGAAAATTGAAAATTTATTTGATTATGAGTTTTGAAAATAATTTTCGAATAATTCTTTTTTTTTTTTAATTGAATATATGAGTGTGAGAGAAAATTTAATTGATTGATATGTAGACTATGAGAGAATGAGAGATGATAGAAGAAAGAGGAGAGAGAAAAAGTAATTAATTGATTTATTAATAATAAAAAAAAGAGAATGAGAGATGAAAGAGAAAAAAACAATTTTGAAAAGAATTTTAAAAATTTATAAATTAAACATATTTTTTAATTTTTTATGTTTATTGAAGTATTCTTTCTGCTCCAATAATTTCTGCTGGAAAAGAGGGAAGATAATAAAAAGGGTAATGATAGTGATATCAAATTTTTTATTAAATAAATAATTAAATGTCTTATATAGGTATAAAGTCCATAAAAGTATGGATCTTACATTTACGTGAGATATTTTATTATTCATTTAATAAAAAAATTGGAACCTATAGCACTTTTTTTTATAAAAACATGGTGTCTACAATAGTAAACATTTCAAAAAAAAATATATATCAAAAATTTTAGGGCAAATTACACTAATAGTTTCTTAGTTTGGAGCTTGTGTCATTTTAGTATCTGACTTTTTAATTGTGATATATTTAATCCTAAATTTTGAATCTTATTCTAAACAAGAACAATCAAAGATATTTACTTTGCAAACAATTAATTTCAAGGGTAAAGTCATCATATAACTTATTTTGTATCAGTTAGCTTGTATGTTGTTTAAAATATAATAGTCTTTATTTTAATGAATAATATTGAATTTTTTTTTGTTATAAAATTCTATTTGGTTTAATTTTCATAATTTATTTTTAGAAAATTTTTCTAAAAAATTAAACATTAAATTGATGAAAAAAAATTTAAAACACATTATTTTTATATAATTTTATTTTTAGAACGGTATAAATAATTTTTTAAAATATTTTTTTATATTTATTTCGTTAAATTAGTTTCTATTTTTTTAAAAGTCAAATATGACAATGACTTTGATGTCATTATCAAACTAATCCATTAAATCAAAAAATTCAAAATTAAAAATATTTTATATATTAAACATATCGATTACACATTAAAAGCTTAATAACCATCCCTTACATGATAATCATCCAAAAATATATGTTAACAACAAATACAACCATCTATTACATGATAGCCATTCAAAAATATTAACAAAAACAACCACCCATTACATGATCATCATCCAAACACATAGTAAAAAATAATTTGATACAAAAATAAAAATATAAATAAAAATGTAAAAGATTTATCGTTTTTATAAAATTTTATTTTTGGTGGGTAAAAATAATTTTTAAAAATTCAAAAATAAGTTTTTGACATTTATTTTTGTCAAATTAGTTTTTATTTTATCAAATTGATGACTTTGCCATTGAAATTGAGCAACAATGTCTTCAATTGTCCTTATTTAAAATAAGATTCAAAATTCATGATCAAATATATCATAATTGAAAGGTTAGGGGCCAAAGTGACACAAGTGCGAACTAGAAGAGTAGTTAGTATAATTCGCCCAAAATTTTACACAGTTATCTACAGGGGATGTTGCTCAAAATCATATTGTGGTGTTAGACATGGAGGCCATTTTAAATTATCACAATTTAAATGTTTGGAAATTTTAATATGCACCCTTTTAAAAAAATGTATCATATATATTTGTAATTATGTTATTTTCTTCTTTAGTTATAACTAATTATCTTTTTTAATTATGACATTATTTTAATTATGACTCTTGAATTCTTTAGTTATACTTCATGTTATGTTTAGTTATAATATTTTTTTTTATATAGTTATGACTCAGAAAATTGATATTATATCATTTTTTTTGAAAAATTTACCCATAAGTCCTAGTTTTTGAAACGTTGAACCATTTAGTCCTAAAAGTTTTCTTATGCCCCATTTAGTTCCATTTTTACATCAGCATGATGTAAATGATCTGATGTTTCATTCTATAATTTCAAAATTTATTGAAATCTGATGAACATTAGATGTTTTTCATCCTACATTTTCAAATATTATTGAAATTTGATGAACATTAGATGTTTGAAATCTAATATTTGTAACATGACTCTGATGTTATTAACATTGTATCTGATGTTATTAACATTGTAATGGGACCTTTCAGTCTATAAGAAAACTTTTAGGACTAAATAGTGCATAAGTTATTAATTTGGAATTTATTGGTGCATCCCCCTTTTTTTTTTTAGTGATAAGATGCATGTACCATAATGTTTCCCTTAAATGCTAGGAACATAAGACATAAGGAGAATTCTATTATATACACTTACCAACTATATATATACTTTAACTTACATCATTTTCTTTTTTAATTATCACTAATTTTTTTCTTTAGTTATGACATTATTTTGAGGTATTTAGTTAGAAGGATGCACTAATAAATCTCAAATTAATAACTTATGCACTGTTTAGTCCTAAATTTTTTTTTATAGACTGAAAAGTCCCATTACAATGTTAATAACATCAGATACAATGTTAATAACATCAGAGTCATGTTACAAACATTAGATTTCAAACATCTAATGTTCATCAAATTTCAATAATGTTTGAAAATATAAGATGAAAAACATCTAATGTTCATCAGATTTCAATAAATTTTGAAATTATAGAATGAAACATCAGATCATTTACATCATTTACATCAGGTTGATGTAAAAATAGGACTAAATGGAGCATAAGAAAACTTTTAGGACTAAATGGTTCAACGTTTCAAAAACTAGAACTTATGGGTAAATTTTCCATTTAGTTATAACTTTTTTTTTTTTTTTAATTATGATTCAATAAGTATAAATTTATATCATTTTTTTTTTATAATTATAAAACACAGTTTTTCACAATACATAATTTAAGGACGAAGGAATCAGAAGTGACCAAGAATAATAGGCACAACAATGCTACACACCCTCAGTACGGACGACTCCCAGCGCGACCCCCAATGACATGGCAGCGTGTGATTGGCTGAAATCCAAAAAAAAAAATAATAATAATTTTCTGGCCAATCAGGGAAGACCCCCAGCACCCCCAGCTGGGGGTCTAAGGTCTCTTTTGGCAAGACGATTATAATCCGCTTTTTGGATTATAACCCACCTCCTCTCTCACAAAAAAACTGCTTATAAGCAGTTTTTTACCAAAAAACTGTTTATTACCAACTTTCCAAAATAGGCCTAAGTCATTTTTCTAATAGGCATATGCAGCGTAAGAATGCCTGTTTTAAAGGATCAAGGAAAGGTTATTCTTTGTTCCTAAAAAAAAAAGAAAAAGAAGGGGGAGTTATCCTTTATATATGAGGGGAGATAAGGTAAATTAAAAATACATACTTTAAAATTTTTTTAAAATATAAATTATTTTTTGGAATTTAAAAAATTATAAATATCTTTTTATCAGAATTTTTAATTTGACATAATTAGTTGAAAACAAGAAATTTTTAACTTTTATCATATACAATGACAAAAATACTTGAATTATTAATTAAAATAAATTTCTAATATCATTAAAAATTGTTCATTATTCAATGATTGATTAATAAAAAAAGGTATTTGTTATTAAATTAGAAATTTCAAAAGACATGATGTAATTTTCATAACTATAAGAAGCAAATTGTATTTTAAACAAATCTTAGAATGTGTATTTATAATTTATCAGGACAGATAAGATAAAACCCAACAAAAAGAAAAGTCATAAGATTGTAAAATAGCAATGTAATTTTGAATCGTGGTCCTGACATATTCAAATCTAAGCAACATTTTATTTTTTTTACCAAAAAAAATCTACACAACACGGGACTTTTTTATTCCTACAAATTAGGGCAAAGAGTGGCTGAGTTGTCTCAAGTTTTAACAAAAGAAGGAAGAATCTTTTCTTTCCTTTTTCTCTTTTGCTTTACTTGAGTTATTTTAATAATGTAACTTGCAGCAAGAGAAAGGGATCAAGAAAGCTCATCTGCTGTAATTATTAATTTTGTAAAGAACAAAAAGATGTTCCAGGGAAGGTCTTCCTCGGGTGACCTTCATTTAAATGCTCAGATGGGTTTTCACACAAAAGTATATTAATTTCTTTTGATTTTCTTAATCCAACTATAAAGCAAAATATAGTTTTTTTTCCCTTTTATTTTTCATTATTTCCCTTTTTCTACATAAGTTATTTAACAAATTTAAAATTCAAACACTACAGGATACTGCACATGTAAATCCATTGTGACAAGTAGGCTTAAAGATTTCCTCATTGTCAAAGAGGCAAAGGAGGATTGAAAAGTCCTTAGTAATATAAGCTTGGAAAAATTCTACTTACATAACATATTTACTTCTTTACACTATTTATTTAGAGTTTGATATTAACACCCCATCTATTATTTTGGACCCCCCATTTTTTTAAACTCCACTTATAAATTTTGAAACTCTTAAAATTTCTTTTCTCCCCTCAAATAATACCAAAATTATTCTTATGAAAATATTTCACCTATTCAATTGAATGCACACCTTTCACACCCCAAAAAAAACCTCTCTCCCAAAAACCCTAACAAAAACTCACGAAGAAGAAGAAGAGCTAAGTGTGATTACTGTCTCTGTTTTCTCTCTCTCTCTGCCGCCTCATCATTTTCTTTGGTGATTAATGTTCGGTTACCGGTTCCCGAACAAATAATAAATGTTCAGTTACCAGTTCCCAAACAAATAAATAATGTTCGGGCCTGTATTCCCGAATTTCGGTCATATGTTTGGGAGTTCAGTCCCGAAAAAATGATGAACAGATTTTATTATTTTTGCCATTTTTTTTTATAAAGAAATTTACCCTTATAAGGTTAATCTCCTCTGAGTTAAGAACACCATCAAAGTTATGAACTTCCTCTGAACTTTTATTGTTGTACTCCTCTCGTCTCATAGAGTTGTGGTTGCCAAAAAAACTTTCACTCGTTATCATTGCCAGAAAAGTGTGGGTAATCAAATGGTTGCTGTTGTTATCGCCGAAATATTACTGCCAAAGGGTTTTCATGGTTTTGAGGGTTGGTAAGTTTTGAAGGTGAGATTTGAGAAAGATTGATGAATGATGATGGAGGTAAGTGCTCTCATAAACCCTAATTCATGATGTAGTGGTGTGTGTGTGTGTTTAATTGTGAGATAGGGTATCCCAAAATTAATGATGTCATTTTTAGTAATTTTATTTAAGGTTATTATTGTAATTAAAAAAAAAGCTAAAAATTGAGGGGTCCAAAATAATTTATGGAGTGCTAATAGCAGCACTCTTTATTTGAGACATTTTTTTTCCAATTTTAACTATTTGTGAAATTACCTTTAAGGACAAAAGATAAAAATTGAATAGATTTAATTATTTCTTTATATCCATTATACTCCAATCCCTACTTCTTTTCTTTCTTTCTCATTTATTCGTCTCTATTATACATCTACTTTTAAAAAAGTGAGAATTATAACGTTTTGATCATAAAAAAAAAGTAATGGACGAATAAATAGTGATGAAGCACAGCAAAATATTGAAATGTTAAAGTTTTTTTCTTTGTTTTTTATGTTTTCTTTTCGTTTTTTAAGATAATTGTTCAACTTTTGTTCAATATACTAAAACTGAACAAAATCAAATAGTCCCGAATCACGTTACCGAATAAAAAATACATATTCAGTAACCCAATGCAGAATAAAAAATACTTGTTCAATAACATACTGCCGAACAAAAAATACATGTCCGGTAACTCACTACTAAACATTTTCAATTTCATTTTTCTGATATTTTTGTTTTTGTTTTTGTTTTTTTTGCTTTGAGGGATTATACTTTTATTCATTGTAGACTACAGTCATGAATTTATTACAAACGAAGTTTGTTAGATTTATCCACTCCAGCCTATTTTTTTCATTTCAACCACAACAAGAAAGAGAATGCAATTGATAAAATTAATAATTACAGCATATATTACCCGTATTGATTAATTCCGTATACTAGTCAACCCTAATGTAATAACTACTAAAACTATCAACATAAATAGATTGTGATAACATCTCAGTGTATTTTTATAGATGCTTGTATTGACAAATTTAAAGATATTTGTATTGACAAATTTTATGAATGTTTGTACACTTCATATTTTTATTGATGCTTGATGTTTTAAGGAAAGTGAATCTATAAATGTGCAACAACAGATGACTGGACAAATCTAATTTGTTCGGTAACATGACACCGGAATAATTCAAATTGTTAGGCAATGTATAACTTACCAGGCCCATCATAAATTTAAAGAGAAAAAAAAAATGATGTTTTGAGGAAAGTAAATCTATAAACATGTGGCAATAGATGGCTAAATAAATATAATTTGTTCAGTAACATAATGCCGAAGTAATTCAAAAAAAATAGGTATAATGAGAAAAATCTGTAAGAGTTTTGAAAATGATTTAATTTAGAATTAATTTTGATATTATAAAGAGTGTAATGAGAATTTCAATTATTTTTTAATGATATAATGAAAAAAATAAGTGTAAAGATGTAAAAATGTGATGCAAGTACCTTGACTTACAAACCTTGTTTGGCAGGTCAATATAACTTGGTAAGTTATTGCCTACAACAATGTCGACGAGAGAGGGATAGAATATGGTTTTTGCTGCGCCTAATAATTTTTTTTAGAATATTGTTTGGTGTAATTTATAGAGTTGCCTATAATTTCTTTTATTTAAAAATTTATATCAAAATGTTCAGTACAATTTCTTTTTATAACTTATGAAATAGTCTTAAATTATTTAAGCTGAAAAAATAAATTATTTAGAAACAGAAGAATGAGTGATTTTAATTTTTACTTTTAATTATTAATTTTTAATTTTTAAAAGTATAAGATCACAGAGTGTGCCACATACGTGCTAAATATGAAAGAGAATAAAAATTTGAGTATAATCTACTTTTAATACAATATATTAAATTAAAGTACATGAGAAAAAAAAATTTTCTTTGTTTACCGGTTTGTTTACAAAACAAACAAACAAACAAAAAAAGAAACAAACAAAAACTTTGTCTACCACTACCATTGCCACTAGACTGCAAGTTGTAGAATGATGATTCACAGTAATAATACATAACTCTAATGTTAAAATTTTAAATGGAGTTCTAATGAAGTAGAAGAAAGAGAGAAATAAAGAGAGAGGAGTGTGAGTTCCACTTTCACATAGACATTCTTTAGATCATTAGAACTATATTAGAACTCTCAAATTAGAACTTTCAAATATTATTCTTTTTTTATTTTTTAAATATATAAAGCAACTATATTAAAATAAAACAAAGAACATACATATCAATAAAAGAAAAAATAACAAAATCTTAAAAAGCCAGACAAACAACCAAACAACTAAATAAGAAAGAATTACAAACAACAACCCAAAAAAAAAAATCTACCAAAAAAAACTAGTGATTTTCTCACAAATGTAATTTGAAAAGGTTAAATCTGCATCAAATCAAGAAATATCACACGTGATTAATAGACACAATCACATGCTTCCATTCGCGTTCGTTCTTCCTCCTTTGTTGCTTTTTGGTGAATCAACTCGTGAAGTGACTTCAACAATCTCATATTTGCATATAGTACATGCGAGGAAACTAGGATCAAATTGCCGACAATACTACTACTTATGATGGGTGTTCACAAAATCGAATCATCGGTGGACTCGTCCAGACCCAACTGATCCATGTATGTCACGGACGGTTTCACACGCATTTTCGGTTGGCTGCGATAGTATTGTCTTAGAACAGTCTTAGCAGCCTACTTATGAATATTATTAAAAAAATTATTTTCTATTTTAAGAATCATTTTCTCATTTATTTCTCCTAACAAACTTCTTATTCTTTCTCTATTCTATTAAAATAATCTTTTACTTCTCCCAACAAAAAAGCCCAATATAGGGTGCAAAATATGCCCAAAACAGAGTGCAAAACAACACCAGTAAAGCAACAAATCAAAGTAGCCAAAAACAAAGAAGGACAGTCGACCGATCAAGTCAATTTTGGACATTTTCTTTCTCCAGCTATAGACACTCACGGGACATCCGGAAGGACATACCCATCGCGCCATCAACGAAATAAAATAAGAATATTTATCAGATATGAAGGAATTACAGTGACACTGTAACAACACTTATATTTGGGAGGGTTGAATAAGAGATCTGTTGACAAAGAATTTCTGAAGAACTAATCCCTTATAATAGCAAAAAGCTATTATAAAAAAACTACTGAAAATGCTCTTAAATATATACTATATAATACATAGACATTATTTTGGATTCGTTTGGGATATGAATTGACTTTTTAATTTTTTAACTATTTTAACCTGAGATTAAAAAATCTCGTTTGAAATAGACGTTTTGATTTTATGAAAGAAAAAATAAAATAATTATAATTTAAATGTGACATTTTATCTTATTATCTTTTAACTTATTTTATTTTTTTATAACTAAAATAATTTTAAAAAATCAAAATATTTAACATGCAAAACAAAGGCATAATTATTTAGTTTGTTTGACTTACCTAGATAAACTAAACGAGTTAAATCCATTCTATGAATCTTTTTCTTTCCAAAAACCTTTTGCATCTTACAAAGTTCCCAAGTCACCTACTTATCAATCAATCAATTGTCAACTTTTTCTTCTTTTCCAAATCAAGATGCACACCCAATATCTATTAAAAATAAAGGCAAGCCTTCTGTCCAGTCCTTAATCGGATTGGAACGTACTGTTAGATTTCTGAGAGTCTATTACGGGTCTTGTTTTAATAATTTGAATTGTTAATATGTAAAACTCGTCGAGTACTATATATCTATAGAAAATCACGTTAATCGAATATCGATAGCTATGTGATCAAATCAGTTTTATATAAAAAAAAATGAATAGTGAATAAATTAACGGTTGACAAAAATCTATTTTGATTACATAGCTATCGATATCCGATCAACGTAATTTTTTACAGGCATATAATACTCGACGAGTTCTACACATTGAACTGTTTAGATTATCAAAACGAAACCCGTGGTGGACCTCCACGGACCCAACAACATGGTTCAGTCCGATTAAAGACTGGACAGAAGCCATTCCCTAAAAATAAATAACAAAAAAAAAAAAATTTTAAGACCACTTAGGCCTAGTTTGAAATACCCAAAAAAAATTTAAAAAATTACTAAAAAAGTTAAAAAATTATCACCATTCACCAAAGTTGACTTTTTATAAAAAAAAAAGTTTAAAAAGTTACACAAAATTATTACAAACAACTCCGACATCCCACAGGCACGAGCTGACTTTTTGAGAAAAAATTTCATAGACGGGGTAAACAAACAATACGGTGTTGTTCGGCCCGTAAGGGCCCATCACGGGTCCCGGGCCCCCATGGATCGAACAACACGGTCCAATTCAATGCCCAAAAAGGATGGAATCATCTCTTAGCCTATACACTGCCCGCTGTCCCTTAATTCATCCCACCGTACAGCATATTTTATTCCAATTTTCTCCTATACACTAATTTATACAATTTTTTAATATATATTTTTTCGTAAAAAGTCAAAAAATTATCTTAAACATCTTTTTTTTTTCAATTTTTTAGTCCAAAAAATCAAAAAGTACATTTATTTAAGACACCCCAAATAACCCATCTCTCTAAGAAATATATATCTTTCCAACGTTTTTTGTTTTCTCAATAAAAATTCATCGGTGGTGTTACATGCACTAATTAATATATATACTAGTGTACCAATTAGTGTTATGATATCATTAATGACCCTATTTATTATACAAATTACAAATATCCAAAATCTCTAAAATTTCTAAAATTATGTCATATCATCTATTTGTATACTAATGTACACTAATTAATGCATATAATATTATTCAAAATTTGTTCCTCAATTCAAACGTATTCTTTTCTCTCACAAATCTGATAACTCATTACTCATGTCTCTCTTTTTCTCCACATATCATCTCCAATGGTTGTTTAAATTTGTTATCAAATTTAAATTTGATAAAAAAATAACTTTTTTTCTACTCTAATAGTTTCATTAAATAAGTATCAAATTCAAAATTTTACTTTTCTTTCATCAAACTGAAAACCAATATATCTTTCATCCAATTACCATTCATAGCCGTAGATTTTCACTACCGGATATCCCCGAAAGTCCCTCCGAATTCCCTAGATGACCATCTCAAAGCAAAAATTTATAAAAAAAAAATTACACAACCCGTTCAACCCATCAATCGTTCGCCCGTTCTATTTCCCAGATGATGACTTCAAGCCAAAAATTTGTAAAAAATTTATACTTTCTGATTGACCGGCCAAACATCCACCTAGCCAACCGGTATTCTGATAAAACTTTAAAATCTCCATTGAAACACTTGATGGCCCTGTTTAGTAGAGCTGTGGGAAACTGCTTATAGCTTATGCCCAAACAGCTTATAGCTTATAACTTCGATTTCGACTTATTCTCAAAGCATCTCTGCCCACTCAAAGAATAAGTGATTTGATTTGATTTCTAGCTTATTCTCAAAGTATCTCTCAAAGAATAAGACTTCTTCCACAAAGCTATAAGCTATAAGCATAAGCTAAACCAAACATATCAAAACAGCTTAAATTAAGCTGAAAGCTGAAAATAATCTCTAACAAACAGGGCCGATATCAAATAAAACTTTTATTTAAATTTTTACTCAAATTTAATAAAAAATTTGATACACAGTTGAAGATACTCTCTCAATCTTTTTTTCTCTAAGAATGTAAAAATAACTCGCGACCCGAACCCTACCCGCAGCCCGAAATGGGCCCAGGCCCGAGCCTAGCCCGAGACCCCAAACCTGGACCTAGGCCATCATTTTGAAGTCCGACTTGGCCTGTGAGCCTGACCCACTCAAAGTCCGGTCCGAGACCCAGTGTCATTTTTTGTGAAAAAAAATAATATTTTGATTAAAAATAATAGAAAAAAAATTTAAAAAAAATATTCAAGCCCTACCCAAACCCAAGCCTAGGCCCGACTGATCGGAATACCCCTTGGGCCTGAGCCTAATTTTCTGACTTATGGGCCAAGACCGACCTAGCTTGAATTTTGACAGGAGCCCGTGAGGCCTGACATGGGCCGACTCGAGCCCAAGTAGGTCAGATCAGGCCAAATTTACACCCCTATTCTTCTCCTTTGTCCAACCTTTCATCTCACTCTCTCAACCCTTTTGTTTCTCCCTGTCACCGACCTCCTCTCTCTTTCTTCTCTTCATATATGAACTCATCTCTCATTCTCTCTCCTCATCTCTGCTTCTCTTTTTTAATTTCTTTTATCTTTTTCCTACCCTCTTTCACAAATTGTTTTTTCCATCCCTACTACTTTTTCAAAATCGACCACACCAACCGTCAGGCCGTGACTTTTCATTGAGTCAATTTGGAATTGCAATTTGGCCGACAACGGATAACTAATTTAAACCCGAATGTGCTTGACTTTTCATTGGGTCAATTTTGAATTGCAATTCGGTTGACAACAGATAACTGATTTTAACCCAAATGTGTCGGTTCGACTAACGGGTCAAGAGTAAATTCGAGCTAAACCAACCCGTGCACACCCAGGTTAATTAATGTTTCATGATTCTATCTGGGCCAATTATGGAAACACACTTAAGTAAGGAATCCTACAATCAAACAAAGAAAAATAAAAACAAAACAACCAAAACTAACATAACTCCAGCTTGGCATTTGACAGTTTCATCCTTTTAGCTTTCTCAGCGAAAGATCATAGTGGATACCGGAAACAAGCGCGTTAACAACACCACCTGCAGGTTTAACTTCAAAGGTTTTCACCATTCACAACGAACCTAAAGTGAGAGGAAAAAAAAACAACAACAACAACAACAACTTCATAGTATGACTCCCAACTTCTTGTCTAGGCAGCTGCCAATATCCCACCAGGCACGCATCTGTAGAAAAAACATAACCCCCACACTAGTGAGCACTTTCCATTTCAATGATGGTCAGGATGATTTAGATAATTTGAATTCTTAGATGAAATTTTGAACTCTTAAAACCTAATTATTTTTTAAGGATTAATAATCATGTTAATTGAAAATGTAAAAACTCTACAGTACAGGGGAAAGAAAACATTCAAATTGAGCTACATGAATTTTTCCTCATTATTTAGCTAATATTCCGTTAATTATTCATGTCTATTCTATAGCAGCCTGAACACATTTGTTTTGACCTCCCTTTTATATATCCTTATTGCCATCAAGTCAAATGAAATAAGAAAAACGCTAAGGATCCAAATGTTTTACCAAATATTTAATCTGATATAGGTGTGGGATTCACACAATGTAGATCTCATGTGGATCCCATACTCGTGTGAAATATTTTGTAGAATATTTAGTAAACTATTTGAAATCTCTAGCATTCCTCATGAAATAAAGGACCCCATATCAGTGCAGTAATTAACCATCTTTAACAACTTCCTCCTGTCATCAGTGGGTGCAGATTTGCTTTCCAAAGATGTATTTGTTGTACTGCTTTTATGGCCTCTCATCCATGTCAGGATCCTCATCTAAAGAAAATGTTGTTTCTTTTTCTTCATTATTATTATTATTTTTTTGGATACAACTAAATTTGGAAGAATTGTTGGTTCTGAACTATAAGAAACTGTTGTTTCTTTGACTACACAACATTCCTTAATCATATAACACAGCACGCATTTAGGTTTTCTATGAAGACCTTCAATTTACAGAAGTTGATGATCACACAAGACTCCAGACTAATGCTCCAATTCATCCATTCCTTTGCATTTTGTGGGTTACCCATTTCAACCTACTAATTATTATGAAAAAACAAAAACAAAAACCAAAATCCCCTTCAACCACCTCTCCCTTATTGACAACTAATGAAAGATACCACAAGGTCTGAAAAAATACTTTCAAATACCTCACAATTGGCAATTGACACCATATTAGTTACATTTTATCTAAGAAGCATGGATATGAACACGGACACGCAACATGGCACGGACACGCTGACACGCCAATTTTCAAAGAATGCATGATAGGACACGAGGGGATATGCACGAAATATATAATTTTATATATTTATTATATTTCTTATATATAAATATATCATTCAAAGATAATAAATAAATAAATAAATAACAATAAAACACTTATAAATTTATGTTGTTTTTTTCTTTTGTTATTGTATTTTAAGTTATTTAGTTCAAACTTATAATTAACTGTGTCTAATTGGTAGACACGTGTTTAAGTAATGAATACGTGTATCCTCTAAGTGTCCGAAGAGTGTCTAAATCTAAAAAACTTCTTAAAATATAGGACTCATTTTGACAAGTGTCAGACACATGTTAGGAAGTGTCCAACGAGACACAGACACGACACAACACGGATACACCACCTTATTAAAAGTGTCTGCTTCTTAGCATTTTATATATTGGCTTTATCCCTATTTCCACTCAATTCCTCAGATTCTAAAGAGACAAATTACATATATACAATCAGTTCTATAAGTTTCATCAACCAAATGTTTACCTGCTTCTACAAAGAACCACATATGACAGTCATTCTAAGTACCGCCTAATAAGGCCATAGACTCGTATAACAAATGGAAAAAGAGAGGCAATATTGTGATTAAAGAATCACTTGCCTGTTGTAAATATTTAAAGGAATGTATAAATGGAACCATAAAGCACGAACACCTCTCCGGAGGCAGCGTATGGGTATCCGACACGTGTCGGACACGCGATGGACACGTGTCGGACACTCTACCTAATGTGTCCCCGTTTTTTTTAGAATTTTTGCAACCAGACATGCTTGGGACACTTTGGACATGTTGGAGAGAGAGAGAAGGTGAAGCCGAAGCAAGAAACTAAAAAAAGGGAGAAGTTGAAGCACTTACCCAACATCATTCGAGTCCAGGAACAACTTCGTGCAGTCCAAGTTGCTTGAAAATCAAAGTCAACTTTGCAGATTGGTGCGAAATCCAGCCAAAATGGAACAAAAAATTCAAACCCAGATTTGATTCAGGCACACGAATCATCTGCGAACTCGAATCAACCCAAAATTCACAACCCAAATTGCAACGTCTTGAAAGTCGAGATTGCGGTCGAAACTGTGAGTCAATGAGTCCCAGCCAATCGCAAACCCCAAATCGCGACTCTCTCTTGCTTTCTCTGTGTGTTCAACTCTCTCTCTCTCTCTCCTTCGCTACGTGTTTCTCTCTCCCTCTCTCTCTCTCTCTCTCTCTCTCTCTTCGTTTTCACTTTTCTTTTTTTTTTTTTTTTTTCCTGTCTATGATGATAAACCTTTTTTTTATAGTATCTTTTTTTTTTTTTAACAAAAACCTTTTTTTCCCTCTTTTTATTTTTTCTATTTTTTTTGGATATTCTTATTTGCTAAATATTAACATATATAGAATAAATTATTTTTATTTGTAGAAAAGAATTAGGGGTTGTTTGGAATGACCTAAATAAATACATTTTTTATCTTTTTACGAAAAGATGTGCAGCAAAATAAAGAGGTGATGTGATAGAAAAAAGATAAAAAGATAAAAAAATGAATTATTTTTGAATTGTCAAACTTGGCCTTAATTTATGAATGATATTTGATATTAAAGTAAATAAATAAATAATAAAAATAATATATATTTTTTATTTTACATATAATAAATAAGAAAATTATATATATTGAGCATATCCCTAACGGGTCGTGTCCCTTATTTTTTAAAAATTTGAGTATCCGCATATCCGTATCGTGTCCTGTGTCCATACTTCATATAAACAACAAAAAGTCACTCACTATCTTACGCGTCGTTTGTAGGGTGAAACAATTTCTGGAAAATGTTTTCTTTATTTTTTGGTGTTTGATACAATGAACGACGAAAGTTAACGGAAAACATTTTTCATAATCAACAAAAAACAAATCTATATAGACAGAAAATACTTTCTACTTTTAAAAAGTGAAAAACATTTTTCGGACCAAAATTTTACTAATGTCACCACACTGTCACTGCCACTCTCACCTCCACCACCACACCACCTCCACCTCCACCTCCACCTCCACCTCCACCTTCATTTCACCATCACCACCACCACCACCACCAAATATGGAAAAATGTTTTCTCCAGAAAACATTTTCTGAAAAAAGCTTTTTGTAGAAAATGTTTTTCATTTGAAAAAAATTTCCGCCCAAACAAACGGAGCGTAGTATCTTCTGGTTATATGGTTATTTTAAAAACACGCTCTCAATATATCACCAGAGAATCTAGGAGAGAACCTCGATCTCCCCATCCATTATTTTCTTCCTCATCTCTTACTTTTTGCCCTTTCTTAAAATATTTATACTCAGATCATAACCAGGACTTGTATGTGAAACAACTGAACTAGCTTGTATAGCTTTGGATTACTAATAATTTGTTTCGCAAAGGATGAAATATCTATTGGCAGAGGCTCATAAATGTCCAATGTCATTTCAAATTGCTAACAATTTCAAATAAAAACCGAACTCAATGGCATGTTTAGCAGGTACGTAACTCTAAATAAACATAACAATATACCTTTTAGTTATGAGCTGAATTCAGTGCCAAAACTGAGAGCATGACATTCAAGATTTCCCATGTTCAACTGCAAAATAGCCAAGAAAAGAGTTTAGGCATGCATATGCAATATCATCAAACAAAATCTTGCAACACATTTTAGACATGCCAAACAAAAAATAAGAAAGTATAAGAATAAGTCCCTCATTAGCTCAAAATTATAAGGGACTGAAGGACAAGAGTTCTAAAAGCAAGATGATTATTTCAAAAAAATGATAAAATTTTAAGTTAGTAGCCCAAAGTTCAACAAAAATCCACTCCATTTTTAGTGCTGTATACAAGGAAACTCTGAAAAAGAAAATTACAATTATTTCATGCCAGTACAACAGAAACAAAAACAAAAGTTCCCTTAATTTAGAAAAGAAACAAAGCCTGAGTGTGCCAAAAAAATTAAGAGAGAGAGAGAGAGAGAGAGAGGAAAAAAGAAAAAGATCATGATGCTCAAAATGTTTTGCCAGGGGAGCGAAAGAACAGTGAACGGGAAGAGAGAGTCATAAGATAGCGCCATTCTTATTTGCGTTCCTTTCTCTTTTTCTTTTTTGATACTTTCCTTTAACACAGTTTCTTTTGACTGTAGTGGATAATAAGATTACTCCTGAATCCAACCAAACTTGATTTACCTTTACCCGAGTCCCAACCCCTGCCATGGGCCAAGAAAACCCTATATTCATGGGTAGATGTCATCTTCAAGACTAAAAACTCCCAGCCCCTTTTGCAGTTTGGCCCTTGATACCAACCAAGATTAAGTATGGGCCACTTTTGTCATTTTGTAAGGAATCATAAGAAGCCTAGTTAAATAAGTATAAAGCACTTATCCTACAACCCAAAATGTAAATTTTGTTTTTTAATGGTTTACAAAATAATTAACCCATTGAAGCAATACCACTTTTGGTTTAATGGTTGAATGACTTAAAAGCCTATTATCTTTCAGAGGGGGAATGACCTCAAGGTTTCTTGTTTTTGGAACTAAAGCTTATTTCAAGTTGAGAAGTATACACACCCACAAAATCATATGTCTGCATTATGAGTTTCTCTAGTTTATAATTGCTTTTAAGTTTTTGTGCAGGCAGAGAAGATACAATAGCTTACCACTACAGCAATTCCTGTCTCACCAAATCTAGGAATGCATATAAGTCTTACCACCTGCCCCTCTGATCCTGCACCAAAGGGTTACCATTAATATATTTTTCAGTAAGAAGAAGAAAACAGTACCACAGCTGATAAGTCAGGGTTCAAAGAAAAGTACCCTTTATTAGGCGAGTCGCATATTTATCCTGATTACCAATAAAGTAAACATGGGGACAGCTCTCAATGAAGAAAGGATCCCTATCGGTGAAGGGATAACACCCTGTAAAATACAGATAACATGCTTAGTAGGTTAACCAGATGATACAAGTTATGCACAACTCCACTAGATTCATGTCCAACCATTCAAGTTTTCTATCTCCTCATCACATTAACTTGCAACTAGTTCAGCATCTGTCTCTGGCCACATAAATTTTTCAAGCCAAACAACTCTGAAGGATTACAAAACAAATTATACAAGAAAACAATAGAGCTTATAGTAGGATATATAACATCTACCAAGGGTGTTCGGTGCTGTTGGTGATATATGCCTCCATCTCAACGTCCGTTCCATAAATTCCAGTTTATCTTTTGCTTCGGAATATTTCTCAAGATCATCAATGTTCTGACCCGATGTTCCAAGAAATCTGAAGATGAGAAAACCAATGTTGCTATAATTTTTGACTCCTGAAAGTACAAAAATTTGAATATATATCTTACCTGATGTGATCAAGCTCAAAAGAATGAGGATTAGGACAGGACCCAAAAGTGTTATAAGCTGATGACCCCGGGAAAATGCATCCATGCAAAGGCTGAATGACAAGGGACATTAAATGAAATATATTGCTGCACAGTAAATACATCACTAAATGTACACTCATAGGTCATAAAAGAAACCTGCTGTGGTAAGGAGAAATTTGCTGGGTCATTAGGTCCTGGCATTATATCTAAAGGTACACCAGCTGCAATCTTCATGCA
This sequence comes from Camellia lanceoleosa, assembly GCA_025200525.1. Taxonomy (NCBI): domain Eukaryota; kingdom Viridiplantae; phylum Streptophyta; class Magnoliopsida; order Ericales; family Theaceae; genus Camellia; species Camellia lanceoleosa. The sequence goes on from CM045765.1 coordinate 126,519,822, forward strand.
AGTATAAAGGTTAGACATCTTTGACTTCAAACCAATATCAATTTTTGCAATACACTAATATAAGTACCTGAGTCAACAAGATATCCAGCTCTTTGATTGGCTCAGACAATTTAGACTGATCCTTTGAAGCCAAATTCTGCCAAAAAGAAAAAGGAAAATAGTGTTACTAATGGACATGCTGCTGGTGATTTTTGTTGAACAGAATGGTAACTAACTGAAATTAGGAGAATCAAAACACTCTTGGTAGTTTCAAAAAATGATAAGTTTCCGATTCCTCTTGGACTCATAAATTAAATGATAGCTTGGTTTGGAGGCAGTCATAACCAGGGAGAGGGATTATACAGAGAGAGCATGCCGAGGCTGCATGGGTGTAGAAAGAGATGTCGCCTTTGACAAGTTGGTGGAAGTAGTAGACAAGGTGGCAGCAGTGATGATGATGTTGATGACCATAAGGTGCTGAAATTGCATCTTAAGGCAGCTGTGGTTGGGTGGCACTGAATAATGGAGATCGTCGAACTTAAATGGTGATGACAATTTTTTTAAATGGTAAAGGTAGTAAAGGCAACTGGTTGCTAGAGATAATGATACTTTTGGTGCATGTGGTGGTTGCTACTGATTGATTCAGAATCATGATGGTCACAGTAAACTCAAGAAAATAAACAACCACCTGTTTTGCATCTTTTTAAGTGCAAGCAGAAAATGGACAACAACCTGTGTATATTACTAACCTCCCTTGAGCAAGGATCAAAATTTCATTTCCGCATGATGTTTTGGTTAGATTGGAACATTTTGGAAATATAATGAGAATACTATTTTTGTGTGTGGAAATATACAAAATGTTCGGAAATATAAGCTCAATAATTAAATAATTGAATAGGTCAACACATCCCTTCATATAAGGGATACAACACAAGTGTATAGAGTAAATTGAACGTGTGTATAATTTGGAAGTGAATTCAATGCGAACCAAGACTAATCAATTAATGTCAAATAAATCAATGTTATTGAGAGGGAGATTTGTGCCGAACAGTGAGTTGTGCCAACACAGAATGTGGTGTTGGGCCATGTGAGAAGAGCCTAAGATGCATCGCTGGGCCGGACTGACCGAGCTGGACCAGCACGAAATATGGGGTTGGGCCAAGCTAGACCCGCACAAAGTATTATGTCGGCCAAACCTGGCCGAGCTGGCTCGGCCGGCGGGCAGACCTACCCCAACATTGAGGTCCAAGGTAGCGAAGCCACGTGATGACCGAACTGCAGACTGTTCAGGCTACTATCATTGAGGCAGACTGTCCATGGGATAGCGGTGGTAGCCGAGATGTCGCACAGCACGCCTACCTTTAGACGGTTCCGGATGATTAGGGCTTTGGCTGAGCGTATTACCTTTGGTAGACCAGTTTGATTTAGCCCGGCATAAAGGAGGCCGACGTAATGCTGGTTCACGAGTAATAGCCCGATCGTGTATTCCACGTGGACCAATAAAGAGAAGAGGAAAATCCACTCCTAGTATGCGTCAATACCGTTTGGCGGTGCGACAAACACTATTTGGAGCTTTTGGTCTCTACACGTGTAAGAAGTGTACAGGGGAGCACAGCCGCAAGAAGGACAGCAGAGGTAATGCGCCCACAATCTCTGAAGCTGCATGGCCAGCCTTGAAAAGGAAGAGCATGCAAATGTTAGAAGTAGGCAATTTCGAACTCTCTCTCTCTCTACATTGCTCTATCTTCTCTCTTCTCTCCCAATAAGCTAAGTTGACCGTCGGAGGGATTTTCCAGCAAACCCACCCGCCGGGTAGCTCACCTTTGTTTTGTTCACAATGCGACGGAGTTCTAACGGAGTGAGATGAGCTTGGAAGCAAGGAGGTACGGAGCGAAGCAAAGCGAATATTTCTCTCCCGTACAATTGGCGCGTCTGTGGAAAGTCCTTTGACAGACAGACCTTGTTTTACAAGCTTTTCCGACTATTTTCTATGGCGAACGTCGACGAAACACCGCTGTCCGTTGTTGACAGAATCACTCCAGAGTCAGTCCGGAGAAGAGATGGCCCTCCTGCCATTCCAACAATTGCGGGCCTAGAGACCCCCTCTAGAGGGCTACCTAGAGACGTGTGAGACAAACATACGAGGAGCACTGATCATTCGCAGAGTCCTGAGGGGCGTCGGCGGCGAGGAGAATCGCATGCCCAGCGCCTAAAGCACAAACTCAGAGACTAAGACGCCCTCATTCAGAAGATGGTGGCTGAGATGGAGACGTTGAAGCGACAAATCAAAGGGAAGGGTGTTGCTGGAGTGGGAAACCACAATGAGCGCACCCAACCCCGTTGCTCAGGTAGCCAACACCAACGGGAGACACCCCCTCTCTTCATCACCCGGAGCTACAATGTTGGTGATTCCAACCCACCAATGGAGAGATCACACACGCGCGACAACAACTACCGTCTCTCACGTCCATCGACGACGTCGAGATACTCTTACGCCGCCCATTCGAAGGACTTGAGGGATGTCTTGGAGAAACGTGCACGCCGCAGAAAGGCCGAACGAGTGCCAACGTTGCAAAGGCTGAGTCCCAAAATCCGCTACAGTGAGGAAGTGGCCATGCCGCCACCCAAAATGGTGGTTCCGGCACCGGTGGACAGAGACTTGGCGAGACTCACGGCCACCCCGCTGTCTCCAGAAATTAAGAGCACACCCCTCCCCGCCAAATTCCATCAACCAAAGTTCACACTATAGAACGACAAGACAGATCCATACATGCACGTTAGTCATTACTGGCAAGTAATATCAGGCCATCAGTGCAATGATGCCTTAATGTGCCTCATTTTCCCAGCAAGCTTGGGAGAGTTGGGCTTGAAGTGGTTTGAAAGGCTCTCGGAGGAGAGTATTAAGGGGTGGCAACAGCCAGTGGAAGCCTTCGTCACCAAATTCAAGACCAACACTCGAACACTGAAAGAAGTCGACCACCTCCTGGGTATCAAGATGGAGTCAGGCAGTTCTTTAAAGGCATATAATGCCAAGTATTGGGAGACCTACAATGAGATCCTCGATTGCCCTACTAATTTGGCAATCGCCCAATACAAGCGAGGTTTACCAGTCAGACATAAACTGCAAGACTCACACATGATACACTAGTCCACAACCATGGAATCATTGATGCAGCGGATCAACGAGCACATCCGAGTTGAGGATGATGCCACCGCCGCTGCCGCCGAGAAGGCAAATCCGATTGCAGCAGACAAACGTGTAACTGGAAAGGTTCACTCAGTAGGGTAGGAAGATAACTGCCCTAATAACCGAGCGAGAGAGCAACAACGCGGAACTGACCGCAATGACAAAAACAGAGGCTATGGAAATGGCCGGGTTAATGCTCCACGCAACGAGGAGGAAGATGCCAAGAGAAAGTTGAAGGCGCAGACCGGTATCACGACGGTGTTCAAAATTCCAATTTATCGCATCCTCAGCGAGATTAGAGGCGAGCCATATGTCCAATGACTAGCAAAATTCGAGGACGCGCAAAGGGGTTTCAACTCAAGATACTGCTGCACTTTCCACGAAGAAAGGGGGCACCGAACGGAGGATTGCGTGCCATTAAAGTAGCACTTGGAAGAGCAAGTCGTAACAGGACACTTAGACCGGTATATCGATGGTGGTATGAGGGCCGCTTCACAAGGGCAAATATAGCCAAATGGGCTAGCCATCTTGGATGCAGTGCCTCAAGGAGTTATCAACGTCATTCACAGAGTCATTAAGCCTGCGCGAGTGTGCGAGCTCAGAGGGATGATTAAGAAGGCTAAGCACATAAGGGAAGTGCTCTCTGTTCAGCCCGCTGTAAAGAAGGGAAAGACCGAGGTGTAGGACGTCATGACCTTTTCAAGCAAAGACCTGGAGAGAATTCAAACCCCTCACAATGACGCGTTGGTGGTAACGCTTCGCGTTAAGGACTTTGACATCAAGAGAATTTTGATTGACTAGTAAAGTTCGGTCGAGATCATGTACTATGATGCATTCAAGCAGATGAAGTTTGAGAACAAGGACTTAGCTCCAGCAATGTCTCCTTTGGTCGACTTTAACTCACAACCGGAATGGCCAATCGGGAAGATCATTTTGCCGGTCAGGGCTGGGTCAATCACGAAGCAAGTGGAATTTTGAGTATTAAAGGTCCTGTTGACCTACAATCTAATCTTGGAAAGGGACTGGTTGCACGCCATGCAAGCGGTTGCATCCACCTATCACCAGTTCATGCGCTTCCCCGCTCCAACCAGGCATATAGAAGAAGTTTGAGAGGACCAGGTGATGTCCAAGCAATGCTTTGTCGCAATCAATGGCAGCCGAGAGACAAAGGGATTCATACAGATGAAAGAAGGACCAGAAGGCAAGGAGGTCCTGGAAGATGTGGAAAGAAAACCCGAAAAAAAGTCAATTAAAGACTTGATGGAGGTTTGGGTTGATGAGAATGATCCAAACAAATTCTTTCTCTTGGTCTCGTCATTGTCCAGCACCAAGCGGTTGGACTACGTCAACTTTCTGGTCTCCAATATTGAGGTCTTTGCGTGGACCACTTACGATATGCCTGGCATCGACCCAAGCTTCATTTGTCATCAGTTGAATATCTTTCCAAACACTCAGCCAATCATCCAGAGAACTCAGCACTCGGCTTTACACCATGCTGAGGTAGTGGCGGAGGAGGTCAAAAACTTGCTAGAGGCTGGGGCAATTGAAGAAGTGCACTACCCCAAATGGATCTCCAACACGGTGGTAGTACCGAAGAAATGGCGGGTATGCGTCGACTATAAGACGGTCAACTGTGCCTGTCCCAAGGATAGCTTTCCCCTTCCACAAATCGACCAGCTGGTGGATCTTACCGCAAGTCACCGAAGGCTCAACTTCCTTGACGCGTATCGAGGCTACCACCAAATCGCCATGTACGAACCAGATTGAGAGATCACATCCTTTACCACGCCAAGGGGCTTGTGCTGCTATAAGGTCATGTCATTTGGCTTTAAGAACGCTGGAGCAACCTTCCAAAGGATGGTGACCAAAATGTTTGCTCCTCTTCTTGGCCGCACTATGGAGACCTATATCGCCGATATGGTGGTCAAGAGTAAGGAGGAATCTCAGTACCTTGGCGACCTAGCTGATATGTTTGCCATCCTCAAACGCCACAAGCTGCGGTTGAATGCTTCTAAGTGTGCCTTCGGAGTGGGAACTGGGAAGTTTCTCAATTTTTTGGTCACTAACTGAGGGATTGAGGCTGACCCTTCACAGATTAAGGCGATACAAGAACTAGAACGTCCAAATTCCATGAAGGACGTGCAACATTGGTAGCCACGCTGAACAGATTTATCAGCCGGTCATCAAATTGTTGTCGGCCCTTCTTCCAGTCCTTGAAGTCAAAGTTCTCCTAGGATAACGAGTACGACAAAGCATTAGCCGACTTGAAGACATACCTCTCCTCTGCCCCCATCCTGGTCACCCCACAACCCGACGAAGAGCTCTACCTGTACTTAGCCGTTTCTCAACATGCAGTAAACGCCGTGCTTGTCCAAGCTGAGGGAATTCAACACCTCCCTATCTTCTATGTCAACACAACACTACTTCTAGCCGAGTCAAAATATCTGTCACTCGAAAAGTTGGCTCTAGCTCTCATGATGGCCTCCAGAAAGTTGGCGCACTATTTCCACACTTACACAATAGTGGTACTGACCGAATTTCCACTCAAGGTACCCCTGGCACTCACCTCATATGTCCTATTGATTTGGCGCATAAATCCGAGCAGAAGGAAATGGCTGATGCAGATTTAGCACAGCCCACAGTTTCAATGCCACCAAAAGGGGGTGAAGTACAAGCAATAGAAAGGCAAGACAATCCTAAGTGAATGGAAAGGGATCCGACTGACCTACCAATTGACAAGCTAAATGACCATACTGGAAAGCTGCATGCAGAGCCGACATGTGCCTTGGACTTAAGAAATTCTCAGAACCCATCTGATTGTTGGAAATTGTTCATTGGCGAGATGTGGAAGCTCTTCGTTGACAGGGCTTCAAATAGACACGGTGTCAAGCAGGGTGTTGTATTGACCTCGTCAAACGGGCTAACCATTGAGCATGCTATCACGCTTGGATTCCCAACATCCAACAATAAGGCAGAATATGAAACCCTCATTACCGGCCTGAAGAGCGCTTTACGAATGAAGGCATCAGAGCTTATGGTATTTAGCGACTCCAAACTGGTGATCAATCAAGTCTCTGGAGAATACGAGGCCAAGGATGAAAAGATGGCCAAGTATCAAGCGTTGGTACGCGCTAAGATCAAAAAATTTGCTGCAATAAGAATGGAGCAAATAGGTCGTGAGGAGAATAGTCAAGCAAATGAATTGGCCGGCTTGGCATCCATGCAAACCACTTTTCCCAATCCTTTGATGGTCGAGTTCTTACCCCGACCTAGCATCGAGGAGCCAAAGGCGCCCGAGGTACTATACACCAACTTGGGGCCATCCTGAATGGATTCGATCATCACCTTCTTAAAGGATCGAGTCCTGTCCACTAAGAAGAAGGAAGCTAACAAGATACGAGCCAAGTCTAAGCGGTTTTGGCTCTCTCCATCCGGTTTTGGCTCTTTCCTTTTTGAAATTCATGAAGGCATGTGTGGTAGCCACATTGGGGACAAATTGTTGGCATACCGAGCAATCTCTCAAGGCTACTGGTGGCCGTGCATGCAGGCCGACGCACAGAAATATGTTCACAAATGCGAAAAATGCCAGAAATTTGTTTACCAAATCCACCAGCCGGCCAGGGAGTTGCTCCCCTTGACGAGTCCGTGGCCATTTGTCCTATGAGGGCTAGACACTATGGGACTGCTCCCAACCGCTCCAGGGAACCGCAAATTTTTCATCGCTACTACTGACTACTTCACTAAGTGAGTGGAGGCCGAGCCATTAGCCAGCATCAAGGAGAAAGATGTAAAAAAGTTTGTCTAGCAGAATATCATCACTCGCTTCGGTGTCCCAAAGACCCTCATCTCGGATAATGGTATACAGTTTAATGGGAAACTCTTCCGTGGATTTTACGAAGAATTAAAGATTGAATTCTATAACTCTACGTTGGCCAACTCTCAATCGAATGGCCAAGCAGAGGCTTCAAATAAGACTATTCTGGATGGCTTGAAGAAATGGCTTGAGAAAGCTAAAGAAAGGTGGACTGAGGAGCTCCCCAATGTGTTGTGGGCATACCGCACTACCCCAAGACACTCAACCGGTGAAACTCCATTCGCTTTGGCATATGGCATAGAGGCGATCATACCTTTGGAGATCGGCATGCCAACCATCCGATCTAAAAATTTTGAACCCAACTTGAATGGTGAAACTATTGCCCTGGAGTTGGACTTGGCTGAAGAAAAAAGGGAAAGGGCACTAATTCACATCGCAGCCTACCAACAAGAGCTCTCCAAGAAATACAACAAGATCGTGCATCCACGTCTATTCAAAGTTAGAGACTAGGTCTTGAGGAAAGTGATGGGCAACACATTGGTCCTCGGTGAGGGCAAATTGGGTGCAATTTGGGAAGGGCCATACAAGATAACAGGTTTTGCCAGCAAAAAGGCATACCATCTGGAGGACTTGGACAGCAAAGCTATACCAAGGCAATGGAATGCGGCCAATCTCAAGCTGTTATACTTTTGAAATGTAATCTTTCTCCCTTTTCAAACTTGGCTTTTTGGCATCATATGTAATGTTTGATGTGCAATAGAAAAAGCCACTTCTTTCTCTTGTATTATGCGTTTATGTATTAAGATGTTAAGCCACTGAGTACTAGGGGCAATCCGGCCTTAAGTTGAAATGGTTTACCGTGCAAAAAGTTGTCAGGCTGACTTCATTTGTTCTGAGCTGATTTTGCTTATCCTTTGCTAAGCTAATTTTGCTCGCCTCCTTTGAGCTGATTTTGCTCGCCTTAATAGACAATTAGTGTTCTGTCCAACTAGTGATGTGAAGTCGAGTTGATTTTGAAGCTTTGATTAACCAGCTTAGGGTATGATATAAAATCATCCCTTATTTATAGATGAAATTAGGGTTTACAAGAGAGACAAGATGGGCCCTGACGGCAGCATAGAATAATACAAACCCTATAATGCAACTTTCGGTGAATAGAAAATACAACACTTTCGGCTAATATAATATATGCTAACACTCCCCCTCAAGCTGGTGCGAAGATATCTCTCATGCCCAGCTTGCCTAATATGTCATGAAATGGTTTATTCCCAACCCCCTTGGTGAGAATGTCAGCAAGTTGTTCACCAGACTGGACAAAAAGAATACAAATGATACCACTAGTGAGTTTCTCCTTAATGAAATGGCGATCAATCTCAACATGTTTTGTCCTGTCATGTTGAACTGGATTGTGAGCGATGTTGATGGCAGCCTTATTATCACAGTATAACCGCATGGAGTCCTTCTAATCAATACCTAGATCACTCAACAATAACTTGATCCATAAAAGTTCACACACACCTTGTGTCATAGCTCTAAACTCAGCTTCTGCGCTTGACCTGGCAACCATATTCTGTTTCTTACTCCTCCAAGTAACTAGGTTGCCTCCAACAAATGTGCAATACCCTGAAGTCGATCTCCTATCAATTACTGATCCAGCCCAATCAGCATCCGTATAGGCTTCCACACGAAGATGATCATACTTTGAAAAATAAAGACCCTTACCAGGAGCAGACTTTAAGTACCTCAAGATTCTCATGACAGCCTCAAAGTGAATCTGATGAGGAACATGCATAAACTAACTAACCACACTGACAGCAACAGCAATATCAGGACGGGAGTGAGATAGGTAAATGAGCTTACCCACTAATCGCTGATAGCTCCCCCTATCAACAACTTCTCCTCCTTCATCATTCCCCAATTTCTGATTGGGTTCCAATGGAGTGGCACATGCCTTGCAGCCAAGCATCCCAGTTTCCTTCAACAGGTCAAGTACATATTTTCTTTGTGAGATAAATATCCCATCCTTAGAGCGAGCAACTTCAATTCCCAGAAAATACTTCAAGCTTCCCAAGTCTTTGATTTCAAACTCATTAGCTAAATATTTCTTCAACAGAGGTATTTCCTCACTATCATTGCTTATAAGAACTATGTCATCTACATAAACAACAAGTGCTGTAGTCTTACCATGTGAGGAATGTTTCACAAACAATGTATGATCTGCCTGACTTTGTTTGAAGCCATATTTAAACATAACCTGAGTGAATCTCTCAAACCAAGCCCTTGGAGACTGTTTGAGACCATATAATGACTTCCGAAGCTTGCATACTTTGCCTTCTATTTGATGATCCTCAAAATCAGGAGGAATGTCCATATATACCTCTTCTTCGAGGTCACCATGGAGAAAGGCATTCTTGACATCAAACTGATAAAACGGCCAGTCAAGATTAGCTGCTAGAGAGAGAAGTACTCTGACTGAATTCATCTTAGCCACGGGTGCGAAAGTCTCCTGATAATCAATGCCATATGTCTGAGTAAACCCTTTTGCCACAAGTCTTGCCTTGTAACGCTCAATAGACCCATCTGCTTTGTGTTTCACAGTATATACCCATTTACATCCCACAGGTCATTTGCCCGTAGGTAACTCAGTCAATTCCCAAGTGCCATTCTTCCTAAGTGCTTTCATTTCCTCAATCATGGCTAGTTTCCACTCAGAGGTAGCTAAAGCATCCTGAAAATGGTTAGGAATGCTAACAGAGGAAATATTGGACACAAATGCTCTATATGAGGGTGACAAATGAGAGTATGACACAAACTGTGAGATAGGATGTTGAGTACAAGATCTCACACCCTTCCGCTTGGCAATAGGAACATCAAGATCAATGGATTCAAGAGATTCAAAGTTACCTAGGCTCTCATCAGAAGCAGGAGATGGCAGTGGAGTAGCAGAAGTGGTCCATTGTATCCAGTTAACGTGTTGTCTGTCTATGTTCCGGACATAAACATGCACGTCCTTATCCACAGTGGGTTCTATAGTCTCAATAGAAGAGGGTGGTGCAAGAACAGCTGATTCCACCATAAGAAGCACAGGACTCACTTCACACCAAGGCTCCCCCTGAAATGAGGACGGTGACACCGGAGAGGACAAGAAATAAGATTGGGACTCAAAGAAGGTAACATCCATGGACACAAACCACTCACGAGAAGAAGGGTGGTAACATTTATACCCCTTTTGAGTAGGAGAGTAACCAAAGAAAACACACTTGAGGGAGCGAGGGTCCAACTTACCACGAGAGGGAGAGTGATTATGAACAAAACAGACACAACCAAATATTTTTGGAGGAATAGAAAACAAGGATTGAGAACCAAAGAGGACGTGAAGAGGAGCCTGTTTTTGCAAGACCTGGGCAGGGAGACCATTAATAAGATGGGAAGCGGTGAGAACAGCGTCGCCCCAATAGGGTCGAGACACATTCATAGAAAAACACATGCACCGAGCCATGTCAAGAAGATGCCGATTCTTGCGTTCCGCCACCCCATTTTGTTGAGGGGTATTAGTGCAAGAAGTTTGATGGATAATGCCATGAGTAGAAAAATATTGTCCTAACCCAGAATCTATGTATTCCCCGCCATTATCATAACGAAATAGTTTGACAGTGGCCCCAAACTGAGTACAAATCATCTTATGAAAAGTGCGAAACACAGAAAAAACCTCACTCTTATCTTTCATGAGATACACCCAAGTAGCACGAGAAAAATCATCAATAAATGTAACAAACCATCGATGACCTTTCACAGACATAACACGAGAGGGACCCCAAACATCATAATGTATTAAGGAAAAAGGAACTAAACTTTTATTCAAACTGGGAGCAAAAGAAGCTCTGTGCTGTTTTCCAAGTTGACAAGACTCACAAAGAAAGTCAGACACATGATGATTTGCGAAACCAGAAAGAAATAAATGCTTAAGTAAATGAAATGAAGGATGCCCAAGACGCCGATGCCACAGCCATAAATCAACGGGGGTAGTAGGAGACGTGATGGAAGAATAAGCAAGTTTGTCCGGTTGATCTAGGAAGTAGAGACCATTTTCTGCACTACCACTGCCAATCGTCCTCCTCGTGACAAGGTCCTGAAAAAGACAATGATCAGGGAAAAATGTCACACTACAATTCAAATCTTGGGTGAGACGACTCAAGGATAACAGATTAACAGAAAAATTGGGAACATGGAGAACAGAAGACAGATGTATGGTAGGAGTGACGTGGACTAAACCTTTTCCAGAAATGGAAGAAACAGTACCATCGGCAATCCTAACTTTGTCCTGACCTGAAGAGGGCTTATAGACAGAAAAAAGATCAGAGGAGCCAGACATATGGTCGGAGGCACCAGAATCAATGATCCAAGGCAAAGACTTATGACACAGGAAAGCACAAGGAGAAGAGGCTAAGTTACCTGAGCGGGCAAAGGACGAGGAAGATGTACTGAGAGCAGTAGAAGACCAGCGGTCCAACAATTGGCGCAAAGCATCCTCCAACTCAGTATCAGAAGCTTGGCCAACAGAAGCAGAATGAGAATCAAGTGGATCAACGGCACTAGACTGATGAGCCCGGGAATAGGAACCACGTCCTCTAGATTGGCCTGACCGACCGCCCCGAGAACCAGACCGATCACCTCGACCCCCGGATGGAGTCCCATGAAGCTTCCAACATGTCTCATGAGTATGCCGTGGCTTCTTGCAATAATCACAGAATACAGACTCCTTAGTAGCAGACGGAGGAATAGGAGTCAGGCTGAGGCCATCGCGAGGAGTAGACAGTAATGCTGAACGGTCAGTAGAGACAGGGGACATCATAGCAGACCGGCGACTCTCCTCATTCTGTACATAGGCAAATGCCTCCTGAAGTGAAGGAAAAGTGTCCATACCCAGAACTCGACCCCTAACGGGATCATACTCCACATTTAGGCCGGCCAGAAATTTAAAGACCCGTTCCCGTGCAATGAACTTCTTGTACCCAACAAAATCAGTAGAACAAACGGGCTTATAGTCTTCCAGGTGGTCAAGGCGTTTCCAACTGTTGGTGAGAAAAGTGAAGTACTGAAGAAAAGTCTGCTCCCCCTGAATTGAGCTCTCAATAGAGCGGCGCAACTCAAAGGCCTGTGAGAAATTCCCTTTGCGGGAATAGGTGACAGCCACAACATCCCAAACTTCTGGCGGTCTCCATAGACAAGTAGCCCTCACCAAGTTCTAGAACCATCGAATGGATAAGCCAACTCATAATCAAAGAGTTGTTAATCTCCCATTGGTCATAACCTGAGTCAGTGGTACTGGGTGCCTGTATCCTGCCATCAACATACCCCATCTTCCCTCTGCTCTTCAAAAACATAGTCAAACTTTGAGACCATGCGAGGTAGTTCTGACCATTAAATAGAGAGGTGGTGATTTTCAGACTAGGGTTGGGGTTCTCAGTCATGGTAGTAGGTATAATGGGATTCTCACTCCTCGGTGTTTGAGAAGAAGGGGACACACTGGAGGAATCTGTCATGGGTACAATACTACCAAACCCGCAACAAAACTAGTGGCAATCACAAACCCAGAAAGTGGTGGTGAAAGAACAGGCACAATGACCACTATAAGAGCATAACCACTATAAGATCATGACAAAATTAAGAAATCATTTTTTTTTTATATATAGATATATATATTTACTGATTTATATATATATATGTTTACTGATTTATATATATATATATTGATACACATATTTACATGTATATTGACTAATATATTTACTTATATGAGTACGGTGGTAACAGGTTAGGTCATACCAGAGGAGATCGATGAAGACGGCGAAGACGAAGAAGATGAAGACGGCGACTGAGGAGCGAGGATGAAGACGAAGCCTGACGAGCCGATGAAGATGGCGACAGAGACGAGCGAGGAGATCGATGAGAACTGAGGACGACGACGACTGAGACGGAAGACGAAGACGAAGCAGAGTATCCACCGAGGTAAGTTTCGAACCCTAAAGTGAGGGTGTGCCGAAACCCTAGAGCAGAAGCTCTGATACCATGAAGCTTTGATTAACCAGCTTAGGGTATGATATAAAATCATCCCTTATTTATAGATGAAATTAGGGTTTACAAGAGAGACAAGATGGGCCCTGAGGGCAGCATAGAATAATACAAACCCTATAATGCAACTTTCGGTGAATAGAAAATACAACACTTTCGGCTAATATAATATATGCTAACAAATTTCGTTCATCACCCTGAGCTAATTTTGCTAGCCGGGGTGAAAGTTGGTGGCATGCCCAACTCCTGATTTGAACCGAGCTAATATCTGCTCGGAGGGGTGTTGTGCTTCCCCATATTGGAACTGGCTAAGTCTATTAAGTGAAATCACGTTCATACTATCTGAGCGGAAATTAGCTCGGCAATCCAACGCACTTCACATCTGACTTTGCCTGCCATTCAAACAGTTGGTGTTTTCCCCAATTGTGACTACTTGTTCTGAGCTGACTTCGCTCTTCCGTTTAAACAGTTGATTTTAGTCGCCTCAATAGCAAGTTGGTGTTATGAACAACTTTTGATTTCAGACTGAGCTGACTTCGCTCGTTATTCCGAGCTGATTTTGCTAGTTACCTCCGAGCTAATTTTCTCGTCCTCCTTAAGCTGGGTTTGCTTGCCTGGAAATAAATTTACGATTTCTCCAACTCATGGATTGAATTTGCTCATCGAGGTGACACTTGATGTAATTCCTAACAGATCTACTTTTTACCTTCCACAACCGAGTTGATTTTTGCTCGGGGAGACATTATGCTTCCCCAATTTCAAAAGGGAATTTTACATGTATGCAAATTTAAAAAGTTAAACCAAGCAAATCTCATCTCGGCAATGTGCAAATTTAGCACGACACAGTTAAACCAAGCAGTTTTATCTCGGCAAAGATTCAAGGTATTTATAAAAAACTACACGCATATTTTTTTTAGAATCATATTTATTGGGTTTTAAAATAAATTTTGATAAATTTTTCATAATTTTTAAGTATAATCCAATATATTTCATATTTTTAAATCACTAGAAAATGATTTTTTTTACATTTTATTTCAATAATTAATGACTTTATATGTTATAAATCCATATTACACTTGTGGCAAAAAAATTTTTTGTTAGACTTAGATGTATAAAATTATTTTTAATTATTATACTTGTGGAAGCATATGTACATTTTAACTCAAATAATTTTAAAAAAGTATACATTCTTAATAGAAGAACTTGACAAAGTACATAACATCATAGCATAAATCACAAATAAGTATATTTTACATAATGTTACTACTAAAATTACATAATGTCACCACCAAAATGAGTGACTTGGTGCATCTTGGTATTGATTGTTGAGCTTAATTCATCTTGGGAATTGTTGAGTTTGATTGCTACTACCTTCACTCCATCCAATAGGAAATATATTTTCAAAAAATAAAATTGTTGTCACAACAAATTGTCATTAAAAAAATTTGTTATCACAACATATTACAATAACAAAATAAAAAATATTTATAATTAAATGTTAAATGAAATGATTATAAAAAAATTCAACCATTATTTATACATTTGAATTTTACATGCTAATGTAATTAAGAATAAAGAAATTTTTCATAGCATTGTTTGAGCTATTGTTTATTTTTATTTTATAGAAAGACATTTTTAAAAAATTAAATAAATTTGTGCCATCAAAATTGTTGTCACAACACATTACAATAACAAATTTTTTAAAAAAATATTTCAAATTAAATACTAAATAAAATAGTTATAAAAAATGCAACCACTATTTATACATTTCGATTTTAAATGCTAATGTAATCATATAAAAATTAAAAATGAATTATAAAGAATTTTTTGAGGTATTGATTTTTAAAAAAGATATTTTTAAAATAAAATTGTGCCTTTTTGTAATAACAAAATAAAAAATATTTATAATTAAATATTAAATGAAATGATTATAAAAAAATACAACCACTATTTATACATTTGGAGTTTACATGTTAGTATAATCATATAAAAATAAAAAATAAATTATAAAGAATTTTTTTGAGGTATTGATTTTTTTTTCTTTTGAAAAGATATTTAAAAAAAATAGTGACTTCAACATTATTGTCACAACACATTATATAAAATGTATTAATATAATTATAGGTGTTATAATTTTTAGATATTATAAAAAAATCAATCACTAATTATTATATATAAAATACTAAAAATAAATGCATAACTCCATATATATATATTTAAATTAAAATTACTAAATATATCACATAAATTTTATAAATTTTAAAAAATTTAAAACCTCAAAATTATTGTTAAAAAATAATAAAACAAATAACAAATGTGCACACACAAAATAAAAACAAAAGTTATACCTTCCCAAGGTCATGTATCTTCCCCAACAAGTTGAACAAACAAAATAATAAAAACCCATTAAAGAAGATTCAACCGGAGTTAATCTCAAAATTTGTGATGAAATCTCACCTCAAAGTGGTTCAAAGACAAAAGAAAAGCTCAATCATAATAAAGGTGTGTATTACATCTTCAATTTCAATCACTTTTAAACCTTGGCAGCATTACAAGCCATAGTTCCAATCATTCAAGCCAAGAAGTAAATTGAAGAAAACAAACGCGCATAGCGAGCAAAAATAAGTTGATATTTCATTGACCAAACAGTTCGGTTACAAAAGTGGGGATTCACAGCCCGATTACATTCTAAAAAACAAGGGAGGAAGGGGGTTTCAATCCAAATTCACAGTATCAGTTTGATCGGCCACTTCCGTCTTGGCCTCTTCCTCTGCGCCGAGCATCGTATTGTCCTCCAGCTCGGGATCAACCTCAATTGGGTTGGCCCTTTCCCTGAATGCCCCCGACAACAGATTTTGGTCAACTGGTTGGGCGGCAAACGCATCGGCTGCATCTGCAAGCTTCATCGCTTCTATGAGTTTCTACTACACGGCATTGGCGAACGACTGCATGTGGGCTGGGATGAAAACGGCTGGTGGATTTTTAAACACATCAGAGTCTTGAGCAAGGCCAAGTTTTTCCACGGCAGCTTTCCAACCGCACTGAAAAAAGATGTCCTTTATCCCTTTAACCTGCCATTCATATGTTCTCTCACCCTCAGCATAGTCGCGATCTTCAGCGCCGTCAACTTGTTTCTCCAGCTCGACTTTATGGGCATCACGGAGCTTGCGCAGCTAGGCAATGTATTTGGCCTTAGTTGCTTGCAGAGCCTTCTGTTTATCATCATCTGCCCTTGCCAACCACTCAGCCAACTAGTCACGCTCGGCCACTGCTGTCTCCTGAGCGGCCTTCAGTTTTTCCAGCTCGGCAGTTTTGGCCTTATTGTCAATGATGGCCTTCCTCAAACTTTGCCGCACAAAGACCATGCGCTCGTGGGCGAGGTAGTTTTTCTGCGCGGCCTGCAACAAAGAAGATGTCAATACTCACCAAACAATAACTTGTTAACAAAGAAGGTCGCATACATACCAGAACAATCGACTTTGTGGCCGACCTAAGGACCTTCAGGTTAGAAAGTTCTTCATGCCTCTTCATGTCTGCCGGAAGAAGCAAACCCTTGGTCATGTTGAAGCCAAGAGAGTAGTCCTTATCGGCATAAGCCGAATCGGCCAAGGTCACTACTCGGCCCTTGTTCTTCAGCTCGGGTGACCAGACTAGAGAGGCAGTGGAGCGGGTGGACTACTCAACCAATGGTTATTCAGTCTAGTCGCCTTGATCGGCAGCTGGCTGCTCGGTCAAATCTTCACCGACCAGTAGCTTGCTCGCTGGCAAAAGCCAGCACTGGTCCTCCTTCTTGCATGGCTGGATTAGAGGATTGGCCCCCAGCTGTTTTGGCCGACTGTGAATCGCTCGACTCACCTGTGATCATGGACTTTATGGCTCAGATTTTTGCCATTTCTTGTTCAAAACAAGTCTAATCAGCAGAAGGTTTAGATCCGGCTCTGGAGAGGGGGCACGAAGAAAATCGATGACCTTGCTTTTGCGCGGTGCAATGTGCCAATAGCTCGGTTTGTATCCGAGCAACTTCTGGGGTTCTCGCTCCTCGGCTGGATGCCGCAGAGCAACTCAGATGGCCTCCTGGTTGGCTCGGGAACAACCCTCTACCAAGATTGTGTAATCTGCACAAAATGCCAAGTGTTAGATCGGCAAAAAAATCAAATGCTAAAATTCAAACCGTGCTAGGCTGCTCACCAGCGCTCCCGAAATTTTTGCTTATGTACCAGCCCAGTATGGACACCTTAGTGTCCTCATAATTGCCGGACACCCATAGAAAGTCGTCATCGTTTATTTCTTTGTCTGGGTTACCCTCAATGAGTTTTACTCACCCTTCCTAACTTTGAGGTACCAACAAAAGCCACCTTTATTTTTGCTAAGCGTACACTGGTGGAACGGCAAGGCTGAGGTTCAAACCGAGGATCCGATTCAGCGCGGCCACGCCATTTATTATCTTATAAGTATTGTTGGACACTTGGGTTGAACACAGCCTAATATGCCTCAAAAACTCGCAGATTAGGGTTTAGACCAGGAAGCGTAGGCCACCTTCCACAATGGACACGACTGTAAAGGGGCAGGCGTCTAATTTGCCCCAGGAAGTGTCTCATTTCTTGGCTAGCTCAAAGTGGACGTCATCTAAAATGTTGTATTCTCTACGAAACTCGGCAATTGCCCCAGGCAAACTAACTATAAAGCAATATTTCCCCATTTATCCCGATTTTATTTTGTATGGTAAGTTTGATAGTAGCACGATCAAAATTGAGCGGCTCAGGTGATTATTTGCTCGGTCTTTAAGCCTCACCAATGGTGATGTTGAGGTGTGCCTGGTCGATCCTAGTTTCTGCTTTATTAAAAAATAAGTACAAGTGTTAGCATGGCATCAAGTGTGCGGCTATCAAAATATGCCTAGCTCGGCTAAAATGTTTATGCTAAGCTGCCAATTTTATCTCAATTATCGTTTTATCTTGATTGTGAAGCCTAAGGTGTTAGGTCCGTTCTGGGCCTTCATCAGAAATGGTTGGCACTTATCTCGGTTTAACGCCCCTACTGGCCTCTATCGTGGTCCAAATCACTTGAAGGGACCACAAACACGTTTTGGCTCGGTTTGGAACAATTTCAAGATCCAAAACCAAACTTTTGCTCGGTTTTACCCAAGAATTACGCTGTTCATCCTAAGTACGAAGTTTATAAGTTGAAATTAAGGAGAATGAGGGGCACGGGGGCCCCATTGGTGTTTTTGGTTCTGGTTTTGCTTAGGTTCTACGAATACCTATCAGTCTTACCCCACAAGAGGGGAATCGGCAAGGTATTAACGATCCCGAATAAGAAGCAAAATGAAGAACACAAAGAACATCTATAGATAAGGGGGGAAAGACAAGAACTTACGGATTTGGAAGCAAAGTCGAGGCTCGATTGACCCCAACCTCTACTGTTGTACCCGCGAAGATGGAAAACACTGAGAGCAACGGCCTGGAATGTGAAGAACAACGAGAGCGACGGCGATACGAGCTCTAAGGAAACTAGGGTTTTTTGCCTGAGAAGAAAATGAACAGTGAAGAGGCTGTAGGGGCATAAATGGCCTATTTAGGGAGGAAAACTCAAAAGGCGGCAACTTTTCAAATTTTGGCATGATGATGAAAGCTACGGGGACTACACGAAGCCTCTGGGGAAACGCCACGTGGCATGGAGGTGATGGGTTGTCAGTACGACTAATTGATTAACAGAACGACTGATTGATTGATGACAAGACAACCGATACAAATCTCAACAACCAACCAAAACGGATAGCTCGATCAGAAAAGGTAATCCCACTCACGTCTAGCTCAGATGGGATTAAGGGGCAATTGAAAAGGAGATTTGAGCCGAACAGTGTGCCCGAGCTGCACCAACACGGAATGTGGTGTTGGGCCATGTGAGAAGAGCCTGAGACGCATCGCTAGGCCGAACTGGCCGAGCTGGACCCACACGGAATATGGGGTTAGGCCGAGCTAGACCCGCACAGAGTATTATGTCGGCCAAACCTAGCCGAGTTGGCTCTGCTAGCGGGCAGACCTGCCCTAACATTGAGGCCCAAGGTAGCAGAGCCACATGATGACCGAACTACAGACTGTTCAGGCTACTATCATTGAGGCAGACGGTCCGTGGGATAACGGTGGTAGCCGAGATATCGCACAACGCCCCTACCTTCAGACGGTTCCAGACAATGAGGGCTTTGGCTGAGCGTACTACCTCTGGTAGACCGGTTTGATTTAGCCCGACATAGAGGAGGTCAACGTAATGCTAGTTCATAAGTAATAGCCCGATCGTGTATTCCACGTGGACCAATAAAGAGAAGAGAAAAATCCACTCCTGGTATACATCAACACCGTTTGGCGATGCGACAAACACTGTTTGAAGGTTTTGGTCTCTACACGTGTAAAAAGTGTAGAGGGGAGCACAGCCGCCTGTCTAGAGAAGGATAGCAGAGGTAGTGTGCCCACAATCTTTGAGGCTGCATGGCCAGCCTTGAAAAGGAGGAGCATGCAAACGTTAGAGGTAGGCAATGTCGAACTCTCTCTCTCTCTACAGTGCTCTATCTTCTCTCTTCTCTCCTAGTAAGCTAACTTAACTGTCGTAGGGATTTTCCGGCAAACCCACCCGCGAGGTAGCTCACCTCTGTTTTGTTTACAATGCGACGGAGTTCTAACGGAGTGAAACGAGCTTGGAAGCAAGGAGGTATGGAACGAGGCGAATATTTCTCTCCCGTACAGTTATCATGCGCAAGCATATACGATTCTAAATACATACAAGTTCAAAGAAAATAAGGTTTACACATATATTAAAATAATAGTATTAATAGTAAACTATGGTTGATTACCATTACAACTTTTCTTTCTTGATTTTACAGATAAGAAAGGCTGCAAATATATTCAGTTCATGAAGAATTACTCGAAAGTTTTCATGCAAATATTTTTGAAATAGGAAAGTCTTTAGCCTATTAAAAATATGTGCAATCCCAATGACTCAAGAGAAGAGTTGATGTTATAAGAATATGAAATTGTGTTCATGTGATTGGCCTAACCCTTGCGAGGGTGAAGCACCTCTTCCTCTACTTCTTTTTCTTCTTTGCGTACATACCCAAGATACTATTCGCAGCCCACTAAAAATGCATTTCAGCCCCAAAACCATATCTAATCACCTCCAAATAAGCCTTAATCCCTTCTACCTATTCGATGTAAATGCATTTATATTTTATTATATCAAGTAGTAACAAATCATTATCCGCATTCTATTCTATATATTGGAAAGGAAGTATGAATAAAAATCTTAATATCTTTGATTAAAAAACTCTACTCACAAACAAATTGGACTTTTTAGTCTTTAGAGTTCCTAAATTAAAAAGCCTAAAGGATGAAAGTTTAACAGGTATAAATCCACATTGTTTTCATTTTAATCATTGGCCCCCAGGTTATTGTTTTCAAACATGCGGTGTATTTTATTTTATGATAAGTGTCCCCAAAGTGTCCAAAGCATTTCTTGGTTTTAAAAATATCAAAATAATAATAATAGGACAAGTTTGGAAGCAAGCACAGCACCTTCTTAAGTGTCCATGATTCTTCACCAATAACTCCAAGGGAGACTTTGGTAATATTTAAGTTTTAACCAGGGTTATAAAAAAAAAATATTAAATAGTTGTGGATGACCAAGCCCGGTGTGGCCGAACAATCTAATTTGGGAAGATGGTAGACACTTAGATGGCTTAGGATCACCAGAGTTGGAGGTGGAGAAGGAGAGAGCTAAGGCAACCTTAGAAGAGAGAGGGCGGCAGTGGAGGTCTTCTAAACCACAGAGAGAGTTGTATGAAGTGTATTGTTGGCTTGATTCATTGCTTAGGGTGACCTCCTTATAAAGAGGAAGCTAAGGCACATCTAGTTGGAAGATACGAAGAATCTCCCGAACATATCAAGTTCTTGATCCGTCAATGATCTTCTATTCCGACCATATTAAGATGATCAGTGGGTTCTGAAAGTATCAAAGTTCAAGGATTTCTTGCATCATGGGATCACGCGTCCATGGTATGAACGTTGGGCATGCGACTGTACGTCATGGTTGCATCTTGAAGGGTGCAGTGCAAGTACATCATGTGTCATGGCAAAACCTTTCTCATCTAAGATTGGTCAAGTGTTCCCAATCAGGGACCTTGACAATACCTTAACTCTAGCCTACAAGCCACGAGTCCTCCAATGATCCCAAGTAGAAATCCTAGGCCCTACTCACTGCCTAGGTTATTCCAGAACTAAATATAAGTTGGAGGTGAGTTGTGTATCAGAGATCGAACTCACTTAGTGGGTGGGCTTAGATCTCAGGAGAAGCGGGATCTTTCATGTCAATAGAAGACTGGATCTTACATGTGGATCAGGGTACATGGATCCTACATGTTGACCCTGTAGATTGTAAGCACATTTTGTGGTTAAGTGTGAGTTCCATCTTACCATGGTCCATCTATGATCCTACATTAGTTTACAAACTGCCTTCTATATCTTCTGAACTCACATAATTGCCAAAGACAAATTGCACCTCAAAGAGATAACACTAACAAATTGAGAAGAACATTCTTGGATTGGAACAGCTAATTCGGAGAGGGCATGGAAAAAATAAAATGGGTTACCTGACCATTAAGGAGTCCAAGAGGAATTTCAACAGAATTCCCAGCAATTACTACTTGAACTATCTGAGCTGCAATATTTTGTTCCTGCTCAGTTGAGAAGTTTGTAAAGTAAGGAAGATAATATGGAAAATCCCATATCAAGTAACCCAACTGTTAGAAAATCAGAACAACAAGAAACAGCATGAACCTTGTCGTCTCCTAGATGCCCTGTTATGTGATCAACAAGAAGCTGGAACTGGAGAGGGTTAGAACAGCTGCTCCCAACACTCAACCCCGATACAAAAACAACATATTTGTCTTCTCCTGTTTGCAGTCTAACACTAAAAAATTTCAGACAAAGCTTAAGGAACAGTCAGCAAAATGATCAAAATAACTTACGAGGAAGACAATCAAAATGGTTGCTCCACAAACACATTACCCAAACTTGGTTTAAATATTTGAGGAAAGATCAAACTACTTAAATTTTAGTGCACATTTCCTTGTCTATATCCTTTTGAGAAAAGTATACATGTTGGATCTTTAGACCAAACTTTCAAAACTATGGCACATTTAAACATAGGATAAAAGCATAGTTTGATATATGAACACAGGAAACAAGTTTCACAAATACAACCTACAGAGCATAATACAAAGGACAAAAAATCATTTTAAACTTGAAGAAAATAAGACAGACCAAATAGAATAGGAAATGGCACAAAAATTTATGCAGAGATAGCACCTCTTCTTTTATCAAGGGTTCCTACAAGTCAACTGAAAATTATTTTATAGATCTGTATCTTCAATTTTTGGACTTCAATTCCGGGAAAAAAAAATTATATGTCCTTGTGCCTACTGCCTAGGTGCAAGATGGCTTGTGGTTACATTATGTATGTGTTGATTTGGATTTGAAGTTTAAGATGCATCCCCTTACAGCCAATGGTTATACATCAATATTAATTATAAATTTAATTTTAAAGTTCAATCTTAAAGTTTTTCTTTGATCACATTTTGATATTCTAAAGCAACAAAACATTTTATTGAATAAAGGATAGGAGGTACATAAGGATTAAGGAGGGCAAAAAGTCCTCCAAAAAAGAAAGAATCTAAGAAAAAATACAAGTCACACAGCACACCAAAATCAAAATCTACATGGCTTTTTGTTCTATGCAAATGATTGTCCCGTGGATCATTTTTAATTTACAACTTCCTGAAAATTCTCACTCATATTTCCACTAAGTCCATGACATCTGCTTCTGTAATCATCAATAATCCTATAAATCCTTCTCAGCAACTAAAGTTTTCATCTCAGTAGAAAGCAAATACAGCCATCTCCAGGACATGTCCATGTACCAACAAATATTCAACTCCTGGCACATGGGCAACAGCAAATACCTGATTTAAGTGGCAGCGCAATTTGGTCTGGTAAGCCAGCTTCAAGGATATCTTCAACCCAAAAATCACCAGCACCAGTTTCTTTCCCATGCAATGCAACCACTAGCCCTATCGAATGCATCATGTCAGTAAAAGAACATACATACTTGAAGTAGATGGTGTTTTACAAGTTTTGAATAAATCAGCTAGAAGATTTCTTACTACAACCAGGATATTGCCACTGGTAGTATAGCTTACTTGCCCATTAAAAAGAAACATAAAATATGTTATGTCTGTTAAATTATGTCCACCTAATCTATTTTGAAAACTCTATTCATACATAAAATTCATACGAAAAACTCCACAAGAATGATGTGCCAATGCCATTCTTGTAAATAAATTCATCTCCATGGGTGTTTTGTTTTAAAAAGAAAGGTCCATAATGAGTCACATCATTCTGTATAAATTTTATATTTGTATATCATTATGTATTTTTAAAATAATTATACATCATTTTTATTTCAACAGTTGAGAAGCTTTCAAGGGGAAAGCAGAGTGAGGAAGTCCGCACAAGGTCAACCTTAACATGACTAAGACACAACAGGAACCTCAAACTCAAGGATTTGATTGCTACACCAAGTAAAAATGCCTATTTCAGAAGCTTAAGAAAATTACCATTCCATCCCTGGAGATTTTTCCAATTTTATTATGATAAGCAGTTCTTTATACAGACCTGTTACATACACAGAAGGTAATAGCACATTCCCACGAAGTTTAACTCTTCCACTTTCATCTTCCAAGACCAAATAATCATCTGGGTGTATAAAATTATGAGGTTTTACAAGTGGGCTAGCAGATCTCTGCATATTACCAATAAATTATATAAACTTTATTGTCTGTACCACAATCTCAATCTCAATCTCTGAAAAGCAAAGGGGGAAAATGGAGGGGGGAAATCAAACAAAGGGAAAAAGGACCTATATTGACAACAAATACCTCCTTAGAGTACTCATCAAGAATAGAAGGTTTGAGCTTCATGTGCTTGTAGAGCGTTCCAACAATTACGCAGTCCTTACCTTCTTCCAGTCCTAAAACTGTACAGACTGTAAGAAAACAATACTCACTTTATCAGTTAACGCCAAACCATGGAACTCAAAACTTTATCAACTTAAACATCTAATACTAGTGTAATAGTGAATGCATATTTTGTGATACATGTCATTCAAAAGCATAACAAACTATTCATCAAATTGACAGTCAGAACAACCAACAAAAAGGAACCAAACCACAAGTTTTAATTCATACAAAAAAAGTATGGACACTTCGACAAAGGTGGTGTGTTGAGTCAAACACCTACACTACACTGGCCGGACAGTTGTCAACATGAGTCAAGCACGTGTCCAAACATGTTCTTTTTTTCAACCTAGAAACATAGACACTTCCAAAAAGATGGTTTGTCCATGTTGAACAAGGTGTTGGACCCTGACGCATGTCGAACACTTCCAAACACGAGTTAGAAACATGTCCAAACGTGTCCTGCCATTATTATTATAGACTCAAATATGCTTCAAAAACTTAGGGAACACGTGTGCCTATCGCTTAGACATGCATGCAATATATTCTAGATACGAAGAAAATAAATTGGGATCCAATTATTTATTAGAATTACAACAACAAAAAAAATGTAGAGATATTATTTTAGGAATTATTCTTATGTTGCATAGTTTTTATTAGGCCTTATGGCTGTGAACCAAAGGTATTCATTGCCGAAGGTTCTCAACATTGTCCTGTTGGAGGTGTAAGATATTGAGTCCTAGAGCACTTAGACCATTACCGGAATAGGAAGTCGGGTGTACGCCATGTACATGAAGCCTTTGGCTGGCCCCACCTTAGAGTAGTGGTTGGGTCCAGGTGCTCCATTTAACCCTTGTCTTTGGGCTTCTACCATTCACTTCGTACATGAAGAAATACATCCAAAGGAGCTCAAGTTGATACAAGATGAACTCTTTGCCACCGAGAAGGTCAAGGACTTTCTCGAATGGTCAATCTTACAGTTGTGTGACTTGTTGCCGTATGAGTATCATGTTGCATGTCCGTTGTTTGCACCCCATCAAAATCCTATTCTTATGAAAACCCAACCACCCGAATACTTCCAAAAACAATGTCAATTGCGTAGTCAGCAAAATTATATAACTAACCCACAAAAAACTATTGTCTCATATCTCTAAATTATCAGCTAAAATATAGGCAATGCAACCTTAATGCTTAAACTTCTAAAACATTGTAGAGTCAGAAAACTAATGATAAGCCAAAACTAAAAAAATAAAGCTAAATGAACGAAAACTTTAAGACAACCCAAAGTCCCAAACCCTTACTAGTCAAATACACAGTAAAATTCCAATTTCATTTCCTTATCAACTCCAAAAAAAACAACGGCACCAAAAAAAAAAAATGAACTCCAATATCCGGACAAATTCCCCATAAATCCAAACCACACCTAAACCTCAAAATTAAGGTATCTACCAAAAATTTATGTTAGAAATCACAACCCAACATAGAAATTGAACTGCAATATCACAAATAGTTTCTAATGCATTAGAAAAAAATATACAAACTTGGAGGAGATGGCAAACAATACAAAAATGGCAGTTACCGGGCAAGTGGGGCTTCCAATTGGGAAGGAGAGAGTAAAGGAGAGTTCTCATCAAGTGAAGCCGAGCAAAGTATATCTGGCTGTACTGCTGACCCCTGTACATTTCTTTTTGTATCTCAAACCTCTCATCCTGCAATGAATACAATGGAAAATAAAATAAAATTTGTCCAAAAAAATCTTGAAAATCTATAAAACAAAACAAATGAAAAGAGACGATTGAACGAAGTTGTAAAAGATAATTTGAAAATATTCTTTTTTGTTTGTACCATGGATTGATAGATGGATTGTTTTCTTTGGATGTTGCTCTCTGTGTCAACTTCCATGGCAGGAAACCCTGAAACTGCAACTGCTGACTATTATAATCTGGGTTTTATAGGGCTTGTTTTTTTGGTAGTACTAATGAAGGAACAACGTGCATTGCATGATAAGGCGTTCCTGTAGTTTAAGGTGAATGCATAGTTGTCATTAGGTGTGCTACTGCACACAAGAAACAAATTGAAACAAAGAACATAAAACAGAAGCATTCATCTAGCATTTATTTTCTAATAAATTAAAAGGTAACCTTCAATAAGTAGGTAATTAGTACAAAGAGATACAAATAAAAGCATAAATTAGACAAGAACCTATTAAACATCATTATTTCATGCACTTAAAAAATCATTACATCCCTACAATGGAAGAATGGTATGTCCGTAAACCAAAATGATAAAATCATATAAAAAAAGTAATTAAGTCAAAATAATCATTGCGGAAAAACAGCATTAAGAATATGAAATTAAAACAGAGCACTAACATTGACTCTTACTCCAATGACTATATAAAATAACCTCTAATTGTAAATTATGTTAACCTTAAAACACTGAAAACACTGAAGAATATGCCACTCTTTGCTCTGTAGGCAACTGTAGATGAAAAGGAGACAACTCTTTGCTCTATAGGTAGCCATAAATTAAAACAAGACAATTGGTAATTAATAAAACACTAAATTTTATTAATTATTTTTTCCCAAAGAATGAGATTGCTAAAAAATTAAGGACTAGAAATGAACTCGATCAGTCAATATTATTGGCCATTTTGCCTGGATATTTAGGGTTGGTTTGGAGTGTCCTAAAAAAGTGCACTTTTTGACTTATTGGTGGATTTGGGTTGGGTTTGGGTTGGGTTTGATGTGATGTGTTAGAGAGGTGATGTGATTTAAATAGGATGATGTGACTTAAATAAGATAGTGACTTTTTGACTTTTTGGCTTATTTAGAACATGCCAAACCTAGCCTTAGTCTAAGTAGCAACCATTTATTGGTCCTTAATATATTTGGGGTATCCTCTAGTTTGTTCATAGCTTCGTTCATCCTCCTCCCCTTGTCATTGTGGCATTATCTTTCTAGAGCAAACTGGGGAAAACTATTCCTAAACAAAAACAAAAGGAAGATGGGAAAGTAGTAGTATTTGGGAGACTAATTAATTTATTCTAACGGAAGAGAATTAGAAGAAACGGTGTTTGACCCATCGGGACCCCAGGTAAAATCGTTAGGAGGGACTCGAGGATAGAATCGTAGAATCGGATCAAGAATCATAAGATCATACCTTTAATGCAAAATAAAATAAAAATTATCGATAATGATAATCTTTGTTACATAATTTTAAAAAGATCAAAAAAAATTGATAAATTTGATATAATGTATATTCTATGTTAACATAAATTAGAGGAGATATTTGAAAAATGAGTTCATAGTCAAATTTTTTATATAGATATACACATATACATAAGAAATAAATAATAACAAAAAAAAAAATGGTAGGATTGGGATCGTAGTAGAATTAGGATCGTATGCGATTCTACATCATTTAATGACTTGGATCGTAGTTAGTTTAAGATCCTACTAAATTTAAAATCCTAGTGTAACCTAGATCGTTTGGCCCAACTGAAGTTGTAGAATTGTAAGATCGATCGGGATTATGATAACGATGGTCAAACATAGCAGTTTGACATGGTAGCTCCATTCTTCCAAATTCAAACCTCCAACAACAGGGCTGGCCCCGAGATTTAGAGCGTGGCCCCAGGCAAACAGCAAAATGGGGCCTTCTTACATTTGAAAAAAAAGAAAAAGAAAAGAGTTGATGGATAAAACGATAAGTAACAACAATTTTTTTATTTGTTAAAAGCCACAAAAAGTTTACTTGCACATATAATAATCATTAAAATTATATACTAAATCTAAAATTTTCTTTTTGCTTATATTAAAATTATAAATCGTCAGTTTGTTTCTTGATACCTAAAAATTTATCAAGCACTTGTGACTGAGATTGAATAAAATTTTCTAATTTTTGCTTATTTTTTTCTTTTTTCACATCCGGAAATATACTTCCTAGGAGGCATGACTATATAATAAAAAATCCACACAAATCCACAACCACTAATACCTGCAAATAATATGTTTTCAGAAATTAGAGCACAACAAAATTTATAGATTTCCATCGAAGAATATAAATCAGAGACTTTTTCTAATTCAATCCAAAAAAAATTAGTTTCTCTTCTTATTTTCTTTTTCTATCTTTTCGCTCTTATTTTTCTTTAACAAAAACAATAATTTAAATTATTTGTTTCCACTTCATTGATCATTTTCTAAATAAGCTGTGTGAACTGTGTGCAATACAAAGAACAGTAAATCTTATAGTGCATTGACATGAACTAAATTGAAAATTACGGCACACAAATTGAAATTTAGTGAAGTGAAC
This sequence comes from Camellia lanceoleosa, assembly GCA_025200525.1. Lineage (NCBI taxonomy): Eukaryota > Viridiplantae > Streptophyta > Magnoliopsida > Ericales > Theaceae > Camellia > Camellia lanceoleosa. Next base: position 126,548,250 of record CM045765.1, read on the forward strand.
AAAGTTTAGGGCAACAACTTCTTCCATTAAAATATGATATATATATATATATATAGAGAGAGAGAGAGAAAGGAGTCACTCACTGCCGGGTTGTTCCTGTGTTGGCCGAATCGCCGAGAGAGAGAGGAAGGAGTCTTCTCGCCGCCGTCGCCGGGTTAGAGTTCTCAGCAAATGAGACAGAAAGGAAAAGAGAGCAAAAAGGCCAAAAAGAAGGGCGGGAAAAAAAACCTAAACGACGCCGTTTTATGCAATTCTTAACTCGGGAGGAGTTATTGGTTGGGGAAAATGCTATGGATCTCAAATTTTTTACTAAACTTCTCATATGAGTGTGAAGTCCATACAAACCTATAGATGTGTAGGTCTCACACTTATATGAGAGGTTTTATAGATTATTTTAAATCTCTAGCATAACTCTATTGGTTGGTCTTTGACACTGTCAAGTCGTGTCCCAAGGATATTGTGATTGGTGGAGGAAGTAAACACACAATTCCGTATTGAGTGATTGGAAAATAGGAAGGGTATGGTATATTGTGATTGGTGAGGAGTACTTTCACGTGGCTTCCCAAGAGTACCAAATAATTTTTCAAGAGCTGAAGAATGAGGGAGAAGAGGTGTTGTTTGGAACATTAGGGCAGTAGCGCTTTGTGTTCCACATATATTGTGATTAGTGGAGGAGGTGGAGCCTACAAATTTATGTTAAGTGATTAGAGAATATGAAAAAGCATAGTAGTTTGTGATTGGCCAGGGACATAATCGCATTATGCCCCTGGACCAACCAATAATTTTTTAATTAAAATAGTTAATAAAAACAAAAAAAAAATTAAATAATTGATCAAATAAAAATGGCACATCTTACAAATCAATTAATTATTTGTTCTCTCACAACTATTTATTCAATTATACACAAAAAAAAAAATGAAATCATTATAAACACACAATTTTTTTTTTATCTCATAAAATAATTTTAAAAATTATTAAAATAGCCAACTTTACGAAGTGCTAGAAAATTAGGGCGGGAGAAAGGGGAATTCTATGGTACACGCCGTATGCAAATATGTCATTTGTGAAATTGATTATCACAAATAGCATAACTCAATATTGCAAGGGTCATAACTAAAAAAAAATTGAGTTATAACCTAACATATAATCAAAAAACTCTTTGTTCATAAGGAAAATAATGTTGTTCTCTTTAGTAAATAAATAATTGAAAAATAAAACTAGTACAAAAATGAGTAATAACCCCCATACTGGTACGATTCAATTCAACATTTTGTTCATTCAGGTTTGAGAACCTCGAATCCAGATGTGCACTTTGTAAGGCACCTACTCCCCTACTAATTAAAGGCTTCCACCTCGAGCATGTGAGAAAAATTAACGGTTGAAAGACCGATCACTGTTGCTTGTGGCAATCATGTCAACTTGGGATCGAGAGCGTGTTGTGTCCTTTCTAGTCCTCTCATATTAGAGAAAGGTCATCTCAATGCTTTAATGGCCACACCGGATATGGATCAAACTGTCTTACAACGTTCTAAACCCAGCTCACATACCGCTATAATGGGCAAACAGCCCAACGCTTAGAATATACTACAACCCTAGGTGGCCAAGAGTGTTTTTAAATCTTGCATTAAAAAACCTCCTTCGTTTGATTGTAATTCATATATGATTGAATGTACAACCCGTAAATCTAGTGTGAGGCATGGAAGGTTTTGATCCTTTTGTTTTAGGAGGAATAACCTCTCATCATATTGCAGTAGGGACATTGGGCATATTAGCGAGTTAGATCATATATATTTCTTAGTATACATAGATAATAGGCAAAGTATAAACTGAAATATTTTAGAGTTGTAACTAATATCACAACATGTCATAACGAAAAACATCATAAGTCATATAACCAATGATGTGTATGGTACATCCCTTATCCTTGGAGAGAAGATCGCGCTGTTTTGACTTCTTTTTCTTTTTCTTTTTGTATGTACAACATAGGTTTTTTGCAACACCATCATATTTTCGTCTAAAAAAGGTAAGGTTGGTTAGTTTGGTTTGATTTTCAATTTTGAATGATAACTTTTTGAGAATAGTTGCAAAATTTGATATTTTGTTTGGTCATATATTTTGAAAATAGCTCTTAGAAGTTTGAAAATCCAAAACTTGTTTGGTTTTAAATTTTCAAAATTAGTTTTTAAATTTTTTGTTTTTCATGTTTTATTGTATTTACTGAACTTTTTTCGTACTTTTGTCAATATATATATTTTTACTTTTAAGGTGCATCTAATATACTTTTTGGATACACCTAATTTAAATATATTTTTTTTGTATTTTAGTCAAATTTGTTACTTTTGAAGCTTTTAAAAATAATTTTTGAGTTTCAATCCATATTTTATTGTTTGTACTAAACTTTTTAAATATTTTAATCTACATTTTTCAATTTTTAGATCCATTCAATCCAAATACACTTAAAATATATAAAAAAATTTAAAGAGTAAATTACAAATACACTTTTTGAGTTTTGTTTAAAATAAGAATTGACCCCTGTGGTTCTAAAAATTATATCTCGTCCTTAGATGTTTTCATTTTCATAACAAATGACCTATTTTATTAATATATCATCAAATCAATTAACAGTTTTAATGATGTCATAAATTTATTTTAATTAATAATTTGTATAATTTTATTATTATATAGGAGAGCGATTAGAAATTTTATTTTTTTAGTTAATTCTGTTAAATAAAATTTTTTGAGAAGATGATATTTGTAATTTTTCAAGGGCAAACTTCACTTTACCGCCCTATAGTTTGGGCCATTTGCGGATTACCCCACTGACGTTCGAATATCACCACATAACCCCCTGTGGTTAATGGAGTAATGTGCACAGTTAACACCATTAGCATCAGAAGTAAAAAGACTATTTTGCCTTTGTATGTATAATGTTTGTTTAACATTTCTCATTCAACAGGTGGACAAGAGAGAGAGAGAAAAAAATCAATGGGGATGTCAGAATCAACGACGAAAGAGATGTGATGATTTTGATTCTGTTCTCTTTCTCTTCATTTCTTATCATTTCTCACCAAATCACTCAATTAATAATATTCATCAAATAAAGAAATCATAGAATTTAGACCAAAACCCCAAACCCCAAATGAGCAATTCAATTTTATTTCAAAACCTAAACTACAATTTCATGAACACCAATAGTTGTCGAAGAAGAAGAAGAAAACGATGAAGAAGACGATGAAGAAGAAGAACAGTTGTCCCAAACAAGGAAGAGTTTAATCTTTGATGCTCTTCTCACCACTCTTTGAAACTTAATCCAAACACTGAACATCTTGTAGATCTTGTATCGTAAAGGAACTCCTGGTTCTCGTTTGGGTATGTTTAAAAAATTGAAGAGACGGAAGCAGCACATTAGTTTAATAAACTAACAAGTTAATAAACATAAATTAAAACAAACAAGTTAAATAAAATATTTTAAATAAGAACAGATAAGTAAATTAAGCTCACAATATTAACTTACAATTGGTTACTGGAAGTAATCGGAAAATACAAAATTGTTTACTGGAAGTAACTGGAAAATACAACTTCTACTTGCACCTTTAGAAACTGGATTTTAAAAACAAACTTAAAATTTTACAGAGGCTGAGAAAATTGTGAACTCCTTTTTTTCTCTTTCTCTTTTGGTCTTGACTGAGAAGCCTCTTTTATAGGCAAAGTGGATAACTGTTGAGCTTGTGAAACTTGGAACTATGAGGTATGTGACTTCAAAAGTTGGAAAATACTGTGAGACTTGTGACTTCTGAAAAGCCTGAAAATAGGAGGTACATAGGTGCAGAGAGTATCTTTCCGTGACCAAGAACTTTTTTACTATTTTTTTTTTTACTTGCAGTAAAGGAACGTGACTGCACAATTGACTGATGAGGAATCAATATATATATCAGCAGCTTTTCTCAAAGTAAGACTAGTGACTGAAGCAGATTTATACATATATAGAATCCAATGGTCGATCAGGTAAGCATATGGGTCCTAAGTATCTTGAAACTGGGGCCCATAAGGATCATTATTGGTTGAAGCCTTAGAGAAACTAGATTCTTTAGAGGTTTCATCTCTAACCTGTGACTTGGCTTGGGCTATCAATAGCTTGGCCATCTGGATCAATTCATCACTAGATGGCCTGGTCTTAGCTTTCGGCTTTGACTGAGTTGACTTGGATTTGGATGATTTGGGCTTGGAAGAGCTGGTTGTTGGGCTTCCAAGTCTGACTGGTGGAATTAGGCTTCCTTGAGTTGCTTGGGTGACTGAAGCAGTTGGGTTCTGCTGAGCTTTGACCATTGCAAGTGTTTGCGCATGGAGATTGACTAGGAATTCTTCTTGAACTTGATCAATTATGCGTTGGGGTTTAAAATTGTCCCACCATTTAACAAAGTGTTGGCGAATAACCAGGTTATCAGAAATAGCATATTGCCATTTAAATATCTAGGGGACTTTGTATTTGGATATAAAAATGAGTAACCAAGGAAATTGTTTTTGTTGTTGACTAAGTTTAAAAATAGAAGAGAAATAATTTACTTGTTCAATTAAAACAGAGGAGAAGATTTCAGGAATAGCACCATGTTGAGTCCACCATTGAAGAAACCAAGTGGGAAATTCTGACTTGAATTTATGGTCAAATTGGGGGAACCAGGAGTGACTGTATGACTCATTTTGATACAGGAGAACTTGAAACCAGGCATCCATATAGTCATAATAACTATATTTGATTGTATGACCAGGTAAATCTCTGAGTAGAAAAGGAGGACCCCATTCATCAAGAGAAACTATATTGTGAATGTGAAGAGAATGGTAAACAATTTTACTAGTGTATATATGATCATAGATGGGTTTAATGACTATTGACTGATGATGAAAGAGAATATCTTTGTAGTAGGTAATTGACTTTTCTGGATGAAGTGGAACAAAATGCCATCCAGGAGGGAAATAGAATTTAACTAGATCAAGAACATTATGGGTATTCTTGTGAATAGGTTCTTTGAAAAAGAGATTAGTTGATTGAAATTTGACATAATCAGATCGGACTGATTTGACTGGGGTAGGAGGGTAAGGAGTGAGTGACTGAGAAGAAGAAACAAATGGATTTGAAGCAAGAGCGGATGTATAACTAGGTTTATGGATATTACCAAGAACTTGGTAACAGTTGATAGTGTCAATAGGATGATATCTAGTGACTAGGTCAATAGGAGGAACAGCAATGGATTTACTAGTTGGAACAATGGCTTTACTAGAAGGCCTTGACATCTGTAAGCAAATAAAGTGAACAAAATTAGCATCCACTGAGGATATCTAATTTGTTCATATGGAAATGAAGACAATTAGTACAATGAGCAAGTAAATTACGACGACTGGTAATTTGATGAAATTGTATGAATTGTGCACGGTGAGTAGTTTTGCGAGCTGTCTTAAAACAAGCAATATGGTAAGCAGTTTGGTAAACAAGTTTTCTATAATAGGTGACTTTTAATTTATGGTAGGAAATGAAAGGAGTGGCCATCCTTTATCCACCCTGTAAAAATTCACAGGTAAGGAAATCTAGAATAGAATTTTGATGACCAAGTATATATTCAATATCAAAATAAAAAATACTTAAAATAGATTGCCATTGGGCGAAAATATATTTACTAGCAATGTTTTGAACATTTTTTCTAAAACATATTTGGCACTTTTACAATCAACACGTAATAAAAAATTTTGGTTTAAAATATCATCTTGAAATTTATTAATACATAAAACAATAGATAAAATTTCTTATTTAATAGTACTATAATTCTTTTGTGTTTTATTCAAGACACCAGAATGAAAATGAACGATTTGTTCAAATGACTGAGGGGTGATTTTCTGAAGAAGGATACCTCCACAACCAACATTAGAGGCATTAGTTTGAATAATTTTGAAAGAATTTTCAGTAGGAATACCAAGACAGGGCAAAGTCTTGACATATGTTTTGACTTGTTGAACAATAGTAGTATGTGTAGAAGACTAAGGTGGAGGATTATCTTTTAACCAATCAAATAGGGGTTGACAAGTTTTCCTAAGGTCCTTATAAAATTAAGCAAATATAATTTAAGGAACTTAAAAATCGTTGTAATTGGGTTTTGTCCAAGATTTCGTCAAGGAACTTGGAAGCAAATTCAATAGACCTACTGATAGGAAAAATAGTACTTTGGTGAATATCATAACCTAAGAATCGAACTTTAGTTTGGAAAAGTTTAATTTTAGGAGCAGAGATGACTAGACCATTATATTTGATAATATGGAAAAAGGAATTAAGATGTTTCCAATGTTCATCAAGTGACTTAGAGAAAATGAGGATATCATCGATGTAGACTATAGAAAAATGACTAAAGGGATTAAAAATCTCATTCATAATATTTTGAAATTCACTATGAGCATTTTTTAATCCAAAGGGCACATTCCATTCGTAATAACCAAAAGGGGTAGTAAAGGCAGTTTTATAACAGTCATTAGGATGAATTTGTATTTGCCAAAATCCACTTTTTAGATCGAATTTACTAAAAATGATGGCTTGACTAAGTCTTTTAATTAAATATTTTTTTTTATTAGGGATTAGATATCCGATCCATTCTAAAACCTTGTTTAGCGGTTTATAAGAAATGACTAATTCGGGAACATCTCGTTCAAGTTCAGCATTTTTATTAACATAAAAAGCAGGGCAAGACCAAGGTGACTTACTTTTACTAATAATATTATTTTTTAATAATTCGTTAATCTTTTTTTTGCACATTTCCATTAATTCATGATTCATTTGGATAGGTCTAGACTTGGTAGGAATTTGTTTTTCATTAAAATTTTTAATATAAGAGAGTGTTACTACATGTTTTTTCCTATGTCAAAAAGCACTAAGTAAAGTAGAACAAACGGTATTTGCTAATTGGTTTTTAAATCCATCAATTTTGGATATAAGAATGGGATTAGTTAATTGAGATTCAATTCGTTTGTAATTTACTTCTTCTTTAAGAAATTTGAGTTGTTTGGTTAATCGATTAATAGATTGAGAAATTGAACATTCTTTTAATTGATTTAATTCTTTGATCTCAGGTGGATATAGAAATTTGAAACTGACAATGTGACCAAAAGCTTATGTAGTTATTTCTTTAGAAGTAGTAGTGAAAGGATATAATAAAAAGATAAATGGTGTACCTAAAATGACCTTATCAGTTAAGTTTCGAGCTAACACAAAAGATGTTTTGAAACAAACATTATTTTGACAAATATGTACCTTTGGTAATTTATATTTGATATGCATTTAACTTCCATTAGCAGAACTTAATTGTTCAGTAGACTAATGATAATTGTAACGCCCTCAAAATATGATATAAATCAAACATTCATAAGATTTATAAATATGATAAAAAAGTTATATTTTCATTCATCAGAGTCTATATTACAAAAGATATTACATGCATTACACTTTCATAAATGTTCATCTTCAAACTATAACATGTAACTCTAACTGCTAACAACAAAATAAGTGTCTTATGCGCTTACATCTTTCCAAGTTATTACTTGGTTACAACAAAAGAAGAGTCCTAGCTCTATACATATAAAGCCCTTGGCTTGAGTTTACACTTAACACAAAGCAAAAATAGCAAAATGGAGCCTTCAGCCCCTAAACCTCCCAAGCTATGTCCTTGGAGGCGGCATGTCACCTGTACTTGAAAATGGTTTCCCAAGTAGGGTGAGCCAAAGTCTAGTAGAGATATGGTAAAATAATATATGAGAATTAACTAAGATATCAGCATCAGATAAATGTTCAATATTTGTAAGCCAACTTACACCCTTTCCATGACCAATCAATAACGACATCCATATTTTAGTCCATTTCTATTCATTTATCTAAATCAATTCATTGACATAGTTCATTGTTATCTAAACAATTCAAAACGAGACTACAAGTCATTTATTAACACTTCAATAACAAACATCATTCAAACACTTCCATTTTCTTGCCATTTTACGGAATCACATCCAAGGGAACCGGTACCCATATATATATATAAGATTTTGGGACTTTCATCCTAGACACTCTCGCCAACTTAATTTTCAATGGAGTCCATCCCCTATCTCCTTCCAAACAATGGAGTAAATCCCTTATCTCCTCACAAACAACAATACATATACAATGTATTTAAAAGCATGTCATATACAATGACTACCAAAGTTCACACATTCAACAATTTAATCAGTCTGTCATATTCAATGACATAATTCATATGACTAGTTTCAATTTACCTAGTCCTCATGCAGTTTCTACAACAATCATAGCTATCCTTCACCTATAGCCCAAAACAGATATTTTTGGACAGATATACAATCTATCAAACAGATGATTTACCAAATTTCCATAGTGAGTGGTTTAACAAATCCAACTACACCATTCAATTACACGCCCTTCCAATTTCATATTTCCACATCAATCTCATTATTTATACAAAATAATTTATTTAATTCAAATTAGGGCAATTTTTCCCATTTCCCCAAATATTACACCCAAGACCAAATTTTATCAATTATACCCAAGCAATATCATATTCAAGACCTCTCATACACATGTGGTACCAAATACGGAAAACCCTTCTTTCAAAAATCAAAACCCAAACCCTAACTTTACCCAAATCTTTCCAAATTCCACAATTTATACAAAATGACGAATATCTAGGTTAAAACTCATATCAAGGAGTAGAATATTCCTACCTCAAATGTAGAAGCTCAAAGGAAGAATGGAGAAACTTTGAAGATGCCCAAAACTCAAGCTTTCTTAGATCAAATAGAAGCCCACGAGTTGCTCTACCTTTTTAACAAAGGGACAAGGGTTGAGAGACCCCTAAATCAAGGTGTATTTATAGAGAGAGAGAGAGAGAGAGAGAAAGAGAGTATTTTAGAGAGAAAATGAGCTGGGCTAGGGTTTTGGATGAAAGAGATCAAAAGTGATGTAGAAAAGCTCTATTGCGAACTGATATATGCAGCCCTTGCTCGAGCGAAGGAGTTGTCGTTCAAGCGACCAGACACAACAAATGACCTCGCTCGAGCACAGAATGCAAAGCTTCAGGCCTACCACAGATGCACACGCACGCTCGAGCGCAAGAAGCCTCGCTCGAGTGCAAGAAACCTCGCTCGAGCGAAGAACTTCACTTTCTCTAGAAAAGCTGCATCTGGAAGGAAACCTAAGAACTTCTAATTCTCGCTCGAGCGCAAGAAACCTTGCTCGAGCGAAGAAGCAAACTACAAAAGACTCGCTCGAGCGCAAAAAGTCTCGCTCGAGCGAAGAGGCCAAAATTTGGGCAACAACAATCTAACCCACCTAACAACCAACCTGTTCCAAATATGCCCAACAAGTTCCAAAATACAAGGACTCAAAGGGGAAAAACAATACATGGATACAATATTTAACCACGGACCCCAAGTCCGAGACACAACGAAGGTCAGGGCAAAACCGGGATCACTATAAATATATTTGGTAGGAATTAATCATTCTCGAATACAATTTACATCAGCACTAGTATCAATTAATGCGATGACTTCTATTTCAAAATCATTAATAACTAATTTGACTTTCGAATGACATTTCTGAATATTAATTCGATTAATTAGATTAAGGTGATTACTATTGTCATGACCCGAACCCGCCCCTAAGGGTTGAGGACATAACCGGCCAGTAATCCTGTGATTATCTACAGCCTCAGACCAAAACAGACATAATTTATCAGAGTAAAGGGGCCAAACAGAAGTAAAAATTTAAAACTTTGTCCATAGAGCCGTGCTTATATGCACATTAAACAAACCATATATTGATATGTTAATAACCCACATCAAAAGTACTGTATCATAAAATTCATTACAGACAAGATCATCCAAAACGAGTCAACCTATAACAGACTATGTACAGACATACACAAGGCCCTTGCCAACAAGACAAAACATAAGTACATAATAAAAGGGCAAGGATGGTCTCATGCGTGAGACACAAGGATGACTCTCCAAAATTCATGTTGTTCCTGGCAGACTTCACTGGGGCTGGGTTTGTGCTTCTCTTGACTCACCTACAAACACATGAATGAGCGTGAACGATAGCCCAGTGAATAATATCAAATACAGCATATACATAACAATGTAGAACAACAAGTTCCAAACGGACTTGGGCCCAATTCATATTTCTAATTAGCAAATATATATATATATATAACTATACGAATTCCAATTCAAGTGACTTGTAGTTTCAACATTCTGGCCTTTGGCCCATTCAGAATTTCCATTCATGTCAAAACGGCCTTCGGCCCACTCATTCATGTCAAACGGCCTTCGGCCCACTCATTCATGTCAAAACGGCCTCCGGCCCACTCATTCATGTCAAAACGGCCTTCGACCCACTTATTTATGTCAAAACGGCCTTTGGCCCACTCATTCATGTCAGAACGGCCTTCGGCCCACTTATTTATGTCAAAACGGCCTTCGGCCCACTTATTTATGTCAAAACGGCCTTCGGTCCATTTAATTCTATCAAAACGACCTTTGGTCCATTTATTTATTTATATCAGACTTTTGTCCACAATCCCAAATAGCAACTCATAAAGCATATAAGGGAATAAATAATTGGACATTCACAAGCATTCGAATATGGATATTACTCACAGTGATCGGCTTGTGTACACATTTCACGAACATAAAAGGGTCACTAACAGCTCAATTCGTTCTTTAATTCACATATTCCTCTTTAGGCTTTATTCTTATCTCATTAACTCATTTACAATGCTTAACACATGCCTAAGAGTGCTTGCAAGTGAAAGAGAACGGAAAACGAAACATAGAATGCGAAAGCAAAATTTCAGAAAACAGGGTCCTCGCTCGAGCGTCAAATTACCCGCTCGAGCGGACCCTTAAGGCCTGCGAAAGTACTAGATAGGTGAAAATTGCGCTCAATCGTCCAATATGGCGCTCGAGCGGAGGGCCTCTTAACATAGCTCTCCGCTCGAGCGTATACTTCCTCGCTCGCGCGGGCACCATGCCTGCAAGAACAAAATCTTTGAGCTGAAATCCCGCCGGCGTGAACTTCCTCGCTCGAGCGGACATCAAAATTCTGGGTTTCCCAGATTGTGTTATTGAACTCCAATTCAATTTTCTAGCTACACTTCTTGCATGCAATGGCTCGAATCTCATGTACAATCATGCTAACATGCCATAGACACTAAAACACATCACAATGGAGCTCAATTTCTTGTATTACTTACATGCATGTCTCAAATTAATCTAAATTCATCACCAACACATCGCATTCAAATATGCAAAGTGTAGGAAATTAATGTATAGATATTATTGATTGATATCAATATTCTTGTATTTGAAGACCATATTACACTCCTTATATAGGAGAGAACAAGAGCTACTATTTGTGCCACTAAGAGCCACTATCACCACTAAGAGCCACTATCTATATCCTTACATATTATATACATCCACTACATCCACTATCTAGATCACTAACTACATCCACTATCTAGATCACTAACAATACATTACATATAATATACTAACAGCCCCCCTCAAACTCAAGGAGGATAGAGACTAGCCAACTTGAGTTTGGAGATAGTAACAAAACAGGAAAATAAACTGAAAATAAAACAAAAGTGGATAGGAGACACTGTATGGTCGTGTCAGACCGTTGTAGAAGACCGTATGGTTATGGCAAACCGATGTAGAAGACAGTTTATGGGGTCATGTCGGACCGTTGTAGAAGATAGTTTATGGGGTCATATCGGACCGATGTAGAAAAGCATTCTGGGTCATGTCGGACCGTTGTAGAAAAGCGATTACGGGTCATGTCGGACCGTTAGAAAAGCAGTTCTGAGGTCATGTCGGACCGTTGTAGAAAAGCAGTTCTGAGGTCATGTCGGACCGTTAGAAGCTGAGAACCGAAATCAATGTCGGAGCAGTTTATTGAGTCTTATCGGACCCATATAGAGCTAACCTAATCAATGTCGAGACGAGTTCTGAGTCTTGTCGGACCCATATAGAAGCTAACCGGAATCAAAGTCGGGACAGTTTACAGAGTCTTGTCGGACCCTCAAAAAGCGTGCCCAATCTTATCAAAAGGCGTGCCATCAAAAAATGTGCCTGACAGCCATCAAAAGGCGAGCCATCAAAAGGCGCGCCGATTTGTCGTCTGGCGTTGAGAGGCGCCAGAGCGGCGGTTCCGCTTTGCCTATTTAAACCAAGGCGAGGTCGCCGATGTATACCAAACCAGCTGAAAACCCCTGAAAAACTCTTCGTTTTTGCTGAGAGAGATACTCTGTCACTCTGTTGCCCAGAAAATGGCTTCTTCTTCCCGTTCCGCTACCTAGAACATAGCCTCTTCTTCCCGTTCCGCTACCCATAACATGGCCTCTTCTTCCCGGGGTCTGCTCACTCTCTTTCCCGACCTCAATGAGTGCACAAGAGAGATAACCGGGGCAGTTGCCCTGGAACCGCAACCAAGTGCCCCTGGACCAAGCCCCCCTGGTTTTGCGCCGTTGAACTATCCGATGGTGGCAGTTGAGCAGATAATGGCTGCTCAATCTGATATTGAGGCCAATTATTATACATTAAGGTCATGTGTTGAGACCATGACTGCGGTCAACAACCTGTCGCACCGGCTTCAGAGTAGAACAAATGAGGTGCAGCAGATAAAGACCCAACTGGCTCTGCTCCAGCGCATGTATACGGATGCCCGAGCAGAGATATGTGTGCTGAAGGCAGAAAACAAGGAACTGAAGCGGAAGGCCACCATCATGCTCAGATTTGGAGGGCCACCATATGTGACAGTTGAGGAGAACCGGGAAGTGAACGTGCTCGGCGGCGTGGGAAACACGGAGGCAGTACCGGCAAGGGACGCCCAAGACAAAGGCAAGAAGAAGAGAACATCTAAAGAGGCGAAGAAGTGAGGCCGGTTGTTTGTGGTGGTTATAGGTTGTGGTTGTTTTGTTGTTGTTGGTTTTTTTTTTTTTTTTTGTGTAAAATGGTGATCGGGTTTGATCCCCGGCATGAATAAAATAAGGTTGGTGACATTACTGCAATTGCTTTCTCATTTTGGATGACCCAGATTTCTTTTTCTTTCTTTTTTTAGCTTTTTTCTTTCTAGCATCTCTTTTCCCCCCTCATCTGCTGTCATTAAGGATAAATCCACACAATTCAATGCAGATGTGGAAAGTGAAAACAACTGTGAGATCCAAAACCAGCCACCGTAAATGAAAAGTGAAAGAAAACCAGTGAAGTCTTTGCCAATGGTTAGAGTAATTGCCGAAGTCATTGAGTTTTTACTGAAGTGGATCGAACTTCTTTCATAATCTCAAATTTTGATTTTCCAGATTGAGCTCATCACACTAGACATTTCCATCTCCTGCATATGAAACCGCCTTAAAATTTCAATATGGAGGTTCCTCATATCTTCATGAATGGATTTCGGAAGGAACCAAGAGTTTCTTCAAGAGTGCGTTAAACAAATTGAAGTGTAAAAGAGGACGCTGTGTGTGTCGTTGAGATAGGATTCTCGGGGTTGTGAAACTCCTCCAATCAAGAGTCTTCACCGATTTCAGAGCATATCCCCTTCAGTTCTATGTCCCTTTCTAAGGACGTAAAGTACTACTTGAGGCGCCAAACCTTGATTCTCTGGGTCAAGATTAAACCACCTCGAAAATTTACTCTGCTATGTAAATTTGCCGAGATCAGTTTGAACTTGTTAGGTAACTCATACTTGTGCGGCTAGTTGAAGAAGTAAGGTCTTGCGATCCGAAAATGTTGATCCCGACATCGGACTACTAGATGTCATCATTGCAAATCGAGATAGCGAAATTAAATTATCGATTGGCGATGGTGTAATAGGTTGGACTTCCACAAGTGGGGAAAACACTTCCATATCATCCTTGAAATTATAATTACGAGGAGCATGTAATCTCGTCAAATTTCCACCACCACAAAGTGCTTCTAAGTGGTGTTTCTTCATTGTAGATGAATGAAGCAAGCTTAACATAAATCCACTCTTGGTTGCTAACATGGAAGATGACTCTCTGAAGGGCTCGAACGACTGTGGTTTCGAGAACCACCGTTGTTATAGAAGTTGAAAGGCTTGATGATGTCACGAAGGAAGTGGAAGGCCAATTGGACTCAAGACACACGAGAGAGGCGTAATCTTTCTCGGATGATGGAATCTACAACCGCACCAAACTTGCGCTCCAGTCTTCATGTAAAATCGCAATCAGTGGCAGATCTCTCGGGAAAACATTCTCCTCTACAATGCATAATATCCTCTGGTATGGAACCGTAACGATATGGAGAAAATGTCCCTTAAGATCCGGCATTTGCGCTTCACTGGCGTGAAGTTCCATAAATTTGATTGTTTCTCATTGCTTTGCCGCTCTCTAAGATGAAATCAACTTGGGTGACCACTGTATGTGTAGCCTGGGACTGATATAACACCCTAAGGTAAAATCAGAGGAGCAAAACTTGAAGGGCCTTGCCACCGTGGGCTGGGAATAAATGAAGCTCTTGATAAAGGCCAGTTTGATGTAATAAGAACAGTCCGACTGAGGAACCGGTGTTTAAAGAAAAGAAACCAAGTGAAGTAGGTTGAGGTCCGGCGAGCGGCCAAGGCGAGGTTGCCGCCCGCCGGTGAAGCGAAAAATACTAGGTGCTAAACCCGCTCTGATACCATGTAGGAAATTAATGTATAGATATTATTGATTGATATCAATATTCATGTATTTGAAGACCATATTACACTCCTTATATAGGAGAGAACAAGAGCTACTATTTGTGCCACTAAGAGCCACTATCACCACTAAGAGCCACTATCTATATCCTTACATATTATATACATCCACTACATCCACTATCTAGATCACTAACTACATCCACTATCTAGATCACTAACAATACATTACATATAATATACTAACACAAAGCTTACACTTACATGATTCATTCTTGCATGGGAGAAATATGCCTTCATATCAACTTAATTGGTGAAGAGAGGTCCCAATACATGGGTTTTAAACAATATTCAACACAAATCATACACATGGTGCTCAAACATGGAGATTAATGGCCATTTCTTACATCCATGTACATATTAGGCTTCACTTCAACAAATACAACCCAATTTCATTTCAATCTCACTATTGATCACCAATTTAGCTTGAACACATAAAATTACAACTATAATTCAAGAATTACTCACCTAGAAGCCTTGATCTTTCAAGCTCTAGACAATTCTTGAGCTAAACCTTCAAAATTCCAAGCTTCAAGCTAAAATGCACTATTCTCCCCCTTTCTCTCACTATGGCGGCCTCTCTCACTCTCAATTGTCTAACTCAGATTTTGAGTTTAAGAGAGCTAAATGAGGGTGCAATACTAATATACAACAAGCCCCATTAACAAATATTTTAATATAAAATAATAGGGCACTTAATTCATCAATTTAATCAGTTTAAATTGACCAGAATCAATTTTCAATTAAATTTCACCGTAGGCTCTAAAAATTATGCCAATCACGATGGCGTAATCAATTGGTTATGTGGCCGACAAGGCCCTCAATTTAATTCCCGAAGCGGATTATTTAAATAGATATTCCTACGATGAACAGATAGAATCCCAAAATCACATATATCTACATAATTGTATACAAAATCATATCAAAACATATAATCACATACGTATTAAGGACCAATTAACATAATACAGAACAGGGGTATTACAACTATCGTGATCACTATTATGTGGAGTAGTTCTATTATCAAAGATGACTTTGTTTGGATCGAGTTCAGAACTAGATGCAGATTTTGATTCAGAGGATGATTTATTGGATTGTTGAAAATCAGTAAGACTTTTGTTGATTTTTAATATAGCAATGTCTTCTTCTAAGGTCTTGTTAATTCTTGAATAGTTAGTTTAATATGATGAATTTCATTTTGTAGATCTTGTAAGGTGACTTCTTTATGTTTTTCTTTTTTAAATCGATCTAAAGTTTTAGTTAAACTAATGATTAGTTTATCATGTTTAGGTTTTTTTTTATCTTTATTGGTCAATAAGGATTTCAACTTATTAGTTTATTGAATTTTTAATTCAGGATTTTCTAATCTACTAATTAATTCAATAAGAGCAGCTTCTTCTTGTTGAGATTTACTAAGAACATTGACTGTTTTGCAACAAGTATCATTACATCCTAATTCAATTTCATTGTCAGTACTATCAGTGGGAGAATAATAGGAAGAAGTATCACTAGAGGAAATATCATCGCTAGATGAATGACTAGACTGAACAGGAGTTTGATTTGGAGTAGTGGCTAATTTAAATATGTCAAGTATTTGTTGTTGATTTTCATCAGTAATCTGTAATTGGTTAAGTTTAGCTTTAAGTTTTTCTTTTACTTTGCGTTTATTGGAATAATGACTATTTTTTCCACTATTATAACAAGTAACATCCGGTTTAGGTTTTGACTTTTGAGATTGATTAGATTTCTTATGATAATTTCTCTTTTTGGGTTTAGTATAATATTTATCAGTTGATTTAGAATGGTAATATTTCTTTTTATATTTAGTGGAGTATTTATGAGAAGATTTCTTTTTATTATTTTTACTTCGAGAAGGTGCTACGAGAGGTAAGCCATATTGTTCACAGAAGTTACCTAATTCATATTTAGCTTTATATTTGTCTTTAGCAGCTTTTTGACTAAGTTTCAGATAGATGCACATTTTTAGTCCTTTCTTTTGAATTGTGCTAATTATATCACCATAGGTTAAGTGATCATATTCTATAATACCAATGGGTTGACTAAGAATATTGCGAATTTTATAGACAAAAAGACTTAGTAGTCCATTAATAAATTTTTCTTTCCAAAGCATTACTCTAGATGTAAAAACATCTTTATACCATCTAAAATCACTTAGAGTAAGGCAAGTTAAATTACTGAGTTAATCATGGATACGAGAATGAATATTAGTCGGTGTTCCTATAAAATGTTTGACTATGGTATGTATTAAGGTATTAATACCATCAGGTATACTAGAACCTATTTCTTCATCAAAGATAGGAAAACCATTATCATCCATTTGGACAGCATGTTGAATAGATTCTTGTTGATCAGAAGTGAGATATTTGTCCCACCAAGATTTGAGCATACTAGTAAATCCGGTAGTAATTAAAGTAACAATTTCAGGTTGAGTATAATCAAGATAATTAGTCAGGTAACTGTTCATTACCATGGATAAATGATTGAGCTTTTGGAGAATTTAATGTTCACTAAGACCATCTATATTCCATTCATATAATTTTTTAGCAGAAATGGAAAATTGATTGCTAATATTGGTTTCTTCAAATTGGAGATCGGGAGGTATAGGTTTAGTGTACCATTTTTTGGTGAGAGTGGTAGGATTAACTTTAGGGTGTGTGATTATATTAAGATGAGAATGTTAAAATTGTTGTGCTAACTGAGTGATTTCATTATCAGTAGATGTATCAGAATGACTAGGAAATTCTAAAGGAGGTTGTTGTGTTAGGACATTAATTCCTTCGCTTGTAGACATTTTAGTAACTAATTTTTCAATGGCTTCAACTGTAGTATTATCTTGAGTAGCTAAGCTTAATCATTTTCTAGTACTAGCAAGATTAATAAGAGGTTTATCTAAAGGTTTACTTGTAGAAGTATGACTAGTGGAGTAATCCTCAAAAGTAATTTCAAGTTTGTCTAGTTGTTTACCAATAGTTTTTAAACATTGATTGGTATAATTATTTTTTCAATGACCTTTTTAATTTCAGATTCGTCACTAGGGAGTTTAAAAGGAGAAGCATGAACAATGGCGCCTTTATGTTCAATCAAAATGGTTTCTAAAGGAGGATGACTAGATGAAATGTAGTGGTAGGGAAGTTTTCCATTTAGTTTTGGTGATAACATTTACTTTTTGATAATAATTTTCTAAATAATCAAAGAAATTAACTTCAAGATTGATTTACATCATAAATTTATACCATTTCTTGGTAATTTTAGATTGTTGTTTTGTATCATAACTATGTCGATATGTGTGTCTTTTTGACTTATTTGCAGAGATTGGAATTCAAAGATGAAATTTGTTAAGGTCTAGAGTAAAGGTTTACTTAAAGTTAACAATTGTGGGTTGTGAAGGACAACTTCAAAATCGGTTTGAGTAGATGAATCTTGAGATGTAGTATCTTCTTCTTGAAGATGTGTGTGAGTGGAATAAACTGGTTTACTAATTTGAGAAGTAGAGAATTATCAATTCCTTTTAATTTACTATGTCTATCTTGGGTTTGCGAAGAAGGTTCGCAAATATGAAGTTTTCTATCTTTTCTAGTGAATAATGGGTATTGAAAGATTTCATCTTCATCAGTTTCAGTAGGTAAACTGGAGGTACTATGTCGAGAAGATTGACTGGAAGTTCTATTAAATCTAATATGAATGTAACTATCATTAAATTGTTGAATATTCTGAATATCACGACTAGTCGAAGCTTGTTGATCTTGGGAATAATTTTCATTTACCGTAACCCAATCATCTAGAAGATTTATATCTTTCCAACAAATCATTTTTGAAACTGAAATGTTAGTTTCATTAGTGCTACCTTGGATTAATAAGCTTTATCTTTGGGACTTTTAGTTAAAGCTTGAACATTTAAATTAGTTTTTATGCATTTGTAATAAATTCGATAAATTAATGCAATATTATGAACACTTTCTAACATATTGGTATATTCACCAGATAATTGTATATTTAATGTTAAAACCTTTAATATATGGGGATCCCGTAAACTTAAAGTAAAATCAGGAAAATAATTAAAATGTATTGGACCTTTATGAAGACCAGATTCCATCATTCCCATTACACTAGCATGATAGTTAATAAAACGAGCATCTTTTAAACATAAAAGGACAGAAGCATTTTTACCTTGTTGGGTTAATGGGTTTATTCCTACTTGGATTAATCCTAAATGGATAAAATTATGACCAACTTTGAGATGTTTTCTGATTGACTCTTTAGATAATAATTGGCAAGCTTCCGTGATTTACTTAAAACATAAACTTGTTCAATTGTTTTGACTTATAAATCAACATTAAAGGTAGATTGCAAAAAACTAGTTTTATAAATTTCCTTAGTTTTTATTTTAGGAATATTCCAGCTTAAATCAATTTTAACATCTTGATATTCATGTTCTTCTTCATTAATTAGTATATCCGTACTAGGGATAGGAGCTAGAGTTGTAGATCTAGAGCTAATTGAAGAGTTACTTCTAAATAATCGACTCATTTTAATTCTATAAAATTAAATCCAATTTTCTAAAACTCGTTTTGTAACTTATCATGTTTTCACGCATGATTGTGTTCGCTGCACCCTTCTGCGAACTCCTAAATCCTTCGACTGCCTAAACCTAAGGACTTACACTGGATTAGAACGAAAGGTGGGTGGCTACTGGGAAAGTGGAATACAAAGATAAGTTAAACAAGAATTGGGAGATTGGAGTTAATTTAAATAGAGTGGAAATGAGAAGAATATAAACAGAAAAGATAACTCAATAAGAAACTCAACATACTAACAACCTGGTGGGACAAATAATGTGATCAAACCATGGTATTAATCTCTTTTTCAACTCCAGTCAATTCCTCTACTTCTCAAATTAGTAAACCAGTTTATTTCATTCACACACATCTTCAAGAAGAAGATACTATATCTCAAGATTCACCTACTCAAACTGATTTTGAAGTTGTTCCTCCTGTCAACCCACAATTGTTAACTTTAAGTAAACCTTTTACTCCAAACCTTAATAAACTTCATGCTGAATTCCAATCTACTGCAAATAAGTCAAAAAGACACACATATCGACATAGTTATGATACAAAACAACAATCTAAAATTACCAAGAAATGGTATAAATTTATAACAGAAATCAATACTGAAGTTAATTTCTTTGATTATTTAGAAAATTATTATCAAAAAGTAAATGTTATCACCAAAACTAAATGGAAAACTTCCCCTATTACTTCTGTTTCATCTAGTCACCCTTCTTTAGAAACCATTTTGATTTAACATAAAGGCGCCATTGTTCATGCTTCTCCTTTTTAACTCTCTAGTGACGAATCTGAAATGGATGATAATGGATAATCAAAGATAATGGTTATATTTGTCCCAAGATTTTTGGTTTACGATATGATTATTAAAAGAGATTAATACCATAGGAGCTAGAGTTGTAGATCTAGATCTAACTGAAGAGTTACTTCTGAATAATCAACTCATTTTAATTCTATAAAATTAAATCCAATTTTCTAAAACTCGTTTTGTAACTTATCATGTTTTCACGTACAATGTATTCGCTCATACCCTTTCTAGGAACCCCTAAATCCTTCGACTGCCTAAACCTAAGGACTCACACTAGATTGGGACGAAAGGTGGGTGGTTACTGGCAAAGTGAAATACAAAGATAAGTTAAACAAGTGTAGGGAGACTGGGGTTAATTTAAATAGAGTGGAAATGAGAAGAATATAAATAGAAAGATGAGAAATACTATCAGAAAAGATATTTGTCCCACCAAATATATATATATATATATATATGAAGATCAAAATCATCACATTTCTTTAAGAAAAAGTGTTTTTTTTTTTTTTTTAATTTTAAGGTGGGTTTGTGCTCAGATTAGCTTCCAATCGCTTTTCTATACCGATTGGTAAACCTTAAGGGATGGAAGTGAGTAAAATGTTGAATTGTATTGGGCTGATGATGACCACTCTCTCTTTCGTTGATGCTTTTGGTGAGCATCATCATCAACGAAGCACAATAGCTATAATTTATATATATACATATATATCAAAAAAGATTATATGTATACATATATATAGAGCTACAGATTATATACATATAACTACAGATTCTTGTACCATATTCCCAACATATATACATATATATATAGCTACAGATTATATATATACATATATATACATTAATTTTTTATAGAAGTTATGTTGTTTAAATTAATTTAGGTTTTTGTTTTTGGGTTTTGGAGGGTTTTTGATTTTCAGAAGCACTATAATGTTTATTCATTGTTCTTGACCTTGAGTTGGAGGAAAAAGATGTGAAATTGACAGAGAGACGTGTTGTGTTTTGAAAAATGAATATTTGGATATTGATAATAAAGATGAGGGTAGATTTTGGAAATTGATGATGAAAATGAGGGCATTTTAGTCATTCAATTCAGAGGAAAAATCATATTTTCATGCCCATTTGCATATTAGGCGCGTATCATGCACGGCCTATTAGAAAAGATGGAAAAGCTAATTGTGCATATCACTCCATTAACCACAGGGGGGTTATGTGGTGATATTCGAACATCAGGGGTAATCTGCATGGCTCAAACCATAAGAGGGTAAAGTGAAGTTTGTCCATTTTTCAAACCCCATGGGGTGTGTTTTAAATAAATCTTAGGGGATGGATTTGCAATTTACCTTTAAAAATCAATAAATGCTAACAAAAAAAAAAATCAATTTTTAGATCCATTCAATCTAAATACACTTAAAACAAATAAAATTTATGAAAAATTCTTTTAAAGACTAAATAATAGCAAACATACAAAAATAAATAAATAAATAATTACACTAATGGTCCCTATAGTTTGGGGCTTGTGTTACTTTAATCCCTGACTTTTCAATTGTGACACATTTGACCCTGAATTTTGAATCTTGTTTCAAACAAGAACAATTGAAGATACAATTACTTATTTTCAAGGTCAAAATTGGCAATTTGATAAAATATAAACTAATTTGACAAAAATAAATGTCAACAAATATTTTTGAATTTTTAAAAATTATTTCTACCCACTCAAGATAAAATTATGTAAAATTGATAAATTTTTTAGACATTTATTTATTTTACCAAATTAATTTTTATTATATGCTTGGATAATGATCATGTAATGGGTGGTTATTTTTATTTTCATTAAATTAGTTTCTATTTTTTCTAAAGTCAAATATGGCAATAACTTTGATATCATTAGTAAACCAATCCATTAAATCAGAAAATCTAAAACTAAAATATTTCATATATTAAATATATTGATTACACATTAAAATCCTAACAACCACCAATTACTTGATTATCATTCAAACACGTACTAATAAAAATTAGGGTAAATTATACTTACATTCCCTGATATTTGGGTTTAATACATATCACCCATTACGTTTAGGAAATTGTACTAACCTCTGTCATTATAATTATTTAGACAAAATTAACATTGGTATGAAAAATATTGAATTCATACACTCTCTCTTTTATTATTTTGCTTTACTTCTATTTATTTTTTCTTTCCTTTCTTTCCTTTTTTTTTTTTCAATGTAATTTCTTACTGTTTTTTACGGGAGTTATTACTTTTTATATAAGTAAAGGGTTTGTGAAATGAGATTATAAACCATAGGTTGGGAATATAATTTTTATAACGTTAGGGGTGAGATGTAATCGAACCAAACCTGAGGGGGTATCAGTATAATTTACCCTAAAAATTAATTTCGTAAAAAAAAAATAAATGTTTAAAAGATTTATCAATTTTACATAATTTTATCTTTGGTGAATAGAAATTATTTTTTAATTTTTTATAAAAAAAATTGACATATATTTTTGTCAAATTAGTTTATATTTTATTAAATTGACAATTTTGCTCTTGAAATTAAACAATGGTATCTTCAATTGTCCTTTTTTGAAACAAGATTCAAAATTCAGGATCAAATATGTCATAATTGAAAAGTCATAGCCCAAAGTGACACGAACCCCAAATTATAGGGACTGTTAGTGTAATTCGCCCCCAAAAAAATCAATTTTTAAGTCCACTCAATCTAAATACACTTAAAATGTATAAAATTTATGAAATTTTTTTTAAAAAATACAAAATACTTAAAAAAAAAAATAGATCTACTCAATCTAAATCTGCTTAAAATTTATAACACATTATTTTCATTATTTTCAAAAATATTTTTTTATTAATTCAAAATACAAATTCAATTTGTTTTAAATTTTTATATGAATTTATAAATAACTTATTTATAAAAATTCATCCAAAAAAATTCGATTAAGTTGAAAATATGATGTATCGCATACTTTAACATAGATATCGGTTCAATTAATGTAGTTTTGGTAATAGAGATAAATTTGATTTGAAATAGCTTTGGTAATAGAGATAAATTTAGAAAATATTTGAATATGTTTTGGAAATAGAGACAAACAAATGAGATTTCTATTTTGCACTCTCAAAAATTCTTCAGAAAATCAAAACCAAACGAGGCCTTACATTTTTATTTTTATATATTTATTTATTTATTGTGATGGCTTATTTCTATCGCTAAAAACTTTTTGCAACAGAAAGAACTTCTTGACAAAAGAAATTTATTTTTTTAAACCGCAGCCTATTTCCCATTAATAATTTGCTTTTTGAGATGGCAAATAATACTGTCACAAAAATATTAGCCGTTTGCGACTGTTTTTTACCTGTCACATATACTTCCGTGTTTTTTACCCAGAATTCTAGAAGTGTTTATAAAGTTTTCTATCGATTTGTAATTATTTTTGTAAAATACACTGATATGATATTTTTCCAATTTTCATTACATAAGTCATAAAATAATTATGTGTATTCCTCTTTATTTCAAATTTAAAAAAACATTACAGCCATTGATGTTGTTTTTTCACAACCATGACGTAATGGAGATATTGTATTACAATCAATTTAATAAAAATGATTCAATTCCAAATATTGGTATTATCTTATATATGTTACCAATAATACTAGAATGTGAGTCAGTTGGTAGTATACTTATCCATTGAGGCTATAAATTTTAACATCAATACTATGTGTTGGAAAATTTGGTTTTATAAGGCTTATTTTGGGTTAACTTTGAGCCCAAATTTAAGTGGGTCCCAAACGTCTTTTGGGGTAGGTTCGAAGAGGTGATGTGTTCCTTGCGCATGGCAAGTCACACCTGAAGACGGTTTGTCAAAACTATTTATGAATGAATGGGAAGTTGACTTCATTTTTGGGTTCGTAGAATTGGACATTTAAATAATTAAATGTGAGTTTCCTTACAAGACTTGTCCCACATTGAAACTTGAAGAGAACTTATGTGTGTATATATAAGCTCTTGGTGTACTAACTTGGGTTGGGCTCCAAGGAGCATCCCAAATTTGTAGAAGGGAGGAGTTATGGACAAATGGAACCTTGGCTCAAACCACCACACGCTTGGCATTGTCCGTCCCGGAGGGCAGTGTGGGTCAAGTTGGTTCTAACATTAATTTTTTGGACAAAATTTATTTGAATTTTTTCAAATTCTTATAGGAAATTATTTGTATTTCAAATTAAATTTGAATTCAAATTTTGTGTCCAAAAACTATGCCTCAATTCCACTAATTCCCAAGCTGAGATAGATTCAAATGTCCAAAACAATTTTCTTCAAATCTGTTGAATTTCGTGATTCTGTTTTTCAAATAGATTTAAATCTACCCAGATTTGAACAGGTTCAACGTTCAAAATATTCTAACAAATTAGAATAAATTTCTAGCAATTTTGGGTAGGTTTTTAACTGCTTTAGCTTCATATATCTGCTCGATTTCAATTGAATCTGTTCAAGAGTTTTGCACTGTTCAAGTTCAAATTCATACCTTTTGGTCTTTTTTTGCCTATATATACCAGTCATTTTCTAGCAGTTTGTTGGTTTCGAAAATTCATTTTTCTTGCCTTCTTCTTGCTTTCTTGTATCATTATTCTTCATACTAGTTTTAGAATAAAATAAAGAGAGTATAAAACACAAGGTTTTGTTTGCCGAACAAATTGTTTGGAGTGCTGCTACAATTTGTGAAGATCATTGTATCTTGGGAGATAGACACCATTTATCCGTAAGGACCGTAGCGAAGCAAATCTGTCTTAAGGACAGAGTGTTACACACTTGACTTGATTTTCTAATTATTTATTCGGTTCAGTAAAATAAATTCGGTACGTAATTTATTTTATTTGTTTGATTTAGTTTCAATTTATTTATTGTACACAGAATATTGTTTCAATAATCTTAAGATAGATTTGAATTATTCTGTTTATAGAATTTTTCGTTTATTTCTCTTTCTTCTTTCTTCCTCTTACAGAAATTATTTTCTGTGATTTTACAAAAATAGTATTCTGGTTGGAAAACAAATAGTAGTAATATACTCTTTGATAGATAGTAGTAATGTACTGTCTATTTTCTTTGACAATTAGTAGTAATATATTGGTGTCATTAACAATTTAGAATATTTATTTGTGAAATTTTGTCAAAAATTAATTTTGATTTTTAGAAATTATTTTCTGAGTATTCATTAATTAAAATTCTGTTTCAGTATTTTAATTATTGAAGTGTTACATAAATTTAATTTTCTGTTTGAAATTAATTTGGTTAAATAAAATTTTATTTTATTTCCAAATTAATTGAAAAATAAAAGTTACGTTTCTTGTTTCTTTTATTTTTACAGAATTTAATTCTGTGATTTTGGTTTAAGTTTTTAGTGTAATATAAAATTGTAATTATAATTTTATTTTATAAATTAGAATTCATGGCTACTGAAACTGGTCAAACGAATGCCCAAACAAGTACTAGTGTAGTGATTGCCATTGCGCCAACCTCTCCTTATGTTGGGACTATGCCAGTAAATCATGGTAAAAAGTTAGAGAAGTTCTTAGGCTGATTTTTGCAAAGGCAAAAGAAGATCAAGTAAGAAGGTTGCTAAAGCCAATATGACCTAAATTGATAAAATTTCCATTGGTGTAAATGTCATAAATCTTCTCAGTTGTTTAGAGACAAACCTTGTTGGAAATCCTAAAGAGTGGTGGGTGGACATTGGTGCTACTCGCCATATCTGTGCCAACAAAAGATGTTCATATCTTATTCATGATGGACAATGGTGACCAACTTTTTATGGGCAACCCTTCGACTTCTAAAGTTGAAGGATACAGAAAGATTATTCTGAAGATGACATCTGGAAATGAACTCACTCTTAACAATGTGCTGCATGTACCGAACATTCACAAGAATCTTGTTTCCGGATCCTTGTTGAGTAAAAATGGGTTTAGGTTAGTTTTTGAAAGTGACAAGTTTGTCTTTACCAAAAACAAGATGTATGTAGAGAAATGTTACATGTTTGGTGGCCTTTTCAAAATGAATGTAATGACTGTTGTACCATTGGTTATTAATAAAAATACATCTTCTTCTTACTTGCTTGAGTCTTCAAATTTATGGCATGGTAGACTTGGACATGTAAATTATGGATCTTTACGTAGATTAATTAATATAGAATGTTTACCGAAATTTGAAATTGATTCAAATCATAAATGTGAAATTTGCGTTGAGGCAAAATTATCCAAAACTCCTTTTCATTCAATTGAAAGAAGTACGGAACCACTTGAATTAATTCATAATGGCATTTGTGTTTTTAAATCAATTCAAATTAGAGGTGGGAAAAAGTATTTTATCACTTTTATAGATGACTATACTAGATATAATTATGTTTATTTAATTCAAACCAATGATGAAACTTTGGAAACTTTCATTCAATATAAGAATGAAGTTGAAAATTAACTTGGTAAGAAAATAAAAAAAAACTAAGAAGTAATAGAGGTGGTGAATATAAATCACCTTTTGGTGAGTTTTGTAAAGAACATAGAATAATTCATCAAATCACCGCTCCTTACTCACCTCAGCAAAATGGAATTGCTGAAAGGAAAAATAAGACTTTAAAAGAAATGATGAATGCCATGTTAATAAGTTCTGGATTACCTTAGAACTTGTGGGGGGAAGCAATACTTTCTGTCAATTATATACTTAATAAAGTACCCCAAAAGAAAGTGACTTAAACACCTTATGAAATGTGGCATGAGAGAGTACCATCCTACAAATACTTAAAAGTGTGGGGGTGATTGGCTAAAGTGGCTATTCCTAGTCCTAAAAAGACTAAGATAGGTCCTAAAACCGTTGGTTGCATTTTCATTGATTATGCCAAGAATAATAGTGCATATCGGTTTTTGATTTATAAATCAGACCATTCCGAAATGCATGTAAATACTATTATTGAATTCCAAAATGCATCTTTCTTTGAACATGTATTTCCAAACAAGACTGGACAAGAGACTAGTATTAACAAAAGATCTCATGATGCTATTACTTATCAGGATCAAGAACATGATCAAGAACAAGAGTAAGAGATAGATCAAAATGAGGAAGAGGAACTTAGGTGTAGTAAACGTGCTAGAACCTCAAAATCTTTTGGTCCAGATTTTCTAACTTTTTTGTTAGAAAATGAGCCTTTAACTTTTAAAGAGGCTATGTCTAGTCCCGAAGCTCCTTTATGGAAAAAAGTTGTCAATAGTGAAGTTGAATCCATTTTGCAAAATCACACTTGGGAATTGGTGGATTTGCCACCAAGTTGTAAACCTCTTAGGTATAAGTGGATTTTCAAAAGGAAAATGAAAGCGGATGGATCAATTAACAAATACAAGGCAAGACTTGTTGTCAAAGGTTTTAAACAAAAAGAAGGTCTTGATTACTTTAACACATACTCACCAGTTACTAGAATAACATCTATTAGAATGCTAATTGCTATTGCATCATTGTGCAATCTAGAAATTCATCAAATAGATGTGAAAACCACTTTCTTAAATGGTGAGTTAGATGAAGAAATTTATATGGAGCAACCATAAGGTTTTTTTGTTCCAGGAAAAGAAAAGATTGTGTGTAAATTGGTTAAATCATTATATGGTTTAAAACAAGCCAAAACAATGACATGAGAAATTTGACAAAGCAATGATGTCAAATGGATTTAAAATTAATGAGTGTGACAAATATGTTTATATTAAAAACATAGACAAATGTTATGTCATTGTATGTCTTTATGTGAATGATATGCTCATCATAGGTAGTAATAATGACATGATTAAAACTACCAAGAAAATGTTGAATAAACATTTTGACATGAAGGACATGGGCATTGCTAATGCAATTCTTGGTATGAAAATTACTAAAACATCAGAAGGATATGCTTTGTCACAATCTCATTATATTGAGAAAATACTTGACAAATTCAGCAAAGATGATCATCTTACTAGAACACCTATGGATGTTAATTTGTTTCTTTCTAAGAATGTACAGGAAAGTATTTCTCAATTAGAGTATGCCCAAATTATTGGAAGCTTAATGTATTGGATGAACTGCACTCGCCCGGATATAGCTTATACAGTAAGTAAATTAAGTAGATATACGAGTAATCCAGGAGTAGAACACTGGAAAGCAATTATAAGGGTTCTAAGATATCTCCGATTTACTCGTAACATTGGGCTAAATTATACTAGATATCCAGCAATACTTGGAGGGTATTGTGATGCAAATTGGATATTGGATACTAGAGACTCAAAGTCCACTAGTGGGTATGTCTTTATTCTTGGTGGTGTGGCTGTATCTTGGAAATCTTCCAAACTGACATGCATTGCTAGGTCTACTATAGAATCGAATTCATAACTTTAGATAAAGCGGGGAAGAGCGTAATGGTTTTGCCACTTCCTTGAAGATCTTCTAATATGGCTAAAACCAATGCGCTATATGTATACATTGTGATAGTCAATCGGCAATTGATAGAGCATAGAGTCATATGTATAACCGTAAGTCACGACACATTAGATTGTCGACATAATCTCAGAAGACAACTACTCTCTAATGGAATTATTTGCATGTGAAGCCTAAGGACAACATAGTGGATCCACTAACCAAAGAGTTAGCAAGAGAGCTAATTGAGAATTCATCGAGGGGAATGAGACTAAAGCCTATTAAATAAGAGTTACCACAACGGCAACCCAACCTAGTTGACTGGAGATCCCAAGATCTAGGTTCAAACGGACAATCGAGTTATGTATGACTCAGAAGAATCACTGGGGAGTCAAACTCCTACCCATTTCTATAATGAAATAGTGATGTTTGCAATGTTTTAGGTTAAGTAATACTTTTAATGATTCTTATATCTAGGTAAACCTAATGGAGTATGGTAGGATACTCTTCATAAAAATCACCTATGTGAGTGTGAATTGGGTCGGTTCTATGAGATTTGTAAAGGGCTGCAATTCTCCAGAGCACTCATGAAAGACTAGGTTGTTCAGGGCCAAAATGAACACAATAGTAGTGAGAACTAAATTATATCTGGGGATATATTGTGTGAGTTCTATTGTCTTGATTTTCACAAACAGCTGAACAGTTCAAGACATTATATTCACTGGTTAGCTAGTAAATCCGATAGTGTCTTACAAGGAAAGGTTCAAAGCCAAAAGCTACCTATCCTTTGCAGAATATTTTCAATTTCTGTACTCTCTGTAATTAGATCATGTTGTTGCATTATCTCTCCGTCAAATTCCATTCATGTGGGGATTGTTGGACATTTTGGTTTTATAAGGCTTATTTTGAGCCAACTTTGAGCCCAAAATTGAGTGAGCCCCAAACATCTTTTGGGGTGAGTCCGAAGAGGTGTCGTGTTCCTTGTCGCATGGCAACTCACACGGTGAAGATGGTTTATCAAAACCATTTATGAGTGAATGGGAAGTTGACGTCGTTTCGGGTTAGTGGAATTGGACATTTAAAGAATTAAATGTAGGTTTCCTTATAAGGCTTGTCCCATTGAAACTTGAAGAGAACTTATGTGTGTATATAAGCTCTTGGTGTACTAACTTAATTTGGGCCCTAGGGCACCCCATGTTTGTAGAAGAGAGGAGTTATGGACAAATTGAACCTTGGCTCAAACCACCACGCCTGCTCGCTGCGTCATCCCACGAGCCATGCGTGGGGTGTGGGTCGGGTCAGTTCTAACATTAATTTTTGGGACAAAATTTATTTGAATTTTTCCAAATTCTTATAGGAAATTATTTGTATTTCAAATTAAATTTGAATTTAAATTTTGTGTCCAAAAATTGTGCCTCCGAATTCCACTAATTCCCAACTGTTGGACAGATTCAAAACTGTCCAAAACAGTTTTTTTCAAATCTGTTGAATTTCGGACAGATTCTATTTTTCAAACAAATTTAAATCGGCCCAGGCAGATTTGAACAGGTTCAACAAGTTCAAAATATTCTAACAAATTAGAATAAATTTCCAGCAGTTTTGGGTAGTTTTTTAACTACTACAGTTGCCATATTTATTCAGTTTCAATTCTGAATCTGTTTAAGAGTTTTGCACATGTTCAAGTTCAAATTCATACATTTTCAGATCTGTTTTTTTGCCTATATATACCAGTCATTTTCCAGCAGTTTGTTGGTTTCGAAAATTCATTTTTCTTGCCTTCTTTTTGCTTTCTTGTATCATTATTCTTCATACTAGTTTTAGAATAAAATAAAGAGAGTATAGAACACAGGGTTTTGTTCGCTGAACAAACTGTTTGGAGTGCTATTACAATTTGTGAAGATCATTGTATCTTGGGAGATAGACGCCATTTGTCCGTAAGCACCATAGCGGGGCAAATTTGTCTTAAGGACAGAGTGTCACACACTCGACTTAATCTTTTAATTATTTATTTGGTTTGGTAAGATAAATTCGGTATGTAATTTATTTTATTTGTTTGATTTAGGTTCAATTTATTTATTGTACACAGAAGATTGTTCCAACACTATGATGATCATATTTGTGTATTAAAAAATATTTATCATTTCATCTGTTACTATTATATTGATTTAATTGATACAAATTGCCCTATTACTCATAAATGTTAACAATGCAACAATCAAATAAAAAATTATACATAATTTTTAATAAGTGTTCATCATAATTGTGGAAGGTGAAATTATCTCTACAGGGAAAGCGAGTTGACATATCCCCTCATTGACCTCTACGAAAAGAAACCAAATATTAGTCATCACCCTTGACCCGGGTTGGTCGAGAGGACCTTCGAACGATCAAGTCAGTATACTTATCAGACATTATGAGAAATATGCAATGAATGTATTAAGTGGGTTTCTTGGATTACCTCCCCTCTAGTGTTTTACTTGTTGATCCTTTTTATAGTTGTTTGGCTTAAATTTTGTTTGTTCGTTTATCTTTTGATTAGAGGGTTTTGCCTTTGACTAGACCAATTCCTAAGTTGCTTATATCCTTGATTGTTAGATCTTTATCATATGGATGGCTAAGATCACGTCAAATGCTAGTGCCGAACTTACTGGGTATCACAGTTGTAAGATAAGAATGATCGGACAGTCTTACCTTCTACTAAGCCTAGTCTATATTTTTGCGCTTCCTGACATGTATTATCATTTGTTGGATTGAAGCTCAATTCAATGACTCTCCTTATTTTGTAGGTTTTTCTTTTAGAAGAATATCTTCACATGTGCTTGAATCTATATTCAATTGTCTTTGATGGGCTTAAGGAGCTAGTTTTGGACCTTTATTTTTCTTTGGATTGGTGTAAGTGGACTTGGACCTAGACTCAGACTCATATATTTTCCCTTCACAATAATAATAATAATATTTCAATGACATAAAAATTTTATTAACATAAAATAATTTTTTGCGCTACTTTTTTGATAAACAATGAGATAATTACATAGGCGCATACAACTAACTAAACCAACACCCAAATTGTAGTTGTGGCTGTCACGACCCAAACTCGCCCCAATAGGTTTAGCATTGTAACCGGCCAGTAATCCTGAGATTACTGAAGGCCTCTGAGACAAATTAACATAATATTAGGGGCTAGTAGAAACAAATAACAAATATACAACATCCATTGAGCTGTGCAGACTTATATGAGACATAAAATTTTTAACTTTATTTACATACATATACACATCATCATATATATACATATTCTAACTAGACAAAAAGGGACTTAGCCTTATTTACAAAATACACAAAGACTTGTCTAACTAAACAGGAAAACAAAACTTGAACCTAAAGCACTTAGTTATAACCACTAGATATGTCCGGAACCTCCACGGGAGGCACATGAGTTGGCTGTCAAAAATTGATTCCAGGCACCTCTAAGCTTGGTCACGCCCTGATCACCTACATACATATATATAAACAGTGAGCTGATGCCCAGTGAATAATAACAGAGTAAAGGGATAATGAACGATGTCCATCACAAAGTTAGAAATCAGATTCTTATCAGAAACAGTGTCTTATGCATATTCAGATTCCAAATTAGAAACATATTCATATACATATTCATGATCATTTCCATATTCAGATTTTGCATATAATCGTGCGTGGTACATCCATTAGCGTTAACAAATCCGATGACCCATAAAGAGACCTGATGACCTATAAAGGGACGCATATCGTATGATGCTAAGGATGCCACAAATAACTTTCAGAATCTTGGACAATCATTTATTCATTCAAAACATAGCGTAGCATTTCAGAAGACTAATCATTTCATGTCGTAATATTCAGAAAATATTTAACATTGAACATAACTCTACAAAGTTATTACTCACTGTGTTCTGGTGCTTGATTCGTCCCTGCGCTTGACCCTACATAATTCATAACACTTTGGGTCATATTACAATTCATTTCGTTCTTTAACTTGTTTAACATTCTTAGGCTCCT
Source organism: Camellia lanceoleosa (assembly GCA_025200525.1). Taxonomy (NCBI): domain Eukaryota; kingdom Viridiplantae; phylum Streptophyta; class Magnoliopsida; order Ericales; family Theaceae; genus Camellia; species Camellia lanceoleosa. Next base: position 126,580,926 of record CM045765.1, read on the forward strand.
TTCATGTTCTTTAATTCATTTACAATCTTTAATGCATACCGAAGAGTGCTTTGAAATGGAAGAAAAGCGGAAGCGAAGCATAAAACATCTTTCCAAAATTTCTGAAACAGGGCCCTTCCGCTCAAGCGTAGCTTCAGTTGCTCGAGCGGACCCCTTTAGTTTGCAAAAGTACTGGTTGCTTGCAAGTTACGCTCGAGCAAGACTTTTGACGCTCGAGTGAGGAGTCAAGTAAAATAAAGTATGCTCGAGCGGGACTCTCCACGCTCGAGCGAACAGGTCAAATTCTGGGTTTTTCCAGATTGTGCTTGAGCTTCAAAACTTGGTTCTAACCAATGTAATTAACATCATAAGATTCATATTTCTACCACATAACCTTTAACATGAGTATAAGGGCCAATTTTACAGGATTTGAATCTCAAATTTACATAAATCCATTTCACAAACTCGAATCATATCAAACTCATCAAATTCAATTCAATTCATATTCTTCATACCAAGCCCAATTCTAAACTTACAAATTCTAAATCTTGAATTGAGCTTTAAAATAACTTCAAAACTTGGGTTCATACATGGCTTGTCTAAAATATGCAAACTCTTTAATAATCAAGAAAATATGATCAATTTTGAATCATTCACATCAAAACTCCTTTAATTTATAAATTAAGCTCATTGTTCATAAACTCACAAATTTCCAAAGCTTAATTCTTATCTCATCAAAACATGAGATCAATTATTAGAAATCCATGATGCATGTACAATTAGAATATTAAAACTTGTAGAATTTATCCATGCATGTAGAAATTAGACTCAATTCATGCATGATATTCCAAAATCAAACCCAAAGTAATTAATTTCTTATTTAACTTCATAAACTTGATCTTGGCCCTAATTCTTCATTTTCTTGTCAATTCTCCTAGCCAACATTGCATATATGTAATTCCAATAAAACTAACTAATTTAATATATTCAATAACGAGTTTAAATTAAATAAAACTCTTAAATTACATTACATGTGCATGGATTAGAGATTAAAATCAAACCAATTTCCTTCCATAATTTTGAATCCAATTCAATTTCTTCTTCATTTTACTAATTCCTCTTAAATCATGAAATTGAAATTATAAACTCTTTTAAAGAAATAATTGCATATATGAAATTAGGATCAAAACTACTGATTTTATATTTTTCCCAAGCAAATCATAATTTAATTCTTGAATTACTCCAATTTAGATTTTTATTAATTTTCTTCGTATCTAACCCAAATTTAAACTCATAAGTCTCTTTTTTTTTTTTTTTTGCACATGAATTAAATCTAAAACTTTGAAACTCTAACATGCATGTAAGGATGAGCCTCAAACTTATAAAGAATAATTGTGGGAATATATTTTCTGAGTACCAACACGTGGCAAAGCGACGTCGATGTGTCAGCCGAGGTGCCACGTGTCGCGGTAGTTATGCCGAGGTTATCTCGGCAACGCCGATGTTATCTCCGAAGACATCGGAATCCGAGATAAACAGATAAGGGACAAGAGTCCTAGAATGAGGAAAGACTTCAAGATGGATAAGGATAACACTTTTACGGAGACTATCCTTATCTCTTGAGAATCAAAAGTAAGTCTGAATTGGAGTCCATTAGAGTTAGGCTTGTTGGGACTAGGATTGTATTGGCTATAAAGAGAGGCACCCCCATGGGTCTAAGGTATGTTTTTGATATACTCAAGCTAGTGAGTTGAATACTTGATTATCTTTGAGAGAGATATCTTGACTTGATCGTCAAGTACCGGGTAGAAGAACCACCGCGGAGCCTTCTCTTCATGCGGAGACTGAGGTGCCATCTATTACGCCTATGTTCTCTGGTGAATTACTAAGGTGGGCAGTGTGATCGGAAAATCACTCACACAATTTGGCGCCGTCTGTGGGAAAGAAAGACGAATAGATGGCCAGTGACGCACAAAAAGAAAAGGTTGGGGACGACGCTCCCGTTGGGAGTGGCAGACCTATCGACCTTGACATTGAAGGAGACAACCACAATGAAGAAGCCCGTGACCAGGGGCACGGAGGAAAAGACGTTAGCTAGGAGGGTGACACTTCAAAAAAGACAGACCAGCGGTACTATACGAAGATAACCTCCGGTATGGAGGGATAGGTGCCTCGGAGGATGAGGAAGTAAAAGATTTGGCAGACAAGTTGGCAGACCTATAGTCAGTCGTCAACTTCATGATGCAAAACAATGTCATGCAGCCGCCATACCCACTGCAGGACACGCCAATCCCAGCAGTTAATACCCAGAAGAGAGGAAGGAAAATAATTCCCGAAGCACCTCAGCACACCAAGAGCGGAAGGCACTCTCACTCGCCTTCCAGGGAAGTCGGACGAGAGGAGCCAAGACAAGAGAAGTCCCAAAGGACACATCACACGAAGGACCCAAAGCCTAGAGAACATCGGAATATCAGAGGCGGACGCTGCCTTTGACACAACCTATGGAAAAAGACCAAAGCGGGCCCACCACGAGGCCGAAAGTAGTGTGCCAAAAAGACTGAAGTCAAAAGATAGCCGAGCTCCAGGGAAGAGTAAAGAAGACTTGAGAAATTACCTCAAGAGGAAGAAGCAGAATGCTGAAGCCGAGGTTACCTCACCCGACAAGCCTAGGACTCCGTTCTCGGTAGAACTGGACAAATTTAAGGCACCAAAGAGATTCAGTATGCCGAGGTTTCAAATATACGATGGTAAGTCAGACCCTAACTTCCACGTCGGATTATTCTTGAATCCAATGGCATTATACAGTGGAAACGAGCCGTTGCTCTGCAAAGTGTTCCCCTTATCCTTTGGGGAGATTGCATCAGATTGGTTCCACAAACTACCAAAGGGAAGCGTGAAAACTTGGGAAGGCCTAGCCGAGATGTTCGTGGCCAGATTCGTGACAAACAAACTGCAGCTATTAAGGGTGGATGCATTGATGGCTCTGAAGATCAGCAAGGTTGAAGGCCTTAGGGCCTATGCAAAGAGATACTACGAGGTATTCAATCGAATACCCGAATGTAACCAAGAAGTGGCGGTCGTGTCTTTCAAGAACAGCCTGAAAGATGATTGTTCATTACGGAAATATTTGGCAAAAACATTGCCAAAAAGCATGGAAGAGCTCATAGCAAGAATCGAGAAGTATGCCAGAGCTGAGGAGGATACATCGGGGAATAAAGAGATAAAACAAGAAAGAACCAACGGCTCGCCGAAGCAAAATTTGAGGTAACAAGTTCAACAAACAAGAAAGCGGAATTGAGGGCCAAACAAGCGGTGATAGTGTGTTTGAATTCCGATCCACAAAGTTCTAGATCAAATTCGAAATCAGCCCTATTTCAGGGCACCGGCAAAGGCCCCAGGAGAATACATGGAAAGGAACGTTGGTAGGCATTGTGCTTACCACAATGAAGAGGGGCACCCAACCCAGGGCTGCAGAGCCCTAAGAGCACACTTAGAGGACTTAGTGAGACAAGGCCATCTGAGAGAACTTGTCGATGAAGCCAGGACAAGAGAGGAACAGACAAGATTGCCTCAAGCTCCAGCAGCCCCGCCTCTCCCAGTGCAGCAACCACAGGCAGGGGGACCACGGGTGGTTAATGTGATCCACTCAAGGGTCAACGAGAACGAAGTCAGAGGAGAAACCCAGAGGGTAAGGCATTTACAGCATGTCTACCAAGTCGGGGAAAAGAGACATCGGCCAGAGGAGTGCCAAGGACCGATGATAGCTTTCACTGAAGCTGACCTAGAGATGGTCCAACATCCGCATAATGATGCCTTGGTAGTATCCTTCCAGGTTGGGGAGTGCCAAGTGAAACGCATCCTGATAGATCAAGGCTGCTCCTGTGACATTATGTATGTTAGATGTTACAAGGAACTGGGCCTTCACCCAGACGACATGGAGCAATCGAATGGCCCGATGGTCGGCTTCAATGGAACGCCGACGTGGCCACTGGGCGCTACAAGCTTGGAAGTACAAGTTGGCACTAAGAAGATCAGGACAGAATTCATTGTGATTGACACACCTTCACCAACATCATCTTGGGAAGGCCATGGTTGCACGCAATTGGGGCAGTTCCCTCAACATTGCATCAACTATTGCGGTTTCTAATAGAACATGGGATTGAAGAAGTCAGAGGAAATCAACTGCAGGCAAAAAATTGCTCCATGGCAGCAATGAAAACAACCTGCAACATACAAGAACCAGGAAAGGCAGAGATTGAAGATGAGGACATGGAGGTCCTAGATAATGTCGACAAGGAGCCGGCCGAGAAGAGTGAGGAAACACTAAAGAAAATCCTCGTCCAAGAGGGTGATGAGGAGCGCTTCTTTCTTCTCGGCTCAGGTTTAGCCGAAGAAGAAGAAAGAGAACTGGAAGCTTTTTTGAGAACAAACATAGAGGTGTTCGCCTGGACATCTTATGAAATGCCTGGCATTGACCCCCAGGTCACATGTCACAGACTGAACGTCGACAAGTCGGCCAAACCTGTAATATAACGAGCTAGGAGACCGACGTTGATGCACGTCGAGGCAGTAGAGGAAGAAGTAGACAGACTACTGGAAGCCAAGGCCATCAGAGAAGTCAATTATCTGACATGGCTATCAAACACTGTGGTGGTAAAGAAGAAGAACGGTAAATGGAGGGTCTGCGTAGATTTTACAAGCCTGAACAAAGCCTGTCCCAAAGATAGCTTTCCTCTGCCCAAGATTGACCAGCTAGTGGATGCCACATCTGGACATAGAAGGATGAGCTTTCTGGATGCTTATAGGGGGTACCACCAGATAGCCATGTACCCCCCAGATGAAGAGAAGACAGCGTTCATCACCCTAAAAGGCTTGTACTGTTACAGAGTAATGCCTTTTGGGTTAAAAAACGCAGGAACGACTTACCAAAGATTGGTAACCAAGATGTTCAAACACCTGATCGGCCAAACAGTAGAAGTCTACATCGATGACATGGTCGTAAAGACCAAGGAGCCTAAGGATCATCTTTCTGACCTAAAAGAGGTCTTTGAAATCCTTAAAATATATCGGCTCCGACTCAACGCATCAAAGTACGCGTTTGGAGTTGGATCTGGTAAGTTTTTGGGGTACCTAGTGACAAGAATGAGCATTGAGGCCAGGCCAGATTAGATCAAAGCCATTCTAGATTCTGAGCTCAACATCGGCTAAGCAGTGCGAGATGCTTACGGAAGGCACAACCCTAAGCGAGTTCATAAGTGAAGCTCGGACAAATGCAAACCTTTTTAACTTTGGTAAAAAGCCACGGACTTTCTATGAATGAGGAATGTGAGGCGCTTTGGTAGACCTAAAAATATCGACCATGGCCCCGATCCTCTCAACACGAACACAGGAAAGAGGCAGATTTGTACTTACGTGTCGAACCTTGATAAGTCGATGCTAATCCGAGAAAAAAAAAGAGAACGAGAAAATTTTTATTATGTAAGTAAAACCTTGGCCGACGCAGAAACAAGGTATCTACCACTAGATAAATTAATCTGGCCTTAGTAATGGCCTCAAAGAAGTTAAACCATTACTTTCAGGCGCACAAGATTGTGGTGCTAACAGAGCACCCACTGAAGTCCTTATTGCAACAAGGAGACTTAACAGGAAGAATAGCAAGATGGGCAGTTGCCTTGGGCGATATGACACAGAGTTCGGCCCGAAGCGACAATTAGGGCCAAGTTTTGGCCGACTTCGTGGCAGAATTCACGCCTGAATCCATCGAACATCGGGCCCTGTTGAGCCAAAATGTACGTTGTCCCAGCAAGTAAGGAGAATCCCAGCCTAAGGCAAAAGAACAAAGGGAGGAAAAACTCAAACCTTGCAACATCTACATCGGCGACTCCTTCAGACTGTTTGTCGGCGGAAGTTCAAATCGACAAGGAAGCGAGGAGGCGAGTGCTCTTGATATCTCGGATGGAGAAATAATAGAAACGATCCATCCGTTTGGGGTTCAAGGCCTCAAACAATGAAGCGAATCTGAAGCATTAATTGCGAGGCTAAAAGCTGGCGGCGGCGGCAATGAAGCGAATGAGGTAATAGTTTTTGTGATTCACGACTTATTGTTAATCGATCAAAAGGAGAATTTGACGGAGGCGAAAGGATGTCGGCATATGCAAAAGAGGTCATCAGTTAGCGCCTTATTTGAGCTGCAGCTACTCCAAGTGGCCGAGATGATAACTTGACGCGTTGTTGGCCAACTTGGCAAGTTCAATGCAGACTGAAAAAACAAGGACAATTATGATTGACTATATGTCGGGCCCGAGCATAGAACCACAGAACACAGAGCATGAAGTAATGTGTATGGACATGGGGCCAAGTTGGATGGATTCAATTGTTGCATTCCTGAAAGAAGGAAAGCTGCCAGAAGACCGCAAGGAGGCACACAAAGTCAGATTGAAGTCGGCAAGATTGATCATTTGGACGGAACATCTCTGAAGGTCATTCACTGGACCCCTTTTAAGGTGCGTACACCCTTTGCAGGTTAAAGATTTTTTATATGAAATTCATGAAGGAGTTTGTGGAAGCCACACTGGGGGCAGATCACTAGCTCATAGGGCCATTACCCAGGGGTATTGGTGGCCCTACATGCAAAAGATCTTGAAGCATACGTGAAGAAGTGCGAACAATGCCAAAGGTTTGCACCTTTGATACACCGACCCATTCTTGACCTAAATCGATATCCGATCCTTGGCGTTTGCCCGATGGGGCATCGATCTTGTTGGACAACTTCCCGAACAGACGGGCAGAGAAAATACTTGTTGGTAGTAACAGTTACTTCACGAAGTGGATAGAAGCGAACCTTTGCCAAAATCCGAGATGTAAGCGTCAAGAATTTCATATGGAAAAACATCATCACCAGTTGGCATTCCAAGAGCCATAGTGGCCGACAACGAACGCAGTTGACGACAAACTCATCAAGAACTTTTTGAAATTCAAGATCAAGAATTACTTTTCAACACCAAGTTTTCCCAAAGTAATGGGCAAGCGAAGCATCTAACAAAGTAATTTTGGATGGAATAAAGAAGAGGCTCTGACGGTAAAAGAAAAAGTGGGTAGGAATTGCCCAGCGTACTTTGGGCATATTGGACTCTGTAGAAAATCAACAAGGAATCCCCTTTGCCATGGCTTATGTACGCACGTAGTCATTCCACTAGAAGTCGGCATCGAGGATCCGAACCCGGGGAGTAGAGAATGGGACTAATGATATGCTCTTAGCCTGAGAGCTGGATCTTTTGGAAGAACGAAGAGAAAAGTCAATTATTTCATGACATACTAGCAACAACTTGCCAAGCTTACAACAAGAAGGTCAATCCAAGGGATTTTCAAATCAAAGACCTAGTCTGAGAAAAGTAAATCGGCAACAAGAAGGATCCCGAGAGGGCAAGCTTGGCCCAAAGCGGGAAGGACCCTCTGAATCACTTGATTATTAGGAAATGGAGCCTATCGACTTGAAGATAATGAGGGCAAAGCATTACCCGGACTATGGAACACTTGTAATCTGAAATTTTTCTATCATTAAATGTTCCTTGTTATTTTTTCAATGACATCAATAAAATCATAGCAGAATTCCTTTATACTGATAAAAGATGCGCCATATTGTTTTAAATAATGAGAACCTAAGTGGAACTCAGGTTCACATTGGGGGCAAAGGAAAGAAGAATATGCTTAACACTTGTTGAAATTTGTAGCAATTTACAAGTTGAGGTTAAGCCGAGATGATTCCTTATCTTCGCTTGTTGAAATTTGTAGCAATTTACAAATTGAAGTTAACCCAAGATTATTCCTTATCTTCACTCAATTTACAAGTCGAAGTTAAGCCGACATTACTGTTTCCCTTCGCTTGTTGAAATTTGTAGCAATTTACAAGTTGAAGAAAAAAGCGAGGTTATTACTTAAACACTTATAGCAATCTCTGAGTTGGTTAGATCAAAGAAAATGCTTAACACTTGTTGAAATTTGTAGCAATTTACAAGATGACGTTAAGCTGACATATGATCATTTATTGAAATTTACAGCAATTTGCAGGTTGAAGTAAAAGCTAAATATATTGTTTAAACACTTGTTGAAATTTGTAGCAATTTACAAGTAGATCATTGTTTCACATTTGTTATAACTTGAAAAAAAAGTTTGCAAAGTTAATATTGAATAGTATATGTTTTACACTTGTTGAAATTCATGAAAAGTTTGCATGTCGATATCTTGCGAAGTAAAGTTTGTAGTTATTATACCCAAGGTATGTAACCAGAAAATTGCACAAAGGAGGCCTGATATGAAAGGCATGCAAAATATTGTAAGTATGGAATCATACAGACGTAATCCAGAGAAAATAAAGATTGAAGCATTCAGACAATACAGTTGTAGTCTTTCATAAAAAAGGGAACAATCCAAGAGTAACTATTCAGAAGAGCGCACATCGGCCATACAAAAGAACTTATATTGTCCAAAAAAACAAAAAAGTACTAAAGACATGGAAGTTATGATTCTTCAGCTTCAGGAACAATTTGGGTTTGGACCTCGGCAGGTTCTTGATGAACTACCTCGGCTGATTCTTGAAGAGCTACTTCGGAAGCCTTCTCTGCCACGATCTCGGCATAAATTTCGGCAAGTGTTTGATCAAGACTTTTATCGGTTGGAGGAACGTTAGATGATGCTTGCTCAGGAGTAGCCTTCTTGACAACCTCCTCATCCTCCTCATGAGTCAAGTCCAGGACTTGATTATCCTGAAGAGGAGACTTGGTCTCATTGGCACCTTTAGGCTTCCTTACTAAAGCCTCATCATCATCCATATCCTCATCCTCAGATTCGGATCCAGATTCATCTTTAGCTTGACTTGGAGGTGGAGGTGGAGGGAATGGAAGAGGAATAGCGTCGGCATTGCGGAAAGGTGAATCGGCAGAAAGGTCAAGTTTCTTTATCAGGGACATCCAACCAAGGGAGAAGCCCCTGTTGCATACTGCTGACTTGCGGTTGTAGTCTTGATAACATCGGCTCATACAGGCATAAGCCTTCTCATCAGCCTCTTTGATTTCGGCTTCTTTCATGGCCAAGGCCTCCTAAAGCTCCTTCTCGGCCTGGGCCGCTTTTTCCTCGGCCTCTTTCTTTTGGGATTCAGCAATTGTCTTGATGGCCTCAGCAGATTCGGCCTTTTCTTGGCTAAGGTTTGGGCTTTGGTGGCGACCTCGGCTGGTCTTCCAACTTTTTCATTTTGAATGAAGAGTTTTGTTCTCCTTTTAAGGGCAAAACCTCCTCCTCATATCGGCCAACTTCTCCCTAGTCTCAAAAGTGTATAGAGAGAGTGGGCATGTTGAATAACTGAAAAGAACACAAGGCAA